>CM062080.1:11991713-14714435 GCA_031163375.1 Conogethes punctiferalis
CCGCAACAGCATATGTCTATCTTTTATGGTTGACTCACAATAACACGTGTAACTCCTGATAGCTTAGCAGTTCGGAGCATTCTGATTATATTTGTTTACTCTTACGTTTATAATACTCTCATTCATCCCTAATTTAAAAAAGTTATCATTATTACCTATTCAATAAAAAAAGAATCATAGAAATCGGTATAGAAACACCAAACTTATACATGAAATAAGCCATCGCGCCGTCGCACGTGAATACTGAATCATGCTATAAGGATTATTTTTGTGTAACGGTTGCCGCACTCGACACGGGTCGCGGCGGTGGTAGGGTATAAAAGGGCGGGAGGTCCGAGAGCTAGCTTCATTCAATATTTGGCTGTTGATGCGTTCAGAGCGATCGACCTTATTGACAGACAATAATTGATATTGAGAAACCGTGCTTATCAGCGCGACTTTTAGTGTTTAAATAGTTTATATGAATTTCTTTTGTTGTTATATTGTAAAATATTCGTTCAAATTAAAAATTATTAAGCGTAGGTACTTTTATTAATTAAAGTAGTTATAAGTAACTACTAAACGGATTTTGATGAAACTTGGTACAGTTATTTTTCATACTCCTGGGCAGGTTATAGTATACTTTTCATCACGCTACAATCAATAGGAGCAGAGCAGTGTTGGGAAAACGGGAGAAATTTTATCTGTATGTTTGATCGCGCATCACGTGTAAACTACTGGACGGAACTATATGCGGTTTTCACCAATGTATTACTAGAAGTCTAACTTAAAATGTAGGTACCAATTTATGGAAGTCCGTTATTTTTGAAACCCCATATGCACGCGCGCGACGCCGCTGGCACAGCTAGTAACTAATATAAGTAAGGTACTACGTAGCTCTTTAACATCGTGTAGCCTGGCTGAATCCAAGTTTTCTTTGTTGCCCGCTAATGAAACGAGAGCCATTTCGTCGAGGACAATGGGAACACCACGGGAGAGCATAATAACTGAATTTGTATACCTTCGAGTACACGATTTATGTTTTATCAATATCAGTGAAGCTATGACCTTGTGAGGTATAGGAAATTTTGTTTATACACAGTATACACATAGTACATGAAGCTCCGAAGCCATGCGACCCTGGTTCATACAGCGCCATCTAGTTCCGGACTAAGCCGAAGTTTTAACCACGGGTACTAGACAACTGATAAAGTTACTGAGATATCTACATCTTTTTGTGTAAATAGATAGAATATATATATATAGCATAGCGAACACACAGACAAATATAAACGGACATGTTTTCATGCACATAAATGATCGAACCGTGCGGGGATTGAACTCACGATCACGGTGCGAGAGAGATTGTAACTTATGCCTGCCTAAGTTCTTTTTTACATCATCTATGTAGTAAGAGCATTTCATAGAGCATTCTTTATTGTAGGTACCCGAATCTATATATATGTCGCAGTCATCTGGTTGAATCTGCTATTCAATTGAATGACTAGCGCGTTCATTGAATGACGACATTTAATTGAATGCCTAAAGGAGAACTCGTCAAGTTATTGAATGAAACGTTCAACGTCTTGACTGAACGTCATTTTAGCATAGTCGTTGAATGGGTAAAAGCCGACTGTTTAATGTTTAGTTTTTAATTTTTCTTTAAAAGTATCCGGAGGTGGCGTATTAATAGGTAAATCCATGCTGTCACACTATTTTATTACGTATAAGTCAGTTTAAAGTACATCTAATCAAAAAAATATCAACACTCAGGTGATCATGTTCGACGCCATATTTGTTTTAGTGACTACTAACGCCGAGCGGGAAAAAAAGGAACTAAATTACAATCACTTGACTGCTTTTACGTCCGCTCTTTTCAAAGGGCTATGTTTCAATCCGCTACCTAGTTGGACGTTAAGTGACGCGTGTTTAGTCAACGTTCGGTCTAGTCATTCAATTGAATGTCGTCATTCAATGAACGCGCTAGCGATTCAATTGAATAGGAGATTCAACCAGATGACTGCGACATATATAAAAGAACATGTCCTGACTGAACGAGCAACGCAGAGCCGAAACCGCTGAAGCGAATGCAACGAAATTTTGCATGTAGGTTACATTTATGACATAGGCGCCCGCTAAGAAGGGATTTTTCGAAATTCACCCGCTAAAGGGTTAAAATAAGGGTTAAACGCGGGCGAAGCTGCAGGGGCACAGCTAGTTGTAAAATAAAAACTCATTAGGGCTTGTTTTTACACAAAACTGCGTTGCAACGTCGCGTCTCATGAGTTTACGAACCCCCACGACACATAGCAAGAACATGCGAATTGATTCGCATCGCACATTGCTGCGATCTTACTCGTACCCGATTCAAAATCCAAAAATCGCATCGCAGCGATTCGTATTGCAACTTTCTGCATTTTTCGTTTTTTGTACAAGAACAGTTTTGTGTACAAGTGCATGGATTGAGTGAGGCACAGAGGCTGAGGAGTGCGTGAGAGGCGGAGTGAGCACAGAGGCTCAACTCAACTCAAGTAGGTTTAATTGCTTAAACCTGTATCCCAAACTCTAGCATTAGCATTGTCAGATTGAGGATTTGAAGAATATTAGTTTTTATGCAATGAGTTTACATCAAAGCCAATATTAAATAACTTATCCCTATATACTGCTATAATGGGCGCTGTACGTTAATCCTATACGAGACAGCCATTTCAACCTTAACTAAGGGATTTCTTTCAGTAATTCTCGGCCATGTTCACGAAGGTATGCCATTACGGAACATTTCCGTAGCGGAAAAATCTTAGTTAAGAATATTTTATACGGAATATAAATGTGAGCGCGCAAACTACAAAGAAAGATAGATAACGTCCATAAACACAGCAATTTTGGTACACCCGAAAAGTGTGTGAAAAACAGCAAAGAGTTTCGTTTGAATTCCAGTTCATTAATAAAACCTTTGTGCGTAACCAGAGTGTAACTTAATTAATGATTTTTAAATAACAACATATTAATGTAAATACCGAACTCCAATGGAACACGAAAAACGATAAAGTTCGTAAATCACTGAACTGTCAGAAAAAAACATATTTCGTTTGTGCCGGACGACGTGAGTGTGGTGTAAAAATCATAAAACTACAGAACGATTTCGCAAACATTATTTACACGGCGTCATACGAGTGTAACACAGCCGATGGGCCGGAACGTATCACCCACGTTTCACTCATTTTTTTTTGTTTGACTTTTACGTGACGTTTTATTTTACTGGCTGTTGACATTATTTTTTATACCTTTATAAAAAAAATATAAAAGATCGTTTGCTCTTTTACTTTAACAGTAAACAATTGAATCTACTAATGTGAGAATGTGTTTGCTTAAACAATTTATAATATTAATACCCCAAGAAATTTTTTGTTAAGGCAGTGAAAAGTGTTCTTGTTGAGATTTTGTTAATATTAGATAAAAATCCTTCTCAAAGTAAATTACGAAACATGTTTAATTAGTGTTTTTCATTCTTCGACCCGCTTCTAAATAGTGTATGACAAAAAGGGACTCGGTGTAATTTTATTCATTGGCTAGTTATGCCCACATCTTAGGCTATCTTTTCGTTTCATCATCATCATCATCAGCCCATATCAGTCCACTGCTGGACATGACTTCGTTTGTTTATAGTTAAATTGAAAATAGTTTTCATATTATATTCGACATTATCAACAAAAAAATCAATGTATTAAAACTCTTTTGTAAATCCCAGTAAAGGGAGTAGGTACCTATCATAAATTAAACAGTTGAACGAGCTCCATACAAAAGAAGCTTTTCAATTTCCCTCCGACGTTTTACCTTCCGAGTGCGACTAATCAAAAAATGTTGTATGACAATATTGCTTCCGTTTACAAAACTTCTGCTAATCAATAATGCTGGAATAGAAAATATTGTAAAGATAAGATAAGATAAGATAATTATTTATTTTCTCCACAATCTTTGAATGAACTATTTATAACTTACAAACGTATTATAAATACAATGTAGATTGTGAGAGACTGGTGTCTGAGCTAGGCAGAGGCCTGTATTACAGATCACCAGGCCCTTTACATTTTAAGGCACTTGAAAACATTTATTTATTTCCGGAGAAAATTACTAATGATTGTTTATTACATGCAATAAAGTAATAATTGTAATAATTGGTTATATTGTATACGTTTTGTGTAAATACTTTTACTTGGGTAATGCCCTGTCCACTGTTAAAATGTTCTGTCTTTTAAACTAATGTTAGTTAGAGGGACAGAACATTTGGGTGGAGAGTGCTTCACTCGAGCAACTGATAACCGGATTATAGTGAATGGGACTCGACCTTTCAATGACATAAAGTGCGTGACTGTACTTTTATTACAAAGTTCTATTAATATTAAAAATGTTCCATCACATTTACTACGAAAACTTAAAATCACAACCTACCAGACTTATAGTAAAGAAAAGCTATAATTGCCAATATCAAATAGTCCTTTTTTAAATAATGTCTCACACTTTTCCGAGTGATATGCTACAAATAACTGCCAGTAATCAAATGTAGTTTCCTTATTTGACTGCGGATCCCTAAAAACCGAAGTAACTTTTACTTCGGCTCCATCCATCAATAAACCTGTCAGATTGCTAACTGAAAGTTGTGTTGTACGAAATGGTAGAACCGTGTTCTATTTTTGCTCTATCTGAAAAACTCCAACATAGTTATAAATTAAAGAAATAAAACTACAAAAAAGACACCAATCGAAATTATGATTTATTCTATTTCTAAGCTTAGCCTAATAAATGGAGAGGTTTTAAAACAATTTTGTAGGAGCAATATTGGGCTAGACAAAAAAATTAAACATCCCAACCTGCCCTATAACTTATTTTCATTAAAAACTGTTATTTAACTTGCCTTTGAGTATGTTTGTGCGGAAAATTTTGCGAGCTGAATTAGGACCACTTCCTGTCGTCAGATTTGGTTGAAATTTGGTATACTTACTTACGTAAGTGCAGTATGCAATAATATGGGTACCATGAAGCTGATCTCAAGTTGGAGTCGGAACGTGGACATAGGAACTCCTAAACTAAACAAAATAAAACCGTCGAGTTTGAACTCGTTTAAACAAACGAGTCCTAAAGAGTAAAAAGACTAAACAGTTTTGACAAGCTTTTTCTTCGTTCAAGAGCATCTAAATAAAAGCTTTTTTTTTAAAGTGATTAATGAAGTTTTGTTAATTTCAATTCATCTTTTCCGCCAATGTAAGGGAATAAGGACATATCTAACTTTTCTTTTTACAACTCAGGTGCTTAGATTGTCTGTGGAATAGCTTGAATGAAATTATGGGGGGAATGCCCCCAGACGGCAGGTTACAGGCAGATACCGGACTTATAAAGTAGGTAATTTGTTCTAGGGATATCAATGAACATTCGATAACTTTGTAATTTCACAAGATTTTAAAGCACCATAGTTATATGGTGTTAACTAATTAAACGGGTTTTTTATACGCCGAACCATTATAAGATAAAAATAAAGCTATAAAATAGATGGCTAAATATTTCATTAAATAAGTCCGTAAAGAAGCCTTTATTTATCTTACAAATAAATTAAAATGTGTGTGTTCCTTTGAATATGTAAGAAACTAAATCACATGAAAACTGCGGACTTGTATGAATGCTAGCAAACTTTTTATCGCAGGAACATCGTAATATAAACAAACTCATAAAAATTTTGTAGCAAATCAGCAAACATCCCTCGCCTTTGATCATTTAATTATAGCACGGCTTTCCGTGATCACAGGATTGAAAATTACTTATGGTTTTCGATTCTAGATCATTTCATAACCACACTAATACTCGTATTTTAACGGCGAGAGTTTGTGACTGTGTGACTGTGTATGTTTTTTTACTTCTTCACGTCTAGACGGCTGGACGAATTTGAATGAAATTTGACAAGAGGATAGTGTATGGTGGTTATTCCGGAATAACACATAGGCTATTTTTCCCAAAATATACACGGGAACGGGAAACCCCGGATAACACCGCGGGGCGCAGCTAGTGTTATATATGTTACCCCCAATCTGTATAATCCGGCATTATAAATAAATAAATAAATATCAGACAACATCACATACATTGCTCCGATCCCAAAGTAAGTAGCTTAAGCACTTGTGTTATGGGTATCAGAACAACGAAGGTACCACAAATAAATACTTAAATACAAATATAAACACCTAGACACGGAACAAACACAAGTGTTCATCACACGAATATTTGTCCCGGGTGGGAATCGAACCCACGACCCTTGAACTCAATTGGTAGTGACCTTTCAGAAGGCAGGGGTCACTACCAATTGAGCCACCGAGCCAGTCACATTCTATACAATACCTAGGCAATGTATAGAATGCCTAAAACATGCAGGTAATGTATGAAATATTATTTATTTCATACTTTGCCTAGGTATTCTATACAATACCGAATATGGAGACGGTAATGTATGAAAAATACGAGAGCAAGGGAATAGGGGAACGTCCCCTCTCGTCTTAAATGTGATTTGCTTACTTACCTTCATGAGGCATTCAGGATGACCTCACTCCACCTGCTCGTGAGCGGTTGTGGTGTTGTTCGGGAGTGGAAAATAGAGGATGGGATCAGTTGGAATAACTCTTCGGAGCATTTCTCATTAGAGGGACGGTGGAGCACACTAAGACTAGCAATGTCTCTCCGTAGCTGAAGAAGTTTTAGGGTCTCAGCACAGGTCTTAGTCACCTCTTCATCTCCAACAAACGCGAACCTGTGTCTCGCATCAGAAACAGAGTTGTACTAGAGTAAAAAAAATCATCTCACTCTGTTTAAGGTTCAGAGTTTGCGGGAAGCTATGATGTGGCTCTCGATATAATCCCGCTGATTTAAGTAGCTACGAACATATCGATGCCAAGGTTGCTAAGAATATCAATTGAATATCAATCCCATCCAGACCGGGAATATAAATTAATAATGGTCTATCAGGTTCAGGATCGCCTCACGAAGTTAGCCCTAAAGAAAAACGCGCGGAGGAAGTAGCGTACAGTTTATGGGATACTTTTACACTGATTACACATCAGCAATCCTATTGCGTATAGCGTATGGTAGCTGAGAAAGGACTTATTGTTATAAAAAAATGGCTAAATTCAAACCTACTTACCCTTAACATTAATAAAACAAATTACATTAGCTTCACTCCAAATAAACGTACCCAACCTGATGAGTCGTTCTAGACCCACAACTATCTTGGCACCCACATCTTAACAAGCTTATGAATAGAATAAGAACATTCATATGGATTTTTAAAAAGCTAAGGCATGTCACAGATAAAGAGCTTATAAATAAAATCTAAATAGCCCTAGTTCAGTCTGTTCTATCTTATGGAATTTCTATATGGGGAGGTGCAACTAAAACGAAACTTTTAGAAGTAGAAAGAACACAAAGACGGCTACTAAAAGTTATGTATTTCTTGCCCCTTTATCATCCTACGGAGGATATATATGCATTCGGAGGCCTTCTTACTGTCAGAAAATTATATGTCCTATTCGCTGTCCTGTAATTTCATAAAACCTTAGAATACGACCCTAAAATCCTTAATAAGAGAAGAAAAGATAAAGCTGCACCTACCAAATCAGTTAAAATGTCCTTTGCATCCAGACAGTTTGCCAAACAAGCAGGTTTCTTGTACAATAAAATCAATAAAATTCTTAATATTTACCCACTAACATATTTTCACAGTAAAAAGAAACTTGTAGCTTAGCTAAAATCACTCAACCATTTGGACGCTGAAAAGCTTCTGAAATCGGATTATTAGGAATCAAAATTGTGTGAACTTTTGTTGTTACCGTATTGATGTATTTGTGTGTTGAACTTAGTACTAAACTTGATAATTTATGAAAGCAAAGTAAAATCACTTGGCATGAAAATTATATACCTACTAATGCAACTAACGCATTTTACACCTACACATATAATCTTACTATACCTCCACCGTGATATGTACTACATCACATAACACAGGTACACTTTTACACACACAGCACATACATTTATACACTACCTACACTATACATTAAACACATACCTATTTTTTTTTGTTTTATTTATTTTAATTTTAATTATACTGAATTTAGAAATGTAACTCGCCTTATTCTATCATAATATAGATATCTTAAATGGGCGGTGACTACCTGATACAGGTAAATTATTTACTTACTAGGTACGTCACCACAAGATATGTAATCGAAAGGTTTGTTAAAGAATAAAGAAATTTTTAATTTTAATTTTTTAATTTTTTAATCCTACTTTTTTACACATTGCCGGTGCAACAGCCGGTACTCTATACATACAATCCCTAGGAATTTTATACATTAAGGTAAAGTATGTAATGGATATTTATATTTATAATATTTCATACATTGCCTGAACGCCCCAGGTATTCTATACATTGCCTAGGTATTGTATAGAATACCTGGATTATACACATTGCCGGTAACATATATATTGCATAACTTCAACAATGTAATTAATACCCTGGTTTATAAATTATACAATGTGAATTTCATTCATTCAAAGCAATATAAAATAGAAAGCCTTATTTGTAATATTATTAAATCATCATTATATAAAAGCAGACAGGAATTACTCTGTTCGAAATGACATCTAAATAAACTATAATCAAATTACCTTTAACATTATTTGGATTGATTTGTAATTGATTGAGTGAATTAGTTTGATTGATATTATTTTTATTTATTTAGTTTTATTTTATGTTGTTCGCATAATAGATCAAACGAGATATGGTTTTTAACCTAACTTTAAAATACGCAATCTGATACTTGGTCTAAACTACATTTACATAGACAACGCTAAAAATATTTTTTATCTAAAAACTCATTCTACTTTGATAGATAGATAGATAGATAGATATTCTTTATTGCACAAAAACAAACATTACAGACAAGGTATTACAATCAACTAGTGGTACATTTTAGGCGGTCTTATCGCTAGTAAGCGATCTCTTCCAGACAACCTTCAGGTAGAGGAAGTGTGCTATTCTGAAGAGAGGGGCAAGGTCGTGCAAACTGTTTAATTATATACCTAAATAAATATATATAGATGTGTACCTACATATATAAAAAGAAATATATATAAATAAATACAAATGTATAATATATATTAATATAAATAATTAATAAATAAATATACAAAACTATAAATACACAAAATAATAAAGTAAATGAATAAATAAAAACAGTAAATACCACAAAAAACAGAAAGGATAGTGGATGAAATGACGAATGTTTATTATAGGGACAGTAGATAGGATTTAAGACGGGACTTGAAAGCAGGAAGTGATTGGGAATTTCTGATGGACAGAGGAAGGGAATTCCACAGACGGATGGAATGGACAGTAAAAGACTGAGAGTAGGCTTTGGACAGATGAGGAGGAAATGACAGAAGGAGTTCACGGCATGAGCGTACATCACGTTCCCCGGTGGGCTGCAAAAATTTGAAACGTTCTTTCAAATAGGGAGGTGAAAGGGGATTGAATAGTACAGAAAACAACAAAGAAAGAATATGGAGGTCACGACGACGGCGGATGGGAAGCCATTTAAGCTGGGCACGGAATTCGGAGACGTGGTCATACTTACGTAAACCAAAAATTATGCGAATACAGAAATTTTGAAGACGTTCGAGTTTATCGAGAAAGATTTCATTGAGATCTAAGTAGCAACTATCTGCGTAATCGAGAATGGGGAGTAAAAGGGCCTGTACAAGCGCAATCTTGGTAGGTATTGGCAGGAAGTTACGTAACCGGTTTATGGAGGCTGCAGATGCAAACATTCTTCGACTAACCTCCTTAATATGCACACTCCAGGACAGAGTACAGTCCAGGTAAATGCCTAAGTTTTTAACCACTTTACTGTATGAAATTTGGACACCGTCAAATATGATAGGAGGGAGTAGTTCCCAATTCAACCGCGAAATCATTCGTGTGCCACCCACAATAATGACTTGGGTCTTAGAAGGGTTGACCTTTAGGCCAAACGATTTGCTCCACTCAGCAATACGCCCCAGGTCTGTATTAAGGAGGGACACGGCTACCGGCAGGTCGCCAAGGCTACTCTGGGTATATAGTTGAAGATCGTCTGCATAGAGATGGTAGGAAGATGAAAGATTATGAGTAATTGAATTAATAAAGACAGAGAAGAGTAGAGGAGACAAGACACCACCCTGAGGTACGCCGGAACAGAGTTCACACCAGGCAGAAAGTGAATCATCAACGCGAATACATTGCCGGCGACCATAGAGATAAGTATGAAACCAGTCGACCACCGATGGAGATATGTTAAGAGAACGCAACAAGCCAAGGAGGACATCGAAATCCACAGTGTTAAAAGCATTGCTAAAATCTAGCAAGGCTAGCACAGTTAGAAGTCCACTGTCCACACCATGGCGAATATCGTCGGTAATCTTGACCAGTGCCGTAACCGTGCTATGACCTGGACGGAAACCGGATTGTAGGGGGCTTAGGATATTGTTCTTTGTAAGGAAAGGACTGAGCTGTTGGTGAACTACACGCTCAAGGACTTTTGAGAGAAATGGCAGGATAGAAATGGGGCGATAATCAGAAAAGGCAGATGGATTGGACTTTTTTGGAAGAGGTGTTACTTGAGCGTCTTTCCACGAGGTGGGGAATGTGCTTGAGGACAGAGAAAAATTGAGGATGTGGGTGATGATAGGGGTAAGGATATCAAGGATGGGAACAATCATATTACGGCTAACACTATCGCTACCGACAGCATTAGAGGCAATGGACAAGATATTCTTCTTAACATCACATTCGGTTAGTTGACTAAAGACAAATGGAGTATAATCTGGAATTGGAAGAGATGAAAGATGATTTAAAGTATTTAATTTTACTGCACCGTCAATGGCAGCGGACGTAGAGAAATGTTTATTTAATGAGTCGAAGTTCATATCTTTTGGCAGAGGATCATTACGAGATCTTCCAATTCCAAGTGATTTTAAAAATTTCCAGACTTTGGCTGGATTTCCATTTTCAATAGACTGATGAATGTGGCGTCGTTGAGCGTCTCTACACATCCTATTGCAGCGATTCCTTAACAACTTATATTTTTCGCGGTTTTTGTCGGACGGGTCCAATTTGAACTTAAACTTAGCAGTATTCTTTTTATCCCTCAAAGTCTTTAAGTCATTTGTAAGCCATGGTGCAGGAGAATGTTTGACCTTAACAGGACGTACCGGAGCATGCTTGTCAAAAATCTGGATCAGAAAAGAGTTGAATAAGTTAACCTTGTCGTTTACACAATCGGCAGCCAAAATCATTGACCAATCAGCATCGATGGCATCCCTGCGCAGGTCTTCAAGATTCATACCACCAAAATTGCGCTGTAGAAGAGTTTTCGCTTTGGACTTAGGAGGGCGGGTCTTGTACGACAAAAATACAAGATCATGGTAAGAAAATGCATCAGCAGGGCATTGACCATGTTTGGCAACTAGGTCAGTAGAGGAGACAACTATAAGATCTAGAAGAGATGGAGAGCTATTAGGAAAGAAATGAGTAGCGTCGAGAGGGAGGATATGAAAATTACTGGAGTCCATAACATCTCTAAGGCGTCTGGTACGAGAGTCATTTTTTAAAAGGCAAGTATTAAAATCTCCCATAAGGATAACGTGCCTATAAACGGGAGAAATGTCCTCCAATAATTTCTCGAGGGAGGCAAAATAGTCAACCCTCAGAGAGGGACTGTAGAAGACCCCTAAGAGAAGCTTGGTATGCGAAAGTGTAACTTCTATAAAAAGATGCTGTGCAATATCTGAAGAGGATGTGGATGGAGACATATTAATAATAGAGAAAGGGATATGGGATCGAATATAGATTGCAACACCACCACCGGAACGGACAGTGCGGTCGTTCCTTATAAGATGAAAACCTGGAAGTGAAAAGGAAGTAGAAGGAAGACAAGGGTTAAGCCACGTTTCTGACACAAGAACTGCGTGGATATTCTTGTTGTCAAAGGCCGCGAGCATATCCGGAAAATGAGCAGGTATACTCTGCGCGTTGATATGAACGACGTTAAAGTTCTTGGAAACGTCAGAAAACGTACTTTCAAGCATTTCAGATAAAGGTATAGAAGTAGAATGGAAACTATCCTGTGATGAAGAAGAAAAAGAAAGATAAGGATCACATTGATCATCAGTGGTATTCGGAGAATACATAGATAAGTAAATAATAAAAACAAATAAATATAACAAATTTAAATAAATAATTAATAATAAAATAAAATAAAAATACAACTGGATTTATTGCCGCGTACAGTACACTACAGTACAGTACACGCACTTCCTCTACCCGCCAGTGTACAGAGTACAATACACCAAATAATAATTGGTAAGTAATAAGTAGTACTTAATACTTCCATGTTGAAAACACATAAAAAAAAAATATATATATATATATGGAAGGAACAAATTTCACAAATTTTAGAGAGTAGGAACGCGCCCGAAACGTAATACATTTACTTAAATGCTTCACTCCCAAAGCGGTAAAATAACGAGACGGAAAAAAAAAAAAAAAAAAATATATTAAAGAAACGTCACTTTGACAGATGAAGGCCGACAAATTTGTAAACAAAGGTACAAATGAAAAGAATTTAAGTTTTAACAGATATTATGGGCGGTGGAACTAAAGAAAAGTTTGGAGCACTACCCAGCAAAACAGACAAACTAGGTACTGAAGTACGAAATAAGTGGATACATACAAAAGTGACTACAATAATGTTACTTCCGTGTACGCCGTGATCGACCGGTGGCGGATGCATCTTGACTCGCCGTCGTCGCCTGCACGCTGATGGTGGGAGGACAGACTTTATTGAGCTCGCTCATCGATGTCACCCTGTGCCGCTTACCATCCGCCCTCGCGACGACCACAACACCATTCCTCGTCCAACTGTTGGAGACTCCAACTCGCTTACGGGCCTCCATAAAAGTGTCGTGACGACTTTTTGTTAGGAATTCCGTAATAGTTAAACCTGAGCCCTTTAGACTTGACTTAGACGACCATATTTTGTCACGGTCCTCAGTCCGACAAAACTTAATGAGGATTGGTCTGGGCTTCTCCTTCGATTGCCGTCCGATGCGATGACTACGATTCAGCAACTCTGCAGTTAAAGGCATCTTAAAGCGTTCAATAGCCTTCAGAACAGTAGCCTTGGAGTCCTCGTTGGCGGTTTCTGGAACACCATGAATCAGCAGAATCTTCCGACGACCCCTCATTTCCAGACGATCACACTCCTGAGCTAGCACCCCAACTTGCGACTGAAGACTAGTCAGTGTTGACAAGACAAATTGCCTAAACTCACAGAAGTCAGCAGCCAATGTGGAGATGGTTGTCACATGCGGAGTCTTTGAGGTTGCTTTGTCCAGGCTCGCCTGAAAGCTGGCCATCTGCGCAGCACACGTCTCTCTCACCTCATCCAGGGTCCTCTGAAAGTGCTCCATCAGTGAAAGTTGTGATCCTTGTGCGTAGTGTGTGAGTTTTCTTGTGAAATATTATAGGAAAACACTGGCAGGTATGAAGCTACTTAATTATAGCATTAAAATTGTATAATTAAACTTAATTTCGATTTTTATTTAAAGATTTTTCTAGAGCGTCAATTTTTATGTCGTATCAGTTTAACGCCTACCCGCAAAAAAAAAAAAAAAATACTTTGGTGTACAGTGTGCAAATAAAAATATTGGATATTTCCATGAAATGTTTTTAGGATTTCGTACATGAAACTCGTAATGGTAGTTCTATCTAGGTGCAGTGTTTATTTGGCGGGACACACGACCAATCTAGCCGTAAGTGTATACCTATATGGTTAAAATATTTTGCCTGTACGCGCCGAAAGCAATCACTCTACAATTTAAAAGCTATTTCAAGTTTTAACACGTTCACTGCGTTTTCGGGTCGAATAGATTCTATGCACATCTTGCCTACAGTGCGGCGTTAAAATTCCTTGACTTACCGCTGGTGCGGGACAAGTTTATACAGGTTATCGGTTGAGTCTAAGTGAGATAGTTACTGTTTTGAAGTCAGTGCGGATATCGGGCATATAAGATCCGACAGTTTTAACAAAACATTTTAATTAGTTGCGTGAAACTCATCTACTTACGAACTTTACAGCGATAAGAGCAACTCTGTCTTTCTAATACAATTAATATTTTACTATTATTCAACATATATGTGCAGATAATGGTCCTTATATACGAGCATGTCAAACAGGTCCTTTCGACTCCTAACCGCTCTTACAGAAAGTTGTTTGTCGGGTCTTATATACCCTATGACGCACCGCCTGAAAGTCTTTGAAATCAGCTCCCGCAAGGTGAAGGTGTTAAAAGCGTTGTTATCAAATACGGAAGAACACTTCAGTTGGCGTCGATTGTAGGATTTCAATCCTGCATAGAGGTAGGACCACTACCACTAGTAATATTTTTTCATGAATTAAAAATCACTTCTGGTGTCTAGGGCTTTCTGTTTTGTGCCTGTAGCTTTGTGTGGGTTGAGTTTATTGGGGTTGGAATGATTTTTTCAAATGTTGGGCTCTATTGAAGTATTGATTTAACAAGATAATTTTGTTGCAAATGCTCACAATATATAATAATAATAATATAATAAAATAGTTTATTTTCTCTCCACAATACATTCCAATATCACAGTAAAATATTATTCACACAGACATAAATATATTGTGGGAGACTGGATTCTAAAGTAGGCAACAAATCTGCCTGTATCTCAGAACACCAGGCCTCTACCCATATATATAATCATCATCATCATCTAAGCGTTATTCCCGGTTGCATCCGGAGGCCGTGCCTCGGAGCCCGGGGTCCGCTTTCCTGCTAAGTTTCCTCCACTTTGGACGGTCGTAGGCATCCCTGGTGGTGTCCATTGGCGCGCATATCTTCGGTGATGACGTCAAGCCAACGCTTCTTAGGTCTACCCCGTCTGCCGGGGCCCGGCGGAGGTTGCATGGCTAAGCATTTGTTCCCAACGTAGTTCGGATCTTTACGTAACACCCATATATATAATATAACAAGTAATTTCAAATGCAAATGCAAATTACTTGTTATATATTGTGAGATTCGTATGCAATTTGTACTTCATTCTTTTGCATACAGGGATGTGGTGCGATGGTTAATTTTAATTGTTTAGGTACTTCTCAACCGGAATTTTAGTTTCTCGACGGCCCGCTTTGCGCAACAAGCGAAATGAAATCTAAAATGAAAAATAGCTTTATTTACATAGTCTTATAAAAAGTACTTATGAATCGTCAAATTATGCGGGTACAAATATTAGAAATTACCACCGTGTTCGAAAAATTGTTTTCTATCGAGAAGAACCGGCAAGAAACTCGTTAGTTACTCTTTTTCATCGCCAGTGTTTTTCTAATTTTTGTATTACGTAATTAAGTTCATAATAATTTAGTTATAATAGTTCGGTACTTTATCCGCAGATTTGAAGGTTTGATTACCGGTTGGCTTGATTTTAGAAAAGGAGTTGGGATAATAAGATGACAAAAGAAGAGGTTCATAGCCCACAGACAGTGATGGGTAGGTACCAGTGATGATGAAGTGATGAATTTGGCTCAGAAAGTTGTACAATATGAAATTGAATGTACTGTGCTTGTGCATCATTAATATTCCAACATGATTCCAAGATTTAATAATTTCTCATATAACGAGTTAAAAATCGTACTTAAATTTTCTGTATTTCGGTAGATAACCATTAATGAATGAAACACGATACTGTAAACACTTATTAATTATAATAACTCGCTTTAGTAGAATTGTTGTAAGATTATTTTTAAACTAGCTGTGCCAGCGGCGTCGCACGCGTGGCTTTTCAAAAATAACGGACTTCCATAAAGTGGTGCCTAAATTTTAAGTTAGACCTCTAGCTATACATTGGTGAAAACCGCATTTAATTCCATGCAGTAGTTTTCGCGTGATGCGCGTTCAAACATACAGATAAAAATTTCTCCCGTTTTCCCAACACTTCCCTTCACTGCTCTGCTCCTATTGATTGTAGCGTGATGAAAAGTATACTATAACCTGCCCAGGTGTATGAATAATTGTACCAAGTTTCGTTAAAATCCGTCGAGTAGTTTTTGTTTCTATAACGAACATACTGACAGACAGACAAAAATTTTACTGATTGCATTTTTGGCATCAGTATCGATCACTAATCACCCCCTGATAGTTATTTTAAAAATATATTTCATGTACAGAATTGACCTCTCTACAGATTTATTATAAGTATAGATAAGGCATTAATTATTATATTCATTAATTTGTACCTGCTTGCTTGCATGGTTGTTATAAATATAACTTCACTGTTTCGGTTCATTAAAACGAGTTGGAATTATGATCATGGCAATCCCTGGTTGAGGTAACACTTATTAATGAGTTTTCGGGATTTTAAACAGATCTTTAATTGGAATTTCACCATTTTCCCACAGAGCAAACGCAACGCAATACTCGTATTTTTCATAGAATTGTTTTTTTATACAGTAGCTCGACATGATGGCTTCCATCAGGCGAAAGAGAAACCCAAGTCGCTGTGACAACGGGCAAGTAACTAGTCAGTTACCTGTCAGTTGCCACTACCATGCCGGCCCAATCCTAACCCCCCACGAGCTCCGGAAACCCTACTCACCGGCAGAAACATGACCCGGAGGTCATTTGGCTGCGGTATTCCGGAGGTCCTTCCCCGGACGGGCGGCTCAATTCGAGCGAATCTTCCGCTATTGCCTCTTATGTGAATGGAGATAACAAAAATTGTGGAACAGTTGTTTGTTGTAAAATTGTTTTTGCGTGGCATAATCTGGCTCTCCGCGAAGAGATGCTTAGCTAGTCACATTGTTTCGAAGGACCTTGCTCTGGCCCCTTACAAATTCACTGCTGTTTTTATTGTTTTATTAGCTTTGTTTTGGAAGTTTCTTTACTCTGCTCTCTTTAGGTTTTTTATCTTTGATGTTAAGGCTGCTCACACTGGCCGGTCTTTGTTACGGTCACAATAATAAAAAACAATGCCCCGGCCATTGAGTTTATTACAGCCACCAGGCGTTCTACAAATTATTGATTTACTTCAATTCTTCATTTTTTCTCCAACTGGAAACCTTTCATGGAAATTTGCAATTTTTCCTGTTGACGAGAGATCTTTCTTTGCTTCGTATATTTTTATGATCACCGACGAATATTACTGATTAAATTTTAAATGAATAAATTGTTACAATCGATTAATTCTGAGTTTCATCAAAAATAATTAATTATAAAACCCTTTCAACATTTGTTATGAAAGCAGAATAAAGTATTACGTTATAAACAGGATTAGGCAAGTAAATGTACAACGAAAACCAAAGTATAATTTGTACATCAGATTAAAATGTGAAAACAATACGGCTTTTCTGTATGTACGAAATATAATGTGTTGACGTGAATGAAATAGATGCATTATGCATATTTGATAGTCGATTTCACGGATGCAGAATTTAGTATCGGCGAGATAATTCGCGGATGATACGTAACGATTGTGTCCACATTCAGATCGCAAGCGGATAAGCGGCGGCTCTCGCACGCTCGGCCCGCGCATTGTCCGTACGAACAATTTATAAAGCACATAAATCCCATGCGATCTGACTAAAGCGTGATATTTTGCAAGTTTAACGTACGTAATCCTGAAGATAAAAACAGTGGCGCGAATACCCCATCGTGTGAGAAGATAAATTCGCCTAATTTCAGAATCGCGGCAGCCGCACCCGTTGAATGTGCGGCAAACTTTTTTCACGCAAATGCTCGATTTGTTTCTTTTAGTCATATAACAGTCACGTCATAACCAAAATGTGGCTTAAGTTAGTTTGAAATACGAGTGTATGTATTGAAGGCGTCTTGAGAGGGGAAAAGAAATGAATCGAGATACGCCGACAGAATATTTAGGCACGTTTCACTGATTGCCCTCCGAGCCATTTAATTTAACCGATATTATATGAGACATTGAAGGGATCCGCTAAATCTGTAACATCTGCATACATCATGTAATATGGCTTAATGAGGTAATAATGATATGTTCTACTCTTAGATGTCATAATTTTGTGAATTCACGAGTACTCACTAAAACTGGTGTAGTATAGTTTTGTATCAACTAACATAATAGTAATATTATTTGCGTAGTCACTATGTATTGTTACGTTTTTGCCTTGAACCGGGTATTATAAATAATGTGGATAGATAGGTATAGGAATCTATGGATTTAATTTATTAAAGACGTTATTTCATTTGGATTGTTCATTATAATTTTATTATAATAAGGCTTTACGTTACCTCGCTTCTGTAGATCTCAAAAACTGAGCATTATAAGTCATGTTATTTCCAGTGCTGTGTTACTGAGACGAGATTAGAAAATATAGGACCCCTCAAAATAAACAATGCTCTCAAAATAAGCGTATACGAATGCGTCCATTGTTTTAGGAGATTATAATATTTATTTGCACTGTAGTTAAGTGTATCCTCGCATTCATGTTCCGAATAAACCCGCTATCTTACCGGTATTGTAATCAAAAGAGTGCGTTACTTAGTGAGACAAGTTTGTTTACCGGCATTAGCAAGGGAATGTTTGTATTTGCCGGGATTGCTTGCGGGGTACGCAATAATATAAATATTAAACGAATATTACGGTGTTTGCACACATGCCTTAACACTTCTACAATCGTGAATAATTCAGCGGAGAGGTACACTCGCTTTATAGAGTACAAGCCCGGTGTTTATGATAAAACAATGTTTGCTTACTTGTAAATACCTTTTGACCGTCTATTGTATCCGAATTGCTTTACGATATAGCGACCACTCGAAATAATTGCTTTTGGTCAGATTCCAGATATTACATTCTGACTGATCTTGGGAACGCAATTTTATCAGAATCGTCTTCATCTTCAATGTAACTTCTTTGTAACTACTTCATTGTGGTGAAGAGAACTCGAATTGCAATACTTCTGAATCCCAATAATTATATTATTATCTTACCTTTTCCAACTCACATTTATCTTCAGATGTGATGTATTGGTAAATACCACACATACTACATTTTATTAAAATTTTTAATGAGTAAAAAGTAGTGGGGAGTTACGAATTAGTCTTAATCCTTTTGATTGATATTTTTTTCTCGATTTTCCATCACGCTATAAGAGTTAATTGTTTAGCGCCAAACTATCTATTTTATGGTTATCGATAAACAAAGCATAAAAACACAATTTAAGAGTAAGTAAAGAGCATTCTGATTAATAGGCGATAATATTATGATAACTTTTACTTATAGGGAACAATGAGAAAATATAAATATTTTATCCAATACAGTCAGAGATTTCCTTCGTGAACGTCAGGCATAAAAATAAACTGTACATAGTCTATCATTGTAACAGCTTTTAGAAAAGGAAATATTTCTTGCCGTAATCCAGCTTAGCAAAGCTTTCCTTATCATTGTCAATGATAGTATTATAAATAGTTATTATTGTTATAAAAGACTACAAAAATACGTACTTAATATGTGTGCTGTAGTGGTAAAGTAGTTATACATACATACTCATAGTTATTATGTATTCCTCAAAAACTTATATTTTATAACAAGATGAAATAATGAATGAAATGAAATTATAAAAAGTGATGTCTTCATTCCATAAGACATCAAGTACTTCTTATTCTATCATTTGTATGAAAGGGCCTATCAAGTGGAAATATGTCTCTTAGGAGCTTTTTATATTTTCAGTTAGTGTTGAACGGAGAGTAAATAGATAACAGTAACGAAAAGGTATCATCAGTGAGTCCCGGGCATCGGCGACCGTCTGTCGGCTTCTCATATTTAAACTTTTACAATAGCAAGCCCGGCGCCTACATAAATCACGGGAGCCTTCCTTCACACATCTCGCCTGAATTTAAATAGGCCCCTATGTGCGATCCCCTTGATTTAGGGCCTACTTACTGGAACACTGCCGGTTGTTACATTTTGTGCTCTATATTTTTACCTTACATTATTCTAACTAACGTTTTCGCAAGACCTATTTATATTAACCCACATTTTCATACGCTACAGTGACTACGAAATACAAATTAAATTATTATATAGAGATATCTTTCAATTTTCCATATAAATCTTGAAGGATTCTCATATTACATACTGCAGCTCCCGAGAACGTATTTTGCTGTAAAAGAAAGGTTATTATAAACAAGCAAATGTATTTTAAAATGTAAATAAATGTATGTCAGGCACCCGAGGTAGGCATATTTTCGAAGTCGGGCTTGTGAGTAAATTACAAGACGGCGGCAGCGCTTACCTCCGCTCCGAGGTATTTAAGAGACTATTAAAACTCCGCCGGGAATCCTGTCGAGATTTACATAGAAATCTGTGGATTACATGCGCAATAAAATCTTTGCAAAGAAATTTTTGTTCAACAATAAATTGGACGAGTAAATACAATGTACGCTTATATTTTAATACATGTGTTGCGTCTTTTTTATGACGCTGACTAGTAAAGGTATGGAGATTTTCTTGTATTTGTATAAACTATGGCTAATTGGAGAGGCTTATGTCCAACAATGTATTACGTTACGATAGGCTGATGACGATAATTACAAACTATTGAATCTAACACGTTAGGAAACTCCTTTATACTTAAATCTCGGGATGACCTACAAACACTACGTTTTTCTGATTTCATAGTAGTCAAAAAGTTAATATCGGACGTCACAACAAATTATTTACAGTTTGATCTTATTCATTTATGTATAACCTTTCTTCGTCTTCAAAATCTTTACAATAGTAGGAAAATACCTATTAAATTACTTCAAGGCTGCATCGAGATTTTCCAATACCCTTTACTCTTTGATCTGGTTACTACGAAACAATTGCAACTTTGCATAAGTAGACAAGCAATAAAAACCCTGCAAACTATATTCTCAGTTAAAAAAAACACCCTATCGGTTCTTGTGCGGTTATTTTTTCTGCTAGCCGGCATCGATTCACTCCACGTTCCGTAAAAAAACAACAACATTTGCCGTCAGCCACTATGAAGCCGTAGAGCAAGCGAGGTATGATCTATTATTACTTGACTTTTTATGTGTGTTTTTGGACCCACGAGACAGGGGACGTCAATATTAGTTAAAGCGCGTCTTTGTGGCGCAGTGTGAAGACAACAGTCATGCATAATGTATAGGGTGGTGCCATCAACGAACCATTTGATCGGCCGATACCATGGCCCTTGTTTACACGGGACTTGCTAATCCTGTCTTCCGAATTTTAACAAGATTTGAGTGATGTTCCGATCCCGACGCCAATTGTGTCGGAGCCGCCGAGATTACAAAGATAAATTACTTCTATCATCCCTTGAATTCGATGAGTGAAGAGTTTGTTGAAATTCTTTAAAACACCGCATAAATCTTCGTTAATTTGTGAATTCTAAAGAGTATAAAACAAAGACAAATTGTTTTCGTAATGATATCGTTTAGATCAATAACGTCATTTATTGTTACTTCTAAATCCTTATTACCATCAAAACTAATGACTTCTTGTTAAATACTGCCATGTACATTTAATAATTTATCAAATACCTACTGCAATAGGGAATATGCATGACTTTTTTTTATGGATTTATTGAGATCTTTTGTCTTCCAGATACATAAATATCGAAGAATTTTTAAACTATCTTTTCTATTAAGCGAGTTATAAAGCGTTAAAGTTATTGATTAGACAGAGAGATCCGATGCGGTAGTTGACGTCACGTACCGTGAGCGCCGTACTAACTCCATAGAAAAATCTGTTTCGCGAGAGAGAGACGGATATATTCACTTTCAATGACTGTATCTCGCCCATTTTTCAACCAATTTTGATTTTGTTTTCACTGTTCGTAGTAGATTTTGATCTATTTTACGATAAATTAGTAAATACCTGAAACTATTTTTCATGCATATTCCCTATTACGAGAAAGTCAAACATAATAGCGCAAATTCAATTTCATTGTTGAATTAACATAAGAATTCATAACGTTGTATGAGGAACAAAATGATGCAAAAAATTAAACAGCTAGTACATTTTATTTCATCGTCCAATTGAGTTGTGCTAACAATGAATAATGAAGCCACTTATTTTTGCCAACGATTCGAACAGATTTTTCTGATGGCGGCTTATTTTAAAAATTAATTGGCAAACGTTATTAATTTACCAATTTATTAGCAGTAAGAAAATTGGATTTTACGTTATGTTATATGTATATGTACCTACCCATCGCAAGTTGATCTTTATTGCTATTAACACAGGATCGTCTTTTCTTTTTATCCTTTACTTGTAAACGATACTAAATAGTCATTGTAAGGTTTCATTTCTATTTTCTTATAACAAAAGAATGCAAATTAGTTATCCCACAAACTTGTCTAAGATTCTGGTTCTGTATTTCCATTCCTGGTCGCTCAGCATTACGAAATGCATTTATATGACCTACATTTTAGAAGGTTTCAAAAACGCAGTAGTCATAATCCTTTTGTAAACTCTTGTTTCTTGAGTAGGGACGTAAATAAATAGGGTAGACAGAATGTTTAACACTTTATTTTGTATAGATACCTACGTCCAATTTCTATATTCTCGGGTCTTTCAGACTCAGCGTCCTTTAATCAATGGGCTCTTTGTTCTGCGTTACTTTTGTAATGAAGGTAAGTACATATTAAAACGTGTACCTATTTTTGTACTTATGCCACGTCAGTTTCTTCCCATGATGTCCATTTGATTGATGATACTAATACGACATGTAGTAAGAGTGATCTGTGATTCTATTAATCTGGGAGCACAGCCGAGCAAATTATTTTTACCACTACTGACATGCTACAGTAACAGTTGATCAAAACAGTCTTTGTTATTAAAAAAAAAATTAAACCGACATCAAAAAAAACACAAACGACTAAAACTAAAAAGCGATAAATAACGTAAGTAATTCTATCCTTAATACATAATTATTTAAATATTACAATTATCACTTATTTTTGAAGTCGGTGCCAGCTCTCGGTACCTAACGTAGACTGTTGTTGTATGACGCGCGCGGCCGGCAATTCCAACCACGACAATATACATTTATTTGTTTGGCTGGCACCGACTTCAAAAATAAGTGATAATTGTAATATTTAAATAATTATGTATTAAGGATAGAATTACTTACGTTATTTATCGCTTTTTAGTTTTAGTCGTTTGTGTTTTTTTTGAAGTCGGTTTAATTTTTTTTTAAAAAATAATTTTATTTCACTATTTTTAGTTGCGTTGATGTGCTGTGACCTTGAGTAAAGGCTAATTAATGTCCTTAAGAGTTTTACTTAGGAATAAAAAATTTTGCTTTAAGTCAAGTGAAGACTTTGCGATCTAGAATCAAGCATATCACTTACCAAATCACCTGCCCTATTAGCCCTGCATAAGTACATACTACTACCTAGTTTAATATCGACCAATGGCAGTACTGTCCCCTAACTCCTAACCGTTAAGGAGTTCTGTGGCTTCATCATCAGAACCAGATGTTGACGCCCGGAAGCATATACCTGAGTAAAATATAATTACGTAACAAAAACACCATATAAGCATACAATTTTCGGTTATTGCCCTCAATTTCTCCAGGATCCTATCATCAGATCCTGACTTGGTGATAATGGGACCACCTCGGAAGTGTCCTCTGTCGAACTGTCGAAAAATTTTTGAAATCCATCCATAATTGACGGAAATATCGGTGAACATACATAAAAAAAAAAATATATTATACATACAGACGAATTGAGAACCTCCTCCTTTTTTCGAAGTCGGTTAAAAACAAATAATATACAAGGACTCGTTGTCCTTGTATATTTTCTCCGTGCTTTCAGTTTCATTTAGATGAGCGAATTTTATTTTTATTTTGTCACCTCGAATAATAGCAGTATTTTTCTTTTATATTATTTGTACACTCTTGCAGAGTTTCTACCAATAGACCTGGGAGATCAACTTCTGTTTTAAGAAATAAATGCATTACAGTATCAGTATATATCCATTGTGTGTTAATAGGTCATAAAACTTACATACCACACCTCTGCCGAATGATTAAATTGCATAGTACCTATTACGTTTACTTGCAAACCGTGTTATCGCTTTATCTATGCAGTTCTTTTTTGGCATGCAATAGGGTATTTGACAACATTAAAAAAATGCCGCAAATTTTGGTCATCCTTATAGAAAATAGCTTAAGATAACATAATTCACTTTAATTTAGGCAAAAATATGTATATTAATTGCATATTTCATGAAACAAAATGTACTATTTTATTAAACTTTATGAAGGACAATAAACGCTTTGTGATTGGTCACAATTCTGGCTACGTCACAGGCGAGTAACTTGTTTATTGAGGTTATACTCGTAGATCAAAATGATCTTCACACTTGATTTTATTTGAATGGAATTTAGGTATCGTCAAGCTAATATTACATACACGATTTATACACTATTTAAATTATAAAATTTGATTAAATCAAGTCGATTAATTCGAACTTTGACGGATTGCTTTTGACGTTTGTTTTTTTGTTGATGTTTTTGGCTCTGCACGATTTGTGTTTCAGCCGCGAATATGCTCTTCTTAATTGCCTGTGACGTCACGTAAGTCACGTGACCGGCGTCAATTCAAATATAGCGTTTTTCCCGCGCTTCTAGAAATACGAACTTTAAAATAGATTTTTACCCTTAATACAGAATATTTCCCGGAAATATTAAGGGAATGTGCATAACTTGTTACAAAGAACAATTTAAAATGATTTTTAAAATTTGTCAAATACCCTATTGAAACTATATTGGTCTGTGCGCAGCTACTCACGACTATAAATTTTGGCAAAGCGTAAATCTTCAACGGAAGCGTCCGGGGCACGACGGGCCGGCAGTAATCGCGGGTTAACTAACCGTGCCCGAGCCGCCACCCGCGCCCTCCGCTCCGATACTCCCGTAATGAGCCCGAGACAATCTTTTATTGTCTGTTTGGACTGGGATAAATTGTGATAGATGATCCTCCGAGTCTCCCAGATTCGGAGCAAGCTCTATCTGTCTTCCAATTTATATCGAGAGCACTCGCTAAGCGCTCATCCTTCGCATATGTCCGACGCTCACATATACCGACTGTTTTATACAACAGAGTCCCGTTTTCCGCATTCATTTCTCGCCTAATGAAATGCGAGCATCGTATACTGAAACTTTTTATTTTAGATCCCAGTCGAGAGATTCTTTTTTGAGGACACGTTGCGCTTATGAAAAATACGGAGCATTACCGCGGTCGTTTTGTAAAGCTGCTAGTGATGCGCAATTGCGCCGCAACGTGGTGACAATGTGAGATGGCTATCTCGCATCGGATCCACATGTGATTTAAACGTGAAATAAACTTCGTTCCGAATACGTACTTTTAAAATAAAGTCGTACGAAATTTACGTGAGGCGCAGAATAAGGTTTAACACATTTTTACTTCACAGGCATAAGGATGTCGGAACTGTAACAGTCTTGTGACACGAATACTTAATCCTTGTCGTAGTGAACAATCGTTCGTACGTGAATGTAAAATGCGCGTAACTGAGCGGACTCGTTGGTGATCATGAGTGTTCCGCACTTTCGGCTGACAAATGAGAAAGCCCCGGGGATCAAAGGTCATGTTACTCATTGGCGGCCGCATTTGACCGAAGGCTCAGTCAGCCTTACGCTCACCTCTCCGACCATCTGCCTGCAATTTCCGCCCTCCAAACGACTCCCTTGTCTCCTTGGTCCGTGAAAACAGGCCGGGAAATCCCGACGTTTTACTTTTTTATAACTGTGCTTATCTTGCTTTGCTACATAATACAGTCATCCGCATTGCGTTTTCATGTCGACTTTGCTTAATCCTTTAGTTGGTAGAGTTTCTCATTTTTTTTTATGATCATCATCATCCCACATTACATACATACAGTTTCAGAGTACGGTGTGTTCCACGACTATTATTCAATATTTACACTACTCAATATTAATATAAATTTTATAAACCTGATGTATCTACGTGAACATATGAAAATGAAGTTAAAATATAAATCTAAGTAAGTTTATCAGCTGTCTAGTACCCTAGCTTCGGCTTATTTGGGGCTAGATTTTTTTTTTTTTTATTGCTTATTGGTGGCAGACGAGCAAGCGGCCTGTCTGATGTTAAACAGTAACCGCTGCCCATGGACATCTGCAATGCCAGGGGCACAGCAATGCCGCTACCTACCGTGAGAAGAGAGCTCTCTTTAAACCTCGTTTGAAAAAGGACATGTCGTAGCGATCAGGAAACACCGCGGCTGGAAGGTCGTTCCAGAGTTTACAAGTCCGTAAACACGACGAAAGACAAGACAATTCTATTCTATTCTATTATTTACGAGTAAACATGAGTTTATAAGTGTTCTGTGTGTAAAATTCAGTTTTATCTATTTACGAAGATCAGTAATATTACATTAAAAGAAATATGTAGGTGTCATATATCATAAGCTTAAGAAAACGTGAATCCTGCCAAGCTGGAAATCTCCACAAATACTAGGTACAAGGCAAAGACTGTGATTTACCGCGCGGTCCACAGGCGATCCCTTTATTGAATACTCCGTCCGTTGAAAGAAAAATCGTATATTTTGACATGTTCAAAATTTATGACTTCCATTCATTCTCCTGACAAATGGCAATTAAAAGTCACCGGTGGTTCCTTCGGGCGACTCTGGAGAGTTTTACTTCGAACTTTAACATTTTTATTTCCTCTCGTAAAGTGGGGAAACCTGTAAAGGTCAATGCCGTGAAAGCTCTCTGTGATGCCCCTCTTCGATCCTTTATTTCCTAAGAATATATAGCAAAATTTAAGGTCCCTCCGTATAGAAGTACTTCCTTTTATAAATTTTCCTTATTTTCTAAAGCTTACTGGATAAATGAAATAACATTGCTTATTTATAAAACTCTAATGAACGCCGTGGAATGGATGAATTAATATACCTACATAAACAAGATTAAGAAAATGTTTTGTAAAGCGAAAGAGAAGCCCAAGTCGCTCCGTCTACAAGTTAACAAAATTATCAATCTCGTGGCATTTGCTGTGGTGGCCTATAGGAAATGTGGCCTGGCTATGACCACTATAGGACCTCCAGCTCCACCCTATAAAATACCGCAGCCAAATGACCTCCGGGTCCTGTTTCCAGAACTCCTGGGGATTTAGGGTTGGGCTGGCATGGCGGGGGATGTAAGGGAGCGGCCTATCATCTTTTTGCTCCAAGCCAACCTCACCTGCCCGTGGCGCATCCTGCTGAATAACAAACGAGGCGTTGGCAACCGACTGGTGGCGGTATAACCATCACAATTGACGGCGTAGCTAAATACCATAGACCGATGGCGGGCAGCAGCGTCACCGGAGCAAGAAGCTACGCCCTGCGATCTCCAACCCGCCTGCCCAGCGTGGCGATTATGGGTATATCCTCCAGCTGTTTGCCCTGTGGCGAACAACTGGAGAGGCCAATGTCCAGCAGTGGACTGTAATAGGCTGTTGATGATGATGATGATGATGGCATGGCGGTGGCAACTGACCAGTTTCTTGTTCGTTGTCACAGCGACTTGGGCTTCGCTGTCGCTTCCCATCAGCTACTAAAAAAAATGTTATTGTCCATATAAAGTCGTAATAAAGTAGACCAAATCAATAGGAAATATAATATGTACGTACGTATATTTCGACATTTACGTGGTTTGATTGCCTATTAAACCTGACTGGCAATTAACCGCTAAGTGTGTCTTACTTTTGTGAGTATGTTTTATGTTAATGGCAATCGTAATACGGGCATTTAGGGGATACTAACGATCAGGAGGACGCCACGACAATAGAGGCTCTCACTGCTATACCATTAGTCTGGTCATTTAGCTATCTCGATTTATGACGATCATACTTACGCCCTATCGACTAAGCAATAAAGTTCAAAGTTATAATAAAAGTATATCATGCTTCGATGCTTGCTAGCATGCGGCTTGTACTTTATACGTGTGTGATTAATCGATTTTATTAATCGGTAATTTAATTTACCAAACTGTGCAAGTACATATAACGCTTCTGTGGTAAAATACAATAAGAAAATTGATTTCCTAGATGAAGTTACTGTAAAAACCAAAGGGGTTGTATGTGGGTGCAATAGAAACGCAGCTAGTTGGTTCTCTCTTTATAATGCATTATTATAAGGTTTCACGCAGATACAAGCACAATATGTAGTTTTATGGTTTTGTAATTAATGCTTTGTGCATTTGGCAGCACCATTCTGGTAGTGTGCGTTTCACGTTGTTGACGTGCTGTCATGCAGCAGCGCGTATGCTGCATTATGATTGGCCGCTACGTCATCGGCGGCAGATGCTTGTATGGTGATTGGTTGGAAGCGCCTAAAAGAAGCTCGCACATTTAATTTTTTTCTACTTCTATTATGATTTAATTTTGAAGTTTGTAATTCAAAATTAAATCATTTGCTTTAAATTGAGTTTGAATTGTGATTCAAACTCTTAGATAGCAGAGAATGTTTGAACAAAGCAGAAGTATGAATAATAATGGCGATTTGCAAATGGTTTTCTAAAAGGAAAAAAGACTATTGGCAAGCTTTTTAACGCCTCGCCGCAAAAATCGTTGGTAAACAAAATAACTCACTATAGGCCTTTCACTTAAAACAGAGCAGTCGTGTTCGCTAAAATGAAATTCTGGCGCGAGGGAGGGTGGTAAAGGGTATTCCTTCTTTATAGGCCAATTACTCTGAGAATATTGTATACGTTCATTATCCCTTGTATACAAACAATTACACACTTAGCTACAACATACTGCAGGATTTCTTACCGTAATAACTTCTATGAATTAGTACAGCTATGCTTATAAGATTAAAATATTTTTACGATATTTTAAAGTTTCTACTAATTATACGAGTGTAACATTTTAGTACTTTATCAGTCAGGCAAACACTCTCGATCTTTAGTAATTTTATTTCGATACTTTCCACCTGCGAAAGTTCTGAAGATCTACAATGAGATTCTTTCTTAGCCGTGAAAAGTTTTGAACAGTAAAAGTCTTTCAATGTACCAACTATATTAATTTATTACTTAACTGAACTGAAACAGATAAGTATCTGAATGGAATTTCAATAAAGTTTAGTTTAAAGTTGTAAATTCTTTTTTCTCTCTTCTTCTTCTTATTATACAGAATCTGGTTATGTAAAAATGTAAAGCTCGCTCGTGGATAAAAACACTAAATTCCGGTAAAGAATCGAGAAATAATAAAAATAAATCATCAACAATGAATGGTCTCAGTACCCACTATATGATATGGTATATTTTATATGAAAATGCCTACCTAGAGATCAAAACCTTAATATTCCTACAGAAATCTACCCTGTACCGACACGCCTTTGAATCGATCTCAAGCCCTTCCGGTTTAAGACCATAAAAGTTAACGGATTGCACGGAGTATGAACAAAAATTTAACCCAAATAAAATCGCGGGCGCAAAATTAATGAATATTTGAACGATAACATGTAGGTACGTAGCTACCACCTGAAACAACGCTAGCAGACAATAAGCAATTATTTAGCACTGCACACCTTAATAAGCTGAATTAAATGGATGATAATATTTTCCCGACAGCAAACATACACTAAATTATTTTGCCCTGCAGCGAATTTCTTGTACATAGGTACATAGGTACGACTATATTATTGTGTTTGGTTTGGTTGCAATAACAATAGATTTATACCAACCTCTGTTCTGTAATTGGAATTATCATTTGTATAATACAGATAAAGTTTTAGATTTCGCTCTTTATGTCTACTACTATATGAACAATTGGGATGATGACTAAAAAATAATTTAATGTCCATCAGATAGATTAATGAAAAATATTGGATACGTATTTTTTATTTTGCCTCTTGTTCAAAAACTTACGAAGATACATTGATTTTAAATGTCACATGACGTCACGTTAGAGTACAAAATATACTCTAACGTGACGTAGTTAGCCCCCACTCCATAACTTTAATGCGCTATATCTCAGTATTTTCTTGTTATTTCGACAAAACAAAAAATACGGGTCTTATATTTTTTTATTATCTAAGAGACGGACTAATTATTTTCTTCATTTTCATACCTTGTCATCATCCGTATTGTCAAATCTTAGCTATATTCATTCAAAGTTTACAAATCTGAGACCAAATCTCAGGCTTTGTGAATAGCATCGCTTTTTTAAGTGAATTTAATAAGACCAGGGGTCATTAATAAGGTATTGTTTATTTTAACACATGAATTGTCGGTAAAGAGGTTTTACATGAGACGGACGTGGTCGAAGTGGAAGAAATGATTCATAAAATATGTTCCGCATTTACTATCCCTCTCTATTTGACTATCCTCTGCCGTAAAGTTGCCTGGGAGAGATCGCTTATAGCGATAAGGCCGCCTATATTGTACAACCGGTTTCTACTGTACCTAGTTTTGGGTCAATTGTATGGTGTGCAATAAAGAATAAATCTAATCTATCTACTATATAGCCGTCAAAGAATCTCTAAATCGTGTTAGCATGATTGCGTTCGCCTCAAGGCCTTAACTTCGACAACCGCAAAGCTACATAACGCACACTTAATTATATTAACTTTATTACCGACATTACAAGCGTGTAGCGTCATATGGGAAGTCGTTATGAAATAACGCGGTTAACGTTTGTGAGGGTGGGGAATTCATCTCGTCATCCTAATGCTGTTTTGGTACCATCATTAGCTTTTGCTTCAGATGCTTGGGATCCCTTACGATCATGAGCCAAGATAGATAGATAGATGTTCCTAATAAGTAGGTATAATGACAAGAATATTGGTAAAGTATAAGTAGGTAGTTATTTTAGGACGTCAGATTATTTGACTTTTACTTCGTATATCCAGAATAAGTGGATACAATTCATTTTCATTTTGTTTCACAAACTAAGTAATAGCCAATATTCAAAAATACCATTTTAGTAAACATTACAACAACATTAGGACATCGTACTTATAATATCGGTACAACTTCGTTGCTTAATGATTTCTTTAAATCTAACGGTTTTAATTTAACTAAAACGATTAATATTCAGTCAATCAACTAGCAAAATTCGTATTTTGCCATGCTTTAGCTTTTAAACTTTGTACTAGCACCAACAAAGTCACTAATTTGAAAGGGAAACTTCATGTTCTTAGCATAAACGTATTGTAATGGAGTAAGATAATAATGTCTGGCGTATTGTGTGGCACTGAATGCTGGGCTGTTAAAAAGACGGATGAAAGGAGATGAGGACGTTAAATCGGATATGTGAAGTGACGGCATTGGACAAGATAAGAAATGTTTATGTCGGCTTCGTTAATTTGTATTATAATGTGCCTGGATATAGGTACGTTTTATCATTGGTTAACCGCTAACTGCAACAAAAATTTTTTACGATAGAAAATGGGTATTATAATTATATGGAGCTAGGCCAACATGATGCAGGCGACTGACAAGTTGATTTGGTTACTTGTCCGGTAGACGTAGCGTCTTCTTTCTGTCGTTTCGTCTGGGTCTTCTTTCTCTTTCCATCAGGCGACGGAAGTCTATAAAATAATACTTTAAAAAAACATTACATGTATTGTAAATTTAAGTTTGAACGCAGGTATCATGTCGTGAATGATTATGGTGTCTTGTGTTCGTAGATATTTAAATATAGAACTATGTACTTAAAAAATTAACACGTCAAAGCAGTTAATATCGCGAGAACGCGTAATCTAATTGCTGTTAAACTCGAACTCTTCTTTATGGGCTACGCAGTTTAATTGTTTTTAAAGAGGACGGTCCGTGTAATTTAAAAAAAAATATTGATTATAGTATAAGTTAGGCATGTAAACCCCATTCAGCTACCAAATATTATAGTTGTGTCTTTGCTTCCTTGACTTTATTACGGCTCTTCATTTAATAAGAATATTAATATCAAAGCCGCCTTACCTACTCTTGTTATTTATCGAGTCGGAAAAATTCTAAGAAGTAATGGATAGTCTATTGTGTTTATTATTCGGAATATACAGGGAAGCGGCTTAATTAAATTTGATACTTGTGTGAGTATAGTGCGTATTGTATTTTCGTAATTACATCATAAATGTATAAAAACCTAACCCAAGATTTTCTTTATATAAAGTGTTGCTTTTATTATCTATACAACAAACCTTTCGTATTAATAGACTATTGGCTAAAAATTGTAGTTAGTCCGTCTTTTAGCTTATTCAAAAATAAAAGACACGTATTTTTCCTTTTTTCATTCAAATATACAATAGCAAAGATACAAAGCATCAAAAGCTAGGAGTGGGAGTCTTTGACGACACTCGCTACCCTAAAAATGCCTCATCGAGTGACGTCACGCGTAATTTAAACGGGCTATAACTTTGTAATTTTTAGTCTAATTTACAAATAAAAAAATACGTGTCTTTTATTTTTGAATAAGCTAAAAGACGGACTTATTACAATTTTTAGCCATAATAGCCTATTAGACATTCCAGAATAATTCCCTTAAATAAATTCGTTTGTATAAAAAATTAAAACAAAATCAAAATTATTGATGAATATTTCTTGAATTTGAAGCCTTACATGGTGTAATAAATACTGTCTTATAATTTTGAAAACTGTTATAATAACTTAATAAAGTCAGAATAAAAGATATGTCATTTAAACTTAGGTTGACAAGTGACATGCACTGCTAAATCGCCGTCTGGCTTTTTATGCCAGTGTGTTATTTTAATATAATTATACGAGTAAAATGAAGTTGTAAGTACCTACAGTACTTCCCGATGCCGAATTTAAGACACATTTCAGTGAGATATTATATTGCATATGTATGAAACATGACAAAGCGCGTCCCACATTAGGTTGACCGTAGCAAGTTTGACAGTGAAGGATTATTAGGCTCTCTGCTTGTAAGTTGGACATTACAGCCGCGAAACCACCTTTGTCGCGTAGTGAGATAAATAGGTAACAACATGCTAAGAAATTGGCAGTAAGCCCCCTTATATTTATTACGGTAGTACCTAATTGGCGATTACCATGCAGGTTATTTTTGACAGTCCAATGTGTCAAAGTGAGTCGCAAATATTAGACTGGCCTGTCCATGGAAGCGGAGCGAGCTTACGGAGGAATATTAACCAAAAGGGATTGCATAAAAACTCTGAGCGAAGTTTTATGCAATTCTATTGGTTGAGGTGGCGTCTGACCGGAGCACAAAGTGCCATCCACGCTGACCGCCACTAAGGCGATTACACACGGCATCACTGTACGGTGTGGTAAGCAGTGTTCCTTGCAGTGCGTTCGTGGCCACTCGCATCAAACATACGTACTATATTGTTACACTCCGACGTAATTCTCCGATCAATCGCCAACGTTACGCGAGGCCATCATATGACAGAGTGTTGTCTCGTACGTGTTAGCTGTAACGACGCAAGTTTGACAGTGAAGGATTGTGTGTAACAGTTGCTAGACTTTTCTACGTTATGTCGTTCACAACACAAGCTGCTATGCTCCATAATGAGATAATACAGGATAATACGCATCATCCTACGCTCTAGGGCTGCCGAATCATATGGTTATCCTATTTTCTGCAGGATTTATATGTAAAAAACACGAACTTTTGGTAATTTATGTTGCAAAACAAAATTACCTTCATCTTAGGTTGAATTTATATGCTTTAGGTATATGGCTTTCAAGATAAGTATCTATTTTCACTATAATTTGATTTATACCGGTCCGTTTTCGCAATATAAGACTCCAATCTAAGTAACATAAAAACGTAACCGAAAATAAATGCGATTTAGGGACGAACTACCGCATACTCAACCTTTTCTAACTAAATTGATTTCTGCTTACGTGCTCCACGTGGCAGCCCTGCTTACTCGCAACTTCGCCCTACAAATAACGCCTTTAGATTACCTACCCCCGCAGCCAAAATGAAAGCCATCTTCTCACAATCATGGCTCGTCCGGATCCATCCCAACTTGCGGGCCTTATCTACAAACCCTGACCATTACTAGTAATGGAAATCCAATTACTATTTTAGCGAGATAAACTCGTCACGTGCCGACCGTCAGCCGTACCGCCCAAAGTCACACACGAAAATTTAAACATTGTGTCCAACAAACAATCGCAATTCCTACAGGGTTGATATTGGGACACAAACATAAATATAGATTCTGATTTAGAAGTTTCTTTGGCATTACTCGATGTTTAACTTGATCTCGTCGTTGCTTTCACCCAAACAATACAACGACACCATAATAAATGTTTTAATGAAACTCGTTGTAAAATGCTCGGGGGCGATAATAGCAATTCTCAGCTTTTGAACTAAAATTAAAGTAACAAGACATCGCTATTATAAATCTGTAAAGTTTTCCAAATTCTCTTTTCGCATTTCAATTTCAGAAAGTGCCTACCACCCTCGCGCTTAAGAAAGAGCCGTGATATTTCATGATAGCACCGTGATCGAGCCGTGAAGTTTTATATGCCTCTCATCCCAAGTTTTACGTATATTCTATTTTATTGAGTGACTTACACCTGACCTCACCCTTTTTTGTCCAAAGGAAATAATTTACTCGTATAGCTATAATGTCAAGACATTTACATGACAAAGGGAGTAATTTCCCAAATTTCAAACAACTTCCGAACTCATCTCATTCTTAACCATTGTTGATTTATTTGAATTCGAGAGCAAGTATTTTGTGTGGCATTGGCAGACCTAAGGTGGCGTAGTATCTTCACGTTTAACAAGACTTGGTCTCACTAGCAGACGAATGTGTAATTACTTTGAGTATTTGAACTCTTCAAAGGGTGGAAAAGTTAATGAACATTTGAATATTAATTTGGTACTAACATGATTTAACTAAGTTACATAATATTGCGAATTTGATGTCACACGAATACCCAAGTGTACGTATTCGAAACTTGATAATGATGTTTTTACGCATGTACGTACAGTCGTGACAGTGTATGTTATTAGTTTGTTTATAGGAAATCCCCATTAATAGCTTATTATATTTATCGTCAGTATATAAATGAACAATATGGAAAATACTTCTTCAAATTAATGGATTAACTTAATAGGGATGTTTCCAGGGTAAAAATAATTACATAATATTTAGTCCGTAATTTAGATTATAAAAATATATTGGACACGTATTTTTCCTTTTTTCATTTAAACAAAAAACAACAAAGATACAAGGCATCAAAATTTAAGAGTGGGGGTCTTTGACGTTACTTAGTGGCGAAAAAACTCCCACTCTGTGACGTCTTGCGTAATTTTAACGGGCTATATCTTTGTAATTTTTGGTCTAATTTACAAATGAAAAAATACGTGTCTTTTATTTTTGAACAATCTAAAAGACGGACTAATTACATTTTTTACGGAAACAGGCCTATTATAGTTATTTTAATTAAGTCGTAAAAAATGTCAAAATGTTTTATCGCTTTACTATTAGGGATCACCTTAAGAAGCTACAGAGACAAAGAGATGAACTAATATGTATAGGATATTCTGTACCTACTTAATTCATAATAAGTATGTTACTTCAGTCTACCGCCCGCATAAAAGTCGGTCTGCCACAAAAAGTTTTATGCACGTCCCCTTTGCGAAACGTTTATTTTCCAGAGGATACCAAACGCACGAATTTCATTATTTTGTTATTATATTACACAGAAGATTAACTACTGTTAAAAAAGGTATTAGTAAGGTGCCCAGGTAGAACTGATAGATACGGGTTCTACCAAGCTAACTTTTCAACAAAATCTGCCTTGCGTTATGCTGTGTTGCGTCGCGTCCGTCTCAGCATACGCTTAGACTAATGAGTTGTCTGCCAAATGGTAACATGCAAAATCAAACACACAATCGTCTACCCTTAATTGTCAAGATGACATCACTAATCCTTTCTTTCTTTTGCAGCGTCGCGTATTCGATACGAGATCACGAGCGGGAACATAGGCGGCGCATTCGCAGTCAAGAACATGACCGGCGCCATTTACGTGGCCGGCGCGCTCGACTACGAAACTAGGAAGCGGGTGAGTTGATTGTATAGATAAAACGTAGTTATTGATATTTATAAATCGATTAGCTATGAACAGTTTGACCGCAAGCGTTGAGGCCTCTTGCCACGTCACGGTTGCGTGACGACATGAGGCCTTAGCCCTAGTGTAGCGACACTAGGCCTAAGGCCTCTTGTCCTCAGACACAGTGCACTCGGCAGCAGTGCCGTGCTGTGACCGTCTACAAGCTTCCATGGTGGCCCATATAACACTGAGGACCGTGCCTACATACTGAGAATTAACCGTAGATTTTAACTGGGAAAAAACGTGTTTGCCGCGGCACAGCACTTGCGTTCACACTGTCTATCATTTTACTTTATGCTGGGTTCACATTATTCCATTCCAATGGAACTTTTTGCAAATGCGTTCGGAAAGATCTCTATCAACGAAATATTAAAGGAGAAAACCTTTGGTTCCGAATCATTTTTTGATAAATCACTTAATGTTCAGAACATGAAAGTTTAATAAGTTTCATCTCTTAAAATTTGTTTTAATACTATTTTTGTGTATACAGAAGTTATAAACTAGATACTTTCTCATCTGATAACTATGTAATGCTTAAATTTAACTTATTCCAATTCCGATATACGATCATGTAACTAATATTTGAGAACAAAATATCCCTCCGTATATAGTGCCGGATAACAATCACTGAAATAGAAATTCTACACACATAACAGAATAAGATAAATTCCCTGTGTATTTCACGTTGGAGTCTATTTCATAACAAATCAATTCAGTCGGAGGGTTTTGTGTAATAAATTACAGAACAGGAGTCGAGCGTTTCATTACGAACGTTACAAAATACGGGTGGTATTGTTCGGTTGTTGACAAATTAAATCGGTATCCAGTACCGCGATGCCGGCTTATTATCTAAATTTGGGAAAATTGAATTCGAAGATTATACGGCGAAGGTATCTTTCTTCAATTGGAAGATTGAAATACTGAATTTCTAACGTTTTTTATTAGTAAAAGAAGATTATTCAAAATACTCTTAAAGCTTTAGTCCATGCTATGTAAATAAATATAAATAATAAATAAATATCAGACAACATCACATACATTGCTCCGATCCCAAAGTAAGTAGCTTAAGCACTTGTGTTATGGGTATCAGAACAACGAAGGTACCACAAACAAATACTTAAATACAAATATTAACACCCAGACACGGAACAAACACAAGTTTTCATCACACGAATTTTTGTCCCGGGTGGGAATCGAACCCACGACTCTCGGTTCAGAAGGCAGGGGTCAGAAGCCTGTCCATGTTCCTATGTACATAATACCAGCAGCAGGCAAACGAACCAAAAGCAATTTCTCATTGTCCAATAATTATCTTCTCAATTCTTTATCTATCAAGACCTATTCAAAGTTCAAATAAAAATTACTAACTTATTTTAAGTAACATGGTTTTATTATTTTTTGTAATTACCTTCTTACAATGGATTCAAAATAAAAAAAATACTAACATCTTTTTCTTATTAATAGAGCCTGCTTCTTCCTGCTTTTGAGATAGGTGGGCAATGTGAACATATGATGTGGGCCAAAGTTGTAACGTCTCTCCAATCAGGCTCGATTGAGGTTTTGATGAACGTAAAAATCGCTATTGTCCACATTATATAACGCAAATAATCCCTAAATGTTAGATTAGCTATATAAACCAACCAAAATTAGCTTTTAATATTGACAAATGAACCCCGAGGGTCAGGCGATAAAAGCACTAATGTATGCCGAATTGTCGTATATGTTGAAATAAATCCATATCCGACTTTGAGTTTGGTAATGTGAAAGTGGAAAGTTTTTTTATTATACATTTTAGTTGGCAGCATTACGGTGATGTGAGTTCGCGAACACTAATGGAACTTGTAAGCACGAAGAGTTCCCGTTTTCTAAAACGTGAACTTATTTCGTGTTGTATTTGCCACTTGCTACTTCGAGTTATAGTCGGTCGAATTCCTGTCACCGTAGTGCCGCTCTACGCCCGTATTCCTACGTGCTGCTTCGACTCCCTAAAAAGAAAACATCGTATCTCGACAACATTTTAGCTACGAAACTTGTTTCCACTCAAGTTGAATACTTGAATGTGGGCGAATCATTTGTCTACTTACTTTTCCCTTGCGCTTGGATTTGGAACTCTGAAGCAGAGCATATACCTCTATACATATTAGCGTTCGAGTTAAACTTGTTCGATGTAAAACTGTTCCATCTAAAGCTGAACTTGTCGAAGTCTTACGGAAAAAATATTCGTCTAACATTTAGTTTTAAATACAAATGTGAAAGTTAATAAAATAAAATGGTGTTCGTTCGTATAGTCTTTTACCTTCAATATCTCTTAGGAATATCTTATAATATATTTTCACCGTATGGGAAAATGAAATGAAAATAAATTTATTTGAAGCATTATCTAGAATTGTAATTGAATGTGATGAATAATTCAACTCATTAAGCAGTAATCTATAAAATATTAGAGAAAAATAATTGAGTGGACTTGTTACCACCGAAAGTATAAAACTGGTGTTAATAAAGTGAAATAGTAAATCCCCGTGCAGTTGCTATACTCGTAGTACTTTATTTCGGTACATTGACAAGGAGTTTTAGTATTTTTCATTATTATTTTAAGTTTTCGATGATTAAGTTCTTTGAACGAATTTTACGCTCAAATATACGCCTTTAAACGTTGGAGAGACGTTTTTCCTTTGCCCCACGGCGTGTTCAATTTAAAAACAACGCGGGCGGCGTCGTCTGCCGACTGCCTAGTCAGACCACGCTTTGTTACCGACTCAACAAAGTTCCTCCAAACTTTCCCGAGATAAATAATTTAATCTTTTATACCTATTTAAGCGAGCTCGGCAACCAGTCTTTATCGCTATTAAACTGCAGCTTCTCACAAAGCTGTTACGGAATAACTTATCCCGCGGTCTGTCATTCATACTTTTTAAAAGTTTTTTGAACTATTAACAACAAAATATTACATTCTGTTTACGTGTATTTCTAAACATTTGCCAAATCTCTACATTAACTTTACACGCGAGATAGAGTCTACATAATAACAAAATATGTATTTAATTTAGGAATGAGTAAGAATTTCATACATAACTACAATATGTAAAAAAACTTTAATGATTTACCTTTACTTAATCTAAATTACTCTTTCTTTATATTTAGCGTATAATGTCAATTTGAATTTTATAGAAAAATTCCATTAAATTTACCACCTGGAGCATTTATTTTCAACTTACTTCAGCCTTTATACGTAAACTGGAATTGAATAAGAAAATCTCTTTAGCCGGCAAGGGATCCCTCCGTAAGCCTGGCATTGTGTTATTTATTTCCCTAGCTTCTAGAGAATACTACGAGCAGAACATTATACTCGTACGTCCACTACAAACGGAGTACTCTCACCTGAGCCGACAGTAGTTAATAGCTTTTCACAATCTGAATTGATAATACTACCGATCCGATTGTTGCAACGACCCAAATAGGGCGTTCTCAATAACATTGGGGCAAATTTAAACCCGGTGTGCGGCAACATAATGAAATGGAGATTGTTCAAACTTCTATAATATGCGTGAGATAACCCCGGTACAAATATTTCCCTTTCGGCCGAGGAAATTACTTAGCGACACTGACAGATGACACCAATAACTCCCATGGGACGCAAAATAGAGTCTCTATTTTCGAAACCACGTTCGGCGTTAGTGGATTTTTGGTAACAATGTTAGCTGTTTTTAGCCGATCTGCAAAACGGAGACCATTTCGTTCAGAAAGCGGAATGAACTAGCTAGAATTAACTACAAACTTCAAGTCATCTTATCTCAGGAAATAAGATCAAAATACATTTTAGTACCTACATATATTTTAATCTTCTTAAGGCGATTTTTCGGTATTATTTCGATTCTAAGAATTTACTTTTTAAATGTACTTTAACAAAGTTAATTACAGTCCGCTCTCCTTTTCTTAAACTTTTCCTTTCAAATTAGTCCGAGATGTAGTTACAAAGATTAAATGAGTTTTCCATCCTAAAAAACTGTTTACCTGTCTATCATTAAAATTTTAAACATACATATATATATGTATAGTGGGTATAATATAGTAGTTATGTGAGTACCTCTAGAGTTTTGTAACCGCAAAGTATTTGTAATTCTAAGTAACGTTCTCACGACTTAGCTGTTCATGTCAGATGTATAGTACGTATGCAATGTGTTCACTAGCTGTTTATTTTGGTCGACAACAGTACGAGCTGAAATTGGCGGCGTCGGATAACCTGAAGGAAAACTACACTACAGTCGTGATCCACGTGAAGGATGTGAACGACAACCCTCCGGTATTCGAGAGGCCTACCTACCGTACTCAGATCACCGAGGAAGACGACAGGAATCTGCCCAAGCGCGTCTTACAGGTCCCTCTGCGTGGAATCTCTGATTTACTACAGAGATAGCGCCTCATTTGATTGTCTATCGTCTAGCGGTTTGAGTTTTGCATGGCATGGATTTCGTTTGTGGCACATTTTTATTTCGTCTGTAGAACTATTGCTAGTGTCCGTCTTGTTGTTGTTGTGTTTTTTGTTCCTTTTATTTGCATCCAACTTGTTTATTGCGCCCGTCTGCAGTTCCAGAATGAGGTCGTCGTCGAATACAGTAGCTTGCACTCTTGGATTTTTTTTACGTTTCTCTTTTATGCGATATCACAATGGAAATAAAAGAGGTTGTAAAATATTATCAAAGTGACGCGCTTCACTTGTGTTTATGTTTATAAATATATTTTATATTTAAACTACCGATACGAAAGTACATAGCAAATTATTATAAGTTTTTTATTTATACACCAAGTTACAATACTATACTTTATGTTACCTTCTATATCTAGACGATACTCCAATGCCCTATTTCTGTCCATTTTTTATACATTTCGTCGCGTTTCAATGAGAACTTGGATATTGAAATTACTAACCGAAAATTACTCGAAGCGAAGCTATTGGAAACCGCCTGAAGCTCATTGGGTCGTGTAATGTCGCCGCTATGGTAATGTTCTTTAAACAACCTGACGTCTTAATATTTATTTGTATACGGCAGTATATATACTGAAGTGTGTACTTTGAAATACAATTTGTAACCTTTTCGGAGTTTACCCATTTTTATAACGATAATGGCGGGAACTTCGACAGCTGGGGAAAGGAGCCCTGGGAGGGCGTTTTGAATTTGTACTTTTCAATTATTGCGCAAAACCCGAAAAGTAAAGTTCCTCCCGCAACGTAAATTAACTTCTTCATTGGAATTAATCCGTTGCGGCTTTCATCGAAACATTTCATCACTGAATTCATTACAAAACAAATATTTATATAAAAAACTCTCTAATAAAAACGGAGATACAGTACGTATATCACTGCACACCGAATGATTTATACCACAAACGGGGTATCCGTAAAAATACCCGAATACAAAATTGCGGCTCAACTTATCTGCAGTAAATCGAAATTACGCTGTGAATTCTGCAAAATACATTCACGATTTCATTGGAAATTATTTCGGACTACAATAAATAAGCCTAAATGTCGGGATTATTAAACAGGTATAAGCTCCATAATCAAACAATACCTGTATTCGGTTGAATTAATGTAATCTGCTCGTTACTTAGGTACTCGTATTTAGGATTTTTATTGTCTTGTCGTCGTTTATCTGGTATTTTTTATTATAATTGTCTTACACTTCTTAGAATCAATCCGCCAATCATCTTTGATCAGCTAAAAGCCTGCAATCAATGACGTGAATAGAGGTCGAAGAGACAGGCAAAATGCCAGATGCCCCGACCTTATGACCGGCGGATGAGGCAAATAAATTAATTAACACGAATCGGAATGGGCGCTTCATTAGACAAAAGTGAATATCCTTGTTTTCTATTAATCCTGTTTGATAAATGAGGGTCAATTGTTAAGAGTAACCTCAATCGGTTTGTAATGAGAATGCAAACGGTTGAAAAATATTTTGGATGACTTTTTGTTTTTCACATTCATGAAACCAGTGAGCCAGGCTTAAAATATTAGGTATGTTATCGCGGGCTTGCAAAGGGGCTTACTTTTCAAGAGACTCAAAAACTGAATATTTTCTCTTGGAAATCTACCCAGGTTTATATAAATTTGGAGGCCAAAGTAATCACTGTATTTTTATAAATTACTACTGCATAATGCAATTATTACTGTTGCATAATACTTATAACTTTAAAAATATGCACATTTTTGTTCATACGATCGTTTGGCTCGAAGCCCGAGTAGGTATCTTAATTGGAACGACCATTAATTTAAGATTTAACATTGGTAATGTACATTTCGCCATCAACATCACCCATGTCATTATCAAAGATAGGTAATTAAAAAAAATCACATACAGGCGAGCAAAAAAAATCGTATTTCCTATGAGATTTTTTTAGTATCAAAGACGAAATTAATTGGTCGAAGTATGATTCATATTGCCGAACTAATGGTTGGTCGCAAACCATAACATACGTTTAGAACTTTTCTTTTTATTATTATTAGATAGTTAACGGTCATCATACATCACAATAATGATAGCACAAGATATACGTTCATTTTTGTTCTAATATGATTGCTCAACCAATTACAGTAAACCGCAGTATGTTTATTTTGAACGGAAATGTGATCTAGATACTTAGATTTAACAAAAACAAAAAGTTTAGGTAGAATCCGTTTCTCCCATCTTCTCCTTTCCTCTCCCGAACAACACGTGGACAGCGTTGTCATCCGCATACCATACAGACAATAGTGGCGCGCACCAAGAGGTTCAGTTCCTCGTTCCTACCCCGTGCCATTAAATCATGGAATGCCATTCCAGCTCATGTGTTTCCTTCCTCTTACAATCCTGGGTTCTTTAGACGTGTACTCGCGTGTAGTGGGCCTTCAGGGTAAGGGCGACAGGCGCGGTGGGTATACCCTATTGTGCCTGTCGACCTAACATTTGGACCTCAAGACCGCTTACCGTCAGGTGGAGTGAGGTCATCCTGAACGCTCTTTTTAAAAAAATAATAATAAAACAAAACACTAATACACGCAATTCTAAATTTAAAAATAGAAAAAAGTAAATATAATGAAGAGGGTTTGCGCTCGGCAAAAAGTAAATAAAAAACTACCGGATTCGGAATGCAGCTTCTATCGAGAAGAACCGGCAAGAAGCTCGATACTCTTTTAAATGCCAATTTTCCTTAATGTGTGTGCGCATGGCATGGTGTGTAAAGTGTGCGTATGCGCAGTACGAGCTGACGCTGGTCGCGTCGGACGGGCGCAACGAGAACTCCACGCGCGTGATCGTGCGCATCCTCGACGTGAACGACCTGCCCCCCCGGTTCTCTCGCAGCGCGTACGTCACGCAGTCACTCGAGGAGACAGGACCCTACCCCCACTCCCTTATACAGGTTTTTTTGTTTTTTTCCTTTTTATTTCGTGAAAACTGGACATGTATTATCGTATCGCGTTGCATCATAAGACATGCAATGTGCGGGAGTTAAAAGAGTATGTACGTGTACGTGACGTTACTAATTTTTATCGGTGCCAAGCATTTTGTTGTTTAATTTCTTTAATCATCTGCTCTTACCAGATTTTAATCTTTAATGTAAGTTTTAACAATTGTAATTAATTTATTAAGAACAAGCTTTCCTCATATTTGCGATACCCATAAGGTAAACTAAGTTTTAAGCGTTTTATTTTGTGTAACACCCACATGGTATAAGTACTTAGTTAACAAATAAATATTGATATAGAGAGATGAAACCATTTGGCTCGTTTTTAATAAGTATTCATTTTTAAATAAGAGTAGAAGGTACAATTTTTTTTTACACATTAAAAACAGGCAACACGATTAAAACACTTTAAATATTATCATCTCATCAATAAATCAGTATTTTATTTTGTAATTGTGATATATCGTGATACATGTCCATGTTTGAACTTTTATTTTAATATTTTATAGTACAATATTTTATTTATAGTGTTTCCTCTTATGGTGTCCTTTAGTTCTTACCTTTATGGTTTATTTAAGTTGGTAAAAGAGGGTACGATGCTGTCTTATCTATCAACATAACATCAAAAGAATAAAGAAATGGGAGGCGCGTGTATTTGTAATTTAATGTATGTTTTACGAGTATGTAGCTGTTTAAACCTTACAGGTAAATGGATATTAGTCATGATACTGTGTGTTGTAGATCGCTTGTGTGATACAATATGTGCTTCCATTTTTGTACGTTTACTAATTTAGTATTGAGTACCTATCTTTATTTAACACAATATTAGGAACTTGGCCATTTATTTTTAAAGTACGTTTCAATAGGCTCTTAAAAGTAGGAAAAATTAAGAATTCAAATAAAACCTGTATATACCGACTTATATATTCGCTCATGTTTATGCAACAAACTGTGGAGTGAATTTTTCGTCGAGCTTGTAAAACTTTTAAAAATGTTGAAAATGTATGTTGATTTCACTTAAACGTTAGCTAAATGTATAAGGAAATAATGTGACACTTAGTTTGAGGCCAAAACAACTCCAAGTTATTCTCGTACTAGAGAATATTTATCTAACAGGTAAATAAGTATTCAGGTTGAAGTACCTGTTACAGGACCATCTTAACGTTAAATGTCCCATGCAAAATTAGCCTCGCGAGCTTTTATACTCAATCAGAAAAATGTCCGTTCAGCTTGGGTGTAAAGCCCTCATCCCAAGTCGCTTGTAGTGACAAGCTTTTTTATAATTGAAGAGAGATTCGCAAATGATCCGAGTAATTACGCAAACGTCGACCCTCTTCATCTCCGTCCGGTCTCGTAATTGGAGACTTCCCTGCCACCGCTACATACACGTTATATCAATATAATAGCGAACAATGTCCCTTTCAACCTCTTAAAAACTCCGAATCCCCTTGTAAATAACAATTACTGCCTCCTTTTGTCGTTACGTAAAATTATTGAATGTATTTTCGGCACAACCTTTCACACTATATCCTTTTTTAAATAGTGCCTGAAACTTTTACGCTTTCGTAAGCTTTCTTTGTGCAGACCCTTAAAAAGAGGAAAGTTTGAGGTGCTTCCGACGGAACACCACCGGCCGTCGCCGGTGCAAACAATCTGGAGTGCTGGTTGCTTCATAACTTTCAAAAACTTCCGAACCGTCTACCGACTATAAAATAGTAATTCTATTATGCTTAGACTAGGACTTGGGGCGGTTTTTCTGTATTTGAAAGACCATGCAAGAGCTACCATCAGTTTTAAGTAGCTTAGTCTAGCTTCGGCGTTAAAGTTTACTCAGCACTACATAACTCACGACATGGTAATTTTAAGTTTCTTTTGTAGACGATAGCTTTTAGTTTCACCAAAATGTGTAGAATACTTTCACATTTATGTTACAAAATGCTTTAATGTCGTTATCACATGTTATATTTATACATTTATTTATTCCTGTTGGTACGTAGGTATTAAGGGACTAATGGCAACTTGATGGCCGAGCCCACTGTATTAAGAGCCCATTCTTTTAGCTAACACACGCAACTTTCTTTGCTAATATTATATGATTGGATAATCAAACAAAACACAAAGGCCAAGTTCCTAACTTAATATAAATGTACTTGTGTTTCTAGCAAATATTATGTTTGTTGCCAACAAAAATATTGCATGCTTATTGTTCGGATAGAACTTTTATAAGGAGTCTCGCAGTAAGTTGTTACAAATCCCAAACCCTTAAACGAAATCTTCTAACAAATCAATGTCGATTAAAGTATGACAACATAAAATAATAACTACTTTTACATAACTATCCAAAAAGTTTCATGTAGTTTTATGCTATACAGGTTATTGTAGAAATTTAATACAAGCAACTAAAATTACGTATTCTCATCATCAGGTGACAGCAACAGATGGAGACAAGGACAGACAACAAAATATTGTATACTTCCTTACGGGACAAGGAATAGATCCCGACAACCCCGCTAACAGTAAATTCGATATCAATCGTACAACAGGAGAAATATTCGTGCTAAAGGTAAGTTATTTTAGTGTTGCTTTCAAAATGGGAAGATACGTGCTCGTTATACGCAGATGTGTTTTGCAATATGCCCGTTGTCGGCACCGGCATGGACTCTACAGCCGAGATAGCCGAACACAAGCGAGAGCGTGTCTTGCATACAGAATGCAATCACATTTATTGCATTGCATTTGCAGCATAACCTGAGCATAGATATGTATGTAACGAGAAAACTTACGTATGACCTCCTGAATATTAAGCAACTTATTTGGAATACATTCCCTTTTTTTATACCAAATATGTTGAATAATACATAGTAATGCCTTTTTCAGCCCCTAGATCGAGATCAGCCAAATGGAAGGCCACAGTGGAGGTTTACAGTATTTGCACAAGATGAGGGAGGTGAAGGGCTTGTCGGTTATGCCGATGTCCAAGTCAATCTCAAAGATATTAATGATAATGCGCCCATTTTCCCTCAAGGGGTATATTTCGGTAATGTCACTGAAAACGGCACAGCTGGTATGGTTGTTATGACAATGACCGCCATCGACTATGATGACCCGGCTGAAAGTAATAATGCGAAGCTTTGGTACTCTATAGAGAAAAATGTTATAGAGGAGGAAACCGGGTCGCCGATTTTCGAGATTGAGCCTGAAACTGGCGTTATAAAAACTGCAGTGTGCTGCTTAGATCGCGAACGAACACCAGACTACTCTATACAAATAGTAGCGTCAGATGGAGGGGGGTTAAAAGGGACGGGGACAGCTTCAATAAGAGTAAAAGATATTAATGATATGCCTCCACAATTTACTAAAGATGAATGGTTTACAGAAGTAGATGAGACAGATGGAACTAATTTGCCAGAAATGCCTATTCTCACCGTGACCGTTCATGACGAAGATGAAACAAATAAATTCCAGTACAAAGTGATCGAAAACAGTGGATATGGTGCTGATAAGTTTACAATGGTTCGAAATAATGATGGTACAGGTTCACTAAAAATTGTGCAGCCTCTAGATTATGAAGACCAATTACAAAGTAATGGCTTCAGGTTTAGAATACAGGTAAATGACAAAGGCGAAGATAATGACAACGATAAATACCACGTAGCTTATTCTTGGGTAGTAGTTAAACTTAGAGATATTAATGACAATAAACCACAATTTGACAGAGCTAATATAGAAGTATCTGTCTATGAAAATGCCGAAGTAGGTAAAAGTTTAGAGACTTTTAAAGCTACTGACCCAGATCAAGGCGGTAAAAGTAAGGTGTCTTATGCAATTGATAGATCATCAGATCGTAAGCGCCAATTTTCAATAAATCAAGAAGGAACAGTGAGTATACAAAGATCGTTAGACAGAGAAGACACTCCGAGGCATCAAGTTAAAATTTTAGCTATTGATGATGGTGTTCCACCGAGAACAGCAACAGCCACGCTTACGGTAATTGTTCAAGATATAAATGACAACGCGCCTACTTTCCTGAAAGACTACAGACCAGTGTTGACAGAACATATTACACCTAAGAAAGTAGCTGAAATATTGGCTACTGATGATGATGACAGATCAAAGAGCAACGGTCCGCCTTTCCAGTTTCGATTGGACCCTGGTGCAGACGATATAATTAGAGCTTCATTCAAAGTTGAACAAGATCAAAAAGGTGCTAACGGTGATGGTATGGCTATTGTGTCATCACTAAGATCATTTGACCGTGAACAACAAAAAGAATACCTCATTCCCATCATTATTAAGGATCATGGAAATCCTGCAATGACAGGAACTAGTACGCTTACTGTCGTCATTGGTGATGTAAATGATAACAAAATGCAGGCTGGATCTAAGGAGATTCTTGTGTATAACTACCAAGGTCAGGCACCCGATACAGAAATTGGCCGAGTGTATGTGTATGATTTGGACGATTGGGATCTCCCAGACAAGAAATTTTTCTGGGAAAGTACAGAACACCCGAACTTTACCCTTAATGAAGAGACTGGCATGATCCAAATGAAGCATAAGACAAGAGAAGGTCGTTATCATCTGAAATTCAAAGTATATGACCGAAAACACACACAAACTGACGTGCCGGCTAACGTAACTGTATACGTAAAAGAAATATCCCATGAGGCTATTATCAATTCCGGCTCGATCAGAATATCGGGTATTACTGATGAAGACTTTATAAGAGTGTGGAATTATAAGACTTTGAGTGTATCCAGAAGCAAATTAGATATCTTTAAGGATAAATTAGCTGACCTGCTAAATACTGAGCGAGAAAATATCGACATCTTTAGTGTCCAGCTAAGGAAAAAGCATCCTCCTGTAACTGATATCAGATTTTCAGCACATGGTGCTCATTACTACAAGCCAATCAGGCTAAATGGTATCGTTTTAATGCACAGAGAAGAAATTGAGCGAGCTGTTGGTATTAACATCACTATGGTCGGTATTGATGAATGTCTATATGAAAATCAGATGTGCGAAGGTTCCTGCACTAATGTTCTTGATATAAGCAACTTGCCGTATATGGTAAATGCAAATAAAACAGCTTTAGTTGGTGTGAGGGTTGACGTAATTGCTGAGTGTACGTGCGGTGCCAGAAACTTCACTCAAGCTGAAACCTGCCGTAACTCACCTTGCTATAATGGAGGACGGTGTATCGAAGGCAAATATGGTCTTACATGCTCTTGCCCCCCTGGATACACAGGCCCAAGATGTCAACAAACTTCAAGGAGCTTCCGCGGTACTGGATGGGCATGGTACCCCGCTTTAGAAATGTGTGATAGTTCACACTTGAGCTTTGAATTCATAACTCGAAAATCAGAAGGTGTCTTACTTTACAACGGACCCATAGTTCCACCTGAACCGGAGGAAATAATGGTATCCGATTTCATATCTGTGGAATTGGAAAGGGGGAACCCAAGACTTTTAATCGATTTTGGATCAGGTACCTTGGAGCTTAGAGTAAAAACAAAGAAGTCTTTGGATGACGGCGAATGGCATCGTATTGACATCTTTTGGGATACAGAAAATGTTCGAATGATCGTCGACTTCTGTAAATCGGCGGATATTCAGGAAATGGAAGATGGTACCCCTCCTGAATTCGACGATTCGACATGTCAAGCTACTGGAACGATACCACCATTTAATGAATACTTAAATGTAAACGCGCCTTTGCAAATTGGTGGATTATATATTGAGCACTTTGATCCTACACATTATCACTGGCAATACATGCCAATTGGGAAAGGATTCGATGGATGCATTCGCAATCTTATTCATAATAGCAAGCTTTATGATCTAGCACATCCGGGCCTATCTAGAAACTCAGTGGCTGGTTGTCCACAAACTGAAGAAATGTGCAACCAAGCCGACACTACTTCAAGATGTTGGGAACACGGAACTTGTGTTGGAAGTTTCTCTGAAGCACGGTGTCAGTGCCAACCTGGATGGACAGGACCATCTTGTAATTTACCTACAACCCCTACAAGCTTCAAGCAACAGAGTTACGTGAAATTTGCTCTGAGTTTTGAACCTGACAGATTCAGCACCCAAATCCAATTACGGTTTCGAACACGTGAACCACACGGAGAGCTTTTTAGAGTAAGCGATCAACATAATAGAGAATACGGCATTTTGGAAGTGAAGGATGCCCGTTTACATTTCCGGTTCAATTTGAATTCTCTACGTACTGAGGAGCGCGACGTTTGGCTAAATTCAGTCGCTGTAGATGACGGCCAGTGGCATATTGCACGAGTCAGCCGTTATGGAAGTGCAGCCACATTAGAAATTGACGGCGGTGAAGGCAGAAGATACAATGAAACCTTTACATTTGAAGGCCATCAGTGGCTATTAGTCGATAAGCAAGAAGGCGTATACGCAGGTGGAAAGGCTGAGTATACTGGTGTTAGGACGTTCGAAGTATATGCGGACTTCCAGAAAGGTTGTTTAGATGACATTCGGTTAGAAGGCAAGCACTTACCTTTACCTCCAGCTATGAATGGTACTCAATGGGGACAAGCTACTATGGCTAGAAATCTAGAACGCAGTTGTCCGTCAAATAGCCCTTGCACGAATGTGCACTGTACGGAACCCTTCGTCTGCGTTGATTTGTGGAATGAATACGAATGCACGTAAGTGTAGATATATTTTTTATTTAATTATTATTTGAGTTTATTTTTAAATGATGAAATTAACGTTAATTTATTAAAAGAAATAACACAATGTTGATTTAATTTCGATAAACAATTCAGTTATTATTTTAAGTGCGCGCTGAGTTCCACATTTATGCGTATTAAAGTTTAATTTATGAGCTTATGAAAACATTCTATTTTTATGTTAATACCAATTGCTTTATTTATTATAATAATAAAAATATTAATCTACAATCGTATATTCTTATGTATAACTAATGCTTCATGTATTTGTGTATTAATATACTAATTGATATTGGAATGGTGTTCAGTTGCGGTGAGGGTTTGGTATTGTCACCGGACGGCAAGGGTTGCGTCGACAAGAACGAATGCCTATACTTCCCGTGCCGGAACGGCGGATCTTGCGTGAATCGCGAGCCCGGCTACCGCTGCCACTGTCCCGAGGGTTTCTGGGGCGAGAATTGCGAGCTCGTCCAAGAGGGGCGCACGTTGAAGCTCAGCATGGGCGCGCTCGCCGCCATCCTCGTCTGCCTCCTCATTATTATGAGTGAGCACTTAGCCACGCTTCCGCGTGTCCCGCTAGATCATCGCACTATCATTCTCGCACCACACCTCCCATAATCGTACTTATATCTGTGTATATGTAGCTGTATTAGTGTAGAGCATGCTTGTGGGGCTCAGTGCGCGGTGGACAAGTAAACAGGTAAAGATGTGTAGGTGTCCCGGGGGCTCTGTCCGCGCTGGAGGGACGTGCGTGAACGTCAACGAGTGCCTGGGCAGCCCTTGCCTGAACGGCGGGTCGTGCGTGGACCGCGAGCCGGCGCGCCGGTACGACTGCGTGTGCGCATTCGGCTACACCGGCCACGACTGCGAGCTAGAACTGCTGGCCTCGGGCATCATCACACCCTCAAGGGATTTCATTATAGCTATCATTGTCTGTTTATTTATGCTTCTAGGTGAGCACTACCATTCATTGTTTGCATGCCGTTCTTTTCCTTTTACCATTTACTTAAACCATTTTAGATATCAAATACCATTTGCAGTCAATAGCTAAAATAGATCTGCTGTATTCAAATATTGTCGTTACTATAGCTTGACTATAAATGGAATGCACCATCCACTTTAGCTAATTGACTGTCAGTTTACCATTTTATGAATCGAAAAGCATTACGACTATATTCCATTAATCATTAACTGTACAATTGTAGTTCTATAGTATTTAGTATGTTATTTAAATGTATTTTTTGTGTCTCTAAATCTTACGTAAACTTTACTTATCTGCTCGGCCATTAACAAATTAAATTCTCGCAAGTTATTTACGAGTATGATGTAACTTTACGTAAGTTTGTTGTCCTGTTAATAAGTTTAATTTTATTAGCAACATAATTAATGACCAATGATTTCGTCTGTATGTACAAATTTGTACAGGTTCGATCATAGTGGTTTCGATGTCATTTTAGCATTATATTAAATACCACTGTCAATATTGGACTCTACAGTAAACATAATACAAATATTTTATAATTAATAATCAATTTCCAATTTATGTGAATATTTATTTACATACCTTTATAGCTGACCACATTTCATTTGAAACCAATTGGTCATGTTTATTTTGTTATAATTTTAATGGCGTACCTATATCATTTTCAATCTATCTACAAACCGAACAAGCAATCCTATTCTTTATTCCGGTAAGGTTTCACCAATAAAAGTCAAATGATACAGTAGAAACAGAGGTACGAGTAATACCGAAATTCCAAGGGGATTGTTAGAATTCAGTCGAATTATATAATTGTTTTAACTTAGTACCGTGCTCTATTCTGTTCGAGAATAAACGTCCCTTGGGCCCTTCCTTTATTAAATATCTATCGGAAATTGAAATGACTGCCCTAAACCTTATCTCAGTTATTGCCAATTTCCTTGCAACAAACGTCCCCCAAGTCTGAGAGTAATTGTGTGATAACATAAAATTTCATTATTATGACCATGCAGTACCTTGAAATCCCTTCTTAAAAAATTAAAAACACAAAATTGCTCTTTCCATTATAAATTGTCATCACTTTTTCATAGTTATTGTGTTGGGCGTGGTGTGTTAGTAATGTCGTTTGTGTGCTAGTGAAACTAGATCACAAGATAGATAAATAATTATTATCCGTTAAGGATTTATACAATTATGTGGTTTTTCCGATAATCCTCATAAATTTTGACTGGCTCGATGGCTCATTTGGTATTGACCTCTGCTTTCTGAGCCAAGGGGGTTCGAATAGGCACAGGACAAATATGTGGTGGCACAGGACAAACATTTGTGTGCATGTGGTGCAGTCAATGAAGCATTATAGGTCCGATTTTTTTTACTGTGAACCGAATTGCATACAATTTTGGGATTAGGTTCATCTTACCATTAACTTCAAAAGTGAAAATGATTTGAACTCCGCCACCACCATGGGGGTGGTTGCCACCCCTTCTCGGGGGTCAATGGTTGTTTTTTCAAAATAACCTCGGATATCGATTGAAGATCTAATTTTAAGCAAAAAAGTTTCTATAAAGTTTCTCGAAAAATCTAATACTTTTCAAGTTATTGGCAATTGAAAATTCGCAAATTTTTTACGATTTTCATCAGTTTTTTTCAAATATCTCCAAAAATATACGTTTTATCGAAAATTTTATAAGGAACGAAACTGTAGCAGGTAAAAAAATGAACAATTTGGTTTTTTACAAAGTATTCTAAGTGCAATATTAAGCTAGATATTAAAGATCAAAGCCGTTTTTTTCAATCGTGACTTTTTTGAAAACTATGTGTCCTAAAGCAGCCAAACTAATACAATTTATAAAACTCTTCATAATAAAGTTAATTCTAGGCGAAATATGATTAATTTTAGTTTTGGTGGAAATGGCACTTATTTAAACCCATTGATTGAAAAGAAAAAACATTCGATGCTCCGCTTATTTGCAATATAGCTCACTTATTTTACGTGCAAAAGACTTTTGATAAAGCTCATTTTAAAGCTTATTTCAAGCACTACAAAACCCTTATCGATTAGAAAGCAGAAAATGCATTTGCTCGCTGCTAGATGGCATTGACTACATCGATGAAATTTCAGATAAAATAAAAAACGGCTTTGATCTTTAATATCTAGCTTAATATTGCACTTAGAATACTTTGTAAAAAACCAAATTGTTTATTTTTTTACCTGCTACAGTTTCGTTCCTTATAAAATTTTCGATAAAACGTATATTTTTGGAGATATTTGAAAAAAACTGATGAAAATCGTGAAAAATTTGCGAATTTTCAATTGCCAATAACTTGAAAAGTATTAGATTTTTCGAGAAACTTTATAGAAACTTTTTTGCTTAAAATTAGATCTTCAATCGATATCCGAGGTTATTTTGAAAAAACAACCATTGACCCCCGAGAAGGGGTGGCAACCACCCCCATGGTGGTGGCGGAGTTCAAAATTATTTTCACTTTTGAAGTTAATGGTAAGATGAGCCTAATTCCAAAATTTCATGCAAATCGGATCACAGTAAAAAAATTCGGAGGTTAGCCCGTATTTTTCGCTTCATTGACTGCACTAATGAATGAACATGTATTTTTGTATTGGTCTGGGTGTTTACATTGTGTAAGTTATTTATATAAAAAACTATATTTAAGTTTCTTACTTGTCTGGCACACATAGTACAAGCTTTCGCTTAGTTTTGGGCTAAATAGCGATATGTGGCCCAGGGTAACATGTCTTGGGTTATTTATTTAATATAAATTAATAATAATAAATATTAATCAAAATCACATAAACAATATTCTGATTCCGAAATAAATGGCTAAAGCACTTTTCTGTCAAAACAAAGAAAATACCACAAAGATGTAAATATAAAAAGAAACACACATGGCACAACCACAAATTTTTATCCACGTATCTTTGTCCCTTGGTTAAAAAGGCAGGGGTCACTACCAAATATCTCATTATCATCATTATCAGCCTTTCGCAGTCCACCGCTGGACATAGGCCTTTCCAATTGTTTGCCACTTTGCTCAGTCTTGGGCTTCTCGTATCCAGCATACCTCCTCCCCACAGTATCTCTAGCAATAGGTACGTGTCGTATGGATGTACGTGCTATATGGATTTGTTGTCATGCACTTTTGCCTCATTTAGGTACATAATGACGTATGTACCAACAAATATACGAATGACTTCACATCACATTTTAATAACACAAAATCAATACTTAAACTCGTGAAGTTTCCGTCTCGGGCCTTAATCGATCATATTTCCAACACTTGAACGTGAGCGGATTGGGAACAAGTTTTAACTTCAAAAGATTTCTCCCCCTCAGGCTGACTAAGCGCCCTTTTTCTACGCTTTTACGTTTTCTAGTACATATTACCCTTTTTATTATGTTATTAAATACGCATCAGTAATTTCGGTTCAAGAAACCTACTTTACTTCATTCAAATTAGCCAAAGGCCCAAGTCAAACGACGAAATATCTATTGATGAAATATAAAATCTTATTAATTGAACGCTAGATTAATGCTTTGATCATGAGATGATCATAACACATTATTGCGGACTGTAAAGAGAATTTGCCTTTTACTAAATTGAAACTAGATTTTATGATGCAATGTAAAATAATAAATTAATAGACAAAGTAATTACTGGGTAGGAATCTATCTTGTCTACTAATTATTACTCGTGCCTCTTATTGTATATATTTTGCGTAAATTTTAACTGTGGGGAATCTACTGTACAGTATATAACTCGACTTCTATCTCAAGCTATCGCGTGCTATAGATATTCTGAATAATTTATAAATTTGAAAAATATTTTTTTCTAAATTCCGCATCTAAAATTACATTGTTTATGATTTGAGTCCAATTAAGTCTAATATTCACAATTTATGAAATCGAATTTCTTGATAACATAATGTACATTTTAATTACAATATAACAACGCCATGTCGACATCATGTGAACAGTTATTTAATGAAAAACATTTCATTTTTATTTATTATAATTAGTTTTCTAGATTCAAATGTGAAGAAACTAAGATCCAGCTAAATAACAATTTTCTTGTCCAGTTCTGGTATTGGTGTTTGTGGTTTACAACCGGAGGCGAGAGGCTCACATCAAGTACCCTGGGCCCGATGATGACGTGCGTGAGAACATCATCAACTATGATGATGAAGGCGGCGGCGAAGATGACATGACGGCCTTTGACATCACCCCGCTGCAGATACCCATCGGCGGACCACTACCTGACCATGCGCCCACCAAGTTACCTTGTAAGTATCCGGACTAATATAATAAACTAGCTGTGCCCGCGATTTCGTCCGCGTGGAATAGATTTTTGGAGGTAGAATTGATTAAATCCATTCTTAGCGTATGCTTACGTTATAACATCTGCCTGCATGCCAAATTTCAGCCCGATCCGTCCTGTGGTTTGGGCTGTACGTTGATAGATCACTATGTCAGTCAGTCAGTCACCTTTGAATTATATATATTTAGACTAGCGAAACGCAGCGGCTTCGCACTGGTGTAATTCTATATGCATACATGCATACGTAATACATAAACCTTCCTCCTGAATCTCTCTATCTATTAAAAAAACCGCATCAAAAGCTGTTGCGTAGTTTTAAAGATATAAGCATACAAAGGGACAGACTGAAAACAAAAGTGACTTTGTTTTATACTATTAGGGATGCGATCATGTCAAAAACCATCGGTCGTCGGATTATGAGAGTAAAAGATTGTCTATTACTTCTTGCTTGTGTCTTGACTGCTGTGGCAGAAATTCGATGAAGGAGTAGTATTTGATTCTTGAAATTTCGTATACATGATTAGGATTCCTGAGACGAACATATTACTGTAAGCTATCTCTGCAGATATTGTCAGGATAACAGCTTGATAGTTTTCTCGCTATTATGATTGAAGGGTCAGATAGCCAACTTTCATTAACCTACTTTAAAAAATATTCCACATAACTTCTATCAAAGTCAATGACACCTGTAAAATATTCAAAGAAAATGAATTGTTAGCACCAAGCCACGTTCCCTTTCTTATCCGATTGCCATTCCTTTTGAAATTGAATAAAATTCAGCTACGCAAACAGATTTGCGTTGTCACGTTAGCGTCTAAATTCAGTAAGAAATCGCTATATTTCTCCAACGTGACAGAAACCGCTTTTTCGTAAATATTTTCTCCATCTTACGAAACAATGTTATAAAGGTTATGATCGCAAACTTTGTCGCCTATTTACGGGGGCTTTAGGCTCTTTCTCCCAATGAATAATATATTGTAGTCACCCGACACATTGTGGGTTTTGAAGTGGGTTGATAGGTAAATTACGTCCCTTTGTAAGTTACTCGTAGTTGCTAATTACTAGCCAGCCTTGTTCTCAGATCTTGAGTATCTATCTTTTTCTTCCATTTTCCTAGTCAGCCAGTCGTCGATATTTTGTGTATAACGCCATATTAAACTATCTATCCACTTATGTATAACTATTGAATTAGAAATACTTAATCATTAACTAACAAAAAGAATAATAACACTAGTTAAGTGATTGTAGGATCATTAACTATTTATATTCACAAATTAACCCAATGAGATATTTATCTGAAATACCCGAAGCGAAGCGAGGACGGGTTGCTAGTGATTTATATATTTGTAGGCTACAATATATGTAGTATAGAATACCGCAGCCAAAAGACCTCCGGGTCGTGTTTCTGCGGGTGAGTAGGGTTTCCGGAGCTCGTGGGAGTTATGGTTGGGTCTGGCATGGCGGTGGCAACTGACAGGTAACTGACCAGTTACTTGCCCGCTGTCACAGCGACTTTGGCTCCACCAGGCGTAGGGAAGCCACTATGTCGAGCTACTATAAAAAAAAATATTTATTTAATCTTTATCGCACAGTAAATAAGTGTACAAAAGGCGTATTTAAAGACACATAGGCATTCCCTACCAGTCAACCATTGGGCTAAACAAAAGTAATAATAAAGTATTGTGGCAAAAAAGTTTGAAAAACAAAAACTACTTAATACTAAATAGCACACAAATGTATACTCACATACGTAATAGGCTATTATGGCTAAAAATTGTTATTAATCCGTCTTTTAGCTTATTCAAAAATAAAAGACACGTATTTTTCCATTTTTCATTCAAATAAACAATAGCAAAGATACAAGGCATCAAAAGATAGAAGTGGGAGTCTTTGACGTCACTCGCTCCCGTAAAAATGCCTCACCGAGTGACGTACTCTAATTTACAAATAAAAAAATACGTGTCTTTTAGTTTTGAATAAGCTAAAAGACGGACCAATTTCAATTTTTAGCCTTAGTAGCCTATTCCTATTCTTGAACTCGAATAATCCGATAGGACGACATTTTGACATCCAGAGATTGGGCCTAGAGCTACGGCTTGACGTAATTTCTGATAACGTGTTTTATCTCAGATCCGTTGATGAGCGTCGGTCTCGGCGTGGGACCAATGGGCGTGGGGGTGGGCGTGGCGCCAGGCGTGGGCGTCCCGCTCCCGGGCGAGACCAACGTGGGTATGTTCATTGAGGAGCACAAGAGGCGTGCAGATAGCGATCCCAACGCGCCGCCCTTTGACGATCTGCGCAACTACGCGTATGAAGGTGGCGGCAGCACTGCTGGCTCCCTGTCGTCCCTGGCATCTGGTGAGATTTAAAACTGTTATTTTTTTATATTAATAACTCAAATTTTTTCTAGCAAATATAACTCTTTATAATTTATACATACTTGCTTGAGAACAAAACAAAATGTACTTACATAAAGCCCGTATGTAAAGCTAGGTAGTCTTAAATTTAACTCGGGCTTTGTAACACAAATGTGCCGCCTTTAACATTTTTCTCTACTACTAACGATAACTGTACCACCTCACTGTCAACTTGTGCACCGGGGGAGCAACGTTATTAGACGTTGAATGTTATTAAAGAAACAACTCGAGTGGACTGTAGAGTTGGTTAGCAGCGATAACTTGGACGCAGTCGGGTTTAGTCTAGGGACTACTACTACTAGAAATAAGACTTAAGGATAAATTAACGCTCCTGTCAAAATCAATATATCACGCTATAATTTGAAGTAATAATCTTATGAACTTCGTAATCGTGAGCCCTTTATAATTGATTCTGCTGTCAAAATCAATACATCACGGTATTATCTGTAATAATAATTTTATTCTGTCTTTGGTCGAATTACATTACAATTTCACACGAAAGTTAGATTTTTTTAGCGTTTTAAACACTTCTTGTTTGACAGTAGCGTTTTGGATATAATCCCAATAAATCTTATCTACTGTCAAAACATTAGCGCGATGCGAAAACATTCAAAAGTTGAGTACGGTTCGGTGCAATATCGTTTGAATAATATTTTTTGGTCAATGGACTTCCTGATCAGTTTATGTCCTAGCTTTTTATAAATTAACAGCTGTAAAATTAGAGTCATAAGTCAGTAAGTTGTCGAGTGTGCCTTCGTCATCGACGGCGGAGTGGTTTCGAACGTGACTCCGCTTTAAAATTTATGACGACGCCCAGAAGCGATTCATTCACAATGTATGAAGCGAAAAATTTAAGTCCTCCCAGTTTTCGTGTAAATATTCATATAAAATAAGGGTGGTGTGATTCCGTGGACTCCGAGTAGCACTGTGCATTTTGCAAAGCTTGGCGTGAATCACAGCGCTTAAGGCAAAGACTGCTGCTTCTTATGTGCTGGCTTTGGGTAGAAATTGTCTTTTTTATGTTGAATTTGAGTCCACACTTACAAAATAAAGAGAAATTGCTTATTTTGAGAAAAAAAAGTTTGAATCTCTGTGCAAGAAAATAGATAGAAAATAATCTTCAAATGTTTAAGGTGAGATAAGAGTGAATCGGTTTTTGTTGTGTGAGCGCGCTCCATCTAAAGATCTAACGTTTCTTAACATCCAGCGAGTTTGAGTCAAACGCTACCCATTTTCTTACTACATTGAAATTGAATATTAATGTATATTTACTTGTATGTAGTATGTTTGAGCGTCGGTGACCTAGTGGTTAATTTGGCACATTACATTAGTAGCGCAAACAAGCAGTTTATTTAAGATATAAGATGACTCATATGAGCTGTACTAAATGTACCTAATGTTAATTAATGGGAGTAGTCAGCTTGTGATGTCGGTAAAATAATAATAATATAATATTAAATGAAATATAATAATGCTATACCAAAGAACAGGAATAACATGTACTGTATAATGTTATTTTTGTCCTTTTGTCCACGTTCGTAACTGACCTTTCATAACCAGCTACGTTTCGAATTACAGTAGGTAGGTATTATATAAACAACGGAGTTAAAAACGGGATCAAAGAGATGATTACACGAAAAAATATTACATTAGGTACCTATTGTTAAGCGAAATTCTAATGTGTCTTGTTTAGGTATCATAAATCTTGAGGCTGTTTAGGACAATATGGAATGTACTAGTATATATCTAATGTTACTGGGATATAAAACATCTTAAATAAGGTTGGGACATTTCAATTGAATGATAAAGTTTAACAGACTGATTGCGAAACTCAAGATGTATTCGCTAAGACATAATAATAAACGACGTCCTGCACTTAATGCGACATTAATTTATCCGATTAATTTTAATTATTTCTTATCAAAGGGACGCCGGCCATCGTCCGACTAAGGCTAAGCGTATGCTGAGACGCAAGCGACACAGCACAGGAAGCCCTGTCCTGTGCTGTGTCGCTCGAGACAAGTGCATGCGTCTGCGTCGCAGCGTACGAAAGTCGCGGATGTTCCGTGCTTAATTAATTGATGCACATGTTGTAAAATGTTTGTTTGTACGGCAGGTACCGACGACGAGACGCACGATTACGACTACCTGGGCGCGTGGGGCCCGCGCTTCGACAAGCTGGCCGACCTGTACGGGCCCGACCTGGACGAGCAGCTGTAGGCCGCCCGCCCCCCGCCCCGCGCCCCCGCGCGCACGTTTAGTCAATTGTCTCCCACTATCGTACCCACTAAACCGCCATAAAGCTGCTATCTCGGGAGCCACACTCCTCCACTCGCCCGCGGAGTTTCATTTTGTAAATAAACCAGCGAGCCTCCCACACTAAGCCACGGCCGCGACTCGTCGACTCTTATCAATTTTATACGACTTTATTTGTAGTAGAATGTTTAGCTTAAGTACTCGTTTAAGATACCTATTTAATTGCGTCATTTTTATAAAGTTTAAAACGTATATCTTCACCAAATATTTGATATAAGTTTTTATTCGATTAGCCATATTATGAGTCAGTATTTTATTGGAAGTTACTGAAGTAAGCGGATTCTTGCTGGAGGGCCAGACGTGAATCTGAATCGTGGGTGTTTGTAGATAGTGTGCTATAAATGTGAATAATTTATACGAGTATTTTGTAAGTCCACAGCTTTACGTGATATCACTTAATATATGGCCCTTGAGCATTAAATCAATATTAATCTAGAATAAAAGAATATGGTTATATTTTATAATAACAATAAAAATAGTTAAAACGGTCCATTCGGACGTCGAGTTTATAATGCTCATTTGAATGTAAACAGGGGGATTGTAAATACAATAATACTGACAACTAACCCCTTTTAGCTAAATATGAAACTATTGACATAATTCAAGTTTAAATTGTAAGTCTTGTACAGTAACTGGTGTTCCTCTCCTAATGTCTCCGTGTAGTGTTAGTTAATTAGAATTATCTGAAAGCGACTACGGTCTACTTTAACGGTAGGTACCTACATAAATTATTTAGTCATGGATCGTGGAGAGTTTTCAGTTGGACTGAATGTGAAGGAATGTGTGCGTGAGAGTGATTGGCAGTGAGAACGTGACGCGCGGGCGCAACCGTTGTGATCGAGAGAACATTTGACGGCAATAGCTGCTTCAGAGCTTTTAATTGACATCACTATAAATCGTACGATAAACTCAAATAACAAAGAACCTCTTTAAAGATTAACCTGTGGATTGAATACTTCTAACAAGAAGAATAGTCACCATCGAAACTACGTTAGAACGATGTAACTCTAAACCTTACTTAGGTTTTTAATCTGAGCTCTAACCACTCGAGTTTTTAAATCTCATTTCAGATATTAATGGAGGTAAAATACAGTAAATATTTCCTTTTTCACGCACAATGTTTATTATAATAAAATTTTAAAGTAATGCATGCTTTCACATTCCATAATAATAATAACAGCGCCTGTCATTTAAAATAATAACGCTCAATTTTATAAAGTATAAGATTAATGAAATTAAAAGATTGTATGCATTATAACGAATATTTAACTATTTTCGTAACGGTAAAAAATTAGGTAACGGTAAAAAATTATAAAATTAATTTATTCCCTTAAAATTTATTGCCAGAATAAATTAATAATCGTCACTGTAATGTGCCGGTATGCGGTTGTTACAAATGTGTTTTCGTTGAGTGGAGGGACAAGTTCTGAGGCCGCTGGTCCGCGGTGGCGACCCGCGCGAATGAATGGGACTGTGCCAATTAGCATTATCGATGCAGCTAATGTCGGTAGACTTAAGTGTTTGCACTTTATTTATTCGTATGTTTACATATAAATTTAGTCGCACCTAGGAAAATATCAATAACTTAATAAGAGTGTTGTGCTAGACTATTACCCTATCGATTTTGACGTGAGATAGTCGTTCGAAACCGTTAGAAGTCACTAATTTATAGATTAATTTTTAAGAATTTATAATAAAAATAATTTAAATAAAATAAAAGTGGTTCTAGACACTGTCTCACATCGACATCGAATTACGATCAGTGTACATTTTAGAATATACTGAATTATTGCGTTAAAATGACTGATTTTATTATGCGTTTGAAAGCCTAAGATTTTGTAGATTCGGTTGTTCAATTATAGACTTTGAATACCTTACTGTAAGGTCACCCCCTAGTTTGCACTGATGACAAGATATTATTAAAGCAATCTCTAAATACATCCATATTAAAGCAATTCTTGTTAATTACTATTCGTATAAGTAGACATTGATACCTAGTTAGACTGAAGACGAACATCACGTTTCATTGTTTTATGTTAATTAATATCATTACACTGCCAGTATCATACATATTATAGACAAAATACTATAGAGGTTTCAGTCCGATTTTGTATTTCAGTCTTATACAACATATTTATATTGTAAGTTTTTGGACTATTTTATAAAATGGTGTTTTCCTTGAAAGTGCGACTTTCAGCACTTCTTACCCGTTTCTTAACCTGATAGCTCTGCGATGTCTTTAGGCGTGTACCCTAACCGATACCGATAATATCGGAGCCCATTTATTATTTTAGTACCTACCCGTCGCGTCTGTTTGATAAAAACTAAACTGAAAAATGTACACAAAATGCGCAAAACTAATAGAATATCTCCGTAAGCCCGTAGGTAATCCAATTTTGTAAGAGCAATATTTTATGAAGCAGCGCAGCGAACCTCCGGGCTTTTTTACAGAGCTCCCAAAAGTCTCTTTCATCGTAAGTCGCTCGTCGTTGTTGTTCATTTATTTACTCTAACATTATAAATGGTCACGGGGGAAAAAACGATAGTCGCCAGTTGTACGTAGTGATTAACGCGAGCAACAGCTGCGGCCCTCCTGGCCGACTTTATGTTCGGATATTAACACCGGACTGCACTCTGCACTCCTCTCTCCTCCCACGCTTCACCCGCGCTCGATCGCTTGTGTTCGGCCCCGAGCGACACTTGCAGTTCCTATTACGTGCATTCACACAAAATAAACAAAACATTAGCACCCTGTGTGGAAATGAATATAGAATACCTACATTTATTTCTGTTATAGTGTGTAACAACAACATACAATACTACATTACAAAACATGCGACTATTCGTTTAGCCTTTGAAATAGAGTTGTTGATGAAACATAGTTACCTATCGTTAGCTCGTTGTAAGCGAGTGAAATCATAGTCAAATGGAGTTAAACTACGAAGAGGATATCTTAAAGTTGCACAATTGGACGAGAAAGCGATAGCCGCTCTATCATGTTTTCAAAACTTCTTATCGAGGCCAAAGGCAGCGGTACTTTCCTACTGGCCCGTTTGCCGTTTGCTCTAAGTGAGAATAGCAATAAATCCCGTATCGATTTCGGAGCCAGGGTAGTGCGTTTTGCGGTTCTTCTAATATGATGTAGCATTTTACTTGACATCTCACTCCATGGCCATTAAGCTGTCCTGTCACTAAGTATGCCACTCGTTGTGGGTACACATTATGCTATGTTAGCGCTTTCGAGGCCTAACGTACCTATACATATACTCGTATTACGTTGATTTGGAAGCTATTTTAAGCAGCTCGCAGAGGTTTGCAGGACACTGATCAATCGGCCATTATGTGGTCCAATCTGATAATGTAGGTACCTACTAAAACGGGCCGCAATACGAATCGTAGCGATTCAAAGAAGTTGTGTAAACGCTTCGACCGAATCAAATGTGTACTTTGACTTTAGTACCAAATTCAAAGCTAATGCCATTTTACCACGGGTTCTGACATATTATTTATAAAGGTGGGAACTCACAATGGCGCCATCGCGTCAGATGGCTTGATAATCAGCCAAATTTTGGTCACAAGTGTAAAACTATGGCCATTTTATACCGCTACGGTTCTTGAATGGGAATACATTGCGCCATGTTGTTGGGCCACACTTCTTGTTATTTTGTGTTCTTGGCACACACATAATTAATAGTGGAAACAGTCGAGCCTCTCCCATAAAAATGTTTAAATTGTAAAATGTAAAGTAAAAGTTCTTCTTCGAAATCGGTACGCAATAAGCGCTGCAATGACTTAGGATTCTGGCACCGGTGACACCCAAACAATACTTTTTTAGTCTGGTATACGGCAGCTAGAGACTTAATGGAGACAGTCGAGCCTCTCCCACAAAAATATACATTAGAACAAAGTCAAACACGCAATGAAAACCATTTTGGATTGACCGTGAGCGAGATACGTTTTTGAGTATTTGGTATGCTCCAATGGACTGATCGTGAGTGCTTACCTTTACACGATTTATTTATTGCGACAAATAAGTATTGCGAGTTGACTGTTCTTTAAATTGCACTTTTATTTGCAAGGTGCGCACGTACAGACAGCAGAGCACAGAATCCCAGTACAAAATGTAACGTGCATGTGCGAATGCACTAATTGTGCACTACTTACAAGTTTTATTTTAGACATTAATTATTATCTATATATTATAGTTACGTTTTGTTTCAACTGTGATTATTTAGTTGTACAACTCTGACGATTACATAAAAGAAAGAATAAAAAAATGTAAAAAATGTGGTGTTTTATTTCAGTATCATCATCATCAGCCCACATCAGTCCACTGCTGGACATAGGCCTCTCCCAAGGTTCGCCACTATTTCAGTATATTACGAACCAAATATAGAAAGAGTACCTAACTTGAAAGTAGATGGTTCTAAATTTCAAGCACCTGATAATTGGCTGTTATCCGGGAGATAGATAGATACGACCGGTGAGAGATTAAGCGCAGGACAAGGCGTTCCTACTGAGTAATATCTTTACAGAAAAACCAAATAACAGTTTTGACCCCACACAGGATTCCTACAAGAGATCTTTTTTTTTTGTACGCCGAGGAAAATGCATTTATGCTTCCCTATCACCTATCACCCGGGCGGAGTGACGGGTTATGTGGGACTCACCCTGCCTCAAGATGGAAAGGAGACAAGGAATATTACACACTAAAAACCCCGGCCCCTCCGTCAAGCGCCTATCGGGATGGTGTCACGGGACCAGGAAAGACTAGGACTGTTGCGACACCAACAGCGCTGCCCGCATAAGCGGGCCCAGCTGCCCGGAGGGCCGGCCCACCCCCGACAAGGACGACCCGTGCAATGCAAGTGTAGGTGCCCCTTTTTTTTACGTCAGGAAAGCTTTTACGCATACACTAGGGCCCTTAGACAGCCTAGACACCTTGGTTATGTAGGAGTGAGTCCCACTAAACCTGACGGTGATCGTAGCGTCTGGACTGAATGCTGAATTTATTAATTCATGGGATATGAAACACGAATTCTTTCGTAGTACTTTTACTATGATATTAATAGATTACGTATGCAAATTCATAAACAGTGAATTTTGATAATAACTATTTCAATTTTGTTTCTGAAATGTAAGTATATTTGCCTACTTTACTAGCCATAGACCATTTGAATAATAATTAGAATTTAGTCAGCCCTGTTCATTGTTATTTGGAGCATTTCCTACCAACTCGTGTAGCAGTAGGTATATGAGTATAGATAGGTAGGAGCTCGGGGACATACCTATTATTCCTTATGAAGCTATTGTTCAATAGCTACTTAAATTATTAACGATTATCGAGGAAAACAAATTGATATTGGGAATAAACAAATTAATATCGGAGAATCCAATGAATATCGCTACACAATACACGATACGATCAATGTTGGCGAAAAACAAATGTGAATCACGGTAAAAACAAATGAACCCTGCGAAAAACAAAGGAACTTCTTCAAAAACACATTAGGTAAATACTTCGAATAATATTTTTTTACCTGTGTGCATTCCTTTAGGTACCTACATACCATAAATAGGTAACCAGATATCATGATAATAATTTATCGTATACTAACTAAACCATAACATAATGTTATCTGCTCAGTTAATTACTACTGTTTATCGATAAACTCAATTATGATTATTGATTAACTAGCTACCAATTAAAAACTCTTTAGGTAACTAACAATCAAGACGTTGATGCTTACCTACATCATCTAGGTACTACATTTTCAGTAGATATCACATGACTCTCTAACATTATAGTTAGTTTTTGACAATTGCAATTCAAGGAAATTAACTAATAGAAGGAAACAAATTTAATGACCCGCCTGCGAACAATCCTACAGAGGCTCGTCTTATCTACCAACATAAGCACTTATTTTTTCCACGTTACGTGCGAGGAATAAAAGGTTTCCTCCGATTCAGTAAATATTCAATACTTATTTCACGTAGATATTACGGGATGGATAGACACGCTAATCAAGATTCTACACGTCGACAGAATTCTGATATCGGACTAGATAATTTTGTATTATGATTCACACCACCTGGCTACCTATTCAATTTCATTTCTTGTTTAAGCTGATATAATCTGTTATTCTTTTAGGAAAAATATAGTACCTACCAACAGAAAATATAGTTAGGTAGGTACCTAATCTTTATTATTATTACTTTTTATAAAAAAAAGTATTCAGGATGACCTCGCTTCACCTGATGGTAAGCAGTCATAATAGAACAAACTTATTACGCCTGTCTCCCACACCCTGAAGGCCCACTGAGATTCTGTTTCACGCCCCGCCTAAAGAACACAGGATTTCAAGAGGAAAGCAGGGCAGGTAGGATGAGCTGGAAGGGTATTCCATGTTCCATGTTCTTATAATTATGACGATACAAACCTACTAGTACGACAAAAAATTTAGAAACGTAAATAGGATTATGTGGGTATTTACATCGTTCTAATATCATTATGGTACGTGAGTAGAACAAAACACAACTAGGTAAGTATCTCTTCTATCAATCTCGGCCACAAAGCTGAAATCTACGTCAGTAAAATTGCAAATATATGGAATATGGAGACCTACGATAAACTTCTAGACAACAACAAAGAAATAAGGACACAAGGGCTCCACGCTCAGACATAAACCTATTATCTATTGCAGGTAAATTTGTTATCTCTATTCATAAAATGAAAAATAACAAACTGAAGTATTTTTAGTAAGTACCTATCTACGTACATAAAATACCTACAGTGAAAAAATAGGCGGCTTACAAGTGCTGGATTGGAGAGATAGAAGTAGCGAGCATTGGGAGATCCTATGTCCAGTAGTGGACCGATGTGGGCTGATGTCGCTGATGATGAAAGTAATATTACGCGTGACATCAAAGAATGAGAGTTTTTTCGCACAGCGTGACGTCAAAGACCCCCACTCCTAAATTTTGATGCCTTCTATCTTTGTTACTTTTTGTTTATATGAAAAAGGAAAAATACGAGTCCACATATTTTTATACGGACTAAATATATCTAATGTAATTATTTTGACCCTGGAAACATCCCTGTTTGGTTTTTCTGTCTAAAATCAAGAAGCAACTTGAACATTCCGATCCCATGCGTAGATTTCTAAACTATCATGCTTTAAGATATTGCTATCAATATATCTTGAATGCTATGAGCATTCAGGAGAATGCATACTTGTAGGGTCATAAAACAAACAAAACAAAAACAAAATTTCGAGTAAGAGTTGTTCCATTTAATTCAAAATCTGTTACCAACATTTACTAAAGGTACACAAAATATCAGCATAATGTAGAAAAATACTACTTTGAGAATATAACGTGCTCACTTTTATTGTAAAAGAAAAAACGTCACCGCCTCACGGCTGCTGAATTCACTGAGCAAGAAAAAGTTGAAAACAATTCTTTAAGAGTTTGCTAGGTAATCTAGATGTACGAACAATAGACACTGCTTACTGAATAGGCCATTATTTTTTTAATATCTTAGTTTAACACGTTTTTGAGCAAGTAAGTATAATTATTGTGTAAGTTATAGGCATAATTATGAGGGTTGGTATTGTCTTCCAGCACACGTGTTCCATTTTTCGTACAATCTTATGACTTTCAAAAGGGCTATGAAAGTTTATGCCCCGAAAGATCCAAGTGGGGTAAGTACCTATGCCGTGATCTACAAAACTGTGACCAATATCTACATTGCACTAATTAGGTACGCGTGATGTCAATCACTTTTTTTTGGAAATTATGACTTATCTTATTAATATAAAACAACCTACTAACTAATAGTACCTACTTTTTACCATAGCTCTAGGCCTATACCTAGATCAAGAGGGCATGAGTTCAAATTTCACACCGACCTGAAAATCATTACTATTGTTGGTAACCTTAATCGTATCGTTACAGCCGAAGCCAGGAAATTGGCGGTGATTCAACACCGTCCACCGGAAATCACGTTAAGCCGTTGCCTCCTGCTCCTGTTGTCTGTCCGGTCCTTTAAAATTGTCGTACCATGGAATTATGAGAGCGAAGGAATAGAGAATGCACTTGTTTTTGCGAATGTTGTACAGGTGTGACCTATGTAGGTCACACCTGTACACATGACAATTCACCTAGAATAGTCATGTGACTATTCTAGGTGAATTGCCTACAGTAGCTGAAAATCGACCAGCCCCCTTTTGCACGTCGGAAACTTTTACGGTACGGAAAGTCCGTATTTGTATATTCGGTACTGTCCAATCGTTGGGGTTTAAAAAAGACAAAGGATAGTTTCCAAATTCAAATCAGTTTCCAATGTATCGTGAATAGGGGGCAGGAGGGTGTTGTTCCTAACTTTGGAGCGCTTTCAATTTATGTACTTTATCCGTGTGGCTGCGGTGCGGTAGCCGTTATTTTTATATGAAAACAAGGCCGCTTTTGTACCGGACAGTTGTTATTCTAAACGTAATGTAAGAGCCTTAACGAACATTATGCCTTTACAGTTGTGGGGTGGAGAACATGTCTGACATCGGCAAACGGAGTATAGGACGCCGTTAGGCCAGGTGGAGTGACAATTTGCGCAGGAGCTGGATGTGAGAAACCCAGGATCGAGAAATCGGCATGCATGAGCATGAGATGTAATTAGACCTAGCTTTGCAGACTACCTTTCAATTATTCCTAGAATATGCGATTAACAGTTTATCGGGTAAACTGAAATCCATTTGAATGATGGATAAAAGCTAGTTGTTGTGTTTCATAATGAAGATTTATCTTGTAACTAATGTATCTACGTGCACGCATCACCTACGCTTCCATTATCATTTATTCACTTTATTGTTGAAAAGGCTCTGATCTGAGCTTATATTCGCATGGAAGTTACGCTAGAATATTGGTAAAGCTTGATTTTAATACGAGTAATTAGTTGCTTATAAAGTACACCTACATATTTTAGTGTGATAGATAGAAACTCTTTATTGCACAAAAACACAGGCATTGCAGGAAAAACACGTTATAAGTAAACAAAAACAAAGTACAATTTAGGCGGTCTTATCGCTTATAGTGATACCTAAATATTTTATTGTGGGTAATTACTTAATTTATCGTATTATATAAATAACCCCAACACATGCCATACTGGATCACACAGCGCCACCTAGACCCAAACTAGGCCGAAGCTAGTACTATGAGTACTAGACAACTGATAAACTTACTTATATATATTTTATTGTAAATAAATATCCAGAACAATACAAACAGACTTGTTCATGCACACAAATGTTTGTACACGTAAAAACTACTGCATGGAATTGAATGCGGTTTTCACTAATGTATTGCTGGAGGTCTAACTTAAATTTAAGCACCATTTTATGGAAGTCCGTTATTTTTAAACCCGATAACCACGCGTGCGACGCCGCCGGCACAGCTAGTAAATAAATAAATATCAGACAACGTATGGGTATCAGAACAACGAAGGTACCACAAATATATGTCAGGAGTCACTACCAATTGAGCCACCGAGCCAGTCAATTAACTGCTAATGTAGGTAAATTATGTCTACTTATCTGCGAGTTTTGATCAAATATGTATCTTATAAAAGTAGTTAGTAAAGTAGTACTTTATACTGTTACATTGTGATCATAAAATTGATAAACCCACACCTATTTTACTTGTTAATTGTGGCATCTATTGTACAGTCTAGTAATGTAAAAGGGCATTGTGCATGTTCCATTGATTTTGAAGCGAAAATTCCGGCGAACATTTCAGTCTGAGGCAGAATACAACCGCACCAGTATAGATCTAACAAAACGCACTAGGTGCAAGCTAGTGACTAGTGACGGGAAGTAAGGACAGTGAGTACGTATCGATTGTGACAAACATAAATAAACAAATAAATAATTATTGTAAATAATATGTATCTATATGTGTATATCTATTGAAACAGTTTGCACGACGTTTCCGTCTCTTCAGAGAATTTACAGTTCCTCTACCTGAAGGTTGTCTGGAAGAGATCGCTCACTAGCGATAAGACCGCCTAGATTGTACCACAACATGTCTGTATCACCTTTACTGTATTTACTGTGTTTTGTGCAATAAAGAATATCTATCTATCTAAATAATGTTTGTATTGGCCTGAGTGTTTCTATGTATAATATGTAATTATTTACAAAAAGAAAAGTATCTAAGTAAGTTTATCAGTTGTCTAGTACCCACAGAACAAACTTCGGCTTAGTTAGGGCCTAGATGGCGATGGGTGGTCCAGCGTGGTATGTCTTTGGTTGTTTATTTATATCAGAGCGGTTTACATCCAATACGCGTTCTAAATCTATTTTCTCGTGCTCGTTTTAAGGAGAATGCGCAATCTAATTGAAGTAATACGTGTGCACCTTTGTTAAACTCAAACTCTTCACTAGGTGGTGGGCAGTTGCACTACGCGCATCAGACACTGATTGTTTACAATTAACACATGATGATCTATCCTTGATACATTTTTGTGGCTTTCCCGTTGATTAGATATGAAGAGATACATTTTCTTGATTTTTAGGGTTCCGTAGCCAAAATGGCAAAAACGGGACCCTTATAGATTCGTCATGTCTGTCTGTCTGTCTGTCTGTCTGTCTGTCTGTCCGTCCGTATGTCACAACCAGTTTATTCCGAAACTATAAGAGCTACATTATTGAAATTTGGTACGAAGATGTATTCTGTGAACCGCATTAAGATTTTAAAATAAAATCAGAAAAAAATTCAAAATTTTTGGGGTTCCCCATACATAGAACTGAAACTGAATTTTTTTTTTTTTATCATACCTATACGTGTTGGGTATATATAGATAGGTATTTAAAAATGATGTTGAGGTTACTAACATCGTTTTTTTCTAAACTGAATAGTTTGCGCGAGAGACTCTTCCAAAGTGGTAAAATGAGTGTCCCCCCCCCCCCCCCCCCCCGTAACTTCTAAAATATGGACATGATAAAACTGAAAAAAATATATCATGTGTATCACTATGCAAACTACTAACGAAATTTGGTTTGAATCAAATCTAGCCAGTAGTTTTTTTTTAAACGTCATAAATCAAATTACTTAATTTTTTCATTCAATTAACTCCAATATAATAAAACGTAAAGAAAAACATTTATTTAGCTGTATAGTGGTACGGAACCCTACGTGCGAGAGTCCGACTCGCACTTGGCCGGTTTTTCATTCTCTAGGTGAAAGTTTCCTATACAAAAACACACCATAGATCTTAGTCCAAAAATACAGTTCTGTAATAGGTATCTTAAAAACATTAAATTAATATAATGTTCGACTAAAAGTTATTTAAGATAGCATTTAAATATAAACTATCATTTATTTAACGAAACTACAAACAAGAACTTGACCAAACCGAGCGTTAACACCGGTGTTAAGACATTAAACAGAAGGGGACAAACGTACTTATGTAAATGAATTCAGACACACCATAACATTGACTTTAGACCATTTGACACATTCAATACGTCGGTTGGTGTCGAACTTATGTTTGAGCTCCTCATTTCAACCCCACATTGGGCGTCATCAGTGCTTTTGTAATAAGTAGTCCTTTCCTCTTACCAGCGATAAACGATCATTCTGATGGTAGGACTATCTTAATACGGAGTCTGACTTACTGTAGGAAAATAATGTTATACTTAATACACATAAAAGTAGTGTTTGTTATCTCACACTACGAGAAACACTGCGATCACCAACTCACCTGCCCAGCGTGCAGCGTGGCAATTATGGGTAAATCCTCCAGGTGTTTGCCCAAAGTGGTGAACAACTAGAGATGCCTACCCTGCAGTGGACTGTGATAGGCTGATGATGATGTTTGTTGTGATACTCGTTATATCTATTGACAGAACAGGTCATCATGAAATCAAGGGTAAGTACAGTAAGACCTTACAGGGTACTTTAGTCCAGAAGAAAGCCAACGTCTAAAAGTTGAGCCTCCCTTATCTTGTGGCCAATGCGCGCTTCGGAAAATTTATTCATTTTATAACACAATACTTTGATATAATTTGTTTTATTGAACTATAGTAGGTACGTATCAACAAGTCCTTTGGTTTTTTATAAGAGAGGTAGGGCATAGCGAATCATCGCTCGAATTGAGCCGCCCGCCCAGGGAAGTACCTCCACCCTATAGAATACCGCAGCTAAATGACCTCCGGGTCGTGTTTCTGCCGGTGAGTAGGGTATCCGGAGCTCGTGGGGTGAGTGTTGCATTGGCAGCCGGGGGTTAGAGAGTGGGCAACGCGCGTGTGATACCACTGGTGCTACAGGCTTCCATAGACTACGGTAACCGCTTAACACCAGGCGGGCCGTAGGTAGAGATGAAAGGACTTGAGGTTTTTAAGCTCTTTAACAAGAACTCGACTCAAGTCATACGGTTAACAACTCATTGAGTCTTTAAACCCTGAACCTTAACCCTTATTTGAGTCCAAGACTGGGGCCTCTAAGTCTACTTTATGACCTGAGTCATTTTGAAAGGACTCCAAATTTTAAACGACTTGAGTCTTAACGAAAGGGTTCGAACCTTTTTAAAACGACTCGGTTCGCGGGAGTCTTAAGTCGTGAGGCGCGCTCATACATCGCATTACTAGAAGAAATGTGGATATGGGATATCGTATTCCTATGCTAATTATTACAGGTAAAAGAGGTGAAACTTAATTAAAATACAATGATCAAGCACTGAAGTTTATTATTTTATAATCCCACGTTAAACAGCTCATCTTATGTTGAAGGACTCGAGTCCTTTACTAAAAGGTTCGCGACTTAGTCGTTATAACTGTTATCAAAAGACTCGAGTCGTTTTATTTCAGAGTTCAATTCTAAATTGAATGAAGTCTCCTACATTAGTAAAAAGCCTCAAGTCGTACTTTTGAGTCGAGTCCTAAAATTTGAGGTGAGTTTCGATTGAAAAGCTTTAAAAACCTTGAGTTCCTTCATCACTAGCCGTAGGCTTGTTTGTGTGGCTTCCCCTCGCCATTTGGGAAGTGAAAGAGAAACCCATATCGTTGTCGCAAACAACGCATAAGTACCTAGCCAAAACAATCACTTGTTAGTTGCCAGCCTTTATGATAACGCCGACTACAAGCAAGTTTAATTTAACCAAAGCAAATGTGAGGCAGAGGGCCTAAGCTAAGGTTTTAATAAATTTATTGAAATTCCACACGTAAAACATTCCTTTTACCCCATCTCTAATGCAAACCACTCTTTGTTACAACCCTGGTGATCCCAGAACCAGTCTGTTATAGTGTTTTTAGGCGGGCTAATAGCAGGTACGCGAGGTGAATGCGTTTTTGAAGTACAGAAAGGCGAAAGCTTTTGGGTGCATCGGCTTTGTTTACCTACTCGTTGCGAATTCTGATGAACTACTTCTAACTGGTCAATATGAATTGTTGACTCACTGCTCGTTTCAGATATTTTGTCTGTACTTACTTAACATACAAAGAGGAAAGATGTAATCGGAACTGGACAATACAAACATATTTTTTCAAAAATTCATCATCAGCCTATTGCAGTCCACTGCTGGACATAGGCCTCTCCAGTTGTTAGCCACTTAGGGCAAACATCTGGAGGATATACTCATAATCGCCACGCTGGGCAGGCGGGTTGGCGGTCGCAGGGCGTAGCTCCAGTGACGCTGCTGCCCATCATCGGTCTGTGGCATTTAACTACGCATTCAATTATGATGGTTATACCTCCACCAGTCGGTTGCCAGCGCCTCGTTTGTTATTCGACAGGATGCGCTACGGGCAGGTGAGGTTGGCTTGGAGGGAAAAGATGATAGGCCGCTCCCTTACATCCCCATACATATTTCAAAAATTACATTAATGTAATTACATTATATTTTATTTTATTTTATAAAAAATAAATTTGACGCCACAATCTCTTTCGTAAACACGTAATTAGGAAAAGTTTAAAGAACATACATATTATTAAGGTACGGTTGAATCCGAAAAAAGTTTTGTTCCCGATCAGATAATGACGCGTGCGAGGCTGCGAACTAAAGCTGGTAGTTACATAAAAATGTAGACACAGGATAAAAGTGCAGCACAAAAAATAATCCATCATACAAAAAATACAAAAACAGTATTCGGAAAAATTTATAGGAGTTTATTGTAGTTCGATGTTTTATACCGATAGATTTAAAAAATCCGAGCATGCCGAGCAAAGCTCGGGAGCTGCCTATAGTCATTCAGAACGATACAAAGTATAAGTACCTAGCATGAGAGAGAAATATTGAAAATGTCTGCTCATATTTTCATCACCCATAAGGGAAGATTCGCTATGCTCTAAATAGCGAATCTTCGCTCGAATTAAGCTGCCCGTCGGGGGAAGGACCTCCACCCTATAGAATACCGCAGCCAATTGACTTCCGGGTCGTGTTTCTGCCGGTGAGTAGGGTCTCCGGAGGTCGTGAAGTGAATGCTACATAAAGGTCATAGCTCATTAGAGCCACCCGAACCCGACACCAAGTCCGTACCACCTCGACTCGTGCGTTTAGTATTCTCTATATGAACTTGTATGGGTATGCGCTCACTACATCATTTCCGTAGCATCACCGCATCGCCTCAGTCGCATGCCCTCGTCGTGCGGACGGCGGGTGGACCACTCGGTGAAAACATGCTGCTCGCACGCTTGCCTTGCGTTGAATGCGCGCTGCCCGCGAGTGGTTCACGTGAGGACCGTACGTTGGCGAGGCGCCGCTCCTTCCCTTCCTTACGAGGCGGACGTATCGTTTTTACTTTTAAATTCGACATTATGAAGCACACGTGTAGACGTAGTGCCAGTTGTTTACAGACTACACGAAAATTCCTATGACATTAAGCAGCCGGGGGTTATGGTTAGGCCAACTAGCAGGTAATTGACTAGTTACTTGCCCGTTGTCACAGCGAATTGGGCTTCTCTTTCGCTTTCCATCTCCGCCTGATGGAAGCCATTAGCTGTACCGTCTACTGTCTACGATGGGTCCTGGTGGTAAAAATAAATGAACTGTAAATTCGATAGGCGCTGATTTATTATAACCTCGAAGATACAGCTGACGACGTGGTGCTGAAATGAAAGACGAGGACGGTGCGCGGTAGCCGTCTGGATGTAGTGAGCGAGTACGGACGACTGTGCGATGACTGCGCGCGCGCCGACGTCAGGGCCCCTACCACCAAAATCGATCGTTTTCGTTTGTTGAACGGATCGCGTAAATTTGCAAAATAAATCTTTCCCATTTGTCCCTCCGGTGTTCTTATATATGAATTAAATAAATGAAAATCGACTATAACGTATTTTAGCTCGTATATTCGAACACGGGAGGGACAAATGGGAGGGATTTATGGTGCAAAAGTACGCGATCCGTTCTACGAACGATCGTTTTCGATTTTTGTGGTAGGGGCCCAGGACCCTCCTCCCGCGCGTCTCCTCCCGTGCGTCGACCGGCCCACCGCGACACTACTATAAAAAAAACCATTATCATCCGCCTCTCGCAGTCCACTACTGGGTGTAGGCCCTCCAATTAGCTTGATACTGGATTTCTGCATCCATCCAGTATCTATCAAACATCCATCCAGGCCTGAGAGCTACACTACGGTTGCCGAGAAAGGATAAATTAATCATCATCATCCTTCGGCCTCTCCAGTTGTTCGCCATTTAGGGCAAACATCTGGAGGATATACCCATAATCGCCACGCTGGGCGGGCGGGTTGGCGATCGCAGGGCGTAGCTTCTTGCTCCGATGACGCTGCTGCCCGTCATCAGCCTGTGGTATTTAGCTACGCCTTCAATAGGGATGTTTCCATAGGGGGGTAGGGTCAAAACAATTACATTTTATTTAGTCCGTATTTAAGATTATAAAAATATATTGGACACGTATTTTTCCTTTTTCCATTTAAACAAAAAATAACCAAGACGACGTCTTTTAGACGTCACTCTGTGCGAAAAAACTCCCACTCTTTGACGTTATGCGTAATTTTAACGGGCTATACTTTTGTCATTTTTGGTCTAATTTACAAATGAAAAAATGACATGTGTCTTTTATTTTTGAACAATCTAAAAGACGGACTAATTACATTTTTTACGGCAACAAGCCTATTGTGATGGTTATACCGCCACCAGTCGATTGCCAACGCCTCATTTGCTATTCGGCAGAATGCACCACGCACGGGCAGGTGAGGTTGGCTTGGAGCGAAAAGATGATAGGTCGCTCCCTTACATCCCTGGGATAAATTAATGCTTCGATATTATTATTATCTAATAGAGCCAATTAATTATAACGCTGACACTTGATATTCTCATGCTCTATTTCATCTATTTCAAGAAGTTCCGGGAGAACGCCCACAAACGTGATACTCGTAAAATTATATATGTTACTGTAAAAGCTCGAACTGCAGTAAATCCTAAGATATTTCAGTAAATCCTAACATGTACCAATTCCCAATGGTAAATGTCCGAAAATGTGTGCGATTCGAACTTTTACCATCATTCAGTTGGTAAATCTTAGGATTTACATTAATGACATAGTATATGTTGATACGGACCTAAAAAGCATTATTGTAGTTGTGATAGATGTAAAAAACAATTAATTTTACCAACCTAGTGTTAGAGCAGAATAATCAACCGCTGCGGCACAGCACTATTCGCCACGCTCAAGAGTCACCGCACTAACGTTGACAGTTGAAGTTTGCCTACTAAATATTTTCAAAAAAACTGAAGAAATTCCCCGCCTTTTGCCATCTATATTGCAAAATCAAGAAACGTATGAACACATTTACACATACATTAAGAATACAATAGAGGATATTTGAAAAATGATTGAGAAATGAAAATGAAATACAATAAAACAAGGAACATTATATTAAGAAAACAAAATTTTGATTAATTGTTGATAAAAATAGAAGAGAAGAGCTCATGATGTAAAATGAATGTAAAGGAACACAGAATCGGCTGGTATGGACTACGTCCGGAGCCGTAAAATCATAATCAAAAAAAAAAAAGGTTGAAGTTTGACGTAACGGTGACACTGACAGCTGTCATCGAGTTCCCGCCGATTATTACTTTTTCTCTCTCTCTGGTTGAATGAGTGTTTGTAATTGGATTGTGTAAATAAATACTTTCAGATTATCAATTAGTGTGTTTATCACTAGGGACCAAACTGGGAGTACTAAAACAGCTTTACACCAAAAATGCACCTGCAAATCATCAGGATTACTTTGTAATTCTAAATACGAGTAGCACTCCGTGTTGTAACAAGTGAAATTATTTTTTTAGGTACCGTACCCATTTATTAATTACATTTGATTGCCATTATGTTGAGCTACTTTAAAAAAAAAATTGTTATCACTTATTTATTACTATCGTATAATATCAGACAACATCATATACATTGCTCCGATCCCAAGGTAGCTTATGCACTTTTGTTGTGGGTATCAGGACAACGAAGGTACCATAAATTCGTAAACTGGCTACACATAAACTTGCTTTCCTTGAATACGTCAAAAACAAATTATATTGCCTTTTCAATCAGAAATTCAATGCAACCAGATCCTAACCTCTTTTTACGAATACACTCATGTAAAAGGAACCACGATAACTGTGATTGCTATAAAATTGAAAGGGTGGATACTGCAAAGTATTTAGGTGTTATCGTAGACAAGAACTTATCCTGGTACCCCCACCTCGAAATGGTCGCAAGCCGCGCACGAAAGTTTATTTGGCTATTTAAACATTTGCGCGAGATAACTGACAAAGATCTTATTATACATATCTATAAAAGCCTAGTACAGTCTTTACTCCTATACTGCATAGTGGTATGGGGTGGTACCTACAAAACTACATTTATTAAAATTGAGCGCGCACAACGACTGGTTCTGAAGGTAATGTTACGGAAAAGGAGACACTTTAGCACTGATCATTTATATTTAGAAGCGGATGTTTTAACGGTTAGGCAATTATATGTGCTGCAATGTATTTTATACATTCATAAAAATTATTATTTTGACCCTAATTTGCTGAACAAAAGGAATGCCAATACGGTAATTCGCGTTAAAATTACAAAAACAGCATTTGCTCAAAAACAGTTCTCAGCTCAGTCTATCTCGATATACAATAAAGTAAATAGAATGATAAACATTTTCCCTTTGCCTTATTATGCATGCAAACAAAGAGTAACATCATGGCTTAAAATGCAAAATTACACATGCATTGAAAAGTTACTATTTACAACGGAAAATAAATAATTAAATAAAAAAAAAAAAAGAATAAGTATGAATAATTAACAAAAAAAAGTCTTATACACTACATACCTATTTTGACAAAAACTAAACACAAAAAACAATTTACACTACACATGGTTACATGAACACATTAATTACACATATTATTTTATAAGATAAACTGGATACACATAAAAATCATACAAACAAATATTTACACTTTTAATAATAATGCTACAGGCACACTTACATAGAATAATCCTACAATTATGTATATTGTCTAAGCTAGTTAATAATTAGACTAAGTAATGGCTGCGTATATGTAATCTCTTTTGATAACTACAGAATAATAATGTTAGCTCGATATGAGAGGGGTTTCTTATAGCACAGGTTTGTACAAACTTAAAATAAGAGATCCACACATTGTATCTATACCGATTGTAGTTAATAATAAATATATTTTTGATTTTTTTGATTTTTTTTTGATAAATGTTCTACTTAAATATAAATATTAACACCCAGACACGAAACAAACACAAACGTGTTCATCTAACGAATTGTCCCGAGTGGGAATCGAACCCACGATCCTTGGTTCAGAAGGCAGGAGTCGCTACCAAGTGAGCCACCGAACCAGCCAAAGATACCTCTATAATAATAATATGAAGAAAGTAAATAATAATTATTAAGAATTACTCATTGTTTTATTCTTAAAACCAACATCTACCAGCTGACAGTGGTAAAACCTAGCATTTACTGAATACGAATGGTAAAAGCCCGAAAATATCGTCGTATTTTCAGAAATACTTACATTTACCAACTCATGTTGGTAAATCCTAAGACTTACACTTGAATCTTAAGATTTATCATAGTATTAGTTCGAGCTTTTACAGTAACATACACATCAGTAAAGGCTATGTGGTTTCAACTAATCAATTGTGGAGTTATTAATAGAATTTGTTTGCACATCCATTAATTCACTAAACTGGATTATTTTTTACAAACACAGTTTAAAATGAAACGATATGTGTTTCCAGGAATTTCAAAATATTGCCAGGTTTTTTTACTTCCAAAACAAATAGCTGTGTTACATTACATACCTATTGTATAGTTTTATTCGTTATAGAACAATTGGGAAAGGTCATACGCTAATTTGTATCGCAAAATGCAAACGCAAATTATTATTATTATTATGCCGCTGCTCTTTTCTGCCGCGCGGCGAAAAACTCGTAGTGCTCGCCTGGCCTAATCATTATCAAAAATAAAAAGAAGAAGATATGAAGTAGATAATTTAATTTATTTTTGAAGTTTAACATGCTGACTATCGCTGTTAAAATTGGCATTAATAACAACAGCGTATGTAGATACGACTATGTATATAATCTTAATCCACTGCACCGTGCAGTTACATAGTGTTAACTAATTATGTATGTGCTAAACGCGGCTCAATTATTTATTATTCCAGACATCCCCGAAGCTACACTTCGCTATAGCATGTACGGGCAGATCCTTTATACTCGTAGTAAAACAAAAGGCACGTAACTAGTGCTTGTCAGCTAACTCATGCACATTGTGAGATCTGAACACATCTAGGCATATAAGGCGTCTGTATGCATTTCTGTATCGAGACTGTTCTTGGACTGGAGAAGATAATTGACTATTATAGGCACCCTCCACAGAATAAACTGTATTTTTTATGACGGTTTTGCGTTCTACGGCCTTAGTACTATCTGCTTTTTTTTCAATGAGTTTTGTACGAAACTGACGAAATTATGAAGCAAAATTCATTTATTCATTTTAACAATAAAAAATCTTTTTACCCAGAAAAAAGACACAAATTGTATTTGCTGGCAACAATTTTACAGATGAGAGCCAAGGCTATAGTATTTTATGATAATGATACCGAAGATAATGTACATTTAACAAATAAAGTAATTAACTTCAACATTTTCGATTGCGGCTTTATTCTGGGGAGGGTGCGTGGATAGATAGACACTCTTTATTGCATAAAACATATTTTTTCTTACTTTCTTTCTTTCATGAAAGGAAAATTTAATCGCTATACCAATTTTAATATTGTAAGTGGGAAATATATACTTATACTCCGTCTGTCTTTTACACTTTCGTGTCTAAACATCATCAAAATAGTCCATTATCGAAAATAACATTAGGGAACATTGTATTTATATACCTATACTTCATAAGAGATAAATGAATATTAGTTTCACCGTTTTTGGGATTTCGAATGGCAATTGTCATTGGGGGAGGCATAAGTCTTAGAATCAATTCAATAAACCAGTTTTTTTGACGATTAGTTCAGTGGTAATAAAAGCTGCGAAATGAAGCTGTGATTTGTTTGGCCCAACTTAGAAGGTCAGCAACCAAAGTTTGCAAAAATGCATTTCTATAATTCCGTACAACAAAAAACTATTGAAAGAATAGCTATTTTCTTCAATTTACAGTATCCAATGCGTAAATTACCATTGAAATCTATCTAAGAAGTTCTATCTACGATTACTACTTACGGATTATAAATTTTACGGGTTCGAATCGGATTCAGATCGGACATAGTGCGAAACCGCTCTTACACACGGCAGTCGGACAAACCACACAATACACGTAAATCTCGCCCATCCTTAATTAAATAGGTACGTTGGATGATTTGTAGTATGTAATTGATGATCACCGATCAAAGTAATGGACGGGAATCATCCAGCGGTCATGTTGATAAATTGATTACAAAGTGCATTGCATAGCTACGCCTACCAGAGTAGCATATCAATCTGTGCAATGATTTTGGCCAGACATGTTTACTACTTATATAATTATAGTGCTCAATATACCTATTTCATTCATCATCATCAGCCTATCGCAGTTCACTGCTGGACATAGGCCTCTCCAGTTATTCGCCACTTTGGACAAACACCTGGAGGATTTACCCGTGATTTAACCGTAATCGCTACGCTGGGCAGGTGGGTTGGCGTCTTGGCGATCACAAGGCGTAGCTTCTCGCTTCGGTGACGCTACTGCCCGTCGTCGATCTGTGGTATTTAGCTACGCCTTCCATCGTAATAGTTATACCGCCACCAGTCGGTTGCCAGAGCCTCGTCTATTATTCAGCAGGATGCACCACGGGCAGGTGAGTGTGGCTTGGAGCGAAAAGATGATGGATTGCACCCTTATTTTATTATTTACAGATTATTTCCGAACTTTTTGTAGATGCATGTACAGCTAAAACAGAAATTGAGAAAAAATTGGCTTATGAATAATAAATATCGTCCAAAATCACTGCCCAAAGGCACTGTGCCCAACCGGGCGTATGGTCACAGGTATGGTCCCTCTTTCAATATCCAGACTTACGCTCAACTTTAAAATATAGACACGTCCACAACTTGATGAAAACATTTTGTTATGGACTGGGCTGATGGCTCATTTGGTGAGCCAAGGGTCCGTTACATTTGAACATCATCATCATCAGCCTATTGCAGTCCACTGCTGGACATAGGCTTCATTTGAACATGTCTGTTTTTATTGGTCTGGTGTTTACTATGTATAATATGTATTTATTTACAAACAAATAGTATCTAAGTTTATCAGTTGTCTCGTACCCATCGTACATGCTTCGGCTTAGTTTGGGGCTAGATGGCGATGTGTGGCCCAGCGTGGCAAGTCTTGGGTTATTTATTTATCTTAACTAATATTATAAAGCTGAAGAGTTTGTTTGTTTGTTTGTTTGAACGCGCTTATCTCAGGAACTACTGGTCCGAATTGAAAAATTCTTTTTGTGTTGAATAGACCATTTATCGAGGAAGGCTTTAGGCTATATAACATCACGCTGCAGCTATTAGGAGCGAAGAAATAATGGAAAATGTAAAAAAAAGGGGAAAAAATAACTATTCCACGCGGACGAAGTCGCGAGCACAACTAGTTTATACATATAAGAGTTATAAGTTATAAGAGTTCTTTCGAAAGATAAAATCTGTAGGTACTGGATTTATGTTAAAGGCGTCACACCCATTCGGAATGCATGTTTAACCGTTAGACCGTCACTGATCTTTCGTATCGAGGAATCATCTCATCTGGATTGTGATGATACTGATGAGAACGACCGAACAGAGAGTGGACCTGTGTTTGCGAACCAATTTTCAGCGCAAGTTTCTTATTTTTTTTTTGTACGGACTTTTTACAAGTTAGTACGTACTTAAGTTTAAAACTTGCAAGATTGACGAATAATAAGTATCGTATAACAATAATGTCAATTCAGCACATTCATCTAATTGAAAAGTTTAATTTGGTCAATTCTAAACGCATTATCGGCTTATTAAATTAACTCATTTCATTTCAATCGCATCTGTTAATCTGCCACAACAGTAGGTACGCGATACTCCAGTGTGTGGTCCATAAACTGCGGTGTTCCGTCCGTTTAGTTTCCGACCACATTTGCACATGGGCTGCATACAGTGTTCATAACTAAGTTAGATAGTTAATTAGAAGCTATTACTAAACTATTATAATTAGAAGCAAAGTTATATACTTAGATATGTAGATGATTTTTCATTTCCTCAACTTAAGCTTATTGTTTTTTATTTTAGGTCAATATTTAAAAATACTTGTGAATATCTAGTTATATTCAATTTAAATAGTTCACATTTAATGCCGTGGCAGCCGATAATTAAGGTAACACTTAGCAGTTCTAAGTTCTCCCTAATATCTTTAAAAGAACCTTGTGATTAAAACAGAATTAGGTTATAATAGTGCAACAGACAATAATCCCTCATCAATGCTAAGCCGTCCTAATATCCATATACACATAAGTATGCTACTGTCCGTAGGTATACGGATTTGCTATCATGATATCAAATGCATTAGACGATTCCACGTGAATTATTTAGATAAGTAAGTACTATCTGGGCCAGTGGCGTCGCACGCGTGGATATCGGATTTCAAATATAACGGACTTTCATAAAATGGTGCCTAAGTTTTAAGTTAGACCTCTAGCAATACATTGGTAAAAACCGCATTCAATTCGCATACAGATAAAAATTTCTCCCATTTTCCTCTCCTATTGATTGTAGCGTGATAAAAAGTATAGGTACTATAACCTGCCCAAGAGTAAGAAAAGTAAAAGTACCAAATTTCGTTACAATCCGTCGAGTAGTTTTTGTTTCTATATATATTTCATGTACAGAATTATTTTTATTTTAATTAATATGGAGCATTTGCTCTCCTGTCGGATGTGCCCCACCACATGCACAGTTAGGGACCTACATGAGGCGACCGACAGCGGTGTTCAGGTCGCTAGGTTTTGGATGAGCACTATATGATTGGCATTGATACGAAAAAAAAAAACCGGCCAAGTGCGAGTCGGACTCGCGCACGTAGGGTTCCGTACCACTGATTGAATGAAAAAATTAAGTAATTTGATTTATGACGTTTAAAAAAAAACTACTGTCTAGATTTCATTAAAACTAATTTCGTTAGTAGTTTACATAGTAATACACATCATATATTTTTTTCAGTTTTATAGTGCCCATATTTTAGAAGTTACGGGGGGGGGGACACATATTTTACCACTTTGGAAGAGTTTCTCGCGCAAACTATTCATCTGAGAAAAAAATAATGTTAGAAACCTCAACATCATTTTCAAATACCTATCCATAGATACCCCACACGTATGGGTTTGATGAAAAAAAAAAATTTTGAGTTTCAGTTCCATGTATGGGGAACCCCAAGAATTTTGGATTTTTTTCTGATTTTACTTTAAAATCTTCAGAATACATCTACGTACCAAATTTTAATAATGTAGCTCTTATAGTTTCGGAATAAACTGGCTGTGACATACGGACAGACAGACAGACAGACAGACAGACATGACGAATCTATAAGGGTCCTGTTTTTGCCATTTTGGCTACGGAACCCTAAAAATGTACAGAATTGCCCTCTCTACAGATTTATTATAAGTATTTAGATTAACCGTTTAACGACTAAAAATGCTCCTTAATCAGAATTTAAGTTACCCTTTGACATAAATTGTTCTCTTAGTACTTTTAAACCACCCCTTTAGAAGGTAGCAACTTAACATTGTAAGGCAAAATGTCTTTATACGAGTATGATCCAAATACCTTTGTTTTATATACTTATTTAAGTGGCTATGGATGACAATGGGTATAAGAATGGAGGAATCTACTGTCATGATTTTTAATATTTGTCTTATTATAGTCCTTATTATCTACAATAATAATATAAAGAGGAAAGATTTGATTGTTTGAAATGAATAGGCTCCGAAACTACAGGACCGATTCGAATAAATTAGTATATTTTTGTTAGAATTAAGTGGCAATACTAATTTAATATGGCAACTTTGATAACGCACCTGTCTGGCGGCAAAATAGGCGGTAAAAATAGGAGGGGCAAAGCGGTGCTTGGCTGACGGACGGACCGGCTGTTCATTCTGTTACGTACGAGCCTCGGCCGAGCAACGGCGACTAGGGAAATCTATGTTCGACGAATAAGTTACTATTAAGTCTTTAAAATCTAATAAGTCGAGTTGTCATACCTTTATACCATTGTAATACCTTACTCAATGTTCGAAAGAATTTTAATTCATTAAACTACTACCTATCTACCAATTTAGTTTTCACGAATGTTTGTAGAGCGCTTGCATTCCTCTCTTGTCGTGTATCCCTAAAACAGCTAAAATTATGAGGTCAGACTAAAGTGCTCGCGTAATGCCTGTAATAAACCTGAAGAAATCTAATTTTCTGCCGTGCTCTAAATGTATAAGGTGCAGTATTAATGTTAGAGCTGACCGAAAAATATTATCTGCACAAATATTTTCGGTACCACTGCCTCACTTTATTGGTGAAATTTATATGGATGTGTACTTAGAATTCAATTCGTTACCCAATCTTATTTTATTAACAATACAAAACGTAGTAGGTACTTACATTACGGCTACGAGGTAAAATTTCCAAGGTTCATGTTAATAGGCACAGAGCACTATTTCTCACGTAGCAACTCTAGATGAGTTACGTAAGTAGGTAGACACAAATTATCCTAATAGGTAGGTAACCAAATATCTAATTAGGTAATTATGATTATTATATTGTTTAACAATTACAGTCGGCTCATAAATTTAATTGTATAGGTAAGAAGCTGCAAGCAAGCTACTGCTCGTAGAAGATAACTAATTTGCAGCGGCAGGTACAAATAAAATCTACTGCGGTCACCAACACGCCTGCCAAACGTGATAACTAAAGGCAAATCCTACCAAATGACAACTATCAATGGGTGGAGCCTTTTGTCCGTCCAGCATTGGACATTTGCAGGCAAAAGGTATCCTATGACTTTAATAGCAACATTCAATAAAATTAAAGCCAGATGATGAGTCGTGATCGGATATTTTTTTCATTAGAATCTTTATCTCATTCAATGCAGTCTGTCGAAGTACGAAGCTCTCGGACTTTAGAAATTTTTACTAATTAGAATTTTGAAAGAAATATTATACCTACTGAAATAGTACTAGTACGTTCTGGGTCAGGCAAAGAAGTCCCTAAACTTAGTTTCACAACCCAAATTTAATATTAACGATATCTCATTAGGCGATATCAAGTGCAGTCTGCTATCACGAAGTGGGATGCATCCCTTGGAGCGGGAACAGTCCCGCCAAACTCGGTGTTATTTCAGGAAGTGTGCGCGAAGTTTGCATCTTCATCATGCCCAACTTACGACTGTCAGCGCAAAGACGAGTAAGAGCAGTCTACATTTTTGCTAAAACAGATATTAACTGATATTTTGATAGGGAACGGTTCAAATTCTACCACGAACCAAAGTTTTCCACGCTCTTAATGTGAATAAAACATCCTAAAGAAACCTGAAGACCTGTAAAGAAATTATAAAGTTGTATGATATCAACCAATAGGGAATATGCATGACTTTTTTATGGATTTATTGAGATCTTTTATCATCCAGATACATAAATATCAAAGAATTTTTAAACTATCTTTTCTATTAAGCGAGTTATAAAGCGTTAAAGTTATTGCTTAGACAGAGATTCGACGTGGCGATTGACGTCACGTACCGTGCGCGCCATACATACAGTAGATACTAATGTAAAACACCCGTATTACATTAGTATTAGCCCGCCCTCGCTTCGCTTCGGATATTCTAGGTATACACATGATCATCATCAGCCTATCGCAGTCCACTGCTGGACATAGGCCACTAGTTGTTCGCCACTTTCGTCAAACATCTGGAGGCTTTACCCATAATCGCTACCCTGGGCTAGCGGTTTGGCGATCTCAATGCGTAGCTTCTCGCTCCGGTAACGTCATCGACCTGCTGCCCGTCATCGGCTTGTGATGGTTATACCGCCTCTTTTGTTATTGGGCAGCATGCACGGACGGACGGACAGGTTAGGGTGGCTTGGAGCGAAAAGATAATAGGTCGCCTCCTTGGTTCCCAAGTTATACTATGCATTCCAATTCCTAATTCCTAGGTATACTATGCACGTGTTATACATATAAACCTCCCTCTTGAATCGTTCGATTAAAAAGATCTAAGTATACGTAAGGACAGACAAAAGCGATAGGTACGTTTTATACTATCTAGTGATGCTCAAAAGGACCAAATCAAATATTTATCTATATATGTCAAATACAAACTGCACTAAAAGACTTGAAAGACAAAGAACTTGTACAAATAAACAACATCACTCGTCAATTCGACCAAACTATCACCTACCAAACAGTAGTTGCACCAGCAATCAAAATGGAAAAGTTTTATTGACTTAATAACTTAATTAATGGCTAGAGGAATTTCGATCAACTAATGTAAACTAATTTCCAATAAGGAATAATCTTGTAAACCTAATACCTATACGTACTATAATATTTAATGGCATGAAATGTTCAGTAAGCTTATAGTGTTAACATCGTATTACCAATCTGGCTCGAGCCGAGACGAGCGCAGTTACCAGACTCCTCGATAAACACCAGGAGATAACAAACAGCTCTGGGAGATGAAGTACCTACGAAATATCCAAACAGAAGCCCGCAATTTCCGACCGCCTCTGCAGGATACAGGTTCTGAAGTGGCGCGTAAAATTAAATGTACCCATTACCTAAACCGGAATAGTATCTGGACACAGCTACAAACCCTAAGCTACCAACGTTTTTATGGTAACGTCTTAAGGATTTGTATTTTTAATTCTTAGTCTAATTATGGTTGCATTGATTTTGCAGTCTTTTCAGTGTTACTTGTCTTAAAAAAAGGAATTAAAAAACGGTACCCTTATAGGATCACTTCACGTGTTTGTAAGAGACGCATAGCGAATCTTCGCTCGAATTGAGCCGCCCGCCCGGGGAAGTACCTCCACCCTATGTAATACCGCAGCTCAATGACCTCCAGGTCACGTTTCTGTCGGTGAGTAGGGTGTCCGGAGCTCGTTGGGTGAGTGCTGCACCGGCAGCCGGGGCAACGCGCGTGTGATACTTCTGGTGTTGCAGGTGTCCATAGGCTGCGGTAACCGCTTAACATTATAGCCTTATGCTTGCTTGCCACCTTAGTAGTATAAAAAACCGGCCAAGTGCGAGTCGGACTCGCGCACGTAGGGTTCCGTACCACTGATTGAATGAAAAAATTAGGTAATTTGATTTATGACGTTTAAAAAAAAACTACTGTCTAGATTTCATTCAAACCAAATTTCGTTAGTAGTTTTTATAGTAATACACATCATATATTTTTTTCAGTTTTATCATGCCCATATTTTAGAAGTTACGGGGGGGGGGACACACATTTTACCACTTTGGAAGAGTCTCTCGCGCAAACTATTTTGTTTAGAAAAAAATGTTGTTAGAAACCTCAACATCATTTTCAAATACCTATCTATAGATACCCCACACGAATAGGTTTGATGAAAAAAAAATTTTTGAATTTCAGTTCTATGTATGGGGAACCCTAAAAATTTTGGATATTTTTCTAATTTTATTTTCACATCTTAATGCGGTTAACAGAATACACCTACGTACCAAATTTCAATAACGTAGCTCTTATAGTTTCGGAATAAACTGGCTGTGACATACGGACGGACAGACAGACAGACAGACAGACAGACAGACAGACAGACAGACAGACAGACAGACAGACAGACAGACAGACATGACGAATCTATAAGGGTCCCGTTTTTGCCATTTTGGCTACGGAACCCTAAAAACGGGCAAGTAACCAAATCAATCACTTATCAATGGCCACCCCCACCGCTTACCTACGTCTAAAGTTTTTCCATACTTCTATTTTTATATACGGAAAACTGGACGATGAACCTATATTGTAAAACATTTTAACACGATTAATTGAGAATCAAAAGGCGATAATTACAACATTAACGAATACTTAAAAATATGAAAAGAACAGTCGGTTCCGATTAAAATATCAATCGAGCCGTAAATTATGCAATTAAACTAAATATAATTCCGTAAATTAACTAGTCATAGCAGAAAAACATGGGTTTGAATGATCACGCGAATTGAAATCATGACACATAATTAGCTAATGAGTGCGAGTCAAAATCAAATGCACAAGACATAGTTAACCAATAACGATATCATTTTGAATGCACTCTATACGTCATATTAAGGTAATTAAATGTTTGTTCGTTTAAATAGCTTTATTATTATTAACAAAGTTATATAAACGAGTTTAATAAACAAGAGGTGGAATGATGTGAAATTTATTTCATGCAGGCATAATGTGTACTACGAGTAGGTACTATCACTAGGTACCTACCTTATATGACATACAAGCTTTATTGTCATCATCATCATCATCCTATCGTAGTCCGTTGGACATAAGCCTCTCCAGCTGTTTGCTAATTTGGGCTAACACCTGTAGGCAGGGCTTGGTAACGTTACCAATTTAACATTATAATAGCGTTAAGTAACGGTAATTTATAATGTTACTTTTTTTACCGGTAAAATAATTACCGGTAAGTCGGTAGCGATACTAAATTTTAACGGTAAATTATAACGGTAATTTTTACCGGAACGAAAACTTAACGTTAAGTTTCAGGTATCGATACTGCAATATAACGTTAAAAGTATCGAGATACCTGCTTTAGTTACCGGTAAAAGTAACGATACTTATTACGCTACTTTGCTGCATTGCCGCTCCGCACGGTTACCTATAGCAGAGCGGCAACTTCGCGACACGAGACGCATGAGACCATGTTGGGTGGGAGCGATAGAGACAGAGAATGAATTTAATCCAAAATTAAGTAAGTAACGTTTGAACGTTTACCGATACTTTTTACCGATACCATCATGAAGGTAGCGGTAATTTTTAACGTTAAAAATTACCGCTACTTTAGGTATCGCTACTTAAAAAAGTATCGATACCTCGGCGAGGCAAAAGTAACGTTACCATATTTTTACCGGTATTCCAAGCCCTGCCTGTAGGCCTACTCTTGAAACCAATCCCAATCTCAATCCTATCCCAATCTAGTGCAGTTTCAATTCCAATCTTAAAAATATTGGTACTCTTGAACCAAATAGGATTGGGATCGCAATCGTCTGCAGGATCGAGTACAGATAATATACAGAGAATGAATGAACTATGACTTGGGGTGGTCATAATGTAACAAAATGTAAACTACCAAATACAGGAATATTTGAATATACGTTAATTTATGATTAAATATTACTTAATTTGTTTTTTATTACAAAGGTAACTATTTTCAGCATTTACAATTAATGTATGTCGATTAAAAGCGTAATTTACGGAAAATAATGAAGGAAGACTGATGGATATGTCATTGCCTTGCCCGCCATATTGGATTTAAAAAAACAACGCGTCGACTTGTCACTCTTGTCAGTTCCAAATAAACAAATAACTTTTTGAAATTTATGAACACTTCGCTACAAAAAGCTAAAGTATACTATGTGGCTAGTTTTTGTTGATACAATGCAAGTATTAAGCCCTTATTAGTCACTCCGTAGACGGAACTCTTCTTGTGCACCGTATTTGGAATATTTTAAGTCAAGACACAAATAATTCAACACAGGTATGAAAGTTCTATTTATTGTATTTGATAGAAATATTGCGTTGTTTATTTCTTTTATACAAATAATGTGTAATTTCAACAGAATATAATGAGCAGCAGACCGTTCTACCAACAGTTAGAGATCCTGACGGATTTCTTGTCGCAAAGCCCGGGAATAGCCAAGCGTCTCTTGCGCACCGCTCATGCGAAACAAGAGACCAAAATAAAGTGGAACGAAATATCCTTAAATGCTCTAGGCGACGCGCAGAAAGACGGAAAAGGCTGGGCAAAGGTATGTACTAACTGTATAAGTTTAATTACTCTGGTTTTATAGTTTTGAAATTAAAAATGGTTTAGAGCCTGTGAGAGGCAAGGCATTCCTTTTATTTAAAATACCTATTTTTGTAGAAGTCTAATAAAGACACAGAAAGCATTTTTTTTTTAAATATGTACTACTTTATTTTTTCAGATACGAAACCGAATCATAGTCCGGTTTTAGACACCAATACCTCGTCCTCGGCCTCGTCCTGCAATTAGGGAAAGGCGCAGGACCCGCTCATCTCAATCACAATCTAGGACTAGACTGGATCAAGAGAGTGAAAGATTTTTTGCCATAGAGAGGCAAAGAGTTGAAGCAAAATCAAATACTGCTAGAGCTCTTTCCGATGCTGTGAATAGTCTAACAGCCTTCACATCATCGTTGGATTCTGTTGGAACTGCTATCAGATTGGGCAGTGAAAGAATAGGAAATGCATTAAATAACATAGCAAATGCCCTAAATAAAATTGCAGAATAATAATGTTAAATTATGTACGGAATATATTTACTTTGTAAGTTTAAATGTTATATTTTAATTGTCTTACATGTAATGTGTAAATTAAGCTGTGTGTGTTTAGAAAGAGTAATCTTAATATACAAGTAATATCAAGTCAATAATTGTTTTAATTTATGTATGATCATAAATACCTATCCTTTATATGATAGGTATAAGGCTACCGTCGTCCATGAAGGCTACCTATCATAATATTAGAGCTTATGTTTTGGCTCAAGTTACTAATATTAAAAATAGGCATTTTTATAGGGTCTATTGTGTATTAACAAAGGAAAGAAATAAGTGACATAAAAGTTTAAATATTTATTAATATATTCACTACCTATATCTTGCCGCCCACAATTCCTATACTAATTCTGCTTCAGTGCCTCGCCGAAGCTCATCAGTAACACCTCGGTTATCTAATAGATCTTGGATTTGTCCTATGGGTGGCACAATTTCATCAAAATCACCCTGACTTAGTTGTGGCTGGTTACAAATGTAATGTAAGACACAGTAAGCTTTAATAATTTTAGCAGCTTTGTCAGGATGATTCATTATGAATTAGGTTGAAAAGTTCTTTAAAACTCTGTAATTTTGTCGAAATTCATCGTCACCCATAGCAAACGCGTTATCGGCATATCGCTCCATTATTCTTAAATTCCGCCTTTGTCGTACATCAAATGAATGCGCATTACTCAAAGTATTACAAATAAGAGCGATACGTGCCATTATTTATATTCAAGACTAGTAAAATCAAACACAAACACCAAATTCGATCCCGAAAAAGTAAGATTTGTGCGACTGTATTTGTTCGATCCTAAACACGAATCTAAACTCGATACGTCAATGTCAAAATCCCGTCAAGGGTGCCGAAAAAGTGCATTGCTCGATCTCATTTAGTTCCATAAAATTCCACCAGATTTGATTCCAATCGTGCGCTAGTGTGGCATTCAAGAGTGCCAAAAGGACAATATTTCAATTCCAATCTCCAATCCCAATGTTATCGAGCGTCGAGAGTAAGCACCTTACCCATACTCGCCACGCCTGGGCAGGCGGGTTGGCGATCGCAGGGCGTAGCTACTCGCTGAGGTGACGCTGCTGCCTGTCTTTTTTGTCAGCTACATAATATTATTTATTATCTAAAATGAGTTTAAGGGACTCACTTTATTGTGAACCTACCCATATACCTAAGCATCTACGTATATCCATTTACCTACTTACAACGTAACATGAATAAAACAATTATGTAAAGCAAAAAACAAATTACACTAATCACATTGGCGTATAACAAATCCAATTTGCTTTTCGCTCATTTAATCTGTCTCTTAAAAGATAATTAGGGACATAAAATGTGTTTTCGTTTTAAAAACATTCTTACAATTAGGACGGCACTAACTTCACCGAAAAATCCGGAGACAATTCCAGCGTTAATGAATAAAGTCAAGCGAAGTAAAAAGCGTTTATCAAGCAGTTGCGACCACTCGGTACGTAGTTTAATTAAATTTTTAATTTATTGTGAAGGAGGTCGCATGTGGCGCGGCGTTCGGCAAGCGCTCCCAATTTGGTGTTTAGCTGTTTACAAACGCTTAGGGTCCCGCAGACGGATCCTAATTGTCCTTGCATGTGTAAAGCTGGCTGTGCTAACTTAGGTGTCGAAAATAAAATAGACGTTATTTTAAAGACATAAAAACGTACCTTCATCAAACACCTAGTCTACACCCTACTTATCTAGTTACCTAGTTTTCCTGGGTACAAATAAAACCTACTGCGGTCACCAAACCGCCTGCCAAGCGTGATGGTAAGGAAATACCCCCAATTGACAATTGGTCATTCGGGAAGGCCTATGTCCAGCAATGGACGTGTGCAGGCTGATGATAGTAATGATGATCCTAGTCATAGCTAGTCAAGACTCATGCCTTATCGTCCTGGGTATTGCGGTATGGGACGAAAGAATACTATCGAGGTATCCCTGCCTATCCTTAGAGACAACTAAAAAGGTCTTTTGGGTCGTGGTGCGCCTGAAACTCCCTTGCATTCCGGTCAACGACCCCGAGGAAGACGACCACGTGTCTTCAGTGCTCAGTAACGTCGTACTGGGAGGACACCATACGGCCATCGCCACTTTTCGACCACACTGGCCAAATACGGGTTTGTCAACTTCACACAACCTTAAAATTTCTTCACAGGTGTGTGCAGTTTTCCTTACGGGAGTCGGGTGACGCCTCACGGTGCGTTGGCGTCACGTAACCTACTGACTAAGCAAATATTTACCAATGATATTATTTTTCATTGAAGTAGGGCGGAGATGACATGTGTTTCTTGGAAAATATCATTGGTGGGGTTTTGTTAGCATCGCTGGTATGGCGAAACGCCTAGAAATGTGACGATTTCAAAACATTACGTTTTCAAGTTTCCCGTCACTTCGAACGCTTCATTCAAATGGCCTCCACGTCCTAACAGTCCGACAGCGACTGCGTGGATAACGTCATTTACCATCGGAAAAGTGGAAAATTCTCATAAATTTTCGGCAGGTTCGGATTTCACTTGTTTAATACACATAATTTATAACTAGCTGTGCCGGCGGCGTCGCACGCGTGGATATCGGGTTTCAAAAATAATGGACTTCCATAAAAAGGTACCTACATTTTAAGTTAGATTTCTAGCAATACATTGGTGAAAACCGCATTTAATTCCATGCAGTATAATCAAATATATCAAATAAATCAAACATACAGATAAAAATTTCTCCCGTTTTCCCAACACTTCCCGTCACTGCTCTGCTCCTATTGATTGTAGCGTGATGAAAAGTATACTTTAACCTGTCCAGAAGTATGAAGAATAATCGTACCAAGTTTCGTTAATACCCGTCCAGTAGTTTTTTTTTTCTATAACGAACATACAGACAGACAGACAAAAATTTTACTGATTGCATTTTTGGCATCAGTATCGATCACTAATCACCCCCTGATAGTTATTTTGAAAATATATTTCATGTACAGAATTGACTTCTCTACAGATTTATTATAAGTAGGTATAGATTGAAGATAGTAGGGGAGCCCAAGAGGGGATTTCGGGAGTCACTACAGCCCGACATATATACAGGGGAACAGGGGTATACCTTGTACTCGGTAAAGAAGTTCCACCAAAGATGAACCTCAATATGGCCTCCATATAGATATTTAAAAAAAAATAATTGTCAGATTAGGTGAATCCCCCAGATTATCGTCAGATTACAAACAGCACGTCTATATCATAATTTGACGCGCATTTGAATATTTACAAAATGTCCATTTTTTTTGCACATTTTTATTATTGCCACGATTTTGCGTCACATCCAAAGCCGAATTCGGCAGCGATCTAAGTAACCCTTTTATTGAGCATGAAATACTCGCATTTCAATTGCTACAATTTCAACTTTCTTTGTTTACTCTGTGTGTTAAATTTTTAAAAATACAGACGTGACCTATTCTCGAATACTGTACAATTTGTATTTGTACACTTATCTCGTGAATAGGTGTATAGGTACCTAACTCACCTGCCCCATACACGCTCAAGATAGGTATGTACTCGTACTCCCGGGCCTGAAAGATTGATGACCGTTTCATGAAGCGGGAACAGCGTGTCACGATAAGGTATCTCAAAGTGATATGATTACAGCAACTATTGTACAGTAAAGGAAATCGGCAAGCGGAAACTTTTGCAAAAATCACTTATAAATTGCATTGTATTAATACTCTACTTGCTAATAAAAGATGTGGCGCTTACAGTACAGACCTACATTAATATTATTTTGCTATAAAGATATTAATGCTATAATAAATAAATGTAATATGCCATACAGCTTTTTTATGTAAATCGTATTTAAGGACACGACAGCCTAGAAATGATATTAAATAGAAAATCTATAGTTATGGCTTTATACTGGGCGTTCAAAGCTTTTAGACGTTTAAGATTTAGGTACCAAAATTGCAGTTTAAGTTTAATACCTAATGATTACATATTATATAAATCAAACATATCAAGTACCTAGTAAGGTTGAAGGGAGCGACCTTTCATCTTTTCGATCCAAGCCATCCTCATCTGCCCGTGGTACATCCTGCTGAATAGCGAACGAGGCTCTGGCAACCGACTGGAGGCGGTATAACCATCACTATTAGAGCAACTAAATACCTACTACAGGCCGATGACGAGCAGCAGCATCACCGGAGCGAGAAGCTACGCCCTGCGATCGCCAACCCGCCTGCCCAGCGTGGCGATTATGGGTATAATCTTCAGGTGTTTGCCCAAAGTGGCGGACACCTGGATGGGCCTATGTCCAGCAGTGGACTGCGACAGGCTGATGATGATGATGATGAAGTACCTAGTTCGTTTTTAATTAGAATGACGCACAGAAAATGTGTGACAATCAACTGTCTCAATGATTACAATTAATAGGTATCTACCTATACTCGTATAAAGATCTCGTGTAACATCTGAATTAGTACCTACTCGTATTGTTAACTTGAAATTAGAAATTAAATACTTCCGAGGATGTAGGATACTTCTTCTCACAGAAACACGGTACGGCATGAAGTCGTGTTCCAATTTGCGACGTCATCTCACATTGCAATACGTGTACTTGAAATCCACGAGATTATAAGGATTCACGACACTACAGCGCAATATACTTAGTAAAACTATTGGTTTTCTGGGAGACGGTCCTATTTATCTGGTATCATAATAAAAGGGTACGTTTAAGACCAACAGGGCTTATTTAATTCACAAATGCGTTCGGAAAGATCAAAGAAGTTCATTCAAATTTGACAGTTTGATCGAAATCTTTCCCGAGAAAACTTTTTAGTCTGACGAAAACTTTGACAATTCGATCGGATAATATTGGAATGAACAATGGTGAATATTTTCGAGTAAGATCTTTCCGAATAGCCCCATAGATGGTTAGTGTAAGTTGTCTGGCGCATTTATTTATTTAATAATACGTTGTCATTAAGCAGGTGACGTTGGCTTGGAGCGAAAAGATGATAGGCCGCTCCCTTACATCCCCACGGTGCATCTTGCCGAATAGCAAAAGAGGCGCCGGCAACCGACCGGTGGCGATATAAACATCATAATAAAATTGAAGGCGTAATTTCACCACAGACCGATGACGGGCAGGAGCGTTACCGGAGGTTAAGGTGCGATTAAGGTTATACCTATCCTCCAGATGTTTGCCCTAAGAGGCGAACAACTGGAGAGGCCTATGTCCAGCAGTGGACTACAATATGCTGATGATGTCATTAAGCAATAGTAATTGAGGTATCCAGGCTCGATAGTTTCGCTATTATTTTGCGTCTGAATTCGGTCTTACCGCCGCGCCGTTCAGAAGTTTCTCACATCAAAGTTTTACGACCTCACGTGAAAACACAATGGCGTTTGACAAGTCGTTAATTTTTACTATGCCTTGTCGTTTCCAGACACGATATCGCATGGTGAGACACACGACTTGAGGTCCCTTCTGTTTTTAAATGGTAGGTAGTCCTAAGTCTTCCCTATCTAGGTATATCTATACTTATAATAAATCTGTAGAGGTCAATTCTGTACATTAAATATATTTTCAAAATAACTATCAGGGGGTGATAAGTGATCGATACTGATGCCAAAAAATGCAATCAGTAAAATTTTTGTCTGTCTGTCTGTATGTTCGTTATACATAGAAACAAAACCTACTCAACGGATTTGAACGAAACTTGGTACAATTATACTTCATACTCCTGGGCAGGTTATAGTATACTTTTTATTACGCTACAATCAATAGGACCTGAGCAGTGAAGGGAAGTGTTGGGAAAACGGGAGAAATTTTTATCTGTATGTTTGAACGCGCATCATGCAAAAACTATTGCATAGAATTGAATGCGGTTTTCACCAATGTATTGCTAAAGGTCTAACTTAAAATTTAGGCACCATTTTATGGAAGTCCGTTATTTTTGAAACCCGATATCCACGCGTGCGACGCCGTTGGCACAACTAGTCGCAAATAAAATGCTTAATAGAACACTTGTAATCATTTCTAAACGAAAACACAAGTCACATAAATATTTCCGATACCTTTAATATTCATATACGAGTAGCATCTTCATCTTCTATCTATGTTTCTTCTATCTATCTATAAGTACTTAATAAATCTGTAGAGAGGTCAATTCTGTACATGAAATATATTTTCAAAATAACTATCAGGGGGTGATTAGTGATCGATACTGATGCAAAAAAACAATGCAATCAGTAAAAATGTTGTCTGTCTGTCTGTATCTTCGTTATAGAAACAAAAGGAAAGTGTTGGGAAAACGGGAGAATTTTTTATCTATAATATGTTTAATCGCGCATCACGCGGAAAATACTGCCTGGAATTGAATGCGGTTTTCACCAATTTGTTGCTAGAGGTCTAACTTAAAATTAAGGCACCATTTTATGAAGTAAGTTATTTTTGAAACCCGATATCCACGCGTGCGACGCCGCTGGCACAGGCTAGTCTAGTATAATAATAGGTAGGTACCGCGAATGGTAGGTATTATCCTTACTGGATATCGGCGGGGTGTCCACTTTCAAAGGAGACTAGCCAAGTCCTAGTACAAATGCGTGATCGAATGCAGATGCATTCTCTCATCTTCATCTCATAACGCGATTGGACGATAGTTTGACATAGTCGGAGAGAGATCAGGCGCATCAACGGTTTAAGTGATCACAAATTAATGAGGATGATTGATTTTAATTTCCTCACTGCGCGGCTGCTACTGAATAATAGAAAAATCCAGTAACAATTTTGGCCCGACCCGAGTTTCAAACCCTAATACATCGAGACGTTCCGAAGAAAGCCCGAGGGTCTTAGGTGGCACTTACGAATACTAGACTAACAAGTGACTACTAACCAGTTACTACTAAGTAACTAGTTACAGCTTTAACATGTTCTGGGTCTGGGTACTCCTAAGAACATGCAAAAGCAATAGCTAAGTACTTTACCTACTGGCTTAATCACAAAATGGAACATCGTGTCTAATAAAACTTGTCCATAATCATCCGAGAGAACTCTGTTAACTTTAGAAAGGCTATTCTATTCTGAAAATGGCTTCCTCTTAAACTTCGGCAAGTATAGTTTACGTAGCTAAATTTCTTCCCAACAGTAAAAGTTTCTAAATGTCTAAGTAGGCAACTTAACTTTCTTCTTCATCTTAAGCGTTTTTCGTAAGGCCTATGCCTATGGCGCAGAAGGTTTCGAGTTCGATTTCCGGTCAGATCAATGGGAAAATGAACTTTTAAAATTGACTGTTGTTTGTTAAAGAAACCTAATAATTGATCAGTTTATATCTAGTTTTACCAAGAGGCTCCTTATTGTCGTACTTAAACTTGTGAGGCCCTTTAGCTAAGGAAGCTTAAATCTTAACTAATATTATAAAGCTGAAGAGTTTGTTTGTTTGTTTGTTTGTTTGAACGCGCTAATCTCAGGAACTACTGGTCCGAATTGAAAAATTCTTTTTGTGTTGAATAGACCATTTATCGAGGAAGGCTTTAGGCTATATAACATCACGCTGCAACTGTTAGGAGCGAAGAAATAATGGAAAATGTAAGAAAAACGGGGGAAAAATAATTATTCCACGCGGACGAAGTCGCGAGCACAGCTAGTGGGCGATAAACTTACCAATGATATTGACCATATACTACAGAACGCGAGTGGTCGACTGTTGTAGCAGAATATCTACAACTACTTTTCCCCTTGCGATCACCCGGAACACGAAAACTGTTACACGAACTTGTTGCAACACGAAAAGTCAAGCTGTACCTACATAATGTAGGTACTTCACAATACTCGTATAAGTCGCTCTAGAGTCCCGTTAATTAAGTTTTAATTGTAATGGAACGCGAGAGTTTAAAATAAATAAATAAACTGAGACGTCGCCATCTAGTCCTAAACTGAGCCAAACCTTGTGTAAGCTATCATGGGTACTAGACAAGATTAACTTACTTAGAGAGTTTTCTTGTTATTTAAAAAAAAACAAATTATACATCGCATAGGTACACCCAGACTCATACAAACAGACATGTTCATGCACACAAATGTTTTTAAGATAGGTAGGGCATAGCGAATCATCGCTCGAATTGAGCCGCCCGTCCCGGGGAAGGACCTCCACCCTATAGAATACCGCAGCCAAATGACCTCCGGGTTGTGTTTCTGCCGGTGAGTAGGGTCTCCGGAGCTCGCGGGGGGTTAGGGTTGGGCCGGCATGGCGGTGGCAACTGACAGGTAACTGACCAGTTACTTGCCCGTTGTCACAGCGACTTGGGCTTCTCTTTCGCTTTCCGCTAAAAAAAATGTTTGTACAGTGCTGGGATCGACCACTGTAGGTATCAGAGGCAGCATTTACGACCACTGAACCAAACTGATCATCACATTCTATACTATTAATTACGAATTCGCCTCATTCTTAGTTTTGTATCAGGAAGTTGGTGTGCACGAATTTTCTTATTTCTTAAAAATGGTTCTCACTCAGACTGAAGACAGATTTAACCCGAGCACGGACAGCGGTGAATGGCCACATTTCAATCAAACCAAATCGAGGCAATCGTATTCTGCCCACGCAAAACGTTCATTCATATCGGTACCATCAATGCCGACTTATGTTCTCAAGTAGGTACCATTACGTCAAGGATGTTCCAATTATATAACAGGTTTATAATAAGCTTAAATAGTGCGCTATTTATAGATTCATAAGGTAATATGTATTAATCTTCAGGATTATTGGTATACTGTATAGGTATTTTCCTATTTTGATGTAAAAATGTACCTATAATCACAAACATCATCATCGTCATCATCACCAGCCTATCGCAGTCCACTGCTGGACAAAGGCCTTTCCAGTTGTTCGCCACTTTTGGCTTTACCCATAATCGCCACGCTGGGCAGGCGGGTTGGCGATCGCAGAACGTAACTACTCGCTCCGGTGACGCTGCTGCCCGTCATCGGCCTGTGGTATTTTAGGTACGCCTTCAATCGTGGTGGTTATTATGTGCCTACTTAATTGTTTTAGATAAGCTTACATAAAATATAATACATAGGTAATTATGATGTCAAGGAGACAAAGGTGGGTTCATTTCACCATTCATAGCAATGTTTGTTGCGAATGCAATATTATAGGTACTTTGATTCATCGATAGTTATACACCGGAGCCACGAGCATAGTTTCATAAAAAAATGTCAAACTGAATGCGATCCTATATCGCGTCGACCAAAATGGTAGCCGGTAAAAATGTAAAGGTAAATAAATATGTACCGACTGTCCTGTAGACACAGGGTGTTCGAATATAGGTACGAACTAAAATACGTCAAAGTCGATTTTAATTATTTTAATTCATATATTCGACCACGGGAGGGACAAATGGGAGGGGTTTATTTTGCAAAAGTACGCGATCCGTTCAACGAACGATCGTTTTCGATTTTGGTGGTAGGTGCCCAGTAGGTACCATTACATTATATTATATAGGTCTGTACATCACTATCGAATACTAACTAAACATTTCGCGAACACTAGTTTAACAAGCGCTTGGTAGGCAGCGTGATAAAAATGTTGGATATAAAACATTCTCTATATTTAAAAACCTTTAAATTTGTTGTTATCTACTTTAAACTGCGTACAAAACACTGGTTTTAGATGACATGCATTGATCCCAGAGTAGGTATGGATTAAAGCCATTGTTTGTGTCTGATATTTGGACATTTAAACAATTAAATGAGTTATGGTTATTAAAATCTAGTTATAGATGGTGTGTCAGTAGACTCAGTAGGTTCCCACCTATGTGGGAAAATAAAAAAAGGTTAGGTATAATTAATAGATACCTAAACCCGGTGTTATGAAGAAAGAAACTGTACCTAATGAGTCTAGCAAACCAAGTTTATGTATCAACCAATGATGAGCATAATATCATCTTTCACTGCTGAACGAACCCACCTAATGAAAAATCTTCCCCTAATCATATATTTTAATCACAATAATGAAACAAGTAGCGGTAAACAAAACATACACAATGACACAAAGAAAAGTTCCGCCATTGGATTACATTGCCGTAAAAGATAGGTACCTACCTACATCTTTACCGGCATCTATCTAAAACTCTAATTGGCCACGAGATAAAAACTGCAAATCCAAATTGGTGCGCTTGTAGGTACCTCTAAACTATGCGGAGATTTATCTGTGCATGAAAAAGCACGCGCATTCAAAAAATATCCCAATATTGAAGCTATATTGACTGTTGGGAATAACTTCTACAGTTAGGTACCTATTCCAGTTTTGGGTTCGTTGTTTACCTGCGAACATTTTATTTCCAAAGTACTTATTAAGCCATAACTTTGCAGCAACTCTGTATACTTACCTACATTAAAATAGATACCTATTGTCTATGTTTATACTGCATAATGTAGATCCCTAGATAGGTATGCTAGGAGCTTACAAGTTTCTCAAGAGCCGGCAACGCACCTGTGACTCCCCTGGTGTTGCGGTGTCTAAGGTCTAAAGTGATCACTTACCATCAGGTGATAGTCAGGCCCGTTTGTCCCCTCTGTCATAAAAAAATAAAGTTATTTATTTATTTATTTATTTTTTTATTTAAATAGAATACCGCAGTCAAATGTCCTCCGGGTCGTGTTTCTGCCGGTGAGTAGGGTTTCCAGAGCTCGTGGGGGGTTAGGGTTGGGCCGGCATGGCGGTGGCAACTGACAGGTAACTGACCAATTACTTGCCCGTGGTCACATTGACTTGGGCTTCTCTTTCGCGTTTCTATGTAAACGTCAGTGTCATGTCAAAATTAACCAATCACGTAACAGCTGAACCTGCCGCTTATCTATGTGGTGCCATCTGGTGTCTGTTCACCCGAAAAACGTCTGGCACACGGGCGTTCGTTTAACAAGCATGCCCTTTTAACTTTTCAATTGGATGCGCCCAAGGGCGAAGTTTAAACAATGCGTAGATCATCATCATCACCAGCCTGCGAACGTCCTGCAAAAGAATTGCTTTTATTGACTTCTGTCATTTGTGATCAATATATCGTGGGGAAACCCGCACGCCTGTGAAGAAATTTTCAGATTGTGTGAAGTTGATCAAACCGGACTTATTAGAGAGTGTCGTGACTAAATCGTGGTCGTCTTAGGCCTAGTTAAGGGTCGGGATGCGCAGGCGCAGCGCGATTCGACACTGCTCCTCCAGTATTGGGATAAAATAAGGCCTAGTCTAGGGAAGGCTCGAGTTCTTCGGCTAAGAGAAACAAGCGGTTGATGGATGATTGGTTTGTGAGAACCATCTGCCAGCGCAACCGTCTCCAAAATCTGCACTGACCAACATTGTAGTTATTTGGTAGTAAGGCAGTGTTAAAACATTGTTATCCAAGAATTAAACAATTGGAGGCAATATGTTTGAGATCACTCTCTAAACGATGAACATAAAAAGGTAGTTAAGTGTATTTTATTCTTACAGGTAGCTAAGTACCTACCTACAAAAGCATTTCATGTTTTACAAAAACACTTAAAGCAAGACAAAGTAAGTAGTTTCCTTTTTCCATTACCTAACTCAGCCTAGGCCCTACCTAAATAGTCAGATTTTTTCTGTTTCTTAGATAAAGACGTGGGTACGGATGCAGGTAGGGAGGCGAGGTCGGCATGAAATATGTATGTAAGTAGGTAGGTGTAATATTATCGCTCTTAGTTAACGTGAGTAATGTTCGTATCTAGTAAAAGCGCGACTGAAAGCTTCATAACTAATAGTAGAGATACATCTTCATGGTAAGTAGGCATGTGTAAGAAAATACTTTGGCATATCTTAAGAGAACAGTTTGTTTACACGGCTAATGCCGAAAAGGGGTATGAATTCGCGTCGGCATGTGATTTTTGTATGTTAATACGAGTACACTTCGGCATAGGTATAATTTCTATCTTTGACTGGCTCGGTGGCTCAATTGGTAGTGACCCCTGCCTTCTGAACCAAGGGTCGTGGGTTCGATTCCCACCCGGGACAGACATTTGTGTGATGAAGACTTGTGTTTGTTCCGTGTCTGGGTGTTTATATTTGCATTTAAGTATTTATTTGTGGTACCTTCGTTGTTCTGATACCCATAACACAAGTGCTTAAGCTACTTACTTTGGGATCAGAGCAATGTATGTGATGTTGTCTGATATTTATTTATTTTATTGTCTTTAGGTTAAGTAGGTATATATTTACCACAAATCAGCGGTCAGTCAATAGTCAGGAAGATGTGAACAAGGATACCGTGACCGCATCCCGGGTCGAAGAAAAAATTAGGGTTTCCTGTAAAGAAATTATACACACCCGCGCAACGGAAAGCATGTTACGAGGTTGGTTTCTACGCCTATCTCTCGACTTATCGTTCCATCAGATTATATCAGACTAGCTGCTGCCTGCGGCTCTGCCCGCGTGAATATTCGTATAAAACATAGCCTATGTGTTAATCCAATGTATAAGCTATATTACTGTTAAGTTTTATTAAAATCCGTTCAGTAATTTATGTGTGAAAGAGTAACAAACATCCATCCATCTATCCATCCAAACAAACTTTCGCATTTATAAATTAGTAGGATAGGATAGGATTAGTAGGAAGTAGGAAGTAGGATAGGATAGTAGGAAGTAGGAAGTAGGATTATGAGAGTGAAGGAACAGAGACAATGGTCCGGTGTACCTACCTAAGTAGGTACATGCCTAGTCTCCTGTGGCCGAAATTCAGTCAGTGATGAAAAGTATACTATAACCTGCCCAGGATTATGAAGAATAATTGTACCAAGTTTCGTTAAAATCCGTTGAGTAGTTTTTGTTTCTATAACGAACATACAGACAGACTGACAGACCAAAATTTTACTGATTGCATTTTTGGCATCAGTATCGATTACTAATCACCCCCTGATAGTTATTTTGAAAATATATTTAATGTACAGAATTGACCTCTCTACAGATTTATTATAAGTAGTTACAGAAGAAGATATCTAGAACTTAGGTTCCCAATGACCTAGTTATGCCTCGGACCTAAACGTAGGGCGTTTTTACTTCAGGCAAGGACAAAACAATTTACGACAACCGAGTATCTTGAAAACCTAAAACGTTGTGTACGTGTTTACAACCTAAATCCTCGAACTTTCAAATGTGGAAGTCCTTTGAAAAACTGAACGAAAATATATTATTCTTTTGCGCATCGCTCCGTACGTGACCTCAGAGTTCGGCGAAGTTTGATTTAAACATAAAGTTTCTATCTATCGCACGAAAACTAAAGATAGGTACATAACTGAACAGATTCGGCGGCGCAAAAATTCGTTCTGTTGTTTAGCTCTTGTTATTTATGTAGCTGAAGTTTGTTCACTTAGATTCAGCTAAGTTACTACTAAGAACCGAACTACCGAGGTATTTATTATCTATAGAAACAGAATAGCGTTATTTGGAACTAAATACCGAGTAACTAGGTAGGTACCATACCTATAGAATCTTCTATACTTATAATAAATCTGTAGAAACGGCAATTCTGTACCTACATGAAATATTTTTTCAAAATAAATATCAGTAAAATTTTTGTCTGTCTGTCCGTCTGTCTGTCTGTATGTTCGTTATAGAAACAAAAACTACTCGACGGATTTTAACGAAACTTGGTACAATTATTCTTTATACTCCTGGGCAGGTTATAGTACACTTTTCATCACGCTACAATCAATAGGAGCAGAGCAGTGAAGGGAAGTGTTGGGAAAACGGGAGAATTTTTTATCTGTTTGTTTGAACGCGCATCACGCGAAAACTACTGCATGGAAGTGAATGCGGTTTTCACCAATGTAAATACATGCTACATTGCTAGAGGTCTAACTTAAAATTTAGGCACCATTTTATGGAAGTCCGTTATTTCTGAAACCCGATATCCACGCGTGCGACGCCGCTGGCACAGCTAGTTTATAAATAAATGGCGGTTGATGTTATAAACTTTGATTTTTCTCAGGTCTTAAGAACAAAAATATCAGACACCTACCTATGGTATAGATAGACTAATATTGACCCGATCCCCAAGTAAGAATCGATAATAGTTTAAGCATTTTTGTGATAATGGTTTTCCCCGTAAATTGGAAATACCGTTAGATTGAGAACTGTAACATACATAATGCTTACAATTTAACTATTATTTTTCGGTAGATTGTGTGTGTTCTATCGAAGTGAAATTCTTAAATTAAAATCTGTCGCGCGTTAAATTATTATCAACAGCTTAATCTGATCACAATCTACCGAAAAATAATATGTACCTTAAAATGTATGCAGTTGTTAAGGTTCACAATCTTTCCACAGTTTACAATCTCGCAAGATAGATTATAATCTAGCAGTATTTACAATTTTACGGTGACATGGACATCGGTATCAATGAAGGTGATACAAAATACTGGCACTCCCTATAGGCAGAGGTACTGTGTAGGTATACCTAACCATCCAGACCTAGACATAGAACCAACGCATACCCACGACCTTCGCTTTAGGGGCAGCGCAGACGACAGACTATCCGTGACGCACTTTTTAGTCTAACCTATGCAATTATATGCAGTAACGCACACGACCCGCAAAAATCTGTCGCGGATATTTCACAGACGACGCACATCTTCGATCATTCTGTCGGCAGAGCTGTAGGGACCTAGACGCTCTTTTTAAATGTCTCAGACGCAGACTCTATCGCACAAAAAGTCTGTCGTCTGCGCTGCCCCTTAGAAGGCAGGTCCGTAGTGGATTGGTTTCGATGCTTTCTACTGTTCAAGAATCATCATCTAAAAGTAAGTACCTACATAATTATACCTAACTACTTAGAATACCTAATATCTAAGGTTACCTACTAATATTGTCCAAAATATTTTTATCTTCATAGACAGGTAGTATCATAAGTACTTTTCGCAATATCCAAGTTCTTTTTCGATATTAATTTGTCCTGTTTTGTCTCGATGTTTACTTATTTTTTGCAAATTCCATTTCTTTTTTTTAACCAACTTCAAAAACAGGAGGTTCTCAATTCGAGATTTTTTTCTGATATCAGTTTTAATTACTCATAAGTTTTCTCCGATAATGATGAAGACTTCCTTGGACCTACTTGGTATACCTACGACACTACGATACTAGACGTCTTCCATGTTATCATGCTGCAGGTCGTTCCGCATGAGTTAAAGGTCTACTAAGGTCGTAAAGAACAAACTCATTGCAGATTTTGGTTGTTTATTTGTCAGGAAGCAAATGATTCACAGCATTGGTGGGATACACAGGTCTTACAATACTGGGCCGAAACATTAATTTTCCTGAGTTTGTTGATCTTCAAATTTATTAGTAGTACAACAGCTTAGAATACATAAGTACCCAAATATAAAAATGTGGGAAAACAACGTTATAGATAGCTGTACGACAGGATAGTACAATTTATTTTATTTAGTAAAGCGAGTTCTCCTTTTATATAATTTTATAATAAACTACACACCTTACTAAATCACAATTTCTAATTATGTCAAAAATTATTTTATCACATTTATAACATTCTGTACAAAGTAAAAAAATATCTTCATACTTCCACTAGTAAAAATAAAGCTGCATGAAAGTTTGCAACAATCAACATTTCGTTTAAATTATCCTGTTGAGTCCCTCAGCCGCCCGGCTTGGGCTCGGCGGCGCTCGGTGTGACCAATGATATGACTTCGAGACGCTACAGAACTCGTCGAGTGTTCCACAGAGCTACGGGTAGGCGCACTTACAGATACAGTTATTCTTTCTATGTTTAATCTATACTTCACCTCGTTTTAAATATTATAATAAAATTGTTAAGATATAAATAACACAATAATTACGTTACGTGGACTTACAACCTTCATAAGGAGTGACAGTTCATGTGTAAATTACAGCGGTCCCTTCATTATATTAGATACAGGCTCATGCTAGTTGTGACTTACGGCAGAGTTCACGGTAAGGGTGTAAACTTAGTGAAAATACGGTAATAGCTATCTTCTTTCCCGGTACAGAACGAATAAAGTTGTCTAATGACGAATCATCTCAGTGCGATAAGTAAATAAGTAACGTGCAAATGTTGAGTGAATAGTGCATCAGTCGCGGTTATAAATGCATACAAATAAAGGAGAGGCGCCACCCTGCCGTGAAGTCCGCGGTAGCCCTCATGCGAGCCCAGACACCCCGTCCCACCATGCGTGACGCATCTGACCCAATTACAAAACATACGGCTTTTATAATTACGCAAAAAACAATTATACAACCCTTCTAATTTGAACTTTCTCAAAAACGGGGACTTGAAAATGCAAAATTGTGATTTGTGACAGTGATCATAGAGAAACAATGAATATACTCTATAGGGACACTCAAATTATTTCAAATTAATTTACAAATATACTCAATCTCTAAATATCAACTAATTATAATAAACTGAATTATTTACAAAAAATGGACACGTCAAATGTGACGCGTCCACTCTCTTACATACATGTAGTTATTTACAAATGACTACTATTATAAACATTAATTTTAAAGAGCATTGCATGTGAGCTTGATCAAAATAATCCCTTGTTCAATATATAAAACGGTCGCTATTCACATACACACAAGGTATGTCGTCACTCATATAACAATATTCACATATCTTGTGTACTCTGATAGGACTTCCTTCTCAACCATTGAACAAACAGTCCCGTAATTTAAGATTGTATAAGGCTTCATCAACACTAGTCACTGTTAAATTATAGATACAATTTTTAGAAGCCCAATCGTTAGCTAGTATTAGAAATCAGTCTTGGGTCAAAGGAAACAATCAGTATTATTTTTATACAAAATTCGTCACATTTCTAAATTGAACTGTATATTGAAGAGTTCAGAAGTCACTTGGTTTTATATACAAGTTTGCTGTTCGTCTCTAAACAAATTGAAAAATGTGAATAATTTTTAGTGGAAAAAACAGAATTTTAGGGAATTCCATAGTGAGTACCCCAATATTTTTTTAAAGATTAGCTTATCATAATAATTTTCAATCTAAAACCATGCAACAGCAGCAGACTTAAATAAAAACGGAGCTTTTCTTACGCCATTGTAGGGAGCTACGTCAAACAATATTCTGCAGACCATAGCGATCGATTAAAAGCTTTAATGTATTAAACACAAGTTCTATATTTACGTTAAAACATACCTAAACTTATCACTATTAGAAAACTTTTAAATACTCATCTTGTACTAATCAAAATGTACTAATCGTCTGGTTGTGTTACAAATCAAACCTTCATCAATACGACAGAACTTATGATCAACTTTGGGTTACACTACACGTGATATTTTTTGTAAATTTTACAAAGTAGGTAAGTATATGCATAATAGGGTATTCCACTATGATTGATTTTGCTTGTTACTTCATGGTTACCAGAAAGAATCCGTAAATTTAGACCTATTTAAGAAATCACAACTAAAATTAGTTGCAAAACGGAACGACAATACGCCTGCAAAATTGACAGAAGAATAAAATTTTCAAAGTGTAAAATTCATTCAATACTATTATACCATCTTTTAAGTGGCATTAATTATAACATATTTTCTTATGAAACCAATTACATAAACGCAATATTTAACATAGCTGTCAAACAAACTTCATATACGAGGCATGCGAAGTAATATACCAGTGACGTCACTCGCACATAGCCATTTTGTATGGAGCGTTTTTGGACTCGTGAATTAGTGGTGATTTTGGAATCGTGATAACTCAGAGACTATCGGCCGTATTCACAAACGTTACTATGCGTCGCGGGAACGCACAGGTACCTAAAAACGTATAGGATTTTTCCAATACAATAACATTATTCAAGACCAATTATTGCTGGCACGTACCACCAATTTATTAAACATATGGCACTCTAATTGTTACAATGTATAAACTTATGACTGAATATTGATCAATAGTGAGCACGTGAAGTTTTATGAGAATTTAGCTAAAGTATCGTCATCGGTGCTTATTATAAAAAGGCAAGAATAATAACATGACATTTCAACAAAAGACCAAATAAGCATAAATTATGTACTGTACGTTACCAAAGCTAGTGCACCGTTCGCACGTTACAGCCGCAGGGTACTGCTGCTATTGTCATCAATAAAATTTGATGGAATTCCCTCCAAATTCTCTCGGCTAATAGCTATATGTTCACAAGATAATTGCAGTTCCGATTTACGTTTCAGTTTCAATAATGTAGGTATTAATTCAAATAATTTTAATTACTTTATACAACTTATTTGTCGCAATTTGACTATATCTAATTTATGCTTATTATAATACGATAATAAATAACCGTGGAACTAAATCACTGGAACCGCTAGACTTATGATATTTAATATTTTTGTACGTTGATTTAAGTGTTATGCAGATTTAATTAGGTATACATGTTTTATAATTACAAATATTTTAGTGTTATATCATAACAATCATCTATTAAGTCGTACATTACAATTTCAGATCTGGAGAGGAACAGTTATAAAAAAAATATCCGTCAACAAAATTACCTGTCAAAATTTATGTACATGAACAAATTGACAAGCTATGTAAAATGTTATTTCTAATCCTACCAGTAGGTATCTATCGATACTGGACGTCTACTGGATCCCGGAAAAACTTAAGATAAATCGAAAATGCAATTATTCTTAAACATAAATTAAAATTCACCACTCTCTAATAATAAGTTAGTCTGATAAGCGCACGTAAGACTCATAAGACTAATATTCATAGGTCTACCGCGCATCCCGATCTACGATCGAAATACGTAATTTTATATTCAAGATCGAACCGCGGGTACGGGCCGCGCGTGCTCGCGCCGGCTCGGGTCGGTATTTACAACTTTAGACCCGACACTTTGGTACCAATGGACAGATCGCGCGAGGGCGCCGCGAGGAGCCGACGCAGGCGGACCGCGTTCGGCTGCTAAACTCCGTTTCGACGCAGCATGTGATATCGCACGTTGCAAATGCTTCGAAGCCGTAAACTGCGTAATTCTGAGATCTAAAGTCAACGTAATAGGTCTGCAGTCACGCAGAACCGCATCCAAAGCGCAACTCGGCGTCCGGCCGCAGTCTCGCGCAGTCCGTCTCGTAAAGCTAGCGGCCCCGGAGCGGCGGCGGCGCGGCCTACTTGTCCGCGGGGTCGGGCGGGGCGCCGCCGAAGTCGAGCTGGTAGCCGCCCGCGCGCGTCATCTCCTCCATACTCGGCTCCTTGCACTCGTGGCCGGCGTGGCCCGCCGCGCCGCAGTTGTAGCACGAGAGCTTGGCGGGCGCGTAGAGCACGGGCACGAAGCCGCCGTAGGGGGCGGGCGCGGCGTAGGGCGGCGGCTCGCCGTTGGCCGCGAAGGGCGGCGGCGGCGGGCGGAAGGCGGGCGGCGGGGTGGGGTAGGAGTAGGGCCGCGGGTACTGCAGGAAGGCGACGGGCGGCGGCGCGGAGGGCGTGGCGCGGCGCGGCGGCGCGGGCGTGCCGGGCGGCGACGACGCGGCGCTGGAGCCGCTGTCGGACGGCGAGCGCGTCGGCGGCAGCCCGTACGCGCCCGCGCGCCGCCGCACGCCGTTCAGCTTCTCCATCGAGCGGAAGTGGTGCGCGGCTGTGATCTCGCGTAACCTCTCCTCGCCGATGGTGTGCCGCATCTGAGGATCAGATGCGACAGTGGAATAGACGCTCCGACCGCACGCATGTGGTCAACGTTTGCCGGTGAAACGTATGGTCTTCTGACCCGTTATCCGGAAAAGCTTCATAGAATTAATCATTTCGGCCGATAGCCGCTTACCGTTAGCGTGTGGTCAACGCGACTATAGTAACTAGATAATGGAGTTTGGTGCATATTTGTGTTCCAAAAGTCAGGTGAAATGATAAAATAAATCTTCAAGAGTCGCATGTCGAGCGACTTGAAACCTGCTTATGGGAAGGTTCAAGAAATTCACGATATCAATAAACCTCTAAGCATATGAGTTGTTTGTAACGACACTGTCAATTTTTCACTTTTTTCATATGGACACACCCCGTAAAAAAAATACGGGGCGGTACAACTTATTAAATAATGCTTACCTACATAGTGATAATAATATTATCATAATCCGTATATCTCAGTAATACTATAATCTAGTGCACTGGCTTGTCATAATTCCATTCACAAATTAATTTAAAAACATCAACAACCTGATAAAGGAATATAAACAAATGTAAGTAAGTTTGTTTATAAAGCAAACTAAAACCGACATTCAAAGCATAAAATAAATTGGTACATGACTTTAAAAACATTATTTTCTATGACACTAAGCTAGCCTACCAATGTTAAAACCTTTATTCTCCTCAACTCCTAGTCTCCCAGCTGTTAATGTGAATTTAATTATTTAATTCTTCAATATTGTCACCAGTATTAACTTACACCAATATGGCATTGTCTTGTCTTGCCTTGGTAGTTTGGTAAAACTGTTGCTTATCCACACCAATACATAAACTAACTCACTGCTGACATCAAGCTAAGCAGAAACTGGTGGCAAGCACTTACATGTTTGCTTATATACCTACAGTACATACAAGTATGATGTCCAAATACATTTATTTTGTTCAAACTTACTTTTTTTTCCAAGTACTCTAGAATCCATATTACGAGTATACGCCCCAGTCGCATTCAAAGTTTGCAACTAATTCATGTGGGCCTATCGGGTATGTAAAGTGGAATACCAATTTATGTTAATTTATATGCAAAATCATTTTTTTTTAAAACCATTAATCATAGGTCCGCCATACATGGACAGCTTGAAGCAGATAAGTATCAACAGCTCCAAGCTGCGACAAATACAAATAACCCAAGACATGCCATACTGGGCCACACATCGCCATCTAGCCCCATACTAAGCCGAAGCTTGAACTATGGGTACTAGACAACTGATAAACTTACTTAGATACTTTTTTTTGTAAATACATAAATACATTATACATAGTAAACACCCAGACCAATACAAACAGATATGTTCATGAACACAAATGTTTGTACTGTGCGGGAATCGAACCCACAACCCTTGGCTCAGATGGCAGAGGTCACTACCAAATGAGCCATTGAGTCAGCCGGATAATATAGTGAACTACAGTATTTTATGTACACATAGGTATATCACCGTTCAAGCAATTTTGACTGCTTCTGGCAGTTGGCGGTTGGTTATCAACGGTAATGTCAAGCGGTAAATGTTGACTATGACTGCAAATGCAGTCCGTGTATGTTGATCACTGTCGAACTAATTGATCTGTCCATGTATAGCCATTGACAGGCTCGGTGGCTCATTTGGTAGTGACCTCTGCCCTCTGAGCCAAGGGTCGTGGGTTCGATTCCCGCACAGTACAAACATTTGTGTTCATGAACATGTCTGTTTGTATTGGTCTGGGTGTTTTCTATGTATAATATGTATTTATTTACAAAAAAAATGTATCTAAGTAAGTTTATCAGTTGTCTAGTACCCATAGTACAAGCTTCGGCTTAGTTTGGGGCTAGGTGGCGCTGTGTGGCCCAGCGTGGCATGTCTTGGGTTATTATTATTATATTATTATTATAGCGGACCATAGTCCATTAGTGACGTACCTCAGCTACAGTCATGTTCTCGAAGTTGGCAGTGAGATGCGGCAGAGGCGGTTGGTCTGGCGGCGGCGACCGGTCGCGCGAGAGGCGTCGCCGGGAGCGAGGCGAGGCGGCGCGGCTGTCGCCCGGCGACGAGACCAGAGGCGAGGTGGGGGCACCCGTGCCTGGTGGGGGGTAGTTGATTACCTGCAAATTGGAATAAAGAAAAACACTACATAGTATAAAACAAAGTCGCTTTTTCTGTCCCTATATCCATAAATGTGCTTAAATCTTTAAAACTAGCAACGGATTTTGATGCGGTATTTTTTAATCGATAGTGATTCAAGATGAAGGTTTATGTATAACTAGCTGTGCCAGCGGCGTCGCACGCTTGGATATCGGGTTTCAAAAATAACGGACTTCCATAAAATACTTATACCTATACCTAAGTTTTAAGTTAGACCTCTAGTAATACATTAGTGAAAATCGTATTCAATTTCATGCAGTAGTTTTTGAGAGATGCGCGTTCAAAAAATTTCTCCCGTTTTCCTAACATTTCCCTTCACTGCTCTGCTCCTATTAATAGTAGCGTGATGAAAAGTACCCTATAACCTGCCCAGGAGTATGAAAAATAATTGTACCAAGTTTCGTTAAAATCCGTTGAGTAGTTTTTGTTTCTATAACGAACATACAGACAGACAGACAGACAGACAGACAGACAGACAGACAGACAGACAGACAAAAATTTTACTGATTGCATTTTTGGCATCAGTATCGATCACTAATCATCCCCTGATAGTTATTTTGAAAATATATTTAATGTACAGAATTGACCTCTCTACAGATTTATTATAAGTATAGATGAAATACCCGAAGCGTAGCGAGGGCGGGTCGCTAGTTTCTTTATATATTTTTTTTTATAATAGCTTAGCCTGTACAGGGAATAGCGTCAAATACAATGTGTAGATAGTTCACTGGACGCACACACTTAAAAGCTCAATTGAACCCAGAAACATCCAGATAAATGGCTCACGAAAAGCCAGAATACTGGAAAAGAATGTATTTAAAAAAAATAGCTCAACATAATGTCTTTCCTACGCCTGATGGTAAGCGAAGGGGAAGCCCAAGTCGCTGTGACAACGGGCAAGTAACTGGTCAGTTACCTACCTGTCAGTTGCCACCGCCATGCCGGCCCTAACCTAACCCCCCCACGAGCTATATAACAGTCTAGCCAACCAGGCTGACTGTTTGTATAGAATATGTATTCCGATGGGGATGTTTACATCAACACCATCATTATTAACCTGCAAACATCCACTGCTGGACATTATACAATGACAATTGCCATTTGGGGGGATTTGCTTTAGTGACCAATAAAACTTTTTATTTGTACCCAGGTAAATGTTGCTGCATGTTTCCTGATATTCTCTTAGTCGTCTTCTATGATGAATGAAGATGCAGATGAGGTGGTCCTATTCTAAATCCGAAAACCACATGGACAATATCAGTATAGCCTAAAAATACATATACAAACAGGCTAGCTGTTTGTATAGGCAATGTATACACCTTTGCATGTGTATACTTAACAATTTATGGATGTGCATTTTACATGCTTTGAATAACTAAATAGCAATTGATAAGAATGGAATATTTTCTTATTACTCATTTTTAAATGATTGTGTTAACTTTATTTGAAGGTTGTATGTAAAATGTGTGTATACCCAGCAGGACCATGCCTTGAATTCGATCTACAGCTATAGTTTAACATAAGGAGTAATTAGTACCTTCCAAATTGTACAAATAAAAAATTAGTACCTCAATAGTTTTAGAGAAATCATTAATTAGGTATATTCCAGCAGGACCCTCCGCCGTTTGATGATCTTCAGACAAATGATATACATTCCCGTTTAGGGGCATATTAGTACCTTAGAAATACATCGATATTATTTTCAAATTATTAATTTATGAGAAATGCACCTACGAAACTTTTATCTATCCAGCAGGACCCTATAACATTTAGACATTATCAGCTCCGACAGTCACATATCTTATTTGCATTTAATTAGTACCTTTCAAAGAACCATACGTTTAGTTAAAAAATATTTGTATTTCAGCAAAAAATTGGTTTCTTAACCTTTGAGAATTCTCAATAATATGCCGCCATCTTGAATGCTGAGAAAGCTCATACATATATACTAAACGTTCGTTTGCTACATAGGTAAAACAAATTTTTATCTTCAAATATATTTTAAAAAAAATACAAATATATTTTAATTAAACAAATGTTTTTTTGAAAGGTACTAATTAAATATGTGACTGTCGGAGCTGATAATGTCTAAATGTAATAGGGTCCTGCTGGATAGATAAAAGTTTCGTAGGTGCATTTCTCATAAATTAAAAATAATTTGAAAATAATATCGATGTATTTCTAAGGTACTAATATGCCCCTAAACGGGAATGTATACCATTTGTCTGAAAATCGTCAAACGGCGATTCAATTAATGCGAAATCATTAATTATATTCCAGCAGGACCCTCGTCCTGCTGGAATATAATTAATGATTTCTCTAAAACTATTGAGGTACTAATTTTTAATTTGTACAATTTGGAAGGTACTAATTCCTCCTGATGTCAAACTATAGCTGTAGATCGAATTCAAGGCAGGGTCCTGCTGGGTATACACACATGTATGTAAAGAACACACAAATTAAGCATGACCATTTTTCCCTAACTACCCACAAAACAATACCTACTCTACCTACAATCATTATTATTTGTATTTAATTTGTGCAAGTTGGATACTGTACATTTGTAAAAGCAAAAACTATGTCCATTTTCACTGACAGTCTCTTAAGCTAGTTAGATTGACCGGGCCATTTGCTGGAAATTTATATCTGTGTGCCTATTTTCTGTGTGTGGGATAGTTAAAAATTTTTTAGGCCAACGCTTCCAAAAAACTCAGCAAGCCTTTCAGTCTTTCAAAGATTTCTGGAAGTGGAGGAGCATAAGCTAAAAGGTTAGGAGAGTATATTTGACGAATTCTCTAAATTTAGAGTTTAGACGATGGTTAACAATAACTGTTCTTTAGGTAATATCAAAGCATATACTATGTGTGTAAATTGATAGTTTTAAAGAAGAACCTCTAGACAATAATTACCTCTAAAGGTTGATTGATTGGTATGATATTTGCGGGCCAGGCATGCTGCGCCATATACTCAGTCATATTATACTGCGGTAAGGGTAGCCCCGGAGGGGGATGTGGCACTTCTCCCAACATCGGCACCACTCCGGGACCCAGCACAGGTGGAGAGCTAAGCTCTGGAGGCACTGCATCTGTACTGGGTGGCTGAAATGAAGACATTCAACTTGTTATAATATTAGTTTCAAAATTTCATATGGATACAACTATACATCACCATTTTACAATTCCTATTTAATTATATTATAAAGATTAGTGATATATAAATAAAGTAAATCATTCAAGTCATCAGAATATATGATAAAAAATTATACACAGAAAATTAAAAATACATTAAAATTTTTCTTGGACCAACTAATAATACTTCATTCTTCTATAAGGTATGTTGCCAACACTCTATTATATCAGGCACATTTTATTGTGTGGCCGAATTAGGCCATACACATTATGATTAATAGAGCTATTATTTAGAATAAAATACCAGAACATAAGCCCAATCCTAAAATAAGCTGAAGCACTTGTATTATTTATATATATAATACAAAGAAGGGAACACAAATGTACAACATAAAATACTTAAATATAACCCAAACACAACAAACATTAAAGTTTGACTTGTATGGTGAACAGACCCTGGATTGGAAGGCAGAGTCCGTACCAATTATGCCACCAGTTATAATCATTATGATTATTTTCTATTCCATAGTATAAGAACAGATAATTTATATTTTGTCTAGAATGCGAGAATGTGAATGTATCATAATAATAATTGTTATTATTAGGTTGTTGCCTAAACCCAATATTTCCACCATACAATACTTACAGATGGTTATAGTGATAGATTGGACCCATAAATTAAAACTTCAACAACAATATCATTATAATAAGTAATGTTAACACGATAGTTAGATTCCAATAGGAACAACAATGAAACCACCAAACAAAATGAAACCAGTTAAAGTATTTTCACATAAAATATGTAAAGTTCTGCCGTCCTATCACTAAAAAGCCGTTAAGCCACAAGAGGTCAATTTTGACTTTTTAAGTTAGCAGTACATAATTTTAAATTCTCTATCTTTCTGTATAAGAAACATATTTCCATGATTTATAGTTTAGGAGATACGACATGGACGTATGCCGCTAAGTGACACCTTTTTTGTAAATTCCTTAACTTAAAAGTAGCTAGACCACGTTCCTTAACTTAAAAGTAGTTAAGGACTCTAAACTGCCGGAAAACGAAATAAAATACTATGCTTATACTTGACTATAAGGTAGTTATGTTATGCGACTAAGCTATAAAGTCGTTAAAGTATTTTGACTGCCTTTTAACTCTGTATTATGATCAAGAACAATGTATTATAAACTTGACTAAAAGGAAGTTAACATTAAATATTTATCTAAAAGGCAGTAAAGCGCCCTTAACCTCCTTTAAGGTAAGTATCGATATTCAATTATTTTTCATTGGTACAAAATTAAAAAGCGTTTAAACCACATTACTTTGCTAAAAAGCCGTTAACAACGCGAGGCGTGGAACCCTGTGTCAACTCGTTGTATGACCTTTTGGCGCAACTAGTCGCAGGGGGTGAACGTGTGGTGCGTGGCTATAATATTTACGTAATCAAAAACTGTCAAGAGTTATCTAAATCAAGTTTAGAGTATGATCATGCCGAGTACTAAGCTCTCAGAACAGGCGCTCAATCGTCGAGTTGCGTAAACCAGCCCTTGTATACCAAACCTAACCACTTAAAGCCTTTTTAAAAATAACATTCATCAACAAATAATAACAATATTTGTTAAAAAAGAAAAATAATATTATGAACGTTATTTTTTTATTTAAGAAAGTGTTGGGGTGTAATTATTCATCATTTTAGTATTGTCAGTCATATGTAACCATTACTGGTATGACTTTTATTTCAACCGCCACTTTTCACTTTACAATGTTTTCTGACCAGAGTCGCTATGTCATCCGACCGTTGCGTGGCTGGTCTAGCACTAGATCTCCGCCCAAATTCGCAGTCAAATGCCAAGCATATCGCGCGCCATAGCTCTTTCGCTACCTTAGTTTTGTGCATCAGTGAGTGCCCTGGTCTCGGTACCATACGTAAGGGTAGGAATGACACATTGGTTAAATGCCCTGGTCTATAGGCATTGTGGAATTTTGGACTAGAAGACGAGTCTAGCTTGCTGAGTGCGGCCCCTGAACTGCGGCGGCTGAACTCTTCTCGCAATCTTTGCCGCTTGATTCTCTACACCAAAGGATAGTCTATGTCTAAAGTAAATGTATTCATCGACCACCTCTAGAGGGTCGTCGCCGACGATCACATTCGGTACACATTCGGTGTAGGAAAATTAGAAATTACTTTTGTCTTGTACATATTCATCCTAAGGTCTACTTTAAGGGAAGCGCTGTGTAATTTAGAGAGCATTACGAAGTTCAGCAGGAGTTTCAGCCAAAACGATGATGTCATTGGCAAAACGCAGGTGGGACAGGTGGTTTCCATATATATTAACACTTATCTCATTCCACTCTAAAGTCTACATTAAATCCTTGAGAACATTTGTAATTTGGTGAGACAGTGTCTTCCTGCCGAACTCCTCGTTTGATTCATATGGGACTGATAAGCTCATGCATGACCTGCATAGCTGCTGGCCCCCTCAACTCTCAGAGACGGTCGACTTTTCTCGTATCGATATTATAGCGATGGAGCGAGTGCACGGCCAAGTGCTCGACACTGTCGAATGCTTTTTCGTTATAAACGAAAGCGCAACACAGAGGCCGGTTAAACTCGCAACATTTCTCCATTAGTTGCTTTATCATGTAAATGTGATCCCATCGTGAAGAACCCACCCCGAAAGCCAAGTTGGGGTGTAAAGAGCTCAAAAAACAACTAGGCAATCAAGTCAACCTCGTACAGATGAGGTTTATTATACAGCAGGGCGGTACCATGTACAGACATGACCCTGCTGTATAATAAACGAGGATCTGATGAAAACCCGCCAACGCGCACTGAACCAGCGTGATGGAAATCGGTCCATTTTCATCTGTGAGTTCGAGTCACACTTCTGTGCCTCCTTTATAGTGTAGATATAATAATATGTTACAGCTAGAACCCACAGTGAGGCTACGTCTAGTTTTAGCCGGTGAGAACTAGGTGCCACTTACTCTTGGTTAAAGCCTAGTAATAGCTGATTGTTTTGGGTTAAAACTGGGTCAGACCAGAATTATTCAGGCTAAAACTAGGACCAGTCAATCCCTGTTGGATAAAACTAGGTGCAAATGTTTAAACGGGCTAAAACTAGATCCAGCCAATCTTTGTTGGATAAATCTATACCTACTCCGTTTCAGCAGCAGTGGTAGGGAAACTTATTCTATTCGCTAGTGACCAAAATGTATACGGAATCGATGTCTGTTAAATGTATGGCAATTACTGATGGTTTTTGGATCTTATCGTTTCAGCGAAATTTAATAAAAATATCTAAAAGTGTGATCCTAATTTGTTTTTAATACATTATCTATAATGTATTATTGAATAAACATGGGAATTGAAATTGTTCAAATGTTGCAGATATTCATCTAGACAGCATTTGAGAGACAGTTAAGAAAGTTTAGAACCGATGAACAAAGCTACTTAAGAACTCTGATCATAATTCACATATAAAAATTAATTTTATTACGTTTAAAGTTGTATGCACCTAGTAACAATTGTGTTCTTACGTTGTATTTGATTAATCATTGTTCTACCTGAGACATAACTGATAATTTCTTTAAAAATTTAGATTTTCTTTAAAATTATTGCTTATAAATGTATTTACTTTAAAATATATTTCCCAAAAATACTTATCTAAAAGGTGGCTAATTACAAGTGATGTGATTGTAACTGCTTTTAAGCTAAGTAATAATCCTTTAATAAGAATGAGCACATGTTATTCCTTACCTAATAGGCCGTTATGGGCTAATAACTACTTTTAAGACATGAAGTGCCTAATTTTAAATGAGTTGGTTACTTATCTAGAAAACCGTTAAATCCCATAACGGCCTTTTTGATAAGTATATCTAATAACTATTTTCAAAAATTACAGAATGGGTAAATCACAACAAATTCCTAGACTAAAAAGCCGTTAGGGTGTACTTAACGGCCTTTTAGTGCAGTATGATAATGAAAAATAAAAAATAATACTTCACTATAAGGACGTATATAGAATTTCCAAAAAATCTAAAGTACTAATCCAAAAAATAAATATGTAGTAAGATACATGAAAATGTAAAGTAAAGATGTGTATAAAAGTATTAATCCTAGCTACGATACTTTCAGAGAGATGACATTTTTCCCGTTTTTTGCAGATTACTCAAAACTTACTTTTGAGGCTTAACGGCTTTTTAGTGATAGGACGGCAGAGTTAATGGCTGACTACAATGGAATTGACATGTATAACAATGTAATTTGATTGTGTAACTGACCTGCACCCCAGGCTTGACAAACATGAGACCAGGCGGAGGCCCCAAGCTAGACAGATTAGGCGGTGGCACAGACATGTTGGGGGTGACACTGGGCTGGGTATGGCATGCACTCACGGGCGCTACGCTTATATGCTCCTGCGGCTCAGGAAAATGTAACCGCTGGTCTTCCAATTTCAATTTTTCCAATATTTCACCAAAATGTGACTTTTGATCAAATGTAAAGGCTGGATGGTGTAACGCCATGGTGTACAGGAGCAGGATCTCCTCCAGCAGCTCCCCGTAGAGATCCTTCAGCAGACCACTTTGCTCCAAGCTAACCATGGCGTTGTACAATGTGGTGGCACAGGCGAAGTTACATGAGCGCAACAATGACACATACAAGGCCATTTTTCGCCGCGTCCTGGAGTCTGTGTTGGCCCCGCCGATGTCGGCAGCCAGGTCTGTGGGGTTGTTAGCTCGCAATTCGGCACCACGCAACTCCTGAAAGTCCCGCTTACCGAGCTCTTCCAGGTACGTGCCAATGAAGCGCAATTCGAATGGTAAGCACATGTTTAGTAACGTACACATTGCATCTATGCGTTTATAGCTTTCCAATTCTTTAAACCATGATACCACGTCCTCTTTGCAAACCATTTCCAGAACACATTGAAATTTTATGTAAAGAATCAACCGGTCCCCTTCAGCCGAAGCTTCTCCGTTTCTTATGATTTTTGGCACACACAATTTTTGTGAAAATTCGATGGTTGTAATCCAATAATTTTCAGCTGTAACATTAGTGATTAGAAGCTTTTTATCAGTATTTCCCAAGTACAGTATTGGTTAAGCAACTACAGGCAATGCTAGTAGTTTTGTCTCTTCTTTTGTCTATGAAATGGCGAAGCAAAGGCACTGCATGCTAGTAGATGGTGCTACGTACGCTTCATTTATCGTCACTTCAAAATAAACTTTATCTCGTCATGTCTAAGCTGACTTTCAAAAGATTTTATATATGCACATTGGCACAATTTTTGACAGCAGCATAATGTCTATGGTTCAAATGATAGCAAAAGACAATAAAAGCGTGTTCCATTTCTCCCTAAAATATGATTTCATAAATTGTTTTGTGTTTGGATGAGACCGATAAAAACAATAATTATAAAAAAAGAATACCTATAAACTATGTTCATAGTGATAAAAAGTTATTCTTATTCATAGAAGTAATATATAAGGAACAAGCTGTTTGTCGGAAAATCGAAGCCGAACGAAAGCGCAGTGCATGTCCCTCTTGTCTCTTTCTGAATAGGGTGACTATATTAAAATATGATTTAAGGGCAATGACAATACATATGTACAAAAAAAACAGCCAACATTGAAAGCCAAAATATTTTTTATTCGTAATCGTTTTTTAAATAACACCACTTTTTTTTTGCAAAGAAACCGACTTCAATATGGCGAAAATGTAAATATGAATTGGCTAATGCCTTTACCAATTGAATATCACGTGGATCTTCAAATATAGATTGAGAAGGATGTGGTGGATCTAACAATGTACCTATGTTGTTTACTATAAAATTCTTGGACAACATACATGGTAGTTTTATTTTTGTGTACCTACGTTTTTTAATGATTGATTTGATAATGTTATAAATAGTTTTTACGTGTATTTTAGAACTTCGAAGACGAATCGGGAAACATGCTTTAGTTTTCCTATACAAAAAACAACGGACTTTATGATTGGATAGTCATGCATGGTCACCCTAATTCTTCACTAACAAATTATGTTTAAAAGTATTACTTGTGAAAAGACAAACTACAATCCGGATAATACTCGCTTTCACAAGCCCCCCGACACAAATTCTCCCCATTTTAATTACACATTAAGAAAAATATAACAAATTAAAGATCCCCGCCACCGACGTCAAAGTCGGCGATGTCATGTGAAGTTGTCAGTCAGGGCCCCTACCACCGGTTCGAGAGCGATCGTTCGTTGAACGGATCGTGTATTTTTGCAAAATCAATCCCTCCCATTATTCCTTTCCGTGTTTGAATATATGAATTAAATTAACGAAAATCAACTTTGACGAATTTTAGTTTGTATATTCGAACACGGGGGGGACAAATGAGTGGGATTCATGGCTCAAGGGTACGCCATCCGTTGAGCGAGCGATCGTTTTCGTTTTTGGTGGTAGGGGGCCTCTAGGTCCGGTGTTTCGTACTCTATCTAGCAATCTAGTCGCTGCTAGAAAGGGACGTTTTGTTCACTATTTTCCCTCTCATTGGTTACGTTCTTATTTTGACAAGACTTATTTTGAACAAGACTCTTAGGGCCTTAACATAAGGTTTCAATTTCCTTATTTTAGCTTCAATATGCATAGATAGAGCGCCTTCCTGTTGTACGAAGTACTTGATACTTCCATGTTCTTATTAAATATTGTAGGTCAGTTTTGATCGTATAAAAAAGAAATATTTGACATTATGGTTAGGAAATTACTGTTTTATAGAAATATTATTATTATGTACGACGTATGTACAAATTTTATTTGTTGACTTTTTAAAAAGCCTACTCTCCTGCCTAGTGGTCTGATGCTCTTTTGGTAACTATGGCGCTGCCTTCCGAGCTGAGACTCGCTTGAATAGCCTCAAAAAAAATGTGGGTTTGTTTTGTGTCAGGCATTAAATATAAATATTCAAATGTTGCGTTACTTTTAGCTAGCTAAACATACATACTGTGGCACGTTGGTAGTTGATGTACATTTGATCGGGGGCACGGCAGTGCCCCCGCCAAGTCGAGCGCGAAGCAAACACTGCCGTACCATCCTTTACCGGAACCATTTCGCCGCATTTTCAGGTCCCTATTTGAGAACCTCTGGATAAGACTAGAACGCGTTCGTTATCCAGTAAGCTATAATCACATACTTAAAATCCAAAATTTCAAGTCTGTAGGTCATTTAGTTCCGAAGTTAAGCGTAAGCAAAGTTTCACATTTCCGACAGACACTAACTCACTTACTGATCCACTCACTCATGATCATCAAAATAGAACTAGTACTTCCCATAAACTTAGAGAGCTGAAATTTGGTACAGAGTTAGGGTTTAATGGCAACATAAAGGGAAAACTATAAAAAATAAGATAATCGAAGGTAATCAGGGTCAGCTGGTGACCCCAAGAGCCCAACCAAACTACTAGAGATAGACATATACCGCCTTTACGAAAAATATCCAACTTGGTGGACCGCTTCATTTGATGTCAAATTGGAAAGTCTGAAGTATCTGGCAAAGAACCCTCAGCTGGTCTCAGCTATATTAGAGATATGGTAATGCCCCTTTCTACTATTGGTACATAAAGAAATCGACTGTCATTGCAAAAGTCCAGCGTAGTGGGCCACATCTTCTATAGTGGGACATGTCTTCTAATTTAATCTAGCCTATAGCGTCCCACTGCTGGGCGAATACCTCCCTTTCTTCTTTTAATAGGCATATAAATAAAATTATTCAATATACCCACGTTCCTACAAAAAGCAGTGAAATCCCATCAAAAACATTCTGTAAAAAACTAGCCTAGTCTCGATGGAGCTGTTTGTTTATCTCTAAAAAGTAATAAAATCTAGACAAAGTCGTGCCAAGTCTAAAGTTCCTTATTGCGATTTCTTTATTATTATAGTGAATGTTGTGTGACTTGGCCGTTGAACATTCTTTATAGGTACTAACCTACACAACACAAGGGTACAGGGTACAAGTCAATATTGTTTACACATAATGTTATATCTGTTTGTAACGTTTTCCAAGTGACCATTTTCCATCGTCAATGGGTACCGCTACCCAATTCTGGCGACTGATTAGTGCAATGGTATCATGAAGCACCTGGTTACAAGGGTACAATCCTTGTGTACCCTTCAACGGCCAAGTCACACACCATTAACTATAATAATAAAGAAATCGCAGTAAGGAACCTTAGACTTGGCACGACTTTGTCTAGATTTCATTACTTTTTAGAGATAAACAAACAGCTCCATCGAGACTTGGCTAGTTTTTTACAGAATGTTTTTGATGGGATTCTATTTAAACGAATTATTTAGTTTTGGACATCATAACGTCATATACAAATACTATTTAAAAAAGACAACCGCGAAAAAATAATTTTCCATTTACATTAAATTTGACTATCAATTTTTCAATTGAATTTACATCAATTAACTAGAAATATTTGTCACAGCACTACATGTTACTCGGCAAAATTTTGACAGTTGAATGACAATTCTGATTCGTCAAATTTGAGGTTCGATTCTTCGTTTGGTGTTGTTTTGTGAGATAAATTCTTAATAAAATAACTGAAGATTGTCTTCAATCATGGCTCCTGTGGAACAAGATGTCGAAATGAAGAATGCAGAAAGCCCTGGAGCCGCCAGCGATGTAGAAATGAGTGAAGTCAAAAAAGATGCTGATGTGCTTAGCGTCCAAGATTTGAGGGAGCACGTAAGGCAGATCGACAAGGCGGTGACTTCCAAAGAACCGAGATTCGCGATGCGTGTCCTACGATCCCTTCCAAATACTAGGAGAAAGTTAAACGGTAATGTTTTAAAGGCAATTATCACTCAACTCTACCCGTCCAGCTCTGATAAAGAAGGCTTGCTTGCCTTTGTCGAGAGTCCTCTTCCTGGTGCTGTGGAAATTGAGACTCCACGGTCTAGGAGCGCTCCCAAGACGCCCGTACCTGAAGTCGATGTGTACATTCATCTTTTAGTATTGCTTCGTTTGCTGGATACAAACAAGCTTGAAGAAGCTACTGAGTGTTCTCAGCAGCTAATGAACAAGATAACAACTCAGAACCGCAGAACCCTCGACTTGATAGCAGCCAAGTGCTATTTTTATCATTCTCGTGTGTTTGAACTCACAAACAAATTGGATTTGATTAGAGGTCTGTTGCATGCTCGTCTTCGGACATCTACCCTCAGAAATGATTATGAAGGTCAAGCTGTACTTATCAACTGCTTGTTGAGAAACTATTTGCACTATTCATTGTATGATCAAGCTGATAAATTGGTGAGCAAATCTGTGTTTCCTGAAAATGCCAGTAACAATGAATGGGCAAGATTTTTGTATTACTTGGGCAGAATAAAGGCAGCTCGCTTGGAGTACAGTGATGCCCACAAGCATCTAGTGCAGGCACTCAGGAAGGCGCCCCAAACAGCTGCAGTAGGCTTCCGTCAAACAGTCCAGAAGTTGGCGATTGTTGTCGAGTTGTTGCTGGGAGATATCCCTGAGCGGGCAATATTCAGACAGGCACCACTTAGAAGGGCTCTAGCTCCCTACTTTCAGTTGACACAAGCTGTAAGACTAGGCAATCTTCAAAGGTTTGGTGAGGTACTTTTAGGTTATGGCCCACAGTTTCGCACGGATCATACTTTCACTTTGATCCTGCGTCTCAGACAGAATGTCATTAAGACTGCTATCCGTTCCATTGGATTGTCTTACTCAAGAATATCACCTAAAGACATTGCCAGGAAATTGGGACTAGACTCGGCTGAAGACGCGGAGTTCATTGTTGCTAAAGCCATCAGGGATGGTGTTATTGAGGCTACTCTTGATCCCGAAAAGGGGTATATGAGCAACAAGGAGAGTTCTGATATCTACTGCACCAGGGAGCCTCAATTGGCCTTCCATCAGCGTATTTCTTTCTGTCTGGACTTGCACAATCAGAGTGTGAAGGCTATGAGATACCCACCCAAGTCATACGGCAAGGAGTTGGAAAGTGCTGAAGAACGCCGTGAAAGGGAACAGCAAGACTTGGAATTGGCCAAGGAAATGGCTGAGGAAGATGATGATGGTTTCCCTTAAATATTTTAGTGACAATCCTTATTAGATTTCCTTATTTCATGTTTGTCTATACTAAAAATTTGAAAATGCAAATATATTATGCTACTAAAATAAAATTGTTTCATTTCATGTAGACCCAACATTTTAAAATCAATTGTGTCTATGTTTTTAATTGTTTAATTTTTCTATAAAATGTTATTTACCAATAGGGAACATATCATTCATTTATTTTATCTTAAAGTACTTGAGTACCTAATAGAAAGGTTTTGTAATATTAGTTCCATTAATGTGTCATTTTTGATGAGCATCCCATGGGGATGCTCATCAAAAATGACACATTAATGTTAAATACAACTTTAAATACAACTTTGAATTTGCTCCGTGAGCCATGGACATATAAAATAAGCTAGGTCCATGCCGTGAGCATACCCATGGACAATAGCTATTTTCGATTGAAATGAGTATTATTGCAACTTTTGACAACTCTATTTTCTTTGTTTAGATTAAAAACCTAAGAATTGGCAGTTACCCTGGTTACCATGATTGCTTGCCATAGTAACCTTATTCATTGATCTAATTTGTCACAAGATTGTTACCTATCAAATTCTTGAAAAGGAAATACCTACTGAATCCTTGTTGCACCTTTGTAATTTATTGTTGTTACCTCATAACATAAATTTATCTAAAATGGATTTTGGTCCAGCTACTATGGAGAAGTTGGCAGAGATGATGAGGCCTCCTGAACCTGAAGTATTTCAAGGAGATAATTTAAATACTACAGGTGTGTATTCGCATTCGTTATTAGGACATGACGTGTACATAATACATACACACAACCTAATAAAGAAAAAATTTACTATAAGTAGGTACTGCACCACAACAGCCCCTTTGGACGATTGAGGCCTGTTGCCGTAAAAAATGTAATAGGTACCTATAAGTTCATTCGCGTTAAGAAAAAGAAAACGCTAGAAATTATTTCTAGCGTTTTAATTGGCTAGTGGCCTGTCAGTGACCTGTCAGTCACTATTTTCTTAACGCGAATGAACTATAAGTCCGTCTTTTAGATTGTTCAAAAATAAAAGACACGTTATTTCATTTGTAAATTAGACCAAAAATGACAAAGATACCTATAGCCCGTTAAAATTACGCGTGACTTAAAAGAGTGGAAGTTTTTTCGCCACTGAGTGACGTCAAAGACCCCCCACTCCTACATTTTGATACCTTGTATCTTTGTTATTTTTTATTTAAATGGAAGTAAAAAGGAAAAATATGTGTCCAATATATTTTTATAATATAAAATACGGACTAAATATAATGTAATTATTTTGACCCTGGAAACATCCCCATTGTTCACTATTTTGTATTGAAGTAAAATGTGCCTAATTTTAAATCTAATTGATAGATTACGAAATAACTTCAACAAGAGAGAAAGTGCCACCACCGAGTGACATAAACAACACCCCTAAAAGTATTGAAGAGTTTGAGCAGCAGCAAGAGAAGGAAGCAGAGGAATTAAGTTTCGTAGGAGGTGGACTTGGTGACCGGAAGACGCCAGAATACACCATGAACTATCAGCAGTCCGTTTCTGCAGAAGATGTTTTTCTTCAGGTACCTACCTAAGCATGATAAAATTCTAGGAACTGACTAGGAGGAGGATATTAATTAGTCAAGCGGACCCCAGACTCTGAGGCATTCGGAAGCAACCCGCAAAATAACGCTCCGATGAAGATGGTGACCTAAGCAGTGCTTAAAACTTCGCATGTGCGTTGTAGGTTTTCCACAGTCCTATACCTATGTACCTATGGACCATTTTTTTTAGCAGATTTCCCCTTGTACCTACTATGCTTACGAAATAATGACTACGAACGTCTCCAAGAACTTCCAGTTCCTAAATTGACCCGATCAGGCATCGAAGAATTAGATAAAAATGGAAAGCTAATATGATTTTCCGCGCCGAAATTCACAACTGGTTTAAAAATTCTGTTAAAAGTGTATTTATTAAATAATAAATGATCCATGGTAATAATCGAAAAGGCTGTATTACTATAAGTATCTGTCTAAGATCAGATGTGGATGGAAAAACCCGGATCAAAACGACGGAAAATTGGCTCTAGACTTTTTTTGCTTGAGAATTACTTTGCTATTATTTTTTGTAGGCGCTATAGACTTAGGAATATTTATCCTTGATTTGAAATGTGATGCTAGGTTTACACGCGTGCCACGCAGCCCGGCAAGCAGCCTGGCAAGCAGCTCGGCGAGCAGCCCTGCCCTACACACTGCGCACGCACGTGCACATTCAAACAGTCGAACAGCCCGTTCACATGCTTGTGCTTGTGTTTGTGCCCGTTGAATGTCGTATTAAACGCGAGCGTGTAAACGCGACATTAAATCGATTCCTGTGTAAGCATAAACCACTAGCGTCACAAGCTTTGGACAGCTATCTTCACATGTAGATATAATACCTACCTAGGTACCTATTATTATTAATAGGTAGAAACGTAACTTTTAGTATTGTCGTTAATATAATAAAATCGTAAAGTTAAACATAGCTAGGTATTAACACGATAATAAAAAATTATAAATGTGCTAGTTACTAGACAAGTTAATTATAAATAATAATAAATAAATATCAGACAACATCACATACATTGCTCCTATCCCAAAGTAAGTAGCTTAAGCACTTGTGTTATAGGTATCAAACCAACGAAGGTATTCACAAATAAATACTTAAATACAAATATAAACACCCAGACACTTACACAATATAAACACCCAGACAATTAGAGTGTGTACCTAGTTACTTAGGTAATACCTACTAGAATTAACCTGCTTTGTCCTAAACTGGAACTTTCTGTATGTCTACTTTGTTATAGCTAGGAGAAATACGTGGTTTTAAAAAAGTTAGTAGTGGTCAAATTTTCAGGGGCGGTTAATTATTATCGATTACTTACATGCATACTTATAAATAATAATAAGTCATTTATATGGCAAAATTTCACATACCCACAAAAAGCGATATAACGATAGTTAGGCTTACACTGCACTATGCTTTGCTTGTATCGCAGAGTTCAGTCCTTAATTACCATAACATCAGTCCATCAATCACTCCAAACAGCTTGAGCGAATTAGGTGGGCTGCATACATTCGGAATTCCGATGCGGAATTTCGAATTGAAATTCAGATTTGCAGAAATAATGCTCTACTTACATATAAAATGCTGGAGCGCTTTGTATGTAAGTAGAGCATTTTTGTTGCGAACGTGAATTGAATTCCAAATGTATGCGGCCCTTACCGTAGTGTTTCAATACTAATTCTGACAAGAAAACTTATACCTACTTAAAATCTACAGATCGGTCCAAAAACGCCATCTTCGGCCAGTTGCGAGAATCTTATTGTTCGCATCAAGATGCCCGGCGACAAGAAGGAGAACGTGGAACTGGCCGTGAACACCACCAGCGTCACTGTGAACTCTTCGAAGCACCACCTGAGGCTTCCACTACCCCACGGAATAAACCCCGATACGTCAAAAGCGTCATGGGACGCAGCGGAAGAAACTTTAGTGTTGACTTTGAGACTTGATAGGGAATTCGATTTTGTTAATTTTTAGACTTTATTGTAATGAACAAACATGTGTTCTTTACTTTTATTAGAACTACTTATGAATGAAGTACCTACCTACCTAGATATTTTAGGATGTTTCTTCTGAATTTATTATTTTTTCTTTAAGTAGGTAGGTACAGTTAAGTGCATAAAATATGTGGCCAGAGAATACATAGTTTTTTTACATACTTATTTAACGGCCCCTTCTCGCAAAGTAACGTCTTTCGTGAAAAAGAAACATAGGTACCTCTGCGAATTATGGTGGTAGAAGCAGGAGTAGCGTCTTTATCGGAGAACTGTGATTCGTGGCTCCGGCTCCTTAATAAGCTCTGAATTTCACAAGCGTTTTTAGGGTTCCGTAGCCAAATGGCAAAAACGGGACCCTTATAGATTCGTCATATCTGTCTGTCTGTCCGTCCGTATGTCACAGCCAGTTTATTCCGAAACTATAAGAGCTACATTATTGAAATTTGGTGCATAGACGTATTCTGTAAACCGCATTAAGATTTTAAAATAAAATCAGAAAAAATTCAAAATTTTTGGGGTTCCCCATACATAGAACTGAACTCAAAATTTTTTTTTCATCAAACCTATACGTGTGGGGTATCTATGGATAGGTATTAAATTACATATATTTTTTAAAATTAAATTTTAAATTATATAATATTTTTTTCTTAACTGAATAGTTTGCGTAACTTCTATAACCTCGTAACTTCTATAATATGGGAATGATAAAACCGAAAAAAATATATGATGTGTATTACTATTAATATGCAAACACATATGCAAACAACGAACGAAAATTGGTTTGAATGAGATCTAGACAGTACCTAGTTTTGTTTTTAAACGTCATAAATCAAATTATCTAATTTTTTTCATTCAATCAACTCGAATATAATAAAATATAAAGAAAAACATTTATTTAGCTGTATAGTGGTACGGAACCGTGCGCGAGTTCGACTCGCACTTGGCCGGTTTTTATTAAGCTTCACATGTCCGGTATGGTATCTATCATGCCGGTTTCCGATTGAGCTGAGTTTTTGGATACCTACCTACATATAGACCTACTTACATCACGGGACAATGCAATATTACATTGATAAAGAGCTGATCCGATGCTGGAAGATGGTCATAGGCACTGCCAAATTCCACATAAAAATCATCTATTTCGACCCTATTTAATAAAAGCTTGATTACCTACGAAAGTTTTTTAAGATTTTTTTTACCATGTAGGATACTGAAGATAATGAACTTAATTTGTAATATTAAATGATGGCAGGTACACTTGATTGTACCTTGGATAATTCTGTCACGATTTCTTCTTTTTGATAACTAATCTAATAGGTAGGCAATTTAGTACCTATTACCTACTTAACTATCGCATCATGTTTATGACTTTCTTAATAATCTTGGTTGTTTTTTTATATCATTAAGTTTAAAAAAATAAACGTTTATCACTCATTAAATGTATATCTCTTTATTTTTAGACTATCCAAACAAGCCAATTACTTACACGACTTTATTATCTCATTGGGAAGGACACTTTTTTGGGCACAAATAAATGAGTACCTACATAGATGCTATTAGTTGTAGGTATAACTGGGTTTCATCAATCCTACGAAAATTAGGACCATTTGTCACATTTTGCAGAGGCTATTGCGCATATTATTAGATATTGTGAGCGCCAGAATGGCGAGTGTGTGTAGGAACAGGAATGTCTTTAAGAGAAGTGGAAGTGCCTTCTCCGAGCTAGGTGCTCGAGCTCGGGGACCGTTGTCCGACGGACCATTTTGTTTCATTCTAAGTCGTGATGAAAACGTCACAGCTCTTTTGGTAGGTTGTCTCATAGGAATAGTTCTATAGTTCAGAATATTTACTCCTATTTCTCAATTTCTAACTACGAGTATATGGATCTTAGGGTGCGTCCACATCTGATGAATGCTCGGCTCGCGACCGGATCCCCGAGCTGTGCGGACGCACTGGCAGGCCCACCAATAAGAAGACTATTCTTTAAGAGTTGAGAGACCATGTTAACAGGTTTATACCTCTCCCTCCCTCGCTACGCTTCGGGTATTTCATTATAGGTACCTACATAAACTATAAATAACGTAAGTAATTCTAGCCGGCAAATCCACACGACAATATACCTACATTTATTTGTTGGCTGGCACCGACTTCAAAAATAAGTGATAATTGTAATATTTAAATAATTATAGTTATACATATAATATGAATTAAGGATAGAATTACTTACGTTATTTATCGCTTTTTAGTTTTGGTCGTTTGTGTTTTTTTTGAAGTCGGTTTAAATTTTTTTTTTAAATAATTTTATTTCTCGATTTTTAGTTGCGTTAATGTGCTGTGAACTTGAATAAAGGCTAATTAATGTCCTTAAGAGTTTTACTTAGGAATGAAAAATTTTGATTTAAGTCAAGTGAAGACTTTGCAATCTAGAATCAAGCAAATCACTTACCAAATCACCTGCCCTATTAGCCCTGCATAAGTACATACTACTACCTAGTTTCTATCGACCAATGGTAGTTCTGTTCCCTAACTCCTAACCGTTAAGGAGTTCTGTGGCTTCATCAGCACCAGATGTTGACGCCCGGAAGCATATACCTGAGCAAAATATGATTACGTAACAAAAACACCATATGAGCATACAATTTTCGGTTGTTGCCCTCAATTTCTCTAGGATCCCATCATCAGGTCCTGACTTGGTGATAATGGGACCACCTCGGAAGTGTCCTATGTCGAACGAAAAAAAATTTTTGAAATCCATCCATAATTGACGGAAATATCGGTGAACATACATAAAAACTAAAAAAAAATATTATACATAATACAGACGAATTGAGAACCTCCTCCTTTTTCGAAGTCGGTTAAAAAACCGCATCAAAATCCATTGCGTAGTTTAAAAGATTTAAGCGTACATAGGGATATAGGGACAGAAAAAGCGACTTTTTTTATACTACTTATGTAATGATATTTTTCCTACTAGAAGACTACTTGCATGCTCTGAGTGAATCCTGTAAACCTAGTTATGGTCCGGCTACATTTGCAGGCGGGCATTTGTTTAAAAAAAAGTGACAGTGTCCCGATGGGTTAGTCCATCTAGTTATACTTTTAGTTATACGGTTTATACATCTTAAGTAGGTAGTCTTTGCCAGAATAAGTACTAGGTCATCACGTTACCACGAATATTTGCCCTAAACCCGTTAATGTAGAGTACCTAAATGTTGAACTGAATAGACCATTTCATGATTGTTATGTCGCGTTCTCTAGGTTTTCGTAATAAATCACAATCACCGTCTTAACGAAGCTGTCCTAGCAACTGAGGAGGTCAATATGCTAGACAAACTGAAAGCATTTAATGGAACTGTGTCCATGAAATGATCAGTGCACTGATTATGCAATGCACGCACTGGTCAAACGAGTAGGTATAGGTATACGAATATTAGGCCTAACCTGTCTTTATAGATCTATACGCATTTTCACTTGCTCGTCTGCAGCCTCTCGCATAAAAAAATCGTTACCTACTCATCAATAGGAACATAAATTATCACTACATAGTATAACTCAAAGTCGCTTTTGTTTTCTGTCTGTCCCTATGTACCTACCTATGCTTATTAAAAAACTATGCAACGGATTTTGATGCGGATTTTTTAAAAGAAGGATTCAAGAGGAATTTTATGTGTATAATACATGCATATAGGTACCTACCCAGTATTGCGCCTGTGTGAAGCCAGGGCGGGTCGCTATTTAAAATATAGTATCTAATTAGGAATGTGTAAAGAAACAGTAATAGAGCAAGAATAAAAAAGCAAACTTTTTTGTTCTATAGTTTGGGAAGCTTAGATTGATTTTGGAAATTGGAACACACATGATGCAGAAACATTTTTTTACATACGTTCACTCTTTTTAGTCGCGACTTTTTAAGAAAGCACCAAGTAGAATATCTTTGAAGGCATTCGATATAAATAATAAGCATGTAAAGATGTAGGTAGGTACGAATAAAAATGTATAAGTCTACGGATCTCAACTGCCTACCTACCATCGACCTATTGCTTATATAAATAAATTAATATATTAGGAACAGGTTGGTTAAACATCCGTTTAGCAAATTAGTAAAACGGGATAGATGAACCACATTTTTATTTAATTGTAGGTAAAGGTCATCGAGACAAAAATTGAAGCCAAACCGAATTCTTAATCACCCTATGTATAATGTCGATCCGTCGATCGATGGTAAACACCGGCCGAAGCTCACAATGCCTATTTTAACTATTTTTTAATATTATTGAAAGAACTTAATTCTAAATGAGCTTTACCTACCCTAGAATATTAATTAATTAGAATGAATGTTCTAGTTAGACTGGCTCGGTGGCTTAATTGGTAGTGACTCCTGCCTTCTGAACCAAGGGTCGTGGGTTCGATTCCCACCCGGGATAAACATTCGTGTGATGAACACTTGTGTTTGTTCCGTGTTTGGGTGTTTATATTTGTATTTAAGTATTTATTTGTGGCACCTTCGTTGTTCTGATACCCATAACACAAGTGCTTAAGCTACTTACTTTGGGATCGGAGCAATGTATGTGATGTTGTCTGATATTTATTTATTTAATTTATTTACTTAGTGTCCTAATCCGAACGGAAATTTATCTTTGCGATGCACGTGGGTAAAAATAATAAAAAGCTTTTTTTTTCTTTACTCAATATACTTACTATGTTGTGCTAGTATCTATGACTATGTTAACAAAAGAAAAACCGGCCAAGTGCGAGTCGGACTCGCTCACGTAGCGTAGGGTTCCGTACCACTATACATTGCTATAATTTAACACATCTAAATAAATGTTTTTCTTTATTATATTTGAGTTGATTGAAAGATAAAGCTACGGTATCAAACTTTACTTTTAGTATCATTCAAACCAAAGTTATGAGGTTTAAAAAAATGGCGAGACCTTTCGAGAAAATGTAGGTAGGTAGTGCCCTTGCGCTTCGCTTGGCGGGGGCACGACCGTGCCCCCAGATTTGTATCAAATGAGAAATAATTACCTACTTGATGAAGAAGTAGTTTTAGTATGTCTATTAATAAATATCCTAGATTTATGGCCCGAACTAATTGATACAGACAATTATAGAGCCGTCATTGTTGCTTGTTAAAGGTCAAGCGCCGCAGTGAAAATATGGATAAGTTTAGTATAAAATTAGTATTCGCCTTCTCACATGGTTATTATTATATATTATTATTTATGTATCCATTTTTTTGGACTCGATGCTATGTAAAACATCGGTAATATTAAACATCCACGGGTCGGAACCAAGTGAATGTCATTATATTATTATAATTATAAGTTAAATATTAAATCTGGTATCCTGATCTACCTGCAAAAATTTTCTTGTTAACCTGCAAGTGTTTAAGATACAGGCTTTTTGTAGCTGGATGTAAGTTTCATCTCTGAGGTCAAAAGCTCTTAAAGAAGGTAATAACTGAATTGGTATAACACCTGTGGTAGAGAGGACTATAGGGACTATTGTAACTTTCCTGAGTTGCCACATTCGCTTTATTTCATCTTTTAGTTCTGTATATTTTGTCAACTTCTCAACTATTGTCTTATTAAGATTGTGCGTATTAGGGATAGCTATATCAATTAAGTGTGCGGTTTTGTTACTTTTGTCAACTAATGTGATGTCTGGCCTATTAAAGTGTACTGTTTTATCTGTTATTATTGCCCTATCATAATATAATTTGTGTGTCGTGGTTTCAAGAATACTTTCTGGTTTATACTTGTAGTACGGTGTATAAGTATCTGTTTGGGAAAGTAGTTGGTATTTGTGAGCAAGCTGCTGGTGAATTATATTGGCAACTTGGTCATGGCGATATTTATAGTCTGTTTGGGCTATAGTTTTACAAGCTCCTGTGATGTGCTGTATCGTTTCCGACGCACTGTTGCAGTGACGGCACACATCTGTGACAGGGATCTTCATTATGTGTTTTTGATAGTTGCGTGTTTCTATCACTTGGTCTTGGATGGCCTGAATGAAACCCTCTGTCTCAGGAAACAGCTCACCTCGTCTCAGCCACTCATTCGACGCTTTACTATCGATGTTAGATTGGCAGAGATCAAAGTAGTGCCTACCATGGAGGGACTTTCTCGACCATTCCAAGATTTGACTTTGTCTGTTTATTTGAGATTGATTGTTTTGGTGGGTTTTATCGGCAAGATTTAAAGGCGTGAGTTTCTGATCATTATTAACTATTGAGAGATGTATTGCTGATGAGTGTGACTTTTCATGGAAATATTTCCTTAGATTGGTTATTTGGTTAGCATGTAAGTTACCAATATGTATGAGGCCTCTGCCTCCATCTGCTCGTGGAAGGGTCATTCGCTGAATACACGAACGTGGGTGGTGTTTCCTATGTTTTGTCATACTCGTATGGATTAGTCGTTGAAGTGCCTTAAGTTCCGTTTTCGTCCACCTAATTATACCAAATGAGTATGTTAGGACTGGGATAGCATACGTGTTGATTGCTTTAATAGTATTTTTGGCATTAAGCTGTGAGTTTAGTATGGTGTTAAGTCTGTGTTTGAATTTTTTGGTAAGTGTAGTTTTAGTGCTTTTATGGTCAATTAGTTTAGCCTGGTTATAACCTAAGTATTTGTATACCTCTGTTTCATCTAATGGGGTGATAACTTCTCCGCTTTCCATATAATAATAGTTTTGACAATTTTTACCTGATTTTATTGAGTTTATCCTGCATTTATCGATTCCAAATTCCATCCCTATGTCCTTTGAAAACTGTTCTGTAATATTTGTTAGTTCCTCTAAATCGCTTTCATTAGTAGCATACAGCTTTATGTCGTCCATATATAATAAATGACTCAATGTCACCTCATTGTTGGTTTGTACGGAGTTTGTTATTTCAATCTGTTCACATTTTAGGCTATATCCTTTATTCGTTGAATTTAATTTATTAGATAAAGGATTTAGAGCAAGGCAAAACCAAAGTGGGCTTAGCGCATCACCTTGGAATATACCTCGCTTGATTTTTATAGGATCTGAGTCTACAGTTCCAGAGGCTGTATTTAATCTTAACCGGGTTGTCCATTTCTTAATTATGTTTTGTAAAAATGTACATATGCTAGGGTGGACTTTATAAATTTTGAGGATCTGCAATAACCAACTATGAGGAACTGAGTCATATGCCTTCTTGTAATCAATATACATGGAGAATAGATCACCTTTCATTTTTTGTACTTGATTGAGTATTACGGAATCTATTGTCAACTGTTCTTTACAGCCCTGGCTTGCTCTCCTACACCCTTTTTGTTGTTCGGTTAGTATTTTATTGCTGTCTATATGTTTGTAGATTATATCTGTTAAGCAGGATGTTATTATCTTATACATGGTCTGTAAACAAGTGATCGGACGGTATTTTGCAGGGTTGGTAGAGTCTTCGGGGTCTTTCTGTAACATGTAGGTCACTCCTGTAGTTAAATATTCTGGGATTTCGTTTGGGTTTTTTATAAAATTATTTATGAAATTGTGTAATGATGTATGTAAGAAAGTAAATTTTTTGATCCAATAATTGTGAATATGGTCTGTGCCCGGAGACTTCCAATTATGTTGTTTTTCAATTACACGTGTTAGAGTATCCATGGGTATTGTATCAAAGTCCATCGGTTCTAAACTGATAAATGTTTGTTCTTCTTTGTTAATCCAGTCTGCTTGTTGATTATGTTCCTTAGAATCCTCCCATATTTTAGACCAGAATTCCCGTAGGTGCTCTGGCGTAGGACCACTATTATTATAATGGCTGCTGCTATTATTTACTGCAGAAGGTTTTGAAATACATCGGTAGAACTGTTTTTCGTTGCTTATAAATTGGTTGTTTTGGGATTTCCGGAGCGTGCATGCCTTATACCGTTTTAATCTGCTGCTTAATACTGACAATTTTTGTTTAAGTGTATCTAAAAAGTGTATTAGTTGTGTGTTAGACTCCTCGTGTACGGAATGAATTTTATACTGAGTCATTATTTTATTTACGTGAAAACTTAGTTTCCGACTTCGATTCCCATTGGTAAAATGTGTCAACCGGCTTATTTTTACCCTGAGGTCCTCTATTTTACGTTCTAATCGTATCTGCCACTTTGGTCTGTGATCTCTTTTCCCTACTTGTGGATTGTCTGTGGGTGGGATGGTCAGTTTGGAACCGTTAATTTTAGCCGCAGTCCAGGCAGCACAATACATTATAGTTTGGTATGTAAGGAAACTAATGTCTTCAGTCACATGTTGCGGTAAGATAACCTCATTTATGTAGTGGACTATGCGCGCTAGTTTCTTGGTAGATCGTTGTTTTGGGATGTAACTTCTCGAAGTAGGGTCTGTATTTGTGTAATAGTGTAGTGCGTCTTGAAATGTGTTATCTATGGCAGTGTTCCTTTCTAACTGTTCGGTTTCCCCAGAAGTTTCCGTACTTAATGGTTCATCTACGTTCATTGGAAATTGTAAGTTACAACTGTCATATGTATGTGCTTCAGGAGGTGTGAGGTAAATGGGACCATTATCTGAATTCGTTTGTGTGTTTGTTGTTGGTGTACCTTCGGTTATGTGTTCAAGCATCTGTAGTTCATCTGCCACTTCTTGTCTTATGGCTTTTAACCTATCATCCTTAATCATCTTATTTTTTATAATTAGTCTTCTTTGATCTGCTATTCTTTGTTCAGTTAAGTGTGAAAGATGTGGGAAAGTGTTAATAAAATGTTGATGTATTTTTTGCCTATATGTAGTCAAATCTGTCTCTAACCTTGTTACCCTATAATATGCTCGGATTATTGATTCATTATATGTACTGTTCCATCTTATACGTTGCTGTGACTGTGTGTGTGTTGGGTTTGATGTTGGGATTTGTTGAGTATTTTGTGGTTGATTCTCTGACTGAGTTATCTGCATGTTTAATTCTGTTTGTACCTCCATATAAATGTTGTCAATAATGTTTTGTGATAGCAGTTGGTTCCTAACGATTGCTCTTCTTTGGTCGCCTAGTCTTTGTCGTGTGACATGCATATCAGGGAAAGTTTCGGTAAACTTGGTAAATAATTCATCCAAGTAAACTTTTGTGTCCGTTTCTAGTTTCGTAGCTCTAAGGTACGTGCGTAGAATTAACTTGTTCATTTCTGGTGTCCATCTTCTACGCTTAGTTGATGGTTTCGCAGTGGGTACAGTAACAGTGGCAATTTCGCCCTCCTGTACAACATCTACGAAATCTTCTACAAATGATGAATTTGACGAAGTTTCAGACCTATAATATTATTTTGTTTGCATGCAGTTAGAACTAATGTGAAAAAAAACATTTGTTCTCACCTTTTTTTTAATTGAACTTGGAAAAGTAGAACTAATTAGTTCTACTTTCAATGGAACTGTTGAGAATACTTCTAAGTACATATAGCGTAAAATGTACCTACCTACTTATCACTAATTCTTTGAGACTTAAGTATGTGGATATTCTATTTTGCCTAGTTTAATGGAGCTACTATGAATGGTTTTAAATGGGATTTTAAACCTAAATATATATTACCTATAAGTATTTAACCTATAAACTGGTTTCCATCCATGAAAAACTGCAGTTAATGTAACAATAGTCTCTTATCAAAAGTAATTTATGAAACAATCATGTTACCTACATAATACATATATATAGGTAATATAATATGTTCTGCGGACCAAATGCTTCGTATAAATTATGATACCTAGAACTTTCAAGCAAGTTCAATTTGATCATAAAAGGTCCACGTCTCCATAAAGGTACCGTTTCACAGCATATACCTACCTACCTACCTGTAAATAATTACTGATGGCACTGTTAAGTTTCACTAAATATATAAGGTGATTTTTTAATCACTATCCAATTTTTTTCTAGGCATTAGGTATCGTTAATAGAGCCCATTTCTGCAAAAAAATATAGGTAAAATTTTTACCACAAATTTATTGTCCCGAACCAATTATAAATTTCACATGGTTACCATTTCGTAGTACTCGCGGTAATACCGTCTTACCTTTAATTCGTACCTTAATTCGTAATACCATTGATATTTATCGTACTAAATATTTACGCCAGAAATGGTAACCATGCGAAATTTATAATGGATTCGGGTCAATAACTTTGTTGTGAAAATATTAACTATATTTATTTTTGCAGAAATAGGCTCTAATAACGATACCTAATGCTCAGAAAAAATTTGGATAGTGATTAAAAAGTCACCTTGTATATCTTATAAGTAGGTATTTATTTGTCAGCAACAACATGCTTTAGGTAGGTAGTTTGCTCATTGCTGTCTGTAAAAAATGCCAAATAACATTTATACCAACTCGACAATCAATCTTACAATAATTGTTATGTCGTGTATTTAATGTGTAGTATTTATTTGCTAATTACGATTTTTCGTGACGAGTATTGTTGCTCAAGCGCAAAGACTTCCTACCTCAATATTAGACCGCGTCTTCTTGTACCATTTTTTGCTATAATAATGTAAGAAGGATCGTTTAGAAGCCATGGAGTAACTATTTATTAATCTGTGGCCATGGCTTGGTCAGCCGACATCGTATCGCAGCCTATTCGTATTCAAACATTCGCGGAACGTCCCTACCTACGGTCGAGCGTAAAATAAGAATTAAAAAGCTTAAAGAAATTCAAATCGTTGTGTGAAGATGGCATAAGTGCAGATGTGTTGCGAATACTTTGAAAGTTACTTGTGAAAGCATTGTTCTTTTAAAAACGTTAGAATAAGCATCGAATTAGTGTTTGTGTTTATATAACAATAGGTAAGTAAACAATAAAATTATTCGGACTTGCGATCCCTCCAGGGCTCCCAATTCGGTAAGTACTTAGTTAGATGGAGTCATAAGTACTATGATATTGGTATTACCTTTGTAATTGTACTAATTACTATTTTTAAATTTATTAATACTTTGTGTGAAACTTAATTTTACATTATTTTAGAGCAATTTTATCTGCATACAAATAAAACATACCTACGGTTATAATATGTATTTCCATAGTACAGTAGAGCTTCGATTATCCGAACGTCGATTAACCGAACGACCGCCTATCCGAACTACTAGGCCCGCCTGAACCGCGCTACAATGATAGTTACAAACGATATATGAGATTATTTTAAATGCACCAGTACACGATTAACGCTGTTATTTTGTGGAAACCATCGGTAATTACACTATTATCTACACTTTTTCGCTTGACAACTTTCATGCAAGAGAGGTAGGGCATAGCGAATCTTCGCTCGAATTGAGCCGCCCGTCCGGGGAAGGACCTCCACCCTATAGAATACCGCTTATACCGCAGTCAAATGACCTCTGGGTCGTGTTTCTGCCGGTGGGTAGGGTTTCCGGAGCTCGTGGCCGGCATGGCGGTGGCAACAGACAGGTAACTGACCAGTTACTTGCCCGTTGTCACAGCGACTTGGGCTTCTCTTTCGCTTTCCATCAGGCGTAGGGAAGCCATTATGTCGAGCCACTATAAAAAAAAATGATTCCTAGGTATTCGTCATTAAGTAACTTGTACGAGTATGTACGTCTGAATCAGTACTGTTCGATTATCCGAAAATACCGGTTATCCGAACACCCATGTCCCCCAATTAGTTCGGATAATCGACGCTCTACTGTATTCAAATTTATAAAAAAAAATGTAAAGTCTGTATAGGTATGCTGCATAAAATGTTACAATTAAATTTATCATTGGATTGTCAATTTGACTCTGAGGGACTTCAAACCTATGTAGAGTAGACAGTAATTTCTACTTACCTAATAAGTACTTTCTCTTGTTTTTAGCTAAGCGTACCTATAATATGTACAAGTTTAATTATAGATGATAATAACATAATAACGGGTATCAAATATTTGTTTTCAGAGTGTGCAAGAGTTTATTATGACGAGCTCAAAATGGCTTTGTATTTTAATTACTCTTGATGTTATGCTACTACTACATTGTTCAAGACTAATTCCAAAATCATTAACTTGCAAACGTAAGTATGATTTGTACCAGGAAAAAAGGTTAAAATAAGTACGTTTACATCAAACCCAGAACACCCCCTTTTTTAGGGTTCCGTAGGCAAAATGGTTCAGGCCTGGCTTTGTAAATTGTTTCCCGTTTCTACCAGATACCATGTAGGTATTGTAGCGTGTCGATCTGCGGTTTTTATTTGTGTTTGATGTACTTACTTAGAATTGGGTACCTACATAGTCCCGTGACTTTGTCTGGATGAAAATCGGTAGAAATTATAATTTCCTTATAAATCATAGCCTAAGCTAATCTGATGTAAGAGACATATTAGTGTATGTAAAGTTTTATTAAACTTCATTTAGTTACTTTTTCATGGACACAGTCCGTGGAAGAGTAGCAAACATCCATCCCTCCATAACACAAGTTTGCATTGATGATATTTAGAGAAACTGTCAAAAATATCAAGTTTCTATTTTCAAAATGAACAACTTTCATGCAAAATACCCCTTCCAATTTCTTTCTTAGAAAAGGGATACTCCTAAAATAAATTTGATAGACTCTCACACCCGTATTCACAAACGTTATTTAAGTACTATGCGACGCGCGCATGCACAGGTACCTAAAAACCTATTCGTAGAGAACATTTGAGTGCCGCCGGTCACCATTGTAAATGCCTTACTTCGCATAGTGTTGCTAGTTTGCATAGATAAGTATTGTTTGTGATTACGGGTGTCAGTCTGTCTACGTTATAAAACGGTTATTATGCAAAATAAATATAAAACTAAATGCACTCCAGTCACCTTTCGCATAATTCAATCAATCAACAGCCTTGGTCCGTCCACTGCTGAACGTTGGCATAATAATCCCATAAAGTCGCATAATTATGTAAAGATAAATGTTTTCAGAGTTATTCCCTCCAAATAAAATACCCGATGGAGCATTTGCCACGTCCAGAAAAATTGTACAGAATAAAATAGTGAAATATCATAACTTCTTCCGGACGAAAGTTGTTCCGTCTGCTTCGAACATGCTGAAAATGGTAAGAAGATTTTATGAATGTAAAGATTTTATGAATGAAACATCGTGAATCATTGGATGGAGAGGGCTGCCAAGTTCACAAAGAAGGGAAGGATTTTCCTGACTTTGTTTTTTGGGACATTTCTTTCTCATTTTGAATGCGAGAAGTTTTCGTAGATTTTCGATCAAAAATGTGTGAAAAGTATTTTTTTTTGTATGTATGTTTAATAATTGTCATTTAGGGGCGCCTTAGTCACCACGCTCGCCAGGCGGATTGGTGATCTGACATCACCTATCGCAGTCCACTGTTGGACATAGCGTCGCCGTAGAGCGAAAAGTCACTAGGTCGACATATGGCCAAAATGGAGTTAAATACCTAACCAGATTCCCCAATTTTTTCTGCACAAATTCTTCTTTTTGACATTTCTGTACGCGCCATAGTTTTTGTTTTACAGAGAGCGAAAACACATTAACTTTACATTTGCACTACTCATTGGCAGTCGAAAACTAACCAATTTTACTTAACACTTTTTTTTGTGATCTAACAAAGCAAATCTGTACCTAAGTCGAGTTGGTTATTTCTCTCTTTTACAAATCAAATCATAATTTTGGACCCAATCCATACTAAAAATTACCTAAAGTGACTTAACTACTTTTAGAATTACTGGTTCGGTACAAAACATGAAAGCGAAAACTAACTAAGTCGACTTAATGACTCTCGATATGATCCAAACATGAGTGAAATAGTCACTAACTCAGGTTTTTTGTCATTATCTCAGTAATTAAACATAATTAATTGAAAGTGATATTACAATCTTATTTGTCTATGTATTCTTTAAGATATATAACAATGAAATTAGAGTTATCTTTTACTAAAATTAAGTTATATTTTTTTTTGTTTTATAAAACTTTAAACCGCCATAACTCAAAACACGTCATGACCTACTTAGTGACTTTTCGCTCTACGGCGACGAAGGCCTCTCCAGTTGTTCGCCACTTTGGACACACATTTGGAAGCTTTACCCATAATCGCCACGCTGGGCAGCCGGGTGGGCGATCCCAGGGCATAGCTTCTCGCTCCGGTGACGTTGCTACCCGCCATCGGGTAGGTATTTAGCTGCGCCTTCAATCGCGATGGTTATACCGTCGGTTGCCAGATCCTCGTTTGTTATTCGGCAGGATGCACCACGGGCAGGCGAAAAGATAATAGGCCGATTCCTGTTTAATGTCACATAAATGTTATGATTCTTGAATTTTAGTTCCTTAACAAATCGTTTGACATTTCAGACATGGGACCCATTGGCTGCTAGCCAAGCTCAGAGGTACGCGGAGCGCTGTCAGTATCTCATCCATAACGATCCTAATGAGAATAGTGTGCCTAATTTTGGTGCGTGTGGTCAGAACTTGTTCGTGAGTAAACTCAAAACTCCGTGGTAAGTCGTCTTTTTATTATTAATTTTTTTTAGCCCTTACTGTCCCACAGTTGAGCGAAGGCCGCTCGTCGAAGGGTCAAAGTCGGGTAATCCTCCTACGAGTATATGTCACCGTAACATTGTAAATACCGTAATATCTCGCAAGATTGTAAACTGTCGAAAGATTGTGAACGGTAACATATCGCTTACAATAATTTAACGTTTTATTTTCGGTAGGTTGTAATCGATCGAAGTGGAACTGTTGATAATTTAACGCGGGAAAGATAGTAGTTATTTAATGCGAAAGTTTGTTTGGATGGATAGATTTTTGGATATTTGTTACTCTTTCACGCAAAACTTACTGAACAGATTTTAATTAAGCTTTACTGTAATATAGCTTATACATTGGATTGACACATAAGCTATGATTTATATAAATATTCACGCGGGCAGAGCCGCGGGCAGCAGCTAGATTCTAATATTAGGATATACCTACTTTAATACAACTGATTTTCTGTTTATCAGACAAAACTCAAACTCTAAAATATTTTATTTACATAGATAAGCACAACGCCTTATTTACATAACCCGTCATCATCATCATCAGCCTATCGCAGCCCACTGATGGGTATATGCCTCTCTAGTTGTTTGCCGCTTTGGGCCAATATCTGGAGACTTTACCCATAATCGCCACTCTGGGCCGGTGGGTTAGGAATCGCAGGGCGTAGCTTCTCGCTCCGGTGACGCTGCTGCCCGTCATCTGCCTGTGGTATTTAGCTACGCCTTCAATCGTGATGGTTATACCGCCACCAGTCAGTTGCCAGAGCCTCGTTGGCTAATCGTCTTATATGAGACTGACTAGGGTTATTTCTATACCTACATTTAAATCTAAATTACCGACCAGTATTTAAAAGTACCTACCTACATCACTCAAGGCCTATGAAGTTCTCTACTTATTTTGGTAAGAACTTAAGGATCGCTTACATGTCTTGCCACTTGAGCCAATTAAACGAATTCTGCGCAACGAATATTGATGGTTCATTCACTTATTAATAAGCACTGTCAATTGAATATTTTATATTCTTCGACCTTCAAGTGATGAATAATACGTACCTACAGACTGTAAAAATTATAAATTGAATTTAATTAATAGGAATTGAAGATATACTCGTATAAACTTCTAATGTCGTTTATTTGTTCACAGGTAAGTTGTAATTTAAGTTTAATTAGTGTTTATTGGTATTGTATTATAGATAGATAGACATTATAAAATAAATATGTAAAAAAATACTGTAAAAATTTACTTCATGACTTGTCTCTCTGTCTGTCTGTCGGTCTGTCTGTCGGACTGTCTATCTGTCGGACTGTCTGTCTGTCGGACTGTCTGTCTGTCGGACTGTCTGTCTGTATGTTCTTTATAGAAACAAAAACTACTCGACGGATTTTAACGAAGCTTGGTACGATTATTTTTCATACTCCTGGGCAGGTTATAGTATACTTTTTATCACGCTACAATCAATAGTAGCAGAGCCGAGTGACCTGTTAGAAAGCGTAAGGCCCAAGCCGCCGCGGCAACGGAAAAGTAACCAAGTATTGATTCATTTGTTAGGTGTCACCGCCATGCTGTCCTGTAGGATTATTCTGGCTGTATACCGACTGATCACTGACTGATTGTTTCTGATCTGGCACATTTATAGGGACTAATCTACGTAATCAGCAGCCGTTCTTCAAGATTCCATTACTAATAATATAGACAAATAGATAAATATTCTCTAATACATAAAAAATACGCGAAAAAGAATTCCAGACATGATAAAATTACAATGTATGCGGTCATATCGCTTCCAATTTTAAAAACAATTGAATGCAAATTATAATTGCCGATTCAATCAATTAAATTGGATTGTATATAAGCAATTCCTGTGTCTGTCACTCATTCCATACTCCACTATAAAACGTGTCTTCAAAAGGAATAAATTGATTCCATTGAGCAGTCTACTGCTAACAACGCGAGTCAAGGCTCCCCTCATACTCGTACTTTGTAGGTAATGATGATACATGTTGGGCCATCTTCATTTATTAGAGTTCCTTAAATGTTAAATATGGTCCCTTATCTTAAACATCAAATGTGGATGTAAGGAAGCGTTCCATCATCTTTTCGCCCCAAGCCACCCTCACCTGCCCGTGGTCTTCTTCTTAAATAACAGACGAGGCTCTGGCAAACCGACTGGTGGCGGTATAACCATCACGATTGAAGGCGTAACTAAATACCACAGGCTGATGGGCAGCAGCGTAATCGAGCGAGGAGCTACGCCCTGCGATCGCCAACCCGCCTGCCCATCATCGCGATTAGGTATGTGTATAGCCTCCAGGTGATTCCCTAGAGAGGCGAACAACTGGAGAGACCTATGTCCAGCAGTGGACTGCGATAGGCTGATGATGACGACCTCAGGCGGAATTTCAAATAGTTAGGTATGTGGAACTTATGTCTGCGGTCCCTTCAAGCAGTTTGATGAAAATTAAGCTTCTATGGATTGACTAACTGACGACGGTATGTTAGAAAATAAGACTGTATTGTAATATGGTCTTAATTTCGAACATTTACAACTGTATTGTATTACAGTCTTAATTTCTAACATTTCGTTGTAGAGCGATAGCTTTTTTAATTTTACAGGGGCATTGAGACCTAAAGAATAGTACTACTTCCGATGATCGTGAAATTCGGAAAAATGGAAGGAATTTAAAGAAAATTTTGTAATCTTTTTCTGTCTTATGAAAATCTTATGTGTCTCATTTTACGGAACCTTCGATTAGCAAGTACAACTCCCAATTGGCCGGTTTTTATTACGTTTTACATGATTTGCGTGTCTCGTCTCAGTTCATTTTGCGTTCGCGACGCATCACGACTTTTTTGATACAAACCACGTTTATTCACAATAGCGATCGTGAACATCTAATTACAGTTTTTATATTATATAAAGGTTACAATACGACATTTGTTTGTATTAAAAGGCCAGTTGTGTTCTGTTTGCAACTAAGTTTAATTAATGATAAGCATTAATGTGTCCGATTTGAAATGATGATGATTTGAAAAATTGTCCGGATTGATTGAGCGTGAGATAGATATCAAGTTGGTATGTACTCGGAGGTAAATGAAGACTATTATTAAGTCTCAAAACTCGTTATAGCAAACAAAGTGACCTTTGCATTGATTGTTGTAGTGAGATTGTTAATTTAATTGTTGATTATACCACCTCCTTTCCAATGTGAATATTGATTCTCAGCTATTTTTGTAATCACAGGAAAGAAACAAGCTACCTATAAATAAATATTAAATAGCAAAACTCTTGAGTTTATAGGTAGGTAGGTCGGTTTTTAGGAATAAAGCCCTGTGCTTTATTCGAAAATTTACTGCTTCTACACATTATAAATAAAAACTCTTTGATATAAATAACGTGTTTAGTCAAATAAAACCACTATTTTCCCTAATGTAAATTTTCATTAATGTACAATTTGTTGGTATTGTATAGGTACATAGCAATGATTATCTTAATTCAGAATGACCAAAACAAAAAATATAATTTTCTGCCTGTACTTACTATGTTTGCCGAGAAGGGATTTGCGCAGATTGGCTGGCGAGTACTGGATGCGAGAAGCCCAATTAGGATTGAGTTCTTGTACGTGTTTGTGTTGTTTTAAATAAATAAAGCTGATTTTCCACCTGAGGAGTGAGGCGAGACAAGATGAGGCGAGAATTGAAATCAATCTGACCCTATTCCACTAAAGTGCTCGCGATAGCTACCGCTAAGAGAATGGGTTCTGACAGGTCTTGACCAAATGGAGTATAGTGACAAACAACAATACTGTTGCAGAGTTAATACATTGGGAGCAATACGGTTCATTTTTACACAAACAAATATTTCAATCACGCCTCGCCTCGCCTCGTCAGTCCACACTTCCACCAAAGATGCGCGAGGAGAGAATTGAAATTTTGCATTCCATACAAATTTCAATTCTCATCTCGCCTTGCCCCTCTGGTCCATCTTACCTTTATTCTTAAAACCTATTCCAGGTTCTTCGCAATTAAAAGCTGGTTCCTAGAATACCGAAATTTCACATATGGCGTCCAATTTGATGATTTAAAAGTAGTGGGCCACTACACACAGATGGTGTGGGCTACGAGCCACCAGTTGGGATGCGGAGTGGCCCTCTGTCCGGGAGGCCCGTGGGGTCAGTTTTACAACTACGTGTGCCACTATTGTCCTATGTAAGTATTTTTAATAACAACTCTGCAAGGATATAAGGATGTAAGGGAGTAACCTATCATCTCTTCGCTCCAAGCCTACCTCATCTGCCCGTGGTGCATCCTGCCGAATAACAAACGAAGCGCTGGCAACCTATTGGTGGCGGTATAACCATCACAATTGAAGGCGTACCTCGATATTACAGGCTGATGACGGACAGCAGCGTCACCGGAGCGAAAAGCCCTGCGATCGCCAACCCGTCTGCCCAGCCAGAGTGGCGATTATGGGCATATCCACCGGAGGTTTGCCCTAAGTACGACTGGAGAGGCCAACCTATATCCAGCTGTGGACTGCAATAGACTGATGATGATGATAATGAATTGTGACACAAAAACACCCGTATTCACAAACATTACTTATCTATGAAAACTAACACATATACAAAGTAAGGCGTTTACAATGGCGGCCGGCACCCAAGTGTTGTCTATGCATAGGTCTTTGGTACTCAAAAACCTACGTCTCATTTGGTCATCACATCACGATAGAGAACATCATCGACATGGGTCACTGGATTTGTAAGCTAAAGAGGCAGTGGGCTGGTCATGTCAGCCGCAGAACTAACAACCGTTGGGGTAAACAAATTTTGGAATGGGTACGTTTGGGAGGCGTATGTCCAGCAGTGGACTGCAAGCAGGTTATGATGATTATGACAACTGACACGTTAGACATCCTATGCTGGGTTTACTAGTAAACAGTTATCACAAAATATTTATTTCTTTTTCAGAGGTAATTACGACGGCATTACACAGTTTCCCTACAAATCGGGAGAGCCCTGTGACGATTGCCCCAACGACTGTTCGGACGGCCTTTGTACCAACCCATGCCCTTACCGTGATACATGGAGCAACTGCCACGAATTTTTGAACTATCCAGAAGTGTGTGAAAAGACATGTAAAGCATCTTGCACGTGCGGCAAAACACACATATACAAAAATTACCCCTTTTTATAATCTGAAAAAGATTTTTTAACTCGTCTACCTAAAGGAGCTATCTTACTCTTAGGTGGAGACAACTGACGAGTGACTAATGTGGTTACTTATCCGTTGCCGTAACGACGTGGTCTTCGTTACTTTTCCGTCAGGCGAGGGTAAGCCACTAAAAAAATCAGGCTTGTGAATAGCATTGTTCTCCTAAAATCCTACATGACTACGTATACCTTACATACCTATTTTTTTTTTTTTAATTAAATGGCTTTGCACTGAGGTTGTGCATTACATACCTATTCTACATTTAAAATTCTTCTCTCTTACAATATTTAAATTGTTGGACGTCAATAAAACTGTAAACTATTTATTGCTTTTTAATACCTCAAATTGTTACAATCTGGACACGTACTGGATTTGAAATCCGACATAGATGTCCTTAACGAAAAGAAATAACGAAATCTATACATATAATAAAAATGTAACGAGTCGCTGTCTGTACATGGAAGATATATGTGAAAAAATATTATGGGAGGCCTTTATTAATGCAATAGTACCCAAAACAATGATTTTTGGAATTTTTGTCTGTTTGTCGGTTTGTCTGTTTGTCTGTATGTTTGTGCACGCTAATCTCAGAAGCCGCGTATCCGATTAAGATGCGGTTTTCACTAATATATTGCTGGAAGCTTCCCTTAACATTTAGTGTTTGTTTCATGATAATCGGTCCATAAATAAAAAAGTTACGCCGATTTAACTAATCACGTCGAGCTTTTTGCGCGGGTAGGTTAGGTTAAGCGCGCCGAGATCTGCGCCGCGCCGCTGCCAGCTACCAAGCACTAGGGGTCTATAAATACATAATATTGTATGTATTTGGTATACGTGAGGCATTTTCTTATGATAAATTTTATCTTTTTCTTAATTAAAAAAAAAAACACGTAAAGTACATCTAATACAATTAATTGCTCTTTTGTTTCCTATAATTACCACTGCCGTGGGTTGTGAAGGGTTGTGAAATGTTTTTAAAGCTATAAGTTTGAAACTTAATTTTTAACAATTAAGGTAAAATCACTACCCAAAGAAACTATTCCACGCGGACGCAGTCGCGGGCACAGCTAGTAAGAAATAAGTTGGCTTTATCCGAGCCTACTTAACACTTTAGTGATAGCTCATAGACTTATTATGCTACCGCCTAATATTTTGATAGTTAAACAGTCAAAATGTTTACATATATTGTCAGAAATACATTTACATTGACAACAAACACTAAAAACATAATGTACCATACAACAAAATACATTATACGACGATAAAAACCGACGTGGTCGAATCGGAACTAAGGCTCTCCCTAATTATAAGTTAGTTTCGATGTCGAATTTTGTTTCACGCTAATGCTCGGTAGGTGGACTGGCTCGGTAGCTCAATTGGTAGTGACCTCTGCCTTCTGAGCCAAGGGTCGTGGGTTCGATCCCCACACATTACAAACATTTGTGTGCATGAACATGTCTGTTTGTATTGGTCTGGGTGTTTTCTATGTATAATATGTATTTATTTACAAAAAAAAATGTATCTAAGTAAGTTTATCAGTTGTCTAGTACCCATAGTACAAGCTTCGGCTTAGTTTGGGGCTAGATGGCGCTGTGTGGCCCAGCGTGGCATGTCTTGGGTTAAATGCCACCTACGTGTCATGTAAATGTCACCTACGTGCGAAAACATCCTTGTCGGTCTGTAATAGCTTGCGCAGATGAGGGATTTTTGTCCGCGGACTTGTATGTCCGCTAAAATAGATCGCTTACAACTGTATCGAGTAACATAGCCTTCCATAGCCATAGTTGAGTTCGCGGTAAATCCGCGGCGGAATTTTGATTCGCGGAGCGTACTTTTTTCTCCGCCGCGGAGAAAAGTCCGCCGTCTGCGCAGACCATAATAGAGGTACTAGAGGTAGAAAATAATACGTTATCCTTAGTGAGGTAAGCCCGACTCGCACTTGACCAGTCTTTATTTGTATGAAGAAATGTTTGTAAAATCGTATATACCTAATATAAATTTGATTTCATTTTACAGCTGATTTATCGCATTAAAATAAATTTCTTGATATTACGTTATGATTGCTTCGGGTTATCTAAATATACCTATAAATAAAATAGAATACATTATTTCTCACATAAAGGTAATATAGACGAATTTGTTATGTCGTGCTCCATATGGTCATCGTTTCTCGTATTTTTAAATATTGTCTTAATGTTACATAGCAGCTCAAGAAAATCACGAGAATTGACACGTAAGTATGAAAACTAATGATTATTTCTCGGTACTTTAATTGACTAACGGTCTCATATAATAATATGTATGAAGGAAAAGGTAGAAAACCGAATATTGAAACAGCCGGCTGATCTAACAAATCATTTTCATAAAACTTTCGGGCAATTTTAATGATTACTTACCTATAATATTAATACTGCCTACTGCGGTCACTAACCCGCCTGCCCGCCTTAACCCGCCTTAGCGTGGTGACTAAGGAAATTCCCCCAGACGACAATTGTCTTTAGGGAAAGCCTATGATGATGATAAAACAATTTATACAATTCATTTCATTATTTTACAAACTTACCCAACCTTCAAACAAACTTAGTTATCAGACATGACATTTTTATATTTGCAATTTGTTAAGATATTTCTCAAAATCAGTAAACATTTCTATAACATTTTCAGAGTTTTTCCCTTCAGATCAAATTCCCGACGGTGATGCTTTCAACCCTAAACGAGTTATAGTCCGTAGAAAAATATTACGATATCACAACTATTACCGTAGCAAAGTAAGGCCAAGAGCGTCAAACATGCTAGAAATGGTAAGAATAATATTTATACATAAGCCATGTCCCCATCAGGGCTTATTTATGGAGACACAGGGTCGCTGGTCATCGGTAATAACGATGCTCCTTAAACGTCTCCATGCCGTATTTGAGAAAACTCATCTCATATTTACAGTCGACTTGAATCCCTTGGCCAGGAATAAAGATTTAACACTACTACTTACTATAAATTTTTAGCGAGGTCAAATCACCTAGGTGATTATACGCAGGTGACTAAGGTGGAACAATTCGTTTTCTCCCCCTCGCTTCGCGCAAAGACGCAGGCCGCAAAAAAAACAAACATACGTCGAAGTATGAAAGCGTTCAAGGAGACGCTATTGCATCACGTACGGAGGGCGACGCGGCAACCTACGCATACGCCGCGTAGCTTATCCCGCCATTCTACAAAGCTAAATGAAAAACGCCCGACGCGAGGCGTCTCCTTAAGGCCACCTTAGTCTCACCCAACCACCGCGCCTGTCGCCCTCACCCTGAAGGCCCACTGAGATGCCGTTTCACGCCCCGCCTAAAGAACCCTAAAGAAGAAGGATCCTAAAGAAGTTTTTAAATCGTTCATTAATCCTAACTTATTCGTATTCGTTGATATTTCAGACATGGAGCGAACTAGCATATAGTCAAGCTACGAGCTATGCGGCCCGCTGCCATTTTGTTAGTCGATACGATTCGGCTAGTGTTTTGCCGGGTTTGGGATATTGTGGCCAAAATATTTACGTCGCTCAGAATAAAACTCCATGGTAGATATATTTTTTATTCTCTAGGCTACACATAAATATAAAACTGTCCATCAGTATGACATCTATCAGAAGGGTTTGGCTTTAGCCAAAACCTTGTAAAAAGCTAAAGCTTTTGTATGTAGAATTTAAAACTGAAGGAGCTAGCAGATTTTAGAAATAAACCTTACACCGTTAGGCTGTCATTAGATTTCTTTGCTTGGCACCGACTGAATAAGTTTTCTTTCTTTTATAATAAAATGATCGCGGCTAGTCGTAGTCATCCAGCCAGCGGTAACAATTGGGATATACTTATTAATCTAATATTTTTAACATTGATTATAATATTGATAAGTAAGTACATAGTTATATTGTTTAAATGTCCACGTAAGTTAAAGTCTAAAGATTCTTCTGAAGTCTGGGAAAAAAAGGAATGAGTACCTACTTGTTCGTTCTGTTTTCTTAATATCCAAGGAGCTCAATCTATTTAGAGAGCAAGCGTGGTGGTATAGTTTTATCTATATATATAAAAGAACATGTCCTGACTGAACGAGCAACGCAGAGCCGAACCGCTGAAGCGAATGCAACGAAATTTTGCATGTAGGTTACATTTATGACGTAGGCGTCCGCTAAGAAGGGATTTTTCGAAATTCACCCGCTAAAGGGATAAAATAGGGGGCGAAGCCGCAGGGGCACAGCTAGTCTTTATTTATAGGATGTTTGAAAAGGTCTTTTCACCACTGAAATAAGAAATGTTGACTGACTTATAGGACTTATAGGTAACAAGCATTAACATTTCAGGCTACATGTGATAAAAAAATGGATACTTCAGGGTGATAACTTTACGTATGGTGAACCGATCGACGACATATATGCCGTACGACACTATATTCAGGCTGTGTGGGCCACTACTCACAAAGTGGGGTGCGGGGTGGCCGTCTGCTCCGGAGGGCCATGGGGCCAGTTTTATAACTATGTTTGCAATTACTGCCCTGAGTGAGTATCCGTGAAGTTTTTTTTAAGATGATGGGAGATGGTTTGGTATATTTACAAAATGTGTTACCTATAAGTATTACATTGCCAAAAAGAGCGGCGATAAGTGGATACTTATCGCCGATAACTTAAATGGAAGTAACACTTTCCGCGGTCAAACGACGAATGGACGTTACGCTAAAACATGTTAGCAGCTAAAAACACTAGTGATGCAGGTATGTAAATAATCAACGGGGAACGTGTCCATGTTACACATGTAGTACAAACTATGTGGATATACTCTTTTTATAGTAATACAACCTAGGGACTCGTTGCCTGATGGAAAACGAAAGAAAAAGCCCAAGACACTGTAATGCAACGGAGAAATAAATCAAATCAATTACTAAATCCTATAAAATACGAGTGTTTGTGCGCCTTAAATGTAAGTTAGTAGCTATAAACCGAGTGATCCAGAAATGAAACCGAAGTAACGTAATTGATTCGAAAATACTTACTTAAATGTTCACTATGTAGAGCCTTTCGAAGCTATCGAACCATATGGTTAAATAAGTTCCATTCCAATATTACGCCTTTTCCTACCAGTCTAGTCTGAGGCTAATCAAAAACAAATATGAACTTGACTTGCCTTCACATTTTTATCTTTCAGATTTAAATACGAAATAGCCCGATTTCCCTACAAAGAAGGAAATCCGTGCGGTGATTGTCCCCTTGACTGCGTAAATGGAACCCTTTGCACAAACTCATGTCCTTACACGGATATTTTCTCTTGTTATAAAATATTGGACAAACACAGGCCAGAATGTGAAGAAGAGTACCACTGTAAAGCAACATGTCTGTGTGGGAGTACACGGATCCACAAAAACTATCCCTTCAATTAATTTAATATAAGTAAGTTATGTCGAACGCTTCACGAAGTAACTACCTACTAGTGTGCGATGGAAAGGCCCCATATACTTACGGTAGGTACGACTCATCGGTAGGATCAATCTGACGTTCGTTACAATCGATCTAGAAGCGATTTCGACTTTAGTTGAATATGTAAACATAAAATGTAGATTCGTTATTTCAATCGGTCTGTAACTAGTCGGCAGAACAATCGTGCCGTACCTATATGGAGCCCATCGTGCATATGGTGTTTAATTTCTGATTTTTGACTACCTTATTAAGAGAGGTAGGGCATAGCGAATCTTCGCTCGAATTGAGCCGCCCGTCCGGGGAAGGACCTCCACCCTATAGAATACCGCAGTCAAATGACCTCTGGGTCGTGTTTCTGCCGGTGAGTAGGGTTTCCGGAGCTCGTGGGGGGTTAGGGTTGGGCCGGCATGGCGGTGGCAACTGACAGGTAACTGACCAGTTACTTGCCCGTTGTCACAGCGACTTGGGCTTCTCTTTCGCTTTCCATCAGGTGTAGGGAAGCCATTATGTCGAGCCACTATAAAAAAAAAAAAAAAAATATTATTCTGTTCCCTATTAAGACAATCAAAAGAAAAAGAAAACGCTTGTTCGATGGACAGATCGCGTGATTTTGTACCATGAAAAACGAACGACGATCTCTTGTGGATCCTCAACGTCGATCGTCGTGGAGTTAATTCGTAAATACCACGAGAGGGGTAAATAGGAGGGTGTACGAGCTACGTCTTACATGATGCAGCCGTCAACAGCGACCTAGATGCAGCGACCTGACCGATGGACCGAGCGCAGATGGACGGCACACAAGCGAAGAGCCTCTAGTTTAAAAACAACCCCTTTAGTGTAAAAACACGTAATCCGTCCATCGAACGAACGTTTTCGATTGTTATAGAAGAGCCTCTGATATTTTGGTATTGAAAATAATAAAATATTAAACATGTTAATTCTAAACATTGTGTCCTCTTAATTACCTACTTATTTAGATAGTAGTTTACTTAAAGATTACATTAAATGGGATTGCCTTATGAGATCACAATCGGTAGACTCTCACGACATAATAATACCTACCACTCCACCTAGAGACTGGTCACTGATTACGTCAGAAATTCATGTTATTCACAAGAAAAAAGTCAGGATGTGTGTGGTACGTAGGGCCGTCAACTGCATTCGTATTGTCTGTTTCATTTTAGTCTGGGAGAAGATATTGTTTAGAGGTTTTCCATTGGGGAGTTCCGAAGCAAGAATTAAAGTTCCATTTAGCAAATTACATAAATTAATGCATTATTTTGCAACTATACGAGTACTCAAACTTTTGTTTATTTTCTCAGGAGTATAATAGTAATTTTAGTGCAATTTGGGCAGTTAACCACTTTTGTTCTATTAGGTATCTACGCTCTTTTTGGAAAGTCGTCCATTAAAGCTTTGTCTATGCTGTATATGATACTAAATACGATATTTAAGTACAGTAGGTGCACATATAATATTGTACAAGTGTTTAGTTCAAAATTTAGTTGTAACAGACGTGTACATAAGTATGTGCTAATGTGGACAAGTTATAAAGGTAAAGAAACTTGTAAATTTATTATAGAGAGAGTAGAGAATAGTGCGGAATTTTTCGTGAGGTGGTCCGACTCGCACTTGGTCAGTTTATGAAGAATTGTTTGTAAATTTGTATGTAATATGAATTTGATTGCATTTTACGGCTGATTTATCGCACTAACATAAATTTCTTGATAAAACGTTAAGATTGCTCCAGGTTATCTAATCATAGAAATGAAATAAAATACATTATTTCTTACATCAAGGCAATACTTACTTATAGAAGAATTTGTTATGTCGTGCTCCATATGGTCGTCGTTTTTCGTCTTTTTTAATATTGTCTTAATGCTACATAGCAGTTCAAGACAATCACGAGAATTAACACGTAAGTATGAAAACTAATGATTATTTCTTGGTTCTTTAATTGACTTACGGTCTTATTATTGTATGAAAAAAAATATTAGAAAACCGAATATTCTTCTTCTTCTTCTCGAGTCGATGACAAAACGATAATAATATGTTGTGAGACCAAAACTCTGAGACGCGGATAGCTCCATCACTGGCGGTCAGCAAGTCCCCGTATCGTAATGAAGCCTACGGCTGATGTCCCCAACAATAGCTGCCTTGTCCAGCGAGAAGCCCTCAATGTTGACCGACATCACGCTCAGAGCTGACTTTGGTTCAGATGTAATTGGCGGAAGGCCGGGCCCCCGCTTTGAGGTGGTCCGCTTATTTAGTCCTGACAAGGACTGTTTGTTTAGCCCTAAAAAGGGCTGCTTGGGCCTTGAGAAAGGCTTCATTTGTTTTGTCATCGTGGTGTAAGGATCAGCCAATCTGCGTTACCGACTAGACTGTCCACGCAGATTGTTGCCCGGGGTGCGCCATACGTGGAGGCTCCTTACATGCGCCCCAAAATTGAAACAGCAGTTCGATTCAACATCACTGTACACAAAATGACTTGGTATATTTTCCATCATAAAACTTGTAGGCAATTTAAATGATTGCCTATGATATAAATACTACATACTCCGGTCACCAGCCCGCCTGCTAAGCGTGGTGACTAAGGAAATTACCCCAGATGACAATTGCCTCTACTCCCCTAGAGGGCCTATGATGATGATAAAACAATATATACAACTCATTTCATTATTTTTAATTGGATACACTTACCCCTAACTTCCAACAAACTTAGTCATCAGACAAGACATTTTTATATTTACAATTTGTTAGGATATTTCTCATAATCAGTTAACATTTCTATAAGAGTTTTTCCCTTCAGACCAAATTCCCGATGGTGGTGCCATCAACCCTAAAAGAGATATAGTTCGTAGAGAAATAATACGACACCACAACTATTACCGTAGCAAAGTAAGGCCAAGAGCGTCAAACATGCTAGAAATGGTAAGAAAAATATTTATACACTAGCTGTGCCAGCGGCGTCGCACGCGTGGAAATCGGCTTTCAAAAGCAACGGTCTTCCATAAAATAGTTCTTCCTAAATTTTAAGTTAGACCTGTAGCAAAAGGTACATTGGTGAAAACCGCATTTAATTCCATGCAGTAGTTTTTGCGTGATGCGTATTGAAACATACAGTCAAAAATGTCTCCCGTTTTCCCAACACTTCCCGTCACTGCCCTGCTCCTATTGATTGTAGCGTGATGAAAAGTATACTATAACCTGCCCAGGAGTATAAAGAATAATTGTGCCAAGTTTCGTTAAAATCCGTTCTGTAGTTTTTGTTTCTATAACGAACATACAGACAGACAGACAGACAGACAAAAATTTTACTGATTGCATTTTTGGCATCAGTAGCGATCACTAATCACCCCCTGATAGTTATTTTGAAAAAATATTTAATGTACAGAATTGACCTCTCTACAGATTTATTATAATATATTTATACATAAGCCGTGTTCTTATCAGGGCTTAAGGACACAGAGGGGCGCTGGTCATCTATACTTATAATAAATCTGTAGAGAAGTCAATTCTGTACATGGAATATATTTTCAAAATAACTATCAGGGGGTGATTAGTGATCGACACTGATGCCAAAAATGCAATCAGTAAAATTTTTGTCTGTCTGTCTGTATGTTCGTTATAGAAATAAAAACTACTGGACGGATTTTAACGAAACTTGGTACGATTATTCTTCATACTCCTGGGCAGGTTATAGGATACTTTTCATCACGCTACAATCAAAAGGAGCAGAGCAGTGAAGGAAAGTGTTGGGAAAACGGGAGAATTTTTTATCTGCATGTTTGATCGCGCATCACGCGAATACTACTGCATGGATTTAAATGCGGTTTTCACCATTGTAATGCTAGAGGTCTAACTTAAAATTTAAGTACCATTTTATATAAGTCAGTTATTTTTGAAACCCGATATCCACGCGTGCGACGCCGCCGGCACAGCTAGTCGGAAATAAAAGCCTCCATGTCGTATGTTTGAGAAAACTTATTTTAGTTACAGTCGACTTGAATCCCCTGGTCAGGAGATTTACCTCCACTTCTATCAATTTTTAACGGGGTCAAATGACCTAGGTGATTAGGCGAAGGTGACTAACGTGGAACAATTCGTATGCTCGGCGGCCCCCTTCGCGCAAAAACGCAGGCCGCGAAAAAAGCTCGTTCGCATCACGCACGGAGGCCGACGCGGCAATCTAGCCTCCCGCCCGCGTTGCTTGTCGCACCATTCTACAAACAAGTCTAAATGGAAAAGCGTCCAGGACGTGTTTTTTTATAAAACGAGCGTTCAGGTTGACCTCACTCCATCTAATGGTAAGCGGTCGTGAGATCCAAATGTTAGGTCGACAGGCATAACCACGGCATAACCACTAGTCCATACACCCACCGCGCTTGTCGCCCTCACCCTTAAGGCCCACTGAGATGCCGTTTCACACCCCGCCTAAAGAACCTTAAAGAAGTTATTAAATCATTCATGAATACCTAAATTCATCGGATTTGTTGATATTTCAGACATGGAGCAACCTAGCACATAGTCAAGCTACAAGCTATGCGGCCCGCTGCCATTTTCGTCAATACGATTCTGATAATATTGTTAGCATTTTGCCAAGTTTGGGAAATTGTGGCCAAAATATTTACGTCGCTCAGAATAAAACTTCATGGTAGATATATTTTTAATTCTAGATCATATATGACTATCTATCAGCAATCCAGCCAGCGGTATAAATTGGGACATATTGATCTTTGATTATTAATACTTAAATTACTATCGATATTGATAAAAGGTTGTTAATAGGTATGTCCACGTAAGTTTAAGTCAAAGATTCTTCTGTAGTCTGGGTAAACAAAGAATGGGTACTTGCTCGCTCTGTTTTTCATAATATCCAAGGAGCTCGATCTATTTTGAGACTAAGTGCGGTTAGGTATACTTTATAAAGTATGTTTTAAAATGTCTTTTCACTTAACAACTGAAATAAGAAGTGTTGAATGGCATAATATATAAGTACTAAAGTAACAAACATTAAAATTTCAGGCTACATGTGATAAAAAAATGGATACTTCAGGGTGATAACTTTATGTATGGTGTACCGATTGAGGACATGGATGCCGTACGACACTACATTCAGGCTGTGTGGGCCACTACTCACAAAGTGGGGTGCGGGGTGGCCGTCTGCTCCGGAGGGCCATGGGGCCAGTTTTATAACTATGTTTGCAATTACTGCCCTAAGTGAGTACCGGTTAAGTTTTTTTTAAGATGATGAGAGATGGTGTGTTATTAACGGTACGCGTAATACGAGTATAGGTACCACATTTTGTTAATATACTAACAAAATGTGGTATATAAAACCTACCGTTACTAACTAATCGTTTTATTATTTGATTTTAAGAAGTTGCAAAAAGAGCGGCGATAAGTATTCTAACTTTGAAGTAACAGCTCGGCCACATTAGGGTTTTCCGCGTTCAAACGACGAATGGACGTTACGTTAAAACAGGTTAGCAGCTAAAAACACTGTGTGGCCGGTATGTAAATAACGAATGGGGAATGTGTCTATGTTACACATGTTATTAGTAATTATTTTTGGTGAAAGTATGTGAATATATTTTTTATTACACTTATTCTTAGACTCGTTGCCTGATGGAAAACGAAAAAGCCCAAGACACTGTGATTGCAACGGCGAAATAAATCAAATCAATATTAAAATTTGTAAGTTAGCTCTGGTTTTAAGCCGAGTGATCTCGAAATGAGACGGAAGTCACTTAATTGATTCGGAAATACTTACTTAAATGTTCAATAAGTAGAGCCTTTCGAAGCTATAGAACCGTATACCTACTTAGTTAAATAAGATCCAAGTAGAGGCTAATCAAAAACAAATATGAACTTGACTTGCCTTCACATTTTTATCTTTCAGATTTGAATACGACATAGCCCAATTTCCCTACAAGAAAGGAAATCCGTGCGGTGATTGTCCCCTTGACTGTGTAAATGGAACCCTTTGCACAAACTCATGTCCTTACAAGGATATTTCCTCTAACTGTTCAAAAATATTTGACATACATAGGCCACTATGTGAAGAAGAGTACAACTGTAAAGCAACATGTCTGTGTGGCAATACACGGATCCACAGAAACTATCCCTTTAATAAATTTAAGAAGTATTAAGTATGTCGATTGCTTCACGAAGCAAAGACTAGTATGTGCGGTGAAAAGGTGCTATATATATTAAATATGTACAAATAATACAGTACGATTCATCGTTAGGATCAATCTGACATTCATAACATAAAATAAAATAATTTGTTTTTGCAAATAGATTCACGAGTAATATTTTTGCACGTCAAACATTTACTACTAGCACTTAGTATATTCCTTTGGAAACTAAATATTAAACATGTTAATTCTAAACTTTGTGTCGTCTTAATTACGTCTTAATATTTTTATACACATGACAGGTTACAATCAAAAGAATGACATATAAAATATACAATTATAATCTGGATTGCAATCCAATAATTATATTATATATAATAATTGTTGCGGCTGGAGCTGGCGTCAGGGGGTGTGGAATCAATGCAAGGAACGGGAAACCACAAAAACACTTTAATGCCCAGCCGCGATGGACTGTATAACTTATAACAATAATTTACAAAACAACAATAAAAACCATAGCAACAAAATTCTCTTAAAAAACTATTATATTTGGTGGTCCAAATATAAAACTATGTTCAAAACTGGTAAAAAGGTAAAATCATATAAAAAGGTCGTTCTGTCCGCAACAATACTATTATTGGATTGCAATCCAGATTATAATTCCAGTATTTAGATAGTACTTAGTTTACTTAAAGATTACATTACATGGGATTGCCTTATGAGATCACAATCGGTAGACTCTCACGACATATTAATACCACTCTACCCAGAGACTGGTCACTGATTACGTCAGAAATTCATGTTATTCATAAGAAAAAAGTCAGAATGTGTGTGGTACGTAGGGCCGTCAACTCTACCTACGCATTCTTATTGTCTGTTTCATTTTAGTCCGGGACAAAATAATTTTAATAGACCATGGTGCTTACTATTGTGGACTGGAGCTCCGAAGCAAGAAAGTTTAATTTTACAAATTACTTAAATTAATGCATTTTCTTTGCAAGTATACGAGAACGCAAACTTTTGTTACTTTTCTTAGGAGTAGAATAAGTTCAGTGCGAGTTAGTCGACGTATGATCCACTTTAGTTATATTATTTATGCTCGTTTTTGAAAAGTCATTTATTAAATTTAGCTTTGTCTATGCTATATGTAGGTATATGATACTACATACGATATGTATAGTAGGCTCATATATAATATTGTACTACTTAGTGTTTAGTTCAACCCTGTAACAGACGTGTACATAAGTATGTGCTAATGTGGACGAGTTATAAAGGTAAAGAAACTTGTAAATTTATTAACGTTGTCATTTCTTCGGCCTCTTTATATTGGAAAAAGTATCTACTACTACCTATTAGACAATATAGTACTAAGACAAATTAGGGATAGAGTCATGGAATGTACTGGAGCCTTAGACTGTATGAGGTGTTTAAATGTGGTATAATGTGATATAAAATTATTGTAAACACTATAATGAAAAGAGCAACTACATATACCTACGAGTTGGGATGTAAGGAAGCGGCCTATCATCTTTTTGCTCCAAACCACCCTCACCTGCCCGTGGTGCATCCTGCCGAATAACAAATGAGGCTCTGGCGACCAACTGGTGGCGGTATAACCATCACAACTATCACGATTGAAGGCGTAGCTAAATAACACAGACCGAAGACGGGCAGCAGCGTCACCGAAGCGAGAGACTAGGCATGGCGATTATGGGTAGGTATATCCTCCAGATGTTTGCTCTAAGTGGCGAACAACTGGAGAAGCCTATGTTCAGCAGTGGACTGCAATAGGCTGATGATGGTGAACGAACAAATATGACTTGTCTTAACTAGGTAACGGTTTTGTAACATTTGACAACATCATTGTATTTTTTAAGATACTGATTTATCTAATTTGGCGAAATTATAGTGCTTTTAGGCGTGTAGGTAATATAGACAGACATTCCTCATGTCTAGTCATGTAGGTGTGGTAGAAACAACTCCTCAGTTTGCACAAAGTACCAACTACTTACTGTTATGTATTCCCGGTGGTCTATTGGTTAAAGACGGTTGCTTTCCAATTCCATACGGGCAAGCAGCGGTTCAAGCCTCGCCACGTACCAATGTGTTTTAAAATTCTTTGTTTGGACCTTGGTTTAGGTACTAGCTGTAACGGATGAAAATATACGCCTTTATGGTACAGTAGATAGTTTATCGCAAGTTTAAATAGTTTATGCACAAACACATGAAACAAATGTGGGAAGGCATAGCGCGGTGGCACTCCGAGATCGATTGGCAGTAGACCAACCGTTACAAATAATTTGCAAACCGCGGTAGGTGCGACATCGGGCTACCTTACATTAGATTAATAAAAATGTACAAATAAAATTCAAAGTTCAAATACATAATGCGTTGCTAACACTAGCTAAGCTAACGCGTCATGGTCTGGTATTTCTAAATATACCCATTTATCTATAGCTATCATTGCCGTTTCTACTATTGTAGTAAAGTAAGCGTTCGGCTAAGTGCATAACATGTCGCAGCCAATTGTTTGAAATAGCCGTTCACCTACACGGCTGAGAAGCGGTCTCCACTCTAAAACTCTTATGAAATGAAATGTAACGGACAGCAGCGTACAAATAAGCTAGCATGAACTGTTAGCTAGCATGTAGGTACCACATCATCATCAGCCTATTGCAGTCCACTGCTGGACATAGGCCTTTCCAGTTGTTCACCACTTAGGGCAAACATCTGGAGGATATACCCATAATCGCCACGCTGGGTAGGCGGGATGGCGATCGCAGGGCGTAGCTTCTCTCTCCGGTGACGCTGCTGTAGGTACCTATTTATCATAAATAAAAAACCTCAATGCGGCCTACAACCCAGCCAAAAAAAGCGTGGTGACAAACCCAAATGATAAATCTATGTTCTATGTTCTCCAAACGGTCGTCGTCTTCAGGCTCATGATGATACAACATTCATTACGTTGCACACTGATTAATACAACCCTAGTTATATGGAAGGATCATTGCAATATGTAGATATATCTCGCAATATTAAAAAAGTCAGGCGGTTTGTCTGCAACACATACATTGTTGTGTCGGAGGGTTAACAGCATGGGCCGGCAGGTGAGTCAGCAGGTGGGGTGCTTACCGGCGCGGAACTGGCCATAGCGTCTGGTGCTCCTTTGGCCCATTTACTCACGCCTTGGAATATCAGTATTAAGTATTACAATTGGTAGAGGCGTCATTGGAGCATAGGTTTGTTTATATCTTAGTGTACTTTTTAGCTGGGATTTCGTAATTAAAAAAGAACTTAACTGTAAATACAAGCAGCTTTTTGGCTTAGTTTAGGCACCAGTCTCAGCGGAAGTAGTATTGAAACTGCATTGAGACTGTGTCATGAAACTATTTTTGAGGTGAGAACTATTTTGAGAGAAAATTAGCATTTTTACTTTATTATAATTTACTTACTTAGTTCGAGTCCAAAATTGTAGAGCAAAAGATGTCAACGCGTTAATTAAATATTTTATTGTAAAATAAATATGACATTTGAAGCGTACATGAAAGGGTAGTTTGGGATTGTTTTTGGGGCTAAAAATCTAATATGATACCTTAGGCTGTTGATTCGATAAGAATAAATAAATATGACAATCTGAATTCATACGAAAGGATTGTAAGGGGTTGGAAAAGGGGGATGAAAAGTAATATGAAAGTATCGTATTTTCAGAGCTAGAAACTTGATTTGATATTTGTAAATTAATTAGTCTAAATATTTAAAAAAAATCACCCAAAAACACCATTCCAAGCAGATGACGTCGCAGGCACAGGTATAGAATAATGGAATGTAATTGCATAGTGCAAGGACAATGATTTCAGTCACCTGTAGCGTTGGGCTGAACGCTGAACGCCACGCTAGGGCACTGGTAGTCCACATACCGTGCAGATATTGCAAATGACGTTTAGGTCATGGACATTCGTAAGCAGCTTGACGCTACGTAATTCAGCGATAAACGCCATTAACGGAGACCAATTTGTATTCCGTCCCGTTCCCGATTGAGCGAGCAGCATGTTTCCCACCCCCACCTCGCTTCCGACCCAATTGTGATGCGGCGCGGGCGCGGGTCCGGCGCGCGGGCATTGCGGCGCCGGCCTCCGCACCCAGCTACCATCCCGCGCGATGTAATGCGTCTGTGATGCCGCACGCTCCATTGCTTCGCATCCGCCGCGCACTCGTTACGAAGGTTCTAAAGTGATGTGCTGAAGAGAATCGGTATGTGCGCGTGAGTGCACATGGACAGTGACATAGAAGTACTAGCTATTTACTCACACACGATGGTTCTAAAGTGCTGTGCTGAACTAAAGAAACGGTTTTTGGGCGCCGAATGCACATGAACAGTGACAGAAGTGCCAGCTCTATAAACACGAAGACTTTAGAGTGATGTGTTGAAAACTAAGGGCGTCGAATGCACATGATTAGTGACATAGATGTGCCGGCAATTATTTCGCATACGAAGATTCCAAAGTGATGTGCTGAACGCGACGAGAGAATCGGTATTTGCGTGCCGGGATTTGGACTTAAAGATTCTATTTCATTTTCAAGCGGTGATAGATTCATCGATATCTTCTCCTAACGCGATTACTTCGCTTTCGTCAATTACCTACTCGATAAGAAGAATCTATAGTGTCGAAGATAAGAAAATGCCGCCTCAATGCTGCGACATCTACCCACGTGCCTGGAATGATGTTCACAAGACTCTAATGTGATATGCCGTAAGGACTGATATTCGAAGGACCGTCAGTCAGTACCTTTTGCCGGTTTATCTATGTCCAAAAGAAGGCAAGATTCTGCTCGTACCTTCCAAAGATTCTTAGTTGGGAATAGGGTGCTGATTAAGTAAAGTGGGTACAAGTACATATTATTGGAACAAATCAGATAATTGTGTTACTTTATTACTTGTGTAAAATCATCTTGCAATATGGTCTGTGATGACGGCCTCCAAGGCTCATCGCCTCACGTTCGCCGCAAATCTCTTCGTCGTCTCGCCTCCACACGAGGTTTTAAACCACGGCCGCCCAACGAACACGGCTGGATACGAGTCTACGATGGCCTCGAGCCTTTCGCCGTCGACGCCCCGAGCAAACTCGTCAAGGTGTCTCTGAACACCACCGTCGAAGATGTAAACAAGAAACTCGGCTTCGGAGAAGAGCTAACGATCTGGCTGCAAGTTGGCGGGGAAAAAACTAGACGTCTGGACGCCGACGAGTTTCCACTACGAATACAGGAGCACTACTTAGTAACATGCGGTTGGCAATCTGAAGAAAGGAGGCAAAGGTTGGCAGTGGATCCTGAGCTTCGATTCTCCCTGCAATGGTGTGCTGGGCCCGCGGACCGTTCCGGCGGTGTGCTCAAATCAGGCACCATACACATACTGAAAGGGCACGTTTTTCCTCAATGGAAACCACGACCAGCTCACGTTATCGGTTCACGTCTACATTCCTACGGTAAGAATCTATTTTTTTTACTTCAGTGGTTTTATTATACTTACCGATAAATAACAGTATATTTATCTACAAAAAAAAATATATTTCAAATTGCAGGTTCGTCTTGGGAGATGTTAGAATTGAGCGGTGGAAGTATCGAACTTTGCCAACCGAAAGCCCAAAAACTTGTGATATGCGTGAAACCACGTTGTCAAGGCAACAACACTCTTGGAGATGCTACTGTGAATCACATATTTTATGGTTTTAATACGGCTTGGGAGCGCAACATGTGGTATTGCTGGCTTAAAGAGGTATGTTTCTTTCAATAACAACTATCTAAGTATTTAATAAAATTAAATACTGATCGTCAAAATGTGTTAACCAATCTACTAAAATAACTTATATATTCATTTAATTTAACAATTTTAAGCCAACACCATTACCTTGCGGTGGTAATAGGTATATTCAAACTTAGTACACAGGATTATTCAAGAACACGATTACATGCAGTGACGAAAATCATCGCTGCATCGTGACCAAAGTTGCACATTCTGATAACTTCTGAATGTACAACCTTGATTCAATTAGTGTGGTTCCTCTACCGGATTGCGGAGGTCAGATATCAATCGATCCATTGTAATAACCATGATCTGCCATAACATATCGTAACATGATACGACTCAGTGTACTACCATGGTAAAACATTTTGAAATAAAAGCTACGAGTTAGAATCCATTCGGGACTAGGATAAAATGATGCTTTTAAATCTTTATTCTTATTAACGAGCTTATTTTTAATAATATAGCCACGTCAGTTCCATCAGACCCTTAACATATTGACTAGCATAACCTAAAACTAAATATACTTAACCATTTAAAAAACTGATTTCGCAGATTTATTATTGGGTTCAAATAAGAGACTAGTAAGTACACCTATATTGTACCTTTCATTATCATTAAGTGCCCTGTAAACATTGCACAGGACAAAATGATGTATGTAGGAAGCATTTCTTTTTACTATGCCGCTACAATTTTCTGTTAGTACGTCCAAGATAATGCAATTGATCTAGTTTCTAAAGCAGTAGCTATGTAGGTGCATCTGAGTTATCGCTGCGCTTCGGAGCATGTGTAAACGGCATGTTAGCACATGATTGGGGATTTGATTCCGGAACACTTCTTAAACTAACGAACCGTGAATATAATAGTATAAAATTGGTAGAAATCTTCAGAAGGTTATTAAGCTTTTGACATTTCAATGTGCAATTTTACGTCGATCCAGTTAGGGCTGTGCAAAATGATGTTTTATTTTGTGTTAGCATGGACATATCATGTTTTAGCTAACAGTTGTAGACTATTCCTTTTACAACTCAATTATGTATCATTGAAAATTGTGATGATTAAAGTTGTACCTAACTAAGATTTTGTGTGAGATATGTATTTAAAACTCTATAACTTTACACTCGCTTTCAAGTAGATTAGGTACCTAGGAGCAAAAATACTAAAATTATACATAATTCCAAAAAAACTAATTTTCGTAGACTTTCATACAACTTAAGGAGTAAATTCGATGTTAATTTCGAACACAACTATCTAAATTTTAACGGGATATTCCTCATATAGTCAAATGTACTCTCAAATTCTATTATCCGTTCGAAATGTAAACAATTTGATATGTCAAATGAAAAAAGTGTGTTAATTAGAAATTGTGTGCGCATCACCCTGAAAGAAATGTCACGGTCGAGATGCCAGAGTGCGCGTGCGCAGGTATAGCGGGGCGGAGACAGACACTTCAGTCGTCAGTCGCATTAGTGAAAAGTCACTCGAAGAAACGGTGGCACTTACCATTTTCGACGGCTTAATGATTACAAAGTGACAGTTCTTAGTTTAAATAAAAACTAGAATATTCTTTAGTAACAAACGATTTAGCGCAAATGAATAACGGACGAAACTAAATGATACTTGTATCTCGAATCAAAGATTACCAGCAAATCGTTGAATAGTGGTAACCAAGGACGTTCAAAATGCCATTTATGCATGTGACAAGATCCGTGATTAGAATATTGAAGACGCAGACAGGCTGTAGTGTTTGGGAATAACAATGCTCGCAGTTCGTCGGCCCCACCGTGGTTACGCACCGAAACAAACCGCTGACTTTCTGTTACCTTTGATATGTCACCTGATGTAAGGAGTGCTCGATAGTGTAACATTAGTAATACGTGTAGTGCAGTGATGGTGGAGACGAATACAGTGACGATGGATGACGAGGAAGCTGACAGTTTGGATGTGTTCAATCAAGATAATGGTGAAAACTATTTGGATAGCTTGGAACCAGGCACGTTTCTGAAAGAAAAGTTTGAGAATGTGGTCAGTATATTTTAAACTAAGTGGTCTGTCTATCTATCTATCTTGTGTTAAGAAATTAATTTTATTTTACCAAAAGTTCTTGCATAATTTGGGTTTGGGTGTTTTGGAAGATGCCCCCAGTAATAATCTCACAATATAATGGGAAAAACCATAGTTTGACATCAGATGGGTGATGTGATTTATTTGGCGCAGTTATCTAAATATATAAAATACAAAGGTGACTGACTGACTGACATAGTGATTCAACGCACAGCCCAAACTACTGGACCGATCGGCCTGAAATTACGTACGTATTAACGTAGGCATCCGCTAAGGATTTTGATCAATTCTACCAAGGCCGACTCTCTACCAGGGGGTGCAAGGGGCGCGGCGCAGGTCCCCGGCGCCGAATATACTTAAAACGGCCCTGAATTCTACCTCCAACGGGATGAAACTCTATTCCACGCGGATAAATAAAAGCTGGACAAATGTTCTGCAGTGACACAAATATATTCAAAACAGTAACAAAAACATTCACATTGTTGAATTATTCTAATAGCTTATTGTTTGCCGAATTACCTATTCTTACGCATTACAACTCTTAGAAGTCCATTTGAATCCAATTGTGAATCTTACGCAGCTCGTTCTACTATCATGATATGTTTATGTTTGCACGCATACAATGCGGCTATTTACTTGCGTAACTATCGCAATGTGAACCGCAGACACGAAGTATAGTTTCACCAACTTTTGTCAAATGTTTATTTGAAAAACACTAAATTAAAGTGATACTTTGGTCTCAATTTGTGAATAATAAGTAGGTTACTACCTAAATTAGAAGCGAGAGTATTAATATATTGGAACCTAAGTTAAATACTTTTTTGTTAGATATCATTGAATTTATGTAGGTATTCTGTGGGTGAAAATATGACTAAAACAATCTAGGTTCTACAGTTAATAAATTCGCTAAAACACGAAGAGCTATAATGTTCCGATTTCGATTCTTACTTATCAATTACTTTGTTTTAGTGTTCTACGGATTCAATCGTAGATGACTACGATTAGTCAGGTGATGACACCTGACTACTCAAAGTAGACGAAAAGTTGTTAAACGTTATTAGTGCATTAAATTATATTTTTTGTCCAACAAAACTGCGTTCATTCGATAAACTAAGAATACCTACACTGCAAAAATCATCCGGGATTTATTAATTAGGTAAACAATATGTAAGTATTCATCCGAGACATACATTCGTATATTGAACATTGGTGTTTGTTCCGTCCCTGGCTGTTTGTATTTGTATTTAAGTATATATTTGTAGTACCTAGGTAGGTACGTTGTTTTGATACCCATTAAGTGGCCAATAGAATAGAATAGAAACTCTTTATTGCACAAAACACAGACATTACAGAAAAAACACATTACAAACAAAAACAAAGTACAATTTAGGCGGTCTTATCGCTTGTAGCGATCTCTTCCAGACAACCTTCAGGTAGAGGAAACCAGATTCAACAGAGATGGGTAATCTAGTGCAAAACTAGTGCCAATATACTTACTTTGGGATCGGAGCTATATAATGAGATGTCGTCTGATACATAATTTATTAGACATTTAAAATACTAGATTTTCACTTCACTGTTGGCTTCTTAACAATTACATTATGTTAATTACACGTTGCAAACTTACGCTCAATAGGTGGGTAACTGGTAATTGGTGCGCGCTGTTACTCCTACACTTTCGATTTCGAAAACTTAACTGTTTTTCAACCTATGTGTTTAGGTGTTTGTGTTATTAAGTGATAATGATCTAGCGCGGTATGTGTCGGCATTGAAAAGCATGTTGTTTTTTTATATCTGAATAACTGTTTGCCGTTTTCACTAATTAAACTCCGATACTAGGATTTCTTATTTACGTTATAATGTTCATAACATTGAAAGTAGGTATATACCTTTTCAATTCTTATAACTTCTAATGGCTCTCATTAAGACTTTATATATAAAATAATAAAAAATATCCGATGGAGTAGCCTAAAGTCATATTGATTTAAAAACCTTTTGCTTCATTATATTGGCACAGCATATAGCTTCTTTTCGCCTAATGGAAAGCTAAAATAAGCTCAGTTTCCAGTCACCACAGTCATGCTGGCTCGCAAATCCAGCCAGAGTATTTAAAAGTTTGGGTAAAATATTACGAGTATATTCAGTTGGACAATGGATAGCAATAGCAATTCCTCGTTCCTGCCGCGTGCCATTAAATCATGGAATGCCCATCCAGCTCATGCGTTTCCTTCCTCTTACAATCCTGGGTTCATTAGGCGGGGCGAGAAACGGCATCTCAGTGGGCCTTCAGGGTCCTTACCCTGACAGGCGCGGAGGGTTTGCCCTAATGTGCCTGTCGACCTAGCATTTGGACCTCACGACCGCTTACAGGTGGAGGTCATCATCTTTTTGCTCCAAAACACCCTCACCTGCCCGTGGTGCATCCTGCTGAATAACAAACGAGGCTCTGGCAGCCGACTAGTATAACCATCACGATTGAAGGCGTAGCTAAATACCACAGCCTCGATGACGGGCAGTAGCGTCACCGGATCGAGGAGCTACGCCCTGGGATCGCCAACCCTTCTTCCCAGCGAGGCGATTATGGGTAAAGCCTCCAGGTGTTTGCCCAAAGTGGAGGTACTAGTGGAGGCCTATGTCCAACAGTACACTGCGATAGGCTGATGATGATGATAATGAGCAATGGATTCACGGTCGCAGCTTAATACCTATCTATATGTTGGTATGGTGAACTAGAAACTAAGTGATACACAACTTCCAGGCCACACAAAGCACCCAGCCTCCGAGCGTGCTCGACTTAAGCGGAGGAGGAGGCAGAACCTCTCTTGGGGCAGCGCTCTCCAAGCAAGCGGCTGGTGACTTCACAGTGAGAGTCCTGACACTTCGCAGCAATGCTCTCGCCGCAATCCCATCACAAGTGTGGTCGATGCACGCTTTAACGCACCTCGATATCAGCGATAACAGGATCACTGAGCTGCCTGAAGATATATGCCAGCTGAAGCAGTAAGTTATATGTTTACTTACTTGGAACTTGGTAGTTGTACTTAGCGACTTCTGAAATGAATGAGGAACCAAGCCTACTTATACATTAAAAATTGATATCTATTTCTGCATGACTCTCTTCAGCAATAAGTACACAATATGTCCACTGCCAGAAGGTTCACTTGAAGAGATCGCTACTAGCGCTAATCCAACTAAATTGTACGTCTCTTATATTATGTCTGTAAAATGTTTTACTCTCATAAGTAAAAGACATCCTACCTATATTATAGTACAATTTACGCCCTGTTACTATTATTACTAAAGCCAGGTTGCATTAATATTATTGGTAATGCAAAACAATATTATGTTGGTCCTTTTGGTATCTTAGCAGCTTATCAAAGCTATTTCAAAAGAAATACTTCTATATTTGTGTGAACCTGTTACTACGAACGTTGTCTAACTACTTACTTCAAATTCCTTGTCGATTAGGGGCGTAGTAAAAGTCTGTAACATCTCTCTATTTATTCATGTTCAAACTTATTGCCGAAGTAGGTACATGCTTTTGCTATGTATACCATGTATTTTGCTAACTACCTAAAGGAAAATTTTGAAATTTTATTGTTCGAATTGTAACTGACACCGCTTGAAACAGAATAGTGAAACCGCCTGGCGGCAAGTAAACGAACTTTTGTATTATATCTTAGATAGGATTTTTCAAATAAATAGAATTGAATTCACAATTTCAGTCTTATAATTACTTATACTTATAATTAAACATACTTAGTAGGTCAACATGAAACTCAACAAGATTATGGAAAGGCAAAGATTTTTCTTTTTGAGTTTCCGATAACTACCAAAAGATGGCGTTGAAACTGCTAACTAGTCAATTTGGTCAAAAAACCTGCCAAGGTTTTCACATAACGACGTTGGTTATATAGCTAATTGTCATTAGTTTAATAAATAGCATTTTGATTCGTGTCTTCCTTATATCATGGACTTTCAAACTTGCGTACATTGTTTTAATTATTTTACTTAGCTTTAAAGTTTCAGTAATGTCTTAAGAAGAAGGCATTTTAAAAGCGTTCTTTGCGTTTTTGCTAAAAAGTAATAAAATTGTAGGTACGTCAATCTAAAATTCTTAACAATGTTTCTAGAAACATCTCTAGGCTGTGAGGTGTGAGTACATGCTCTTGGTAAAATATCGGCGAGTACACACTTATGTGGCCATCACGATCTATTCGGTAACGCACGGCCGGCGAAGCGTAGCGCTCTGCTCTTCGTGCCATCCACTTTGGTTGGCCGAAACTGTCTAGCTAACGTTTTGTCTTATTTGGATGCTCTTTTGCCTGTAATGCAGTTATACAAATTATTATAAAACTTATGTAGATTTGTATGGCGTGGACAGTTATTTAGTTACAATGCCGCCAACCGTATCTAAGATAGAGCTGTAAATTCGGAATTTAAACCTAACTAAATTTAGTTGATAGCTGAAATAATTTCGTGACAATTAAAAGATACTAATCGCACTCTAGAATATTATTCATTATTTTATTTCAATAACTCCCAATTGTAATTCAGTAAATAGGTAGATACTATAGCCTGTAAAAATTCGGAAGCATTTGGCTAGAAATTCCGAACTCCCGAAACCTTAGGCAAGAATTTGAGGCTAAAATATTTAAAATTAAATGCTTGGAATGACATATTAAGGCCAAATAACGGGCAATGTCAATGTTTGAACATAACGAAATTTAAAAAAATTTGATCGTTTTTGTTTTCATGTATTTCATCATTTGTTCATACGAGTATTTCCCATCGATTTTTACTTGAATAGAATATAAAATGTTTTATTTGGTAAGTACGTTATACAAAACACATTCTACTGGGTCCCTAGATCGGGAGCGGAAAAATTCAGCAATCACTCCATACTCAATTGTATGCTGGCACTTTCGCACCCCTGTCTCCGTAGCATAAGAAATACATATAGAATTATGATAAACAATAAACTCAGTGTTTCGTATAATATCAGTTGAACTTAGCTCCGTTGGACATTCGTAATAGTTGTTAGTAGGTGGTGTGTTTCCGTTGTGTGCTAATTTTTTAAGTAAGCGCTTGCGTACGAAGACCAGTGTGGGGGCTATCTACATCAGCTCGCCGAACCGTTACGCGTTACGTTCACTTCGCGGCTTGCAACCCCTGTGAGCTGACTCAATATCTCTATTATTAATACACTGATTAATATACATTTCCGATGGTAGTTTATATCCAAGAGATAAAATATACAGCTTACTAAGAATATTATAATCACATCATCAATCCTGAATAGAGTTAGACTGCCTGACTGTACAACGGTATGTAGTAGTTGCAACAAACAACAAAGCCGACCTGGCTTTGTGGTTCGTCAAATATTTCTGAGCCAATTAAGCGAGCCCGATTATACTCGTATATGTAGCTACCCTTATTGAGTTACATAAATTATTCAATAAATCATCTATACTTATAATAAATCTGTAGAGAGGTCAATTCTGTACATAAAATATTTTTTCAAAATAACTATCAGGGGGTGATAAGTGATCGATACTGATACCAAAAATGCAATCAGTAAAATTTTTGTCTGTCTGTCTGTCTGTATGTTCGTTATAGAAAAAAAAACTACTGAACAGATTTTGACGAAACTTGGTAAAATTATTCTTCATACTCCTGGGCAGGTTATAGGATACTTTTCATCACGCTACAATCAATAGGAGCGGAGCAGTGACGGGAAGTGTTGGGAAAACGCGAGAAATTTAAACCTGTATGTTTGAACGCGCATTACGCGAAAACTACTGCATAGAATTGAATGCGGTTTTCACCAATGTATTGCTAGAGGTCTAACTTAAAACTTAGGCACAAGGTATAGATGGGTATTATATGGAAGTCCGTTATTTTTGAAACCCGATATCCACGCGAGCGACGCCGCTGGCACAGCTAGTTGTAAATAAATTATTATTACATTATGAACGATGGTCTGCGTTTAGTACTCTCTACCTTCCTCTAGATCCAGCCACCTTCTGTTTACTGATAAACTAAGTCCGACTGAAACCTACATTTAAAGAATACCTACAGCATAAAATATAGCAAGGATTTTAGAACATACTTCTACATACGTACTTCCTATTTAAGTTGTCCTACAACACGCATCCTTCCTTCAAAGTGAACGGTAGAAGCCGAGGTAATGATTTGATTTTATCAATCTTTAATGAGTTATTAGAAGAAGCTTTGGTCGTCCTTTGCCACTTCCGCACATTTTGTTGGTATCTTCGTAAACAATGAATGAGGTATCATGCATGCTTAATTGTATGCAGTACCTATTCATACATCCACACTTGTGTACATACATACGTAGTATAATCATGATTTTAACTGGTATAGAAGAAGCACTGCGTAGGTGAGTTTTGTTTATTTTCTTCGTGGTTATGTTTATAAACATTTTGCCGTTAACTAGGTATGGTTTTTATTAATATCTACTTGATGCGCGTAATCAGTATTAGACACAAACCTTACCTAAGTATATACTTACTCTACATTCTGAGATATATTCTCAAAATTTTGTGTCTTAGAATGTAGGTTTAATTATGGGTATATACCCATAATCGCCACGCTGGGCAGGCCGGTTGGCGATCGCAGGGTGTAGCTTCTCGCAGGATTATCTTCTCGGAGGATATCCTCCAGATGTTTGCCCAAGTGGCGAACAACTGGAGAGGCCTATGTCCAGCAGTGGACTGCGATAGGCTGATGATGATGATGGACAATATGGCATGAAATTACATTAGATTAAATTGACTATTAAGTATTTGATTTTGTTTACGGAACGTCTTGAAACTGTGGTCTATTTAATTGAACTCCCAAACCACGGCCATCGCCTTCCTCAGTACGTACAACTTATGACGAAACTTTGAAAAACGTTTGAATAGGAAATTGACCGTTTGTTACAACAAAACGATAGGTAAGTATAAGCGGTATTGCATAGATACGTGCAATGATAAGACGAACAACAATGCGTGTATGTAACACCGGCTGGGTTGCGTCGTAGGCGAAGCGCGTTGGCCGGTGGGGCGGCGCGGGCGCACGGTCAGTCTGCGCGCACGTTCCCCGTCCTCTACCGGCTTGTTTTGTTACGATAACACGTCTAATAGCATAATGGGCTACGGACATGCAACTTGTGGTCACTCAGTGATTCGATATATATCAGTTTATATGGCTATTGAACTCTTTTATGTTACATTCTGAAGTGGTGATGGATTGTACTTAGTGTGTAGAAGATTCGGATGGCAACATTTTAATTTTTGTTTATTTTTTTATTGGTGATAATTTTGGTAAGTGTATTTATGAGTGTGTCAAGTGTACATACATGGTTGTAATAGCGCCAAAATAATAATATATTTTTTTGTCTTGATCATCACATACTTCTGTTATAATATTTGTAAGCTAGTGGTAGCTAATTAGTTAAGAAATAATAATTTTATGTATATTTGGGTCAATTAAGCTCTTTATTTGAATTGAAACCAATGTTCGCTTGTAATATGAATTTTATTCCATTTAAGTATTTCGAGATTCAAATCCAGTGGAATAGAGTCCCTCAAACCAGATGTGGAATCAGTGACTCTATTCCATTGAAAAAGATACCATTTAATTGATTCTCTACGTCCAAAATAGAAAGACTTATGAAGCTCTTTACCCAGCGTTTTTTCGCTAATAGCCATGGCATATACTCGTCGCTAAATAGTTGAAGTTGTTTAGTAGCTACAAAACAATTTCAATTATAAGTGTAGCTAAATGTCCAGGTATGCCTAATTAAGAGTTTAGTTTACATAATTTGCAATAAACGAAATGTACGAGTATGTTTCAATCAATCAATCAAATTAAACCATTACAATATAGTAGATACAATGTCCAATTAATATATTAATAGATACAATGATATTTTCAAATAGATGCATATTATAATTTAATACAAAAACTGTGCTCTACTGTACCTCATAAGTAGGGTGACAAAGCTACTGCCTTTCTGTGCTCATGCTCACGATAATTGCTGACTTCTTAACTTGATAATGACAAATAAGTAATGTGTTGGCGCTGGATCTAGAGCTAGTCGTTACACTTCTGTGTGACGCGTGACATCACTTAAACACTGGGTACGGCACTTTGGTGCGATATCTATTATAAACAATGTAGTTAAATATGTATATGTCACCGGAAAATAGCAAGAATCGTAAGTTGATCAATTTCCTAGGTAGTTGATTAACTTCCGGAAAATAATAAACGGCAGTTGAAATGTATTAATTAACGTATGTATTTTAGTAAATTGATCATTTTACGGGGTCTTGCCGTAAAATCATCCGACGAAGGTGAGGTGAACGTTGATTGGTTCAATGGCTCACGTGGCGTTATCCCGGCAACCAATCAGGGAACAGTGTATTAATTTACGGGTAATAATGCACCGTTAAATAGTACATTGAGTAACGATTGGCCCATTTGAGGACGATTTTACTTGTGTCAAAATCGTAAATTATTAAATGACTGTCAGGCTACCGTAAATTGATCAACTAACTGAAATCCATTGCGTAAAATAATACATTTCAACTACCGTTTGTTATATTCCGAAAGTTAATCAATTACCTAGGAAATTGATCAACTTACGATTCTTGCTATTTTCCGGTGACATATATAAGATGCCTGGCTCGATGGCTTATTTGGTAGTGACCTCTACCTTCTTAACCAAGGCTCGTGAGTTCATCCCCGCACAGTACAAACATGTTTGCGCATAAACATGGTCTGGGTGTTTTGTATGTATTTTTTTCCAAAAAAAATCTATTTATGTATGTTATCAGTTGCCTAGTACCCATAGTACAAGCTTCGGCTTAATTTGGGGCTAGCTAGATTGCGCCGTGTGGCCCAGCGCAGCATGTCTTGACTATACTATGTATAACTACCTAATACATAATTTAAAAATTTGGTATGTATTCATTGTTTGGAAGTAAATGACCCGTTTTATAACAGAATATACGGACACTGTGAATCAGTAATATTAGCTTACATAAGTACTTCCTTTTTCAGCTACCTTTAAAAAATCTTTATCAATCTAGTTATTCTGTGACCTAAATAATCCGTAAACTTATAAACTTTTCATAAAAAGCGACCAATTTTTTCGGCTCTTTACAAGAAGCAACCAAAAACGTTTGATAAGCTCTTAGACCCTACGTAAAAAAGGCTCTTTAGAAATAGAGTTATGGAAAACAGCCCGTTTTATACCAATCTTCTAATAAGTACCTAGCATAGCTTTTTGAAAGGGTTTCATTTTAAGTATTTGAGAAGTTCCGTTGGTTGATATTATGGGTAGGTATCTAACCAAAGTGTTAGTTACTCTAATACTTGAATATAAAGAAATTGTAGGAAGTTTTACATCATTCGTACTGCTACCAAATCTGCCTTAAATACCTAGTATATTTTGTCGTTGAATAGTCTGATTAGTTCGGACATAACGAATGAGATGTGTTGCTGTACCAAGCTGATCGATCTTGGTGTCTATAAAAGACCAGCGTTGGGATTTGTCCATAAAGATGTTTTTTGCTAAGTATCACGCTGTTTTATTCTTGATGCTATTGTTTGTAATGTACGATGTACGTTTTGTAATGTGATAAACATTTTCTTCTCTGTATTAGTCTACCTCACACTACATTATGTCAAACCTATCTAAAATCCCGGAAAGACAATCAACATCAATATTATCTAAAACCGGTGAGTTTTTTTACCACAAACATTCGTACATTCAAGTGTGTATTTGTACATGGCTTTCTCAACACCGGACTTATTAAAATTAATTGCAAAGTAATATACTTTTTAAACTCTTAATTTCGTCAGTCACGCTGGTTGAACTTGTGGGCCACGGATTAACATATGGCCAGTCTCCGGTCTCAGAGCAACGATACAAATGCGCCGACTACGAAACCCTATTGTGTTAAATAAAACTTATGCAATTTCTTTGGTCTATCCATACCTTAAAAGCACTTAACGCAATGGAAAACCAAACAGCGGGGCTATTTATTTCACAACTGGCGTTCGGAAAGATAGCTCTCTTCAACTTCCTTGAAACCTCAAATGAACATTTGAAGTTTCCGATTCCGTGCGGAAATAGGAAACGTAAATAGCCCTGCAGTCAGCATTTGTGTATTTATCATGGAAGTAATAAGTACTACGTAATTTATACATATCTCGTCAATACTAACGTCTAAATGACTACTTTTCGAAATGTTTAATGAATGAATTAAATACTCTCATTTTGGAACTGAAGTAACGATAATAAATAATACGCAGTAAGTAACAACGGCCATTATTTCATCAACATCATTGTGCATTTTTGTTCTTATTAGGTTCTAAGTACATAAATCTTTTTATCATAGTTATTACTACTTGAGCATGGCGTAGAGAGACATGGGCAAGGCAAAGAGACAGCTGTGCCTAAAGAAGAGATTTTTTACTTCTTTCTTACTCTAAAATATGAAGCTTGTTACAAGAGGAGCGTAGCGTAGTTTCGTGTTATTGAAAATACAATACAATATAGGTCTTTCTTTGTCTGCCCCTATATATGCAATCTTGGGTACGCTTCTTGAGTATCATTAACTTTGTTAAACATTTTTAATTGACTTCCACTTATCAAAAACTATCAAGACTATCTGCGTGTGTGTGTTTTTTTTTTGGATTATTATTTATCTTTCCTGATCAAATAGCAAAATAACTTTGTTTTGCTATAGATCTTAACCGAATAACTAAAGTAACATCCCCGATAGAATCTTTGAGTAATTAAAGTCTTACTTCATCTAATAACCACCAAATCTAATTTACATTTTATTGCGGTAATGGACAATGAACTCCGTCTACATACTATCTTTTAATTTGACGATTCATTGTATTGGATACTAGCTGTGCTCGCGACTTCGTCCGCGTGGAATAGTTATTTTTTCCCCGTTTTTTTTTTTACATTTTCCATTATTTCTTCGCTCCTAATAGTTGCAGCGTGATGTTATATAGCCTAAAGCCTTCCTCGATAAATGGTCTATTCAACACAAAAATAATTTTTCAATTCGGACCAGTAGTTCCTGAGATTAGCGCGTTCAAACAAACAAACAAACTCTTCAGCTTTATAATATTAGTTAAGATTCCGGCCATGGTCGACTCTCAATAGTGATCTGAATAGATGATCCAAACATTGTTAGTGGAACTTTGTCTAAACTATCAACAATTCAAATTGTTGGTACTTACTTGCGAACCATCTGCTTTTACTTACCTACTTAAACATTAAGTTTGAAACCTTTTTTTATTTACCTGCATTATATACAGGGTGTTTCTAATATGGTGTCAAGCCGGCGTGGTGTGATAGCAAGGTGCCATACCTATCGATTTAACCCCCATGTACGTTCTGCGATTTTTTGTAGTTTTCGAAAAAAATGGTTTTTGTAATTTTTTTATTCCTGAATAAATACCTACATACACATGATACACAGCAAACACCCAGCTTAATACAAATAAACATGTTCATGCACACAAACAGGTATACTGTGCGGATCAAACCCTGGGTTCAGAAGGCAAAAGGCATCACCAAATAAGCCATCAAGACATATTTTAAAAGTAATTTTAAAATATGTCTGATTTTGAATAAGTATTATTATTATAATAATCGGGCGTTTATATTTGTACTAGCTGCTGCCCGCGGCTCTGCCCGCGTGAATATTCGTATAAAACATAGCCTATGTGTTAATCTGATGTGCAAACTATATTCCTGTAAAGTTTCATTAAAATCCGTTCAGTAGTTTTGGCGTGAAAGTGGAACAAACATCCATCCATCTATCCAAACAAACTTTCGCGTTTATAATATTAGTAGGATTTAAGTATTTTACCTTATTTGTTCTGATACCAATAACAAGCAAAATAATTGTGATGTTGTCTGATATTTATTTAATTAAAAAAAAATTATAACTAAGTTAACCTTTTTCAATCTTCAGGTTGGAAGAGTTGCAAGTAAGCGACAACGAGCTTCGCTCTCTGGACTGCGTGCTGACTCTTCCACGTCTGCGGACCCTGGTGGCTGCTAACAATTTAATTTCTAATTTCGGAGTAAGTAAAATCAATCAATCAACAGCCTTGGTCCGTCCATTGCTGAACGTAGGTCTCCTTTAATTCACGCCATTTTTCTATCCCGATCTTTCCCCATCCAGCTACTACCAGCAGTTTTCATACTTGGTGGGTTGGTGTGGTTTCAGGGTGTGTATACTTGGTGCTTTTTTATTTGGTGCTTTTGTTCGACCGACACATTTTATATTCTGAAACATATTTAATTTTCTATGAGCACCTAGTGGAGCTCTCCTAAATCGGATTGGGTCTAGTGTTAGTATAGGTTGATATACTCGATATATATAGATATACTTAGATTGATAACTCGACGAACTATATATTTGCTTAAAAAAATATAATGTACCTATTCAAAATAAAATTAAAATAACCAACAAAAATATAATAAAAATAAGTGTAGCACCTATTGAACAATGTGTAAACAAATAGGTACAAGTATAATAAATAGTTGTAGTAGGTACTTGTGTAACTTATGTATTGTGTAAGTTTATACATACGCCTAAATGTAATAAAAATTGTGATATAATAAACAATAATGTTGTTAGAAATGTAATTCCTTAACACTAGAAAGACGGAAGCAGTCATTTGACTGCAATTTGAATTTAAATTTTGAATAACTCAAAAACTATTTGACTCAATGTATTGAGACTTTGTGACTTTTATTAATATTACTAGCTAAATGAAACTATGTATGAAAATAACTCTCGTCTCTTTTGTTTATTATTTAAAATCGTGATATACCGACAAAGACGGTGGCAGTCATTTGACGGTTGATATCGGATAAGTGTTTATTTGTAATAAAAGAAGGTAAAATACAAAATAATGAGCGCTTTATCCATTGTTTGGAGAGCTCAGCACGTTACATGACAATGTTGAAATACATTCTAATCATCCAGAAACTGTGACTTTTTACAATGCTACCAAGTACGGCGTGGATGTGGTTGACCAGATGGCAAAAAAATATAGTGTCAAAGGGGCATCTCGAAGGTGGCCTGTACAGGTATTTTTCAATATTTTGGACCTAGCAGGGATAAATTCCTTCATTTTGTATAAGAAAATTTCAGGCACCAACATAAAACGAAGGAATTTCATACTAAGTTTAGCAAGTGAACTTAGCGGCAAAGTAGAAAGTAGTAGTAGAAATTGAACCGAGACCCTCTGAAACCGAACTGTCGCCCAAAGAGTCCACACCTTCTACTACTCGATCTTCTCTTCAAAATCCGGAAAGTCGGAAAAGGCGAGAATGCTATAAACAGAAGTGCAAAAATAAAACTAATAAAGTATGCGGCTCTTGCAAAAAGCCACTTTGCGGCTCTTGTAACGTAAATAAAAGGTTAAAATGTACAAATTGTATGTAAATTAAATAAATAATTATATATTATACCCTGTTTTAATACTCTAGTTACCAAATTTAGCACATAAATAAAAAAAGTATATGAAATAAATTAGGGCAGTCATTTGACCGGTCGCCGTCTTTGTAGGTAGGTAGATTTTCCCGTCTTTCTAGTGTTAATGACATAATGCCGTTTTCCAATAATGTAGATGACTATGTCTAATATCCTTGTTAACTGATAGCTTTCAGAAAGAACCATTAAAATCGGACTTAATTCCATTACATCGCAATTTTGTGATTTTGAAACTATGATATCTCGGGTTCTTTTTATACAAGCGGAGTAATTGTTTCGACATTGTTTCTATGAGTGGGTGATGCATCAGTATGAGCCCAAAACAAACCTATAAGTCATCATAGCTAATATATTTTTTATAATAACACAGCAAAGTGGCTTCCCTTCGCCTGATGGAAGGCGAAATAATCTAAGTTGCCACCATGGGCTCGTCTGTAAGATTATAGTACTGACTATACAATGACTGGTCCCCAAACGCGAGGAAAGTGACTTCACAATTATTATGTCGAGTGTATAGGTAGGTCGGTAGGTGTGTAGGTATGTCACCGTCAGCCAGTCGCGTAAATCTGACCATTGTCTGAGAGGCAGAAATCTCAAGGTTTTTTTTAGAATTTCATTTCATTCTTCAGACCTTTTTTTAACAAAATAATAAAATACGTTTTATTGTTGTTCATTCAGTTCAACCGTTCAATGTTATGATTCCAGTCGTGCAATTCACAAATGGCGCCGGACGAAGAACACAAATCTGAATATCACGCGCCTTTGACCAACGTCGACCTCAGACACAACAGGCTCAAAGGCAGCATCATTCTCGGAAACTATGAAGTAAGCTTTTAAAAATTAGGTACCTACAGTCAGCTTCTGATATAGGTATATAAGCACGTAATATAATAATGTTTCATTTGATGATGAAAGTCAATTGATGTCATACGAGCTTTACGATAAATGAAACTTTTGATGATTATTACTCCAATGAACATAAAAATGGATTTACATTATTTTAGCCACATGTACCATATCTTTTTTCTATTCATTTATCGTGGTTCATCATCATAATGAAAGGGATTGGCTAGCCTAAATCCTACGTTACTTGGTCTAGCTGATGGGTAAAGTGGCAAGTGTGAATTGGCTGACACATTTAATATTCTAACGTTTATATTTAAGTCGCAAAAAGTAATAGTTAGAAATGAAAACTCTGTACTAAAAAATAATTTTTAATAGTATGCCCAACGAAGTGGGCACGGGTCAGCAAGCAAAAGTATTTTGTTTAAACAATGTTTCTCTTTCAGCATTTGGTGATGCTAGATATATCCCACAATGCAGTGGAAGTACTGGTGGTGTCAGCATTACGAGGCTTGCGGGAGCTTTATGCTGCACATAATACTCTACAACACCTCTCACTGCACGGGGCATCGTTGCGGACGCTGCGAGCTCCACACAACCGTAAGTGCTCCAATCTATCATTCATATGTAGTCCTAGTTATAGTACAAGCATTGCATAACATATAAAATACGCGTACCCAAGTATTGTATTTGAACAAACATGATCTTGCTCAATGCTCATGGGCTACAGCTCCTGTACATGTACCTCAATATAATATATACAGTATAAGCAACTGGTGAGAATTAAAATTCTGCAAATATACACTGGATAGACCTAAGGCTAAGTCTGAAAGAGCAGACTAAGTAAAATTTTCAAGTCCCACGTAAATCTCAACGTTCAACACTGCTATGAAAACACTAAAGATGCAAGGGCAATAATGTAGAAGATATGACAATTTGCTTCTAATAATTTATGTAGAACTACCTATGAAAAGTAAAAGGACGAAAAAAACCGTATTATGCTAATGTAACAAACACATACCAACATGAAACTTACAGTGAAATTTACTTATTTCAGAGCTGGAGACACTGACTACAACGGTACCGCCGATCAATTTAGTTGAAATGGACGTGTCCCACAACAAGTTGACTTCCTTGCCATCGTGGCTCAGTGGATGCTCTGATCTCACCACGCTTCTTGCCAGCAACAACCAGTTGACATCACTACCAGAACACTTATTTTGCAGTGAACTTTCCAGCTTATCTAGATTACATCTTGCTCATAACAAAATTTCAAATATTCCGTCAATGCCCAGACTCAGAGCACCGTTGAAAGAACTTCTTCTTCATGATAATTGCATCCAAACTCTTCCCGACAATTTTTTCTCAGTCTGTGATAGATTATGTGTTCTAAATTTGACTAACAATAGACTTAGCCAATTACCTATTGCCCGAGGCCCATTTTCATATTCACTAGAACGCCTGTATTTGACGGCAAACTGTTTGATGGACGATGTTGCAGATGTTATTACAGCTTTCCGAGGATTAAAAATACTGCACATTGCTTATAATTGCCTTACAAGTTTACCAGAAAGTTGTATAAATTTTTGGCCAGACATAGAAGAGTTGGTCCTATCAGGGAACTCTTTTATAAGGCTTCCAGAAAGTCTTCCCCAATTGAATCATATCAGGGTGGTGCGAGCACATTCAAATAGACTGAGATCTGTACCAATGTTTGCATGTAGTGCATCAGTGAAAATATTAGATTTTGCTCATAATGAACTTGATAGTATAGATTTAAGACTTCTTGCACCAAAACAACTGAAATTTTTGGACATATCTTGTAACAAAAAGCTACAAGTAGACCCAACGCAATTTAGTGCATATCGATGTCAACGGCCATTAAGTTTAGTGGATGTAACGGGCAGGAATTCTTCCCCTTGGACCCAAAAAAATGGCTACCACGAAGAACTAAATGGGTTAACACCATGGACAACAGGATTTTCAGAGTGTCCGAATAAATCCTTACAGTTATGCTGTGCACAAATCCGTCTTCCATCATTTTGTAATAAAGAAGGACTCTTTGCTTTAATTGATGGCGAAACTGACATGGAGGTGCCAAAAATTCTACAATCCAGTTTGCCAGGTTTACTCCTTGAGGAAAAATCTATTAAAGAAACCGTGAATGAATACATGAAGTATGTTGTATTATCTGCTCACAGAGAGTTAAAAGAAAGAGGTCAAAGAAAGGGTGCTTGTTTAATAATGTGCCACTTGTCTCCAATAAATCCACCCGAAAATAGTTTTGGCCATGTATCAAGACGATATAACATGAGGCTCGCAAATGTAGGCGATACAAAAGCTGTACTCAGTCGTCGAAATGGGCCGTTAAGCTTAGGTACAGAAAATAACAAACGGTTAGGATATTCTACGCGATATCCTAATACTGTACCTGATCCAGATGTTATACAAACTGTAATAAAAGAAGATGACGAATTTCTTATCATGGGCAACGGGAAGTTCTGGAATGCTGTTAGTATAGAAACTGCTATTTCCGAAACTAGAGCTGAACGTAACCCGGTACTTGCAGCTAAAAGGCTACAAGATTTAGCACAAAGCTATGGAGTTGAAGACTGTGTATCTGTTTTAATTATTCGCTTTGGGCAACAGGAGAATAGGCCAGATGTTGATTTGTTAATGCGAGAGTTGAGACAGACAATAAACCCTAATAAATCTGTATGCAAATCTGATTGTTGTTGTTCTCGAATAGAGGCTTGTTGTCATTCGGTTTCACCTCATAAGCCAAGCAGCGATCGGTCATCTCCGAGTGGACAAAGTGATCGACCACCTAGTGAGGCCATCAGTCACCAACACTACGCCAGTGTCCGTTCACAAAACAGACCATCGGAACGTAGGAGCTGTCGAAGTGGAGTGGCAAGGGCCATCCGTGTCCGGGTCGAAGAAGACAAAGAAGATGACCAGAGAAATGAAGAACTCCCTAATTCTGAAGAACAGTTCAAATGCTGGGAGTACATGCTGGAACAAAATACTCAAATGTTATTCGATAAGGAACTAGATAATTTGTCGAAAGGTATTAAATCAAACGCGAGCAGTTTGCGAAATTTAAAGGGTTTGTCAGGTAGCAGTCCACAGCTTCACTTGACGGGAAAGCAATCTAAAGGTGTGCCGTTCTTGTCCAAGCATTTCGGTAGTGCCAGGTCCTTTGGAACCAATTTGAAACCTGATTTTAGATTTGGTTCCGGAAGATTGCCCAATGGCGGACCTAACGCCGCATATTTCGGTTCTCTGCAGAGACTTATGCCGTATCACTTAGAGTATGATTTTGCTGTTATACAAGAAAAGAGTACGCATTCTGAGGATTCACTGGACCTCGAAGGACGTATGCAACAGTACTGGGGAGTTGCTACAACGGAACTGTAAATAATGATCATTAATTAAATGTAAATAAAACTTCAGACGAATTCAGCGTAGTATGTATGTATAATTATATATATACCATTCATCTGTCGACTAGATTTTTTGCACAAAGTAGTTTATCACTATGACGGACTTACAGAAAACTACACCTATATTTTTATCACATAATAAAATTCTATGTACAGTATCGTGATAACCTTTGTCGAAGTTATTAAGACAGTAAAATAAAAATGTAAAATCATTTTTGTTTTATTTCTAATCATTATTTTACATGTTACGTAAATATAACATCTTACATTTACGATGCTTATTTTTCTATAATTTATTTACAAAATACCTTGATATTAATTATAAGGCGTTTAAAACATACCGATTTGTGCTTGAAACCACGCATATGTATAGTTACAATATAAATATCTTATTTACAATTAAAGTGCTTAAAATTCAAATTAGTGGAGAGTTCTATTTTACAATCATTTCTGATAATATCTTTGTAATTATAACATTAATATACCGCACTAAAAGTTATTGTTTATATTGCATAGGAAGATTGCAACGTAAGAATAAATGTATAAGTATAAAATTTAATCCATAAAAAGCTTAGTTATTCTTGTACTGTTTCGGTTGTTAAGCTGTGACATAAATACGAAAGTGGTTTATATTCAATAAAATTGCCACATAATGCAGACACTTGATTTTGTACTGGTCTGAGTAAACGAGTTCAATTTACCTATCTGTTAATACTAAAACAATATTTGCATTCCTTTTTTTACTAAAATGTCCTGATTGAAGTTTTGTGTTCTGAACACGAGCTGTTTCGCAAAGTTAGGCCTGTTCTCATCAAGCTCACTTTAAGCGGCTAACTGATTTCTAGCGGCGAATCGGTCATTAACTCTATATTCATCTCGAGCAGGTAAGTATTGCGTGGCTGAATCGCAGCTGGCTCAGCCGGATGGTACGTTCTGAATGTGTAAGTAAACTGAAGAAGAGTGATCTTGGCTTCCGACATTTTACATTTTTTTTTGCATAAGCCGCTATTGACCCTTCACAAAATGGTTCCATTAACGAATTGGACCTATTGTGCCCTTCAAGTAATCACATTCTTGACTCAATATAAGATCTCTTGCTTCGCGGTTGGGACGTACTTTCGTTCAATAATTAACATATTTAAAGAGGCAAACAGATAGCCGCTCACTGTGAGCCCAATGGGCAAAAGGCCAGTTACGATCACGTCTGTTATTCACATAGTTAAATGTCTGTTACCGGTGTGGTTCAGTCACAGCTCCCTCTTGACGACGAGTTCGAGCGGCTGCGCGAGGGGGTAGGGGGCGGCGTGCGGCGGGGGCGCGGGCTGCGCGTGCGCCGGCGGCGGCCGCCGCTAGGGGAAGCCGCGCGGCGAGTAGTGGTGCGGCTCGCCCAGCCACGAGTCCGGGGACGGGGGGAAGTCAGGGTACCCGCCCGCCGCTGGCGACGACGAGCTACTGAGGTCTGATGCGCCGCCTGCGCCCGCGCCGCCAATGCCGGCGCCGCTCATGGCTTGGCCTGTAAAATACAGTCATTATATTTACACCACCTTATTTCATCATCATCATCAGCGACTGCTGAATATAGGCCAGTTGTTCACCACTTTAAGCAAACATCTGGAGGCTATAGGACCTATAATCGCTACGCTGGGCAGGCGGGTTGGCGATCGGAGGGCGTAGCTCCTCGCTCCGGTGATGCTGCTATCCGTCATCGGTCTGTGGTAGTTAGCTACGCCTTCAATTGTGATGGTTATACCACGAGTCGATTGCTAGAGCCTCGTTTGTCGATCTTATTTACTTACTTTAAAAGTAAGTATCAACCAATAATGTCCATGAAATTAATTTGTAAATGAGAGGAAAATCTAATGCCAAAGTGTCCATTTTAAAAACTACGTTAGTTAAATTTTCACTGAAATGACTATGAAAACTTGAAAATGTTTGTAAAATTATTAACCAATGGGTTCTTTCTTCGGCATCTTTTGAGCCACAGCTTCATGTTGCTCAACTCTTAGTCTACCTACTACATCTCAACTAATCAGACCGTGAATACACTCACCGATATTGGTATAGACGAGATGATCTGGAGGGTAGTGGTAGTGTGGGTGTGGAGGCGAGTGGGTCCTCAGGTACGGCGGCGTTGCGGCGTACCGTGCTCCCCCCGCTGCTCCCGCGCCTCCCCCGCCCGCAGGGGATCCCTCCTCCCCACCTAACGCCACCGTGCTGTAGCTATCGTTGCTTAGTTCTGTAAGGACATTCACAAATTAGTCCTCTTCAAACAAAAAATTACGCTAGTACCTATATATTGACTATAGATGGTTTTCAAGTAATGGATGCGAGAAGCCCAGGATCAAGTAAAGTAGCGAACAATTGGAGAGCCCTATGTCCAACAATGCACTGCGAAAGGCAGATTATAATGACCTATATATTTTGGTAACTGGCTCTTGGCTCATTTTGTGTCTTGACTCTGAAGTGGAGCTTTTGTTTCGGGGCACATCCCAGGACAAACTTGTAACGATCATTTGAGCTTGTTCAGAGTAGGTCTAGGTCTTGCCTTTGAATGCCGTGAATCTTGATACAAATAAGATTATTGTTTGACTGTCACTGATAACGTGCCACCCAGACTCAGAGCCAGTACCTACAATTCTGAAAATACAACCTAACCTATTGCCAGTGGCGTAACGTAACTACAGGGTGTCATGTAGTAAAAATTCAACGGGCCTTCAGCTGTAAGGCCTCCCCCGGTCAGAGGATAATCCAAACTCCACAATTATTTTTACACATTTAGTTAAAGTGCCGATGATGGCATCAATGGTATAATTACGCCATTGCCACTGGTTTCTGAAGCAGTGGTAGATTTCCTTTTCACGATTTGTGTTTATTAAATCTATGATATTTATTAACTTTGATTTGATATCGCTAATATGGTAGCTGTTACGGCTGGAACTGGCGGTGTGGAATCAAACACGATAATTGGGAAACCACAAAGACTTTACTGCACAGCCGTAGTCGGACTGTATAACTTCAAACTACAAAACAATCAATAAAAACCATAGCAACTAAAAATACTTCCAAATATAAAACTATGTACAAAACTGGTAAAAAGGTAAAATCATATAAAAAGGTCGTTCTGTCCGCAACAGTAGCAGAAAGGTAACAGCCATGGTTGTCTTTGGGGAAAAGGTCTCTTTAACTCACCATGATGACTAAAGGAGTCAAGATCGATCTTGAGTTCGTCTTTGTCGAGCAACCGGTCATGCCGCGGCGAGCCGCCGCCGCTCTTCATAGACCTGAAGTATTGCGACCAGCGAGTTCTTCCTGCATCTTTCTTTAGCCTCTTTTCTTTCGCGCGTCTGTGAAGAAAAGAAAATATTGTAAGTAATATAGATAAATGTAAATATAGCAATGAGGGCTACAGGAAATGAATCACCAAAATGTCAAATGACATTGTTTTCGAGGGATAATCAAATTTATATCGAAAATTTAAATAATTTTATGCATATTTTGCCATTCGCGGCTAAGACCAACTTTTAATAACAATGGATAATACTGACAAAGTATCTGAACAATTTCGAGTTTTATAATAAAACAAAAATTGGAAGCTTTTATTTATTTATTTTTTTATTTATTATATGTAACTTATGGTAGCATAAATATTAAAATTAATATAGTTTTTCATTTATTACCATGTTATTGTCCGTGCTATTCGAATATGTTTTGGTAGATACTTTAATGAGTGCAGCTTTTGAAACATTATTTTACTTGAGGCAAGAATTATCAAACACGAACGAATTAACGGACTCTACCGCCGAATTCGACATGTTTTCGCATTGTTAATTAAGTTTATCAGATAAATATTACCTTTTAAAAACCTTAAATTGACAAAGTTTGCTAAGGCACTCATACTTTAGACAAATTCCCCACCCAAAGTTGTTGAACTCCGATATCTCATTACGAAAATTGTTGCCGCTCCGATTGGTTTCGATTAAAACAAATAATCATATAATATGTAGTGCAAACAGGGCTCCCGGGCTGTTTTGCGTGTTGTTGTTGGCGCAGCGGGGGCTTTCAACAAAGAGGTTGATTAATTAAAGTGCCTCCGCCCATTCCGACGGGAGCGGGCGAGCGGCCGCGTGCAGCGAAATAGCTGCTCTGGCTTATTGGAATGGGGTAATCGCCTCTTTCATAATCTATGCACCTCTGTCATGGCATGTTTTGAACAAATAAGCGGATTGAAGTATCCTATGTCCGCGATAGGGGAGAGTCGGGTAGCCTCGGCCACATAAGCAAAAGTCATGATATCTTGAAAATCAACGGAAATAAACATTTATTTTTAAACTCTATCGTCAACTGAACATATATCTTATAATGTTAATTAAATAACAAACTGAAAGCTTTATTATCTTAGCTTAAATCCAGCCTTAAAAGCAGTGTTCTATATTTGTTAAAATAATTTTTGGAGGGTAGCCCCGGACATACAATTACTGATGACCAAATCGTCCTTTAGGCTTGCATACGTCACAATAGTAGTAAGCCAGCGATGGATCAATATCCACACACTGTTCGTGCGCCTAGTCTTTGCATCTATGACAGTGGATCCATCTTTTTCAAACGTTTCTCCACAAATGATGCATTTTATATCATGGTCTCTCTCTACCTGAGTCAAACTTTGAATATTCTTCTTTGTTTTCATTTTATTAATTGCCGTCTTTTTTTATTCATTTTAGTTTTATTCATACTTTTAGTTTTATTGGTGACAGCCTTGGTTTTGTTGGTCGCAGCCTTCTTCTCCACCAACGCATTTTATAAGGTGAAGTTGATTCTGTGATTTCTTCAAATGTCTCAACATAATAATGAAAAAAGACTGTAACACAGAGATTGATAGACAAACAGACATGGTACAAGTACCACGGTTCTTAATTTCACTATGCAATCTAAGAAACAAAACATTTTGTTATAAAATAAATGTCCGAGGGTACCCGACAAAAAAGTGTCCGATTGTACCCGACAGCCTCGATCCTATGTTTTTATTTATATCGGCAATATCAATAAAAGCAATGTCAAGTATTTACCTAATTTGTTAACTATAACGACTACCTTACAGAATTAGTAATACGTTGTGGTGAAGTTCTTACATTGTATAAACAATAACCGCATTTAAAAAGTAAACGGCGCACACAAAGGTATAGGTCCTGTTAAACAAACCAATGTCACGTGTTGTTCGTCCAGCAGCCGCGGCCCGTTTGATATGAATGTACGGCTAAATGGTGTTGCAGTCGTGTTGATGTGACACTTGTGCATGTATGTGTGCGAACTTTCCTGTAACTAACACTGGCCGAGGGTACCCGCCGGCCGGGGCTACCCGACTCTCCCCTAAGCAACGGATAAAGCAAATTCAGACTGGACTGAGACGGTCAACGGTGTATATTTTTAATATCATAAATTACTTCATTAATTTTAATACTTCATTAATTCTAAGTCATCATCATCAGCCCATCGCAGTCCACTGCTGGACATAGGCCTTTCCAGTTGTTCGCCACTTAGGGCAAACATCTCAAGAATGTATCTATACCTACTTAATCGCCATGCTGGGCAAGCGGGTTGGCGATTGCAGTGCGTTAGTTCCTCGCTCCGGTGACGCTGCTGCCCGTCATCGGGTACGGATGCCAGAGCCCCGTTTGTTATTTGACAGGAGCACCACGGGCAGATGAGGATGGCTTGGAGCGAAAAAGATGATAGGTGGCTCTTTTACATCTCTAATTTTAAGTTCTTAAAGATAATCACACCGACCTGTACCACCAACCTGTTTAGCCAGCGTAGGCTTTTTTGCCCTAGCTTGCCAGGCTCCAGTCCCTTGGCTGTCGATTAGACAATTAACGGCCAGTGTCAATTTTGTTTATTTGTCTGTCAAGATGTAACGCATTACAACTACTTATTTTGACGTTGGCCTTCACATTTTCAGCCTTATTCCAATTTATTACAGCCTGGTATCCTCACTCGTATAAGCACATAATGTACCTATATCTACATAGGTAGCTAACTATTTCTCAATATTTCTATCCTAGGATGCAGTACGAGTACGGTGTTCCGTTTCAGAAATATATTAACCTTTCTAGCTTTCCAGACACAGATCTCGCCTACAAGTTATACATGTTTTGTATAGAGTAAATGTAAATACTCGTAGATATACCTAAATCTGTAAAACTTACAAAGCTGTACATTAAGAATGCAAAATTCGCGTCGCCGCCTTGCCGCAAAGGCCGTGCTGTGTGATTCAAACCTTATACAGTCTTGTAGAGGAAGTCACTTCTACTATCATAATCCTTCTGTCGTGGCATGTTTTTATAAACAAAAGCAGTTTGAAATATGCAATGTTAATGTTCGTGTACCGATGTTCGTATAAACAGGTATTCGTGGCTACGCTTATTTATGCGAGCGTTAACTAATCGATACTAGCGTGTACTAGACTACCCAGCCGTGATTTTAATAATTCATAATATTCTACGTAAAAACTTATTCTAAACGTTGTAATATTAATTGGTCTAGTTCTTAATATAAATACTTAATACTACGAGTAAATAGATAGGGTAGACCTTGAGACCGTCGATGGTACAGTGGTTAAGGCTTTGATTACCATACGGAAGGCGGTGCACATGACGCCATTTTCAGATAGACAATAACCTTTTGTCAAATTTGACCAGTATGACCAATATGATTCAAGGTAAGGGAGCGACTCATCATCATCTTTTCGCTCCAAGCCATCCTCTCCTGCCCGTGGTGCATCCTGCTGAATAACAGACGAGGCTCTGGCAACCGACTGGTGGCCGTATAACTATCACGAATAAAGGTGTAGCTAAATACCACAAGCCCGTCACCGGACGGGCAGCAGCGTTACCGGAGCGAGAAGCTACGTCCTGCGATCACCAAAACGAAACCCCAGCGTGTCGATTCATGGATAAAGCCTCTAGGTATTTGCCCAAAGCGGTGAATTACTGGAGAGGCCTATGTCCAGCAGTGGACTGCAGCTGAAGGGTGTAGGCTGATGATGATGATCATGAGGACTGACAGCCTTTGAGACCGTCAATGGCACAGTGGTTCGGGCTGTGATTCCCATACGGAAGGAGGTGCACATGACGCCATTTGCAGACAGGTACATTAACCTTTTACAGATATTGTCAAATTTGACGACCAGTATGGTTCAATGGTATCTGCGTCTGATACAATAGTCGCGGGTTTGATCTCCGCACAGTACAAACATTTGTGTGAATAAACTTATCTGTTGTAAGTAGGTAAGTATATCAGTTGTCTAGACTCTAGTAGTAGCTTAGTTACAATTATAACTTATTAAGAGAATTTATTTATTTATATTCACCGCGCGAGTTTCGTAGACAATGACTTAGAACGGGCAACACCATTTACCTGGGTACAGTTTCAATATGTTGCAGGTGAACGATGATATTCTACGTGAAAGATTCTTATAAGTATAGAGGGGAATTATAAGGCATAATTTGACGGCGAATACCGAATACGTCAAGCCGGCCAGTCTATCGGTAGTTTACACAAAAATACACATTTCATTCCGAATCAAAAACCATAAAACTCTCCGTTGCCGCTGCATACATCGGCGTTTGCACAATAGCTTTGGTTCCGCATAAAGTGGTGTTTCGCGATATCGAGTTCAGGTTTACGAGGCGAGGCGGAGTTGCAGGGCGTGACGGCTGCCGTGACTGTGACACTACCTACCTAGTACCTACCCACTTAGGTGTTAGGGCTATGACATGTCCGTAAACGATTAAAATAAAATAAATAAATAAATAAAATAGTTTATTTCTGCAAATAGATTCACTAGTAATACTTTTGCACGTCAAACTTTTTTCCTTGAACCTTTTTTCCAAACTTGATTGATTTATGAAACTCATTTAAATATAGCCCATGAGTTTCAGGGACACGATGCGCAAAAATCTGTCGCGGATATTTCACAGACTCAACGCACACGACGCACATCTTCGATCATTCTGTCGGCAGGCCTAGACGCTCTTTTTAAATGTCTCAGACGCAAAACTCTATCGCACAAAAAGTCTGTCGTCTGCGCAGCCCCTTAGAGTTTGCGATATTTAGGTACACGGTCCCTAAATTCAGCCAAACGCCATTTGCAAAGAGATTCTGGATGTTAATATGATCTACTTGTATTTATATCAAGGAATGATACATCTGAATTTACGTTAAGCGGTTAATTCCTGCATTTGATCTTTCCGGTCCGTATCAAACAGGCGGCCAGCATCGGATTATGAGTGAACAAAACGAGTATTCACCTCCATCACTTTGCGCAAAACTCTTGCCTTTGATTGTACATATTCTTCGTAAATGACTAGTCTTGTAGAAATTGACCGCTGCCGTCGACTTCGATCAAGAAAGCCTTAGTCCGCCCTCTGTTGAACCTGCTTTAATTCGCTCCACATTTCTCGAGCCCGGGCTTCCACAGGCAGCAGTTTGGTACTCTAAGATCTTATGCGCAACGGGTTATGGGGCGTCCGACACTACGTTTACCTATAACCAGTGTCCATTCCAAGACTGTTCTGTGAAGTGTGTTCCTGCGATTATATCTATTCTACAATGGACAGTCTACACAGAGTTAGGTGAAAATATGAGTTAAGAATAATAAATTATCGGCTTTGTATGTATTGTATTATTAATATGTAGTTCAGCAAGCAGCCCATTTGATTACAGGAATAAAGAGGACAAAGGTCATCTCAACGCAAGGCCGTGCCATTGTAGCTATTGATCGCTTCGGCACACTGTGTGCTATCGATAATAAGCATTTATAGGTTGATGTTTGCACTGTAAAGTGGCCTTGAGTATTTTGCAACAGTTTGTAAAGACCAGCGGAGCTATTCACAAATGATCAAAGATCTCTATCGGAAACGAGAGGTCCGAGTGGAAACATACCACGATCGTTCATATAAATTTGACAGTTCACAACAAAAGCTTTTCCCAGATCTCTTATCCAATATAAGAGATCTGGGGAAAGCTTTTGTTGCATTATTAACAAGACCTATTAACATCAAAATGTTAATAGGTCATGTAATGTCAAAACAATTCAATCGATTTTTTTTTATTGAACGATCGAGTATGTTTCCGAACGCATTTATGAATAGCCTCAAAGAAACAACCACCAGTGCATAATATATTAGTACCTATGCTTCGTTTAATTTAGGATTAGAGAGATCAAAATTTTGTTCTTTTGATATAGGTACGTTCATCATCAGTCTATTGCAGTCCACTGTTAGACATAGGCCTCTCCAGGTGTTGGTCACTTAGGGCAAACATCTGGAGGAGATACCCATAAATCACTGCCTGTCATCGGTTTGTGGTAGGTACTATTTGGCCACGCCTACAATAAAATTGTGATGGTTTAACCCGCAACCAATCGGTTGTCAGCGCAGCTGAGGTTGGCTTGGAGCGAAGATGATAAGTCGCTCCATTACATTCCACCATGGAAGTATTAAGTACATTACTTCCATGCATTCCACACACACATCTTACACATAGGTACGTTAGTAGGTATGTATTGCCAAACGAAAATGTTATTATGAAAAGTTTACACTATAAAAGCAGAAATCGCAAACATGAAACGTAAAGTTTTTTGAGTTTGACAACAAAATATCACATAATAGAAAAACGGTTATTGCCGTATGTTAAAAACGAAGTACCGTTTTAGGATTGAGGTAATAGGTAGATCTCTTTCTTCTTTTCTATATTTAAAATGGAAATAAATACCTAACGAATATAAACTTCGAACTAAGAGTATAATTTTATTTACTATTTATACCTCTAGTTTACTTTTCCCTAAGATTTTACTGTTTAGTTATAGTTGGTCGTAAAACTTTCTTATCTTGGTTTACGTCTTGTTAAGTCAGTGACCATTTCAAAATCATTTGCGCTAACACGTTTCCCATACTCTACGTATATGTATGTATGAAGAATTGATTCGAATGTCTCGATTTATTCATTTTTTATGGTAGAAGAACCGATTTTTATTCTCTGCGTACCTAATCTTCGTCACGCCTGATAAGGAACCAAAATAATAGTCGTAACTTAATCAGTAGGTGTATGTACGTATAGCGATTCAAAACACGAGGCATGTTTAAAATAAGAACAGTTGAAAAATGTAGTAAGCAAAATAAAAACCTAGAATCTTTTAAAAAGATTAGAACGGACGTGATATTAGACCATTAATATGGGCATTTGTCACGCGAAGTCTAGACCCAACTGAGCAGAGAGCTATTAAATCACTGCATCTTTTCTACAAGAAGATATCTGTCATATTTAAAATACAGATTCTTCATTAAAAGCTGGCTAAGTTATATATGGGTACGTGTACTAAGTACAGTTTTTTGTTATAGCAATGTTGTTATAACAATATAGTTTGAATTGTAATTTACGTCCTAGAATCTTTTTTTTCGTTTCTTACAGAAACATGCTGTTACGGAACTTGTTTTTCTTTTGTTTTTTACTGATACGGCATTTTTGTATACGGAAATTACGAGTATAATACGCCGCACTAGCGAAACGAAGCAGACCATAGACGAGCAGACTTCTATTTCATATGACACCCTTTAAAGCCCCACTCCTCTTTGTTGGTAACACAAATAGATAAAATAGGCAATAATTAGAAATAGATTTCTTAAGGGCCGGCAACGTACTTATAATTCCCCTGGTGTTGCGGTGTCTATGGGTTGAAGTGGTCATTAACCATCAGGTGACCTTCACGCCCGTTTGCCTCCTCTATCATTAAGAAAAAGTAAAAATCTCACGGGATGTAAGAGAGCGACCTATCATCTTTTCGCTCCAAGCCAACCTCACCTGCTCGTGGTGTATCCTGCCGAACAACAAACAAGGCGCTGGCAACCGACTGGTGGCGGTATAACCATCACAATTGAAAGCGTAGCTAAATGCCACAGGCCGATGACGGGCAGCAGCGTCACCGGAGCGAGAAACTACGCGCTGCGGTCGCCAACCCGCCTGCATAGCGTGGCGATTATGGGTATATCCTCCAGATGTTTGCCCTAAGTGGTGAACGGCTGTAGAGGCCTGTGTCCAGCAGTGGACCGCAATAGGCTGATGATGATGATGAAAAATCTCACCTGTTCTGGAACCAGACTTGCACCACCCTCATGTCCAGGCCGGTGTCGTGGGCGAGCTGCTCGCGCACATGCCTCGCCGGCTTCGGACTGCTGCTGTAAGCACTCTTCAGCGTCTCCAACTGCTTCGCCGTGATCGTGGTCCGCGGCCGCTTGCTCGCCGCGTCCCCGTCCAGGGAACCTTCGCCTCCTGTCGTGGAATTCAGTTTAGCCTTACATTTCCACCTTTTTGTTGTAGGCTATCTTTTCTTCAAGGAATAAGCTAGGGTGCAAAAAGAAATAGCTGATGGACATCACTTTTCTTATTATTAATCAATACTGTAATAGTTCTGAGTTATCTATTTTGATAATGGTTTGATAAGCTTTTAATGATTTTTTAATATCCTTTATTGCACAATTGATGGACTTCATGCCATATAGCATTTTCAGCCTTATAAAGTCGCAGAAAATTGTGATTTTCTCCTGCATACAATTGGAGGGCACAAGCTTAGAATAATAAGGCACATATTTATGGGCACAACCTGCTGGATAAAGTTTCAAGTCAAGGCTTTTATTATATCATATTAAGTCATGGAAATCGTACTTTATTTAAACCCTGAGTAGGTAATTTATTTTGAGATGTCATGTACCTATTTAACACGCATTATACAACATTAGGCTGTCACAGACCGTGTTGAGGTCTATACTAAAACAATCCAAACTGCCATCCTGACTACCTCCTCTTACTCCAACCATACTAGATTTATGCCATTAGCATTATGAAAAAGTCTAATAGAACGTACCTTTCGCTCTCGCCGCTTCGTAGTCTGGCTTGCACACCAATTTCCCATCCTCCATGAGGTAGAACTCGTCGCCAGTGTTGAGCGTACGCGCGCACGCAGCGCACGCGAAGCACCGCAGGTGGTAGACGTGCGACTGTGCGCGGCGCACCACCTGCGTCGGGGGTATGCCCTGCCCGCAGCCCGCGCACTTGGTGCCGAAACGCCTGGGACAACAGCCGCAATAACAACAACATTATCAACGTGTTTTGGGTAGAGCCATAGGTGGTAGGCGTGCGACTTCGCGCGGCGCACCACCTGCGTCGGGGGTATGCCCTGCCCGCAGCCCGCGCACTTGGTGCCGAAACGCCTGGGACAACAGCCGCAATAACAACAACATTATCAACGTGTTTTGGGTAGAGCCATAGGTGGTAGGCGTGCGACTTCGCGCGGCGCACCACCTGCGTCGGGGGTATGCCCTGCCCGCAGCCCGCGCACTTGGTGCCGAAACGCCTGGGACAACAGCCGCAATAACAACAACATTATCAACGTGTTTTGGGTAGAGCCATAGGTGGTAGGCGTGCGACTTCGCGCGGCGCACCACCTGCGTCGGGGGTATGCCCTGCCCGCAGCCCGCGCACTTGGTGCCGAAACGCCTGGGACAACAGCCGCAATAACAACAACATTATCAACGTGTTTTGGGTAGAGCCATAGGTGGTAGGCGTGCGACTTCGCGCGGCGCACCACCTGCGTCGGGGGTATGCCCTGCCCGCAGCCCGCGCACTTGGTGCCGAACCGCCTGGGACAACAGCCGCAATAACAACAACATTATCAACGTGTTTTGGGTAGAGCCATAGGTAAAAGAAGTACTGGGAAGTCATTGGTGGTGTAGACCATACATTAATTGGTTTTGGCTGATTCGGATCACGCATGCATTTAGAATTTCGTGTGCTTCAGCGCTACGGAAATTGCATTTCCTCGACCCTAGTGTAACAAAGTACACTAAGGTCGAGGAAATGTAGCGTAACAAAGGCATCCTCGCTTCTCTTCGCAGCGGTCGGCTTGCTGGTCGCCTACTGCAAAGCTGCTACGGAGAGCTCGTACGCCTGAGCTTTGTCCCTACCAAATGAGCCACCGGGCCACCAAATCATCACTCCTATATTCAGCCAAGAATAATAATGTTAACATTTGGATTACATTAGGGGGAGTCCGCAGGCGGTGATAGACTTATAACCGCGGTCTACTATTGACCGTCTTGACTAAGTAGGAGTGAGTGCTTTCCGCTCCCCCAACAGTCGAGTGATGATTACAAGGCCGCCCTGGTTATAATAGTAATCATTTAGATTTTTTTTTGCACGTCTTGACGTATTCTTATAGCTAAATTTAAAGGTGGTTCATCTCTCTCACCTGAGCAAGTCTCCCGGACTCCCCCTACACAGTAAAAGAACTACAAGCGCATTAGTAGAGTATTAGGTATTATTCCAGCGGCTTACTTGAAGAAGTCGTCTGTGCAGTACAACTGGTTGTTCCTCGCGAAGCATTTCCCGGACAGCATGGCGCGGCACTCGACGCAGCGCAGACAGCCGGCGTGCCACGTCCGGTCGGACACCTTCAGCACGTAACGGTCCACGATCATCTCGTGACACCCGCCACACTTCGGGATACTGGCTGCAACATGTGAACGTTGTTATTACGGGGTCATTAAAAGAACAAAATAGGCTATTATGGCTAAAAATTGTAATTAGTACGTCTTTTAGCTTATTCAAAAATAAAATACTTACACGTATTTTTCCTTTTTTCATTCAAATAAACAACAGCAAAGATACAAGGCATCAAAAGTTAGGAGTGGGAGTCTTTGACGTCACTCGCTCCCGTAAAAATGCCTCACCGAGTGACGTCACGCGTAATTTCTAATGACTTTGTAATTTTAAGTCTAATTTACAAATAAAAAATACGTGTCTTTTATTTTTGAATAAGCGAAAAGACTGACTAATTACAATTTTTAGCCATAATAGCCTATTAAAAAAAAATACGAGAACCGACGCAGGGAAAGCTTATTGCACCACAGCTAAGTATACTTAATCCCTTTTTATCGGACGAGCAGGGATACGGTGAACGAACAGGCACCGTTAAATGGTTCAAGTTCCTAAGACTCGCTCAGCACGTTTCGCTTCTACCTTGCCTGCCTACCCTGCGAACGGCTAAACTATGGACTATCGAGCTTCCGATGGTTTTTGCTGGGTGAGCGCGTTCCATCGTAGACTACGATATCGCTAACCATCAGGTCAGTCGCAGTACTCGCAGTCAAACGCATTTCGAATTTTAAAAAAATCTTAGGCCGCAGCGGCGAGCCAAGTAGGTACGTAGAAGATATTAAAGTCCACAAGTGTGTCCCGCTACACTCTCTGCTCCTTTGCACACATTATTCTATGGGACGATAGTTCGACACGATCGGAGAGAAATTAGGTGCAGGACCAACGGTTTAACGTACTTTTCGACGCATCATCGCTAACTTTCTGGCTGTTAGGAGAAATTTCTCTCTCAGTGCCAATGTTTGGTCCGACCTTTCGTTTGTCAGGTGACGTCGTTCATCACTAAGCAAAAAAGCAGTCTTACGTAATTAATCTATACTTATAATAAATCTGTAGAGAGGTCAATTCTGTACATAAAATATTTTTTCAAAATAACTATCAGGGGGTGATAAGTGATCGATACTGATACCAAAAATGCAATCAGTAAAATTTTTGTCTGTCTGTCTGTCTGTCTGTCTGTCTGTCTGTCTGTCTGTCTGTCTGTATGTTCGTTATAGAAAAAAAAACTACTGAACAGATTTTGACGAAACTTGGTACAATTATTCTTCATACTCCTGGGCAGGTTATAGGATACTTTTCATCACGCTACAATCAATAGGAGCGGAGCAGTGACGGGAAGTGTTGGGAAAACGCGAGAAATTTAAACCTGTATGTTTGAACGCGCATTACGCGAAAACTACTGCATAGAATTGAATGCGGTTTTCACCAATGTATTGCTAGAGGTCTAACTTAAAACTTAGGCACAAGGTATAGATGGGTATTATATGGAAGTCCGTTATTTTTGAAACCCGATATCCACGCGAGCGACGCCGCTGGCACAGCTAGTTAAAAAAATGATTTTAAATAATTAGTTAATTAATTAAAATCTTATTTCTTGATATACCTACTGGTAAAAAATATCATCATAAACTGCATGTCCCATGTCGTGAACTATACATACCCTCGACCTTCACGTCTATTACAGAAGATTTATTCATTCACTCATAGAAAAAGAAATGTAAATACAAACGACTACCTAGGCTTTTTGCGAGAAACTATGAATAGAAAACACTAGTTGAACTAAAAAAATCCATATCCAAAGCTTCTGCGTTCACAGACACTGCTTCTACTTTAGGCTTCGGTACCTATTCCCAAACTTATTTGGAACAATCTAGATTTTCACTAAATTTTACCGCGTAACCTTTATTTTGAGGTATTTATACATTACTATCAACATTTAACAACGACATTTGTGAATGACTCATCATAACCTACTACCACACCAATTTTGGCTAATAAGACAATCCAAATGTTATCCCTGTAGATAACATTATCATTCACGATACCATTTAAGAAGATAAACACATATAATACTTATTAGTTTATGAATCATACAGTACATAGCAGTGTCAGCAGGTCCGTCCTTATTTTTAATTTTAAAATATAAAATTTAAAATATATAAACTTGTATAGTGTAGCTAAATACCACAGATCCATGACGAGCAGCAGCGTCACCGGAGCTAGAGGCTACGCCCTGCGATCGCCAACCCGCCTGCCCAGCGTGGCGATTATGGGTATATCCTCCAGATGTTTGCCCTAAGTGGTGAACACCTGGAGAGGCCTATGTATAAAATTAAATAGTCCCATATAAAAAACTAATCGACTGTATCGATTGATCCATCTATATCTACCTATACATTTATATGTATATAATTATTTATTATGTAATGTCTATAATTATAACGCAACTCCAATATTACGACTTCTGATGATGAGTAATACCAATTATTACTGGAATAAGATAAGATTTTTTTGGATAAAACTTAATAACAACCCTATGATAGATAAAAAAAACAAACATCAGTAAAACTTCATTAGTGTATGGCGGATCCGGACCACCGACTTATTTTATATGGACCCAGAAAAATCTAAGAATTAATTATTGGTACTTTATTTTAATGTATTCCTATCCTAATAAATACCTATATTCAGATAGATTTTCGTCATATTTTATTGATATGATTGCTAATCTGTAAGTACTTATAAAAAATATAATAGACAACATCACATGCATTGCTCCGATGTCAAAGTTAATAGCTTAAGCACTTGCGATATGGCTATCAGAACAACGAAGGTACCACAAATATAATATCTTTGTGGTACCTTCGTTGTTCTATACTTAAATACACATATAAAAACCCAGCCACAAAACAAACACAAATGTTCATGACACGAATGTTCGTCCCGGGTGGGGATCGAAACCTCGACCCTTGGTTCTGAGGCAGGAGTCACTACCAAATGAGACATCGATGCAGTCTAATGGAGCGTGACAAATGTTTACAATTTTTAAACGGACAAGCAATGAAACTATTTTTATTGGTGTTATCTGGTGTACCGGTTAGGTTACAAGCAATAATGATAAGCTAACAGGGTTAGACAGCTTTTTTTGTGTTACCGGGGAAAATGCATTTAGGCATTCCCGCCGCTTGGGGGAGCAGCAGGGTATGTGAGACTCATCCCGCCTTGAAGATGGAAGTGAGGCAGGAAATACCCACCAAAAACCCCGGCCCCTTCGTAATGCGTCTTAAAGGTGGTGTCCAGGGTCCTATGAGTATGTACACCAAGACATCACCGACGCGGCCTGGTCATGACAGGCCCCAACAGGCCCAGTCATGGGAGTGGTCCGAAGGGTGAGCCCACTCCCATATGACGAAGACAGGCGTGCAATTCCGGCGGCGGTGCCCCAGGATTGGACACCTGAATGGGAGCAGAATGTGTGGTTGATAGTCATTATTTGCCGCTCTAAGTCTTACACATGTATAATATCTTGTGTATTACACATGTGTGCATCAACCTCACTCGATCAATTCGTTTGTTGTTCCATATGTCATGGTGTGAAATTAATAAAATTAAAATCCGTCATTAGCTGTAAGATTAAATTAAGACTCTGTAATTGTTAGTTTAAAAGCTGTGGATTATGTAATAAAAAAAAAATTTGTTTAAGCCAAACCTACCTACCTAAACGGGGAAGATCCGAAGGGAATTGAATTCTCGGTCGGATCAATTTGAGAAAAAAAATGGTTTTGGCACACTGTCATAATCTTCATTACCAAACTCGTAGATAACAATAATATCAAGAAACAGTGAGCTGGACATTACTACCTAATGGAGATAGGAAATGAAAGAAGATTTACCCATGTAAATACCTACTAATAACAATACTTATAAATGCGAAAGTTGGGGGTAATCTGTGCTTTCGCATGCGAAAGTTTGTGTGGATGGATGTTTGTACCTCTTTCACGCATTAATTACTGAACGGATTTTAATGAAACTTTACCGTAATATAACTTATACGTTGGATTAACACATAGTCTTTATTTTAAATACGGATATTCACGGGGACAGAGCCGCGGGCAGCAGACAGTAGGTTACAAGGGAATTCAAAAACATAGAGTGCACCGATGTTTCCACACACATTAGATAGATAGATAGATAGATATTCTTTATTTGTACACCAAACAAATTACTTAAAGCTAGGTACAATGACAACTCGACGCACAAATAAGGCGGCCTTATCGCTTTCAGCGATCTCTTCCAGACAACCTTTGGGAAGAGGATAGTTGGAAGAAGGGGTAAGGTGTCAATTGACAAATAGAATCTAATAAATTACTGGGGCTATGGGATATGATATATAAATATATATATATATATATATATATACAAATACACATATTATATACATTATGCACTATATGTAGATACTGTACGAGATAACAATTGTACACATTATTTCGTTATGTTCTATAATAATGTACTGGCCACTGTAGCTAAAATTCGCTTAGGAGATTAGTTACCTAGATATTTTGGTAAAGTAAGTTTGTAACACTGAAGTACATACACCACCAAATTTCCAGTAGGCACGTCTTTATTTATTTAATCTTCATTATTGCACAATAGAAATAGTGTACAATGGGCTAACTTAAAGCCGTATTGGCATTATCTACCAGTCAACCATTGGGCTAAGCAGAAACAGATGTAGGTAGGTACCTAGTGCGCTGCAAAGTTGTTTTTATTCAAATCTAATTTTCAAATGCTGCTGCTCAGTGCAAATATATCAATGAGTTCAATGATGTAAATACATACATTATGAAATAAAATCATGAACCCACCTAGATAATCTTATCTTTAACGAAAACAATAACTGTCACCGCTGCTGAAGATACAAGAAATAATATTATCTTATGAACAAAGTATTAATCGTAAGTAACACGGTTGTCTCTGATTCCTACGAGATAACAAATGTTTATGTTCATACAGAAATCTATTCTAATTCCGAAATTATTTAAAAAGTTCGGGTTGCGGTGAAATAATGGAATTTGGATGCCACGGGTCTTCTACCAAAGATATTAGGTTATTCCAATTATAATTTTGAAACTCCGATCTATATGTTAGGTACACAGTTCAGTTCTTGTCTCTACCTATATCTATCACGTCTGATTTAAAGATCACGCCTGCAGTTCGATCCTAATTGTGGTGTGATGGTATATCCCGAAGTTATGGGAATCCTATATGTATATGCACTTGTATCAACTTGTTATTTATCAACAAAATGATATACTTAATCAGTAACTTCTAAAGGCAATGATTAAATTAATGATGTTACAAATACTATAAATTATAACAAAATAGGTATAACTAAATAGCTTCAAACGCCTGCCGTTATATCTGTCATACATTAATCAAAATAATTCACCATACTTCACGCCGCTTAACCGGCATTCGAACAATAACATTGCGCGCAAACTCAAATCACTACGTAACAGAAAGCACAGGTCACATCACTCAACACATTACGTACACAGAAACACTTCAGGCAGGTGTTCCAGCTGGATCGGTGGTACTCGCATGTCGTCGAGGTCCGCGTCCTCCGCGCCCGGGTACATCATGGTGCCCAGCATCGTCCCGCGGCCGCCCCGGCCCGCTCCGCGCCACGCACTGACCCACCCAGCGCACCCCACAACCCTGCACCCTGCACCCACCCCGCACCGATTGGTCGCCGCCGACCCGGTGATAACAGCCACCACGCCCATCGACCAATCCACAACTCGCGCCACCCATCGATCGATCGCGAAGCGAATTTCCGCGCGAGCGTATTGAACGCTTTACGCGACCGTCGCATTTTGTCTTTCGAATGTTCTTTTTTCAAAAGGGAAAAACGCTCTCGGAAATCTCCTGTCGCTTTGTCGATTTTGCGTGAAAAGGAATTTGAACCCGTGCTTTCGCTACGAATTCTCAGCGTTCTTCGTAGTATATAAATCTTACCTGTCCAATTTCTACTCATGTATATCTGACAGATCAACTTGTATGTAGAGCGCGTGTCAAATTAGTTTATAAAATGTAGAGCAGCAAAATCAAAATCGTTAAACACCCTTTCAAAAGTTATTTTCGTACTTCATTGCAATTTAAAACATACTCGTAGCTAAATAGCTACAGATAACAGCAAAATCTGATGACGTATTCAATGTAAAATCATTCGAAGTCCTGAAAATACGTGTAGTTATCACATTGGCATGTCGTAGTCATAGATGTACCTACATCTTAATGGAACGGTAATCACATCTCCATACTGACGTCATTATGGGCGGGTCGTTTGCATGAAGCGGTTTGGTTTGAGATCGTGTTTGGGATTTTGAAATTGTCATGTCTAAAAAAGTAACTACCAAAGCGAAATATTTCACAGCAACATAGGTACTTACATATATGTACTTACACAACGTAGGCATACATACTTACAAGTTTATAAATTCTTCATTCAAATAATTGTTTCATATTTAATACTGTTGGAAATGGTAGTACCTATTTCAAAACTATTCTTTTGTATGTATAATAAGTAAGTATACTTCATAATTTTAGTTCGTATAAAAATGGTGGTTAGTGCATCTCAACTTCATAATGCTTTCCTAATATTTTTTACTAATTGATCAATTAAATCATAGTCCAAAGATGCAAATAGTCCAAATATTTGCCTGTATCGTTGTGGTTAAGTAAAGATTTGTTCATCATTAAGTGGTGAAGATGAAACCTCGTTAACATGTAATATCTACTTTGCTAGATTTTTTACTCTCGTTACATTCTTCAATAGCTGATGATAGCTCTAGCTACACAACAACTAATTCCGAAGAGCGACCGAAATCACTTCGCGTGTGTTTAGCCGAGTGAACCCCGTGAAGCAAAATTCAAGAAGTCCTAATTCGATTGTTATGACTCTCAAAAGAAGTGATGCGAAGGTTATTTTTATTTTTTATCTGTCACTGCACTCGTATTCTTGCTATTGCAAAAGTAGACTATCAAAACTTGTATTCATAGGTAGACTTTTGATGTTAACTGTACCTGCATATTTTTTATTTAATACTCTGTTAACTTAAGCAATATTTAGTAAAGTGAATGTTAACCGGCGCGTTTACACATACTTCACGAATGATCCAATTCAGATTCAGTACATTATTCACTGTTGGTCGTCTATAGCCAACCTGTAGCAGTCATTGACAAAGTCGACAATACAAGCGCGGCTTATAACGCGTCACCTTCGCTGTAACTATTCGAAGCATTTCAAGTCCTATAAATACGAAACAATAAATCGGCAAAATCCGGTGTAGGCTCTGGTCAAGCGCTCACGTAGCTTTGCTTTAGTGAGTATCGAATTCGTTATCGATAATTTGTCACAATCACAAATACATTCACACAAAAACGCATGTTAAAATACGCATAAGTAACTATTTTAATAAGTATATGTATTATGTTGATATTGCTTTTGTGCACGCACGAACGGATTGCTATGTTTTATTTCAGAAAAATACTGCATTCATCATCATCATCAACCTATTACAGTCCACTGTTGGAAATAGGCCTCTCCAATTGTTCGCTACTTAGGACAAACGTCTGGAGGATATACCCATAATCGCCACGCTGGGCAGGCGGGTTGGCGATCGCAGGGCATAGCTTCTCGTTCCGGTGACGCTGCTGCCCGTCCATCTCGAAATGGGCTTCTCTTTAGCTTGTGACGGGAGGCTAATAGGCAGTGCTATAAAAAAAAAACAGTTCGGCTGATGCGTTCTGATTATTGTTTCCCTTATATCCTTAGCTGCTTCAAACACATAAATCAAACATTGCTACAAGTTTGACTAGTTCTGTATATTGATCTATAAATTAACAAATCTCAGACAACATCAAAAAAGTTAAGTACACTATAGGAAATGCTTATCGATCGATCCAGACACATGTTCATCCCATTAATGTTTGTATCAGGTGAGGTTCGGATCCACGATCTTTAGATTTAGAAATGGACAACTACCAAATAGGCCAGTGAATGATATCGATACTTTGAATAGATCGATCGCTAAAGGGACAACACTACCCTATAAATTATACAGCAAGCGCGAGGGCACAGGCGCGCGTCGAGCGCAACTTTACGACGGCGTAAATCAACTAGGCGTCACTCCTGCGCCCTAGCTGGCCCTAAGGTCCCGATGTATAGCCGGCGTGAGCGGGGCGTCGACGCGGCGGTGACGCGGTTCAAGAAATGGACGATTGACGCTTTTTAGAGTTCCGTAGCCAAAGAGGAAAAACGAGACTCTATTACTAAGACTTCGCTGTCCGACTGTCTGTGAATAGATTTGAGATTAATGGTACGGAATCCTTTGTGAACAAGTCCGCCTTACATTTGGCTTTTTTATATTAACAAGTCAAATAAACTGTATCCTGCTTGAGGTTAATTAGAAAAAAATCGAAAAAAAATCTAAGCATTTCGCATCACATTTAATTAGTGCAACGCAGATCGGTCACATTATGACGGCCTGCCTTAATGCCGCTTCATGCCAAAATTTAAAGACCCTATACTAGCCCTAGAAGGGGAAGGGAACACGTACCTATGCTGAAAGAGAGTTCTACAGCCTCCCAAAATTGCATATTTTTAGTACGAATTTTCAACTACAATTTCACCCCCTTGGTGCTTATTTGTAACATTCACATTTTCTATATTTGAAGTTTCTATCTTCAAAAAAGAAGAACTTTCACACAAAAATCCCCCTCCTCTTTCTCCCCCCTAAAAAGGGTGAATTTCTAAAAATCCTTTCTTAGTAATCGCCTACGTTCTAAACGAAAACCTAGTTACCGAGATTTCGTGTTGTTTTTTATATATTTAGATACTTAGAAGATTAGCCCTTTCTAATGAGATGAAATCTCTCCGCTCTCAGTGGAACCCTCCTTTAACTTGCCATCGCATACTTGCCAATAGACTAGCCTAATCCAATTTTGACACAGGCCACAGGCCAGTAGGTCAGCGCAAATACGTGATCAGATAAATAAAAGCAAACCTTTCATGTAGTAATAATATATGATATCTACCACCTTTCATTGTGGTTTTACTTACCAACTATTTTATATAAGTATATCTATAACTATATCTATCTGTCTATACTTAGGTATTGTGTTTTTAATGAATTTCTGAAAATTAAAGTTATCTATGGTGCTGTAGTGTACTTAACCTTAAGTTCTGACGTTTCGAGCATACAAACACGTACTCGTAGTATGCTACAGTTTTCAACTTTCTTTTCAAATCTTAGGTCAAGCAGGGTAGCTATGAGTACCTACCAATGATCAAAAAGAAAGTTATCAATTAAATATACTTAGATATCAGAAAACTTAAAATTTTGGGGTTTTACAGTTTGGAAAAGATTGTGTCCATACTAATGTTTTCTACTTCTAGGGATGTAAGGGAGCAGCCTATCATCTTTTTGCTCCAAGCCAACCTCACCTGCCCGTGGTGCATCCTGCCGAATAACAAACGAGGCGCTGGCAACCGTCTGGTGGCGGTATAACCGTCACAATTGAAGGCGTAGCTAAATACCACTGACCGATGACGGGCAGCAGCGTCACCGGAGCGAGAAGCTACGCCCTGCGATCGTCAACCCGCCTGCACAGCGTGGCGATTATGGGTAAACCCTCCAGGTGTTTGCCCTAAGTGACAAACAACTGGAGAGGCCTATGTCCAGCAGTGGACTGCGATAGGATGATGATGATGGCTTTGACTGGCTCGGTGGCTCAATTGGTAGTGACCTCTGCCTTCTGAGCCAAGGGTCGTGGGTTCGATCCCCGCACATTACAAACATTTGTGTGCATGATCATGTTTGTTTGTATTGGTCTGGGTGTTTTCTATGTATAATATGTATTGTATTTACAAAAAAAAGTATTTAAGTAGTTTATCAGTTGTCTAGTACCCATAGTACAAGCTTCGGCTTAGTTTGGGGCTAGATGGCGCTGTGTGGTCCAGCGTGGCATGTCTTGGGTTATTTATGTATTTTATTTAATGTTTTTTAAATAAAAAACGCAACAGAAGTTTCTTCACGGGTGTATCTTTTTTTTGTTTTTTATAGTAGCTCGACATAATGGCTTCCCTACGCCGCCTGATGGAAAGCGAAAGAGAAGCCCAAGTCGCTGTGACAACTGGCAAGTAACTGGTCAGTTACCTGTCAATGGCCACTGCCATGCCGGCCCAACCCTAGCCCCCCACGAGCTCCGGAAACCCTACTCACCGGCAGAAATACGACCCGGAGGTCATTTGGCTGCAGTATTCTATAGGGTGGAGGTCCTTCCCCGGACGGGCAGGTCAAATCGAGCGAAGATTCGCTATGCCCTAGGTACCTCTCTTGTATCTAATACAAGTCTGCACCACTATTTTGAACTTCAGGATCTCTAGGTATTTGTTAAGTATGTAGTCTAGATAGAGCCATTATTTTTTTTATAAACAAATTGAAAGTTCAAATAACGTAAGTTTTGTTTTAGACGTGACTCTTTTGTTTTAGTCGTGTTGCATCCACATTCAATTTAATTAAATTATATGTACCAGCCCATCAACTTACCGCCTCCCAGCAGGGTACTATGATTACCTAAAACATAGATATAGGCTCTAAAACTCTTTCTGCACTTTAGCGTTACGAAAAGCACAATAAAAATTCACAAGCAACTCTGTATGGTTGACATGCACCAAAATGACTATAATTTAAGCTTCGATACTACAAACGAAACACCCTCAACGCCCTAAAATCATTTTTGTGAATTTGAAATGGGACAGTTCCGTTCATAGTCGTAAATTGGGTGGAGGCGGCGCGTGGCGGCTCCCAGGGGCACCGGCGCGTGCGCCGCCCGCGGTAATTGAGGTGCGAGCCTGATGCCCCACTAGATGAGCTCTTTCTTTCTATTCTTTTTTTTTATTGTAAACGGCTTCTCTAAGCCTAATGGAAAGCGAAAAAGAAGCCTAAAGAGCTCTCGCTGTGACAACGGTAGCCGACAAGTCACCTGTCAGCCCCACCCCGAATCGCCCGTAAGATGTTTCCTCACGCCCATACACACGTACCGGCAATTAGTTACACATTTTGATTTTGAAGAAGACTTTTTGTACGCGAAGTTATGTTTTCTAAAGTGAAACTGTGACAAAGGCGGCTAGTATCTACGCAATCCTAGCGGAAAAGAAAAGGTGGAAGGACATTAAACAATGTAACACAAAGATCATCATCATCATATTCCACTGCAGGACATAGGCCTCCCCCAAAGACTTCTACAGCGGCCGGTTGCAAGCCGCTCGCATCCAGCCCCATTCTGCGACTTTTATTATGTCGTCAGTCCACTTCGCTGGAGGACGTCCCACATCGCGTTTTCTGTCGAAAGGTCTCCAGTCCAAAACTTTTCGACCCCAACGGCCATCCGGTCTTCTCGCTATATGCCGAACCACTGCCACTTCAACCTGCTAATCCTTTGGGCTATGTCCGTTACTTTGGTTCGTCTCTCTACATAGCTTCTACTAGCATATCTACTTAGCATTTCAGGTGATTTTGTCATAAAGAACGTAGCTATATTTTGAAATTAACAGTAGGTAATAAAGATAATAAGTGTTTTACGGAAAAAATTAAAAGATTTTAATTCGATTCATCTGAAATAGCTACCATTTCTTGATGTCCATTCTTCATATACTTACTATTTTGTAGCTTATGTAGCCAATATATTTATGAAATATTTTGTTAACTAATAGAACTTCGCCTGGTTCTTCATTGTATTTACTATGCTCTTGTAATACGCACAGATCGCGCTTCGCAAATCTGCTGATCGTATGCGACAGGAGTTTTCACTTCTAAAAATATGCGTTGGGCCATTCCAACGTTGGGTAAACTTTTTAATCGTAGATAGGTAGAAGTAGTCGATTTAATAAGGACTATATTCAATATAAAATTATGTGTTAATCTATTGATAATAATATAACACAAGCGACCTATAAAATAAGTCGATAGATACCTATTATTATTAAGTCTGTTTACGTTTCATTCGATTTCTCATATTATTGGTATACTACGCTTTAAAAGTAGATCATGTACCTGCGTGTGCAAAAGATGGGATAATGATAGTCTCAATTACAGGCATGCATAAAAATATATATGCATTACTTAACATACAAAATTAGTTACAAAGTTTTATGTAGGTACGATTATTAATTATTTGGTCTTAAGAAAATATATTATTATCTGGTATACTCGTAGGTCACGTTTGCCCCTATACGGTATCTAATTTGTGGATATGAAATAATTAAATAAAAATTAAAACAAATATATGCGATTAGTCCCAAACAAATCGCATTGTAACTTATGAAGATGTAAACCATGATTTGCCCGGCACTCAACCTCAACCGCAGATGCGTATCAACATTCTCACGTCCGAGGCGGGTACAATTTGTCCCATAGCGTAATTTCGGTTTCCCTATAGGCGTGTTTTCTCTCGGCGCGTGCCGGCGTACCCGCGGTATCCGATTACTATGGGAAACTGCTATTGTATGAAGCACACGTTATTTTTTTGCTATCATAATATGTAGTTATTCATCAGATAAATATAGACTACTTATATTGTAGTAAGATTTATTTTCTATAGGAAACTGTACCTATATGTGCAAAGTAAATTAGAAGGCAGACATTTTATAAGTAGATAGACATTTCATTTGAAGCCAAAAAATGCCACAGAATGTCCTTGTTATTTACATAATGATCGTAATCAGATATCGAAAAATAATACTGGACGGAAAAGAAACAGCATTATGTATCTTGATCGTTGAGTTCAATAAGGTGGCCTGCGGATCGATTCTGAAATATAAGTAACTTACATAACTAAGGAACCTAAAGTCACCTAAGTTCCTCCTTACATTTGTATCGACTTTTACATGTTCAACTTGAAGTCAACCAACATTATTACAGTCAAAAGTATGATCCTACATAAGAATATTGTACCTGTGTTACCGAACAAAGAGTTATGAAACACAAGGCTTAAAATATTAAATCTCGCTGTCTTGTTTTCCTTCTGGGAAATGAGCAGTACCCGTTTTAACTTTTACGGCAATGACACTTTAAAACGGGGCTAACAAAATTAACATGAATAATTTATTGACGGTGCAGCTGCTCGCGATCCCGCCCGCTGGAAAACGGGGCTTTAATTCGATAATGTCTACGTTATCTGATTATGAAGGAACCGAAAAATTATATCATTCCGTAATTAGGTTAAAACGCAATTCGGTGATGCGCCGCGGGCGGCCGCGCGACCCGACACTTTTATGGTACACGCGCAGTGGAGGGTTAGATCGAGTACTATCCCCGCGCTAATAGCCGAATGACATTTTATTAGAAGTTTGGTCAAGGTTGGACTTGAGAAAATGTGTACATACATAGTTACCTATATTACGAGAAAATCTCTCTCATGACTCTTATTACCTTGGACACTATCGGGTTAAATTAACTTATCGCATAATATAACAGTAAATACACTTATTAATTCAGAATTTTATCAAAATTATTCACAATACTTCTAAATAGGTAATGTTATTATACGTAAAATCTTTCGCCATACTAAATGGCAAAATCATTCGCTATGTTTCTTGCTCTTTTAATGTAAAAGGCGTTTAACTCTACCATGTAGGTAATTAATTATAGCTATACGCATCATGATACATTTTGAATTGCATTATTTTATGATAGTAGAATGCACAGATTGGTTTCGACATAGTATTTCCAACGTGTGCTGTGTGTGTTTGATTAATTTTATTTGAGTAGCTGGCGTTAAAAGAGAAAAAAGGTAGAACTAAAAGGTAGAATTTAAAATTTAGTTTGAGGAACATGTTGTTTAATGTTGAAACCATAAATAATTCATAGTAAACACATAAAAATCAAAACTAATAAAACAGGCTTGGACTGTCGTCGCCCCTCGTGGAAGTCACCCCATTTATTAAAATTAATAAGAGAGCCCTACGGCTGTATTAATGATCACGCTGTGTCAATAACGTTATAATATATTTCGCAAACAACGTTAACCAGAACATGGGCAACAATGAAACCGAGCCGGGAAGTTTGCGGGATTCGCTAACACGTTATTTTAACTAATGTAATATAATAGAAAACACAATTTAGGCTACAATTATATAAATTTTGTTATTTTACGTACTACATATTATTTTTTATAAGTATACCAGGATTATGGCTAAATGGCCTGTTGGGTACGCGGTTACCTCCGCCCATACCATAGACATGTTTTTTTTTTCTATATGACTACGATGATGGCTAGGGCGGCCTTGTCATCATCACCAGGCCCATGGACACAACAATAAGTACAACACCAAGAGCATCACACGCGCTTTGCCGACCAATCATTCTACCTAGAGTTTTGCACGTTCAACCTTAAGTAATGATCAATCAAAGAGAACTAAGAGCCTCAATGCAAGGGTGTAGCCAGGATTAGGGCAGGCCGGGTAGACAAAGAAAATCCTAGACTAGGTAGGTAAGTATATTGTTTTTATTTTGTTTGCACTAAACTACTACGCTACGCTAAATCGCATGGATTTTAAATCGCGATTTAGATTTTGAATGGCGGCACAGCTTGTTTCCCCGGTATATGAAACTGGAATTTCTGATCGTAGTCCAGTGCCTATAAAATGTATGTACTTATACTATGATGCACGACAAGCACATCATTTTAGTAGCAAAAGGACGAATCTCTAAAGATAATGCCAAATAGGTAAGTAATTCTTCACACTTTACGTCACAATACTCACCCACCAAATTACAGACACAAGTGTCTATTTAAAATGATAACGACTCAACTATAAGTGCATTCTTGTATGGAGTACCCTCAAGTCCTGGAGTACCTACACCGCTTTGATCTACTTATGTTTGCCAGGCTCCAACGAGGGTACCCGCCGACGTACCCTCGCGTTTGTTTTCTAAACAAATATTTTCCATAAACGCACTAACAGTATTTGTCTTTTAATTTATTATAACTGGTTATTCGATTGAGAGATTTGCGGGTTTTAATTTGGTGGATCAATAGGACAATGTAAGGGTGACGAGTGATTACAGCTGATTTATTAACATGCTAAGTTAACCTTAGTTTTTCTAATAGAGAAAAACGACGGAATGAAATAGGTACGAGCACATAGGTATTATTCAAGTGCCACTTATATAAATTTGGCTGTGAATTGCTGTTTGCTAAATGTTTTTAAATGTGACTGATATTCACGTTTGAGTGTGTTAACTGACAAGTTAATGTGATGAAGATGAGCAAAAGATAAAGATACCTACGGGTATCTCTATCTTTTGCTCATCTTACATATTTACATATTACATACATATTTTTGAGATTAACAAATAGTCCATGGAAACTCTACTTTGACATTTTGATTGACTGATTTTGATTGACGACCTCGTCGAGAGTAACAGCGAAACGCACCAACGGCGGATAAGCAATAGTACCTACAAGATTCGATTCGCGTTGTTGTCACGCAGTGGTTCTACTCATAACAAACAAAACAAGTTCAACCAACATAAAAACATACTTTATTACGCTACAAAGCAATCAATCAGAGAACGCAAACCATTCCGATCCTGGGTAAACTGTCTCCATCGTCGACAAGACATCATTCTCAAGTCACATCCCACCGGAGGACGTCCCACACTTTGCTTACCAAAACTAGGTGTCCATTCCAACACCCTCCTACTCCATCTAAATAATACAAAATACATCTCTAAGTCTAGGTATAACCTATTTTATTCAATCCTACCCACAATTTTATCAAAGCAAATAAGTTTGAGAAACCCTAAAAATACAAATGAAGGTAAAAGTCGGTTACAAAGGAAGCATAAAACTTGTTACGTATTCTCGTCTGAGAATCGAGTTTCAGTTGGAATGAGACGCGATTATTGTTTTTGTGTGAATGCGTTTTTGCGGGTTAATGAGGTACATTAAGAAGAAAGCGGGGCACGGCGCGGCGCGAGCGCAGCGGATCTGCAAGACCCTGAGTCGGCTGCACGTTGACTAAATAACTTGAAGAGGGGGTCATTGACTAATAAGTAAATTTTATTTATTCGATGGACATTTCGTGAGCTGACCATATCAACCAACAAGAACAATCAACAGAACTAAGAAATAAACTTTGGTTAAACATGTTCTGGAGTGGAGACCACGTCTAGGCAAATGTAGATTTACACATTACGATTAATAAGAGTTTTTTATAGTAGGTACCACGACATAATGGCTTCCCTAAGCCTGATTGTAAGCGAAAGAAAAGCCCAAGCCTGACAACAGGCAAGTAACCGTTTGTCCCGGGTAGAAATCGAACCTACGACCCTTGGTTCAGAAGCCACTACCAATTCCTACCAAAACCTGACCTACCGAATCTGGTTGACATTGATTCCTAAAAAAAAAAGGGAAATGTACCTACTATGGCTTGTTAAAGTCGATCTATTATAACGATAAATTCCATTCTGTAGGGTGATACAGACCAACATTATTTTACCTTTCTGTACATTTGACTACATTGCTCTTTCGAGGCGGGACTCGGTAGCTGAAACCGAATATCGGGTGCATGCTTGTTCCTTCGACGTGGCTTTTAGTCGTGCTTGCTTGCAAACCACGGCTATCAAGTATGTCGAACAGAGCGATAAAAACTCGCATTTTTTAACTATTCCATACCTATAACCAAACTGTTAATGTATCAAACGATACTGAACAGATTTTCTTCGTTTTACTTGATTGCACCGCTGGAATATTCGACCAACGAAGCAATAAACTCGTAAATTAAGTATATTCTCACAATCCCCAAAAATTGGCGAAAGTATAAAAGAAAAACTAAGGTATATGATGTAAGTTTAGTTACATCCAACATCATAACTTTTTTTTTCAGGTACGCTATATAGAGTCTGTCAGTCGCAGTGAAACATGAGTCGTGTTTGAAGCGTTGAGTAAGTCTATGACAATTACTTTTAAACAGTAGGTATACTGACTGCCCGCTGCAGTTTAAATGTATCTGCCTAATTCTATAATCAAACTATGAAACCCTGTCTCTTAAACCAATCCTTGTATATATTATATATGCGAAAGTAACTCTCGTCTGTGATACACCGCGTGATTCACACTAACCCGCCTGAAACTATTGAACCGATTTAAGAATGAGACGACAAAATAAGAAGACAATAAGTTGCTCGTCAAAAAACATTTAAAACACCTCCGCTCTATATTTGGATCTACGTTTCCTTATTGGTAGCTAAGTAGGTACTACTGTTCTCGGCTCTTAAATATCAGTCTGTGCTGTTTTACTTTTCGTTTGTTTGTTTCATTTATTTTTTAAGCTTTTAAGACTTTATTCTTAAGTGCATATGATATTGTAGGTACTCTTAATAGGTAGTATATCAATAGTACAGCACGATAAGCCGTTGGTCCTGCTCCTGATCTCTCTCCAGTCGTGTCGAACTATCGTACAATCGGATTACGAGAGCAAAGGAACAGAGAATGCATCGGTGTTTGTGCATAGTACACTTGTGCACTTTCATATCTCCTGCGTACATGACTCACTTGGCTAGTCTCCTTGTAGATAGATCGCTGTGGCCAATAAGTACATATTATGATAGTATTAACTTGTAAATAAACAATTTAATGTACTACTTAGTTCATAAAAAGTAACGCAATGTACCGTGACATTTGCCACTTCCTCGGTATTTTTTGCCTATTACCTACTATCAGACAAAAAGGCTACCGTAACTAAATGCCTAGATTGATAATAAGTTACTAAATCTTTGTAATTACTTTTTTTTAATTAGCAATCAATGGGCTATTTTTAAACGGTGACCTACGGAATATGTGAGAGATTTGAGACGTGACTGAATGAACCTAGTGTTCTCTATCGTCTTTACAATGGGGAATGCTCCTAAGAGTTATTCCAACTCGTTCCATCCTCTCCTTTACACTACCGAACAACACGTGCTGGACAGCGTTGTCATCCGCATATCATCCAGACGACGGTGGCGCGCACCAAGAGGTTTAGTTCCTCGTTCTTGCCCCGTGCCATTAAGCCATGGAATGCCCTTCCAGCTCATGTGTTTCCTTCCTCTTAAAATCCTGGGTTCTTTAGGCGGGGCGTGAAACGGCATCTCAGTGGGCCTTCAGGGTAACGGCGACAGGCGCAATGGAATTGTTCTATTGTTCCTGTCGACCTAACTTTTGGACCTCACGATCGCTTACCATCAGGTGGAGTGAGGTCATCCTAAAAGCTCTTCTTATAATAAAAAATAAAAAAACCTTTACACCTCAAACCACAATTACTGTTTGTCAGCATAGAATCCTAAAGATCATATCATGTACCTACCTATAGGACTGCCTAGGGTTGTGACAATCGTTATATTAGTGAAACTAAAAGATTGCAACAGAAAAGGGTTAAGCCTACCGCAGCTTACTAAAACCATTAGCTTTGCAATTTCAATCTTAGTGTAATAACATAAAGTACAATACTACTCGTATTCCCCACCTGAAAATCTATTGCCGATCCGTTCCCACATCGTAAAGGGAGAGAATACTCAAATACGTCTCAGGCTCGGGATAATGCCTGTGGTGTATGCTCACGATCTACCCGTATTTGAGAACCATATTAAGTATACCTTGTATTCATAATATCCCTATAACACATCACACTTGGCGTAGCTAAATACCACAGGCTGATGAAGGGCAGCAGCGGCACCGGAGCAACGAGATACCTCCTCGATCGCCAACCTGCCTGCTCCACGTGGCGATTACGGGTAAAGCCAGGTGTTTGCCCAAAGTGGCGAACAACTGAAGAGGCCTATGTCCAGCAGTGGACTGCGTTAGGCTGCTGATGATGATGATGACTAGAACACCTCGCCACTAGATCACTATCTAGTTGTGACTAAAGTTCTACCCAAGTTCGAATTTAATAAGAGCTAATACCAGTATTTGTGCACACATTTGTATACGTTATGTCACGCGCGCTACCGAATTTCTATAAGCTGTAACATATCATGGTTAATTCCTCTAATCACAGATACCATAACACAGAGAGCACCAAGTGATCAGGTCAGTATACGTGATTACGTTATCGCTGCGCCCTTGAGCCGGATGCGCTGAGGCACCGCGCCATCGCGTGCCGTCTCCAGGTCACCTATTACCACAAAGGTTGCCAAGATACGTGTGTACTACGATAGGCAATTTAAATAAGAATAGCCTATTAGATGTTGTTAGGAAAAATTACAATGGACTGTGACTGAAACTCGGGTGCTTGGACGCTAAGGTCTCCTTGCATAGTGTAATTATGTCCAAGTACCTGTATTAATGTATATCTACACACGGTCAGTGAAGGGCACGTAAAGCAACAGTTTTAATAAGTATAGATCTGTATCTGAAATAATGTCGCCGATTATAGTTACACCAGATCATGAATACTGAAACGAATTTCCAAAATATTCCTGAAATACCAAAACTACACGTTTCGTCAAGTACGATAATATACTAATATATTATACATAATTCACTTAGAGTCTAAATCCAAATCCAAATCGACATCAAATCATCACTGAGATCATCAATATTGACCAGTCTAGTGTGGTACGATTTACGAAAATATGCTATTATATCGGTTTATTTGGCATACACAAAAAATGTATGTAAAATATGGTAAAACAAATACATGAGGGAAACTAGCATTTTAAGGTTTCATTTGAGGGGATTCTTTCCGTGCAACATAGTGGCAAAACAATGCAAAACGAGCCGAGTACCAGGAAATCATAGCTAGTAGGAAGCAAATCAGGATGGGTCAGCTGTGCGGCGACTGGCGAGGGAAGATGCGGCGCGTGCCGGCCCCTGCAGGGCTTCGCGTGACGTCACTGGCATCTGCCCGACAGATGGCGCGCCCCGGTCAGATAATATCGCACCGCGCACGCTAGCCCGATGGGGACTCAAAACCGTGTAAGTCAGCCTAGGAGGTCATTTAATCGTAATTAACTGGTACTATTTTGATGGTTTCATTCCTGTTAGAAGTTACATTAGAACATTGTACTATGGAGAATTAATTTCTTGTATAGCGTGGATTGCACATCCATCTCGGTCTCGAAAGCTTAATTGTAGGGAAAACGTCCTTGGACATTAACGGTGAATGTTGCTGTTTCCTATCAGTAGTTCTTATAACTTAGTGTTAATTAAGAAGAATCTAGCTAAGCTGTAGATGGCTTAGGGCAGGATGGATGGAGCCCTTCGGTGGGGTCATAATATATAAGCTGTTGATGATGATAATAAGAAAAAGAAAATGATAAAAAATCATCCTACTATCAATTCTATCCTATTACCAATGTGAGATTTTGTGGAGATAGGGATATAAATATCTATCTACTTAGACAATGTTCAACTCAAAAAAATAATTGAGTAAATTGTGGATGAAGTAAACTAATAAATACCTACTAACTAACTTCTTTTAAGACATTGTGTCAATGAGACCCTAACTGAAAACATGAAGAAAAATGCAAAACATTCCCGTTATCGTAAACAGTCATTGTTATTTAATGAGATAAAAATCCTAAATCATACGATACACATACCTTAACAAAGTGTATGATAATAATTACCTAACGCACATAGCGTGTTTTGTAAGCGCGCCCAGGTGAGACAGCTCTGCTACACCCTATTGTTTTTATGATCGGCTAAGTGGTAATTACCGTGGCATCATCGCATCGAGTGATTTTGTGTTATTGCCTGCCATATGCCGGCCACGTCAGCCCTATTAAGCACGTACTCATTTGCGTAACCAGCCAATCAGGTTCACTCGTGATCATCGATTCTTATGGAAAATTGAGTTTCGATTATTAATTGCTGAAAAGTGGGTTAAAAATACTTTTCATATTTTAATCGATTTTGCTTTAAAAGGAAGCTAGAGAGCTGACAGATCTATCGCCATACAGCTCAAAGACCTGGGCCCGTACCACCAAAATCGAAAACGATCGTTCGTTGAACGGATCGCGTACTTTTGCACTATATATCCCTCCCATTTGTCTCTGGGGCCCTGAACGGATTCGGCTGAAATTCGGTACATTGATAGTTAGTTTATCAGCTTAGTGTTTGCAAATATGGGATTTTGTATATTCAAGCCGAAGAGATTTATCGAATAGCCGAAGAGAATAGACAATCACCTGATGGTTTCTGAAATATATGGACATGGCGTTAGCTAGTTTAAAACAAATTTACCTATACCTAAACAAAATCAGCAAAGGAACAATAGCTCCAAAGAAAGCGCTCTGTAAATATGGGCGCTGTCTTTTTTTTACATAGGATTCTAGCAACAAATTTTGTTTTCTTTTGCCTAATTTTGAAAATTTTGGATATTGTAGATAAAATGAGTCAGAAATTAATGTAAGAACTCGAATAAAGCCAAATAAATGATATTTAGGTACTATAAGGAATTGGAGTGACGCATTCAGAAACAATTGTTGTTTGACGAAACGAAGACAAATCTCACTTTATAACAATGTTTTTTTTTAGAGCGGTGCGTAGGTATTAGTGTCAAGACAAAGAGCCTCTTGTAAACAAATATGATTGGCACTTGGCGTAATAAACGCAAATGCGCGGAGGGAGAAATCCTGAGCTCCTGAGAGTTCAATCGAGCTTCAGTGTACACATGCGCACTCCACCCCGTATCTATATGTACCCAAATACCTGCATAAGCTACCTCGAATATGTTGTTTTGTTTGTATCTGGTAAAAGAGCGAGAATACACGGTTTCGATACAAACAACGAATTTGGATCTAACAAAGTCTGAATGCGGTAAGAACGCATCAAATTGCTTGCTAGGCGAAGTAGGACAATTCAATACAGTGTGCACGATAGGTTTCAGACTATAATAAACATTAAACTTTTACTACCGATTTACAATCAGATTCTGTAGATTTATGAGAGAGATAAGTATAGGGGTATCTTCATCACGATAAAGCATAAACGTAGGTATTATTTATTGAAGCAATAACATCTATGATAAATTTTCACAATTATTTATAAATGAGAGTGGACTAGACCAATTTATTTAATAATAAAAGTAAAAGTAAGTTTGTAAAAATACCTACATACATTATAATGGTAGGATAGCAAAGACTGTAGTTTTTAGGGTTCCGTAGCCAAATGGCAAAAACGGGACCCTTATAGATTCGTCATGTCTGTCTGTCTGTCCGTCCGTATGTCACAGCCAGTTTATTCCGAAACTATAAGAGCTACATTATTGAAATTTGGTGCGTAGATGTATTCTGTTAACCGTATTATGATTTTAAAATAAAATTAGAAAAAAATCTAAAATGTTTGGGGTTCCCCATACATAGAACTGAAACTTAAAAAAAAAAATTCATCAAACCTATACGTGTGGGGTATCTATGGATAGGTATTAAAATGATGTTGAGGTTTCTAATATCATTTTTTTTTAAACTGAATAGTTTGCGCGAGAGACTCTTCCAAAGTGGTAAAATGTGTGTGTCAAGCAAATGACCTCTACAGTCTACACTACAAATTTGGTTATGTCGAGTAAGTCGAGTTATGTACTATTCACCCTGTATATCAAAGTTATGTTTGAGAGCTAGCTATGTAGATAACTTTTGTATTTATATACTAGAATAGTAAGTAGGTATAATCACTAATGCGTATTTTATGATGACGGATAATGCCATAGGTGCTCTACACGTACGGACACAATTGATCGCCATAGTCGCCGCACCTCCATTAAGTTAATTGCCTAAATGCATGGAGTCGCCTTTTTATGGAAATTATACAAAATTTAACGTACCTTTCCGTTTTACAAGACCTTTGGGACAAAAAGTAAAGTTAAATAAAGTATAGAACCATATACATCCATAGGTATAAAATAATACGCAATTTGATCTAACTCTATTATTAGAATGTAAACTGAAATCGTTAAAGGCATTGTAATTAATCCCGCAAAATTTAAAAATAAAATTTTACTTAATCCTCACTTAAAAAGGGTTTAATTAAGCCCAACCAATTTATGGGAGTATATCTATACAGTTTCTTTATTCACGAAAATGAGCCTAAACACAATTTAACTTGACGACTATGGAAAAGATTCATATACATAAGAGACATTGATATACCTACTTAAAATAAAATAAAAGTAGGTACACAATGCACAAAATAAAAAAGTGACAATCGACTAAAGCCGAACCTACGTACAGCTTTACATTTCGCTATAATATTTAAATTGGATTTGAAACAATGACGTAGTGCAAAAAGTAACTAACGTTCTCATGGAAACACTCAGATTGAGTAAAAAGAATAATGTGTTGTGTGGGCACATAAAAACAATGAACTTTCACATGAGAAGCAAGCAGGTTGATTTAGTGCGGTCTATCGAGAATCAGAGCGCGCTTGTGGCTTGTAATTCAATTTGGTAAACAATCCCTTTTCCGACCATTCCCGAGATACTTTTATTGTACTGGTAACTTTTTTATACGAGTAATAATGTATCACCTGCTAAAGCGAAAATTGCGTAATGTACAGACTGAATAGTCGTATGTCTATTTTAATGGAAAATCTACCGGAAAAGTCGGGTAATGAGGACAAAGTTCACAAATGCTTCATTTAATAATTCTATATATACTTGTTTTATTGCGTTTCTTGTTATTGTTTACTCGTTGGTCTTTGTATAAGTAAAGTGTTGTATCATCATTAATCATACTGTGCAAAAACTTGAATTTATATTATGTGATGGTCGTATATTTTCTTTAGTAATTGTTGAAGTGGCGTAACTGGGCGTGGCAAATTCATCGAATTTTTACCTACATGTCTAGATGAATAATGTTTAGAGCTTAGATTCTCTGCTGACCGTACACACCTTAGGGCTGATTGTAGAAGATCTTACTTTATGATGATAGTGATAAGGGAAAAGCAAATAAAAAATAACGTCTAATCGGCAGTTGGAACTTGTGAAATCCTTTATCACATTCGTAATAAAGTATGTAATTCCATATTTTAAAAACTCTATTTGAGTTGCGGGTGTCTATGGGCGGTGTCGACTGCTTACCATCAGGCATCACTCATTGCTCGTCTGCCGCCTCTCGCATAAAAAAATAAGAAATCTTTTATGGTGTGACTATTTACCAGCGCTAGTAGTGTGAGCCTTCCGCTCCCCCCATCAGTCCGGTGATGATGACAAGGCCGCATAGCTATCATCGTAGTCATTTAGAAAAAACATTTACCAGCTCTTTTAAGGTTTTTTTCATTTGCATATAATCTAAAACTTCATTATTATCTAATTGACTTATCAACCCAATGATCAATTATCGTATTTAAATTAGACAATTGGAAAATCAAGGTAACACAAGTATCTATTGTTTGTAGATCTTGTTCCTTAAATGATTATTATCCTAGACCTAGGTCAGTTTAATCTTAAAAAAATGTTCTTTGCGAAATGTTTTAAGCTCAATCGTCCCATTATGAACTTTAAACATTATTATTAAAAAAAACCTACCTACGAGTAGATACGTATTTAGATCTTATGTTAGTCGTAATATGTAATTTATTTGTTTTTTTATTTATTTCTTTTGACTAGCTATGACGTCAAAAGTCATCAGTCTAATTTCCTCTTAATAAGTAACAACTCAATTGACTTGCCGATACCCGATCGAAAAGTTCATTGCACAACCAAAAAATAATATAAAACGTACTTGCACATATGGGCTAAAAATCTTTTCTCGTTTAAGAGAAAACACACATATCGAATTAAATAGTTAAATTCAGACAAAAATAAATTGAAGAATGCTATTTGATCGAGTCCTTACTGTGGTCTAATTGTTTCTAACTAATAGGTACCCTAGATTTAATGAAACACATTGTTGGTATACCAAACACAGATGGATATATTTCCTTATATGAGAAGTGGGCAGGTTGATTTAGCGCGGCGCAGTCTATTGCGGAATCAAAGCGCGCCGGTGAGGGGGGATAATTGGATTTGGTAAACAATCCGTTTCCACACCACTCCCGGGATGCGCTACCGGCACACCTGCTCTTCATGTTGACGGACGGGAAATATTTGCAGCCCCGGAGGATTTGCATCGCTGATGTTATGAATGAACTCCACTAAAAACTGCTGTGAAACGCCTTCTTGACTTTGACCATCATGCCTGCGGCTGGGAAAATATTTTAGTTACTAAGTACCTACATAAAAATGGTCTTATGCAAAATTTGACGCTCCCTATGCGTTATAAAAATTACCTAAACTTTTAGTAGTTTAATGTTGAAATTTGTTTTTAAGCATATTTTAATTTTAGGAATAAATAAGCTGCATCATCGCATGTTAAATAAATCTTGTGTGCATCAATTGCGCATATATATGGATAAAATACCTACCAAACATTTTACTTTGAATCAAGTATAGCGGATATTTTTGGCTGGTCATAATATGGCTGGTTTAATCGATAGGTATCAACAATTTATTTTCAGATATATTTCGGACGGACAAAATGAGTTATATGTATAATCGTTATCATAGGTAAGGTGCAAAATATAATATGAAAACATGAACAAAAATTGAAATGTTAAACGTAATCGTATACCTACTTTACCTACCTGCATAACATCTGTTGTGCACTATATTAAAATTTGAACATGTTTTATAACCAAAAGTACCATGTGAAATATAGTAAAGATTTTATAAACAACACAAAACTCATTGTCATGATATTACTGACCCTTGTCAAAACGGTAGCGCGTGCCGAAACTTTTTAGCCACGAGAAAAAACAATAAGGCAATCTCTCACAAGTATTGGTTTCACCCGTCGGCGCATCGATGTGGGCGCCGATATAATTGAAGCGGGGTCCACACTCGCCCCGCCGCGGGGCCCGTATTAGACATACATTTGATTCATATTCGCCGGTTTGACCCTATCCAGCGAAACGTGCTTGTTATATAACAGCAAAAAAATTACTAGAAACAAATAAATCTATCTATTTGTAACTTCATGCTAGGTTAACAGAAACATACATAAGAAAATATGTGTCATGATATTACTGACCCAGACAGAAGACAGAAGAGAGGTAAGGCATAGCGAATCATCGCTCGAATTGAGCCGCCCGTCTGGGGAAGGACCTCCTATAGAATACCGCAGCAAAATGACCTCCGGGTCGTGTTTCTGCCGGTGAGTAGGTGTTTCCGGAGCTCGTGGGGGGTTAGGGTTGGACCGGCATAGCGGTGGCTACTGACAGGTAACTGACCAGTTACTTGCCCGTTGTCAGAGCGACTTGGGCTTCTCTTTCGCTTTCCATCAGGCGTAGGGAAGCCATTATGTCGAACTACTATAAAAAATGGTGTAACTATACAATATGTTTTTGTTTTAAATGGATGAAGTGTGCAATAAAATGAGATTCTGCTGGTAATCTTAAAGCAGTACCTTTTCTAAGATGCAAAAACTACTTAAGCTTGAAGCTTGAAATCTCAAAAGCTACTTGCAAAGATAACAAAGGATAACAGTCTTCTGTTAGATAGCCCTTGCGACATGCATTTTTTATAATGGCTTCCTCTCTGGCCTGATGGGAAGCGAAAGCTACGAACAAGTTGCTGACAAAATAACCTTGTGACTGCCATTGACAAAATCTGGCTATACCCTGACTGATCCTGAAACGCAACCACTGCACTTATAGAAGTACATACCTACAAAACAACATTCCTATAAGCATTTCTATAGGTACGGAATGGCTTAAGACCGCACAAAGCCCACAGTTTCATAGCCAACATTATGTAGCTATAGAACACTAAATGTCCTTACTATGTTTACATTGACAGTTTACACTGTATCTCCTAGCATAATTTAGCAGCCCTTACTAAGTAAAGAAATAAAAACAAAAATGCTCTCTCTCAGCGGGTAGCAGTTTGTATTGCCCGTCGGGAGGGGGTTATTACCCAACTCCATTACACTTTTTGTGCCAAGTGTTTTGGTGGTATAACAAGGGTGAAAACGACCCAACAAAACGAATGACACGCTCTCAACAGCCTCCGTTTTTTATCGTTTGTGAGAAAAGAAAATATTTATTGTTCCTAACAGTATCGAACTTTCTGCACTACACCCACTCTTTGTAGAGTAAGTTGATATTGTTGTTTATTGTTTGACTGGCAAATTAATAATACGTAGGTACATAGGTGCAAAAGGTTTGTTGTATTAACCAAGTAAGGCCGAGATTTTCAGATCTATTGTTGTGTAGAAAACTATTGTAAGTTTAGGATTTTATAAGGACATTCGGTCTTACGGCTTCAATATTCTCAAAAGCTTTAGGGTAATTGGTAGTTTAAAGTACGTAAATAGATATTAAATACTTAAATGAGATATACCTACAATCCGCACCAACCATTTAGGCCCAAAGGTTTTCTCTTGTACTTTGAGCACCACCAACACCACTGGGAGCGTCTCCCAGGACATCCAGACCGAGATAATTGAGAAAAGTTAATTTCCTAAATTGACCTGACCGGCAACTGAACCTGGGACCTTTGAATCATTCGCAGTTTAAGCTTAACCCTCTAACCAGTGCGCCACCGAGGCCGCCAAAAGTAAAGATTACCTTGATATTAAAATATTATTACAAATTACAGACACTGTTTTGGATAAGTCCTTTCTACCTACCTAATTAAATTGTCTTGAAGAATTAACAATAATACTATTCACCGTTAATGTACTACCAAATCGTTCTATTTGTTGTTTTAAGGAAAAGATTAGCTATTTAAACAATTAAATTGGGTAATTAACCAACGCTTAAGGTATTCTAATTTTTAAACAATAGAACGAAGTTAATAGCCATACTATTTAATTTTTTAATAACTGTCTGTGATTCATTGTGTAAGTACATTGAAGTACTTACTCTTGAAGTTAATCCACCGAGAGAGAAATGCAAATAAAGGTACTACAGCATGGAGAATTTGCTCAGCGAGAGTGAGTTAATGAAGTGAAAACCAAATTGGGGTTCAACGACCTGCCAACGATCCCACTTGCGATTAACTTGAATAACTTAACAAGTCTTGTGTGAACCAACTCGACGGTATACTTACTTGCAAGAATACTTCGTTCATTTGCTTTTATTTTGGGTGGTAGCGACAACTTGTTAAGATAACCTTATATGAGGAAGCAGGTGCGGTATAATAGTTTAACAATATACCTAATATTTAATTTATATTTACTCGTGCACGTTCTATACAACACCTGAAGTTTTAATTGCTATTTGAGCATAACAAAAGCAAAAGTTGATTTTATTACCAACCTGTACGAGTACGAGTATACCTACTTTATACCACACGCATTTTATCTTAAAGTAGCTTAGATTTATTATATGTATTTGTGCGTGGATATAAGTAGTTAGTGGATATACGAGTACCTACTCACTATTATCTCATAATGTACTTGAATGTTTATTATTACAACTGTACGATGCTGAACGTTGCAATCCCGAAACACAATTATCACCAAATCAAGTACCTATCAATACGCCATCACAAGCTCTTTTTGTTTGTCCTAGTACGAGTACCTATATCAATTATGTAATTTGTCAAACAATTAAGATAATTATTTATATCTATTTAACTCTATGTATTTGAATATCTTTCTCACTCAAAATGTCTGCTTTTAAAAACAAAATAAATACTTGCACGATCCACACACTTAACATACCTAGGTAGAGCATTAGAAAAAAATCTACCTACTTGAAACTACGGTTAAAGCTACTTTAACTATTTTAATTGTATTCCAGTCTGTATATTATTACTAACCGAACCGAATTTGACATTTGTAATTGATACTTGGACCTGTCCTGACCAGAAACAACTTGAAATGTGCTCTACATAAAAGGTGATAGAGTAGCTAAAACAATATTTATGTATGTACCTAATATTCTTTTCTCCACGCTATAATATTGCCAACTTAATTTGATGCTTATCGTAAACTTACTGTTACCTGAAAATGTTCCTTGCTTTAACTTATCTAGTCTCTTTCTTAATTATTTAAAATCAAGCTATTGGCTGTCTTTATGTCATGCCCTGACATTAACTGAGTAGATATCAATTTGGCTGCACATTTTTCTTTTTAGATTTAGCATATTCCTGTTTATTTTTATATGCGCTAAATTAAAAAAGTCTTACTTTCTATACGAACACAACGATGTACCTCTATGATAATGAATGATATGTAAAATGAATTTCACCTGTTTTCAAACAGTGCACCAACCCCAAATAAAAGCAATGTTATTTTGCGAGCTATTTGACTAAGTGATCGGATATTTACATGGCCTAATACATTTGAATGCAGCATGAGAGGATTGTCATCAATCTTAGGGGACGCAGGGCGATAATGTGTGCGGCATATGGCGTAGTGTTGCGCCTCTATGGCCAGACCCTACGTTCCGGCTCGATGACGCCGAATGGCTTAACCGAGTAACCCGCACCAACTTCGGCTACTCATGAATGGACAAGTGGATAGTCGAGCGCTCATTGTGCTTTGTCAAAGCAGTCGATACCTAAGTGTACAAGTGATCAACGACACAAATGTTCGTTTCGAATAACTTTGGCTATCATAGCGCTGATCTGCATAAAAATACCCGCATCTTGTCAAGTGTTTTGCAATTGATACAGTTATTATTGTATGGTTTATTTATGTAGACTTGTTTTATCTGATTTAGTAAATCTAATATGTAGTTAAAAATATTAAACATACGTAGGTATGTGGTATTACGAGAATCATCGATTTGTTACAGAAAATAATTATCCCAAGATATTTCCCTGATTAATGAATATCATTCAGAATTTTTTGCTTAGATACATAAAGAAACATTTTTTTTTATTTGAAAACTTATTGTAATAAGGGTATTTATCCTTCAGAGTAGTTTTGTCTCAGTTATTTTAGTAGTTAGTAATTTAAATACTTACTGTCTATACCTAATAAGCTTAGAAATTTTTATGAATATTTATTCTAGACATAGCGTGTTTGATTTCGATTTGCCATCAAAACGCAAAGAAGAAGAATTGAAAAACAATTTGACTTGACTGTTATTTATATATGTGTTTATATACAAGCAGGTAGAGGTAGATGTTTATGTTGACGACTCTACATTCTACGTCAGTTTGTATTTATACCTACATCACATAGTCCATATAATTTTACTCAGTCGGCATTACAAATGACTGCAATATTTTAAAATGTGCGCCCTCGTTAACGTTTATTGCGATATAAATATCAATGAGTGCATGCGTATTTAGCAAGATCATAGGTACAGAGGGTGGCTAAGTGGCGGGAGGCCACATGTCGCTCTGTCGCGCTAATCTCCAGGCTTTGCCGTGGCTGGCCCTCCTCTGTCCCTTTCATCCACGCTTGCAGCGATACATCCATCTCACGCGGCTCATTGAATATTATTGCTCTATGGGGATTTCGAAAATATGGAGCCGTTTAGCGAAAGCCGAGCATTGTATCCAACGTGCGGAATTATTCAAACGCGGCCCGTTGCATTTATCTCTTAATGGTATTAGCTGTTGGGACGTTTAATCGCTCGATTTGAAACTTTATGGCCCGGCTTAGCATATCGCATCGTTACAATATTATGCAACCATTGTGGAATCCAGGAATATTTATAGGAATGAAGCTCTTGAAATTGTATTTCTTTTTCTTTTTTATTGCTTTTCGTGGCAGACAAGCAAGCAGCTTGACTGGTGTTAAACAGTAACCGCCGCCCATGGATATCAGCAATACCAAGGGCAGAGCCATGCCGCTGTCTAACGCGAGGAAAGAAGCTCTCTTTTAAAGAAGTATAAATAAGGACATGTCGTAGCGATAGCTGAAGACATTTTTATTTTTCTCTCGATAACTTGGAAAGTATCATTGGTATACGTAGATCTAGGAATAATGTAATGGCATTTTAAAGGACATTGGCTATAGATATTTTTTGCAATACACATTGTATTTAGTAATATTTATCTTAACTTGGTGATACTATTGTTAGCGACTTATTTTATCACACATTAAGAAATATAAAAATTAAATTATTTACAAGCTAGTAACGGGCAGGTCGACTTGAATGCTTTTGATGACCGTACCTACCAATTTTTTACAAAATACAATTAATTGATGATGGAATGTCTATTTCGGCACCGCAAAATTATTCAAACAAAAGACACGTTTTAGCGTATACACTTCCTACAAAAACGATACGCGTGATTTAAATAACTTAATTTCTTATTCAACCTTGTAATAAATTGCAGTACGCAATATAAACAAAAAATGGAAGTGTACGTTTCCTTTTGATTGATTTTAATCGTATAATTCCCGACACAGTAGACAAGTCTATTGAAGCAAACCAGTCAAAGTCAATGTCTGGATAATGATTGCAGGGTTCTGTCAGCGAGCCATGCGGCACACTGTGCACATGGCGACTTCTGTTCATCCAACTTATATTCGCGCATGTATTAAACCTTTATTACCAAGAGTAAGGGTTGAATTTGCTTTAAATTGCCGAGTTGCGCGCGCATGCGATTGATGGTATTCAGATCGCATTGTGGGGACTTCGGCTTGTCATTGCTTCCCTAGCAAATAGGGTTGGCGTCCGTGGAATTCACAATTTACGCATCTTATTTCGGAGATAACCCATTCAATTAGGATAAATGAAATGGTACGCTAGAAGTAAAACAATCTCAATAATAGAATTTATTTAGATCGAGTTACAATATGAAATACTTGTACTTAAAGACTGTGATTTTCAATAGCCAGTTAAACTTTAACAGTCTGATAATAGGCAATAATGCTTATGACAGGACGTCATGTAGTAATATTTCTTACTGAGTAAATCATTACTTTTGCAATCAATCGCCTTTTATCATTCTGTTATACCTTGCTTTGTTCAATTGTAAAATCAGCACTTAATAACGTATTAAGTAAGAATAGTTAGGTTTTATTATATTATTATGTGTTATGTCTAAGGAAAAGTTTCCTTTCAATTCAATGTTTTTGTCTCAATGGGAGCAATATTCTCTTAACAAGGTTTCGATGGAAAATAGAACGTAGACGTACCCTAAAAAAAACTTCAGCCTCTCAAAGTGACATATTGTCTGCTAAACGATTTGGTGCGCAAGTCAAAGTTTGATTAGTAAAAAAAATTAACTTAAATATTAAATAAGGTAGGTATTGAATCTATCAATGTCTCTGGCAACCCTACATCCACAACCCTAAAATCGTTCCATTCCGCGTCGGACGAGCGAACAGGTTAACTTTTGTTGTTCCATAAAGCAGTGCATTACGGCGATTGTTGGCACAAATGTCGGGAATTACAAAGCACTTTGTTGTTGACGATCGACTATTACCTACTCCGTTGTTTAATTCATTACCGATTTCTTGTTTGCTTTAGAGACGACATACGTGTGTAATTTTATATAAGTAAAACCTATTTGTTTGCCAATTTGCAAAATATAGATTAATCAACGGTTTAAAATTGCCGGGTTACAGAATTTACGGCAAATATGGTTAATTGTTCACTGTTATATTAATACCTACCTACCTAACATAAGTATTATATCGAATGTGGATCCACAAATATGGTGACCTTTTATATTACTTAACGCCAGAACGTATTTCTCAGAATTAATAAAGAAACTCAATAGAATTGAAAACAACAGTTTAATGAATACCCAATGAATATTAAATACTCTATTATATGATTATAGCACTCTTAATAGGAAAAACTGATAGAATATATTTGATTCGTAAAGTTATACCTATTGTTTATTTAAAACAAAAACTTTTTTTGATGACCTTTTCTAGTGATCAGCACAAGTTGTGTTGTGACTCTACATTTTGTTCATTCTTCTTCTTTCTTTTCTCTTCTTTATCTTTTTCCTAAGCCAAATGGGCTGTACCATCTTCTAAGTCATACAAATAGAAAGTAAGAGGATTACATATAAATACTGGAGAGATATACTCGTACTTAGCTTGGCAATTAAACTTCTTAAAAAGTGCTTCATTCCGCATTTACGCGTATTATGAAAGTTTTAATGCTATCTCCAAGGTACCCATGACAATATATTATTACTTTCTTCTATGTACTGAAATATAGTGAGTACATAATCTTATTTCTCATCTTTAATCATACTCAGATTTATCCCTGTATTTAATTACCTATGTACACTACAATACACATAACATACCTAGTTAAACGTGACGCTTACGGACAATAATTGCATTATTCATTGCGAAAGGTTTTCCTTAGAATCCCATGAATTTGATTATTTTAAGTGCATTGATCATGACAATATTTGCTAATTTACTGAAAAATATTTGTATTGCTGAAATTTGTTTCATTTTTGGAGTCGAGCAATTTTTAAACTTCAGTTTAAACAAAGTTTTATCTTCAGTCGCACCAAAACGACTTTATCATTATCCTTTATAGTTTAATGCATTAACTGATAATCGCATATGATACACTATATACGTACTACGTACCTACGTATGTACCTATGTACAACAGCGCATATTCCGAAAGTGTAATTCATCGCAGAAAATTCCTGCTTTTCATAGAATGTTTAAATCGCGATGGAAAACCTTACCTTCGTAAAAATTTCCCTCTACCTCTTAACATAAAGTCGTCTGACTATATTGACTCTTCATATCAACAAAGGAAATGTAAAAATATTTCTTCAGCGAGCGGTAAGTCAATAAGAGAGTTTGAGGCATTGCCCTCGCGGTGGTTTTGCGCGGGCGGACGGGGCGGAGTGCCTAGGGACGCGAGTACTCTTCTTGATTACAGACACCCCCCTTCCCGCCTCACGGACCCCTCACCACCCCCCACTGCAGTACACACAAGCCTACAATGACGGCATAACTTTTGTTAATACTGTTCTCAAAAAGTTTGTACCGCATTCAGTTTTCGTCAAAGGAATAATTTACAAATATTTTGGCACCTGCGCGCTTTGTCAAATACCTGAGCTTTAGGATAGAGATATTTAATGGGTTTTTGATTTGCCTATCTTTTAGAGCTATGTAGATCATAGATAGACATATATCGTAATAGAACGGGGTCATGTCTTATTTTCAAACAATCACAACATGTCAACTGTGCCAACTGAAGTGGGCTGATGATGATGATCTGTGCATCACCTAGCGAAGCGTTCGAGTTTGACAACGATGCATAGGTGAAGTGTTCGAGTTTGACAACGATGCATACGTAGAGTTAACTTTACCTAGATTGCATGTTTTCTTTGAAAGGAGCTTTAAAACGAACGCAAAATTGGTGTGTGAACTGCCATTCTACAAAACATACACAATATTGCAAGATTGGGTCACGTTTTTAGAACACCAATATAGATACGACTCTGTATATCAGAATTGTTTCGTATAAAACAGTCCTTTATGACATAACTTCTCATTAAAAGCTTTTTGATTGTCATTTTCACTAATTAAAATAGAACTTGTAGATATTTTGTTATCATCACCTGCTGATTAATACAAGGGTTCTAAGTAAAACTGCTACCTTACATTATTCATGGAATTACAACTCTTTAGCTGTATAAAGGAAATATACGAACTAATTATAAGCATGAACGTAACATAATTATTGCCTGTAGGCAAAACTTAAGCCCTAGGTTAGGTTTTAACAATAATTTATTACTAACATTATTAATTGTCGCAAATTTTCCTTATGTTCCACATTATGTGCAAGACATTATTTTAATTAAAAGGTACGGTATAAAGCAACAATTATACAAGAATAACAATCATACAATAGTCGCCTTTTATTACAATACCTACCTAAATAGTTAAGTGTTATTATACTTACATGACTATAGAATGATCATAGATTAAACAATGCCATAGCACCGCTTGTAATTTACATCAGATTAATTAAGTCGTATATCTTTATCTATGTCATCCCCTTTAATTGCATTTGTTAATAATAAAATCTAACGTCGTATCTGATTTTAAGGAATACTTGGACATAGTAATAATCATCCATGTCACTACTAATTATATGGTAGGTAAAATAAATAAAATCATTAGAATGATGTTTTACCAATCAAAGCAGTTTGAGCTAAATGCCTTGTATTCAATAACAAAGCTAAAAGTCTACAGAGGACCTTCCGATTCACACTTAATATGTATTAAAAATTTTCCGAATAATTTTAATAAAATTAGAAATAAAACTGAAATATATTCTCGTTCTTATTCTGCAATTCAGTAACTTCTTAACCATCGTAACTGTAAAGTGTATTGCTTGGGCTTTTAATAAGGGTCGACAATCCGGCCCAATGGCACGTTAAGAAGCGAATTAGGCCCCGACCTCCGTTGCTCATTACGCGCTAGTATTAAAAGCAGGCCGTCTGCTAGAATATGTATTTTTATGAGTCCTGGGGCGCACGCCCTGCATCTTTGATGAGAATCACGGCTCACGACCCGCCCGAAACTTTGCGCACCTGCGCGCCGGCGTCGCTCAGGTTAAAGATTGTGCGTGACATCTTTTTAGGGATTTTGTAGTATTTTTGTAGTATGTTTACGAAAGAAGAAATTCTTCTCAGTCTTGACAGAGTGATCGTGGTCATGGAAAGACGTCAACTACTGTAGTCCCTTTCGCGATTCGTATTTCCACCACAGGTGTCTTGGTGACGGATTTGATGATAGACTATTGCCTTCGACTCTACCCTGACTCAACGCTACATCGAGGTATTATTACGGCTATCGTATCCAAAGAATATAGGTAGGTATTCGTATTTGCACAAGCGATGATAATTGATAAATATAAACAATATCCGAAAATGTCCGTCTCAATACTTATTTATTGTAATTGTATTTATATTTTCGTCGGTCTATAATGTTTTTGTACATTAAAAATTCCTATACCTATATGAATTTGAATTACTTTGTTTAGTCTGGGATCCAATATTACTTATTACCTATGTGTTATTTATGTAAGTAGTTGTCATCATTCAAATGAATAGCATATCGTCATTAACTAACCGATCCATCATCATCATGACAAGTGTAAAGCACTTTGTATAACTAAATATACCTACATAATAGATTATAATCATCCATATAAATAATTTGTATACGTACCTTTCAGAAGATACACTATATAATGTAAATTCGAGTTTACCTTTCCAACACGGATATTTCAAACACGTATATTCATTTCAAAATAATAACGTAACTACCTGAGTACCTAACCAAAGTTTCACTATTCTTAGTCCCTAAAATAAAACAAAAAAAATAACAAAAGGCATCCTCATCGAACAATAAATCCCCATAATAGACTATGCGTTTAATATAACTTCCGAACTCTGATTACTTGCCGCGAAGTTTGGCCCACAATCAATTTGTGCATGGTATTATAAGTCAAAAAAGCGAGCTAACCGTGTGCGGTAATTACGCCGCTCCCCTGCCACCCCATGGAGCCCATACGATGTTTTGATACCAATTTATTTGGGGAAATATTTCAGCTGATACAGATCGCTCGTACATATACGTAATTAATGGCTCATATCTCTAGTAAAAGCGCGGTACTATCGCTATAAGTTAAAAATTTAGATTGTAAGAGTTGGTACAAAAGCTTATCTACGAGTCGATACTACTTGCTCACTGCGAGAAAACCTAAATATTCAAATTAGGTCTGGATAAATATACCTGATGCAAAAAAGGCTGGTTAAAAGGCCGTATATCGGGTTATGCAGGTGAGACGAATATAGCGTTATTGAAATTTGGAACAATAATTTATTGTTCTCAGCACAAGTAGGATCATCTGATAATCACAGAAGAAAACCATAGTTGAAGCCCGTATGATTGGTATTAGCGCTATATATTTAGATATATGTCTGCTTATATTAACCTAATCCATATGTATTATGATCAGGCCATCGTTCTGTTTGTAATGTACAGAACTTCCTACCAGGATACAGACCATACACGTGGAGCAACAAATTGAGCGTGATCAATCTGTTTAGCTTCACAAAGCGAGACTGTGTCGTGATGTTGTTTCAAATCGCCTTTAGAACGTTTAATAGGTATTATCATACCATAAACTATATAAACGTACATAAAACACTGTTTACAGCACACAATTCAAATTAAAAAAGTAAAGGGCTGAGAACAATCAAGATCAAGGTTACATCGTGAACATTGAATCAAGATAAACCAGATCTGTTTGATTGTTGTATGCAGATGCTTTGTAATTATGTGGGAAAAAATCTTGAAAATTGAAAATTGATTCAGACAATTGACATTCCGTATTGAGTTTCCTCAAAGGCAACGTAACTAATACAAATAAATAAAGGATTAAGGTATAAGAAGGTGTTTAAAAGTTTGTTAAGGTAGATACGTATTTGAGTCATTTGATCACTTAGTACTGTTTGAGTTTTCTGTACAAAAAGTTGAGATCTTAGGTAGATTAGAATTACTCTCGGGATAAACACAGAATATTCCGTATCTGGAGTGAGGGTACCAACCACCTGGTCTCGAACTAGAGTCTTGACATTACTAAAAGGAAAATGTCCGAAAGTACGTCCCTAACTTCTGCGAAGGGGTTCTGTTTCTTAGTTTAAAGAGTGAAAATGTGAAGTATTCTCCAAATCCAAGAAAGTATTTTTGGCCCGTATAAATATCGATTATGTCGTCTCTTCTTCTCTTTGTCACCCAATTATTATTAAACTCAAAAATATTGTTGTTATTGTTGTATGTAGGGCAACGACGGTGAACATGTATTAACAACATGTTAATAATAATTGTGTACGTAAATGCGAGTACATACATTCACGAAAGCCTTTAAGCTAAAGCTCTTAGCATTTGCAATTATTTGCATAATAAAATCTTTAAATAAAAGAATACTAAAAGTAGATACATTATACATGAATTAATTCGTAAAAGTTGTTCGTAGCACAGCAAATATAATACCTACCTACCTAGTAGTAGTAGCTAGTGCTTAGTAATGATTGCGCGTATGCATCTATTAAAGGATATAAATAAATTGAAATAAAAGCTCTCACATTAACCAGAAACATCTCCCCAAACCGTCGTCACGGTCTCTCTGATTGATTAAAACGTTAACAAAGGGATAAAACTGATCACGAGGGCTTTGTGAGAAGCCCTTTATGCCGTGTAATCAAAGAATTCCCTTTGCAAACCACCCACGAAATTATGACTTACATCGCGGCCCTTTTGTCTGTCTTCTATGTAATGATATGGTACGAATATTTGGCTTCATATAAGTCTTCTGATGAGTTTTCTATAGTCGGTGTATGGCGGACGGGCACGGGACATTATTGCTTTTAGAATACAAAATCAAAGGCATACGCAAACCTCATATTTGAAACCATACTAAGTAAATACAAATTGTGGTTGGTAGGTAAGACTAGAATATCTACATATTATTCCCTTGCATATTATGGATGTGGTAGGTATTGGATTGTTTTATAAATATTCTTATCATTTATTTATTTATTTTAACTGTTGCAAAACTAGATAGTACAGCTTAGATAGAATGTAGCATGTTGCTTACGGGCTTAATTTTATATTATTCTTGATAGATTACCTTACATTTGCGATAACAATCCAAAAGCTAACTCTACCAAACAGCGTGAAACAAAAAGTTGGCCCAATTTCAGCGTACAAATTGCAATCCCTGTCCAATCAAAAAGCGCAACGTTGTTTCCCTCGGGATATCTGTAATGTAGGTACCTACTTACAGAAGCCCATCATAATGTAAGGTGGGCAAAGGTAAGTCGTGGTAGGGCAAGCGAGGGCGAGGGGTCGCAGGCCGCCAGATGTCGCCCCCCGCTGGGCGGATGATGATCCAGGGAAGTGTGACGGGTCGTAATCGTAAAATTTGTTGCCTCTATTGTTTTATGTCATGAGTTATGTGACTGGGTAACAAACTTATGTAATAGTCAGATATGGTGGAAACTGGTTTATCAAAATCCTACGTTGACAATGGAAATAATTTGGGCTCGGCATTATTAATATGTTTACCGTTAAATAATCACTTGATTCTTTACTTATACGATTATGTAAAAAAGGGATGTCATCAAATACCAATAGGTATACTCGGATTCAATATATAGTCTTCGGATTCAACAAATACTTATCAGAGATGGACTCTCTATGTACCTATTGGCGTATCGTTTACAGACACAGCATAAAATAATAAACTTCATCCCAGACTAGTATCTATGTTATGGACCAAGTGATTAATGCGGGCATTATTTATAATGCTAGGGCATTATGAATAATGTCAAGTTCTACTGGGCAAAGTGATAATTACTATCTAAACTTCATTATTTATCACATTGGCCGGTCATTATTGTATTGCTACTTGGCAATTAGGCAATTTGATAATAAAGCAAAGGGGAGGGACGCACACGTAACTAATCACTTACTTATTCGGAGATCAATGTATCCGTTAATGTTTTTTTTAACCGACTTTGAAAAAGGAGGAGATTCTCAATTCGTATGTATATTTTTTTATGTATGTTCACCGATATTTCCGGCGCCAAAAATTTTTTATTTGTTCAACAGATGACACTTCCGAGGTGGTCATATTATCACCAAGTCAGGATCTGATGATGGGATCCGGGAGAAATTGAGGGCTACAACCGAAAGTTGTATGCTCATAATGATGATTTTGTTACGTAATCATATCCTACTCAGGCATATGCTTCTGGGCGTCAACATCTGGTGCTGATGATGAAGCCATAGAACTCCTTAACGGTTAGGGGACAGCACTGCCATTGGTCGATGGGAACTAGGTAAAAGTATGTACTTATTCAGGGCTAATATTGCAGCTGATTTGATAAGTCATTTGTTTGATTCTAGATCGCAAAGTCTTCACTTGACTTAAAGCAAAATCTTTCTTTCCTAAGTAAAACTCTTAAGGACATTAACTAGCCTTTATTCAAGTTCACAACACATTAACGCAACTAAAAATCGAGTATCAAAATGACTTTAAAAAAAAATAAACAACATTGGGTTGCAACATTATTATGTTCTTAAAGCAAACAGGTATACATAATTTGGAAACTTAGTAATAGGGTTCCATTTTACACCCTTTAGGTACGGAACCCTTATAAAAATGAAATGGCAAACGTCCGTTATCTCCCACCAATAGCCCAGTATCCTGTACACAGGACCTCTGTCAATTAAATAACCCTATAATTTAGTTCCCATCATTATGCAATAGTGCTGTATTTGCCGAGTAGGTATTACTACTGAGTGCGTCAACTTGGACCAGTCAGAAGTAATGTCTGGCCTGTGTATCACATACACATATTATATTATCTCAGGAGTGGATGGGCTTGTACCTCCACGCAAGCCTTACAGAGGATCAGGAGACTGCGAAATAGTTATAAAATATGTTTTTATTACTCTGCCCAAAGGGTGATAAACAATATTTATAATGCCCGATCAATTTGATTATTTTAATAATGATTATCAAATTGCCCTCTCATATTGGCCATTTATCAGAATGCCCGGGCATTATATATAATGCTACATTTATCACTTGGTCCATAACATCTATATGGAAACATAGTATAGTCTTTGAAGAGATTTCCTATAGCATTTATTCACCATAAAGAACATTTATATTTTAGAGGTTAACTCTACAATAAATACAATACTTTGTCTTTCATCTACAAATTTATTGGTGGCAAAAAGTGTAAACAAATGACCCCAAAATTTTATTATAAAACAGTGAGATTAGATTGAATAAACTAGTATCCAAATAGAACGAAATACATACGATCAAATTCTATAATAATCGCTCCTGACGTATTGAGAAGCCACTCCATTTCTGAAGTGGATTAAATAGCTTCCTTTGGTCTAACACAACTTTAAATTATGCTTTATAAGATACTTTTTATATATCGGCAACTATCTATGATTGACAACGTTTGTTTACCTACTATTTTTCTCAATGAAATGCTCTCCTACTAACCGCGAAAGGTGTCAACTGAAATAGGTAGATATGTTATACCTAGTCATACTAGAGTTTATGGACCAATTTGGTTTACTTTGAATGTGTATGACTTTCTTCGTTATTTAAACTGGCCTTGGATGCATTTAGCGGTGTAACCCGAACCTGGCGTGGGCCACTGGGCCGGAAGGAGCGATTGGTCGAGCACGCGCCGCCACGCGACCACTTCCGCTGCTAATGCGATAACATAATAGGAGACATCTCTGCGACAACACCCGTTTATTTAAAACACTTACAATTATAACACTTTCATTATGTTCACATTTTTCTCACGGTATGCAATTGAGTCGTGACGGTGTACTTTCCCGCGCGGTTGTTTAAATTATGAAATACTTACTGCAGCGCGGATTTGCCCGCGTAAAAACGAGTATGAGTTGTATGGGATAAGATAATATTTTTGTATATCTTATGTAATTACTACATGACTGTAAAGTTTCATTAAAAAGTTCGATCAGTAGGTACCTACTTACTTTTCACGTAAAGGAGTAACAAACATCCATCCAAACCAACTTTCTAAGATAGTGGGATAGGATCTTTTTTTTTTTTTTTTTTTTTTTAATTTATTGAATGCAAGGTACATACAAATAGGTTACAATAAATATATCTGCCAAACTGCTAAGCAGTTTGTCGGCAGCAGTTCTCACTTCTGTTACATAAATAACCTACTTACACTATTAGTTAGGTACGCTATTTAAATTAGTTAAGAAAATTTAATTTTTTTATTTTTTGTGTAGGCATGCATTTATCTACTTTATATAAATAACTGGGCACACAGCCGTGAGCATTGGTTTCTATTTATTATGCGCACTAATGAGTATCTATATATATTATTATGTCTATCTTTGCCACATGCTCACGTCTATCTGCCCACCTATCACCTATAGTTACATTACATTAAAATTAATTATTTCTACTTTTTGTTTAGTTCCGGTACCACTTATCTAATTATAACTATACAATGGGCAAAACCACTCAAACGTATATATACGCTTTGTTTATACATTGCGCAATTAGGCGAACGCACACGCTAGTCATAGTGTTTATTATTCGATATTGATAATATAGTCCACTGGAGACGCGTACCTAGTATACATAAATACTTTTGTCATTCAACATTTATTAACATTCCAGGAGTTAGGGGCACGAAAAGAGCTATTACTTTAAACATGTTTACATATAGGAAAACATCATATACAATACTCGGGTCGCATGTTAGCTGTGTGTAGGTCAGTAGGTTATGGGCATAAAGACAGGTAGTGTTTTTTTAATATCGATTTTAACTGATTTTTTGTATTAATGTTATCTAATAGGCCCGTAGGTAGTTCATTAAATATAGTTGGTGTTATCCATTTTCTAGTTCGTTTACCGTAGTAATTTTTGACTTTTGGTACTATATATTTTGTCTTTTGTGCCTGGCGTGTTGGATAGCTATATTCCCTTTTTTTCTTGAACTGATCGGTATTAAACTGCTCTATTATGAGATTAATTTTTACTTTTTTATCTATAGGTATGATTTTACAGGGCTTATATAATTTATCATATTCTTTTTTACAGTTATTTTTCGTTTTATTATCTACTATTATTTTTAATATTCTTGTTTGTAATCTTTTTATTTTATTTATGTGTACCGGGAAAGTAAGGCCGTAACTACCCAACCCGTAACCCATAACTGCATCCACAAGCGCATAATATAGCATAAATAGCAAGCTCCTATTTCTTAAGTATTTTAAATGATATAGTTTACTCATCACGCTACGTAATCTAGAACATATTTGTTCAATGTGTATGTTCCATGTAAATGCAATGTCTATATTTAGGCCAAGATATTTATAAGTTTGTACTTGTTCTAAATTTTTACAACTACATATATCTACCTGATTACTATGTAGGCAATCATATGTGTGTCCTTTAATTTGGATGTTAATGTGTTTTTGTTTATTATATGGAGATGATATCAACATGCATTTCGTTTTGCTCACATTTATTATTATTCCATTATCATGCGCCCATTTCACAATTGCGTCTAGATCCTTTTGCATTGTTTGTTGGATTGTCTTTGGATCCCTACTACTGTACATTAGGCACGTATCATCCGCATACATGTATGTTTTACAGCTTTGTACCACCTTAGCCATACTATTTACGTGCACTATGTAGCCCACTGGCCCAAACACGGATCCAGTTGGGACGCCGTACTTAATGTCGCCCACTTTACTTCTGTTACCACTAATACTTACCTCTATAGTCCTGTCTAAATCTGCTCAATAATTTCTCTTTCTCTTGCTCTTTCACGGATCGTCTGTTTTTTATAATGACACAGCATTGTAACTTCCCTTCTTATGATAGAAAGCGAAAGGGAAGCTGAAGTCGCTACCGCGATTGAGAAGTAACCAATTCAATAACTTGTTAGTTGCCATAACTATGCTGATCGTAAGATAACTGTGACCATACATACATGGGCAGCAGCGTCACCGGAGCGAAAAGCTACGCCCTGCGGTCGCCAACCCGTCTGTCCAGCGCGGCGATTATGGGTATATCCTCCAGATGTTTGCCATAAGTGACGAACACCTGGAGAGGCCCGGTAGTGGACTGCAATAGACTGACGATGATGATGATGATGACACAGACTGATCCCGAAACAAGACCAGAGTCACTTCAAGGTATTTCGCCGAGTGTGCTGTGTTAGCTTTGTATCCTATCACCGGTTCAGAAGATGAAATCTCAAGACTTCCCTTGGTCGACTCTTATCCTTCTAAGACCTAGACTTCAAATAACAGGGTATGTATCAGCAAAAACCCGCTGTACAAAATAATGCACAAATTAAATTAATTGACAGCATTAAACAGACCCTGTGCATTATAGAAGAAAATATGCAAGTATAAGGCGTTTATCAAATTCATTATTTTCTTAATTTATTAACATTATTATGAACGTTGACAATGACTATTAAAGTTACACAAGAAATAAGTACTCTGATAGATTAAATTAATTATTACAACACATTAATTGCTTACAACTTCATGGAAGTAGAATAACATCTAATATTACATTATACTCGTACTATACAATTGAGTTGTAGGATATTGGTTAGCGGCAAATAATAAAGGCAATAATTGAATACAATAAAGTCTATTTTCAATTAAACACTCGTCTTCGCATTTATGACAGGTACGTACTAATACGCATTAGTACAATTTACTAAGTGCGCCTTTATTGTCGTACGTGGCGGGTGTTAGCTCTTGTCTCTAGTCTGATCGAAAAAAGCTCATCGACGCTCTGGCACTTGTAAAGAGCACTTAACTTGATTACATGAGTAGGGATGTTCATATTGTTCGTAGAGAAATACGGAGGGTACGTTCGTACGGTCAAATATCGATGTTTTCGATGAATCGATTAAAACCTCTTGGAGGCGGATCATGTCTGTAGTTCAGTAACATCCTTTACTTAATCAGTAAAGCTTACGTGTATGTAGGTAAGTATGAAAGTTATACCAACATAATAACGCAACAAATTAAGTTTTCCTCAAATTAATTTACTTAAAAATACATATTAAATGTATGACAAATGAAATATATTTTGAATAAGTCACGTTATAGATAGGTGCAGGATGGTACCTACCTACTTGCAGGAAAAATTCATAAAACGGCGTTACAATAAATAATACCTATACGACTTTGGTGATATAAGGGAGCGGCATATCATCAGTTCGCTCCAAGCCAACTTCACCTGCCCGTGGTGCATCCTGCCGAATAACAAACGATGCACTGGCAACCGACTGGGTGGCGGTATAAACATCACAATTGAAGGCGTAGCTAAATACCACGGGCCGATGACGGGCATCAGCGGCACTAGAGCGAGTAGCTACGCCCTGCGATCGCCAACCCGCCTGCCCAGCGTGGCGAGTATGGGTATATCCTCCAGACGTTTGCCCTAAGTGGCGACAAACTGGAGAGGCCTATGTCCAGCAGTGGACTGCAATAGGCTGATGATGATACGACTATTGTTAAAAAACCGGCCAAGTGCGAGTCGGACTCGCGCACGTAGGGTTCCGTACCACTGATTGAATGATAAAAATTAGGTAATTTGATTTATGATGTTTAAAAAAAACTACTGTCTAGATTTTATTCAAACTAATTTCGTTAGTAGCTTACATAGTAATACACATCATATATTTTTTTCAGTTTTATAATGTCCATATTTTAGAAGTTACGGGGGGGGGGGACACACATTTTACCACTTTGGAAGAGTCTCTCGCACAAACTATTCATCTGAGAAAAAAATGATGTTAGAAACCTCAACATCATTTTCAAATACCTATCCATAGATACCCCACACGTATGGGTTTGATGAAAAAAAAAATTTTGAGTTTCAGTTCCATGTATGGGGAACCCCAAAAATTTTGGATTTTTTTCTGATTTTACTTCAAAATCTTAATGCGGTTAACAGAATACATCTACGTACTAAATTCCAATAATGTAGCTCTTATAGTTTCGGAATAAACTGGCTGTGACATACGGACGGACAGACAGACAGACAGACAGACATGACGAATCTATAAGGGTCCCGTTTTTGCCATTTTGGCTACGGAACCCTAAAAAACTGCCTTGTAAGAATATATGACGTCTATTTTATTTTCAACGTATTCGAAACGTTTATATCACCGATATGTCGATATGATGCATCCTAATTTCATCGATGTAGGTACATTCCAGTAAGGGTGTATGCATAATCGGGTGTGCCGGGGAACAGTTAGGAGGCCTTATGTGAGACGGCACGCGCCCACAAAACCGAAGCACGTGCCGTTGCACCAGTTATTGTAGATAGGGGCCTTAAAATACTTTCGTTTAATTGAATAAAAAGGACACAACACTTAGTACAGTATTTCCTCGATAGAGATCGAATTTACTCCTGAAATTGGTACATCCTGTAGCTGATGGACTGGGAGATATGCAGTAAAAACCGTAGACCGTCTCTACCAGACGTGTTTTTTGAATGAATGACAACCGACAACTCTTTCTGCCTAAGAAGAGTTAAAAAGGCCAAAATACCAATGTAGAGATGTGTTTTCCGCTAAGTTAAATAATTACAACCTCTCACAATTGTCACTCTCAGAAAAAAGCTCTATTAATTCTCTATATCGGGACTTCAAAAGCAGTAAGCAGATAGGCCTTACTTACGAATAGGCAGGTTATACCTACACACACAATGCAATAAGTAGTACAATACGTGTTTTCTTGCAAAATTTTTATTGCTTTGAGATTTTTTAAAACTGGTTTGGTTATACCAATATAAAGTTCATTGTTGAACACAGAGTGACCTGCTTTCATACGATGCAGAACATTCGAAATAATTTATGACATCCCAAAGTCGAAGTAAGTATTCATTACAGTACAGTTACACATAGGTAGGGAAAACGCTTGTAAATTGTAACTAATATCATATACCTTCCTCATTTAAGGCATTGGTTTCCACGAATCTAGACTTTTTAATGTACATTATATACGTGTCCGTACAACTACATATTTACAAAATTGTCATATTTGCCAGACCTTAGCAGTTTCGTGTGCGTTTACAATACCGATTTATCCTGCAATACTTTCCATAGTGGTAAGATACTCGTAGAAATAAATAACTTTATTGGCAACCCAAACAAAACACAGAGCGATCACGAACAACAAAAGAACTGCGAGACAGGAATTGAACGAGAAAAAAACAAATGGAAAACAATACTGAAAAAAACAAAAGTCTGTGTTGTGTGTGCGTGGCCAACTAGATTCCAGCCCCAGCTATGTGCAGTTATGACATACTCACCTTCAAGCGCTTTGTTCCTTGCCAGCAGCGCCAACAGCACATCTGGCGGCGGCGGGTCCAGCGCATGCATGGCGTCCAAAGGCGAGCCCATCGGCACCTCTCGCGCCTCGCACTCCTCAAAGCCGGCTTCCATCAATCCAGTATCCGAGCACACGGTGAGCATCCCACTCCGGACTAGCCCGCGCCGTTCGCGCCACCCGAGCACCTGGCCATGGCTGGCGCACTGTGCGGCGTCGGGCCCGGCCACGTGGCGGCGCCGCCCACGCCCGCCCTCGCCGCCGCTCCTCGCGCCGCCCTCCTACCTCCCATTGAGAAGTCATTTTTCACCCCCTGAATCTGATAAACCCTCCGGCCGCGCGGGGCTCCCCCGCCCCGAACTAATTTGCCGGAGTCGCACGACACACCCCCGGTGCTTACATCCATCTACAATATTACTCCAGCACGTTATCCCGTTCGCGGGGGCACTTCGTTTCTACTCATCTGGTATCGCTGTGAAGAAAGGGAATTCTGAAATTAGAGACGCTTTCATGCTTTCTTTCTTCGTGGATTTCGTTAATGATTTTCATTTTGTTGTTTATTTCGAGGATATTTTTTTTTATGTAAAAATGGAACTTTTCGTATCTCATCTACCTACGGTGTTCTTTACTTTCATTCCGTTATTGTTACAAAATGCCCAAATTTTAATTCATTGTGTTTTTTTTTTCTTATATCATTTTGATTTCGTTTCTTAACTAAAGCTTTAATAATATTCAGTAGCTAGTATTCCTCAAATGAATAGCCATTATAAACACTTACCTCACTTTTTAACCGTAATCTTGTTGTCGTTTGCAAGGCTGATGATTATGATAATGATTCTTAATATTCTTAATACGCTGCTTCCCGTCATCGGCCTGTATTATTTAGCTACGCGTTTAATCGTGTTTAATTTTTATACCACCCACCAGTCGGTTGTTTTTCAGCAGGATGTATTTTCCACGGACAGCTGTGACGGTGGCTTAGAGCGAAAAGATGATGGGTCACTCCTCTACATCCCCTTAATAAAAATCATTTATAGAGTAAATACTATTTAACTCAAGTACTTCTTTTTATAAATTTTTTTTAAAATGTTCTTAGGTATAACGTTCGTCCATTGCCCCACCCTATTTAAAAATAAAAAGTCATATTGACAAGTACGAGATTTTTTGATATTGATTTTGGTTTTATCTTTAATTTTGTATTAGATATTCATTAACAGTACCCAAAGAATGTCGTCTCACCTAAACTTCTTTAGGCCTAAGACTTTAGAATGCGATCGTTACAATCCTGATAACGTATTTAGAAGATTTAAAATGATAGAATTCCCAACATCATTTGTGGGTCTCTCGACTATCAAGGTTCTCGATGTTGAAGTTAGCCTCAGCGTGTCTGCTTACCTCAAAACTATGTGCGATAATCATCTAATGGTAATATTTTCTATTATTAAATAATACAATTTTAATATAAGATTTACACAACTTGACACCACAACCAAAATTCAACTCAATTAATTTCATTTAGTGAACGTAGACATATAAAGTATAATAATAAACTAAACTTACCATTTTCCTTGTCCAGATTTTCAAAGATGCCCGTGAAGTGTCTGCACCTCACCGAGCGTTTGATATATCGCCAGTAGATGACCACACGATAGCTATAACGTTCAACCCTAAGAGCGAATGCATTTCTAAGGTGAAACACAACAAACAATTTACCAACAGATTTGTATTTGATTTACGCTTGATACAAGTAGACGGAACTCGCTGTTGTAACAATGAATTTCACTCTGAAATAGGAAGATACTACATCTGTGGTGAATTTGAATATTGTAACATCACTCACCATCCCGCAATTGTAAATTACGGCAATGTCATTATGAACAGTAAAGTAACTAAATATGTGCGAATTAGAAATGAATCCAATATTATCGCTGCTAAAATGAAATATGTAAGGGTAACTGGCTTTGAAATCCGACCTCAATGTTTTTCGATTCCACCAAACTCGTCTAAACGTCTATCAATAACAATCAAACCAACATGTTTGAAAATAGGAAATAAAGCAACTTTTCAAATACGCAATCCACACGATGTATTTGATGGCAGAACTGATGAAGACACTAACTTTTTAACTTACACTATTACATTAGAAGCTAATGTCGTATATAACAAAGGCCCACAAGAAGTGACAGTAGAATCTATGCACAAGCTGCATGAAAAACAACCAAGATATACTTATGTAGGTAATGAACTTACTACACATATGAAAAGAAAACAAATAGCATGTTCGTATTTGAATATAGCAAAATCTTTACATATAAAAAAACCAATAATAGAGAAGTTTAGTACTGGGAAAACAACATGCGTCTTAACCGACTACAAGGAAGTTATCAAAGGTGATCCAGACTTTTGTAAGATAATACCAGAAAAAATAGGTACATATAAACTTTTCGATATTTTATTTCTGCCTTTTTCAATAGATTTTGGTAGAGTTGGTTTATCGACTTATGCTGAAACCGATTTAACAATAAAAAATAATAGCAAATACGATACAATCATTCGCCTAATAGCTGATAATTGTGTACTTTACACTAATGAGAAGCTAACAAATCTGACGATCAAATTAAAGGCGTTTACAGATGCCACTGTCACTATATTTTGTTGGGGTTTCGTTGAAGGAAACTACGAAGGAACGTTTGAATATACAATCGACAACAAGTATCATAGAAAACATCCATACCGTCTTCAAGTTGGAAATCCGTCTTTGATGGTCCCAGAAAAAAGTCTGAAATTTGGTATGGTAACAACTGAAAGCTTTGTCACGTCTGTCCCAGTAAGAATATATAATCATTTCAATGTCAGTGTAGGCTTTCACTGGGATGAGCTGCACCCAGACACGCCGTTTGAAATAATTCCTGCCTCAGGCTTGATACCACAACATACATGCAAAATTTGTGATGTATTATACGTATGCAAGGCTACAAAAACAAAAACTCATGAAGTAGATCTTATAACAGAAACTAGGAAAGTAGTACCTTTAGAATTAAGTGTAATAACACGAAAACTTTCTATAAAATTTTTGCAACCAGCGGTAATATTCAAAGATATAGCATTGAACGTGGAGACCATCGAAAGAGTTAAATTAGAAAATTCGTCACGAGAAATAGCCCTATTCCATGTGGTTGAGCCTTTAATACCGGGTCTCAGAATAGAACCTATGAGTGGAACAATTAGACCCAAGATGGTAATCACATTTGAAATAATCGTAAAAATTTCGTGTATTTTGGAATTTTCCTTTGACATATATGTAAAGATAAATAATAAAGAAAACGTGATTTTACCTGTAAGTGGTAATATAGTAGAGCCAAAGCTAATAATTCATCCAAAACATATTTACATGTCACGGATTCCATGCAATATGATTACGTATGTTCCAGTAACCTTTCAGAATATAAGTACCTTAAAGACTTTTGTTGAAGTACTGGACACAGGCGACGATAACATATTCAACGTTTATATTGCTCAAGGAAATGAAAAGCAAAGGATATTTGAATTCGATGTAGATGGAGGTCAATCTAAGACTGTTTTTATCAAAGTGTTTGACATTTTTCGCAGAGAGTACGAAATGTTTATACCTTTTAAAATAAATGGTTTATTAGGCCCTCCAGATTTCAATACTTGGTCAACAGAACTTCAACATTACATTGGAGAATACGAACAGTTGGTATTTTAAATTACTGTAGTATACTATTTTGTAAGATCAATAAATAATAATTGTATTTGATATCTAATTTCAGAAGTTATGATAATAATCCAAAAGTTAAATTGAAAACAGTTAATAAAGACATTACTTACTGTCGTATGGCTGGAGTAATAACTGTTCCTTGGATACAGTTCTCCGTTGAAAAATTTGACATCGACTATACGCCACATCGAACTAATACCATGGAATTTTCAATGACGAACATATCTAAGTATTACTTGTATGTAACTATTCTAACCTCAAAGCTAGCACCGAATTTCACATTAGATCTACGAACAGAAGAAAACCAATCAATTATAAACGAAACTAACATAAAATTTGAGTTAGATCGTCAGAAAGAAGCGTCATTTTCCTTGAAATTTCACCCTAAAGGTCATGGAAAATTTGTTTCAACGGCTCTATTATATTTAGATAAACATATGACGATACCTTATTACAATCTTACATTTGTTGGTAAACGACAGACACCAGCTCTAACTCCCAGCACGTACAGGATAATTTTTCCTCCTCGTCAAGTTGGTGAAAAGATATCCCGTATTATCACATTAAAATTAGAAGATTACTCGTCTAGAGAATCATTTTCCTGTATGTCACGAGAAGAGGAAAACTTGAATGTACAATTTCTTGACTGTGAAAATATTCAAGAAGGAGACGAAGTATTTACAACAATAACTGTAGAGATAGACGTTTGTTGTCAAATAACCTATGCGCGGAACTTAACTCTGACCTTTAATCATGAATCTGGATCTGGATGTGATGTTGAAGTATCCTTCTGTTTCACTTATTGTCCTTTGACACTACATTCAACGTACTTTGTGAAGGTGACAGAGAATCCTTACCCCTATTTTCCTTTACCAACGCAAAGTGATCTATACGATTATTTAGAACAATGCTCAAAGTTTCTTGAAAAATGGATGTTTCAACAAGGTTTCCGAAGGGATCTCTACCCTGTTGTGCCAGACACCTTCCATGCAATCTCTTCAGCATTAACGTCTCAACCAGGTGGAACAAAATCTAAGGGTATAAATGTTTCTTATCTAAATTTTGTAAGACGAATTGCGGGACCATTAATGAAACACGTAAGAAAAATATCGTAAGTACTATATTTAGGTGATTAAACTGACAAATATCAGATAAAAACAAAGTAAAAAATACTATTATGACTAATATGTATTTTACTTTCAGTGTCCATGGTATCGACGAGTCGTTCAAGTGTGTAAAGGAAATTCATGACACCTACAGGGAAGTTATCAATCTAATCAGATCTCGAGGTGGCGACTTATGGGTGTTACAAGCAAAGTTTTTATTAAGTTTCGACCAGTTTGTTATATACGCAGAAAATGTAACACCAAAATGTAACGCAGACATTATTTTAACTAGGGAACTTTTGGCTGACGTCTGTTTATTCAACAGACTTAATAAACAAAGCTGGATTGACTTTATACTACAAAGCTACAAAGTATTCATAATGGACAGTTGTTTCTTTGACTGTGTTTGTGTCAGTTCACAACCAAGAGATATCATCCAAGTACTAATCGATTGGTTTAATGAACAGATTGCTTTACAACATAATAAGTTACGGGGAAAAGGCAAACCTGTTAAAATTATTACCAATATAACAACAGACTTGTGTGATGGTATTGCTATAGCATCATCAATTCTCAATTACTGTTCATTTATGGCGGATCATTTTTTAGTTTTTTGCGAAATAGATGAAGATGATCGTGAAGGTGGCATAATTAATAATGCTTGTCTTAATATAGAAGCTATGAATTTACTCAGATTTTATTTTCCACTAAATAGTAAAGACTTTTTAGAGCCTAACTTCATACAAATGTTATTTTTATCGATCCATCTTTACGTCGTCCTCCCCATGTTCAAACCAAAAGATATTATCAAATTTAACCCTCCACTACTAAGGAGCTCAACACGACAAGTAGCTATTGCTCCTACAAGCCAAGAATCTTTAATATTTACGTACATGGTATTAAACAATGTTAGAAACAATTTCATAGTTGAAAAGGCCCAGTCTGGAGATAATGGCAAGAAAATGTTTTTAAATGTTAAGTTTATAGCAAACTTCACAGATGAAGAAACATGCATTCTTCTTGTCCACGGTTACAATAAAACAAGAATTTTCGACACTTACATGATCTTTTTACTTCACGGTCATATTGGATCGCTTAATCCAGTTAGAAAATGTAAAGTTACTGGCCCTTTGTATCGACCCAATAAAGTAGACGTTTTAGTATCGTCACCATTCACAATGGCATCTACTTATCGCATTTATTTAACTGATAATGAACCAGTCATTCCTGTGGTTTTCGAAGAGGAATCTAAGCCGAAGTTTTATTTGAGACGGCTCAACCAAATAGACAAAGAGATAAATTTGAGTGGTTTGCCAAAGGAGAGCGGGCAGGAAGTTCAAGAACATAAGCTTTATTTGCAGCTGATTTGCCTAAGCACTCAGATAGGGAATACTTGGATCTGGTTTAGAGGAGAGATTGGTGAATTCTTCATAAAAGTTACTACACAGCCACGGTGGGACTTGGCCATAGACACGTTACAGGCGCGCGTGCGCACATGGCCAATGGACCCGTGCAGCTGCGGAGAAGCCTGCGAGTGTTACAGGACCACTGTCCTTGTGATCCCACACCGAAATGAATTGATGCTTAAATCCTTGCGTTACGCTTTGCTGGAGCACGCTTCTGAAGTTATGATGCAGGTTTATGATAGACTTATAGGTAACTACATGCTATTCTGGATTATATCAGATTTTAAGCTTTTACGTTCCATTACAATAAAAACTTTAATAACGGCACGCAAGCGCGACAATTACTTAGTAAATTACAGCTTGACATTTCGGCTGTGTTGCATCTACCGTAGTCACCAGCAGACTCAGTGTTGAATCTGCTTGTGGTAATCATGTTTGTTAAGTTTATGATGTTTTAGCGTGCCTTAAAAAGTCCTGTGGCATAAAGCGCCCATAAATTTAATACAATCGTCATCATGCTAAAATTACAATATGTTTTGTAGGAAAATTGTGGAAATCTTCCTAACAAAAACAAAACGTACTTATTTTTTACAGAAACGCCAACTGGAAAAATAATCCTCGGCATGCTATTAGCCGAGGGCGGTACCAATATGTCAGACGTGCAGCATATCCTGCGGACTGAGACAACGTACCGCATCACCTCCCGGGCGCTCCTGCCGCGGCTGGACCGAGCCCGTCTGGCACAGCACACCGGAGCGATGCTGGCGCTACCAGTCACCGTCCCCGCACAGGACAAGTCAGAGAAATACTCTGTCACATTTACTTCGGAGTGCGGCATGGACATACGAACTTACAGGATCCTGTTCATAGAAACTGGTGATGGTTGAAATTTATTACCTTTTTTTAATGTAAATTATTGCTGTTTTTAGATTAATTTCGTTTATTTCTTTTAATCTTAATGTTTAGAATAAATTGTGAATTTCTAATTTTATAATTGTCTAATTCGTTTAGCTAATAATTCCTATGTATTTCTGGCTCGGATTTATAGTTATGTCGCATTCTAAACCGCAAGTTCTCACTTTGGGATATGGTAAATAAATATAATGTGATGGTATTCCATTTCATTGTACTCAATTACGAAAGTGGCAGCAAAATTTCTTCACACTTGTCGTATGAAACGACAAAACAAAACAAGAATGGGTGGCTGAAAGATTAGGATACAAATGAGTCAGTTGAAACCCGAGTTTGCAATAAAATTGTACACAATCCGAAATTAGCACTTCAGTTTCGCATTGCCACCAATGCTATAGCTTATTGTTTGTTCCATTTTCAATCTACATATTTTTTACCACTGTCAATTTTTTTTATAAGCAGACAAGCAAATGTGATGCCTGATGGTAAGCGACACCGCCCATGGACACCAGCAACTCATATCGAGTTCTGACAATTTTAAGGAGTGCTCATCTAGACAATTACAATGACATTTATTTTATTTGCTATTGCATTGCATGCCATAGGTCTGTAAAGCCTAATTACCTACCTATAATTCTATAATCAATAGCCAACTATTGATTTAACCAATTAAAGAATTTTATTATAATACTTACTTTACAACTTGAGAGCAGTAGTGACTCATTTTTTATGATTCATCGCCATCACAGATAGATAGATTCTTTATTGCACAAAATACAAACATTTACAGCAAAAGGTATTTTAGATACCTTGTGTTATAATTTAGGTATTCAGCTTATGTAAATAAGAAAAAAGAAAAAAAACAGGTATAATGGAATTGTTTGAACACTGCAATTTATGATTACACTTATGTGTCTAGACTAGAGACATCGATATTAATGAAAATGTACTACAATATTAATACTCAACTTAAATTTAATTAAGCCAGCATTCGTTGGTTTATTTAAAAATGCAACTGACATTGAACTTCCACAAGTAACAGGTCGGCAGAATTATTGATTTGTATTTTTACGGTAGCTACTCTATTAATGGTAAATAAATTTATTGTATGTTTGACGCAAATCGGACAATGTAAGTAGAAGTTTTTCCTTTGTCATTAAGCTTGACTGATAGTACAAACTTCGATTTTTGAAACAATATTTAAAAAAAAGGTACATAAAAGCAGAAAATTTAAGCAAAAAAATAAGCCGAAAATCTTGGAATAATCTCATAAAGAGTAAAGATTTTAGCTTGTTTGATTTATGTCGTCATTTGAAAGCTACATTGCCCAGAATGAACATACTAAGGAGTATACTGAATTAATAAGCCATAAGAACATTTTAGCTTTTAAATGTTTTTTCGTTCGTAGAAAATAAAGCGTCGCAGGCAAAGGCTAGTCGAAAATATAATTAAAGGGAAGATACACCCTATTAAACATTTGTTACAATAACCAATGATTAAAAAAAATAACAATATTAAACACAAAACGTCTGTACGTTTAGGGGCAGCGCAGACGACAGACTATCCGTGACGCACTCTTTGCAATTATATGCAGTAACGCACACGACGCGCAAAAATCTGTCGCGGATATTTCAGACAGAATGATCGAACGATCGAACACATCTTCGATCATTCTGTCGGCAGACCTAGACGCTCTTTTTAAATGTCTCAGACGCAGACTCTATCGCACAACAAGTGTGCCGTCTGCGCTGCACCTTAATCAAGCCCACGTAATAGAGCGGTTAATTTACCTAGCCTTGGATCGAGTTGCCTAGATTTTTTACTCTCAAAAGATACATCCTGGTTCTTCATAGGTGAACCTTACAGACACCAGGTCCACATTATAGTCATTATTGCGTAAACTCGTTGATACTTTGTGTATAACTTAGCAGTTAAACAAAAAGTTATATCGCGTTTTTGCCTCATAACTTTTTGTTTAATAGGATGTAAGGGAGCGACCTATCACCTTTTCGCTCCAAGCCATCCTCACCTGCCCGTGGTGCATCCTGCCGAACAACAAACGAGGCTCTGGCAAACCGACTGGTGGCGGTATAACCACCACGATAGAAGGCGTAGCTAAATATCACAGACCGATGACGGGCAGCAGCGTCATTGGAGCAAGAAGCTATGCCCTGCGATCGCCAACCCGCCTGCCCAGCGTAGCGATTATGGGTATATCCTCCAGATGTTTGCCCTAAGTGGCGAACAACTGGAGAGGCCTATGTCCAGCAGTGGACTGCAATAGGCTGATGATGATGATGATGATTTGCCTCTGATAGCTAATTAAGCACATGCAAAGTTAGTTGGGTTGTTAAATGTGTGCTATTGATCTGTTAGCTCATTGGTCAACAAAACCTGACCTCAAAGAAAGGAAGAACTATGTCATAAATCCTTAGCGAACCAGTATCGCCTTGTTATTATTGTGTGCGTTCTACTGACGTAAGCATTAGGATCAACCCTCTGGTGTCCTCAGACCATAGGGTTGATCTCCTATGGTGTCCTAAGACCATAGGGCTGATCCTAATGCTTGAGGACCTGATTGATGCGATATGATTTTTATTCTATCCACTGCTACTACTCTACTTACTACAAAAAGTATAAGATTTGGGACAGTGCAATGACGTGCCAAATCTAATCAGCGATCCATGCTGGTACATACTTACTAGGTTGCAGATAAGTTATTTTTCGCTTATTTCTCGTTGTTGTTTTTCTTCCATTTGCTTGTTTACATGTATGTGATCTTGTGTGGTAGACGCACATGTACCTACCTACCTATGTAAAACTTTTTTTTTTTTTAATGGCTTTGCACTGAGGTTGTGCATTTTAGCCAGTGTCAAGTTAGGTATGTAAAACTTTCTTAATTACTGAATGAGCTTCAGCGCCTTCAGCTAGATAAGCAACGAGTAACTTAGCTGTATCTAGATTCTATCATAATATTTACGACCCACCCAAGGATGCATTGTAGCCCGCACATAATCTAGGAATTCCAAATTCGATTCCTCTGGAAGTAGCTAGTATCTATAGTAACTATACATATCTATAGTAGGTACATAAAAAACTCTATAAGAAAAGATATACAGAGCCGTCACCCTTGATAGATCTCGTCCACTCTGCTCAGTATGTCTTGTCGTAACTTATTCTAGACTGAATTGATCAATGCTCGACTTTTAAAACTGCGTGTCCATACCTCCGAAGCCCTCCACTGATCCGTTACTCCGTCCAGTCACAAGGTAGGTAGCGGAAGCGGCTCTCGTAGTCGTACCAGCGAGTGCCGCTCACGCTTTGCCACCTTGACTAGCCGCAATCAGCCGTACCTACGTACTTACCTATCAAATTTAACACCATAACTATACATTTTTGGTAAATCTGTCATTTTTCTACTCGAATGTCTGCACCATATAACTAGGTACTTATAAATAAAATAATATACTTACACACCTACCTATTGTTAAGTAAGTAGTGTAATTTGGAGATAATCAATCGACTTGGAATTCCTGATTCAACATTGTACGAGGACGTAGGAAAAATTAGCTAACGGCACTCTCAGAAAACTATAGATGTTACACACAACACTACATAGGGTGAGTGCGCCGGTTCGCGTCCACTGCCCAGTTCGCGTCCATTTCGCGGAAATCTCTCGATATTAAGTAAACTAACATCCCAATGAGTCGAAAAGTAATTACCGCCAATAGCTCAATATATATGACATTTATGCACATTGACAAAAGTTCCGTGCGCTCAATCAATCCTGTGTAAAAAATAATTAATGACGGCTTTTCACCAAGAGAGCTCTGACGGTCGAAAAAAAATAGTGGGCAGCAGTGTGTTTGATAGTCAATATTTTGTTGATTTATGTGTATTTTGGATACATAGCTGTTTCTAGACGTGGATAATGATCCAAGGAATTATATTAATTATGAATTTGATTATGTTTTTTATAATTAACAGTTAAAATAGGGTGGACGCGAATTAGAACACCAAATTTTTAAAACTTCCATTTTGCGTCCACACTGGACCATATCAAAAATTGGCAAAAAGATCGCATTTATTGTATGGGAGCTCCCCTTAAAAACTTATTTCATTTTGTTTATAGTAGGTATATGTTGTTATAGCAGCCAAAATACATATTTTTTGAAAATTTTAACTCTCTACCTAACGAGCTTCTTGAAATAGAGCTACAAAGCTTAACCAGCTTCGTTAACAGTGATTTATTAATATATTAATAAACATTCTCATAAAAATATCATCCTTTAATTCCATATATAAGCTGGTGGACGCGAATTGGTCCAGGTGTGGACGCGAATAGGAATTTTTGGACGCAAACTGGGCAAATCGCCTAATTCTGATGTTTATATTTTTAATAAAAAAACCACATGGTATTTCGAACTGATCTAAATGTTACCCTAAAATAGACTATTCTACTGAACAAATGACATAAGATTTTTATTTAAATTGGTGCTGGAACATTTTTATTTTCTCCTTCAAAGTTGCCAACTGCGCTAAATGGACGCGAACTGGCGCACTCACCCTACTTAGTATAATAAAACAAAGTCGCAATTCCTTGTTTGTTTCTATGAAGGCATAGAACTCTAAAACTACGCAACGGATTTTGAAACGGTTTTTTTAATAGATAGAATAGAGTGATTCAAAAGGAAGGTTTGTATGTATACCTAATGCGAAGTGTCGGAAACGAGGGCGGGTCGCGAGCTTAATAAAAATATGCTAAATTTTTATACAGCGCAATTAGAAAATCAACTGCAGATATAATAGTGATTTCTTTTAAGCTATATAGGTACATTAAGAAACTGAATGAATCGATTGTAATTTTAATTTCAGTAGTAATTGTTCGAAACTAATTTTATGTTATTGGTTGACATAATAACTGGGTTAACGCTAAGTATTTCGTAATGTTCTATTTACCTATCCATAACACTTATAATAAAATTCCAACGACCCAGATTTTGAATTATGATTCAGACAACAATGTGAATATTTAGCAAAACTATTGTATTTCACGATTTATCAGAAGCAGTTTCGCACGCCCCGTCGCAAGTAGCGATCTCAAGCATCGCCAGGCGCTGCACTGTAGAAAGCCGATCTGCGCGTACGCCTATAAATCTACCTCAGTGAGCCGGTGCCTCCATTATCTCACAGAACGACACCACAACACCAAGTGCCCCGCCAGTGACGACAGCTATTGTTTCATGAACGTTCTCTTCCCAACCCTACCTAAACATTTGTATTAAGAACAAATTCAATTGAGTGCTTCATCAAGTGATTGTGCAAAAATGGATTCACAACAGTTCCGGGAGTTCGGGAAAGCCGCTATTGATCTTATTGTGGATTACGTCGAAAATATAAGGAGTCGGTATGTACATAATTGTTTTGTTTATTATATTTTTATGGAAATACGACTGCATTCGTTTTTATAAACACATGGGTCGAAGAAACGTTAAGATAAATTTTTCGTTGATAGCTTTGTCGAATACCGGTGCATGGCATGACCGGCAAGCAATAAGGTTTAAAAGACGTTTCTACCGATATGTTTATTGACTTTGCAATTAATTACCTAAATAAATTTCATAGGTAACAGCTAACATTTCAAACCATAGTATCAAGGTATACATGTATTTGAGTACCTATCTATATGACATCTTATAGAAATAATAACGTTAGGTACTTGTAAACGCCTGCTAAGAAGATAATAAAGATTACCTATCATAACGTACAGGAAGCAAAAATGGCCTTTCACGTTTGATTTAGATATACCTACCTACTTACTTACTCAATATTTTATTATTGAACTCGTACACATTCAAATTTTTTGTAGTCTTAAATATCTATCATAGATTGTCAATCTACGAGTATACCTACACATAGTTTTGATGTAAAGATCACGAATTACTTATTATTGAAGTTCACTTCTAATCAAGAGGTATGGGTTCTTCTAATTAAGTATACCTGAAATATCTACGAATATTTTATCTTTTTATTGATTTAATGTTACAAACTATTGCCTATAGCTATCTATTTACCTCTCTTCACTCTATAATTTCCCCAATACCCATAGAGATTACCATTTAAGCGCTAGTTATCGAGTGCCAAGCTAATAATTAGCGTAAATTAATAATACACCTTTAGGTATTCATAGTTTTGTTGGTGATTATTAGCCAATTATCAATGATTTGACTGATGAATACATTTACTAACTGGTAAATTGGCGCGTTCTTTGAATACTTTATTATGACCTTTATTCTCAATAAGATAAGTCAGACGACTAACTATTGACGAGACGAGACAAGTTGTTGACACGAAGGTGAAACACGAAACATTGAGTCGATTATACAATTAACCCTCTGATTACAACACAATTGCAAGCAAAGCTAATTAATAAATGGGAATAGGTACTCCTTGAAGTTATTTTCCGGCCATTGTATGTTATACAACATCATGGATGAGATGAAAATTATGCAACTCGAATGACGTTGCGGAAATGTGAAACTTTGTAAACAAACGATGTGATTACCTAATTTTTATAATGTAAGTTTCAGTCGTGTCTTGTTTAAATCAAAAGTTATTGTAATTAGCCTTTCGACTTAAAAGTTCTGTTCGTGTTTATTAAACTTTAATTACCTTAATTTCCGAAGTATGCATTATTTCTCGCTCCATCTACCCATTAGCTACAACCATTTGATTCTCTATGTGCCTAATTTACTAAGAGTAGATAATAAAATCGTAGAAGTTACGGTCTTCACCTAAAACGCGGAAGGTCATACCTTCCTTGGTTTTGATACGCGGTAGAACTAAGAAGTCAGAAAAAAAAGAAATTGAGTTTCAGTTCTATGTATGGGGAACCCAAAAAATTTTAAACAAGAATGTAGCTGATGTACCTACTTAATGAAATTAAACGCATGCATTTTCTGGGTATGTAACTATTTGATTGATGATGCGGAAAATACCTATTATTATCCGATCCATGACCCTCAGACGCTTATAAGTTAGTCTTAAACGTTTCAGGAGTAGCTTATAATGACTTAAGTAATTTATTACTTTCTCCACCTGCCCGGGCAGCGTATTATGTAAAGTGTTTACCAAAAGCGCGGGTACGATTCCCGTTTGGGTTAATTTATCAAGCGTTTACTTTTAAATTGACACGGTGTGCTATGGAAGGAAATATCTGAATTAGCTATAGGGGAGAGTCGGGTAGCCACGGCCACATAAACAAAAGTCATGATATCTTGAAAATCAACGGAAATAAACATTTATTTTTAAACTCTATCGTAAACTGAACATATATCTTATAATGTTAATTAAATAACAAACTGAAAGCTTTATTATCTTAGCTTAAATCCAGCCTTAAAAGCAGTGTTCTATATTTGTTAAAATAATTTTTGGAGGGTAGCCCCGGACATACAATTACTGATGACCAAATCGTCCTTTAGGCTTGCATACGTCACAATAGTAGTAAGCCAGCGATGGATCAATATCCACACACTCTTCGTGCGCCTAGTCTTTGCATCTATGACAGTGGATCCATCTTTTTCAAACGTTTCTCCACAAATGATGCATTTTATATCATGGTCTCTCTCTACCTGAGTCAAACTTTGAATATTCTTCTTTGTTTTCATTTTATTAATTGCCGTCTTTTTTTATTCATTTTAGTGGTGGTAGTTTTGTTGGTCGCAGCCTTCTTCTGCACCAACGCATTTTATAAGGTGAAGTTGATTCTGTAATTTCTTCAAATGTCTCAACATAATAATGAAAAAAGACTGTAACACAGAGATTGATAGACAAACAGACATGGTACAAGTACCACGGTTCTTAATTTCACTATGCAATCTAAGAAACAAAACATTTTGTTATAAAATAAATGTCCGAGGGTACCCGACAAAAAAGTGTCCGATTGTACCCGACAGCCTCGATCCTATGTTTTTATTTATATCGGCAATATCAATAAAAGCAATGTCAAGTATTTACCTAATTTGTTAACTATAACGACTACCTTACAGAATTAGTAATACGTTGTGGTGAAGTTCTTACATTGTATAAACAATAACCGCATTTAAAAAGTAAACGGCGCACACAAAGGTATAGGTCCTGTTAAACAAACCAATGTCACGTGTTGTTCGTCCAGCAGCCGCGGCCCGTTTGATATGAATGTACGGCTAAATGGTGTTGCAGTCGTGTTGATGTGACACTTGTGCATGTATGTGTGCGAACTTTCCTGTAACTAACACTGGCCGAGGGTACCCACCGGCCGGGGCTACCCGACTCTCCCCTATACGTATTTTTATATACGGATGTACCTATGTTTAAAAAGCACTTGGTTTTGATGGCTGTTTCCGGTTTTATTCGCGTGGATCTCGGTTCGTCACAGAATTTGTCACTACCGCCCGCCGTGCAAGCGCCAGACTTCATTCCATTGATCGAAATAATACGGCCCTGTCTGGCCTAATGGTTCTAATGCCGACTAAAACCATCTTAGTACAAACAAAAACCTTAATTTAAGGCTAAACTTTTTGGTCGGTTTGCAAATAGTCTGGCATAATAGCAAAAAATAAACATGCAGGCAGGCTGTTAAGGTTTTGAATGCCGAGAAACTAGACAAATAGAAAAGCAGTAGCAATAGATTCGTCGATCACCGGTGACTACCATGGCACTCAACGTATTAAAAACTTTAAAATAGGTATATAACTTTTATTTTTGCATACAGATGATATGTGAAATGATAATATCCTGCTAAATCATAGCCTAATGATAAATGTATAACTGTTGTATGAACTATATTACCTACTATTATATTTAATTCTATCAGTTTGCGTGAACGTCTATCTATTCATCCAAACAAACTTTCTTACATGTATGATATGTCATTTACAAAGCAGGCACTTTAGCACTTGTCACACATAGATTATCACATTAAGCTATCAAAACGCTCCTTTTTATACATGAATTAGCGGTTAATATTAAAACCTACCTTTTCTATATATTTCAGTGACGTCCTGCCTTCGGTAGAGCCAGGATACTTACTCGAGGCGCTACCAGAAAATGCACCAGAAGAGCCATGCGAATGGACAGATATAATTAAGGATTTCAACGACGCTATTTTGCCAGGGGTAAGATTTTATACACTTTTGTACATATTTTTGAAGATATTCGCTGAAAAATTAAAGTAGGTAACCGACATAGCTCAAGGAATAAAAAAGTTGCAATGGCAAAAGGCGGCTCATAGCGCTCGCAGAACAGACAGATGAATAATGGGTAGTAAAAGTTTTCGAGTGTCAACTACCAGCTGGAAAACAATCCTAAGGGGCCTCCCCTACAAAATGGACCGACTTAAAGAAGGCCTACATTCAGCAGAGGACGGACCAAGGCTGTTAATTGATTGAATAATGAGACCAGTGCTAGTATGCTAGCATCGATTTACCTGTTTACAGGTAGAGTTGAGGCCGGAAAAGAATAGACAACCTAACGTTTGCATGTGCTATGGGCTTCATACTTGCGTGAAATGTTAACAAAGATTTTTTTTAATTATTAATTACTAGCTGTGCCGGCGACGTCGCACGCGTGAATATCGGGTTTCAAAAATAACGGACTTCCTAATGGTGCCTGAATGTTAAGAGCGCGCATACAATTTTAAGCAACTCGAAACGCACGCGGGAGCCGATTCCGAAACACACATAGACATCATTTGTGTCTGTGTGGGTGAGCGGCGTGTCGGACGGTAACTCCGGCGGACGAACATATTTTGATACTTAACAATTTATTATTCATCTAAATTACTTGAAAATTTTATTATTGCTAAATATTTTATTAGTGTAGTATAGGTGCGTACTTATTAAATATATTTAAACACTTTAGAGTACATTATTCTTAAGTGCTTATTAATTAAGGTTTAAGAAAAATATAACAATATTTTGTCTTTCTATCTTTATATGTACCAGGTACTTACCTATCCAAAGGTATTGTGTGAGTGATTGACATTATTAATGTTGCTTTATAAAAACCAATAATCCCTACTGTGTTTTCCTTGCCTTCTGATCATGAGTCAAAGGTCGTGAGTTTGATTCCCATCCAGGACAAACATTCGTGTGTTGAACATTTGTGTTTGTTCTGTGTTTAGGTGTTTGTATTATTATTTAAGGAAAGAGCAGTCTCCGTGGTTGCCACGATATAACTCTAACCCGTTTTATATTTTAACTTGTAAAAATTACTTTGTTCATATTCACTCGGCAGAAATGGATCTCACAAAGAGGCTGGTTGCCATCATTCAAAAAAGATTAGTTTGTAAACAATTTGTCAATTTGAATTAAGGTCCTAAGTCTCCTATGCACTGATCACAGAGATCATGTATACCTACTGATGATTGTGCTGAAAGTTGTGCTTGTGTTTCGTAGCAGAAACCCCAGATGGCCTACAACAACTAAAATCTGGTTCCTATGCAGCTTGACCAATCCATCACTTATTCTCGGGATGAATATTCGTCGTGACCCGAATCCTAAGGGTTACATTGAAGGAGTCATTGACTACTGCAGCATTCTCTAAAATAGGTGTCCTGAACCTGATTCTGAAAGAATATATCACGACTGACCAGCGCTGTTTTTTGTCTAGGGCACAAATCTTGCGTAGAATACTGCTTACTGATCACTTATAATTTTATAAATGATGCAATGGACAGGTTACAAAGGCGAGCTATCTGAATAGGTAGGTATGGTGAGTCATCTTGTGTATATTCAAAAATTATCTAGGATCGGGATTTTGAAAATTAAAATTAAATACAACAGCAAGTAAAAAATGTTGTCATTATCTCGTTTATTTTCTACTTTACGGTCTAAATTAAGAAGACTAAACTTGTAGGAAATCAATTTTTAAACAATTTTGGTTCCTTCCTTTTCCCCTAAAATCGATATTTTGGAAATAAAACTCGCAAACCGCGACATATTCAAAACTGTATCATTATCTCCTATGTTGTACTTTTTACGGCATGAATGAAAAGAAACAAAGTTCTAGAGAGTCAATTTCCGAACAATTTTGGTTCCTACCTTTTCCCCCAAAATCGACATTTTGGAAATTAAACTGAATTAATTAATTACTTATTAATATTTCGAATTGAACATAATTTCAATGACGGCGACGAAGCAAATAAAAGAAATAACAAAACCTATTATGGCAAACTGCTGCACTAATGAGGGCGCCCATATCGCGTGTGAATTTGCCACCAGAGTTGCTAGTGTAGCGTGAGGTATCCGAAATGTCAAATTACATAGGTTCTGTGGGTTAAACGAGTTTATTTCGGAAAATTAAACAATTTTTTGCAATTTTGGCATACCTGGCATTAATTTTCGAAAATATGAGACACGGCTCAGGGATTATCTGCGCTTTAAAAACGGAGCCGAGAAAATGAGGTGTAAAAATTAGCGGTCTGAAAGAAAAGCTAGTTCACTGGTTTGTTTATTAACCGTTAACAAACAGTTTTGCCTTTTGGAAACTTATGTCCACCTTCTTATAACGAACAAACAGTCATCACATGCATAAAACAAACCTTAACAGCTGTTCCCGAAGACCTCACTATACAGTGGCGCCCCCTGGTGATTACAAAAACGGTAGCCCTCATTGGCAACGTTGCACCTTGCGACTTGCATACTGCAAGTTACATGCTCGCCCTGCTCGTCGCCATACCACCATTCAGCATACGTAGCCGGTAATTTTAACGTAATGTATGTAAATAAGTTACCGTAACATATCCGTATCTTACTAGCCTTTTCGCTAAAATCACCCCTAGTAACCGTAATGGCCATACATTTCACAACTATCATATTATATTGCATTTTGGTTTTACATTTTGAAACTATAAAATATAATTTTTACTTCTTTCTAATACTATCTGAATGAAAGTAGTAATCTCATATCGTTATCAGCCTCTCACAGGCCACTGCTGGACATTGGCCTATCCCATTGTTGACCACTTTGATCGATTTAATTTTAATCTTAGATACTTGTTATTATTGTGACATTTTATCATCTATCTTTACACATATAATTTTACTAATAATAACTCGACTATGGGATTTCTAGGACTTTCAGCTTCATTGTATGCCTTTATTTATAGTCGTGAACATGTGACGTAGATTCCTTAAATGCTCCCAACTCAAATGAATCTCCTTATCAGTTTCTTCATGGAAGTTGTTTCTGACCATTGATGTTAACGAGCATAATAATAATCATTGGAATAGCCTTACTTTGTAACTTCATTAGTGAACTAATAAACAAAATATTATATTAATTTTTTGAAATATTTAGCAAATGTGGTTGTAGATAATAATAATTATAATAATCCTGATGTTTGTATTTGATACTCATGACTAAACATTAAATCATTTCATTAATTTAGTACATTATTTTAACTTAATAAATTTTCCATACAAAAATAATATTACAAAGTATCAAACTCGTGGAGTTGCACGCGCGCAGAGCGGTATACGCTCATAAAAGTGGTTGTGCGTATGTGTGCGTGAGCGGAGCAGCGAGCGGCACGTCCTCCCTCTGGGATGACCCGATTTGGACTGAATCGGCAAGCGTCGCGCGCGTGGCTTTATACTCACTTTTAAAAAAATCGTATAAAATAACAGGCATGGAATATTAATAAAATAATAATTTAGTGCACTTAAGGAACACTTCTTTTACATTTACACAAAATTTCAACTACAAGAAACAGTGTTTTCTACTAGAAAAACACTGTCGAAAAGTGTGAATTGAGCTTATTTTGAAAAATTATTTTGGGCAATTTAATAACACATTTTTGAAAGTTTTTTTATCTAGTGCACTAATAGACCATATAAGCTATTGTATAAACATATATTTAAAACATATGTATGTAATGCAATTGATATTAAGACTTTCGAAATTAACTCTGACTCGCATTTTTGCGAATCGGCTTACGGGAGATCTTTGATAAACAAAAATATACTAGTAAATGTTGTATTTTATCTAGCCTACGCACTGCTTGAAGACTTTATCTATATAAAAAACTATGTTTCTTATTTTTAAAAAATCGTTTTATATGATAATAGCTCGCCCGAAAATACCAGTTTCGCCGCAAATACGTCGAATTCTGTATGCGCGCTCTTAAGTTAGACTTCTAGCAATACAATGGTGAAAACCACATTCAATTCCATGCAGTTTTCGCGTGATGCGCGTTCAAACGTACAGATAAAAATTTCTCCCGTTTTTCCCACACATCCCTTCACTGCTCTGCTCCTATTGATTGCAGCGTGATCAAAAGTACCTATACTATAACCTGTCCAAGAGTATGAAGAATAATTGTACTAAGTTTCGTCAAAATCCGTCCCGTAGTTTTTGTTTATACCTATATCGAACATACAGACAGACAGACAAAAATTTTACTGATTGCATTTTTGGCATCAGTATCGACCACTACAAACCTAAAATTTGACAGGCAAACCATATTCAATATATTTAATGTTTATTGACATATTAAATTACATATATATAAAATACGTTTCATTACATAAACATCTCGGTAAAGGTCGTTGTATATCGGGATCCTATACTATTACGATACTATCTCATAATTCTTTTATCCAATTTTCATATTCGGATGCTAAAAATCCGAAATGTAAAAAAAAATCAAATCAGCAGGTAGGTACAAAGTCGAGGCATTCTTACCTTTAAGAGAGGTAGGACATAGCAAATCTTCGCTCTAATTGAGCCGCCCATCTGGGGAAGGACCTCCACCCTATAATACCGCAGCCAAATGACCTTCGTGTTTCTGCCGGTGAGTAGAGTTTCCGGAGCTCGTGAGGTGTTAGGGTTGGGCGGTGGCAACTGACAGGTTACTTGCCCATTGTCATAGCTACTTGGGCATCTCTTACGCTCTCCATCAGGCGTAGAGAAACCATTATGTCGAGCTACTATAAAAAAAGATAGACAGACATTTTCATCACCCGGCAAACGTTTTGCGCAGGGAATAAGTATAGCTTACAATACCTACACCGCTGCACTGTACCTAATGAGTGTGTTTATACCTATATATTTATAAAATGATTGAGACTAAATTTCCACTTATAATAATTTCAGGTAACACACTGGCACTCCCCCCGATTCCATGCCTTCTATCCAACCGGTTCGTCATACGCCAGCATTGTTGGCAATATGCTGAGCGACGCGTTGGGTGTCATTGGATTCAGTTGGGTAAGTGTTTTACCAAGATTTTTCATTTATACAAACGATTACAGTCAGGCACCTCGGCTTTTGCGTTTAGCAACATGATTTTTATCCGTCTACATTATATTTTTCCAATTTTTAGATGTCAAGCCCCGCGTGTACTGAACTCGAGGTGGTGACAATGAACTGGCTTGGCAAATTACTTGGCTTACCGGAGGAATTTCTCAGTTGCTCCCCTGGTCGAGGTGGTGGAGTCATTCAGGTAGGTACCTACTTCTAACTACCTTTCCTTATCAAAGAGAACCCTACTCTTTTATTATCAATAGGCATACCTATAGTTTTACTTAATTACAACTATAGCAACTTATATTTATATATTCAGGGTTCTGCAAGTGAAGCTACTCTTGTCGGTCTACTCGTGGCTAAAGACAAAACCGTTCGCAAACTGATGAAAAACAACCCCAGCCTTGACGAAGGTGAAATCAAAGCAAAACTCATCGCTTACACTTCGGATCAATGTAATTCATCAGTCGAAAAAGCAGGGCTCCTTGGCTCAATGAAAATGAGGCTGCTTAAATCTGACTCTGATGCGAGACTGCGGGGTGAAACACTTAAAAAAGCTATCGAAGAGGATTTGGCTGAAGGACTAATTCCTTGCTATGTCATAGCAAATCTTGGTACTACTGGAACATGTGCTTTTGATCCCTTGCACGAACTTGGCCCCATCTGCAACCAATACGACGTCTGGCTACACGTTGATGCAGCATATGCAGGTGCTGCCTTCATTTGCCCCGAGTATAGACATTTGATGAGAGGCGTTGAATACGCAGATTCCTTCGATTTAAATCCTCATAAGTGGATGCTGGTTAACTTTGATTGTTCCACCATGTGGGTGAAAGATGGACTCGACCTAATAAAAGCGTTTGATGTTCAAAGAGTTTACTTAGATGACATAAAAACCGACACAAAAATTCCAGATTACAGACACTGGCAAATACCTCTTGGACGTAGATTTAGAGCACTAAAGTTATGGACTGTTATGAAGGTATACGGCGCAGAGGGTCTACGGAGTTACATTCGTAACCAAATTGATTTGGCTCAACATTTTGCAAAACTTGTACGATCTGATGAAAGATTTTTGGTTGAACCGGAACCCTCAATGGGTTTGGTTTGCTTCAGACTGAAATCCGGGGATGCTATGTCAAAACAGCTTCTTGAAAACTTAACTAAGAAAAAAGAAATTTACATGGTGGCTGGACATTACAGGAGCCGGTCTATAATCCGATTTGTGGTGTGTTCTCGCTTGACAAATAAAGAAGATATTGAATTTAGTTGGAATAAAATTAAAGAGGAAGCGGATCTTCTATGCACGGAAGAAATACATGCAAAATCTAAAATATCTGCATTAGAGCATATCGAAACTGTGACTATTTCAGAAAAATCGAAATAAGCTTTGAATTGGGTTCCTGTGGTGATAGTACCTGCTTAAGTTTAAGTCCATCTACACTAGCATAACATTATCTTGGTTAATCACGCAACCGGCGTGTACCTACAAAAAGGTATTTCAAGAAATATATGTAGGTATTATAATTTCGTAAAATTATTTTAATACTTATTACACTTTCAAAGTCCATTGTAGCCATACAGAATAGGATCTAAGTGATAATGATATACCTACCTACCTATTTGACCAACAGACTGTCCGAACCATCCGAAATTTCAGGAAATAAACACTGTGATGGTAGGTATAGGAATAAGAAAAAAGAAACCATCGACCCTAGAGGTAATGTTTTTCTTCCTATCAAAATAATTTAATTATTTTGACGAATACAACATAATAATATCCATACCTTCTACTTACTTACTGCTTGAAAAACAATCATTCTTACCTAATTGGCTAAGTACCTACGCAGTATAAAAAATATTATGGATGAACAAGCTAAAATTCTACTTTCATTATGTCAATCCACCTAATTATGTAATTTAAAATATCTAGATATATTCATGAGCAGTAGTTTAATTTAATCATCTACTTAAGCTATATTTAGATATTACCTAAATACCTACTTGTGATAAGACGGAATGCGAATGTGATTTAACTTAATAATTTCCTTCCTCGATTCAAGGAAATTGTTACTAAGTAAGATTATGTAAATATACTGAATAAATTTATTATTTACCTACATTGTTTAAAAATTATGTCATTAGTTTTTTATTTTCAAATCCCTTTTAATCAGTTAGTACGACAGTATGTTTCAAGTAAGGAAATATGGATTAACTAAGTACCTAGGTATAATGGTTCGTGTAAAAATACCCTTAACGCGGTTCGCCAGTTCTCTTCGTTGGAACTTGGCTTAATAATATGGTGGTTTTAACTTCTATGTGTAAGTATTTTGAGTTATACCTATCATCATCATCAGCCTGTTTGTGCCAACACCTGGAGACTACACCCCGTAATCGCCACGCTGCACTGGGCAGTCGAGTTGGCGATCGCATAGCGTTGTTCCTCGCTCCGGTGACGCCTGCCTGTCATAGGCCTGTGATATTTAGCTAGGCCTTAAATCGTGACGGTTATTCCGCCACCAGTCGGTTACCAGAGCGTCTTCGTTATTCAGCAAGTTGCACCACCGGCTGGTGAGGGTGGCTTGGAGTGAAAAATGGTAGGTCGCCCCCTAAATCTCCGTTACACCTAATTATTACATAATATTAATATTTGATAAATACGTACATACTACTTACTTAGGTATGAAATAAAAATTAACATTAAGTAAGAAAAGAAAATACATATAATCAAAAATTTATTTAAAATAATTTTTCATAGGGAGAAAATATTAAATCTGATCCATTATTAATTTCTGTCAATTTATATACAGGTGCATGTGCTTCTGAAACATAGCCCATACGAATATCCTTTAGGAATGCAATGAGTTTGACAGATTTCCTCTACAGTCGGCTCCTCGTCAGCGTTCTGGCAGGGCACACGAGTAGGAATCCCCACTGAAAAAGAAAACCCAATAAATTATTATGATACTTAGTTATCCTATGTTAGCTTGATTACCTCTCTGGTATTGTGACAGTTAAAGACATGGCTTAACCCTTGCCCTGTCCAGACACAATAGAATTTTAATTGTTATGTATCACATAATGATACATAGGTATTGTATACGCAAGTTCAAGTTAAGGTTCCCTCATTGTCTACTGTAAGTAAGTAGGTAACAGAATTTGTTCATGATGTGATGATTTCTAGGATGCTCAGATACCTACAACTACTTAAACCTACCTACTATTTTGTGAATGTGACTAGTTGTGTAGGTATCTCTACATATATTCTGATTAATTTTAGATGTTGGTAATTAAGAAACCATTAAAATATATAGATAAACTTCTAAATGCAGTTATTATACCCATTACTTGTAATATAAAAAGTATCATCATCATTATGATGAAGACCGAGATCTTCAGACACAATAGTTTCAACAACAGAACATGGATTTCAATAGGATAACATGGTCTTACGACGTCAAAATCGCATATTAAAAAGGAATAGTAAGTAGATAGATAGATATTCATATTGCGCAGGTAGATATAACAGACAATTGTTGCACAATTTAGGCGGCCTTATCGCTATAAGCGATCTCTTCCAGACAACCTTAGGGTTAGAGGATAGCTGTTGAACAATAAAGTATTAAGTAGGTATCTAGAATCCGAATAGGTAGGTATAGTTTGGAGGAATCGGGAAACTGCATTTTAGTTTGTACTTTTCCACTTATCTAGGAAAGTAGGTATGTTCTAAATATATAAACATATATATCAATAATCTAAAGGGTTTTCCTATGTCGCGTCAAATGTTCGCACTTTATTAAGTGAAAAATTAAGTTGGTAAAATGTAGTAAATGAACTCAACACCCATGTTCAAAAGCTGTTGTTGTTGTTGCTGAAAGCTTAAAATAAATTTTTAATATAGAGTAGGTATGGTCATGAAGTCGTGATTCATTCGGTTAGGCGAGTTAATTACCAAAATTTAAATTTTTAGGTTGTTGTAATGTATGCTAAAATCAAAATACTTAGTTAACTACCTACTTACAATATGGCTTCCAACCACTATTTCATAAAACTAGTACGTAGGTATGTATTTAATGTTGGAAAACAGGATTCACTATTTTCATTTCATTTCATTTCATATTTAATAACTACGACATATCCTGGTAAATTAGGACGGTTGGCAACTCTACCTTACGACTAATAATACTATGATTACCTAGATTTAGCTATAGGTAACTTTGTTTACAATTTTACGAATACATACTTTTACCTACGAACTCGAGATTGAAAGTTAAAAGTTGTAGCCTGCATATTTTTATATGCTTAATGAAATATGATAACATACAAAAAATATATAAGTATAGGTCACAATCACAGACTTAACTGCCTCGTAATGCAGAAATCATTGCGAGGCAGATAGTAAAATACGTACCCGGAATTTGAGAGTCGTCCTTTTTCAAAACCTCCTTGTTAGTTGGTAGTTGTTCAGAAATAACAGCAGTGTTATCTCGTGGCGTAGGCAAGCCCGCAGCATTGTGAATTACATAAATGGTCAGGGCAATGGTGAAAATACTCAATTCAAACTTCATTTTCAGTCACTTCTTTGTTGTTGCTCGAGCAAAATTACTTATTCGCTTGCACGTCGATTTAGTAACGAGACTACTGTGTTACTGCACTAATGAGTTTGTTAACAATGACTGATGAAATCACCACGCATAGGTAATAAGTAGAAAGGTTAAGCTGACGCACTTTACAAATCTGGCTCATTATACTGGATGAGCAAGACAATGAATATATACCTCCCTTTTCAACCCAATTTTAAGAAATACAGCTACCTACAAATTGTACATAAACAAAGTCATGCTAACAAATTATGGTGAATGACTCATTGCTGTTTTCATTGAATTATGATGAAATAAACACGTAGGTAATTTCTACGAATGTACTTTAATATACGTTCTATTGTATGAGTGGGTAGGCTTTAACTTTTGTATACCTACCTACTTAGTAGGAAAATAGATAGGTAATTTTAAATAATACTTAGGTACCTTTAGACATAAATCATTCATTTGCAATGGGGTAAGGTAACAACATATGTAAAATCCAACATATTCAATTGTTAACGACCTGCAAATTTTAATATCTAGGTAATTGTTCTTTAAATTTAATTTAAATAATAAAGAACTATTCCGTACGGTTTCCGGACTTAGAATAAGACCTATTGTAAAGCGTAGGTACTCTGTGAATAAGACCACTACATCTTATATGTATATTGGATGTCGTAGGTAAAAGACGGCTAATGGAATATCAGGAAACGGATAGCAGTGTTTACTCAGGTACGGCAAATCTATGGGTGGTTGTCTTAATAGTGAAAGGTAGGGAAACAGATATACACGGTATGGAACGTTACGAAGGGAAACTAATGAAGAAATAATTAATTTGTGATTATTTCTTCCTGTCGTAGGTGTCGTAAGAGTCGAGTACCTAAGTAATTTCTTGAGATTTCATCTTCTCATTCTGTGATAGGATTAACCCACCAGTCTGGCGACCACCGCCGGTGTTCTAATGCTAGTTTTAAGGGGTCAAAAGGGAGCTTTAAATAAAAATTTGTAGTAAACTTTAATTATCACAAATGCATTTAGATCGTAACTAGGAAAAACGAGTACGTTTTGAATAACAACAAACTAATTATACTTGTTGTAAAGATTTGCCAAAATAAAACTCGATCTCAATTAGTTCCTATCGTTCCAATTATAACCTAACGTTATGTACCAAAGAAAGAGTCGTACATGCACTGAATCTGTATTTTATATTCATACGGGAACCATTTGGGTAGGCTCAGATCCCAGGTAGTCTCGGGCCATAAAAACAAAATATTAAAAAAATACAGTTATCTGACATTGACATTTATTTGTTTGGCAGGGTTTTTGCGCGGGAACCTTTGAACACGAAAGGCGCCTAAAAGTTTGTGCGATAGAAAATATTTAATTTTATTTGTAAATATAGATTTATCACCTGGTTACTGTACATAAAATTGTTTATAGTAGTTTTATAGTTATAAAGAGTACGGATTAAGAAGATGGGAGGAGTGAAGAAACGGAAAAAAGATCCGCCTGACGACCGAACCTCTCCCACAATGGAGACGTCTTCGGATTCCGACGACGACCATGCCGGGAAGTATAATATTTTTAAAGTCCCAGGGTACTCGAGGAAGTACCCTGAAAATAGTCAAAAATCCGAGTATATCGTTTTTCTGTCGCATAATGACGATCAAAGATACTTTTCCGACAAAGACAGATTGGCCATTTCCCATGCCATACGGAAATATTGTGTAACTGGCATCTTACATCTTAGGTCCATTAACAAATATAAAATCGGTATTACATTCGACTTATCAAACAACGCCAATGTATTTTTAAAAAATAAGAAACTCTTAGATGAACTGGCCTTAAAGGCGACAATACCAGCGATGAGTTCTGAAGTTACTGGTGTCCTCACATCAGTTCCTACCGATTTGTCGAATGCAAAAATATTTTCGCTCATAGGTAGCTCCCGCAATGTAATTCAAGTGAGACGCTTCATGCGTCGAGTACGTAACGAAAATGGCTCAATATCTTTTCTACCCACCCAGACTGTTGCGGTCACGTTCGCATCCACCGAACTTCCACAATATGTTTACCTCGATAGTTGGCGGCACGAAGTTAGCACTTATGTACCTCCAGTGCAACAATGCCTTCGTTGCCTTAAATACGGACATATTGCAAAATTTTGTCGGAATGCAGAAGTGTGCTCTATATGCTCACAAAGCCACAATTTCAAAACTTGTACAGAAGACCCCAAAAATGCTAAGTGTTCGAACTGTGGTGGTAATCATATAGCGATATCAAACCAGTGTCCTAAAAAGAAAGAGAAATTAGAAGAAAACAAAATTAAGTCCATGGCCACCAAATACTCTGAATTATTTAACGAAAATTCTTTCCCACATTTAACTAAGTCCAACATAGAAACTCAGTTCAATAACCTAACTAAATCTACTTTTTTTATGAATATTTTTACTCAAGCCGTCACAAAGATGATAACAAATCAAAAAGATACCCCCATCAATTCAAAATCAATTAAAGATATATTAGAAGAGACCTTCAGAAACAGTATGTCTCCCCCAAATAATGGATTGTCTTAATATTATGCAGTGGAATGCTCAGAGCATTTTATGCAATAAGCTCCAATTCACTAAGTTTTTATATGATAAGAACATACATGTTGCAATAATATCAGAAACATGGTTAACTCCTATTAAAAACTTTAGTATTAAAGGATATCAAATTGAAAGAAATGATATAGGTAATAAGCATAATGGTGTAGCCATTTTAATCCATAACTCAATAAATTTCAAAAAAGTTAACACATATTCAGATAACTCCCTACAAAATATTTGTGTAAGAATAGTTGTAAATAATAGAGAAATTAGTATTGTAAGTTTTTATTGTCCTCCAACTTGTAATCCATCTTTTAATAAACAAAAATTTGATTCTTTAGTAAGGTCAATTCCGGAACCAATTATTTTTGCCGGCGATTTCAACGCCCATCACACATCTTGGGGGTGTAACTCCATCAACTCAAGGGGTAGAGATATTTTAGAAGTTGTTGATGACAATAACTTAATTGTACTCAATTCTGGTGAGGCGACTACTGTTGGTTCTTTGTCGTGGCGTCCAAATGCTTTAGATTTGTCCTTCGTGTCTCCATCCTTGTCTCTTTGTTCTGATTGGTCTGTACATAATGATCCCCTTGGCAGCTATCATCTCCCTGCAATAATTAAAATATATGTAAATAATAGTCATGTAAATAGTGATCCAATGTGTAGAGATAGTAATCTGCCTATTTACCCTAATTTTAAAATGGTGGATTGGAATATGTATACACAAAATGTAGATTTGTTATTGCTTGAACATGTGGATAGTGATATTAGCCCGCTGGAGGCCTATAGTTCATTTTGTGAAATTCTGAAATCAGCTGTTGATAAATCCCTTCCTTCTCGTAACACTTCTTTCTCTTTCTCTGCAGCCAAAACAACCTCATCATTGCATAGTCCTCCTCGTAAACCTCCCCTTCCATGGTGGAATAAAAAATGTTCAGAGGCAGTTCAAAATTCTAAAATTGCATATTTAAATTTTAAAAATAACCCTTCTGATCTAACCTATATAGAGTTTAAAAGATTACAAGCTATTAAAAAACGCACCTTAAAAACTGAGCGAACAAATAGTTTGAACGAAAGGGTTGAACTTTGTGGCACTTTCAATCGTTGTACTCCATTGTCAAGAATCTGGAAATATATGCGTAAATTTAACAAAACATACACCTTTAAGAAAAATGATGATAGTTGGGTTCAGGATTTTTTACAAAAGTACACACCTGACTATGTAAATAATAATATTACTTTTCCTTTAAATAATGAAACCAATTCTGTAAATAGTTTTATAACTGAACCATTTTCTATTCAAGAATTAATATCAGCTATTTCTTCTAGGAGAGACAGTGCTTTTGGATTAGATGGCTTTCCATATATCATGTTGAAAAGGCTTAGTGATCAGGGGATGCATGCTTTTCTTAAAATTTTAAATAACTTGTGGTTAAATAATGTTATACCTTCCTCTTGGAAGACTGATTGTTTGGTTCCTATCCTAAAACCTGATAAGCCTAGTTCATCTCCTGATTCTTATCGTCCCATTGCATTGACTTCTTGTGTAGGAAAAGTTTTTGAGCAGTTACTCAAACAAAGATTGGAATTTTATGTAGAAAAGAATAATATTTTACCTGCAAATCAATTTGGCTTTCGAAGAGGTACCTCATCGCGTGAAAGTATATGTCAGTTACAACTCGATATTCAAAATAGTTTAAGTAAAAAAGAATTCTTAATGTCTGTCTTTTTTGATATTGCTGGGGCTTTTAATAGTGTAAATATAGACATCCTTTGTGGTGAACTGAATTCTGTGTTTCCAAGTAAAGTAGTTCACTGGATCCATAATTTCTTGACTAATAGGGAAGTTTTTGTCAAACATGAAGGAAAATTGCATGGTCCAAGACTAGCTTCTGTTGGTGTGTGTCAAGGAGGAATACTCTCTCCACTTATATTCATCCTCTATATACGCCGGTTGAATTTGATCCTGGGTTCTGATGTGAAGAATCTCCAATTTGCTGATGACTTAGTTGTTTACGCATCTGGAAAAAATTTGGAAATTGTATCAGATATCCTAAATAAATCACTGAAAGGGTTACATACATACTTTTCCTATTTGAATCTAAGCATTAATACTTTGAAATCAAAGCTCGTTATTTTTGGCAAATCAAGTTCTATTGCACCTTCTATTAATTATAATAATATCCCTATCCCCATCTCATGTGAAGTGAAGTTTTTAGGTGTGCTCTTTACCCGCAATATGTCTTGGAAAAATTATATTGAACTAATATGCTCTAGAGCTAATAAAGCTTTCAATGTCCTGAAATCTATCTGTAGAACATCTTGGGGTGCTGATCCCAAAATACTATTGCTTTTATACAAATCTTTAATTCGTAGTCATTTCGAGTATGGTTTCCTTTGTTTTGCTAGTGATAGTCGGCTGGTAGATTTCTTGAATAAAATACAAAATAAAAGTTTAAGGCTAATTACTTCTTCTTCTTCTTCTTCTCTCGAGTCGATGACAAAACTGATTGAACTGAGATTATATGTTATGAGACCAAAACTCCGCGACGCGGGCGGCTCCATCACTGGCGGTCAGCAGGTCCTCGTATAGACAGGAGTCCGGCTAATTACTGGGGCATTTAGAAGTACCCCTATTAATGTAATGCAAGTTGAGTGTAACTTACCTCCGTTAAATATAAGATTTTCTTATTTAAAGGAAAAGTTTTTATTGAAATTATATAGTAAAATTGGCAATCATCTTTTCTTGTATCTCCATAATTCAATTTCTCACTTCCATTGTCATTCCATTTATATTGTTCAGGACTTCCGTAATTTTGTAAATTTGCTTGATTCATTGAAAATTCACAGGCAATCCCTTCTTCCTTGTTATCAGGGGGATTTTTCTAGCAAATTTCCTGCAATTGACATTATTATTGAACATGAGTTATCTTCTAATGATGTACTTAGTAAACTGTCTGAATATGATGGTTACAGACGTTTATACACTGATGGGTCAAAATCTGACTCTGCTGTGTCTTTTGCAATTTATGATAGATTATTAAATACTGGTTCTGGTTTTAAAATAAATTCAAACACAAGTATATTCTCAGCTGAGGCCTTGGCTATTCTTGCTGCCTTAAAACATATTGAACATAAAAATAATGGGTGTTCTAAATGGATCATACTTAGTGATAGTATGAGTGTTCTAGAAAATCTCAAAAATAACAAATATAATGCTAACACAAATTATTTAATCCCTTTAATTAAAGAATTATGGCTAAACCTTTTAATGATGTACAGTATAAAGGTAGTATTTATGTGGGTTCCTTCTCACTCTGGTGTTTTAGGAAATGAGCAAGCTGACTTTTTAGCCAGAACTATAACAAATTTATCAACTATTATTCCTGATTCCAGTGATAGTCTTAACTTTTTAGTGCCTTATTCAGATATAGACTTCATTTTAAAAAGAAGGTCGATAGAATTGTGGAGAAGACATTGGAATTACACCGTCCAAATTGAAAACAAAGGGTTATGGTATGCTACTTACAATGTTCCCATTGGGAGTAAGCCCTGGTTCTGCAAAAGCAGCTTTTATATTAACAGAAAATTTTATTCTTGTATTTTAAGGCTTCGTTTTGGGCACTGTCGTTTAAATTTTCATCTCTTTCGTTTAAAAATTGTTCGAAGCTCACACTGTGATCATTGCAATACACAGTCAGAGCAGTCCGTGTCACACATCTTCTTTGATTGCTCATCCTTCGGCATTCAGCGCCTTGTGCTAATGGATGAGCTGATTGAAATTTACGGTAATCCCAATTTGGTACCGCGCTCAATCCAGGCTCTCCTTGTAAATGCTTTGACTTACATTCCCCTATATAAATTTATTTGTAATACCGTTGGGCAAATCTAAAGGTGTAAATCTATGTAGTAATAATTATATTCTTTTGTCAGGAAATATGCAATTTTATATTATGTGTATATATGTAAATATTACTTTGGTTTTTGTTTTTAGTTGTAATCTTCTTGTTATAATAATTTTTACTGATTTTACTTTGCTTTTGCTTGAGTCGTTGGCACAGAGTACTTTGTATTATACTGGTCGTTGGCATGATGAATTTGAAAAGTTGAAATTTATATACGTTTTCTAACCTCTACACTGACTGACATGAAGTTGTCATAAATTTTGACACATGGATTTGACACATTATGGATTTGACATTTCATTGAAACGGGAATGAATAACTTGGACGGAAAAAAATGAATGGAACAGGATAAAATTATAAAATACTAATGAAGTTAATAGCATACACTGGAAATGAATGTAATCTTTTACTTAAGACTTGGCAGCATGGTCTCAGACCTTAGCCGGTTCCATTAGGAACGAATTAAAAAAAAAAAAAAAAAAAAATTGTTTGGCAGGTAAAAATAGATAGAATAGTAGTAGAATAGAATGGCCGCCTCTGTTTATGATTAGGTTCGTTATTTTAGTGTTAACTCTTGCTAAAAACAATACTGCATCATTTTAAAATAATATTTGCATAGTCATATAAATAAAATTTACAATGGTGTATTTACATTTCCCTTCAAATTTAACCGAAGAGGAATTCATGCTGCAAGCAAAATATCTAAAATTAAAGAAGAAAAAGAAAGCCTTACAAGCATTAAAGGCGCCTAAACAAGAACCAGAGAAGCCCATATTGCCTAAACGACCGACGGAAGCTCGAGATGCTAGGGAAATAGCTCGCAAGCTAATCAAAAGTGGAGCTATACAGGCCATTAAAAGCCCGCCACCACAACCACAAAATGCCACGTTCAAGCGTCCTCGGGCAGGTAAGTTTAAATGTGCTTATTATCACAAGTCTAAGACTCTATTATGTAACCTAAAATTAAAGAAACATCACCTTTAATATAAACCATAAACCTTATGCTACAAAGCAGCGATTTCCGTTCCGAAAAGTTAAAAGAACTACAGTTGCATAGTTTTTATTAGAACATATTATCTCCTATAAAACGTCTGCTCCCTTAATTCCCGGGTAACTCCTTATTATTGGGTAAATGTAACCCCAAAACAAAGGTTTCTCAATAATGTATCCCATACAGGTCGAGAACGCAAACTTAGTGGATCTGCTAGCGCAGCCGGTGGAGTTGCATCTTACCAGCCATTCAGTGCTTCACAAGAACCACCTCCACCAGAAGAAAAACCCGCACCAAGAGTCAAGTATCTGTATGATTCATTTGTAACAGCTAGGGACAAGTAAGTAATATTGCACTATTATAATTTATCATGTATTTAAGACTACCAAATTAAATCAACACAGTGTGGCTGAACTCTTGTTTATCAACTTATGTTTCAATTGTGTATTTTATAAGGTTTGTGCAGTTTTTCTTAAATCAAAATCCTTGCTTGAATCAAAATGCACACTAATATTTTCATTTCAGTTTTACAATGAAACAGAATAATTTATTACTCCTAGGACAATTAATCGGAATAAAGTAATCCGAACTTGACATCTGAGCACCTATTTTGTGTGATCCTAATCTATTATTTAATTCCTAAACTATTGTGTCTGGAAATCTCGGTCTTACAAGGTTATTATATACTAAAGGTTCATCATTTAACCTAATATTATTCTAGGGAAGAAGGCAAAGGTCCACGCAACCATCCGAGTGGGGAAACCCCCAATGCTGCTGGCTTGAGAAGCTGTACTCTGCAGGTGACAGGCACTCGCATTACTGAAGAAGTACTAAGGCGCCGTCTCACAACATTTGAACCATTCACATATGCTCAGGAAGGGGAGGAGGAAAAGTAAGTCAGATTTATTAATTGAATATTTTTAACTGGTTCAATCTACGCACAATACAAATGTTTGTGCACAGGAACATGTCTGTTTGTATTGAACTGGGTGTTAGCTATGTATAAATGTAATTGTCAAAAAAAAATTCCTGTATTAAGTAACTTCGAGCTTTGGCTTAGTTCTACCCAAGACATGCCCTTATCTATTTATTATTTTTCAGTTTTGTTAAGATCATATGTTGATGGTTCTTGTCAATTTCAGGGTGTTCATCACATTTGAGACAACAGAAATAGCTGGTCATGCCCAAACAGCGTTGGAGGGCTGTGAAGAGGGTTGGAAAGTTGCGCCAGCTCGCAGGCCTCCGGCCCAGAGCGGGGCTTGGACGCCTTCGCCTTCGCCTCGGGCCCCACCGCCTCCGAAAGATACTAAACGGACTCTGTTAACATATGATGATATGTTCGATTAAATTTATCTATAAAGTGTAAATACATTGTATATTATTTACCACAAATATTTTCCCCATAGACGCTATTCTACATTAATGATGCATAAGAAGACCTTTTTATAGGGCACGGGCATGCAATAACGCGGCAAAGATTGTACTAAACATTAAATTTAGTCATGGAAGTAATAAATTCTACATACAATAGTACTTCCATGATTTTAGTTCAATCATCAAGTTACTTCATTTTCAGAAAATCAAGCTTACGACAAGCCTGTCCGTGGCCATGCTGTTGTTACATTACATAGAGCATTCATGACCATAAAAGTAATATTACTCTCAACATAATCTGTGCTCTCAACACTCGCGCTGTATAGGTAGCTTCAATCCAAATATTTACACTGCAAAGAATGGCTTAAATGCACAATTTCCAGAGCCATAATAAATACAAAGACTTATAAAATGATCATCTTTGCTTAAAAAGAAATTCATATGACAGGTTACGTCATTCATATGTCACTGTCAATCAACAACCATCTCCGTCTCGGTTCGGTTTATTTCTAAGATTTTTGAGATTGAGAAAAAATATATAAAAAAATTGCAAAATGTTTCGTTTATCAAAAAAAATTATCCCAACCTTAACAAAATCCATATTTCAACGCTCTGTAGTGAAAGACAATAGCATTGTTCTCTTAATTCAATCGCAAAGATTGTTTTCCGACAGAGGTACAGTATTTCATAATAATTTATTGTGCAAATAACAATTACGACGTTTAGCATATATCATGTTTAAATTCCTATTCAAATTTAATTAGATATGCATTATCTCCAATACGTTAAATGTTATTTTAGGGTCATAAACACAGTTTTTAAAATATAACAACAATCCTATAAATGTCAATATTTCTTTCAGGAGAAGATAAGTTTTCTATTAAAACTGAGGATTTTGGCCGCCCATTGTATTTCGATGCCCAAGCAACAACACCTGTGGTAATAATTTTATTTCCAGAACTATAAACTATAATGATATAACAAAAGCCAGGTTTTAATAATGCAAATTTATTAGGTTTTGCATTCAATTTTGTTTTAGATTGATTAACATATCCTACTCACAACCCTTATAAATTGCTGTATTTTTTGTAACTGTTAAATAGGATAAATAATAAAATTTCATGTGTTTCTGCCATGTTAATAGGACCCCAGAGTACTTGATGCTATGCTACCATATCTTGTAAGTTACCATGGCAACCCACATTCAAGAACTCATGCATATGGATGGGAGAGTGAAGCTGCTGTTGAAAAAGCAAGAGAACAAGTTGCACAACTAATCGGTGCTGATCCAAAAGAAATAATCTTCACATCTGGAGCAACAGAATCAAATAATATTTCTGTCAAAGGAGTAGCTAGATTTTACGCACCCAGGAAGAAGCATGTTGTTACAACTCAAATTGTAATGTATTCCACAATTTTTATTCCAGTACTTAAATCTTTGATGTAGATAAGGCAAAGCTTATTCTTTTTTTTTTAATTTTTAGGAACATAAATGTGTACTGGATTCCTGCCGAGCTCTAGAAGGAGAAGGCTTTAAAGTCACTTATCTACCTGTGGGACAGAATGGAATTATCAATCTGAACGAATTGGAGGCAGCTCTCACCCCTGAGACTAGTCTAGTTTCTATTATGATGATCAACAATGAAATTGGTAAGCCTTATTTTTTTTACGGATGCAATTTTAGGCTTCATAGTAATTTTATTGCCTGAATAGGCAACTCTATGTAACACTTAGCACATGGAGCTACTCAAATATGACAGAATTAATCAGTAATTAGAATTACAAACTAGTTATAAACTGTATTTTGCACACGACGCTACTCAAATTGCAAGGTTTCAGTCACTCCTGTTATTTCTACTACTATAAAAACATGCGAAAAACCTAGAAAGGGGAAATATTGGAAGCAATAAATATGTCGAGTGGATCGAGCGAACATGACGATGTCATTATACTATATTATCATCTAAAACAGACGCCGAAGGAATCGACGCAGATTTTGGATTCACCCATATATCCAAAATAATGTGAACTGCAGATTGTCAGTTGCAGCATGAGAGCTGCGTGAAGCAGATAATACTTAAATTTGTGGGATTCATTCATTTCTCACATCAAAACACTGTAAACTCGGTAACCTTAGTTAGTGACTAGTCGCGTCGTGTGCGAACCTGTATGGCAATGTATGGGCGGTGACGCTCAAAAAACTCGTTAGTAATTTGAGTTTGTGATTAGTTCCTTTTGAGTAGCTCCATGTGCGGACGGGCTTAGGCAATTTTAAATACAATAGGGAATATGCATGACTTTTTTTTATGGATTTATTGAGATCTTTTGTCTTCCAGATACATAAATATCGAAGAATTTTTAAACTATCTTTTCTATTAAGCGAGTTATAAAGCGTTAAAGTTATTGATTAGACAGAGAGATCCGATGCGGTAGTTGACGTCACGTACCGTGAGCGCCGTACTAACTCCATAGAAAAATCTGTTTCGCGAGAGAGAGACGGATATATTCACTTTCAATGACTGTATCTCGCCCATTTTTCAACCAATTTTGATTTTGTTTTCACTGTTCGTAGTAGATTTTGATCTATTTTACGATAAATTAGTAAATACCTGAAACTATTTTTCATGCATATTCCCTATTGTAATACCTTTAATTGTGTATGCAATGCTTGGACATAATGAGCTTCAACCAGCAACCAATAGTGTAGTAGTATTTTAACATGGTCATCAATATAAATTTGGCATTGATTTAGCAATCTTTTTGTAACAACACTATTGGTTGTGGAATCTTTTAACTCCCTGAAATCTAGACACAAAAGAAAATCAATTATTTGTATGAAATAGGAATCACATGGTGCTGAATTCATGGATGTACTGAGCTATGGCTGCAGTGCATTATTATGTAATTTATGGATAGTGAGTGTTTATAACTTTATTTATTTACATTACAGGTGTTAAACAACCAGTTGCTGAAATTGGTGCACTGTGTAAGAGCAAAAAGATATTTTTCCACACTGATGCAGCTCAAGCAATGGGGAAAATACCTATAGATGTTAATAAGATGAATATTGATTTAATGTCAATATCAGGACATAAGATATACGGCCCTAAAGGTGTTGGTGCTTTGTACATTCGTCGTAGACCCAGAGTTCGGGTGGAACCAATTCAAAGTGGAGGTGGGCAAGAACGAGGCATGAGAAGTGGAACGGTCCCTACACCTCTAGTTGTTGGTTTGGGTAAGCACAGATGTTGTTTTCTTTAATAGGATTTTATTACTTAAAACCATCATCATCATCATCAGCATATTGCAGTCCACTGCTGGACATAGGCCTCTCCAGTTGTTCTCCACTTAGGGACAACAAACACCTGGAGGACATACCCATAATCGCTACGCTGGGCAGGCGGGTTGGCGATCGCAGGGTGACGCTGCTGCCCGTCATCGGCGTGTGGTATTTAACTACGTCTTCAATTGAGATGGTCATACTGCCACCCGTCGGTTGCCAGCGCCTCGTTTGTTATCCGGCAGGATGCACCACAGGCAAGTGAGGTTGGCTTGGAACTAAATGATGATAGGTCGCTCGCTTACATCCCTACTTACTGAAAACCAATCATTCTTATTTGTTGTAAGTAGTATGGGACATCCATAAACTATACCTATCTATCACACATAAAGAGGAGAAAATGGGGGGTACTTTAAAAGTTAACACTTGTGACGAGGACGGGGGAGTGAAATTTGTGTGACATAATTTATTGATTCTACTATTCATATTATTCTTATTTTTAGGTGCTGCATGTGAATTGGCAGAGAGAGAAATGATATATGACTATGAGTGGATGGAAAAGTTATCACAGAGATTTTTAGATAAAATATATTCTAAACTTACACATGTGATTAGAAATGGAGATCCAAACCAGACATACCCTGGTTGTATAAACTTATCATTTGCCTATGTTGAAGGTGAGATTGTTAATTTGTACAATTTATGTTTATAAACACTGTCTACAGAACAAAATTAACTATTTAACAAATTTAGATCAGGGGTTCTTAAACTTTTATCTTTTGTGGCGCATTGAGAAATTTTCTGACTGTGCCTTTGCATATGACAATTCCCAGAGTGGAAAGTGGATAAAAATCAGCTAAATAATCTGGGGATTGCAAATTTAAGGTAACATGATTCACGACGCCTCCTACCACTATACTTGGCGCATGACGCAGCGCCGCAGCGCACACTTTATGAACTTCTGAACTAATAAAAATACTGAATTGTGTTAGGTCAGATCACAGATATCTCCAATAGATACCGCACTTAAGATATCGCGCGAGAGGTAATACATCAGTGCTGTGCAGGCGCGAAATACGCATGCGCTTAAAGTGCGTCAGTACTACGGTCAGTACTGACCAGAAGTCAGACCCGTGTGTATCGGAGACACTTTTAATAGTTTGTAGAACATAAACGTATGAATCTTAGTATTGAACTCCTTGGCGCCGGAGCTCAAGTTACGATGGAAAATATTTGACAGATGTTAGCTCGCGTTGATGTCTTTTTTCATGATCCCTTTCTTTCATTACCAATTTCACTATTTTTATCCCTTTCTAGCATAGACACGTTTGACAATAGTGTTGCAATGTATTACTTTCAAGTATATCGATAATGCAAGATTTGAAAAATTTTAGTGTTTCTACTTTAGATTTCCAAAGTGTCCTGAGAGAACATTAAAATGGACAAATGCCGCACCCTGCTGTTAGAGACATTTACATAGGATAGTTTTCAATGTATGAAGGATAGAAGACGAGTAAATGAAAACTGCTGTGATTACTTCACATAACCATATTTATAACTATATTCATTTGAATTTTTTTTTTCCCAAGACATGCCACCCTGGGCCACACAGCGCCACCTAGCCCCAAACTAAGCCGAAGCTTGTACTATGGGTACTAGACAACTGATAAACTTACTTAGATACATTTTTTTTGTAAATAAATACATATTATTCATAGAAAACACCCAGACCAATACAAACAGACATGTTCATGAACACAAATGTTTGTACTGTGCGGTAATCGAACCCACGACCCTAGGCTCAGAGGGCAGAGGTCACTACCAAATGAGCCACCGAGCCTGTCAAATTTGGTATTTGGTACCTGATCAAAAAAGCGTGTTTGTTCCGTGTCTAGGCGTTAGCATTTTAAGTACATACATCATCCTCCTCTTAGCGTTGTCCCAGTTTGTGCCTCTAGGCCCAGGGTCCGCTTTGACCATGATCCTAGATTTAGCGAGTCTGGTTATTACATTGAAGCGACTGCCATCTGACCTTCGTAACCCTCAGAAAGGGGAACCAGACAAATTTGGATCATGGTTACACATTCAGAATTAAACTGGATGTGCAGGTTTCCTCACGATGTTTTCCTTCACCGCTAAGCTAGTGGTATAATTCCGCACATAGATTTTTGCAAAATCAAATCCAGAGGTGCGTGCCCCGCGCGGATTCGAATCGACGACCTCACGTGTGTGAAGCGACGATCTTACCACTAAGCTACCACGGCTCTTTTCCACTAGGCTACCGCGGCTTAGCTATGATTATTATCGACGTAGTAGTACGAGTAGCTATGATTTAGGGGTGATCTGTGCACCTACAGTTCCTGCAGTACGAGATACCATACCATACCAACAAATCTATATGACGTGAATTAAGGTTTCCATAATATCTAAGGGTTGTACATAAACATATATTTACATGCATGCCTAGATAGATATCCAGTATTGCACAAAATACTGAAAAGGTGATAAAGATAATCTAGTCTAATACTCGTATACCTGATTGGTAATTTTTCGCGAGGCAAGACATCAGAGCATTTTTCCATGCATGCAGGCGCGAAATACGCATGCGCGTAAAATGTGTCTGTTGCCGACTTATTTGATATTTTTGATGTTTTGTTTTTAAAAAGAATAAATTAGTTGTCATCCTAAATTGGCGTTTCCTCATTCCTACATCATATACAGTTGGTCACTGTTGGTCTAAAAAAACTCAGTTGGTCTAAAAATACCCATCCCACAGTAGATACAATAGTCAGGATTATACAATTGTAGAAGTAACAACTATGAATGACGTGATTAAAGATTTCCATTGTAAGGTTTTTAATATATACATTTATTTACATAAGTACTAATAATACTTGTATTTTTGATTGTTTCAATAATTCGTACATAATTAAATAAATTCTCAATTTAATGACATTATTATAATAAATTCGCAATTGTCCCTAATATACCTGATTAATAATTTTTCGATAAAATTATCGACATTGCACAATACAAATGTACATCACTTGAGAAATGAGTTACGTCCCCCGCATACCCTTCTTACCTCCTGAAGTTGACTCGCGGAAGTCAAAAGAAAATGCCGAACGTGCGGTATCTATTGGGGGTAATCTGTGGGTCAGATTATACAATGATTAATCTATAAACCACTCAAATTTATAATCAAACTTCTAAATAAGTTTTAAAATTTAATACTCAAACCCATCATGTGTTTTAGGTGAATCTCTTTTAATGGCTTTGAAAGATGTGGCTTTATCAAGTGGATCAGCATGTACATCTGCCTCACTGGAACCTTCATATGTATTGAGAGCCATAGGTGCAGATGAAGATTTAGCCCATAGCTCTATCAGGTAAATAAAGAACTAGTAAAGCCTCACCACACTCTAGATAGCCTGGTTGGGGCAGCCAGCCAATCGATTATATGACATTGTATGGGCGACGGTCACGCTAATGTCTTGATTAAGGAGAAGCGTAGCATAGCGCCACGCGTTTTTTTTTTCCATATAAAGTGATCGAAAAACGCCAACCGGAACGAACATAACGCGTGATGCGTAGCCCTACGCGACATTTATCCTAAAACAAGCCTAAGCAGTCGGTGACTGCCACACTCCCATATTATTAGGGGGTCAAATACTCTTGACGATGCTGCGCCGCGCTGGCAGATCTGCCGGTCCGGTAAAATTGCCGGAAGGCCTAGTGGCGGTACAAATTGTATGAAGCTATTCACATTATCCCGAGTCCGGTTTTTTCGCCGAGCCCGGCATTTTTTTGTACCGCCACTAGGCCTTCCGGCAATTTTACCGGACCGGCAGATCTGCCGGTCCGGCGTAATGGGAACCCGGCCTACGATTGTTTATACAACAGAATTTTTTAACTAGTTTTACACCTAACTTTTTGCAGATTGTGTTTCAGTACATTCAATTTGTTTTGGAAATTTACTCAAATAATTTTATTACTTACAGATTTGGCTTAGGAAGATTCACCACAATTGAGGAAATAGACTACACAGCTGAAAAGACCATAAGACATGTGGATAGATTAAGAGAGATGAGTCCTCTATGGGAAATGGTACAAGAGGGAGTCGACATCAAAACAATTCAATGGTCTCAGCATTGAATATTCTCAATTAGGTAGCAATATAATATCCCAAGGATAATTTGAGACAAATATTATGTAATCATATATAGTTATGTATAGTTTCTTCCTTGAACAAAAGTTATAAACAAATATTTAAATTCTATTATCATGGAATCGAAAACAAGCACATTTTAAGCTGCTAGAAATTATATTTCGAAATTATAAAGAATCTTCTGAAAATGTTTGTGATAATATGTTTTGTTGAATTGAATGTGTTGTTGAATGAAGTAGGTACCTAAAACATGGATTAAAATTCATTTCTTGTCTGTGTTAGTGTACAATCATGTAATTGTTAAGCACTGAATAATGAACGTGATATTATTTTTTGTTAATTAAACACAGATTTGCAATTAATATCAATGCATAATTATTTATTATCATCATCAAAATTTTCCAAAACACAAAGCTAGCAACTACCACATCTTACATAATATGAACAATTAGTATTAGTTATTATTGTGTTTCAATTGCATATAAATAAAGAAAGCCATTTTTAGCACCAAAAAATAAAACAATGTATGTAGTCAATCTTACATGAAATTGGTTAAATTTAAGCAAATCTTATAAAGTAAAAATAAATTACAACACATAAATACAGATTTATATGTAAAATATCTGGCCATTTATTAAAGCTATATGATACAATTACTGACAAATTAATAGTGAAGATTACACATGGGGAATAACAAGGATAATACTGGCTTAATATAATAATTATTAAGATTATTATTCAAATTCACATTCAACATAATGAAAATATTGACAGACACATCATAATTAAAATAAAAGTTATAATCACATCATCATCATATCCCACACTTGATTTTTACCTAAAGCATGATGGGAATAAAAAAGATTTGTTTTACATTAACAACTACATGATGGTTCTTCAGGAGGGTCAGGGTTGGTTATCTTGAAGCTGTTGTGATCCAATGTTTGCAGCTCAATCCTTGATCTATTTGACTCTACTAGCTGTAATGCTATGTCTGCAAACATTTCTTCAATACCTTTCCCACTCTTACATGAGGTCTTATAGGTGGTATTAATGAGATTATGGCATTGTTCACTGAAACAAAAAGGTGGATATTAGACATTTATATTATTATAAATAATAATATAACATTGAAAGTAAACAGGAACAATACATACCAAAATGTCTCTATATCTGCATCAGTAACTTGAGGTGAAGATCCTTCCAAGTCAGATTTGTTTCCACATAAAAATATTTTGGCATTCTCTGCATATGTAACAATGTCCAATAAATGTTGGCTTAGGACATGGAATGAAGAGGAATTATCCAGTGAAAATACTAGAATTGCTGCTTCTGCAAACTTGTAATAACTGGATGTGACTGAAGCTATTCTTTCCATCCCTCCGGTGTCCCATAATTGCAACTACAATGAAGATTTAGTTAATACAACGATCAGTGAAAGCAAGGTGATTTAAAAAACATCTCAGGCTACAATATATAGGTAGGTAAGTATTTATTTTGTACACACCTTAACTTCTTTGTCCCCAACTTGATACAACTTTTCGAAATGATCCAGTCCTAACGTTGTTTTTCTGTCCGCGTTTGGTATAAACGTGTTATTGATAAAACGTCGAAAGAGAGAACTTTTACCAACACCGTATTCTCCACACAATATGACTTTGAGCACTGGTGTTTTTACCACAGCCATTTTAATTGTTGATTATTTACTTATGTTGTATCATCACATGAATATTAAAATTCTTATTCACCATTCTTGTAGCAAAATACAAGATAGGATAATTAAATTTATTTACACTGAATAGGCCATCATCTCATCACAAGAACAAAATTCACTCTCCACCACGGACCACCACTAGGGACTTGCACCGGAGCAGTGAGAACCGGAGAATCACCGGTGATTCATCGGTAAAAGTAATCGATTAAAACTAATCGGTGATTAATCGATTAAACTCCGGTGATTGTATTGTATTTATGAAGATTTAATTAATGTTAAAAACATTAGATAAATAAAAGAAAGATTCATTAATCAATAAGTATTTTAATTATTTAACCACATTAATTTAAATTATTTACGAATTTGCTTGAATCTTATAAGATTAATAATTTCAGTCATTAACTGAAAACGTTCTTGTTCTTTTATATGATTCATTTCACTAGCTATCAATCTTCCGCATAATTCGTTGCAACGTGCATGATCTATATTTTCAGTTTGAGTTCCAGTTTCATTTCTTCTGGTATCTTGATTATTTGAAATATTTGGTGGAAACTACTATAGAAGTGCATTTTTATTTGATGACAAAATTATTGTACCTCATTTTTTTCGTAAATCTTTTTCCTTGGATGGACTATTAGAGCTATTCGTAAACTACCAGTTTTTCATCAAAAATATCTAATAAAGTAGCCATCCGGCCTTACAATAGGGAATATGCACGAAAAATAATTTCATGTATTTACTAATTTATCGTAAAATATATAAAAATATACTACGAACAGTGAAAACAAAATGAAAATTGGCTGAAAATTGGGCGAGATACAGTCGTTGAAAGTGAATATATATGTCTCTCTCACGCGAAACAGATTTTTCTATGGAGTTTGTATGGCGGGCACGGTACGTGACGTCATCCGCCACGTCGGATCTCTCTGTCTAAGCAATAACAAACACAACACAAGTTTCGAACTTACTTTGGGGCCAGCTCAAACAGTGTGATTTGTCCTCAAATATTAAAAAAAAATATCTTAATTATTTTTGTAAAGCTCCGGTGATCACCGGTGAATCACCGGAGCTTTACAAAAAACCGGTGAATTCAATCGGTTGTCAAAATTTCGCTCCGGTGCAAGTCCCTAACCACCACTCACATCTGTCTGTCTGACCTGACATCACTTTTTTTTTGTGTTTAAGTTTAACGGCTTTGGATCAAGTCCATAACAGCCTATTCTTTTGTTACCTGACATCACATCAAAAGTAGTGATGCTGCCGATCGATAGTCGATTAACGACGTCATGTCAAAAATATCGATAATATTATGTTTTGATTGTCACTACGCTGTCAATAGGTTTGGACTACATATCTTTAATTATATGTTTTGTGCAATAGCTTATTGTTTATTCCATTTGGTTTTAACGTCGTAAGACCGAGAATACCAAACACAATACATAGTTACAACAAATAGATGAGGATTTGAAAGGAACATTCGGTGTTGTGACTTTAATACTTCGTGGAGTTTAAAGGTAAAGATAGGTAATTTATTTGTTCGAAATTATGTGTAAATAGATGTGAGGTCAATAGTTTGATCACTCACACATATCGACTATACCTAATGCTATTAAACCATCACCAATACTATTGCAGAATACGTAACTATCGACAGTCCATTACTATCAATATTATCTATAGTAATAGGTACTATTGATAGTAGTATCGATAGCAAACTCGTTACATAATATGGTAATACTGTCGATGGTATTGCTATCGATATCATAACTGATTTTCAAAGTCAACTACCGATAGTGAAACTGTCGATAAATTGGCATCACTAATGAAAAGGGAGTTTGCTTTGCTTCATTCATTTATTTATTCACCGAAATGTCAAAGTCGGGCAAGAGCTGGAGACTCCGCAAAAACCAGACTTTCTATCGACCGATAGATAGTTTGCTCGGGCTCTTTCTCAGTATAACGATTTAAATGTTCCTACACACAGTGCCGGCGGTACGGCCGCCGGCTTTGCCGCACAAAGGTCACCTCGGTATTCGGCATAGCCGCTCGGCATGAGTGTAGGAACCTTATGCAAGTCCACATAGGTAATACAACTGGCTGATCTGATTATGAATTAGACCCAAACTACCAGGTGGTATAAAGTCTGTGGTATGCTCATGGACGTATAAAATAAGTGAATCCCGTTTATCGTAATATTATTTTTATCAATACGTTTCCCAACCTTTTTACCGTCGTCAGTGGCACACAAACCGTGCATTGCCAAACATCACAAGAAAAAAAAGTGTACATGTTAAGCAGGTTAGAGATGGAACTTAAAGGCTTATTACACCACCCGGTATTCAGGGCACTGCACGCCGGGTGGGCGGGTACCCTAGTTAGTGCGGCGCTTATTACACTACTCTGAAAATCGGTCCCTAAATCAGATGATACGCGAATCGCCCTAAATGTTATTAAATTACGCGATTGGCAGACCGGTTAGGTAGCTAGGCAGACCGGGACGACCTGGTTTCCCTAAATCGGGACCCTTAAACACTTATTAATCCACCCGGTATTCAGGGCACTGAATACCGGGTGGGCGGGGACCCTAGTTAGTGCGGCGCTTATTACACTACCCTTAAAAGCGGTCCCTAAATCAGTTGATACGTGAATGTTCAGAGAGCTGGACGTATTTACATCATGCCGCCGTCACTATCGAAACATCAAAACGTTGCTGTCAAAAAGCTCCATAATCGCCTGTGTTATTACATTACCCGTTCGGCAAAGCGGTTAAGCAGTTATTATACTACCCGGTATTCAGGGACCCTAACTCTGAATAAGGGTGGTCTAATAAGATTTAGGGTAAGTGTCCCGATTTAGGGTGATCGGGCTGCTTAGCTACTTAGCCGCTCTGCCTATCTCGTAATGTAATAACATTTAGGGCGATTATGGCGTATCAACTGATTCAGGGACCGATTTTCAGAGTAGTGTCATAAGCGCCGCACTAGCTAGGGTCCCCACCCACCCGGTATTCAGTGCCCCGAATAACGGGTAGTGTAATAAGGGTTTTAGGTAGCTAGGCAGACCGGGACGACCCAATCGCCCTAAATCGGGACCCTTACTCCCTGAATCTTATTACACCACCCTTAGTCAGGGTTAGGGTCCCTGAATACCGGGTAGTGTAATAAGCGCAAAATCTTATTGCACCACCCTTATTTAGAGTTAGTTAAGGTCCCTTGAAACCGGGTGATGTAATAAGTGTTTGAGAGGACAGGCATTAAACCCTTATTACACTACCCGGTATTCAGGGCACTTAATGCCGGGTGGGCGGGGACCCTAGTTAGTGCGGCGCTAATACCCGATAATCGACCTAAATGTTATTATATTAAGCGATAGGCAGAGCGGTTAAGTAGCTAGACAGTCAGGGTTCCTGAATACCGGGTGGTGTAATAACTGCTTTACAGGCAACCTGGCTTGTGGCTGGCAACTTTGTTTGACGCAACTGAGAGTATAATATAATATACAATATATATAATTATATATATATAATTATACCTACCTACTGAGTGAGTGAGACTGACGTCTGCCTGTCTGTGAGAAGGTAAGCTTTTGCTTGCTTGCCGAATTGTTCGTACGTTTACATTAATTTACTATTGTTTTGTTTAGTTAGTGAGAAAACAGAAAGAGTGATGTTTTTTGTAACTTATTTGCATATCTCATATATATCATTATAATGGATATGCAAACATCGCACTTGGCTGCGGCTTTGATGTCTGGCACAACTCCCAGTAATACTTTGCACGAAGCTCCCGCTGTAACGCATAATATAAACGAAGAAAGTAAGACTGAAAAGCCTATTGGAACTCAAAAAGAAAATACTGAAGAAGAAAAAGAAGAGATGGCTAGCGGAGAGGATTTTAGTGATGAGGTAATTATAAATTAATATAATGAAACAAGTAAGTTTGTATCTATGAGTCCTATTTGTTTTGATCAGAAAGAAGCTATATAATAATATAATATATATTTAAAAAAATAAAAAGACTTTAGCCTTACGTTATTATGTTTACTTTGCTATATTTTTCCTCAGGAGAAGGTATAGCTATTACAAGATAATTTGATTAATAGATATAACTAATTCTTAACTAAGTTTAATTAGACTATTCATTATTTTGAATTAGAAATACATTTATAGTAACATCAACTTAATAATATAATTAAGGTGACACTAAGCTGTTAATTTATATTTTCTGTATTGCTTATTATGTATTGGTGTTAATCTTGTTGGTTGTCCTAATAAATAAATAAACTTGGTTCAGAAAAACCAAGGGATAGAATACGAGCATAAAATGTAGGAGTTAATATCACATTGAATGTAGGTAAGTATTTCTTGTATTTCATAATTGTTACTGAAAATTTTTATATCAATTGCAGGAGTTGGAGACACAAACAGGTAGTAAGTCAATGCCAGGCAGAGGAGTAACTTTACAGATGTTATTAGAAGAAAAGATGTTGGAGCCTGGCACTGCTGCTATGACAATTGAGTACTTGGTAAGCTCTGATTGAAAGAAGATGTACATGGCACAACTACAATGGCTTCTAAATGCTATAAACAATAAGGATGTTTCCAGGGTCAAAACAGTTACATTAAAAATTAGTCCATATTTAAGATAAAAATATATTGGACACATATTTTTCCTTTTTTCATTTAAACAAAAAATAACAAAGATACAAGGCATCAAAATTTAGGAGTTGGGAGTCTTTGACGTCACATGTAATTTTAACAGGCAATATCTTTGTCATTTTTGGTCAAATTTACAAATGAAAATATATGTGTATTATTTTTAAACAATCTAAAAGATGGATGGATTTCTTTCTTTCTTTCTTTATCTAATAACTATTAACTATAAGTAATATAAAAGTGAAATACCACTTGCTTATTAATCACACAATCTCAGAAACGATAACATCTATAAACTTGAAATTCAGCCTACCTAAGAAATCTCCTTATAGAATATAGACTAAGGGGGTTTTTCAGATATTTAGTACTATTGCATTGCATCTGTAGGAAGCCATGACGGGTCCCTAGTTTAACATAATATTAAACTGGATATAAATTTCTTATTTATAAAGTTTGTATCATATCATTTGTTTCATACAGAAATTATTTAGTCAAATACCTTTGGACTTAATATTTAAGTACCTACTTAGTACCAAAATGGAGTATAATATTCACATGTTGTTTCTACAATCTACATTATAATGATTGATAATACTGGAACCACTCATTTATTTTTACAGAAAATGATTGTGCAGCCTTCATTTGATGTACCACAAGTGGTTTAGATGAATTTAAAGTTATTTGTTTAGCAAAAATATATTAAAACTTCGTTAGTGGATTCATTCTGTCGTAAAAGTTTTATAATGTGTTCCAGGGCCAGAAATTTGTAGGTGATTTGCAGTCTGATGGTAAAATAAAATCACATGAAACCGAAACCATATTCTGTTCCCCGTCTGCTTGGGCCATCCACTGCAAGAGGATCATTAATCCTGATAAAAGATCTGGGTGTGGGTGGGCTTCTGTTAAATACAGGGGCAAGAAATTAGATACTATCAAAGCAACTTATCTGCGTAAGAAACAACTCCAGAGGGAAAATATGCATTCAGATGGTATGGCAGACTTTTAAAGTGAAATATATTATGTATGATAATTTAGCTTTTTGAACCCAAACAGCATTCTTTTTTATTGAACTTTAGTGAAATACAAACTCCTTAAGTAAAAGATATTTATGAACCAATTTCTAATAAACTTTATTACTATAGATTAGTCCTAAAACAAAGCAGGATGCAAAAACTTAGTATGATCTTTTGACTTTATGTTAAACAAGATTTGATATACTGTTTTCAGAGGAAACAGAAATGGAAATAGAGAGTCCTCCAGAACCTCCGCCACAGAGAATTGTTATGAAACATAACACTGTGCCAAATAGGATGATGCAGCAGTAAGTTCTTAATTTTTGTATTAAAACAGTTTCATGCCTTTAATGTTGTTAAAATGGTGTGTACTGTTATGAATATAAATGTTCGCAAATGCATACAAATTGTGATAGACCAAATAAAGTATAATAATGCTGCTTTAATGGTTTTTGGCGATTTTTAACTAACAGTAAAGTGACAAATTTTCCTGTCTGCTCATAATCGAACAATTTTGTTTTGTTTCTAGTGATGCTAACATGCTGATAGAAGCTGTATCGTTCTCGTCTGTAGGCAAAGTTCAACCATTTTTGGTATCTGTAACATCGAATGCTTGCCTGGTTCTTGACATACACTGTCACTTAAAGAAAGAAGAGGTATATGGATATTTGGCTGGGACATGGGATCTAAACAGCCATAGTAAGTTTAAATATTTCTATCTATTTAATAGGTCTCAACCTGAAGGAATATGATCAATTTCAAAATAAAGTACTTTTTCATTGTATTTTTCTATTCACAGATCTTTTGATAACACATGCTTTTCCATGTCTCGTCAGCAAAAGTGATCCAAGGCCTAGAGTGTTGGTTGAAGTTGAGATCCAAATAGAGATCGAGAAGTTAGGCCTAACCCTTCTTGGATGGTATCATTCTCATCCTACCAATCCAGCTATGCCCAGTCTTAGAGACTGTGACAATCAATTAGAATATCAGATCAAAATGAGAGGTCCAACTGAAATTTCATACATTCCTTGTATTGGAGTTATTTGCTGTAAGTATTTCTTTATTTCGTCCCTATTATGTATATGAACATGTATGAAGAGATTAATGAATGTGGGCGAAGCAAAAGTTGTGTGCCAGAATCGTAGCAAATACAAGGACGTAGTCTCTGCCTACCCCTCTGAGAGAAACGCGTGACGTTACGTATGTACAAGTATTATATATTGGTGTCTTAAATTTCGACTCTAAACACTTTTTTATTTTATTTTTAGCGCCTTACAATCCGGAAAGTCCAGTTTTGGAGTCATCTTTAACATTCTTCTGGGTAATGCCGCCGCCGGAACAAAGACCCACAGAGTATCCACGACCACTACTTTTGCAGTACAATATGGTCCATGACAGTCATTTATCGACACATGCTATGGAACAGATAAAGAAGAGTATAAAGTATTACTTTACTTATGCAGATGATACCTTTGTCAAATTTACGGAAAGTTTTAAACCCGATATTTCATATTTGGATAAATTGAAATGCACTCTAACTGCGAAATTTCCAAGGGAGCAAAGCGATGGCTTATTATGGCATTTCATTCGTGATGAATTAGGTTGTTCATCGGAACATGATGACAAAATGGACTTAGACGCCCTCTTAGCTGTTCCTCAGCCCATACCTGTGTCAAAACCGAACCAGACTACTTCTGTGCCCAACTTCCCTTCTGTCAGTACTTTGCAGCAAATGGTCAGTAGGCCTGCTGGAGTTCCACCCATTAATGTGTCATCAGGGATTGGGTCTAGTTCACCTCATAAATTTGAAACCCCCCAGTTAAATATACCAGTACTACCATCTTCAACCAAATCATCAAAGTCTTCAACACCTGTACTTCCATCCGGCTACCCCACTGGTTTAGATATGTTGACCAGCATGGCCTTGGGTCTGGGATCATCTAACATGCCATTATCTCTAGGAGGGCCGAGTTTAGAGAGTTTGGCGGCCGCTAATAGTATGTTAACTGGGCTTACTCCATCAATGTCCTCCAGCTTGGCTGCCAGTTTGACTGGTAGCAAACTCCCTGATCCGCCTTCCTACGCAGCGTCCTTGCAGAACCTGACGAGTAGCATTGGAAGCTACGATAAGGGCTATGAGAAGACTGCGACCAGTACTTCCACTAGCACTACGTCAGGAGCCCCCATTCCTGCGAATATTGCATCTAACCTCATGATGAGCTCAGCTGATATTGCGAATGCTCTATTTTCGGCCAGTAAATATTCGAGTGCTGGCATATTAGGTATACCAGATCCTATGTCAAAATCAACATTAGCAGCTAATAACATGTTTTTATCACCATCCTTGATGAAAATGCAAGAATCTCTAATAAAACCTCTGTCAAGTAGCAGTCCGATTTCCTCGAAAGTGGGCTTAGATCAAAGTTCATTAATGAAATCTCCTCATGATTTGATGAAGAGTAGCAAAGATTATCTGCCACCAGACTTTGGAAATATTGGCAAGGGCAAACCTGATTCTAGTCCTTTAGATCCGATGAAACTAATAGAAACAAACGTGTCTTCGAAACTAGATACCTCGAAGTCGGAAGCGGTTGATGCACAAGCCACCGATTTCAGTATGCCGTCGCGGGTAGGCGGCGAGTCCTTTTTGAATCAAATGCTTGAGTTGACTAAAAAGACAACGATGCCAGATTATATGCCCGATTATAACCAACCGTTAAAGTTATCTAAGCCAGAGGAATTAACTCAACCGATACCACCTTCTAGTCACTCCTATTTGAATACTTCGAGCATTGTTGATACAATTGCTCAGGTGGCGATGGGTAATTTCTCAAAACACGATGAGCCTCTTGATTATGGGAAAGACCAAGACTATTTGAGTGCCAAAGGTCCAAGTACTGAAAATGAAAATTAATTTAGCCTGCATATGACAGGTACATATCGCAGAAGTGCAAGGCTGTCCCAGATAAGTAGTCCTAGCGTTAAGATTTTATTTTTCGTAATAGAGAATCTGGTATTTATTTATAAACAGGTACTTTACCTAGAATGACACTAGTGACAAAGTCCATTACATACAAATCGGTGTTTATGTATATGTGATAAGGATCTGTATGTTTTTCTTTGAATTATAATTTACAGTAGATAATTTGTGATAATTTTATCAAAATTCTTTGAATTCTTGTCAGTATTATATTAAGCGCGCCTATATGAGCATAATATTTATTATAATAATATGTACTTTCAATAAATTTTAATCACGACTGTCGTGTTGTGTTAATTTTCTCTTAATATAATAAGCCAACAGAAATTAGATCTATTCATTATTGTATGAAAACTTTATTTGATTTATCGTTACCCTTTTTTCGATTTACGACTTTGATTTTATATATTTATCAAATCGATACCCACAATTGAAATTTTTTTATGATGCTAATGTAATTTTTACTATATTTTGATTTTTTAATTCAATCCAGAAAACGTTAAAATCAATAACTTACTACGATGTAATTGCCTCTTTGTTGACGTGATTCTTGAAGCGAGTATTTGTTTCTTGCATGTAATTATGTTTTATTATTGTTGACGAAGCGTAAAGATTAAATTCGGGGATACCCTATTATCACTAATCGCTAAGGATTGAATTTGGATTAGCCAATGCAATTTACTATTGTAGGTAGGTATGTCTACTGTACAATTTGATAACGCAAACGTTGCTCAACAGATATAAAATGGTGAAAATCGGAAAATAATATTAATAGATAGATATAGATACTGTATAAGAAGGAAATAAAAGATTTGCTTTGCTAACTGTTAATGATATGCCGCCAAATGCATATACCTAAATACAGAAATCACGGTCAAGATAATACCTGAAAGTCGATAAATAGGTAATCAAAATGATATGTTAATGATGACGAACGACTGATATAAAGATTATTTTAAAGTAAAACACTCGATTATGATAGCTCATTTAATAATTATTATACGATTGAACAGCGCGCCGATGCAAGGTCCCGCTGCATAATTAATAACCTGTGAATGTGGTTTCGTGTTTGGTATCTACTAAATTATTCTGGATGTAAATGGTGGTTTGTAGGCTATGATAATTAGTGTTCAAACGAGGAATTCATATTCCACGGTAAGTAATCTTGTTTATTGACAGCAGTGGTGAAGTTATTTTATTTATCATCCCATAAATAGTTAGATTGGTTTTTTTTTAAAGTAGGATAATATAGTGGCTGTAACCAAGCCAAACCCAAGTCGCTGCGACAATAAACAAGTAACCAAATTAATTACTTGTCAATTGTTATCGTCATGCTCTTCCTATCTTCGCCGAGGCGGCTGAAAGGAAATCTTAGTCCCCTAATCGGTATCTAACAGTGTTCCTTACTTACATTTTACCAATACAGTATAGGGTGGCGGTTGAAAGGAAATCTTAGCCCCTTAGTACCGACTAAGGCAATGGCATTAGATACCGATCTAATGCCATTGTACATACAGCAATTGGTAAAATGTAAGGAAAGTAGAATCTAGGAGGGATGTTTTCATCGCTAAGACTTCTTCAAGAAGGATAATGGGCTCTATTACAATGGACCTTTCGTTGAAAATTGGTTGATTAAATTTGACGGATAGAGGGTAGGTAGACGTTAAGTGTGGCTGTGTGTTCAAAAACCTACTCCTTTCTGGATATGGACTCAAAAGCTCTATAAGAACTGTACATAATTTAGATTTTGCCTATAACAGGTACAAGACATGGTAGGTGGGTTACCTACAATTTCCTTTGTTTGTACGATTGCCTAATCGTCTTATCGTACCTACCTACCTACTTAAGATTCTAAACGTAATAAGTGACAAATATTTCTCAATTGTACAACAATTGAGAAATATTTGTCACTTATTATTACGTTAAAAAAAAGGAACCTGGTTTCTAATCCTGAGTCGGGTAAACATTTTTATTAAGCTTTTCTATCATTTCAAAAATGCAGTAGGTAGGTAAGGATATTGTATTTCTAGGTACTCTAGTACGAAAAATGGGGTAATAAAAAGAGTTAGCAGCCCTCCTATAAATTCCTGATACTTGGAAACTAGTTTGAGTTTGTAAGCGACTCGTATGCTTTGACTTTTCTAAGTTTAGGTTAGTAGGGGTGCAGGTGTCCAAACGATGTATTTCACCTAAATCGATACTTGAATTGACTGTTTTCAGGTTAAGAAAAGATGACTTCGGCTTCATCTGGATTAAAGAAACCGTTAGATGACAGCGATGAGTCGGATTCAGAGATCACGCCTTTGTACGACGATTTCGATGAACCAGAGTACGTTTTTTAATTTATAGCTACGCTACACACCATGTATTACTTACTAATACTATTACATAGGCTTTGCTAGTCTAATAGCCTTAGAAAATTAGCGCTCAATGTCATGAGAGTAGTTTGATACGTATTATTTGGGTTTACCTACCTACTGGTCATTTTTACTTGACCTCTTGAATATGGATCATCGATTAGTGCTCTAGAGGTAACACTTGCCTTGTGGGCACCTATTAATTAGTCGGAATATTTTTGATAATACTTATGATGAGTCTTCTCTGTATGTCCCCGTGACCTCGTAGCTACTAAAAATGTTTGAAGAAAGCTTGAATCGGGGATTTTTTAGCATACCAACTATGGATGTATTTACGTACTATCTTTGTTGTTTTAAAAGTATGATAAGGCCCTGAAAGGTAGGAGATGTACCATTGCTCTATAGATCTATATGCAACCTGCGTTTATAAATATGCAGCCACCTTTACGCTTATAATTTAAAATTACAAGCATGTAGGAATATTAAACAGGGCTGTTTATATACTTGAGGGAATTAGTTTACGTTTTATCTTTAAATGCCATTTTAATCTTATCTGCATACTCATACTTAATATCGTTTAGGGACATGACGTTCAAAACATAAGTGCATTTGAAATATGTACATTTATAGGTGTTATGCAATGTATTTGAAAAACATAGGTAAGTAAGTACTTAATATAGCAATTAAGTCAGTATTATTGACATTATAGAAGGTAAACACTTTCGTTTTAATTATGATATAGAATTAGAAGTACCTAATTGTACAAAATACGTCACTGAACGCACAGAAAAATGTTTTCTTGATTTCTTTAGATCCTACTTACCTACTTAATATGTTTCTTTTGTAGCCAGCGAACGGCCCAAGAAACGAAAGGATGGAACCTCTTCAGGGAGTTTCCCGTGAAGAAGGAGAGCGGATCGACAATATCGACCCAATGGGTCGACACCAGCGTCAAGGTGATGAAGTTGATGGCGTACATAATCGTGTTCGTTGCAGTAATGGGCTCGGCCGTTATTGCAAAAGGCACGCTGTTATTTGTAACATCACAACTAAAAAAGGACAGACAGACGATTCACTGTAATAGAGCATTAGGTACGTACCCATCTAGTAAGTTTGTGTTGATATTGAATAGTGTAAGCAGGTGTAGGGATTTCCAAACTTTTATCTTTCGTATCTATTGTAAGTAAAAGTTTGCTTTCGCGGTGCCCCTGCCTCTATCCATGGCGTCGCGTAGCCTTGCGGCGCCACCATAAACCACAATCCTTCTGCCTATCCTTGATCTATGCTTTGTTGTAAGAATTAATACCTCCTAAGTCGAAACGATACAATTATAGTAAGTAGGTACAGCTATTCAAGACGGAAGTAAAGTGGGTATAATTTTCCGTCTTGAATACTGTACCTACATCATTTATCAGCAAGGCGGTACATTTTGTGATTGTTATTTCGTTTGAATGTTAAATACTTAGTATTACTTATTAGTACCTATACTTAGTATTTAACATATCGCATTGCACAATCAACTGATGCCATTTACTGACGATTTATAGGTTCCTTTGTATGGTGACGTCTTATAGTTGGACTGAATTTCTGAACCCTTAAATGTATAAACAATTTATAAAGCAATGGGATGAGGGATGTAAGGGAGCGACCCATCATCTTTTCGCTCCAAGCCAACCTCACCTGCACGTGGTGCATCCTGCCGAATAACAAGCGAGGCGCTGGCAACCGAATGGTGGCGGTATACCATCACAATTGAAGGCGTAGCTAAATACCACAGATCGATGACGGGCAGCAGCGTCACCGAAGCGAGAAGCTACGCCCTGCGATCGCCAACCCGCCTGCCCAGCGTGGCGATTATAGGTATATCCTCCAGATGTTTGCCCTAAGTGGCGAACAACTAGAGAGGCCTATGTCCAGCAGTGGACTGCAATAGATTGATGACGATGACGATCAATTATAAAAATATTTACTTATTTATTCACAGATCTGGACAAACAGTTTATAACAGTTCACACCTTAGTGGAGCGAGTGTCGTGGCTGTGGGCTGCCTTCATAATATATGCGTTACCAGAATTCGGCATTTTCCTTAGGTCTGTTAGAATATGTTACTTCAAAACTACAAAGAAACCCACCATCGTTGAATTCCTAGCGGTATGATATATATGTACTATATTTATATAACCATTAATGAACTAGATCATTAATTTAAGAACCACCACCATTCAATTCTGCTAGACAATAAGTATATAGGCAAAAGCAATTGTAATTCGCGATCTAGCTTATCTGGAACATCGTGTTCAAATACACATATCTTGTATTCATATTTCGAAAGTTTTCTTTCGGAAGCGAAAAGGTTTCATTCGTCGATCCGAACGTCAAGTTTTCTCCGAGATCTCGTAAAGTTTTCGTCATAATTCAATATTCATATCGGAACGGCGAATCTGAAAAGCGTTTTTAGGCTTCAGTGCGAGAAGATTTTGAATCCGTGTCGATTTCCGAGGCGATTTCGAATAGTCCTGCTGTCTTGTTGAATTACCTATTAATTGATGTTAGTGTCTTCAAATTACAGGCTTTCGTCATAGAAACATGCCAAGCTGCTGGTATTGCGTTACTGATGCTGTTCATCCTTCCCGAACTGGACGTGGTAAAAGGGGCCATGTTGATGAACGCTGTCTGCTTTATCCCCGGCGTTCTCAACGCACTGACGCGCGACCGATCGCATCCTAAGTACCCGTTGATGCTGGTGTTCGATGTCCTCTCAGTGTCTGCGCAAGCGACGGCCTTTGTCGTCTGGCCTCTGTTACAGGAGAACCAACCGATTCTTTGGTGTATACCGGTAGCCACCGTTCTTATATCTATTGGTTGGTGGGAAAATTTTATTGGCAGTATTGACAAAAATACTACGGGTATGTAAAATTGCCTTATTTAGTACGAGTATATATAGTGCTAATGTTAAGGTGTACCACTCTTACCTTATATATTTTGTTTCTTTGCAGGAATAACCCTAGCTGTTAGTGATTTCAGAAATTCACTTAAAACTACACGATACTACTCGTCAATGTTCTTATCTGTGTGGAAAATTGTATTATTTATGGTGGCTATCATGATCTCTTTACACATTCAAGGGGAAGACCCATTAAGCTTCTTCAGTCTATGTCAGGAGGCATTTAATGATCGCTTGTATGTGGCTTACGAAGTGAGTATAATATATTTTGGACGTATCCAAATCTTAATCTAAATCCAAATCTAAATCGTAATTTAGATTAAGCATGTTACTGGAGGCGAACATTAGGAGAGGCCTATGTCCAGCAGTGGACTGACACGGGCTGATGATGATGATGATGATGATGATGATGATGATGTTACTGGAAGAGTGCTACCAGACCAATCGATCGATTGTCGATTGATGACAGATTGATGAAGGAATAAATTGGTCAACGTCGTTCGATACGGATCAGTATGGAAAGAACTAAAGACATCGATCGATTTCACCGGACTTAACTAAAGCTGGCACGTCCGACACATTAGTGTCTGAGAATAGGCGCGTGGCGTTACGCAGTAGGACTGCATGCGCATCATGAAAAGTTTGCCTGTCTCTCGAGCGCGGTCAAGCTTATGAGTGTAAAGGAGACAGCTATAGGTTTCCTATTGCTGTTACTGTATAGTAAAATTGAGTAAGTGTGGGTACTGCGAACGTGCCAGCTTTAGTTAACTGATCTGTAACACTTTAAGTAACATTTAACCGATACCCTGCGAACGCCATAATTTTTCGTATCGATTCTGATACTCGTAACACAAGTCTACTTACTTCGGAATCGAGTCGGTGATGTTCTGATGATCTGACCTTCTTAGTTTCCACAATTTGTTTTCCTTTCAGTTTCAGTTATAATGCAATTAATTTAAACAATATTTTTTTCAGGTTCAAGTATCATTACAGGACAGTCATATAGGGGGCTATATCTATGAAGTCGTTGAGGGGATAGGAATCCCAAACATACCAGTAATGTGGTCATCATCGCTATGGGTGGCTCTCATCCAGATCGTGGCGGCATACTTCTGTTTTGCTTCCGCCAAATTAGCATGCAAAATTCTCATACAGAACTTCAGTTTCACTTTCGCATTGAGTATTGTTGGACCAGTGACAGTCAACTTCCTAATAGTATTCTGCGGAATGAAAAATGCGGACCCTTGCGCGTTCTATGGCACTATACCGGATTACTTGTTCTTCGAAATTCCTCCAGGTATATCATATACTAAATAACTGATTTTTAAATGTTACGTAGAATGTATGTACGTGGTGTATCCTGCCGAACAACAACCGACGGGTGTATAACCATCACGATTGAAGGCGTAGCTAAACCATAAACTGATGACGGGCAGCAGCGTCTTCGGAGCGAGAAGCTACGCTCGAAGTCTCTACCCATCGTGGCGATTTATAAAAGCCTCCAGATGTTTGACCGAAGTGGCGAACAACTGGAAAGGCCTATTTCATCATCATCATCAGCCACTGCTGCAGTGGACTGCGATGGGCTGATGATGATGATGAAATATTACATGTTGACCCTTTTTGGTCGAACGGACGTGGTCGGCTACCATCACATACGGGCGCATCCGTTGCGCAGCGCGCTGATGGTTTTGAATTCTACATAAGACTACCTTGTCGGGTGTCGGGTCTAGCGATTTCTATTGTTTAGAAAAGTCCAATGGATCATTATAATCCGATTCCAGTCAAAGCTACTGAGATATTTGCCAAAAATATACTCGGTAGCCGACCGGTGTCCGGTGACAGCCTTGTGCAGAAAACATGTTAAAGGTCGCGTTAGATATACCCGGCACCCGACCAGCATTGTCTCGCATTAAGTCTTGCCGCGATGGCTTAACCACCTTAAACCGTTGGCTCTGAACCTCTCTCTTTCTCACGTTGAGATGAGACCATGAGAGAAATCCCATCAGAGCATGTGTGTGTAGAAATATAGAGAGTGTTCCTGTGTTAGGGTACCTATTACGTACATAGTTTTTTAGTGATTACAATCTCGCCTGTTGCCAAAATTTGGCGTACCGTACTAAGTATACGTTAATTTAATTAAAACCACAATTAATGGTCGGATTGTTTCAGTTCACTTCTTAAAAGAATACTTGCACCGGGAGATGGCGTGGGTGTGGATCTTATGGCTGTTATCCCAAGCGTGGGTGTGCGTGCACACGTGGATGCCTCGCTGTGAGCGTCTCGCATCGTCCGAGAAGCTGTTCGCGAAGCCCTGGTACTGCGGCCCGCTGATTGACCAGTCCTTGCTGATGAATAGAACGAGGGACGACGAGCCAGACGGAGGACCATTAGCGGTAGGTTGAGGAAATTGTGGTTTTTTTAAAGTAGCTCCTCATAATGACTTCTACGCCTGATGCCACGCTGCGAGCGTCTCGCGTTGTCCGAGAAGATATTGTTATTGTTTGGCATTTTCGTTCCCCGTCCACCATAAATAACGTTAGCCATAAAGGGATTATTTATTACCCTGGATTATAAAGCGTGATTCCTGGAAACGGGATAAGAAGCGTAATTCGGGACAAAGCCGGATTTTCTGGCCTTATTAAATGGAGGCATAAAGTCTAAAAAGAAGGCATTTTATTTAAATAGGTATAGTTAACAAGTATTTACAACGGCTGGTACTATTCATCAGGCCAATACGCAATAAATAAATAAAAGTATCTACGTACATATTTTGTACTTACGTTCATATTTCTTAAATTACTTGGAAATATTCCCCGTGCAGATAAGAACTCTTATCGGGGACTGATATTAATCTCCACATCCGTACATTGGTAATAATATAATCTATACTTATAATAAATCTGCAGAGAAGTCAATTATGTACATGAAATATATTATTCTCAAAATAACTATCAGAGGCCAATTAGTGATCCATACTGATGCCAAAAATGCAATCAGTAAAATTTTGGTCTGTCTGTATGTTCGTTATAGAAAAAAAAACTACTAGACGCATTTTGAGGTAACTTGGTACAATTTATCCTTGATATCTACTCCTGGGCAGGTTATAGTATACTTTGATCACGCTACAATCAATTGGAGCAGAGCACCCATCACTGCTTTGCTCCTATTGATTGTAGTTGATTGTAAGTGTTGGGAAAAAAAATTTTTATCTGTACCTATGTTTGATCGCGAGGTGAAGGGAACCCACTATGAAAAAATCGTATTTTTATGTTTACGTAGGCTACAATCTCTGCTGATGCTAACTGAAGATAGTAGCTGCTGTTGATTGAACCTTGTGAAGCTTGAAATTAAATCCATATCAATCAATTAAAAATTAGTTTATTTCTCCCACAAACAAGAAAGCACACAATAAGTCTTTATAAATATGCGCATTATAAAAAGGACATAATGTTGTTATGTACGCTTATTTTTTTAATGCGGGAGACTGGTGTCCAAACTAGGCATAAGCCTGTATTATGGATCACCAGGCTTCCACCCAAGTAATGACAAAAGTAATAACATATGGTCACCAAATACGCTATATTTAGTAGCTTAAGGATACTATCTCACAATATACAATAATATTTTTTTTTTAGACTATTATACAAGTAATCTCACAATGAAGAAAATACATTTTATTAGGTTATAATAAGTTTATCTAGCCTTACAATACTTATTAGCCAAATTCTATCTAATTAAGACACCAAAGAAGAAGAGCATCGATTTCATAAAGGTTAAGGTAACAAAAAGGTTAAATACAGTGGATACCAGTCCACTTTGTCCTTTGTCCACTTTTTGTTTTTGTAAGTATTTATAAATTAATTTGATTAAAATCAATTAAATCGTATTAGGTACAATAATTTGACAAGATAATGGTAAATGACGCATCTGTCTATTATTTTTAGAGTTTAGGTTGTTTGGGTTCAAGTACAGTTAATATAAACTTTGGGGCACTTGTTTTTTCGGTAGATCAATGGTTCTACCTAATTTGTCCTGGTTGTTTAAGGAAAGTAGTGTGTACATAGTTATTCATTTTCTAAGTATTTGACAACTTTCAGGTTAGCTTAAGGTGTTTAAGACCTGTGCACACACATGGACAGCAGGAAACTCTTTCCGACGTGTATTGAAAAGATAAAGCATAACTTTGAATTCAGAAGAATACGGAAACTATGCTTTATCTTTTTTTCACTTAAACGATTTGATTTGACAGTGGCAAAATAGACTAACTAGGCTTAAATCTTTAAACTTAAGGTTTAAGGTATGTAACGTAGTTATAAACCAGATTGTTCGTTTTATTAATTTACTAAACTTTAATGTATTCTTTTAGGACAAAGAACAAGACGGCGATGATTTATCTATTAATAGTATGGACAAAGGAACAGATGTCAAACCTTCAGATCACTCGTCAAGGTAATTTCCATTACTTCCAACATACTTTCTTCTTCTAATTGGTTTTATAGATTGACTTTTTCATAAGCTATCTAGCTTGATTGAATTATCTCATGAATAAATAGTATAGAAATTATAATTTTCCGCTGCCGTTTAATATGTCGCAGTCATCTGGTTGAATCTCCTATTCAATTGAATGACTAGTGCGTTCATTGAATGACGACATTTAATTGAATGACTAGACCGAATGTTGACTAAGCACGCGTCACTTAACGTCCAACTAGGTAGCGGATTGAAACAAAGCTCTTTGAACAGAGCGGACGTAAAAGCAGTCAAGTGATTGTAATTTAGTTCATTTTTTTCCCGCGCGGCGTTAGTAGTCACTAAAACAAATATGGCGTCGAACATGATGACCTGAGTGTTGATACTTTTTTGATCAGATTTACTTTAAACTGACTTAAACGTAAGAAAATAGTGTGACAGCATGGATTTACCTATTAATACACCGCCTCCGGATACTTTTAAAGAAAAATGAAAAACTAAACATTAAACAGTCGGCTTTTACCCATCCAACGAATATGCTAAAATGACGTTCAGTCAAGACGTAAGAACGTTTCATTCAATAACTTGACGAGTTCTCCTTTAGGCATTCAATTAAATGTCGTCATTCAATGAACGCGCTAGTCATTCAATTGAATAGCAGATTCAACCAGATGACTGCGACAAATATACACGATAACCGTTGGGGTAAACGAGTTCTGGAGTGGAGACCCTGTCTCGGCAAACGTAGTATCGGACGTCCTCATGCCAGGTGGAGTGACGACTTGCGCAAGACTCCTGGCAAGTGCTGGATGCGAGAAGCCCAGGAACGATCAAAATGTCCACCAGTGGACTATGTAGGAATGATAGGTGAAGTATGTAGGAATAGACTTGTCCCTATGAAAAGTGGAGGTACTTCTGCTGAGCTAGGTGATCATGCTCGGAGACCGCGGTCCAATGGACCATCTTGGTTTGTCGTATAGCTACCTATATAGCGAATCGTGATGAAAACTTCGTTTACGCGTTGTAGGATTCTATGTTGTAGGGATGTATAGATAGATGTTGCTACATCTAGGTACCTACACGTATTAAGGCGAAGTTTTTCATAATATGGTAGCTCAGCATAATGTCTTCCTTTGCCCGTTGGAAAGAGAAAGCAGATTTGCAAGTTCAAGCCAAGAGTACCTAGTTGTTACACTTTTATGATGATTTTAACGAATTTCCACAGGATTTACATTTGTGCTACTATGTGGCACGAGACTAAAGAGGAGATGATGGAGTTCTTGAAGTCGATATTCCGATTAGACGAAGATCAGAGTGCTAGACGTGTCGCTCAGAAATATTGGGGAATCGTTGATCCTGACTACTATGAATTGGAAGGTGAGTAAATTGTTTGACTAGAGAATAACGATGACGACCACTATCGGTGGCATTTATTTTACTAGAACGCGTCTTCGGGTCTGAGTGAGTCAATTCAGAAAAGTTTACTGACCTTGAATCGGACGCAGGAGTTAGGTTTTTTTAAAAATGTTTTTTTATTTTCTTGTTTTCTCTTTGACTTAAAATAATGTAAATCTGTGGTTAAGTGTAATCATTCGGCCTTCCTCCAGAGAATACCACCCAATCACACTGATCCTGGGCAATCCGTATTCATCCGCGGTCAGCCATTTTTCTCAAACCATTGTCCCATAGTGTTGGAGGGCGTCCCCACTACGTTTACCAAAATAAGGTCTTCATTTCCATCGGAGCGCATTTCATGAAGACATAACTTGCCCATTCCATCTTCAATGTGCAAATTCGACGCGCATTCAGTTAACTTAGATCTTTGGCGGAGACGCCGCATGTGTTATATGCGATCTTAATTATTTTCACAGCTCACATATTCATGGACGACGCGTACGAAGTGTCCGACCACAGTGCAGAGGACTCGCAAGTAAACCGTTTCGTGAAATGTCTAGTGGACACGATAGACGAAGCCGCCTCTGAGGTGCACCTTACCAATGTACGACTCCGCCCGCCCAAGAAGTACCCCACGCCGTACGGTGGCAAGCTGGTGTGGACCATGCCTGGCAAGAATAAGTTGATCTGCCATTTGAAAGACAAGGCTAAAATCAGACATAGGAAACGCTGGTCTCAGGTACGTATCAACCGAAATTAAACCTAAAATGGCTTTGGATTTCAGCATTATTATTTATTTACTTAAATCACATCACTCATGAGCATGTCAACAGCCTCACTCAGCAGAACTCACTGAAAACTAGGTGGCTTGTATGTGGGCCTTAACTTGAATGCTGAGTGAGGCCCTATTTTGGACGTCATAGCAGCTGTGGCCGGTCTAATCGTCTTGTATACTGTGTTCATCTTTGTAATGATGTCCAAGAAAAATAAAAATTTATCACTACTTGACCCGGCAGACTTCGTACCACCCGTTAGTCACCTTTTGAACCTCCCCTGGACTTCCACAAATAATTCAGACCACCCATTCTAGAGTTTTAGCGGGACTGACGAATAGGAATTAATTTTTGTATTATGTCACCGTGAAACTGTAACAATGAATAGTTAATCTGTAAGCATTATGTTACAGTTCACAATCTATCGACAGTTTACATTCTCGCGAGATAGATTACAATCTAATGGAATTTACAATTTTACCGTGACATGTGTAATTTCTTATTCAATTGAATATCGTTCTTTTTACCTAGTCTATCTATCTAGTCAGTAGAGGTCTCACTAACATAGTATAATCCCTAAACCAGTTATTGTAATCTTGCCAGGTAATGTACATGTACTACTTCCTCGGACACCGTCTCATGGATCTGCCGTTGACGGTGGATCGCAAGGAAGTTATCGCTGAGAACACGTACCTACTCGCTCTCGATGGAGACATCGACTTCAAACCCAGCGCTGTCACTCTGCTCATCGATCTCATGAAGAAAAACAAGAACTTAGGAGCGGCTTGCGGACGCATTCATCCGGTCGGATCTGGTGGGTTAATAGATTTTGTGATATTTTGACAAACCCATGTACAGATAAGTTAACTAAAGCAGGCACGTTCACAGTACTCACATTACGCTATTTCACTATAAAGTAGCAAAAGTAAAACTATAACTGTCCCCTTCACACTCATAAGCTAGACCGCGCGCAAGAAAGACAGGTAGACTTTTCATGATGCGCATGCAGTATGGAGTCACGCCGCATGCTTTCACAGATTACTTAGATGTAAATGTGTTGAACGTGCCAGCTTTAGTTACTGACCTGTACATAAGTACGTTCAAACTTTTAAACATTCTCGTTGCATATCATAACTAAGACATGAAGTGTTCGAGAGCCATAGCGTCACTACACTAGTTCTCCCTGTGACTACGTCCATGGTAACACGGCCGAAACGTCGGGCCAAAATGCGCGTCAGATCCCGAACACTTCATGCCTTGTAAAGAGAATAGTGGTAATTTAATTTTCGAATGGTACACCAGTTCACCGTCAACGAAATTAATGATAATTTTTTCCCTCGCAGGCTTTATGGCCTGGTACCAGATGTTCGAGTACGCGATCGGTCATTGGCTGCAAAAGGCCACTGAGCACATGATCGGATGCGTACTCTGCAGCCCCGGCTGCTTCTCGCTGTTCCGCGGCAAAGCGCTCATGGACGATAATATCATGAAGAGGTACACGCTCACTTCCAACGAGGCGAGGCATTACGTGCAGTACGATCAAGGTATGGTCACATTTTGCTTTGTTTATACAAACGGAGATATTTATAGGCAAATCCCCGCCCCTTGACTCTGTAACGTGGTTTATGCCTATAGTTGAAAAATGTTGGGGGATATACCTATATAAGTCACTTTCCTGTGCGTGGCCGTCTTTAAACAACCAAACACTGGTTTATGTGGTCTGGACACGAAGGTTTTCGATACTATCTATGCTTTTTTCGACTAATATTAGCAGAAAATATGTACTGAATAATAAAGATTTTTTTTTCATGTACGAATCTAGAAGTTCAGTCAATTTCTCGGTCTATTTTATGGAAAAACCCAATTTCTTGATATTAATTGGTAGTGCTGGAAGGTTAGCTCAAGATAGATAGTACTTATTAGATAAGACCGCCTAAATTGTACAACAAATGTATAATTTATCTAGTTTTAAGTCAATTTTATAGTGCAGTAAAGAGTATCTATTTATGGTAATAATACTTGGTATGTCGGCCTTCTCAGGCGAAGACCGTTGGCTATGCACGCTGCTACTACAAAGAGGCTACCGGGTGGAGTACTCCGCCGCATCAGACGCTTACACCCACTGTCCCGAACGGTTCGACGAATTCTTCAACCAGCGCCGTCGTTGGGTGCCCTCGACCATGGCCAATATACTCGACTTACTCGCAGACTCCAAACGGACCGTCAAAGTCAACGATAACATCTCTACGCTGTATATTATGTACCAGGTATGTTGGTTTGTAGGTTTATATTGTAACTGTAGCATTACAAACATTTGTGTGCATGAACATGTCTGTGGCGTGGGTGTTCGGTATACTTATATAAGTAAAATGTATTTATTTACAAAAAAATATCTAAGTAAGTTGTCAACTACCCATATTAAAGGATTCGACTTAGTTTGGAACTAGATAGATATTGAGCAATTTTCGTTAGCTCCACGCAGCCAAACTTTTGTGAAAACGCAGGGTAAAGGACCCATCGGATGGGCTTTATTTGGAGTTCTATCAGCCACCTTATATTTATGCTACTGAATTCATCATTATCAGCCTATCGCTGTCCACTGCTGGATTGGCCTTTCCAGTTGTTTAGGCAAACAGCTGAAGGCTTTAACCCATAATCGCCACGCTCCGGTGACACTGCTGCCCGTCAACGGCATGTGGTATTTCCGCCGTCAATCGTGACTGTTATACCGCCACCAGTCGGTTGCCAGAGCCTCGTCTGTTATTCAGCACAGTGGCTCGGATCGAAAAGATGATGAGTCGCTCCCTTACATCCCTTAATTCATGTAAGGATTATACTTTACAGTAATACTGCATTTTCAGATGATGTTGATGGTGGGTACCGTGCTTGGCCCCGGCACCATCTTCTTGATGATGATAGGCGCCTTAAACGCCATCACCCAAATGAGCAACATCAACGCGCTCCTCCTCAATTTGATACCAATCACTATATTCATCATCGTCTGCATGACCTGCAAGTCTGAGACACAGGTATGTTTTTTTATAGTAGCTCGACATAATGGCTTCCCGACGCCTGATGGAAAGCAAAAGAGAAGAGCAAGTCGCTGTGACAACGGGCAAGTAACTGGTCAGTTACCTGTCAGTTGCCACCGCCATGCCGGCCCAACCCTAACCCCCCACGAGCTCCAAAAACCCTACTTACCGGCCGAAACACGACCCGGAGGTCATTTCGCTGTGGTATTCTATACGGTGGAGGTCCTTCCCCGGACGGGAGGCTCAATTCGAGCGAAGATTCGCTATGCCCTACCTCTCTCCATTACCATGTTAATGTAATGGAAACCAATCAACTAATATTGTCTTTTATCACGCTATTCTTTAACTCAGAGGTTACCAGAAAATGCGCGATGGATAGTGGCAAGAGGCGTCATGAAAGAATTTTAATTTACAATACCCAGCTTATCGAGCCGATTACCATATCAGTTGGTTACACCACTATCAGAAAAATCCTAAACATAAGTTATACCGTTCGAAATCCGGGTGGGCCCAATTTTTTACTGAGTTTTAATATCGACAAGTTACTTAATAGATGCCCGAAAAACAAAAGACCCAGTACCCTCGTGTATGATATTACAAGGTTAAGCTATTTATGCACCGCTTGATATCTCTCTGATCGTATTGAATTGACTTCCCATTCTCATCTGATTATTATGACAGTGGAGAACAGAGAGTGCTATGTTTGCACAAAAATAGGTGTACTCTCTGTTTGTTTATAATATCACTAAATTTAGTATGCCAAGTAGGTTTAGACTAGATTAGAATAAAGTTTACAACTTAGCGTATGTTTACTTCAATACTGAACTGATATTTGTATGCTCTTTCTATATTGGCTAAATAGGATTGAAAAACTACCTTTTTAAAACACCTAATCATCATACTTACTCGTAAATCCAATGTAGGCAACCTTATCTACACTAATATTATAAAGAGGAAAACTTTGTTTGTTTGGTTGTAATGAATAGGCTCAAAAACTACTGGACCGTTTTTAAAAATTCTTTCACCATTCGAAAGCTACATTATCCACGAGTAACATAGGCACAATTTTATTTTGGAAAAAAAAACTTTACGCGGACGAAGTCGCGGGCGGAAAGCTAGTTGTGCATATAAAGAATTTGGTGTTTGTTATGCCAAACTTTGGTATTTGTTATGACATTCCAATTTTCTTTTTCAGTTGTTTTTGGCAAACATAATCACATGCGGATACGCTATGGTGATGATGATGGTGATGATCGGCATCGCGCTCCAGATCATCGAGGACGGCTGGTTAGCGCCCTCCAGCATATTCACCATAATAACCTTCGGTTCATTCTTCATCACCGCAGCTCTTCATCCGCAGGAGATCATATGCCTCGCGTACTTGCTCGTTTACTATATAACTATTCCGAGCATGTACATGTTACTTATTATTTACTCTCTGTGCAATCTGAACAACGTATCTTGGGGTACCCGTGAAGTGGCTCAGAAGAAAACTCTTAAGGTGAGCTATATCTAAACTTGATTTCATTCGGAAGTTCTATTTCGCCGATTAACAAAGGCGATGAACTCTATAACATTTTGTATATTTCGTTTTCCAGGAAATGGAAATGGAGAAAAAAGCCTCCGAGGAAGCGAAGAAGAAAATGGACAACCAGAGTTTCATGCGCTGGTTTGGCAACGACAAAAAGAACGATGAAGACAGCGGCTCGTTGGAGATAGGCGTGGCCGGACTGTTCAAATGCATGTGCTGCACCAACCCTAAAGACCATAAGGAGGACATGCACTTACTCCAGATCGCTCACAGCATGGAGAAGATTGAGAAACGCCTCGAGTCACTGTAAGTCCTTCCTAGTGCCTAGTATTAGCTTCCAGCAGCGGTGACTCATTTGTATATCTGAATAGATACTACTTAGGGGAAAGCTGAAGTGGCAGTGGCCGTTGGGGTAAACGAGTTTTCTGGAATGGAGACGTGTATCGGCAAACGTAATGTTGGATGCCCTCAGGTCAGGTGGAGAGACGATTTGCGCAGGACGGCTGGCAAGTGCTGGATGCGAGAAGCCCAGGATCGATCAAGGTGGCGAACATTGCGAGAGCCCTATGTCCAGCAGTGGACTGATACGGGCTGATGATAATGATGAGGGAAAAAGCTACCGTACTAATTTCTTAAAGGTTGTAAAACATTAGTGATTTCACTGGTGTTGGGGTGTCTGTGGCTGAAGCGATTGCTTACCTTGACCCACAGATTACCCCCAATAGATACCGCACGTTCGGCATTTTCTTTTGACTTCCGCGAGTCAACTTCAGGAGGTAAGAAGGGTATGCGGGGGACGTAACTCATTTCTCAAGTGATGTACATTTGTATTGTGCAATGTCGATAATTTTATCGAAAAATTATTAATCAGGTATATTAGGGACAATTGCGAATTTATTATAATAATGTCATTAAATTGAGAATTTATTTAATTAGGTATGAATTATTGAAACAATCAAAAATATAAGTATTATTAGTACTTATGTAAATAAATGTATATATTAAAAACCTTACAATGGAAATCTTTAATCACGTCATTCATAGTTGTTACTTCTACAATTGTATAATCCTGACTATTGTATCTACTGTGGGATGGGTATTTTTAGACCAACTGAGTTTGTATATGATGTAGGAATGAGGTTTCAAAATTACCATTCATCACCAATTGGTGGTGAATGGTAATTTTTGCCACGATGCCACGACGGCCAATGAGGTAGTACTATTATGATGACATTATAAGTATATTTAAATGTATCTAAGTAAGTTTATCAGTTGTCTAGTACCCATAGTACAAGCTTCGGCTTAGTTTGGGGCTAGGTGGCGCTGTGTGGCTCAGCGTGGCATGTCTTGGAAAAAAAAAATTTCAAATGAGTAGGTATAGTTATAAATATGGTTATGTGAAGTAATCACAGCAGTTTTCATTTACTCGTCTTCTATCCTTCATACATTGAAAACTATCCTATGTAAATGTCTCTAACAGCAGGGTGCGGCATTTGTCCATTTTAATGTTCTCTCAGGACACTTTGGAAATCTAAAGTAGAAACACTAAAATTTTTCACATTTTGCATTATCGATATACTTGAAAGTAATACATTGCAACACTATTGTCAAACGTGTCTATGCTAGAAAGGGATAAAAATAGTGAAATTGGTAATGAAAGAAAGGGATCATGAAAAAAGACATCAACGCGAGCTTACATCTGTCAAATATTTTCCATCGTAACTTGAGCTCCGGCGCCATGGAGTTCAATACTAAGATTCATACGTTTATGTTCTACAAACTATTAAAAGTGTCTCCGATACACACGGGTCTGACTTCTGGTCAGTACTGACCGTGGTACTGACGCACTTTAAGCGCATGCGTATTTCTCGCCTGCACTGCACTGCTGTATTACCTCTCGCGCGATATCTTAAATGCGGTATCTATTGGGGATATCTGTGCCTTGACCTAAGCCACACATCAAGCTACCCAAAATCAAATATTATTTTGCTCACTAAGCGAGCAATATGGATGCGTTCAAATATCTAAGTAGATATACATTTAGCCTATCTACATGCTACATACTGACATACCTAGGCAGCAGATAACAGTCCATTTTATTGTCGAACAATCATGCTGTGTCAACTTTAAGTATGATAAATTCAATTAGATTCCGTGATTTCATATTCGCAATTTTCTTGTGAATAGTAGGTTTTTAATATAATATTTTCTATGTTTCCAGTGGTTCTAAGCCAGAAGCGCCCGAAGTGCTACCACCTCGCAGGCGTTCGTCAATGGGCTTGCGCGGAGACACCCTTGCAACGCTGCCGGAGTACGAGGAAAGCGAAACATCTATGGAAATAATACCGCGAGTAAGTTGATTTCCTACTCTCCATAGGCCGACTGGTGGCGGTTTGAAGGCGTAGCTAAATACCACAGGCCGTTGATGGGCAGCAGCGTCATCGGAGCGAAGAGCTACGCTCTGCGATCGCCAACCCGCCTTCCCAGCTTGGGGGTTATGGGTGAAGCCTCCACGTGTTTGCCCAAAGTAGCGAACAACTGGAGAGGCCTATGGACTGCGATAGGCCTCAGCCTATCCATCCTCAGATGATGATGTTGATAATACTACAAAAACAGGAGTTGCCAAAGTGTTTAGTGCGGGAAAGAATGTCTCCTAAAGTGAAGCAAGCGAAGAAGCTAGAAGCTCTCTTCGCTTGATGGAAAGCGCAAAATAAGCTGTTTTTTATGTTTATTGCTGTATATAGCAATCGAACAAGCGACCCGTCTGATGTCATACGGTTACCATCGCTCTTAGACACTGCAATGCCGGTTTGTACATCCAAGCCGCTGCCTACTATGAGGAAAGAATTCTCTTTACACCACTTTTAAGGAGTCTTGATTCTTCTTGTGAATAAAGTTTTAAACATCTAGTTTTTTACCGTCTTACCACAAAACAGTTAAACATCTGTTCGTTCGTATGGCGAAAGGCATGCTCAACAGATGTTTAACTTTTTTGTGGTAAGACGGCTATTGTCCATATAACAGGAGGAACGTGATGATCTCATAAACCCGTTCTGGATTGAAGACCCTGGCCTGCAGAAGGGAGAAGTTGACTTTTTGACCACAGCTGAGACAGAATTCTGGAAAGATTTAATCGACACTTACTTGAGGCCTATTGATGAAAACAAGGAAGAACAAGTAAGTATTCTTGGATTTAGATTACATAGCAGTCTCACCACTTCCTGATAACCGTCTGATAGCTTATTCGGGACTTATCGAAGTTAAATGGGGTGTACAATGCAGACTGCCTCTACCTGTATACTGATACACGTTGTTACAGCGGTTTCAGATTAGCGTATTTAGAACAGCTTTTAAAGTTCACGCAGACTATACGAACGTTAAAAAATTTAAGCGCTCGGCTCAACTTCAGCCTTACCTCAGGTCCGATCGGCTCAACTTCAGCCTCACTTCAGCAGTTTCATTGGAAAGGCTGCTTTACATAGAGGAAGCTGCGCGGAGTTAAGATGTGGCTAACTGAAATAGATCAATGATATCGCTTAAATAGGATATAATCGACTTTGGAAATTGGAACATATCAAGCAGAAACGCCCTAGCTAAATAGTTAAGCGTTTAAGAGGTAGGAAAATGGCCCCTCAGCAAAAATTATTCTGACTGATGAGCATTTTTCGTTTAGTCATCACAATCCCAAGATGTGGAACCATAAACTCCACGCGAACGAGATCTATACTTATAATAAATCTGTAGAGAGGTCAATTCTGTACATTAAATATATTTTCAAATTAACGATCACGGTATGATTAGTCATTGTCCGCGCCACTATTGGGCGCTTACAGCCAATCATCTTCGTCGCGGCCAATCAAGGCGAAGCAAGCGCTCCTATTAGGCGCCTTTAACCAATCATCAGCCGCCGACGTCGTCGCGGCCAATCGCCAACGCAGCTGTCAGGTGACAGCTGTCAACAATCAAGACAAAAGATCTACAAGCACGCTACCGGCTAGGTGCCGTTTATTTTCAATGCACAAAAGACCTCTATTAATCGACGTGAAACGCGGAACCAGGAAAGGACCACTACCAGCATCAACCAGCTGCCTTTGTTTTGCGTCGACAGTCATCGATACTGATGCCAAAAATGCAATCAGTAAAATTTTTGTCTGTCCATCTGTCTGTATGTTCGTTATAAAACCAAAAACTACTGGACGGATTTTGACGAAACTTGGTATAAGTAGGTACTCTTCATACTCCTGGGCTCGTTATAGTATACTTTTCATCACGCTACAAACAATAGGAGCAGAGCAGTGAAGGGAAGTCTTGGGAAAACGGTAGAAATTTTCATCTGTATGTTTGAAAGCGCACCACACAAAAACTACTGCATGGAATAGAACGCAATTTTCACCAATGTATTGCTAGAGGTCCAACAATGTACAATTGAAGTCTGTATTACGAAATCAGAAATAATGGCTGTTATTTGCGGAAAATGTAATGATATAATTAATGGGCGGCAATTTTTAAGCTGCATATGCTGCCTAAATACCTATCACATCCAGTGTACGAACGTATCTCAGACTAGATTTTATATGATGGAACCTGAACGAAAATCGTCATGGAAATGCAGCGAATGTCTAATGAAGACCCATAAAATATTGGATAATGTTCCCAAACTTTCACCACATCCATGCCTCTCTCCGCCTTTAACTGCTCACAGACATAACCCTCTTCAAAGTAACTATAAAATTAATGTACCTACTGAGAACTCCTTTGAGATACTTTCTTCAGACGAGGACGAAAGTAATTGCACTATTGACTCGTCTACTTTACTCGAAAACAAGTCAATAATATTAAACGTCAAAAAGTCCGAACCCAAATTGACTCTACAAAAAAATATGAAGGACATGGAAAGAATTATTTTAGGACTTCGAGACAAATTGCAATGTGCAGAAATAGAAATTCAGAATTTGTTGTCAGAAAATAGGCTCCTCAAAAGTCAAGTTAACAATCCGAAGGACTTTTGCAAAACAACTCCAATAAAAGGCGCAGAGGAAAGAATATCCATAACTAAAACAAGACTCGACTTCGTTGAAAATACTGAAACCATAAACTCCAAACCAAGTTTATTCGAAAAATCCCAGGACACAGGAACTCCACCACCAGGAAACCGTTTACCGCCCTGCACAGTTCCTGATATCGAAGATTCCAGCAGCATACCGGCATTCACATCTTCCCCGCCCGAGTTCCAGGCCACAGACCCCGACTTTCCCTCATCATTTAATCCCTCAAATAAATCGAAGATATGCTTATTATCAAACGGCTGCAAATTCAACCTACTAAACTTAGCCGGCCGACACCTCTCGACATCACAAGTCTGCCACTACGCGTCACCAGGTGGCGCCATACAACAGCTGTTCAATGGACTAGACAAGAAACTTACAAATTTTACTCTCAACGATTACTGTATAATATTTATAGGCGAAAGCGACTTTCTGAAGTCTTATAACTATAATGAAACAATAGAATACATCAGAAACAGTCTTCAATCCATAACACACACAAATGTAATTATTTGCTTGCCAACTTTCAAATGTAGGAATAATGTAAACTTATATAACAGGCGAATCGAAATTTTTAATAGGCTATTATATACAGATAATCTAAAGTACCAATATGCTTATATACTCGACTCGAACAAAAATCTAAATTATACAACCCAGATGTTTAATTTCACTTTGGGTACTATAACAAAACAAGCGTTACAGATCATTCTCAGTGATGTAAATGTCCTAATTAACCAAATTTACCACTATTATAAAAACGCTGTAGAAGAAACAAGTAGAGTAAAATGTTTTCGTCCCTAAGTACCATAGTAAAAAGAACTGTAGTAAAGCAGATGATAGGGTTGACACACAGATAGATACAAACAAACTCCGAATCCTTCATCAGAATATAGCTGGCATCTGTAGCAAAGCAGACTTATTAGACTTTACATTAAAAGAACTACAAGATAAAAATATAGAAGTAGATATTTTATGCTTTTCCGAGTCCAATGTCAAACAGGGTACAGAAAGTAATGTTAAACTGAATAATTATAAACTTATATCTTCATTCTGTCGGGAAAAAAGTAAGGGTGGTACTTGTATTATGATAAGAAAGACAATGGAGGCTAAACCGCTACATTTTCCGTCACAATTAAGTACGAAGTTTTACTTCGAATGTTGCGGTATAGATTTAACTACATTAAACTTGATAGTGGTCACAATATACAGAATTCCGGGTCAGACTAACTCTCAAATTGGTATATTTCTCCACAAATTAGACCTTCTCTTAGAATATCTGACGACAAAGTTTAGTAAAAGAAAAATTGTTATCTGCGGCGATTGGAACATAGATGTATTGAAACAAAACTTGCACTCTAAAGAGCTAACAAGCACTTTATCTAACTACAACTTCAAAATACATATTCTAACGCCTACCAGGTTAAACTCGTGTATTGACCAGATCGCCAGTAACATAAAGAACTCTACAAGTGATATATTACACTTAAGTCTCTCCGACCACGAGACCGCACAATTATTGACTCTTAATATGAAGAAGCAAAAGTCATTTTCTACGTGGTTTCAATATAAAAGAGATTTTAGCGAGGAAAATATAATAAAGTTTAAATCTTGCATTTCTGCTTTAACCTTCTCTGATGTTTTAGAAAGGGATAACTTCAAAGAAGCATTCAATAGTTTTTATGAAGATTTAGTTTTATTTTACAACTTATGCTTCCCGATAGTGAAAATAAAAATGAATAACAGACCATTTAAATTAAAATGGCTAAGCAAGGGCTTAAAGAAATCTTGTCGTATAAAACGTAAATTATATCTCGAATTCTGCAACCATTTACGTAACAAGAAGGACAATAAAAACGAATCACATAAGAAATATAAAAAATACAATAACATATTAAAGAAATGCATACTAAACGCACAAAAAATAAAAAATAAAAAGTATATACAACAAAACGGAAATAATCCAAAAGCTATATGGAATGCTATTTCTTCAACTATATCAAACAACTGTCATCTCAACGAAATAAACATTATAAAAACAAACAACGAAACATATTCGGATCCACTAAAAATTTGTAACATCCTTAATAATCATTTTATTAATTCAACTTCATGCAAACAAACCTATAAAACTAATAATATAAATAAAACTATCATTCACAATTCACGCACAATGTACTTGACTCCGGTAACTACTTCAGAAACTTACAACATTTTAATGTCCCTAAATAATAGCAAATCCAGTGGTCACGATGGAATAATTACCAAAATCATAAAAACATGTGCAGTCTATTTATCCCTTCCGTTATCTCATATTATAAATTTATCATTCGAACAAGGACAATTCCCAGACCAATTGAAGATATCCATTGTGAAGCCACTTTTTAAGAAAGGGGACAGATCAGATCCGGATAACTATAGACCAATAACTATTATCCCAATTTTATCAAAAGTTTTAGAAAAGGCCATGTATACCAGAATGAATGGTTTCCTTACAAAGTTTAAAATTTTAAATTCGCATCAATATGGTTTCCGGAAGGGAAGCTCTACCGCACTAGCTTGCTTCGATTTAATTAATTATATAACAGATAGCATCAACAACAAAACTCCGATCATATCTGTTTTCTTAGATATGACAAAAGCCTTCGACTTTGTTAATCATCAGATTCTACTTCATAAGCTAGATAAATATGGAATCAGAGGCAATGCTAATAACTGGATACAAAATTATCTGAAAGATCGTTTACAATTCGTAGAAATCTCACAAATCAACCCCAATTCTAACAGGAACAGCTTAGAAAAAAAACATTTTAGGTCATCCACAATGGTCAATAATACAGGCGTACCCCAAGGTAGCATTCTAGCTCCTCTTCTTTTTCTAATTTATATAAACGATTTACCAAATATCATAACTCACCGTTCAATACTATTTGCCGACGACACAACCCTAATTATAAAGCAGAATAATGATGAACCACTAGAATGTACAGTAAATAGAACTCTTTCAGCAGTAATAGAATGGCTTCAATGTAATGACTTAAAAATAAACCTAACTAAGACAAAAGTTATGGCATACCGTTCATACAATACCGTCGAATCAAAAATACAAGTAAAACACAATCAGACCATCATTGAAAATGTTAAGGCATTTAAATTCTTAGGTCTGAATGTTGACGAGCACCTGAATTGGAAGGGTCATATCGACACCATCTGCGGCAAACTTGACCGCTATGTATATGCCCTGAAGAGGTTAAGGCAAACAATTTCTTCAGAAGCTGCTTTAACAGCCTACCACGGATACGTATCCTCGGTCCTTAGTTACGGCTTAATAATATGGGGCAACTCCGTTGAGGTAGATAGAGCATTTAAACTACAAAAAAAATGTATTAGGGCTGTCAGTGGAGCGAAATTTTTAGACAGTTGCAGGCCATTATTTCAAAAGTTTAACATTCTTCCTTTACCCTGCCTGTACATACGGGAGGTATGCTGGTTTGTCAAACAACATCCATCATTTTATAAAAAGTACTCTGATGTATCTACAAGACCATTACGGCCTAAATATAATCACTTGCTGTACAAACCTCCGAGTAATATGTTCATTTATAAAAAAAATATTTACAATATGTCCATAGCTATATACAACAAACTGCCTTATTCACTTAAATCATTAGAAAATAATTTATTTAAAACTGCCATCACAAAGTGGCTTTCACAAAAATGTTTTTATAGTGTAAAAGAATACATGGAGTCTTAAGCAGAGGTACTATCTTTTATGTTTTATGTGTTTTGCTTCAAATTACAATAATTATGCTTCAAATTTTAATAAGTGTAGATATAGGTATTAATATAATTACCATGAGATTTGCACGCCTGCTAGCAGGATAATACTATCTACTGGATACCATTTTATGCCCATCTATTGTATCACTATGTATTTTTGCAAATAAACTTTTGTTATTGTTATTGTTATTGTTAAAATTTAGGCACCATTTTCTGGAAGTCCGTTATTTTTGAAACCCGATATCTACGTGTTCGTTAAATATTTTCGTTTTCCAGGAACGTATCAAAACGGACCTGAAGAACTTGCGCGACATGATGGTGTTCGCGTTCGTGATGCTTAACGCGCTGTTCGTGCTGGTCATCTTCCTGCTGCAGCTCAACCAGGACCAGCTGCACTTCCAGTGGCCCCTCGGCCAGCAGGTCGCGGTCTCCTACGACGATGAACAAAATATCGTAAGTAACCTCAACCTTAACCAACAAACCTTATCTGTGTGGTTTTCGGATTTCCGGGTTAGGACCACCCCATCTTATCTCGTGGGTGTTGTACAAGACGACTAAGCGAATATCAGGAAACGGGCAGCGGTGTTTACCTGGAATTAACCACTATGAAATTCCAAAAATTGTCAGTGTTAATAAAGCGAAATGATGTCAAAACTACAAATGGCGTACACATCCAGCACCATCGTCAAATTACGCGCGAAATTTTATTAAAATACTTTTTACTGGCACTTATCGATGCATTATTCTGTTTTGTGGTTTATTAGAAATGCAAATTTTCTGAAACATTCTTAAAATATTAGTATTAAGTTTAATTTACATACACTTATGCCCGATATGTAAATTTTACATTATTATGGTATCATTGTAAAGCTATGCTATCGTTCACAGTCCATTTTTGTCGTATCTATTTATTCAAGGTAATAATCAACAGCGAGTACTTGATGCTGGAGCCGATCGGTTCGCTGTTCCTGGTGTTCTTCGGGTCCGTCATGCTGGTCCAGTTCACCGCCATGTGCTTCCATCGGTTTGGTACACTCTTGCATCTGCTGTCCACTTGTCAACTCAACTGGTTCTGGACTGAGAAGGTAATATCATTGTAGGCATTCGGGCGTATTTGATAGATAGATAATCGTTTATTTGTACCAAAAATAAAAAATTAAAGAAGTACATTTTTAAGCAAATAAAACACATAATAATTATTATTACTAATTTATGATGTAGGTTCCAAAACTCTGCTCAAAACTTTTGCCTCTAAATTCATAGTGTGCACGGCTAAATTATGGAACTCTTTGACAGAGTCCGTGTTTCCCGACAGATTTAGGCCCGTATTCACAAACGATACTTATCTAAGGGGACCAGCAACGCTAAGTTAAGGGAGGCATTTATCAGTGCGTTGAACATGGCGAGCCTTTCGATTCATAAACGATACTTAAGCGGCACTTGAATAAGGAAACGCACTGCGTAAAATAGAGCGCCGTGATTGGTTCGTTTGTTGTAGCACACTTCACTTCCTTGACTGACATTAGTGACATTTGACATTTAATTTTTCATAACAATCCTAACCTCATTAAAATAGTACCTTAAGTGTAAAAACTGGTTTTATATTGTGTTTTGCGGTGATTTTCTAGTAATTTTTGCATCATAATGGATAAGGATATCATAATTACGCCAAACACAACTGGCAGGTAAGATGAATTCACTTAACGTTCATTATGAAAAGTTGTGCTATAATATAGTAAATATTTATGAAAAATGCTCTTTTACAGTTCCAAGAAGTTGCCATTTACTTCTGCCGAGAGGGAACTGATTGTGGCCTTAGTGCAAGAACGACCTATCATAGAAGATAAACGTACAAATGCCAAAAATATAGAGTTAAAGAAGCAGGCTTGGGAGGAGCTCACAGTGGCCTACAACTCTCAACCATACGTCTCTCAACGGCTCTCTCATCAGTTGAAAAGATGCTGGGAGAATATAAAAACCCAAAGAAAAAAAGAGCTGTCCCGTGAATCTCTCAGTGTAAAACGCACTGGTGGAGGACCTCCAGAAGCCTCCACAGTGGATAATGTAATTGATGCAATTTGTCCATCTATAAATCTAACAGTGCCAGGGGTAATTGACTCCAATACTATAGAAAGTTAGTATGCCCAAAGTTACAAATTATATTATTCTTGTTTCCTATTACTACATTCTGACCATTTTTTGTTTTTTTTTAGTTCCCGATGATATTTTAATGAAATCAAACAATTCACCGGGGGATAAAAATCTAACTGAAAAAGGTATCCCACTTTAAATTTAACTAAAATAACAATAAATATGTTTCTAATGTGAATATGTATATTTATGTATGTTTTTTGTTGTAGATGGTATGGAGGAAAACACTGTTAATGAGGTTAAATTACAACCAATGTTGAAGAAACATCTCAAACCATCTACTAGTAAGTAATATTTAAAATTTAAGCATTTATCTTGTCTCTAATACATACTCAAATATTATAGTATGTGTTGTTATGTATAATTTATTTATTTATGTGTATATTAATATGTATATACATATATTTCTATAGAATGTACATTAGGTACTTGGTATACTTTAAGTACATGTCTAGAAAAGATCGCTATAAGCGATAAGACCACCTAAATATGTTATCCTGTAATATCCGAGTTTTAGTGCAATAAAGAGTTTTTTTATCTATTGTCTTGTTCACACTGTGTCTGTGTGTACCTTCTACAAGATACATTATTGAGAAATTTTTTAAATTATAAATAATTGCTTTCAGGTAGCAAGAAAATTTTAAGTGAGACAGAGAGCAGAATTAAACGCAACACAATGAATATAAAACATGATGAGGAATTGCACCTGTTAAGAATGCGAAGAGAGAAGATTTTAATTGCCAGAGAAAATCAGTTACTTGAACATGAAGATATGATGCACAATTTAAAAATTGAAAAAATTAAACTTGAAATTGAATTATTAAAGTTACAAATTGGAAATTAAAGACACTTACTAATATTTGTTAAAGATACTAATTGGAAAGTAATGAGACTTACTAATATTTGTTAAAGATACAAATTGGAAATTAAAGAGACTTACTAATATTTGTTAAAGATACTAATTGGAAAATAAAGACAATTACTAATATTCTATGTTTTATTAAATAATAAACATAAACCTATTTACACAGATATATATTTAAACTTTGTAACATACTTAAATTTTTGATGAACTTTTAACATAGATAATTAAATAGGTGGTTTAAAAATGACGGGATATAAACATTCTTCTAAAAAGTAGACCTGCTCTACCTTCTCTGGGTTGTTGAACATTACTAGCTGCTTGTTGTAGTGTATTTATATCCTCACTTTCAATGCTTTCAATAACACCATGAGCTCTGCAAATGTTATATAGGACTGCCGTAGCAACAATAATATGGCATGTTGTTGTGAGTTTTATTGCTAACTTTTTTGATAGGCATGGAAATATTCTCTTCCAGACACCTATAGTCCTTTCCACTGTGTTCCGGGTTTTTATGTGTGCCTTATTATAATTCTCCTCAGAACTGTTCTCTGGTTGTGCCACTGGTGTCAATAAATAGGTTTGACATCCATACCCACTATCCCCTAAAAGTATGCCGTCTATGATACCCTGTTCCATTTTTCTCTTTAGAAGAGAAGCTTGGAATATTCTGTTATCATGCACAGACCCAGGTCTATCGGCAACAATGTCATAAATCTGTAGATCAGGTCCACACACAATCTGGGTATTAATAGAAAAAAATTTTTTTCTATTCCTGAACACTTCAGCATATGATCCACCAGGATTTTGAATAGGGATGTGAGTTCCATCGACGGCTCCTACTATTCCAGGAAAACGAGCTATTGTATAAAAATCTTCTTTAACCCGTTCTAAATTGTTTGGAAATTTGATGGTTTGATGGATCTTCAAACAAAGCAAATGAGACACCCTTTTAACTATTCTTGAAACAGTTGGTTGACTCACTTTTATAAGGTCTCCAGTAATCATCTGTAATGTATGTAAATATTGTGTTATTGGTCAGAGTTACATAAATAAACTTAAATGAATAATTTTAAATTAAAGTAGTAAATTTCGTAAAAACCTATAATTATAAAGGTACTTACTTGGAAACTTCCTGAAGAATAAAATCTTAAGGCCACTAGCAACTGATAAATAGGTGGTATTGGAAGACCTCTCGCAGTTACTTTTTGAAGACTTTCATTAAACTGAGGCAAGATTATATAAAGTACCACATCTTTGGAAAACCTATAGCGTCGCCTAAATTCCTCCGAACAATAATAATCAAAAGGATCTTGAAAATCCCGTATCACTTTTCTGGTGTTTATTATTCTGCTTCGCTCATTGATATAATTATCAAACTCTTCTTCGCTACTATAATCCATTGTTATTACCTAGATAGATCAACAACAACAAAAACAACCTCTTGTCAAAACAAAAACATGAGAAATGTACATAGATGTACTGTGCAGAAACTGACCCTATGCGTTGCGTAAAATAGGTCGCTAGCTATTTTACCAATGCGTTCATTTTAAGAGACGCACAGGGCCGACCGCCCCTCAAGTGTCGTTTATGAATAGGTTTTAGGGTACCTATGCGTCCGCGCGCACTGTGAGACCTCACAGTATCGTTTGTGAATACGGGTGTAAATCTTCAAATTTTCATGGCTAAATTGAATCGGTTTTTGTGTGATAAGCTCACTCCATCGTAGGCTCTAGAGTCTCTTAACATCAGGCGAAAAGGGGTCAAGCGCTAGATACAAGATCTTGTTGACTCTTTACAGTAATATAGCAGTATTATAAGCTTATAGACCAGACTTACAGCTATAATTTATTTAGACCTAGATGGAGACTCTTATTGTTGGAGGCCAAAACTCAGCTTGGGTCACTGTGCCAATCTAGTTAGTTATACTTTATTTAAGGATATCATAATTTCGCGTGCAAAGCCGCTGGTTGTAGCTAATGAATTATATGTATTAATTACAGCCGGAAAACATGAGCCAAGACGCTCACATCGAGAAGCACGCCATCGAGATAGCGAAGGACCTTCAGAAGCTGAACGTGGACGATTTGGACCGCGCGGGCGTCGACCAGGAGCACGTGACGAGGCGCCGCACGCTGCACAACCTCGAGCGAGCGCGCGACACCAAGCACAACATCAACACACTTGACGCCAACTTCAAGCGACGCCTTATGAACCCCGAGATAGGTACTCAATCATCATCATTATCATCAGCCTGAAGACATTCACTGTGTCTCCAATGACCTCCATATGGACCAGTCTGCATCCAAATGATCCCCGCTATCTAAATCAGGTCGTCAGTCCATCTCGTAGAGGGCTCTCCTCTGCTGCGACTTTTCTCTAGCGATAGTCACTCGAGTACCTTTTGTCATTGGTTCTGCGAAGTACTCAATGTGTTTATTCTTTCTTATGGTAAAAGAAAAAAAATCATCGTACCGCATTATACTTTTTTTTAGAGTAACGTAACATAGTGCCTTCCTGATTATTCTTCTCGCCTAATGAAAAGTGAAAGAGAGGCCTTATTTAGACGCTTTGGCAATGGACAATTAACCAATCACATGTCTGCTGCCACCGCCATGCTAGCCTGTAGGATTCTTCTGGCTATGACTGATGCCGAAATGCAACAGAAGTCACGGGTGTTTCGTCCCTACCACTGGCCCAGAAGCTGTAATCTCAGAAGACCCTTAGTTGACTTTTACGCTAACCACGGGAAGAGATGGTGAGGGTGGTGATGGGTATTCTTAAGGCCTCGACCTCGAATTTCGCGGGCAGCGGGGCGGCACACAGAGAGCGAGGCCTTAAAAATCAGATTAGATTTTTTTTTCATAGAGTTCTGAATAGGTGGCTGTTCCGAGTAAACTATCTCCTAACCATGTCCATATTGCATTTAACAGAGATAATCTCTCGCCTGCCGTCGCTGGGCGGCACCAACGCGATGCGCCGCGCGACGCTGCGCGCGCTGCAGTCGCGGCGCGAGTCCGTGCTGGCCGGCCGCCGCGCGTCGCAGCTGCAGCAGCGCGCCTCCAACGCAGAGTTCCTCTACGACGCGCCCGAGCCGCAACCGGTAACTAGCGCTACAGAGATCAGCTCGCGCCTGCCGTCGCAGCTGCAGCAGCGCGCCTCCAACGCAGAGTTCCTCTACGACGCGCCCGAGCCGCAACCGGTAACTAGCGCTACAGAGATCAGCTCGCGCCTGCCGTCGCAGCTGCAGCAGCGCGCCTCCAACGCAGAGTTCCTCTACGACGCGCCCGAGCCGCAACCGGTAACTAGCGCTACAGAGATCAGCTCGCGCCTGCCGTCGCAGCTGCAGCAGCGCGCCTCCAACGCAGAGTTCCTCTACGACGCGCCCGAGCCGCAACCGGTAACTAGCGCTACAGAGATCAGCTCGCGCCTGCCGTCGCAGCTGCAGCAGCGCGCCTCCAACGCAGAGTTCCTCTACGACGCGCCCGAGCCGCAACCGGTAACTAGCGCTACAGAGATCAGCTCGCGCCTGCCGTCGCAGCTGCAGCAGCGCGCCTCCAACGCAGAGTTCCTCTACGACGCGCCCGAGCCGCAACCGGTAACTAGCGCTACAGAGATCAGCTCGCGCCTGCCGTCGCAGCTGCAGCAGCGCGCCTCCAACGCAGAGTTCCTCTACGACGCGCCCGAGCCGCAACCGGTAACTAGCGCTACAGAGATCAGCTCGCGCCTGCCGTCGCAGCTGCAGCAGCGCTCCTCCAACGCAGAGTTCCTCTACGACGCGCCCGAGCCGCAACCGGTAACTAGCGCTACAGAGATCAGCTCGCGCCTGCCGTCGCAGCTGCAGCAGCGCGCCTCCAACGCAGAGTTCCTCTACGACGCGCCCGAGCCGCAACCGGTAACTAGCGCTACAGAGATGAGCTCGCGCCTGCCGTCGCAGCTGCAGCAGCGCGCCTCCAACGCAGAGTTCCTCTACGACGCGCCCGAGCCGCAACCGGTAACTAGCGCTACAGAGATCAGCTCGCGCCTGCCGTCGCAGCTGCAGCAGCGCGCCTCCAACGCAGAGTTCCTCTACGACGCGCCCGAGCCGCAACCGGTAACTAGCGCTACAGAGATCAGCTCGCGCCTGCCGTCGCAGCTGCAGCAGCGCGCCTCCAACGCAGAGTTCCTCTACGACGCGCCCGAGCAGCAACCGGTAACTAGCGCTACAGAGAACAGCTCGCGCCTGCCGTCGCAGCTGCAGCAGCGCGCCTCCAACGCAGAGTTCCTCTACGACGCGCCCGAGCAGCAACCGGTAACTAACGTTGCCTTTTTTCCGCCATTCAATTTGCAACATGATTTCTCTTGAATATTATTTTGGAAGACTGGCCCGATGGCTCATTTGGTAGTGACCTCTGCCTTTTGAGCCAAGGCAGAGGCTTTTATGGGTTCGATCCCCGCACAGTACAAACATTTGTGTGCATGAACATGTCTGTTTGTTATGATATGGGTGTTATGTATTTAATTAAAAAAAACTATATAAGTAAGTTTATCAGCTGTTGTCTAGTACCCATAGTACAAGCTTCGGCTTAGTTTGGGGCTAGATGGCGATGTGTGGCCCAGCGTGGCATGACTTGGGTTATTTATTTATTTAATGTTATGTGTATTTCTTGTAGATGGGCGAGTCCCGCGCAGGGCGGCGCAACACGGGCGTGTACGTCAACAACGGCTACGAGCCCGCGCTGGACAGCGACGACGAGGACACACCGCGCCTGCGCCGCAACACCGTGCGCTTCCTCAAGCCTGCCGACTTTTGACAGCCTCTACAGTGTTATATACTCGTACATACTCGTATCTACTTAGTCAATAAAATTATAGTTTACAATGTACATACTTTTATCATTAAAGATCAGTTACCCGGTACCCGACAAGCAAAACCTCGTCGACGACGCGTTGTTACTTCTGAACGTGCGTGGTCAACAAGCAGACAACGAGTGGCTTCGTCCACTCGAAAATTGGTCCCAGACACCTACACATGTAGACCTAGTGCAAAATTTTACAAACCATGACGGTCCACTTGGTCTTAGGTCGGTTTTTTTACATTTTCCGTTATTTCTTCGCTTCTAATATTTGCAGCGCGTGATTTTATATAAACGTGATGTGATCTAAAGCCTTCCTCGATAAATGGTCTATTCAACACAAAAATAATTTTTCAATTCGGACCAGTATCTAGTGCCTGAGATTAGCGCGTTCAAACAAACAAACTCTTCAGCTATAATATTAGCTGTAATTAACTTACTGTACCGTCATTCGAAGCCTAAACAATGAGAGAGGCAACTCGATTTCACGACGCTGTGGCGGAAATAGTGCTTAATTTGACTAACAATTCCCCCGACGTATCCGGTACAATATTTCTCTAAACGTCCACCAGGTGGCGAAGTTGAGCTGTTTGAACGGAGCCATTTTAAAATCATTGGTGATTCGTTTTTCGAACTGTGCGGACGCACAACGGACAGTTGTGTTAGTGCTATACTGCGTTCAAAAAACGTGAGTACATTATTTATTCCTGCATGTTTAACGGTGTTACCGTTCGATTTTTCTTTTTATTACAGTTATTGGATATTGGATTCACGAATTTCTTTGAAAGATGTGGCTATCTTTCTGCCCTTCTAGTGAATCCATTCCCCCGAGGAGGCGTCGGTGAAAATAAAGGCGTGTAGTGTGAGGCCATAAGGCTAAGCGACTTAAATAATGTCCTGTTGGTTTTAAGCACAAGCTGGTTGTGTAATTAATAGCAGATTTTATTTTTGCTTGCCTACCGACGCCTATGCTTCCAAATAGAAACGACGAGGGAAATTCAGATTGAAATCGATTTATGTATACTCATTAATGTAATTACGCCCTTATATGCCGCATACCTGCTATGCGCTTAGCCTATATATATGCTTAATTTCAGTTTTACATTTAATAATCGTTATACCTATGAGTATGTACGGATACCTAATGCTTCGCAATCTGAAATTCAAATGTTACGAAGCAATGGTAGTTGCTTATTTTTTATTTTAACTCAACGACACTATATGGGCCGTAATTACAATAAAATATCGGGCGATCTATTGCTACATATTTACAAATTATGTTGACTAGCCGCCGACATACCACTACGTAAGTGTATTCGGTTGGAGGCATTGCTACTTTTCAGCCTACTCGGCAGTTCAATATAAAACTCTGGAGTGACTGCTACCTGCTCTGTCTCTTTATGGCCCAATGTATGCAAAGCATATTTGCATTATTAGCCGTATTGCACCCCGATGTGAATGCGAAGTTTTAGCCTACTGTATAAGGCAGTACAAAATACAAGCGGGCCTGCGCGCAAGCCAGTCCGTCAAATATAAGAACCCGCGCAGGGTGTCTTTTCAAATTTAAGTCAAGTGACTATTTAGAACCAGCTTGTGCATAGCATGTTTGCACATTAGGCGCATTGCGCTCTGCTGTGTATATAAAGTTTTAGCATATACTACAATGCAATATAAACATTATGATGGGGCTACTGCACACGGTAGTCCTTCGAATATTTGATGCCCGCGCAGGGTTTTCAATTTTAGAGTCGAGCGACTCTTTAGAACCAGTTTGTGCAAAGCATGTTTGCACATTGGGCGTATTGCGCTCTGCTGCGTATATAAAGTCTTAGCGAGTGTGTGCAAGCGGGCCTGCGCGCAAGCCAGTCCGTCAAATATAAGAACCCGCGCAGGGTTTCTTTTCAAATTTAAGTCGAGTGACTATTTAGAACCAGCTTGTGCATAGCATGTTTGCACATTAGGCGCATTGCGCTCGGCTGTGTATATAAAGTCTTAGCCTAAACTACATTGCAATAAAAAGATTCAAATGGGGCTACTGCACATGCTAGTTCCTTGAATATAAGATACCCGCGCAGGGTTTTCAATTTTAGAGTCAAGTGACTCGCAGTTTGTGCAAAGCGTGTTTACACATTAAGTCTTAGCCTATGCTGCAATGCAATGTAAAGATTCAGATGGGGCTACTGCTCATGCTAGTCCTTCGAATATAAGATTCCCGCGCAGGGTTTTCAATTTTAGAGTCAAGTGACTCTTTAGAACCAGTTTGTGCAAATCATATTTGCACATTGGGCTTATTGCATTCTGCAGCGTATATAAAGTCTTGGCCTATGCTACAAGGCAGAACAAAGAATCTGAAGCGGCTACTGCACATGCTAGCCCTTCGAATATATGATACCCGCGCAGGGTTTTCAATTTTAGAGTCAAGTGACTCTTTAGAACCAGTTTGTGCAAATCATATTTGCACATTGGGCTTATTGCATTCTGCTGCGTATATAAAGTCTTGGCCTATGCTACAAGGCAGAACAAAGAATCTGAAGCGGCTACTGCACATGCTAGCCCTTCGAATATATGATACCCGCGCAGGGTTTTCAATTTTAGTGTCGAGTGACTCTTTAGAACCTGTTTGTAAAAAGCGTGGTTGCACATTAGGCGTATTGCGCTCCAATGCGTGTATAAAGTTTCAGCCTATGCTAAAATGCAATACAAAAACTTTAATGGACCTACTGCAGAATCTAGTCCGGCGAATATAAAATACCCGCGCAGGGTTTATAAATTTTAGAGTCCAGTGACTGTTTAGAACCAGTTCTTTGCAAATCGTATTTGCATGTCAGGCGTATCGCGCTTCTATGTGTATACAACGTTTTAGCTCGTGCTACAACGCAATACAAAGATTATATCAGAACTACAACACATATAAGATACCCTCGCAGGGTATTTCATAGATTTTAGAGTCTGAGACTCTTTTAGAACGAGTGTGTGCAAAGTAACCTGGCATATTACCAGATACAGAACATACCAATGTTGCATCCGATGCGTATACAAACCCTTGCCCTAGCCTTCGGGTCTATACAAAAATTTGAGCAGGTGATCTGCGTCGACTCATCGAATAGCCCGTTCAGGTTTCTACGCTTCAAGAGTCAGGGAGACTTGTGGTGCAAAGCACGTAATGGCGCAAACGTATACAAGCCTTACCACTACCTTTGTGTGGCATGCCTATCAGGCCATTGTTAATACTTCGCCGGGATCGAATTATCCTTGGTATGAAAATTTATACGACGGGTTGCGCAAGCCAACCTGACACAAAATAAGGTTACGCTTTAATACTCTGCAAGGGCAGGATATCTACCGATCTAACCTTATACTTAATATGCTCATAATGACCAAATTCTATTCTATATTGGAAAAGCGTATTGGCATATTCTACCCATTCCGCGCTTTATTCCACAACGCCCCAAAGGGTGGCTCATCCATAATGTGTTGCTTACTACAAAAGTTACCCAAAAGCGTGGTGCAAAGCCATCGCCAATATAAATACTCCAAGTCCTGGCAGGGCTAAGCCTGAGGTTAAGGTTAAAGCTAGCAAGAATCAATTTAATCATATCAAAAGTTTTCGCTCGAAGCGAAGTTTGCTTAAAGTTTCTAAAGCATTTCTAACGTATTGGCGTATTATATTTGTCAAAGATACCATGGCCCAATACCGATCTATGTTGTTCTGATTGTGGAATCTTATTGGAATATCGGCCTCCCTTGTGTGTGCTAGTGCTCGACTATCGAAGTAACAGTCTCGAACCTATATTACCTCACTCAGTTCAAATGAATATACAACTTCAACATTCAACTTTATTCATAAATATAATTCTGAATCAGCCCGTGTAAGTCCACTGCTGGACTTGGGTCTAATGTTCGCCACCTTGATCGATTTTGGGCCTCTCGCATCCAGCACTTGCCAGCCGTCCTGCGCAAAGTCGTTTACCTGGCCTGAGGGCCTAGATACCTATAAATCTGAACAAAATGGAACTTGAATGACAAATTCGGCACATGTAAGACTGCTAAACAATCATGGTTTCTATTTCTAAGCTGAGACCGGAAGGATCCCTCTCCTAAACGAAATATCTGGTCTATTGAGACACTAGCCATTAATAAATACATTATTCCCCTAATGGGGTTATATCGGAAACGACATAGTAGTTACAAAACTGCAATAATCAAGTTTGATCAAAGTACCGGTACCAGTAACGTTATAGCCACCGGCGCCGCAGAGCTAGCGCAAGCCAATGCCCAAGTCGTTGACTAGCAATATGCCACGGTTCTAACTAACACTCATTTAACATCTTCTTAACTAATACAAGTCTCGATTGGCGCGTCTCAATGAGACTTGATGGTTTTCAAGACTTCGTCTCGCTTTGCGTATTCCTGGTTGGAGCCAACTCAAGCAGAACTTTCACACCAGTTGTAGCTGACAATGTAAACATTCCCAGGTATGGGAAGGGCCCTTACCATTTCCAGTTCCTAGTGAATTGTCGCATTCAATCACAGCGAACAACGCAAACTTATATAGGTGCTACAAATTTGTCCACTGCTGAAACCTATAACTTGTATACTTGTTGATTTTAATTAAAGCAGTTGTTGGAATGCCTGTTACCGCACCAAGATATAGTTTTCTGGCTCGCCCAATGGTTGGCTGGAACAGACTGCCCCAGGGCATTAAAACCGGCATTTGTACTTGTCTTTGTGCAATAAGATTAAATAAATAAATAAGCCTACTCTGATAGTGTGGCACAATGGTAGCCAACTTGATTGGACCAAAGATTTACTTACTTCGTGCGACATATTAAATATTATTACTGACTGCTGGTTATATATACACTAAGTAATATAATTGTTTATATGTATCAAATGTTTTGCCATACCCTAACAGGGTCTATATTCTATACTAGATAAAAGTTGTTTAATTATGTATGAATATAGTTGCAAATAAAAGAATATGAATATTACTATAATCATACTAATAGCCACGATCTACTGATTGGCCAACCCCGGTGTAGCATTAATATGCTAATGGATAATTATTTGTCTAATGACAAACTATTCTTAAATTCTAGCTTTCTTTTGCTTTTAGCAAACAAATATTCTATTCTATTCTAGTCTGCTAAGCTTCTCGCTCAAAACAAAATAGGAACAAATAAAATTAATAGTTTGGTTATTAAATCACTATACAAATTGCAATGATTTCGATTCAAGGCAGTTTCAGAAAATGGTGGGTCTGTTGTCCTATGCCACTGGCTTCCGCTACCCACCTAATGCACTGTGTTTTTGTATGCATGTTGACTAAGGTGTATATTGATAGTATAGTACTATACTAGTATATTGACTAAACTTAGGTGGAAAAATCGCCATCGCCCAATGACAGCGATGATGATAGTGACTGACTATTTTGTTAGTACCTCGCCTACTTTGGATTGTATATAGGTAGCTGTTTGTATGTGCGTAGCACAAACAGCTGTGATCTGTTCAGTACAATAGCTGAAAACTGCCAATCATAACCTGTGGTTAATCTAGGCCGGTCTGAAAGACTGGATTTTAGCTGGTTTAATGTCTATACGTATACTACTAAGCCAAACGAATACTACTGTTTTCCTCCATTCATTACATATTATGTACAAGAAATTAGACCTCAACAAACTACGTGGTATCTGCTATGGCCCCTCTCATAGCAAATTAATAATTATAACTGACAATTACAAATTGTATGTTATATAACTTTAACGGCCAATTTCTTTACATACCTACTTATATCCTATCGGCATTTCTATCTCATCAGGTAGATTAATGACAATGAACATTTTTTGGTTTGACCGTTATGTCCTATTCACCGCTATTAACTGTCGTACGTGTACACAATATAAACACTACTAGTCATTACGTTATTGTAATTGTACCTGTTCCATTACATTATAGCAGTATTAACCATATTATCGGGTCTTTTACCATGTTATATATCACTTTATATCTTTAGACACTTTACTACTTACACTTACGTATTAGTGGAACACTTCAGGTGTTGTTGGAATGATGATCTATCCCTGATTGCGTTTACTCGCTTTAATACATTTAAACATATTTTGATACATTCTTAAAAACATCCACCAGGCGATATCAAACATCCTCTCATTGTTTAGGCTTCGAATGACGGTACAGTAAGTTAATAATGGCGTTTTACCTTACAATAAAACGCTTATTAACGTCTTACCTCATTCGAAGCCTATTTTTAAAACTGCCTGCTGGCAAATGAGATCACAATGATTTTAAAATGGCTCCGTTCAAACAGCTCAACTTCGCCACCTGGTGGACGTTTAGAGAAATATTGTACCGGATACGTCGGGGGAATTGTTAGTCAAATTAAGCACTATTTCCGCCACAGCGTCGTGAAATCGAGTTGCCTCTCTCATTGTTTAGGCTTCGAATGAGGTAAGACGTTAATAAGCGTTTTATTGTAAGGTAAAACGCCATTATTAAATATGTCAATAAATATAATGCATATGGGTTGCCGATCAAATTTTAGTCCAGGGCATGATTTGCAGGATGTGGGGAGAACGGGATGGAGAAATGTGGTGCGAATTACAGGAGGCCAACGTTTATCAGTGGACGGATCAGGGCTGTTAATTAATTGATTAATCAGACCGGTGCAAAATGCAAGTATGTATCGATTTACCTGTTTATACCTCGCTACCCAAGAGTTGTGACCGGAAAAGAATAGGAAACATGACGTTTGCATATTCACGGTCATACTTTCGATTGGTATAGAATTTATCTAAAAACCAGTGAAATGTTTAACCATGCTTACCCCATCCATCAAATCATACCCGTTGTATAACGTAATAGGTCGTTGTATATCGGATCCTATACTAACTCAGTATGTTGACAACTCGCTGGCATGCTTGAACAGCGAGTTGTCACCGAGTGGTTCACCCAACTTCCCGCGCGTGGGCAGCTTGCGAGCGAGGCGGGTGAGTGAGCGAGTAGTTTATCCATCCATCATCATCAGCCTATTGCAGTCCACTGTTGGACTGTTCGCCACTTAGGGCAAACATCTGAAGGATATACCCACCGGTGACGCTGATGCCCGTCACCGGTCTGTGGTATTTAGCTACGCCTTCAATAGTGATGGTTATACCGCCACCAGTCGGTTGCCAGCGCCTCGTTTGTTATTCGGCAGGATGCACCACGTGCAGGTGAGGTTGGCTTGGAGCGAAAAGATGATGGGTCGCTCCCTTACATCCCTGCCCTCCATGCTCCCTTATATCCATCCATGTAAGTCTATATAAAGAAAAAATGCTAACCCCTTGAGGCGAGGCGGAGCAGTTCGGCTACCTGGTGGGTCTAATGAGCTATAACTTTTAATCGATTTCATTTTGAAAGCGTCGTTGGTGCAATCATTAGTTAGCGCGTAAGGCCTAAACAGCGGACGATCCGAAGTTGGTCGTCCAGCCAATTTTTTTATTGTCTCGGTTCTTTGTGTTTAGGCTGGTTTTTGTTTTATATCTACTAAATGTTTATATTAACGGTTACGCAGAAATGTCAACCCAAGACTTCATTATAGGTTTCATCTGATAGAGCACGCTTCCACAGACAGCCCGTGTTGTAGTAACGCAGTTCAACTGCCTGCAGTACCGCGATAGTTGCAGTGCAGTTGCGTCTTGCCAATTGCCAAATCAGATTGTGGCGTGTGCTGTTGCGAGCGCTTGACGGTAACAACACAACATAACTTGTATTTAGATAGAAATGGATCGCGAACTTCGCAGTAGAGGTACCTATAATGAGTGGAGTAGTCCAGTAGAACTATTATTTTACTTAGAGTTGTTAGAAATCAAAGTACCTACTAATTAGTGTATAACATTTGCCTAATGACTTTAAAATGAGTCTAGTATTCACTCATTACTGCTAAAAACTTGTCAATTTTGTCAGAAGTTACCAACTTCTAAATAATTTATTTAGGTAATAGGTATAAAGTTTATAATAATAATAAATTGTGTTTACGACAAACTCGGTATTAAAAGGTGGTAAAGAGATAAGAACACAAGTAAACATGTTTCGCCAAAAACAAAATGGCATGTAAACTTGAACGGTGGCCGAAATCGATTGGACAAGTTTTCCCGATAAAGAAATTCTGACACAGAAAGTAGTCATGTTTTATTTTCATTATGTAAAATGGTCTGGTCCGCTTAGGAAATTTCTATGCAAGATTTAAGTTTCGTTAAGATGTGATTTTATCGCCTAGTGATTTAATTGTAAAAAAATTGTGTATGTATTTTACCTAAGTATTTTTTATATCCATGAAATGCTCTTTTATTTAAAAATATATATAAAAAAATAAAACTATCAAACCGTACGGCTTAGTCTTCGGGAAAAACCGCTACAAAGAACAGCCGAATTCAAAGTGATTGCTCTATCGAAAGCGAGTGAGGGGTCTCGGGCGCGGCGCGGGCGCAGTGAGCGCGCGGCGACCCGACCGACCGCAGGCGCGCACCATGCGCACGCACATCGCCCCGCGAGTGACACACGACAACATTGTGAAGTGACAGGATTTACCCTCACAGGACACAGGATACCACCCCACCCATCCAGCCGACACACGGTAAGACAACATTTTTTAAATTAAGACAACATACATTGACCTTTCCAATCCGAGGCTGAGCACGATCAGCTGCAAAAGCACGCGAGGGTGTCTGTAATAGGCATTCAGTTGCATAATTTAAGAGTATAGTTCCTGATACTTGGGTTATGAAAGTATGAGCTCGTATATATAACGATTGACAGCAAAGCTTCCATTACCAGCGAATTGCATGATTTCTCTTTGGAAAGTTTCGAAATCGCCTTGTTTATGTGAAACTCACAATGCTATTAGAATCGGTGGCAGTTTTTTTAAACTAACTTTGCTTGCGCATATTCATAAGATCTGTGTTCAAAAATCTAGCTAAGTTGGAATAGTTTTCGCGTGTATTCGCAATCGTAAACAAAAGTGAATGTAGGCGGCGTTGGCTGGCATGAGAGAAGTAAGGATGGAAACAAAAGAGCCGCGGTTTCGTTCGCGTTGTTCGGCCTCTAAATTCATTAATAACAAGTATTTTAACAATTAGATGTAAAGATAGTGAGATGCGATAAAGAACGCCGTTTTGATTACGCGTCGAACTTTGTGGTTGTTGATGAGAAGGCCAATGAAAAGTAAATTTAAATGTAGATAATAGGTATAGTAAATATCTAAAACTTGTAGAGAACTTAAAACGTTTGTAAAGTGATTCAATTCCAATGAAGTGGAATATGTCGTATCACGAACCTTGAAAGTCCAGTATCCGGGTGTGTTGGACACTTAATATTTAAAGTTCCTAGCAAGGTCTGAAACATATCTTTCAAGCCACAAGTTAGAAGGATTTTCAATAAAACGCAACGGTACTTTCTGAATCACCTCAAGGCCGATCAGTTGAGTAGGTACCTATACATTAGGTACTCCATTTTGGAAGTAGGTAGGTACATAATGTGATTCAATAAATGATTATTTTATTGTATGATGTATAAATTCATCAATCCATGAGAATGTGACCATGCAGGCGGGCGTAGTAGAAATGAACACACATCCACATATTAAGCTACTCTAATCTGTCCAAATAGCACGAAATATAATGGACTCTAAGCCTTGGACATTTAGTTGAAAATTGATTGGGTAAATTGATGGCAGTGGGTAAGTTGTGTAACTGAAATTAATGCCACCCATAAATAAAATAAACAAATAAATACTTGTAGACGATATCGATAAGTAATGTCAATTCAGTTTAAATACATACAACAAGTGTATAATAAAGTTTGTTTCGAGTATGAAATCTTTATTTTGAGACTTTAGGTACACATTATTTTATTTGCAATGGGTTTTGATGCCGTATTTAATAATAATTCTTACATATATGAATTTATACGTGTACCTATGTATAGACATAATAGCTACGTAAAGGGCAGTCCAGTGTTTATAACACCGAAATCCTACTCGTATGGCGTGGAAATTGCGTTTGTAATTAATACACAGACACTTATCCAAATAGAAAATCAGCGTAGCATAGTAACCCTTAAGGCCGCGATCGCATCCGGTTCCGTAGAGGGTCGTTCTCACTACACGTAAAAGAACAATTTGGACGAGGCAATTAAAGGTGAGTTAGCTAATTTTGTTAATAGGTAGTAGGTACTTTAGTTGTGCAATTGCATTAGACTGGTTTGGATGCACTAGGTATAAACTAACTGTGCAAAGTTGATATTGGCTTTTTACGACCATTTTCGTCATATAATACGTCACAAAGCTACTGCTTTTGCTCGTTTGGATTAATTTATTTATCAAGAAGGATGTCACACACTTTTTCGCCTAACTAATTTCTAGTTGCTATACAAACTACAGAAAACTAAGGAATAAATCAATACACACACCGGGAAAGTGGCCAAAATCAGACTAATTAGGTATACCTAAGAAGTCGAATACCGTAAACTACCCGTTCTATGCCTATAAATATTAGGTAAATATTACAAAAATCTGCACTAAAATAACTCTTTTAAACCTGCTCTTTCCTCTGAAAGATCGGTTCTCTTTGTAATATTAAATAACCCAAGACATGCCACGCTGGGCCACACAGCGCCACCTAGCCCCAAACTAAGCCGAAGCTTGGACTATGGGTACTAGACAACTGATAAACTTATGTACTTATATACTTTTTTTTTTTTTGTAAATAAATACATATTATACATAGAAAACACCCAGACCAATACAAACAGACATGTTCATGAACACAAATGTTTGTACTGTGCGGGAATCGAACCCACGACCCTTGGCTCAGAGGGCAGAGGTCACTACCAAATGAGCCACCGAGCCTGTCAATATTGACACGTATATTGACACGTATAATAAGATAAGGTCTATTAGACTTAGACCTCAATATGGTAAAATGGTTCCAATTCTCAATAGTTCCAATCCATGACTCCTATCAAAACGCAAGAAACACATACCTACTTACTTGTTATTGGTTGTAAACTTGTAATGATGTAATAGACTGTCCGACTCGTCCGAATTCGTCGGCTTCGAAAGAAGAATATGTATTTTTTTACAAAGTGCCCTTTGCTCATGCAGCTTTGCTCGCACGAATATGGGTGAAATGTCAACCGTCAACTTTCATTCAAAGTTAACAGTAGGTATCCATCATTCATCAAAACAAAATTTATAATATTAGAAAGATTTTTCATATTACGTGCATTGTTTTGCCATCCCATTTCTCTACAAAACTTACCTACCTACTAACACTAGCTGAGGAATTGGTGAAGAGATAATTAGAAGCAAATTAGCTAATGAATGCACTGTTGTTGCGCAGCGTAGTCGACCCGTCACGTGACTTACTTGCGAATGTAATTAGATGCAAGGTGTTGCGAGATTACTTATGACATTATTTAGTAAAACCTAGAAGTTAAACCGCCCGTGAGAACCATATACACTATATTTTATATTACGAAATATCAAACGGCATCTTCGTGAACGCAGAAATGATTTTCTTTACACATGTAGAAATAGGCACGGGTACCATTACAGTAGATGCGAGAAGCCCAAGTTCTATCAAAGTGGCTAACAACTGAGGCCTATGTCCAGCAGTGGACTGTGATGGGCTGATGATTATGAGTATATTACATCATCAGCCTATCACAGTCCACTGCTGGACATAGGCCTCTCCAGTTGTTCGCCACAGGGCAAACATCTGGAGGATATACCCATAATCGCCACGCTGGGCAGGCGGGTTGGCGATCGCAGGGCGTAGCTTCTCGCTCCGGTGACGCTGCTGCCCGTCATCGGTCTGTGGTATTTAGCTACGCCGGCAATTGTGATGGTTATACCGCCACCAGCCGGTTGCCAGCGCCTCGTTTGTTATTCGGCAGGATACACCACGGGCAGGTGAGGTTGGCTTGGAGCGAAATGATGATAGGCCGCTCCCTTGCATCCCTCTGAGTATATTACGGTAGTAGAGAAACGTTGAAAAAAACATTAGTAAAGCTAACATATTAGTAATCGTAGATTTTATTTCCTTGTATCAATGACATTTCACTCTAATGTCTATTATTATTAACCTTCAATACGTCTTGGAATGTGAGCTGTTTCCTCTGTGTAAGACTTGTAATGTACCTGCTTAACTTGTATAAATGATATATTAAGTGCGTATATCGTTTGCGGTTCCGAGTAACCTTAGCATAAGCTAGGAGTCACGAAAAGACCCAATGTTGAGAATTTTTTTTTGATGTTAACGCCTGCGACTTATGTAGCAGGCTATTTCTTCCACTTACGCAAAGAATAGGCAGAAACAGACGTGTTCATGAACACAAATGTTTGTACTTGTATGGGGATCGAACCCAGGACCAATATGCCAGAGGCAGTTCACTGAACCAAGCTGTTCGTCCTATTTATAAGTTGATAAATAAACTATTAACATATTTTGAATAAATATATTAAATGGAGTTATGAATTTATTATAATATGATGGGAAGTAAGTACATAGGTATCATATTAAGTCTGGCAGACCGGAAGAAAAAGATAGTGCTAAGAATTTTATTTCCGCATTAGACCAGTACGTACTCTAAATAAATATCAGACAACATCACATACATTGCTCCGATCCCAAAGAAAGTAGCTTATGCACTTGTGTTATGGGTATCAGAACAACGAAGGTACCACAAATATACTTATAAATACAAATATAAACACCCAGACAGGGAACAAACACAAGTGTTCATCACACGAATGTTTGTCCTGGGTGGGAAAAATGGAAACCCACGACCCTTGGTTCAGAAGGCAGGGGTCACTACCAATTGAGCCACCGAGCCAGTCACACATATACATATATTTATTTAAGACACAGACACACATAGACTGTCAAACAAACTTTCTGAAAAATTCATGTGTGTGTCTTTGCTAACAATATTCGATAAATAAACATTCGTTCCCACATTATTTGGTAATGCTTTATTTTAATAATATTTAATTTTAAGCACTCATTGTATTTAATATTCACATCACGCAACATTTTCATCATCATCATCATCATCATCAGCCCACATCAGTCCACTGCTGGACATAGGCCTCTCCCAATGCTCGCCAATGCAACATTTTAAATGTGATAAATTATTACTGTTTCATTATTCTCAGTCGCCGTAAAATTAATATTCACCCGATGATTGTATGTAAGAGATCCCCACTAAATTAAATAACGGCCTGAATATTTTAAGAGGTCGCTACTAAATTATACTGTACTAAGATTGTAATTTTTATTTTATTTTAAAATACATTTATAGTAACATGATAGACAAATGAAACATGTAGTAATAATGATTCTCGCCTACGTCACGGCCTGTCGTAAGCTTAGTAGTGCGCGGGCGCAAGTTGCGGGCGCTCTACAAAAGACTTCAACGCACTACTCTGCTACGCTTGCTCCCATATTCTATGAAGTAAAGCTATTAAAGTTATAACTTTACAAATGTTTCATTGTTTCGTGTATTGCTCAATGTAAATAACGATTGCGTGTATATTTTTATGGTCTATATATACACTCATATAGATATTATTTCATTGCACACCATACAGTTGACTTCATACTAGGTAATATAGACATTCGTTGTACAATTTAAGTGGCCATATAAGTATATTTATCTATATGGGGATCGAAACCTATTAGGTAGGACCAAAGCCATATATAGTATGACTTCTAACATTTAGCAAGTGCATTTTCCCTCACGATGTTTTCCCTCAGGTTATTTGATGATATATTTCTTACTTAATAATTGAGCACCGCTCGCTTAATCTAATCTGCCTGAAATTAAAGATTTATTATTATTATTAATGTAGCTAATTAACTATTTATGTAGGTAATTATATGAAAAAAAAATGGTTTGTTGTAATTGTTCAAGCAAAAACCTGTGTCTAATCGCAGTCAGGCCAAGTACGCGAAGCCGTTTGTTGAAGGCCTACTTTCTCTTTTTTGTGTGGATTTTCACGTTCTTATAGTCTGTGGATAAAAAAGATACAATGACCGCACAATTTACTTATTGTTGGAATTGTGTTAAATGTTATGTCTTAACCCGCAAGATATGGCTTAATGCACCCAATATAGGTAAGCACGTAGATTTCTCTTATAAATAGTGATCAAATTACTAATGATAAAATAAGGATTTTCCAAAACCTTTATCCTTGTGAATTTCCCCAATGTTCCATAATTACATTTAATATTGCGACAACTTGTATGTTGTATTCATAACGTAGGATATCAATTAAGAAATAAAATTATTGTGCTGGCATACTCAAGCACACTCAGGAAGTGAAAGACTGGCCCTTAATAAAAGAAACCGTTTCATCCATTTTAGGTACTGTGGTTAACTACGCTTAATAATAGTTTCTGCTTCTATCACGTATCATTCACGACGTATGTACCGCAAGCAGGTATCCTCGTGTCCACTGAACCAAAGAGCATCTCATTACATAACGCTAACTACTCATTATGCCTGCTGGGTAGTTGTTCGGATGTGACCCTTCTTACGCAGATTCATTACGAGCGTTAACGTTAAACGTGGCGGTAAGTTGGTGTTTAACTCGAGGTTATCATCAACGGTATGGCTATGGGATATGCTTTGACAGATATTAGTTGAGCGTGATTACATAGAGCATTTTGTAGAATTCCCCGTATTAACCTGCAGTACAGTTTTTGCAACTAATTTCTAATGAATATTTCATTAATGATACTTGTAAACGCTTTTTTCATCGTACGAGCCATTGAATGGTCTTTGTACGAATTAATTTCATTAAAGGAATTAATAGACTATCTAACTAAATTGTTATTTACGCGTTAACATATTTTATGTTAAACTATACTAAAAATGACTGATGTGGGCTGATGATGATACTAAAAATATCACGAAACAATGTAATTAAAATATTTTCTCCTCCATACATACATATTAACAGAAACACAATGATTGAAATGCTTCTGAATGTAATGCTTCTCTCCCGGTAGAACTTCAGAATTAGTGGTCAATGAGACCAGCTGAATATGCATTAGGTAATAAATTGACAAATGTATCCGTATATACTACACTGCACCAATACGTCTCCACTCATAGTCCACCAATTAGTCATTTATCAATGCTGTAAAGGTACCTACTTGTTTTTCCTGAATAAATAAATAACTAAACAAATCCTCGAGGTGATTAGCCACGCTCGAGCAGCTTTCTGGCGCGTGCTTACAGGTTACACATGTCGTTAATGTAATGTTCACTGACAGATATCAATAATTACTGTTTATAACTTATGGGTAGGTAGGTTTTAAAATGTTTTAGAAGAAAACAGTTGATTTTGTTACAAACTCGTGCTTTTATTGCTTATACATATTATAAGCCTTATTGTGTAATACTTTGAAAGTACACTTCAGATGAAATTGTACAGCAAATGTCTATTATACTTAGTTTAAATCAAATGTAGACTGTAGGTATGGTATACTACAATGAAGCTTATGAACCTACCTATATATCTACTTCCTTAACTATATGCTTAAAAAACATGTCCATGAGAATTTAATGTGTGGGCTTAAGTATATACGAAACGAATTAAAAACCATCCAAACAGAAGCTATCTATTTTATCAATGGGCATTAAATCCTATTTTCCTTTGTCTAAGATTTCGTACAAAAATGGCGAATGGATAGTATGATCTTATTATTTTGCATTATGATGTCTATCACTAATTTGATGTATTAATGAAACACATTGCAACATTATTGTTGTATAATGAACAAGTTGTCAAGCGATTCTAATAGCTACTAATTAACTATTATGCAATAGCGAGCACGCTCTAGAGGTACATAAATGGTTCGTATCACTTTGGTAAAATAGTTACCATGTGAAAATGGTTGTTTTCATATTATCTACGAAATTTTAAATTACTTATAATGGTCACGATAGATAGGTACTTTTTTTGCGAGCTTTTCTCGCCATGAATAATCATCATTAGTTATTCATACATGCGACAAGTATTTTATGAGCATCAGTTCGTGATAGTAGCTATGTCTAACCATTGAATTGGTTAATCATGTTAGTGTCCACCTACTAAGATTTTAGATACGATTTAATATCAAAACAAGTCATGTTGCCTTAGCGTGTTGAAGTATTTATAGTTATGAATGTAAAGCAGTGTTGCGCAGTCGAAGGCAGCGGATAGCGGACGTGAGGTGAGAGGGAGGAGGGGGAGGGGGAGGGGGGCAGCCAGCTGACGGCCGCCAAGCAGTGAAAGTGAGCCTGCGCCTGCGGCCCTGCGCTACAAGACCATAAGACTTGTGGACTCTATAATAGTAACCTTAGTTTACTTATACGAGTATGAATCGATTTTGCAGGCCTGTTTCGTAGAAGTTTTACTGGACTTACCGTCTGACCGACCGATAGATCCTTTTCGTATTAGCAGCTTTTGGCAAGCAATTTTGGCAACGGTCATTTAATGTAGTTGTAATTCTTTAAAGTTCAATGGCGGGAGTACGTCCAAGTACGTCCAGCAAATAACTCTAGCTTAATAAGTAACAATGAGAATTATATTATATGGCGCTTTCTGCAGCTATAAATAGACATGTTGACAAAGACCGAAGCGACAGATTTCTTTCTGAACGTATTTACATGCTTTTCGCGCCGTGATCGTGACCTCGGTGCGCTACTTTCCTGTGCTTGAATAAAGATTGACTATTTTACTCAATTTGCGAGCTGCAAGTAGATTATTTCTTAATCTTTGAAAAGCGTTAGTAGTAGGTACTATACTTAAACTACGCGTATTTTTATAAATGAATCAATCAACCATTAGACAATAGACAATTATAGTTCTCAAGTTATAGCGTGACTAAGGGATTCAATTTTTAACCCTTTTTTCAATCGCCGGATATAGTTTAACTGACTGTGAGATAGCTTTTGTCAGGACGTCGCTTAATATTAGGTACTTCTTATTAAATACATCATGACTTTTGCAATCAGTCATCTTATCTTTTATCAGTCAGTTAAACTTTATCCGTCAATTGAAAAATCAGGGCCAAATCAGACAAAATGATCTCACATTTGGTACCTACATAGAGGGTCTCCGGATATGAGATCTGTTGAATCCAAGTATTGTCCATTATAGTGCGATAGCATTGGCGGCCGTAGGCGGGCATTGTCCAGCGGGTCGAAGCCTCCGAGTCGCTGACCTTGGCGCGCGCCCTGCGCCGGCGGCGCCGACCTAAGAGCAACGTTCAGCCGCTGAATTGTTTCAGCTGAATGACGCTTAAATTGTTACACATAAGGTATAAACTAATGTGGCAATTTATGGAAACAAAGTCAGAAACTAATTAAACTCTTAATTAAGTATATCAGTTCGGTTGTAGACAGATTCCGGAAGCAAGGAGGTTTCGTTCGTTCAGGCTATTCCAGCCTAAGAGCTCTCGTAAAGTTTCAGATCTGAACTCATAAAATCACATAAGACATATATCATAGTAGGTATTCCGAAATTATTGTAAATGGCCCTGTTGAGAAATCAAAAATTTCGATAGAATTTCGAAAAATATTTTCGACATTATGTTTTATTTTCAGGATACCACAATAAAACTCAAATAAATATTCCCAATGTAGGGATAATAAGAGGAAGTAAAACGTTATCACCAAATGTTGAAGAGTGCCTCGCCCTCATTAGGTATAATGACAAACTGGATCTTTGTTTATGGTTTTATGTTTCATTTAATGGCTTAAACCTTATATGTTAAAATTTGTAGGCACATAACTATTTCGCATTTGCCGCTGAGTTTTACTTTTATAATTAACGCTTGATTCGGTTTGTTTTAACATCAATTATTATTATGTTAAAGAAATACAATTCATTCGACTCGACAAGAAGAAGAAGACCTATTTTATTGCTTCGAAAACTTCTTGAATATTAAAATATGAAAATAAAATAACAAAAGATGTTAATCAAAAGGAAACAAAAGATTTTGTAAACAAACTAAAATTTAAATCGAAGCAAAAAAAGGTTTATGTCGTCTTCAAATGTCCATTTTATTTGTTTAGCAGCATTAGGCCTCTGTATTCGGCAATAAAGTTTGCAATGTTCTGTGGAGAATATTAAATGGTGGCAGTTTTCGACTTGCACTCTGGTGCAAGGGATGAATGACCGGCAAGGTCGGGCTCGCACGCAAGGAATGTGCTTTGTGGTGAACGCATGATTCACGCACAGATACTGGGAGACAGCTAAAACAAGAAATAATCTATTTATAGACTAAATCCTGGAAAGGTTTAAGATACGCGTGACTTTTATGAACACTAGACCCCATTTATCACTCGCAGGCCAACCCTCTTTGGAATCAGTTCTCACACTATAAAACCACTCATCGTTTGGGTGGTATTTTGCTCACGAAATACCAGATTAAATGATAAGTTAGTAAAAGCGCTGACGTTCATTTGGTAGATATCTTTATTATAATGACTTAATACACAGACAGTAATAGCAAACGTCTACCTACTAGCTAATTGAAGGATGTAAAGCTAAGTTTTTAGAATATCTATATCTGTCTAGCTATCTTACAGACCTAGATTACATAGTCCTTAAAGATATGAGATAAATTGTAAAATAATGATATTAATAATGTTTCCAATTATGTATCATCGGACTTCTACTGAATTAAAAACAAGTAGGTACGAGACATGTCAGAGAGATTTATTTATACGTAGTTACACCTACAATTTTCACGATTTCGATTCCTAAATTAATACAATGTATAGATATTACTTACAAGCAATATTTTCAAAATATTTTAGGTAGGTATATTAATCCATAGCATACCTATTTCAAGGCTGTATACTTTTTATTTACGTTTTATTTCTTATTTTTCTAGGGTGTTAAACAAAGATGGCGGCGTCGGGAGGGAAGCGACGCGAGGAGGGGAGCGACAACTCGGACGACGAGCTCACCCCCCTCGCGAACGAGATCTATGGCGGCAGGTTGGTACTTTCGTTTTGTTGTCCATTGTGCAACAGTGTTCACGCACGGCCGTCACCTCGCGGGCCCATCAATCATAGACCTGTTCAATATGACACGCAGATTGTACCTACACAGCAACGTTACCTTTATGCAAGTCATATTGAAAAGTTTAAATTGTATTCATATGTTGCTAAGGTCCGCTTGTATGTTCACACCAGATATCAGAATAAGAGAAATCAAAATGACGTCCATATCCTTTACGTGACGGACAGAATAGTGAATACGAATAATATATATGTTATGGACCAAGTGATTAATGCGGGCATTATTTATAATGCTAGGGCATTATGAATAATGACAATTTCTATTGGGCAAAGTGATAATTACTATCTAAACTTCATTATTTTATCACATTGCCGGTCATTATTACATTGCTACTTGGCAATTAGGCAATTTGATAATAAAGCAAAGGGGAGTAATCACTTACTTATTCGGAGATCGATGTATCCGTTAATGTTTTTTTAACCGACTTCGAAAAGGGAGGAGGTTCTCAATTCGTCTGTATGTATATTTTTTTATGTATGTTCACCGATATTTCCGTCAATTATAGATGGACGCCAAAAATTTTTTATTTGTTCAACAGATGACACTTCCGAGGTGATCCCATTATCACCAAGTCAGGATCTGATGATGGGATCCGGGAGAAATTGAGGGCAACAACCGAAAGTTGTATGCTCATATGGTGATTTTGTTACGTAATCATATCCTACTCAGGCAATGCTTTCGGGCGTCAACATCTGGTGCTGATGATGAAGCCATAGAACTCCTTAACGGTTAGGAGTTAGGGGACAGCTCTGCCATTGGTCGATGGGAACTAGGTAGTAGTATGTACTTATTCAGGGCTAATAGGGCAGCTGATTTGATAAGTAATTTGCTTGATTCTAGATCGCAAAGTCTTCACTTGACTTAAAGCAAAATGTTTCTTTCCTAACTCGTAAAACTCTTAAGGTCATTAACTAGCCTTTATTAAAGTTCACAACACATTAACGCAACTAAAAATCGAGTAACAAAAGGACTTTTAAAAAAAAATTAAACAACATTGGGTTGCAACATTATCATGTTCTTAAAGGGAACAAGTAGGTATACATAATTTGGAAACTTAGTAATAGTAGGGTTCCATTTTACACCCGTTAGGTACGGAAACCTTATAAAAATGAAATGGCAAACGTCCGTTATCTCACACCAATAACCCAGTTATCCCGTACACAGGACCTCCGTCAATTAAATAACCCTATAATTTAGTTCCCATCATTATGCAATAGTGCTGCATTTGCCGAGTAGGTATTACTACTGAGGGCGTCGACTTGGCCTGTGTATCACATACACATATTATATTATCTCAGGAGTGGATGGGCTTGTACTTCCACGCAAGCCTTACAGAGGATCAGGAGACTGCGAAATAGTTATAAAATATGTTTTTATTACTCTGCCCAAAGGGTGATAAACAATATTTATAATGCCCGATCAATTTGATTATTTTAATAATGATTATCAAATTGCCCTCTCATATTGGCCATTTATCAGAATGCCCGGGCATTATATATAATGCTACATTTATCACTTGGTCCATAACATATATATCTATAATATTATAATATTTATAAATCTGTAACATCTTTTTTATAAAATGTAAAAAGGTCGAATGATCGATTATAGTGCGATATCACAAACTAACACTTAAAAAGTTGAACAATGGAACTGGCAAAACCTTCAAATTGCCTTGAAAACGTATTACAAGTACTAACATTCAGTTTGTACATTTGAAATGCATTATTATTCACTTAGCTCTTGAGCACATCGTGCATATTTATGTATGAGAGAAAATTATTTAAATACTTGACTAGTCATACAAGTCTTTGTTTTGTACCTGTACCTACAATATATCGGAAATTGGCTGTAATTTTAATGTAGGTATGACGCATTTCAGCAAGAATTTTGAAGAATAAGTTAATGATCATTATTGATTTCTAGCTGTGTTGTTTAAGATAAAATATACATAGCAAGTAGGTACGTATTATATCTAAATGCGAATGCGCTAATCCTTAGGTAGGTATATATGTAATTAAACTCTAACAAGAAAACAAGAGTTCGTCGTTATTATTATTTTAGGAAACTCGTACAATGGTATAAGTAGGTAGGTACACAATGAAAACAGTAGGTACAGCCTATGTTTGGGTCATTTTGGTAACTTTTAGAAGTAATTATTCAAGAGTCAGATGCTTAAACTTGTATTCATTTTACATCCAAAGATTACCTCAAACTTAGAAGAGTTGATTACGCACGGTAGCAATGTTAATAGCTCTTGTGATTGCCTTTATTGTAGTCGGATGTAGGTATTTGTGGGAGGGACAACGGTTAATTATTACGTGAGATGCGTTAGCGGATTCTCAGCTGTATGACATCACCGCAGGCTCCAAATCTTACGATGACACGTCATCGCAGTCAATCGGGTACTGCGTCACTTTTAATGGGCTACCCCATGTCATCGTTTATCAAGAACACATACTTCAGAAGTTAAGTTTCATAACTATAATGACGTCATGTTTTTATAACGTCTGGGAAAATTACTTTCTCGTATCTAGATACTTGACTCAAATGAAGTACCTACAATAAAATTAGTACCTACCTACTTAATATTATAAGTACGTAGATGCCTTTAGCCATAATTTTAATACTTATCTAATCAATGAGATTTCCGCCCCACTGAAGTACCTACATAATACCTACAAGATAAAAATAGGTGTCAAGTTACTTATCTTATACATAAAGTTTGAATTTTCTTATTATGATTATGATCTCTAAATACGCATACTATCAATAATGTAAGAACTCTAATGTATTCATAAATTAAAAAATAGACAAGACGTTGTCTATCTTGTTTGTCATTGATTTTAAAATATGTAGTAGAAAAAAATCACGAGTCACCTTCGTGAAGATATAAATTAGCAAATAACACGGTGACATTAACAATATCATTACAGACTGGAACCTATTTACAAGTTATGAGCACATAGCAATGCGCTTAGTAAGTTGGAACTTGCACATAGTGACGCATTATGTAGCCATCGCGGCTCTTGTGCAACAAACGAGATGACACGATCAGTTCCGCTTCCCATCTACTCTCACTCACGAACTTCGGTCGAGACTCGAGATTTTATCGAACGATGAACAGTCTGAAAACTCCGTCAGGTCCGAAAGTGTTGGAATTAAATTAAACATTCCATTGCCTTTTCATAACGCTGAGAACAAGTAGTACCTATGTAGCTGTATGTACCTTCTAGGGTACGTAAGTATAGTCATCTACCTACTAAAAGTTTTACAGTACAGACTCCGATTTGAGCGTGACTTATTTGTGTTCAAGGTTGAAAAAGCATAAGAACGCATGTGCTTTGTTGTAGTGGATTGACTACAACAATGATTTACTAGTCCCAATACATTACATCAATCCATCTGTATATTTCGAGATTAAAGAAACATTCATAATTACACATTAATTTATACGTCATATAAACTCCACCTGTTTTAAAACGAATATGTGCCTGTACGACGCATGTATTCCAATTAAAAAATACATAAAAATTTACATCCTTGTGAAAAATGCCGCCGACGGCAAAGATATTAGGTACTGTTTTAAATTCAAGCTTTATCTACATTCTCACTTATAAGGCTATCTGGAAAAGTGTTTTGTTGAGACAAAAGCTAAGCCGTGAGGTATAATTCAGTTATTGTGTTGTGTATTATCTAGCAGAGGTCGTCTCACGTTCGTTGGGCAGCGGCGGCGGGCGGCGCGCCCGGAACCCGCACAAATGCCAAGGTTGACAAGTCTGACGACACAACTTTCGATCAATCGACTGCGCCACATTTTTGCGCCCCACTTTGCTACGCGGCCTCAGTCTCACACGACGCTAGCTAATGCTCACAGTATCGGATCAATACGATCGATAAATTGTGGACCATTAAATCTGGAGCTTTTGTATGAAAATGACAAGACTAACAAAGAGCTTTGCCCATGATTTTAATTTAGCTTTTTTAATGTACATTATGGTGCCAGAAGACGGCTACCGCCGAAGAGGGCGGCCCCGGAAAAGATGGTGTAGCGATTTGGCCCATCAATCAGACGATTGGCAGGCTCTAGCTTTAGGTAGAGAACTTTGGAAGGATTTGGGGGAGACCTTTGCCCAGCAGTGGGACAGCACAGGTTGAAAAAGAAGAAGAAGATGTACATTATGACTCATAAGCAAGACATTAATGTATCAAGATAACTTTAGTGTTTTGAACGCATAGCTAGGTAGATCGATAGATATGATAGATAGATATAAATTTTTATTTAGACGAGTGCCTAAATATACGAATATAGGCACGAGAGCTTTTTATAACATAGGTACAACCTATCTATCTAACGAAGAAATGTTAATTAATTACATACCTACTTGGCACAAATATGTTTCTCACATGTAGATATGTTTGTATAATTTTGTAATATGTACTTGTGACTAATCGATAGCTAGGTAGTTTCGATAATACTAACTTAGGGACAAGAAATGAAATTCAAATACATTACTCGTACCTCTGTGTATATTGTAGAAAACCTGATATATTACCTACTCTTTTAAAACGTATTCATCATGTGTTAACTCAATGAGTGAAACCAACTTAAAACACGTTTATATCAGCGTAAATGTTCTTAAATATCTTATACATAAAGGTCAAAATTGAAATGTATGAACGGCGACCGCATACGGGACATGTGGGGTCATCCGTGATCTGAATATTGTGTGACAACGGTCCACTAATGTCCTACTACTGGTAACATGCAGATAATCAGATTTTCAACTAATTTATTTCTGTATTTGCTGTTGGTCGCGGCTATGCCTGCGCACATTTAGTGTTTTTGCTGTAATTTGACTGGCTCGATGGCTCATTTGGTAGTGACCTCTGCCTTCAGAGCCAAAGGTCGTGGGTTCGATCCCCGCACAGTACAAACATTTGTGTTTATGAACATGTCTGTTTGTATAGGTCTGGATATTCTCTATGTTAACCTAATAGGTATTTATTTACAAAAAAAAAAACCGGCCAAGTGCGAGTCGGACTCGCGTAACGCGGGTTCCGTACAAACCTGCAAGGTTTACAAAGTTCGTTCATTACGACAATCGAGTCATTTTTTTTCACGGGTTAAAGGCAATTAGATCTAAGTATTTGATATGAATTTTAACTTGATAGCTCTACGCGTTCATGAGGAAAAAAGTAATAAGTTTATATTTATTAAAAAATATATATTTTGTAATGTAACTAAAAATTTAAGGATTTCGGAATTTTTCCTTTATGTGTGCTATAAAAACGTTGCTTCATGCCAAATTTCAAGGTCGACTGGAAGTACCCTTTAGGTTTTGATTCCCTTGCGAGTACTTGAGAGTTTCAAAATATGCAGCTTAAATTGCTGTTTCTTTTGATTGCGTTGATATAGAAGTTTGATTTTGTTACAGCTTAAAGGTATTATAGACCTGAGTATTTGGTATGAATTTCAATTTAATACCTCTACGCGTTTATGAGGAAATGGGTAGTAAGTTTAAAATTATTAAAAAAAATATATTATGTGATGTAACTAAAAATTTATGGTTTTCGTAATTTTTCCTTTATCTATGCTATAAGACGTTGCTTCGTACCAAATTTCAAGATTCTGAGTTCACGGGAAGCACCCTGTAGGTTTTGATTCCCTTGCAAGTGTCGAAAATTTGCGGCATAAACGGCTGTATCTTTTGATTGCGTTGGCTTAGAAGTTTGATTTTTTCACAGCTTCAAGGGACAGTAGACCTGAGTAATTGATAAATTTCAGCTTCATACCTCCACGCGTTCCTGAGAAAAAGGGTCTTGACAGACGGACGGACGGACGGACAGACAGACAGACGGACAACAAAGTGATCCTAAAAGGGTTCCGTTTTTTCCTTTTGAGGTACGGAACCCTAAAAAAGTATCTAAGTAAGTTTATCAGTTGTCTAGTAGGTATCCATAGTACAAGCTCCGGCTTAGTTTTGGGATAGATGGCGATGAGTGGCCCAGCGTGGCATGTCTTGGGTTATTTATTTTAAATACCATTATTGTGGCTTGTTCATTAAAGACGGACGGATTCAAAAAGATATGATATCGCGGATTTTTTAGATCTACATCTACCAATTTTTGTAGAACATATGCCGCAACGTACCGATTTTTCATCCTATTTTCAAAATTAAAACGGTTTTTGGGTTAAAATACAAACGTATTAATTATGAAGAATTAAGCTTTAAAATGACGTTCTAGTATGTACTTTCGAAGCTTATTCAATACAAACTAGATATTAAATGTGTGTTTGAGTAGCTAACATAAATATAGGTAGTTTAGGTAGGCTTCTCCGTCCAAATTTCATAACACAGGCGCGTACGTTATTTATTAAGGCCTATCAATATTAGTGACATTGTCTGACATTTATTTAATTCTATAAAATAAGAAAGTGACGTAATAACATGGTGCAACTGATATGGAAATCTGTAAGTGCTAAGTGTTGGTAAGCTCGCCCAAACGCGGACGGTCGTCGACCTCCACTCGCCGGGCATGGGGCAAATGAACATAAGGAGGTGACGTTTCGCATAACAAGTAAATTATACGATGTTACCAAATGGTGGGACCTCACTGAACTGTGTGACTTAATACTGTTCAAACATACAAACACAAACAAAAATCGAGTAGGTATAAGTATAAAATAATAGCGTAAATGCATATCTTTTCTTTGGCTTAATGAAAGCTCATTTATAATTATGTAAGTAATAATAATACTTTCTTCTGAAGTTCTGACCGAATTTCGGGCATAGTGGCCCAGGTGATATTAAAGTGCGTCCATTTCTTCACTGTATGGATTTGGAGAGATAGGGCATAGCGAATCATAGCTCGTATTGAGCCGCCCGTCCGGGGAAGGACCTCTACCCAATAAAATGCTGAAGCTAAATGACCTCCGGGTCGTGTTTCTGCCGGTGAGTAGGGTTTCCGGAGCTCGTGGGGTTTAGGGTTAGGCCGGCATGGCGGTGGCAACCGACAGGTAACTGACCAGTTACTTGCCCGTTGTCACAGCGACATCGGCTTCTCTTTCGCTTTCCATCAGGGAAGCCATAAGTCGAGCTATTATAAAAAAAAAAGTCTGTAGGTACTACGAGTAAGTATAACGATAAACCGACACGACCGGAGAGCGGATAGAGATCTGGCGAAGAATAAACGGCTTAACATGCTTTTCAACGCACAGGAGACACGGGGGCGCATTATTCCTGTCTGAGGCTAAATATAATTTTTTTTACAAAAAGAAAGTAGGTAAATTCATCAGTTGTATAGCCTACCCATACATAGTAGCTTCGCCTTAGTTTGGGACTGATTGGCGCTATGTGGCCCAGGGTGGCATATCTTTGGTTATTTATTATTATTAACTAATACTTTAAATTGGTATTCAAATTCTTTTGAGAATGATGTCATATCCGTATCCAAAAAAAGCTAGGTCATATTAAAACTTCCATGATAGTCATAAAATATTTTTTTAGCTCTTTTAAGACAACATGGATATTCATTGCAAATAAACGGATTTAATGTGTAATTTACATAAGTGGGTTTTGTAGATTATGATGTCAATGATTGTGTCGAGCCTCACATAACTTGCGATTATTTTATTTTCTCTTCATAATGCCATTTTAAAGATTTGTATAGGTAGGTATTACTTTACACGAAATAAAACTTTTGTGTGAACATGTGACTAATAGATAATGCTGGACGATAATAGCTAAGCTCATTTAAGTAGAGCTTACCACAAAAATTAAAGGGGCGTAAGGGAGCGACCTATCACCTTTTCGCTCCAAGCCAACCTCACCTGCCCGTGGTGCGTCCTGCCGAATAGCGAACGGGGCGCTGGCGACCGACTGGTGGCGGTTTAACCACTACAAATTGAAGGCGTAGCTAAGTACTACAGACCGATGACGGGCAGCAGCGTCACCGGAGCGAGAAGCTACGCCCTGCGATCGCCAACCCGCCTGCCCAGCGTGGCGATTATGGGCAACTCCTCCTTATGAAAAAGAAACTTAAGCCACGGCCCCCAGTTCCCGGCGGCCCCGCTATCCCTGGTCACGGTGGCGACCACGGTAACGGCGGGGCGGGGGGTGCTAAAAATCACCGGGCTACGGCAGGCCACCAAACCAAACTGACCCTGGCGACATACAACGGACGCACTTTGAGGCTTGACTCGCATCTGGCACAGTTGGAGGTGGAACTCGGGAAAATTAGGTGGCACATACTGGGGTTATGCGAAGTCCGAAGAGAGGGGGAGGACACCATCACCCTAGAGTCAGGCCACCTTATGTACTTCCGCGAGGGAGACCAAATTTCCCAAGGTGGCGTGGGGTTTCTGGTAAATAAGTCCCTCTCCGACAACGTGGTGGAAATGTCCAGCGTGTCGAACAGGGTAGCGTACCTTATCGTCAAGCTCACCGAGAGGTATAGCCTCAAGGTGGTGCAAGTGTACGCACCGACTTCGACACACTCGGATCATGAAGTGGAGGAAATGTTCGATGACATATCGAGGGCCCTCCACTTCACTACCAAGGCCCACTACAATGTCGTGATGGGGGACTTCAACGCTAAAGTGGGAGTACAGACTTGCAGCGAATCGGTAGTAGGATCCCATGGTTTTGGAGTCAGAAATCATAGGGGGCAGATGCTCGTCAACTTTCTCGAGCGCGAGGGGCTCTTCTTGATGAATTCTTTCTTCAAGAAGAAGCCCCAAAGAAAGTGGACGTGGCAAAGCCCCGACGCTATGACAAGGAACGAGATTGACTATATCATAGCGGACAACCGGCATATATTCAGAGACGTTTCCGTGATCAACAGGTTTACAACCGGTAGCGATCACAGACTTGTCCGAGGCTCTCTGAATATCGACTTTAGAGCCGAACGCGTCCGCTTGATGAAGTCAAGACTCCGGCCTACTCTGCTCCAAAGCCTGGCGGGGTCTGAAAAGTTCCAGTTAAACCTGGAAAGCCGATTCGCTGCCGTGGAAACCACAACTGACGTTAACCAGAGACTCGGAAATGTGGTTCGAATCCTCAGGGAAGAAGGAACGAGATTTTGCAACATGCGGCGTATGGGTAGGGAGTCGAAACTTTCCGAAGAGACCTTGGGGCTAATGAGGCAACGACGTGAAGACCCACCCGTCACTTCGTCAGGAAAACGGACTCTAAACCGAGAGATCAATAAGCTTGTACGACGGGACCTCCGACGATTCAATACTCTTTTGATTAAAAGAGCTATTGAACAAAATCGGGGGTCTAAAGTGTTTGTACAATCTCTTGGAAGAAGCCACCTGACCAAGTTGACCACAACAAGTGGAGAAGTTGTTGCCTCCAAGCCAGCGGTCCTTTCGGAGGTGGAAGACTTCTACGGCCGGTTATACGCTTCGCATGCATCTCGACCTGATCCCGAAAATGAGGATACTAGAGCCACGTTAACACGCCATTTCACCGAAGACTTGCCAGAAGTCAGCATTGACGAAATCGGGATCGCTCTTGGGCAGCTGAAAAATGGAAAAGCCCCTGGAGAGGATGGCGTAACAACAGAGCTTATAAAGGCCGGAGGTAAACCCGTACTGAGGGAGCTCCAAAAGCTTTTTAACGCTGTCCTACTTGAAGGGAGAACTCCGGAGGCGTGGACTAGGAGTGTGGTTGTCCTGTTCTTCAAAAAGGGAGACAAAACCCTATTGAAGAACTATAGACCCATTTCCCTTCTAAGCCACGTCTATAAGCTGTTCTCAAGAGTGATCACGAACCGTCTTGCGCGAAGACTCGACGAATTCCAACCGCCGGAACAGGCTGGATTTCGGAGCGGATACGGCACCATAGACCACATCCACACAGTGCGGCAAATTATACAGAAGACCCAAGAGTATAATCAGCCTCTGTGCCTTGCATTTGTGGACTATGAGAAAGCCTTTGACTCGGTGGAAATCTGGTCTGTTCTGGAGTCTCTGCAGCGATGCCAAGTAGATTGGCGATACATCCAAGTGATGAGATGTCTCTACGAAGCTGCCACTATGTCCGTCCAAGTACAGAATCAGCAAACAAGGCCTATACCGTTGCATCGAGGAGTGAGACAGGGGGATGTCATTTCCCCGAAACTGTTCACTAATGCAATGGAGGATATGTTCAAGACGCTGAACTGGAAAGGACGTGGCATCAACATAAATGGCGAAAACATATCTCACTTGCGATTGGCAGACGACATCGTCATAATGGCAGAATCGCTGCAGGACCTAAAACAAATGCTGAATGAACTGGCTGACTCCTCTATGCGCATCGGCCTACGGATGAACTTGGATAAAACCAAGGTCATGTTCAATGAACATGTTCTACCGGAACCGATTGCAGTACACGGCGCCGTCCTCGAAGTTGTTCAAAAATATATATACCTCGGGCAGACCCTGCAGTTGGGTGGTAACAACTTTGAGGATGAGGTGAATAGGAGAATTCAGCTAGGCTGGGCAGCGTTTGGGAAACTACGTCAAGTCTTCACATCGTCGATCCCACAGTGCCTAAAGACGAAAGTCTTCGATCAGTGCGTCCTACCGGTCATGACATACGGAGCCGAAACGTGGACACTAACGGTACGGCTAGTCCACAAGTTAAAGGTCGCTCAGCGAGCTATGGAAAGGGCTATGCTCGGCGTCTCTCTCCGGGATCATATCCGAAACGAGGTGATCCGGCAGAGAACCAAAGTCACCGACATAGCTCAACGGATTAGTAAGCTGAAGTGGCAGTGGGCTGGCCATATTAGCCGCAGAACCGATAACCGTTGGGGTAAACGAGTTCTGGAGTGGAGACCGCGTCTCGGCAAACGTAATGTAGGACGCCCTCAGGCCAGGTGGAGTGACGACTTGCGCAGGACGGCTGGCAAGTGCTGGATGCGAGAGGCCCAAAATCGATCAAGGTGGCGAACATTAGGAGAGGCCTATGTCCAGCAGTGGACTGACACGGGCTGATGATGATGATGATGATACCACAAAAATTATTCGTATGAATGGTTATTAAACTCAAATAAAGTTAACGTCATAATGACCGTACTTTTTGATATCGTCATATCTAATGTAGGTACGAGTCGTTAGTTAAATTATAGGGCTACCTTGCTGGTTTAGTGGTCGGGAGTGTCATATAAGCTAAGAACCGAGATTTCAACCCGGGACGTCTTGGTCCTTATGCGGCACCACTAAATAGTAGCATAGATTAATACTAATATAATACAAAATTCGTGACGAGACAGACTAATACAAATTCTCGTGGATAATAATTATGCGTTTGTCGATTACCGATTAAAACTCGTTTGTTTTTTCCATCTCATAAAGTTGAGACCTAGAATATTCTAGAAATTCTCTATCTCTATGTAACATCAATAAAGATATTTAGTTTAAAAATGTCGGTGTACTCTATGTACTTTATTTTTTGTTTTCGATAACGGTTAATATAAGTATATCGAATATCGTATACCAATACGATTTTATTGTTTGAATCGTTAAGAATCTTAGTTTAATTCATCAATTAAAATAAATCTACAAACATTGTATAATGTATGAACTAAATTGAATTACATATCTATATAAATTCAGTGTGTAAAATAGTGAGGAAGCGTCAATGAAAATACTTCTAAAGTAAATCCTTCACATTCCTTGCCGCAAGAACAAAGGCAGTTCATGTCAGTAAAAAAAACTTAATACACAATGTTTTAACATTACTATTTGTTACACAATTTGCATTCGCGGAATCTAACTCACAATGCGGCTATTTGCAGTTGGATTCTGTTCACGACTCCCATAGATTTGCACTTTACAAGGTTAATCTTATGAAAGTAGCATTGGATTTGCAATCTTTGTCGCGTTAACTAAAAAAGTAGTTATTCCGCTATATGGATGTTTCAACATTGTTTCATGCCGCATGTGCTGTATTGAGCTTTCGCAAGCGTTCGTGAGTTCGAGCGACATTGAGCGATCTATTGTAGTTAGTTAGAATGCGTCTGCGCAGGCTTCGAAGGCGCCGCGACTAGACATGCGCTCGCCAATCGGGATCGTGTGCTTGGAAGGTCACTGCAATTTATAATCGCACGATTTTGGACTGGACGCCGATATTTTGTGCTAATATCAGGTTTTAGTTGTCGGATTATTTATCTGCGTTATTTGATTTTGAAGACCTAACAAATTATGCATTCAAGGATTTATTTAGCTGCCATCATTGTGTTGAATAGAGTCATTAATAGTCATTATTTAACACGTTGAACGCCACCGGTGCTCACCGGTGACCGTCAAACAACAGTTATTTTATTGTGTCTAGTTTCTCGGCAGTCAATGGTTTAAATAGCAAAACTATAGTTATCTATTCAACTAATAATATGATTAGCTTATTATGAAGTTTTGGAATCTTATAATAGGTACATCATAACATATTAATAATGATTATAATAATAGTGGTTTGTCCAATACCTGCAAATACGAAAAAGCATAGGTACCTACTAGGTAGTTCTATTTAAATGTGATTAAATTATTTGGTAACGTCCAATAAGCTAACCATGATGCTGGATGTCTCTATGGGGGATCGAGACTGTTTACTCAACTGATATGAAATTCTAAACATTTAGGTAGGCTGTGGTGAGAAATCATATGAATATGTATAAAGAACCGTTAAAAGTTAAAAACATATTTGCTAGGCGCTACGCATGGTTATTCGCGTTCATTTATATACTTATGACGAGATTATGTTAACACACCCAAATCTAAGGGATAAGAATCCCGAATTGTTGGCTTCTTTCAGTGAATAAACACGTTGAAGACCATATACTTAGTTAACTGGCAAGCAATAATGTTCTAATGTTTTTGGGCAGTTCAACGATTAAATTATGTGTTTTGTTTTCAAAAATTACAATTTCACGGTTTCGTTTTAAAAAATTACAATTTCATGTTAGGTATTTTAGCAGTTGACATTGAACGGGACCCTAGCATAGGTAGAGTTTACTATTATTTAGAAATAAAATCAATGTTGATGTGTAATATAGGTACCTACGTAAAGTTACTTTCATTCGAGTCAGCGAGACAACTATCATAATTAGCTATCCGACAATATAATTTCACATAGTCAGTGCAGTAGAACGAACAACCTACCCGCACAATGGTTCAATTTCTTCACAATTCAGACAAATCGGTTATTTTTTTAAGAAATTTCAACGGGTATTTTAGTAATTTATTAATTACGTACTATTGTACAAGCACATTCGATAAGTTATTGTTGCTCATCTGCCAGCTGTGTCCCACTACGTGCACGGTAGAAGATCTTTGCAGGGCGAGCGACAAGGGCATCCAGGTCGCCAAGTTTTGGACTGGTTTTGTTTGAGGTGGATTGCCATTGACTCGAGAAGAAGAAGAAGAAGAGTTATTGTTCGGCGGCCGAATTAGCAGTAGATAGAGAGCAGATTACTGTGTTACATACAATTAATATTACAGTGGATAATATTATTTTAGCTTACCTACTTAATACGAATAAGGTGACGTATAAGTGTAATAGGTTATTCATTTACCTACCAACGTATGTTTGGCTCGTGGGCGTGGACTTAGCAGACAGATAGTCATTTATTTTTCTTAGGTATTGGAAGTTTATTTATATTGTAGGTTTCGTTTGTAAAATAACCTACTTTCAACAAAGACATGATTTGTTATGGACTGGGTATCCGGTTTCGTAAGGAGGTATAGTTATTATTTTTTTATAGCAGCATGGGTTTGGTACCTACTTACATAATTATTAAGATAGGGTGTACCTACTAATTAAATGCTTATACAAAAAAACGCCGACGACCTAAATAACTCATTAGCTACAATCTCCCGTGCTATAAATACCAGACCATCCTCGGATGCGTCTTCCAGAATGAGCAAGTAGGTACCCACGTCCATTCACAGTTTCTTCTAACAGTTCTTATTGCCATTTTTCTATGCTTATCGTTTTTGCTTGGAACTCCCAAGTGGTATAGAAATTAATATTCACATTTTGTCCGTCGGCTGTCGGCGTACCATAGCGTATCACAGTCCGGTGTGGACGCGTGCCGCCTCACAGCAGTCGTCGTTGCGATCGCCACGTTCGCTGTCCTGTAACGATGGACTATTGAACGATATTCAATCAGGGCATACCCCAATATTCATTCTATTCAGAGTTTACCCCATGTTTGTTAGATGTGAAGTGATATTTCTCTATCACCAAAGTGAAATCAGTTCAAATGGCCCAGTGAAATTTCTGTGAAAATGAGTGAAAACGAACGGAGAAGTTTCTACGACAAAGAACACACGGATGAACCGGTCTACGTAGCCAACAACAACAACTCTATTTACAGTAATGGCACTCTGCACTATTGCAGCATTTACAGGTAATTCGGATGCGGTTGTTCGATTACGGCTATTTTCACATCGATTTGCATAAATCAGTTCAGCTCTATTGGAATGCCGTAATGTCCGCCTGCCACTCAAAAGATTACAAGGCGGTTTCCCATCTACCATTCCATTATCTTTGTTCCTGCCTGCTTACGGAATGTCTGAAGCCTGTTTTACATGGAAGATTTGATGTGTGCGATGAATGTTTACTTTAAAAGTGACAATAAGTTATGTTATTGGTAATAGGCAAGTCCTTTATTTATATTTATTTAACTGTAAAAATGTAGATGACCATAATACAATGTGGTCCACTTTCTACAGCTATAAAATTGACTACACCTTCCTACTTTGGAATAATAGGACATAATGTGAATAACATAATATACGATTTTAAAGAAGATAATTCATTTAACTTCACATTGAATAATATTTGGCATTAATATTATGTTTACAAGCGACACAAATAACAGTTATCACCACTTTCTAATGTGGTATGGACATGCGACATTCCGATATGCGGTCGGTGTCTCGCAGTGAATGAAGTTTTTTTTCTTCTAACAAGTACTAACTAGGTAATATAATAGCAAAATATTCTTCATTAAGTAGATATATCGGTTAACTTAGAGATAATGCCTGATTTTAAAAAATACCCGATACAACTTAACGGACTGTTCAAACGAATTATTAACGTTCTATTTCATATGGAAAATTTATTAATTAATACTTTTAATTGACTATTTCAGTCAAATAACAAAAACTTTTCAATCTCTCTAAGACATTATAGCCTTTATTAATAAGTTAATATACCTAATTGTTACTTTGCGAGGAAGAGTTGTAACTAAGTAGTTCACATTTATTAAATGTAAAGATCAAGATAAATATGATTTCTGCAACGCTTTAAAATTTTTGAGACTTATATATTAGCATTAAGCATTGCTGAAAAAGTAGCTGATTCGTGTAAAACATAAATAATATCGCTCGTTATACAATTGCTCGCAGGCCACAGGCTAGCGCTGCGCGGGCGCATAGCGGCGCAATGTCTAATTGGGTTACAGAGTCGCGCCCGCTCCGTTACCCGCCTTACGTAAACACCACTGTCACAACGGTCATGCCAACCACGATAGTGTCGAAACATTCAGCCGCCCCCTAACAATAGGTAGCTGTCAATTTATGGACGAAGAACGTAGGATACGTAACAGGGGGCGGCCGTTGTTGACACATTGCATAGCAATAGGAGGGTACCACCGAATAGTTTGTACCATCCAAGAATATTACATAATAATAAAATAAATGACAAAAAAGAAAGGTAACATTTGGAATCAGAAGTAAAATTTTCTGGGGTCCAGATTCTGATTTACCGTTCTCAGGGATTTTGTATGAAGGCGAATCTTAATATTTTATATTACTCATAATGCAGTGAAATGTTTAATTTCATGCTTGGTTAACTGAGAGCATTGCTAAGTGCACCTATTTTTAAATTTCTTTAGAATAGCAAATTTTAAATTTTGCGTTGAAATATTTTAACTTGCAACTTTTACAATACAATTCTACCACGTAACAAACACGTAATGGGTAAGTAGGTTGGTGGTTGACATAAAGCCATTCAAAACGTCAAGGCCACTCGGAAACGACTCGGAAGGAAGTAACGTTACACTAAAACTAGGTACACCACATACCGTTTGCTCGGATTTCTCTCTCGCTGATTGCCGTGTGAAAGTTGTTTTTCTTGCTTTAACACCGAGGGCATTCATATGCAGTAGTTGGCTTGCATCGGTATATGCTGGATGAGAACTAAGAACAATAGCAAAACGATTATAAAGTGTAAATGAAGCATTGGATTGATTCATGGAATTGTACCTACCTATAAATCGCTTTCCCGTGAAATATTGATCTGTCTCTAATCTGATCAATTAGAGAAAATTAGATCTGCGGTTCAAAAAAACGAATACTACGTAGGTTTAAGGTAAAGTTAGTACTTACCTATCTATATTCTTATTAATCGCTAAACATATCGATATATTTTTGAGAACTAGTCCAGTGTTCTACCTTAGTGGCGCTGTCATCTATCTATTTAGTAGGTTCATGTAAAACTCACAATCGGTTCAGAAGATAACCAATTCAGTTATCTTCTGAATCCTTCAAATTGATGCGATGCGAAGCTGAGAGCGTTTTAGGAGACGGGACGAAAGTCCTCAGGACTTTTGTACGTTATATATAAAACAAGAGAAAACATAATTCTATTTCATTTGAGACACACGATTGGTGTGTATTATCCGATCCATTTACTTACTTATTTTTTTTTTATAATTCCAGTCAAAGAACAGTACACGAAACGAAAGGATGGGACGTGTTCAGAGAGTTCCCGCCGAAGCAGGACAGTGTGTCCATGGAGACGCAGAAATGGTTGGAGTGCACGGTGCGGTTCCTCAAAGTGCTGGCGTACCTGGTCACCTTCGTGGTGGTGCTCGGCTCCGGCGTCATCGCCAAGGGGACGATGCTTTTTATGACGTCACAGTTGAAGAAGGACCGCCGGTTAGCGTATTGTAATAGGAATTTAGGTGAGTGACTATTAATTAGTTTCCAGTAGCCGTATGTAGCCTTATACGTTCCCGAAATTACTTAGAAGCCGTAAATTACCATCATAAATAAGAAAGCTGTGCCAGTATGCAAAACATTTACAAATATAAAGTCAACAGTGAAAATCAAGTTTGTAAAAACCTTTGGAAATAAACGATATGGGTACTAAGTTTAAATAAAAATAAAACTGTATTTGACATGTCAAATGGATGGAAAAGCACCTTTAGGGTCAATTTAGTATATCTACTTACCAGCGCCAAGTCGAAGCGCATCGAAGCGTCTATCCAACACTGAACATAAGCAAATTCAACCTTAACTTAGGTACACTCACAGAGTAACGTCCAGTTTATTAGAACTTGAACATTAAAAAAAAAGTTTTATTATAACGTTAAGATTGTCATTGGTAAAAATAACTTTTATTTTCCTTCCAATTCCAGGTAGAGATAAGCAATTTGTAGTGAGTTTACCAGACGAGGAGCGTGTGGCGTGGATGTGGGCCATATTAGTGGCGTTCGCGATCCCAGAAATAGGCACGCTCATCCGATCAGTCAGAATATGTTTCTTCAAATCGTCCAAGAGGCCATCATTCACTCAGTTTGTAGTGGTACGTATAAACTACATAAAGTCATAGTCATAGCGCATTAGATCGACCCGGCGCCTAACCAGCACTGCCTCGCCTCGAGTGGTTAGGATTTTGAACTACTATGGAAAAATTTTAACAGACTTCTAGAATATTCGTGGATCAAGCAAAGTCCCCTTGTTTGCTTCGTGCTCGATGGCCACGTGACTTTCATTTGTTGGCCATGCGACATCCTTGGCCATGGCCCGTTGATGACAAGAGGTCCCTCGTCATAAACGAGTGAACGTCGATCGACGAGGCAGATGCTGGACGGTTGCAGGGTGGGTCTGATGAGCGTGAACCTTTTAATTTAACCGAAAAGTTACGTCGATTGTTTTATTTTCAATCCTATCAAAAATAAATTAAACCGTACCTAAATCTCTTTTTCAGGTGTTCATAGCGGAATCATTACACACTATTGGAATGGGCCTTTTGTTTTTCGTCATCTTACCAGAGTTGGACGTGGTAAAAGGAGCTATGATAACGAACTGTCTGTGTGTTGTGCCCGCTATACTCGGGTTACTATCCAGAAATTCGCGTGACAACAAGAGATTTGTTAAAGTTATAGTGGACATGGCAGCTATAGTTGCACAAGTGACGGGTTTCATTGTGTGGCCTTTGTCGGAAGATAAACCTGTACTGTGGCTCATTCCTGTGGCTTCTATATGTATATCACTCGGATGGTGGGAGAACTATGTGACGCGGCAAAGTCCTATTGGTACGTATCTATATGTAGTAGTCGTTATGTATTAATCTCAAGAGAGGTAGGGCATAGCGAATCTTCGCTCGAATTGAGCTGCCCGTCCGGGGAAGGACCTCCACCCTATAGAATACCGCAGCCAAATGACCTCCGGGTCGTGTTTCTGCTGGTGAGTAGGGTCTCCGGAGCTCGTGGGGGGTTAGGGTTGGGCCGGCATGGCAGTGGCAACTGACAGGTAACTAACCAGTTACTTGCCAGTTGTCACAGCGACTTGGGCTTCTCTTTCGCTTTCCATCAGGCGTGGGGAAGCCATTATGTCGAGCTATTATATTAAAAAAAAAATCTTCTAAAATCAATAGAATTCTGGAAATCTTGGTAGATAAAAATGTAGGTAACTTTTGAAAATGATCGGAATGAGGGGGAACATCGAGTCCTTCCGCCACTTTATACAAATATTTTGTATTTTACGTTATTTTATATTATTTTCAGGTGTAATAAAAAGCCTAGGAAGACTTAAAGATGAACTGAACTCCTCTCGATACTACACCTACAGATTTATGTCAGTTTGGAAGATCGTTCTGTTTTTGATGTGTTGTCTCTTCTGTATATGGATGGACGGCGACGAGCCCTCGATGTTCTTCCAACTGTATAACACTGGTTTTGGACCTCATAACATTGTTGTAGAAGAGGTTTGTATTTTTTTCTTTTATTTTTATGCAAGGCCGCCTCTAGACGAGCAAATTTGATGCCTGATGGTAAGCAGTCGACATCGCCCATGGAGTTGCGGGTGCAACTCATATCGAGTTCTGGGGTCGCTGCCGGCCTTTTAAATATGAGTACGCTCATTTCTTGAAGGCTCCCAAGTCGTAGCTGTTCGGAAATACTGTCGCAGAAAATTGGTTCCACAAAACCAATGCGCAAGGCAAGAAGTTCGTCATAAAGCGTACAGTGGAGGATCGCCAACCATCATACATGACTCATATTCGATTAACTCACACTTGCCTATATTTTAATAATAATTCTAATATTTTCATTATTATTTCAGGTGCAAATTACGCTTGGTGGCACATTAATTCCAGATTTAGCAAACGTGACCCTCACAGGAGATTCTGTAGAAGTAGCAGCCGTATACAAATCGGCATACTATGTAATGCTCATTCAGATATTTGCGGCCTACTTCTGCTATATCTTCGGAAAATTCGCTTGCAAGATCCTTATTCAAGGTTTCAGTTACGCGTTCCCTATCAATCTGGTCATTCCTTTAGTAGTCAACTTCTTGATAGCCGCTTGTGGTATAAGGAACGGTGATACGTGCTTCTTCCATGGTACTGTGCCAGATTATCTCTTCTTCGAAAGCCCTCCAGGTAAAGCCCATTATTTTTATTTGATTACTATCATACTAATTTTTGAAAGAATTACGTCTTATAGAAGCCTTTCCTTTTGCAGTATTCACGCTCAGCGATTTTGTTACGCGGCAAATGGCATGGGTATGGTTATTATGGCTGTTATCACAGACCTGGATCACAATACACATTTGGACACCTAAAGCTGAACGTTTGGCAGCTACAGAAAAGTTGTTTGTAATACCAATGTACAACGGGTTACTTATAGATCAGAGTATGGCACTCAACCGGAAAAGAGACGACCAGAAGGATGTTAAGACTGAGGTAAGGACTTTGTTCTATAAACTTACTTTGTTTTGGACTTTGTTTTTATTAGTAAAAAACATCGAAAAAATAGAAACATAGACCCCTTAAATGACCTAAAGCTGTTATTCTAATATATACCTATTTACCTTCAAACTTGCGAGTTCAGTGTTATAGGTGCTTATTAAGTATTCATATTTATTTTCAGGACCTAGCTGAAATAGAAAAAGAGAAGGGTGACGAGTATTACGAGACCATATCAGTTCATACAGATAACACCGGCACCACTCCCAAAACAGTGAAGTCGTCTGATCAGATCACAAGAATATACGCTTGCGCTACTATGTGGCACGAAACTAAAGATGAAATGATGGAGTTCTTGAAGTCTATTCTACGTCTGGACGAAGATCAGTGCGCTCGCCGTGTAGCTCAGAAATACTTACGAGTTGTAGACCCTGACTATTATGAATTCGAAAGTAAGATATTACAATTTAATGAAGAGCTTTTAGTAAAATATGTAATTAATTTTGGAATAAACTGAACATAAACTTATTTTTTCAGCTCACATTTTCTTGGATGACGCGTTTGAAATAGCAGACCACAGTGACGACGATTCTCAAGTGAATCGATTCGTTAAACTTTTAGTGGACACTATCGACGAAGCCGCTTCAGAAGTGCATCAGACGAATATTCGAATTCGACCACCGAAGAAATATCCAGCGCCGTACGGCGGACGACTGTCATGGGTTCTTCCGGGAAAAACTAAAATGATTTGTCATTTGAAAGACAAGGCAAAGATTCGACACAGGAAACGTTGGTCTCAGGTACAATAATTACCTAATTATAGCCGACCATGGAATCAATCCTTAGTCATAAAGGTTAAGGATGTCATTAACTTAACCGCCGTAAGAGTAAGATTCACCTCATTTCCAAATATATTCAAGTCTTTTTAATTTCCAGGTGATGTACATGTACTACTTGCTCGGCCATCGTTTGATGGAGCTCCCAATATCGGTAGACCGCAAAGAAGTGATGGCTGAGAACACATACTTGCTGACCCTGGACGGAGATATCGATTTCCAACCTCCTGCTGTCCGACTGCTTATTGATTTGATGAAGAAGAACAAGAACTTGGGCGCTGCTTGTGGCCGTATCCATCCTGTTGGTTCAGGTAATCATTACTGACGAAATTTTATTGATATTGATGACGCAGAAAAGTTATCTACTTTCATCATCATCATCATCATCATCATCAGCCTCTATCACACATAGGCCTTCCCGAACGTTCGCCACTTTAATCAATCCTGGGCTTTTCGCATCCAGCACTTGCCAGCCATCCTGCAGCAATTGTCACTCCACCTGGCCTAAGCGCGTTCTACACTACGTTTGCCGAGAGGCGGTTTCCACTCCAGAACTCCTTTATCCCAACGGTTATCGGTTCTGCAACTGATGTGGCCAGTCCATTGCCACTTCAGCTTACTGCCGGATTATTTCATTTCGGATCCCGCAGAGAGACGCCGAGCATAGCCCTATAGCATAGTTATCCATTTTAGGACGATTTAATTAATTAATTAATTATGATTAGTCTAATCATCACAGTAATTTCAGGTCCCATGGTGTGGTATCAGATGTTTGAGTATGCTATTGGTCATTGGCTGCAAAAGGCGACTGAACATATGATTGGCTGTGTACTCTGTAGCCCTGGATGCTTCTCCCTCTTCAGAGGCAAAGCTCTGATGGACGACAACGTTATGAAAAAATACACTCTACGATCTGATGAAGCTAGGCATTATGTACAATACGACCAAGGTAAGATCAACGAGAGTGTATGTTTGTTACTTTCATCATATACATTAGATGGTGGTCCCCACTGCATAACGCTCTGGCGTCGCGGTACGCATTTATTCAAGTCAATTTGGTTGGATAGAATCTGCGTGCGGGATTTGAATCTGACAAACTGTTCGGTGAAGTGTGCAATTACCATTTACCTACGTAAGCCTGTTCTTAAAGTACCTATGGAAAATACGTATTAAAACCTTTTTTTTTTTTAATTTTGATCACCCATGAAACCTTTGATTGTATCAATATCTCGACATAAACAAATTGAATAAGGTTGTCCTGATGAAAACTTGTTCAGATTGTTGCTTACAAAAATCCTATCCTATGTTACAGGGGAAGATCGATGGTTATGTACGCTGTTATTACAACGTGGCTATCGTGTAGAGTACTCGGCTGCCTCGGATGCCTACACGCATTGCCCAGAAGGCTTCAGCGAATTCTACAATCAGCGCCGTCGGTGGGTGCCCTCCACTATCGCCAACATTATGGACTTGCTAATGGACTACAAGCACACGATTAAAATTAATGACAACATTTCTACACCATATATCGCTTACCAAGTAAGTACTAGTAATAAAACGAAGTGTTTAAGCTTTCTCAGAAAGGTGGTCGGTGAACTAAAACTGGCATGTTCAACACATTTACACTACGGTCAGTGAATAAGCGCGCGGCGTGGCGTCGAACTGCATGAAAAGTCTACCTGTCTCTCTCGCGCGCGGTCTAGCTTATGAGTGTGAAGGGGACAGTTATAGTTTTACTTTTGCTACTGAATAGTGAAATTGTATAAGTGTGAGTACTGCGAACGTGCCAGCTTTAGTTCACTGATCTGTAGGGTGCAATGCGAAGCTAAAATTAATGTCAAAATTATAGGGATAAAACGGAATAAGTAATCCTGAGAGGATAATTGCTGTCGTACATGTTTTTGTTATTATGGAATGAACATTTGCGCGGCTATCAATGAATTGCTGAAAAAATAACTCTATTTTTTTCAGATGATGTTGATGGGTGGTACGATCTTGGGCCCCGGAACTATATTCCTTATGTTGGTGGGTGCTTTCGTGGCCGCCTTCAGAATTGATAATTGGACCTCCTTCGAATACAACCTGTACCCCATTGCTATCTTCATGTTGGTTTGTTTTACGATGAAATCAGAAATACAGGTAACGGACTATTTCTCTTGATACACAAGGAGCTCATAAGAAGTTATTATTTTTTACATATTGTACATTGAATTTATTGTTCTTTTCAGTTACTGGTTGCACAGATATTATCGACGGCATACGCTATGATCATGATGGCTGTAATCGTCGGTACTGCTCTACAGTTAGGCGAGGACGGTATAGGTTCTCCCTCAGCTATTTTCTTGATAGCTCTCTCAAGTTCATTCTTCATAGCAGCTTGTCTACATCCGCAAGAATTTTGGTGTATCGTGCCCGGTATAATTTATCTACTATCAATTCCTTCTATGTATTTACTTTTGATTTTGTATTCGATCATCAATCTGAACAACGTTACGTGGGGTACTCGTGAAGTGCAGACTAAAAAAACTAAAAAGGTTTGTTATATTTCACTTCTTTATGTATTTTTTTGCCGTTCAGATAGATAGTATAAAAGTTATTAATATTTTAGGAAATAGAACAAGAAAAGAAGGAAGCTGAAGAAGCTAAGAAGACAGCTAAACAGAAGTCGTTATTAGGTTTCCTACAAGGTGTTAACAACAATGAAGACGAAGGATCCATAGAATTTTCATTTGCTGGACTATTCAAATGTATGTTCTGCACACATCCGAAAGGCAACGAAGATAAGGTGCAACTGTTACATATTGCCTCGACGTTGGAAAAATTGGAGAAGAAAATGGATGTCGTAGAAAGGTGAGAAAGTTACAAATAACAAAAATGTTCTCTTTTTTGAGTTCAACACGTAATTAAATATTCTCATCTTTATTCTAGGACTGTTGACCCACATGGCTTGAATAGAGGTAGGAAACTATCGGTCGGACATCGTGGCAGCACTAACGGCGATCACCAATTGGATGCTCTAGCTGAAGGCCCAGAGGATGACAATGGCTCCGATTCGGAAACAGACACTCTTTCGACATCACCGCGGGTAAGGAAACATATCTGTGAGACACCTATAAAATAAAAAGCGAGTCCTGGGGAAGTATAAGACAGTGGGTCGATTACTCTACATTTGAAGTAGGTACTTGATATTCGAACATACCTAATCAATCCTATAGTGACAGGCTCGGTGGCTCAATTGGTAGTGACCTCTGCCTTCTGAGCCAAGGGTCGTGGGTTCGATCCCCACACATTACAAACATTTGTGTGCATGATCATGTCTGTTTGTATGGGTCTGGGTGTTTTCTGTGTATAATATGTATTTATTTACAAAAAAAATATTATCTAAGTAAGTTTATCAGTTGTCTAGTGCCCATAGTACAAGCTTCGGCTTAGTTTGGGGCTAGATGGCGCTGTGTGGCCCAGCGTGGCATGTCTTGGGTTATTCAATCCAAAAGTATGAAATTCTGGGCAATACGCTCCAAAAACAAAAAGCTAGGTCAGGACAAAACATTTTATTGCTCGTATGCTGTTCCAGCTTAAATGCTGATCCAAAATGAATAAATATAATTTTGTTACTAATACTGTGTTGTTTTTTATGTTTCAGGAACGTCGAGACGACTTGATAAACCCTTACTGGATAGAAGATCAGGACTTAAAGAAAGGAGAGGTTGACTTTTTAAGCCCTTCTGAAATCCAGTTTTGGAAGGATTTACTGGACAAATACTTGTTCCCTATTGACGAAAATAAAGAAGAAAAGGTAAAGAGCCTATTCGGAAGTAAAACATTGCTTATAATTTTGCAGATTATTCCGATTTTTTGAATAAGCTATTTTAGAGACTCCAAGAAGACTTTGGTTTTAAAATTAAAATGATTTACAAGATATAATTTGTATAAGATAGATCCAAACAAACAATCACAAAAATATAATCATCATTAGATGAGTGCTAAAATATCGTATTGTTCTATAGGTTTCATTTTTATGAATATTAAATGATTAAGAATTATCTTTATCGAGTAGGACATTTATTTTAATATTTAAAAATTTTGAAGTAATTTTAAATACTCTTGCAATACAATAAGGAATATGCATGACTTTTTTATGGATTTATTGAGATCTTTTATCTTCCAGATACATAAATATCGAAAAAATTTTAAACTATCTTTTCTATTAAGCGAGTTATAAAGCGTTAAAGTTATTGCTTAGACAGAGAGATCGCGGCGGATGACGTCACGTACCGTGAGCGCCGTACTAACTCCATAGAAAAATCTGTTTCGCGAGAGAGAGATATATTTGCTTTCAACGACTGTATCTCGCCCATTTTTCAACCAATTTTGGTTTTGTTTTCACTGTTCGTAGTAGATTTTGATCAATTTTACGATAAATTAGTAAATACCTGAAACTATTTTTCATGCATGTTCCCTATTAACAAAACAGTGGTTACCTAAATCGGTGTCATTATGATATTGTTAGATATAAAACTATTGGTATCTATCTAATGTAAAATTGTATAAATACAGCAATTAGGCATTTTATCTGAATCGTTATATCAATAACATCAATACCAAGACTAATGATAACTTCGGAATAATGGTGAATTCGTAGTGACTATTATTTTATGATTTTTATTTACATTTTTGTTTGGATTTTAACATGTTTTGTATTTCAGATTCCGGAAATTACACCACTTACGCATTGTGATTATTTGTGCATTTTTCTAATGTTACATATTTTGTGCTGTACTTTATTGTTACCAGTGAAAATATGTTACACGGCAAATTCCTACAATCTCTTTTAACACATTTCCCCTAATTTTAGGCCCGTATATCCAGGGATCTGAAAGAATTAAGAGATACATCTGTCTTTAACTTCTTTATGATCAATGCTCTCTTTGTGCTGATTGTATTCTTGCTACAACTGAACAAGGACAACCTCCACTTTAAATGGCCCTTCGGAGTTAAAACTAATATAACGTATGACGAGGTTACGCAAGAGGTAACGTGAGAGACCACTATGTAGCGGTCAGCCTTCAACGATGACTCGGGACTTCGTATCAAGATTCAGCACTTTACCAGCTCTACAACATGATTTCACCCGTCTCCCAGTCACCCTTGAAAGCTGACGCAGTTTTAATAAATATTTGCTTTTTTATTGCATTTTCCAGGCTCGCATTGCAGGCGATTTGATAGAGCTTCGAAATAAATCAGTTTTTGCCTTTGTTATGTTCAATGCTTTGTTCATATTGATCGTATTCTTATTGCAACTCAACAAAGATCAACTCCACGTGGATTGGCCTTTGGGAATAAAGACAAATATTACGTACATCGAGGAAACCGGCGAGGTATAGCCAAATGTTACCACTGACTGTGTGTCACTTCACAAGTCTAACGACCTTCTTCTAACCGGTCTGTCTTGGGATGGCACACCAGCATGGAGTCCCTGCGTTGAGGAGACAACAACCTGGGCGACACTTTAATGTTTCCACACAAATTCTAATATCCGAGCCCCTCTGAAATCCCAACCTTTAGATGAGATTAGTGAACGCTAGTCGCAACGTAACAATCCTCTATCCGGGCAGTAAATCCTGTTGACGCAAGTACATATTTGCGATGAACGTGTGATTTACCGTGACTATTAATATTCTTGGTGTAATTTATAGTCGTGGAACACATCCAATCATATTTTGCACTCTCCAATCCCTATACAGAAGAGATTAATATTTCTATTCTGTTATTAAGGTGGCGGAACTTCTTCTATTAAACACGGTATCAGGGTTATTGGTTTCCTTGTACATAATGTATCACAGAAGACGTGGTGATTTGATTAACACTCTAATTACTTTGTCTTCAATGTGTTTACTCAAAAACATAGTACAATTTTAAACAGTATATTTGAAGAAAATACTTCAATGTAGGTACTATGTTTTTGTCTATGTATGTTGTTTTCAAATTTATGTGCATCCATATGTGATCAAACTTCGTTTCACAATTTTATTTAACATTGAAAAACAATTTGTGCACTTGTCTTATATGTATAACAAAATACCATTTTCCTATACAAATTCTTAATTCTTGCACTATTTTTTTATAAAATCGATACTAACATTCATTTATATCTACAGGTATTGATCTCGAAAGAATATTTACAACTGGAACCGATTGGTTTAGTGTTTGTGTTCTTCTTCGCGTTGATTTTGGTAATCCAATTCACTGCTATGTTGTTCCATCGATTTGGAACCCTATCGCATATCTTAGCGTCTACAGAACTGAACTGGTTCTGCACAAAGAAGGTATTTAGATTTCTTATTTTGAAATTAGATAAAGCTTCGACGAAGGACAAATTATTAACATGAACGTATTATTCCAGTCCGAGGATCTATCTCAAGATGCTCTTTTGGATAAGAATGCAATAGCAATAGTGAAAGACTTACAAAAACTAAATGGATTGGATGACGATTATGACAACGATTCGGGCTCAGGGCCTCATAATGTAGGGAGAAGAAAGACTATCCACAATTTGGAGAAAGCCAGACAGAAAAAGAGGAATATTGGAACGCTGGATGTCGCTTTCAAGAAGAGATTCTTTAATATGAATGCCAATGACGGACCAGGTAAATAGGAATTGTCATTTAAGAGAGGTAGGGCATAGCGAATCTTCGTTCGAATTGAGCTGCCCGTCCGGGGAAGGACCTCCACCCTAAAGAATACTGCAGCCAAATGACCCCCGGGTCGTGTTTCTGTCGGTGTGTAGGGTTTTCGGAGCTCGTGGGGGGTTAGGGTTGGGCCGGCATGGCGGTGGCAACTGACAGGTAACTGACCAGTTACTTGCCCGTTATCACAGCAACTTGGGCTTCTCTTTCGCATCCATCTATCAGGCGTAGGGAAGCCATTATGTCGAGCTACTATAAAAAAAACCACAAGATACAATGTCCTCATCATATCGTATCATATCTAAAGATAAAGTCGTGACAGTTAATTTCAATACTTTAAAATTTTAGGAACACCAGTTCTAAACAGGAAGATGACATTAAGAAGAGAAACGCTGAAAGCCTTAGAAACCAGAAGGAATTCAGTGATGGCTGAACGAAGAAAGTCGCAAATGCAGACACTTGGTGCTAATAACGAGTATGGAGTTACAGGAATGGTAAGCACTATTTACGATAAATAATTATGATTTGTTTTACACTTATTTTTAGGCTGAATTTATTTGAGCATTATTGCAGCATTCATATACCAGGAAATGTAATCAATCCGAAACACATTGGTATACACAGAAAGTTTTGATATCACTATAGGTTGATGGAAATGAAATGTTATTTACAAAATAACGTGATGATGGTCTAGAAGTGAATGCTAAGTTAAGACTATCACTATTATTACTTGCGCAATAAAGAACAATTAAACCATAATTTTTACATTTGTTATTGTTACAGTTGAACAACAATTTAGGCGTGCCAAGACATCGAACTTCCACAGCTAATATTTCAGTGAAGGACGTATTCGCCGAGCCAAATGGAGGACAAGTCAATCGAGGCTACGAAACTTCGCTGGGCGACGACGAAGACAACAACTCGATGAGGCTCCAACCGAGACAGAACCAAGTCTCTTTCCAACGGTATCAATGAGCTCGCGAGTCATTGAGCTGTCAAAAGTACTGTTAGAAACGTGTACCTAGTTTAAACAAATGTAGATACTCATTTTATTTAGTAATTATTCTATTAAATTCGAATTTTATTTTTATTATGGACAAAATCATCATTGCTTGTGATATTTTTGTACTCTCATATTTTAAGTGATGAAGCAGGTTATTATTGCAATCACTAAATACCATTTTAGATAATTTACAGCTTTATTCATAGAAAGTAAGAACTTATTGTACACTGCCACTAAACATTAGATAAGTTTATACTTTTTATATGTTTTTTAAGAAACCTGTCATGATAAATTACAAATACGAAAACTGTTTACTACTATCAATTATAGACTTGTTACAATTAAAAATCACAGTTTTTGACATATTTTACATTGCCAATCAAAAGAATCCAGCATTATGCGGTTTTGTACAGCATATTGACTTAATAAAATTTTTAAACCAAATGACTTACTTAATTTTCTAAGAAAGACACAAAGTCTGTAAGCTTGAACAACTGATCTTCACTGGATGTGTGGAGCGGTGCTGGTTGCGTTGGAGGCTGCGGGTTCACTGTCACTCCATCGTCTTTTATTACCCATTTGCGATCACGGCAAGCATGGGTTACAGCTTCCTTACTGAGACCAGTCATAGATACTACTGTGTCAATTGAAATGGAGCTGTATGAGCGACCGATTAAATTGAAAGCTCTTTCACGAACTTTTTCTGAAAATAAATAAAAATAATTACAAATGGAATTCTAATACTATAAAGTGAAAGACAGTTTATTTAATTTTGTTTGTTAGGTTCATGTTTCACACTTTATCTACTGAATGCTACCTGAACCACTTGGTCCCTCCTGATCCTAAATGGAAGGAGTATGGTGGTACCTTTCATACAGGAATAAACATACATTATTCATGCAGGTGTGTGTGTGTGTGGAATAGTGTCCTCCCTGAATAGTATAACTTGGGACTTTTAAGGCTTATGGCTTTTAAAGGAGTGAATAGGCGTTATCAGAATTAGTGTGCACCATCCTAGGCTGCATCAGTACTTTCCATCAAGTAAGTTTACAGCCACACACTCTCAGTCATCAGATTAATTTTCAAAGCATTTTGCATGGCATCTGTTATTTGCACTACATATCCAAATAATTTATGGCTATAAATGAAATTTAATCAAAAGTTTTAGTAAGTATTATAGTACTTAAGTGTAGTAAGTAGTGAAATACAATCAAACATCAAAACTGAAAAGACTATACAAACAAAGTAGGCATTTACAATGGTGGCTGGCATTCAAGTGTTGTCTATGTATAGGTTTTTGAGTAGTGTGTCTGCATGTCTCATTGTAATGCCTAGTTAGTTTAAAGCTGCAAGTAATACCTAATTTAAAAACTTTAAGCGATCCGCATCTACACCAAGTCAACATAGATCTCTATGACAGCCTTTATCTGCCCATATATCTAGATATTTAGTAAAGTAACAAGTAGGTACATGACAACACTTTTAAATGAAAGTATCTTACTGCATACTTGTCTGACAAGACAAAGAGACGTTTTTGGACAAGAAATCTAGTCAGAGAGGGAAATCTATATATTTACATAACCCTCAAGGTTCTTTTTGCCACCAATTATGAATTAACATGTCCCTCTAAGCATATGACATTGGTAATTTCTATATTACCTCAACATGCAAGATAACAAAAAACATTATAAAAAAACTTCTTCTTATGCCGTGGCCACACAGTGGTGATATTTGCACCAACATAACCTTATGTACCCAATCCACCAATGTGTGTATGGGTACTTTGACACAATGAAGCCATTGAATGTGTTAGTATTGGGCATTGGACAGTGATTGGATGCAAAGTTGAATTCAATGTGTGGCTGCGGCATTACAAATAGACATTACAAACATAAAAATGGGAGCATTAAGAAAAAATTACCTTCTAAAGCCCTAATAATATTAGCTACTTCAGGTTCTGACCAATTAAAGGCTGCAATGGCTTGGTAAGTGCCAGCCAAATCTTTCTTCCATAGCTTCTGCCCAATAGCCCAAATTGCTGCTATTTCTGGGTTGCTGCTGGTGATATTTTGTGGAATTCTCTTCCACAGAAACTTAGCATTGCATCTGGAATAACACATTATTTAAACAATAGATTTAGACAGTTGTTTTAATATTCTTTAGAAGTCTACCTACATGTAAAAAATTAATAATATTTAATACTTACAGATCATTTTGATATAAATATATAGCTAGTAGTTGGGCATATGTAGAAGGTGATGCTACTCCTGTTGGTGCCTGGAAACAAATATATTAGTTTTTAAAGGAATTTGTGCTTGAAAACTGCATAACCTATAAATAAACAAAAAATATTTTCACTGCAAGTCATTTATATAACTGTGCATCAAACTTACCTCTAATTCTTGTTTTTCTAATTCTGTACAAGTTTTATCGAAATTCGTGATCATATTTCCTTTTTATGTATAACACCGCACAAACAAAAACAGTACCAACACCAATGTCATAAAATTTGACAGCTGTCAAATTGACTACGTTTTTTTTAATGATTTATGAAACATTAAGCCGTGAAAACATATGTTATACATTCTACCTACCCATAATGTGTTCATATCTCGACATATTAAGTAAACTATTTTTTCTATTACTAAACCTACATTGATTCGACCCCAAAGTAAGTTGCTTTATGTACTTGTGTACGGGTATAGCTGTATGTAACACGAAATTATCCATCACACGAAATATTTGTTCCGGGTGAGGGTCGAACCTATAATCCTTGGTTCAGAAGGCAGGGGTCACTAGCAAATTAATCTGGCCAAATTAACTATGGATAAGAATTGGTATAATGTCTCATACAAGCTGAAGGTTCTATAAATCGGTTAGATACATATTTTGTTGAGCTCCGCATATGGCGCTGTTTAGCCTTTAACTATGGCTTGGACCGGACGTGGAGTTTACTGCCCTACCTACTATTACAGATGCTTTGAATATTAACTTAATCATAATACCCCACAGCGATTGTGTCATAAAATATGCTAGGCTGGATCTGGGTGACCCCATTTTTTGTAATTCAATTTCACGGCTATTGACGGAGGGTTTGGGCGGGCTCGCCAGTCTACTTGTCGACTCGCGCTAGAGTGACGCAAGCGCACAATACAACCGGAGCTGATGGGCCGCTGAGTCACCCTTCAATATTGTCGTTCATAATGCTAATTTTCTCGTTATGCTTGTACCAATTTGCATCTTAATGCTTTTTGTTACTTGTACAAAATTGTAGACGATAGAATGGATAATAGAATGGGTGCTGTACTTATTTGCTTATGGCTCTGTGGCTTCGAAACGGACGATACTGTTGCAATGTTTATGATGGCCTCGGCGCAAGGCATTGTGTATAGCATCCTCTTGGGCCCACATTATACCGAATAATAAAAAAAATTGCGTTGTCTTTAAACTGGGCGCCCAAATTCAGAATTCCGATCCGGAATTCAGAATGGAAATTTAGATTTACAGAAATAATGCTTTACTTGCATACAAAGCGCTCCAGCATTTTATATGTAAGTAGACTGCACACATTCGTGCAGCCAGGCTTAAAGCGAAAACAATTTGAGACACAAACTTTTCTATGTGCAGATTGAGACTAGGACATGGCAAGTTTGCAGCACACCTTATGAGGTAAAGCTGATAAATTATAATATCTAGGGATGAAACGATACAAGTACCTAAATACAAGTACATACTCGATACTTTTTTCCGATACCAAGTATTATATGTGTCGATACTTTGAAATTAGGTATCGAGTAAGTATCGGTTAAAAGTACTCATATCAGTATATGCATATGCCAAAGTCAATGTTTAATTTTAGCATTGATTATAAAAATGAAAGTTTTTGAACGCATCCATTTTTTGCTGTGTACTGTCAGTACAGTCTGCGCTTTAAAATCTAACCCATTGGAGGAATGGGAAGATTTAAAGCCCGTCTTCCCAGCTTTATAAAAACAAGCACGCATTTTTTTAAACATAGTGGGTATCTCTGTACCTTGCGATAGGCTCTTTTCTAAAGCTGGCGCAACTATAACTACCTCCAGAAATCGTTTATCTAGCAAACATTTACAAAAATTAATATTTTTAGGTGGCACTACAAAATCAGACTTCTTTTTGTAATAAAATAAATTAATAAATAATTTTATCGTATTTTTGGTTTTGTTTTTTTTTTTCCAAAAACTATTCGATACGAGTAAGTATCGATACTTTTAAATTGATACCGAGTAAGTATCGATACTTGACGACCGATACAGTATCGAGTAAAAGTATCGACTCGCTCGATTTCAGCTGCCCGTCCGGGGAAGGACCTCCGCCCTATAGAATACCGCAGCCAAATGACCTCCGGGTCGTGTTTCTGCTGGTGAGTAGGGTCTCCGGAGCTCGTGGGGGGTTAGGGTTGGGCCGGCATGGCAGTGGCAACTGACAGGTAACTAACCAGTTGCTTGCCAGTTGTCACAGCGACTTGGGCTTCTCTTTCGCTTTCCATAAGGCGTAGGGAAGCCATTATGTCGAGCTATTATAAAAAAAAAGATACCTCAATGGTATCGTTTCATCATTAGTAGCTCACACAAAAAAAAGGACACAAACTTTTTCGAAAGAAGGCTTGCGAGTTAGTTTCAAAATTATGTATTTTTTTTCATATATTTTCATACTCGACATTAATTAACGAAAGATATGACTTACTTAAGGCTCAATGAATGTCTTGTGCTATAAGTAAAAGCGGATCTGAGAAAGAGAGGTGCAAAATGAAGGCGGTGATAAAGAAAACTTAGTTCACAGGTTAGTTTATTTCCCGTTTACAAACAGAAAAATATATTTTCTACTAGGTACAAGGTAGGGAAACAAAATTGTCTTTCTTCTTGAAAACCATTTTTTCTGGATTTTTTTTATTATGAATTGGAAATTGGCAACAACTAGGTAAGTAGTAGGTAGAGGTCAGAACGTATCCTCAAACCAGGTAGTAAGCCAAAACTCTAATATCAAACATTCTAAGTGAGTCATAAAAAGTTTACTTACGTATCTACAGCTTGTTTCCTGGATTGACTGAAAACATGAACAACACCATTTTGTTGTCATAGACAAAGGATTGTTTCGAAAAGAAGAGATCGTTTTTAGCATGGAAGTAATAAGTAGTACATAATACTTCCATGGTTTTTAGACATAAACAACGCAAATCTTCATTTTTAAAAGAGTATCTATGTAGTTTACATAAAATACTAAGCCTAGAAGTCGATAGCTTTTTAAAGAATATCAACTTTATTTCAAGGTGGGTAGAGTTTGAAACGTTTAAGTTCCTAAATTTTGGTAGGTAAGAACGTAAGCCTACTTCTGTTTTCGTATATTACTGTAAGAGGATTTAGGCCAAGGCTCCAAGCATTATTATGAAACATCTCCTTTGCATGTTTCGAGTGCATACCTTGGTTTCAGATAGGCGGTTGAACAGGGCTCGCATTATGTCTGACCCATTTAACAATTAATTGCGCAAGGTGTCGCGAAGAAGGAGCGTTACGTCACTTTCACTTGTTGACTGCCTGTCCAATGGTACAGTTGTCACGCTCCGGCGGTAACCAATGGGCTGGCCCACCGCCCCGCCTCGGTAGATAGGCGTGTTGGCCCCGGCCCAGATAACCGCAAACTGTCCCACGACAACAATAACAATAGCTCCACCAAACATCTACCTACTTTGGTAGGTACTATCCACTCACACTCAAGTACTTTAATTCACATATTATGGTTAGACAGCTCGGGAGTAAAGTAACACAATCAATCATTGCTGCATTCAATCATTTTGTCAGTATAACATTTGTTTTGAATGACACTATCTGTAATATCATCGTGGACTGTGTGTTTTTTATGTATGTGCTTGTTGATTTAATGTGAGTAACGATAGCACCTCTACCTAGTGTACTCTTCTGATCGAATTACGGCCACAGTGACAAATCTCCAAGGAGAATGCATAAATGCAAGTTTACCTACCTATTTTCTGTTATTTCACTATGATAGATAGGAAAGGTTTAAGAGAGGTAGGGCATAGCGAATCTTCGCTCGAATTGAGCTGCCCGTCCGGGGAAGGACCTCCACCCTATAGAATACTGCAGCCAAATGACCTCCGGGTCGTGTTTCTGCTGGTGAGTAGGGTCTCCGGAGCTCGTGGGGGGTAAGGGTTGGGCCGGCATGGCAGTGGCAACTGACAGGTAACTAACCAGTTACTTGCCAGTTGTAACAGCGACTTGGGCTTCTCTTTCGCTTTCCATCAGGCGTAGGGAAGCCATTATGTCGAGCTATTATAAAAAAAAATGATATTAGTTCGTGTAGAATAAATGGAGAGAGTACCCGCTACTTAAACTTAACGTACTCGGATGTAGGTATGCCAAGTGTCCCCACCTTATTACTGGCTACCAGAAGCTACTGAATGCTAGAAAATTGCAGTACCAACTTTTAACCTAACTACATATGTCATTTATCTGATTAATAATATCTTCGCTGCAACTTGGCTAACACGCTCCCGTGTATTTAGCTAGATAAGAAAAGGTGTAGCGGTGGTAGCGAGGTAGGTTGGTTATATTGGCATCTTCCTTCAAATTGGTTGGTTCAAATAAGTAGGCCTACTCTCAAGCCCATTACTTAAGAACCCAACTCGTGTCGATGCCTTACAGCTTATGCTATACACAAATAATAAATGGCCGTATTACTGCCATTTAGCAAAGAGGCGAATATTTTGTAACTGCGAACAACCTACTAAAGTGATATTTATTTAGTTCCATTCTTGTGAGACGAAGTACTTATTCGAGTAATTTAGTAACGGTTAGTAACTTTATTATCAGACTTCTTCAGGATTCGCCCTTCGTACGGGTTTATCTTCTTTTGGCGATAAAAGAAAACTCTTGCTTTCACATTTCATTACTCCGGATGGACTGTAATTCTTTTGTAAAATTGGTTGTTTCCAGTTTATTGAATTATTATTTTCTATGGTGGCTACGAGGCTTGGACTACGGTTGTTCCTGAATGTCAAAGCGAAGGCTTCTTTCTTACTGGTACCTACAGAATATTAAGATAGTCCAGTTGCGTTGAACATAGGAATTTCCCCAAGTCGACAATAACTAGGTATAACAAGTCCCATTAACGTTCGCACACGACATTTTATTTTCGTACAGGCTTCGGTAATGGACTTCCTTTCTTACATCAGCCAGGGTCATACGAGCTTTTAAAGTACACAGCAAAGATTTTTCTCCCATCCAATTCCGCCTGTTGCATCGTGTTGAAAGTAGGCTATATAATTGTCAGATTTTGGCAAAAACTAGATAGCTAGCATTCCGGAAACAAGTTTTTGTCAAGGCCTATAACTATAAGTCATTAATTATACAAATTATCTTTTTATCGTCTTCTTTTCATATCAGAATGCAGACAATGCCCAATCTGCGCCATCAAGCTCGCCAACTACCCATCCAGGAGGCATGAGACTTAAATACCTCGTTTTAAGATACTTACAGAAATACAGTGGGGAATCTCCTGTGGGGAGACTAGCCAAGTAAGCAGGAGATATTAAAGTACACAAGTGTGTACCCAACACATGTGCACTCGCTGTGCCATCAATCTCATAATCCGATGGCGACGAGATCAAGCACACGACCTTTGTTCGATGTAGGTGTAGCATGCACGAACATACAAACAGACACACAGCTACACACACTGTCAAATATCTGACAGTGACATCTGACACTGACATCTGACATTGACATCTGACACTGACAACTGTCGTCTCGTTCCTACACTTCACGCAAGGTGCGGGGTGGGAGGACAGTCAGTCTGTGTCCCACCGCCCGCCGAGTAAAGACGTGTTCGTGTGAGGATAGCGAGCCGATATCATTGGTACCATCACATTGTTCATTACTTTATTGTTCATGGTTATTTCATATGTGGATTAGTGTCTACTACAGTAGGTATGAGGGTTTTTAAGTTGCCGACTTCATGACTCCAGAGCTGCTGTTGAGTAGGTAAATAAAAATTACAGAAAAACCTAGTAACTCTCTCTGGTGCTTATTTCTTCTACCCTCTGGGTGCTATGTACGCGTTAGAATTAGAACCCTGCTTCATATGTGAATTCTGTGATATCCTTCTTATCTTCTAATCTCACTTATAAATGCAAAAAAAATATTTTTTATGGAATGAAGAGTAACAAACTCTTTTACACAAAACGTTCTGAACGGATTTTAATGAAACTTTTGAGTAATATACATCACATCACACTCATACATCAGTTTTACATACCTATAGGCTATGATTTATTAGAATATTTACGTGGACAGAGCGGCGGTGTGCAGCAGCTAGTGTACCATATGTAGGTACCATTTATAGCGTACGAAAAAATATTTAAAAACTTTTGTAATCGTTTCCAATCTGCTCGCATGCTGTGAACAGGTAGGTACTCCAAAAGCTTCACTCTATTAAAATTACATGTCGTATTGCGGTCAGCCGGTTGGGCCACGGCGCTCGCGGGAGTGACCCGCGACCTCTGCCGGTCACTCCACTCCCGCGCAGCGCGCAGCCGCTGGGTGCTGCGTCCGCGCCGCGCCGACAGCGCTGTGCAAAATCTGTAATTGCATTAAAAGTCGGTCGCGCTTCACGCTGCATTGCGCCCACACGTGCCGTCGACGGGGCCACTGATTTTTCATATTCAGTGTAGTAACGTTTTTCTGATGATCCGTGTCGTCATTACTGAGATTAATAGCCGTTTTGCAAAATCCTTAAATTAAGTAAACGGATATAATACTTACCTACTTATTTGTGTATTTTCTTGATTCGATAACAAACTTATTATGTCCGTTGTACCAATAGGCATATTGGTACAACGGACATAATATAGACAACGGTTTTGATTGAGATTAGGTAGTACTTAAGTAAATAAATAGGATAGAGCATTTGAAAGGATTTTTTTTCCTGATAGGTAGAGGTGATATTAGCGAACTTCCGGTTCAATGTAGATATGATTGCAAATTTTCTAATTTGTTTAATACTGAGGTAGGTAGGTAGTTAGGTAAAAATAAAATTATCGATATGACACGTTAAGGTAAATAAAGAGGGTAATAATAAGTTCCTTATCACAGTTGCAAAAGTGTTTGTTTGCGCCCATCCAAAACGATATGGACCAGTTCTGTGCAATTGCACATTTAAAATGAATAGCACAAAATTATGATCTCAACAAGCCCATGGCTTAAGAAAAGCGCCGAAAGTACATGTGTACGAACGCATCCAAAGTTAATGGGCATTAATTAATACAATTAGCCCACGGCAAATTATACGTAAAGACTGCAGTAATGAGCGTAAATTGAGGCAACTTTACACTTCTGATTTATTGTCTTGCACTTGCATGATTTCGACGAAAGAGAAAACAGACCAGTCCAGACGGATATTACGGACAGTATAAAATTGATAATGAATATTTATAAAAACTTAATCATGGCTCACTGCGTTTTCCAGCGGGTCACCGGGAGAAACCATTAATCAGAACATTTCCACTTAATCATGCAAATGTGGCCGCTTTTTTGGCCTTTAATTATATTTCACTTTATGTTTCTTATGACCTATTTAACTGAATAATCCTTACCCAGAAGTGGAAAGTGAGTATTGCAAACAATCGTCCGCTTACTTGCTTAAATACAGTACCTACTCTGTACCAAAGTATATCTAGTTAGGTACTTAAGTTATTTATATATATCTATATAGATATTTAAATATTAATAAATAGTGTAATATAGATGAAAGTGTACTTCGTGTTAATCAATTATTTTTCCCTTGTACCATCGTACAGTAAGCGCTACATTAAGTTAGACACCAACCAAGACACCTTTGTGTAGATTTTAAGAATACCACGACTGATCTGAACGAATATTACGCATTTAAAAGTCTATCTATTGACTGGCTCGGTGGCTCAATTGGTAGTGACCCCTGCCTTCTGAGCCAAGGGTCGTGGGTTCGATTCCCACCCGGGACAAACATTCGTGTGATGAACACTTGTGTTTGTTCCGTGTCTGGGTGTTTATAATTTGTATTTAAGTATTTCTTTGTGCTACCTTCGTTGTTCTGATACCCATCATACAAGTGCTTAAGCTACTTACTTTGGGATTAGAGCAATGTATGTGATGTTGTCTGATATTATTATTTATTATTTATCATGCATGCCTCATGCATGTATAAAAAAAATAGTTAATAATAATATGAAAAAAGGCGCTAGCGGTTTCTTGACCCACCGCGGCGCTATAAATGAACTTTGTAGTTATGTTTAGCGAATACAAACTTCAAGGTCTGTGACATCTCATTGGTTCCGAAAGTCGTTTAGCTTACAATGTAAATAAAATAGCCGTTTGAGTTTTGTAACATCGATTTGGGTATTATTTTGTAGTTTTATCACGAATAAGCTAATGAGATATGCTCATTTCAATCTCAATAGAAGACTGTATTTTTGGTATCTATGTAGATACGTAACGTAGGTGCTTGGTTCAATATAGTTGTAACAATTTGCATTTTATTATTTTGTGATCGATTCGTCACATTTGAATAGATATGACTTAATCACTGTGGGATGCAATAACAATTTAATATGCACATTTATGACGAAAACTGTAAGTGCGATTCACTAATCGCACCGCATTTACAAAGCGCATTCAAAACAAAAAAAAGTTCTCAGTTTGACCCGTTGGTTTTTAAGAATCGGTAGACTTTAACTTTTCACCACCATTTTAATAATAAACTGGCCAAATGCGAATAGGACTCGCGTACCATTCTCTATAGAGATGTAATTCTATAGGCGGTTCATTAAATACAGTCTTATTATTACAGACAACAGTTTTTCCTTATGGTACGGTAGGTACCTTAAAATGCTCGATATAGATACTTAACTGTAATTCAAAACATTTCTCACCTTTCCTAATTATTCTTCGTATAAGCTTTTTCATAACATGTATGTAAATGTTGAAACACTAATAAGTTTATTACATAGGTATACGCGCTCATCTGTATTAGTAAAGATCCCATTTAAGGCATAGGAGCGTGCTCAGAATTCGATTTACAAATTTACATCACGGCAACTACCGATTGCGCGAATACGAGCAAAAACTTTTCTATGAAGACTACATATTTATTTATTGATGAGTGCTTTTTGAGTTCACCGTAACTCGTAATGACGCAACGGTAACGAGCGCTCGCCGGGCGGCAATCAATATGGGTGACAGTGAAAAAGCAGCGACAGAAGCGCATGTTTTTTGACAGTTAACAAAGTGTCGCAACGGTGGGCCTAGCGTGTTTTGGCGTGTTATCGGCAAGCGTTTAATAAAACGGCGCTCGATGATGGAGTGCCACTAAACCGAGCGAGTGACCATTAGCACCTGACAGCCGGTGAGCGATCGGGCGCAGCTTCCGACGCCGACGCCGCCATTGTCAAGAAACAATGGCCAGCGAGCTATCTTTAATCACCACAAAATGGATTCTAATTGGATCCGCGGACTTAGTTTTTATTCAGCCATGGAGTGCCCGGCTAATCAGTCAATCCAAGGTTCCGATAGTGTAGGTGCGATTGGGAATCGTGAAGCTTTTTACGTTTAATTAAATATTAGATCCTGTATTTTAACGCATTAGCCTTGTAAATTAAACTATTTATAGGTACTTTCTCGAAATATATTTTTCAATCCTGCGTGGCCTTTATCCCTTTTTACTTTTTTCTTCCTGAATGTCGCCTGAAAAATTTGGAAACCTTTCATATATACCAAATTAATTTTGTTATGCATTTTAGTATATTTATTATAGCTTTTTTTTCAACATATATGTAAGTATATGATTAGGCATTGATAAAAATGTTTCTGCATGTAAATGAGTATACCAATGGCTATAAAATATATGTAAATAGTTACGATTATATGATGAATATAGTTTTAATAGCTCATGAATATAAATGTTAATAAATTCAGCTGCGAATAATAACCATTTTGTACGAGAGTGTGATTTTTGACACATCTCTTAATAAGACCGAACGGTATCTTTCATGTGTTTTAATTTAATTAAAAAGTGCAAGTATTGTCGCACGCAACACATTTTTGGGTCGATATGCCAGGCATTGCGCATGATTCTCGCCTCATTAACTTTATTTATGTGCTTTCGGGCCAATCGATAAATGTCCTGAAGGGCAGAAAAAATGTGAACTTAAGAATTTCACATCGATTAATTCGTGCATCAACCAGGCCTATAATCGTGACCGGGCTTAATGATAAATATTTTTGATCACTTCTTATAGTTTCCGTAATGCACTATTACGGAAATGGAGAGTGTGTAAACAAGTGACTTTTATTCAATATACCTATAAGTTTATTGCACGGCTCGTATTATTGATAAAGGAAGTAAACGAGTAAGAAGGTTGTGGCGAGTAACTCTTTGGGTGTACCTAACCGTCTATAAAACCTACTTACCTATACATTGATACCTACTATTACAAAGGTCTAGTTTAGTCTAAGTTAAATTTATTCATATTGAAATAAATTGGTTAAACATAGAGATCACGCTACCTAATCCAAAACTAAGTAGGTAGTCCAAATGACTAACAGGACATAATACCTACATACCTACATTTGATGATTTGACCTGTAGGTAGGTACAGTGGTGAATTTGATACAATGTAAAAAGTACCTTTCCATATCAAGAAGAAATATTTTTAACATTGACATAAGAATTTTTATATGCTCTAAACTAAAGTGACGGATAAACATTTGGAATCGTCTATTTTAAAGAAAATGATCTCTTCCCACATCCGAGTGACAACAGCCCGTGAAATGTCCAGTTAGCGAGCAATATCACGTTATTTGGCAAAGACGTAGAGGGCGCGCGTGACTGTACATTCAAGCGACCTGATGAAGTCCTTGTTCCATAAATATGACCTTTATGTCGTCGAGATAAGAACATAGGGACAAGCCAATCATTGTGACCGCATATACTTCACTGCATGGCTCTCAGTCACGAGTCGCTCTGCTGACCCCTCTGAGAACGCCTCCTTAAGATTTAGCAGTAACTAACTGAAGTTTGTAGACCATTGAAATGTAAATTAATACTCGTTCTGTTATTGTTTACTTTCAAAATGAACTGTTAAGATGTGTTGGGGAATTTTGGTACACAATTCTATTAATAAACCTGTGTCAACCCTATACATAGAGTGTATCCAACCTATAATATTATGAACAAATCGCGAAAGATAATTAGGACTTGGATGTCTTAATATCATCCATTAATAGGTGTTGTAAATTAAATGAAACTTGAGTGCATTAGACGACACTCATTGGCTGGCTCGACTGGCACATTAAGTAAAATGTATGCGGCATACGAGTGCAATTTTATTCGCATTTTAGTGAGGGCAGTAACAGTCTGCCTGCACAATCAGCAATCAGAAATCAAGTAAATTGTATGCATTGTAGGTAGCTACAGAAAATAAACTAAGTACGTAATAATATGCTCAATTTACTTACATATTTTAAATAATATTATAATATGGACTGCCTTGATGGCTTCATGGTAGTAAACACCGCCAGAAGACAAAGAGGTTACGCGTTCGAATCTTGAGTCAGAAAAAAACTTAGTACCAGGTAAACGCCGATTGTGAAAGTGAAGAAAAATTGTATCCTATTCTGTAGAATAATCATATGTGATAATAGAAATAAAACAATTAAGAAAACGTGGTAAGTAACAAAGTTTTTAACAATTGTGAATTACGTCATCTGTCCAATAATTTCCTATTCTCGGTATAAGTACCTAGTTTCATAGGTCACAAGTCACAATAACTATTCGGTAAATAAAAGCTACTTATCCAGAATATTCTATTTGCTAATATACTAGTGTACTATTAGTAAGCATAAATTAAAAAGAGTAGGTGGATCTTTCCGGTTAGAATTAGTTAGGCATCTCAGTCGAATAAGTTAGGCTTAGGTATTAGTTAGTATAATTAGCCTGTAATATATTTTATAATAGTATTTTATTATAATCAATATTTAAAGATTATTTTCTTCACTGTTTCTTAATATTACCTACTTACAATACGAAAACAGATGGACCTGGATAATAATTATAATAAAACACGCAAATTTTATATTTGAATGTCAAGGTTAATTTATAAAGATAATGTTCAGCTAGGATTTAGGTAATTAATAGCTGCTTATACAATATGCCGTTATAACTAAGTACAACTACTAAACGCACTACTACTTCACTACTACTACTACGCAACTAACAGATCTGATAATATTTAGTCAAATTTGTTGAAACCGCCTTAGTCGTCATCATCTGGTGCTTTTAATAGTAATTGGTAAAATCTTAGTTTCAGAGACAGGTTGTTTAATCACAATAATGTGATAAGTATGTAATGTTTAAAGAAATGTTATACTCTCCTGACTGAATTTCAGCCACAGCGGCCGATCTCTAAGGAGACTACCCAAATAAGCAGCAAATATTAAAAGTGTGTGTGCAAAAAAAGGTACCTACACTCACTGCCCTTTCGCTCATCATCCGATGGGACGATAGTCCGATATGTCCGGAGATCTGGCGTAGAACCAACGGCTCAGCGACTTTTCCGATACCTGAGACTAACAACTTCCTGACTCCGGAACTGCTACTGAGTAATTTCTTTACAGAAAAACACAATAACAAATTTTGCCCGGGATCGCTGACTGGTGGCACTCTCGACTATTAGACCGACGAAGCAGGGTCTGCTTTTATCTAGACGAGTACTATTATATTATTGTTGTGGTTTATTGTGTAGCCAGTTAGTTATCTTTACGTAGAGGCGTTTGCCCATTACCTACCGTTAATCTGAACCAGAGCGCGTCTGCGTCTGCGCTGGGTGCATGCATCATTTAATAGGGCCAGGCTCGCGCACGCTTTCTTCGCTCTTACCTATAAATTATCACGAAGATCATGTTCCGATGTTGCAGTCTTGTGCCGGCCTCTAAGTAGCATGGGAACCCAGCACACGACAAGCCATGTTTGATATAGTTCTTATACAAAGTCGTGTATGAGCTATGCGTATTATTTTTAGAAATGAGATTTTCTAAGTTAATGAAAATAAGGGGAAGGGTAGTATTACCTAATTACTTATGTCAACGATGAGAAAAGCCTCCCTGAATCAGTGACAATGAAAACACATTTTTAAATATTTTTTGTTATTTTGGGTTTATTATATGTAAACGCCTCTGAAAAATCTTTCAATGTCATCGGCAAGGGTGATTTTGCTGGTTAGGAATTGGAAACCATGGCGATTAAAGAATTAATAAGCGTGGTTGTGTAATAAATGATAATTTCAGAATACATTTTCTTCGCCTTGCTATATGACTCATAAAACATAATTATCCTGTTTGTCACCCGAATTGCAACTAAAGTTAATAACGAATTTGTTAAATAAAATGATTGAATTATAATAAGTAAGATTTAGGTGTCTTTTTGTGTTAAGATGACAAAAAAGATAAAAAAAATTGGGCTTAAATATTTCTTTACTGAACATTGTACCTATAAAACAAGCTTAGCATAATACTAGCTAAGACTTGAACACAATTAATAAGGCAAGACATTAAAATACAATATTGAAATAGCAGATTAACGTGAAATATCTTCGAATGAAATATTCATATGACACAAAAAGTTGTAACTAATATCTCCTGCACATCCTTTCAAATTTCGAGGTCGTCTTCTTTCCTAAATAAACTCGTAGCTATGCCGATTTATAAGAAGATCCATAAATAAAGCGGAGCTATGTAATTTCCGAGTCAAAATTGCATGTCGTTCTAGGGCGTGGTGGAGTTATTACGTAATTATGATTCGGTGATTTATAATAACACCTCCGTATTAACAACTGCGTTTTCCCCACTGGAAATCGGTTCGAGTTGTGCAACATTTATTAATCCATTGCGGTTCATGGTAGTCACATTACGGGTAATCTTTTATTCGCGATTTTTAAAAAGCTTTTAAGGGGCGTGCGTTATTTGGGAGGTTGGTAATGCATTTTTGCGTGCAGATCGGGCGCGCTGTTACGCAAGGATGGCCGAACTGGTCCGACCGGCCGGATCTGGGGCAGGCCGCCGCTAAGATATGGCCGCTAATAGATATTGAGCATCCAGCCACTAGCCACCTCTGCGCCTGCGCCGCGCGCCGCTCCGCGGACCTCGACGCATTCAATTTACTTTTTATACGGATTGCGGGCTTCTGCAATACACATTTTACGATGTCTCTTATTATGATATGATGCTAGTTAGCTACAGTCAACTCCATATTAAAAATAACACCTAATGTAGGTAAATAAGAAACAAAGGAGTATCAACCTGCAGTTTATTTTGAATTTAAACAAGCAATAGAATGGTAATGTTTAGCGTGATGCAACAGTTCTTATTGTTTTCATTACGAAAACAGATTGCTTATATCTGAGGGAAGGACGAGAATGCGGTTCACCTTACACAATGCAGATTTCACTAAGTGCTGACATTTTATTAAAATACGAGTGTATTGAAATCGTGAAATGGGGCCTGAATCCCACTGATTGGCGCCGCAGCGGGCTCAGCGCGTGCGTCGGTCAATAGCCGATATTGATTTGCTCGGGTCGTGTTACGAAACGGATTATTATGGTTAATGGGCAGAAGGTATTGTGAAGACACAATAACAACGGTAAATATAAATTTTATTGGAAGCATATTTTGTAAAGTATGATTTTATAACATTATGTGCAACTTATTATGCCGGTTAGGTACGTTAGATAACTTGTGTTGTAACATAAAATACTGTGATAACTTAGCAAAGCATCATTTTACTCGCTACATTTTAGGGAAATACGTTTATGTGAGATACGATTGTATTAGTAATTATAAGTACAAAATGACTAATACAATATGTTGTTTAAATAGCTACTTTCCTAGAAGGTACTCGTAAGTCGCTGAAGTTAAGTTTTTAATCAGAAACATAACAGAGATAAAGATTTCATTGAGAAGGTGTAGGTATACCTAACTAACTATAACCAATATATGAAAATTGTTATTTCGCGTGTTGAACAATGCACTCACTGAAATAAATTGTATTGTTTCCAAATAGGTACCGAAACTTTGTAATATAAATCTCACTCACGTACGAATGCACCTACCCGCTTGATAAGTCTAATTTATTGGTAGCTCGTGCAATCATGCGCATGTACCCAGTAAACACAGAGTTTATCTCTGTAAATAACTAGACAGCGGGGAGATTCATTAGGCGTCGATCCGTGTCTGCCCGCGCTGTAATCGAGGCGATTGTTCTCCGGGGAAATTCAATTATTAGCTCGTAGCGCGAGGCGAAATATCGTCTATGGTGCCATTGGGCAACCCGCCGCGCGTCGTTAGGAGTTAGAAATAATTGTTCGCGATTTATCTCTCCACTCTTGACTATAATTAAATGCTTAATAATTGGAGGAGCGCGTTAGTTTGTCCGAGCAATAAATCGCAGTAGGCGCGTTGCGGGCCGGCGAGGCGCGGGCGCAGCGTGACAAAGTACGGTAAATTGTAGTGAACTATGTATAACCAACTGATTGTTAGGTTAAGTACAATTAAATTACATTTAATGTATCAAATAACATAATTCTCAGTTCATGACAAATGCTGACTCTACATTAAATTATCTGTACGATAAAAGCCTTATCAAAGTATTTTTTAACAAATAGTTAAGGGAAACCACCCTTGTTACACAAACAATGCCAAAAGATGTAGTGAAAAATTTTACTATAACTTCTAACTATAATACTTCTTGAAGTATATATTAATAAATGGAGCTTTAATTGAGACTACACAAAATCATGCAGAATTGTTGCAAGACTGTTTCTTTATTTTGTACAAATGAAAAAATTATTCTAATAAGAAAAACATATTCATTTAGGGCACGATACTACTCAATTCGTCCATCGAACGATCGTTTTTTTTGTTCGATCGATTGTCAGTATGTCACCAGATACCGCGGTATACCGAGCACCTAAGGTGCGCCGTACTGCGAACCCCTTGACTGTGGTCCGGTGCGATACTCTGCGGTCGCAGTCGTGCCTCGTGCTTGTTGTAATTTCGATCAGGCTCGGGCGAGGGTAGTTCGCTCTCACGCTTCCAATGACTAGTGTAATCGTTTCAAGCGACCTGTTGTTAAATTAGCTGTTCCGATTGTACCACTCCATTGTTATTAACCGCATAAATAGTTTAATGTTTTGTGTACTTAAGCTGTATAAGTATAAATGATTGTATAAATTGTAGACTATACATTTTCTATTGAAACCTTACGGCTATTATTTCTTTTCCGTGATACTTGACACATATTAATTTGTCTGGCATTACTATGACGTTACAATGGATCATTTATTAAGTCTTTAGAGTATAGTTTACGAAATAAAAACGCGTGAAATTAATCATAATACTGCATAAAAGTTTACGTTCTAAGTATAGAATTAAATACTTAGTCTGGTTTCAATGACTTTACATTTTGCTTTTACCTGAATACCAACTGTTCTCAAACTATTAATAAGCAGAGATTGAAATAGTTAGAAAATATGGAGGTATGTATTTATATATACGAATAAAGGAGCGAAAGTTTATACTTTCGCTCCTTTATTCGTATAACCCTTTTCAAATAAAGTGGATAGGTAGTGCCCTTGCGCTTCGCTTGGCTCGTCATGGCAGAGGCAGGTCCGGTCCGTGCCCCCAGATTTGAGGGCTACACACACATTTTAAAATTGTCACCCCTCAATTGACAACTAGAAACATTTTGAAAAGTAGAGTAGAGCTAGCCTAGCTCTACTGTGCTGCTACAACTGTTGCTACTGTGTAAAATCCCAGGCTAGTACTTATTTGCCATAACAACAACAGCCTATCACAGTCCACTGCTGGACATAGCCTCTCCAGTTGCTTGCCACTTTGGGCAAACACCTGGAGGCTATACGTATAATCGCCACGTTGAACTGGCGGGTCAGCGATCGCAGGGCGTAGCTTCTCGCTCCGTTGACGCTGCTGCTCGTCATCAGCCCGTGGCTACGGCTTCAATCGTCATGGTTATACCGCCACCAGTCGGTTGGTAAAGCCTCGTTCGTTATACAGCAGTATGCACCATGGGCAGGTGAGGGTGGCTTGGAGCAAAGTGATAATGTGTCAATCCCTTACATCACCTTACATTTGCCAAAATCACATTTAAAACTTTGCACATTTTACCTTGAAAACAAATTGACTTTACTGCCTAGTTAAAATGCCTATCTACTTATGGATAAAAACAAGGACATGATATTATTCACATGTGATTGTCTAACGTTTACTGAATTAATGGTTCTGCAAAACATGTAAGGGCATGTAGAGTTCGTGTCATTACTTTGGCTTCACGATCAACCCAATATATCGTCGTGTGGAATACAAAGGCCTCGGAAGAGTCTATTATACAACAACTATATGGAAAACGTGGTCCCTACAAATTTATGTGTAACAGACACATTGCAACTATGCCTTATAAATAAATACCAATTGTCCTGCGTCATTAAATATTCCATGTGATAAATCAACGTTTATCGGTTACGTCGTCGTACAGTTACAAGAAGGGAAATAATTTAGAGACGCCGATAGGGTGTCCGGAGCATGCGTGAGCGCAACAAAGCATTAGCGATGTCTTCTAAGTAATTGTATTTGAAATGTAATGTGAATAGTCATGTAGTCACGCTACAGTCGTAGCCGACTTTGGTTAACGACCACGTTTCTATAAACGGAAAATAATGTTAAAGAGAACTGTTGTTTGACATGTTTTTATGTATGGATTTATTGTAGTTGAAAAATAAGTGTATTTTTTATTTACATGCACATTTTAAACGTAAGAATTCGAGAATAAATTAGGAATTATTTTTAGAATTACTTACTTATAAGTTTCATATTTTCGTGTTTGATGTTAAAGCGAAAGGAGGTCTAACATCGTGTAGACCGCAAGGTGTCAGCATGAAGTTGACCTATGTTTTTAATAAACTGATATAGGATGCGATAGTAAATATTAGTCGCCAATATTGTTTACCGAAGGATTGAAGGCGTGAGATGCCGCTAAAGATTTGGGTGCCATTTTACCAGCGATAATAATTACGATGTGCGAATATTGCGGTTCCTTAGATTATGCTTTGACAAATCACGACTTTGCAATTCCAATGCAGCAGATTTAATGTATGGGCGGCAGTTTGCATTCTAACCGCGACCCGGCGGGCCACCTCTTTCCTAATGCACGCTTATTTGAGCTTTTTAACCTTTCATCCGTTGTAGGGCTCGAGCATTGAGGAACAATAAACATAATGCGGGTACTTCATGTAGTTATTGTTCTCAAGGCTTGCTCGATTAGATGCGCTCAATGAACAATCGTGAATTTTGTATGCTTAATAAGTGCATACACTTTACATATTTAGATATTTGTTGAGCATTATGGTACTTTAAGCACTTAATAACCTATTTGACAAGAATAATATTGAGGTGGATAATTATAGTAGGTAATGTTGGCAGTAGTTAAGGTTCAGAACAGGTACAGTATAGAACTTTTGTGGAGGTTGTGTTTTGTTAAGCCAACAAAAGCATAAACTATTATCATCAGCTTATCGCAGTCCACAGCTGGACAGAAATCTCTTCAGTTGTGCGCCGCTTTGGTCAAACATTTAGACGATGTGGTATTTAGCTATGCCTTCAATTGCGATGGTTATACTGCCACCATCGTTTGTTATTTGGCGGGCGGGATGCACCACGGTCTATTGAGGGTGGCTTGGAGCGAAAAGATAATTAATAGGCCGCTTTCTTACATCATCATCTGTCTCCTTTATATCCACGAATAGTATGGGATAGCTTCATCATACAGTCCATTCGTTTATGTAACGCTTTAACTGTCAGTAGGATTCTATTCAGATCAGTAGGGTTTTTAACTTTTGCGTTCATTTACAATTAAAACTTAATTTGACGGTACCTATATTATGTACCTACTTATAATAATACACGTTGATGCCTCTGAAAGCCACCTGAAAGCTACCTTAAATTATCGTTGACAAGGACTAGACCTGCTGAATTGTACAACAGAACCGTATTAAAGTAGGTACTTACAACCATTTCAAAATAATATTTCTAAGTTAAATTTGCCACAAAGAATAACATTTATTTTTATTATATTTTAGTTTAAATTTTTAAGAACAGTTTTTTTAAGTTTCAGTTCACCGGTGACATTAGGTAGGAATATCTAATGTATCAGTATTCATTGAAAACAAGTGTTTATATTCCACGCGGACGAAGTCGCGAGCACAGCTAGTAATAAATATAATAAGACATCGTTAGATAGATAGATAGATATTCTTTATTGCGCACCATACAATTGACTTAAAAACTAGGTATTGGAGTCTACAGCTACACTTGTTGCACAATTTAGGCGGCCTTATCGCTATAAGCGATCTCTTCCAGACAACCTTAGGGTTGAGGATAGGTGAAAAATAAAAGGTGAGGTGAGCTATCAACAGAAACGGAATTGATGCTAGTTAATAAATATAAATACATGAATAATAATACATACATAACTAATATGCAATACACTATACATATCGTTTTGCTCACATTACGCACAGATACCGTTCAGTTATATTGTAAATTCTTAAGTTTTTTTTTTTTTTATAGTGGCTCGACATAATGGCTTCCCTACACCTGATGGAAAGCGAAAGAGAAGCCCAAGTCGCTGTGACAACGGGCAAGTAACTGGTCAGTTACCTGTCAGTTGCCACCGCCATGCCGGCCCAACCCTAACCCCCCACGAGCTCCGGAAACCCTACTCACCAGCAGAAACACGACCCAGAGGTCATTTGACTACGGTATTCTATAGGGTGGAGGTCCTTCCCCGGACGGGCGGCTCAATTCGAGCGAAGATTCGCTATGCCCTACCTCTCTTATCTAAGTGTCTCTTATTTAAGTGTAGCAAAATTATTACATGTGGAAATTTTTCGTCAAGATTTTTCCATCTAATTCTAAATTTCAAAAGCTTGAAAGATTGAACTACGAATTTAAATCTTCTGCCAATTTATCGAACATCCTCAATTTTGTCAAATACCGTCCATTACGATTGCTGCTCTGTGTAGGTACATGCATATGTAAAAGTGCATGTATAATTAAAAGATCTCCCACGGCAAATCCAATCTACAGCTTATAGGGCAATCGTGCATACCTACTGTTGGCTAATGCGAGGTATTAGCCGCTGTTAGGCGAGGAAGGGTTGAAATAAGCCACTATATTCAAATACTAGCATACAATCGGGACGGCAATTATCATAAGCAGTGGAGTAGTAAGTCAATACGGGTTATGTAGGTCGAAGCTTTTAAAGTGCGGGCGTTGCGATAAAACGATTCTAAGGTTCCGCCTCTTTGATTTTAATTTTGTAAAGTTTTTTTTTTTAATTATAAAACAAGCGAGACAATGTTAAGGGACAATCGAGTTTGATTTTTATTTGATAGCACCCGTAAATACCAGGTTTGTAACCGACTGGTACCCCTGAAACGCCTAACGAAAAAGAGTAAAACAACTCAAGAGATGGGAGGATGAACTGAGAATGACAGCGGGCCCTAACTGGAGAAGAGTAGCTCGTGATAGAGCACAGTGGACAGCTAGAGGAGGTCTTTGCCTAGAGGCACACTTAATTGTGAGACATACTGTAACAATACACGACCAACAAACCGATTCAGGATAGAGAGGCTTAATAAAAAAATACCAGGTGCGTTGTCGAGCTTTAAGAAATTTAGAAGCTCTCTTGAGGCTCTTTAAGTCGTAACGGCTATAATTCCGATGAAAGCTGTTTCTATAAAAATATTCTTGATTAGGTATGAGAATGAAATATACATAGATATGATCATGATCATGCATTATGATACCTACTCTTTATACAAGCGAAGAGCGTAGTGGGAGTCCAGATTTGGTGCGCATTGTCTGGCATATTTATTAGTTTGTTATTAATTATTTCTTTCCAGATATAAAATAGCAAACTCCGAATTGCAACATAGTGTAGTCTGTTCTAGCGTGGGGCGAACCGTACCTGCCTGTTTTGCAAGTCGTTTTCATTATGAGCTCAATGGGGCAAGCCCTGAGGCTCGTGTTTCTATTCTTGGGAATAGCATGCTTCGGTTACGTAATGTGTTAAGGAAGGTGCTTTTTGAGGGGTAGGAGGGCGGAGGGGCGGGGCGCCGCGGGCGGGCGGTGAAAGGGCTGGGCGGGGCGGCGTGCGCGGCGCCGCCCACCGAACATTTCACCACCGCGAGACGACAACGGCGCTCGCCCTACTTCGCTCGCCGCTCTTGGTGTTCCATTGTGTGCCAACAGCGCCCATTGTAAAACGCCGATAACATCCCCGAGGTGGAATCGCTCCGTTATAACTTTTTTTAATTCAACTTTAATTTGAGCAACGGGAATTCATTGTGTATAATTCTGCGCTCACCTTACTGTTGTTAGTGATAAGGCGGAATTCGACATTGTTATTTGTCATGTACGTAATTGAAATCAATAATAATCCAATCGTTATCGTAATCTTATTCATAAACGACGTTATAAATGGCAACTATTTATATGAACTTATACTATAAAGAGGTAGATGATTCGGCATTCAGTTCGAATGCTAACCAGTGCTATTCATCAATATTCAGTATTAATCTCGGCAATGTGTGTCGCGACTCTTACAAGAGTACCTATCTACGTAACTCACTTTTGAAGATGTAACACAGGATGAAACGAATGCTATATGAATCGCCTTAAGCCCAATAATACCTCTATGATCAGCATAAACGGCTTATTTGTACGGTTACGAATCGCGTTGTTGTATGTTAATGCGAGTAACTTACGGGTTTGTGAGTGAAGGAGTCCATACAAGATTTGATGGTTGCTGCTAAACGCGCGCCGTAGCTGCGCGGGTAATTGCGCTGAAAGGCCTCAATTTGAGGCGCGTTTGCGCCGCGTTTGGGTCTAAATAAGACGTCGCTGCATGCAGCGGTAAAGAGGCCACATTATTCTTATTGAAGCCCGCGGCTTGCATTATCTGCTCGCCCTGGGCGACCGCTCGCGCCCTCGCCGCGGCCCGGCTAATGTCGGCTCGAACATGTACCGTGTCTAGAAACGCTAGTGAATTAGTAACGTGAGTTTATCACGATGCGAAAATGTTTGACCCTACAATCGCTAAATAAGTACATAAGTGATATATTGAACGCGGCAGTTCCAGCCATTTGCATGGCAAGTTATGAACTAATGAAGCGGATATTTTATATTAGACACAAGGAAGTATTCTTTTGGTCGTAATTAAATACTCTCGATGAGGGTATACAAATCTAAATGTTTGCCTATTCTATTATGTCCTTTCATAGGTAGTTAAGCGTTTATTAGCGCTATATCCTGTTCATGTTGACACATAAACATCCGCGACATATCATTAGCGATCCGCAATGGTACGCTGACCTTGGTTTTAGTGGAATACCTGCGGCTTAGGCTGCGATGTTTATGACAATCGCAACGCGTCATATCAATTACACAAGCTCTAATTTCATATTCAAAATCACAGCTGTGCGACGCTGAGGGGCGGACCGGGGCACGAGCTGGCCGCGTCATCGGGTTCTGTCGGCGACACTGGTAGACGAGTACGCAATGATCAAACTATGCCGAGCTATGTTGAGTTGTGCCCATATTTTCGCGGCGATGTCACAGATCCCGAAAGGTCGCTGAACCGAAACCCCATTGTTTTGTGTTGCGTCAACGAATCCTCTGCCTCGAGGTACGATGAATTGAATTTGTACCGCACTATTGTTACGGCAATTTATTGCGTGACTGATATGATAGTTATTACCAATTAGTGTAATACCTCCGTAAGTATTACCTAATTGTGCAAGGAGTGCGACAAGTGGACTGTTTGTGATATCGTAAGACTGGTATGTAAATTAGACAATTACTTATGTATGAATATCATAACTATAATTTAATTAAGTATTGATAAATGGTTGAAGTAAGTTGGGTGGTCATTTAGTCTCAATAATCAAATGGCTTCCTAATATTTGTATCAAATGATTGATTACCATTGACAGTTTTGTATTGGAAATTGGGATTTTTTATATTGTTTTTATTGAAAACAAATTTAATGTTGGTAGACAATATTGCAATGGTGTTGGTTATCGAAGTCGGTTTAAAAACGTAAAAAGACCTGAATTGGGGTTTTTGTCCCTAGGCATATCTGGTTTAAACCTTACGTAGTTATATGTCGTGGGAATATGTTTGAAAAAGTATGTATAAAACGTCATTATTTACTTTCCATAAAAGTAGCTCACTACACTATACTGTATAACATTATTCGATGGGACAATAAATTCCTCTAAGCAAGTAGGTACTTATCTATCTACACCATGCAGTCGAAACAGACTATCTTTAATTAACAGTCCTCTATTGTTTGCTATTGGTTAGGTACTCTTAGGTAAAGACTGGCGACAATCACCCCTTAAACAAAGCGGTTTGTCTCGCGAGTCTTCCTAAAAGGTATAATGTTTAAGAGCGACGCACCAGTGAGCACGAATTGACAATAAGAGCAAAGTTCAGCGCGGTTCAGGACTCGGGAGGAATGCTGAGGCGCGGGGCGAGGTGCCGCGGTACAGACTTTGCGCAAAATCACGATTAGCCGCTATTTATATCGACATGTCTTACACTCCCTTTTATCGGTTGATAGTATTAAATGAGTACAGCAAATTGCACGAACTTTCAGCGCGCAACTTTAGAGCAGCGTGACGGAGCGCTTGTTAACTGCCGCTCTTGGTCTAAATGATGTTCGTTTGGGTACCTAGTAACCGCACATTGCTTTCTTGGTGCAACGCTATGATTGTATACCTACCCTACTTATGTACAAACATGTTATGCATGATGTTCCGAGGTTTGTATTATCGTTTGAGATATTTAAACTTTAACTATGTTATGTACTATCTACATTCAAATAAGGATGGTGATATTATATTCTTAAATTACTTATTAACCTGCCGCTTACAATATTGGCCTGTCTAATTGATAAACGATAATTTGTTGTGTTTAAATTAATTGTCATAAAACTATTCAGAAAGCTAGATGCGATAGCCTCGGGTAAAAGCACGTCCGTGTCAAACACGTGGACGGAGAAAAATGAATGATCCGTTCGCTCTCTCGAGATAATTGACAATAAAATGGGTTACAATAGGTGCACGGGTCACTGGGTCGACGCTACAATACGCTAAAACAAGTTCGTCTTCTAAGCCGCGGCGGCGTATTGGCGAAAGTTACTACGGAATGCTACAAACTATGTTCACGCATGACCCTCGGGTCAGCGTACACATTCTGACACGTGTCAATTAAGGAGCTCACCGGGCGACGATGCAGCATGGACATGTTTGTGGAAAACCAATCGTAAGATTGATTCATTACTTCATTTATTGGAAACTCTGGCGACAATTTACGGCTGCCCGTTTACGGACGAGTAGCTCCGATGCGGTTTCCAATGATATCCGATGAGTACTTTGATTACACGCTTGTTAAGGTATCTTTTTCCAATTACACGGCTACTTGCACGTCACTTTTTATTTATGAATCCAGAACAATAGCGGTAAGTCTGTTGCGTGTTTGGTGTTGTAAATAACGTATAATGTGTATCATTGCAATTTGAATACATATATGTTTACACTTTAGTCGTAGACCTTCCCAAGTTCCTCTTGAGTCTCGTTTAGACAAATATTAGAAAATTGCTGGATAGAGAACGAAGAGAATAAATAAGCAAGTATTTAATAACATCATTCAAAATCGGGAAGTTGATGGTTGACCCCCGCATAGTTTAAAGCACGTTACCTAAGGGTTAATCCTGCGTTTCACTTCTCTGCGCTCATGTCATACATATCTCATCGGTCAATGAAAGTGAAAGATTAAAGACTGCACAAGCACGACACATGTGTTTGTGTACACACTTGTGCACGTGTAGTGTAGTAATTCTTTAGAACATAATATATATTTTGCCTAGACTCCATGAAAATTGGGTACTGTAGCCGAAATTTGGTCCTCTTTGATACCCTCGAGTGTGTCATCCCTGAAGCCCCAGGTTCCCCCCTCGCTTATGCCATTTATTAGGATTGGTATGACTAGGCTTGATATATACCTATTGTTATGTTTTATATTGATGCCGGATAACTAACACTATGTTTAGTTTTGGAAGCTGTCTAGTCATTATTTAGCTTTCATGCCCATTTATGTCTTGTTATCTAACATTTTATTGACGGCAGACTTTTGTTCTACCTCCGTTTTCCAAATTTGGGTATCGCTATAAGAGCATGATGTAGCTCCACGCACAAAGCACGAGCCGAATGGATTCTTTGATTAATGCCCATGTCTCTTATTACTGTACTTACCTTTACATAAATAAACGCTTTGTCTCAAACGGACAGCAAATTTATGTTTAGATAAAGTTTAATTGCAGATATTTCCCAGTGATTTTGGTTATAAAACCGTAGAACGGAGACATGTGGTTGTTTCTCTTTGTTAAACGGCGTGTGTTCGCAGAAATGCTGTTTGTTTGCGGGGTCGGTGCCGCCGCGGTACTCAGCAATGATATACCGCCGCTTTGTTGTTTCCTAAGCAGGACTGTTTACCGCCTCGCTGCGATCAGCTCCTATTATCGGGAGAGGTCGGACGTGTACAAACATCGATTTTGTGTCGTTAATACGACGGCCGTCTCCGAGGTGAGAACCGACACTGAAAGCTCACCTCACGTATACCCATAAAGATAACGACGCGTATCATGCCGTAATAATACATTGTAGAATCAGAAGATTCGAATCGTTATTGCTATATCTAGGCAAACTTTAATTGCGGTTTTGATGTTAATGCTTAGATTTAAAGTTGTAATAAATATGGGATGTTGCAAGAACGTTTTTCTCCTGTTGAATTTAATTTAGATTCCCATAGACAAATCTATGAGTAGGTAATATTATTCGCAAATGAGTCGTCGGAGTTTTGTACAAAAAAACGAGTAGGTGTCAATAAAAATTGATCATTCGCCATAATGAAGGATATTTGCAATCTTGTGTAATTAAGCCACTTCTACAATCGCCACCTGTTTTAAACTATAACATTATTAACCCGTTTGAAATAAGTAACTTTGATAATGTTACTAACTAAACTAGAATAAGTGTAATGACTGAATTTGTGAAATAATTAGGTAGTTAAATTATTCTTTTAATGTTTACGATTACATGATTTATCATAAAATTGTGTTATGAAATTGGGGTTTCATATGAAACTTTGTGAAGTGTCAACGACTTCTAAATTAATTAAATATTAAGACGAATATACACTTAAGAGAAGATTATACATTCGGGTTTAATTTTGTTCGGCTTGAATAATGTTACAGGAACCTCAATTCGGTCTTATATTTGTTTCAAGCTCTAAAGAAACTCTGAAATATCAAATTACAGAAGAATGCAATTTCAGTAAATTAGCATACATAGTATTTTTTAGACGTGGCGTCGTTTAGGTAGAAGCCTATGGGCTGGGAGAAAGGAGTGACGTTATGTATGTATGTACTATTTTTTACAGAATGAGCTATTTTTCGGATATCCAATTAAAAATATCTTCAAGTCGTAGATTGATTATATTACAGCAAGGGACATTATTTTGATAGTGCAGCTAACTGTTAATTCATTGGAAAAAGCATGGCATGTAATTGAATTGGAAATATAGTTATGACTAGCTGTGCTCGCGACTTCGTCCGCGTGGAATAGTTATTTTTTCCCCGTTTTTTTTTTACATTTTCCATTATATCTTCGCTACTCATAGTTGCAGCGTGATGTTATATAGCCTAAAGCCTTCCTCGATAAAATGGTCTATTCAACACAAAAAGAATTTTTCAATTCGGACCAGTAGTTCCTGAGATTAGGGCGTTCAAACAAACAAACAAACAAACTCTTCAGCTTTATAATATTAGTTAAGATAATGACATATTTCTATTCTATGAAAATGTATAAGCTAGATTGAACAGATCGTATCGTAATCGTTCAAATTATAAAAAAAATTTATGTGCCAACTTTTTTTTCAGAACTTAACAAAAATGTGTGCTATAAATATAAAGGTGAAGTCCAGTAATCCCGTGAGTAATCCTGATCCAGACTCGTACACTTCATGATATCCCAATATAATGATTTTTCAATCGACATCACATAACAACTATTCTAGCAAGATATACTATTGCTTTGACAGTGTACATACTGCCTTAACTGTAATTTACATGCAACATAATTGCACGTTTTAATCAAAGTTTATTGGTTATTGCACTGGTAAAATTATAGCTCTTTTCTAATCGTAAACTGGTTAATATTAATTTATTTTTGTTGGATTGGCCGAGTTTAGGAATATATACCGCGGTATAATGTTTATTTAAATAGATTGAATAATTATTACATAAATATGAATGTATATCATGCGAAGGAAGCGTGTAGAATGTAATTAAATAGTATTGAGTGTTAAATTTATTAATTGATATCAATACCTATTATTGTAAATTTAGTTCGTTTGCTGTAATGTGATTTATAAGATTTATTTTGTAGTCAACTAGTTAATTATACCTTTAATAAACGGTTAATGATTCTAATCGCTCAGAATACTGTGGCCATGATTTAAAGACCTGATGTGAAAAAGTAACTCAAGTAAGAATAGCAATTTATTACTGCTGTTTTAATTTTTGAAATTACTTACATTTTAATATGCTAATGTGTAATGTTCGATTGATACATACATATTCCGTCCTTGTGATTGCTTGGTATTCAAAACACGTCTTATCGATCAATTAGCCATTTTGTTTTGCGGCAAGACAAGTGTTATAGATCTTATACGTTAACCAGATAAGCTCCTTCAAAGATAAATCAGGTATTTAACGAGTATATTTAGACTCACAATTATCCTAATGATGCCAATGAAAAAGTATTAGGAATCAAATGATCAAATTGTTTTCAAATGATTTTACAGAGCGAAATAATTTATATTTTGGTAAATTGTAGGTATAATTCTAGTTGAAGGGGAATGTAGTCTTTCCCTCCACACCTGACCGTGGTATGTCCTGCCTAATAACAAACAAGGCTCTGGCTACCGGCTGGTGTATAAGTAACCAGCACGACTGAAGACGTAACTAAATACCACAGGCCGATAACGTGTAGCAGCATCACCGGAGCGAGGAGGTGCGACCTGCGATTGCTAACACAACACGGCTGCCCAGCGTGGCGATTATGGGTAACGCATCCAGATGTTTGACCAAAAAGTGGCGAATAACTGGAGAGGTCTACGTCTAGCAGTGGGCTGCGATAGGCTGATGGTGGTGGTTGTGGGATAATTGAAATTATAATTCATACCTTTACCGTTTTATTATAACCAACAGTAGACAATTATGGGTATTAGTCACAAAACTTACATGTTCTTAATTGTCCCGACCTGTAAAATCGAACCCGAGATCGAATCCGAGACGAAAGTCCTAGTCAGCGCCTAGGTCAGTGATATGTTTCGCGTATCTTCATCCAATTAGTCCGTCTCCGATAAATGTTTATTACCTAACAAGTGCAAAGGTTGGAAGTAGAGCCGGGAACTCGATTAAACTTTGAAACGTGTTGGATTAAATTGAATTTATAAGTAAATTGCGTTTTGCGTTCGCTCCTTAATCCTAACCATGTAATATAAATATGAACGTATTTGTTTATATCTTAACTGGGCAGGCGGGTTAGCGAACGTGGGACACAGTTTCTTGCTCCGGTGACGCTGCTGTCCGTCGTCATCGGCCTGTGGTATTGAGCTACGCCTTCAATCGCGATGGTTATACAGCCACCAGTCGGTCGGTTGCCAGAGTTTGTGAAGGGCGGCTTGAAAGAAAAAGAAGATAGGTCGCTCTGTTTTATCTCACCGAAAGATCATCGTAGCCCGTAGGAATACAGCCTCTGCAAGCTATATTATAATTCTATCAATCAACAAAATGTGAATTTATTTAGGTACTGATATCAAACCAATAAATAAATTCACACGCCTATTTTGATAATTACTATAACTTTCAGTAAGTATAATGGTAGTTTGTGCAAAACATTTAAGTACATCTACCAATGCAAGTGGTAATCACGGGCACTATAATTTCAAGAATCATGTCTCGATTCGTGTCGAATGCATTAGTCTGTTGCATTAAGGAAATCACCATTGAAAACTGCATCGGGAGAGTTGTGAGTGCGGTGGAGTGGAGCGAGGGCTGCGCCGGCGCACGGCGCGGTGCTTCCGCTAAACGATATCTTGTAGTACCGCCCCGGCACGTTCGCTCATAGCGCGTGATTGTGGCCAATTATTTTCTGTTTATCTCTAATTACGCATGCGCTGCCAGCGTCGGCGCTTATCGCCGATCTGCCCTTCGGCCCGAGATTCAATCGCGCCGACTAATCAGCTCACAATCCGCTTTACATGGACCATCACTGCAGTCAATATATTGCGACACGCGTTAATTGACTTTCTCTAAATGAGGGGTTTATCTGGTAACTCATAAAGACTTTGCAAAATTAATTGAGTAGGTAATGCAAGAAAATAGCATGTGTAAGTACATTGGAAGTGTGGACTGTCCTTTTCTTAGGAACACCTGTAAAGGTGTGCGATTTAGCTCAAAATATGGCTAAACATCTTTAGTGTAACACTTGTAGCTACCTACTAATTTTAAAGATGTAAGAGATACATCTGATTTGAAATACAATACTTTTTATACTACACAAATACTAACTTGGCAGAACTGTTAAAACTCAATAAACCCGTCTCTGGTGACATGAGAGCTTGTTCACGTTGGGTCTTTGTGCAGTCGTGTCTCGGCGGCGCCGACAGCGCGCGACGGGATGACTGGCGAGGTGCGTGCGCGGCAGCGGGCCGGCATCAGCCGGTATTAATTTATCCTCCATTCGCAAACATCATGACGTGCCAGTTTTCGTCGCACTCGCGGTGAAATTAGGGTGCATTAACGCAACAAGGTCGAGCGGTCGCCGTGTCCTGCCGTGCGGTCGGCGCTTTTGCGCCCGATGAGCTTTGCGGTCGCATGTTTCCGCCTGCAATTCAACAACAATGCCCACGTTATTAACTGTCGAAGCATTATACACATATGGGTCCCAATTATATACTGTTTTTAATCGAATCTCTTGGCCACAAGGCCTAGTGTACCACTGACTCAGTTTAGATACTGTGTTGTAGATTTTTTTCCGACATTTTATTACTAGATTTGCTTTTATGAATAAATGTTAAGCAATACTTATCAATAAATCATAACTTTAATTTAAATATAAAATCTATCTTTTATTGTTAACTAAATTTATTAGTTTGCGTACATTTGCATGATTGGAACTTTTTTTTAATAACGATGGAATAATTTGTACATTGCACGTAGATATGTATTAAAAAACACATCCTAGATTTGTCTAGCCGTTTAGTCAATTCATAATATAACTTTAGACTCAAGGTTGGATAGATAAGTAGGCAACATTTTATACAAAGAGACTAATAAATCGTTAGATTTAACCGTTAGATATAGGTAGGTAAGTATTGTCTTTCCCATAGAGTTTCAGCATATATGTAGGTATTTTTAAAATATATAAATAAGTAGAACTATGTTAATAACAATATGATACGAATTCAATGATATGACGGGAAAGGTTTACATCATTTAACAAAAAAATTACACAATACATACCTATATGTATCACTTTCGAATTTCGTGATATCGCGCTAGTCAGATATAGAAATGCGGTCTAAATTAGCACTATGGAGCGTATTATTTTATAAGCCGTGTAATAAGGCGTGCATGGTGCTATTGAATAGTTTTCGAAAGCAGCACTGTTATTATCTTCGGACTCAGCGCTTTATGAGAAGCAATTTTGTCTATGTTCTGTACAAAGTGTTCTCAAGCTGCAGACATTAGTTATTTATTGATAATGCGCAACAATTACTGAGAAATCTTCGTGTAGGCAGATTTACGTATGCGAGATCAAACGTCGAATGAATTGAAATTCGGAATATTCGAAGAAAATTTACACTATTATTTCAAGCACTGCATGAAATTTAATTCTTAATAAGTGAATATCCCCCATCTCTAATTACACAAGTATTAATGACTTTATTCATTACTTGTATTAAAGTTTAATGAGTTATGATAATTATCTAAAGTACTAATCAAAATTAATTATTGAACCTTGCCTTAGTAGTATAAATGTTGTGAAACAGTATCATACTGATAAATAGGTTTGTCTAGTCATTAATTTGTGTTTCGTTATCTGTAGATGGAATTAGACGGAGTCATTGAGGTTCAGATCGCTATGCAGATGAGATTAGCAGATCAATTACTTAGTTCTCACGGGCTACCGACTGCGTTCGGTACTCTCCGATTGCCTGTGCTATAGTCACTTGCTTTGGCCGTCAGTCGCTGTAAACCCCATTCGAATAATTCAAGTGAAACGTTTTTACACTATGCATCTTAAGGCTTAAAACGTTTCTTTAGAACTGAGATGAGGCTATTATGTTAATATTTTGGTAACTTTAATTTTAATACTTAAGTATCAGTTTTATTTTGATAAATTTAATTTTAATAGGTACTAAGTATTAGATTAAACCTTACACTATTCGTGTTATTTTTATAATTGGATGGTGGGTATTATAGAGAAGATAAGACACAATTCAATTAGAAGCTTACGAAACACATTTAGATGAGAAAATTACAAGATTTTGATTAAGGTAGCAAAAATTTAAACAAATCCATGTTTTATAAAACGGAATAGGTTCGTAAAGCTTTCAATTACAAATAATTAAATTTATTTAATATAACGATGAGTATTGTATTCTGAAGTTATTCTATTTTTACGCAAGGCAGGGATTCTGAAATAAATTAAAAATAAATGTCATAGACGCCGGAATGTAAAATTGCATTAAGTAGGTATGTGATGCTGTTAGATTATTGAATAAAGCCTATCTTTATTTGGAAAACAGAAAGCCGAAGATAATGGAGTGTTCACGGACACACACCAATATTGCATGGTAGCAAACTAATTTAGCGGTTAGGTCATGCATTACGAGTGGCATGCTCCCACGATGCGCCGATAAGATTGCGAATGACTGATCGCTACGACAATATGTAATAGATCTGGTGCTAAAAATGGGCTCGCTGGCCAGAATAATGGCTCATTTGTTGAGATAACTGTCAATGTTTAACGAAATGAACGTTCCGAGAAACGATCTTGTTAGTCCTCCTGAGAAAATAGTAACGCAACTTCACATTGTTCGATAGATGACGAACGGAAGCACTCACGAAGATTGAATTGATATAGTTTTAAAAACCATTTAGGCATTTATCGTTAAATGGTTAGTTATCTATCCTCTATATTCTATTATATCTGTAGAAAAGTCAATTCTGTACATGAAATAGATTTTCAAATAACTGATAAGTGATCGATACTGATGCCAAAAATGCAATCAGTAAACGTTTTGTCTGTATGTTCGTTATAGAAAAAAAACTACTAGACGGATTTTGACGAAACTTGGTACAATTTATTATTCTTCATAGTACTGGGCAGGTACTATTCATCACGCTACAATCAATAGGAGCAGAGCAGTGATGGGAAGTGTTGGGAAAACGGGAGAAATTTTTATCTGTTTGTTTGATCGCGCATCACGAAAAACTGCTACATGGAATTAAATGCGGTTTTCGCCAATGTATTGCTAGAAGTCTAACTTAAAATTTAGGTACCATTTTATGGAAGTCCGTTATTTTCGAAACCCGATATCCACGCGTGCGACGCCGCCGGCACAGCTAGTCGTGAATATATGGCGTTGAATATGAATAACGTTTAATTACTACCAAATATTTATCTAATAGGTTATTATGTTGGCTTAAAATAAAAAATGAATTAAAGAATGGAATAAAAAACTGATTGCTTTGTGAGAATCTTTGATTTAAAATATGAAAACTATTAAATATTCTCAATGTGGCCCCGTTACTTATAGAACGAATGTGCCTTCTGTAATTCAATACACTGAAATCTTAAAAACCGAGATTTATGAAATATTTGATTTGTGAAGAACTTATATGTAGGTAAATATAATTTTAAATTAACTTACCTAGCTACAATTTGCAGGAATTGACATTTTCAGATGTAACATCATACATACGAGTACACTCGTTTCATTGTATGCAAGTGATTGTGTGCTACAGGAAAGACAGATAAAGAAATATTAATTAAGTAATAAAGTGAGCTACCTAAGTGTGAATTTTCATACAACACTCACACAATAGTGTCTAGTTACATACTTACTTTCTATGTCCGAAAACACTGCTTTCGCCACAGGTGAAGTTCAACTTTTTAAATTTAGACACACCATTAAATTCAAAACGTGTAATCATTCTAGGAATGTTTTGGCGTACAAGAACGTATCGCATACTATTACAATAGTGTAGTTACTCAAAATATTACACACTCAAAATGACAATCATATTTCGTTAAAATGATCAATTAATTTCAAGTTAGGTACACACTTATTTGACTTACTGCACTATTGTAATAATAATGCGGTAATTTTAAATCAATTTTCATTATGACAACAAAACACCGGAACATTAAAAATATTTACTGGTATGGACCCCTTAATCCCTTTTTGTTGAAATTCTGGCTCTAATTGCAACAGTAGGTAAGTATTTTAATTTTATATAAAACAATGCTATAATTCTAACACAAATGAATTATAAAGTTTATTTATAAAATATTACACTCTAAATAGGTATAATCATTGTAAATCAAAATATTTTCAATCTCTGATTCTTAAGGCCGATTCATTACAGCAATTGATTAATTTGAAGGTTTGTTTGCGTAACTTTTATAAGCTAATTAATGATTTGAATATAGGTATTCTATTAGTTTCATGGACGTCCAATAGAGAGGGTTTATTCAAAGTTTTAAGCTAAAGGTTAGCCTCTGTTGTTATAAACAAGTAGGTATTTAGAACGATTAACGTCGTTAATTTTTCGTCAGCTTTCAGAACCAAGTAATGCTTGTATAATGTACATGTTATTTTATATTATCGTTGATTATGTTTCGTCTGCAACTATGATGCATCTATGAGGATGATACAAACAACATCAATCTATATTTTATGGCTATACACGTACCCCACTTAACCTCGTTGCAATGATGATGCAAATTCGGTCGAGAAATCGTCTCGTATCGCACACTTTCATAACAATCCGGTGATTGATTACATAAATTTGAATTCGACGCCGTTAAAACCAAATTAAAATCATCCGCGGCATCGGATAAAACACGTCGCAAGACTCTGATAAATTACCGAAATGATTATTATATGACTGTTGCATATTCGATTGGGATCTGATGTGCAGTTGTATCATGATAATTTGCTTCTGAATATTGCTTGTTAATTGATATGAGATTAATTAGCGAATATTGGAAACTTTCAAATTTTATTGTCCGTTTACGGATGAGATGGATGCTGTAGTTTGGCAATGATTGATCTAGATTTTAACAGTATTTATTGTTAGAGACTAAAGGTAGCTAGGCATAGATGCTACTTATTCTTTATATTATGGATCCGAATTTATGCATACCTTCCTACGTACCTATTTCAAAAACCAACGGATTAACTTAATTTAATTTATTGTGATGATATATATCATCGGTTATTTTTATTCAATTGCAATTTCTGTTCACAATTTTCTTTATTTCCTATTTATTGTAAACAGTTTTCTATTATTATTACTTTTTGTTATTAATATAAACAACTAAATAAAAATTCCCATAAAAGAATGCAGTATACACATTTCACAAAACAGGACATCACAAATTAGTGGAAGGCAGTGAAGCGTGACGCGCGGTTTGAAGGGGCCCACTTTTGGTTTATTACCGTAATTAATTCCATATAAAACCGCCCTGCAATTATTTTAATGCTCATTAAACACGTGCGTCGAGTGAGTTTCGGTTTACCGAGTGTCGGTTTCGAGCCAATTATCGCCATTGATTCTGTGGTTAGACTGTATTTTCACCCAGTAGAAGTAGCAAAAAGGAACGTATGTGAAAATGCTATAACTAATTTATTTTACACGCAAGGACATCATTTCTAGCTGTACTTAGCGTACGGTAATAAAAGTAGGCAGGTGCAATGGACAGCATAAATCCATTTTTAATACCACCACCGATGGATAAAGGCTTTCTACTTATATTGTCAAGATACCTAATGAGCGGTGATACTTAATTTATTGAAAAATGTAATCGTAAATGAAGAATTATTATATCATGAACATATTTTTAACGCTAAAGTATTTTTGTTTCGAGGACGCATTATTACTTTCGTGCCTCTCTGTGAGGACTATCGTGAAATCAGCTATTTCAACATGACGCTAAATAAGTTGATCGTAATAAAATTTGCATATGAATAGTGCATCGCGGCGCTAAGCTGTGCTCATGGCGTGCGCTTGTGAATGAGTGGTCGGTAAAGAGAAATAGCTCAGCGGGACGTGTACATTACACCCATATCAAGTTAGTTTTGAAACGCGAAATCCAAACTAGGCGATTTATGTTGCACACTCCGCTGACGTCCTTTGCGATGCGAAATTGCGAATAAATTAGCTTATTAAATTAATGTGTTTTATTCCATAACTTATATGTTATTGTAACACTGACAGCTATCTAAGATAGAATTAAACGGCCAAACGGCACAGGTCATTATGCATATGAATTTCATGCAAATTGATAGCTGATTATTTTAAGAGATTAAAAATGTTTAGCGTTAGCGTCCATGCCATTGTTATTAAGAAAACAATGAAGGAGTGGTTTTACATATAAAATCACTTTAAGCAAAGATCTATATTTTGTGAATCAGACATTTTTAAACGCTTCCAAGATATAGTTAAACAGGTCTTGAAAGGAAATTATACAATACATACCTATATATGATTCAGTTTCCTGAAACTACTGCAGGTACAATTTGTTATGTGATAGGTACATCCGAGACCAAAGTATTGTGACTCTCTAAAATATTTTGAAATAAATAAATATCGAACATACTTTTTGGATTAGAGTTAGGTACTGCTTTGGGGTGAAATGCAAACAATATTTACACCCATACGGCACAAAGAAATGTTAATTAGTCGATTCTTTTAACGGATTAAAATTACGACATCGTTCCCAAGACAGGTTCACTACGATGGAGCCAGTAAACACGGTGTCAGAAAAGTATTTAAAGGATACTACATACCATTTCCTAATATCCTATCCTCACTCATGATTTGCTTGGAAAGCATCTCTTCAGAAAGCAAACGATGTTTCACAATTGGACATCGTAAAACTTTATTGTTACCAGCGCCTATCTACGTAACCTACTAAGAAATCGCAAAAACATAAAGACATTAGTCGGTTCTAACGGCTTTGGATCACTGTTTATGGTCATTATTTAAATAACGAATCTACACTTACCTACGGGTTTATACGATGATTGAAATAATGTAATCAACGTGAAAATTAAGCAGTAAGCAATTATGTAAGCACATTCGCAATATTTACAGCTTTAGGATTTGAAGCTTTATATGAGCTCAGAAGTTACATGAAAAAACACTTATTACTCCGTAAGTTGCTATACCTACTCCTTTTTAAAAATTATTTTGAACTTACGGTATTGACTACCTACAGTACCTACTTATTATGCTATTGAAATAGGAGCTTTGTAGGTACTGTAGTGCTGAAGAATATGAAGATATTCTATTTTCCGTATGAATAACTATGATACAATACAATAAAGATTCCTTGAGGTTTCATTGTTTTGATTAAGTAAAATGTATTCTATTGTAAAAATTAAACAATCCGTGGCCGTGTCTTGGATAGGTAATACTTGTTTACAAAACTGCAGCGAGACTTTTCGAGACAATCTCTTTTTTCGAATCGAAAGCTAAGGATCCACACAAGATAGCATTGACTGAGACAATGATGACTTAGCTATACTTAATCAAATCGATTAACATCCAATGCAATATTTGACGTAGCTATCAGCAGTCTATTTTAATATGTACAGGAAAAAAATCAATTAAAATTCAGCAATCAGACTTCCGCAATAGAATGCTGTCTTGCCGATAATAAGGCTATAATGTCGCTGCAAGATTTATGTGTTGTAGTTGGAAATTAATGGTTTTACGAGGATCGGAGCGAGATTGGCGTCGCATTAGCATTGGCACGAATAGCTCTGCGGGTGCAAACGAGCGGTGACGGGCTTTGTTCCGTACGATAATTAACGCAAGAAACACACAAGACCATTCTAATAATGCTTATCTTACTTATGTATGTCTATGGGCTGAGATATGATTCACCTGCTGGGCTATTCACAAAGCGTTCAGAATGATCTCTCTCGAAAACGATCGGATTATTCGATAAATAGGGATGTAAGAGAGCGACCCATCATCTTTTCGCTCCAAGCCAACCTCACCTGCCCATGGTGCATCCTGCCGAATAACGAACCAGGCGCTAGCAACCGACTGGTGGCGGTAAAAACATCTCAATTGAAAGCGTAGCTTAATACCACAGACCGATGACGGGCAGCAGTGTCACCGGAGCGAAAAGCTACGCACTGCGATCGCCAACCCGCCTGCCCAGCGTGGCGATTATGGGTATATCCTTCAGATGTTGGTCCTAAGTGGCGAACAACTGGAGAGGTCTATGTCCAGCAGTGGACTGCAATAGGCTGATGATTACTCAAACAAACCTGAAAATATATTTTAAGTTGGTAGCCTGTATTGGATAGAAATCTTTGGTATAGTTCATAGGTTGCATATTTTTTGTACCACCGCTCGTATATCGAACTAACAAATTGATAAAAATAAATAAATTTAACTTAATATTAATCTATATCTATACTACTTATAATAAATCTGTAGAGAGGTCAATTCTGTACATAAAATATTTTTTCAAAATAACTATCAGGGGGTGATAAGTGATCGATACTGATACCAAAAATGCAATCAGTAAAATTTTTGTCTGTCTGTCTGTCTGTCTGTCTGTCTGTATGTTCGTTATAGAAAAAAAAACTACTGAACAGATTTTGACGAAACTTGGTACAATTATTCTTCATACTCCTGGGCAGGTTATAGGATACTTTTCATCACGCTACAATCAATAGGAGCGGAGCAGTGACGGGAAGTGTTGGGAAAACGCAAGAAATTTAAACCTGTATGTTTGAACGCGCATTACGCGAAAACTACTGCATAGAATTGAATGCGGTTTTCACCAATGTATTGCTAGAGGTCTAACTTAAAACTTAGGCACAAGGTATAGATGGGTATTATATGGAAGTCCGTTATTTTTGAAACCCGATATCCACGCGAGCGACGCCGCTGGCACAGCTAGTTTAAAATATATCTATTTGTTTTGACATTATTAATTTCTTTAGAATGGACTAATTTTTAAAATAGTAGTTATACTCGTATGAATAATATAGTAAAAGAATTATTAAAAGTAAAGCTTAGGCAGAAATTATTATTTATAAGGTTCTCGGCATAAATAAGGAAGGGAATTAAATCTTACTAGGCTCAATAAATGTCTATGACAGATGGTTGTTGATTAAACTGCCTTTAACTATACTTAAATTTTTTATTTAAGTATTTTGACTTTAAGATATAGATTTTGATATTATTATTAAACTTTAATCAGCGTGACTACTATGTAGTAAGTACATTATGTATTTACAGCTTCTAACTACATATAATTGTTGCAACAATATCGAAACGACCCGTTATTTGAGTTTTATTAAAACTTTAAATATTTTTAATGCTAATCTTTTATTTTGATGCTTAGACCATTGTTTGCGGTCGAAACATTCTAATTGTCGATAATTTTGGCGTCCAATTGTATTCCGTTTGACATAAACTATTAATTATGTCATAAAATAAGATACTAAATGTGTAAGCCGTACCTTTATTAGATATTTCATCAAGATTCTACATGTAAATGTAATTAGGATTTCACCGTCACTGCTGGGTTGTGCAAGATGAATTCGATCTGTTGGGTGTGGCAGTTTCATCATGCGGTTTATTGTCTCATCGAAATGCGATAAAATCCTCAGGCAAGCTTATTCGGTTTCCTAACTAACAATAATAAGTGATTAGTCATAAATAAGATTTTGATTATGTTTTATTCTATACAAACTTTCGATGTTCTCTGTGAGAGTTTAAAGATACACTCACATAGGAAAAAAATTTTGCATTATATTTTCTTTTTTGCGTTGATGTCTTTTATACGGCTAAGGAATTCAAACGAATTGTCTCTCGAGTAATTAAAAAGTCATTAAAAGACGAACTATAGAGTTAGGTTATCTATTCCTCAAACTGCGCGATATGTTTTCGTTCGTAGGTTCTTATTATCTTAGATCTTGTATACATAAGTATCTTTGATCTTCGTTATAGGGTCGTGTTACTAGGGTCAAATAGGACAATGTTTAATTAAAAGCCCATGCCCATAATTAGCAAAGAGTTTTTTTTATTTTGTAGCAGAACGGGCACCTTCTTTATTTTAAGGTAGGTATTTGTAAATAGATAAATACTTAAGATTTACAAAACTTGAAAAGGTTGAAATAATTTTGAGACTGAGGTGAATAGAAGATTATGGCTAGCTATATTTATTTATTTATTAGGCTTACCAACAATTGCTACAACAATACATCTTAGAAGAAAAAACCGGCCAAGTGCGAGTCGGACTCGCGCACCGAGGGTTCCGTACAAACCTGCAAGGTTTACAAAGTTCGTTCATTACGACATCGAGTCATAACTATGGTATTTTTTTGCTTGATAGCTCTACGCAATCAAAAGATTCGTGCGTTCATGAGGAAAAAAAGTAATAAGTTTATATTTATTAAAAAATATATATTTTGTAATGTAACTAAAAATTTAAGGTTTTCGGAATTTTTCCTTTATGTGTGCTATAAAACGTTGCTTCATGCCAAATTTCAAGATTCTAAGTCGACTGGAAGTACCCTTTAGGTTTTGATTCCCTTGCGAGTACTTGCGAGTTTCAAAATATGCAGCTTAAATTGCTGTTTCTTTTGATTGCGTTGACATAGAAGTTTGATTTGTTACAGCTTAAAGGTATTATGGACCTGAGTATTTGGTATGAATTTCAATTTAACACCTCTACGCGTTTATGAGGAAATGGGTAGTGAGTTTAAAATTATTAAAAAAAAATATATTATGTGATGTAACTAAAAATTTATGGTTTTCCTTTATCTATGCTATAAGACGTTGCTTCGTACCAAATTTCAAGATTCTGAGTTCACGGGAAGCACCCTGTAGGTTTTGACTCCCTTGCAAGTGTCGAAAATTTGCGGCATGAACGGCTGTAGGTATCTTTTGATTGCGTTGGCTTAGAAGTTTGATTTTTTCACAGCTTCAAGGGACAGTAGACCTGAGTAATTGATATTTTTTTTAATTTCATACCTCCACGCGTTCCTGAGAAAAAGGGTCTTGACAGACGGACGGACGGACGGACAGACAGACGGACAACAAAGTGATCCTATAAGGGTTCCGATTTTTCCTTTTGAGGTACGGAACCCTAGAAAACAGTTAGGAGTCTTAAAGTTAATTGCACAATTAATTATATGTAAACACCACATGGAAAATAACTTAAGTTACATAAATCGACTAGCTAAACTATCTTAAAAACAAATAAATTTATTTATGAATCGACTACGGCTATATTAGCAGTAGAACCGATAACCGTTGCGGTAAACGAGTTCTAGAGTGTGTCCCGATTCTGTCCTCGATCCAAGCGTAGTGCAGGATGGGTATAGGGATCAGGCCAGGTGGGGTGAAAATTTGTGCAAAATGGTAGGAACTGGATGCGAGAAACCCGTGACGAACAGCACCTATATCCAGCAGTGGACTACAAAAGGCTCATGATGAATGATTCACCTGTCCTTAAACGTCTTCAAATTACGAAACAAACTGTGAAGCATAAAACTCGTTTTCAATCAAAACATAATTTACGGTTTGAAAAATAATTAAAGTCCATAAACTTGCAAAATAAAATTGTAGGTATTACTTGATAGGTAGCTATGCAAAACTCGCATATTTGTAAACTCTAATGCATAGACAAGTTTATACACACTACACGTCAGATAGTCTCATTACAATAACCAAACTCATTTCTCTGATGGGATGTGATAGACTTTGAGCTTCAAACAAGCCTCAAAACTGCAATGCAATCATAATAACGTTGAAATAATGCAACTTCCCATTGTTTCATTTTCCGTCATAATCAGAACTTACTAGCTAGTGCACTTACTGCTAAACTTAATAATTGTAGTGACAACAGTCTCAAGAGACTGGTTGGGGAAAAGTAACTACATTTCATTTAAATGGGAGCCGTAAGCGCCGCCGCGGCGTTTTCTTTAGGCCAAAGGAATCGCCGGCGTGCGACTGGGAAGCCCTAGAAGAAACGATGCTGTCATTGAAAATTTTCAGGAAGCATCCACGAACGTATCCTGCTGCAGCAGAGCGGCTCTGCGAGCTGTATCTTAATATTTGAGGGATCTGACCAGAGGTCATACTATAACCATTATGATGGAAAAACTGTCGTTATGTAAGTCGTTACTAATAAAAAAAAATTGGCTGGCGCTATATACAGGTGTCAAGAAATCTGATACTTATCTCACGGCAGTCAGCGATTTGGCTGTGTCCACACCATAGCTTGTAGGTATATCTGGGATTCAGCACGTCTGCTAATCTCAGTAAGAAAAAACATAAGGTGGCGAACCACCAGATCGAAATCTGCTCATCAAATTAGATCCTATCTTAAAAGGTTGCTAAAATATCACTTTCTTATTTTCAAATATGAACTATAATCATTAATCACACTTATTTGATTACATTTATCACTCCTCTCAGAGTTGCATAACGACAAAAATCGTACGAATAGTTTACGTGGGTAGCTCATTGTTATTGTGAGATAATGCAATAAATAATGTTGTGGTGATAGGTAAATGTATATCGGAGCGAGGGCGGGCCAGCCTCGGGGCGAAAACAAGGGCATCGCTGTAGAGCGAACTAAGGTGATGAAAAATCAAAACTAGCGGACCAATTTTGAAAAATGTTCTTTCTTAATTCACAATTACCACTTTATACTCTGCTCTATCTTTTATATCTTAATGTAATATCAAAAGCATCTCATCGTCACTTTTTTGTAATCACCACATACCCAGTTAGTTTAAAATAAAGTCGCTTTTGTTTTCTGTCTGTCTCTTTTGATTTTCTGTCTGTCTCTTTGTATGCTTAGATCTTCAAAACTACGCAGCGGATTTTGATGCGGTTTTTTTAATAGATAGAAGAAGTCACGAGGTGTTTATGATATATGTTTAACACATGCATATAGTATTACACATGTGCAAAGCCGGGGCGAGCCGCTAGTGTCATATCAAACGGGTGATATCCATTTTGACAATTATGTAACTCATTCGTGGGCAGTCAAAGAGCATATTTAGTCGATTTAATTCCTAGGACTTATGATTTACATATTACCTATATTATTATGCATATGCGTTAGGTATACAATACTCAATCGAGGTCGTCGGAATTCTTAATTTATTTTGTCTGCAGTTATTAACATAAAAACTTGGCTTAGTCCTGTAGCGCCACGTGATATGATAAATATTTTTTTATTCGTCGTATTAGTCATTAATTTATTTTTATTTGTCTAGTTTATATTTCCTGTCTGTTCAATAATCACTATCGTCTATTATAAAGTGTCACAAAATATGTAGTTAGTAAACGGTACAATAATCTTTTATCAAGTTGCACTTTACTCGTATTGTGACCAATGTTCAGCCTGAAATACATACAGCAGTAGCAAAAGAAGACCATTCGAAATGTCAATGTAGTAAGGTCGATTTTTGAATATAACTGATGATGATCGACTTTTGTTGTTGAACGAACCGTAGTCGGCTATACAAATCCGTAATTCAAAGCGCGCTTTCGGCCTCAGGTCTTGAACCCTGAAAATAAAAACTACATTGTTTGTTACCTCGTTTATTATTATATAGCAGGATATATATATATATTGCTATACATACGTTATGAGAGAAGACTCGTATTTAGAATAAAATTCATTTTAGCCATAAAAAGTAGTATGCTAGTAAATAGCATGTAGTTTAACGTACCTCCTGTAAAGTTTAGAGTATCGGTCGAAAAAGTTGATAAAATTATTTCAGTGTTCGATATTTAGTTCAAGTTATCAAACTTATTTATTATTCCTATAAATATTTAAAATGATATGCAAAATAAAAATAACCGGCATATAAAAGCCCTTATATAGATGACTGGGAGTGAGATCGGCGCACCCATAACTGTGATGATAATTTGACACGTTTATTGGCAAGGTGTCAGTCCGTAAGTACTTACATAGTTATAAGTCACCGTTAAAGTACTTTATTTCCAATTATTCTCAAATAGGCAAAGACGTAAACTTGAGCAACGCCTAACGACGCCCGTCCATAAAGCATTGTGAAACGCATCGCCCTCGGGCGAGCGCTACGCTCCTCGTAAATAAATAATTGGAGGCGCACTATTTGCACTAATGTGCGATCTAAACGCATAATTCTTCGATTGAGTTATAAATCCGCCGTTCTGGGAACATACGCGCTAGTTCATAACATTAATGTGTGGGTTTGATAGATGGCGGTAGTAGTAATGGTGGCATAACAATGGCGGACCACCAAAAAGATATTACGCGTCCGTAGTAATTTGAAAATTGGTTACAATCAATCATCAGGCAATATCAAGGCATATTATATAATATCACAATAAAAAGGTATGTATGCTGTACATTGAATATTAAAAAAGAACAGTATTTGAGGTAAGATAGAGTAATAGAGCTACCATTTTTAAAATATGTATTCTGTTTATACCTACACGCTAATCTCAGATGATGAAGTAAATTTATACGTTTCTTATCAAACATATAGATGTTTCTCGGAGCATCGCAACTTCTTTTCGAAACAAAATAAAGCATTTGCATTTGTATAATGTATTTGCAGGCATAAATTAATGTCTGGGCGCGGTTCGAGCCGCTCTGAGCGGATTGCGTCCGATTTGGCGGCAGGTTCAGTACCGATTCTACAAACATCAAAATTTATTATTGGATGAAGCAAAGTTATTTGGTGTTGCGGAACATGATTCGAAACGGTCTATAATTGAACGGAGTGTTGTAAATAAAATGAACAGAAGTGCAAGCGGCAATGCCGAGGGTCGCACGCCTGTAATCCCAATATGAAATAGTATACAGATCGTGGACGTTTCAATGTTATGTACCATTGAAACGCCTATAATCGGATAACTTATTTTACATTTAGATATGGCATAGGTATATGTGTAACAATGAAATCGAGTGAATGAAGTCGACTAAAGGAAATCCCCCCAAATGCCAATTATCATTGAAGTAGGCCTATTACCAGTGCCGAATGCTTGAATCAACAAATAATAAAAATATCCTACAGATAGAACCATGCAAGAAAATTTCGCTCTATGGATACCAGTTTGTTTTATTTAATTGAATGTAAGATTTTTACTAATATTCCGCATTATGTAAAAAAGTGATTCACATGGAAAAACTGTTAACCAAACATACCACATAGCACCATCTAGCCTCAAACTGAGTCGAAGCTTGTAAGTACTATGTTCATGCACATAAATGTTTATACTGTGTGGGTATCGAACCCACGACCCTTGTTTTAGAAGGCAGAGGTCATAAAATGAGCCATCGGGCCAGTCAATTCAATTTGACAGGTTTGAGCCACACATTATCCATCTGCTGTCTTATACGTTTGTGAATTTATTATCAGGCTATTAACTACTTTGACGTTCGACGATCAACTACGATTATGTCACAAATACAATAAACCAACAAAAAACAATGAAACAAAATGTCTGTAGCTCAAAAGTAGGTAAAGTAAAATTGATGTTTGCGATGCAACGTCTAGACCAGACACGTCCAGCTAAAACAAGTTCCGCCGATTCGTTCTTGTAATATCAGTGTAATTTATTTAATGTTAGAAATAGACCTCGCTCAACGCCACAAAGAATATTGGCTTTCACAACGGAACCTGACAAATTTATGTGCTCGGAGATTTTGCCAACAGTGTGCTCACGAGAACAAAACAGTACTTCACACCACCGCCACTATCTACTTTGGGTGGGGTGTACCTATTCACAGCTATCATTTTATTTATTGACACATAATGTGTGTTGTATAACCTTAAATGTTTTTAGTGTTTTTGGTGAAGCAAAATTTTCAAATCTTTTTTTTATGGTAATCCATCGTGTTACTGTCGACACTTTTAATTAATGCCAAGAAAAGACACGTTATTTATGTTCAAGATTGACCGGTGTAGGTTCTGTGGATTAGTAATAAAATGTTGATTAAGTTTCAGGTTTAATATCTTTATTTTACTATTACTATCACACTTTGACTGAGAACACAGGAGTTTATTATTACTATAAAACTTTGAACAAGATAGTAGGTAAATTTTTAACTAGGAATGAAATTAGTGTTTCTTTTATTTTCTTGGGCTATATTTTTTTAGCAATTTATGTTTGAAGATGAAACAGATTACTGTTGTTTACATTACTTATTCAAATGTTCGTATACTTTTACACTGTAAATACATAATTTATGAATTGTGAAAAATTGCGATCTGAAATTTTTACATGGACACAATTACTTGTAGCCCAATCTCATCTTTGTCAACGTGTTTACTTTGTTTTAATATAGTATTTTATGTTGATTATAAATTACTTCGCCTTACTGGAGACTATTAATATCAGCGCAGCTGCAGAATGCCATATATTAACCAACTTTTCAATCTTAACCAGGGCTGTCTTGTGTTAATTAAATTATTTAAATGAGGTCTAAAATAAGTCTTCCATTGAACATACTGAATCATAATATGCTTTAATAATTCAGTGCTCTCAGTTGCGTCCTAAACTTTCGCTTAGAGCCAGTCGCTCGCCATGACCATGATTCGGCATTGTAGCCAAATTACTACTACTACCTATTTACTTTATTATCACCTTACCTAAAAATATTCTGGAAATTTAAGCCAATTTTGAAACCGCTACATTGCTTCATAATAAATCTATATTGTTTTTCCCTTCGAATGCTTTATGGCAAGAAAGTAACTATTTAATATAGCATTTCCAGTATTAACGCTGACAAGAGTAGGAATTAACTTAAGCCCGGTAAAGAGTCTAAGGAAATTCAAATGAATGCACATTATTAATATACTTTATTGATCAAGCCGACGCTATACATATATTCTTGGACGGATATGTTAAGCTGCTCTGTAAGTTACTAGCTGACGTTGTATGGGATTCAGATTCCTGATTGTGGAGACACGAGCAGAACGGAGTACCTGCATCATACGGAGGTAGGCTGTGATGCCTGATGCAGGTATTCTGCTGATATCATCCTTTGGACCGCTTTCTTAGGACTGGTGGTAGGTACTCTGTAATGCCCCACATCGCGTAACGCTAAGCTGTAATATGTCAAGTAAAATCTTGGTCTCCATTTGGACGTCAATATCTGTATAAGTAGTCTTTAATAATAGTAAATTCATTAAGTAGTAAATTCTCTCAGCGGCAAACAGTCTCACGAGGAAAATATCTTTATTCAGGAAACTTCCGATTGTCATAACCAAAAGTTAGATGGCCTGTAGATAAAAGCTCTCAAATGTAATACTAACATCGACGTATATACCGAAAGGAATTTTAGCTGACCGTGGGCCCCAAATTGATAGTTAGAAACAGCGGGAAGATACGGTTTTACCACAAATTTTCATATTTAATTGTGCTCGTTTTAAGTCTATCTCAATAAATATATTTTCTATTCTATGCTAATCAAGCTACCAGACAAACAAAATAGTATAATAGTATACTAAATACACATTGCTATTATTCACATCGTGTATTTTTCAACCTATGACCGCTAACTAGTAAGGTAAGATCTCTCCCTAACGAGCAGAGGGAGGAACCATCACCTGTCTTATCTTTCCAATGTTGTTGAAAAGACTCACAAAAGAACCCATAGGACACAAGGGCATATACATACTCGTAAGTCAGTTAAATCAAAGAGCCTCCCCCCTGTGCAATGCGTCAGATTATGCAATGCACAAGCGGCAGCCCTTTCCCATCATAAATACAGTGGTTGAAGTGTGATCATTTACAGCACTGGCTGGAGTGGAGCATAATTACGACGTTATGATATATATCCGTGGTCTCAATTTATTGACGTTCGGAATTTGTCAGCACTCTTGCGAAATACGTCACGGCGAATTTATCTTAATCTTGAGATATATTTTTGAAACATTGAGCCATTGGGCCCCTTCACCAAGCAAAGTAAACACTTGTATTTGAAATAAGTAGGTGTGTATGTGAGCACTTAGTCGTTAATCACTTTGAAATCTCAATCTTAGGTATAGCAGTAAATTTGAAAGAATTATTGCTTCCATAACGAGGTCTAATGACTACAGCACTTTAAGTTTACGTAATTACCTAGGATCATTCGGAGAGTATGTAATAACTTCTTCCCAGAAAGTCACTTGTTACAACTTCGTACGTAATACAGGATTTTCCTAAAAATAAGATTGGAGAGACTATGTAAGATGTCCACTTGCTCGACGGTTACAGAAATCTTCAAGAGGAGACCAGTTGATCAAATCATTAGTGCAAGATTCCGGTAATAGGTACATCTAATACATATTTAATTTTATAATGGAAATTATTATCTAAGGCCTAACCATATGTTATATTTTCAAAGATACTGAGGTTCCTTCTGCTTTGTACGCCTCTATGCAGTTTTAGGATGCCTAGGACATTTTGATATCTGATTACATCTTGATACATTTTTATTCATCATGATGAATAAAAATGAGCTCTGGGGAACCGCAAGCAATAGTAACATAGAGATACTGGAGCGTTTTCAAACTAAGGCCATGAGAGCCATGTTCCACATCCCGAGGTGCATCCAAAACAGATTTGTTCTGCATGATCTTCGATTGAAGACGGTCAAGCAAGAGATTGCTGCCCATAGCCGAAGGTACCAGAGTAGACTGGGTAACCACACGAATGCTCTGGCCTCCCAGCTGTCCGGATCTGGTAGCACCCTGCACAGGAGACTGAGGCGAAGTAGTGTCTCAACCCTCATAACAAGGTTCAGCTCAAAGTAGCTGAAAAAGACAGCAGCAGGAGTGGCTAGGGGAATTACCCCTGTAGCCCTCCCACTACCAAGACTACATACTCGGAATAATCATTCACACATTGAAGCAGCTAAATGCCAGTGGCAGATTGCCGTGCTGTGCAGTAAGAGAACAAAGAAAAAAAAAATCATGATGAATCTGTAGAGAAGTCAATTCTGTACATGAAATATATTTTCAAAATAACTATCAGGGGGTGATTAGTGATCGATACTGACGCCAAAAATGCAATCAGTAAAATTTTTGTCGGTCTGTCTGTCTGGATGGATTTTAACGAAACTTGGTATGATTTTTCTTCATACTTCTGGGCAGGTTATAGTATACTTTTCATCACGCTACAATCAATAGTAGCAGAGCAGTAAAAGGAAATGTTGGGAAAACGGAAGACACTTTTATTTATATTTTTAAACGCGCATCACGCAAAAACTACTGCATGGAATTGGATACGGTTTCCAATGTGTTTGCTAGAGGTCTAACTTAAAATTTAGGTACCATTTCATGTGAGTCTGTTATTTTTGAAACCCGATACCCACGCGTACGACGCCGCCGGCACAGCTAGTCATTCCATAAAGTTTCTAATTAAATGAAGTTGGCCATAACTTGTAATTTTGACCCTTTTGGATTATATAGCCACAGTAACACATTTATACCTATCTGTATTTCTTTGCACCTAAAACAAACATAAAATTTTGTACCATAACCATTTCTATTAAAAACTCAATAAATATTCCTGTATGTGTCTGAGCTGTCGAATAATTTATCTGAACATGTTACTCATATTTTGTTAAAAAATTACTGTTTAACGCTGAAAAATAAACATAAGTTGTGTTATTTTAATTACTGACAAGGCCACCTGCGGCAGCGCGCGACGAATAGACAACAGGTATCTGCTCATCTAACATGCGATGTGTAATTTTTGCTGGTAAAATCGTCGAGCCAAGGTGCTTAGAATTATACAGGAATCGATTATAGTGAACCAGTAATTTTGCAGCCTACTAGCACGTTTCCCTAGTATCGCCTTAAGCCAATTCCGTTACTAGGAATTATGAGAGCTGCGCGTTTTGCACCTGCTCTTGAAAACCGTTCTTGTAATTACGCTAATTGTTCTTCGGGCATACCTAGTTGTATTATTATCTATTTTTTATATTAACTGCAATTAATATAACCCGCTAAGTTGAATAAAGAGGGTATGTATGATTAGCAGGAGCCATTGCATACATGTTTATTTTTTCCTTTTATCTCCTCAATGAGGCTCTCGGTCAGCTAATCAGACAGGAATAGCTGGCACGTGCTCCAGAAACAGCTGAAAGTTATCTTTTATCATTTTGTAATGGTTTTGATGTCATATTGGAAAATATATCGTAAATCATGTTATAATTCGATTGAATTCTTTTTTTATAAATTAATGATCAATTTAGTTTTATTAGTGATATATTTCAACATTTTAATTAGATTTTTAATAGATATTGTTACTGAATACAGTCATGGAAGTACAGTTACTTTATACTCGTAGATTAGATCGGTAATTAATAAGCAACCTTTGCTGAGCGGTTCAATTGCTATAACGTTTTTTTATTCTTAGTAGCGTCGGTCCGAATTCAAAAATCAGATCAGTTTAATTTTCTTCTTTACATATCAAAGTTGAGTTGAAGAAAGTTGGTGAGTATAGGTACTTAAATTAACCTAACGTGCATGAAAGGAATCGTCTCCCGTTGACCTAAACTTTCTATAATCCAATTTGATTGCAAGAATGAAACTCAGACGGAAGAGACTACCAATTAATTTACCAACTATACCTTTGTACAAAACAACATACGAAAATTTATAAAGCTCAAAGTCGTAAGGGCGACAGTTCCACTTCTACAATCCAGTTTCAATATGTTTTACGATTTTGATAATAAAATTTTTATGACCATGCGATGGCAGTATTTTTATTCACTTTATCAATTTAAATTCGTTAACTACAGTGAATGGATGTGTATGTTTCCACTTGTTTTACAATATTTCGGAGACCTGTTGTCCTGAATGATACCACACCAACTAAATCACATATTTGAAAGGCAAATGAGTATAGAGTAAGGTATTCTTTTTCGTTTTTAAAATTCCTATTTCGAAAAACGAAGCGAAGCCGAATACTTGTTTCCTAAACTTTTAGAGCTTTTATGGCACCGTGGGTTTTTTTATTTAATATATATTATATTGTATATATTAAATAAAATGTTTATTTGTATCTATGTTTTTATTTCATGATACCTGACCTTAATACTACCCTGGTAGTTGCTAAGTTGCAAAAAAACTATTTTCGTAGCTAGGTACACTACTTTTTAAAACAGAAATTAGGTTAGAACTTTACTATAAACTAAAAACTCCTTACAACTTTTGCGTAAAAGCTTTATGATAACTTAAGCATAGGCTTTATATCTCTTTAGTAATGACTAAAGATGAAAATGAATGCATTATCATGAATACTTTAGCCACTTTGTTTTCATAACTTGGATTTCATAAATTGTTTTAACTGTGATGAAAATATAAATTCTTGATTCCCCACCCGGGGATTATCCCGTCCAAACATGTATTATATACATATTTGTATATTTGTAAAAGTTTCTTATTTTCCTAACATTTAGTTTCCATCTCAAATGAATGTGTATGCTAATAAAACGCATTATCTTTATTCCATCTCAAAGGTCGGATATTTGTTCTTACCTATTATAAATAAAGCAATTACATAATTAAAGCGTTAGTAATTATGATATTAATCTGTAAATAGCATCGTTATCGCGTGCCCAGCGGTTTAACAGGTTCTTAATGCTTGCAAGATACTGTCGGCTGGTTGTAAATAGTGTAGGGCGCGCGAAGCGTCACAATTATGTTGTGTCAACTTTGTAATTTGTACATCCCTGAGTGATCGCCCGTGACCTGTGCGCGTTTCCATTAGCCCATTTGATAAGATTGTCATATTTTTATACGGTTATACAATTTCATGCTAATAATAATAAATGTAAGAATGAAATTATCTTGTGATTAATAAATTTCTTATGTTTTCTATGAAGAAATCTTACATGAATCAAAATTTTACACAAATTAGTAATTAAACTTAATTATTCCAGTGAGTTTAACTTAACTTTTAAGCAGTGAGCTTACTTATTAGTAGGAAATATATTATTTGTATTATATTCAGGGGTTTCTTTTTAAACAGGCAGCAACTTTTAATTATAGCCATTTAATCGAGTTGCGCAGTGTAAATTACTAATATTGAAATTGCAATGTGCAGTAGATACTGTATTGTTAGTCTTCAATTAAGTTCACAATAACATGCCCTTATTAATCATTGGATACTAGGCGGGCGGGTGTAGTGGACTGAAGTGCGGATACCGAGCCGCGGCTGCGCGCGCGCACCTCGTCGCGTGCCGCGCCTAACGGGACCAGCCCAGCAGCTGATCCTGCCATCCTTAATTAAACTCAATAACGCTCTTCAAACTATTTCGCATGCCTACAATGTTGGAGAATAATTAAGTAAAGGGTTATCTAGAATTAAATTAGTTACAATTAAACTTGCCCTGTTGGGGTAAATTGCGACGTTGGGGGCAGTTATAATTTGATTCTTTTTATTTCGAATTTTAGGTTATACTAGCCTAGGAGACTTTGCTCCCAAAAATGAACTCCAATTGATCATAATGTTTTTGAAATGTATACGTGTATTTGAACGTTATTTACACGTGTTTTCACTAATTTCGATGTAGATATGGATGCGATATACGAGATTACAAATTTCTCTACTATGAATGTATTCAACGGAAACAGTTATATACACAGTATTGTTATTAAATAATAAGTAAGAAGTCTTAAGTTGCCAATATTATGTGCCTAGATATTTATTATTATAAAAAAACATACTTTACTTACCAGTAGATATGATCATCATCAGCCTATTGCAGTATTTGCAGTCCACTGCTGGACATAGGCCTCTCCAGTTGTTCACCACTTAGAGCAAACATTTGGAGGATATACCCATAATCGCCACGCTCTGGGCATGCGGGTTGGCGATCGCAGGGCGTAGCTTCTCGCTCCGGTGACGTTGCTGCCCGTCATCGGGATACGATGCTGGAACATTCCGTACCTACTTTTACCAGTCCCTATTGTTAGTTATTTATAAAACACTGATCAACATGATAGATACAAGTTATGTTATTTCTCTAAACAAGAATATCCATTTTACATATGAATAAGCAAGCTTAGCCACGATTTCGCATACAAATTGCGAAGCTAGTTAGTGTTTATAAAGTCATTAACATATTGCAAAAGTGCCCCAAGAAAGAAATCTGCAATCGACTGAAGTCTAGCTAGGTACTTACTTACTAAGTTCTAGATAATGATGTGTATAGAGTTGTGTAACTTGAGATTTCTTGTAAAACGGCTCGTCACTTCGTGTTGGAATATAAACTAAGTATTTACGACTACAGTAACATCATGTAATTGGTCTTAGCGAGTTATGATGAATCAATCAGTCCGTATGATTAGGGTTACCGATTTTGATGTTAAAGGAGTTATGGATACGTATGACCCATGTCATTCAACATTATTAGGAAATAGTAAGTAGAATAAATTCATATTTATCCTACTTACTATTTCCTACTAATGTTATAAATGCGAAAGTTTGTTGAGATGGATGTTTCTGGTCGTGACGTGATGTTCTGGTCGATGTTCGTCTTTCACGCATTAATTACTGAACGGATTTTAATGAAACTCTTCCTACAGTAATATAGTTTATACGTTGGATTAACATATAGGCTATTTTTATACGAATATTCACGCGGGCAGAGCTAAGGTCTTGTTGTTAGTATAGGGTATTAGACATAAGCCCCTTGGGCGTATAAGGACTGTTTCATGAATATACTAGCACTGGGGCGGTGTGTAGCCATAATGACGTTTTGAATGAAACCATGAAACAGCGCTCACTTTTGCTATGTAGCGAATCAGCGCTGCACTGTGCACTGTGCAGGCATTAGGCATTTCGAAAGACAGTCAGCGAGCGCTTCATCTAATTAGACGCTTAAGTAAACGAGACTCCTGCTAAGCCCCTCGGGCGTTAAAGGACCATTGATAAAATAATGCGGCGGCGTGTGGCTATTATGACGTCTTTTTTGTGTAGCGCGCATCACTTTTGCTCTGTAGCGCAAACTTTTGAGCAAGCGGTGCTCTGTGCACCGTTCTGGCATTAGGCATTTCGAAAGACACCAGCCGGGCAGCGAGCGCTCCGTCTAATTAAGCGAGGCTCCTGCTAATTTGACGCGTGAGTTGCCCGCTGCCGCCTAATGAATGGTATCGCACACGTTCATCGCACCACGTTCGGCCGCCGCGCGCAAGCGCCCGCGCATTAGCAAATCTAAAGACATGCCGGCTGATAAACAAAATCTCCGATTAATGCTGAAGCCGCTCTGGCTAAGGACCAAACCCTTAGTCGTCGATGTTTGAATTCATGGGAATAATTGACGTACCTAATGGCGCGATTTCTTTTTTTTTGGAATAGCATAGTCCCTTTCGCCTGACGGCAAACTTGAACCCTGATTCTTGACCCTTGGTCACCATGAAAACGGACAAAACCCTTAGTTGTAAAATGATTACCTATTTTACGTTTATCTATTGTACCTAATCGCGAAAGGATATTTTTATACTTACTTTCGAATAAGTTGGTAATCGTAGCATATTCAGTTTCATTTTCAAGTTGGCCCAGTAAAATAGCAGTTTCTCTAAAACCGTAACCAACTTTTCAAACTCTATTTAGTATTCGGTCGCTGAGAATAACGAAGTAAGTATTTAAGAAAAGGTAAGTGCTTAATAGAATTGTTCATTCTTATTGTAAAAAATCAATAATAAATTAATATTTTAGTGTCAATATTAGGGGTAAAAAACAGGATCACAATTTGTAGTAAAGCATCATTAATGTTACCTACTAAGTTGCAGTTAATTAATTTGATAGATAATTTAATATGTAATTTAATATATTAATGTTACATGAGGTATTCCATAGAATACGGTCATTAAAAGTATTTCGAAACATTGATAGATTCTATTTCCATTCAAGAGTGTTGGGTCACAGGGAAGTTGTATAATAATAAAGCAGAGTCGTGCCAGATTGACTAGGCTATTCAGTAAGTCCAGAAAAGCGAGGCTAATGCTCATTCGGCGTGTTTACATCAGGCGGTAATGCTGATTACAGTCATCGCCCGCACCGAGAGTGCGTCCGCGGTGCATTAAGCTGCACAATGCAACCTGCAAATTGGTGTGTAAGTACACACGTAACGCAAACAAAATATTTCCTTAATAAAGCTTAAGAGTTACGATAGTTTGAGACGAAACGCTTGCGTCACTGGCCAATGCTCAATTCTCGAACTGTAAATGTATGATAGTGTTTTGATGTTGCTTTGTACGGGAACCTGTGGGTACTTGTTAACTAGCCGCGAAGTATTTAGAAACATTACAATGTCCTTAACAAATATTCAACAACTAATAATAAGTACTTATCCGTTCAACACAGAAGAAGAAATCAAGAAGACATATCGCACCTTTAAAATGTACCTAATCTTTATAAGATGTAAAAGAACTAATTTGTGTTAAATAGCGTTTAAAATTTTGCACATTTTCTATGCTACATTTGATTAACGCTGAAAAATTATCTATAAGGCTTTATCGTGGACTTAAATAGATTTTACGGGGGGTGGTGTCTCTTGGAAGCTCTGCTAACGTTTTGTATTTGCTAATGTTACAGCAATAGCACTTACATAATATTATATTTATATCTAAGTAAATAAACCGTTAAAAAGCTTCACTGTCACTATATTAATCAACTAAAAGATAATTTAAATTAGCTGAACTTCAAAAAAATAAATTTTAATTTCAAGGTAATATACGTCGCCGTTGATGAGACCATAAATCACTTTCATTTACTTCAAGACGTGACAAGCTATTAGATTATCCTTCTAAGATATGAATGAAAAATATGTCCACTTATAAAAATTACGCTTAACAGAAATAGCAATTAACTAGCATAATATAAGATGGGGTAGCCGTTGCTGACTGATAAATGAAAAAAATACCTTCGCGTTCGTCTTAACCAGTTTTAACCGACTTTAAAACGGAGGTGCTTTGTACGTTTAGGTACTGAATATTTCTTTTTGAAATGTATTTGCTAATGTTTTTAAACTTGTTAGGATGATTAGGATTGGCATCACATTGTTTACAGGTACATTAAAGAGAGTCTGCAGACTTCATTACAAGATTAACACATTTTTGACTCCAGTTTCCCACAATTTAGGTCAGTCACTTAGCTGTGCGTGTGGTAGAATAGGATTGCGTAGGGCGTTCACTAGAATCAAAAAAACATTTAGGAAATCAACTTTCGAAAGTTCGCTAACATTTGGCAGTTCTAATAGACGTTCCTATTTATAGTTTTCTTCTATAATCATGGTATAGGTATGCATTACAGTGCGTATTATTTTTTTTATTGCCGCGATATGTAAAATGAATTAAAAAAGTGAAACATACTTGTAAAAAGAATTAAAGAAGTGAAGCATATTTATACAAAATCCTTTTTGGCTTGTTCGTGTCTCCGTTTCGGCGGGCAATTCGTGAGTCGATACCCATATGCAGTTATCGCACAATTTGTCACGCCACCGACAACATTTCGGCTAAAAGTCATCAAAGAACAACTAAGAGGTTTTTAAGTGTAGGATTAAAGTATAATAAAACCAATACCAACGGATGTCAAGAGCTACTACTCGTGCAAGACTAACGCATAGCTCAAACATAGAAACAATAAAATGTTAGTATCAGACAATGATATAGGTACCACCTGAAGCAATTCGTTTAAGGAAAATACAATGTTTTTCTTATAAGATATGGAAGATAGGGATCAAATCATCACTAAGTTTCTTCAGTGGATCCTATCCAAAATTAATAAATTTCGTATAAAAAATAATGTAATACCTAATGTTCGAGTATACGAATCACATCCTAAATCCTAATATTATTATCCTACTTACATTATAAATGCAAAGGTTTGTTTGGATGAATGTATGAATGGATTTTTGTAGCTATTTCTCGCAAAAATACTAAACGGATTCGAATGAAAACTTAAGAGTAATATCCTAGCATTAACATATAGGCTATAATTGTCATATATAGATATTTCACATATCACTGGGCAAACCCGCGGGTAAACTAAATATAAGACGGTTATGTTAGGCAAAAGTTTTCGTAATTTGAAAGGAGGAAATATTTATAGTGTTTTCTTAGGTATTAGGTACACTAAACAAACCGATTATTGAATTACCTATATAAGGAGATGGATAATAATGTTACGTACGAATACCTCTTAACGTTAACTACCTATTCACTCGTAGCATGAAAACTGATACATGGATATGAATTTCTGTACGAAGTCTATACTGCCTAAATGCATTTCTGCGCGGGAGTCAAGGTGCGGTCATTGAACACAATCAGCTCCGTTAATTACCCAGCGACGACTCACGACCGCGACCGCTTAAAAGGATTTAAACCGTGTCATTTGTTCGCCCATAATGGACTGATAACCGATACAATTGGCGCTTGTGCTCTTAATACTCTTGTCTATTGACGGATGTTAATGAACAACGATCCGAGACTGAGAGCAAAAACAGGAGGAACATTTTACCGTGTAGGAATAATACTTTATTGAAACACAATCCAGTGTAGGTTTGTTACGTTTGTTTTTATTTCCAATGTGTTTACGATGCAGCGCGCGTCTCGCGTCAAGAGGGGTCCCGACTCGACTACTCGTACTGCGCGAGCGCGTGGCGCCGCCGCCGCGCATCGAGTACCTATAGGTATAGCTGTTGTGATGCGCGCCGGCTTTAGAGCGTCAGGAATTCGATAATCGATATCGGCATCGACAACCAAATACGCATCCAATGTAAACATGTATATTTAGTGATTATAAGTAAATATGTTATTTTATTTGTATTGTAATGATAGTGTTTAGTGTAGATGTATATATTAGGATAGAATAAATAATAATTATAATATGTAGGTTAGATAGATTTAGGTTTTATAAATATAACTATAGATTTAAGGTTATTTATTTTATTTATTTTGATAGTTTTAGGTTATTGGCAACAATATTAGGTTGAGGTGCCTACATCACCCCCCTCCAGAGACCGTCAAGGGCGATAAAAGTCGGTAAATCTAACCCGACGTCCAGATCGAGTGATGTACTCTTTTGAGATCTCTGGTGATGGTTCATCGTTACTATGGTCAGACAGTATGAAGGCCGGTTTTATTCGGTCTATCGATACTGTGACCTCTTTATTTTTCAAAAGTAGTTTGAAAACTTTATCCCCTCTGGATATAACTTTATGTGGACCCGTGTAGGCTGGTTGGAGTGAGCCCCGTGAGGCGTCTTCACGCAGGAAAACGTGTTCACAGGTGGCCAGATCCTTATAAATGAAGGTTTTTGGCCTACTATGATGGGATGCAGGTGTTGGATGTAATTTCCTGGCAAAGTTCCTTATACGCGCTGTGAACTCAGATGTGTCTGTGGTACCAACAGCCGTAGGGTCGAAAAATTCGCCAGGTAGTCGCAACGGCTCGCCATAGACGAGCTCGGCCGAGGAAGTTTGTAAATCTTCCTTGAAGGAAGATCGAATTCCCAACAGCACCCATGGTAAGGATTCGGTCCACTTGTCATTACCATGACATACTATGGCAGCTTTAAGTTGCCTGTGGAAGCGTTCCACAAGGCCATTGCAAGCCGGATGGTACGCTGTTGTCCGCTTGTGCTCGAATCCGGCTATGTTAGACAAACACTGAAAGAGGGCCGACTCAAACTGGCGGCCGCGGTCAGTAGTGATGTCTGTCGGGCAGCCGAATCGAGCTATCCAGCCTGACAGCAAGGCTTTGGCAACGGTTTCTGCCGTTATGTCCTCTATCGGTATTGCTTCGGGCCATCGAGTGAATCGATCTATCGCTGTGAGGCAATACCGATAGCCACAGGAGAGAGGAAGGGGTCCTACCAGATCTATGTGGATCTGTTTGAAGCGTGCCCGTGGTAGGCTGAATGAGCCTAAGGGAGCTGTCACGTGACGGTTCACCTTAGCACGTTGACACGCTAGACAAGCACGCGCCCAGTCCCTGCAATCTTTCCGTACGCCGGGCCAGATATAACGCTCAGCTATTAATTTGGCTGATGCGTTGGCGCCAGGGTGACTATGCGAATGCAGGCTACTGAAGACCTGCTTGCGGAAAAATTTCGGGACATATGGCCTGGGTGTCGGTGTACTGACGTCGCAGTACAGGGGTACACGACTTCCAGGTATGTGCAGTTTTTCTAAGCGCAGAGAAGACCCCTCGCTTAGTAATTTAGTAAGCTCAGAATCAGACTCCTGACCTTGAGCTAAAGAGAGAGGGTTCACCGGTGCTTCCAGTTCTTCGATACGGGACAAGGTATCGGCGACCACGTTGTCCTTGCCCGATATGTGACGGATGTCGGTCGTGAACTGGGAGATAAAGTCCAGGTGTCTGTACTGCCTAGGCGAACAGTTTTTCTTCCTTTCATGGAATGCAAAACTGATCGGCTTATGGTCAGTATAGATGACGAAGTGACGAGCTTCCAGCATATGGCGGAAGTGCTTAACAGCTTCATAGATGGCGAGCAGTTCCCTATCGTAAGGTGAGTACTTTACCTGCGATGGACTGAGCTTACGGGAAAAGAAAGCTAGAGGCTGCCATGTATCGTCCTTCAGCTGTTGAAGCACTCCACCGATTGCTTTGTCCGAAGCATCAGTCACTAGAGCGAGCTTTGCAGTACAGTCCGGGTGCGCTAGTAAAGCAGCGTCGGACAGACTCTCTTTGCTGGCTTCGAAAGCGGCCAGGGTACCATCCGTCCACTCAACGGGTTGGGATCCTTTCACAGATCCTGTGAGTAAGGCGTGCAACGGAGCTTGAACTTGGGCAGCGCGAGGAAGAAATCTCCTATAAAAATTTAGCATGCCCAGAAACGCTCTCAGTTGTCGCACGGTCTTGGGGATCGGGAAGTCCTTGATGGCCTGCACTTTGGAGTCCAGCGGTCGGGTGCCTTCTCGTGAAATGCAGTAACCTAAAAAAGTTACCTCTTTTACTCCAAAAACACACTTGGACGTGTTTACCAGCATGCCGTAGTCCCTCAGTCTGCCAAAAATGATGCGTAGGTGCTCCTCATGTTGGAAATGGTCCTTCGAGAAGATCAAAAAATCGTCGAGATAGCAATAGACGAAATCGAGGCCTCTTGTCATCTCGTCGACAAACCTTTGGAAAGTCTGGCCTGCGTTTCGGAGTCCGAAGGTCATAAAAGGGAATTCGTAAAGTCCGAACGGTGTGGTGATCGCTGTTTTGGGAATGTCGGCTGCGCTGACAGGGATCTGATTATAGGCTTTGACAAGATCTAGAGTGCTAAATATGGTACAGCCTGCAATAGAGTGAGCAAAGTCATGTATGTGCCTAATCGGATACCTGTCAGGCACAGTGCGAGCATTCAACATGCGGTAATCACCACACGGACGCCAACCGCTGTCCTTTTTCGGTGCGAGGTGTAACGGCGAGGACCAGGGGCTTTCCGAAGGTCTGGCAGTACCGTTGGCAAGCATCGACTGGAACTCCTGCCGCGCAATTTTGAGCTTGTCGGGTGCTAGACGACGAGGAGAAGATGATACTGGCGGGCCTGGTGTCGTGCGGATATGGTGTACGGTGTTGTGTGGAATAGTGTGATGCGTACCAGCTGGTCGAGTAATTTCTGGAAACTCAGATAAGATTTTATGATACGGAGTATCGCCAGTCGAGACCTTTACAGAATGGAGATCACTACTATTATTAACTACGGATCTAGCTACAGCAGTTACAGAAGTAGTACTATCTATGAGGCGCTTGTTCCTACAGTCTACAACAAGGTTATAGTAGTTAAGAAAATCTACACCTATAATAGGTTTGGTTACATCCGCTACCACAAAACGCCAGGAAAAAGATCTACGTAAACCAAAGTCTAATTCTAGATGTACATAACCATAAGTAGATATGCTGGATCCGTTAGCTGCACACAATTGGAAACCAGTTGAAGCACGACGATCACGCAGAACCGCACGAGGGAAGACACAGAGGTCGCTACCGGTGTCGACCAGAAACTGCGTCTTCGAGGAACGGTCGGTGACGAAAAGGCGACCAGCAGAAGAAGGGCAATCGTCAGCCGCCATTATCGACCGCCCCTGGGGTTTTCCGCTTTGTAGTCGCAGGGCCGCATGCACTTGTTTGCCTTTTCCCCGAACTTGCTGTGGTACCAGCAGAGCGGGTACTTCCGGTAGTTCGACTGCGAGCGTTGCCTGGATGACGATCGGTTGCGGGAACGGCCGGAACGGGAACTCGGTCTGCTACTTCTCTGAGACGTCAGCTTCTGAAACTGTCTCCGGAGTTCAGCTACTTCGCGCGTCAGCTCACTGATGGCCGAGCTGGGACCATCTTGGTTTACGGAAGCAACTCGGGGCGTTGAAGCTGCCAAATCGTGTACGCGATCAGCTAAATCGGATAGGTCTTCTAGGCTGGCTGAACCTGGTTGACCTGCGAGGACTGCCTGGACTCCATGAGGAAGGCGACTAATCCAGATGGTTTTTAAGAAGTCATCAGGGACGTCCGGACCAGCGAGGCTCTGCAGATGGCGAAGAAATCGTGACGGGTTGCGGTCTCCGAGCTCCTCATGCATGAGCAATTGCTTGAGTTTTTTTTCGTTAGACGCGGTGAGTCTTTTAATAAGCTCCGCCTTGAGCTTCTCATATTTGTTCTCGGCTGGTGGGTTAATTATAACGTCTTTAACTTCCCTTGAGAATTGGTTGTCAAGTTGTCCGATTATATAATTAAATTTGGTTAAATCGCTGGTAATTTTATTTATGGCGAATTGTCCTTCCACTTGCTTAAACCATATCTCGGGTTCCTCTGGCCAAAAAGGTGGGATGCGGATGCTCACTTTGTACACATCGCCACGGTCCATCGACATGCCCCCATCACTAGCGTCCGAAAATTGTCCGCGTGCATCCTCCATCTTTGGTTTTAATGTCCAATTTGGGGTCACCAGTGTAGGAATAATACTTTATTGAAACACAATCCAGTGTAGGTTTGTTACGTTTGTTTTTATTTCCAATGTGTTTACGATGCAGCGCGCGTCTCGCGTCAAGAGGGGTCCCGACTCGACTACTCGTACTGCGCGAGCGCGTGGCGCCGCCGCCGCGCATCGAGTACCTATAGGTATAGCTGTTGTGATGCGCGCCGGCTTTAGAGCGTCAGGAATTCGATAATCGATATCGGCATCGACAACCAAATACGCATCCAATGTAAACATGTATATTTAGTGATTATAAGTAAATATGTTATTTTATTTGTATTGTAATGATAGTGTTTAGTGTAGATGTATATATTAGGATAGAATAAATAATAATTATAATATGTAGGTTAGATAGATTTAGGTTTTATAAATATAACTATAGATTTAAGGTTATTTATTTTATTTATTTTGATAGTTTTAGGTTATTGGCAACAATATTAGGTTGAGGTGCCTACAACCGTTTTATTTTTTGGTTAATGTAACAGTGATTATTTCAGTTTAAACTGGTTTTTGTTTCACACTTTAATTATCCTATTATATATATTAGCTATTTTTAATATCCTACTGTTATATATACGAAACTTTGTTTTGATAGATGTATGAATATGTGTTGATTTTTCACGGAAGTACTAAATGAGTTTGAATGAAACTTACAGTAATATAGCTCATAGATCAGATTATAATTATAAGGATATGATTGTTTCACACACCTCTATTCACGCGGGCCAATGCCTATGGACAACCAGTAGTATTATAAATGAGAAAAACTTACCTAGTAATAAGTAGATAAATAATTTTGAAACTACATGTTATCTCCTAGTTTACGAGTACTATTGTCTGTAAAGTTTTAATTTATTTCCTTGTGCTTGTGTTTCGATATTTTTCGGAATTTTATGCCACATTCTAACTTTTTTTTTGTAAATGGACTCTATCACGCGTGTAGAGTTACACGGATAATTCGCCAATGTCAAGTGTTTGGAGAGACGTCAAAACTTATACATTCTAACTATAAACAATATAGGTAAATAAATGCTGCACAATATAATAAAATACTCGAGAAGAAATGCTGATGACAGTGACATCGTATTATAGAATATATTTTATCCTTTCGATCACGGAACCACATAAACCTTTAAGAACAAAAAACTTGTGGCAGCTGCAAAATTTAATGCGACTGAATGTGATCTTCTTGGTGTTACACAGAGTACAATGCATTGCGACTGTAACCGTTAATAGTAAATCAATACTCAAGGAGGCTCAGTTTTTCAGGGTGCAATCTTAATAGGTGTTATTTTCAAGAAGAAGGCCGTACGATATCCATTGCTTACAAGTTTATGTTACGACCGACATCAGGCTTTTTTCATCACGAGAGCAGTCGAAGCCGTTTACTCGTGCGCACCCGTATAAACTACACCGAGTGATTTATATTAAATTCTTCGAACGATAAACAACACAACGCCATTATTGCTGACAGTCAAGATACCTACTAAATATTTAATGAATTTACGGTTACTTAAGGACGTGATATTGTGACATCCATTTAATTCTGGCACAGAATTATAATAATTTCACTTAATTACGGCATTTATTCGGCGGCGAGGCCGGTCGGACGCACTATATCTTGCGTACGCGCATTATCGCGTGTTGCATACTGTTTATGTCCGCGACAATGAACTTCTTAAGTGAAATTGTTGTAAAATAAAAGCAATACCGTGTTTCGTTCTGTTAATTCGCTTTTTAGTGTAACATAAATAGGTAGGTGGTATTACATCCAAATTAATTTTTATCCATAACTGCTGTTCTGATCGTTTAGTGCAGATAGAGCACCGTTTATTACATTCTCAAAATTAAATGTTTCATAAATAATCATTAACATTTACCTACCACCAGACCAATGTGCTATGAGAACCAATTAAACAATATTTTGATAGGTTGCATCCGTTATTTGTGCATATGAAATATATAAATTTAAAATAAATAAATAATATTATTTCAATATTTCTACCCGTCCCGCTTAACATCGGATGAGCGGAGACACGGCAAGAAGATAGCGACCTGTTATTGGACTTGGTGGTTTGGTTATTGGATGTAATGTTTCAATAACTCGCACAAGGCGCCTTTTCATTTTTAGAACGAACGGCTAAGCTATAGAACTCGCATTCCCCGATAGATATAATCTTCAGAGTTTTAAGGCGACACTGAATCGGTTTTTATTGGATGACCATCGCAATCTCTAACATCGCTTACCATCAGGCGCGTTGGAGTCAAACCCTACCCATTTGTTTGTAAGGTAATTATTTATTATAGAAGTACCGGAACAACCATGAAACCTGTGAACAAAGCATCTTATTATACGTACTTGGTGGTCCGAGAAATGCAGAAGGCGAGATGTGGAACGCAAATTATATCGGATTAATATAATATCAATAAGTTTATACAGACAAAGAACCTCGCGTACAATGGATAAGAGCTCAATAACCGAATTATTTGATTGTTTTATTAGACAAGCGGTCGTAAAGTGAGGCGTTTTAGTGCAATGGACCGCACTCGCTCTCTCGGCCTCTCAGCCTGTAATCGTCATAAGAACTGATTTTTGTGTCCGAACTCGTGTTGATTCATAAAATGGCGAGTTTATCGACATTTTGTGTAATGGGGAAAGTGGGGTTTTACATAACACTTTTTGTGAACTTACGCTTATAATAAAACGCTATTTTTAACGTTGAGAAAATATTTTTACTATCAATTCTATCCATTTTATTTATGGCCATTTGTTAAACAATGCTTTAGAATATAGTAAGCTTAGTATAGTAGTACTTGTGATATTTTTAGCAATGAAGTCAAAAACTATTTAGAACTCATGAAACTCTACCCAATTTTTTGTTATGTCATCATCATCATTATCAGCTTTTATCAGTCCACTGCTGGACATAGGCCTCTCCCAATGTTCATCACTTTGACCATCCTGGGCTTCATAAATATGTATTGCACATATATTACGGCAGGCAAGTGCTGGATGCAGGAAGCCTTTGCGCAATTCATCACTCCACTTGGCCTGAGGGCGTCCTACACTATGTTTGCTGAGACGCGGTCTCCACTCACCGGTTCTGCGGTTGATGTGGCTAGCCCACTTCAGCTTACTAATCCGGTGAACTATGTCGGTGACTTTGGCTCTGTGTCGGATCACCTCATTCCGGATCCGAACCCGCACAGAGAGACGCCGAGCATAGTCCTTTCCATAGCTCGCTGAGCAACCTTTAACTTGTGGACTAGCTGTACCGTAAGTGTCCACGTTTCGAATGATTGTCACAGCCGGTACAACGCACTGATCGAAGACTTTCGTCTGTAGGCACTGTGGGATCGACGATGAGAAGACTCGACGTAGTTTTCCAAACGCTGCCCAGCCATTAGATTCACCATGGCAGCTTCGGATTAAATTCTAAATAAAAAAATAATGGACACTTTGCCTAACGTTATGTAAAGTACCTACACTTACCACGCTAACAGTTAAAAAAGGTACCCTGAACACGCAGACCAGAGTCAATTAAAATCCTGTATGTAGTTTAATCATATCTTGGGGCTGAAGAATTGAATCCGTGAGCTTCATAATTACACAATGCGCCTTCGAGGTCATTAAAATTATTTTGGAGATATTATGTACTTTGATTTTAAAATTTATTTGAATAGACAGACTACTGAAGTGAACTTTTTTCAATGATACTATATTATTAGATTAGGATTGCACTAATATACAAACCATGATTATATTTGGGCATTCACCGTGTAACGCGAATTGCGTTGTTTCTCCGCGCGAGTCATCACGGCCGACACTCCCCTATCAATTTCGATCATCTGATTCAGATAATCATTAGCTATATTATAGTCGATCTGGCCTTATTTACGAAGGTTTCACAATTTGTTATGAAAAACAATAAAAACATGTTTTTATTTCACATGGGTATTGCTTCCTGTGTAACTGCTGCAATTATACCTACATACCTACTCGTATATCCCAGATATAATTTGGATAAATAAAATTACAATGTATTTACACGGATACTTTTATCACCGCATATTTTTGCACACATAAACATATAATTGAATGGTCTTTTTCAATAGCTGTATAATTTATTGAAAATTAAGTCGTGTCCGAACAATTATCCAGATTGCTTTAATTAAGTGTTAATATAAAAAGCTACAAAAGTCGAGAACTCTAAAATCTCAAATCATTAAACCTCATACCTACATACATGTATAAGTACAAACTATAGCAGTTTCATTATTATCTGCCTAACCGTCACTTTAGATTGTCCATACAAGAGCAATCTCTTCTACGAAGCTTACGGAGATTAGATCAGTTACTATCGAAGTTATTATTAATTCATTTTTCATGCCGATAGTCATCAGCGTAATCCGGGGTCGCATGACGATTCCCACGATACAATATGACTGTTCCATCCACTTAGAGATAAGAACTCAATAATAGAAAATTAACTGTACCAATGGTAAAGATCGGTCGGCCGACTGACTATGTAACTTTAAGTTAAATTATAATCATTTTGGACGTGGCAGTGGTATTTACCAAGCTTCATACTTTCATGGCTATTAATTTTGAAAACGTGATCACTATTAAGGGCAATTTTCAGTATGTACCTACTAATATAAATAAATCAAAATTGTATCTAATGCAGAGTTAAAAACATAAATAATATTCTCGTGATTATTTTTAAACCTGTTCACTTCCTAGATGCGCAAAATTATTTGATGAATCGTACCTACTATATAGAATATAGACAATCATTTATCAACCAGATCTAAGCATTGCTTCCTCTACCTGAAAAGGCCGTGAAGATGACGTTAATCGATATTTATAACGATACAAAATGCATTTTACCTTATAACATTCGCAGTCGCAATTTATTAAACGTTCACTAAATCAGCTTTCAGGCAAGATAATCACCTAATCAAGCGCTTAGAGGCCAATGATTATGTACCTACCGAGCTAGTGCGTAATTACTGAAATTGTTGTTTATTACCAAACAACATTCGACCAGAGATGTTAGAGACCCACCTCAATTAACACTGTAATCATTAAATTGTTTGTTAAGCCAAATATCGCACTGGTGTCTGTAATTGCAGGTATAAATCCTAACAGTCTAGTTAAACTGCTCGCGGCGTCATCTCAAGAACGTATGCACCATCAAAACATCTGTATCATCAATAATCTTTTACAAATTGACGTTTCCTGGTTGTTTTAGTTTCATAGACTAATAAGTTCCTTGCAAAATATGCATGCTATTTTATTTCGAATGTCTAATAAATTACGTAGCAATGCAGCAGGTGAATATAGATTTTATGTTAGATTTAGATTACCTAAAGAATTGCTATAATAAATAATTTAATATGTTGTTAATTAGAGTCAGAAATCATGACATTTAATCCCCAGTAAAGTATCATTTATGAACACAAAGTAAATTCACTTTATTTCTATACTAGCTGATGCCTGCGGCTCTGCCCGCGTGAATATCCGTATAAAACATAGCCTATGTGTTAATCTGATGTACAAACTATATTCCTGTTAAAGTTTCATTAAAATCCGTTCAGTAGTTTTTGCGTGAAAGTGGAACAAACATCCATCCACCTATCCAAACAAACTTTCGCGTTTATAATATTAGTAGGATTTTGATTTGAACGGGGCTCGAACGTTCATTTTGACATTGGCCTAAAGCAATTAAAGTCAAATTTAAATCGCTTTATTTAAAGTTTCCAAGTCCTGGCCAAAATGGGCATTGTGAATAGGTCTGGGTAAGATGATGCTAATGCTAATACTTATACTCGTATAATAGGTGTCTAATTTTTTTTCGTAGAATTCTGATGCTTTTTTGCAAATATATAAAAATATTTCATGGACTATGTTAATAATCTGTGAAATATTATTTGTATAAAAAAGCTCGTTATATAAACACAAAGTAATTTTTAGTTTTCTTATGCGAAAGGCGGCAGACGAGCAAGTGTGATGATGGTTGGTAAGCAGTCGACACCGCCCTTCCGGGCACCTCTAAATAATCAACTCTAATAGGGATGATGACTAAAAAATAATTTAATGTCCATCAGATAGATTAATAAAAAATATTGGATACGTATTTTTTATTTTGCCTCTTGTTCAAAAACTTACGAAGATATATTGATTTTAAATGTCACATGACGTCACGTTAGAGTACAAAATATACTCTAACGTGACGTAGTTAGCCCCCACTCCGTAACTTTAATGCGCTATATCTAAGTATTTTCTTGTTATTTCGACAAAACAAAAAATACGGGTCTTATATTTTTTTATTATCTAAGAGACGGACTAATTATTTTCTTCATTTTCATACCTTGTCATCATCCGTATTAGCAATACTTTTTTTATCAACTCTAATCGTGCACTTGCCGCGAATTCCTTTTAAAAATAAGCTCTCAGAACACTTGTGCACATCGATAGCTACATGATATGGTTCTGAGTACCAAAATGACTCTTGCCATACCTGTTTTAACTTTGTGTCATAATTTAAGTTCTCGTATCAGATTTTATTATATCGAGAAAAACATGTCCGCAAGTGCTGACCTCTCAACTTAAAAGTGTATAATTAATTTTGACCCCAACCCCGTATTACAGTTAATTATGTACAACAAGATCACCTCTAATTATTATTCTTTTTCGTTATAACCTTTCTGGTACAGCTTATAACAAATGTAGCAAGTTTATATAATTTCATGTGTTGGATTGTTCAATTATTCATACCTGCTTTATTATTTACTCGTATATCGCAATAATAACTATGTGTGAGTGTATTATATGTTACTAGGATGCAATAGGGTATACTTAATAATAGCGAAGTCTTAAAGTCATAATATTATTATGACTTCGCTGTTTTTTGAAAATTAATATTTTTGAAATGTGTTATTTGAACTTGTAAGTACATGTTTAAAAAAAAGAGTATTTCACCAGGTAGTCAATTGAGTTACTCATTATGAGCAGTTCAAACGGATAACTTTCAATGATCGTGATGAATTGTTGTTCACACGTAATAATATGTGATGGTTTTAAATTTACAAATTAAGATAAGACAAAAGTAACTCCGTATACGTAAATAGAGTTCCTTTTTTTTGTAGTTTATTTAAACTACAAAAAACAGGAAATAAAAAAAGGAAAGGAATAAAATGACTACTAAATAGTAGTCAATTTATTTATTCTTCTTGATGCTAGTTTTAATATTAATAACTATATATTAATATATATTTGCTTAAAATAAAATGTTATTCGTATTTATCGAATATGTCTTAATGTTAAACATTGTGAGAAATAAATCACTTCAACAGATAGGTTTTCTTCATCTAAATCCTGTTCGCAAAACACATGCATACACCGCAATAAAGCGCTAGAGCTTTCAGCTTAATCCTTATTTATTGTCATTCCACACTGGTAACCGTTGAATAATGTAACATGGCAAGATTTAACATAACAAGGCCAGGGCACTCGCAGAAACGATCGTGGATCCACAGTCACCACATCCTTGACCCATCCAGAAGAGGCTACTCAAACAGAATGCATCTCTGTCCTGTCGCCGTACTAGATAAATAGGTATTTAAAATACCGCTCGGCGCGTGGGAACCGTGACGGGCGCCCGCGCGATAACCCTGCGCCCGCGCTGCGCAGCGCGCTGCGCAGCGAGACGCGCCAAGACCTTTTTGTATTGCCACATTTGTCGCTATTCCCAAAAATTTTGCAGACGCAGACAAACTGACGTCAATGAACAATACGGGCAGTATTATTCATTGAAGTCGGTTTTTCAACGAAAAATTATAAATGAACCAAGGTATAATTTATCTTTGTTGTGAACCGATTATAATGATTCTGTTTTTAATTAAATTAATGGTCGAACTGATTGTGTTGTCTTAAATTAAATCATGGAGTCTAAACCAATTAATCACAACACCTTAACTGGTGATAGTACCCCTATATTTTTTCAATCTGTAGATTCTATATTCTCCATTATATTTATTTAAAGAAATGGAAGCTATGTGATACGCTAAAATTTTTCAATGAAATTGATACGAATACTATTTAATTCTTATACAAACAGGACCCACATGACATAGAAAATAAATACCAATCATTACTATGGTTTCAAAACAAAAAGACTTAACTCCAATTAATGTAACCATTTAGTAAACATATTCTTGCCGTGTAGTTGATTTGATGTGTTTAGAGATGATATATCCACATTAAATCGACTGCACGTGAGCGTCAAGCGTGCAATGAATCAAACAATGAACTACGATATCTATACCCATTTTGTTGCTTAATTTCGTAACTGTATCTGTTTTTTTATCTTCGCTTTTATTTTCAATAACTGTTGTAGCCAACACAGAAACAAACTATAAGGACGTAGTATTGTAAAATTTTACTTCAATCGAAATTGTTTGCTCTCACAAGGTGCTAAAGCCGCTTTCTGAATGGCTAGACTAGAGAGCGGTGAACATAGAAGGTAAGGCTGCATGCTGCGAGATGTCATCTCAAACCCCTGCTGTGACCCGCGAACAATATTGTCTCTCCAATAAATGCATTGTGAATGTTAAAATCAATTCATATTCACTTTAACGAATTGTTATACAGGGTTACAACACATAAACTAGAATTTGAAGAATGTAACCCAAATATGGTATGACCAATTTAGACCTAGCGTTTGTGCCCTTTTCCTATATGATGGTAGTATCTGATAGCGCGCTTGTGTCTACAAAATCAATCTCACTGATTATAATAAGTAGGTATAAATAGCAATAAGCCTTGCCGTAATTGACCGGTCCAATTTATTTAACTTTTTGTCTGGCGTGTTTTAAATCGTTACTAGTATGGCATACTTATGCAAATGAGTAGTTATTAACTAAACAATTACAGAGTCACATACCTACAATTTTTTAAATCAGAGAGGTACATAATTAAATACTTTTCGTAAGAAGCTCTTCTTATTGGTAATTTAGTAAAAAAAAATGTGTTAAATTATGTAGGTTCTATATTACGAGTATATCTGCGGTTTTGGAACAAAAATGATTTCTTTTTATATTTATCAAGTAGTGCTCTATATATTATAGATGATGATTATATGTAATACACCGACGCGACGTGTCAATTAATGTATTTTAGCCCATAAATATTAAGTAAAACAAAATCGTCAGAGCTTTTCCCTTGTAAGTCTAGGCTCGCAAGTATGGTCAAGATGTAGGTTTTATATTTCAGCTAAAATACTTATCTGATATCTAGTTATGCAGAGGATCAATTAAAATTGACCGTTTTGACACACAAACAACTAGCGGGTACAGTCACTAAATGAAATGACTTTGATACACCCTTGAAAGTAAATCAAAACTGGTTGTCTAGGTAATTACCATTTTACGACCAACCGATCTCAAACGACTATACGATACCAAATTTAAACTTTGCAGCTTTCCTATACAGGCCAGACGCTGTAAAAATCCACCGACGCGTTGTAACGTGTTCCTACTCTGAATATAGTATCGTAATAAGATCTCGATAAATAATACACCAATATGTCCATTCGTAGGGCGGGTATAAACGCTTACAGACGAGGTGCGAGATTTAATATAAAGATATCGCACCACTATAATGCGAAACAAGTCGTAAACGCCTTAATGCGCTCTATTGATTGTTATCTCCCATTTTTATGACTTTGCAAATGGATTTTTGAAAGTTATATCTGTATTACAGTCCATATTAATCATACGAATACAATAGAAAGTAAATCTCTGTTACGATCTCATTGAAGGTTTGCATTCATTGTAGGACCTTTTTGGGAGCGTTGATAATTTTTATGAGTCATATTTAAATTGACCTAGAAAGAGCCAACAAATACAATATTACGTATTATTTTAATGCATGTTTATTGTTTATATATATTTATTAATCTTAATTGAAGCAACCTGTTAAATGTCTCCGACGAACAATGTAATCATAGTTGCAATCGTTCCATCTATTCATTATATAGTCAGTTAAATTATTATACGGCCATTTAGTTTCTGTAGTAATGGTGGTCATTCAATAAAAGCGAAATCATCTCCGCCGTAGATCGTGCCTATTCCATCTTCAGAAACATCCGCCTCTTATTTAAAAAAAGTCGTAACAGAAAATAAAACGATTGTTTTTATTTTCTTTGCATTTGTTATTACGGACGGTACCGTTAGCCTAAGTAACATATCAAAATCGCCGCTCACCGTCTCTATCCCACGATCGATCGTTTCAGTTTATAGATATATCGCAAAATTGAAAGGCGCTACGTACTTTGCATAACGCTTGTACGTTGTGTATCACAATGGGTCATACTAGGGTTCCCAAACATATGCACAATAATATATCTGTCTTTATTCTGTGGTATAGAAATAGTTATCCAGTTGAAATCGTTAGCATAAAGATATTACATTGAAATGAAACAATTAATCACTTACAAGATCTGCAATTATTTAATTAATTCATTTGCTAATTGTAACAAAGTAATTAATGCTAAAGCTGCACGGCGTGCTTCGAAAGCTTTTGAAGTGGCAACAAACTGCAGAATACAAATTAGATAGTCTTATTAGTTCATTCCTAGTCGATATTTTTCGAGCATTCCACCATTACGGAATTAACCGTCTCCTTATACTCTTGTAGTGATAGGGATGATATAATAAAATACTTCAATGTTAAAATCCGTCGAGTAATTTTTGTTTCTACAAAGAACATACAGACAAACAGATAAAAATTTTGCTGATTGCATTTTTGGCATCAATATTGATCAATAATTACCCCCCGATAGTTATTTTGAAAATTTATTTCATGTATAGACTTGACTCTACTCTCTACAGATTTATTATAAGTAAGTATAGATAATTTAAATGGGAAGTGTAGTGCGACCCCTACAGCGATCGTGGTCCACAATAAATTGAGCTGGTCGAAGTTCGGCCGGGTCGCCGCGGATCCCGACTTTGTCCTTTGGCCACTTGTTTGCGCCGCGCGCCTCTGTGCGTGCTGACGGCCCAACTCTATTTATTGCCTTTGCGTTCTGTGCGTTAAATTGATAAATAAATTTATTTATCCGATCAATTGCAGAAATTGTAATTGAAAATAAGGAAAAATACTCAGGCGTCGAATTTGGAGTGCATTTTTAGGTTTTTCACGCATTATAGACAAGTTAGATTTTTTTATATGGCCGCTATATTTGGCCGTTTACGTGTTGTCATGTTTGAACGAGCTAAAGGAGAATGAAGTTAAAACCTAAAATAAAAACATATTTCAAACCATATTCAGTTGACAAAAATCTTAGTGAAAATAAATGATTAAGTAACATTTTATTCACACTTATTTTATTTTAACTTTATACAACATACAAAAATTTCAGCTCGGTAATTTATCAAACATGTTTTACGTATTAAAATATTATGGAATCATGATAGTCGTTTCATAATTTGTCACTGCTCCGGCAATGGTTTTATTATTTCGGAGCAGACTGCAATATTAAAAAAATGGAAAACACATAAATCTTATTGTTGTCCAATCGACCAACTTCCTGTACCGACCAGTCGCGCCCGCGCCGGCCGCGGCGAGCCACTTCCAAATAGGTGTTCTGATATTCTTTTTCTTCGCGAATAAAAATAGAGCAAAAACACGGCGGCGTTTTTTTGTACCCGGCGACCTTGCAGCCGAGTGGCTTATTGATACACAGTTACTTAAAAAACGAAGAGTGTGATAAATCGCGGCCATTAAAATAAAAACGGCGATCTCTACATACGAGCGGCGCCATGTCAGAAACAAACAACAATTAATGATAAAAAAGAACGCGCGCACTTCCTAGAGTGAACTGGTAGCCGTACCATAAATCATATGCCCTCTAATGCACCTCAGAGAATCACTTTTACTTTTTATTCAATAACTAACCCACTGAATATTTATGAGAGGTACGAGCTTAATAACATCATTCGGTTATTGAGCGTTTCGATATTATTATTTTAATCATCATCTGTCTGTCAGTGTGTACGGCGTCGGGGAACATCGAGATTACTTATTTATGTTTCGGTGGACGCGTTCGCCTTGCCGAGACGTGTTCATTTAACGAATTGAACTTGTATGCCTGTCAGCTGTTCTTCAAAATTAACGTGTCGTCATTTGATGTTGTGTTATGTTTCATGTGTACAGACAATGGCATTTAACGGCTGTTTAAGCAGCAATCAAGTTGGACTTAGAACTTTATCCCAATGAAATATTTGATCTCTATATTGTGTCTGTGTACGAATTTATATGCCGTTTCAAGATTAAACAAATTTTAATAGTAATAACTGATCAGACGCTGGATGTTTATTGCGGAAAACCACAGTCATTAACAGTGTCGGTTCCTTTAAAAAAATATCAATTTAGTGTGGTTAGAACCTAACTTCACAGTTTTATATTTTTTCGTATTTTGAGGATAAACCAATGAATATAGGTACCATAATCGAAATAAACTTAAACTAGGAAAGATATTTAAACAGCTATTTTAGTTAGAGTTAAGCATCTTCCTTACAAGGCACGGAAAGTCCGACCATGAAAAGATACTTAACAGAAATTTTTTGTTATAAAAAGTTTAATCCAATTTAAATTACTTTACCTTAAAAAAGTTGTTGATAATAAATGTTACACTTACATTGTTCAAAAAATGTCCAACAACAAAAGGTTCAAAAACGGTTTCTTCAAAATTACACGCGCCGAACGCAACAACGCCGGGTCACAGTGAATTTCGCTAATTGCATGCCTACACAGTTACGAGCATCGATCATTAAACAATCAACTTTCTTTTTATGGATAATGAAGCGTGATTTTTCTGAAGGCATATCGTTTAAGCTCTACGTACGCGGTATTTTCGCTGGCACACAATTTGATATTGACGTCCGCTTGTGGTTAAAATATCAGGTTGTGGTGTATCGTTGGTGTTTTGTTTTCTTTTTCACTATCATATTATACGGATAATAAATAATATTCACTTTGGCTCTAATACATCATGGTTGAAATTATTTGTAAAAAAGTACGTCTCAAAAGAAGAGTAGGGAATAAAATTAAATCTTTGTCTACGATCCTAATTGAATATCTATTAAATTAGTATTAGTTGTGTTCTATTAATACATTGAACGCCATGTATATCCATTATTCACACGAACAATTAATTTTCTTTTGTGTCCATAATTTAACGTTCCAGCAGTTAAAGGGTTAATTTTCATAAGAATTCTATTAACTTTAACATACATTTCCCTGAACAGTGAGTGGTGGATGATAATTAAAAATATAAGCGAGTGATGATTTTGAAAATTTTAGCAGCGAGTTACATGGTATAAAAAAGCTCTGTGACAATGTTACGTACAGTACTTATAAGTAAAATAAGTGCAAAAAGTTGGGATACTCTGATGATTGGGACCTTGATCGAACAAGGCACTTAAAATCAATGTACTTTACCATTTCATAATGAAACTTTTATCAAAATAATATTTCCGTCATAAGCTACATGTGACATCAATACCGATTTCGTAAGTTTATAAGTAATCTAACGAGTAAACGTAATCCTAACTTTCACTTAATTTATCAAATACAAATTTGTTATAATAATTGACATTAAATAGGTAATTTATATCGCTATTGTAGATGCGCGTATTGAATTGAATGGCTGGGTCTCGCGTTGCGCGCGCGCACAATGGGCCTTTGGGGGGCTACCAATGACACCAATAGAACTACTAAGTACTAATCTTGTATTTATTCACTAGAAAATATTTGTTCTTAAAAGAAATCGCTCGTCCAGAGATAATGTTAATTCGTTGCGTTATTTTCTTTTAATTTCCATTAAATTTGATGTTTGGAAGAGATGACCTAGTGATAAAATAAGATGACCGTCTATATTGTACTTAGGTACAACAGATGTCAATTATACCTAGTTTTGTAAGTCAACTGTATGGTGTGCAATAAAGTATATCTATCTATTTATACCAAACTATTGAACATGCAATATCCAACGCCCCGTGACCCGTTGGGTTAGACTTTAAAAGAATTGCTGGCATTGGCTAGTTTGGGGAAGCGGAAGAGAGAGATGTGGCGTGAATTAAAGGAAGCCTTACGTTCAGCAGTGTACGGACCAGGGCTGTTGATTGATGCAATAAGATTTATTGGCAGTGTTAGTTATTTAGTTATGTTATATTGATACATGGATAAACATAATGTAAATATCTGGAGAAGATGTTCGCGTAGAAGGGAACTTTTACAACTTTTGCAATAAACCACGCAACAGTCAATTGAAGTAACATACGCATGCAATGTTCGAAGTTTTTCCTGTTTATATGTCAATAAAGATGTTGTTAGACATGAAGTGGCCGACTGATAGGTACAAGTAGGCGCGGACGGGTCGCTATTGCCTAATACTTTCGGTCATAGAAGTGTTCCTTAATTGTAATGATTATTTCAAGTACTTACACCTGATTTTGGCAAAAACAAGGTAAATGAACCGCTGTTAGGTAAAACACAACTTTTGGGCTTGTTGATATAAGAAAATGGATACGTATACTCGTATAATATATGTACCTATCATACCTATGATATTTAATAGATACGTAGCATCATATTTTCCTCTAAGCTTTCCTAATTTTTCCTCTTTACTTGATTTTCTACTTAGCGCCGACTGTGTCAAAATTGACTCCATAAGATATATGTATTTGTGCAATAAAGAGTTCATATCTATCATATAATATGTAGACTCTCAAATGCTTTACGTTACGAGTATGCTTCTATTTAAATATATTTTAATATTGAATGGTGCTTATTTGCACTATAACCTAATAAGGCTTTTATAAATTGAGTTTCCACCAATGAAATAAATTTGATTTTAGATAGCTGAATGCGTTGCAAAGCCGGCTCTCAGTATGCGCATGGTGCGACCCATGACAAGAACTTAATAACATTAACAAATAATAGTAATTTGATTACAGAGGTCAGGTAAATTGTGCGGCGCATTGCGTAAAAGGCATTTGCGTAAAGAGGGGAAGATCCTAATGTTTTGACTTTGATTCTTCAAGTTGTTGATCTAAGAAAATTGCTATACTAAATTGAACCTCTTGATACTTCTCGATTAAAATATGACGCCTCACTACCTAACATTAGTTAATACATTACTTAACTGTACTAAGATTGTTCTAAAGTTCCCATCGCCATGTGGAGAGGTCCAAGTCACTGCGGCAACAAAAAACTGGCAAAAATTATTCTGGCTATACACCGACTGATCCCAAAAGGCGACCGAAGTTACTTCACTGATGGTTCGCCAAGTGTACGGTGGTGACTAGCCAGAAGGGTAAGGCCTACCACCGGCTGAGAAGCTGAAATTTCAAGCAGTCGTTTTGTTGACTCGTACGACAAGGAAGAAATGAAGCGGTTAATTGAATTCTCTTCCATCATTGCATGGAAAGACATTTATATAAATGGATTTGAAGATATCCCCCGCTCGAATGACTTTGCCTGTAATGCCTCTACATTCTTGTAGAAAGTTGCTTATCAATTCAATTGTCCGCGCCCCGCCCGAACTTGTCACGGCCAACGGAGCTCTGCCTATCTCATTGAACACCCGAATGTAATAAGGAAATACGCGTATCAATATCGTCATGCTTACTTGCTTAAACATTGCCCGTGTCAGGTGTGAATATGAGAACGACTGTTGTACGTTTAAATTATTATTTTTATGTTCTTCCCCATTTAATGTCATCTTTTGTTTTTTAACCGGCTTCAAAAAAGGGAGGAGTTTCTCAATTCGACTGATTTTTTTGTTGTATATTTGTTACCACATGTCTCCGAGAATTGTGAACCTATTTGAAAACTTCTTTTTTCGGAAGGGTGTACTTCCGAGTTGGTCCCATTGTCACCACATTGACGTCGGTTTTTTTAGGTAGAAATAAACATTCATTTGTTAAAGCTAAAAATGAAAAAGAACACTGCATCCGTAAACAGTTACCTACATACTCGTACGTTCGTCATATTGATGTATTGTTGGTACGAATAACAAATGTGGTGTTACACCAGTTATGTATTTTACGCGTAGGTGCAATAAAGAAAAAAAATGTTTCACCATTCTGTAGATTAAGGTTTGAAATATGTGAAGGACGCCGAAGTAACTAGAAACAAAAACAAGTTACATATATCTTTGTCTAAACTTTATCGCGCATCGGTGACACTAGTAATTACACCGCGACGTTTCGATGTATGAAGACGTCGGCTTCGGTTTGATGGACAGCTATTTAAACAGTTTATATGAACTATTAAACGACAAGAGGGCACAAAAAACTGTGAAGTATTTTCAAAATGATGCTAGGAGAACTTAAATACATCAGGTACCGTAAAAGGAATAGCTGATGGGTATTCGTATTATTACATTCATAGTTTTTATCTAATTACCTTCACAAACGCAAACAGGCCATATAGAAAAATAAATTATGAAGAGTTCTCGTAGTAGAAATGTGTAAAGCGGTGACGTGTGGTGGATAGCGCTACAAAGTTCATCAACTTGGTCCATTTGATACCAATCTGAGACTTTTTAGCACTTATTCAAAGTGTTCGATGATGACTCTATTATTGAATGCATCTTCAAGAACATTCTAGATCCAATTTAAAACTCTTCGCAACTTCCCCTGAACAACTCGCACCTTAAGCGCGAAGCTCACACAATGATAAACTATATGGACTACATTTTAGTCTAGGAATAAAAATCAAGACGTCACAGTTGCAGGAATAAATAAATTATGTTAAGTTTTACAGTTATTAAGATAATAATTTGAGTAGTTGAATAATTAATGTATTTTATATTTAACTATTTGTATAAAATATACATGTAGTTAGTAAACCAAAACAAACTATAAATAATAACCGACGCAGTTGTTACATATCGGTACGTATCTGCTGCGTTCGGGTCAAATGGTAGAACGCATTCGCAATCGGTTTGTAAGATTATCTATAAATAGGTCATCGTGAATAGAGAGGTTCACCGCTAAATTCTGAGAACAATGCAAATTGGCACATCCTGATAGCCATCGACAGCCAAGGTCTGCCCGGGCTCCGGGCGGCACGTCTCTATTTGACAAGGTTGGGATAGTACACGAGGTCACAAGGTAAATTCTAAAATCAAAATTATTATTTGTATGGTTATGTACCTCGCTGCGGGCAATTTGTCGAACTCTTTGTTGCAGTCGGAGTTTGAATTTAATTTATTTGTATTGTATTATTTCATTTGTTAGGTAAACTATTTGATACAAGATCTCATAGTCTGTAAGTAATAGAAATGGAAGTTTTCCGTTTGTCAAAATTCCAGTTTTTATGAAAACTCAAGTGAATTAATCTGTACTTGAACCTAACCATAACAATACCAAAAAATAGTACTCTTTTAAATAAATGATTAACTGTACTACGTAACGCATTATAAGCATTAATTAGGAACTTCTTATAGGTGCTTCTTTCAGAAAGACTTTACTAAATTATATATAATAATAAAAGGAAACTAAATTATATCTTTTAGCTTAAGCAATTCGTATTCATCAGTGGACAACATCGTATAATTTTCATCAAACGATTGATTTGTCCCTTTTATTAAAAACTAGGTCAGCCAGCGGCGTCGCACGCGTGGATATCGGGTTTAAAAAATAACGGAATTCCATAAAATGGTGCATAATTTTAAATTAGACCTCTAGCAATACATTGGTGAAAACCGCATTCGATTCCATGCCATAGATTTCGCATGATGCGCGATCAAACATTCAAATAAAAATTTCTCCCGTTTTCCCAACACTTTCCATCACTACTTTCCTATTGATTGTATCGTGATGAAAAGTATACTATAACCTGCCCAGGGGTATGAAGAATAAATGTACCAAGTTTCGTTAAAATCCGTCCGTAGTTTTTTTTCTATAACGAACATAAAGACAGTCATACAGACAGACAGACAAAATTTTACTGATTGCATTTTTGGCATCAGTATCGATCACTAATCACCCCCTGATAGTTATTTTGAAAATATATTTCATATACAGAATTGACTTCTCTACAGATTAGAAACAAACAGAGCTCATGATTATGTCAAAACTTGTTTAATGATTTGATATGACATAAATAATGTCCGTTTAATGTAAATAATAATAGGTAGAGCTACTATGATTTCCACAGAGGATGATATGAATGGTAACTAAGAAGGTGTGGAAAGATATTAAGTAACGTTAAGGAAAAATATTTGAATACCACGACAAAAAAACCGCAATCAAATTGTATGATAAAATAAACATGTATATCATCCTACACTATCTACTATGGGGCAAATGAACGATATCAAACGTCCTTTTACCTTTTTTAAAATGAAATAGGGTAAAGGCACCAGTGCCCAGCCTCAAATCGGCTTTTTGAAGTTTGAATGGTCGGCATTTCTACAGGTTTAGATGGATAAACAAACGCATTACGTGGATTGATTAAACGTTTATTAAAGATTCAAAATAAGACATAACAAAAAGCAACAATATTCTTTGTTGTAGTTATATTTAAATGAAAAGTAAAAATGGCACTTTTCTCCAGTAGTCAGCCGTCAAAATCCAATAATCAGCCTTAGTGTACCCAGTACTCGGCCTTTAAAACTATTTAGTAAAATGAGACCAAAATCACATATATTTATATTAAAAGCAACTATAAATAATCTTCATCGAATAATTATGTATTTTACTTAAGAGTACTAGTTTTACGACACGAAATTGCCTTGAATTATTACAAAATATCTACTCTCGCAAGAGATGACAATAAATAATCCGTAACTTATATTAAATGTTCATTTTCTAATAAGTAATCTAGTGAGGAAGTAGGTATACGTCAACACGCAGATGCAAATGCATTTTTAGACACAGTGTACCACCCAAACCACAAAAACCACACAAACCACACTAGTGCCAAAGTAAGTTAAGTTCTTAATCCAAGATAAGTAAGTTAAGTTCAAGGTAAGTTCTTTTGCTTTATTAAGAACCGAGTCTGGACCCATTTTCCTTGGGCCTTCGTAGGTAACTCGTGGGTATTTGTAGGTAACTCGTACGTACTCGAGGAACACCAAACGATCTGCTAGCTTCCCTAATTGACATTACGTTTCGAACGGCTTTCATGGAAATAAGTGAGTTTTTCCGTAGGGTATCTGTGTATTAGTCTCGGCATTTTGCTACAAATAAGAAAGTAAAATTATGTAAGTGTAGTCAATACCTATTGAATTAATTTAATAAACATATATTTTACTCATATAAGCCTGGGTAAGTGCGTAACAGACATAAAAAAACCACTATTCAAACAATACCTACGTACATTGTAAACTCAACCTTATTTCTCATACACTCAAGGTTAATGGCTGAGTACTGGAAACGCTAAATCCAGTGGCCAGCCGCATAGATCCGTTATTTCAAATGCGGCCGAATACTGGCTTTTACTCTAACTATGAAAAACCCAGTGGTCAGCCGCGGGAGGCTGGACACTGGATTTTTTGGAAAAAAGTGGTACCCAGTAAACAGCCCCCTGAATTTATGAGTTAAATGGTGATATTTTCGTTAAAATACAATGCCAGTTAATAGATAAACTAATAAATAAACCAATTGTGAACAAAAACTAATAGTTATATACTTTTAAAATAGTTTTTCGTACTTCTTAGGAGAACACCAAGTGCAATAAAAAATATGGCGGACATACACTACTGCTCTTGCCGACAAATTTGAACGAGTATTTCTTTTCCTCTCGATCCCTCACCGCGTCTGTCGTGTGATGTAGTGATCAATGAGTAATCAGAGTTTCTATTTAAACACTCGAGATTTGTTAAAACGAATATACCTGATATTTACGACCAATAAACGACTCAAAAGGCTGACCACTGGTCCCCGGCTGGCCACTGGTGCCTTTACCCTATAGTTATTAAGTAACCTTTTTACCTTTTTTTAAAATGAAATATATTTGAAAATAGTCATTTAAAATACTTCAAATACTCGTAGTAGTATACAGGTCGCATTTATGTAATATGAACATGTTATTAGCAACGTATGTTGTTACCTACTGCTTGTTTTCATTGCCATTAATCATTCGACGCTGAAATAGGTTTAAACTGTTTTTAACTTTTTTGGATTACGTTAGATGTGGACATAAAGTTATGGTAGGAAATAAATGAAGTGCTGTTAATAAGAATAGTGGAACGTTTTTACGAATTCCAGCTTATTATCGGCCAGTTTAAGTCCAGGTGCTAGAATAGCCGCTTTCGAAGCAGATGTTTGCGATGTCATAGTAAAATAATTTAGATTAAAGGAATAACTGGCTTTCAAGTTCATTATTCCCGGATAGCTGTACATTTAATATTTTATTGCAAATGTTTTATGTAATATTATGTCGAAGTTAAAATATTGTAATTGTATCATATAACAAAAGGGTCTGTCGGTCATTGAAAATAAATTACTCAAAAAATAATGTAAAACTCCAGATAGATAAGGAACACCTTACAGGGTAAATAGCACCTCAGTGAAATATAATAATATTTTAAAATACTACTCTACATCTTCCAAAAGGTGAAACATTCACACTCAAATTTAGTGTGAAGTAGTGTTATTATATGGATTACTACTGGGTAATTAGTTTACGTAGGTACTGGGCAATTTTCGTCTTGAATACACATTATGTTCCTGTGGTATTATCAAAAAATCATGTCGATACGGAAGCTGACGCTGGAACTAGTTATTAAGCATATAAATAGCTTATAATGAATGAGCTCCTTAAATATCTCAAATAAATAAAGCTTATTTAATAACAGTGACGCATCTATCGGAATTATCGACATAGCTCTCATATAACGTCAGTTATTAATATACTAATACGTGCTCATAATTGTGACATGATACATTTTCTATTTATGTCATTAAAAACTAAAAATTCTTATACAGATTTTCTAATGGAAATTAACTAGTTTGCGAAAATTATGTAATACCTATACTTTAAAATGCATTTCGTGTCTAATACCAATAAGAGACCAAATTTATACATTTTACCGGTATTACTTTATGAATTTTTTACTAGGTAATTAAATGAATATTCTATAGTAGATTAGATCCATAGCAAGTATAAAGAACAAGTAAAGAGCTCAGTGAAAATATCAGCTGCCTAAAGGAGAAAACAGTTTACAAGTTAGATTTTGTTTAATAGTAACTCGACGTAATGGCTTCTCTACGCCTGATGGAAAGCGAAAGAGAAGCCCAAGTCGCTGTGACAGTGGCAACAGACAGGTAACTGGTTAGTTACCTGTCAGTTGCCACTGCCATGCCGGCCCAACCCTAACCCCCACGCGCTCCGGCACGAGATGCCAAGTTGCGTTTTTATGACTATGCTATAACGTTAATACTGTGGATTCTGTGATCAAGTTCATTGATGTGGTTAGACCGTGGGCTACAGAGCTCAGGATGTAACCAAATTAACTTTGATGATGAATTCGAAAATTAAAAATAATGTAGTCTTTTTGTACACTGTTCTGCGGGTACAGTTATGTTATCCACTAAATTATAACGATAAATATCATGTGAGTTATGTAGTGTCAAAACTACATTAAAAAGTAACTAGACATAAAATTTAACTTTATTAACACGCCTTTGAAGATCAGACTGCAGATAAGTGTATATGGTTTTAAAATTGATATTGTACGATGTGAAAATAAATAAATAGAAAAGCGGATAATAAGTACCGCAGCTAGCAATATCGAAGGAGCAATCTATCGGTGTTGCCTAATATATTGATTGTACAGGCTCCGAGAGGCCTGCACGTTTTCAATCTGTTTCAAAAATTATTTGCTACTAGCTGTGCCGGCGTGGATATCTGGTTTCAAAAATAACGGTATTCCATAAATTTTAAGTTACACATCTATACTTTGGTGAACCGCTTTTAATTCCATGCAGTAGTTTTTGCGTGATGCGCGATCAAACATACAGAAAAAAAATATCCTGTTTTCCCAATACTTCCCATCACTGCTCTGCTACTATTGATTGTAGCGTGATGAAAAGTATACTATAACCTGCCTGCCTGTATATGAAGAATAATTGTGCCAAGAAAATATATTTAATGTACAAATTGTGTAATTGACCTCTCTAAAGATTTATTCTAAGTATAGATAGAAGATGTTGGAGCTGAGGCGTTGATGTCTTTTGTACCGGTATGTTATTGTTTATTTATTAACTTATAGAACTACTCATTCCACAGACACCGTTCCCGATTTATTTAATAATGTATTCAATATTTTATAATTTGGTCCTTTTACACAAAATAGTTACGTGTGGAAACTTGTTCTATCAGTTTTTTTTTGCCATGAAATGTAAATGTTGTTCAAAAAAATATATTTTATGTGTGCATAAGTACGTGTATTACCACTGTGCCCCAATTTGATGAGAGGATTGAAGGGTCAAGCTTGACGCTACTGAACCGATATCATTAGTTCTTTACCATTATAAACATGTTACTGGGGAATATAATAACGTTATTATTGTAGGCACTACTTTTAGTCAACGGAACTAAAACTGATAGCTAAAAACTAATCACTAACTTTTTAAATTGCTGTTGGTAACAGACGAGCAAGCGGCCAGTCTGATGCTAAACAGTACCTAGCCGTCGCCCATGGATGACAGCTATGCAAGGGGCACAGCCATACCGCTGCCTACCGACTAGGTATTTATGTCAACTGTATTTGCTGAACAATATAAAATTGGAAATACAAAAATAAAAAATTAGCACCTACGTATTTGCAAAGCCTTTGTCTAGCTCTAATATCGTGCACAATCGAATTAATGAGCATGTTATAAAATTGCTATGCAGCACGCCGACGTGGACATCGGAACCTGTCCGTACATACAGTCATCGCCAAATATGTGTCAAACAAATTTCGGCCTTCGCCTGTTGCCTTAGGAATGTGAGTCAGTGAGTTTTAAAGGTGGCGTGTACACGTGACCGCTCTTTGTCCGAGTCGTCCTAGACAGCCGCCGCGCATTCATGCATAGTAAATAATTACAGTGATCGGCGGCAGGTGCCGGCGCACATAGAAATAGAAAGGCACATTGCAGTAATTATTTAGTACAGTTATCCCTAATGGGCCGTTTTGCGAAAGCTGTTGAGTAAATAAGCGTCGTCCTGCGGTTCCTGCCCGGTGCGCACGCGCCACTAGCCTCCCGCCGCCCGGCCGCCCCTAAGGGCTGCCAGCCATTGAATACAAGTCAATAACGGTAACGAGAATCCTGTCCTGTGCAAGATCCAAAGATGAGTTTACGGGTTAATTTTGTATTACAGAAAATGTTTATTATATCCGTCTCAAGGAATATAATCATTCAAATAGAACAATTTTATGTTCGTTAAATTTGGTAATTAAAAAATATATCTCAGTTTACTGGATAAGAAAGGACAATATAAATGATGCAATGCTTGATCGCTCGACATGCGTTTGACCAATGCCTATACTTGCAGCTGCTCTGGTGTGCAATTCAGTAGGTATGTCACATATAATTTTTAATATAAACTTATGTGTTGCTGTGCTTTTTATGGAATAGAATATTTATATAGAATAGATTCGAATATATTGTGAACAAAATAAATTCAGTACTTATTGCGTATTTTCATTAGCACGTTTTATTAACGTAATGACTGTACGTGTGGTTTCTGGTTTAAGAATTGGTCCACCCCATCTCATTCCATGGGTGTCGTAAAAGACGACTAAGAGAATATCAGGAAAGGGTCAGAAACGTTTACCTGGGTATAAATAAAACCTTCTGCAATCACCAATCTGACTGCCAAGAGTCGCGACTAAGGCAAATCCCCCCCGAATGAAAATTATTATTGAAAAAGGCCTATGTCCCAGTGGTGTATGTAGCAGTGGACATTTGGCAGCTGATACGAGATAAATCGGTCCCTATGCCTAACCAATAATTTGGAGCATACTTCAATTGTTCATTGAAACTCAAATATAAAAGGCTAACATTAGTGGCAGCCCTTCCTATTAATGTTAACCCCCAATGCACCAAACACTTCATAATAGGAATTCTTCAGGCGAACGCTTCTACGTGCTCGTAGCGGCCACGCGACCGTAATCGTTGCACTCAGTATAATTACACTTTGTAATTAACTACTTTTTATCCACTCGGCCCTATGTCTAATTCTTGTTTAATTTAACTGTCATAATTAGTATTATTGTTAGGACATCTCCGCCAGGTTCTTGTTATTTACAAACGCATGTTTTCAATACTCAATCATTTATTGCATCTATAATGTAGGTACATAAATATTACAAGATGTTATAGGTAAGTTGGATCATTATAGACCCTGAAAGGGTACCGCAATTGAAGAGAGGACGCTCATAAGCTTTACTACTCCAATGAATGTGTAAAATTTTTGTATTAATATTAGTACATAATATATGCATATACAGTTACCTAGGTATACTATTTCTTTTGTTTATTTATTATTTTCCTTCTTACTATATTTTGTCGTTTAGATACTCATTTAAACTATAATAGCTTTTATTTATTAAAAATTGTTTCAATTGTGTAGTAAATTGTTTAATGTTAGTCTGTAATTTAATATTCTCAGGTAATTTATTAAATATTTTGATGGATAGTACATAGGGGCTATTTGCGTATAGGGCCATTCGAGACGCGGGTAAATTCAGTCTGTTGTTGTGCCGCAGTTTGTAAGGTGCTGGGTTATCTTTACGTCTTGTGTAAAAGTCTGGATACTTTTTAACAAATTTACAAGTTTCGAATATGAATGTATATGAATAGACAAGGTAGAGTTAGAATTTGGTATTTTTGGAAATAAGGTTTACAGCTTTCTGTTTGTTCTATGTTTGCAATTATTCTGATGAGTTTTTTTTGTAGAATAAATATTATATTTAAATCTGTACTATTTCCCCATAAGGAGATTCCATAGCTGAAACATGCGTGCGCGTATGCATAATATGTAACTATCGCAGTTTTTTCATCTATAGTTTTATCGAGCGACTTGTATTATCATTATTAATTTTGTATAATTACTAACTGAATGGCTTGTAATGCTAGTCCAGTATCTATAGTAAGCTTTCCACATATACACCTACAGCTTTTAAATAACTTATTGTAGGTATTTTATTAGGATACCTATTTATACATTAATAACAAAAACCTTGCATAAATATTAGTCTGATGTACTCGTACTTTAAGTAAAAAATACATGGACAAAATCTACACATTAGAGAATCTGTTGTTTGGCGGCTGAATTTATTGGGATAAGATAGGTTAACGAAATTCGGTTAAGATTTTAAGCACAACACTTGGAGGCTCCGTGTTAAGTCAGATTTAAGGCATATTTATTAGTAGTGTTAAGAATGTTTTGGTATTTTCGTGTTGTATTATTCCAGCTGTATATTCTCATTGAAGTCTGCATAATATTAAAGCACTGATGAGCTGCAGCTGCTGCTCATCTATGCTTCCAATCATGACCAAAGATATAAAGTTACTATACCTACCTAATAGCAATAATACATGTTGTTTTGGTCACGTCTATACTTGGAACTCATTTAATAAACACGTGATGTAGGGTTCAATCTGACAGTTGATAAGCGTGCGCGCCTGGAGCGGCGCGGGCGCGGCGGGCGAGTGCGCGGGCGCTCCCGACCCGGGTCAGGGGTTAAGCGATACTTTATTTTGAATAATTTATATGTCGTAGCGCGATAGATGGCGTGCCCTCCGCCTTGTACTGTTTATGGTAATGCGGAATATCTCGCATTGCAAATGCGCTGAATGTGTCGCCACCAGAGGGAGCTGCCCGCGATAACCGCCGCGCGCGCCGGTCGGAATGTATTTCTCCTTTGAAATAAGCTTATTTCAGCGCAAACACTCCGCTAACATAGTCTATATTTTCATGTCTTATGTTGCGCTGTTAAATATTTATTGGGCTCTTTGGTATTTGCATATTTTATTAATAGGAACGGTGAAATAATGTAAGGTTTTGTAGAAGTGTTTGAATAATCGCTGAAAAAAGTCTACACTTTGTTACAGAACATAAAAATTCAAATGCGTGGTTTACCTACCGTAGCCCAAGCTCAACATAGATAACAGAAACTTGGTTTAGTAATATCGATTGTGCTTTTCTTCCTTATTGATTTTTTTTAAATTAATCATGTTGTCTACTAAATACCTAATGTGAATTTCTGGAAACATCAATGGACATCACTGTATATCATAGGTACTCTTATTGTCTCGTTGATCTGGTAGTATCTAGTAGTCGCAGATGCCACCTGTCTAGCTGCTAAGCATTGTTACTGGGTTATTCTGTACAGAAATTACTTAGCAACGGCTTGGCGGTGTTGCAACTCTATCTAATGGAAAGCATGTTAAGACGTTGTTTCTGAATCTGGGGCCCTACAATCACAATCGAAAACGATCGTTCGATGGACGGATCGAGTTTTTTTGCACCATGAATCCTTCCCATTTGTCCCTCCCGTGTTCATATATACGAAGTGGGACAAATGGGAGGGATCTGTCTCAGGATTATGAGAGTGAAGGAACTGAGGGTGCACCTGTGTTTGCGCACACCCTTCTGCATTTATATATATCTCCTACGTAGGACTAATTTCGGTTTCAAGGTTAATATAGAAGTTTGTGCGAACGAATTTTGTGCAAGATCATTAAAACATCTTAAGTAGGTACGAGGTATTTTATATATATGCCACTTTATAGTTAAAAGTTGGCGAACGAAATAAATCAAGGGTCACTATATATTAAATCACAAAAGCTGCAGACAGGTACAATTTATGCTCAATTTCGCCGTCAATACAATCAATACCAAAAATAGAGTTCATTAAATGTCTTGACAGTTAAATTTCAATCGAAATAATAACAATCGGTGAAAAAAACGCGATGTTAATTAAAACGTAGACGGGTTACCCTCGGCCGGGTCAGGCCGCTCGATGGCCAGTTAAAAATTCACTTTTAAGAAATTGTCATTAATCAAAATTAATGGAGTTATTATCGCACTCGGACTTTCAAAAAATATTTATTGCGAGCGTAAATCACTGTTAAGGGCCGTAACGAAGCGGCGCGGTGAGCTTTCTACTACGAAGGGTTTCCGCAATTATGCTGCGCACGCCTCCTGCCCAATACACTTATGAAAAACCATCTGAACCGAATTAATACGGATAACAGGTAAATTAAGTACTTCTTGGGTATTTTCTTAATTGAAGTTTGCATTTTTTACCTCTCGCGCCCGGTCGATGTCAGAAGAAGAACAAATGATTCTCAGATGTATCTGGTGTACCCTTTTGGGCTTGTTTGTTTAATCACTGCTGAAAAGACTTGCCTGCGTCTACTTCACTCTTTTTTAGTCAACAAAAATGCAGTGAACTTTCCATGCCACGTTAACTCCTTGATATACCCTACCTAAGTATACCCAAGGTCTTTTCAAATAATGAAACCATTAAGGGTATTTTTCAAAGATTTTCAAAAAAGACATTCTTTTAAATTGGTTTAAAAACTTATTGGTGCTCATTGGTGGTAACCCTTGCCTTCAGAACCAAGGATTGTGGACAAACATTCGTCTGTCTTTTGCGTTGGTATCAATGCTGTATGATCAATATTGCAATTTGATGTAATGTGTATGTATGCTTTGCACCGAATAAATTAATTTTCATTTTTTCTTTCTTGATAAACGTTTGTGTTTGTTCCGGGTTTTGGTGTTTATATTTTTCATATAGTTGTGGTGCTTTCGTTATTCTACAAACCTTATCATGAATACTCAAGCCACTTACTTTGGGGTCGGGGCAATTATGTGATATCGACTGATATTTATACATATATAAATTACATCTACGTATTTTAATGTAACTGAATGAAGTTTTAGAGCTTAATTAAATCAAATATTTGGTAAATTTAAGTAACGAACCACTTACGGCGACAAACAATAGGTATGACAAGTAATAACTCAAAGGTGATTTATTGGATAAATAATATTAATTTCATAACAGGTCATTAAAATTGTAAGTCGCCGTTTAGAGCTTGTAAAACATTCCATAAATTGAATGAATTATATAGTGGTCGTACGAAGTGTTAGAATTATTGCGCACACCCTTCTGCATTTATATATATCTCCTACGTAGGACTAATTTCGGTTTCAAGGTTAATATAGAAGTTTGTGCGAACGAATTTTGTGCAAGATCATTAAAACATCTTAAGTAGGTACGAGGTATTTTATATATATGCCACTTTATAGTTAAAAGTTGGCGAACGAAATAAATCAAGGGTCACTATATATTAAATCACAAAAGCTGCAGACAGGTACAATTTATGCTCAATTTCGCCGTCAATACAATCAATACCAAAAATAGAGTTCATTAAATGTCTTGACAGTTAAATTTCAATCGAAATAATAACAATCGGTGAAAAAAACGCGATGTTAATTAAAACGTAGACGGGTTACCCTCGGCCGGGTCAGGCCGCTCGATGGCCAGTTAAAAATTCACTTTTAAGAAATTGTCATTAATCAAAATTAATGGAGTTATTATCGCACTCGGACTTTCAAAAAATATTTATTGCGAGCGTAAATCACTGTTAAGGGCCGTAACGAAGCGGCGCGGTGAGCTTTCTACTACGAAGGGTTTCCGCAATTATGCTGCGCACGCCTCCTGCCCAATACACTTATGAAAAACCATCTGAACCGAATTAATACGGATAACAGGTAAATTAAGTACTTCTTGGGTATTTTCTTAATTGAAGTTTGCATTTTTTACCTCTCGCGCCCGGTCGATGTCAGAAGAAGAACAAATGATTCTCAGATGTATCTGGTGTACCCTTTTGGGCTTGTTTGTTTAATCACTGCTGAAAAGACTTGCCTGCGTCTACTTCACTCTTTTTTAGTCAACAAAAATGCAGTGAACTTTCCATGCCACGTTAACTCCTTGATATACCCTACCTAAGTATACCCAAGGTCTTTTCAAATAATGAAACCATTAAGGGTATTTTTCAAAGATTTTCAAAAAAGACATTCTTTTAAATTGGTTTAAAAACTTATTGGTGCTCATTGGTGGTAACCCTTGCCTTCAGAACCAAGGATTGTGGACAAACATTCGTCTGTCTTTTGCGTTGGTATCAATGCTGTATGATCAATATTGCAATTTGATGTAATGTGTATGTATGCTTTGCACCGAATAAATTAATTTTCATTTTTTCTTTCTTGATAAACGTTTGTGTTTGTTCCGGGTTTTGGTGTTTATATTTTTCATATAGTTGTGGTGCTTTCGTTATTCTACAAACCTTATCATGAATACTCAAGCCACTTACTTTGGGGTCGGGGCAATTATGTGATATCGACTGATATTTATACATATATAAATTACATCTACGTATTTTAATGTAACTGAATGAAGTTTTAGAGCTTAATTAAATCAAATATTTGGTAAATTTAAGTAACGAACCACTTACGGCGACAAACAATAGGTATGACAAGTAATAACTCAAAGGTGATTTATTGGATAAATAATATTAATTTCATAACAGGTCATTAAAATTGTAAGTCGCCGTTTAGAGCTTGTAAAACATTCCATAAATTGAATGAATTATATAGTGGTCGTACGAAGTGTTAGAATTATACCACCAGTCGATGCGACTCGCCACAGCACGCCCACGCTACATAGTAATACATGGCCCCGACAAATGTGTCGCCAAGCCGACTTGTTAACAAAACTAGAATTAACGAAGTCACAATCCGAACACAAAACGTTCTCTCATTTGAGTCGAGTGCTCATTTCGCAAGTTTAGGGAACAAGTGAGAGCAGCACGTTTCGTAATTATTGTTGTTGTGATTTATAGGTGCTTCAAGATAATGCCCGATAGCGACCCGCCCGACGCGGAAAGTAACTTTATACAAAATAGCGAACAATATGACGTGATATTTTTAATAGATAATGATGTTGATGGACGACAGCGCCCCGCCACGGCCGGCGCGCGCGCACCGTGGGAACAATATTTCGGCTTACGATCGAGATGTTTTGCAATCGCTTACTATTTCTGATATCAGCATCTAACCGTTATTATAATAATAAGTTTGGTGCCCGCCTTAAATATCACTGCACATAGATTGCAGCGGTTTGTTTTGTTGCTTTAAATGGATAAATTGTTGCCTAACCCATTACAATAAGGGACGAACTCATGATATAATCACTTCTTATAGATCTTTACATATGTTAGTTAAGAAGTCTTAGTTTAGTTTATGTATTTGCCAATAAAGCTAGAGCTAGAGTCAATAGATAAAGCTAAGATTAAAATAAATAAATAATTCAGATTTATATTAAATGTGCCTGAGCGATGTACCCACGTAAAATCTCATTCCTTCGCTTTCATAATGGGAACTGAGTACAGTTCGGAGACAGACCTTGCAAGCAATATCCAGAACCACCGATAGATTTTCACGAATCAAATAAGAGAAATTGAAAGTGGACGGTAAAGACGTATTGTTAACCATCAAACAAAAATATGTGTTCAAAATGTAATCTGTAAGTCGTTGAGACAAGCGGCGCAGTTAGGGCCGCGCCCGCGGGCTCACGTGCGTTGCAGCGCTCGCAGCACAACCGTTGCGCGCTGCAGCCAGGTCAACATCGATTCCACGAAATAAAAACAACTACGTACCTATGTATTAACTAAATTGAATGTGGTATTGTGGTTTCTGTAATTGAATCGGGAGGATTGTTTCACTTCTTTGCGTAATTTGCAAGTAGGCATATATCCAAATTATTGCTTTTGAATTGCGATTTTTAAGCGTTCTACCTAATTTAATTTAATTCTTATTTTGCAGTTACCTACAACAAGAAAAACAATACGGATGTAGCACCATATTGACTTCTGATTATTCTCAGCTTCATTACCTATCCAATAACTGAGTTAGTACTTACGCAATACTATGCTTATTAAAGGAAATTAAAAAATGTTACACTACCATATACAGTAACAAAAAAACGTTATTTCAACCATGTTTAAGAGTAGGGACTTTATTTAAGGGAGGGCCCCTAGTAATCTATATGGGTTATCCGATTCTTAAAAAAATTACATAAATCCAAACCAGCTTAACCAATATGTTATTGTAGTATGGACCCCGGGAGAATAGAGTCCAAAGAGTCGTTACAACTTATGCTACTAGATACACTTCAGTGGAAATTTAAAAGTATGGAAGAAAAACGCATCCCAAAGAATAGCTGTCAATACTTTTTAATATATAAAACTCAAAGGTGACTGACTGACTGACTGACATAGTGATCTATCAACGCACAGCCCAAACCACTGGGCCGATCGGGCTGAAATTTTTCATGCAGATAGATGATATGACGTAGGCATCCGCTAAGAAATATAATACGTGCATAAGAAGAGATTAATTTTGATGTTTTATCTTATGTTAGATTTAGCCCCATTACTCGTGACGACTAGTTATAAAAAATGCTAGAGCTTATTAGATACATACTAGTCTGTTATCATTATCACAGTTTATTATTAATGGACAACTGTTGTCACTTACATCGTAAGGCTTTTGGGTGAGTCACTTGTGAGTGAATACAAAGTAAATACGCTCTCGAGCAGAGTAAAAACGGGCCGATATGAGAGATTAAGTAATTGATGCGATGCAGTGGCGAGCACTTTGATTATAATTGGCAGTATATTAACAAACAAAGTGTTGCCGGGGGCGGGGTGCCGACATATTTATGCGCCCCGGCTTGACCCGATCGTCGCCAATTTAACGAAACCTCGGGTCGAGACACTTTCTACCGACCCGTATGCGTTCCAACATTTTCATTATCGATCGCTTTCATAATTCAACTGACATTTTTGTTCCACTCAATTGCATTCAGAAAAAAATGCATTATGACCGCACTGAGAGATTTTTAATCATTTTTAAAAACCCAGCTCTCATTGCCATTACAAAACCCGACGTGGACCGATGTATTTGCACGACTTAATTACTTGGTAGGTACATATAAGCCCGCAACACACAGTTATCCTAATGCATTCCTCGAATCTGCTACCGCGGAGCCTGTCTAAATGCGCCATTGCGAAATTTTTATTTTTGGTCGCCTATTAGCATTTTTTTGTAATGACATCAATCGCTTCAGCTTATACATATTTATAAGCGTTATTTATGATACCACTTATTTTAAAATATTGAAAGACTCTACTGATTTAAATGGATGTTTGTATAAAGCGGCTATTGTATTTTCACTAAAGAATAATTGCTTGGAGGTATCTGGTCCACGACTTTGCATGTCATTTCATGCAATCAATTTCTACGCTTACGGCAATTCTGTGACAATTTCCGTGACATTGTGAGTTATTAATGATTCATTTTAATTTACAGCATTTCTTGAATTCAAAATAAAAGCTATTAATATAAAAATAATAAAAAACGTATTACAGTGTTAATGAAGGCAAACATAAAGTTAAATTATGATCATTCATGTATGTGTTATTATAATTAACATTTTTGTTGTATGTAGGTATACCTTACTTAAGCGACCCGTAGGACCTACTCAGATTAAATATTTAAATAACGACACGTAGACGTAATGTACCGACTAAGACATAAGTAACGAGATATTATGTAGGTATATGTATGAAATTCAACCAGGTTACATGTAGGTACGAGTATCAGTCGAAGATTTTCAATTACCCAGGACACTGAATTTAGTGACACAAATTCAGTGTTCTATAGTCCCATAGGTATATGAAAGAAATTCGGTTCAATGATAAAAAATGTTTGTAAATTTACAAAAGACAAATTTAATTCTAAATTCTTTTGACATAAGTGTTAGCAGAAAGATAAATGGCGTGCCATTCCCTGCCTCCGGGCACTCTGGAGGCTGAGAGCGACCGTCTCAGCAGGTAATAAGAAAATGGAGCCATTTGTCAAAAATTACTTTGATATGCGCATACAACGTGTTATTAGAACATGCTCTATTATGCATAATTGGTACAACATAAGTAATCTAAATTACTTATCGTAATATCTACTTGGTGCATGAATTACCTACTCACTGGTATAAATATTAAAACTGGTGCCTTTAACCATTTTCTATTTTAGATACATCGTTAACATACTACGTTTCCCTTGAGTTGATATATTCATAGATAACAACATTGTAAATTATGTAATGCTTGTGTATAATGTACTATTCTTTTAATCTACCTATACATATAAGTACCTACACTTAAACAGTGGTAGCCAAAGTAGTTAATAGGTAGGTACATATAACTACCAGTACATATAATTGGGACCATTCACTAATTAATGTTTATAGGAATATGGAGTTTCGATCCCAAATTAATTAAATAGCTATAAATGAACTTGTGTCATGTAAATCGCGACCAACGAAAACCATAAATCTTTACTAGAAAAACAAATGATTACATAAGCATACATTAACTTTGCAAAATCTTTAACGTTTCATTATAGTTAATCTAAAAAAGGGTAACTATAATGATTTCGACGGGAGCATTTTCATCTATCCTCCTACTTATTTATACGTATAGTTGTTAAATGTTCATTACATAATATTGACGAGTCTTGAGCCTAACTAGTGTGATAAGGTTGTAGCAGAACCTCCTTGCAGGTTCTTTGTAAATATGTGAAAAGTAAATTTGTATATAGACGGTTGCTATGGCAACAGAGATAACAACATTAAGAATTTTCCGCATCTCATGTTGGTTTTTAGTTTTTCTGTTTTTTTAAAATTTTATTGTAAATATTTTATTGTTTAATTTACACCTGACCTTGCTGTACATAGAAAAACTATCTTATTCTTTTACCTTCAATCTACACCTACGCACGGAGCGCCACCGCCTGCCATTGCCAATAGGTCTTAGTCTTGTACGCTGGCTAAGTATAGGGTGGTCATCATGACACAATCTTAGAATATCTTTAGAGGTGTGCAGGTTTTCTCACGATTTTTCCTTTGTTTACTTAACCATCTTTATTTCTCAGGACGACGATTACATAGAATTCACTGATACAAAAACCCCAATAGATTTTAACACGTAAAGTTAAAACATGTGCCATTGTTCAAGTCAAAACGAAACGAACCTGACACAAACGTAGATATAGTAGGAGGTGGCCTGTTTAAGCGCTTCGGCACTTCCACCTTCCTGTTATGTATGGGCAGTCGAGGCGTCGACAGCGCACAAAGACGGCCTCGAGCCGAATCATTTTGTTTTGTGCACGACTGCACCTACACATTGTTGCAGAAAAAATTCCAGCACCTTCAGAACAGTTAAAACGACAAATTCGTATAATGCAAAGATTCTGTCCGTTCGGAATGCCATAATGGTCTTCTTGATGCTCTACGTAAACAGTGTTAAGCATAAAACTTTACGCATTGGGTTATCCAAATTAATTCAACCTTAAAAATCGATTGTAATAATGCAATAAATAAATATAAGACATGATGATAGGATATACCAAATTGAAAGCATAATCAAAATGCGTTATTAATAATAATTTTACGAAAAATAACGTTCACAAAAATTACAAATTCTGAATTTTTGGCACTTACGTAGGTATGAAAGTGTTTCCTCCGCTTAAGTTGCTTGTATTTTTGTTCAAACCACTCTAAAATTACCTGAAGGGGTAATATTATAATTACTGTTATAACCATTGCAAAGACTAACGACACGATTCGAGGAAGGGTGAAATATTGTGGGATGGGGATAAATCGTCGCACTGTTAAGAGGACAAGTGTGAGATAAGCGAGTAGAGGATATTTCGCCGAAGAACACGGTCCGGAACACACGGCGGGCTCATCGTACGTCGTGCAGCGTACACCGGCGCCTGCTGTGCTTCTACTACTTACACAACTCACAGATATGGCGTAGGCTACATCATAGGGGGTTATGACCGAAGTTATAGGAGCTGATTGCATGAACGCAAAAATTATAGGTTACGGCATGGGAATGGTGGCCGTCAGTCACAAAATGTCAAATACAAACTACTACAGCATAATGAATTATCAATTGAATTTCGATCTAGTTATGCGACGCTTAATCTCACGCCAGTCTATCATCGCTAACTTCCTGAATCTAGATCCTGCTGGTGTAGTATTCTAGCTATAATCTTTTAACTAGTTTTACACACACATTTGTAACATATAACCCTAGAGAATTAGTTTTTCAACTAATTTAGTATGTTTATATTCACGATATTTTTTATTTACCTATTATTATATTTTAGAATAGTATTGAGAATTCTCAACTATAATTCAATTAACAATTAAGAAAATCAAGTTAATTAAAGAAGACATGACATTTCTCAAAATAACAGTTGCGGTCCAATGTTTAAGGTATTAGGTATCTCTAAACGTACCTACTAACAAAAACGGACGAGAGTTTGTACGAATATGCGTTAGCTTGTATTATGATTATGGGTATATCTTCCAGGAGTTTGCCCAGGATCTTCCAGGAGGTGGTGAACAACTGGAGAGGCCTATGTCCAGCAGTAGACTGCAATAGGCCGATGATGATATGATAGTATCAATCGACCACCAAATCGAGATCCCGCCCCTTAAAACGAATAAACAAGTCACAAAATACGGATAGGGCGCGTAGGATAGGTAGTTTCCCTAACAAAAAACCGTTTAAAAAAGCATCAGCCTTACAGATTCAATTTTACTGAAATCATTCAATTGAACAAAGTAGTTCTAAATTTGACCATCTGATATCGGGCATGAAAGCTTTTTATCATTATTAACAAACATTGGGGCTAGCCGATGGCTCTTACTCAAAACCAAAACACTTAATATTAACCTATTAACGCTTCCCAGACTCAAGCAGATTCACACTACTAATAGTTTAAAAGATAATTAAATGCAATGCATAACTTCATGCCGTTATTTGAAAAAAATCTTGATAATGCTCTTTCTTAATTCACAATGTCCTACAACGTGTAAACGTTATATTAAATTTAATATTTGCAAGGTACATTCCGTTCTAATTAAAGCAATCGTTTGCCGCCGATACCGTGGCGGCTGGTCGAATAATTTGCTTACCATTACAGCAAATGATTTCTACAAGTGTAATAATACACTCTAACCTCATTGATCATGGTAATTTATGCAATACTAATAAATAGACACATGTAATGAAATTTGTCGATGAATTAAGCGGTATGCTGATAAGCTGCTAGGCTCCACAGCCGATACGGACACAAAGGACCGATTATTTTATTTAGCGATAAGTTAACAGTTAATTTACATACTACGAAATTCAATTTCCCCAAACAAAGTGAAGTAGGCCAATCTGATATAAGGGGGCTATTGAAAAACGAAACCATAGCAATAATCACAGCATCGCAGAAAGGTCTCGCGGCGACTTGCGACAGACCGACGCCCGCCATATTGTATTCACGGAGAACTTACGTTTGCAAAGAAATGATCAATAAATTTGTGCCGTCAATAAAGATATCGATCAAAATTACAGGGTTCCGATGATTTAACAAATATGAGTGGATCGCCAGCGTGGAGCTCGCAGGGTGGCCGCGTGGCTCTTCCGTGAAATTGTAATGTTATGGCCCTTAACAATAATTTAGCCTGTCCACGAAAGCTGCACCAATTTCTTTAATTACCCCTCCAATTGAGCCGTTGTACTTAATTAAACGTAAGAATCTCTTTATTTACCAACTGATTTTATGACGCTATTCTGTTCACAGTCGAAGCATAATTATCAGGGAGTTCGCACACACGATCGGGGTTAATGACGGCAATCGTATTGATGGTATTAATGAAATATAAAACTGTTCTGTGTCAGTTTATAAGAACAATGTGAACCATTACCTCGGCCACTATGTCCGTGCTCATTGCTGCTTAAGCCCACTAAACGGTAAGGCATACAAATGGCATAGGTCACACACAATTCATCACATTTTAAAATGGTTCAAATCTTAGCAAGATTTTCAAATATGTACCTACCTACATTATACATATTTGCATAAACAACACTCTAGCACGTACAAACAGGCTACAATGTAAGCACTGTTAGGATATAACCCCTGAGGTTAATTAATATTGTAGTAGATACATGTTTTACTAATTAATTTTAACGGATTGTGTCGCAATCATCGAATTGACACGGCGCATCCTCTCGTAGCACGAGGCGGGCTGGGTCGCTTTTGTTAACACAGCTACTCAATTGAAAAAGTGATAGACGAGCGAGAGTGGAGCAACAATAGCAACAATGCGCCGACCACCCTAGCGTGCGTTACTCCCAATAAAAAGTTGGCTGAGCCTCATTAACGCCTTGCGTAAGCTCGAAAGCGGCCCTTGGGGCACTGCTCACCAGAGACAAGCAACGCAAATTACTTTGGCACCGTTTGACGGCGGGAAATTTCATTACCACGAGCACATATCATTATTATCTTGCCGGCAATCTACATATTTTACTCGGTAATAAATGCGCGGGTAGTTTCACTTTCGGACACTGGTTTTCGAAAATGACCCGACTTTATAAATTTGCTCGGTGCGGCTCTCGTGAAGGGCGTGTTACAGTTTTAAGTGAATTTCTTTTTGACCTCTTGCTCCAAGGTGTTGTTCGTAATTACTTGCTCACAGATATGTAATTTTGCGTAAACAACATAAATGACATTTACGAGTTGATGGTGGCCACTGAAGATAATTGGAATCAAAGCTTAGCTGATTTCGAATCGATTAACATAACTGTAATTAATAAGAACTTGTTCAGAATTATGGATCATTACCTCAAAATAATTGAGCAAAAATCCAAGAAAAGCATATACGTTCATTATAATTAAATCATAATGATAAGGTTTAATGATTTATGAAGGACCAGATTCTAACTGCCACAATTATATAAGAAGAGAACGGTAAGGAGCATACTGTCAACAGTATAGTAAGTCGATGATCAGTGGTATTCAAGAACATACCGTTCTTCATAGACACAGTTTGACGAAAGCTCCATCAGCTTAGTGTTACTACAGAAAGTGAAATCAGCTAAAAAGAATCCTAAATTATAATTTATTATATTATACAAATCATAAAAACCCTGCCAGAAGATATCACATAGCAAAACCTGAAAATAACCTATTAATCTGAAAGACATAGAAACTATACTTAGAAACTACAAGGTGAACTCGATAAAGCCTATTACCAACCTCAGGGCCTCAACATAGAATCTATATTATAATAAATCTGTAGAGAGGTCAATTCTGTACATGAAATATATATATTCAAAATAACTATTAGGGGGTGATTAGTGATCGATACTGATACCAAAAATGCAATCAGTAAAATTTTTGTCTGTCTGTATGTTCGTTATAGAAACAAAAACTAAGTACTGTACGGATTTTAACGAAACTTGGTACAATTATTCTTTATACTCCTGGGCAGGTTATAGTATACTTTTCATTACGCTACGATTAATAGAAGCAGAACAGTGATGGAAAGTGTTGGGAAGACGGGAGAATTTTTTATCTGTATGTTTGATCGCGCATCACCCGAAAACTACTGTATGGAATTGAATGCGGGTTTCACCAATGTATTGCTAGAGGTCTAACTTAAAACTTAGGTATAGGTATAATTTTAAGGAAGTCCATTAAATTTGAAAACCGATATCCACGCGTGCGACGCCGCCGGCACATCAAGTTGACAATATAATATGAAACGTATTCGTCTCCAACTACGATAAGATTGATCCTGGGACATGTACAAGCTTGTACTGGAATCCAGCCGAAACTGATGCATGACGAAATTTTTTCCGACACCATGACCCACACAAATGACATTCACATCACACAAAGATTTATTGATAATTACGTTCAGTCAGAACCGTAATCGATCATACATGTACGCGAAACTTTTGTAAGCGGCTACGGTCAAGTGCTTGGTTTCGCTTCCTCCGTAATGAGGAGCACAAACATAAATGTTAGACATTTCTTGTTAAGTGGCGCTCGTGAATTCGATGTGATATGTCTGAGATCGCGATCGCACCCGCACTCGTTAGCATACCGACAGGGTAATGACAGCGCCCCGCCCCTTGTAATCACTGCGCGTGAGTTTACCCCACATCACACTTCGAAATCATTTTGCGAATTTAATTTTTGGAGCGTATCAAAGCCGTCGCTTTTCTCCGCGCCGCCGCCCGCTAAGCGTATCATTACGTGTCCTGAAACCCGCAATTACTACCCAGTGCACGGCAAAAACAGTTTTCATAAAACTACTCTTGAACTGTGCAAGTTGAAAATTTTGATTGATTGTTTTTATGTGCTCAATAAAAACAGAACGAGTTCAGTAAAATTCGACACGGTCAAGCAAGAAATATTGTAATTATATGCAATCAGTGCGCACACATTTTATAATGTTCTTTCTGATACGTTTTCGTCTTTATCAGCTTATTAGGCTCGTTTATGTCGCACATAACTCCCCTTCGACACTTTACAGTTTTAAATCAAAACAGGAAGTGTTTCGAGAACTGAGTGCATTGCATCTGTTGAAAATATAAAATGATTTTTTAAAAATGTTGCAGCAAGTTTTCATTTAATAACATTATGTTGTACGATCGATAAAACGTGCTTTTAAGATATTGGTATAGATATCCATTTCCCACGATACCAAAAAATTAAATAAGTTATAGAATAACTATTAGATTTCTAATTCCTACCTACTATTCAATTTCAAACATTTAGTGCTTTCTGTCTATTCTAGAAATTCTATTCAGTTTCAGTCCATATTCAGTTATAATGTGACCGTAATCTTTTAGGCTAAGTGGAAACTCATTATTATTTTTAATCGACTTTTATTCACAGAGATATTTCACATCGCGATATGCAACGCTTGTCAGAGTGGAGCGGCTGAGCAGCTGTCATCGCAGCCTTGTCGCGCCAACGGTTACGAGATGTCAGTAATTATTCCACGTCGCCGAAAAATTAAGGCAAGGATACGATAAGCTCAAAGAGTAACGTGATAAAAACCGCCAGAGTGAACCCGAGCGAAACGCGACGTCAACGCGAAGGCTGCCTCCGCGCCCCGACCAGGACTCGAACGCTTATGAAACCTGTACTTACAGCAAATCGATTACGCTTTATTTTCTGGTCCCACGATCGCGTGACGAGCGCTAATTATCGGGAGGTGTCGATTCGAAAATCGGTCCACAGAGTACGACATGGAACTTGTTACAAATCATAGTTATTAAATCAATTTGCTAAGTAGGGGCCTACCGGCTCTTTTTTCATTTGCCCAGTTTCCGTATTCAAAAATTACGACATAAATAAGGTAAAAGTTGGCAAGATGTAATTATTATTTCATTTACATTTTACTCGTGTGATCTTGGAGTGTAAAATTTATAGGAAATGTAATTTATAGTTCCGAACCGAAGAAATATTTATGGCACGAAGTAGGTTAAAAGAACTATAATTATAAAAAAGTATGGTCTTTCTAAAGTTTACGTTAGGAAACGCTATCTACTCAAAGATTTTTAATTCAATAAAACTTTTTAGAGTTTCATCAGGATAATTATTTTGAGCTACAAATAGAATAACTATTTGATTTATTAATATGCATAAGCATTAATGGTTATTAATTAATAATATAATTATGTAAATAACAAAATGTAAAATTGTATTAAGTTTTGGTATGTACATTGTACAATGAGCGATTTTGGCATGTTATGCGAGGGCGGTCTGCCTACAGAACAAAACACTTGACGAAGTGCTAAGTAAATAATGAGATATAGCTTTCACTTTTTAATGAGCACTTACTTGTGGACATGGAGATTATTCAGGTATGCCAATACACTACAGTATACAGTATATAGTTTTACATAACTGTATTGATATGTGGATAGTGGATATGTCTTGTACCTATTTGTACTTTTTTTCATTTCGCAATAACAATATTTTATTATTAATGTTAAGGATAGAAGGGCAAAAGGGAAGAAAAAGGGAGGCTCAAAGAAAATTAAAATATAATATAAAATAAAAAATAAAACAGAAAATAAAATACACGCACCACGCACAAGAGAGATTGAAAAGCACACAGCAGAATTTTCATAGAACAAAAGAAGAACAAAAAAGTAAAAAAGAAAAGAGGTTGGCCTATGCGGCCAGTCCGTAACAATTAATTTATTAATACCGGTCAAATATCATGTAAAATGAATATCCTGGTGTTATAATAGGCCACACTTATTTTATTAAAATTATTAACATTCGCCCATAAAACTTTTTAATAGACGTAGTACGACCTTCCTAAGAATTTCTCCCAAATCTTTACTGACATTAAAAATGGAATAAGTAATACGTTTAACCTCTAATCTTCTCAAATTCAATATTACGGTACGGTACAACATATTTGAATATCTCTCTTTAAGGTTTGTTCCATTTTTATTTAAAAACTAGCTGTGCTGGCGGCGTCGCACGCGTGGATATCGGGTTTCAAACATAACGTACTTTCATAAAATACCTATATTTGCCTATACCTAGTGCTTAAATTTTAAGTTTGACCTCTAGCAATACATTGGTAAAAACTGCATTTAATACCATGCAGTATTTTTCGCGTAATGCGCGATCGAACATACAGATAAAAATTTCTTCCGTTTTCCCAACACTTTCCATCAGTGCTCTGCTCCTATTGATCGTAGGTCGTAGCGTGATGAATAGTACATGTACTCGATCCTGCGCAGGAGTATGAAGAATAATTGTACCAAGTTTCGTTAAAATCTGTCCAGTAGTTTTTGTTTCTATAACGCACATACAGACAGACAAAAATTTTACTAATTGCATTTTTGGCATCAGTATCGATCACTTATCATCCCCTAATAGATTATTTTGAAAATATTATATATTTAAAGTACAGAATTGACCTCTTTACAGATTTATAAGTAAGTATATAAGTATAGAAGGGAGCCTGCTTCCACGAAACAAGATTATCGGCCAGTTCAGTTCTCACCTAACAGGTGCCGCGCAGAAAAGGGCAGATCTTCCAAACTAGGTAGTTGTCTTCGATGACCTTCCCATTCCGTTGATTACAACATCGATACGGGTACTTCCTCGTGTTTGCTTTTCTTTTAAAATATACAATCAATCGGAAAGATCTTTCACAATGAAGATGCTTCGGCAGGCCAAGTATAAGTGAAACTACATAGTCCACCTTAGGCTCCGTATCATAAAAGTTTGCGTTTTTCTTAATGTTTTTTATTTTTGTTTACTTATTTAGAGCCGATAATGTAGAGTTAGAACAAACATAGACTAGCACTAGACTAACAAAGTGTTAAAAACAACTCAACAACTCTGAGACACTTTTATTATAGTAGCTCGACATAATGTCTTCCCTACGCCTGATGAAAAGCAAAATAGAAGCCCAAGTCACTGTGACAACGGGCAAGTAACTGGACAGTTACCTGTCTGTTGCCACCGCCATGCCGGCCCAACCCTAACGCCCCACGAGCTCCAGAAACCCTATTCACCGACTGAAACACGACCCGGAGGTCATATTGCTGCGATATTCTATAGGGTCCTTCCTCGGATGGGCCGAGTGAAGATTCGCTTTGCCCTACTTCTCTTAAAATTTTCTAAGACAGTCAATATATGACATGTTGAGCTACCCACATGAGTAACATTGGAGTTTGATACCTGAACATTACTTCTGTATTCCATAACAAAAGCGCTTATTTATTTATTCATTTAAACTTTATTGCACAAAATGGTACAAAAGGCGAACTTAATGCTAGGAGCATTCTCTACCAGTTAACCTTTGGGTCATGCAGAGAGCAGAAATTGTGTGCGGTGAATGTAGGTACAAAGAAAAAACAGTTCTTACAATAACCTAATTTATATATTATGTAAAATTATACGACATAGGTATACATAGAGAATATAACAATGCTTATGTTATTTTGCGAGAAGTAGGCCTGCAAAAGACTTCCCATTAACAAAAGCCAACTACACCGGCTAATAAACCGTAATTAGATACGTAGATAACGCGATTGGGATCCGAGTGTTGTGTATCGGGGTTCATCAGGCGAGTGGTAGGAGGGCGTACGCGACGGGAGACGCGGGCGCAGCGCGGACGCTATCGGCCGTTCTATCTCACGGCCCGTTGCCACGTTTCTCACCTCGGGACGGCACCTCCGCGCCGGCGTCGACCGCCCCGATGCTTTATCGCCCGCAATCGCGCCGCTCATCTATTACTTGGGCTTTACAGCGGGGTTTTCCATTTGGGTCAACATACGACGAATGAATGACCAAGTATCACTTATAGATAGATATACTTTATAGCACACTAAACATTTATTAAACTAACTAAATACAAAGATAAATTTCCGTACAAATTGGGCGGTCTTATCGCTTTAAGGGATCTCTTCCAGAAAACCTTTGGGTAGAGGAATCTAATCAGAAGAAAGGGTAAGGTGACAATAGATTAATTTAAATGTACTTATTTACTTTATACGTTATTTGTGCAATATTCAATTAACCTGAAAAGACAGACCCGGTGACTCAATTGGTGACCCCCGCCTTCTGAACTAAGGGTCGTGTCGTCGTTCAATCGCCACCCGGAACAAACATTTGTGTGATGAACATTTGTATTTGTTCCGCATCTGGGTGTTTATACTGTATTTAAGGTATTTCTGCGGTACCTTCGTTGTTCTGATACCCAGACTACAAATGCTTAAACTATTTGCTGATCGGAGGATTCTTACATGATGTCAAATTTTATATGTACGTATTTGCATGCCGTAAATCTAAATATTGTAAATGTAAATGTCAAGACACAGTTTTGATATCCGCAACACCACTGTTAACCCGTGTTTTGATCCCCACATTAGACGCTGTTATTCTGGAATGATCCAAATGCAAAAGCCAACAATTCCAGTAAATATTCGCTCAGTTGACTTAAATGGATAGCCCTCATGCAGCCTCACCCACTGAACCGAATGTCGATGACCCATTCACCTCATCTCCTTACGAGACACGAGTGACAGCTGCTCGCAGACGCCCTCTCGCTTCACACGTTTCCGGTTATTTTGACGTGTGGGAGATTAAAACTTCATGCCGAATTCGATTTTAATCACCCTAAGCTGATAATAAGATATGGACGCTGCTACCTGTATTTGAGTCTGACAAAATGAAAAACAAATTGTCTACTGTTCGGAAAAATTAAATATTGTTAAACGTAATAATTCAATTAACAATAAGGCATGTGCTGAATTTAATGTCATCATATTATCAGGTGAACATGCATGCATGTCTTGGGCATGCCACGCTGGCCAAAATCGCCATTTACCCCCAAACTAAGTCGAAGATTGTACTATAGTAGTTATAGTACCTACCCATAGACAACTGATAAATTTACTTAGATACCTACTTTGAAATAAATACATATCAAACATAGCAAACACCAAATACAAACAGACATGTTCTTGAAATTTAATTAAAACTCAAAGCTATTACAGCACAACATTGTATGGCAAAAGGACAGATAAATTATTTTAAGCCTATATATAAAACATCTAGATTTAGTATCGATGTAAAATTGTAAGTATGTTTCAAAATAAGATCAAAATAGTATGCAAAGTTATTGAAAATAAATAAAATCATAATGAATTGTTCATTTGCGGATGATGGTAGCTTGTCGTATTACCGATGCTAAGATCAAGTTTTTTTCCGGTTGCGCTCGTACACCGACAACGATGAGTTTAAAAAATAAATTAACTCGAGTCCTTAATACTTTAACGACGGCTATTTACCCGTCCGATCTGATTAAGTCTTAGTTCCTACCTAGATCTTTTAAGTCGAAACCTACCCAAGCAAATCTAGGAACTGTATCAAAATACGTAACATGATTAATAGCCGACGTAAAATGTTCAACCCAACTTAGTCACTGGGAATCTGGCATTTAATTTAGTAGCACCTATCTGACTGATCAGTCAAGCAGTAACATCTAGATTGACTGAACGGTTTTATTGGTCTAATCCTAATTCAATATCGCTTTTTATACGTCTAGCGCTGAAATAGCCTCCTGTTTGACAACTTAAAACGTTCTCAGACAAAAATACTTTCACCAGCTAATTGTTGGTAATGCAACGACGACCAGTTCGGTATCATAATGTCAACGTGTCTGCCCACATTTCGTGCATTAGCTTCTAAAGCTCCCGATTTACATATGCATCACGATCATAGATGCTTGCATTATACTTAATGTGAATTCAGACTAGCAACATTGAGCAATTTATTGGAATTTAATTGGCGGATGTAACGCAACTGCTAGACATCTATAACAAAATTAATTGCTACTGCCATCCACCTTCAATATTACACCTGAGGTGCTACTTGTCAATGTGTAGAGCATGTACCGGACTCATCCGTGTTACGTTATGCTTATTAAAGTTTAAATATTTGTAATCTATTACACGGCTCTAATTGTTTCAGATTATTAATCGTATGATGCAAATCAACAAATGATTGCTTTAACAACAGTTACCATCTTAAATCCATTCTAATTTAGTAGATCGGTATGGGGAAATTAGATCAGTTCTAAATAAATGGCTTTAAGTTAGGTACAAATAGATGTATATAGATGTAGTACGAAGACGAATTTATTTTTCAAAGAGGCGTTATAAGTGCCTTAATTAACTATTACAGGTTTTTGCAGACTTTTTATGTAACTCCTTCACAAAAAGTAATAACTAAAAGCAAGTCAACATGCTTATGTGAAAACGTTTGCTCATAAACCATAAAAGGCTTTGTGCAAGTAAATATTCAAAATGGGCACTATTGTTTAAAGAATGTCATTCGGGGTATGTGGCATAGTCCGTTGCCCCTGCCTATGACAAAGAAGTTGTTCTAGTTAAAGTAGAAACGTAAGATGTTTGTCTCCCCTCCAGGCAGGTGTTGCTATACCGATATTATTTTGCAGCTAATTAAATGTTAAATGCATCCTTTAAAAGAGATACAGTCGAACCGAATGATCCTCGATAGCAGTTCAGGTAAATGTGTCATGATTGTAAAAGATGTTCTTTAGTATCATACATTTCAACATTAACATTCTTCACATACTAAATGGTTGAAGGGATATCCTTGTAAATAAATAAAGAAAGGGAACTGCAACTTGTTACAATGTTCAATTTTGCTTCGAGTTTTATTGAAAAATTATGAAATACGGGCACTATATTTTAATAATTTTAATTAGCCTTTGTTATGAAAAACCCTCGAATCAGGGCATGTAGTTTTTCGAATTGATTTAACTCCAAACTGCGATAATACCTACTCGTATAGGCAAAGTACTTAGGTACTTTGCATATACATTCTGCTTTTACTAATGTCAAGTGGCATTCCTTTAAAAAATAAAACTCTTCGAAATGGATCAAGCCGTTGTGAGGTCGCATGGACAAGCGCTCTAAGACATCCCATTTGAGTAAGCTTAAGTAGCCGACTTGAATTCATACGGTCTAAATACGCCGACCATCACAATGCATCAGCAGAGCACAAGTGAAGGGCACTCGGAATTCTCGGATTATTTTAACTTGTCTTTTTCAATGTCAGCGTTTAAAATAATTGCATCACAATTTTAAAATGCGAGGCTTTTGCTTTTAAGACGGTTTAAAACGTCGTATAATAAGATTATTTCCTGGAAATCACGAGACACCTCTTTGTCGGGCTTTAGGTATTCGTAATGAAACAGTGTAAGTGTAAGTAAATAATGTTTTAATATAATTTAAATTAACTTTTTTAAGATGCTTAAATAAATAGGAAATGTTTGTCTTACGAATACATGACAGTTTTTACATATACTCGTAGTTACTTAGTTCATTCTACTGTGATATATTACCAGCCTTTTGTTCACGAACTTAACATGACCGTTATGTTTGTGAAATAAAGATAACGTGTAAGTTTGCTACATAACTTCAAAGAATATGCTTGAACTATTCATCATTTTACTGGCTCGGTGGCTTATTTGGTAGTGACCTCTGCCTTCTGAGCCAAGAGTCGTGGGTTCGATCCCCGCACATTACAAAAAATTGTGCGCATGAACATGTCTGTTTGTATTGGTCTGGGTGTTTTCTATGTATAATATGTATGTATTTACAAAAAAAATGTATCTAAGTAAGTTTATCAGTTGTCTAGACCCATAGTACAAGCTTCGGCTTAGTTTGGGGCTAGATGGCGCTGTGTGGCCCAGCGTGGCGTGTCGTGGGTATTTATTTACATTCCTTACCATACCCATAACAATACCAAAACATCTCATAATTCAAAACAATTCGAGGAATATATTACCTATAGGTTTATACATAAGTGCCGTGCAATGCACATTAAATTTAAAGATGTTTATTTTGCTACGTATAAATTTAGCACTGCCATTTGTTTGCCTAACAAATAAGATATGCCTTATTACTATTATTTACGATGCTTCACGAATGTGAAGCAAGTAGGTACGTACACGTCTTGCCTACATAATAAAGGCATGATCGTGTCCATCGTTGAGTCAGTACATACACAATACCTATTAAATAACTCCATTACGAAATTAATAAAATAGAGTTGAAAAAATACACAACAAATACTTATCGTGGAATATTTATTGGAAATTCAATCGCTATGTTGTTAGATAGTATACGTTTATCGGACAGAGTCTGTTATGTGAGCATTGGACGAACTAATGAATACAATGAGACTACAAACGACACAGATTGGCATTCAAAAGAATAAACGCAGTCGTAGAGCAGATACGCACAGTAACAATCTCTATAAATGCAGAAATATACCAGTTGTATACCTTATACGCTATATTAAGTATTATAATATAGCACGGTTCATAAAATTGGACGATCGCTCGTGACCGGCCGACGGCCTTCCATTCTAGCGGTCCACTTATTTGTATATCAAAATTATGGAAAATCACTCTCTCCCTCTTTTGCGTGTACTCGTTCATTGTCTCGTGCTAGATCGCTTCTGATATTGATAGTTCAAAGTACTTCGCATTGTACTATCAGAGAAATCATTCGGTTATTCGTAGGTATTATTTAAAAAGTACACGTGGGTCGATCAATAATGCTTCTCTATTTAAATATTAGAGCGTAGCGGTACCAGCGTCATTGAATACTTCTAAGAATTAGATTATGTTTGTTGTGGGCACTGGAACTGATTGTTTCGATACATTTTGAAATTGCCGCAAGTCGTATCTGCGATTGCGAAATGTTGAATATTCACCGGTATCGTCGGATTGCCTAACTTAGATTACTTGTATACAGGTTGCTCCAGTTCAAAGTTTAACATAAATAGATGCTTTATGGAACATGTAGGTAACTAGAATAAGGATATTTAACACAACTATGTTAGGTAAACCTTATTAAATGAAAATAACTAAATAGCCTTACGGCTGGTGACCAGATACATGATAATACTATAAATATTAGCGTTAAATTAGTCGACAGATATGTATTCATTATATATTTCATATCTGCCATCGACGTATCCAGTCTATATCGGTTATTTCCTAGTTTCGCATTAGACATTTCAAGTGCTATTTGAGTTCAACCGAGCTAATGAGTCTTCCTGGAAAACCCGCTCTGTGGGAACTTTGAAATCGATAGGAAGTGTGAACTATTAAAAATGTATTGAAAGAAATACTAAGATTAAATATCTTAGTACAGGATGTATCGTCCTTGTACTAATAAGCATGTTTTGTGATGATCCATCACTTTTAAAACAAGTAATAATAATACAAAATACAAATAAGACACTGTATGATTTTAATTCTTACCAGTAACGCAATTTTAATGATATTTCGATATCCCTTTTCTATCTACACAAAAGAGTTAGGACATAGCGAAACTCTGCTCGAATTGATCTGCCCGTCCGGGGAAGGACCTCCACCCTATAGAATACCGCAGCCAAATGACCTTCGGGTCGTGTTTCTGCTGGTGAGTAGGGTTTCCGGAGCTCGTGGGGGGTTAGGGTTGGGCCGGCATGGCAGTGGCAACTGACAGGTAACTGACCAGTTACATGCCAGTTGTCACAGCGACTTGGGCTTTTCTTTCGCTTTCCATCAGGCGTAGGGAATGTAGAGGGTATGTCGAGCTACTATAATTTTAAAAAAAAAAAAACAATAAATTACATAATAGATAAAAAATAATAAGATTGCCAACCCGTCCAGTGTGGCGATTATGCGTAAAGCCACATGTTTGCCCAAAGTGGTGAACAACTGGAGAGGCCTGTGTCAGCAGTGGACTATGTGTACAATAGACTGCTTATGATAAAAAAAACAACTTAGTCTTCAAATAAAATCTCGAATTTGTTATCAACAGCAACACCCTGTGGCGGAATGGACGCAGTAATTTCCTTTTGCAAATTTACTATTGCATTTACTGAAATAATAGACGAGTTAGAAGATACGCGTAGAGTTAATTCGAAGCGTCAGCGCCTTGAGTGATGCGGTCGGCGTTCGGCTGGAGGTGTCGATTTCGGCTGAGAACCGCCCGCGGCCACGCTCGCACCTAAAAATGAACTTAGCCTGACACTTAACTATACGACCTGCTAACATGCAGATCTGTTATTTTACATGCTGATCTGGCTAATAGCGAGAGGCGAAATCCGGTGTGATTTATTAGGTATTCCAACTTTATGAACACGCTTAATACTTTATATTACCTACCTAGGTAAATATATATTACGTATGCAGTAGATAAATGGAGACACTGTAACCAATTATCCTTTTTTATATAATAAAGCTACGTGGGTACCTAGATGAGCAATTCGGTTTTTATAGAGTAAGATCGAAATAAAAGTTATTCCTGTGACAATCTCGCTTGCGTGTTAATGCGAAGTAATGGTCTGTCTCCTTTCTCTAAATTAGGGAAAAAGCCATATTTAAATAATTATGTCGTATAGTACAAATTCTTTCAGCACATGATATTTTCATATTGTTGGTTATTTGTTTTTTTTCTTGTATACTCCGCACAAATGTGGCTTTTTGTACCACAAGTCTACCGAATCGAGTTAAAATATACGTGTATAAACTCATTATTTATTAATAACTGTGTAGGTGCCTTTGCTAAACCCGGATAAAGAAAATATACTCATATATGAAACTAGATTTTAATAAAATGCTATTCAGTCACCTATTATAAATTGGTACCTGTGAATTTACCTAATGGATCTGTCAACAAGATAACCGAATAAGTTGAAGCAATCTAATTTCAGAGACTAATCCAAAATAAAGGTCAACGTTTTTTAAGATTTTTAAACTATATTTATGACGTGTTGTTATTTGTAAATTGTATGTTTTCTGTTACGAGTATATGTAATTAGCTTTTTTATATTCGGCCTTAATTTCTGTTGAAAAACTCGCAATAATCTTAATATAACACTTCCCGTAAGTATTTATACGATTAACAGTATGGTTATGACAGTAACGTCAAGATAGGTAGGTGGTAAGTGAATTTTTCTAACTGAATAAATCCCAGTCTGTGCCACTTATGACACAAACTTACTTGGCTTATTCGACCTGATGATTAGAATATGTTCATTAAGGTCGTGATCTTCACGTCAATGACCACATCCAGATTTGCACACAAGTACCTATAACATGTTATATAATACATCAATTAACAAGAAGTATTAACACACAAGGCAAAAAAACTAAACTGTCACTATTGACAGCTATTTTAAATGTATCTCTAATAACTAGACACTTCCATGTAGAATAGTCAATCAATTGACTAGAGAAAATAATGACTTAACAAATACCTAGCTAAATCTCTACAAAATATTATTAAGCAATCAGTTTTGACAGCTATTAAAATGTATATCAACTAGTTAGGTAGACACTCCCATTAGAATAAGAGCTCTTTATACTATGTACTTCCATAGCACTCTTATTACATATCAAATAAGGATTATTATTGCACTGGTTATGTATAACTTCATGTAGTAGTTAGTTACTGTACCAAAGTAATAAAATTAAAAGCTTATGCGCGTTAACTAAATACCTATTAATATTACAAGTTATTAATCAATATCTTAAGTAATGTGTGAGTCCTAGAGTTTCAGCGCAGAATTAATATTAATTTATGTCTTCCAGTCAATCATTGGTCTTTCAAATCTACAAACTGCGGATAACTAATGAATCCTGGTGTTTTAAGAATTAAGCGTAGATATAAGTAATTATTTTATTATTATTGTCAATCTGCACATGGAATATGTGTATATCTGATCTACCTATGATCTATTTATCACTGCAAAGTTTCCTTACAATCCGTTCAGTGATTGTCATAATTTTTTGCGTAAAAGAGTACCTAACAAACATTCATCCATCCAAACAAACGTTCGCATTTATAATATTAGTCGGATTGTTCAAATCTGTTGGCTCTTTACGGGGTACCTACCATAGTAACACTATTTATACACATAGTAATATAACTATAGAAGAGCGAGAAATAAAATCAGCAAGAACTGCAGTTATACTTAACATATAAATAGAATAAATCGCACGGACCGCCTTGGGAAAGTACATTGATAGTAATTTTATTCGACACCGCCGAGCCATATTGTTTATTCTAACTACTCATTGTTTTGTGCAGCTTAAACTGTTACGGTGAAATAGAAATATAATTATTTTACATTGCGGCTAGATGTTTCATTGAAATAAGTTGTTGTAAGTACATTATGTATTGCAAATATTATGATGACCTCGTTTGCATTCTGCGTTAGACTAATCCTAGTGATAGCGCAAAAGTTTGTTCGTAAACGTTAATATCAGTCTAATGTGCCATACTACATACGTAAAAAGGGTTGTATTTCTCCAAGCAATGTACATTGATCAATTTAATAATTATTAATGTGAAATTTCACACACGGAGCTCGTGGGGGGTTAGCGTTGGGCCGGCATGGCAGTGGCAACTGACAAATAACTTACCAGTTACTTGCCAGTTGTCACAGCGACTTGGGCTTCTCTTTCGCTTTCCATCAGGCGTAGGGAAGCCATTATGTCGAGCTACTATAAAAAAAAATGTAAATTCCATGGATTCCAGTAGAGGTTAACAGTTTAAGTTCAAATAATAACGGGTTAAAATCGCTATGCTAAAATACCACTGGGTCATATTAACGCAAAATCTAAACGGCAACATAAAATTAAAGAGAACAGTAATCATCCCTCGTTTGTAGATACTTGACGAATGTTAAATGCTCGTAGCGCCTTAGGCCTTTTCGGGCCGCCATTAAAATAAGCTTTCGCAATAACGAGCTGTATTTGTTCGCAGGGAGCGCCGAGCACAGTAGCGGACTAAGGGGGTTGAATGCATCCTGAGATTACAAAAATTAACTAGGTATACACTTATCTCTATAATAACTCACCAATGTTTAATTTACTCGGTGTGACTACTAACATTCGTAGTAATTAACTCAATCATGTTTTGTTATTAAAAGCTTTCTTCTTTTATCGAATTTACAGTCTTTATACAATACTAGCTGTGCCGGCGGCGTCGCACGCGTGGATATCGGGTTTCAAAAATAACGGACTTCCATAAAATGATACCTGAATTTTAAGTTAGACATACATTGGTATTAACTCTCACAATACAATACTCTCGTACACTCTAGCAATACATTGGTAAAAACCGCATTTAATTCTATGCAGTAGGTTTCGCGTGATGCGCGATCAAACATACAGATAAAATTTTCTCCCGTTTTCCCGTTACTGCTCTGCTCCTATTGATTGTTGCGTGATTAAAAGTATACTATAACCTGCCCAGGAGTATGAATAATAATCGTACCAAGTTTCGTTAAAATCCGTCCAGTAGTTTTTTTCTATAGAGAACATACAGACAGACAGACAAAAATTTTACTGATTGCATTTTTGGCATCAGTATCGATCCCTAATCACTCCCTGATAGTTATTTTGAAAATATATTTCATGTACAGAATTGACTTCACTACAGATTTATTATAAGTATAGAAGATTATTACATGCTTTATCACATTTCCCAATTTTGAAAAAATATAAGTCCATACTAATGTACATACTACTTACTTCTAAAAGTACATTACTTGACTTTATTAATAAGGCAATGTAGTACCATTTTAATTTTAATTGATACAACATAATGTACAAGCTGATGATGTGATTTCCATACAGCCAAACAAGTATTTATTATTTTTTGTTAATCCGTTTAATAATTCATTAATTAAGTATGACCTATCTGATGTTACTTTAACTAATTCCATGCTGCGGTTCTGTGGGAAAGTAATGTAGACATGAATTTCTAGAGCAGGCCGGAACTTTAGTTCAATATTGCGAATAGTCCGTCACTGGATAAATATACTTTCCAGGGAAACGGAGTCATAGGTCGTGTACCGACACGCAAGATTCGCAACTAACTCGGAGCGATACAAGATAATTAATTCCTCTAAGGGCACTCGCCAATTAAAGACTTTCGTTAATTAGTGACGATTACGATCTGATAATTTACTATGCATGCATTTAGTAGTCGTCGAGCAAAATTATAGGTTTACATCGTTTTTCTTTGAGTACTTGTCTATACTTATAATAAATCTGTAGAGAGGTCAATTCTGTACATGAAATATATTTTCAAAATAACTATCAGGGGGTGATTAGTGATCGATACTGATGCCAAAAATGCAATCAGTAAAATTTTTGTCTGTCTGTCTGTCTGTCTGTCTGTCTGTCTGTCTGTCTGTCTGTCTGTATGTTCCTTATAGAAACAAAAACTACTGGACGGATTTTAACGAAACTTGGTACAATTATTCTTCATACTCCTGGGCAGGTTATAGGGTACTTTTCATCACGCTACTATCAATAGGAGCAGAGTAGTGAAGGGAAATGTTGGGAAAACGGGAGAAGTTACTCCATTTTTTAAGCTTCCGTCGCGTGTGCAGCCTTAATGGTTAAAGTTACATAGAAATTATGTATGACAGAAATATTTTACATAAAATTGACTAAAAAATATCCCGCAACAGCATATGTCTATCTTTTATGGTTGACTCACAATAACACGTGTAACTCCTGATAGCTTAGCAGTTCGGAGCATTCTGATTATATTTGTTTACTCTTACGTTTATAATACTCTCATTCATCCCTAATTTAAAAAAGTTATCATTATTACCTATTCAATAAAAAAAGAATCATAGAAATCGGTATAGAAACACCAAACTTATACATGAAATAAGCCATCGCGCCGTCGCACGTGAATACTGAATCATGCTATAAGGATTATTTTTGTGTAACGGTTGCCGCGCTCGACACGGGTCGCGGCGGCGGTAGGGTATAAAAAGGCGGGAGGTCCGAGAGCTAGCTTCATTCAATATTTGGCTGTTGATGCGTTCAGAGCGATCGACCTTATTGACAGACAATAATTGATATTGAGAAACCGTGCTTATCAGCGCGACTTTTAGTGTTTAAATAGTTTATTTGAATTTCTTTTGTTGTTATATTGTAAAATATTCGTTCAAATTAAAAATTATTAAGCGTAGGTACTTTTATTAATTAAAGTAGTTATAAGTATTTATTTTTAAGTGAAGTAGGTATAGGTAGATAGTTTTGCACAGGCGTTTCAGCTTCAAAAATATATTTACAAAAAAAGTATCAGGGGGTGATTAGTGATCGATACTGATGCCAAAAATGCAATCAGTAAAATTTTTATCTGACTGTCTGTCTGTCCGTCTGTCTTTCTGTCTGTCTGTATGTTCGTTATAGAAACAAAAATTACCTACTCAACGGGTTTTAACGAAACTTGGTACAATTATTCATCATACTCCTGTGCAGGTTATATGATACGTTTCATCACGCTACAATCAATAGGAGCAGAGCAGTGAAGGGAAGTGTTGGGAAAACGGGAGAATTTTTTATCTGAATGTTTGATTGAGCATCACGCAAAAAGTACTGCATGGAATTGAATGTGGTTTTCACCAATGTATTGCTAGAGGTCTAACTTAAGATTTGGGCATCATTTTATGGAAGTCCGTTAGTTTTGAAACCCGATATCCACGCGTGCGACGCCGCTGGCACAGCTAGTTTAATAATATTATATTATTCCAACTAATGAGTGCGACAGACCATCAGTTAACACTTGTAAATAACTTATTTATTTTTCTTATACAACGTTTTCTTCTAATTAAAAACATAAATAATGTTTTTCAATAACAGTAACAATCTTTTTTTTGTTTTAAATATCCTTAGTGGATTATCCTTAGTCTAACCCTATTCCTTAAACTATAAACAAAATTTATTTAAACTAAAGCACCTAAAGCTTGGTGTGAACTTCGGCTATGTCTTGAAGAAAACGTCCTGAAATAAGTAGAGTCGAAGATTTCAACAGGTACAAAAGCAACACCTTCTTATTTTTAAATTTTATTTTATTTTTAAATGCCTATACCGACCTTCTGTTTGTTGTCAATCAAATCATCAGTAAGTAAAAAAAAATCATAAGAAATCGCCCCGTACTATCAAATCTATCTAAGGACCGTGGTCATTGCTAATATTTGATATCAAAATATCAATAAACAAATCGCCCGGCTCTTCGAATGATTTATATGCCCGATGCTGCAGATAAAGACAATTGGACGAGAGTTTATTAACGACATTACCTATTCGCTAATCGCCGCGCACTTGCGCCTCGCATCAATCTTCATTACCCGTGGTCGCGATAGACGATTAACACACAGCACCACGCACCGCCGCGGAATGCGGCGACGGTGAAGGTTTTGAAACGCTGTACCGCGGTTTACGTTTATCCGCAGAGATAGGTTTAATACGTGTGCAGTCCAAGAGTACAGATGCTTACCTACTTACCACAAACAGATCACAGTATTATAAATGCCTAAAATTTGTAATTATTTTAATCTGAATTGAACAATCATCGGCTCGGTTATGCGGCGCCCGAAGTGCAAAGTGCCGCGCCGCCCAGCACCTTAGCGCGAAGCAGGCAGTAGCGGTCGTGGGTACCGCTAGACCGAGCGTTCGGACTGTAACATGAGATCTGTAGGAATACGTTAACAATAGAAAAATACAAAAACACGATAACTCCATGGACGGGGCGTGTGTTATCGTACCATGCAACACGAACAACGTCACTTGCGGATCCATCAACGTCGATCCCTCCCATTTTTCCCCCGTGTCGTATATTCGTATTTGCTTCACAAAACCTTTGACATTGATACTGTTTTCTTGATTGACACCCTTTTTCACCGCTTCTACCGCGGCGATCTGTGGTGCCGTGTGTAAATCGCCTTAATCAGCGCTCGTGAAAGTTGCGTCATTACCGGCCACCTCGAGGGCTCGTACACTTGTCTTGTGACTTACTGAACCTTACGATTCTAAGTATTCCATTTTAGTTTAATTAACGCTGTTTGACTCTGATGGTAAGGACAGATCTGTAAATTGGGATTTCGTTAATGCTTATTGAGACAGTGAATGCTATGTAAGCAATAAATGAATACCTTGTTTCACAACAGTAGTTTCTCAAAGTTGTACATATCTCTATTAAAGTATAGAAAAGAAGTAAAATCCTTAAATCTACTACAAAAAAAACTACTGCAGGCAGCTGTTTAGAAAAGTAATGTTTATACTTAGTAAGTAGGTAGATATGTATAAATATTTTTGGTAGTGGAGTTCAGGATTCGAAACCAGCTCAAATGTTCGTAGTATTGTAGTGACGAGTACGTAATTTATGTAAGTAAATTTTGTAGGTATATCACTTTTGGCAATTATGCCTATCTACATTTTGGAAGGGTAGAAACGAAGCTTTTGCCATCTATACTCAACAGATTGCTTACCTACCCGAAAAACTTAATTTCAGTCTTCATATTAGGTAAGTAAATAAAATAGATAATGTACATACATTAATTCGATTTTTTACAAAACCTTTATAGATTCGCACGCATTAGATTTATTCTAACATACTTACTCGTCCCTACTGTAATGATTTTGTAGTCGAAGGATATGCGATACTGATGATCACTTCATGGCATTAAGAAAGTTACCGGCGACCGAACGAAGATCAAGTTGGTAAAGATGATCTGATTTTAATTACTAAAATCACTAGCCTTTGATTTAAACATTCTAAAATCTGCCCAGTAAGGACCCAATCTTCTAATTCAAACAAAAATGAATTCAATTCGACAATAATCATTGACACTAATCATCAAAATAACAGCAAGTGCTAGACCCAGTGTTCTAAATCTAGTTTGTCTTCGTTTCCACAGTGGTTATTATCCGTAATACCCGCCAATTTAGCCGGCAATGGGTCAGTGTTTTGTGGAGAACACGGCCGCATTGGGAGTGCGGAGCCGGCGCGGCGCGACGCTGTGTCGTCGGCCCGTGCGCGGGCGCCTTTCACCGCGGGTCGGAGGTCAGGGCGCGCTCAGGTGCTCCGCCCTCGGCCGCGCTGCGCCGCTCCTCCCGCCCGCGCCCCGCTCCCGCCCGGCCTCCCTCGCCGTGCCCTGCGCCCGCGCTAACGGCCCGCCACCATTGCCCTATTCAGCTGTCGCCGCGCGAACAACGCCGCCGCCGCTGGGAACAACAACACTTATGAATTATTCCAACCGCACCGAACCGTTTGGAAACAATTACAAAACAATACGAATTCATATCATAAATTTCACAATGCTCTTTGTTTCAGCCCATGCTCACAATTACAGCTCCCAATACTAATCTCGGTATAATTTATAGGATTACTACGACCGCTATTAGCATTAGAAAGTGATGTTGCACTATCCGATTGTTGTTTTTGGACGTGATAATTTCCTGCCTATGAAGATAACGAGCGTATCAATTTAGGTGTGCAGCGTGTTGCGTACGTTTGTGGTGGCGTGCAAGATGCATCGTTAAGTTAATGCGGCCGTAGCGGCGGCGGAAGCTGCGCATAGCGAGCTTTCGGCGGTTCCCACGGCGCCCCTCCCTCCGCGCCCGCGCGGTTACACAATGAGAGGTGAACGCGGATCTAAGCAATCGGTTAACCTCGCCCACTGCGCTTGCGCCGCGACCGATGCCGCACCGAGCCGCGAGACGCCGCGCCGGCGTCGGCAGAGACCACTCCGCATCAAGGAAAACCGGCCATTACCATCCTCAACGCGGACAGCTTTCCATATTTATGTTCGCAGCCGTTAGACATAATTACTTTTCAACATAATTAGTTTATGAATACAGCGAACGAATTGCCAACAGTATACAGTATAGTTAGATAATCATCACAGATTTGTTACAGTAATTTGCCTACTGTTAGCAATTAGACATTAATAAACAACAACTACCTATTGAACCTATTCATCAATAAAATTTATTACACATACATATACATTCTTCATCAACATTCATGTAATGTCTCTATAAATTATTCGAAACCAATTTAATGTCCATTAAATTAAAATCTTAATATGTAAAATATCTTGTTGTATAATTACTTTAAAAGTAGAGTTATTTAATTTTGGGCACAGCTTCAACTTAAAGCAATTTATTTCAATTTATCGAGGCAGCTATTATAATTGCCTTTGTGGCTACGTCTACGTAAGTATATAACAAAATCGAATATTTAAAAAAAGCGTTATGTATTTATGACATTATAACCACGTTTGCATGCTGATTATGTCAGATAAATACTCGCTTTATATTGTAGTTTCATTGTTATTAATAAAACATAACACAATAAAGTATATTTGAAATAAATGTCTAATTTGCGCGATTAAAATATATAGTTACCGTTTACCCACTTAAAATGAGTTTCCTATACCTACGTACTGAGGTACATGTTTACCGTGGGTATCTACACTAATCTACACTAATATTATAAAGAGGAAAACTTTGTTTGTTTGGTTGTAATGAATAGGCTCAAAAACTACTGGACCGTTTTTAAAAATTCTTTCACCATTCGAAAGCTACATTATCCACGAGTAACATAGGCACAATTTTATTTTGGAAAAAAAAACTTTACGCGGACGAAGTCGCGGGCGGAAAGCTAGTATTTGATATAACTCCTTACATTACTAACGCCACCTTTGCATGACGATAAAATAATTTATTACATATTTATATTATTGTATTTATTGTAACCATTCTCATATTATTTTTGTTCGTTTTATATTTTGTGATAAAATAGAGCGCCATAAATTTCTTCCCTTGAAAATTAATGACAATAATGCTGGGATAAAATAACTGTCTTACCAGTTACAAATGAAAGTAGTTACTGTGTCATGTCCTGAACAACCAATGAGTATTTAGCGTTTACATTAAAAGCAAAATGAAAATAGTAAAGCAGCTGTATGGAACCAAAAGCCGTTATAAAGTTGTCTGTTTTAAAAATACATTTAATAAAATAATGGAAATAATTATTGACATCTTATAAAGCACGAACAACCGATAAAATGTTACTAACAAAGAAATGTTTTAAAAATTGTGAATTAATATACACAATTTTAATTAATATTATGAACCATTAAAATTGTCCTTTAAAACTATACTTACTATCGTGTTGTATTGTCAAAAAACATTCAACTACAAATTTCAACCACAAGACTTATCGCACAAAAAGTTCCACTCTTTCTCAGTGTCAATTAAAATAACATTATAAACGTAATTAGGTATTCTTACATTACTTACCTACTCACATGTTATACCGTGAAACGTCTACATAATTAAGATAACATAATTTTACATCTATAGTACGACTACTTAGTGGTAGCTTCGCAATCGCCTAGGAGCCGTCATCTTCATTAGTACATCAGGTTAGACATTCTGTGAGAAATAATCATATTCATATACTGTATTTACTTATTATGTATATGTATTACTTATCACAATAGATATTATTGTTATAACTGTATAGACATATTAAGGGCAAATTTTTTCAATCGCCCTATAAAAAAGGTAATATGCCTGATAACAAAAGCCAAAATTTATTAATTTTGAAATAATACTTCATGACAACCTTTTATAAGTTATCTTACATTTGTCTCGCTATTGAATGAAAAATCAAGGATAAAAATACAATTCATATTTTAAAACAAATGGGTAATTTGACTTCTGATGAATGTTTAAAAACAAGTAATAGGGATCATACATAACAAGCGCTATTCTGTTTTATCTTCTATCGTACTCTCACCGGATAAGTTAAGCTCCATATAAATTTAAAAAGTATTCGATATCTATTGAAAGATCCTTTGGGCGTTTGAGTATGTCTCGACGGGCGGCCGATTACAGAGGTGCAGTGATGGGCACTTTCGATACATCCGGCAGTTCGGCGGGGTCACGACCGCTCTCTTTGTGCCCAGCTAGGGTTACTGCAAAGCCAGTTTGTATTAAGTATCGTACGTTCAGTAGAACACTAGCTCATCCAATCACATCATACATTATTGAATTCCAACAGTTGAAAACATTTCGATCTATTCTGAGAGTAAACAACTAACTAATATACCTTTCTAGCCTGTGATGGTCTTTAAAAAAGCCTATATAGACTGTCTGTATCTGAATTCATTTTGGCGTAGGTCGAATACTTTTCCATTTACAAGAATTCTTTTCAGGACTCCAATTTCCTCAAAAGTATTCTTGTAGTGACTCACGATGTCCTCTTGAAGGATGCTGAGAGAGATCCAAGCCGCTATTGCACAGAACAAGTAACCAATCAATCACTCACTTACCTGTTACAAGCTGGCCTATAAGAATATTAATATTCTGGCTATACACTGATCCTGAAATGCAACTGAAGTCCCTTACAGGTGTTTCAGTCCCGTCAGGTGGATATACCTCAACTCCGGCTGAGAACCTGAAATTTCACGAGGACAGCAGTGCAATAATGATTTATAATTTCGTAAACCAACTTTTCTTTGACTTAACTACAGTATCACTTTACAGTAAAGAATTACGTGCAGTGCGTGACATGCTGCCGTTCATTGGTAAGAAGTAATCAAGTTACAAAGGGTGAATCATACCAATTAATGTTCGATTGCACTGAGATACCTACATCATTTTTGACGAAACATACATTCATTCCTGTTAAAAGTATATGTTTTTATCTCCAATTATGTTTTTCGAACAGAACATTTGCAAAATACTTCACTATTGACGACGTTAATAAGACTTGCCTAGGTAGGCAAGATCTTTAGTAGGTACTAATAATATTATAAATGCGAGAGTTAGTTATTTTTAACACGATAACTACCTACTGTTCAGATTTGAATGGAACTTTTATATAACACGCTGGAATTTATAGGGATAGGTATGATCATTTCACATATCACCGTTATTCGCGCGGACAAAGCCGCAGACTAGACAGTATTAGATACTTGCTTTTTTTGGAAACATTCTCAAAAAAAATGGCGAAACTTTTCGAGAAAATGTAGGTACCTAGTGCCCTTGCGCTTCGCTCGGCTCGTCTTAAGCTCAGGTTAGGTACATACGGAATTTTCTACATATATGTTTTATAAAGCGCATGTGAACATTGCCGTCTTATCTAAATCTAAACTAATATTATAAAGCTGAAGAGTTTGTTTGTTTGTTTGTTTGTTTGAACGCGCTAATCTCAGGAACTACTGGTCCGAATTGAAAAATTCTTTTTGTGTTGAATAGACCATTTATCGAGGAAATCTATAGGCTATATAACATCACGCGCTGCAACTACTAGAAGCGAAGAAATAATGAAAAATGTAAAAAAAAACGGGAAAAAAATAACTATTCCACGCGGACGAAGTCGCAAGCACAGCTAGTAAAACTACTTATAATTTTGAATAATTGTATGTTCGCTGGCATCCATAGAAGTCGTCACCTTAGATGGACAGCGGACGATGGACGACACGACCATACATTGTGTTCGACACGCTTAATTATACTGTCGTAGACCCGTTTATTGATAGGTAGAGAAAGTGTACGACACTCAAAATAATTATGGCTTGATATCATTTAAAAAAAACAGTCAATACACATATTCGCAGAGGCAGAGGCTTTGATATGCAATGGCAACAGACAAAAGACCGACAAAAGTGGTTAACTGCTCATTGCTGCAACTACTTGCAGAAAGAAATCCCCAATGTTTTTCTAGCAGCACAGCGTAATGGCCTACCCTCACCTGATGGAAAGCGGAAGTGAAGCCCAAGTTGCTGAAGCAACGGATAAGTAACGGAATCATTTACTTGTCTGCTGTCACGCCATGCTGGCCTACTCGTATAAAATAAGTGGCTATCCCGAATTGCGACCGAAGTCACTTCACAGATGTTTCGCCGAGGGTACGGGGGTTACACTAGCCTGGTGGTTAAACGTCGTTAAAAACCACCGACTGAGAAATCTTAAGAAATCCCTTAATCGACTCTTACGACACTCGCGGCAAGAAACGCAGTGGACATTTTTGTACAGTAGCATAACGGATGTCAGTTATGTTAGCTATATGCACTGCACAAAAAAGGTGGTCGTCCGTGTGGTTTCCGGATTTAGAATAGGACCACCCAATCTCGTCCCAAAAGATGTTGAAGACGTTGAAGACCGAGAATCAGGGAAGCAGCGATATCTGAGTACAAATAAAACCTACTGCGGGCACCAAGCTTGGTGACTATGGCAGATCCCTCTAAATGACAATTGTCATTGGAGACCTATCTCAATCAAATCAAAAAGTTTTGTAGAGATCTAAAGTAAAGGATACAATAGGCTATTATGGCTAAAATTGTAATTTGGCCGTCTTTTACCTTCTTCAAAAATAAAAGACACATATTTTTCCTTTTTTCATTCAATTAAACAATAGTAAAGATACAAGGCATGAAACGTTAGGAGTGGGTCTTTGACGTCACTCGCTCCCGTAAAAATGCCTCACCGAGTGACGTCACGCGTAATTTTAACGAGCTATAACTTTGTAACTTTGTAAAAATACGTGTCTTTTATTTTTGAATAAGCTAAAAGACGGACTAATTACAATTTTAGCCATAATAGCCTATAGATGTAGACTGCCTGCGTTGGCACCCCTACTAGCCTCGGCCGCGGCCGGACAGCGGACGCGTACGACACGTGAGCCACGCGTGATTGTGTACGACGCGCTTAATTATGCTGTCACAGCGCTGATGAGCGATAGTGAAAGTGAACGACACCCAAAGTAATAATGGCCAAACACAATGTAATAATTTACAAGCATGAGATATCCATTGATGACACTTTGCGCGAACAATACTCAAATTATATCTACCCAAGTACCAAGTCTTTAATATATTTTTAAACACGCGATTAGGTTTGCCCTTACACTTGGCCATCAACATCACATACATTGCTCCAATCCCAAAGTAAGTAGCTTTAGCACTTGTATTATGGGTATCAGAACAACGAAGGTACCACAAATATTACTTGAATACAAATTACAAATATAAACACGGAACACACACAAAAGGTCATATGAATGTTTGTCCCGGGTGGGAATCGAACCTACGACCCTTGATTCAGAAGGCAGGGGTACAACCAACTGAGCCACCGATTGATATTAAAGCTTACAATGGAGCGTGCTTACCCAGAAACGAGGTCTTGAGGATCAAAGTGGCAAGAAGTTCCGTAGTTCCACACCGCATAGGACTTGTACAATAAAACTGCGCCGTTATAACGGAATCAATATCTGTCACAAACTTGCAACTATTCAACGATGATCAAAGCTTTGATAGAGCGGTACAACCAGCATCCGTAAGACATGTTTATTACAATAGAATGATTGTCCACCGATTTCCACCACCCGATAGAGTAACCAGACCGGATGAATCATGGTATCTGAATGGGCAGATTTCTTATGGTACTTTCCATGTCTGAGTACCTACGTAACTACGAGGTGCTTATTCATGAATCAACGGAATCCTGTGAAAAGCAAGTCACCTGATAATCATTTAGTAATCTTTAATTCATTAGCTTAATGTCAATCGTTTAAAGGTTTTGACCAACATTCACTCGGATCATAAGGAAAAGTATTGCACTGAATAATTAATTAAAAACATCATTCGCTTTTGTTGTTAGTAAGAAAATATGAGGTTGTCAGTTATCTATCTATACTTATAATAAATCTGTAGAGAGGTCAATTCTGTACATAAAATATTTTTTCAAAATAACTATCAGGGGGTGATAAGTGATCGATACTGATACCAAAAATGCATTTTTGTCTGTCTGTCTGTCTGTCTGTCTGTCTGTCTGTATGTTCTTTATAGAAAAAAAAACTACTGAACAGATTTTGACGAAACTTGGTACAATTATTCTTCATACTCCTGGGCAGGTTATAGGATACTTTTCATCACGCTACAATCAATAGGAGCGGAGCAGTGACGGGAAGTGTTGGGAAAACGCGAGAAATTTAAACCTGTATGTTTGAACGCGCATTACGCGAAATCTACTGCATAGAATTGAATGCGGTTTTTACCAATGTATTGCTAGAGGTCTAACTTAAAACTTAGGCACAAGGTATAGATGGGTATTATATGGAAGTCCGTTATTTTTGAAACCCGATATCCACGCGAGCGACGCCGCTGGCACAGCTAGTTCTTAATATGATATGAAAAGGTTTCAAAAATTATCAACGCCAGTGGTTTTACACTTATTAATATACCAAGGTCGATAAAAGGAATACCGTAAACAGCTTTGAAAATTAAAAAAGGACGAAAAATGAAAATTATTACAATAGTAAAATTAATTATTTGGCAACTGCATTATTCCTTAATAATATATGTTATATGTATGTAATCCATATTACAATATTTTATTTAAGCTAATGGAGCTAATGATTTCAGTACTAATAATTATGTAAACGATTCAAACACGCTATAAAACTGTCAAACCATAGAGATTGAGTATTTCTGCCGAGCTTATTATAGAAATCACCTCATGCGGCCCGGCAGGTTCCAATCTAATTTACGTAAATATTTATCATAAATTTAGGGTTGTCAACCCTATAAAACAATCAGGAGGTGACGTTTTGATATTTAAAAAAAATCTATCCCTAAATTCTAGATATATCTCTTAGCTTAGGAGACACATCGTTTGATGACTCGTTTAAAGATAAATTGGAAGAAAATTAAAGATAGATTGGATATTAAATAACTAATAAAAAATATGTAACACATTTTAGAAGGAAATTAAGAATTTATTATTGTTATATTATAATGCTGTCTTCCTACATACTCAATATGTCCTTGTCCGTCCAGTTTGCCATTTTAAATACTCATAGATTAATCATTGCTTTGAAATAGCCAGGTAAATCAACCCATAGCCATTAGCATAATCATTAAAGCTACGACAGAATACTTTTTATAATATTTTGCTAGTATTTTATTTACGACCGCGTACGAAGCTCTTGATAAGAACTTTATCGTGATATTAATATCATGGCCGATGTGATTTAATGAACAATTTACTGACTCTTCGAATTAATTAAGTTAATTTCTTCCCCGAGAAACTTTACATACTCCATAATTGAAGAAATCCAAAGTAAAATTACGTTGAAATTTGTATGCACTTACTTAAACTCGTAAATAAGTATTTACATACTGATAACCTAGAGATCAGTAAGATTATTATAGGGCACTTAGGGTTGACTCTATGGTAACGTGACCTGAGAGCTCTTTTTATTTTTAAAACCTCAATGACCTATTGACTTAATCGGTTGCTCCAGAGCGCGGATGATCTGAAGGATTCCCGGCCTGGCTAATTTAGAAAACGATCTTTTATCGAACCGACTCTGAAAGTCTTGTAACAATAATAAATAAAATCAATTAATCTAGCGACTCTCCCTCCTACGCTTCGGGTATTTCATTATACCTATACCTTTTTCTTGAATCGCTCTATCTATTAAAAAGCGCATCAAAAACCGTTGCGTAGTTTTAAAGATTTAAGCGCACATAGGGATATAGGGACAGAAAAAGCTACCTTGTTTTATATTATGTAGTGATATGAATTAATGAAATACGTTTATTGACAGCACACACAAAAACAACACACAGGTACCTAATAAATAATACACAAAAGACATCAAAAGAGACAAGAAAAAAAACATATAAATAAAACAATAACGAGAAGAAACGTAATGTGCGTTATGTAATTCAAAAAGAATCCTAAACAACGAATACATAATCCTAAATAACAAACGAACGTTATAGTCAGCAGGAAAAGTAGCAAGTTGCAAGAAAATCTTTTTGGGACCTGGCACATATACTGTACATCCCACGCCGCGTTGTCCGCAAGAATTCGCAAAAATTAGAATAACTGACTGGTAATGTGGACTATTACGCATATTGTAAAGTGCGATAAGGTGGTCGGCGAGCAGTTCAGACGATAATTAAGAGCGGCCGGCGAGGGTGCACGGACCAAGTTCGATTCCGGCTTCGGAATGGGCCGGTCTGCCTTGAATCAGCTCCGACCCGCCCGATCGCAATCTTTTTTAATCAGCGCTCGTCAACATTTTCTGCCGAACGGTAAAAAAATAAAATTGCAAATCACATAAGTTTACCAACAACAAGTATTAAAGTTCATGCTGTTACGTAGCAAATTGTACAATACTTAAGTACTTGTTTTAATATGTCGGATGCATTATGCTTATTACTTAAATTCACTTATCCAAATACTGGTTATCTACTCGGTGTGAACAACGGCACTTTTATTTCTCCTAATTGCTTCAATTGAGACAGATTAAATAATTTTAAAAATTAAATTGAATCTTAACTTTTTTATTTTATTACTCCAATTGTACATTGATTTTCAAGAAACACAATTAAGTATAATAAATATAATTCATTATACATAACCGTAGGTAGTAAAAGTAGCTACCTACCTTGGTTATGTAAAGTGGATTATATTTACATTTTTATCCTAACTAAGAAATTCCAGCACTTCACACTTAAACAAATATTTTATTAAATGTTACTGTGACCATCGCTTTAAATTATTATAGGCTATAATGGCTAAAAATTATAATTAGTCCGTCTTTTAGCTTGTTCAAAAATAAAGGACACGTATTTTTTTATTTTTAAATTAGACTAAAAATTACAAAGTTATAGCCCGTTGATATTACGCGTGACGTCACTCGGTGAGGCATTTTTACGGGAGCGAGTGACGTCAAAGACTCCCATTCCTAACTTTTGATGCCTTGTATCTTTGCTATTGTTTATTTGAATGAAAAAAGGAAAAATACGCGTCTTTTATTTTTGAATAAGCTAAAAGACGCACTAATTCTAATGTTTAGCCATAATAGCCTATTTATTAATATTTACTTTAGGCGGCAGCATACATACCTAATTATAAAACGACTGTTAAAAATTTAGTAGGTATACTAAGATGAGGTAAGCTATCGAGATAATAAGAACCCATAAATCTCTACTACATGTTAGCGTTTATTACACACATTAATACATTTTGTACCTTTAAGTTGGTAATACATTGCATAGCTTATTATTTCTCTGATAAAATAGTCTTTCAGTTGAAATCCGGCGTGCGAGTAGGAAATTAAATTAAATAGTCACTCAATTGACATCTGACGTCCAAGCGTATAAAAGGCAGACAAGTTGTCAGTTATCGACATTCTGTTACGAGACGCCGGACCGAACGGACGTATAGAGTGATTTATGTGGATTATGTGCATTATTATGTGGATTACCTGTAAAACAGTAAGTGTTAATAGATTTATATTTTATTGGTAGGATGGTAGGATTGGTAGGATATTGTTAGGATATTGGTAGGATTGGTAGGATTATTGATTGAATTGGTAGGAATTGATAGGAATGTTAATTATGAGGGATTAGGTTAGGATAGGATTAAGGATATTAGGATTTGTATACCAGTGAAGTATTGTATTTGAATGAAAAATAGTGAATAAAGTGATTTAATCTTGAGTATTTTGGTTCTTATTTTCATAAACCCACTCCTTCTGAACTGATGGCCAACAGTTCAGAAGTGGGATCGTAAGAAAATTCTCTTAATTTTCTTTTCACGTCCACAATAACCGAGAATGGGCGAACTTTTTTTTTCAGCAATAATGTACGGCTTTAAAGTGAATAGCTGTTCAGTTACCACTGGCAAATGGAAGAAAAATCAGTAGTGAATAATAGAATAACTAAAGCGGTACATGTTTGAATATTTTTTTCTTTGACCACGCCCAGTTATTTTATTTTCGTAATAGTCATTTTCTTAGCACAAATAGAACTAAATACTCAATACTTCGTTGCTTGCTGTGTAATATCCTTAATTCCTTAAATAAATAACAGATTAAATTATATTGTTTCACGTATTATGGGAGTCGGGGTAGATTCCTAATTGAAACGGACCTCAATATTATAGACTTGTTGAGTTGTGCGTGCATAGGTTTATTTTTCTATCGCCCAACGTGTATACGATGTACTCTTAACGCAATAACGAATACATGTCGTTGGAGTCTGGGATTAGGGCGTAGCTCTTAAATACCGTTGTTACAGATTTTAAGGTAAAATGTCACATGAATGAATGCCTAACAAGCTAATCTAGAATTATAAAATAAGAATTGAATAGGAGACAACAAAAATTAGTGATAGGTACGTACGTGTGCAAATATTCATTGAGGAATCACATAAGTAAAAGAGCTTGGACAAATTTAACGGTTATCAGTAGTATTCAAATATATTACAGGATTTGGTAAAGTAATAATAAATGATATATAGGGATATCAATGATCATATATTTGCTAAATATGTATTCACTGGAAAGCTATTTTTAGGTATGGTCATGCAAGAAAAATAAAATGGTTTACTCGTGTTTCTTTAAGTGGATTCGCAATGTATATCATAACTTTTTATGACCGCGTTTCGACGTGTAGTCTGCTAGGCCTTCTTTAATGATCTAGTGATTTGGTGATCTAGGTAATCTTGCACTTTGTGGTAGCCATTGGTAATTGTACATGACTCTGTGCGAGATTTAAATCGATATAATACTTAGATCAACAATATGTTGCGGTCAAACGTGTATTGGGCACCGCGGTTAGGATTTTTATTTCTTTGGATAATTCTTTAAGTGATTTACGGGATTGGGGTCTGTAATGTAGACCGGAGCACCCTTCTGTGATACAGGGTTAGTTTGTGAGGCTGATTCCCATAAGGGCAAACTGTGGGATATGATGCTGTGGAAGTGACTGGATTGAATTAGCCTTGAGGTATCGATGTCAGTTCCCTAGTTTTTTTTAATTAGGTAACGTTATGACAACTGAGTCCGCCCGTTGTAACTTGAGAGTTCGCAGTTATCCCTGGAAGGGTCGTGCATTCAGCGGGTTCCGTGTGTTTACTGTTCATGGTTATGTGAGTATTTATTTGACTCACATTCATATTTACATCGTCCCACGGAAGTGAAGTAGGTAGTAGTATAAACTGACCGAAGCCTCGGTTCACAGAAAAATAAAAAAATAAAAAATTGAATTAAAATGAGTCTGAAATTAAATTTGTGTGTGTCCTATATGGACGGATATGCATTGGAATTTACAAGAAAATAATTGTGGTAAACTAATGTAAGACTGTGAGAGAGTATTGTTCGCTTAGTCATATTTTTGCTTGTTTGTTGATGGGATAAGATTAAAACTTAACGCTGGTAAAATGGAAATAGACCTAGGAATCGATGAAATAAAGGAATAATCTTACTTGTTTCATTGGATTTGGATATGACTGTCTATACACTTGTTAAATATTATTGCAAAATTCTGTGAAACAATAATTATACCACTGCTGAAATTTCCTTACAAATATTTTTGATAAATGAAGTTCATTGAGGGTTTGTAGAATCGCTATTACACAATAAATATGATTTGGAATGGCTAAGAAGACATTCTTTCACATTTGCTTTTGGAGGAGATTGGGCTTAGGGTTTTCGGCTAAGGATTTATCTTGCTCGTTATTCAGGGTAGGTATGTTAGAAAAGTGGGTTTTGGATTGAGTGGCTGCTTCAGCATCGGAATTGGGACGATTGTCACTTTCTTTAGAGATCTTGTGGTAATGAACCGGGGTTCTATGTCCTTTATTACTTTTAGATAAGTACTCGTTATTTGTCTTCGCCACTATACAAGCCTTTTTAAAAGGGGTTTCGTATACTTTTAAACATTATATTCTCATCCTTTGATCTGGCTTGGGTTGCACAAGGTTCGAATAATTTCCTTCTGTTAATAATGTGAATGCCTGGAGTGGCCCAGTCACAAAGATTTGTCTTTCGTCTGCCTTGGCCTATTTCTTAGTAAATACATACATGCAGTATTTGTAAAAGGATTAATTAATTTTAATGGTGTCAGATGGAAAACATTGTCTGTGTGGGATACTTGAGGGATTTTATAATCAATTTTTTCTATATCTCAGTCCGATTTTCGAGGCTAGATCGATGTGTGAGGTTTGCGCCCGTGAAGGCGCCCAGGTGCTGCCATTTGGTCGCTCTGGTTCGGGTTTATAATGTCTATTGCTGTTGACTTACTGATAGGTTTGAGGTAACAGAAAAATTTATATTTTCGGGCCAGTGCGTGATATTCAAGTGGGTTCATCAAAAGGGTCAGGGGATATGGATAACATTGGAAATTGGTCGGAGTCTGAGAGAATAGTGGATTCGGATGAATTTTCATTATCGGAAGTCGGGGTCTATATATAGGCAATCATGGTCTACATCATCATTGTGCTGCTCAAGCTCTGAGCATAGCCCGGTGCACTCAACGAAGAGCGATGATATATCACATTATTACGATCTTTTGACTTTGAACCATTTTCAACTGATATCAGTAGCCCGTCTCTGTCTGCGGTGCCCCTAGGGAATGATCTAACCTAATGATTTTGTGATTAGAATAGATATTCATTACTGTATCCTATACGGGTGATTTGGTGGACACTGCTGATGTTGATGATGGTGAACTTGTTGTGCAGTTTAGGGGGTCTTGCATCTGTGAGCGGTCTCTTCCAGACAATCTTGGGGTAGAGGATAGTTAAAAGATGAGGATGAGGTGATCTATCAACTGAGTGAATTACAATTGATGATTGATGAATGTGAACAGCAAGCGACCTTCCCTCCCTTCGAGTATTTAAGGTTGTCTGTTACAGCCACGCTGTAACAGATGAACAGATAGCAGTATTCGGTCCGGACATGCTTTTTGTAGAGTCATAGTACACTTTTTTTTTGGTTCTATAATCAATGGGTTTCGCCGCGCACGCGATGAGAGAAGGGTTTTGACGATTTTTGTTCATATCTTGAATTGAAATGAAAATAGAAGCTTTAATTACATAGATTTAAATAGAGGTACTTATTAATCTCCAAGTAAAATATGGAAAGGTTATGCTAACGCCATATTCGGAGAGTGGATTCTGCCCGGGGGAACCGGCAGGAAACAAGATGTTACTCTTTTTCTATCGGCAATTTTTGTATTACAATGTTTTATTGTTATTATGCACTGCAAAGTTGCGTTTATATAATGCAAAATTCAAACTTGGGTAACTTTAGTAAAATTCTATTATGAATCCCATATTAAAAAAATTATGACCTGTGTATACCAAAGATAGTGTAGCTTCCTAAAGGCTTATAACTGATTAGATTTTGACAAAAGATTTAACATTTTGTCTGAACGGTATTCTGTCGAATAGGTGAGTTGTGTTCTGTCGAAATATGGCTTGTCGAAATAGAATATTGTCGGAGTACCTAGTGTTTTGTCTGACTAGAAATCTGTCGAATATGTGATTTGTTGAAACTGTGTTTTGTGGAATCATCGTACGTCCGAAGAGACTTCTAGTTGAAATAGTGTTTTCGAAATTCAGGATAAGATTCATGAAGGAGATATCAAATCGGATCAGTGTTTTTAGGGTCTGTTAGGTGTGTGGGCAAATTTACTATCTGGCATTAGTGTTGATAAATATGTAAATGCGATACGTAAAGAAATTAAATAACATACTCTTATAGTAGGGACAGGGTTCATAACTTAAGGGTTTTCTTCCCAGGGTATATAGGTGAAATGAGATTATTATTGGGCGTCTGAAATTTTTAGGAGTATATACAGGAACTTTTTGACTCTTTCAAATGTTTTGTTCAAAATGGAATTTTATCCTAACAATACTAGTTTCTTGACCTAGTGTCTTAAAACAACATCTAGTGCTTAGTTTCCAACTACGTCAGATATGAATCGGCAAAAAAAAAAAAAAAAAAATGTTTGAGAAAATTGAACAACGATTGTACACTGAGTAGTGATTCAACGATTCAATTTTGTACTATCTACGTCGTACTATGTCGACAAGAAATGTGTCAATGATGCCTTAAGGAAACAAAATTATTTTTAGGAGAAAACTATATAATTAAGGCGATTTTAGGGATTTTTGAGAAAAGTTTAGGAATAATAAAAATTTTTGGGAGTTGGTACACTAAGTAGTGATTCCATGCATTAGAACTTGGACACTGTTAGTTGATTTTGACACTACAACGACTAGGCAAAACTAAGTACTTGATATGAATTTCAACTTGATAGCTCTACGCGTTCATGAGGAAAAAAAGAAAAAGTTTATATTTATTAAAAAAATATATATTTTGTAATGTAACTAAAAATTTAAGGTTTTCGGAATATTTCATTCATGTGCGCTATAAAACGTTGCTTCATGCCAAATTTCAAGATTCTGGGTCGACTGGAAGTACCCTTTAGGTTTTGATTCCCTTGCAAGTGTCAAAAATTTGCGGCATAAACGGCTGTATCTTTTGATTGCGTTGGCTTAGAAGTTTGATTTTTTCACAGCTTCAAGGGACAGTAGACCTGAGTAATTGATATAAATTTTACCTCCACGCGTTCCTGAGAAAAAGGGTCTTGACAGATGGACGGACGGACGGACGGACAGACGGACAACGAAGTGATCCTATAAGGGTTCAGTTTTTTTTTTACTTTTGAGGTACGGAACCCTAAAAATGGAATACTTTTGCATTCTCAATGTGATTTTTCTGCTTAGTAAGAGCGGGTTAAGTGGCCAGATTCTTAGCTGAACACATACAATGTGATAGCGATATTACTACTTATTTGTCCTATTGAAATCGGATGAATAGAATATTATGTCTTTTGTCAAATAGACTCTCGATACATTAAGTGTCAGTGAGTTGCAGTCATTCTTATGAAATTACCTATTATTTCAATTTTTCATTTCTGTCCGTGCTAGACACTCACTGTGGGTCAGTCCGAGCATTGTAATATTTTAAATGGTTAATGGATTTTGAACATTGAAGGCACTTCATAAGCCTTTTTTTTCCCTATAAGTTATGATCGCACGCTGGCGGGAACAGTTCTGGTTGCATTCACTATGGTGGTCGTTGCAATATGTCGATGAGATGGTTGAGGTGAGAGGCTCTTCAGGGCCAGGGTGTGTTCCTTTTTCTTCGTTTTGGAACTCGTCACAACACCAACAATGTATGAAATGTTTAGCTGAAATAATTGATTTATCCGAAGCGAAGCGAGAAGCGGGCTGCTAGTATTTTATATTCTGTTTTGTATTGATTTTGTAGGACGCGATGTTTTTGATGAATCTTATTCAACACCTGATCTGTCTTTCCTTTACATACTTAAGTTGAAATGCCTATTAGACCAGATGACTGTATACGAAGTGGAGGAAGTTTGAATTACTTTTTACAGCTTTCATGTGTTATAGGTAACCACGGTACAGGTAAAATTGAAACTATAAAAACAAACATTCATTATAAGTAGATATTCAAAGGAGTGGACTGATACAGGCTGATGATGATGAACCTGATGAAGATGCTGATGAAGATGCTGATGATGATGATGATGATGATTCAAACGAGTACGGTGCTAAATATAGTATCTATATACGTACATGTAGCCCATGTTTGCAACAATGAATGTGTATTTTACGATAACAATACTAAGCTTTTAAAAGTTTTTCAGATACCCACTACTACGGAAGAAGATGGATATGGATGGACAGTCGAGGGCAAGGAGTGAGGAAGGAATGGAGCCCAGGTAGGGCAGGAATAGAGCCCAGGCAGGGCAGGAGTGGAGTCCAGGTAAAGCAGGACTGGAGCCCAGGTTAGAGGGCATAACTAGAGCCCAGGTTAGAGGGCATAACTAGAGCCCAGGTTAGAGGGCCAAACTAGACTTTACTTGACTGGACTGGAGCGAACTGGACCGGACAGATGGGACAAGAGGACATCTCAAGAAACTGCTAAGAAGACACCAAGCTGAAACTAAGGCGAAGACTAAGGCGAAGAAGACACCAAGCTGAAACTAAGGCGAAGACTATGGCGAAGAAGACACCAAGCTGAAACTTCTAGTAGCAAGCGTGAGGACCCGCTTCGAACAGGATGGCCGAGCTGTTAGCGTTTATTACACACATTAATACATTTTGTACCTTTAAGTTGGTAATACATTGCATAGCTTATTATTTCTCTGATAAAATAGTCTTTCAGTTGAAATCCGGCGTGCGAGTAGGAAATTAAATTAAATAGTCACTCAATTGACATCTGACGTCCAAGCGTATAAAAGGCAGACAAGTTGTCAGTTATCGACATTCTGTTACGAGACGCCGGACCGAACGGACGTATAGAGTGATTTATGTGGATTATGTGCATTATTATGTGGATTACCTGTAAAACAGTAAGTGTTAATAGATTTATATTTTATTGGTAGGATGGTAGGATTGGTAGGATATTGTTAGGATATTGGTAGGATTGGTAGGATTATTGATTGAATTGGTAGGAATTGATAGGAATGTTAATTATGAGGGATTAGGTTAGGATAGGATTAAGGATATTAGGATTTGTATACCAGTGAAGTATTGTATTTGAATGAAAAATAGTGAATAAAGTGATTTAATCTTGAGTATTTTGGTTCTTATTTTCATAAACCCACTCCTTCTGAACTGATGGCCAACATACAGGTTTTAGTGACTATCTCAATACATACATGTTGATGCATTCATAAAACATGCAAATAACCTGATTTATTTATACTATCTATTATATCTATTTAAGCTATATATTTTATAGCATAAGAAACCAAGAACTGAAAATATATTTCAAGGATAAGAATATATTTAATGTCTCTCGATATGTATAGTACGTAGGTAGGTAAATATTACATAGTGCTTTTCAGTTTTTCCCTACCCCCTGAGGTGTTTGTGGCGAACTTAATGTGAGCCCAGATATCCACACACATAGGTATGTACCTTAGTAAGAAACATGAGAAGAAATAAGGTTCATCCTATTAATCTCATATCACCTAACTGTTTCATAATTCAAAATTGAGATAGGTGTAGTACTTACAGTTTGATACATTATTACAGTTTGATATTCCTAAAATAAAGATTTTAAAAGAGAATAACTCGAACATAACTTACTTACCTGGTTAAATACTGTTAATATGTAGAGCTAGCTAGTATAGATATTCTTTATTTCACACCAAACAATTGACTTAAAACTATGAATGACATGACATTTTGCTGTACAATATTGGCGGCCTTATCGCTATAAGCGATCTCTTCCAGACCACCTTAGGGTAGAGGACAGTTACAGAGAAGAGGTTAGGTGAGCTACCAACTGAATTAGATTTTCTAAAATCTTAGGTTATAGGTATAAATAAATACAGTAATGAAGATCTACATTGTTCGACTTATAATTACCGTTAATAAATATAGGTACATGCTTCAATTACAGCACTACACCGACCACAACCTGTCGCTTACTTTTTCTTTATAAAAAAAGCGGTCAGGATGACCTCATTCCACCTGATGGTAAGCGGTCGTGAGGTCCAAATGTTAGGTCGACAGGCACACTAGGGCAAACCCACCGCTCCTGTCGCCCTCATTCTGGAGGCCCACTGACTTCTACGGATCACCCCTTACACTTTGTTCGTTATTATTATTCCCAGTTTATTTAATAGTTGTATTGAACTGAACCAGTTTAAATGTATAAATATTATAAATGGCCCCTAATATACATATACCCATAAATCAACTTATCAATTTACACTCTGATTCGAGTGTCGGCAGAGTATACAGCCGGTTAAGTTATTATACAGTTTAAAGTTTTATGTGTGCGTTGACGTATAAATTTTGGTCAAGCCAGAAAACTAATGGTCTAATTATGTCTTCTATGGCGAATGCCCTTATTTACAAATAAAATATAGGGTACAACTAAACAAAAACAAAGCATATCAACCATTTGATCTCAAACTTATGTTTTTCCTTGTCCTAAGTATAAGTACTTGATGATGTGCTGAGGTTCTATCCCGGTACACTCTAATGAGACTGACAAGCCAATTTAGAGAAGGGATTGACATCCTGAACTTTTAGGTTGCATGCACTATATTCCTATATAAAGGATGGATCTTCGAAATTTATGTACGCCCATAACTCTCGAACGACTGCACCAAATTGGATGATTCTTGGTTTTGCTCGTAAATATTCGGTATTGTTAAGACAAAGTCTGTGTAATATGAACATTCTGAAATAATATATTATTGTCTAGGTATACCTAATCTTATAAAAATTTAATAAAGGAAGAGCTTTTTTAATGAAGTATGGAAGAACTTTCCGTGACACACCTTAAAGTTATGAAACTAGATTCACACGCAAGAATCCGCGTGCAAAAGCTAGTTTCATAATAAATTAATAACATATCTACATGTTTAATTAATTATACGAATGTATGATGTGGAATTTTCTATAAGGACACCAATAGTCATTTAGATTGTAACACTTTCTTGGTGTTACGTGGGAAAGTATGCGAGGTTGTCTAAATAAAGTAGATCGTAACTTCGTTATGTCTGACAATAAGTACCTATTTATTAGCAAATTTTAATGTTTTATTTTATGTTTCTGAGAGAATGAAAATTAAAATGCTGTTCACATCTTGTACTGTTGAGATCTTGGTAGTCTAAAAACAGAAGTGGTAATATTTATTTTAAAAAATAATGTTATGGACCCAGTATAAAGCTTATTACTTATTACTCAACGTAAATATTCTTTGTCATTAGTCCGCAGACGGATTTGTGTTGGTTGGATTAAAAGTGTTTTTTCAATTTATTTTGAACCTTACTCGACATTGCATAAGGTGCGTTTGTATTGGGAAGTGGGTCTATCAAATGCCAAAGGCTATGGCAAACTTCTAGCGATCTATCATTAATTAATATTGGACTGTCACAGTAAGTGTTGCACAAGACAGTTGCGGCTGCCGAGGTGGGACTGATTGATCCTCCTAACTTGTTACTTGTTTGGTCACTTGTAGTGAACGCTACCTCTGCAATAGTAGTTGCGGGTTCGAACCCCGCACAGTACAAACATTTGTGTGCATAAACACGTCTCTTTGTATTTGTCTGGGTGTTTGCTTTTGGGTTTGTTTAATATGCATTTATTTGCAAAAACAGAGTACGCATCTAAATAACTTTATCAGTCGTCTAGTTCCCATAGTACGAGTTTCGGCTTAGTTTGAGATTAGATGGCACTGTGACCGACGGGGGACCACCCCCGTGGCATGTCGTGGTTATATATTTACTTCAATATTCTTTTGAGTCTGTTTTACTTTCTATTATTGTGATATTTTTGATAGAAGATTACAAACCTTATAATTTACACCCCATTAAACACTTGGCAGTTTAATCTCTCGAAATAGAATTTGACCATTGTCGACTACCAACTAATTTTGACTAGAAAATGCTGTCATAGCATTTCATTCCTTTCTTATGAATACCTCGTAAGCTTATAAATTAAGCATAACTATGCCGTATGTAATAACTTCATAATTGTTATATCCGTAATGTGTGTAATACATGTCACGCTTTATCATGTGAGAAATATGTTACTTCAAGACAGGAAACACGAACGTGGATCACTCATGGGACCATGAGTAGTAAGTACCTATATATCACTCAGAATGTCTTTATGTGAATACAAATAAAGCGCAAATTGTAAGAAAAAAGGCAACTTCACCGTAACAGAACGGTGAGAAGATATTATGAATTAGTTATCGTAATTATTTACTTCTGTATATAGAAATCGTTATAACAACCTTGCACCCGTATTCGTCATAATACCTAGGTTGATACGTAACTGAATAATTAATTTGCCGTGGCTTAATCATAAAACGCTAACACGGCGTGCAGATACCGTGCTGAGTGTGTGTTCGCATTACCCACGGTCGGCAGGTGTATGCTGTCAGCGAGTTCAATATTCTATGCATGGAAAGTATTACTCGTCTTAACACGATATCAATCGGAAGTTAGTCAGTAAACAGTTAGTGTGGATTTTTTAACAGTAGATTGGTATTGCATTACTTACTTATAGTCACTATGACTGCATCGGTGGGCTAACGGATTGTTGACGGTTGATCGAATAGGCCAAAAGTTGTTACTAGGCTTTCCTGTGTAAAAATTACTCCGACCCAGCACTAAATCTGATCAGCAGGTAGGTGAACGACCGCGTGGTCTTTCACCGAACATCATGACCCTTTCAAGGCTGTCAGGGTTCGTAGAGCAACTACCAAATTATCTCATAGGTAACGCTAAATTCTTCTGGTTTATCTACTTAGCGAATAAATTCCGAAAAGGCTATACGCCAAAGAACTAAGGTAACTGATATTACGCGTAAAATTAGCCCAATAAAGTGTAAATCGACAAGTCATGTCTCCAGGCGCTCCACCTTGTTTTGGAAGACGAAGTGACAGATCAGACGCCCTCCAACAGGGCGGAACGATGACTTGAGAAAGATGGTTGGTGAAGGATGGATACGGATTGCCCTGATCGGGGTAGTAGGCATTCTCTTGTGGAGACCTACGTTCAGCAGTGGACCACAATGGGCTGACAGATTGATTGAGACTATACGGACGGACAATATATCAATATGCATTCTCTAGCTACTCTAACTACACGCTTCTAGCTCTCCTTCGGCTCTCTCTTGGTTCTGTGATTTCAGTATTATCCAGTATGAGTCCGGGAGACTTTATTAGTTGGGATAGATGAACCACCTATAAAAAATCTACATTTGTAGTAATACACTTTTGGGTGATATCTATCAATGTAAGTATTTTTATCTCCATTTTCCTACTCGTATTTTAAAACGGTATTAGAAAGTTGTAAACAAATTCTTTATGATTTTTGGTACAACAATCAAACATTCTCATAACATAATGCTAATAAGTGGTATAAATACAACGGATTCTTTATTGCTGTGTCCATATTTCATTTGCACCCATGTGAGATCGAAAGTTTATACGTCCGCAAGTACAGCTGGGTTAGCCAACTTGAATTTACCTAATAATTTTATAATTGCAACTGATAGTACTGATAATGATAATAATAAATTAAATTTAAAGATGCTTGCAATTAATGAAATTGTAATTAAATACTTCATCGAGAAAAGCAAAATTGTATAATGTATCTTACTAAATATATTTATTTAATTATTGTTAATTGTTAAAATAGGAGGTACAACATGGATTACCCCATTGGTGCGCTTTAAAATACCTATTGATCATATAATTTGACATAAGTTTGAGTTTTGTATTATTATGTTTTTTGTCTTAGAAAGAAATCATTTTTTTAAGAAATAACAAGACGATCATGCACCTAATTATAAGCCCATGACAGCTGCAGTGTCAAACAATCATTCGTAATAATGGCAGGATTCTTCGAAGGGTAGTTGAACGGGAAACGTGGTCGATCTATGTTATTGCTGTCTTTTATCATATTAATGGGTACATAAATACTGTATTATTTTATGCTTTAAAGTTCAATAAAGTGATAATGTTATAAAACTAATAAAATAAATCGTCATCGAACGACTTATTGCGTGGACAATTTGCCTTGTACGCGATGATGACTTACGGGAAGATTAGTCTAAAAGAAACCCCGCTATTATGGGTTTCTTTTAGACAACTAAACCACCACCCGAGTTGTATTGTTACATTGTGAAAGAATAAGTACTTTGTAAAGTTACACTGGACATGAGCAGAATGGACCACGTAAAAATCTATTAAAAAACTGCCCGGCATCATCGTTCGTCATTTACCTATCTACATTGTGGTTACGGTATTAGGCTGGTCACACATTCAATTCATGTCTTTACCCGAAATAAAGTACCTATATTTTACGCATTTCTGTTTCAATGGTGAAACTGACAGGACGATGGTTTATCGCTCGAATTGGACAGGAAAATAAGAAATCATCTTCTTGACCTCGAACGTATTGTAACAATGTTGCATCTGTATTTACAGATAACCTCACTATAGTTCCACGAGAAACATTTATTATTTATAAAAGCATCACGAGTACATTGCACAGCCGGTGGAAAACTGTACAATGGTGATTTAGTAAATAAAAATATCGAGAGATTTCCGCAAATAGGTAATTTTAGCGTAAGTCCATTTTACTTTATAGGCCCTACACTTATTTTTCGAACATATTTCATAAAATCTGAATACGAATATGCTATTGATTAACAAAGAATAATTCATATTTTATTAAACATCGCAAAATTTGCCTATTGGCTATTCTGTAAAGCTAATGATATTTAGCAAGTAAAAAAATGTTTAATGAATAATGAACTTCCTTGACATAGTAACTATATTCTAAGCTAATTTATAAGTCGTACCTATAACGGATCATTAATAATTTCAATCAATATGTTTCATTGAAGCAACGGCTAACACATAAGTAAAGATAATGAACAGGTGCCGCCTTTGGAAACTATTATAGTCTAGCTTAGATAAAAGTCTAGTATATTCTTAGTTGATATTTGTATTTTATATTATAATTATATTTCCTTGATTAGCTGCGCCTTAAGTTATCTGCATGTTCTATGCAAGTTAAATTACATTAAGCAAAACGTGTGGACAAACTCGAACTAAACGATTAACTAAGAATGTAGGTACCGTAGTATATCCCAGTCAATGCAAAGATAAGTAAACACAAACCTGATGAAGCCTGTCCCTTGCCTAAGACCTGACTAGTTTCGGTGCACAGGGGTCAAAGAGAAACTACTGAGAACTTAATTTTCGACAACTGGAAAAGATAAGCGTGAAGAACAATTTTGTAGCAAGAACGTTAACACAGCTAATATTTTTAATACATTACGTTGAATAGATACTTACTAATATTTTTTATGAATTGAAAACGTTTTTAAACGTAGACTAGATTTGTAATAATCTTAACTAATATTATAAAGCTGAAGAGTTTGTTTGTTTGAACGCGCTAATCTCAGGAACTACTGGTCCGAATTGAAAAATTCTTTTTGTGTTAAATAGACCATTTATCGAGGAAGGCTTTAGGCTATATAACATCATGCTGCAACTATTAGGAGCGAAGAAATAATGGAAAATGTAAAAAAAAACGGGGAAGAAAATAACTATTCCACGCGGACGAAGTCGTGAGCACAGCTAGTACTAACTATAATACTAAATATTTTAGGTACCTACCTTATTGAATATCATGAGTATTACGGAAAATAAGTTAAGTTAATAAAATAAAAAAGTAATTTTCCTTCTTACCTAATCATTATAAACAACTCGAATTCTTATTTAGTAACCAATTAAAAGGAGGTTCCTCTTTTTTCTTAAATATGAACTTGTATTTGACACAATATAAGAAATAGTAGTAAAAACGTAGGTATTTTCCGCTACCGAAATCGTTTTGAGAGCGGCACATTGATTTTACATAATTAATTCCACAGAAAAAATATAAAAATTACTAATCCACTACGGAATCCTATAAAAGGATGTGAATACGAGTATTCTCTAACACCCGTGTATTAGTTTGTTATGCTATTATATCACCAGTGGAGAGGTTTCACTTTGTTGTTAAACAAAATTACATTATGCAACTGGGTATCGCACGCCTTCATATGCTATATTACTTTCTCAATAAGATGTATTTTACGCACAGTTTTTCCTTATAGTGAAGATGTTGTGCAACTAAAAATAGTAACATCCTGTAATGTATATGAAACTACAAGGCGAAAGTTTTCATTGTTGCAATGGACGTGAAATGTTTATACACATTTCTGCAATAGATGGTTATTTTAAACCTAATTTTTCACTTCTTATTCTTGTATGAAATACTACTCTTTATATAAATAGATACCTAAATACACATTACTATCTGTTTTCCTCAGAAATAAAACACTAAGTCCTCTAGAACGTTCGTTACTCGCGGAAGGACCTAGGATTTCTCTCAGATATAAAACTAACTTTATTTGATTGACTAAAATTCTTACTCTCCTTGGAGATCAGATTCGTTCACAGTCATAGTCTCTATCTGGCACTTATACTCGTACATCCGAGGACGTTATAAGGACCTCTAAAGTTTTATTTAGACTTTCAAGAAGTAAACATTAATATACGAGTAGGATTACATAAACAGTTTATACAATACAGGAAAGAAGAAACCATTAGGTACCTAAAGGTAAGTGAAAACCACTATTCTATTACTGTAGAAAATTTGTTTCTAATTAAAGTTTCCGCATGCATTTACAGGTCCGGCATCATACAACCTTACAAGAAACATTCTTAGGGGTCCTAATTTACGAGACGTCACTACATTGTGAATTATGTTAGGTGCAACTAAAAGGCTTTTCACCCGGCCGATCTTACATTGAACGCGCGCAGTTACGCAGATCCCCCACGGCTGTACTAGTGTCGTATCAGTCACTGTCCGCCGATGTTTTTAATAGCCGTGTCATGGGGTCATCGACTGACTCCCAATCGCTATGACATCAGCTTCACTACTTGAGGTTACAAAATGCTTACTCTCACTCACGTAACGCCACATTTGAGCTAGGCTTTACAGTTAGTTTCAATAAATTTTGTAACATCATTACAGCCGTCATCATTGTGATGAAGTTGGAAAATATTTCGTAATTCTTATGCTTAGATAATTCCGTATTTAAATGTGTTTTCTTTATGTTTATGTTACGTTTGTTTACTTTGGCCCATTTAGAAAATATTTCATTTATGATCAGATATGATTCAGATAGGTATTTACAGATCCAACCTGGTTAGACACATGCATTTTTGTCATGTGAGTGCAGTAGATGATCATTTGATCCCTAAATTACGTAATGGTAGGCAAAGATAAGGCTTAATTGAATACGCTCATTTAATACCTATGCACAAATCGATTCCAGCCTTGATCATAAGAGATATGTGATATGAGAAATCGATAACATGAAAAAGGCTTCTTGAGAAATTAGGAAGTAAATGAAACTGAAAAGTTACTAACACTATTTTTTCTGTCATAAAAACTCTGCTTGGGTGTTTTTTTTTAATTAGGTGGGTTAATGTGATAATAAGCTTTGTTGACCACCATGATACAGCGTTATGGATGACAAATAGAATAAGGCCCCGGGTTCGAATTGTCGTCTCATTCATTTAGAAAACCAATTTATGCTACTCTAACTTAAATTATGGTTTTAGTGTTTGTAAGACGCTGTTAGTCTTAGACTAGATTAGTATATATGTATTTGTATGTATCTGAAGGACCCTCAGTTATAATTATATCTACCAACAAAACGTCTAGTTAATGAGTGTTTGCATTTTCTATTACAAATAAGTAACAGCGACGTACAAAAATAATGGCGATCATTAATAAAAAGGAGAGAACATACACATCCTAGCCTTAGGCATTTTTGTTGCAGGCCACATAATCACAGAACTTAAAAAGTAATCAATCCATTCTCTTTGGCAACTTTATAAATTGTGTCTTCAATGACTTGTAAAATCTCGCGGCTCTCACTCATCGGGACGTTGTGAAACATTTTTAACGTCGCCTGATCGGCCACTTGCGTGTTTACTTACAAACAATTATTAGTTTACTCACTTTCGTTGACCTCTGTTACTATATTCACAACATTTTAATATTTCAATTGAATAGAACTATCTAATAGAATCAAGAAATTGCTGAAAACAGCAATAATATCTACATCTAGTGATTAATAGGGTATTATCATTGTCCTATAGGTATACCCCTAACAGGTGTTAGTGGTATACTTAGTTGTTCATAGAAGGTTCTATGAACAACTAAGTACATAACTAAGCTCTTTGCAAATACCATTCTTTAAATAATATCATGTAAGATCAAATTCACATTCTGGGACGATCCGAACTACGTATGAAACTTTCAAAAACAGAGTTGATCATTGCACTCAAGCTTGTAGATGTAGGAGCACAAACCATCGGCTAAAACCTTGATAAGCTCCTACGCTCCGTAAAAAACTGGTAGCCCATTAGCATAACTTCTTGGAAGGTATTAAGGAAGGAAGGAAGCTTCAAAAAGCATTTTGAGCCAGTTGCAATTACATATTGCAGTCTATATTTATAGCCTCGCTCTAAAGGCTATATTTATTCATATAGAGCAGGTATACCTTTTAGTATGACTTCGATGAGCATGATAATATTAAACTTTCCAAAATCTTTCCGATCTCTTTCCAATCAGAAATGATATCTAACCATCTCAGCTTTTAACCTCATCAAGTATAGCACAAAAGAATATTTACCTATTTATAACTAGACACACTTTTCCTTTCTACAAAACTGGATAACCTTCAAACATGATAATAAATATTAAAATTCCATGGCGTCATGAGTGTTCGAAGTGAAGAGGTAAATCAGGATAAAAATAACAATTAAATCGCATGCCCCAGACACGAACATGCGGCAAAAAACGATGATCCTTGAAAACATAAAATATTTTGCAATATACATAATTAGGCGGAGCCTAATCTAGAAATTGTAAACTTGTCCACTTCACGACCTCTAGTTGGCCGATTAAAATGTTAATTTGCATTATTTATAAGACAACCCGTCTTGATACCGATCACAGATTCAGAGTTATCCACGTGTAACTAAGCCGATAATAGCTCTAAAATCCGTAGATTGTCCAATATATGTCAACCTCTTTTCACACGTCCCTTGTAGGTATACCTATCTTTCATATTGTCCCGATGGTCAAGTGCTACCTTAAAGCCAATAAAGTTCAAACCTGTTCTAAATCCATTTTCAGAACATTACACTACCTAACTACAATGCTTTGTCTTTTTCTAACCCAAACAGTTTGACAGTGAAACATAGATATCGAAATGGAATACGTGCCGTGTCAAAAAATATTGATCATGGACTTTTGTCATCATCGATTGTGCGTGGTTGATCAAAAAAATCAAACGACAATAATAATCATCACCGACGAAATTACCACCAGTAATGAAATTACTTTGAAGGTATCCATGACAACTTTACTATACCAGGGTTGAATTAGGAAAACGCAATACAGGACTACATTGTATTTGTTACTATCCGAATAAGAGCCAACTATTGGTGCCAACCTATATAAGACTCAAACTAAGATAGCTATTATATTTCACAGCTCAAAGTGTTAGTTATAAAAGTAAGGATATCTTGTCAAATTACCATACGAAATCGAACTAGTAGCTGCCCACTCGCTGCAAACCGGTAAGCCACTTGACAGGCCGGCTAAGTAAATATGGAAGCTTGTCGTACGATTGTGCGACGAATCTGCCTACACATGAGATGCTCAACAATCGGCCATGACGACCTGCAGTTTGGACATTATGCATATTACTTTCAACATCTGGATCACCGTTACGTAAGCGTTAAGTATGTTCGACAAACATGTTTATTGTGCATTAATAGATAACTTATGTGATCAACTTTGAATTAACATAACATTAGTGTAGATAAATAAAGACTATTAATGTCTACAATGCAAGCCATATGATAAGTAAATCTTTCTAAAACATCATACCTACCTACATACTTAGTCGTGAATGGTTATCTATCTCATGCATGTGTATGAGAGCTAGCATTCAGCGGCAAAGAAGGTATAAATCGTTAAAAGTCGTGTGAGGACCTACTTACCTATCTAGAATCGTCCTTTTCTCTTATTGTCAACGTAAGAGTCAGAATAGCGGGTGGAAATACCAAGCCTATTAAATGTAGGTACTATTTTGTACCTTGGTCTTTAAGCAACCTCAGTTACTTATTACACTTTACATACACCTCTAATGTCGCCATAAAAATTCCGTAGGTATATAATAAATTGCACATGCAACTCGCTACTTTGCGTAAATATGTAACATGATCAGTTAGAGACGCGATTAAGATAATAAATATGTTGGCTAAAAGTAAAAGATACGGTCTGACCTTGGGCAGAGCGGTCTGTTCCGGGTTCGGTCCCCGGCCGGACCGGTCGCTACGTCTCCCGCGCTGCAATCGGCTGCACTTCTACGTTTTCATATAATATAGAGTGGCAATAACCCCCTCCCGTCGGGCTTTTACAAAGCAAGTAGGTTTCGATCGTCCTAGTATTCGATTTGCTTTGCGAAGTTTTCGCTGGAGCTTTCGTAGTGTCACAAATCTGTTACTGTCACAATTCCTAAAAACTAATGTCTAATATGAACAACGTCGTATGTACATACATTGAATAGGTAACACTTCTACCAATTCAATGTTTCGGCTTTCCATTTCCATATTGTTGGGAATAGCTGTCGATTTCTATTTAAATCCTTTTTTTGTCATAAATCTTAATTAAGTATAATAAATTATTTTAATAACGAGCATGATGAAGTCATTTAGGTATATGATATGAAAAGCCAGTTCATAAATAAGGCGTAACCGTCCATTAGGTCATTGGGTGCAGCCGAAGCTCAATGCCTGATATTAATCGAGATACTTATTTAATATCAATCAAACGATTTATAATTGAACTCTAAATTATTGTTTTAATAGTTTTCGGTATGCTATCTATGATTGTTAAAAAATATCCGCTAGGGAAGTAATAAAATACACAGAAGACCAATTACCTAGTTTGAAATGAAGGTTTACCGTCCGCTGTTTAAATGCTAAATGAGGAATTGTTGCTCCTAGAAAAACAAAACAATTCAAGAATTTGTGTCTTAACCTTACACAAAAGAAGAGAGGGGAAACTTAAGGTTTAACTAACAGCACTGTAGCAAAGCGGTGACTGCAATGGTGCCTGTCCAAATGCACTACAATCGTGTGTGTATGTGTGTGTTTGAGATTCAATATGGCTCACAATACATAGTTACTTATAGCAATGGTACTTAACCACATATTAATTTTAATTTGTATTTTTGTCAGAAGTTGGATTATATTATCTCCGACATATAACATTCCAATAAATCTGATATTCATTTAAATTTAAATTTAATTCAATATAAGTACAGTCCTATTCTGCTTACTCCAAATAATAGCCAATGAGACGCCAAGCTAACAATAGCGTCACACCAATTTATACAACGTTCTTATCAGCCACGAAATTTTTCTACAAATTAAATACTTCTCTCTCTAAGAAGAACAACTTTTGTCGCTCGTATAAATAATATAGTATGTACCTAGAAATAAAACATTGGGTATTAACCACTCTATGTTATAAGATTAAATAAAACAAAAAGGGAGTATAAAAGAATAAAATAAGAAATATATAGGTAATATTTTCGCAGCCATAACTCAGCGTAAATTGTCCTTGCATATTTGTTTACTTTAACAAGTTTGTGGCAAATGCTCCCGTTTACACAAGAATCACGTTACGTTTGTAGTTCATTTTATTTATGTTGTCAATACGATTACTTATAATGAATAATTTCATCTTTCAACAGCGACGTTACATGTAGTACGTATAGTTTCAACATTTCAGGAAATCAGTTTTTGTAAAATTTGGATTTCGACATTCATGTTTCCATTTACTGTTTTATTTTAATACGAGTTTTACACCTACTTTAATTAAAGTAAATACTCGTGACGTACATTAATGTGTATTAAACGCTAATTACAGTAGGCATATTCATATATTCTATTTGGCATAATCAAAATAATAATATTTATGCCTGAAATAAGAAGAATTTAATAGTTTTCATTGAGATAACTGTCCATTAATATTGTTATGTCACAATATTTTGTTTCTTAGTAACTAGAGTCTATCCTAGTTAATGTAAATATTCAGTTGATAGAAAGTAAATAAAAATTACACTTTTCCTGTACCTATTGATGCAAACTGACAAGCAAATATAAAACCAATATTTACTGCTAAAATATTTTATTGAGTTTCAGCAATGTTTATAATGAATTAAATAATGAATAAGGCAATCACGTGGTATTTGATGCAACTATTAATGATTACGAAGATAAAATACAATATCAATATACAAGCAAAAGCATATTTTGAGATTAAATATACTGATTCGGCAATTTCACCTAGGTATCACAATTTCTTTGGAATTAAAATTGATCTACTTATTAACATCAACGACGACAACATCCTCATCGTCGTTTGTAGATTGAACTAGAACAGGCTCATCGTTTGAAGTAGCGGCATTATTTACATCTACTTTATTCTCGCATTCTATACTCTCTTCAACGTCATTGTCCCCTTTATTTTCTTCTGACACGTCTTCATTTAACAACTCCGCAGTTTCATCAGCTGAAGGTAACGATACTGCCTTCTCTAATTTTAAGCAAGGTACTTCAATAGATATAACTTCATTTTCAGTTTCTCTTGGTGATTCCGGAACTTTATTTACTTCTAATGGTCGAAATATTTCTTGTAGTGATGAAACTTTCTTTTCCGTGGGAATAACTCTATTCAAATATACTAAAATATCTGACAGTGAAACAATGCCTATCAACTTATCTTCCTTATTAACTAATAATAATCGATGACTCTCAGTTCTAACTATAACTTCTAAGGCCTCGTATAAAGTAATGCTTGAACGACATTTTTGTATCTTTTCTTCCCAGTCTTTCTTTTTGTTTCTTACTTCCCCTATGGTCACTGACAAATTCGAATACAATTTTTCACTTACTAAATTTAAAACTTCATATTTTGCATATACATCGATAAGTATACCATTGTCGTCTAAAATTGGTAAAGCAGATATATCTTTTTCTAATAACAGTTGAAACGCTGTTTTAATACTTGTATCTTCAGCTACAGAAACAATATCATCGAACGTCCCGATTTTTAAATCTGCAATCGTCTTATGGAAAAATGTTAACTCAGGAAATTCATTGAGATATACGAATAAAAATCTCAATATTCTTTTATGAGATAATATGTATAAAACATCACCGGACTGTGGGTCGATCATCAAAAGACGATGTACCCGATTTTTATGTAATAAATTAATAGCTTCGTGTAAAGACTGATCGGGACCGACACAGCATAAAGTTTTTCGTGTAGTTCGTAATATTTTTCTCCAATTATGAAGTGTATGTCTTTCCAATTCTTCTACTGATATATTTTCAGCTTCAAGATGTAGAAGGATTCTTATAAAGTCAGTTACAGTTATCATTCCCACTAACAATTTTTTATCAGCGTCCCAAAGTGGTGCAGATCGAATTCCGTGCGATATTAAAGTAGGAAAAGTTTTTCGCACGAGGAACTGTGTATCAAATATTATAACTTTAGCAGATTTTGGAAGTATTTCATAGCATTTGTGATATTTGAAGAAATTTAATAATAGTCGCGTTTTATCTCTTCCCCCTAAAGATATTTGAACAATTGATAAATAGGGATCGTACTTAGGAAGTCCCCTAACTTCTCTAAAAAGTTGTTTAGCTTGCATAGGGTCTAGTGAAGCATATGAATTTTTATGATAAGTAGGTGAAGTAGTTTCAATAGAAGAACGGCGGATTTGTTTCGTGTTTTTCTTTTTAACTGGATCTGTAGCCGTTTGATTTTTCTCTGATTGTGGTTTGCTTTTAAATATATCCATTACTCTTGTAATGGGACTATACTTCCGGGATGAGGCCCCGGTTACCGTGTGGTAATACTTTTTATGCGAGTCTTCTTTTTTGGACTCCGCAACATTCGGCTCTTCTTTCGTTGCTTCGGTAATTTCCGATTTTGGTGGTTTGATCTGTTGCTTCTTGGCATCGCTTTTTCTTCTTAACCGAAATATATCAAAAATAGAACTACGTGGACTAGATGATGTACCATGAAAGGTTTCATATTCTTTAGAATCAACAGATTCTCTTTCAACACTAGAAGGTCGCGAAGTCTCAGATCGATCCTTGAAAATCGATCTCACATGCGGTCTTTGCGATTCGACACCACGCGTACCAAAATGTACCGTGTGAATATTACTTGAAGCTACATTGCTGGAAGGAACTGATTTTTCATCTGATGTAGACAAAGTAGTAACAACAAATTTCTTCTTCTCTCCAATAACAGTTTGACTTTCTTTTTGCGGCTCAAGCTGATTCTTTTTCTTTTTGTGTTTATGTTTCTTTCCATACTTAGTAGGAGTATCCGACGTAGCGGCTTCATTTTCTAATATTGGATCCATATCCAAATGAGTATGTATATAAATATGTTACACCTTTTCTATGGCCCATAATAAAGGGTCGATACCTGCGAACAAAACAAAAGATCATTATTTAAAACGCCTCAATTATCCCAGCATCACTATGACATGATGTCTTAGTTAGATTACTCGTATTTAAAAACTAAATTTTTTAATACCACATAGATTTTTTTAATTTTAAGACACTAAATATTGCTATATTTTTAAATCAGTTATTAATTCTGTTTAATTTTACAATAGTTATTTTAATTAGGAGATCTTATTCTAACAACGATAGGCAAATCAGACAACATGGAATACATTGCTCCGATCCCAAAATGTATAAGCTTATGTACTTGTGTTATGGGTATAACAACAAGGGTACCTTTAACATAAACTGAAATGACAATCAGACACGAAACAAAAACATGTTCTTTAAATGTTCATCACACGAATGATTATTCCAGATCGGAATCAAACCTACGACGCTTGATTCAGAAGCCAGCAGTCACTACTAAATAGGCCATCGGGCCGGTCAAACTCCAATGTAAATGAAACTATGTATAGTATTTATGGTAAAATAAGATGTGAATACAATAAAAATATTTCAAAAGGAACGTAACTAGTCAGTTGTTACTGCTTATATAAAACATGATTGTGTTCGTTTCCCTTTTCCTATTTAGGAGCATGCTTACAACACTCAGTTTTAAAAAAAACTCAGCTTATCGATATTAAAAAATCTTATTAAATCTGGTTAAGCGGGTCTGACGAAAAAGAAAACCTAATTATTTACTTTTTGGTCTCTTAAAAACATAGATATGACATCGCTTTACATAAAAATAATCTTTAGAAAATGTAATCGTACAACGCATGTTGTGAAAATGAAAATATTTAGGTTTAAAAGATTTAACGTCACGAATACTATTTATCTAATAAATTCAAGAACAATTCTTATGCAACACGGTTTAAACACGGCACAAAAGTATAAATTATCTAATTGATTTGGAGCATACACGTAACTACTCGTACATACGCAAAAAAAATATGAATAAGTTTATGGAAAATTATTAAATATTATCTTAAATCTTATTAGAATATTTCGTTTGGCACTGTTTGCCGTTGCTAAGCAACGCAATGCAGCAAACGATGCACCAGTTCTGTTATTGCATAATCAACGCCAATAACGTTAGAAGACTTGACTATTACATCCTGTATATTTTTTAAATCCATAAATCACTGTCAGATTAACCAAAATCAAGCATTTGTGACAAAATGAATATGATATCTACTAGACTCTTAGAGTACCCATTTGACACCGTTTCTCTAATCAATACTTCGTGAAAGGGTGGTCGGAAGTGTCAAGATAATAATTTATTTTACTGTAATGACGTACCTGGTGATGGTGAGTTGTACATTACGGTAGAAAGGGCGCACAGAACTGTAGGCCTTGTTCGAACAATAATGTCAAATAGATGGAAGCGTTCACGTTTTTTGGTTGATTTGCGAAGTAATCGCGACTAGGGCGAGACCCGCCATGTTGGCTGTCAGACGCTGTGGGGTGCGCCGCGCGACATCTATCGCCGGCCGGGGGTAGCGCAATGTTGGGGCTGCGGTCATATTTCGGCACCGACTACCGAAACATTTAATGTACCATTTTCCGCACAGATTTTACAGCTATCGTGACGTTAAATATGTTATCGTTAGATGTCACGACTTATCACATACAGGCATAACGAAGTAACTTTAGTCAAAGGATAGGTACTAATATTTACCTATTTTATTTATTACTACGTCATCTTGACAGGCTCGGTGCTCGGTTTTCTATGTATAATATGTATTTATTTACAAAAAGAAAATTATATAAGTAAGTTTATCAGTTGTCTAGTACCCACAGTACAAGCTTCGGCTTAGTTTGGGGCTAGGTGGCGCTGTGTGGCCCAGCGTGGCATGTCTTGGGTTATTTATTATTTATTATTATCCATATCGTCGTAAATGTGAGACGAGTTTTGCACGGTCATATGAATGAGCTAACAATCAAAGTAGGTTACTATATTATGCTACAACATTATGTAATCAAACCTTTAGATTATTGTAAAGTACCTACATATAAATAAACTTTTATGTAAGAATATAAATAAATGATCATTTTAAACCTGCAAGTAATCTAGATACCGATTCACTTTAAGCAACTTTAACTTTACAAGCATAAAAAAGTCGTATTTTAATGAAACACAAAACCAAAAAATATAGAGTGCAATGCACATCCATAATTACAGTCAAAGTTGTCTAGTGCACAAGACATTGTGGGACATTGACCCATAGTTAATTATAAATGGTATGATATAGGTATTGTATTAAATACAAGAAAACAAAACTTGATGAGAGCTTTCCCTAATTTTTTACTCGTACCAAAAGTTTGTTCTACGTAAACGTCCTAGAAATCTAAAAGTATTTTATACTATTTACGAGTTACCTATACAACAAAGAGTGCATAAATGTTATTATGGTATCGAACTTTTGGCCTCATGGTTTTCCCTAAGTTTTCTCTATGCCTACCTATTAAGTAAAACTCATAGCGGGTAATCTGTAATATAACTCACCCACTCAAAGTAACAATTAATTGTACCATCAATTAACTTATTTTTAACGAAGAAATTACGCACATAAATTATAAACTCAATCCCGCAAACTAAATTTAGCTGGTACAACGCATGCGTAGGCATCGGTGACGTCATAGAACGTCACTAATTCGTGACGTCATGAATGGCGAGCAAACGATGACGTAGCTTAGGAGGGGGAAGGGAGATGCGTGATCGATAATGCTTCCTCTGATAATACGTATTATAGGTAGGTACCTCCAGTTCAGTGACGCTCGAAAATGTTGAACGGGAATAGAAACAGCCTTTCAGTAAGTCATGGGTCGCTAGGTCACGTGTTCGATCGAGTTGCATTTAATGCAAGGGTCAGTAGTTTCACTAAACGCACCTAACCACTATGTGACATTCTGATGTTCCAGTAGACTGATGCCCGGGTGACCCTTGCACTTTCTTAGCTGTCTTATAGATTTGTAAAAAAGTACTACCAATATCTTAGCCTCATTATAACTATTACGCATATACATATTATTATGATTATTACTCTACATTATCTTTATTAAATATCTAAGGCCTAGATGTCGTCTCTCTGAACCGGTGATATCACGTTTATGTCATCATTGCTTTACGTCACAACGAGTGCAAATATACTTCCTCGCTATCAATATCATCTAATCTGTTAAGGTTTTAGCAATGTCCATCATATTATTATTAGATATACAGCTTCGTACCTTCCTAGTTTTCCTACTATTCCTAGTTTAACGGATCATTTTTATTATTTTGCATGGCCAGGAGACATTAGCATAATTATTGTGATTGCCCTGCTTATTTTATGAAGAAATTTAAATCACACTTCAGTCATAAGGTGTTTATGATCATCTAAACCTGTCTATAGGGACATACAATGTTGTTTTACAGTGTAGCCAATCCTCGTTTAGGGGATTGTGATTTAGACAATGCTCGTTTAAGTGTGCATAATAGATTAGTGATTAGATTTGCAGACAAACAATTTACATTATAACATAGTGTCGACTATGTGGTAGTGGATATTCACTGTGTTTAACAACCAACAATAATGCGGATAAACGACGAAATCCACGTAGCGAAGTTTAATGAGACTAAGTATTACATCCGCTCTCGAGTAGCTACTCTTCCCACAAAGTAAAAAAAATTAATTCCGTTTGAACTATTGTATTTGAAGATGAATCTTGAATTAAAAACCTATCCTTATTTTTTTTATTGTATTTGCTTGTTAATTTTTGTTTTTATATGAAATCTGCATTTGAAACTTTCCTTGCCTTGACACATGATAAGTATTATGTATAATATCATCTTTAATTATGATCATGATTGTAAACAATATAATTTGAAAAATAGACTATGTATCTGAAAATCGTGTAAAATATTTTAACACTAGATTAAAATTTCTGTTAAAGGGTTGTTGTGTAACCGTTAATGTAAGCACTCAAATAGAAGATTAAGATAAGACCTCTCGAGGACTGTTTAGATTATTACAAAATCGGTCCGCTCAAACCTCGGCTAATCCTGTGGTATCATGATAGCATACATGTACTTAAATGTAAGAGGACTAATCGACTTGGTGATAAGCACTTGTAGCGCTAATATGCAGCGTTAGTTCATAGTTCCGATAATATTTCCCGTTGTATTTTCTATCGGAGGGCAAATAGTGAAGGAAAATTAAATTAAATGAAGAAACTACTCTTCTTTGTGTCTTAAAACAAGGTCGATCCAACTACTAAAGATCAAAGACTAGTTTTGCGTCTGAACTCTTCTGATATTATTGAGTAATAGATACAAATTCAAGACACAAAAACATAGGCGGTAGGTATACCTATAACAGTAGACATTTACTTTAAAGATTTTTTAAGTTGTACCTACCTATTAATGTAGGAACAATCCTTTTTAATTAAGCTCTAAGAAGATACATTCGGTCGAACAATGTCACAATTTACTAATAAGTACAACATGGTACATATTAATACAATTGCATAACGTATTAATAGGAAATAGTTATATGTACAATAAAATATGGTGTCTATAGTCCTATTATTTTCCTTATAGATATACTTACGAACCTATTTTGCAAACTGTTCTTGAAACTGTAATGAAATAGGTGCATATCTTTAGGTAGATCTCAATTTGTGCACTTCAACATCACTCTTCTGCATTATTATAGGTATTTAATAGAAATCATATTTTAAAGATGTTACTGAAATAATTTAATTTCACTGTTTGTTTAGGTTAAACATTTTGACTGATAAAATCTTATATCTGATTCAAACTTGATTACTACGCATATCTGGAACATGAATTATTATAACGCTCTGATATTTTCCTTCGCATTGAATAGTTTTCAATTCCCCTAACTTCACAATAGATAAGTACCCACGTACTACGAGTATAGTCACGTTTGTAAATCAGGCGGAGAGATTTTTGGACAATTGCCCAAAACAATGCTTCTACATACTACACATGGCTAAAATATGCCATCGATATCGACCATACTTTGCTTAGCGTTAATTAGATATATAAATTGTAAAATTTATAAATGAATTAAATGTAGAATTTTCAGCTTTTTAGTAATAAGTCAACGAACTCTTAGTTAATAATGTCTTAAGCTAGCTTGGCACACAAACATATATAGGTAAATATAAAAGGTTAGGTATTATACCAGCATACAGTAAACAAGTTAATCAAATTGTAGTAGGTGCATATTAGTAACGCTGAAGCTGCGTATCTAGGTACTGTTAACGCACAACATATGATTAAACAAACGCGATTGTAGCTAATTAAAAGGCCACATATACTTAACAGTAGATATTAAACAACATTAGCTACATTTGTTTATTATACGTTGAAGATTATTTTGATAATGCGCCAAGAAATCTCAATATAATCAAAGTGATAATCACTAAGGGATTTCTAACAAATGATATTAATTAGTCCAAGGATGCATGAACAATACGCCTCGTATGTATTTTTGTCTTGGCAATTTCAAACATAACCTCAAAATCTTTAAAACTCTCTTACTACAAGGATTGTAATTACATAAACAAATATACTCACAACACAGATCATTGCGTCGATCTCCTTTTGCACTGACTATTTGTGAACACTTCACACACACACGTTCAATGTGCATAATGCACCCTGTAGTAATAGAAGTAGTGCGTCGCTCGCGCTGTTTGTGCCACTAGTTCTCAGTTCACTGCCGATTAATGATGTCGCTACGCTAAAGGTACTATTACAGAAAATGATGAAGCTACTGTTTTGTAAGCGAAGACCGCCATACCCAATTAGTACAATTTACAATCACACACACTGTTCTAACAACGAGCTGACGGCATCGAATCGAAACAAGCGGGCCACGTTCACGTTATGGAATTCTCTCGCGCCGCGGGGCGCTGCGTTCGCGCAGAGATATGACGGCGCACGCACACACGCGGCTCCCACACCGTGTACTGTACAGCGCGGCGCACACAGCGAACGCACGTCAAACCGAGATGCCTCGCATGAGACTGAACTATGCTAACAACTACTGATACGGCGCTCGCTATCAAACTATACCCATAGATAACACAATCACCGGAATAGGGCCCACTAAAATTACCTACGCAGGTATGGAGATACTAGTAAATACCTGTCTAGGACCTAAAGCTTGTAACTAAATACATTTGAGCTTTCTAAACGTAAATTAATAGTCAATGTAATGTGGATTCTGTAAACACAATACAAAAGGTATTCAAGTACCTGGTAAAATCTTTTGAACCAATCATAATAATCACCGAGCAGCGATTCACTGACACTCGCGCGACTTCACTGTAAATAGGTAAGTATTACTCGGAATGTATCAAAACTACCCTTTTGAGAAATTCCAAGAAAACTTAAAAACCTTCCAAGATAAATTCTCGATATAATACCTAGGTATTCGTCGTCATCTTTTCCGATGAGTGCCATTTCGGGAACTGGTATAACCTGTATGCAATAATATTATCAATTGAGTCTAGTTTATAGGCAATCAATGACAACAACTAGTAATTACTTTCATTTTCTCTATAAAAAGAAAAGATCTAATTTAAAACGATGTCCTATTTGATTTGGAACTTAAATTTTTATACGTAATGTCCTACCGAATACTATGACTACAACAGTTATCTTCCTGACTCCAGGTTGAACCTACTAATTAATTTCTTGATAGGAAAATCAGCAGCTTTTGGCTATTTTAGAAGGGATTTGAATCCGAGACCTCCTGGTAGTCGCTACTTTTCAAAAATAACATGGGACATTTGGAAACAAGTCTAAATAAATATAATAACTAATGAACATTTAGAAGAAATCCGAATGTCCAATTTCTACGGCCCATTTCAATGTATCTTAAAGACAGGCATGGTCTACTTATGTGACGGGTCGTCAGAAATCCTTCTATATTTTGATTCTGTGAGCGATGCCTGACACGCTATGCTTGTAAACAAATGACACCTTTGAACCGTGATTGTGTGAGCGATGCCTGACACGCTAGGCTTGTGAACAAATTACACCTTTGGAAATTGGTTTAACTTTAGTTTTAAATATTTTAAAGCTTTCTTACTAACCAAGAAAGTTTCTTATCCGTTGAAGCCTAGAAGTGAGAATCAAATATGTTGACAGGCGTTTTGTCAAATTGTGTTGTTGTTCTAGTAGTGTAGTTTTTTAAAACCTCAACAATATTATTTAAAGACTAGCTGCTGCTCGCGGCTCTGCCCGCGTGAATATGCGTATAAAACATAGCCTATGTGTTAATCTGATGTACAAACTATATTCCTGTAAAGTTTAATTAAAATCTGTTCAGTAGTTTTTGCGTGAAAGTGGAACAAACATCCATCCATCTATCCAAACAAACTTTCACGTTTATAATATTAGTAGGATACCTATTATTTGAAGATGCGAAGTGTAATATATCTCACAAGATTGTTAACTGTAGAAAGACCGTGAACTGTAACATAATGCTAATAGTTTAACTATTATTTTTCGATAGATTGTAGGTATCCATCGAAGTGAAATTGTTAAATTCCAATCTATCGAGCGTACACGTCGTAACAACAGTTTTACTTTGATCGATCATAGTCTACCGAAAAATAATACGTTAAATTGTAAGCAGTTGTTACAGTTCACAATCTTTCGATAGTTTACAATCTCGCAACATAGATTATAATCTAACGGTATTTACAATTTTACGGTGACATAAACGAGTAGGATGTACTTCTTTTCAACCTACCTAGGAGTACACGATAACGGAAAAAATGCTACTTATGTGTGTGTTCTAACTAAAAACCAGTGTAAAGTGCATCCATTTCTTTCCGCTGATGTATCTAAGAGAGATATCGGTGTTTAGCAGATGATTGGGACTTTGTATTAGCTATGAACAACAAAAGGAAATAATACTTAGTAAATAATCTATCTGCATTTGAAATAAAGATTTTAACATTCTTAAGTTAACGTATCAGTAAATGAATCCAGGTAAGTACAATATAAAATCTACTATTACTTAGTATGCGCTCGTATTCGGCCAATTACGATTTTGACGAGTTAATGAACTAGGCTGAAGGAGTTATTAACGTGAAACTCGGATTTAGCATGCGTACATTGACTCCAACATTGAGCTTTTCGCCTTCACTGATTGACGCAAAAAATTACGCACAATTTTTTCTCTAAATACTCTAAGTGTTGACACAAAGTTAAATCCTTCCCATTGTTTCATACCTACCTAAAAAAATACGCCAACCAATTTACATCATTATTCTACCTAATGAACTTATTTAAGAAAACTCATTAGTCAATTATAATTTTATACTATTCCAAGTTTTTCAACACTCGTTTAAATTATATATTTCAATGTTTATGTTCTGGTCAATTCTTGTAACCTAACCGTTCATGTAGGATAGTGCGCCGCTTAAAATAGAAGCTACTTAAAATATCCTACGAAAATAATAAACCAAGAAATAGTATTGTCTTGTAAGTAGGCAGTGCATAGGTAATTGAGGACAATGGCTCTAATCACAATAACGTATATTAACCACGTGTCAGTTTTCACCTTTGACGGATGGACAAGTCTTTTGTCGGCGAGCCGGCGATGCGACGGCATCGATTATATGTAAAATTAGAATAACTGGACGGCTGCCCGCGCGGCGAGCAGCAAATAGTACTGGGGCATGCGACCAATCGTAACAGCCGCAAATACATGCATCGCACTCAATGCGGATACTCCACTGAACACCACAACCCCCACTGTATACATCTTGCATTATCTTACGTAACGTAATTAGGTTTCACAGCCGCCCACGCGCTCAGGGCGAGGGAGGCGAAACGCGAAATTTTTCTTTTAGGCTTTTTTGTCCACTTCACGAAAAAAGCCTTTTAGAGAACTGAAGCAAAGGAAAATGTTAGTCGGAATACGGTTGCTGGTATTTGATTTCTTTTTTTAATGATGAATGAGAACAAACCTAAATTTATAAGCAAGTTACTGCAAAAGGCAGTCACTGGAAATTGAAAGGAATTAAAACCCTACTTTGGGCCAATACCATCTTTACTTACTTGTATTGATATTCCTAACTAATCAATGCTGTATGTCTGTAATAGATGTACTTACTTCAGGGTATTTATTTATGTATCAATGATAGATATATTGGTTATTCGGAACTACAGGAACGCAAAAGTTTGTTCATTGAAATCACAAGTAATATTTTTCATCTCATTAATACACATCAGTTATAAAAAGTCTCAAACTGGCATTCCAGCCCGCACTTATATTCATAATAAGTATGCATACATTCGTCTTGATAGCAGACTTGGGCATTCGTTTAATAAAATAAATATGAATGCAGCATAATTTGTCAGCATATTGATGACCGGTGAGCTTTTCTTGTATAGCCTTGATAAGCGCAGAAAGTCAGATCGAGATAGGTACTATTTTTTCCACATTCAAGCCATTTTACACTTTTATTATTGTCTCTATTACATAACATTTCTAACAATCTCTGTTATAAGTTGAGGATGAATAAAGATAAGTGGAGTATTGTACTGCAGTCCAATAAGGATTTCTTTCTGTGGTGTGGGTATCTGGTCTCAAGTTTAGCTTTCCATTACAGACACTTTAAAGGCGTTGCGCGATGTTGTAATAGGTTTAGAGATTATGATATGAATAAAATTATAAATAAACACAAATTCATTTATTTTCTCTCACAATATAAAGGCGCCTTAAGACTACATAGTTCTAACATTAGGTACAGAAGCAAACTCTAGCTCCTGTTATTATAAGAAGCTGATGCCTGAAGTAGGTATTAGATAATCCCGTATTACAGGTCACTGGATAGAGCTATTTGTACGGAACAATTCCGTTATTGATTAAGTTCAGAGCGAGTATTGTTAAAACTGGAATTATAATTTGCATTAGCGTTTTATCCGCCCTATATAAGTGTGCGGGTGACGACGGCTACAATCAATGCGGAAGCGCGGTCTGCCCCGAATGGGGACGCGCGATGCGTCGCGATGGACGCGGCGAGCCGCCCGCGTCACCGCTGCATTCGTCTGCACTACGCTTTATAAAACATCCGGCTATTTCGGTATACACCTGAATTTTAACAATAATTGCCGCTGGCTAGTAATATTTGACCGGTCATTGCTCGATAGATATTGCAACTAGTGGATGCACAATATCAACCAGTTTCGTTTATCAATTATATTCTTTTTGTTTACTAATTTAGCTAAACATTTATAAATGAGTAACTTAAAAATACAGTATAATATTACATAATTCCCTACCAAGAGGAATTTTTTGCAAGTATTTAGTAGTTACATCTGTATCTGGGCCCCTACCACCAAAATCGAAAACGATGGTTCGTTGAACGGATCGCGTAACTACTTTTGCACCATAAAGCCCTCCCATTTTGTCCCTCGAGTTCGAACGTGTCCGTGTTCAAACATAGGAACTAAAATTCGTCAAAGTCGATTTTCAATAATTTAATTCATATGATTTAAACGATCGTTCTTTGAATCCCGTGATCGAATATTATACTCGATCACGGGATTCAAAGAACGATCGTTTTCAATTTTGTTGGTAATGTAAGAAATTACGATTATTTTGTAGTAGGTAGGTACTATTGTCTTCCCTTTTGCCAAGTCGCACCTACCCAAAAACAAATTATGAAATAGTTTTTGACAGCTTTCAATTAGTTGTCAGTTAGTTACTATTTAATACTGTTTTCAGACTGACACTTTATAGGCTTTTTAAAGCTTTGTTGGATTACGCGGCGTACCTATAGGTAATATGGAAAAATCTCTGCAGGTCAAATACATCAACGAAATTATAGATAAATAATGTATTATACTTAGTTAGTGGTTTTATTCATACTTGTGTGCTTAATAAATAATATTTTCAGCACCCATTACATCCTCTATAGTTGTAAATATACGGTTTGCAATTTGCTTTATGTATATAACTACCTAAATGGTTATCATTTAACTACAATTTATCAATTATTAAATGCTTCTCAATATTTGTACGTGGTTTCTGATGTAAAACCTCGCTAAAAATCTCTTTATTGTAGGTGTACAGGAAATGCCTTCAGAATAATACGATTTTGATTTATATATGTCAGTAGGTATCTAATTTTGTTCGAAAACGGAAATTTAGTTTAATCACGTTTGATTTAAAAGCAAGGTTTTCAACAGAGAACTAAATTGCATTTTAACTTGCTAAAATCATCATCACCCATAGGCAATAGACAGATAACAAATAAAGAGATACTGTTTCTCTTTCACTGCTCACAAATATGCATCTCAATCCAATTCCTTTCTAAAAACTTATATCAGATAAATTATTGAAATATCTTTTTATTTATTTTCGATTTTTTTAAGTCTTCTTACTTACTTCTTGAACAAATACTTCTTGAAACCTACAATGACAAGACATAACTTGATTTTATCATTAAATATCCTGATTGAATTAGTACAAAACGTACAAACAAATAATCTGTGTAAAAAGCTCCACTTTGTTACCATATAAACATCCAGGTAAATATGAATCACTAAAAATCTCTTTAACGGTTTGCGAATAGCGCAATGAACGCAGGGGTGGATGTCAGCGCCCAGCGGTAGCCGTGGTCGTGTAGACCGCCGAGCGCCAAGCGTGCGGAGTAGCGGTCGGGCGCGGGCGGTGCGGCGGGTGTACGAAAGCTCTGCCGTACTAGCGATGCCGTTAGCGCAGGCTCGGGCGGGCGGCGGCGAGGCGGCCGCGGGCGGGCCGTGGGAGGTACCGTTAATGACGTCGCCGTCGTGACGTAGCGCCCGTGACGTCATACGCCGCGATATAGCCACCAGCCTCGGCGGCGGCGGCCTCAGTAACGCACCGTCCGTTCGCAAGTGTGTACCTCCGCGCACCTTCTCGCGAACCGCATCAACCTACCGACTGACTGAGTGAGTGAGTGCGCGTGCAGTGAGTGGAATGTGCTCGGCCGCATGAGGATCCTGCTGAGCGAGCTGGGACTGTCCGGCGCGTGCCTCGGTCTGACCCTGGAGCCACGCGACACCTCGCTGGACCCCGAGAAGCCTGCGCCAGGTCAGCGCCCGCACGACGATACGCGCTCCGCTACTTCTGTGTTTATTTTCGCTTTCGTTGTGTAGAACCTCTGGGTGTTGTAGACTCTGTGTGGAACTGTCGTGACGATGGCCATCGGCTAGAATGCGAGGTGCGTTGCTGACGCCCTCGAGCCAACACTGCGGCCTTAGACAATTCCAACACACACGTACGTACCCCCTTTTTGTTTTTATTATTTTTTTAAGTTAACCCATTAATATTAAGACTTTATTTGTTACTTACTTCTCGTATAAATGTTTTCCATTTCATTTTGCTCCATACTTTATTATGCCTTCCCCAAATTTTCTGAATGAATAAATTTAAAGCAAACCTCTTAAACGATTAAAATAGCGGATTATAATATAAAAATATATAAATAGGTAATTTTTAAAAGTGATGAATTAAAATTTTAATGGAAGGAGCTTTCGTTAAAAGCTCTCTCATGTTGTTTAATCATGCAAAATGTTAAAGTTTATATCTGTTAAAAACTTTGTATGCTAAAAAGTAGAATAAGATAAAATAAATATGAGCACATATACCTATGTCCATTGACTATATCAGACGTAAGGTTAAGTGGCCAGAAATGTTTAAACAATGCGCGCTCTTAATTACATGTTAGGTATTGGCTCTTTACCGGCTTCCTGGTACACATTGCGGTTTGCCTCGACTGCTTAATAATTTGATGATAAATTCGCGATAGACTACATGTTTTAGGTGATGTTGTTACCATTATAAAACTAGCTTTGCAATAATACAGATTTCTACGATAACCTGGTGTCTCTTGCATACCTTTCCACCAAAATAATTTGTGAAATGTTTTCTTTTTGATAAACGTACATTTCATTAACATTTTAATTATAAAAAAGACAATTTTAATTATACGTAGCATTTATAAAGCTGTAGAAGCTTTCAAATGCGTCTACAGGAAAAAGGTTACCTGGAAGTGATGGTTTATATATAGACAAACCTCTTAAAAATTAAGATTGAAAAAATATATATGCGAGGGTATATAATACGAAGATAGGCACCGCATGTACGATACAATAAAAATAATTGTTTTTTAACATTTACATTCCGTATAGCATACAAAAGCTTTGTCGATAAAAGTTAGTTGCATTAATCACAGAATTTGATTAATTAAATATTTTATATATAAATATTATAAAATAGATCATTAGTAATTTAGAATATACATACATATCAGTTATTATACGTACAAGTTAATAACGCTAACAATTCGGACCTAATTAAACTTTTGTAAAACAACAGTATTTCAAACAGGAATTTCAATTGCGGAACAAATCAAAAATCTTGGTAGATGTAAATATAACAGAGATAACATAATTATTTAATGGATAAAATAACTGAAACACATAATTTGAACTAAAAAGTCTTCGCGCGCTTTTTGTACGAAGAGTAAAATTTGGCCGTATTAGTGGCTGAATTAAGATGTAAGGTAATAATACATTTATACAATTCGCTACTTCACAATAAAATGTCTAAATTTAATTTAACTGCAGCATTAAATCAAAAGTTGCAATGAATGATTGACACGGGTTTCAATATATTCTCAGGGAGGCAATAATGTATTCATGTGATTAAAAGTAGGTATGCGATACTTTTTTACTTTAATATCGCGTATTTTTTTATTCCTGTTATTTTATTTAGTGTTCCAATAAGTTTCGTAAAGTAAGCCTACCTGTTAGTGCCTTTATATCGTCATGAATTAATTTTTTTAAGCAAATCCATCAACCTATCCATCTTTGTTATATCGCAAGATTCCATTATTTATGTCGAAAACTGTCCACGGGGTTATATAGCCATTTAGTTGAAACATCGAAGAAACACACTAATTAGACCCTTAATTTCATTAGATAAGTGATTGAATTTTGATAGAACACCGACAAGACGTGGTGAAATATATTGCAACACCCGCTAGACCGGTCGAAGATGATAGACACCGCTCTGACTAGCTGAATAAATTACACACTGATGTGTACGCCGGACGATCCCAGCGACACCTCATCATAATGCACATACATAGGCAGTGGCACCTCCGACATACGAAAAATGCCATTAAGCCGACAATTTAAATCGTCTTCGGATTTGTTTCACTCTGGACGAGTTAGGTAATGTCTGCGACCATAATGTGGGATATTTATGTCGCCTCCGGTCTCCGGAGCCGATGGCCTCACCCGAACTGCCTGCTACTTGCTCAATCGGTTGTCGCAACCGGCAGACGGTACACCTGCCGCGATGCGAGCTTCTGCAAATTGCCGACCCACAACATTACATCGCATCACGCATGATCTCAATAACGCCGATGCCCCGTACGCGATCGTCTCGTGAACCGGCGCTAACTAATGCAAACAGTCGCCACTCAACGTCGGCGATGAAAATGTCTAAACATTTATTGACTTTCACTTTTGTTTCCGACTTATCAATTTGTGACTATCAACATGTTTGCTCATCGAAGACAAAAGTAGTCCTATTAAAACAAGATACGGCTTTATTTATAGGTTAAATCAAGCTTTATCTCTTATTGATGTTAAATATATGCAAAGTGTTGTTGAATTTTGAACAGCAAAGCATTTATTACGTGTTTGAGGTCCGGAGTGGGAATATGAGGAGTGCGAATTTCGGATCAAATCATGTTATTACGCTCAAACTCTTAATCAATTCACATTATAGGCAGATAGGTGATAACGATAAGACTATAAAGGCAGCTGGCGTGACGTCACGGCGGGACGCGACCCCGCGCGTCACGCGGTGTCACGCCACCCATGGGTGGGAAGGGACCATCCTCTAGTCAATAAAGGCATATCCTGCGGTCGTTTCTCTAAACACAGCGGGGCATTCACTCGATACGACAGCTTGTTTGAATTATCGCACCTAAGATCCAAAGGGTGATAATGTTTGTAATAGACGTTTAATCGTAAACAAAAGCAATTGAAATTTCATTATTCGCTTCTTTGCAGTAAAATATATTAAAAAATATTTTTTGTTGTAAAGCGTCCGTTTTTTCCTTTTATGCATGTAATTTGCCCATATTACTTGAGAGGTATATCTAAGCAAAATGCATATACGATGTATGCCAGATAAACTATATTCTTAAATACAAGAACATCAAAGTGTTGCTGAGATTTCGCCAACAAAGCCTACATTTGCAAATGAAATATCCACGTGTATACGTTTAGCCGGTGCTTTTTGCCTATCGCTTTCAGTTTAAAAGCACGTTTACGTCACGTCAGTCTATAAATAGAGGGGTGGTGTTAGCGGCATAACGGCAGTAAGGGGGTGCTGAGGTTGAGGCGTCGCGCGGCGGGCGGCGGCCGCGGCCTCGCGTCGCGCCCGTGACGTCACTGTTACGTCACGCATCGACCGCGCTCCGTTTCAAGGACGCCCTTGCCCGCCGCCCAACCGGCTACCAACTTCCTTTTAACTTACGCCCACTTTGCACGTAACGAGCCGTAAATACAACGTTCCGCCCGAGCAGGCAGTTAAGCGCATTTTGTATGCAGCGATGCATCATGCAGACTTCGGCGACAGAATGGGCTCAGTAGGCTATTTAAAAATAAAGGGCGAAATCGTGTCGAATCTCAAATTCAGACTAGGGTTGTAATGTGGTTTGATAATGTCATTCTTAATTGCAACTAGATGTAAACGTTGAACCTTTCATTTAATTGAATAAGTTTTGGGCAGATATAACATTATGGGAAAGATATCAACGATAAATATTATCATGTTTTATTAATAATTAATTTTATATAACATTTCACACAATAATTGTCTCCTCCTTGTCGTTACAGTCTTCTTTGGATAAAAAATACTTACCTACGTAGAAATATCACCGTTTGTCTTTAATAGATACATATAAGCAAGATGACACATACTTTAAAAATGCAAATACATTATTTAATAATATTCGCATTATAGTGTGTAGTACGCTAATAATAAGACACTAGCCGAATAATTAACATACAGCAATATCTTACTGTACAAATAAATGGTTGTACCATTATGTACACACAAGTGTACCTGTAGAATAAGAATTAGGTAGTTTAACTTGATGGATCTCAAGTGATTCACATTATAAATGTGTTAATAAAGATCGATCCCTCAACAAGAATTAACTTCAGATTGGTACACTTTTACAAAATGCTAATTTCTAACATGTTTTTGTATTAACTGAGGCGATTTAATATATGTGTTTGGTACAGCATAATACATAAGAAGTTATCGGGATGTAAGGGAGCGGCCTATCATCTTTCCGCCCCAAGCCAACCTCACCTGCCCGTGGTGCATCCTGCCGAATAACAAACGAGGCGCTGGCAACCGACTGGTGGCGGTATAACCATCACTATTGAAGGCGTAGCTAAATACCACAGATCGATCATACACAATCGATCGGGCAGCATCGTCACCGGAGCGAGAAGCTACGCCCTGCGATCGCCAACCCGCCTGCCCAGCGTGGCGATTATGGGTATATCATCCAGGTGTTTGCCCTTGGTGGCGAGCAACTAGAAAGGCCTATGTCCAGCAGTGGACTGCAATAGGCTGATGATGAGGGATATTTTTCGTTTCTTTCAAATATTCACAAGGGTTTATTTAAAGGCGGGATTTTCAGTATATGATACAAACCTGGAGTAATAAAAAACTAAAACGTTTATGGACAAGAAAAACATTTTTACGAATATTTCACAAGAATACTTAGAATTCCTGCCTTCAGAAAGTAAGCTTCATAAGTTTACTGAGAGATAATTGTCTTATGTTTCTGATACGTAGGTAAGGTACTTTAAAATCAGTTGTCAATTACTTAAACACAAGGCTAATCTAGACCCGATAAATTGTTGATTAAGTCTGCATTCTCTACATAAACTAGGCAAACGATTGTCAGCCACTCCTTCAAAACTTAAATAGCTTAGACATAAGTACACCTTACATTCATATGTGTTTGTGTTAGCAATAACGTGTTGTTATTTTGGGCAGCATTTAGATTTGTCTGCTACGAATATGTGGCTAGGGGTAGCGTGACGTCAAAGGCGATGGCGTCACGGCTGCCTCCTGCCTCCCTCCGCCCCCTCTCACACTCGCGCGTTCGCGCCAGCTGATAAATCCACGACTGAATCTCGGAATAAATGCGTGACGTATTTGCGAATACTTTCATTTTCCATAAATAGCTGTACAAGACGCGGACTTAATCAATAAATTCTAAAATAGCCACTTCTGTTTTGCCTATGATCAAATTTGCCTCCAAATTCCTCAATTTGTATTTGTTGATAAATGTTCTAACATAAAGGTATTTACATAATATACTCAACTTAGTGTCATACACACCAGGACAACCCTCAATTTCAATGACAGGTATTTGAAAGGTTTACCAGATACTTAGTATTTCAATCGTCGTTTCCTTACTTGTAACTTTAACATTTAAAGTGATATAACAAAATACTATGACTAAGGATGTATCCCAAACGAACCGACTGGAGTCAATATAAAAAAGTTCATTAGACAAGTTCTCCCAACAATAAGGGTTCAATTCTAAGGGGATTCTCCTTGCCTCGCCTTATACGGAGAGCCATAGATCACACCTAAGTAGTCCATAAAGATCAATCGTTTATTTTTGCCAAAACCTAAAAACTAGCCCGATAATCTCATTCCTAAAATAAGACATCAAATAAAATCGAATTGCTCTCAGAGTTATTACACTTTGTTATATCATTATCATGGCAAATTCATCGCCATAAATCACGTTTGAAAGCATTAGCTAGACTGTTTGCCCGGTTACGTGTGCCGATCTTCGTCATCGTGTTTACTTACGCCCGGCACTTACGCAGTCATATTACAACGTGTACGTCACCAACTGGGAAAGCTCTAACGCAATACACGATATAATAATTATAGCTAACCAAACTCTGAGACTGAATCAATACTAGTTATTATTAAGATCAAAGTATCGCCATCTGTCGATAACTAGCCGAACTATTCGGCGCGCACTCGAGCCTCACGGGTCTTGTGGAGGGCTGTAGAATAACGCTACGCGCCTCGTAGTAAATTTGTTTGCTACGAAACTTTGCGAACTTTCGGTAGATGTCGTTTGTAAGTTTACGTGGTAAGCGATTTGAGATAAAACAATATTAACATCTTGAACATCATGTAGGTACATATATGTGTACATTAAACGATTAAATTAATTAAAAGATAATTATTAAAATTGGTTAGACACATTATTATACATAGAGGTACAATTAAGAATTAACTTGATCTCATGATATTTAAGACTAGTATATTTGTAAAGCCGACATAACTCTCCCGTAGCTTGGTATTACCACAATATTAACCTGCACTACGTAAAGCAGGACCAGATTTACCCACACGCTATAAGGCTAGGACTACGTTTTACTACTTAAACAATAACACGAGTATTGGGAAATTTAGGGAAATCGTGTGCAATAAAATACAACTTCTTTATGTATAACTAGCTGCTGCCCGCGGCTCTGCCCGCATGATATTCGTATAAAACATCCGTTCAGTAGTTTTTGCGTGAAAGTGGAACAAACATCTATCCAAACAAACTTTCGCGTTTATAATATTAGTAGGATGCTTCTTAATGTTTTTAGGGTTCCGTAGCCAAAATGGCAAAAACGGGACCCTTATAGATTCGTCATGTCTGTCTGTCCGTCCGTATGTCACAGCCAGTTTATTCCGAAACTATAAGAGCTAGATTATTGAAATTTGGTACGTAGTCCGACTCGCACTTGGCCGGTTTTTTTAGGTCTATATGTAGGCCATTTAAGTCTTCTTTTGCCGTAATGTTATGTCACCTGTAAGATAATGAAAAGGTAGGACGGGACAGGCTGGGGGACAGACTGAAATTTATGGTAAAGGTTCTTGTTGAGGATCTAGAACCCCCTGAGCTTGGCGGCGATTGCGGATCGCCATGGGGTTTAACGAGACATTGGCACCACACGCTGATGTCTGAGTCTGACTGAAAAATAACGTGAGGACTCATATTAATATCCTAGGGCGTTGGGAATTCAATTTCAGGCTCTACTTTAGAATACACAAAATATTACGATATTTAGTAGGTAATAGTTTAATTGGGAATCATTCCAATGTACCTACTACCAATGTATGTACATAACTATATTTGTTCGGGCGTATAAATCACGGTATAAATATGTATTTGAAATTTTACCCATTTCATGATTTCCAATTGAGCTGATAATTTTCATACATTATGTCGCATAATCGCATGCAATATTATTATGACATTTGAGCTGATCTATATAGTGGCTTGAGTAGTCTCAAATGAAGAAAAATAACGGTTATTTTATGGTTGGTTTGGATCAAAAATAACAAAAATAAAGAACATTTAGGTATATTTAAAGTCATGGATGTTTTTTTTTTCATTTTACTATGCAACTTTGTTTTCAATAAAAGCTTCTGTGTTAAAAATACTTTAAGTAATTTTACATAGATTTTTTAATGATGGTAGACGATTTTTACGGATTCATGGATTTTCTTTGTAGATACATAAAGACTATGGTGGTTATGTTTCTCAGCACACCCGCATAATTAACTGTGTTTCTAAAGGCAATTAATTTAAAGTACATACATTTCTTTGGACATGACAAATACAGCTTTTATTAAATTTTAACATTACGAAGGGTCCCTTTGATTGATTTAAAGATAACGTCACTCTATTAGTAAATAAATTCTGCACAAGATACACAGCAATGACTTACCTACTTTAATAAGGACGACTCACAATGCCTCGTCATCCTAGCGTTTATCCACATTGACGTTTAGCTTAGGGATTCGTAAGATATAGGTAATTCGAAACGCTGCAATCCATAAATCTCTAATAAATAGAACAATTCGCTGCTGCCCTACGTAATCTATTTACAATCAACTAATTGTCAAATCCAAAAGTACCTACCTATTTTATTTTTGAACCGATGACCTCTGGAGAAGAAGTCACAGTTTTTACCTAATGAGGCACCCAAGTCCTCCTTGTGAAAGTTCGTTAAAATGAGAAAATCAAGAAACATTATTGTAATCTAAATGTACATCATTATTCTGTTTTTGCACTAAATAAAATATATGAGTAAAGACGTTACATGATTGTGCATAAGCTATGCGAAAGTAATATTAATTTTCAAGGTCAAGGTCAATAAAAATTATATGCATCAAACGTAAATTCTGAATTTTAAAACTGATTTACCATCATTATAATAGCTACCTCATTGTTCTCATTTGTACCTTTGAATGGAAGCTCTCATCGTGGAAAATGGTGACTGCAATGACACTGAAGCAGGTTCGGCAGATCTTGCATTATAATAATAGAGCGATGGTTGCCTTCCCTCCTCTACATCATAAATCAACAGAAAGAACCGATTGATTCTTAGTAACATAACAAAATTATACGAGTAATATAAGATTTTTACCTCTTATAAGCTCTTGCTGCAAACCTGTTAGATAAGTAGTTTCCGCACAAACATTTTACAGTACGTCCATATTTATTATCTGAATATGGAAATATTTCGCAGGATTGCCATAAAATATAATATAAGCGATAACTTAATTTTGTTTGTAACTAAAGTTTGTTCCTGCTTACGGAGGATGGTTAATTTTGTAGATAATATTCATCATCATCATCATCAGCCTATTGCAGTCCACTGCTGGACATAGGCCTCTCCAGTTGTTCGCCACCTAGGGCAAACTTCTGGAGGATATACCCATAATCGCCACGCTGGGCAGGCGGGTTGGCGATCGCAGGGCGTAGCTTCTTGCTCCGGTGACGCTGCTGCCCGTCATCGGCCTGTGGTATTTACGCCTTCTATCGTGATGGTTTTACCGCCACCAATCGGTTTGCCAGAGCCTCGTTTGTTGTTTGGCAGGATGCACCACGGGCAGGTGAGGATGGCTTGGAGCGAAAAGGTGATAGGTCGCTCCCTTACATCCCATAATATATAATATTCATAGATATCCTTATTACAAAAAGATAGACAACAAAAATAATAAATTCGTTTATTTTCACACAAAAGTTACAATAGGTACTATTTTCAACCAATCAAAACTACGTCATTGTAATCCAGTTTCTACAGACTTTAATAAGCATCAATTTCATAACAGATAGACCTGACCTGATGATCATTTTGCTGAAAATTCTATATCTAAATATAAACATATGTTATCTACTAAAATAACGTTTTTCATAAATTAAATGTACCAGGTAGAATTAGTTGGTGATGAGCTAATTTAACAACTTTCGTTTTCCGACCGGAATCTAATTCAGAACCTTACGCGTTACCTTTTTTACATAACCTACCGCCTTTCACAGTACGCCCCCAATATTAGTGTTATTTTATAGATACGACATTACATTGTAATCCAATCAGTTTAAAACATAAATTAATATTTAGCTAACTATTTCCAGAAAGCAGTATTACCAATTTATAGGTACCTATATGTATCTAGATTTCTACAAAAAACAAACTACGACAACAAAAGCTTACTGTTTTGTTTATAGCTTAATAAGGCTGGAATTAATGGTTCTTAACATAATAGAAACTGCAAATGCCAATGATTTCATAACCTCCCAAGGGAACCATCGCCTTTTCGCCCTAAAAATTTTCATGCTTCATTTTCATTCTAAATTGCACCCCATCGCAAGGGCGTAAGGGTGAAGATGGTAGGGTAGTATACCGTTACTTTGATACGAAAAGATTAGGTGTATACACATAGAATTCAATTTTCGGGGCGTGGCGAATCAAGCACCGTGACACGATGTATTCAAAACGCCAATATTCGGTTGGTAAAACTGCAGTATAAATTAGAAGACCTTTCTTCCATGTCCTCACTTGTCAAGAGAGGGTAGCTAGAGACGGACACCACGAAAAACCCGCGAGATTATTATCGATCAGTATTACGAATACCCGGTGAAGGAAGAACCAAAGTATGTTCGCCGAGGGTAAATATAAAAGATGCATGGCTCGGGTAGCGTGATAGTTCAAAGGACGATGCCGTCAATTCCACGTCCAGCCGTCTCTTCGCGCATTCACTATCCACCCTCCCTTGCTATTGCTCAACTTCACAAAGCTTATAAATATTGGATCAAACGATTTCGTGTAATAATAACGCGGAAAATACTATTGTGGTTTTATTTTTATAGAGTGAAGTGTTATTGTCGCTATAATGGCAGCTTGTGTTTGTTGCAGGGCCGAGCGCCATAGAGCCGCGCTCGCCAAGCGCTTTTTCGTCCAACGCCTCCAGCATGCTACTGCTGCAGACACACGTGAGTAACACAAATAATTACATTAACATTATTTGTTAAACATTCTGAAATTAAATTTAAATTATGACCAGAAAAGCAGCTCCTAGTTAAGAGCTCTTTAGATAATCATAAATAAATACTTAATTACAAACGTATTTGTATATAGTTTAAATATCTATTACTATTATGTTCAACTTTGATATATTGGTTGTGTATTCTACGAAAATATTGTAATTTGACGAGGTACTGTTATTTGTATAAAATTGTATGGTGCCCAAGACCGCGGACTCGTTTATTTAGTAGCGTAACCAGAGACATTAAATCGTTAGAACACCTGCAACAAATTGCACGGACAAGTGTTCAGTCCGTGTGGGGTCTCATGACAGCAACGGTAACCATTAGGTAGAGTCAAATAAGCACGCCATTGGTGCGCGTGGCCGCCCCTGCCTACAATCCGCCGCCTACCGTGTGTGACGCCTCCAATATCGATCGCTTTTTTGTTACAGAGCAACTACGGTTCGTCCTTCACTGATCTACTGTCGCCGCAATATCAAGACGACTCGTCAGAAATCTTAGAAGAGAATCTCGATCCATTCCCGGACGTCGAGTTTCACGCTCCTGTTCCGCCTGAAGTCAAATCGCATCGCACCACGCCCGTCAGCGATCCCGCATCGCCTACTCTCGGTCCCGCCCTACCTAGTTTCGAAGAAACGTACTCGGTCCGTTACCCAAAGCAAGAATTAGCTGAGTTCGGAATCAAAATGGACGAAGATTGCTATAATGTCAGCGCGTACTCCCATCAAGGGCATACGTCGACGCAACTTTTATATCCGTATCACCAGCCTTCACTTCCGTATGTCCCCTCAACTTATTACGCACCCGCCCAGCCATGCAGTCCCACATTCGACACCGGAGGAGTGGCACATAATCAAGATTCGTACTCACTCCCTCCGTTTCCGAGTTCCGTCGACCTTCACATATCTACCGATCCAGGATCTAGACAACGACGAGCTTCTTTACCAGTGCAACGGTCCGAATCTAGCAGTTCCAATGACAGCCCGAAGTTGCACGGAGGACGAGTGCATTGTATGCAAGCATCGGCCCCTAGTTCAGCGTCGAGCTCACCCGGCGGGGCGCCTCCAGAGGCGATAGGCCCACGCGCTGCTCCATCTTCTCCCAGCCAGCTTTGCGCCGTTTGCGGTGACACAGCCGCTTGCCAACATTATGGAGTACGGACTTGTGAAGGATGCAAAGGATTTTTCAAAAGAACCGTTCAAAAGGGCTCCAAGTACGTATGTTTAGCCGAAAAAGCTTGCCCAGTGGATAAGAGAAGACGAAACAGATGTCAATTCTGTCGATTCCAGAAATGTCTGGCAGTGGGTATGGTTAAGGAGGTCGTTAGAACTGATTCATTAAAAGGCAGACGGGGCCGGTTACCATCTAAGCCGAAATGTCCCCAAGAATCGCCTCCGAGTCCGCCGATTTCCCTAATCACTGCTCTCGTCAGAGCACACGTGGATACGTCGCCAGATTTTGCTAATCTTGACTATTCGCAGTATAGGGAACCTAATCCTATGGAGCCGCCGATGTCTGATTTGGAAGTGATTCAGCAGTTCTATTCATTGCTGACGACGTCCATCGACATGATAAAGGTGTTTGCTGAGAAAGTTCCTGGATACGGCGAGTTATGTGCCGAGGACCGCGAGCAGCTGTTCGCGTCTGCGCGGCTCGAGCTATTCGTGCTGCGGTTGGCCTACCGCACGCGCCCCGAGGACACCAAGTTGACATTCTGCAACGGCGTGGTACTGGACAAGAGACAATGTCAACGCTCGTTCGGCGAATGGCTTCATGCTGTACTCGACTTCAGCAATACGCTGCATTCAATGGACATCGACATCTCTACATTCGCTTGTCTCTGCGCGCTAACTTTGATAACAGGTGATTATAAATTAATGATAACACCGTCTATTCTCTCAATTTTTCTTAATAATTTTACATTACCAAGAAAAGTAAATTAGAATGCTTATAACAATAATAACTAAAATAGGTATAAATAAATACTTACTACCTACTTATATATTTTACGTTTATCTACCTACTCTGTAAATAAGACAGCGAAAGTCTTTTTTTAAGACTGTCTTTGCTGGGTCCCGTTAACTAACAGAAATTACCTGTTACTTTTTGTATGAACGCAATTTTTTTTTAAGTAAATGGGTACCTAGCGTTTATCCCCAACTGGCCTGATGTTAAGCGACGTTAAAGCTTAAAATGTGGTCACACATAGCAAAAACTGAATATATTTATCGGGGAACATGGACTCTCTAGAAAGATTTCCACAGCTTAGCCGTTAAATGGAAAACTAACAAGTGTATTTGGTTGATCACAGAGCGGCACGGGCTGAAGGAGCCGCACCGGGTGGAGCAGCTGCAGATGAAGGTGATCGGCTGCCTGCGCGCGCACATGCCGGCCGGCGGCGGCGGCGCGGGCGGCGCGCCGCACTTCAGCCGCGTGCTGGGCGCGCTGCCCGAACTGCGCTCGCTCTCCGTGCAGGGCCTGCAGCGCATCTTCTACCTGAAGCTCGAGGACCTGGTGCCCGCGCCGCCCCTCATCGAGAACATGTTCCGCGCCAGCCTTCCCTTCTAGGCGACGTCTACCCCCGAGGACCACTCCCGCCTTCGTATGCATTCTCCTTCGATGTTTAGAACCGACTCCGTTAATTTAAGTGTTAGAATATTCAATATTTTTCTATAGACTAGTTGAACTTTCTAAAGGATACGATCTCCCACGGAATCGGTGTTAAGTATGATTTTATAATAAGTAGTTAAGAGAAGAAGACAATCGTAATGCGTAAGTCCTAAAATAAACTTAATTTATTTTAATCGTGTAGGTCTGTGTTCGTCTTAAATTTGGGTGTGATTTCGTTTAAACTAATAATGTTGTGTATTTAGTCTGCATTTGAGTTACCGCTCGTGATCAATGGCATCTTGTCGTACAAATATTCCTATGTTATTTACTTGTGTATTATTTAGATAAGGGAAATCTAGTCACAAGACTTAGAAATGTTAAAGTGGCTCGTAACACCGAGCTTTTATATTAAATATAAGGCAACAATGAAGGCATTTGATGTCCTATCGTAGCGGACAGCGAGCGGGCGCGCCGCCGCGGGACGCCGGCCGCGGCGCGCCCGCTGCGCTTCCCCTACTTGCTATACTTACTTAAGTACACGCGATAAGTGTCCAAACAGATGATGTTGGAAGTTACCTTTAGGTTTAAATTATTTTATAAATAATTTTAGACGCTAGGACGTTAAAGTAATTTGTTACAATAAGGCCAGAGAAAAAGTTCAGCATGACTAATATGACTACTAAATCCAACGTGTCTTAAAGAGTACCTTTCTAGGTAGAATAGAGTAGATGCGTACGTATCATTATTTACTCACATACATATCATATATGTATTGGGTGAGCACTAAAACAAAACATATCACTTTTCTTTTTAAATTAATAATTTTGCTCTTTATCCCTAGTCGCCATTAGGTGCTCTTTGAAAGGAAAATATACAGGTGTTATGAACCACTGTAGCCTTTCACTACATCATTGTTAAAGATGCTTTAATTAATTGATCGAATTTTGCAGAAGTAATATACTTAATAGAGTTAAAATATTTTTTGTACGTACAGATCATTAAGAAATTACCTACGAGTATGAAGTGATTTTGAAAGCACTAGAATTAACTATGTCGCTGGACCAAGACCTAGCATTTTAAATGACTGTAGTGTTTTGACTATTTTTTTATTACTAAATAATATGTTTGCATGTATTTAAGTAGCATGCGGAGTTGGTCTTTAAAATGTGCACCTTGATAAACATCACATACTTAACTACATACTCATTGGGTTTTAAAAATATTGTAGCTCTAGCTACACTTCAAACTCTCAAAGCCTATATCCCAAATAGAGGGTTAAAATGTGTGTAACTGATCTTACACATTTCAACATTATCGAAGCCGTCCACTATATCCGCAGAAGGTTACAATTTCTAAACTAATGAAGAGCACAGCCCTGCCCTGCCCCAAGACAGGTCGTTTTGAATACCTATTTATATTTTAACAAAAAATTACAACATCATGTTACCAATTGTTTGAATAAAAATATTTATATAATATATGTAGATACTATCATAGGTCTGGTATACCTACCTGATATAGTTAAATAGAGCATCTCAAAAGTTGCACACAAACGAACAAAAATTTTAAACCAAATTAATCAAGAGGTCTGAAACTTCTAATTGTAGATAAGAATACAGAATATTTTTCTCGTGGCAACGTGATAAGATCTAGATTGTAAAATTGTTAAAAGATTTTAATATAGACGCGTGAAAATTGGTAATTAAGTAATTTTATACGAAATTGGTAATATTTTGATATAATATTCTTGAATGCTGGACTTTTTACTCGAAAGCCAGAACTCCTTTATGTTAGATAATTTTATAGATTTATAAGAGGTAATCAAGAAATTATCTTCGTTCCTTATTGTGGCGAACATTCTACTCTTGTATTTTACCTAACAATTTCTTGGTTGTGTTTTATTACCTTAATACACATTCAACTTAAGTACATACCCGTTAATTAATACTGTCTGACCATTTAATTTCGGTGATCGATACCTATTGTTTTGGTGAAGATCAGTATACAAAATCTATGATAAAATGATCCTCTGACTAAGTAGGTAATAATTGAACGCACTTATATAAACAATAAGATCAATTCAATATTCTCTTCAAGTTTCTACACATTTTTTTAACGACCATGCCATAGACGGGCTAACACTGTCTATGACATAATATTATATTCCTGGTATAATAAAAAATTTGGAGATCAACCCTTACCGCGCACTAGGCAGGTTCTCGTACAAACTCAATAGTATAACATTATACTACCTATTTCCCGCGCATATTTATCAGCCAATGATTGCCACAAACTCGCCTAAATTATTTTTATATCTTTATTTTTGCTGCCCCAGCCTAGCTGTCAAGTGCACGGGTAGTCTCAAGAGGTGTTTTACTCCTGCACTTATGTACAGTGATTTAACATTCTTTCCCGACATTAACAAAATTTTATGTAGAATATGATTAGGTAAGCGACGTGAAGCTATTTATTTATTTATTTATTTATTTAAGTACAACCACATGATACATATTATACATTCACAAATATTATAGGTATACAACATAAACGTCTGATATGTACCACAATTACGGCGTACATAACATTCACGAAAAATAAAAATCTTGAAACGGATACACCGTAACCAACCGGTGCGGTTGGGTTAGCAAGCTAAGGAGAGCCTGATAGGTATGACAACAAAATCAATTTGAACCTAGGAAGAGAAGCTCCAAATAGGTCCAATTCTGGTATCATAGCATTGAATGCGTTAAATTCGATAAGAATTCGTGCCAAAGGAGATTGGAGGCCTAGATTGGTTCGAGCAAATGGAGGGGCAAAAAAAAAGCTATTAGGTATGACAAGAATATTCACGCGGCACAAGTTAATAGCAGTAATTACCTCGTCAAGTCTCGGTGAGGGGGCATCACTGATAGATTCACACCACTCAGTGAATTTATTGTGAAAATAATTTTAGGGTTAAATCGCACACCTAGCGCCCACTCAAATGGCCCATACGTGATTCACCATTCTCTGTTCCTACTCGTTTAGGTACTAGGTACCTTAATACTTAGGTATGTAGATACGTTTATGATGTATATCTATACCTAGGTACCTAATATCTAAATGTACACAAAGCGAAATTATGTACAATTGACTAGAGAGTCAATTTCAATACGTAATCCCTATTTGTGCAACGTATAATAATTTTGTAAATGAAGTACCTACCTAGATAATGTACTATCTATCTATATAATGTAGGTATTTTTATAGCATTCTTTGTGAAACTGTGCAACACTATATTCAAACTTGTAGGTAGGTAACTCACCGATAATTTTAGAAAACTTGAAGAGAATTCTTAATAATCTGTAAATGCTGTTGTTGTAAGTACCTATCAACTTGAAATACTAATTTATTATAGCGTTGGACACACTGGCAAAATGTACCTTCCGTAACTATTTAATAAACTGCATTTCTTTTATCGAATAGATCGATATGCTTTTGTTATAATGTTACACTTTTTCTTTGTAAATATTTCGTCAGAATATACTGGCGCGGAAGCGTCAATTGAATTTTTTTTATTGTTTTGGTTCCCCTTACCCGATCATACCTAGCCAATATTATATTCCTTCATCATATAATGCAGTCCACATCTGGACATAGGACTCTACAATTGTTCGCCACTATGGTCACAACTGGCGGCTTTATTCACTTTCTTAGGGAAGAAAGAGTCAAGTGAAGACTTTGATTACAGATTCGATAAAAAAAAACTAAGTTTACTGGTTCACTGGACAGACAAAAACATTTGCCCAATTGCATCGAATTACGATTTTCAGACTCCGGCAGGGACTGAAAAGATGGTTTGCAGAAAAGAACCATAAGGTTGACATGAGGATGTTCTAAAGAATATAACATGGGTGGAGTTGATGAAATAAATCAATCCATTTCACTATACAGAATCGGCATTCATGGTAAAAATGGTGTTGGGCTTACCTTCATGATTGATATGGTCTTATCAAATGCTTGTTGGTTGCACATACAATCCTAAGAGGAAGCTATGGACCAACTACTATTTCAATGAAACATAATAATCAGATTATATCAAAAACAACCGCCTCAGCGACACTCTGCTTGAACTTCGACATCTATAGGTTTGAAACTGGACGGTGCTGATCTGGTTCCTGAAAAGCAACCGAAACGAGTATGCTGTGTATTTGACACAATCGAAGCCATAGTAGCTACAAAAAACGCAAGAAATATTGCGCATTTAAAAAAACTTATTACAAAAAATTAACACCCCAAAGTGGCCAGTGTGCCGATTTGGGTACGCCCCTATAAAAATCTAAATAAACAAATTTTCGATTTTTTTTCATGTTCTAATGTTCTTTTAATCTTTTGTAACCCTTATTATAATTAAATAAAAAAATATCTAAATAAATCCCTGTACTTTTCCTTTGGCCATTAATGGGTTAATGATACAACTTGTTACGGATATGGATGGGATATTTCCCATCCAGGCTCTCCACGAGGCTGTGCGAACAAGTTGCGCTCCTGTCCCCTCGTCACTCGTGTCGCCTCGCCTCGCTTCGCCGTCGCTCCACTTTATGTCGGTCGTTCGGATGCCATCGCGCCAGTCAAAATAATAATACAAGGTGAATGAGAGTGAGTGTGCATGTATATGTGTAAGTGTATGTGTAATGAGTGTGTGTGTGTTTGAGTGAAATGAAATGAAATGAAAATGAAAATGAAATGAAAAATATCTTTATTCAAGTAGGCTCATGACGAGCACTTATGAATCGTCAAATAATGCAAGTAGGTACAAACAATGAATCTACCACCGGATTCGGAAGGTCGTTTTCTACCGAGAAGAACCGGCAAGAAACTCGATAGTTACTCTTTTTCATCGCCAAAATTCTTACAATTTTTGTATTACAACGTTTATAAATAAGAAAATTTAAACTTATACAATGCAAAGCTATAAATTGAGTTTATACAATACAATAGGAGTGTTGACTAAGAATCTGCAATCCAAGGAATGTTGTCGTTCAAAAAGTCTTCTACTTTATAGTAAGCCCCTTTTATAGTAATGATTTTATAATATGCTTTAAATTTATGAGTGGGCAGTTCAACAACATGTTCTGTTAGCTTATTGAATAATTTAATACCTAATCCAACGAAGAGTGTAGTGTGTCAGGAGTGTAAGGAGGAAAATGTTGATAAAAGGTAAGGGTACCTATGTACCCTTGTGTTTCGCTTGGTTCGTCTTTACAGGGCCACATACGATTCGACCAAACATAATGTAAACCTCGCGTCGATTACCTACCTACGTTACACTGACGCTTACATATGTACAGTCTGCAAAAAATAATTCACTAAGAATTTTAAGAAAATAACAAAATGTTTACTTAATAGATTTTACATTGCATTTATTAATAGCCGGAAAGTAAGCAGGGAAGCGGACGGGGCACCGTGCTCCAGCGAGGTGCAAACTTGGCTTCGTAGAGCTCGCTCATGGAATGTGAAGCTATAGTTCATAGACAAGGATGTTTTGGCACGTGGCTGAAATCGAAACTATTGCCGGTCCCATGGAAGTATTAAGTACTACGTACAAGGCCGGTCCTCATTTTTAACGTCACCATTGATGTAGATTTTAATTTTTTTTATCACAGTAATGCCCTTATTATTGTGAAATAACCGTCATTTATTTATTTTGTGAATATTACCCACGTACTAAATCATTCTCGTCAGTTTCTGACTCTGTAAAAACCAAGTAAAAACTTAAAATGATGGGATGATTGCGCCTTTTAAAGTCAGCTGATTGCTGTTCAGGCCGTAAATTTATTGGTAAATTCATTCAAAAAAAGTCAGCTCAGCTGTCATTTCGTTGTTGGTTGGTTTTTGGCGTGACCTGTCATGAGTGTCATTTATTTACTATTTACGCGTCATGCATGTACTTACTTACACGATAGTTGATTCGATCGTATCATAGAATGCATTAAATAATAAGATTTAGCTTAAATCTCAGCATAAAGGTAATAGTTTTCAAATCTTATAAAATGACAGAAACAGTGAACACGAAGGAAGGCTTGGACAAAAACCTGGAAGACTTTGAAATACAAGAAGTATTGCGAAATGGGACCGATCTGCGAGAATATGCTTTACAAATCGATAAAGGCATAAAAGAAGCTGAAAAGGCTTCTATTGCAGATTATTTAAAAGAAAGTGAAAATATAACTTCACTCCATAATCAAATAGAAGAATGCGATGGCATACTGGCACGAATGGAAAGTATGCTTACAGTGTTCCAGGTTTGTACCATAACAAAAGTATATTTAGTAGTCATGTCTTTCTATAAATTGCAATTCCGAAACTATTTGCTTCCAGAACGACCTGGGCAGTATTAGTAACGAAATAATAAGCTTACAAAAGCGCTCTGTCAACATGTCAGTCCAATTATCAAACAGACAAGTTCTCAAAGGGCCTCTTTCATCATTTATAGAGGATATGGCTGTATCAGAAACACTGATTTTGTAAGTATCCTGTGTATATTAGCTTGTATGGAAGTAGCTAGATATTCATAGAATAAGTACTGTTATAAATATATTATATTGAACTCATAGCATACCAAACCTAGTACATTCCTTGTGCTAAAAAACTTCTGATTGCCATAAATACATTGCAGGGGTAAGTATGCCAAAATGTATTACAAAGTATTGAATATTGTAGAATTCTGTTTGTATTCTTATTCTTCTCATCGGAAAGAAGTTAAATGTGCAAAAGTATTACTTGTGAAACTATTTGCTGATAAATTATTTAATTTTTAGAATACACCCATAGAGTGTACCATGTAGACTTTATGACATCCATCATTTAATTATTACTCTTTTCAGTGGAATAAACAATGTACCGGTGACCGACAAGGAATTTATGGTACAATTGGCTATTCTAAACCAAAAACTGAATTTTGTGAAAGAACAAGACTTTAAAGAAACCAAAGCATGTCATGATGTCAAGGATGTTTTGGAGAAGTTGAAAATAAAAGCAGTCTCGAAAATTAGAACATATATTTTAGAGCAAATATACAAGTTTAGAAAGCCAATGGCCAACTATCAAATACCTCAAAATGCTATGCTGAAGTATAAGTTCTTCTTTGAGTTTGTATTAACAAATGAAAGAAATGTCGCCCAAGAAATATGCAATGAATATATTGATACATTAAGCAAAGTTTACTACTCTTATTTCAAATCATATGCATCACGCTTGGATAAGTTAAAGTATGAAGAAGCACCAACTAGAGAAGATCTGATGGGGATAGAGGATGGATCTAAAGGAGGATTCTTCCAAAAGGCTAATTTAAAAAATAAAAGCACTATTTTTACTATTGGCAATAGAGGCGATGTCTTGGCACAACAATTGGAAGCTCCGATAATTGTACCTCATGTACAACAAAAAACTAAAGTAAAGAAAATATGGTTAAGTATTTTTTTTTACTTGGTTTTATTGATACTTTTTTAAAAAACATGCCTATTTATTTTCAGTATTCATATGAAGCACTATTTCGAAGTCTTCAGTATGCTCTTGTAGATAATGGCTGTCGAGAGTATCTGTTCACAACTGAATTCTTTCATGTAAAAGGAAATCATGCTCAGGAACTATTTGACAGAATACTTGGGAAGACCTTATCCTTGCTTGTGGTAATGCATTAATTTGGTATCACACCATAACTGTGTAGCAATTGGATGTGCATTTTTTAAAATAATTATTACTTTTATTTCAGAAAAATGTTGAAAATTATGTCATAGAATGTTTTGACTGCCTAGCGCTGTTTCTATGCATTCAACTTATTAATAGATACAGATGGATGTGCCACAAAAGAGCTGTTGGGGCTTTAGACAGGTAACTGTTACACACTTTACTACACTATTCAATTTATTTTGATTTAAAAATGTGGTTTGTGTTTTAATAAGTATAAGACAATTTCACCTGATCCTCAATTAGGTATATAGATTAATCACTTGAGAATGAAACAGGGACTTTCATTGATGTCACTATTTAAAAATAAATATTTTATTTCCAGTTACTGGGACTCCTTGCACAGTACTCTATGGCCGAGATTGGAATTTGTATTGAAGCTAAATATCCAAAGTGTGAGGGAATGTGATCCAGCCAAATTATCAAATAAGGAATTGGGCCCCCATTATGTAAGCATGTTTTTTGTTTAAAAATGCTTATCATGAAGATGTTTCTCTAAAGTGATGATTTTGATGATGTTTCATTAAAGTAATCACTACAGGCCTAGGTGCTAGACCCAGTTACGTACAGCGATGGCAACACTGGCAATCCAGTTGGTATGATTTTGCCATCATATCGGCCAGGAACAACTAATAAATATTTTATAGATTGAATATACGAGTAGGTATCTCATAGGTACAGATTAACATCAATACTTAAGAGAGTTGATTTGAAACTCTTGTAGCGCCATGGTACAGACTATATTATACGAGTATACCATTTGTACATTTCTGTGTGATTTCAGATCACAAGGCGATATGCTGAATTTTCTGCAGCAATGTTAAGTCTGAGTGAACAGTTCCCTTCTGAAGAACTAAGCAATCTCCTTTTGATTCTCCAAGATGAAGTTCATTGCTTTTTATTAAAAATGGCTGCAGAGTTTGCGCAAAGAATACAGCAACTTATATTTTTAATAAATAATTATGATATGGTTTTAAGTATCCTAATGGAAAGGACTCGGGATAATACAAAGGAAGCGGAAAGTTTTCGAGAACAACTTCAAGCAAGAAGTACAGAATATGTTGAAGAGATTTTGAGTCCACATTTTGGCGGTATGATGCAGTTTGTCAAAGAAGGCGAACAGCTACTTGAAGGCGAAAACAAAGGACAACTGACAAGCCTAGAAAGGAAATCATTGCCTTTAGTGGCATCCTTCAGTGCGGGATGGAAACAAAGCCTGGAAGAAATCCACAGAGAAGTCTTAGTGTCCTTCCCCAACTTAGTCACTGGATCAGGATTGTTACAAATGGCTTTGACCAATTTCGTTCAATACTATCACAAATTCGTAAAATTGTTAACACCGAATGCTAGAACACAGTTAGTCAATATTCATGTCATAATGGTTGAAATAAAAAAATATAAAACAAATTATTAAAAATAGTGCATGTACTGACTTAATATTAGTTATAATAATAAAAGGAATATTATTATCGAATACATAGTCAAATTATTATTTCATACATCCTTTTAGCAATGTAAAAATCGTAATTTTTTTAGTATACATACCTACATACTTTCAGGCGTCTGCCAAAGCGTCTATTAGGCTAATAGCTATCTAGCTACAAATAAAAGGTATATTTTAACAGTCTGAACATCTGTTCAGACTGTTAAAATATACCATTACGATAACAAAATGGCAATCTTCTGGAAATTATTAAACTTGTAACCGTTAGAAGTTGTTGGATGTATTCTCCAGGCGTTAATCTATCAGAGCTTTTCCGACAGCACGCTTGAGTGAGCTAAGCAGCGAGCTGGCTGGGATAAGTAGAAATGAAGTCTGGCTGCTGGGCGAACGTTTTGACAATTGCTGTATATCGGAAACGGTTGACCGTAAAGGCATGATTTTGTTGTATACAGATAGGTACAGTACGTAAGTGCGTTCGGGTTAATTTTCATTATCATGACTAGCATGGTTCAGGAGTTCTTCTTATAAAAGATCTTCTTATGAAATAATTCATAAAGAATGAAAAACGGCTCTGGAAGCCCCACCACCAAAATCGAAAACGATCGTTCGTTGAACGGATCGCGTACTTTTGCACCATAAGGGGCTGCGTAGACGACAGACTTTTTGTGCGATAGAGTCTGCGTCTGAGACATTTAAAAAGAGTATCTAGGTCCCTACAGCTCTGCCGACAGAATGATCAAAGATGTGCGTTGAGTCTGTGAAATATCCGTGACAGATTTTGCGCGTCGTGTTCGTTACTGCATAAAATTGCATCACGGACTAAAAAGTGCGTCACGGTTAGTCTGTCGTCTGCGCTGCCCCTAAATCCCTTCCAATTGTCCCTGGTTCTCGAACGAAGACCAAGGAGTCGAAATTAGTAAACGATGATGAATTAGTAGGTAGTCTAATGGTTCGCCAGCTCTTATCCATCATGTCAAGGGATTTTAAGCCGTTTTGGCTATACAGAGAGGAGAGTGACAATTATCTTACTAAATGAAAAGAAATGTAATTTTGAAGACTTTTATTTCCTTACCGTGTCTACTTCCAAAACGAAGCAGACTTTATACAATCACAGTTGTCTTGTAGTAAAATTAAATTATTCTTAACGTAATGTAACTTATTGGAATACTTTTCACAATAATATTGCCTTTTGGCTACACACAATTTAGGTTTAGATAATATAATAACTTATTATAGTTTACACTATATCAAGAAAATGAGTTATATGTACTTCCTTGCATTAATAAATAATAATAATAAATAACCCAAGACATGCCACGTTGGGCCACACAGCGCCACCTAGCCCCAAACTAAGCCAAAGCTTGTATTATGGGTACTAGACAACTGATAAACTTACTTAGATACATTTTTTTTTTGTAAATAAATACATAATTATACATAGAAAACACCCAGACCAATACAAACAGACATGCTCATGAACACAAATGTTTGTACTGTGCGGGAATCGAACCCACGACCCTTGGCTCAGAGGGCAGAGGTCACTACCAAATGAGCCACCGAGCCTGTCTCCTGCCTGCCGCCCACGCTCCTGCCGAGCATTGTCTAAGAGGTAAAAATTTAGTAACTGGTATTTCAATATTATAAGCTCTAGGTATTGAACATGACAATTCTACGTTTACGCTACTAAGAGCATAATTTTGAGGTCATACACTACTCTTTTTCTTTTCTATAAACACAAAGTTCTAATTTTATTTATCACGTTATATTTACACATTACATTAACTCCAGCGATAACATTGGTCTCCCCACAAGCCTACGTATTACTCTATTTAGTACCTACCACTGCGCCCGCGTTGTGGCGAGACTAAAGAAGCGCCTATAAAGAATACTTATATCCACAAAAAAGAGGATAAGCTTGTTTTCTTTTAAAAATAATTTAATGTACAATGTATTGGAATTAACCAAAATGCAATAAAACGTAAGTTGAGAATAACTGTATAGATTGTTGACAGATAATTATAGTTAAAAACGATTAACACTATTTGGAAATTATAATTCAGTAATGATACTTTTCAATACATTTTTCTTAGGAAGGTTTAAACTTGTTTGATGGCATGGCAATTAAACTGTAAAGCATGTGTGTTCCATATTTTCAACGAAATTATATATTATTGCACATAGAATATAAGATGTACAATCCTACCAAAGTTCATAAAATATTTCTATTCCCAATTGGGTAAGAGGTAGGTACACATTTTTACTTAAGTCTTACATTTACTCTTATAAACTTGTGCATTAAAATTATATTACTTTGAAGTACCTATTCCAAAATAAATATTTGAAGTATCTACCTACTATCCTTTAATGACATTGGAAAATTAAACATCTCCCCTTTTTATTAACTGATTTAGGGCCTTTACTTACACAACATGTGTAATTAGACTCGCTAATCTTACTACGACCTGTCAATCGTCGCGACTTTTACTTAATATACATGTAATTTAAGGGCGAAGAAGTTGGTGGGTTACATTACAGAAATAGTTATAAATGTACCTATACAACAAAGCCTAAGTAATTATAATAGTACATTTTCATTGAGCAACATTTAGCTCTATTTTCGATAATATAGCTTTCCATACTTTAATTGGCTTTTCAATGACGAAATCACGCAACACCATCTCCATCCTCGGTGAAATCTGCTTTGGCTTCCAAGTAAGTAGTGTTTGTAAAATACGAGTCTGGTTATGTTTGCTCATGTATATCAAGCTTGTTATTATTGCTTCTTCCATTTGAGGAGTAGCTAAAAACAAAAAAAAATTGAATTACGGACATAGTATAAACGCAATAAAGTAGTCATTAGGTGCTTTATTTTTTCTTTTTTTTCCTAAATGACTACGATGATGGCCAGGCCGGCCTTGTCATCATTACCGGACTGTTGGGGGAGCGGAAGGCTCTCACCCCTAGAATGTTGTCATTAGGTGCAAAGTAGGTACTTTTCACTTAGTGAATACTCTATTCGATAGATTTGACAGTACCCACCAGGTGGTACCAAGTAACTAGCAAAATTATGTAATGCCTGTGGACTGTAATGTTTCAAATATGTACAGAAAATAATATAACTTTTAGATTAAGTAAGAAAGCCATTGTCAAAACATAAAGTCGTCAGGTTTCGACAGATATCAAATCTGCAAACATTATGGTCACTAGGGGCGCTGTCGTCAGGCTCACATATAACTTGCCACGAAGGATTCGAACCAACCACTTAATTTTAACAAGATATTTTATTAATCATCAGTTTAGTCTACTAGCTCGTGAAATAAATACTTACAAGTCTGTTGTATCAATGTATCCAGGAGCAGATTAACAACAATTTCACAATGAACCTTCATGTCGACAGGGTAAGGTTTTAACAATGGCCCCAACATTGAAATGCAGAATATCTTTACTCTTTCATTTACATTATTTTGTAGCATAGGAAGTAACAAATTTTTAACAATGTTTTTCTGACACCATTTGGGTCCATGACGTTTGGAGATCACAATCAAAGCAATCCTTAGCAGCTTAATCTCCACAGGAATAGCTAAAAATAGAATTTTAAACGTTATTGATTGATTGAAAAAACGTCGTTGGTATAGTGTCATAGATGTAGGTAGGTTTTCATAAATAACTCATTTAAAAAAAACATTTACCTTTAACATCTTTGATAGCATTTCTGAACATTTCTATAATTTTAGGTTCATTCCATTCCGTTATCTCATAGAAATATTTCCGACTTAAAATATTTCGTATCTCTTGAACTCTGTTAAACCTGTCTTCGCATTTATAAAAATGAAGTAGATACACCAAGCATGTAACCAATGGACTTTTGGCTGAAAGGAAATTTAGTAGATTAGTACATATTTATGTATTACAAAATAAGATCCATTTTCAATTATCGTAATTTTAAACTTACCAATTCCCATATGAGCAAGGGGCAAAACATGCATCCATACGTCTAAACATTGCTTAATAAGTGGGACAGCTTTGAACTGAATGCAGTACATTGCATCTAGCATAAAAAGTCTCAGGCGACTCTTCATTTTGAAGTAACGACAGAGCACGGCGTAAAAGTGAGCCATACTTTCAATCGTGTCGAACTCCGGTGTTCGGTTTAGTTTGAACAAGACATATTCAATATTACACAATATGCAATTGAGAACATCAAATGATGATGTGCACATTCTCAGTTGTGATATCACATATAGGAGAATTTGTTCTGATTTTGTCATAGGTGGTGCAGGGGGAGAGTTAATCTTATTATATAATTCCATTTTTCTCTGTGGATCTTTCAAGTATGACATGAATGCTGTCATAAATTCCTTGAAATCCCATCCTTGTATGGTGTCAACAAGTTTATTCATAGCATGTTTCGCTTCATTCGCATTTAATTCTGTTATTATAGCAATTTCATCCTGTAGCGATTTATGAATTGCAGTTAAAACAGAATCTGAAACAAATAATATACTTCACATTATTATATGTTATATACAGTAACTTTACTAATTCTGATTCTTAAAATTTCTTTTCAATTCATTGGTACTTGACAATAAAAGGTAGTCATGAACTTTATACATTACATTGATTTCTCATAATGCCAAGTTGGAAGCTGTGTAAAAAGTTCTATTAGTTATAAGGATTAGACTTCACATTGCTATCAATATAGCAATGTGAAGTCTAATGCTTATGGTTATTTAAAAGAATAAATTTGGCAATGTTATTATTTAGATTTTGTAAGTAGAGTTCTCATAAGTCATTTCATTATTAAATAAAATATCGTCCAGAACAATAGACTCACCTGACACTTTATTAGGATGATTTTTTCTTGATTGCTTGCCATACTTGTCTAACATTGCACAGAATGGAATTTCGTTTGGATTAACATTTGTTCTTTTCGTAGATTTATATGTAGGTGGCATGCTGCTGTTACATTTATCATCAAATATGTCCAAATCACTATAATTTAATACATTTTTGTTACATGGAGGTGCATCTACACTGAGATTTTCATCATTATTTGGTTTAATTTCTTCAGGGCTGGTTTTCTTAGCACTAGTTTGGGAAACAGCAATACTGCTCTCTTCTGATGTTGATTTCCTCAAATTTGAACTACGTAAAACTCTTTTACAAGGTATGTCTTGGTTATCAGTAGAGTCATGTTTATGTCGTTTTCTTGTGCTATTTTGAGTTTCATGTAATATAATTTTCTTTGGAGTTAAATTATTCTCTGCCACAAGGGAACTTAATAAAATGTTATCACTTTCAGAATCACTTTCTCTTGAAGTTATACTATTTTTACTCCGACTTCGCGTAGCTATCTGTTTTTTCGGTGTAATCTGACAATTTCGATTTTCATCACATTTCTCTACTGCAACCTTTAATTCTTTTTTACATGGAGAAGTAGTATCAGTTGTTGTTTTGTGTTTTGTAGGATTACAATTACTACTTAAAGTTTCAGCATTTGTGGGATTGGCATGTACCACTAAATGTCTATTTGATTCGAATTCTAAAGCGTGGTCCTTAAGTTTTGTAACATCACAAAAACTGTTTAAGGATTTTCTGTCAGTATTGTTACACATGTTTTCTTCTGATTTATTTCCTTGAGTGGCCTTCTGTCGTGTTACATTACATTCGCTATTTATGGACTTGTTATCAATAATTTTAGGAATTTGCTGTAGCGCTGTATGAATATTTTCTCCTAATACCGTTTCTGCAGTGTGACTTTTATATTTACTTGGACCACAGTCGTTTTTGAAGGATAATATGCTTTGCAAATGCTGTGGAATATTAATTGGGGATGTGGGCACATATGCTTCATTTGAAGATTTTGTTTCTGTAGCTTTAGGAGAGTCGTGTGTCACTGTACGCGCATTTACTTCCAATTTATTACCTGTAGCCTTTGGTTTAACACATTTTTGCTGCGATTTTAACTCGGACATTATTTGAACTGCTTTTTCATACGCATTTTTATTATTAAGTATTGCAGCAGTTTCAGATTCCGTCGTTATTTTCTTTAACGGTATTTCCTTAGGCACAACGCGTTTTTTATTAATAGTTGGAGTCGAGATTCTTTTTATTTTACTCTTTGGAACCAAATTTTTTCTTAATTTATCTAGTTTAGATAACTTTCGGTGTTTATTATGTGCTACACTATCGTGTACATGTTCATCAATTATATTTCTCTGGGTGATGTTTTCATCACGCATTTCAGTTTCGACATTATCATCAGAATTACAGTTTTCGTTATTCATATGACCTAAATCATGCTCCGGAATCTCTGATATTGGTGAGTAACTTATAATTCGCGGCACTGGAGACTTCGTACACTGCCTAGTCGCTTTTATTTCCGTAGCTGCTGAAGTTGCAGTCTCTGTATCTTTATTACGTGAGTCCGTTATATTTACTTTGGAAGTTTGTAAATGATTAGAGGGATTTAACTGTATGCCTACAACTGATTGAAGATTTTGCTGTGTATTACCAAGTTTAAATTTATTATTGATAATATCTTTGATGAATGTTATCTCTTGTTCTAGTTTAGTGAATTTATCGAGAAGAACTTTATTTTCCTCCTTTAGTTGAGCCGCATCTTTGCATACATGTTCCCCTCGATGACTCGTTTTAGAACTCCTGTCACGTCCAGATGAAGCGGTACGTGATTTAGAGGGTGTTGAAGGAATGGGCGTAATCAACTTACGGTTAAACCTCATTTTATTTAATATCATTTCAATTTCCGTATCTCCAGTACTTGCTTCCTCTTGCTTGAAATGGTTACTATTTAACTCAAGACATTCTTTTTCACATAGCATATCTTTAGCTCTATCATTACGATCAAATGTTTTAGAGCATTTAGATACTATATTATGACTTAGGTTTTCAGGAGGATTTTTGTAATCATTTCGAATTTGTGTTATTTTAACAGGTATATTTTCTATAATATTTATTCCACCTGTTTTCTTGAAAGGTTTTGGTTCATGCATTATATGATTATCAAATGATTCAGTGACAGTAGGTATAGAAGCATGTACATTGTCGCCTGCAATGTGACCAACCGAATTGTCCGTTGTAACTTGGTCATCGTCAGCCGTAATAAGTCCGAAATCTGATACAACAGTTTCATTATCAGCTAAAGTATGTTCATCAAAAATCATAACATTTTCCACAGTGACTCTATTCTCAGAAACTGAAGCATGTTTATCAACCGTAATTTGATCGTCATCAGCTGCTGCATGTTCATCTTCTATCAGAGCATTTCCACTATCAAATGTAACAATTTCATCCTCACTCGCAGCTATTTCATCATCAGCTGCACTTGAAATAATTTCCGATTCTACAGGACTTCCTGGCTCTACTTTCGATTCAGTATTAATAGGACTCAAAACCATTTGAAAAGATTCAAAATTAGATACTGATTTATGATTGGAGACTTCTTGACTAGATTGAATGGAGCTTGTAGCACTGTCAACATAATGGTTTTTCTCTTTATCATGCTGTGTATTCACTGGGCTATGGTTTAAGAAATACTCAGGGCTATTGAAACACTTTTCGCCATCAGAAAATGCAAGGGAAGATCCGCGACCCGTATCTCTACTAGCCAATTCGTTACTACAGTCGGAATCATGTTCATTTTCGTCCTTAGATGTAATACAAGGAGCTGTAAGTAAATACGTTATTATTATTGTGTTACCAACAAAATCTTAAATCATAAATGCGTTTACTTCATACATGAAATTAAACCAACCTTTGATATTGTTCTTGATTGTATTATCGACTGATAGATTCAGGATCTGGGAAAGGAAATATAAAATCATATTTTGCATAGTTTAATATAAAGGCCAACGGATTTTAATTTTCTTTTCACTATCAAATGATAAATGTATTTCAAGAAGCATAGTATACACCACCACATGTCTGCCTACCAACCATTTGACAAATACTGCCAAATTTTCTTGATATTTTTCTATTAGATTACAATGCAAAGAGTCCATTAGGCTGCATTCCCACAAAAGCAAGCTAACAAAGCCTTGGTACAACCAGCTACAAACAGCTGTTTGGAGAACAAAACCTGACCAATGATAATAATATTGTTCCCCTGTAGAGGAGAGATGTGCAATATTATTAGACAATTTTTGTTAACCCTACATAGCCTCGTTTCTATTTCGCTTATTCCGAAATATAACCCTCATATCTTACTAGAATTTTTATCAGAAATTTGATAGATGATGGCGTCACATGTCGAGATGCACAAAGCTGGCCACTGAATACACAAACATATGGCGAAGAAATACTGTGATCGAGTATATTAACCATCAAATATGCTGATATCACATAATTAAATTTATATACTATATACATATTTTTTATTACAACAAACCTGTGGTGACAAGGCAGAATGAGTTTCAAAATCTGTGTCACTGTCATGATCCAATATAGACCCTTCATCTTCACTAGCACAGCATTTTTCATACTTTTTTATAATAAATTTACTATGTTTATTCAGCTTTCCTGAAAACACAACATTAATACATTTTGGTTCATATGCCTAAGTGTACTTTAAACAAAGGTATATTAATAATCAGCATTATGTTGGATTAACAAAGTTTTTTTATAATACCTATTTGTTATCTTATTAATAACAACATTGTGAACATATGTAATACATACTACTGCTCATTTTAAAATATATAAATTAATAAAATACATAAAATAAAAATGTTAATTTTCATATAAATTGTTGTAATACTTACTTTTACCACTTATAACATCTCTCATTAAACATATGTCTTTAATAAGGTCTGCATTAGCTTTTTTAATCGCCGAAACATTTTTTTCGCTATCTTTGACATTTGTATTTTGTAACTGATTTTCTATAGTTAAAGATTCAATAGTTGTCTCTTTTTCCTTGACCAATATCTGCAAAAACATTTTTATTAACTAAATGGACATCACCAATTTATTAGTGCCTAACTTATAAAACCTTTATACTTTTTCCTAAATAAATGTGTGATTCTACTGTACCTATATTTTGGCTTAGCATCATAATTATAGTGTAAATTGTTTAAATAACTAATTTCAAGAGGATGTTATATGGAGGGAAAAGAAAAATAAACCAAATTTTACCAATTATTATCATTTCTAATGATATTACTGTCAATACAATAGGTACATTATTCTAAACATATATTCTGTTAACTTGTCTGACATGTTTTGCTATGCCAATATTCATCATCATCATCATCAGCCTATTACAGTCCACTGCTGGACATAGGCCTCTCCAGTTGTTCGCCACCTAGGGCAAACTTCTGGAGGATATACCCATAATCGCCACGCTGGTCAGGCGGGTTGGAGATCGCAGGGCGTAGCTTCTTGCTCCGGTGACGCTCCTCCCCTTCATCTACCTCTGGTATTTAGCTACGCCTTCTATCGTGATGGTTTTGCCGCCACCAGTCGGTTTGCCAGAGCCTTGTTTGTTGTTCGGCAGGATGCACCACGAGCAGGTGAGGATGGCTTGGAGCGAAAGGTGATAGGTCGCTCTCTTACATGCCAATATTGGTTATGTATTTGCGCATGTTTTGCATATTTTGAGATGTGGTGGACTCCTTTTTATGACATAATAATAAAAAGTAGACAGCTGTTTATGACCTCGGATATCTTTCTTAGAAATTTCAGCACATCAAAAGATTACTTTTGTTATTTTTATTGTGTTGTTGTCTAAATAATAAAATATTTCTTCGTAATAGAGAATGGCTGTCGCATTATAAAAAGTGAATTGGTATTATGGATTTTGTAGTAAACCAACCAAATTTAACTAATTTTTATAATTAGAAAGTTTTTTGTTATAAAAAATATCAAAGGAATAGGTGGCCAATTCTGTTGAATTACACTTTTATGGACTTAAAGTAAGGTTTACATTTGAGATGTCAAGAAGCAACACATGTGCATGAGGCCAAGGCTTCCGCATCATAAGCATCTTTTCTATGGAGAAAAAGGGTTCTTACTAAAACCTGCAATTACTTATTATAATAATAATTACAAGTTTTCTTTCTATATTTACATTTGTTATTTTATTTTATTGAGTACTCACCTGTAATTGTTTTGCATGTGACTGGATAGCTCCAAGAAGGTTTTCTGTATGATTACATTTGTTTTGTAACTCAGAATTAATATGCCGTAATAACTCTACTTCCTACAAAAAAGAAAATATGATTAATCTGACAACAATTTGTGTTAATTTTAATATAGGTAAAAAATATTAACAACTTACTTTCTGAACCATTTCATATTTTTCTGAGATGCTTTTAAAGTCCAAACAAGTTTGTTTGCATTCATCTTTTGATATTTGCAGTGCTCTTTCAAACTGTTCAACTTCATCTCTCTTTTCATAATATCTCCTAATAAGTGAGCTGAAAACAGTCACAATACATAACATAATTCATGTATAGGTATATAAATTTTATTGAAATATTTTATAAAAGAAATAAAAATAATATTATACTAATTATCAAAAAATGCATCTATAGTATGGCTAATAGCTTAACTAACTTCTTATTCAAAGGCAAATAATGTATGTATACTTACTCAGTTGCTACAATTTTCTTTTTCACAATTAATATCGCTTTTCGAGATTTTTCAGACTTATCTGGTTTATCTAGAATCTGTAAAAATATAGAATTAAATAAGTCAGTTAATATAAAGAAAATATTAATGTTAGAAATACTGCATTCATATTGAAATTTGGCACCAGCATCACTTGAAGATTCCAGCCTACATCATGCTCTAACAACCATTAATCAACAAATAAAGTATCCCTATAACTCAACCAACATGTACTGATAATATAAAACATAACAAGGTATTAGAAACTGCTGTAAGTCTAGTATTGTAACTCCTGAAGTAACAATATAGTCTTTTTCTGTTATTAATGGCATGACACAAGTAGTCTCATAATTACATTGACCTGTGTAAACTTTGAAATTTGTTATAATCAACATATACCTACTCTTTAGCTATACAAATTCAAAATATACTTCTTGTTTTTTTAAATAAGGCATTCCAAAGAGCAAAAATGTACAAATGACGAAAGTCATACATGATTTCTTTTAGTCTAGCTTTGAAGTCCTTTATAAAAAACTGAATATTCTGAAAAACCCCAATACAGTTCTTTGAATGAGGATTATAGGACGTCATAATATGATTGAATATTTATGTGTAAATCACTGCTGAGCGGCTGCGCCTGTTTTGCTACGTTTGGCCTTTTGTGGCATTTGTTTGTATTGACAGAACACAAAAATTTGATACACCACAAATACCTAATTTATTAATGAATCGCACCCGTGCGACTGCGAGCCGCATACGAAGTACAAAATATATATACGTTTGCCTTATAACAACATCAAAACGAGTGTTGTTAAAATAATACATTTTGGTCAAACCTAATCTATCAAGGTGTACGCGCAGAATAATAATCTACCCACTGCGTGTTACAATAATTTGTTATAACAAAAACAGAAGTCACAGTTTAATGTAAGTTTATTGAATCGGATTTCTTCAGGATTTTATCCTAATTTTATTGTTAATATTAATACCAGGTGTAAAATTGAAGTATAACCTAAAACTTACCACGGATTTATTTGACGCTGGATTCAGAAAATCAAAGTCAAAATCGAAATTAGCCTCCTCATACTGAACAGACATGATGAAAATAAAATACCTAGTGTATTTTACAAGTAAACACACGCATTTTTAAATGAAAATATAAATAAATAACCGGCGCGCGAACTCACTCATATTGACAATTTAGCAACTAAAGACCATTGACTACAAAAAAAAGAGACCACAGTTTTTTTTTTAAATAAATCTTTACGACTTGGAGCGTGGTATCCATAGATTTCTTTTATAGGTATCTCTACCACAGATTACGGAAAAATTGCACTACAGACCGACCAAGGATATTTCTTCATGGTCAAAAATGGAACTATCCCGCCCCATAAAGAGAACGTTAAGCAGTTATTACACTACTTGGTATTCAGGGACCCTAACTCTGAATAAGGGTGGTCTAATAAGATTTAGGGTAAGTGTCCCGATTTATAGCGATCGGGCTGCCTAGCTACCTAACCACTCTGCCTATCGCGTAATGTAATAACGTTAAGGGTGATTATAGCGTATCAACTGGTTAAGGGACCGATTTTCAGAGTAGTGTAAAAAGCGCCGCATTAACTAGGGTACCCGGTATTCAGGGCACTGAATACCTTTGATTTTTTACATTTTTGTTGTAAAGCCTTGTTGTAAAGCCCTGCTGTAAATGTCACACACGTGCTGCAACCATGGAAGTAATAGGTACTACAACACTTCCATAGCTACAACATCCTACTCTGACCGTATCTTCCAGACCAAGATAAATCTTTTGGCTCGTACGTGACATTACCATGATAGACCAATAAGGATCATAGGGCACTTGGGTGACATTCATGAGGATTTTCCAGTGAACATGGAAGTATGTATAGGTAATATAAGTAGTATTACGGCCCTTTCACAAACGTTACTATGCGACGCGCGGGCGCACAGGTACTCAAAAACGTATACATAGGATCGGCGCGGCGTCCGCGCGTCGCATAGTAACGTTTGTGAATACGGCCGTTAATTATTACTTCCATGCCTGTGAAATAAAAATTAAAAATGTCACACGCGAAATGGATTCATTAAAAAGAAAGAATGAATTTAGTTCCGAATTCGGCCATGTGCTAAAACTACAACTAACATCCTCGTTACTTTGGGTGACACTTTGGGTCTAGTTCCATGTATTAAGAAATAAAATGTCACAGATCAGTAGGTAGGTAGATGAAGTGGGGGGTACCGTTTGTTTTGTTGATGGTGCTGCTTGCTTGATTTGGCTTGTTTTGTTGATTGATTTTCATCAGTGCCTAGCTAGCATAGTATAGGTTAAAATCATTTTATTCGTGCAAATTCCGTAGTCTTGTTGTTGCTTGCGATACTCATAAAATAAATAAGAACACAGTTAATCAAAAATATAATTGGACAATAGAAACTTTAACAAATATTTTTGTAGCAGGAATCATCTTGCCCTTGATAATCGCAAGTTCAAGGTTTTGTATTTTTTGCACCAGAATACCAAGCAGTAAGTGAGACGGTTAACATAGGTAGTTTATTTTCCTTGTATTTTAATGCGAACACAGATTAAACAGAGGCTGATTACTCTAACATTATAAAATATATTTACAATTTATTATTTGCTTTTTGTTTATATCATTTTGTTGTTTCAGATGGGTTATTTGGACTCTGAAATGAAGCAAATCAATTTATATGACCGTGTAAAGAAATTACTCATAACAGATGCATGGAGTGATTGCTGCTTTTCAGTTTCGGGAAAAAAATTCAATGCACATAAGCTGATATTAGGCATTAGTAGCCCTGTGTTTGAAGCAATGTTTTATGGGCCTTTGTCTGCTGATTGTGATGTAGTGATTACTGATATAGATCCTGAAATATTTCAGCAAATTCTGAATTACATTTACACTGATAATGTAGAAATATCATCTATTGAAGAAGCATTTGAATTACTTTATGCATCAAGAAAATATATATTAGATCATTTGAGTAACATGTGTATTGCTTATATTAAAGCAAATATTAGTGCAGATAATGTTATTGAAGTTCTGAACTATCCTGAATATTTACATGATAAACAGTTGAAATCTTTTGCACTTAATTTATTCTGTGAACATGCCAGTTACTTGTTAGAGGAAAACAAAGATATTATTACAACCTCATGTATGAAAGCCATTCTTGAAAGTGATCACATTAATATAAGTGAAGTTGAGCTGATAAAAAATGTCCTAGAGTGGACCAGATATTATTGTAAACAAAATGAACTAACTGAATCATTTGTCAATAGGCGTGATGTGCTAACGAAAAATGGTTTACTGGATCTGTTGAGGTTCAATATATTATCTTTAGATGAATTTCTGAAAATTGAAGAGCAAGCATGTGACATTCTTCTACCCAAAGAAATAGAGAAAATTAAGATGATAATTCAAGAAAAACCTCTTTTAGATAAAATAATTTTTAAACCTAGGACTCCCTTAAAGTTACAATGGAGACTTTGTAATAGAAATCGTTTAAAATCTGTAGCTCCTATTAACATAGATTCTACAAACTCTGTTATACATTCTAGGGTTAGAGTAAATAAATCAATATTTATTACATCTCTGTGTGTACCAACGAGAATGGCACCTGTTCTTAGTTTTCATGACATCGTGCCAAAGCATTATTCTGAACAAATATCTGTGTCAATTGTTTCAGAGTCTGACAATAGCACTGTTAAGTTTACTAATTTCATGAATACAGTAGACTACAATTTTTATGTTGATATAGAGCTCAGTGAACCCTGCTTTATAAAAAAAAATAAATGGTACAAAATCAGTTTTATTTGGCCACAAAACAGCTTTCAAACATATTCATATGTTGTGGAGCTAAGAGATCATGTAGTTCATAATGGCTGTAAAATAACATTTGAATTTGATGATTTAAATACTGGATCTGGTGGTAGTTTCCTTGAAGGGTTCAAATATTGTTTGTAAACTTGGTACATGGGGGCTTCTCAATTAATAGGATATTATAGGCTAATAACTATTATTAATAAACTAAAAAAAATGTTTTATTACAGTTTAAATGTATTTATTGAAATGTGGCACTAAGCTGCCAACTGCATGTTTACTTACTGTATTATTTAATCTTAAATAAATTTAATTATTTAAATCAGCTCTTTGTTCTTATTGCTTTTATATCTTAGAGGGGAGTAATTATTATGCATATACGAGTTCAATGACCGGGCACTGAACAGGTTTTATTTGCAAATTATTTTTATCATTGACTAGTTCCACTCGCGATTTACTCTTTGCGTTATCGAGTCTAGTCACGGGTGTTGTCCGATCCGAAGTTCTATAATTAAACTTAGTCTGGTAATTATGTAGGTACGTAGGTATATAATAATGTACGAGAGTCCTTATCTTGTTGAAACCATTTATGTACCTACCTACTGCGGAACTGTGTTGGTACCTACGTAATAAACATTGCACGAGACGAAGCTTGTCTATTCAATAATATTTAGTGTGTTTTAGCTATTTTTCACTAATACACTAACGCCTTGCTACTCACGCGAATCATGCACACACATAGGTACCTATGCTTATTGGAAAAATAGGTACACACATGCAAATACCTACTAACACAACTCGCTTATAGTGGTCGGTTACATGTTCGAGAGAGCCGATCGCTAGATAGGTACCTAGGTATATAATATCATATAGGTACAACATCACATACCCACATTGCTCCGATCCCAAAGTAAGTAGGTACCTAGCTTAAGCACTTGTGTTATGGGTAAATGATGAAACTGCATTGGCGCAAGGGCACCCCCCTTTTCGAGACCGCTTAAGATGTTAAACTCCTCTCATAGGTAGTAGGTACCTACTTTACCAGCTCTAACGGCAACTCAGGGATCTTGGCGAATAAGTACGGTCAACTCCGAGATTTGACAGGTAGCGGGAGAATCTAACATCATTTCTACGGAGGAAAGTCACAACCTACTGCGCTGGTTCGTTCATTTGGAAACAATGGCGGAAGGTCGGGCTGTCAAAAGAGCATAACTTGGAAATTAATGTCGTCGACCAGTCGGACGCCCCAAGTATCGTGGGAAGGACGAGGTGCATAAAGACCTAAAGAGCCCAATAACTCCCCTTCAAGAGAAAATGCTCAGGACCGGGAAAAGTGATGTTTACTTACTTGAATCACGAGGCGTATCCTAACATACTTAGGTACCTACCTATACACAGTTGTTGTACCCGAACACAACGTATGTCTTATTCATGTCATGCTTTATTGTCTAGCTAAACAAATCTTCGTAAGTGTGGTGTCGTTTTCCTAATAAATTCTCTATCACTAGGTACCTATACCTACTAGGTAGGTTAATTTTATTCTTTAGAGACATTGCCACTTATGTATAGAGAATAAAGTGCACTCCTTCGTATCGTATCCGATAATGTAGATATGTTACTGTAAAAGCTCGAACTGCAGTAAATCTTAAGATCTTCCAGTAAATCCTAAGATCTACCAATTCCCAATGGTAAATGTCCAAAAATGATTGCGATTCGAACTTTTACCATCATTCAATTGGTAAATCTTAGGATTTACATTAATGACATGGCATATGTTGAAACGGAAGCATTATTGCAGTTGTGATAGATGTAAAGGAGTTTTACCAACTAGTACAGGCAGGAGTCAGTACCAAGTGAGCCACCGAACCAGCCTAAGATACCTCTATAATACTATTAAGAAAGTAAATAATAATTATTAAGAATTACTTACTCATTGTTTTATTCTTAAAACCAACATCTACCAGCGGACAGTGGTAAAACCTAGCATTTACTGAATTCGAATGGTAAAAGCTCGAAAATATCGTCGTATTTTCAGAAATACTTACATTTACCAACTCATGTCGGTAAATCCTAAGACTTACACTTAAATCTTAAGATTTACCATAGTTCGAGCTTTTACAGTAACAGATATACCTACCTACCTACATTATCTAATTATACAAATAGTAGGTACGTACATACATACATAAAATGTGGAAAATATATACCTATGTACAATTTAAATTAGATATTTATCTATATTCAAGGGTCAATCCATTTACCTCATCAATTATGTACCTATTAGATATTGAATAGGGTTAGATACCTACCTGCCAAATTAATCAACCTGCCTATACCTATAACCACATTTTTCGATAAGGTATCACATCAGTCCGTGGGAATTTAATAAACATGTTACCTATTCATATTTACCCGGAACTCTTATTCGAGGCCATAATCATAGACTTGTTATGTTCATGAATGAACAGACGTAGTTTATGTAGCGTTAGTAGGTATATGACTCCTAGAATCTATTAGGTCACCCATTTGCGATACGTAGTTATAAGTTATGAGAACCTCGTCCTTTTTTTAAATTCGGTTAAAAATTGTCACCTTCATCTCGTAGTGGCAGCTGATTCCTCTTCGAGTCTAAGTACCTACTTATAGTAGGTACTTATCATAAGTAGATATTTATTTATATTTAGAAAAGTTTGGGTGTTCACGAATAGCAATCGCCTGGAGTCAAATTATATTTTCTTCCCACTAAGACTCTTGTATCTACCTACATACAACTGATACAAATTGATGATCACTGGGGACGGTATCTCCCAGACAGAATTGAGACAATTATAAAGTTACTTAAAAAATGACCCAACCGGAAATTTAATCAGAATGGAAATTTATACCTGATCGAAACATTTTAGCGCTTTTTTTTATGCGCGTTTCGGTAGCCGTGATCGAACATCTTGTAGAAACGCCACACTCGGCAGGTTGTTATTTTTAATATTTATTATTACGTTATTTCACGTGACGTATCTATTAACATTAAGCCGAGCCGTGTGTGTGTGCCTACTGTGAGCCTGGGGACACCGGCTCACAAAGAGCGGTAGTTGATTCTGAACGTAACGGTCGCTAACTGTATGTCAAGTTATTAGCGAACTGCGTAGGTATAAAAATTAGTGATCATTCTCTGCGCCTCAGCTTCGTACTAAATGACAAATGAACACTGTTTAAAAATATCGAGGTGTACGTACTAGACGCAAACCTTAGCGCCGACTGTGAACAAAACCACATTAAAGACTGTTAAAAGGACGTCATTTAGTAGGAATTCTTACTGATTAGATAATGACTTAAAAAAAATGAGTAGATAGTCTTCCAATTTACCAGGCTCATAAACTTCTATCTAGTTATTGAAAAATCGGGCCATTATAGTTTATAGTAGCTACATAAGTAGGTACTGGTACCTACTTGAATTTCGTAACTAATAGTTAGTAGTCTTAGTACCTACATAATATAATTATAATTAGTTAAGAGAGGTAGGGCATAGCGAATCTTCGCTCGAATTGAGCTGCCCGTCCGGGGAAAGACCTCCACCCTATAGAATACCGCAGCCAAATGACCTCCGGGTCGTATTCCTGCCGGTGAGTAGGGTTTCCGGAGCTCGTGAAAAAATCGGGCCATTATAGTTTATAGTAGCTACCTATGTAGGTACTGGCACTTATTGCACCTGCATAGCTGTGTGTACCTAGGTACTTGAATCTCGTAGGTAAGTATAATTACTTATAATTAGTTAAGAGAGGTAGGGCATAGCGAATCTTCGCTTGAATTGAGCTGCCCGACCGGGAAAGGACCTCCACCCTATAGAATACCGCAGCCAAATGACCTCCGGGTCGTGTTCCTGCCGGTGAGTAGGGTTTCCGGAGCTCGTGGGGGGTTGAGGTTGGGCCGGCATGGCGGTGGCAACTGACAGTTACTTGCCCGTTGTCACAGCGACTTGGGCTTCTCTTTCACTTGCCATCAGGCGAAGGGAAGCTAATATAAAAAAAATGTTACCTCCTATCGCTCACTAAAAATTAAGAATATTTCATAGAACTAGGTAGGTATGTTATTATCATTAAAGTAATAAAGAATAATTTTATATACCTAAATAGGTACATAAATCTAGGGATTTTTTTTATCTTTCACCAAATCAATTACCTACACACGTGACATTGTTGCGGTGATAATAAATCGTTCGCTAGTCAGCCAGAATCATTTATTTATTGATAAGATATGATTTTCATTACTAGTAGGTACTAAGAGTGTGTCAGATGAGTTATCAAATGTGTTTTTAATATCTGTAGTGTGTTATCTAGGCAATAATTTGTTTAATACATCGATATGTAGGTACCTATACTATACACAGACGCATTTTATGGTTGAAACAAATATATTTCTTTAAATATATAGGTAGGTACTTTTTACACCTATCACAAAATGGCTGATTCGGCTGACCCGTTCTACTGGTTGTAGTCCACCCACCGTGCAGTATTCTCATACTACCTACCCAAGACCTCTCGGTCTTACACCGTAGCATTCAGCATTCATATTCGAATAGGAATACCTATAGGTAGGCCATTACCTATTTCAATTACTTTTGAAGTTGATGCTTAGTTACTGGAGACCAAATCAATGCAATAACGGTGTACCTATTACCAGACATACGCATAAATGTAATGTTATTCCGCTAGAAACTTACGTAGGCAGCTTAATTTTGCGTCGTGTAACCTGTCTGAAAAAGTGTAAAAATAATTGAAAGTCGTATGTGTACAGACATAATATATTCAATGTAAATAGACGGAACATTTTGATTTGTAACAGTTACCTACTTAGCAACATGATAATATTGCTAATACTTATCATTAACTAACGTGGTGGACCTTCAAACTTCTTTGTGAGTTGTATTATTCGCTCTGCTTCACGTATACCACTGAGTCTTGCCCCATGAACGGTAGCAAAATACCCAGGTACAGTAGCTTCACCAGCAAATAATAGAATTGGTGGTTGAGGGTCACACGGACCAGGAACAGGGGTGCCTAACTCGCACTGATGGCTCACAGTAGAGCAACAGCTCATATAAGAATATGCGCCGCAGAAATGTGGATCTGAAGCCCAGCGCGATCGTAACATCATCTGTGGGTAGGGTAGACAAGGATTCCCGGTGAACCTTCTTAACAACTGGGTTAATCCTTCCGCAACATCATTGTCAGCCATTGACTCCATGCAAGCCGCCTCTTGTCCCGATATCCAAGCACATAATACATGTTTACTGCCAGGCATTTCATCGACGGAGCAAACGCCTCGAAGCCAGTCGCATCTACACTGAAGTTCTTCCGCCGACCAAGCCATTTTTAAACTTCCTTCGTGGCAAACCCAAAAAGGCTCCGCATATTCAAGGAATACTTTGTCACTGAGACCGAATCCTAAATTACAAATGGCGTCTAACTTGCAAACCGGCAAAGGTGGAGCAAATAATTTATCTGCCTGACATTTAAGGCAACCGAGAGATAAAGTAACTATTGCATAGTCAGCTGTCAACTCCTCACCATCGCAACACTTAACGAGCACACGGCCCGATCCAGCTTGTCCCTTACCCCATCTCATTACATTGACTGGTTTATTATATCTTATACAATTATCGGGAAGTCCCCGGAGTAAGGGCGCCATTACTCCCACGTATCCTAAGGGAACGCGTACATTTCCACCAGGGAGTTCAATATAACTTCCATACTGATCGGCGCTTACCAGCGACAAGTCATCTCCACATCTATTTCTTAAAATATTAGTTAATCCGAACATTACCCTTGCCGCATCATATCTTTGATCTTCAGGAAAGTTATATAACTCTTGTTGTATTCGTAATCCGATAAAATTAAGTAATGTCCCATGTTGTCTTTCACCACCGAGTCTAAATAAATTGGCTGCTTGCTGTTCTATTTGCCGAAATGTATGATACGCCGTAATAGTGACCGGCAGATCGACAGCTCTACCTTCACTAGTACAGAACAATCCGCGTGAAGAGTCTAACCGTGGCAGAGGCGTTTGTAACAGCCGGTCTTGTGATGCCAATGTGTACACGGTATTAGGCAAACAAGCGCCGTATATCCATTCGGCGCCCATCTCGATGACTGCATCACCAAGCCAACATGAGTGAATACGTCCACCGGGTCTAAAACCAATAAATTATATAGTAAATTAAAATGAAATAATACATAAGTCTCCTACCTATGGGTAAGGCACATAATACTGACGGTATGTACGAGCTAACTAACCTCGCTCTAGAAGTTTTGAAATACATATTCAGTTAGAGTCGGGCTAGGTACCTACATCGTATGAACGTTGGGTCCGAGTGGATCCGATAACGATGGAAATTTGAGTAGGTACTGCATGTAGATATATCATACTTCCCTAAGTATAATTTACTTCATTGTAGAGCACTCTCTCTCTACAAGGGTACAATCGAAGAAAGAACAGAATTTCATAAATCGTCTCGAATCTTTTATTTCTTTTTCGTGGGAAAATGTGTTGTTACTCTGTTAATCTATACATATAATAATGATTAATAAATATGTAAATGTAATAAGGTTGGTTTGGCAAACACAGAAGTAATGAATAGGTGTCATCGTAGGTACCTTTTATATATTTATTAAAATTCTCAGATATTCATTATAATCTATCATCAAAGTTTGACCATATTTTAATATTTTGTAGGTATAAGATGTTACATTAAACGAGTAACAGGTAGGTAGGTAAGTACATATAACAAACCTTTCTTTAGCTTCCAGAACAACAAAGTTTCTGACTCCGCACTGTGTGAGGCGGTGAGCAGCCGAAAGCCCCGCCATGCCCGCGCCCACGATGATGACGCGCGGCTCTTGGCAGGTGGGGCTGATGCTGCACGAGTCCAGGATGCATTGCTCCTGCCCCGCTGCACTCACGGCACTGCTAAGTCTTTGTTGCATCAACGCCGGGTGAACCAATCTATCCAGTTCTTTTGAATGTTTCAAATATATCCAGGGACTCCCCTGCCATACTAACTTCAAACGTGATAATTTCATTTTGTAATGATCAAGTAGATAACGCCATTTACGATATTGATAAATTTACATAGCACTGTTCAATTTTGTTATTCCAAAAATCGTGATGGTGACAGTTTACATTGTCATAGACTCCAAACAGAAGATTATTTCGTAATTTAATTTTTCAGGATACATATGGCTGTAACATTTTTACAACCTCTTTTGAAAGTCGTTCAACCACAGAAAGTATTAACATAGGTATTTAAATTTCTTTAAAATATTACATCAACAGACAACTTTAATGCAAGTTGGTAACTAGAGATAGAGGGACCAAACACATGTGTTACAGAAAAGTGTATTACAAAATTAATATCCCCCTAATAATAACAATTTCATGTAAAATGTAGCCAAGACGAGAGCGAGAGACCACATTGCGTGAACTATCAAAAAGTTATCAGATGTCATGTAGAGTCAAGCTCTACATATACTCATACTCTACAACTGTACACGCCCCCAATTCTACAAGTAACTTACCTCACTATCACAAACTTAGGTAACATCTTTGCTAAATTATGTGGATGGACGTTTTGAATATACCTACATAGGACCTAAACTAATGAGCGTTATTTTTTATTTCCTTTCAAAATTATTCTAACGAAAACTCAATGGCCATTTTGGTGATCATTGAGTCAGTCAGTGACGAAATCGGAGGCTTTTACACACATTAATAAAATCCAAAGTATCAAAGCTACGGTATTCAAACTTTGTATGTTTAATAAGTGTAGTGTGTGTGTGTAGGTAGGTATTTTTTACTATTTAGTATCATGCGAACCAATTTTATGGGGGTTCAAAAAACTTACCCTTGCGCTTTGCTTGGCTCGTCTAAGCGATTTCTCTCGGACAACCGAAAGTGAAGCAATTTCTTGAAAAAGCACACTAGGTACCAATGGAAAATCAGTATATTATGTACCTATACTTAGGTGCTAGGTACTGATTACTTACTGATTCTCTAAGATCAATCAAGTAGAGATGGTGTAGATGATGATTCTTGGCAAGTAAGTAGAGGTAGGTGGTAGATATACCTGCCTACCTCCATTAGTAAATACTTAGTATAACAAAAATGGATTTTAGGTAATATGTATAGAGAAACGTTGTTACCAAGTTCGTCTCGACTGACTGGCACGATGGCTCATTTGGTAGTGACCTCTGCCTTCTGAGCCAAGGGTCGTGGGTTCGATTCCCGCACAGTACAAACATTTATGTTCATGAACATGACTGTTTGTATTTAGTCTGGGTGTGAGTCCACCAATCATACACCAACAATGCAACACTAATCTATTAAAAAAAGACTATGTATAATATGCATTTATTTACAAAAAAGTAAGTTTATCAGTTATCTAGTACCTATAGTACAAGCTTCAGCTTATTTTGGGGCTAGACGGCACTGTGTGGCCCAGCGTGGCATGTCTTGGGTTATCTATTTATTTTTTTTATTTATCTAAAAACAAAACAAACTTTCTCACAGCATAAGATTTATTTGATAAATACTTAACATAATTTATCTAGGACCTTAAAGAAGAACATACTAATAAAATATATACCTAGTAGGTAATAAGTAGGTTTAATACACTCTTTACACTAGACTTGAGTTCCAATGGAAACCCAATACATATATAGCCAATATATGTATATAGGATAAAATTTTAAACAGATTATTACCAAGTTCTTTTTATTACTGCTACTATTTCTATTATATGTCAATATTATCATATCACATTAATCACACACATATTCTTTCTATACCAATTTTGGTCGATTCGATTAAGCATCGTTGATAGGTAAATACAGTTTGACAAAGCAAACAAATTTAAGACAGATTAATATAATATTGAACACCAACCTAATATGTATAATTAAGTCAGGAAGTACATAAGTAGCTATTGTCATATTAGGCACTGACTACCTACTTATCTACGTTAACGTAAATCTAGAGGTACCTACATGGCATTAGAAATAGAGTTAAAAATTACCATGTAATAAATTAATTACTTTAATTATATTGGAAAAAGAGGTAGGTAGATTCTCAGTGGAACCTTTGAAGTGAGTGATTTCAACACTTGAAAAAGGTACCTAAGGTAGGTATACTGACTGCTGATGATGCCTTCATTTATTGTATCAGACTGACATTATTCGTTTCGACTACAATATTACTAAAGCAACAATGTAATACCTACTTATGTGGATATAATATTATATGTAAGCATAGGTACTTTTACTCTCGAGTAGTCATATGGACTTTGTATAAGTAGACAACTAACAGACATGCTGATAAATATACCTATAGGAAAAAATACTCTTTATTTGTAGAGTAATAAATGTCTAATATAAGTACTTTTCTCTACAGATAACAATTAATCACGATTTTCAAAGCAAGTCAGTGATAGTGATGATTTTCGGTAACGGTCGGTTTACTTTTGAGAGGTTTTCATTACTTCATCTGCTGACGCTTTGACTTCTTCCCAAGAAATCTGAATATCAGATTCTTCAGAAAACGGGGAGCAAATAGCTAATCTCAAGAAATAAACTTCATCAATCTTAGAAGGAACTAGATGGATCTTTCCTCTGCCATTGATGCGCCTCAATAACTCTTCATTTATTTCGTTGCTGCCTTTCAACCTAAAGCACACAAGACCCATTGTAACTTCTTCGTACAATTCAAATCTTTCGTCTGATATACAAAGCTTTTCAAACATGTGTGCCAAATCGATGTGCTTTCTGATGTGCTTCTGCAAGTTTTCAACACCATACAGCCTTAAGACAAACCACAACTTTAAGGCTCGGAATCGGCGACCAAGCGGGATTTGCCAGTGGCGGTAATCCGGAGCCATTCCCTGCATGTCATGCTTCAAATACAGCGGGTCTACGTTGAATGCGTCGACGATCCAGCGCGGCTGTTTAAGCCACATAGCAGAACAGTCGAAATTGATCAACAACCACTTATGGGGATTGAAGTTAAATGAATCAGCTTTCTCTATACCTTTCATCAAGTAACGATTTTCTGGACAGATAAAGGCGGATCCTGCGTAAGCAGCGTCCACGTGCAGCCAGATGTCCATGGCGTTGCAGACGTCGCCGATCTCGTCCAGAGCATCAAATGCGCAAGACGATGTTGTGCCCAAAGTTGCCACGACCTGAAACGTAAGCCGTATATTTTTTAATTAAAGTTATAGTATACCTACTTAAATACATAAAAGTACGGAAAAAGAAATCAATTAATTTAAACTGAAATTTTTGAATACAGGGCTTTGCACAGACAAAAAATTTCACATTAGATTATTGCAGGAGCAACATTTGATGCCTAATTCATTTTAGAAGCCTTACATCAACTATATAGGCACATAATATAATCAGACTTCCCATAATATGGGAGAATTGATCCGTACCTACACTGGGAGATTCGTACAGTGGAGATCTTCACTATCCAATAGGTTAGGCATTTTAGTAACCGATGTACAACAGTAGTAAGAAAGAAAGAAGAAGTGTGTAAATATTATATTCCAATTTAGTCGGCTTTAGGTACAACAATTGAAATGCAATATTTTTGGATGGGTAGGTATCTACGTAAAGTATAGAATAAGTAGGTAGGTATTTATTCTTAATTCAACACCATCATCACAGTAGGGCATATAGGTATCATCTCTTGATTGCCATGGTCCTGCGTCACTCTCACCCAAACTTTCCCCACCACTCTAAAAATATCATCGGATCTGGAGGTTGGACGTCTCCAAATACATCCTCCATTGTATTATGGATGTGATTTTGAATTAGTTTAGAGATATTGATCCAAAGCCTTGATCACCGTCGGAAGGTTGCAAGCCTATCGGTCTTCTATCGGTTACATTTTGGGGAGTGTGCGACTGAACACACACTTTGATTCCCCCAGCTCCATTTTACCATCGGACGAGTAGAAGAGATACGGCCAAGAGACACCGTTTTACGGTGCAGGCCCCAAGGACTCGCACGGTACGGTTTGCCTCTACTTTCTTGGTGCGAACGGCCAAACTATGGAACTCCTTGCCGGACTCTTTGTTTCCAGAGACATATAATCTTGAGGTGTTCAAGGCGAGAGTGAATCGGTATTTTCTGGGTAAGCGTGCTCCATCGTAGGCTTCAATATCACTTAACACCAGGTGAATTGTGGCCAAGCGCAAACCCATAATGAATAAAAAAAATTGTAACTTACAAAAAAAGGTATTAGTCCATTACGGATATCTTCCTCCATGGCCTCACGCAGAGTTTCTGCGCGAAGTTGTCTTTTGTTATCAGGGTTCAGAGACCGCAACTTCACGCCGCCCAGGAGACCGGCGCGCTCCACAGAAGAATGCGCTTGTTCTGGATTTAAAAAGACGGATTTCATTAATAGGTAAAGCTCATTCATAAATCTTCACTAAATCTTCACTTCACAATATATAGAATGTAGTATACTGTAAAAATTATATTACAATCCATTTCATCCGTGTGAATATTGGTAACATGTTTCAGTAGTTATCATGTGGAAGAGTTCTAAACATGCGTCCAAACAAACCCGGAGGAATTAGGTAAGATTAGGAAGAAGTTATCGCTTAACTTATAATTAGGGGAATAAAAAAACTCGCTTACGAAAAGTAGCTAAGTACAGACTTTACTCTGCTAAATGCGGTTCCTTATTTATTACACAAAAAACAGGATTTTTTTACTAACTGTTGCAATATCCCACGAGCTTTGACAGTATATCGTATTCTGTCCACTCTGGATGCTGCTCCTTAACACGATGCATCATCCGGGACTTGGCGCCAAGCAGCGCGACCAGGGTGGCCTCGCTCGCCGTCCCCTGGATCACTCCTCCGGCCTCGCCGCCAGATCTGGCGAGGAAGCACTCCGGCAGGCCCAGCATTTGGCCCAACCAGTCCAACATCACCACTTCCAGCTCAGTACAGGCCGGACTGGCGATCTGTAATAGATTTTATTTTACTTAAAAACTTGTTTGGGATAAGAATAATCGTACCTACATCTACATAATCATTAACCATAACATAATATGACCTTTTTATAACAAAAGGAAGTAAATGTCATTATTATTATTATATTATGATACCTACGTACTATTTTAATTTGTGATTGCCTATGTACCTAGCTATGTCGAAATATTTTATGCAATCCCACCAATGAGGAATTAGGAATGAGGAATAAATTGACCGGACTAATAGCGACAGTGACCGGATTGTCACGGCTGACTCGGTGGCTCAATTGGTAGTGACCTCTGCCTTCTGAGCCAAGGGTCGTGGGTTCGATCCCCACACATTACAAACATTTATGTGCATGAACATGTCTGTTTATATTGGTCTGGGTGTTTTCTATGTATAACATGTATTTATTTACAAAAAAAAATGTATCAGTCACTATATCAATGTATACTTAAATTTATCAGCACCCATAGTACAAGCTTCGGCTTAGTTTGGGTCTAAATGGCGCTGTGTGGACCAGCGTGGCATGTCTTGGGTTATTTATTGTAGCCCAAGAGTACTCAGTGCACAATAGTATCACCACGAAGAGTATTACCATAATCGTAAAATATTATTTATATGGGTAGTAATTTATGATTATGATCCATTACGGTCACAGCACATCTGTCATGCCAGAATGTCATAGATTTATCAGCCTGCCAATATTTGCTTTAGTGTGTATAGGAATCTCGTGGACATCTGTTTGCCACCTGCTTGATTCAGCTGTGAAAGTGATAATTCTTTGAGGCACATTTCCTCGCCACTGCGATGTAAAAGTCGTTAAATTTAAAAGGAGTTCTTTTCGTTCCTTCTTTTTAAGGGATTTTATAACAGCACAACTTTTATTGAATATATTTTCTGCTTATTCCTATCCTGGAAAGGTTCACGTTTTTTTAAATTTTTAACTAAATAATGACCTGGACTTTTTGTATTAGACCAATCACAAGTTTCTGATTGACGTGACTACACGTTGGAAACTGTAGAACAAGATACGACTGACTGAGATATATCAGATCCAGCGCCGCGGCGTAGCGTGGGTGTCGGCCGCCCGGGGCGGAAGACAATTTTGCCGCCCTTTTATTTTGAATCGTCAGTAATCAGTGTTGCCGTTCTAAAAAATTAGAAGTCGCCAGATTAACCAAACCCCCCCCCCCCCCCCCGTATGATATTTCGTGATTTTTTCATGGACCCCTCACCCCCTCTCGAGCCTCGCATGATTGATGTGATGATGATGACAAAGGACAGCACTTATCGCCACAATTCAGAAGTCAGTCACGCACTGTCGTTGACAGGTTGACTATGACAGTATAACGTTACGGTGACACTGACAGCTACGTCTAGTTAGGTAATTTACTTTTGAGTTTGACGTCTCTCTCCTCTGGATAAGGTTGTTCATTTGTAAAGGTTGTGGCTCACAATAACCACCCTGATCCCACTCCGCAAAAAAAATGAATTAAGGGCTGTAAATATTGCTCAATAAAATATATTTTACAAAAGTCGCTAGAAGTAGTGGGATGTAAGGGAGCGTCCGGGATCTTTTCGCTCAAATCTTTCATCTGCCCGTGGTGCATCCTGCCGAACAACAAACGAGGCGCTGGCAACCGACTGATGGCCGTATAACCATCATAATTGTTGAAGGCGTAGCTAAACACCACAGGCCGATGACGGGCAGCAGCGTCATCGGAGCGAGAAGCTACGTGGCAGGTGAGAAACTACGTCCTGCGATCGCCAACCCGCCTGCCCAGTGTGGCGATTATGGGCGTATCCTCCAGATGTTTGCCCTGAGTGACAAGCAACTGGAGAGACCCATGTCCAGCAGTGGACTGCAATAGGCTGGTGATAATGATGATGAGGATGATGCTAGAAGTAGTAAAATATTTTTTTCTCGCTAAAACGATATTTTATCTCGCTAAACATATATAAAATCCGCTAGATCTAGCGATAGCGACTAAGTCGCTAGAACGGCAACACTGTCAGTAATTCTCGCTGTTGTTTTGTTAGTCATAAGCAATCCAAGCTTAAAATAAAATACGAACAATCCCCGCAAGTCGTAGACGGTGTTGGCAGCAGTCACTACAAAATATCATTCAAAGAAAAGGGGATTCCCCGAATCCGTTACAGAAAAATTCCATGCTCTTTTCAATCGGTCCGAATTTGTAGTTCCGTTAAAAATAAGAAATGTTTCAAATATTTTTATTATTTAAATTAGTATGGATAGATTATAGTTTGTGAAATTTTGCCGCCCCCTAAAAAGTGCCGCCCGGGGCGGGCCGCCCCCCCCGCACCCACTACGCTACGCCGCTGATCAGATCTAAGAATGTTTACTAGGAGCTACCTACTGTGAAAACCAGAACCCTTTAAGGAGTTTTATATCGAAAAATCAACTTCAGTTAGGTATATCATCATCATTATGTATAGTCACAGAAAGTGCTATCCTCGCCTAGCCTTAAAACTTTTATGAAATTATGTCTGTGTAGGTACCTATACCCGGCATAAATGTGATGGGTAGGTATATTAGTACGTGGTATTAGCTGTTCGGTAGCAGACTTTGGAGTACTACGTAGATCTACTTTTTCAAAGCACTTCCTCGACCTATAATGTGTTTGTCTACAGAAAGGTGCCCGTAATGACCACTGGCGCCTGAGTCGATAGCGAATCCTATACATTATTGAATTGAACATGACGCACATTGCCGGCCTCTCAATCTAAATCAATCGGCGTCCTCCAAATAACCAGTTACAAATTACGCCACATTTTGAAATTTGTGTCCTGCCAAAAATATACCCGTCGTCATTTGTGAAAACATGTCCCATAATCGACCCAGAAATAATTTAATGTTCAGAATTTCGATATCAATTCAAATTTTTTTACCCGTAGGTAAGTCAAGTAAGTAGGTACCTACGCTACAGGGTAGCCAATTTTTAAAAACCTAGACCTATTAACCGCTATCTAGCAAATAGCTTGGACGAATAGGTAAGTATCCAATAAAGTTTATTTTGAACACACGGATACTTTTTTGAAGTCGTTAAAAGCTCACAAAGTTACAAAGTCTCAAGCTTATTGATAACACTGTGTTTTGCATATAATGAAAGATGTGATAATTAACATTTCCATCACGTTTCAGGATTTGGATTGTCTGTCGATATGTATCGGAAGACTGACAAAGCGAAATACACACAGGATTCGCCGCGGCTAAATCGAGTAAGTTGACCGGCCGGACGTAGGTAAATAAATGTAAACAGGTATGAATGTTGGCGATAATTTAATAGACTAATAGACTTTCCAAACATGCTATACCTAATTAGTTTTGGTCAAAGTTGATTCGATATTGATTAGCTACAGATAAATTATTTGCTAAGGCCATTGTCAAGTCAATGTCATGCGGTTTAAATACGGACAAGGTGACCAAGTTTCATATCACATAACGGGTTCAAGTTCGAAGTTCCGCCACTGCTTCCGCGAAATATGGAGCAAATAATACGTAAATACATAATGTCAAGTGATTAATTCATAGCGTAGGTATATCTCTACGAAAATCCCCATTTAATTCCTGTTAACTACAGTATCATAAAATATATTTTCAATCGACTGCAGTCTTATGTTGGGTCACCAAAATTGAATATGCATTAGGTTTTTAACTATCATATAATTGGGAGTTGTAAAACTGTAGTCCGTTAAATCGTCTACTTAAATTCAACTATAGAGCCCTGTGGTGTAGGTACAGTTCGCCAATTTAAATTTATACCTACCTACTAAAAAGAGCCTTTACATCTGTAAATAGATTTCCTGTACATACCTAATTGTTTTCCTGTGCGTGTATGAGACCGGAACGGGACTTCGGAGTGGTTTCTCAGGCTAAAGGAAGTTCATCGAGTCAGCTAGTACTTACCCAGGTAAATCCTATGCAGGCAATTGCATCGCTCAGCATATCGGCCACGATGGAGGGGTAGGAGACAGCGGTCGGGAAGTAGGCGTGGAACCTCGGGGACTGCCAGTGGGTGACGCCGGACATGACGACGCGCTCCACGTCGTCCATCACCGCCGTCCATGGTTCGGGCTTCTCCGGGGCCTGTTCCGGCACCAGGGGCCGCAGGTAGCCCGGCTTCACTGACGGAACTACTTGTCTAAAACGAAAATAAAGTCCTAATTTAACATTGACATCATAATCTATCTTCTATACTAAATAAATAAATCTGTAGAGGATCAATAGGAGCAGAGCAGTGAAGGAAAATGTTGGGAAAACGGAAGATTTTTTTATCTGTATGTTTGAACGCGCATCACGCAAAAACTACTGCATGGAATTGAATTTCCAAATTTTCACCGGTGTATTGCTAGACTAACGTACGGTCTAACTTAAAATTTAGTCACCATTTTATGGAAGTCCGTTATTTTTGAAACCCGATATCAACGCGTGCGACGCCACTGGCACAGCTAATAATCAATAAATATCAATCAGCCCAATGCCGTCCACTGATGAACGTAGGGATGGGAGGAGGTGTAAGGGAGTGACCCATCATCTTTTCGCTCCAAGCCAACTTCACCTGCCCGTGGTGCATCCTGCCGAATAACAAACGAGGCGCTGGCAACCGACGGGTGGCGGAGTGGCGGTATAGCCATCACAATTGAAGGCGTTGTACTTACCACAGGCCGGCAACAGCAGCAGCGTCACCGGAGCGAAAAGCTACGCCATGCGATCGCCAAACCGCCCAGCATGGCGATTATGGGTATATCCTCCAGATGTTTGCCCTAAGTAGCGAATAACTGGAAAGGCCTATGTCCCGCAGTGGACTGCAATAGGCTGATGATGATGATAATGACAATGAACGTAGGCTTCTCCCAGAGAACGCCAACCATCCTGATCGTAGACAATCTGTATGATCAATCTCATCTTTCTCAAGTCATCGTCTCACCGTGTTTGAGGGCATCCTACACTTCGTTTACCATAACATAAATAAGCTACATAGGAAAGCTATTCTGGAAACAGTTGCCTCATTTACAATACCAATGTATATGTAAAATAAGATACCTACTTACTGTTTATGTAGGAAGACGCTGGTCATTAATAATAATTTACTTATAAATATTAATTTTTATTATCCAATATGAGACGTTGTGTGTCCCTACTTAAAGCTGCCATAAATCTGATTTTGAATAGATATCTATCTACTTACAACAACAATCAATGATTTATCGGACTAACATTTAAACTGTCTACTTATCTACATTTCAGTAGTAGGGGAGACCGAGGGGAGTTGAAACAATTTTCACATTTTGTTTAATAAATATCATACTATAAGGAGAAATATCGTGATATTAGTACCAATCGATAGGTCATTCGTTAAACTTGCCAATGCATCACGTAAAGAAATTGCAAGCGTAAAATTTAGTGGTGAAAAATCGATTTTACCGAAACAAGTCAACTTGTTTCAACTCCCCTCTTACCGAGGTAAGATGAAACAGAGCCTGAGGAGAGTTGAAACATATGATTTCGGAGAAGTAATAAAGGTTGTAATATAAAAATTATGATAGAATTTAAACATATTTATTAAAATAAACCTTTAAAGTACGTAACAAACATTTTTATTAATATTTTGTACTGATATAGATATCAGTTAAGTAGGAAACTATAGGTCATAACGTCCTATTCGTAACATTAATTATAAAAAGAGATTAAGAATAGAAAAAATAAGCAAATTAACAAACCGTTTTACGTAATGAGTCTTGATCAATATTTCTTCAAATATAAGTTTCAATAATTTTACAAATTTCAAAAATATCATGAAAATAAAACACATCAGTCTGGCAAGCAGTTGCTTTATTTTCATACATTGCTTTCTACAACTGTAGCAAACATAAGAAAGTTCTCCATTAGTGAAAGCTTCATGAGCCCAGTTCTCGCATTTTAGACACTGCACTCAATTTTCTTTGACTCTGCTATTTGAAAATGGCTATAAGCAACAAATGCAAAATGATTCTTCTCTTTATTTCTTGAGAACCTTTTTAGTTTTAGTGCCTGGTCTTGAACCTTATTTTTTGTTTTTACTTCGACAAAGTGACGTCTTTTCACTTTTTTCGTTTTAGCTGCTTTAATTACTGCTACTTCATCCTTCGGGAGTGTCGGTGAAGATAGCGGATTTCACTTTAATGGACACAAGATCGATGGACTCCGAGTACGAGAATCATGTAAAATACCTACTGTTTGCAAGGGGATGTTCATCACTTGTGCTAGAAGTGCATGGCATGAGATCGTCAATTCTTGAAATTTCTGTTAAGTTAAGGTGGGGTGGACCAGGACTAACTTTTCTGTAGCAAAGTTGCTTCTTCTGCTGTGAGATCATTATATTTTGCGACTCGCCATTCCTCTGACAGTCTTTCTTTTATAATCAGTAGGCATTCTAAAAGATTATAAACAATGTAAATCAACAGAATAAACATTTTTGTGCCCAGGATTTATTGAAGTGACTGTTATCTGACATAAAATTGAAAACGAGGAGAGTTGAAACAGCCTGTTTCAAATCTCCTCAGTAGAAAAAAACCTCCCAATTTGTATTAAATCCACAATCAAGAAATAAGTATACAGAAATCAAGCGTCCCGAACATAAATAATAAATGTATAGTTATTAAGCTTTCGAAAAATATATAATTTAAAACAAAATACAAAATCCTTAGCAAAATATAAGCATCGTAATAAAACGTTAAAAACTTACTTTTCACGATTTTAGTCACATGGTACGCAGAACTCCACAGCCGCGCGGCTTGGGCCTCCGATGTGAACTGATAAATCCGCGGGTGGAGGAGAGTGATTAAAAAGCGATAGAGCCACCTCGCTAACAGTTTTTAGTTCTGAGAAATTCGCACTGTTTCAAATCACCTTTGTTTCAAATACCCTCGGTCTCCCCTACAAGGTGTTATTGAAATATAGGGTAATGTCACCAAATAATTAACACCCCTGAAACAAGTGAGTAGTATTGTTTACGCCCGGGAAGACCTGAATGGGTGGTGAAATAAGATTATTTGATATTTAATGTGTCAAAAATACAAAAAGTATTATGAGAAGAAAATCCTTCAGGGAGTACCTAAGTATGAGGGTAATTATATGACTCGTAAAATTGTTTTATTACTAAGTAACTTAGCTAACTAAGTAATATTTACTCATTACAATAACTAACGGTAAAATACCTACTTAGCCTTGTAACACTCAAAAATGCAAGCTTAATTTAAATTTAACAGAAGCGCTCTGCCAAATTGCAACGAAAACAGAAATAGAGATGGGAGCAATAACGGGAACGGAAAGGGGCCCGGAATGGAAACTAAGAAATGTTGTATTTCAATACTTGTTGAAGTAAACTAACATTTAGTTTAGAAATTTTAACTTACAAATCACATGAAGGATTTCTGTGACAAAACAAAATTCACGCGGAAAATACAAATAACGTGTCTCCGTATACTTACTCCCCGAGCTTACGCTGCTAACCCTGTACCGCATGATCCGAGATAGCCAGATCTTGTTTATTAGACATGCGTACCTACGTACTATCAGAAGTACCTACCTATACCAAATCAGATAGCTAAACATCGATGTTGTTTTAAGACATATCAAAGTCTTAATTTTGTAGACGCAGTGAAAACAGACTAACATTGAAATGATCGTTATCAGTAAATTATAACATCTTATCAAAATGTAGGTATACTATCATTTTTACACTATGTATATCATAAGTAGCAGGTCCACATCTGATAAGTGTTTAAATAAAACAATTGCCTACTAATTAAGTAAAAATCCAATTAAAAGAAGACGCTCCTTTACCTGTCTCTGATATTGCTCAGATATTCCACGATGTAATCTGACATCGCCTTTGCGAAGTCCTTGAAATCTCCTGCCTCCATCGTGTCTGTAAAAATAGCATTACAAACTACATAAACAATTTCAACAAATACTTATGTCTATTTAAGTTTATTTAGTAGTGATGTAGAACATTATCTAATGTATTTTCCCGGGGTTTTCCATATTGTTCAAGTGATTCGGTGAAGCTTTTTTGTGCCTGACAAATATAAAGAAAGTCAGTACAAATACACGTGTTAAGTAACGATTTTAATTGTATAGATTTATTAGCGTAAGACTAAGATTTGTAAAGAAAATATTTGTTGAAAAAGAAAAGATTCTGAAATTGGGTTCGTAGAACTTTTTATTTATCTCACATGTTGTGCCGACCCCACTTAGAGCAGGATAAGGGCAGGAGAATGATGATGAAAAGGCTCTACATTGTAAATTCTAATGTTTGCTTGTAAAAATAAGTAGAACAAAGACAGTCACGGATCGATTACAGATAACCTTCACTGATTAGTGCGCAATGCCTAATTTGTATCTAATTGCTGTTTCAGCACTCCCAGTCATGTTCGAAAACTTAGCTAAAGTAATGATCATGGAAAAGCTTTGGCAGCTCTTCCATTACGCGTTTTAGCCGCCAAAAGAAGAAAGCACAAAAATTTTATTGATCAAGCAGTTTTATTTACTTTATTGTTATAGTGACTTAGAAGGTGGTTTTACATTTATGATTAAAGAAAATCTTTCAGTCATTTTAGGTTAATTAATGGTATTTCTTAATTTTATTACGGTTTTAAATACATATTTTTTAGGTTATTAATGTGATAAGCCAATTCTATTTTCCCTACAAAATAAAGTACCTAGAGAAGTACCTAGTAAGACCTAAAGGTCTTACTTAAATTAATTAAATAATAAGGTAAGTAAGACCTAAAGGTCTTACTTACCTAAGTATTTAATTTTAGAATGTAATAATGACGATTGTCTAGAATACCTTATTTACAAGGTAAGCTGCATAAGTGTAGGTACATTATAACTATTTTATTGAATAAGTGGGCACTAACGCCGACCGACTTCTGAATTATTCGAATTGCGTCTGATTGAAACTCACACATTCCAGTGTCTATTATATTAGCGTGAACTGTTGGTCGTCTTCATAGATATCTCTAAGCAATCGTGCTTTTTATTCTATCGGAGAATGAACAGAAAAAATGCCAACACTTTAATGGTACCTAGTGAAGATAAACTGCTATAAAAAATCGAAATGTAGAGTCGACTAAAGGAAAGCAAAAAACACTAACCCCATACTACGGAACCTTTTGGTCTCTAAACCTTCCTACCTCTAGACCAGTAGGTCTATACCAGTTTCACTTATTTAGTTATACTGGTCTATTCCTATGAATAGGACAGTAGGTATAATACATCATTGTTACATTATAATTCTACCTAACTTACATAAAAATTATGAAAAATTTCCTAAGATGGCGCTATTATAAGAACAATAAAATACAATGCTACTTGGTAGGTATAAGTATCTAAGGACATTCACTGTTATTATTTTGATGACAGTGTTCTAGTGATGTGGTGGAAATTCGCAAGGGGTCCGACATCGTGGGTCACGTTCAATGCCGAGAGAACGGCGCGCTGCGCTTGCGCAACCTCCCGCAGGCAAGTGGTGCGAGGTTAGCTGCGGACCTCGCGCCAGCCAGCTACTTCGCCAACAACACAAGTTTCCTCAGCAAATACATACTTAATCCTATAATAATTCGTTATTGCAGGTATTTCATCGAACTGTCATTGTTTTATCGTAACTTATTTAGCCAGCTAATTATGTACCAGCGAAGTGGCGAGCATTGGGAGAGGCCTATGTCCAGCAGTGGACTGATGTGGGCTGATGATGATGATGATGAAAATAATTGAACATTTAAACGCATTATAAGCACTGTTATGTTTAATTTATTATTAGACAGTGTTTTTGTTGTATTTTGTTACTAAATGATCGCGTGTCACCTTGGCCCTAACTTCGTACCTAGCTCGCCACGCTACTTTTGTAAGAATTAATACGATTCATAGAACAAGAGACATGACGTGACTCTTAGATCTCAATTCATTAATCACAATAAATAGATCGGTAACTCCTAAGTTACTATAGAGTTCAGAAACTGCAAAAATACCGTCACCCGACTGTGTTCTTTTTTTGTCTAATGTTATGTAAACTAAAATGAATTAGATGTAATTTATTGCCAAGCTAGGTACCCATCACAACTGGATATAATACTTAATAGTTTGTAATATATATATGTACGTTCATCATTCATAAACAATGGAATTACATGTAGGTATGGTAATATCAAAATCTATAACGCCCTTATACTTCCGCATTATTGAGTTCAATACTAAGTACTTATATAGACTTTTATGCATGGATTTATTTGAGAAATAATCAAAACAAGGAATAAAAAAGTAGAGATCAGATTCTGATCTGATAAGCTTAAGTAACTTGCATTCAGATCCTACCTTAACGGTAGGATCATGGGTACAACGACACTTCTAAATTTCATGCATTTAAAAGGTTTTAAGCGTATTCACTGTGTTGCGTGCCTTGTGATCAGGCTTTACAATGATCAGTTTAATAACATAATGAGAAAAAATACCTTACACGACGTGCTCTACACTTATACTCGTAGAAATGATAGATACGTACTCTATTTCTAATATCTAAGTCGTATTTAGGTCTGATTTTCCAATCACTCGATAAAGTTTTTCGAAACTGATAAATGGTAAGATAGCATAAGACAGGATGTCATTTTAGTATCGATCATTTGTTGCTGATGCAGGTCGGTCTGGATAAGGTTTTATCAGTAACTGAAAAATCAGATCTTAGAGTTCCTTTAAGTATAAAAGGGTGGTACCACTGATAATTATGATCAATAGATGTTGAAAAAAAATCTAAATCTAATCAATCGCCGAAATGTAGGTGGTACGTTAGTACTTTCCAAAAGACTGCACTAACTTAGATTATTATTTTAGGCATGTTTCTAAAATATTAAATTTAAAAAATTAAACAACACACTTAAGCGAATGAACTTTTTTTTTAAATTATGTTCGCTCTTAATGGATCCGGCTAGTGCCTGAGACCATGCTTCCAAGTGCAAGTTTTTAGTAGCGAAGCTACGAAAGAAAACTAGTTTATGATAAGACCAACTTATTTTTATTTAAAGCTTTTTCCCTATGCAAGTTCTGTATTATGCTTCAAACTATTTTTTTTAAATGAACTATGTACCTACATTACTCTTATTTTTAACCAGTCACCTTCAACTTTTTCATATAAAAGAACATGTCCTGACTGAACGAGGTACGCACAGCCGAAACGAGCATGAAGGTAGGTTACATTGATGACGTACGCGCTCGCTAAGATACGATTTTTCGAAATTCACCTGGTAAAGGGGTAAACTACGGGGTGAGAGTTTTAATGAAACTTTGTCATTTTTTAATTCAATTTCATAAAAATGTTATTTAGTTGGTATAAAACAAAACAAACAATGACGTGCTTCTGATATCCGGAAATTGAAAAGGGGTCAAATAAGGGTTAAAAGTTTGTATGAAACTTTGTTAGTTTCTTTCAAGTTAACGCCTTGAAATTTCGAATTCAGTATTCGACTTTTAACATAATAAAAATTTATGGTTTTCAGCTTTTTGAAGTAATTACCACTTGAAATGATAAATGGCGTGACACTATGTTTTTTAATCTTTCACGGCAAAACGGAAAAGCAAATTGACGTGTTTTTTACGTAGAGATAGTTTAAGAGATGGAGAGAGACATAGGCTACTTTTTGTCTCTTTGTAAAACATTTCTGTAACCAACCTACATGACTGCGGGCGAAGCTGTGGGGTCACAGCTAGTAGGTAATAATAAATTGTCAGAAACTAATTTGCACTATTTAAAAATCCCTTCCTTGGAAAATACGCGTTAATTAGCATCGCATAAACAATTACCCTAAAATTGGTTAATGGTGTCACCTCATACAAGGAAAATGATATCACAACCAAGTATGTAGGTATTCCCCCTTTTACATGTTTAACTTTATGCTCAACACAGTGACTCAACAGCGACCAGTTTCCAAATCGACGCTTTCCTCTGACTGAATTTGACGTCACATTATCTGCAATAACAAATCCCTACTACTTAATACAGATAATGATTTAATAAAAGTCGAATATCGTCCATATCGTCCGAAATGATGTTCAGATTAATTCAGATATGTATCTACATTTTATGGTTTTAATTTTATTTCATTTTATTTATATCTACATTTTGTCTTAACGACTCACTTATAAATATAATACCTAATAAAATTAGAATTAATTACATGACGACATTTTTCGTTATACACAAGACTAATGTGGACAAAAAATAATATGACCTCGTTATTTACGGTTAATTTCTTTAACAGTATTAGGTAGGTGCGTCTCATGTAGGTATGTACCCAAAGCAATGAATAGGTGTCATGTTACTAATTGATTAATAAATAATCTACTCAGTGAAACACCTGTTATTTTTAGAGTTCTAATCCCGATAAGTGACTACTACTACAATAATAGAATACCTACTAATATTACAAAGAAGAAATACAGTGTTTTCATGCAATAGCCGAGTCAATATAACAACATACTCCTAGGCAGGTTATAGGATACTTTTCATCACGCTACAATCATTATGAGCAGAGCAGTGAAGGGAAGTGTTGGGAAAACGAGAGATTTTTTTCTGTATGTTTAAACGCGCATCACGCAAAACTACTGCATGGAATTGGATGCGGTTTTCACCAATGTATTGCTAGAGATTTAACTTAAAATTTTGGCATATTATGGAAGTCCATTATTTTTGAAACCCGATATCCACGCGTGACGCCGCTGGCACAGCTAGTATTTAATAAAACTCTCTGACATTACAATGATGTGAATAAAAAAGAAAGTTAGCAAAATATTATAAAGATGCGAACTCAAAACAACATAAGGTCGGCAAATTAACTACACTGCGAAAGAATTTGGCATTTGTAGTCATTAGGTACTTGGTGATTTATGTTAGTTAGTAATAATTAAGTAAATTGCTTTCAAAAGTTATATATTTACGAAAACAACACCTGACTTTTTGAAACAAATTCTTACTTATTGCTTCCATAGATAAATAAATGAACAAACATAAAAAAAATAAAAAAAAAAAATATTATACATACAGACGAATTGAGAACCTCCTCCTTTTTCGAAGTCGGTTAAAAATATGTAGTCACAATCACGCAGGTACCTACGTGCGTATATGACGCACCTACCTATATTAAAATTTTTGTTCATTCACGAATTATAATCAAAATAATATAAAGTCTTGGATTATAAAATGGTAAATAATATAATCGTCAATCTTGATCATTATTAAGTACTTACAATTAGACCTTACCTACGTCCTAACTAAGCGTTGGTCAAGGTAGCAAACTTTTTTCAAGTGAAAAAAGTCTGCTAAGTATTTTAAACTAATTTAGGATACGAATGGGACACGCGTCACAAATTGCTTAATTTCAAGGGCAGTAAGTTTGCTACTTAAAATATTTTCTAGGTTTACTTATATTTAATTAATCAACATCAACTAAAATAGCATCGATTTGCATCGACAGGCTATTTTGTAGAGCTTAAGCTCTACATCCTAGCAACGTAGGTACTCTACCAAGGAATGTACTACAATTTATACATACAAGGAATGTATATTCAATTTAAACTTTGTAATTGGTCCTTATTTTGACTTGAAATAAATGAATTTATTAATATTATTTATTAAATGCATTATTATTCATAGCCGCATTTAGATATTTTATTTAATGCTGCCAAATCTTATTTATACTCGTATACTGAGCGAATCTCTGTGAAACGAATTATGTAGTTATTATACGGATTGAATCATAAAAGTTTTTGCTTTGTTTGTTATTTCGGTAATTAGTTGAACTTTTTTAGGTAGCCAGTCAATTTAAGAATATTTTTGTGCTTACCTAAAAAGTGACCAACAAGGTTGTGCAGGGACACTCAATCACAAAAGTCACTTTAGGTAATTGTTGGCGTTTAGCGCGTGAGCAAGTGTCGGGCACGCAAGGGCCGTGCGTCGAGTGCAGCGGTCGGCGCGGACTACGCCCGCCGTCGTCCGCGCCACCTTTATATACGACACTTATGTGTAGTCAGCTTCATTAGAAGACCACCACGGCGCATGAACCAAACAGAACTACTACTTATATGCATTTACTTCTGAATTTCCACCAAACTACACAGAGAATGTGTAGGTAGCTCCTACAATTTCCTTTCTGGTAGCATGTTGGAAAGCGTGGCCTTTATATCTGTCTGGATAAGACTGCACTTAGCACACCAAGAAAGGTTACCAACTAGAAGAAGAATTATACTTACATATTATTATAATACATAGATATATTCTAAGATATAGAATCTCTCGTATCTTGTGAATATTTTGTATCCCCGCCATCTGCCTCGAAACGAACCTACCTCAGTTCGAAGTGAGAGGGTCCCGAGGCGGTCGCTTCCTTAGGCTAGCTCCTCTGCTGCAACAGGTTTTTGCCTTCTGAATCAAGAGTCGTGGGCTCGATTCCCACTCGGGACAAAAGTTTGTGTGATGAACATTTGTATTTGTACCGTGTCTGGGTGTTTATATTTGTATTTAAGTATACATTTGTGATATCTTCGTTGTTCTGATACCTATAACACAAGTCCTTATGCTACTTACTTTGGGATCGGAGATGTGTATGTGATGTTGTGTGATATTTATTTAAAAAAAAACGTCTGCACCTGTTTGGCTAATTTTGATATTTCATTATTTATGGAAGTCCAGGAAGGTTTACCTAAAAGGTGAATAAAATATGAAAATGCTTGGAATTAAATAAAAAAATAATATGGCGATACTAGGTACGTGTCAGCTAGTAATAAATACCTAAATATTTGATAACGTCACATACATCCCAAAGTAAATAGCCCGAACACATGTCAAATAAACTAAAACAAATAATAAAAATACAAAAACCCAGTCACATAACAAACACAGATGTTTATCACACGAATGTTTGACCCGGGTGGGGATCGAACCTACGACCCTTGGTTCAGACGGCACTACCAAATCAGAGTGAATCAGGAACTTCGATTGACCTGCGCTAGAATTTATAGCCATCTTCCGGAAATGCCAAACGGCCGACCGGTGAGGTTTATTGGGTTTGAGTTAAGTGGTAGGTGTATGTACCCTAACCTAAAGCCCTTCGCGCAAGGACATTTTGCAGCAATGGTAGAGGCGACGGGCGCTATCGATAGAGTCGCCTTTCTGTTAGCGCGTTCCAAATGCGACTAAAGCACTTAGGTACCTACGAGTAATAGCGATGCTGTAAGAGGCCTAAGGGTCAATCCCTTCTTTTACACAACCTTCTTTTAATTATTTAAACGAAAGTATTGACACTTAATAGAAATATGTGGGCTCAGGCGCTAAATATGGACGTAATAATTAACCTGTTAAGAATTTGTAAATGGCCAGGGATGTAAGGGAGCGGCCTATCATCTTTTTTTTACAAGCCAACCACACCTGCCCGTGGTGCATCCTGCCGAATAGCAAACGAGGCACTGGCAGCCGACTAACCATTACAATTGAAGGAGTTGCTAAATACCACAGGCCGCGGCCGATACGGACAGCAGCCTCACTGGAGCGAGAAGCTACGCCCTGCTATACCGCCAACCCGCTTGCCCAGCGTGACGACTTTGGGTAGGTATATCCTCCAGATGTTTGCCTTATGTGGCGAACAACTGGAGACGCCTATGTCCATCAGTGCACTGCGATAGGTTAGTGATGATGATCATGAAATGGCCATCGTCGTCTTATTTAGATAATAAGTGTAATTCATGTTCAAAGAAGCAATAAGTTAAGTCCAAAAAATAAACTCTCTAAACAAGAAACAATAAATTACCTTGATAATCCGTGCTAATGCGGCGCCGGCGGATCACAATAATTTGACAAGTCAAAAATTGTCAAAAGACCAATAGCTGCCATTAAAAACGCGATAATTTTCAAAAAATCACGCTTGCTGTAGGTAGGTACACCACTGCCCAAGGCACAACAGGTTTCTCTACTATTTTTCTTCTTTGAGACCTAAGGAGGAGGATCAAATATCTTCGGTTTAGACTGAAACATTAGTTATAAACTTAACTGAAACAAGACATTAGCTTTTTGACGTTATATCAAGACACAATGTTTTACTTTTTTAGGATAAATTAAGATTTTATTGATCTACCACTTAATAAGCAGTAGATATTTTGTAGGCCATCCATTAATTAAAATAGGCAGGTATGTAATAAAAGACCGACCTCTTTTTACACTACTGATAGATAGCAATCTGGAGATTTATCGTTATACGTAGGCAGGTGGCGTTTTATGCTTTAGGTATACGTAGGTACCTACAAGCACAAGCTTATTCTATACTATCTTGAATTACGCTATCAATAAAAAAAAACCGCATCAAAATCACAGTTATCTGGTTGAATCTAATGGCTAGCGCGTTCATTGAATGACGACTTTTTATTGAATGGCTAAAGGACTACATATATATATAGCCGACTATGTAATGTTTTAGGGTGACCACTGACCATACGTTCGCAACTTAAAAGGTAACTTACTTTAGATAACAAAAATCAGGACAAGACATGACACACTTATTATGATTTTATATTGTACCTATTTTATAAGTCTTAAGATAGATAGGCTATGCCTTGATATAATGATAGTGCTATTTGTGTGAACTGTTTTCCAAACGCCGCAGTGGGAAATCAGCTTACCTACCTAATTACAATCACCTGACCACTTTTACGTCTGCCCTGTTCAAAGGGCTATGTTACAATCCCTTACTAGTTGGACGTTAGGTGACGCTTATTTAATCAACGTTTGGCCTAGTCATTCAATTAAATGAACTGATGATACATGAACTCGCTAGCCATTCCATTAAATACGAGTAGGAGATGCAACCAGATTACAACATCATGCATAAAATTGACATAAATGGTATCTAATAAATTTAACTCTGCTAAGTAGGATCTTTGCACATCCTTGGTCCACAATTTGCACTAAGTCTTAGTGAACAAATGGGCCAGTCCATTTCAGAGCATTAAAGAATCCTATCCATTTCAACTGTAATGGCAACAAGTTAAATTTAGATACTTACTTTATATTATTGTTATCACAACGTACATACTTAATCATATCACGTACATGTATATCATAAACTAAATTTGGGTTTTCACAAACAAATATTTCAGGATATCATTATCATAAATTAATCTTTGCTTTTTAAAGTTTTTCACACGTTCAATAGCGTTGTTCCCCACTGGTGGATATATCAACGTTTTTTCCCGATGTCCACCAGTGGGGGACATCTATACTAATATACTAATACTAATATACTAATTATACTATTATACTATTACTAATTACTAATCTTAACTAATATTATAAAGCTGATTTGTTTGTTTGTTTGTTTGAACGCGCTAATCTCAGGAACTACTGGTCCGAATTGAAAAATTCTTTTTGTGTTGAATAGACCATTTATCGAGGAAGGCTTTAGGCTATATAACAACTATTCCACGTGGACATATGTCTAGTCTGGAATAAAGGGATTAAAATTAACACCGCAAAAGCTAATTTAGCGCTACAACTGTGGGTACAAATTAACTGGAGCTTCCCTAAATTAAATGATGATAGGTACCTACTTATACCTACGCTGATGATAAATAAATATTTAAAGATTGTAAATTTAGCTATTCTTCGTTGCACTATAATAAACATAACATTGATGCCGGTCAGAGCACGAAGTTAACATCGTCTCATTCAGAGACTACATTCTTTCGTCTCTGACACTGTCTCATGCGCTCCAATGCTTGACATCTTTAGGTACACTTTTAAATAATAAATCTGTAGAGAAGTCAATTCTGTAGGTACATGGAATATATTTTCAAAATAACTATCAGGGGGTGATTAGTGATCGATACTGATGCCGAAAAAATGCAATCAGTAAAATTTTTGTCAATCTATCTGTATGTTCGTTATAGGAAAAAAATTCTGGACGGATTTTAACAAAATTTAGTACGATTATTCTTCATACTCCTGGGTAGGTTATAGTATATTTTTCATCACGCTACAATCAATAGGAGCAGAGCAGTGACGGGAAGTGTTGGGAAAACGGGAGAAATTTTTATCTCCATGTTTGATCGCGCGTCACGCGTAACTATTGCATGGAATTTAATGCGGTTTTCACCAATGTGTTGCTAGAGGTCTAACTTAAAATTTAGGTACCATTTTATGAAAGTCCGTTAATTTGAAACCCAATATCCACGCGTGCAACGCCGCCAGCACAGCTAGTTCTCAATAACTTATAAGTCACCATTGAACAGTTTTTTAATTCATCATCATCATTATTTTTTTTTAATTATGATGTATAATTTTTTACACACATTAAACATAAATAAGTTGGAGCGGATGAGACAGTGAAAATGTTTTTCGGATGTATGAGGCAGTGGAAAAATAATTCGCAACAATGTGCGTCGCAACAGCAGCATTCGAAGCTACGCAGGTGACCCATCAAACCTCGGTGAACATGGCTGACCAGTGTTGATTATGTACCTAACAATGCTCAAGGGCTAAAGGTTATAGGACACATAGGTAGGCAGTTAATTTATTAAGACCAACAAAGGTAGGTATGTACCTACCACAAATTATGGGGTATTACTTATATGGTTACCTACTAGATAGAATAACACAAAAAATCTATTTAAGAAATCACGACTGGAATAAAATTGGTTACAAAATATATGGTGACCTACCGAACATAGCTTTTTAGTAGCAGAAATCAGGTTGATTTCAATCACCGAACTGTTTCTCTCACGAGTCAATCTAACTAATGCAACTTCGAAGGACCACTCCGGTACACTTAAATCGCAACCTGTTGCTAAGTACTGATCATTTAACACAATTAGTAGATATTAGAAAATATAACTCGACTATAGACTAACTACTAATAATACTAAACGGATTATTTTTATATATCGATAGCCAACCATTATTAAAACGATCAAGTAAACTATTAAACACAATTTTATTGTTCGTGTCTTTCGCAGAGGTCAAACCCACATCCAACGCAGAGGGCAATATCAACATGACACATTTATTCCTTTCTAAGTACATAATTCTAATAAGTCATGGAATGTTACTTCTCACCTCCACTATTTGATCCAAAAAACAAATCCTACAAAGACATAAATTACCACTCTATAAAAGTCTTATATAATAGGTCGGTACATTTTACCCAAGATAAATCTCAGTAAGTAAGTAGACCATGCCGCTCAAAGCTGCACACAATAGAATATAGCTATATTATAACGACTGGTTCGCTTTTAGGGTTGCCACTTGCCGTCTATGATAAGTAGTTTTTATTTGTTCTAAAGAGCATAGCGTGATTGGGTTTTTATGTGCTCTTAAACTAAGCTTGACTAGGCATTACATTCAGCGAAAATAAATTTATATTCAAATTCTAAATTTTCGATCAACATGTTCTCGTTGAATAATTTATGATCATTTAACTCTTTACGCTATAGGTAATGATTGATGAAACTTTTCAGTTTTAAGCACTGTGAAAATAGTCAATTCAGATTAACTCTCAATGTTCTTTACATTGGCTTTGATAGCCTAAGGACGACATGACCAGAAAAGCAGGATGTCAAATTACTCGTGCGAAATTTTTAATCATTAGCATTAATTATACAATCTAATTGAGACATCTATAAAAAAATCGTGTAATACCTTATTGTACCTATCACCTAATTGCCTTACGTGCCGGTACCTAATTGAGTATGATGATAATTACTTATTTAATTGCGTCATATACCAATAATATTTATAATAATCTATTATATTGGCAATGGATTAGTCATTTTTAACAACAAACATCTATCTTACTTATATAAATCTGTAGAGAGGTTCTGTAGAAATATATTTTCAAAATAACTATCAGGGGGTGATTCGTGCGTGATCGATACTGATGCCAAAAATGCAATTAGTAACATTTTTGTTTGTCTGTCTGTATGTTGGTTAAAGAAACAAAACCTACTAGTTAGACGGATTTTAACGAAACTTGGTACAATTATTCTTCATACTTCTGGGCAGGTTAAAGTGTAGGTACCTTTTTATCACGCTACAATGAATAGGAGCAAAGTAGTGAAAGGAAGTGTTGGGAAAACGAACGCGCATCACGCGAAAACTACTGCATGGAATTGAAGAATCTCTTAAGGCACCATTTTATGGAAGTCCTTTATTTTGTTATTTTTGAAATCCGATATCCACGTGTGCACCGCTGCTGGCATGGCTAGTAATTAATAAGTACTTACATGGATTAGTTTATTCAGGGTCTACCAAAATTGTGGCTGCATTTATGGTTAAGTTCATAATGCATACTTACACCGCTGCCACAGTGGATCATGGCAATAGTCATGATAAGAAGTCTGTTTCTCTACTTCATGCAACTAACATTACGTATCGAGGCTATTTTTCTCTGTGGAGTAATAATTGACTGACTTTGTTCTCACAAAAACCACACCACACCTTACGGCAGTCTTACTCTTTCTTTCGAAGTGACAATCAACTCAGGGTAGGAGCCATATTGACTGACTGGGTGGCACACTAGGTAGCCTACCTTCTGAATCAAAGGCATGGGTTCGATTCCCTCCAAGGAGGAAACTCCGTGTGATGAATATATTTATGTTTAAGCTTAGAAAGTATCTTCGTTATTCTGATAGGATGTCCGATATTTACTTATTTATTTTAGAAGGTATCGATTTTTCACCAATCGAACCCAGCATCTTTCGACGGTTGAAATAGGTGGGTACTCTACCCAATTACTATTTACTAAGGAATAGGCATCACCTCAATAAGTCGTCTATCTCCAGTAAAGAGAATCATACTTATACTTATTAGGGCATGAGATTGGGTGCCTACCACGTAGCACGTAGACCCGAGCTAAAGTACACTTCTTAAATTGATCAAACACTTCGGATCTTCCGCGAACTCATGTTTAATTGAAAGCCACAGTACGCAACAAGATAATAAATAGGTGTATATTTGAATAAATGACTGATATTTGTATAGTGCCTACCTACTTGTATACTGCTATGTAGGCAAAAATAGATACAAATGTATCTATTTTTGCCACTATTCCCTTAAAAAATGTTTTCGAGAATTGATTGCAGGCAATAAGTAATGTAGATATAATGTAGGTACCTATAGTTAGGTTTCAAGATACGTCATTGGATACAAAACAAGTTGTCCATTGATATCAATCAATGATTTATTTAAATGATTATGATATGACCGCTTATCAGATCGGTGAACACAAAACAAATTAATACACTAAAGCCCATTAATCTAATAAAATATTGCCTAAAACTGAATTGGCTATTATACGCAGTAGAATGTTGGTAATAAAGGACGACAACCACTTAATTCTAAAACCTGAATTGAACACCTCTTCAACAGTTGCAATGGTTGTGGTTAAAGGTTTTTTATAAGCTTTTAATGTGTCTTTATCTACAAAACTTACAAACCAATACCTAGTTGTTTTTTTTTTTTTTTTTTTTTTTTTTTTCTCTAGCCTCTACTGTCCCACTGCTGGGCAAAGGCCTCCCCCAGTTTTATCCATTCCTCTCGATCATCCGCCAGCTCTTGCCAGACCGGAGAAAAATGGTCCAGGTCATCACGCCATCTCTTCTTCGGTCTGCCTCTCAGACGGCGGCCGTCTGTAGGCTGATACTGGGTGACAATTCTGGCCCATCGGTTTGCATCCAGTCTACATACGTGTCCCGCCCATGCCCATTTAAGCTTAGCAGATTTTTCTCCTACATCTGCGATACAAGTTTGGGAGCGAATGGTGGCGTTTCTAACCCTGTCGGTGAGCTTTATGCCTAATATGCTCCGCTCCATAGCTCTTTGGCAAATCTTGAGCCTGGACTTCTGATTTTCGGTTAGTGACCATGTCTGAGCACCGTAGGTTAAGATAGGCAAGATACAAACGTCGAGAAGTTTACGTTTGAGGCACAACGGAAGGTACCTAGTTGTTAGTAATTTATTTTCTATATTTGTACTACATGTTATAATGACTTATAACAACCTCAAATATTACCTTTAATGAAATCTTCCGGACAAAATACATAATTAAAAAAGTGACAGCCCTATTGATGTAGCGATCCCCTCTTCCTCCCGGGGATGGAGAATTGAATCAATTCCTTCCAGAGCGGTGGCGATAACTGGGGAAAATCCGACTTTCAAAGTAGGCAACCCTCCATCGATACAGTATAGATAAGGACTACCTAAAATAAAACATGATTCTGAATAATTGAGCTTATAACGCTATGAAGGTAGGTAAGGCTAGGGACACATTTTGCAAAAAGTTGAGTCACTACCTAAAGCGTAAGTGTAATTAAAGTCAAGGAGTAGGTATTATAGTTATCTATCTTCTATATCTATAGAAGATACATAACTATAATTATCTTTAGTATAGATAAGATAGCTATCTATTCTATATTAAAAATAAATAAGTATAAAGGTCAATTCTGTACATGAAATATTTTTTCAAAATAACTAGCAGGGGATAATTTGTGATCGATACCTACTGATGCCAAAAATGCAATCAGTAATTTTTTTTGTCCGTCTGTTTCTCTGTCTGTCTGTATATTCTTTATTGAAACAAAAACTACTCGACGGATTTTTTTAGTACACTTTTCATCACGCTTAAAAGGAGCAGAGCAAGGAAGGGAAGTGTTGGGAAAACGAGATAATTTTTTATCTGTTTCTTTGAACGCGCATCACGCGAAAACTACTGCATAAAGTTGAATGCGGTTTTCACCAATGCATTGCTAGAGGTCTAACTTAAAATTTAGGCATTTTATGGAAGTCTGTTTTTTTTAAACCCGACATCTACGCTACGCGTGGGACACCGCTGGCACAGCTAGTTTTAATAAAAAAAATTAACAATACCTGCTAACCATATAAGTCAGGTTATAATTATACACAGTTATATGTTTCCAACTCCTGTAGAGTAGAAGATCTGCTAAGCCTAGTATTAAAACTTACTACATATTAAAAAGGAAACACTTGGTTGGGTTCTTGTTTAACAATTTCAAATGAGGCAATACTTTCCTAGGTACGCTTTTCTCGTACATTCCGAAAAGTGTCGTGTTTTACTAGATAAGTAGGTACTATGAAATCCTAAAAACGAATAGTATTTTCCTAAAATCCTAATAATCCTTAAAAATATCTAAACTTATAATAATTACAGCTACACGGTCCACGACTTCGACCGCATGAATTTCGGTTTGTCACAGAGATCTTTAAAAGGCGCTCGCGCACTTCCACCCTAAATTCATTTTTTTTAAAAAGTTGATATTAATTCCTTCCTACTTTGAAATTTCAAAAACTCTGGAAGAAGTGTTATAATTAGGTATTTCATATCTTCGATAATCATGAACTTCAATACGAAATTTCATCCCCTATTTCACACTCCTTCGAGTCTTTCAGGATAAATTCAATGTCCTTTCTCAAGGGCTATAATTAAAGGCTGTCGCATAATTTACAGAAATTATCCGCAAGTCATGACAAATGACAGCAGTTGATGTCGATTTTGCGTCTGACCGTACGTCGTTGGCTCAAAAGCTTTGGGACGTGTAATTACCCGATGACGCAGGGTCGCTCTCTGCTCTCGACTTCACAAGAGCTGCTGGGAGGGGTCGCTATCCGGGATGGGATGGGGCGGGTGGCCTGACGTCCGTCGCGTAACCATGACTACGCCTATGTAGGTGGTGGTAGACATCTACATTTGCAACAAGTGGCATAGAGGTACCTACATAGCGCTTTATGAATAAAAGATAGTGGTCCTTTTTCATAAATACCTACCTACCAATTTAGAGTAAACCTACATCCATTCATAGAATACTAGCTACATATCCCCAGCTTTTTGGACGCAGTATTAATTAAGCTTTCGATGTAGGTGATTCAGATCACAGCGAAGTCCCATGCCAAGCATATTTAAGCTGTCCAGTAGTTGTAGGGGAGTGCTCTGGAAAGTGGGACAAGAAGGAAATGAGGACGTTTATAAAAGTCAAAGTCAATAATTTTTATTCGAATAGTTTAAAAAAAAACACTTACAAATCGTCAAAACTATAAACTACCGCCGGTTCGGAAAGCAGCATTTTATAATAAACAACATAATACCTACTACATAATATTTTTGCGTGTGTCCTGACTATTTTGATAACTAATTGCTTGACCAAAGAGCTTTTGCTGAATGATGATGATGATTTGATGGCAAATCGTACATAAAACTGTTCGAATATAGTACCACCCTACCTTGTTGATAGGATGGTGTTTTGTTGTGGGGCAAGATGGTTAAAGGTATTCGACTCGAGTCATGTGGGAACATATTTGTCCCTACGAATAGAGGAAGTACATCTTTCAAGCTAAAATGATCGTGCTCAAGGATCACGGTCAGACGTACCATCTTGGTTTGTTGTAGATAGCTTTAACAAGCGGTGATTAAAACTTCGTAAGTGCGTTGTAGGTTTTTATGGAGTTTAAGGAGCACTTATCGTAAGGTACCAGTCGTGGCCATAATTAATTAGAATTGCCCACATTATGAACATGGAGATTCCTTGACGCCTACACCATCTGTTGTTAGTGGGCGGAACTAGTGCTTTTATGTTTTATGGAGCCGAAGATAGATGTCACTAGTAGTTCATTGTCTAATAGGCTCGAATATTCTTACAAACATTATTATTTATTTGCTCCGCAATAATGGGGTCACCATGTGCTAATGTATGTGCATGTGCACCACAGGATGTGCCTACAGCACAATGCTTCGGCTCCAAAACCCCGATAATAGTAGCACATAGTGGTTTTGTGGCCAGCAGAAATGTGATAGTGATATTATTATTCGTGAGCGAGAACACGATGATGATTGGTTCGGGCGGTATGTTTCTTGATCTCGTCAATGAGGTGGTGCAGAACTTCGGATAATATCGGTGGATATAGAGTTGGCGTGATTTTATCGACAATGTGTCAACAGAATAAGAAGGTATGTGGCAGAAGAATTGTAGTTCGGGACGGTCATAGTCTGGCTGAGGCGAGGAAGGTTGTTGAATAAGCGGCTGTGGCGGAGGAAAAGATCGCTTGACTGTGTTCGACTTACCGCGGCTGATGTTTCTAGTGCAGCGGTTGCAGGCAAGAATTTTGTTAACGATTCTGCAATGTTGAGTAGTAATTGTATTGGATTGCTGTCATGAATGATTGGTGAGAGGCAGAGCCAACTGAATCCGATATACCAGGTTAGCTAATATGGTTAGGAGAGCCTAGTTGGTCGGTGGTCGCTTTCTCTTCAAGATGAGGAACTTCAGTAGAAGTTAGTTTGTTAGTTTGAATGGGCCGTTTTCCGCAACTCGACGACAAAGCGCCTATTTTGCGTGAGTGACTTCAGTAGAAATAAAGCACCGAAGGTAGAAGGTGCATGTGTCTATTCAGGAAAAATCCAAAACAGATAAGAATTTATAAAACTAGTAACTAACACTAAACAAGAAGGTAATAACATGCAGAATTAATTTTTAAGATGCGAGTGAGTTTTATTCACGGTAGGTAACGCCGTTAAGTCAATGTCACCCACGCGCAACTTGACCTTCTTGTAGGTCTGTAAACACTTTGACTGGACTATACAGAGTAATCCTATGCCAATCATATTAAAAAAAAAAAATAAAAAAAACTAAAGTCACTGTCTGGGCCACTCACGTTTCTGATTTTCCGCTTCCACCCGCTCCTTCCTTCACCCCCTCCGATTCCATCATCCACGACGAAAGTTTAGGTTCAAAGTCTGGGTCCAATTTTATTTAACTAAAATTCATATTAGTTCTTATTAAGTAACATTCGTGTCATATTAGATAAAAATAATGGCAAATTCTAAGATATTAGGTGCCCTTAAGCTGTTAAAGAATCGTAAAGATGTAAAATTTCTTTCTGGTAAGATATACACGGATGAGTTTCAAAGTTGCAACTTCATAATTTTATTGACTTCGTAAAGTAAAATTTAATTCCTCAATTTTTATTTCAAGGTTTCCAAAGCAGAAATTTTGCAGCTGCTGCAAATGCAGTGCATACCAAACGTAAATTAGTTAATGGAGTGTATGTGGTGACTTTGGACAGCCCTGGTACCAAGGTGAGTTTTTAAATTGTTGCATAAAAATCAACTTCAAATTTTTTATTTAAAACCATCTGTTATTCATACTTTATGTTGGATGCAGGTTAATTCTCTAAATGCAGCTGTGATGCAAGAAGTGAGTGAAATAATTAATGAAGTTGATTCTAACCCTGCCATTGAAGCTGTTGTCTTGATCTCAGGGAAGCCAGGATGTTTTATAGCCGGCGCCGATATTTCTATGCTCCAAACTTTCAAAAGTGTGGAAGATGGTGTGGCTGTATCAAAAGAGGGTATGGATCATGAACAATCTCACTAATTGAAAATTTTAGCATGTTTTCTTTATAATAGAATTTAATTTTATTGAAATAATTTAATTAATGTACCTACGCATTGGTCAGGCCTAACTTTATTTATAGTATGACCAAGCTGGTTACTAATTTTTACTTGATAGCAACTATTGTTTTTGATTTTACAGCCAGATGATCTGTAACAATAATAGTAGTAATTACTTGAACAGTTAAAATAAATTACCTTTACCTCCATTCATTTCTCAGGTCATGCAATCTTTAGAAGGATTGAAACATCCAGGAAGCCATATGTAGCAGCTATTCAAGGCTCTTGTCTCGGCGGAGGACTTGAGACCGCTCTAGCATGCCGTTACCGCATTGCTGTCAAGGATTCAAAGACCGGTTTTGGTTTTCCCGAAGTCATGTTAGGACTTTTGCCTGGAGCAGGAGGAACGCAGAGGTAGGTTATAATATAATACATATTCTAAAAACAGGGTGTGTGTATGTTGTACTAGTATATTGCTTCAAATTAAATATTTTCTATCCTAACTCTACTTTTTGTTCTAGGACCCCAGCCTTAACCTCAATTCCTACAACTTTGGACCTAGCACTCACCGGTAAAACAGTTAAGGCAGACAAAGCAAAAAAACTAGGATTAGTTGATATGCTGGTAGCACCATTGGGCCCAGGTATTTGGTCTATATTTTATTAATGGGTAACTGACTTATTTTAGCTAAAAAACTAGAAATTTATTGCGATTTTATATATTTATAAAAAATAATTACAATAACATGATGTTTATTTAATGTAAATTATTTTTATTATGACTGTCAAAAATGTTTGAAAATGCCTTAACTACATAAACAGGTACGGGACTTCCGGAACAGAACACTTCTGCATACCTAGAACAAGTAGCTATCCAGGTAGCCAAGGGCATTGCAATTGGTGAAATCAAAGTTGATAGGTCAAAGAAAAGTTTAGTTGAAAAAATCACTGCTTCAGTAATGCAATGGGACTATGTGAAAAATATGATATTCAACAAAGCCAAGGAGCAAGTAATGAAAGCTTCTCGGGGATTATATCCTGCACCATTGAAGGTAAACATATTTTATAAACATGTACATGCAAATATTCTAGTAGTTGTAATGTGTATTCAGATAGAATAAACTTTTACTTTGCTAAGTCTTTCAAAGTTACTACTTCGAAAATTTCGAAATTCGTCAAATTTTCATTTTTTTTTTTTTATAGTTACTACTTATCCCTTTATGAGGATGATTTGGCCATAAGGCTAGATTATGGTGCCCTGGTGGATATGAGCATTTATTAATTTACCATGCCCTCTTAAGTAGGGATTGTGTAATTGACACCCACATTGAAGAAAAAAAATTATCTAATGAACATCATCAAATTCTGTCTAAATAAATATTCAGAATTCCTGTCTGGCTATTTATTTGTGATAACTTCATTATTATTTGTTTTTGTGGTGCAGTTAGTACTATGACAAATGAACATCCATTACTTCAACAACCTAGTGTACCACACTGAGAGTTATTCGCCTCAATTTTCGAGTCCCAACATTGGGCTATACTGTCATACTAATGTACGAATATAAATTTCTAGATCCTTGATGTCGTTCGCGTTGGCGTCGACAAAGGTCCTGCCGCGGGCTACGAGGCCGAAGCTCAAGGTTTTGGCGAGTTAGCGATGACGCCACAGAGCAAGGGACTTATAGGATTATTCAAAGGACAAACCGAATGTAAGAAGAATAGGTTTGGAAAATCTCAAGTAGATGTTAAAACGGTAAGAACGTAGCTAAGATGTTTTATTGATATTATTTACTAAAGAACCACATTATTTCTAATTTTATTTTTTAAAATAATATATTTCTAATTTTATTTAATTTTCTATTGCAGATTGGAGTCCTGGGTGCAGGTTTGATGGGTGCCGGTATTGTTCAGGTATCTATTGACAAAGGATATCATGTTGTCATGAAGGATGCCACAAATGCTGGCCTTTACCGAGGTGTGGGTCAGATCCAAAATGGTCTTACCAATGCTGTAAAAAGGAAAAGAATATCTGCGTAAGTCATATTGAAACTATTATCATAACCAATAAAAGTTCCTTCATTTTTGTTGTATAGTACACTTACACACCTTCATATTATTCCAATAAAATTTCAGAAGGAGTTTTCCCATAATTTTGTACATTGCCCGAAAATAAGTATTCCACATCTGGTATCATCGCATTTTCGTACACTAAATACCCATTTCAAAGTCCATCAATTCATAATGAATGATTTTATTGTCAACAACTAACCAAAGTCATATAGGTAGTGTGCGACACAGATAACGTTGGACGCTAAAGCCGAAATTTTCAGATTGTCTTTTCCAAAGGTCGATGTGCAATATTTATCGCCAGACACTGTAAGATTGTTGAAGGCAGACCTACTTAATTAATTAATCATTTTTATTACAGATTAACGAAAGACAAATATATTTCGAACCTACTGCCAACCTTAGAGTATACTAAGTTTAAAAATGTGGACTGTGTTATTGAAGCTGTTTTTGAGGATATTAATATCAAACACAAGGTCATTAAGGAACTAGAGGCTGTGGTCCCCAAGCACTGCATCATTGCCACAAACACCAGCGCTATCCCGATCACTAAGATAGCAGCTGGAAGCAGTCGACCAGACAAAGTCATTGGTTAGTTCAAAGACAATTTTAGTTTATAGTTTTAATCCCTTAAACTTATGTAAGTATGTATGTAGATACTTGTACATATTATTATAGAAGAAATAAATCACCTTTGCTAGAATTAAAAGAGCATCCAAACGAGAATACAAGACGTTGCCGGATTTTTCTTTAGGCCCACAAAGCTTAGGCTAAATATTCTTACGCCTGTAAACTCTTCCCAGTGGACTCCTTATGCCCAGGGTCCCTGGTCCTCCATGTCCGGGCTTTATCTGCGACCAATTCCGATACACAAGTAATGTTTTTTTATTTTCTTTTTTTTTATTGTGGCTCAACATAATGGCTTCCCTACGCCCGATGGAAAGCGAAAGAGAAGCCCAAGTCGCTGTGACAATGGTCAAATAACTGGTCAGTTGCCACCGCCATGCCGGCCCAACCCTAACCCCCCACGAGCTCCGGAAACCCTACTCACCAGAAACAGGCAGAAACATGACCCAGAGGTCATTTGACTGCGATTACTGCTATTCTATAGGGTGGAGGTCCATCCCCAATTCGAGCGAAGATTCGCTATGCCCTACCTCTCTTCCATATTCTCAATATGCGTGTGTTCCGTTCCAGGCATGCACTACTTCTCGCCCGTGGACAAGATGCAGCTGCTGGAGATCATCCGGCACCCGGGCACGAGCGAGGACACGGCGGCGGCGGCGGTGGGCGTGGGCCTGCGCCAGGGCAAGGTCGTCATCACCGTCGGCGACGGGCCCGGCTTCTACACCACGCGCATCCTGTCCACCATGCTCAGCGAGGCCGTGCGGTGAGGCGCCTGTCCAACTTGATATAGACCGTCCAATGTAACATGACGCGCCCGACCACCGCTTTTACGCGCACAAACAAATTTCAAATACGAACGCAATATACAATAAATGAAATAAATATCACACAACATCGCATACATTGCTCCGATCCCAAAGTAAGTAGCTTAAGCACTTGTGTTATGGGTATCAAAACAATGAAGGCACCACAAATATACACTTAAATACAAGTATAAACACCTAGCCACGGAACCAAACACAAATGTTTGTCCCAAGTGGGAATCGAACCCACAACTATTGGTTCAGAAGGCAGGGGTCAAGGAACAGCGGCATACCCGGATTTGCTGCCCAACTAATTTAGTTTGACCGTGAACTCGTGAGAGGAAAAGTCGTCTTGTTTCATACAATGTAACGGCGTTGCTCCATAGAGCGAGCGTTGTCGGATCCATCACCCGACTAGTCGGTCGTCATGTGCACATACAAATCATAGTTCACCAAATAATCGGTGCTCCCACGCGTCATTGTTTTTAAGTTTCGACAATCTCTCTCTACCTGGTGACTAGGCAAACGACTTCGTAACAATCTCTTGGAAACTTCCTTTATCTTCATTCAAATTTGACAATGTAAATTAACAATAGGTAAAAATTTACGATCTAATCACATCTTTATTTAATTTTTATCTCTATCTATTAATTTCACAGGTTACTGCAGGAGGGAGTGGACCCGAAAGATTTGGATAACATGACCAAGCAGTTTGGTTTCCCCGTCGGTGCAGCTACCTTGGCTGATGAAGTGGGCATTGACGTCGGCTCTCATATTGCCGTCGATCTTTCCAAGGTAAACTAAAATATTTTTATTTTTATTTTATATCTATGTATGTACATTTAATAATACTAGTTTTGATTATACTCTTTCTTTTTAAAGGCTTTCGGCGAACGTATTAGCGGCGGCGATTTAAACATTATGCAAGACTTGGTGAAGGCTGGTTTCATGGGCAGAAAGTCTGGCAAAGGCTTCTATGTCTATGAGAAAGGCACGAAAAATCGTGATGTGAACCAAGAGGCTGTCCAAATCTTGAAAGATAAGTACTCATTGGAACCCCGTGGTGCCAATACAGTTGAAGACCAGCAGTTAAGGATGGTTTCAAGGTAATACCAAAGGTTTATTGACCTATGTTTCAGTGTAACATATATTTTTAATTAGGATATAAAATAAAGATTACAATAAAATAAAGTGTGAATTTATAGCCATCATAAAAAAATTACGTGGCGATAAACATTACTGTTCAATGTTATGGTTATAATTTCAGATTTGTCAATGAAGCAGTGTTGTCTTTGGAAGAGAAAATTCTCCACAGCCCATTGGAAGGAGATGTGGGTGCTGTCTTTGGTCTGGGCTTCCCACCGTTCACTGGTGGTCCCTTCAGGTAACTTTAGATAAAGATAATAAGTAAATGTCATACAGGATCACTTACATTGCCCTAAATTAAGCAGGATAACCATACAGGTAGCGCCCCCTAAGCGGCCTCGGCTTAGGGCGATGCACCCCGTTGGCCCGCATCTCTGTCTAGAAATAACTCAGAAGCAGCAGTTTGAAGGCTGTTTGTTTCATATAGATACTCGTCAAATCATCATTTAACAGTTCCACCGCAGGGCTAGCTACTCAACCTTATAATGTTAATTATTTATTTTGTAGATGGGTGGACCAATTTGGTGCTGATAAGTTAGTAAGGAAAATGGAAGAATTCCAGGGCCATTATGGAGCACCCTTCAAACCAGCTCAAACTTTGGTTGACATGGCAAAAGACTCAAGCAAGAAGTTTTACAAAAACTAATGGTATTATTGTCCCGAAAATTTACCCAACCCTAATTTAAATATTCCTGTTATTTCTTTTTATATTATATTCAAAACAGGCCCTAAAAAGTGATTCTGGAAAAATCTGCTTTATGTTTGTAACATTTTCTGTTGAATCCAGGTTAAGAATAAAACTTAGATTTTAGGTATATCATGTTTAGCGGATGATTGTATTGTAAAATTATATTATTTACATTTAATTTGTACTGTTGCATGACAAAAGAGAAGTATTTATGAGAATGAAAGTGTTATCTGTGTTTATTCTATTTATTATTGTGTAGTACTGAGATTGTGGTTATAAGATTATACTGCCTTTTATGGAAATCTAAAGATTCTACCACTTAACATAATAAAGTGTAATTTAATAATAAATTCGTTAAATTTAGTTTTATTTTTTTAATGTTGTCACGATATTCAGGGACACAAAACATTGGATGGAACACATGTCATAACAATACAATGTAAAATACTAGAATCTCATAATAATAACTTTATTTTTATTTTATTACTAGTGATGGTTTCTGGATTACCTATTCCACTTTGCCACACTATATAAGTTTGAACATTCACAGTGGAATCTGTCTCGCTAACGATTTAGTGAAGTAGATTACACTGTTTTTAAAATTAGCCTGCTTCTGCTAATTCTGCCCCACTAGTGTCTATCTGTTTAAGATATTTCCGTTTCTTCCTGCTGATCCTAATGAGGGTCTGAAAAGAATTCCACCAGATGGCATTACATATAAGGCAGCCGGCAGGTCCAAATGTTACGTTATGTCCAAATGTTAATTTGACATGGCGGCACTGACATTTACACAGCAACTGACCAATCACATGATAGCTGGACCTGCCTTTTATTTGGTGCCATGTGGTGGTGGGTTCTTGTTTCAGAAAACCTCATTCTAAATTCCGTTTTTTCTAATAATGTCTTTCCCCTAACTTTTACTCGACCTCTGGCAAAAATCACAACAAATGTATAGCCATAATTGATAATAAAAAAAAAAACAGGCCAAGTGCGAGTCGGACTCGCGCACGTAGGGTTCCGTACCACTGATTGAATGAAAAAATTAGGTAATTTGATTTATGACGTTATAAAAAACCGGCCAAGTGCGAGTCGGACTCGCGCACGTAGGGTTCCGTACCACTGATTGAATGAAAAAATTAGGTAATTTGATTTATGACGTTTAAAAAAAACTACTGTCTAGATTTCCTTCAAACCAAATTTCGTTAGTAGTTTTTATAGTAATACACATCATATATTTTTTTCAGTTTTATCATGCCCATATTTTAGAAGTTACGGGGGGGGGGACACTCATTTTACCACTTTGGAAGAGTTTCTCGCGCAAACTATTCAGTTTAGAAAAAAATGTTGTTAGAAACCTCAACATCATTTTCAAATACCTATCCATAGATACCGCACACGTATAGGTATGATGAAAAAAAAAATTTTGAGTTTCAGTTCTATGTATGGGGAACCCCAAAAATTTTGGATTTTTTTCTGATTTTATTATCACATCTTAATGCGGTTTACAGAATACATCTACGTACCAAATTTCAATAATGTAGCTCTTATAGTTTCGGAATAAAATGGCTGTGACATACGGACGGACAGACAGACAGACATGACGAATCTATAAGGGTCCCGTTTTTGCCATTTTGGCTACGGAACCCTAAAAATGCCAATTTTCGTTAGTAGTTTTTGCATAGTAATACACATCATATATTTTTTCAGTTTTATCATGGGGGGGGGGGGACACACATTTTACCACTTTGGAAGAGTCTCTCGCGCAAACTACCTATTCGAAGTTAAGAAACATATAGGTTTGATGACAAAAACAATTTTGTGTTTCAGTTCTATGTATGGGAAACCCCAAACAGGTTGGGATTTTTTTTTTATTTTATTTTAAAATCATAATGCGGTTAACAGAATACATCTACGCACCAAATTTCAATACTGTAGCTCTTATAGTTTCGGAATAAACTGGCTGTGACATACGGACGGACATACATGACGAATCTATAAGGGTCCCGTTTTTGCCATTTTGGCTATGGAACCCTAAAAAAGGTGCTAAGCTGAATAGGGTATTTGACAAATTTTAAAAATCATTTTAAATTGTTCTTTGTAACAAGTTATGCACATTCCCTTAATATTTCCGGGAAATATTCTGTATTAAGGGTAAAAATTTATTTTAAAGTTCGTATTTCTAGAAGCGCGGGAAAAACGCTATATTTGAATTGACGCCGGTCACGTGACTTACGTGACGTCACAGGCAATTAAGAAGAGCATATTCGCGGCTGAAACACAAATCGTGCACAGCCAAAAACTTCAAAAAAAAAGCAAACGTCAAAACAATCCGTCAAAGTTCGAATTAATCGACTTGATTTAATCAAATTTTTAATTTAAATAGTGTATAAATCGTGTGTGTAATGTTAGCTCGACGATACCTAAATTCCATTCAAATAAAATCAAGTGTGAAGATCATTTTGATCTACGAGTATAACCTCAATAAACAAGTTACTCGCCTGTGACGTAGCCAGAATTGTGACCAATCACAAAGCGTTTATTGTCCTTCATAAAGTTTAATAAAATAGTACATTTTGTTTCATGAAATATGCAATTAATATACATATTTTTGCCTAAATTAAAGTGAATTATGTTATCTTATGCTATTTTCTATAAGGATGACCAAAATTTGCGGCATTTTTTGAATGTTGTCAAATACCCTATTCAGCGTGCGCAGATGGCGCTGTAGTGTTGTTCAACATAGTGCGAAACTTCGCAAAAAGATGATGCACCTAAAAACATGGTCTCTGGGTTGACCTTGGTCACCACCCAAAATTAAGTTAAAAAATATATTATCGAAAGATTTAACAATAACTACTCAGTTCATGTTATGTCAATGACTGTATATAAATAGAGACCAAGGCCGTAACATCATTAACAAAAAAAAACTGTCATGTCACATTGTGATTTGTTTAGGAGTATTGTGACATTTCACTCATCTGACTCGAACGAATCAAACAAATTTTTGTGTTGATTATTCATACGTTTCTCCATTATTATGTGTGGGTAGGGCGTGCACGATGAAAATTCTGTGATTTTAATTTAATTTCATTGTGAGGTCTCGTAAAGTTCTACTTGGCATGAAGTTTTTAGTTCCTTTGTGAAGCTTTTGATTGAGTTCCTACCAATCTACTGCTGCATGCTTATCAATATTACATCCTTGGTTGCGCTTATTGGAAAAAGAGGTGGATGTTTAATAGAGCCCGAGCTGACTACATATCTTTAGATCTACATACAGAAAGAAATAGGTTGGTAGGCTTTTTTGCAATAAATATATTTTAGATGACATCACATACATTGCTCCAATCCCAAAGTAAGTAGCTTATGCACTTGTTATGGGTATCAAAACAATGAAAGTACCACAAATATATACTTATGTAAACAGCCAGATATGGAACAAACACAAATGTTTATGGGACAGAAGACAGGGGTCACTACTCATTGATCCACCAGGCCAGTCTATTTAAAATCAAGATCTTTTATGGCAAATAATAATATGCTTTATGTGAATTTATCTTTTTGTTTCAGATATCACACATATGATTTCTATACACAATTACTGACATCTGTAACAGCTGGTTGTGCCTTATCTCACAAACAAGTTACTCAAATATAATAAAAGATATCCCAGTCAAGATGATAATTAAAATACAATCTTTCAAAAATAAATCCTACAAACGACTTATAGAGCACATATTTTACTTAGCAATTGTTTTTGTATTAATACCAACTTTTTTTTATTTCGAATTAAGTATTGTCTTACCAGCCGTAAGTACTGAAGGTTCTTTTACTCATTTTGTGCATTTATTCTGTGCAACATTTTTATTGCACAATATTGTAGGTAATTTGATATTTGGAATGTTTACTAGTAGTAGTATCAAGGGTCAGTTTTTAGACAGTGCTAGAAAAGATAATTGGACTGTGTGCACAGTATGCGAGTGTAAACGCCCCCCTCGTGCATGGCATTGCAATATTTGTGATATTTGTATATTGAAAAGAGATCATCATTGTACGTTTTTTGCATGTTGTGTAGGTTACTACAACCATAGATATTTTATGTTATTTACATTCTATATTTTTGTATCAATGGTTTATGCCTTTTATTTCAATATAAAATTCCTTGCACAGTTCATAACTTGGAACCATGGTTTAGTACTTGTGAAGTTTTTATTCCCATTAGCTAGTTTTGTTATTGACTTTGGGAATGAGAGCCTTTATGTTTTCCTAGTTGTAATTAATATTATTGTAGGAGTTTTTACAGGATTTTTATTCTTCTATCACTTAAATAACCTTCTCAAAGGTAAAGTGGTGCCAGAAACTAAGGATTGTACAAAAGATTTTCAGTATGACAAAGGCAAGAAGAAGAATATAGTTGAGGTATTTGGTACAAAGTGGTATTTAACATGGCTATCACCATTTGTACAGAGCCCTTTACCAGGTAATGGTATTGATTGGATAGATGATAATAAGTACAAATAAAGTAATTGATACAAAGCTAGGATATTACATAGACATTTATAACTTTTTATGTAATGATTACAATAAATCATTGCCTTTTGTACTCAAGTTAGTGTATAAGCAAAACTGATACAAGTTTGTAAGGTGCTATTAAAGTTTGTTCAGATTATGTCGAGTTAGTTAAGAAGACTTACAGTGAAAAGCAAATGATAGCCAATAGTACTTAACATGTTTCATTTATTTCTATATTAATAATAATATTTATACATCAAAGATAAAAATTCGGAAGAAAATAGAACATTCTGTGAACTTCTCTATATAATAGAATTGTTAATATTTATTGAGATCATAGCATTCTCATCTTTAGGTATGATATTACTTTACACAATTATACATACAAGTTTAATTACTATTTTGTTAAAAAATTACATGATTTCCCTATTCACACCTACAAGGTTTCATTTTGTGAGAGCCTTCTAAATATCGGTCAATAAAGTCTTTTATATAGTCACACTTCAATATGTTCTCCTAAACAGCTATATGTAAAAAAGTTGTTATAATACAAACAATTTAGTCAATATTTATGACCTATTATTTATTGACATGCATTGGTTATTCTAAGGATTCCCTACAACTTATAATACTAGGTCAAACTGTTTACTATAATTCTGTATCTTTGCCTCAATATAATTTGATAGTCATAAAATTAGGTACATGTGTCCTTTTGTCATTCACTATTAAGTTTTAATCATGACAGTGTATTTTCGTGTTGTTCTATAAAAATAATTGAAATAGAATTACAATTACTTTCTTACTTACTGTCTTTCTGGAATGTTAGTATTTGGCAAAATTTGTGATAAATATCTGCTACGAATCCTGTCTGATTGAACTTGTGCTACGTCCCTTTGTATAGCTTCCCTTTGTGACTGTTGCAACTCGTTGGGTCTTGAATCAGTTTCCTCATTGTCAGTAATTTCTTCACTATCCAACAAATTCGCCGTTTCGTCAGAATTATTTGTGTTCCTGTAAAACATAATTTGTACAAAAAACTGCTCGAAATAAATGTTTATTTTAAAAATTACTATTGATTTTTTTACTTACTCTTTTGTTAGTGCTTCCCTTGCACTAGGCGATAAATTGAGAACCCCTTTGCTTGATGAATCTATTATGTATATTACAACCGCAGCAATTAGAGAAACTGGAAAGTAAAGGAGAATGTTTTTATTTATATGGATCATCATCCTATTGCATTCCACGGCTGGACATAGGCCTCTATCAACCTTATAACAAACAAATCATGGTTAGTATGGCTAATTACAATTATTCAGGGATTGGGGAGATGAGGTCAAATTACTTAATTACAACATTAAGAATCTTCAGAAATCATCTGATGATGATATATAAAAACCAGATTAGGTATGATGTAACTGCTTACCAAAAAGGCATCCCAGGAAGAACATTTCCAACATCAAATATCCATATTTGTCAACAATGGTACCAGCCAAAATGATGACTGTAGCCAGGCCTAAGTTTTGAACAGCTTGACATCTGAAAAGCAAAGGAAATTTATAGGGGATAAAGTAACACCTTTTTAGTATCAATACAAAAAAAATGTGTTAATAACTTACATGCCATAAGCTGTACCAAGCTGATGTTTTGGTATGATCATGGCCACTAATGGCCATAGGCCGCTTGCCAAAAGAGAGTATGATATTCCCAATACAGTCTAAAACAAAATCAGAACAATTTTTATTGTGATGAAGGTAGCCGGTGCTATCATGCTTCAAACAACTAATATGAAAGCACCTTTTAATTTAAGTTTCATTCAAGATTACGAAAATCATGGTAAAATGAACCCTTTATTATATTATGCTTCTTGTCGGTTTGTTAAATAATGAACAAATATTTTATTGTACATTTTTAAACTTACCACTCCAATATATGGATTAAAGAATGTAAACGCCAACATGAAATGAGCTCCTATTGTTGTCACTATACTTATTATTACCCATGTCAAATTTCTCCCAGTTTTATCTATGAGAATCCCGAAGAAGGGACTTAACGCCGCCGACAAAAAATATACCATGGAATTAACTGTATTAGCTTGCTGTGGTATGTAGTCAAACTTTCGTTCAAAGAATAATCTGCAAATTATAAAAAAAATTTTAGGTACCTAATACATTTTATGACGTGTATGTTATGAAAGTACAAAGTGAATTCTATATACCTAATCTAACAAATGGCTTTTAGCAGAAATCATTCAGAGATTTTGATTTTTTTAAGATTAATTTTAATAATACAAATATTAGTAAACATAAAATATCGTGGTCTCGCACAGTAACCGATACAGCAGATATCAAAATTGAAACCCCACGGCTAATTTCTAGAACATATAATGTAACATATTTTTCTTATTATACTCACTTTCCAAGAGCGATAAAGGGAAAGATAGCGAGATAATACGCCACACAAATTACAGAAACGAGCCAGAAAACTGTATTGAAATGAAGGATATCCTTAAGATGGAATGGTTCATTGTTATCACATTCTTCCCGTCGGTTAAGAATCCGCTCAGCTCTATAATCCATCCATCCCAACAACAGACCACAAACCAAGGATATAAAACATGTTAGGGCAGCTGAAACATAAAAAAATATTATATGGTTTTATGTCAACCCTAGATCTCTGTGATTATTATTAAAATAGATCCACTGATATTTTAATATCACTCTTTCAATGTATTATATTCTAGTCCATTTAGAACAACGCGTATCTAAAACATATAATTAATTATATTATATAATAAAAAAATAAATATGTACGTACCCAAAAATAGAGAAATGCCAAGGCGTTCATAGCCTATAAAATAATTTCCCACCCATCGGTATACAGGCTCCATGACCCAGAAGTTTACTGTACTTCCAAATCTTGAAAAAGATAATTGCAGTCCAAATACCATGTTGAGTTCTTTTCCTTTGAACCACAGTACCACATAGTTGTTTACAACAACTTGTAGTGATTCACCACCAATCCTGCAAATAATTAATCAATTAATTAACATACAAATAGGGGACAAGCTGTAAACATAGACGATTTTATTTAGCAGGGGCTGGGACCTTATATTAAGTGAATGTAGGTACTTTATCCATACAGTGACGGATAAAGAAAACAAATCACCGTCCGAGCTCCGGGAGTGACCTAAACTACACTAAGGGGCAGCGCAGACGACAGACTATCCGTGACGCACTTTTTTGCAATTATATGCAGTAACGCACACGACGCGCAATAATCTGTTGCGGATATTTCACAGACTCAACGCACACGAAACGACGCACATCTTCGAATATTCTGCCGGCAGACCTAGACGCTCTTTTTAAATGTCTCAGACGCAGACTCTATCGCACAAAAAGTGTGTCGTTCTCAAGAAATCTCAAGTAAGTAGTCTTTTAGGTGCAGCGTCTGCGCTACACCTAAAAGAGACTTCTCGAGATTTCAACATTTTCTCCGCGCCGTATGTAGTATATTGCCGCCTGGCTGGTGACGCCTGCTGGTAGCCTATCATCTTTTCACTCCAAGCCAACCTCGAAGGCGTAGTTAAATAGACTGATGACGGGCAGCAGAGCGTAACCGGAGCGAGAAGCTACGCCCTGCGATCGCCAACCCGCCTGACCAGCTTCGCGATTATGGGTATAACTTCCAGTGTTTGCCCTAAGTGGCGAACAACTGGAGAGGCCTATGTCCAACAGTGGACTGCAATAGGTTGATGATGATGGTGACCACCGGCGAAACACGCGTGAAGTTACTTCGGTCGCATTTCGTGATCAGTCAGATCGATCAGATTGCAGGCTGGCCAATTCTGGCGTACGAGTTGGTAATGGTAAGCTGGATTTTGAAGTTATATTGACTGAATATCGAACGCGTAAGTAACTATATAGATAAAAATAATGTAGGTATAATATTCTCATGATCACTAACAAAACTTTAAATTAAAGTAAAAGTTTGTTACCCAAATATAAATCTTCCAAGTATCATGAGCCAAAAAGCATTGATATATGCACCAAAAGCGAAAACTATTGCACCTATAAATACAATAGTCATGTATATCACAGTCCCCAGCCGGACTCCAAAATACCTGTAAAAAGCATCATAAAAATTTAAAATTAAATAGATTGACGGCTGTATTCACAAACGTTACTATGCGTCGCTCGAACGCGCAGGTACTCAAAAAGCTATAGGAATTTGGGCACTGTGCGTCCGTGCGTCGCACAGAGTAACGTTTGTGAATACGGCCGTGAGCACTAAAGGTTCTTTTTAATTAAGAAGTGACTGCGAGAAAAAGCCAGTGGCTAAAAAATGTAAGTACTCGAAAATTTATTAGACTAACGGCCGTATTCACAAACGTTACTATGCGTCGCGCGGACGCACAGTGCCCAAATTCCTGTAGGTTTTTGGGTACCTGTGCGTCCATGCGACGCATAGTAACGTTTGTGAATACGGCCGTAAGAGTTTTGTAACTCTGCCCTCTTTTAGAAATAGTCTCTTTTGAGATATTTGGATTATATTTTAATAATTTTTGTTTATTTTTTACCACACTCAATATTGAGGGAGGGCACTGATTATAAATGTGCACATTCACATAACTGTGCAACCACACTGCACCCTTCAATTTGGGATTGTGCAGGTTACATAACCCTGGTTGTGCAACTATGACCCCTTCCATCTGGGACTTTGTAAAACAGTTCATAGCAGTAGTTAGAACAGACCTTTTCTACTTGTCATTCCATGTTTAGTTGTGCCAGCAGAGTTCCAAGAAACACATCAGATTTCTAGGCCTGCTGAAGATGTCACTGAGGGAACGCAGCTGACCAAGATATCATTCCCCTGTTAGTCTGGTTCATAGCAATAACTTAACACAGTATTCTCAAATCATGATAGTTAATATGGTATATTATGTTTAAAAATCTATGAGACGACTCAGATGATAAGTAATAATAATTCAAGGAAAACCTTAGTTTGAGACTAGCTGAATTGTATGGCAAATTTACTTATTTTACAATTAGGTATGAGTATTACAATCATATTAAATTATTTGCTAAACTAACAAGCTTGTCTACATTATGTATAATCAGGTCAGATTCAATATGATCAGTAGAAACATGATATCTTGAGTCATGTTTATGATTCAAATAATATAATTAACATTATGTTGTTGGGTTTGTACTTAGGTTAGCTAGTCTGCTGTGATAGTTATTGCACATGACCTCATTATTATGCCAAAGTCCAACAATGTAGATTTTACATACATATTTATACTATGCTGGAATACATTGTATCTTGTGCATTTGAATGCATTGTGTATGTATTTTTTTATATGTAACACCCTAAGTGTTTAGCCTAAACCATAGAAAAGTTCCTGGTTTGATAAATTTAGGGAATGAACTTTTCTAAATTGCTTCAGGTCTGGATGTTCCAGGAGACACTACCAGTCATCAATTGATACAATGAGTATCAGATAATGAGAAAAATGGAAAACAATGGTTTAAAACCAGTTGCTTTTAAGCTATTGGTTTTCCTGGTGATAAATTGGTTGTCTAATGCATTTTCAGTTATTTATTTTTACTTAATAAATAGTCTATGGCCACTTTACTAAAATCAGGTCAAAAGTTTTCACATATTGTAGTCACCATAAAATTGTAAATACCGTTAGATTATGATCCATCTAGTGAGATTGTAAACTGTAACATAATGCTTACATTTCAACTATTATTTTTCGGTAGACTGTTATTGATCGAAGTGAAATTCTTAAATTAAAATTTGTCACATGTTAAATTATCAACAGTTTCACATTGATCAATCAAAACCTACCGAAAAATAAGATAGTTAAAATGCAAGCATTATGTTACAGTTCATAATCTTTCAACAGTTTACAATCTTGCTAGATGGAATATAATCTAACAGTATTTACAATTTCACAGTGAAATATCCAAACAATATCTGTACATACATATATATTTAGTAGGATTACATACATACCTATCAATGAGATAACCACCAACAAAGCACAATATCACATTAGGCCAAGAGTATATTGAATACAATAATGCAAACTGAGATGTGTTTAAATGTGCATCTTCTTTGAAGTTGTCTGCCAGCGCAGCTGGTGTGTCATAGCAAAAATATGAACCTGAAAATTACAACAAGTGAAAACTCTTCAGGAGAACAATATAAATTATAATACATAGTTATTTATACTATTCAAATAGTAATTGTTAATAAGTTTGGCCAAACCAGTTTAATTATTTGCTATGCCATGTTCAAGAATATACTAGGGGATTCCTGATGGTGATTCCCAGGTATATTTACATAATGTAAGATTGTTAAGAGACTTTTAAAATTATAAAATAAGTTTTGTTACTTAAGAACAATAATAAATTAATATTCATGTGCTCTAAATCAGATTCTAGATTTGGCAACCCTATTTGTAATGAAATGTTCTGGGAAACGCCCCCTATAATAACAAAGTAAGCTGTACTTTGTTTGACTTAACTGTTCTAATGTGGAAAAGGCAGATTGAATTTTATCTTAACTAATACTATAAAGCTGAAGAGTTTGTTTGTTTGAACACGCTAATCTCAGGAACTACTGGTCCGAATTGAAAAATTCTTTTTGTGTTGAATAGACCATTTATCGAGGAAGCTAGCATATATAACATCACGCTGCAACTATTAGGAGCTAAGAAATAATGTAAAATGTAAAAAAAAACGGGAAAAAAATAACTATTCCACGCGGATGAAGTCGCGAGCACAGCTAGTTAAAAATAAAAGCTAAACTAGTAACTAACTATAAACTACTAAACAATTAACTACTTCAATTGGTTAATGCACTTACCAAAACAAAGAAAGCACATCAATAATAATGCTATAAATCGATGTATTTTATTAGCAGGATGTCGCCAAGATGTCTGAGGCAGCAAACCTGCCCTGCTACCACTCGATTCTGGGTTGTCCATAATTCTTAAAAAAATAAGCCTTAATTTAGTGAAAAAAAATTAGTCTAGAGTTCTTCAATACATTTTTAGGTACCTACAGTAGTTAGGACACTAGGAAACTCATGACTAATCATTAAGACTTAATTTAAACACATAGTCTAGACTTCTTCAATATTTTTAGGTACAGTAGTGTTAGGACTAGTGTCCTAGTGGAAACTCTGATATACTCACTAGGAAACTCATAACTGTATCAAAGGTGGACTTAGTCTAAAAGTATATTTTAAATTCTGCTTAGATGTAGGTAGGAAGTGATCATGTTTAGGTAGATTCGATTTAAATTCTTTGTTTCAGAATTCATCAATATTGTGTTATGAATCATAAGGATTTATAGGAGTAGTAAGGTTTATCGCAAGATCTAATAATAAGTATCAATAAAGTTAAAATTTAAACTGTAATTGGAATAGAATAGAGGTCCAATCTATTTATTATTGTAAACGAAAACAATAGAAACGAAACTCACTTGGTCCTTTGCGCAAACGGTGACAAAACATAAAATAATACAAATGAACTAAACTATTTTTCTACAGATTTATTTAATATTTAACAAGATTATATACAAATGAAACAATGGATTTATTGTTCTACAAGCTTTACAAGCGAATGTTTTTCTTAATGTGACGTAAATGACGTTTTGGTGTGTTTTTTTTTAATAATCTTTCCGTCTTACCACGCCACTGTACAATTAGTATTTGAGCCAATCTGATGGAGAGTTTTTCGACATGTTTTTGTACGAACTATATAAACGACTAAGCTCTGTTTTTCATCATCATCATCAGCCACTGCTGGACATAGCATGCGAATGGTGATAGGTCGCTAGGATTTAAAGTCTCGTGGGTGAAATTTTCCATCCCCCATACTTTCTTGACAATCCTTCTTTCTTCTTGCTTCGGTGATACCATGGAAGTATTAAGTACTACGTACTTATTACTTCCTCTCATGCCAGCTTGTTCTATCTCTAGCCGAATGGGTGGTATGTATCATCGGTCGGACTGCTGGACCTTTTTTCTCCTACCTGTCAGTCCTGTCACCAACAACTTCTCTAGATTTTCATCGGCCTTTCTGGCAATGTGGGTAAAGAGCTGAAATTTCCTCCGCAGCAAGCCAGTTAATAATAATGTGGTGCTGAGCAGATAAAATTGATTCAATGCAGTCATGTGCTTTGTATAATTAATTAAAAGCACCAGCACATTTCAAATGCATCAACAACGTGCTGGCGGTTAGCTATTATGATGGTTCAGGTCTCCACACCGTAGACAGGGGCGGATAGTGAAATTGTGGTGTGTGGTGCCCTGGGCTGAAACTACTTAGGGGCTTACATAAGCAGTGGCGTAACTATACTGTGGGCACTGATATTCGCCCTCTTTGTAGAGACTTATAAAAAAAAACAAATATGTCAATCAAACGCTAAATTATGAGAGCGGGCTTTATGTCAACCATACACGTTATCGTTAACGGTTTACGGTCTATCGGAGAGGTCCACCTGTGCAGGTCGACCGGAACGTGTGTGGGAATCACAGTGGGAATAGACCTGTCTGTGCAATTCTTTATAACTGCGAAGGGGACGGCGTGTATGGCCGGCGTGTTCCGATTTCCCCCACGTGCCAAAAGATCCTTCTCGGTCTGTACAAGGGTCTTTTGGGCCACTGACAATGATTTTTATAATGGCTACTAAACGTAACTTTTGGACCACTTGGTCTTACCTACTAGTTTTATATAGGATCCTAATGTGTGCTGGATTCGCAGAGAGGAAACCTTTCACATCCACAATAGCCGTCAGAAAAAAAAAGATGAAAACTGAAAACCTGTTTCAGTATAAATGAAACAACTGCTCAACTAATAGTATTATAGGTACTATCGGGAAACGTGAAAGATTCGCTGCTAACCTAACGACATTCGTATACAAATTGTTATTGTTATAATTTGTTTTTTTACACTTTTATGAATAATCATAAATACGCACGTACCTACATATAAGTAGGTCGTAGTGGACCTACCTTTTATAATGCCCTTAAAAAAACTAAGCAACACCAAGGGAATTTAGGTGGCGACGATATTTCAGCCCACTAAGCTTAACTTAACAAATATTAAGTTCGATGGTAGGTAGGTACTAAGGTAATTACTGTTGAATCAAAGCGTTTGGTTTTATAATTGAATCGATGTATTTTATTTCTTTGCACGTGTAGTTGTAGTTTGAATAAAGTCGCATAACATGCATTTTTAAGATTGATAGGTTTGCTATGGTAGAGCTGACGGCGCGGCGTGGCGCGGGTCGGGCGCGCAGTGCGCAGCGCAGGGCGGGCGGGGTGCGGCGGGCGGGCGGCCGCTGGCGGTCGGGCGCGCAGTGCTCCTCGCGCAGGACCGGAGCGGTGTTCACTCGGCGGCGCGCCACGGCGCGACATGCCCAGCTGATGTTTATTTATACCGCGAGCTCGGTGGAGGGTGCGCGCGGGAGGCCCTCCCCTCCGCGGCACCACGGTTTCGCGTGATGCAGCCGAGCGAACTTGCCGACACCGCGCACGCCACTAGCGGAAACCCCCCGCAGCGTGGGCTTAACGGTGGCCGTTTCGACTTTGACGATGGTGGTACATATTGTGGCGGATGGGAGGACGGTAAAGCCCACGGCCATGGCGTTTGTACCGGGCCCAAAGGGCAAGGTGCTTATGCCGGATCCTGGCACTTCGGCTTCGAAGTTTCCGGTGTCTACACCTGGCCCAGGTGAGATAGTGACTTCGCCCGGGCCTCGCACATGCCCGAGCGCAAATCCGCGTCCGAAGCCGCTCCAAAAATAGGCTGCTATTAATAATTGAGTTCGGTGTTTCGCTAGAAAACGTGTGTAACGGCGGTGAAAGTGCCTCATGGCCTAATCTCGGCGAAAATATTCATATCGATCTGTGTATGATAACGCCACGTGATAACAATTTAGGTGCCTTCTGTATTCTGTAGAATGTACGTCAGTGGTTGTACCTACTCGAGGAGATACTAATTGCGGATGTAATGGAATTGAAAATAAAAAGTGTAATAAATAAATAGGTACTTAGGCAGTTTTCGAGGACAATTTCAGACACTAGTGTTCTAAACGCTTATTGACACAGTGGTCAAGATCATTTCGATCATATCAATAATGCAATGTTTATTATAATTGATAGCTACTCAATGGTCGTCAGCGGCAATTGTAGCTGTGAACAAATTTAAACGACTAGTTTACCAGGTATATAATGGAAAGTGAAATTGAAGGGATGACAGATTGTGATTCAAAACTGGAACATTGGGCCCAGATTCATCCAAACATCAAGAGATTTTACGACTTCTCAGAACTTCAACATGTTATTATTGCTAACGAACTGTTCCATTAGTCACCACATCAAACAGTAATAGTATCTTCATGAAGCATCAATTCACAAGTAACATAATTAGTCACTTTATCCTTTTACATTTGAGTAGGTACTAAATTGTACCGAAGAGTACTTATAGGTACAATATATTATAGTTCTATAGACAAAGCTCAGATGCAAAGGCACCTGATATTATAAACAATAATGAAAGGAAAAAAGAATAACTAAACATTACAAAATAAGTAACATTAGAAACAATTTATTCGTAATTATAAGTATTTAATAATTGTCAAAACTAAATAAACCTACTCTCTTAGTATTTGTACTTCTCAAGAGAGTATAAGTTCGATTTCTAATTGATTGTCTATTTTCGAATACAATTTGATCTTAATAACATGTATTGTCGACTGTACGAATACGACCACTTTCTTGTGCAAAGTATTACCTATAACTACTGTAGGGGTGAGGGGCTTCCGCTCTACCAACAGTCCGGTGATGATGACAAGGAAGGCTTGGCTATCATCGTAGTCATTTAGAACTATGGAAACCTATACATATCTAATGTCATATTACCTACATTTTATAAACATTATTAATCAATTCAATATTGTCTCATATTTCTTACGCCCTTATCATGAAGGCAGTGCCTGCTGATTTTCTATTTAAGAACTAGGGACACCCTACAATATTTTTAGTTATACTTAGGTAAATTGGCAATTATTTACGAATACTCGAGCCTCTAGTAATGGTAGAGTCTTCATAGGGGTGGTCTCCCCTGTATAGGGATGATAGAGAGCCTTGACCATCATCGTAGTTATTTAGGAAAAAAAGCTGGTAAAGTCAGGACCAAAAATGCTTCATGAGAACTTATATTTACTTTTTTTTATTACTATATTTCTTTATATTTTATTTGTATCTTGGAGTATATAAGTAGTATGCGTCTACATCTACATAATATTATGCTACTATAACATTAGGACGCGTCTTACTACACGTACTAACATTAAAGTATCCACCTTCTTTTAATTGTATACCTACATATCACAACACTATACCTTTCTACCACAACGATAAACCTATCGTCTTGCCTGACTGGTTATTAATTTGACTATGATGCTGCTGACCGTGCTGCTGGCTATTTCAGCCACAGTTATCCAAAAAACGGAGGAGATAATGATGTTAAGCAAGCAGTAACCGCTGCTCATGGAAATCAGTCCACGGGCACGCCTTTGCATACCATTAGGAAAAACTCTCTTTAAGCCACGTTTAAGGGGCAGCGCAGACGACAGACTATCCGTACTATCCGCACTTTTTTGCAATTATATGCAGTAACGCACACGACGCGCAAAAATCAGTCGCAGATATTTCACAGACTCAACGCACACGACACACATCTTCGATCATTCTGTCGGCAGACCTAGACGTTCTTTTTTAATGTCTCAGACGCAGACTCTATCGCACAAAAAGTGTGCCGTATGAGCTGCCCCTAAAGAAAGACATGTCGTAGCAATCAGGAAACATTAACAATAAAACATTCTTTGAAAAGGTAATTTTACCACAGAGGAACAAGCCGACCTGAAAGCAGGTACATTATCATCATCATCAGCCTTTCGCTGTCCACTGCTGGACATAGGCCTCTCCAAATATTCGCCTCTTTGATCAATCGTGGGCCTCGTTACCTCGTAGTTAGGTACCTATTTAATTATTTTCACTTACAAACGTGTAACTTTAAGAAAAACAAACTTTAAGGAGAGAATGAGTCATGACTGAATGACGCTTTTGACGTATTCCTTTACTGCACCTTAAATGAAATCTACAAATTCAAATCAATGGAGTACCTATTTGGCCCTTCCTTGTGCCCGTCTATGACACAACGAAGAGCTCAGGCTAAATTAAATTGGACACACACTTATAAATCTATCTAAGTAAGTAACTTATTTGAACTTTAAGAAAATAATATAGGTATCCATGTTCATAGCTAAATATGACGTTTCTGCTTTAACTACTTAACGATAAATACTTACCTAAATATAAAAATTTTCACTTTAATTTAATATGACTTATCTACATACTCAACTTGTTGTCTTGTCTAGCGGCGCTTATACTTACTGCTTACCTACCTATAGTGATAAAATGAAACAGTCCGCTCTTAGTAGGCAAGTAATCAGTGGGCAATCTGTGTTTTATGAAGTAGCATTTAATAGATCGATAGATTAAATGCTGTATGGCTCTGTCAGAATGCGACGCGCCGCCGTGCCAGGCCTTCCGGTTATATCTCACAGCAACGCCTGCTCCGTCCAACCCACTTTCATCAGGTCATTGCTCCATCTAAACGGGGGGCATCCCGACCGACATTCTATGACCTCTATTTCCTAAAGATTTCACCAATCCTCAGACTGAAAATTTAGCTTAGTTGGCAAATTAGGATAGGTACCTATCTATAGATAATATAATATTCGATCGAAGCGCCTTCCTCCGTTAGCCCTAATAATCAGCTAAAGACCCTATATTAATTAAACAAGCAAGTTAAAAAAATGTTCATAATTATGTGATCCGTACGTAGGTTTAAAGCTTTGACTGACGAATAACTAGACACAATAGAAAAACTGTTGTATATCGGTCACCGGTGACCGTTATGGCCCTCAGCATGTTAAGAAACAAAATGCTAACAGAAAATTGTATAAAAAATCCTTTGAAAGCTTTCAAATGACGAAAGCATGTAGGTATTATGAAAAAAGGTTCAGAGCCTATTCAATTCTAATAAACAAACCTTTCCTCTTTATATTCGTAATATAATAATAATATTACTTAGCATAGATATGGAAAAATAGATTGTATCCATGTTATTAAATATCTACTTGTGAGAGTAGGTACTGTAGTCACTATTAGATACGCATTATGTAAGTAACCCGAGATTGTGATTTACTACAATAATGAAACTGGATCCTACCGGATACATATTAGTTAGGTACATAATTAATATGATTATTACTTAGCTATATCTACTTATTCTTCGAAATAAACACAAGTCACGTCAGGATTAAAAAGCCAATTTTGTTTTTCTATTTGATCCAAAATCTACTGAACAGATAAGTAGGGATTTCAGGCACAGAGATAGAGCTTACGGTATTGTACTCTCTTGATTGTTCTCCATAAACTTTTAGGTTCCCGTGAGATTTTCTACAAGGAAGTTCCGGACAGGGTCAAATGTTGACGGACAGAAGCTACCTCTCTAGCTGATAGGTATATCACAAAATTCAATCATCACGTTAACGGCAGATTTTACCGGTGAATGTCGACATCTACCAATTTCCATGGTACCTCAATCTTGGAAATTTAAACACGACGTCCTGATGATTGTTTACAACAATAGACTGCACTCTCTAATTGCTTCACTGCCATAACAGTCTACACTACAATACAATGGACAGGTCAAGACGGGGGTAGGGTGTTTCAGTTCCTGCTATATAAATGACTCTTTGTAGTCAAAAGAAACAATTGTATATGCAGTATTGTGTACTATACAACCGTTATCTGATATAATTAATTAGATCTGGCTGGCTTAGCCGTTTCGTTTCTACAAAAAATATTGTATAACAGTAAACTAATGAACAGTGAATACACCTTACGCCAACGCAACAGTAGCTAAAAGAGCTTTGTAGTTAGTTTGTAGAGCTAGGCCCCGTAGAGTAAAAAGCTTGGCTCTACTGAGGGATGACTCATCATCATCTGAGCGTTACTGAGTAACTAAGCGGATGACTGAGTAACTTAATTTAGTCATTTCTTTTTTATGAGACCTATCATTGTACCAGTACACAATAAAACCAAAAATGAGTCCCTTTGGTGGTGCCATGTCTAACCGTTTAACTTTGTACCATTTTATAAGGATTCTCGTGTTGAGAAATATCCTTTTGAAAGTTTTTTTGCTTTCAATAACACTTTCAATAACAATGTTTATAGGGCTTCGAATTTATTCTGTAATAACATTAAAACTACTTTAACTTCTTTGAAGTAGGGAAATCACCATCATCATCAGCCCACATCAGTCCACTGCTGGACATAGGCCTCTCCCAAGGTTCGCCACTGTGCTCGATTTTGGGCTTCTCGCATCCAGCACTTGCCAGCCGTCCTGCGCAAATCGTCACTCCACCTGGCCTAAAGGCGTCCTACACTACGTTTGCCGAGACGCGGTCTCCACTCCAGAACTCGTTTACCCTAACGGTTATCGGTTCTGCGGCTGATGTGGCCCGCCCACTGCCACTTCAGCTTGCTGATCCGGTGAGCTATGTCGGTAACTTTGGTTCTCTGCCGGATCACCTCATTTCGGATCCGATCTCGCAGAGAGACGCCGAGCATAGCTCTTTCCATAGCTCGCTGAGCGACCTTCAACTTGTGGACTAGCCGTACCGTGAGTGTCCACGTTTCGGCTCCGTATATCATAACCGGTAGAACGCACTGATCGAAGACTTTCGTCTTTAGGCACTGTGGGATCGACGATGTGAAGACTCGACGAAGTTTCCCAAACGCTGCCCAGCCTAGCTGAATTCTCCTATTTATCTCGTCCTCAAAGTTGTTTCCACCCAACTGCAATGTCTGCCCGAGGTATAAATATTTTTGAACAACTTCGAGGACGGCGCCGTGCACTGCAATCGGTTCCGGTAGAACATGTTCATTGAACATGACCTTGGTTTTATTCAAGTTCATCCGTAGGCCGGTGCGCACAGAGGAGTCAGCCAGTTCATTCAGCATCTGTTGTAGGTCCTTCGGCGATTCTGCCATTATGACGATGTCGTCTGCAAATCGCAAATGAGAGATGTATTCGCCATTTATGTTGATGCCACGTCCTTTCCAGTTCAGCGTGTTGAACATATCCTCCATTGCATTAGTGAACAATTTTGGGGATATAACATCCCCTTGTCGCACACCTCGGTGCAACGGTATAGGCCTTGTTTGCTGATTCTGTCTGTCTTCTTAGTCTTACTTGGACGAACATGGTGGCGGCTTCATAGAGACATCACATCACTTGGATGTATCGCCAATCTACTTGGCATCGCTGCAGGGACTCCAGAACCGACCAGATTTCAACCGAGTCAAAGGCCTTCTCATAGTCCACGAATGCTAGACACAGGGGCTGATTATACTCTTCGGTCTTCTGTATAATCTGCCGCACTGTGTGGATGTGGTCTATGGTGCCGTTTCCGCTCCGAAACCCAGCCTGTTCCGGCGGTTGGGATTCGTCGAGTCTTCGCGCAAGACGGTTCGTAACCACTTTTGAAAACAGCTTATGGACGTGGCTTAGAAGGGAAATGGGTCTATAGTTCTTCAATAGAGTCTTGTTTCCCTTTTTGAAGAACAGGACAACCACACTCCTAGTCCACGCCTCCGGAGTTCTCCCTTCCAAAAGGACAGCATTAAAAAGCTTCTGGAGCTCCCTCAATACGGCTCTACCTCCAGCTCTCATCAGCTCTGTTGTAACGCCATCCTCTCAAGGGGCTTTTCCATTTTTAAGCTGCCTCAGAGCTATCTCGATTTCGTCAATATGATCGATGAAATGGCGTGTTAATGTGGCTCTAGTATCCTCATTTTCGGGATCAGGTTGAGATGCATTCGAAGCGTATAACCGGCCGTAGAAGTCTTCTACCTCCGAGAGAACCGCCGGCTTGGAGGCAACGACTTCTCCACTTGCTGTGGTCAGCTTAGTCAGGTGGCTTCTTCCAAGAGATTGTACAAACACCTTTGACCTCCGATTTTGCTCAATAGCTCTTTCGATCGAAATATATGAATCGAAGTAGGGAAATATTTTATTTAAATTTCTCTTTTATGAAAACATATAATAACCTTAAACTGCATTTATTCTTTGGCGTAGCTTAGGATCTTTATCTGTAATACAATGTTATTGCAATATGGAGCGATTGCTACCTGACTTGGGGTCAGTTATGATGATGACAAGACTATTTGTAAGTATGTATTTCATTGCTTTCAAATCTCTACTTAATCCTAACAAATAAGGTTAAGGTATAATATTATACTTATGTAAGGGCAATGAATCGGTACCGCACCTATTAGAAATGAAGAAGTACTTGACTGGATCGATGGCTCATTTGATAGTGACCTCTGCCATTTGACCCAAGGGTCCTGGGTTCCATTCCCGCACTGTACAAATATGTGTGTTTATGAACATGTCTGTTTGTATTGGTATAGGTGTTTACTGTGTATAAAATGTATTTATTTACAAAAAAAAGAATATAATCGCCACGCAGAAGCGCGCCCCTACGATCGCACCCGCCTGGGTTGGCGATCGTAGGGGGCAGCTTCTCAATCCGGCGATGCTTCTGCCGTCACCGGTCTGTAGTATTTACCTACGCCTTCAATTATTATTTTTAACCGACTTCGAAAAAAGGAGGAGGTTCTCAATTCATCTGTATGTATAATTTTTTTTTTTTTTTTATGTTTGTTCACCGATATTTCCGTCAATTATGGATGGATTTCAAAAATTTTTCGACAGTTCGACAGAGGACACTTTCGAGGTGGTCCCATTATCACCAAGTGAGGGTCTGATGATGGGATCCTGGAGAAATTGAGGGCAACAACCGAAAATTGTATGCTCATATGGTGTTTTTGTTACGTAATCATATTTTACTCAGGTATATGCTTCCGGGCGTCAACATCTGGTGCTGATGATGATGCCACAGAACTCCTTAACGGTTAGGAGTTAGGGGACAGTACTGCCATTGGTCGATAGAAACTAGGTAGTAGTATGTACTTATGCAGGGCTAATAAGGCAGGTGATTTGATAAGTGATTTGCTTGATTATAGATCGCAATAGTCCTCACTTGACTTAAAGCAAAATTTTTCATTCCCAAGTAAAACTCTTAAGGATATTAATTAGCCTTTATTCAATTTCACAGCACACCAACGAAACTAAAAATCGGGAAATAAAATTATTTTTAAAAAAAAATTAAACCGACTTCAAAAAAAACACAAACGATCAAAACTAAAAAGCGATAAATAACGTAAGTAAATATCCTTAATACATATTATATGTATAACTATAATTATTTAAATATTACAATTATCACTTATTTTTGAAGTCGGTGCCAGGCAAACAAATAAATGTATATGTCGGAATTTAAGGTTCATTTTAGACATCAGAAGTAAAGCTGTAGGTACTTTTAGCTATATAAGAAATAACTTAATGAGTTGTCAAGATGCCACTATATAGAACACTGTGCCTATATAGCACAGTTTATATGAGAAATGGTATAAAGTATATAGATTAGAAGAGTCACCAATTAAATAAGCTACTTTATAATTGATATGCCTGTATATAGCAATAGTAAGCTAGTATATAGGCCTGTATATAGTAGTAGTAAGCTAGTATATAAGCCTAGCATAGAATAAGCCAGTATATAGTAATAGTAACCCAGTATATAGTAATAGTACGCTAGTATATAAGCCCGCACATAATAAGCTACTACATAAGCCAGTATATAATAAGCTAGTATATAAGCCAGTATATAATAGCCTAGTACATAAGCCTGTACATAATAACCCAGTATATAAGCCAGCACATAAGCCAGTAGTACATAGTACATGGACACTAATTAAGACAATATCTCAATTAGGTAGGTTCGGTTCCAGTAGTAGACTACTGGTCCGTTCACCCAGACGCATTCATTGGAAATGCGTGCCGACTGAGAGCTGCAGCGCCTTTTATAGGCGAGCGCACGCCGAGTGGGGCGTGCATAGTGGGGCACGGTGACGTCACAGTGCACGTGCCGTTAACGCGCTTACAGCGCTGTCTAACTTCGCTGCCGTCACGGCCATTCTGACAATCGCTCGTCCTCGAGCGCCAATGTCTTATCTATGAAACAGAAGAAACCTTATAACATTGCACTTGAACAAATTGAAATTTCACAATTACATAAATATGGTCTTTACACAGTAACCCAGACCCAACTCCTTCATGCTGGTCTAGACGGTCACTCACTTAAGTGCACCGTCCCTACAGCCAATTCCGTGCTGGACTAGACCGTCATCCACAACAGCAGATGAGGCCCCTACAGCCAATTCCGTGCTGGACTAGACCGTCATCCACAACAGCAGATGAGGCCCCTACAGCCAATTCCGTGCTGGACTAGACCGACATCCACAAAAGCAGATGAGGCCCCTACAGCCAATTCCGTGCTGGACTAGACCGACATCCACAAAAGCAGATGAGGCCCCTACAGCCAATCCTGTGCTGGACTAGACCGACATCCACAAAAGCAGATGAGGCCCCTACAGCCAATTCCCTGCTGGACTAGACCGACATCCACAAAAGCAGATGAGGCCCCTACAGCTAAACACCGTGCTGGACTAGACCGTCGTCCACAAAAGCGGACGAGGTCCCTACAGCCATCCCATTGGGTAGATCTCAGACCACTTAAGTATCCAAAGAATCGCAAACAGATAAAGTTTCTTCTGAATCTAGACACACAGTGTCTACACAATCAAGCGACAATGTTTTAGAACTACATTAACAGACTCCGCAAAGGGAGGAGGCTCCCAACTCGACCGCATGCATAGGTATATCTTTCGGTTTTTTTTTTTCTCTTTTTTTTTCTTTTTGGTTCTCTTTTTTTTTACTACAACTACTTGAATTATTATCAGATACAATACCTGCCGTCACGGACCATTAGTCATTATCATCGTCACTATAATTTTAATTTTTATCTAAAACACTTATTTAGTCAGACCGAAACCGAAATTTCGCCGAAACCCGATTTTTACCTAAAAACCGAACCTTCGGTTGGACACTAGTACTAATGATTTTAAATGAATTGAATATTTTTTTAACTAACTTTGATATCTCTATAATAAATACGAAATCTCCTTGTGGAAATGGCTATACCTTTGACTTTCCTCCATTAATTCATAAGGTGTCATAGGTTGCCAGAAAACTAATAATTTCAGATGCAGATAAAACGGGCGCCTCAACATTACCTATGTCTATCTACTATAGATGAACCAGGCGAAACACTAGCTAGATTTAGTAGGTTCCCCTGGATTTCGAACATCTATATCTACACCAATATTAAAAAGAGGAAATATTTTTACACCCCTGCATGTAATGAACAAACCAAAAAGCAGCGGACCGATCCCAACAATTCCCTCTCCATTATAAAGCCGAATCATCACCGACTAACATAGGCTATATTTTAGCCCAAAAATGCTTAACCGAAACACCCGAAGCGAAGCGAGGGCTGGTCGCCAGTTAGTATATAGGTGAAAGCCCAGTAATTCAAGATCGTGTATAATTAAGGGCTAACAAACGGGAACGAACTTTCTCTAATTTTTTGAAGCTAAACTGATAAAGCATAATTGATAAAATATTCTCATCTACAATTAAAGATTAATAAGGGAATATCTATATGGTCTCCTTTGCACTGTCTTATAAAGGTTAATCAGATCTATTTAACTCTACTGTTTTAATTAGAGTAGTAGGCAGAGTATCACTGACAGTATTTTAACATTCCTAATAAATAAGTATTAATCGATTCAGATATTTTAATTATTATGAGCAGCAATTTTTTTTAAACTGTCCAAAAATTAAAAAGTCCTTTACATATTTCTACAAGAATATCATGTGGCCAGAGATATCGTTCCAACAAGGCAGTGTCTCTTAGGCGACCATCGGGCTGTCCATGAAAGTAATTTCTTTTGGAAAATAATAAAAATAAAATAGTCCATCTCCACAAGTAGACTCACCAGTAATACCTTTGCAAGTCACGTATTAACTATAGTTTATTTATTTAATCTTTATTACACAATTACAACAGTGTACAAAAGGCGGACCCAATGCCGCACAGGCACTCTCCACCAGTAAACCATTGGGCTAAGCAGAAATAAAATAGTACCGTACTTTTGACAGAGTTGTCACCTATGCCTACCATAATGATAGGATCATACGACTTTTTGCCAATAACTAAATGTGAAGCCAGAATCAAGAACAAAAGGATATTTCATACTACTACAGTCCATTACATTTATTCTCTTTAAAATATTAAAAGAAACTTGATCTGAAGTGGGTGGGGCTAGTCCCACTTCTGATGTCGGAATTTAAGGATTCATTTTTAGACATCAGAAGTAAAGCTGTAGGTACTTTTAGCTATATAAGAAATAACTTAATGAGTTGTCAAGATGCCACTATATAGAACACTGTGCCTATATAGCACAGTTTATATGAGAAATGGTATAAAGTATATAGATTAGAAGAGTCACCAATTAAATAAGCTACTTTATAATTGATATGCCTGTATATAGCAATAGTAAGCTAGTATATAGGCCTGTATATAGTAGTAGTAAGCTAGTATATAAGCCTAGCATAGAATAAGCCAGTATATAGTAATAGTAACCCAGTATATAGTAATAGTACGCTAGTATATAAGCCCGCACATAATAAGCTACTACATAAGCCAGTATATAATAAGCTAGTATATAAGCCAGTATATAATAGCCTAGTACATAAGCCTGTACATAATAACCCAGTATATAAGCCAGCACATAAGCCAGTAGTACATAGTACATGGACACTAATTAAGACAATATCTCAATTAGGTAGGTTCGGTTCCAGTAGTAGACTACTGGTCCGTTCACCCAGACGCATTCATTGGAAATGCGTGCCGACTGAGAGCTGCAGCGCCTTTTATAGGCGAGCGCACGCCGAGTGGGGCGTGCATAGTGGGGCACGGTGACGTCACAGTGCACGTGCCGTTAACGCGCTTACAGCGCTGTCTAACTTCGCTGCCGTCATATATGTCGTGTGGCTTTGTCGGCCGCGCGCGTCCTACAACAACAGTCTACGTAAGGTACCTAGAGGCTGGCACCGACTCCAAAAATAAGTGATAATTGTAATATTAAAAAAAAAATTATAGTTATACATATAATATGTATTAAGGATATTTACTTACGTTATTTATCGCTTATTAGTTTTGGTCGTTTGTGTTTTTTTTTGAAGACGGTTTAATTTTTTTTTTTTAATATTTTTTTTAAATTTAAATTATGGTGTTTATACCGCCACCAGTCGGTCGCCAGCGCCTCGTTTGTTATTCGGCAGGATGGGTTGGCTTGGAGCGAAAAGATGATAGGCCGCTCCCTCACATCCCTTCGTTATTTATTTACTTACCTACAAAAACTATGGATGATGTGTACCTAATATACAATAAGTATACTTACCTAACACAATTGATTGTACCGACCTGCATGTTTTGTAAAGATATTTTCATTAGTCCGAACCTGTGGTAAATTTGCTCGTAGGAAAACCCTCAGGATTTCCTGCACGTGTCATTGCACGATAACCAAAGACTAGGCTAAAGGACTGAAAACGGGCAACAACGTCACTTTTTCTAATAAAGAGTCTCCAAATAATATTTCGTATTTTGTATTAAGTTGTGTGTACGTACAGGTTCAAATAATACGTAATCGTAACCGAAATAATGCCTACCCTCGTTTTTCCTGGCTACGGGCCTGAAATTTCTTGAACCCAAAGAATGACAGACAGTAAAAGTAGTCTATTTACCTATGCACATAAATCAAACGCGTGTGATTGGAAAGGTCGCGAAGAGGACTTTATGTTTATTAATATCATATTATAACAAAAAAAATCACAATAATATAAATGTACAAATGGATTTTTGTTAGATTCTCTAGAAAATAACGTTATATTTTTTGTACTTAAATAAATGTAAAAAATCTGCTAATGTGGCTTCTCTGTCTGAGGACTTTTATATCTCCGCTGAAAATAATCATTAGTTATAAATGTATTCTGAAAACGTGTGCTTATAAAGCTCATCAGTGACGCTTTATCTTCACAGAAAACATTAATTAATTTACGTTTTTTAACCGCATCGGGGTTACTCACAAACTCACAATGCCTACGTCCGCTCGGATTCAGAAAGTTTCTCGTTCGTTCAGATTAATTTCGAATGAACGTGCAAAAAAGCGTACCTAAGTTCGGAACTATGAGTAGCCCCGGTGTAACCGTATTATCGAAATACTAAAATTAATCCTATGTCACTTCTCAAGAATGTGCACGTATCTGTGTAGGTATGCGACTTTTCATTAGAAAGATTTATAAAAATCGGTCGAGTAGGTAGTACCTACTAAAAGCTAGATATTTGTAACAAATAACCAATCTCTTAAAGATATAGGATGTTACAAAGAACGTTACGTTACAAAAAAAGATACAACAGAAGAAAATACGAAAATATATATAAGAGCTATATAATATAAAATGTTCAAACAAAAATAATGCCCATTAGACCTCACACAAGGATAATCGTGAGTCTTTTATCAAAAGAGCTAATGTATGTACCCAAGTAGGTAGATGTTTACAATATTGTTGTCATATTATCTGTTAAGCACCATCCATCACAACTCAGATGAACATTATATTCAGTCGTTGGTTATCGGGATAGGTACACTGTTGTGGCCTTGACCTGAATATTCCCAAGGGTAAAATCCGTGCGTCTGCACTGAAATGCGGCTCATACAGAATCATTATGTTTTATTTAATAACCTTATACCTACACTCGTAGTACATTATAATATCTAAATCATACAAAGCCGATTTTGTACAAACGCTTTTAAATCGATAACGGCTTATCATGGATTTATAGTAGTTGGATTAGTCTCCATCCCGAATGGCGAATAAAAAAACGGGAAGGTAGACTGTAATGGGAACTTGAACGGGGAGGAGATGGGGAACGCAACCTGGGATGTTTGTTTGTATTGGTCTGGGTGTTTTCTATGTATAATATGTATTTAAATGTATAATACAAAAACATATTTAAGTAAGTTTATCAGTTGTCTAGTATGCATAGTACAAGCTTCGGCTTAGTTTGGGGCTAGATGGCTATGAGTGGCACAGCCTGGTACCTATGTCTTGGGTTATTTATTTATTAACAACAATAAGTATAACATATCCTCGTGCAAAAATGATATGCTCAATGGTCATAATATCCTCGTGCACTTCGTTTCGACTTCTATTATCTATGTAGTTACTATAAAAAATATATACCTAGTAAGTATAATAATGTTTCACACCCGCGCTCTGCTTGAGTTGTGCTCTTGAAATGTTTACCTACCTATGGATACCCACCTACAAATCTTTTAAATCACAGACACGCACAGACAGTGGCGTAACTAAGGGGCTAAGCGGGGTAGAGCCCGGAGCCCTCATGGTCCGGGAGCCCTCGAATCCTTACCAGAAATCTGGAGCGAACTGAAATTTTTAGGTGCCCTGCAATGCACAAAAAGAGCTTTTAATAAAGTAGCTCAGCATTTTTAATGCATATTTTATATTTTCATTTAATAAAGGCTAATTAATTTATACAGCAATGTGGCCAAATTCTTTGATTTGCCTCAAAGCCCCTGGTTAACTACTTATAGCTACGATACTGCGCACATACACGTTCTCTGCTATTCAGAAGAAGGTTTTACCTACTTTCGACGGTGGTAGTGACACCACCCGCACTTCGATTCTACTAGTTAAATAGTCCACTTTAAGAAAAAGGATTTGCGTCATAAGATACACGCATACATTCACGAATACTGTATGGCGACATCTATGCCATTGTACTCGTAGATACCGAATAGAGCTACGTGTACCAAGGTTGTGGTTTCAGATCTGATAAAATTGCCTGATGTGTTATCTGGCAGATAATGGTCACAAAACTTGTGGTCTCTAAAATTGGTACTCATAGAGAAACGGACTCTACATTTTTTATTAATCCAAACATCACAATAACAAATAGACATCTTAGTAAATATTTGTAAGCCAAAATATATTATAAACATTGCTCTAAACATTGCTCTAATCCCAAAGTAAGTAGCTTAAGCACTTGTGTTATGGGTATCGGAACAACGAAGGTAACACAAATAAATACAAATATAAACACCCAGACACGGAACAAACACAAATGCTCATCACACGAATGTTTGTCCCGGGTGGGAATCATACCCATTATGATTATGACTATAAAGGTTAATAATAGAGCCATACTTGGCTAAATTAAATGCATGTACCTGTACCTTATGTCGGTAATCCAATAAATAAATGTGTATAGACTATTAAATACCTACATATGTTTGATGAAATAAAAAATTGTGATGTATATTTCTTACAAACTGGTCAGTAGGTAATGAGACAATACGGATGATGACAAGGTATGAAAATGAAGAAAATAATTAGTCCGTCTCTTAGATAATAAAAAAATATAAGACCCGTATTTTTTGTTTTGTCGAAATAACAAGAAAATACTTAGATATAGCGCATTAAAGTTACGGAGTGGGGGCTAACTACGTCACGTTAGAGTATATTTTGTACTCTAACGTGACGTCATGTGACATTTAAAATCAATGTATCTTCGTAAGTTTTTAAACAAGAGGCAAAATAAAAAATACGTATCCAATATTTTTCATTAATCTATCTGATGGACATTAAATTATTTTTTAGTCATCATCCCAATTTAAACAGATGCCTAGAGGCTGCCGAGGCATGTAATATGTATTAATCTTACCTATACCTATGTCGATGATGAGTTGGTTCTGGTCGATTTCCAGTGAGTAATATAGGTGATATCAATATGTAGATGTAGGCTCGTAGCAACTGTGTAGTGTAGGTAGATACTGTACATATAGCTATATTGTTATAATATTTTGAGATACAAATGTCTTATTATGGTGTAAGCATTGCACACCTGGCTTTTATTGACTGCCCAATGCGCAATAGCAAAATGATATTCCTTTTGATCACACTTATTAAATTATCAAAAACATCTAGTAAATTATTAATATTAAAATGACTACCATGCAGGCAAGACGGCGGTGTCATCATCACCGGGCTGTTGGGAGAGCGGAATCTTCTTTTTAGATATAGTTGTTTGATGATCAGGCTGATATTTTACTGTTCTCTACCTGCCTTACGGCCGTATTCACAAACGTTACTATGCGACGCGCGGACGCACAGTACCCAAAATCCTATAAGTTTTTGGGAGTCTTCTCCAACAGTCGATTGTTCCATGCGCGGCGCATAGTAACGTTTGTGAATACGGCCGTTAATCATTCATCATTGGAAATAATTGTATTTACTTGTATGCTATTCTCAAAACTATGAAAAATTATATTTGAAAAAATAAAATTCAAATTATTACCTTGTTACTAGTTACAACTAGTGAATCTGCATACTTTGCCGCTAATAAAACAAAAAATAAAACCATTGTCAACCTAAAATTAACAAGTGAATTGTAAAGTATGCATTGAACAGTGATCATCAAACTATACCTACAACATACCCAGTTAGCGTAAAAATCCTGGATATTTACACGACAATCGAGTAGTAAAATAAAAGAATATAGCAAAGTGCGTTAAAGGTTCACGTCCCGCCCTTGTCGCCAAGGCCGCTCCTCGGTACAGCTAAAGTCCGCTGGTTTGTTTTACTTGTAATATTCAGTTACGGCACCGCAGAACGTCTAACGCGATATAAATAGAGGTTAGACTCGAGTTGTTACACGCGTACTCATGTGCAGAACAAGCCGTTCCATTATCTTACGGCGACTATAAAAATTTAAAGGAATTCCAATTGAGATGTAGGTATAGGTATACCAGTATACCAGTACGTATTGTTACTTCTCCATTTATATTATCTGATTTCTAACTAACATAATAAGCAGATACATAGTAGGTGTACCTCCTACCTATATTTATGCATAATGTATAATTTACATGCGTAAAAATTGTATCAATCCGTGAGTTTCTCAACAAAATAGATTAACCTTATCCTACTGATAAAACAATTTATTAATTATAAATCATGCTTCGCCCCCGAGAAATATTGAAAAACCTTATCCTTTTCCAAATTCAAATATAACATATAATAATAAAATGAGGGTATTGAATCTGGTTCTCAAGCGTTCTTTAATTTTATGCTCGATATTGTCGACAATCATAACTCACACATGCTCATAACACCACCTACTAAGCCTACTTACTACCCACCTACACGATCTAACTAAGTTGTTAAAGCCATGAAAAGGAGCAGTTATGCGTCATATTTTGTGAATTCTACTTAGAAATGCCTACTTATTAACTACCCGTGATATACTCGTACTTTAGAAGGTTCGCAAAATGTGTGCTAGCTTTAGTGCAAACTTTCGAAACGTCCCTACATTTTGATGAAGTCGTAATCACTTACCTATTAGAAATCGCTGTTTACTTAACTATGTAGTATTACGAGTGGTACTTTATTAATACTAAATACACAAAATCAAGTTTATAACCCAGGTGTCCCGTACCCAGGGCCCTGATGTATGCGTAAATTCATATTCATGTGAACCTCATAAGTTATTTAAAAAATTCTTGAATCTTAAACTATATACGGCCATGTATGTATATGATTTATATGCTTACATATATTTAGTGGGTGCATTGACCTAGCGGTTTTGTGGTGTTTCAGTGGCAGTTCGTTTGAGGGCCAATGGCAAAACGGCAAGAGGCACGGGCTGGGCGTGGAGACGCGCGACCGCTGGCTGTACCGCGGCGAGTGGACGCAGGGCTACAAGGGCCGCTACGGCGTGCGCCAGAGCACCACCAGCAACGCCAAGTACGAGGGCACGTGGGCCAACGGACTCCAAGACGGATACGGCTCAGAAACATACGCCGATGGCGGTCAGTATTATCTAACTTCTTTCATTGCCAACTCACGAAATCCCGACGAAAATACATACGTTTACATGGCCATGGCATTCTTAACTGAATCACCAACAGGGAATGCGTCATTATTTTTAATTCAACAATGAAATTATTGCCATGTGGTTATGGATTTTTTTCGTAGGAATAATGCATTAAAAAAAATTGCCACATGGAAATGCACGAGGACTACGCAATTCTCACCTATTGACCCAGATTACTGTTGCGTGAACTAGGAAGGAGCTCCATTTGCTTATGCAATGTTTACAGTGAAAATATAATTTACGTGTAAACAGAACGGCACACACGGTCACGACTTCAGTAAAATTCCATAGAGCTACCACAAAGACAAACGACAGAAAAATGTAGAGATCGGTTTATTTCGGTTGATATGCTACTACAGCAAGATAAATCGGTCTATTGTGTTTGTAATTTAGGCAATTTCGTTATCGTGCCAACTGACAATGTGTCTAGAGACCAATTAGGATTTATTCAGCCTTGAAACTAGCCCGAAAATCGACGCTACATGTTATAATTCCGTGACTACGGTTGTTGTAAAAGCACGAAACCTACGTCACACAAACTCTCGGCATCAATATATTGAGTCATAACGACATTGTGATTCGTCATCTACATAATAATATCGTGAATGCACCCATATTTTCCTGAAAACATGCTCAAAATTGCTTACGTAGGTGAGCCACATTTAGTTCGGCAGACATAAAACAGTTATCTAGTACGGAATAGTTCATTCATCGCGTGTTCGCACCGCGGTAGTCAGCAGCGTCGTCAAATATTCACCAGCACTCCGTAAACGGCACAGCTCAAGTACTACAGCCCAACGTTTTGGACGGGTAGTCATCAAACAACACATTGTACGCAGTTGTCTGCGGGCGTGCGTATCTACTCTACATCCTATTTCATCCATTTACTTATGAATCAATTCTTATTCTGGGTGCACATTCGGAAATGTTGTTCCAGATAAAGCGTACAGTAAGCTTTTTCAATAGTTTAACATCTGAATGGGTGGTGCGCCGCCTCCACACGGGCAGGAGCCACCGCCCCGCGGCTCGCGGCGAGCGCGGTCTCCGATCGCGGCCCTCGGTAGTTAAATATAGCGACGCAGGCACGCCCGCCGTGCCGCCGCCTCAGCACACAATCATCTCGACTACTCATTTTATACTACTGTACTACAAAAAAAGTATCTGTAATTTCAAAAACTAAACGCATTTCTGGCAACGTATTCAGACCGTAGCTATATATTTAGTTAGGTATATTGACCTCGGAAAAACGAACCTTACAATATACATTTTGGATAATTAAGTAGGTACGACTTAGTCAAACGTTATTGGAAAACATGATAAGAAAGACGAACTTAATGCTTTCACTGCCAAGCTAATCTTTCTCCTTAATGCTACGAGTATTCAACCTTTAGGTCATACAGGGAGAGAAGATAAATATATTCGTGAGGCAACTGAAATCGATTACTGAATAGTTATAATACGAGTATCTCGTCGTTCAATAATACACACACACACTTTAAGTACTTACCTCTACGTACTGGATTGGGTAAACCATTTAGACTATCCCACTTCTAAAATTAACAACTTGGGTAGGTTTGATTACATTGTTAGTTGTTAGCTTCTTAGTTTCGTTACAAATGAACTCAATAAAAGCAAGTTAAAAATAACATGCTCTACTATCACCATGTCCGCGACCCACCGTGCATAAGTTATTTAGTGGTTATTTCCGTACTTAGCCCTACCCACTATTTGAATATAGTGTGTAGGGCTAAGTAGTGGCAGTTGCGGTGACGTTTTTGTTTATATTGGCTCAGCATAGTGACTTCCTTTTGCCTGATGGAAAGCTAAGAGGAAACCCAAATCGCTCTGACAACGGGCGGGTAACGTCAGTTACCACACCTCACGCTTCGTTTAAAGGATCCCATACTGTAAGAAGGACGTAACACGTGTGCTGGCAGATAATTCCACTTTTTAATAGTAGGAGTTACAATTAGAAAGAGATTAGGGTTGGTTTAAGAATTGTTCGAAACTTTAGAGCGTTCCCTGCATTTGTATTAAAAAAAACTGTATTTCGGCACATTTTGATCACCTGGATCTCCATTCAGGGCTTTCACATTGAATTTTTGTAGGTAAAATAATTTATTTATTTAATCTTTATTGCACATAAAAAATGTATATGTCACCGGAAAATAGCAAGAATCGTAAATTGATCAATTTCCTAGGTAGTTGATTAACTTTCGGAATATAACAAACGGTAGTTGAAATGTATTATTTAACGCAATGGATTTCAGTTAGTTGATCAATTTACGGTAGCCTGACAGTCATTTAGTAATTTACGATTTTGACACAAGTAAAATCGTCCTCAAATGGGCCAATCGTTGCTCAATGTACTATTTAACGGTGCACTATTACCCGTAAATTAATACACTGTTCCCTGATTGGTTGCCGGGATAACGCCACGTGAGCCATTGAACCAATCACCGTTCACCTCACCTTCGTCGGATGATTTTACGGCAAGACCCCGTAAAATGATCAATTTACTAAAATACATACGTTAAATAATACATTTCAACTGCCGTTTATTATTTTCCGGAAGTTAATCAACTACCTAGGAAATTGATCAACTTACGATTCTTGCTATTTTCCGGTGACATATATAAGACTTAACGCTGCATAGGCATACTCTACCAGTCAATCAATCAATAGTGTTCTTAGGAATAGGACTACGTTTATCAATGAAACTATAGCTGTTTAATTAATAGGAATTTATAATTGGTCACGTCAGAGTGCCGTAACTAATTTTCGTGTGGGTGGGTAGGCGTCGTTGGTTTGAGTAGATCCATAATAATCTTCAAATGGCAGTCTGATGTAGACGATTACCGCTTGTATAGGTTCAGAATTCTCACAATTTCAATATTTTTTATACTTATATTATTTAGCGGCTGTATTTATTCGATGGGGTTCGGCAATCCATACGGACAGATTTACCATTGTATACCCATCAACTAAACTGCTAAACCAAATAGCCAATGATAAAAGGCGCATAACACAACACAGGCATGGTAAACTTTTGGTGCCTACGAACAAATCTTCGATCAAAGAGTCTATACTTAAGTAAAACAGAAGTAAAGTTTTCAATCAGTGTGTCTTGCTAGTTTTGGACTATAAAATCCGCAGAAAATCCAGCTATACCTACCTATTAGGAATAACACTGCTCGGTCCGGTGTCAAACCAATACATTCGAATGAAAACCAATGATGTAAGGGAGCGACCTATCACCTTTTCGCTTCAAGCCATCCTCACGTGCCCGTGGTGCATCCTGCCGAAGAACAAACGAGGCTCTGGCAAACCGAATTGTGGCGGTAAAACCATCACGATAGAAAGCGTAGCTAAATACCACAGGCCGATGACGGGCAGCAGCGTCACCGGAACGAGAAGCTACGCCCTGCGATCGCCAACCCGCCTGCCCAGCGTGGCGATTATGGCTATATCCTCCAGAAGTTTGCCCTAGGGGGAAGAACTGGAGAGGCCTATGTCCAGCAGTGGACTGCAATAGGCTGATGATGATGAAAACCAAAGTCAAGTTTGTCGTAATTCATACAATCAAAACGCAAAAGTGGGTGTGGGCAGAACACGTGGGTAAAATATCTGAGAATCAGTAGACCAGAAAAGTCATGGAAAAGACGAGGTAAGTAGAGGCTGCACAGCATTGAGCTACAATGCCACAATTAGCCGGAAGTGGCAAAGGAAAATATAGAGAAAGCCTAGGCCTAGCCTATCTATAAATTGAAAAATATGTGTGTGAAGATGCACAAGTTCATCGATGTTTTATTTACACTATCTATACAGTTTCACTGTTCTATCTTGACCGGCACAGCGGCCCGGCTCATTGACCTCTTGACCGCCTTATATGTGATATTGTCTGATATTTATTTCATGCATGCCATCCATTTAATTGATTTTAACAGTCTAGGAAAAATAGAAGAATATGAAATACCGTATGAAATTGTTTAAAAAATGGCATGGTAATTAGACCATGCCATATTTTTTCTTTAGGTCATTAATATAACCGCCTCATGGCTGATAATAACCATACAGTCCCTCAATCGGTGTACTTTCCCACGGCGCAAAACTGGGTACTGTTAATTAGGTTTTTCATTTGAATATTTTTCGAATCAATTGTTCTTAAAAATGTTTTTCAAAAGATTTTAAAATCAGTCTTTTTTATTGATCACTTGACTACTGTGCTTGACTAGAATTCTAACCATTCTACTAGTAAGCCTACCCCTATAAGCGAAACCTCTTTTTGGTAAACGATCCTTATTTAGTAGTTTTGAGTCCGCCTCTGAAAATTAATCGCTATCTGAATTTTGGGCTAAAAAGCAGTAGGTAGTTTTTGAGCTTATCTGAAATGAATTTTTGAGTATAATATTTAATCACATATTGTGACACTGCACCTTCCAGGTACATACCAAGGACAATGGATGCGGGGGCTGCGGCACGGGTACGGCGTGCGGACGTCGGCGCCGTTCGGGCTGGCGTCGCACTACCGGGGCGGCGCCCGCGGCCACCGCGGCTCGCAGTCCTCGCTGGCGGACGCGGCGGGCACGCCGGACCCGTCCGAGCGGCGCACCACCCGCATGGACGACGCGCGCGGCGGGTTCGTGCTCACGGCCAGCTCCGACGAGCCGGGCCGGCGCGGTTCGCTCGTCGAAAAGCCTAAGAAGGGGCTGCTCTCAGTAAGTTACACAATCACCCATGCCACACTGGGCCACATATCGCCATCCAGCCCCAAACTAAACCGAAGCTTGCACTATGGGCACTAGACAACTGATAAACTTACTTAGATTTTTTACACGTTTTTTTTGTAAATATTATACATAGTAAACACCCAGAACTATACAAACATGTTCATGAATACAAATGTTTGTAGGTCCTGTGCGGGAATCGGACCCACGACACTTGGCTCAGAAGGCAGAGATAACTACCAAATGAGCCATTGAGCTAGTCAAAAGTTAATTAATCACTCAATCTGCCACACGGGGCCACACGCCGCCACCTAGTCCCAAACTAAACCGAAACTTGTACAATGAGCACTGGACCACTTACATGTTCATCCACAGAAAAGTTTGTACTGTGCTGAAGTTGAACCCGCGACCATAGTCAGAGGCAGCTTTCTCTACCACCCCATCAAACAGATGGAGTGGTAAGTATAGTAAGCTTCTAGCATTGCTGGTGTACTCGGAACATTAAAATTTTTATTGTACTTTTCCAGAAATATCATTCATCATTTGCGATTTTCTTCATTTAGCGAAAAAACATTAAGCAAAATAACTTATACCGCTTATGTAGATCTCTCATCGAATAATTTTGAAAATATATAAACAAAATGGTTATTGTATCCCTGCCAGCAATTATTACAAATTACACGTATAGGATCAAGTAAACTAGCTCCTCACACCCGCCACTTTTGTGGCGTCAATTTTTGTAATCTTTTCGATTTGGTCCAAAATGTCTAAACTTAAACAAAAAGCTTGCATATTTGCAACGACTCACGTGTCCTCTAAGTACACTTCGAAAAAATATCTCCTTAAAAATATTCAGTACTTATTGTATTACTTTTGCATTAATTGCATAACGTTCAAACGTTAGTTTTGTTTTCTGCCGTTTCTGTGATTGAGTTTGGTGCATAAGTCCCTACCACATTGTCAGTTTCATTTAATTCTGCTTTATTAAAATTAAGTAATTTAATTACGCATCTTTTGATACCAAAAACATGTAGAGGTATAAATGTTACTTTTTCAAATGGCCCTTCTGTGTGATCTGTTTATATGGACTTATGGTGCTTTTGTATTTAAGGAGCGACATGTTTGATTACAGAAACTACGTAAGCAGCGTAGCGCGGGCGAGCTGGACAAGCGAGGCACGGGCTCGGTGCGATCGGGCGGCTCCGGCGGCTCGGGCTCCTCCTGGGTCTCCTCCGTGGAGAGCTCCCACTCCGCCATGACCCACGCCTCTCTACAGACCAACTCCAATGCCAGCTTCGTTGTTGAGGTACCTAACCACACGTTTATTCAGACTCATCTTTACTAGTGGGAATTTTGGGCAGTGCCCAGGGCTCCGTGATCGATCGATAGGATCGATCAATTACAAAATCCTTAGTTCCTGTCAGATCTAACAAAATATTGTCCTGTTAAAATCATACCCCATTCTCCTAATATACTCAAGGCCACCAATAGGTTAAAGACGGTCCTGCATCGACTAACTAATGTAGAGCTCGGACAGGGACGGTATTTTGTCCCAGAGCCGAGGGTAGGGGTATTTGCCCTCCTCGGACCAGAAGTGCCGGCCGCTTATCATCTGCGGCAGGCCAGCGTAGGCAGGGATGCGTCCCTGCAAGCTGCTACCCTCCCAGTTTGGGAGGTGTGAGTCCCACATACCACGTCGTCTCAATTGGGCATTGATTTCGTAATTAACAAGACTTCTTAGATTTGGATAAAGACCGATTTATTTGTACGAAAAAATAGCACACCTCACACATAGACAACAAAAAAAAACTTTAAGATGCACAGGCAAAACAGCTTATACAGCCTAAGTAAAATTTTACTTTAATACTCCCACTAAATTTTACAAAACAAGCTTTGCCTGTACAATGGCAAAGACACAAACAAAACTAATTATCTATAAACAGTATTACATCCCTTAGATATTCAAATTTGACAGTAGACAGAGCTTTTGTTAATATATCAGCTAATTGCTCAGAACTTTGAACATACTGAACATCAATTAACTTTTGCTGTACTTTTTCTCTTATAAAATTAAATTTTACATCAATATGTTTAGTTTTTTTATGATACACAGGATTATTAATCAATTTAATAGCACTCTGGTTATCAATACATAGACAAGTACAATTCTGATCAATACCAATTTCTTTGAAAAACTGTCTTAACCACAATAAATTTTTGGCAGCTTCACATCCTGCCATGAATTCAGCCTCAGTTGTTGATAAGGCGATACAAGATTGTTTTTGACTTGCCCAAGATATAGGACCACCATTTAACATAAAAATATAGCCAGTAGTTGACTTTCTTGTATCCAAGTCCCCAGCAAAATCTGAGTCTGAATATCCAATTAAATCTTCATGACCTTTTTTTTTTTTTTTTTTTTTTTTTTTTTTTGTTTCACCAGGGAGAAATGCAGTTTACGCATACCCGCTGCCCGGGGAAGCAGACGGGTTATGTGGGACTCACTCCGCGTCGGCAGAGAATACCCACTAAAAAACCCTGGTTTGCACCGTCAAATGCGCCTTGGGCGACAGCATCGCGGGTCCTCAACTATAACGCCGCGACGCTGTCAGCGCTGGTCTGCTAGGCAGACTCGGGCTGGCCCCCCCACTTGGGGCGACCTAGAGATCAGGCCCGTAAGGGCCGTCTCTCTCCTCCAAGGACGGGGTTCGTGCAATACGTGGCCAGCATCCCCGTGCCGACCTCGCGGAACCCCGTCGGGCGTGCAGCCGCCGCCGCACGGTGGTTTTTTATTGTGGTTTTCTCCACTTGAGCTCGCGCCCCCTGGTCCCGACCGAAGTCGGGATAACAGGCGGTTTTTTATTGTGGTCTCACTCCACTCGGGCCGGCCAATTAAGGCAAGCCCCCTGGTCCCTCCTGCGAGGGGAAACAGGTTGCCCGGCGATCAATCCATAAAGGACCTATCCAACGGCCACGAGAACCGTGACCGAAGGACCCGCCGAGCCGCGGTGATGCACCGCCATCCTACGCCCGAGGGCACCAACGTCTACTGAAACGATGCGCGGACGCATCGTTCCAGTCGCGCAAATGCGCACTCCCTCTATGTCGCGTCCGGGTAAGAAAATGGCCTCAGGCCCAAGTCAAGTCCGGTCGTCGATCGGTCCTATGGGCATATAGCCCCTTCCACTGAGGAAAGACGAGCTGGTGACTCGTCTTCCTCGTCAGCCACAAAGGCCCAACTGGTGTGCACCAAGTGCACTAGCCATTGGAAGGCGTCCGAACCCAGACGCCAACGCTAGGCTCCGACTTGAGAGGAGGGACAAGCGGGAGGACAAGTCCCAACCTCTCGAGGGAATTAGCCGTCGGGTAGCATTGCCAATCTACTACCCGCCGTTGCCCGGGGTGCGCCAGGACCATCCGCTAACAATGTCCCGAAGGAGATTATTAACGGACAGCCACACGCGGAGGCTTCCCATATTGCACCCCAAATCTTCATGACCTTGGTATTTTATACACAACTCTTTGGTTTTAATGAGATAGCGAATAACTCTCTTGAGCTGAATGATATGTTGCAGACTTGGGTTATTAATATACCTACTCAATAGATTGACACCAAATGCAATATCTGGCCTAGTTGCCATAGATAAAAACAATAATGATCCTATAGCTTCTCTATAAGGGAAATTAGTCTGTGTCACATCAACATTTTTGGTAATTTGTACATTAACATCAACAGGTGTACTACATGGGTGAGCTGTGCTCATATTGAATCTACTTATAATCTGCTCAATATATTGCCTTTGACCTATACAAATAGAACTTTTAGTTTTTATAATTTCTAAACCAACAAACCGGTTTAGCTCTAACTGTTTTATATTAAATCCTTGTTTCAAGTAGCTGATAATATAGTCTAGAATTTCCCTAGATTGAGACATAATTAAGGCATCATCTACATACAAAATTAACCAAGCTTTAAGACCTTGAAAATTGCCTACAAACACACAGTTATCAGCTTGTGACTGAATAAAACCAAACTTTATGAGAAAATCAGTAAATTTTCTATTCCAGCAACGAGATGCTTGTTTCAACCCATAGAGGGATTTGTTTAATTTACATACACTATTTTCAGGTGCTTTAACTCCATCTGGAATTTCCATGTATATATCCTCCTCCAGCTCTCCATACAGGAAGGCTGTTTTGACATCTAACTGTGTTATTTCCCAGTTATATTCTGCAGCTAATGCCAACAATATTCTTATAGATTCATATCTTGTAGTAGGGGAAAATATTTCGGTATAGTCTACTCCTTCTACTTGAGTAAAACCACGGGCACACAACCTGGCTTTATATCTATCAATTTCACCATTTTGCTTTCTTTTTATGTCAAAGACCCATTTTGAGGTTATTGTTCTCTGATTTTGTTTTTCAACATAACTCCATGTGTTGCTAGAATGATGAGCTTCCAATTCTTCATTTATAGCCGCTAACCATAATTTACATTCCTGACTGTTGACCGCTTCATCATAGGTCATAGGTACATTCAGTTCCATTAAATTTGCCTCAAACATTCTTCTTTGTCTGCGTGTTTGTACATGTGAAACATGTGAGTCAAATGAGTCGGATGAATAGTCCTCCCGTGAAGGTTCAAATGTCTCATCTCCTTCATCAACAGCTGTATGTGTACTGTCATCACTACAATCTGAAGTAATATTATGCTCACCACTCACATCTCTCTCTGCGTTATCTTCAGTTTCTTGTCCTTTTTCATTATCACCATCATAAATTAAAATTTGAGTCTCATTTCCTTTTATTTCAGGGCTTTTCAGTTCGTTGAAAATAACATTATATAGTTAGTATGATCATGCCCAACTAGCTATCATTTTGTGGCTTTTAGAAATAAGATTATTCCTCAATTGACCAGGACCATGAACAAATCCTTCACACCCAAAAACTCGAACATGGTCCAAGCTCGGTTTCAACCAACCATAGCTTCCATGGGTGTTATGTTAGGTGTCTGGCTAGATGATGTGCGGTTCAATAATATAACAGCACATGATGACTGCTTCAGCCCATAAATTCAGTGGCACACTACGGGCATAAAGCAATGGGATCGAGCGCTTTTCCATATGTCCTGATTTCCCTCTCTGCCCGACCATTTGTACAGGTGTGTATGGGGAGCTGTCAGTTCATGAGAAATACCCTCTCTGTCTAGGTATTTCCCTTGAAAACTTTGCCAGGTGTATTCTCCACCATTATCAGTGTGTAAAATATGCATCACTATGTGAGAAAAGATTTTTATTTTAGAATTATATTTCTTAAAACAGTCCCAACACATCACAATTGTTCTTTAAAAATACACATATCTAAAACTTGTTGCAGCATCCGTAAAATACAAATATTTCATACCTCGTGAACTGATGGTACATTGATAGGGCCACAGACATCGCTGTAAAACTCACATCACCTGGCTGTAGGGCTGTCGTGATGATTTCTGGATTAGGTCGACGAGCAGTGCTTACCATAAGCACAGCCCTCACATACGAACTTGTCACAAATCTGAAAGGTCCACACCGGATAATTACATTGTTTTTACAAACATTTTCTCAAGTTCTTCATTGACATTTCAGTGTCCCAATCGTATCATGCCATGTATTAAGGTCCAGTTTGTGCACTACATACATACAGGCTTCTGAATTGTATTCACTTCCAACTTATATAAAATTGTTACTTTGTAAATATGCACACATCACTACTTCATTGTCCTTGTAAATCATAGCTACAGTATAGTTTTTTACAATACTATAACCTTGCCGAGGATTGCTGTTCCATCTGAATACAGGTTTCTTCTTAATTTAGGAACTTAAAGCACATTTTTTAAGAATGCTTTCCTCCCACTGGCATTGACACACCTTCTAATTAACACTTACCCTTGTCCGACAACTTCCTATGTCATCTTGGTTTTCCTAGTTTCAAGTGGGATCCTTTATATTGTTTTCAATTCCTACAAAATTTTCAACGTTTATAGGACATGTAGGGCTGAGGCCCCACTGTCTAATATCCATACTGCGTCTTCATCATCATCATCCCCCGTTTCACTGTTAATCTATACAGAAGGCTATCATATTTTTTTTCTTTTCTATATTGTTTAGGTGCATGGCAGTCTCCTTGCAAATTGGACCTCGTTATCCACAATATAACAAACACAACGATTGAGGTTCTGTCCTTCTTTGTTTGTGTTGATGGGAAAATTTTTCTTCTTAGCAATTTGTTTTGCTACTACCAAGGCTATCTCATTCTTCCTCTTCTACATTGAAAGTAGCCTCTTCATCCAACAGCCGAGCTGTCCAAATTGACACAGTTTGTTTGCTTGGAATCAAGTGACATCCCATGCCTGGCGGGGAACAGATCTGTACTTGGGTGGCATTGTACTCATTATCATGGTAATTGATAGCAGTAATCACTGATGTCATCTCCATTGTCTTTTAATTGCATAGGCCATACTCTCAATTTTAGCTATTAGCTGAGCTACACTATCTCCTGGTGACATTTATATACTGATAAAAACGTTCATGTAAAATCCATATTATTCTCTCCGACTTTTGTTCATAGATGGATCAAGTTTAGTCATCTCCTGGAGAGCGGGATTCACAATTCCAATGAGTGCTACTGTTTCAAATCCATTGCAGATGTCCATTATGATATCATTGCCATGCCGTCATCTTTATCCATTGATTTGCGTTCGTTCAGGTTTGACTGGTATATGTCCAAACCTTTGGCACGCAGGGCCCATTTTATTTGAAATTTCATTGTATGAAATTTGTACCGTCAAACTTATCAGATTTATCGCTTTTTCCTAAGTCATTTTTATTTAGGTTAGTATTTTGTCACAATTCACTTTGCAATATTCTCTCTCTCTACCTGTATTTTTTAATTCTGCTCTTTGTTGATTACTTGCGCGTATATATCCTGGGCCCATAACAAATTGGGCATTGATTTCGTAATTAACAAGACTTCTTAGATTTGGATAAAGACCGATTTTTTTTTTTTTTTTTTTTTGTTTTTTTTTTTTTTGTTGGGTATTGGCTCCGCACGATTTGTGCATCGGCCACGGACTGAGTTTGCGAGGATATGGGACAAAAGGTAAGGAAACCGTATAATATTATAGAAAATTCGGACCAAGGACGAAAGATTAAGGATCAGGTAAGTTTTATTAATAGGTAGATAAAATTAATATAGTACTATAAAGTATGTATAGTAGTTAAGTAACATATGTATTTATTTTATTATCTGTATAATATATAGGTATATAATAATAATTACAATCTAATATAATTTAGATAAATATTAAAGATAACATTTTATTATATTTATTCTATAGTATATAATTAAAGTTTTTATTGATGTAGGAAAAGGAATTTTGTATGACAGAGATTCGAGATGAAGCAGGAACGATCATACAAAGGGCATGCAAAGAATATATGGTCAACATCTCCATCGTCAGTGCGGCATTCACAAATATCGTCAGTCACAATATGCATTCCTGCTAAGTGAGCAGAGTGCATACGTGACCTAGCCTCATCCTAATTAAAACAGACGTTGAAGATTTTGACAATTTGACCTTGGCAAACCACGGTTTATTGGGAATTAATGGCTGGATATACTTAAAATGTTTGCCTTTGCTTTGACTGCTCTCTAGCCAAACTGATTGCCAGTGTTCAGAAGATAAATTTTGGGCAATGCAATTAAATCATGCAATAATTCTTAAATGGAAAACATGTCCCACATTGAATCGCCTCATTTGCTAAACGGTCAGCAGACTCCGTTACCTCGAATATTACTATGGCCTGGAATCCAAGCGAAACTTATAGTTTGACCTTTTTTAATGCAATCGAATGCAGCAGACCTAATATCAAAAATTACCGGAAACTGATTTTGCAATTAAATGGATATTTTTCCAATGCTTGGAGAGGCACTCTTAGAATCTGTAAAAACAATAGCCTTTTCAAGTTTCATAATCCTAATATATTCGACGGCTTTTTAACAAACCATAGGCATTCACCTGTAAACACAGATGTTTCATGGAGGAAACCTAATTTTCTGTACAATTTTATACTGTGTGTGGTAAACACCAACTCCTGTAAATTCATCAGAAGAATGTTTTGAAGCATCACAGAAAATGTAATGGAAGTCTGGAAAATCGCGATCAACTATGTATTGAAATTGAATAGGGATATTAGTATCTCGTTTATCAAGCGGTAAATATCGAATATCAAATGAAAATTGAAGTGAGTCAAGAGAACAAGAGAATAATGGCAGATAAAAAGACCGATGGGTAGGCGATTGGAGAGCAATTGATTTTATTATAACTCTTTACTATAGGTGGTAAAGGTTTATGTTTCCAATAGCTGGAGGAGAGAACTAATGCCGAGAAAATCTGAAGTTTAGATATAAGCAAATGGTCCTGAGAATGAAAAATTCGAAACAAAAATTTGTCTGACAAATATTGTCTTCTAAGTTGTAAAGGGGGTTCGCAACATTCACTTGTAACGCATTAATTGGACTGGTTTTCATTGCACCAGTTTATGATCCTCAAGGCCTTAGACTGAATCTTATCTAATTTTTTAAAGGCCGTTACGTTGCCAGGTTCTAATAAGTATGAACCATAATCTAAAGTACTTCTAATTAAAGCATTGTAAATTAACTTCATAGAGAAGGGATGAGCACCCCACCACACTCCAGATAAACATCTAAGCATATTAATAAGACGCTCGCATTTACCTACAATATACTCGCAATGAGCAACACCTGTAAGCTTCGTGTCTAAAATCACTCCTAAACATTTTACAGTCTGATGAATTGGTATGGGTATATTATCGTACAATATATTAAACATTGGAGGATTTTAACTCTTGTAAAGTGTACAACCGCGCTTTTGGTAGCAGATAATTGAAGGCCGTTGGCATCCATCCAGGCTTTAATAGCTTCTAATGAAGAAGTTAAAATAGAGCTGGAATTAGTAACCGATTGATTAATGTTATAGATCAACAAATCATCAGCATATTGGAGTATACTAACGGAAGAGTCCGTAATAACTGTTTCCAAATCAAACGTGTATACATTATACAATATCGGACTAAGCACTGACCCTTGTGGTAACCCTTTGTAAATAGTTCTGGAAAAATCTGAATCTTCACTGGTTAAGCTAACAAAACGCTCAGACAAGATATAAAAAATAAAATTCAAAAATCTGTTAGGAACGGAAAGATGCTGTAATTTCTTTATTAAAATCGGAATTAACACGTTGTCGTATGCAGCAGATACATCAAGAAAAACTGCTGTAACAGATTCATTATTGCTAAAAGCTATTCTAATATCCGTAGTGAGAATACTTATGTTATCAACTGTACTTTTGCCTTTTCTAAAACCGAATTGACTCTTGGCTAAAAGTCCGTTACTCTCTAAATGCCATTCTAGTCGGTTTTTCACTAAATGTTCAGTAGTTTTCATTAGAACTGTCGAAAGAGCTATAGGTCGATAGGAAGATGGTTCAGATGGATTTTTACCAGGTTTTAAAATTGGCAAAACAATCTGTGACTTCCAGGAAAGAGGGATGTTATTTGTATCTGATTGCATAATGGAATTAATTATATTTAGATAATACGACAAGGTATCATCGCTGAGGTTAGCTAAAAAGGAATACTGAATACCGTCTGAACCAGGCGCAGAGTCTTTTCTGCTTTTAATCACACCTTTTAGTTCTAACAATGTGAAAGGAGAATCTAAAACTGTATCATTAGATGAATAAGAACTTGATATACAATTATTACTTAAGTACTGTGGTACCCAAGCAGGGGCTAATTTATTTAGGAATTCAGTAGCCAGAGGGGCTGGTATAATTGCACTTGTGGAATTACTCATAGCAGATTTAAAACGTCTGAGATTACGCCATACTAGCGAAGGCGGAGTGTCAGGAGAGATAGACAAACAAAACTTCCTCCAGCTCTCAAATTTTTTCCTTTTAAATAGTTTACGGGTTTCAGAACTAATGCTGGACAAATTATCATAATTTTCGGTAGTCATATTATGCTTATAATTACGTTCCGCTTCTTTACGTTTTTTGATAGCTTGTGTACAGTCTGAGTCCCACCAAGGAGGAGATGGAATTTTTCGAGATTTATTATTACTAACAGGGAAAAGCTCACGGGCGGCTTCAGTAAGGATATTAGCAAAAGATTCAGCACAATTACCTACATTATCTGAATTTACAATTGGAAGTGATAAAACCTTTTCTATGACAATATCTTTATACTTAGTCCATGTGTTAACACAATTTTCTGGGATTTTAAACTTTAATCTTTTAGTGTCCATACTAACAGGTTTGTTTAAGGGAAACGACAAGAGAATAGGTAAATGGTCACTACCATAAGAAGATGAGAGGGTTTGCCAGGTCAATGAGTGAATAAAGTTAGGAGAACAGATTGAAAGGTCAACAGCGCTTATGCTTTGGTCCGGTGCAGTAATACGAGTGGGGGAACCAGTATTTAGGGTACAAAGATTATGGTTGTCAAGAATTTCCACTAACTTCTCACCAAAATAATTTGTAACAGAACTGCCCCATGCTTGATGATGGCAATTAAAATCGCCTAAAATTAAACATGGTCTAGGAAGGCAAGAAAAGATTTGATTGAGTTCATTAAAAATTGTATAAGATGGCCGGGGTATATACAATGATACTATAGACATATTACACACACTAACAGCTACTATAGACAATTCATTACTATGTACAGGTAAAGGGAGAGTATTAAATGATAAATTATTTTTAATGAACATAGCAACACCGCCATATCCATCTGGCCTATCATCCCTAACTGAATGATAGCCACTAACTTTGAAACTGTGTGAGGGTTTGAGCCAAGTTTCTGCGACAGCAAAAACAATTGGCTCAAACCGATTTAACAAATGTATAAAATCGCTTTTTTTACTAATGAGACTTCTACAGTTCCACTGCAGAAGATTTTGTAAACCCATTTTGGGAAATTTCATGTAACTCTTGTTCAGGTGCAACGTTGGACGGTATACTTGGGTTCCACTGGGATAATAAATTTATTAATGCAATGATTAAGTCTGTTATGGATGTTTGTGTAGATTGCTGTTCTTTAGAATGGCTCTCAAAGGCACACCCATTACTGGGGGATGGAATACTAAACTCCTTAAGTATTGCTTTATGAGCATCTTTATCATATCCCTTGTTAAGTAAAACTGGAGGTGGTTTAGGCTTTAAAAATACTGTCTTTTTAGAGGAAGTACTAGTGAAATTATTGACTCTTACTTTACTATTTGAATAAGGTGTTGACTGTGTAGGGTTAGCCATACTGACTTCGGCATAAGATTTTCCTATAGATGGATGTAACTTTGATGCTTCCATGTATGATACCGCATTTTGAGCCATGTAAGCTTTTATATTTTTTTGACGTGCAAACTCAGGGCAAGACTTATTGGATGCAAAATGGGAACCAGAACACAAACAGCAAGATGCATTTTCTTCTTGTATGTGACATGAGTCACCACTGTGATCTTGACCGCACTTGAAGCAGCGTGGCTTGGATCTACAATTAATTTTTGTATGACCAAAACGGCAACAGTTAAAACACTGAAGTGTTGGGTAAATGTACAAGTCGACTGGAAGAGAATTGTAGCATATGAAGATACGGTCTGGCAAAATCTGACCGTCGAATGTTATTACCACTGTTTGTGTTGGTTTCCACACCGGAGCTCCATCGACAAAGGTTTTATAATTCAATCTTCGCACTTTAATTATTTCCCCTACACCAGTGGGAAGCGAGACATTGGCTATAACCTCTTCGGGTGACCAATCCGAAGGAACACCTCGAACCAACCCCATCCTAGTCACATTAAACGTGGGAATGAATGCCTTCAAATTATTCGATTCCAAGCTTTTATGTTTCATGAATTCATTAGCATCCTGATACTTTGAAAAAGCTATTGCTATTTTGTTACGTCCAATCTTTTTGACACTACCATTGACAATGTTGTGAAATGCATTTTTTTTTAAAAATCGTCCGAAAGTAACCGGGTGCAAAGAGACATCATCATTGGGGGATGTTGAAATTTTCTGTACATGAATGATAAAAGGAGATGCATCAGTATCGTTGTAATTTTTACGACCAACTGGAATAGGAGTAGATGTTGGCAAATTATTGTCATTATTTACATTGCTAGTAATGAAATCTTTTTCTTGTATAGTGGTGGTTGAACATTTAGGAGAAATTGGAAGTTCTGTACAAATGCAATCACTATCTCGGGCCTCCTGCCCATGATGTTTGCGCCTTCTTTTGTTGCAACTTTTGCAAACATTTACACGCTTTGATCGCTTGAGGGGACGTGCAGTAGCAGATCCATCCGTTTCCATGCCGGATTCAGTAGATATTGTCACAAACCGGCCTGCCGGGGGCACAAAGTCCCCCGGAGGCGGGTCGTCCATTGTTAAGATTACAAATGAAAATATGTACAAAACTCACCTACTGGATAAAAATCACTATCTACACAAAAATAAATACACAAACTATAAATATACTACAAAATTATAACTCAACTGATCGTTCAATTATTAAATATTAATTAAAATTATCAAGAGAAAGAAAAAAGACGCCCGTTCTATCAAACAGTTTCCCGCGCTTTTCAAAAGACCGATTTATTTGTACGAAAAAATAGCACACCTCACACATAGACAACAAAAAAAAAAAAAAAAAACTTTAAGATGCACAGGCAAAACAGCTTATACAGCCTAAGTAAAATTTTACTTTAATAGTCTCCCCCTGGAGGCGGCGTGAAGGTGCATATTGCATTTCCCTTTTTAAAAAAGGGACGGAATGTAACTGCAGTCGATGTTAAGAAGCAGCGGCCATGCTGCAGACATGTAGATGTCTTTTTATATTGGCTCGGCATAGTGGCTTCCTCTCGCCTGATGGAAAGCTGAAAAGGAAGCCCACGTTTTTAGCTTTAACATTAGTTTTTATTTTAATTTAGGGGTTCATTAGGGTTAACTAAACAACCCAAGACATGCCACGCTGGGCCACACATATTATGTTATTTGAGTTATTTTGCAATGTGGCGTGTTGAGTGTGCTGATTATTTAAGTTTTATTCCGGAATATTTAGAAGATTGCTATGAGGTTTTTGAGTTAGAGTTACAGTTAGGTGTTTAGGTTATATTAATGGCTTTAATTGGCATCGAACGGGTGCAAAGCTTAAAATTAGCTTACTTACGACATCGCATTAGAAAACTCTAAAATTATCAGTGTTTCTCTACTAAGTATATTACGATTGTGTCAAACCTTCCTCTTGAATTAATGAATCTATTTAATTAAAAAACTATTCAACATCCGTTGCGTAGTTTTTAAAACTCTAGATCTAAGTTTACAGGACAGATGGACAGCGGAAAGTGACTTTATTTTATACCTACTGTTGCGGATAAAATCAGAGAAAAATATAAAAGGTGAAAATATGAACGCCAATTTCAGATGACAACTAATTTAATCTTTTTATAAACAAAACATCAAAAACCAATGAGTCGGCAACATGGCGCCCCCCGTGCACAGCACTAATTAGGAAGCCGACTATAAACAGACGTCGAGTTGGCCACCACTGCCAGCCGCTTCACAGGTCGCCGATGACGATGTCAAGTCAACCACCCGGGTAATGTCATCCTTGCCCGGGTGAGCGCGTACCACCCGCCCTCTGGGCCAGGTGCCGCGTGGGAGGTTGCCGTCTGCCACAAAAACCAAAATCTCCCACTTTGACGGGAGCTGGAGCTGGCGACGCAATCTGTGAACGTGGGGTTAGCTGTGGCAAATATTCCTTAACCCATCTGTGCCAAAAATGATCAGCTAAGCGAAGACCCCTACGCCAGCATACTCGACGAATAAGGTCTGCGTCGTCAACCCGCGCCAGGTGGCGGTACGGCGATGAAGTGCCTAAGAGGAAGTGACTGGGAGTGATGGCTTCCTCGTCGTCCGGCTCGTTGGAAACGTGCAAACGTGCGTCAGGGGACGCGTGTTGACCAGCGCCTCGACCTCTAACATATTGTGGTAAGCCACGACGCGCGATGAATCTTCGTAGAGCCATCATAGCGGAGTCCGTGGATAGGCTCGCAACAGTTTCCAGGTGCACGGCACGTACTGTCGGGCACGTAAGAAGGGCGACCCAACGTTGGCACGTAAGAAGGGCGACCCAACGTTTCTCCACTCGTCGGCCGACGGAGACAGATACAGGACCGAAGCAATCTAGCCCAGTGAAGTTGAAGGGGAGATACAGGCCCGAAGCAATCTAGCCCAGTGAAGTTGAAGGGGCGCTGGAACGCAGCCATCAGCTCGATCGACAGGTCCCCCATGGGTGGCGAAGCTGGTGTGGATCTTGAGACCACCAGACATCTCTGGCAGGATCTCGCGGCTCTCTTCACTGCTGGGCGAAAATGTAATAGCGCTGGCGAAGCTCATTTACCACAGTTTCCAAATTCGCGTGTGCGCATTTCTCGTGGTAGTGCGCTATAAGAAGCTGCACGATCTTGTGCTTAGCGTCTAGGACGATAGGGGTATGCGTAAAGCTTTCTGCCGTCATGGCATTAGTGAAAGCACCGGTTCTGCCTCTCAAGCGTATCAAACCGTTGACCCGGCACAAGGATAGCTTACTTATACGGCTTTTCTTATTAACAGGGAGGCCCGCTAACAAGGCCCCATATTCTTCCTTGAAAGCGTCCACCTGAACCTTTATGAACAAGCTCTCCTCGGCCACTTCCAAATCCCTAGCGCTAATGAATTTTGAATTTGTATGCGGGAAATTATTTAACAAAGACCGAAATAATTTACAAGCCAGATGTGTGCGAGCGGTAGCACGTGGTAACCGAAGCCACTTACTAAAATGAGTGGCGTCTGCTACTACCGGTGAAGGTAGTAAATGTGCAGAGTCTACAATCACACCTACCTGTTCCGGTTGACACTTCAAGTCTTCCAATACAGGGAGGTTTGAAATAAGGCTTAACGGGCCAGTCACTAGACTGAATGTAACTAGAGTACGCATCGGCATATAAAATATAAATAAATATGATCTATCCTTACGAAATTTAATAACTCTAACTACACGGAATTTTGACGGCTGATAGATATCGCCAAAGGAGTCCGGTTTCAAAATGACCCGACGACAGCCGACGTGTAGTCTTGTTTAAAATGTCAATGGCTCGCTGATCGTCAATGGAATTATAGACTTTCTTTATAATACCAATAGAGTCTAATTTAAAATGTTCTTTCGAAATAAATTCCAAAGACGAATCAGTAGTATTACAAAAATTGATTCTTTCACCAAGCGGCGTACATTTGCTGGTGAAACAACCATAAAGCACCCAAACTAAAGCTGTACGAACCGCTACCGGTTGAGAAGAGGTGCGAAATGGTTAGCGGCCAATTGTCAGCACCGATGATTAGCATCGGCTTGGCATCCTCATAGCAGAGGAGAGGGTCGGAAAACAAAGACAAGAGAACCTCTTTGTGCCTAGGAACGCAGGGGACGAACACTTTATTAGGCGGAGCCGGCGTCGACACCGCAGTAGGCGCGAGGGAAAGCGCGCGGTCGCCCACCGCGGCGTACAAGCCGTCGGTGCCGTGTGCGACCACGCGTCCACACCTAGATGCCGGCGCAGAGGGCTTCGTCGCGTTCAAAGGTGCCGCGACGTGATAGGCAGGTCTCGGAGCATATTGCTGCTCATGTCGGAGTCGAAAAGCAGGCGGGGCCGGCGTCGACACCGCAGTAGGCGCGAGGGAAAGCGCGCGGTCGCCCACCGCGGCGTGCAAGCCGTCGGTGCCGTGTGCGACCACGCGTCCGCACCTAGATGCCGGCGCAGAGGGCTTCGTCGGGTTCAAAGGCGCCGCAACGTGAAGTGCAGGTCTCGGAGGGTTTTGCAGCTCATGTCGGAAGGGGAAAGCAAGCGGGGCCGGCGTCGACACCGCAGTAGGCGCGAGGGGAAGCGCGCGGTCGCCCACCGCGGCGTGCAAGCCGTCGGTGCCGTGTGCGACCACGCGTCCGCACCTAGATGCCGGCGCAGAGGGCCTCGTCTCGCTCAAAGATGCCGCGACATGAGAGACAGGACTCGGGGGCGCGTGCAGCGCGTGTCCGCCCGCCGCGGCGGATACACCGGCGGCGCTGGGTGCGGCCACGCAATTGCCCTCGATGGGCCCCGTCACGGTGCAATCATGGACCTGCGGGCAAACCGACAGATTTGAATGCGCACTACTTATCACGGACTCTACCCACCTCTGTGTTCGTGACTTGGTCTTGGAGCTGGAGCCCTTTAAGGCTGCTATCTGAGCCTGCAGCTCTAGCTCAGTGACTGCGCGCTCGCGCTCGGCGGCTACGCGCTCTCGCTCCGCCGCTAAGCGGTCACGCTCCGCCGCTAAGCGGTCACGCTCCGCCGCTAAGCGGTCACGCTCCGCTTCCACATCCAGTAAGCGGCGGGCATAAGCGGCTTCTAATGCGAGCTGATGAGCCCTGAGGGAGCGCGAAGAATGGCCGGAGCGGTGTGCAGAGGCGGCAGCCTCCGACTCCGGCCGCGCGGGGTCATTAAATTGGCTCCTTGTTTTCACCATGATAAAATCGCACAAAATCACACAAAATCGGTAATAAATTCGAATAATTCACTTTACTGACACCACAATGTTGCGGATAAAATCAGAGAAAAATATAAAAGGTGAAAATATGAACGCCAATTTCAGATGACAACTAATTTAATCTTTTTATAAACAAAACATCAAAAACCAATGAGTCGGCAACACCTACTATGTAGTGATTCTAAAGGCATTCTTTTGATTTCCAGGATATACACCTGGATGCGAGTGTAACGGAGACATACATGGGGGAGTGGAAGAACGACAAACGCACCGGGTTCGGAGTTAGCGAGCGCAGCGACGGCCTCCGCTACGAGGGCGAGTGGTTCGCGAACCGGAAGTACGGTTACGGCGTGACCACCTTCCGGGACGGCACGCGCGAGGAGGGCAAGTACAAGAACAACGTGCTCATCACCAGCCAGAAGCGCAAGCACATGTTCCTGATGCGCTCCGCCAAGTTCCGGGAACGAGTCGACTCCGCTGTCAACGCAGCACAACGAGCGTCCAAGATCGCGCTACAGAAAGCAGACATAGCTATATCTAGGTAATAGTTGAAAACATTTAACATAATACAACAAACATGCACGCTGAGGCCATGTTCGGCCAATAGGGGATTTAATGGGCAATAAAAAGCACCTACCTACCTATTTGTGATACACTTTGTTATTCTGATTTCCGTGACGAGTGCTTCCTCTCAAGTTCAGATGATTGTATATGAAGTTGCCTAAATATGTACGTATATCAAAATTTAGTTAATTGAAAAATTGTAGGTACATAAATACAGAGGAGAGGATTTTCATTTATAAGAAATAAAGTCATATTATTATAATGTTTAGGTAGTAGGTACATAATACCCACTTGGCTGAAAACAATTCAGTAAGAGCCAAAATCTGTAGATAAAATAACAACAATAAATCTAATCTTGTTATGTATATGTTACGGGTAATGCTAGAAGTTGGAGTAAACCTAGGTTTACCCGGGTTTACTTAGGATTACCCAAGCTACTTGGGTAAAGTCCGAATATAAAGTAAAATAAATTTAAATTCGTGGTTTACCCATGCTTACCTAGGTCTACCCAACTACTGGCTGGGTAAACTTAAGTGATGCGTAATTTTCTTTTTTTTTTTTTTTTTTTAATGAAATAGGGTTCTACTAACGGTTCACCTGATGGTAAATGATAACCGCCGCTCATTTACATCTGCAACATCAGGAATTTCGAATCATGTCACAGCGGTTTATCTTGCTCAAATAAATAATTTCAATTTTAATAACAAGGACCGCTATTAATTTTTACTATTAAAGTTATTATTAAGTTTATGCTCACTAAATGTTGTTGTAGATGTTTAAAATGCCCTTGAAGTTTCATTTCACTAACTAATTAGACAAATTTTTAACATTACCCAGCCAGAGTTGGGTAGACCTAGGTGAGCATGGGTAAACCCCGAATTAAATTTTATTTTATGTATTATTCGGACTTTACCCAAGAAGCTTGGGTAATACTAGGTCAACCCGGGTAAACCCAGGTTTACTCCACCTTCTAGCATTACCCGTAACATATATACCATACATGCATACATATCATGGAAGTATTATGTACTACGTACAACTAGTACTTATCAATTCCAAATACATATAAATATGTAGGTACATATGACTTAATATAACCTTCAAAATCGAATACAATATTTTTTTGTTTATAGAACTGCCACTGCTCGGGGTAAAGCGGATCAGGCCGATGAGGCGGCAGACCAAGCAAAAGAAGACTGTGATATCGCGCAGGCTACTGCAAAACAGTTCGCCCCAGATTTCAAACACCCCGGCTTCGATCGTATAGGATTAAGAGACAGATATAGACAAAAGAAATACGAAACCCAGATGACGACACCCGTATCACAAGAATCTGAAAAGATCTTGGACGGAAAGAGCATTCCAAATCATATCCCTCCGATGCATACTCAGCTACTCAATGCCAGCAAAGTGCCCAACGCGATGCCTTCAAGACGACCTTCCACCCAATATCAAAACACACAATATCCCAAAGCTGCCCCGTCTACGGATCCGAGACTTGCTAATAGTTCCAATTACAACACAGATAACAGGATACTTGGCCCTCCGTATGATTCATATAACTACACATCCAACCAAGACAATTGGTCATCATCAAATCCACAAACACAGATACTAGATAGTCAAAAACCTTATATTCCGAACGAACCGAATACGTATGGAAATATTCCTCAGGGCGGACAGCCAACGTCGTATCGAATAAATAGACAAGAACCGATACAGCATCAACAAAGTATGGATCAAAGCAGTCAACAGTATTTAAACCAGGGGCGAAGACTATCATCAACCGTAAGACAGCCACAAAATCAAGGACCACCTCCTCAACAATGGAGCACAGCACAGAATCTTACCAGACGACAAAGCGTACTGGCTCAACCGTCACAGGATACCCAGGAAGCTACCTATGTAGACGGTGGCACGGCGGCATATGGAAGAAACGAGTTTCGAGGAGGTACTGTATATTCAGAGGGACCACTGGATAGAACGCAGCCGACGGAACAAGCGTATCGGCAAGCAATGGACCAAGGTTATCCTCAACAGGGCTACCCTCGGGCGGGTCAGGATCAGCAAATGTACCGACAGCCTCCGCCGGATCAACAAATGTATCGACAAACGGTACCCGGACAACAAGAACAAGAAATTGTAAATGGAGCTCGCCCGAGCGGTCCAAGACCGTCGATAGATTATTTCGATCATTATAAAAGACCTCCCAGTAGAGATTCGAGTGTCGATCGGTACGGAAGGAGATCGCGGCAGCCTTCTGTGGAAGCGACGGCACCAGCGCCCGCCGGGGGCTCCCGCGCGGGCTCGGTGGCGCCGCAGCCGGCCGCCGCTGCGTCCCGACCCGCGTCGCGCGCCGCCACTCCAGCAGGAAACGGCCACCTGACGTCGGGACGGGGCTCAATTTCTCGCGCCAGCTCGCGAGAGCATCAACCTTTTGAGGAATCCCTTCTTCGGAAGCGAAATCTTGGACAAGAAATTTCCCCCTCTCCTTATCAACCGAAGAGAACTGAAAGTTTATTCGTAGCACAGAACCCAGCGCCGCCCCCGATGCCCAAGCCCAGTGGAGGCGGCGGCGGCGGAGGAGGAGGACGAAAGGTAAGTTCCAAGTGAATGGTTTTAAAAACTAATCAATGCTTTCTTTTATCTTATTCTCTTATCTTATCTATTTCCCTGTAACCAAATGTATTGTGAATTATGTTGGGTATCTAGATGCTAATCAAATTCTTTACCTACTTGTTAATCCAGTATTGCAGTTATGAAAAAGCGTATATATAATGATAAATAGTCATTTATTATTATAATAACATAATATTAATATATAAAACATAGGTACATGCAAAATTACATGAAAACAACAATGAAAACTATCTATCTTATCTATCTATCTATCTAAAACATTGTCAGTACAAAATTTAACACATAATTTCGCACAATTTATTATAGTATATATGTTACGGGTAATGTTAGAAGGTGGAGTAAACCTAAGTTTACCGGGTTAACCTAGTATTACCCTAGCTTCTTGGGTAAAGTCCGAATAATAAGTAAAATAAAATTTGATTAGGGGTTTACCCATGCTCACCTAGGTCTACGTAAAAAAAATATTTTACTTTATATTCGGACTTTACCCAAGTAGCTTAGGTAATCCTAAGTAAACCCGGGTAAACCTAGGTTTACTCCAACTTCTAGCATTACCCGTAACATATATATATTTTAAATAACATTCCACGGTGTGATTTGCAATGGAATTTGTACCGATAATAATCATAATTCGCATCTACCTATATACGTACGCTTTTTTTATCCATATTGGGTTCGCGCTTGACCCTGATGTTAAGCGACATTGCGGCCTACGATGGGGTGCGCTCACCCATCAAAAACTTATTCGTTTTTGATGGACCACTCTCGTACACTCTTGCCTTGAAAGCCTGCAAATTATATCTCTCGGAGAACAAAGAATCCGAAAAAGAGGTGCATAATACATATATACAGATTATATCTTTCGGAGAACAAGGCATAGCGCAAAGAGGTCCATAACTTAGGTACATTATTTTATTGGGTTTGAGACACTAGGCCAACAATTTTTAATATTTTGGTATAACTAATGCTAACAATTGTAAATTTTACCACTTGACTCTTCACATTCCCAGACGGATACTGTGCAGTGTATTTCAACTTCCAATTTCAGGATACTTTATTTAAGTATCGTATGTTTCATATTCACATAATAAAATGATAAATATAACAATGGTGAATAGGAACCAATACATGTATAAACAAACACTAATCATTTTGTTTGGTTTTATTTATTAACTTGCTGTGCCAGCGGCGTCGCACGAATGGATATCGGATTTAAAAAATAACGGACTTCCGGATAAAGTGGTTAAGTTAGACCTCTAGCAATACATTGGTGAAAACCGCATTTAATTCCATGCGGTAGTTTCCGCATGATGCGCGATCAAACATACAGATAAAAATTTCTCCCGTTTTCCCAACACTTCCCGCCACTGCTCTGCTCCTATTGATTGTAACGCGATGAAAAGTATCCTATAACCTGCCCAGGAGTATGAAAAATAATCGTACCAAGTTTCGTTAAAATCCGTTCAGTAGTTTGACGTACACAAGTAGTGAACATACAGACAGACAGACAAACAGAGAGTCAGACAGACAGACAAAAATTTTACAGATTGCATTTTTGGCGTCAGTATCGATCACTAATCATCCCCCGAAAGTTTTTTGAAAATATATTTAATGTACAGAATTGACCTCTCTACAGATTAATTATAAGTAGAGAAGATATAGATTTTCTAGGCACCTACTGGGTAGCTTTTTCTTTTGAGTCTGTCTTTATCAAGCACATGGAAATACTACACGTGCAAAAATATATTTTAAATATGTATGATATTAAGTTAATAGGTACAAATTATTTATAAGACGTCTAGATACTTTAAGCGGTTCTTTTTACTTTTATTCCTCACAAAGCTTTTTATAATTTTTCAGCAATATTTTGTTCAGTCATGGGACTTTTTGTCCCAGACTAAGTTAACATTTTGAAAAAATTGTAGCTTGATGTTCGTAGCCTAAACGTTTTTCGATTTCGAAGGCAGAGGCCTTACGCAAGACGTAAAGAACTAATAACTTGTTTATCTATCTTCTATCTTCTATATATATATATAAAAGGAGAAACTGACTGACTGACTGACTGACTGACTGACTGACATATCAACGCACAGCCCAAACGGCTAAACGTAGGCACTTGAAATTTGGAAGGGACGTAGCTTAGGTACCGTAGGGGTGCACTAAGAAAGGAATTCCCGAAATTCCCACGGGAACGGGAATTAGCGGGAAAATCCTTTTGTATGAAAAATCTAAACCGCTTAAGTTAGACGCTTGAAATTTGGCATGCAGGTACCTTAGTAAATATAAAGTTTAGTTATGGCTGTATTTTGAGAAATTCCCACGGGAACGGGAGTTAGCGGGAAAAAACTTTTGTATGTATAAATTTAAACACGCGGACGAAGTCGCGGGCAAAAGCTAGTAGTTTAATAACTGAAATGATATTGGCTTTAATTGAGAAATTGTCTATAAGTATATTGAGTTTTCAACTGGCTGTACCCGACCTGTTCTCTCATCTGTTAGTCAAAAAGTCTGATACATGAATTGTTCTAAAAACTTAATTAACTGCCTTCTTATTACGGCAAAATAACGATGTAGAAAGATCTTTTAAAAATTATGCAAAAAATGTAAAGCTTAATTTGACTTGACTATTGATCCGTATCGCTATCAATTGAAAACTTTGAAAGAAAATACAGTGAATTATATCGCACGAAAAAAACATTTTTTTTTATTAAAATATACGTACGTCACTATAGAAGATACCGAACATCGGATAAAGAAGAGGTGATGAAGTAGGACAGCGGATTACAGGGCCTACCCTAAATGGCATTCTGCTAGTTACCGACAGTTTCTGAAATACGCATACGACCTAGAATAAGAAACCTAGTGCTCTATATCCGACATAAATTTTAACCAAATTCAATAATATAGCAATTACGATTTTCTAAATAATTTCATGGATTACAGCAATTTCTTCGTTTTCCCAATTATTAATAAATCTATTAACATAATGATCAGTTTATTAACACGCGAATCACAATATAGTTAAATACCTGGCTCGGTGGCTCAATTGGTAGTGACCCCTGCCTTCTGAACCAAGGGCCGTGGGTTCGATTCCCACCCGGGATAAACATTCGTGTGATGAACACTTGTGTTTGTTCCGTGTCTAGGTGTTTATATTTGTATTTAAGTATTTATTTGTGGTACCTTCGTTGTTCCGATACCCATAACACAAGTTCTTAAGCTACTTACTTTGGGATCGGAGCAATGTATGTGATGTTGTCTGATATTTACCTATATAGTATTTTGAGCAAAACGAATTAATGAAAAAAAGAAAGCAATTCAAAAATTAATTCATGTTCAAATAATTTCTGTACAATTCCGTATCATAATTACAGTGATTTATGTCACTTTATTTGTTGTTTTAATGTAAATTGTTTATATTAGCCGTTCGATTTGAACGAAGTGCGCACGCGCATCCCGCCGAGCGAGCGCGCGGCGCGTAGGCGGCCGGGCCGGCGGCTGGCGGCCGCGCGACTCGCCGGCTCAGCCCGTTCTATTTCTAAATCGAGACAGTCACTCGTTGCCGCTTTCCGCGTATCACCTCTTCGCTATATATAACCGAAAATATTTTACAACCACCCAAATTATTCATGTAAACCTGTAATCTCAGTGCAAATTAAGAAAAATGCCTTTGAAAAATAAACATCTTTAGTGATTTAAATTAAGAAAGTAATAAAAGAAATGATGTAACGTCTGCGACCGTGATCTGTGACTTTTGTTCGGTATAGAAGCGTAGTCATAACAAATATTTAACAAAATGTGGTACCAAGGCGAGGAAGATGAAGATGAAGATCTTATGTGTTCGCCAGCCATACTCGCGCGACGGGCTTCAGAAAGTTGGATAAATGTTCCTCCGGTGGAGGTAATCGTCTTATTTTATGACAGGCATTAAATCAGACATTGTATGAACAAGATTATATTCATAGGCGCAGAAGCACATTATTTTCAAAGCAATAAAATCATTTAAAAAACATAATAATATTATGGATAACCTACTCCAGAGTATTTTAGCTAAATCGTTAGATTGTCCGTGTAAGTAGGCACCTGTCGTGTCCAGATGCTGAGCACGCCGCAGACGCTGCAGCGCAAGAAGTCTCTGCCGGACGTGGCGGGGATGCCGCGCATGCCGGACGGCGGCGGCATGTCGCGCGAGGAGGTCTCCATGCTGGGCTCCGCGCGCCGCGAGGAGGTGCGCCGCATGCACGAGGAGACGGAGAAACTTCGAGCTAACCCTCTGCTGTACTTAGTCAGTCCACAAGTGAAGGTAACGTTATCGGCAAGACCTCGCCGCTATTTTTTTCGATTTTGCAGCAATGATCTAGTCTCATACATCTAGCCAGTAAGATCACACAAAGCAACACAGTTTTTTTTATTCATACCACAGCATAACTTTTCCGTAGCAGCGTAGCCGTAGCTTGCTCAATGAGGTCTCGTAGTCGTACTGCGCTACGATTACTACGGACCAACAGGGGCGTGCTACGCACTACGTGACTACGTGTATCAATGCCCGTTCGTAGCAAAAATTTGTTCACTTAGTAATTAAAAGTATCGAATGCACTGCACAGTGTCTAGTCCTGTTTTTTTTATTAATATTAACTAAACTAGGTTTACCTATGTAGCATGTACATATTATTAAAAATACATAAAGTTGTAATGTGTAACACTTGTTTCAACAAATGAATTGTCGCGTATTCCAGGACTGGTTCTCCCGGCAGCAGCTAGTGATCCTCGTGCTGTTCATCAACATCTCGCTGGGCATCATGTTCTTCAAGCTGCTCACGTAGCGTCGGCGAGTGGCGCCACTGCGCCGGGGTTTCTACATGCAATACAACAATTTTGTAAATATTTGTACTACTTCTGAAACAACAAATAGCCAAAACTTTACTTTGATAAGCAACAAAATGTCTTAATAGCTCTACTTACTTATAAAAAGTCATTTTGATACGAATTGCCATTTTATCGTAAACGATTAAAACGTATTTATTCGCCGACAAGGACTGCGATTTTCTTGTGTATGTAATTTTCTTTGACTTTGTGCAAGAGTGAAATTGTATGACAAGAATAATAAAGTGCAAAATATTTACATTCACGTTAAACTTTTCATTTATCAAACAATATGTGAGAGTGATATTTGTGGCCACTTGTCGGAGTCTTCGAGTGCATTGAGTACGAGTAGTTAATGAACCTGCATATTGTAGGGTCATGCCTTCGATGATAGTACTTAACGCCTTATGCCGCGGTTATTGGATTTGACCATTTTCAATGACTTATGATTAATGGTTGAAGTCAGTGGCTAAATTATGCTAAAAAGGATTTGAGGACGCCCATGAGGCGATTATTCACTTGTAGGTATTTTGTATGAACTGTAAACTGCAGCCCATTGCAGCTTTTGATTGGTAGTTATGCGAATAGAAATCGAAAACACCAATATAACTTATTTACTGTTCTTAAAAAAATCTATGTTGTTTTTAACAACGACTTAGTTCTATGAATTCTAGTAAAAATATTTCAGCATATTTTATAATACATCAGTCTCTTTTCGAACGCTACTTAAGTGTGATATAAAAGGCACAAATTTATAAATGTAAATATTATTATCATGTATAATAAACAGTACTTAAAGATACTTGTGCAAAAATATATATGTAGATATTTACCTACGTCATATTGCTTGTTATCTTATGATATCGTTGAATAGAGAAAAGCACTAAGTATGCTTTATTTTCCTATTTTGTAAAGTTTTAAATTATTCTATTTTAAAATCTCTAAATAAATAGACGACCCAATTTTTTACTAAACGTAGGCTTCTTTTATACCTATGATGTCAATTGTCTCGTAATATCTAATGTTAATTGTATGATAATATCTAATGTTAGTGCAACATGGAATGTATCGGCATGGAAAGCGTGCGACCGAGACTGTAGCGTTATGTACAACGAACGTTGAGGGAGAACGAGCATTCGTTGAATGGTTGAAATATTATAAAGTGTTTAAGACAATTTTCACATTTTCATTATATTATGTAAAATTATAAGTTATTATCTGTAAGAATTTTAATTACTTGTATCGATTTTATCTACGTTTCACAAATAAAATATTTTAACAAAATTATAAAGGCCTTTTCTTAACTTCAAAGCATTTCCACAAGTCGCCATTATACCTACCTAGTTACTTTTAATCATTGTCTTTAAATTAATTTAGGAAATATAATACAGATATTCCACGACCCTGTACGTATAACTTTTGGCATTTTAAATAAACACCCATACTTCCGATTAATTAGATTAATGCAATATACGGCTTCGCTTACGCTAAAGTCACTACCGCTAATACAAGTGAATGGACACAGTTCGCGGCCTAACGCTCGCGAAAACATACCGCGGTGAATTGAAGTTCTATATAAATAAATAAAGAAACGTACAATCATATAAAGATATGAAGAAACGTGAAAAGGGTTCTGCGACTTATGGCACACAGGAAAATTCGTCGGTAAATATACCAAGTTAATAAATATTGGTAAAATGATCTTAAAATGTTAGTGTTGTTAGGAATGTTAGGTTTGTATAATGCTAGTTTTATCAACTTATACTTAGGAGAAAATATTTACGAATAGGTATCAGTAAAGCAACATGTGTGTCCTATTGAACTTCTGACTAAAGCGGCCTTGACATGATCGGCCCCGAGGAAAGGTCACGTCCGACCAGATTGTGCATGTCTAGTATCATATTCACTATGTACGATTCTATTATTGTAAGATATTGATAATGGGCACACATTTATGCTATTACTTTGGATTACTATTTAACTACATATACCTAGAGATTTTATGATAATAAATAATGCATGGAAAAAGCCATTGATGAAGTCGTTATATCGGCATATTTATTTACCTAGTATTAGGTCTAATATTACTTATCAATATTTATGCACATTTTATGATACATCACCATCTCTCTATCTCTACCCCGAGCACATTAAAAAAATATAATATATGAAAAAATATTGTATTTAATGTAGGTATGTAGTTTAGAATGTAACAAAAAATTTAAATGTACGTGGACTTCACAGTAAGCATTCGTTTTGTAATATTGAGATATGATTTCTATTCTAGGCGATTGAATCCACTGATGATGCTATCGACTTAGACGATCTTTTGCCAAAAATAGGCGAGTTTGGTTTGTACCAAAAACTGTTACTATGGTTGGTGTGTTTGCCTGCGTGCTTGCCCTGTGGATTCTGTGCGTTCAACCAACTGTTCATGACTGATGTCCCCGACCACTGGTGTAAAGTTCCTGGCCTCCAAGAGATGTTAAACTTAACGCAACAAGAACTTAAGTTACTCTCCATACCCTACCAGGTACTAAAATAATGATTCTTTTACGCTTGTTGCTTGTACAATTTATGTCATCTATAAATAAGTACACTTTTGTTGGCAATTTGTAGGACGATGACAATACGACATTTGAAAAGTGTGCTCGGTACGCGGTAAATTGGACTGAAATTATCCGGAGAGGAAAATATCCAATAACACCAAATAAAAATTGGCTTCGTGAACAGTGCTTTGATGGATACGAATACAATACATCGCAAATTGTATCTTCCGTTGTTATTGATGTAAGTTATCTGACATTTTTGAGGATTTATGTTTGTATGGTTCTAGGTATTAGGTGTTATTTGGCTATTTGCATTAATCCTATGTTCGAGAAGCCAAGATTAATTATTAAGCAAAGTGGCGTACAATTGAAGAGGCCAGCAGTGGACTGCGAGGAAGTGATGATGATGATTAATGTTGTTTATCATAAGTGGTGGTTCTTGAATTTTTTTAATAATGACGGGGATTTTTATTAGGGAGCGAGCGACTTATTTCGCCCCAATCCTCACCTGCCCGTGGTGCTTCCTGCCGTAAATACAACGAGGCTCTGGCAACCAACTGGTGGCGGTAAAACTATCACGATTGAAAGCGTATCTAAATACCACTGGCCGAAGCCTCCAGGTGTTTGCCCAAACTGGCGAACTACTAGAGAGGCCTATTATATCCAGTAGTGGACTGCGATTGGCTGATGATGATGATTATATACCTACGACAGTAGGTTCTAATTTACACAAACAATGTTAGTACTTTAGTAAGGTACTCTCATGATTTACTTATTTTGTATTCCCAGTGATGTGTTACATGCTAAAATTACTATTTTCAGTTTGATTTAGTTTGTGAATACGACGTCTATCCTACACTTGGTCTAGTTGCGCTAAATGTCGGAGGACCCATAGGAGTATATGCATTTGGAATTTTAAATGATCGAATTGGGCGTAAAAAATCATTCTTCGCCTGTTTGAGTACATTGCTTTTAGGAAGTATAATGACTGCATTAGCACATCAGTATTGGATGTGGGTCCTTGCCAGAACTATTGTGGGATTAACCATACCTGCAGTTTATCAAATACCTTTCATAATTTGTAAGTACTTAAATAATATTTTAAACAGCGGGAATTTACCAAAATATTGTTAGTCAAACATCAAAACCAAGAATTTAAGATCCTCGGTTGGCGCAATGGTTCGAGCGTTAAGCTTAAAGCGCGGATTCTGCGAATGTTCTGGTTCGATTCCCGATCCAGTCAGTTTTACAGTATGGTTAGGAGGATTTAAACTGGTGCTATCTCCCTGCAAATATATGAAGATCGATGAATGCAAGATACCGATTTGTTGCTTAATAGTACAGAGCTCTAGTTCTAGGTATGACCTATACCTACTAATTACATTCAAATTTCTTTCAGCGTTAGAGTTAGCGGGCCCCAATTACAGGTCATTTGTGACCGTGATGACATGCGTATTCTATACACTTGGCCTGATTTTATTATCAGGCATAACATATTTATTAAGAGACTGGAGATCACTCGCTTTAGCGACATCTTTACCATTTTTATTTTATTATTTTTACTGGTTCATATTACCAGAATCACCACGATGGTTATTAATGCGAGAGCGACTGGAAGAAGCCAATACCATATTGAAAAATATTGCTAGAATAAATAAAAAAGAATTACCTGAAGAGTTTACAACCAAACTTGAGAAGCTGGTATTGGAACAGAAAGAGAGGGGCTGTAAGACCACAAAAAACGTAAGCGTATTCACATTATTCAAAACACCTAATATGAGGCTTAAAACATGTCTCATAACCCTGAATTGGTGTGCCTCGGAAATGGTGTACGTCGGCTTAAGTTACTACGGCCCCGCTATTGGAGATAATCAATACATGAGTTTCTTTTTATCGTCGGCCGTGGAAATACCGAGTTACCTCGTTTGCTGGGTGCTGATGGACAGAGTGGGAAGGCGATGGCCTCTCTGCCTCTCAATGGTAATAAGTGGCATCTTTTGCATAGCCACTGTCTTGTTGCCCAATGGTATGTAACTCTCTATGATTTCGTACTTTATTTGATTAAAAAATATTGACTTAAATGACTCGGTAAAACTACAAACAAACATACATACACCTAATTGATAATAATCCTAGACCGTATAAGTATTTTAATTAACAATTCCAAACACGGCTGTGTTTTGTGTATGAATTTACTACCACACATTTTACAGATGCTCAAATGGAAACCCTTGTCTTATATTTAATATCCAAATGCTTTATATCAGCCTCTTTTTTAATAATATATCCTTACGCCGGAGAACTTTACCCGACGGAACTAAGGGGTATTGGAATTGGAACATCAGCTTATATTGGTGGTTTGGGGCTAATCATAATACCCTTCATAAATTATTTGGTAAGATAAACCGTCATGAGTAAAATAAGTAGTTAGTCTTTCTTCCGATACATTTGTACTTAATAGCTAAATCCATTATGTATACCTAACATTAAGGTAATAAGTGCTTACGTAATAAGGTAGCTTTTTTACTTTCAATTCTATTCCATTTATTAAATACATATTACTGAAGGTTTTATACTTTAGCTATTACCTACTTTACCTATTACTTTACTATGGTCTATGTATCTACATCTAGGCACTTATGTGCCTACATAGACTTGATAAGCTAAAGATAAAATAGGGACCTACACCGTAAAGCTATCACCAGCACCAACCATTTGGCCAATTAGAAATAGTTACCTACTAAAGACTCCGTAATAACTGAACGAAAAAACCCATAGATGCTTCCTATATTACGATGTACAAATGTAGAGCCGACGACATTTTTTATATCCAGCTATTCCTAGGTACTTTATTTATCAAATTATAAGCTTTTAAGGTCTAAATAAAAGTAACTTGTAAATTTTTTGATGACCAATGACCATTCAAAAAATGCCTTAGTGGAAAACCTTCTATATATGGCATTTATAACTTATACATTTAGGGTTCTTACTGCTTCTTTGTTGATGCTTCGTTATATGTAGATGTCTGGAATTGGTTACAGATTAGCTACTTTAGATGATATAAAAATTACTAAAATATGTAAAAAAATTCAAAACGCTCACCTAACATTTTAATTTCGTTGGTCGTTTTAAGTTACCTCTTATGTATTATGTGGATATGTCACTGTGAAATTGTAAATACCTTTAAATTTTAATCCATTTTGCGAGATTGTAAACTGTCGAAAGATTGTGAACCGTAATAAATGTTAACAATTTAACATAAGTATTATTTTTTGGTGATCGATCAAAGTGGAACTGTTGATATTTTAACGCGTAACAGTTTTTAATCTAAGAATTTCACTTCTTTTCGGTCGATTACGTCCACCGAAAAATCAGTAGTTAAACTGTAAGCATCCGCGTCAACATATACGCGTGATAGAGTCCAAACTGTAAGCAAATGTTACAGTTCATAATCTTTCGACAGTTTACAATCTCGCGAGATAGATCTTCTTAACCTAACGGTATTTACAATTTTACGGTGACATATAGGTTATGTAGGCATAATGAAGCTGATTGAGACTAGGAACATCGTCTATATTGTAAAACAGGAAAATTTTCTAATTTATATTTTTACATTTTGTCTTAATTATAGGGTTCCAGTAATTTAGTCTTGCCTTTGGTGGTGATGGGCGTATTATCAGTTATCGGTGGAATATCCTGTTTACGTTTACCCGAGACACTTCACACCTCTTTGCCACAGACTGCCGAAGAGGGTGAAGAATTCGGGAAGAACTGGACGTACAAAGACTGTTTTGTTTGTGGTGGACAAAGGTATGACCAATTTTATATTCTGATACCTTTGAATCTACCAATACCTACGCTTAAATGTAACTTATATAACTACTATAGGTATATTTTTTTCAAAAACGTCTACTCTACTTCAAGGGTAGACTTGATTCATTACAAAAATAATGTCGAAATTACTTTTTTCAATAATACCTACCTACTTATAAGATATTATATAGTAATAGATTTAACAACGGAAACACCTAACAAAACCTGTAGTTTATCAGTTAGATATGATATTTGTCAACAAACATTATTTTCACAAATTGGCTATAATAACATAATTGATACTAAAATGACTACATACCTACTCACCCACTTTTATTCCAGGGAAACCGTGAATGCAGAATCCTACGAGGACTTGGATCAATTAGAATTAACACATTCCCCCTTCGTAGCAGATGATGAAGTGACAGATATACCGGCCATTCGAAGAAGTTCTATGCGGAAACTTGTCCGACAAGCAAGTACAGTGGACACTCAGAGAGATAGCGATGGCAATATAAAAATGACCTACTGGTTTTAAAGAAAAGAATAGGTTACGTTTATTTTTTTTACATGTAGTTAATAATTATATTACACAAAGTTCGCAAATAAAATAATTCAAACAGAATAACTTTTTTAGTCTACTAGGGCTTGCGACGAGGCGGTCGAAACCACAGAGTACTTTGTAATATACTGGTCGAAACCGCGCCAAAAAATTGCTTCAAGAAGATTTTTAAACTGTAACGAGCGATTAAAAACTTATTACACCACCCGGTATTTAGGGCACTGCACGCCGGGTGGGCGAGTACCCTATATAGTTAGTGCGGCGCTTATTACACTACTCTGAAAATCGGTCCCTAAATCAGTTGATACGCGATATTCGCCTTATTATGTTATTACCATAATAAGTACGTAGTACTTAATACTTCCATGGTTATTACATTACGAGATCGGCATGGCGGTTAGTTTAAGTTCAGAGCCAAAAACAAAAAAGAAGAATAATAGTATACTTTTTTTTAATTGGACACGGCATCATGTTTAGGTCCATGTGTGTGTAGTACTTCTTACTTCTATGGCATCATGTCGTTTATTTTATACACAGTATGGATTATGCATTGGCCAATGACGAAAAGGGGAAAAGAATTTGCAAAATTTAGGAAAAGTACTAATTATTTAGGGTCAGCAAAGGTAAATGAGCCTGGCAAAAAAAATATTTTTTTCCTAAAGAAACATTTGGCGTGCGGGTGACATTCACATGGCAGCGTTATAGTCTTTTTCAGATAGGATGGGTACGCTGACACTTGGGATTTGAAGTTTATAGTCATGTGGTAAAATGAAAATCGTAGGTAAAAAAATCGATTTTATGATTTATCGATTTCATTTTGTATGGAGAGAGAATCGATTTCGAGATAATTAAAATTTCATGATTTAATAAAAAAATATTTATTTATCATCCAAAATTATGTAAAACTAATCATTAGATCAATCTGAGTTTGAAGAATCTCTTCATTCTTCATTTTACATAGATAATTATTTGAATTAAGATTAACCTACCCATTTAAATGTAATATCTCAGTCTTGTTACAGATGATTTTCGATTTTACACCAATAACTGCTTATCCTTTATCAAGAAATTTAAATATTTAATAAAATTTGTACAATAGTTGAAAAATCGTGAAGCGATTTTACGATTAAATCGGTATTGTAACGATTTCAATGTTTCAATCCCTATGAAAATACGTTTCAATTTACGCATCAAGCATTACTGATAAGAAATATTTAATGTATTAGACTTCTTTAAAATGTACATTATAATGTTATTTATGGATTCAAATACAAATTAAAGTAAATCTCTGTTATCATGCGTTATAAACAAAGTGAAAATACTTTTTGTTTTGATGATTATTTATCATTTTGTCATAGAAATTGCGTAAAAAGGATTCGTTGACAAGTGTCACTGATGTGTCAGCGTACCCATCCTATCTGAAAAAGACTATAGTGTGACTTGTCCATGGAAGTACATAATACTTCCATGGACTTGTCCAACAACTAACCAAAATTGAATGAGGTCGGTCTAATTTCGGCGGGCAAAGAATCCTTGCCTGTCTTAAATCTAAGATCCTGGCCGGCACGGGAACAGGGCGAGGGAAGTCCGTGAAGATAAGCCGCTAAGCCATTTGTTGTCTTTATGTAGTCATAAATATATATATATATTTTATAGTTAAAATGATACACTCTAGTCGGCGGTTAATAGCTTATGTCTAGAGCTATAAACAACGAAAAAGAAGTATCTGTCAGTGACGGCACATATTGACATATTGACTGACTGTCGTGTTGTACAAATGTTCATTGAACTTTATTGTTTTTATCTCTCAAGTGATAGGACTTAAAACTTAAATTATAGTAGCGTTATTAATGGTTGAATAAGTTACAACAACATTTATAGCAATGTTTGAACTAAGTAAACGAGTTTTACCTTGTATAGTTTTAGTTTGTACATTAGTTGCTGTGCTGGGACACTCGCACTCTCATTCACATGGAGATGAAGAACCGCCAGCCTTTAAGTACTCTAAGAGTGCTAATGAACAATACAAAAAGGAAGAAGAAAAGATAGCTGAACCCGATTACGACTTGTATGTTAAAGCATTGTCTTCAACATTATTTATCAGTGTGGTGCCATTCTTCATCTTATTTTTTATACCTATTGATGGCAGTATTGAGAAACAACCGTTACTTAAAATTTTACTCTCTTTCGCGTCTGGTGGCCTTCTTGGTGACGCATTTCTACATCTGATACCACATGCCTTAATACCCGCTGAGGGAGATGCTGGCCACTCTCACAGTCACAGTCATTCCAATAACAATGAAGAACATGGACCTCATGATATGACTGTAGGCCTTGGAGTACTTGGTGGAATAATAACATTCCTAGTAGTGGAAAAAACTGTAAGGCTATTTAGTGGAGGTCATGGTCACTCCCATGGAGCTGAGAAAAAGAAGGGGGATGAAAAGAAAAAGAAAGGAGATGATAAGAAGATCAAAGAAAAAAAAGAAGATATCAAAATTGCTGGATATTTGAATCTAGCTGCAGATTTCACACACAACTTTACTGATGGTTTAGCTATTGGAGCTTCATTCATTGCAGGAAATAGCATAGGCTACATAACTACTGTAACCATTTTACTGCATGAAATACCCCATGAAATTGGAGACTTCGCCATATTGGTCCAGTCTGGATGTTCACGCAGAAAGGCTATGTTGCTCCAACTGTTGACTGCGTTTGGTGCTGTTTCAGGAACAGTCATATCTATTTACTTGCAAGGGTCCAGTGAAGGCATTGTGTCTTCACTTATATTACCCTTCACAGCTGGTGGATTTATTTATATTGCAACTGTCTCTGTAATACCAGAATTATTAGAAAGTTCCACTAAACTGTCACAATCCATAAAGGAAATAATGGCTCTTTTAGCTGGTGTGTACATGATGGTGATAATTGCACAATATGAATAGTAAACAATAGCTAAATATGTAATACCTAATATTGATACCTAATGAAGTTTCTCCACTGATCATGTAACATCACATTTTTAAGTAATGGGTACCTAACCTACATTTTTTATTATTTTGTTAATGTCTAGCTAGCCAGTAGTGCTACTACCTACAATGTGCATTGAAAGTTTGTCTTTTCTATCTACATAGTATTGTATATCAAAATGATATTTACATGTGAAATGTTATAATGATAATTATATTTTTTAAAAACTACCTACCTACCTATTTTATTTACTTTTTAAATACACCTTTAATTTTTTTGTAGCTCTTGTCATGTCAAGACATAAAACAAGGATGGATACTTGAATGAATGAATCCTAAATAACTTAATATTTAATTTATCGATTATCCTTCCTTCAGCACTGCAATGGTTATTATTGATGTGAACAACCCCCACCACCCCAGTGGTGAGCTTGAAGGGAGCAGATAGCAATGATTGTGTGTTAGCCAAGCAGGAAGGACAGGGCATTGGTTTCTCATATCAATGTGATTTGTGAGACTGAATGTCCCCTAAATAAATTTCCTTTTTTGGGATTAGTCTACTTTGCCCCACTGGTGGGGCAAAGTAGACTAACCCTTTGATTGTATTGTTAAAACTATATTTTTCATGTAATTAATCAACAAAAACTTAGTTCATTCTCATCAGTTAACACTTTCAATAGGTAGCTAGTTCATAGAATAGAAACCCTAGTGCCAAAATTAGACAAAAAAATATATTTGATCAGCACATGATTTGTTGAACAAAAATATTAAATAAGACAGGATTGGTTGAAGAAAAACTCAAAATGTGTTGTATTGTATTTTATTGTTACATCTTACTTCTTCTTAGACACACCAACAGTCCTGCCTCTCCTGCCAGTAGTCTTAGTGTGCTGACCACGCACACGGAGACCCCAGTAATGACGCATACCCCTATGGGCACGGATCTTCTTCAACCTTTCCAAGTCCTCACGGAGCTTCGAGTCCAAGTTGGAGGAGGTTAGCTGGCTGTATTTGCCATCAACAATATCCTTTTGTCTGTTCAAAAACCAGTCTGGGATTTTGTACTGCCTTGGGTTAGACATGATGGTGATGATTTTCTCCACCTGTAATTAAACAATAAAAAGTTAATACTTTATTTATAATTTCTATTTCTAATCACAGTAGGAATAATATACTGTCAGTGAAAATTAAGACGTTCCTAATCCCTCCCAGTTTTTAAGCTTAGACTTAAATCTCATCTCCTCTCTAAATTCTATCTCTTTCTCTTCTACCTTATCTTCCTTAATTCATACTCAAATATTATTGTATGTATATGTATATATGTAATATATTATTATGTATAATTTATTTATATATATATATATATTTAATCATGTATGTCCATGGAATATGTATTACTTGGTATATTTATGTAGGCTAATTTTATGTGTTTATTGAAATAGATAGTTTTGCACTAGATTACCCATCTCTGTTGAATCTGGTTTCCTCTACCTGAAGGTTGTCTGGAAGCGATAAGACCACCTAAATTGTACTTTGTTTTTGTTTGTAATGTGTTTTTTTGTAATGTCTGTGTTTTTGTGCAATAAAGAGTTTCTATTCTATTATGCTGATAGTACCAAAATAACCAAAAGTTATGATATACATAATTGTTTTGTCCTGACCACAAAATTATTCTTAAATTTATTACAGCTTCATTTATTGTTGTAGTGTAGAGTGAGAAAAACAATATACTGTGTGGAGTGAGAAAAACTTTATACTGTGGAGAGTGAGAAAATTTGTGAAACTAAATACATAGTGTAAACTAAATAAATAGTGTTTTAGGTTACCTACCTATCTTAAGTTTTGTGCTTCTAGGTTGTCCAGATGACAGATCTAAAACTATGATTGTATCGAAGTCGTTATGAATGTTTTGAGATAATTCAAAAAACACTTCGCCCTGTTAATCGTATTATATGAGTGCAAGTAAAAATTACATAGCAGAATAGATACCTCTTCTTCAGTGCATTCACCAGCACGCTTGTCCAGATCGATGTCTGCCTTTTTCAAAACAATATTGGAGTATCTACGCCCGACTCCCTTGATAGCAGTCATAGCAAACATAACTTTACGTTTGCCATCGATATTCGTATTCATAATACGAAGAATGTGTTGAAATTTGTCCGGGATTACCAACGACTGAAACAAAGTATTTATGCAATTTAGTACTAAATACGGGTGTTGATGAATTATTAAGTATTCACATATATCACATAACTCCTAAACACTCAATATAACATAGTGATTGAAACATATTTTACAGATTCGTTACCATTTTCGCTAATTTTGTTCGACTTTACGTCTACGAACAAGCCCGACACAACATGAAAAGACCAACTGCATGTCAATGTCAAATTTGACAGCTTAAACATATTCGGATACACGTCAAAGCTATGGAAAATAATTAACAATAACAAAAAGTTATTGTTTAAAAAAAACAGGATTAAAGCTCACTACTCTCACTCAACATGTGCAGTAAGGAAAATTTTAGTATTGGACCCGTAATTAAAACGTGTATAAAAGCAAGCGTGGGCTATTTCTAAATAGGGCCTGCATCAGGGTAGCCTTAGTCTATTTTTAGAAACCAGAAGTGAGGTTAGTTTTCAATGGTTAACGATAAATTACTAGGCAAGAATTCAACAACAAAATAAAGATCATCCGTCCAGGACAACCACAAACCACCCAGGAATCATAACTACGACAATTCCTGGTCTTCAATCCGATATTCCCATCTTTTCAAGGCTCCAACAAAGTTATCCTTCCACCCGCCAAAACTCTCTTCAAACCCAATCGTCCCATAGACTGAACAGCAAGTCTGTCAACAGATACAAAAACCATAAAGCCAAGGAATCGGTAACACGGCCGTTCCTGACAGCTGCACGTCCTCGTCAGCGTAGTTTTCTTCAACTTGGACTTCAACCACGATGATGACGCTTTCGTCTTCGGCAAACAGCTCTTCATTGACTCAGCTTTCTGCAGCCAAGTCCTCAATCGATCTAGAACAGCCTACACAGAACAGCCCACACTTCGTCATTTATCATCATCAAAAAGCAAAATTAGAATGTCACACATCACATTATCATTTTAATTCTTACATAGCCAAAATGTCGAGGCTAGAACAAAACCACACAAGTCATAGTGTCACAGTCATAAATTATTAGAAAAGCCATAACGTCAGGGTCATAATATAATACACAAGTCGCATTGTCGGTCCACCGAGTACAAGAACACATAATACACAATCCACATTGTCAGTGCTACATCAACACACAATACATTAGCCAAATGATGGGGCCAAATTTATGTTTACACTTTTGCAATCATGGACCAACATAGATTAAGCTAAATTTTGTTACTCACCAATGGATCTGTATAAATGAATTCATCGTTATTATTATAAAAACACATAGTACATAGGCCAAATTGTGGGGCCGTTATATAAGTTTAGATTTTTGCAATTATGGACAAACATAGATTAAGCTAAATTTTGTTACTCACCAATGGTTCTGTATAAATGAATTCATCGTTATTATGATAAGAACACATAGTACATAAGCCAAATTGTGGGGGCCATATCAATGTTTACATTTTTGCAATTACTATGTACTAACATAGATCAAGTCAAACTTTCGTTACTAACCACTGGGTTGGTATTACCTGAATAAATGAATTCATTATTATCATTATAAGAACACAAAACACATAGTAGGTACATAGTAGCCAAATTGTCGAGACTACAAGAACACAATACATGAGCCAAATTGTCGAGGCTACAAGAATACGCAATACTTGAGCCAAATTGTCGAGGCATCAAGAACACATAATACATGGGCCAAATTGTCGAGGCACCAAGAACACATAATACATGAGCCAAATTGTCGAGGCCCCAAGAACACGTATTACATGGGCCAAATTGTCGAGGCACCAAGAACACGTAATACATGAGCCCAATTGTCGAGGCCCAAAAAACACGCAATACATGAGGCAAAATTAAATATGTCACCGATGTTGAGGGTGCGAGCACGGCGCGCACTCGGCGCAGCCACGCATATGGCGCGCTATGAGCGCAGCCGGCGACACGTGGCGGCCGTCTCGGGCGCAGCCACGCGTATGGTGCGCCCTGAGAGCAGCCGTCGACACGGCGCGGCCGTCTCAGGCGCAACCACGCGTATGGCGCGCCCTGAGAGCAGCCGTAGACACGGCGCGGCCGTCTCAGGCGCAACCACGCGTATGGCGCGCCCTGAGAGCAGCCGAAGACTCGGCGCAGCCGTCTCAGGCGCAACCACGCGTATGGCGCGCCCTGAGAGCAGCCGAAGACACGGCGCGGCCGTCTCAGGCGCAACCACGCGTATGGCGCGCCCTGAGAGCAGCCGTAGACACGGCGCGGCCGTCTCAGGCGCAACCACGCGTATGGCGCGCCCTGAGAGCAGCCGAAGACACGGCGCGGCCGTCTCAGGCGCAACCACGCGTATGGCGCGCCCTGAGAGCAGCCGTAGACACGGCGCGGCCGTCTCAGGCGCAACCACGCGTATGGCGCGCCCTGAGAGCAGCCGAAGACACGGCGCGGCCGTCTCAGGCGCAACCACGCGTATGGCGCGCCCTGAGAGCAGCCGAAGACACGGCGCGGCCGTTTCAGGCGCAGCCACGCGTATGGCGCGCCCTGAGCAAAGCCGCGAGCACGGCGCGCACTCAGCACAGGCGCACCCGCGAGCACAGCGCGCCCTCGGCACAGCCGCGAGCACTGTGCGCGCTCGGCACCGCGCGCTATCGGCACAGGCGCCGTCGCACTGCGCAGACGCCTCCCAGACGCAGCCACGCACACGGCACAGCAACGCACACAGCACAGCCACGAGCACGGCACGCCCTCGGCTCCGCCGCAGCCCTGGATACGGCGCGACCGCCTCTCGGGCGCAGCCATGCATATGGCGCGGCGACTCTAAGCAGCCGCACGTGCAACGTTTGCCTGTCGACACAGCCACGAATATGATTAGCAAAGTACATTAAAATCCGACTCGGCCTTACCTGACCATGATCTCAATACACACTTACAAACAATCACAATAATAAGCACAACAAAAGATCATTTCCAGATCATATCAGCACACTGTCCACATCGTACGTACATCGTACACACGTATTGGGTGGAAAGGTGGTGATTTATCACAATCAGACAATTACAATTTCAAACTAGGTAGGTAGGTACCCATAAAATCACTTTTACGTCGATATTCGAGCAGAGTTAACACGATCTCTAAACACATATCTAGAATCGACTAAAAGCAAACACAATAACTGGAGAAATTATGAATGGTATGGCAAAAGCGGTAGAACGGGGCGTATTCAATCCAATCCCACTTCTGATTTTAGAAACCAGAAGTGAGGTTAGTTTTCAATGGTTAACGATAAATTACTAGGCAAGAATTCAACAACAAAATAAAGATCATCCGTCCAGGACAACCACAAACCACCCAGGAATCATAACTACGACAATTCCTGGTCTTCAATCCGATATTCCCATCTTTTCAAGGCTCCAACAAAGTTATCCTTCCACCCGCCAAAACTCTCTTCAAACCCAATCGTCCCATAGACTGAACAGCAAGTCTGTCAACAGATACAAAAACCATAAAGCCAAGGAATCGGTAACACTATGTATTTACCATTATTTATTAGATAGGAAATTGCCCTAACCGATAAGAACAATTTCCAGCATTCATTAGCAATTAAACAATCAATTTCCATTCGTAAAATGTTATAATCATCTCATTTTAGTTATTTCACACTGCGTCTGTTTATACCATGGAAGTATTGTAATAAGTACTACGTACAACCATGGAAGTAATAAGTACTATGTACAATTACGTTGTTGTACGTGTACTTAATACTTATAATTCCTTCCATGCGTACAACCACTATCTCCAGCCAGCCAGTGTCTCATCCTTCTTTTTTATTCGGTGTCACCACAGAAAGTAGGCTGTTGGCATAGCCAACTATGTTCGGTGTTTTGAACTGGACTAACTAGAGCCAGTCAATTCGTATGTACAGATCTGAAGGAAATTGATCCAATAGTTGTGCAACCGTTATTTCTCCTGGCCATAGCCGGCATAACCACCCATCAAAAATTATTTCGACTCGATATTGGGTAACTTATGTGTGATCGTGTATATAAAGCTTTAACATAAATGGACGATATGTCGTATCCGAACTCAAAATCAAATGATGACAGTTACGTGTTTCCAGTTTGAATTTAATACTGGCAACATTGACATTTGTGAATGTTCTTTCGTCGTGTGCCGGTTTCTTGAGTTTTTCGGTTACCATTTTAATAATTTTAGCTTGAGTTTGTATACGGAAAGTGAAACACGATGCATGCGGAGGCGACGTTAACTCTTATACAAATATTAGAAAAGACAACTTCACCAGGTATGTAAACGGAATAAACCAAAATCGTTGAGCATGGCGTTTCTTGTAACTGTCAATCGACTTAACTCTTCTGTGTCACAGTTTTCTGATAATCGGCATCATTTGGCTTGTGTTTGTTAAATTATCTAACTCTGTCTTTTTCTACATATAAACAATCTTGTAACGCATTTATTTCAAATTGAATGAAACCTTTAGAGAACAATAGACTTGACATGCCTATCTGTCATGGAAGGAAATTTCTAGTTATTCCAGTTTTTGGTGTAAATATCTCATAATAAGATATAAAATAATCTCATACATTCGATGCTAATGAATATAACAAAAACTTAATAATTTTTTACGAAGATAAACTATACTGCAGGTCACTTTTTAATTTGAAGGTTATGGTGTAACATTATAGAAACTTGCAAGATGTTTGCAATTTTTTTATACTTTTCTAATATTGTATTGAATGTGGGCATAATTGGAAATGTTTATTACTTAATTATACCCGTTTATTTTCATTTTCTTGTTCTAGTCATTGACTTTTACTGGCCCACTGATTCTTGTTGTTTACAGGTTGTGTTACAGTCTATCCTCATGGTTTTGCTTTCGTGGAATTGACTCATTGTCAAAATTATATTATACAACTAAAACACACAAAAAATAATAATTTCCAGATCGAAATGAGTTGGAAGCTGCTGAAAAATACCTTGACCATGCAGCGGCTACAAACTTCACAACATTCATCAAAATGCTGTCAGACGTCCTGGTACAGGGAGGCAATAGCCAAGTGGCCAGGATGGCAGCTGGTCTTCAGCTCAAAAACCATCTCACGTCTAAAGACCCTACAATGAAACAACAGTATCAGCAAAGGTGGCTTGCACTCCCCGAGGATATTAGACTCTATATCAAGAAAAATGTAATTACTTTATTAATACTTGCTTAGTGATTTTGTAACTAATTGAATGTAATTTCTTTTGCCTTTGGCCCTGAATATTAATAAGTTGAAAAAAAAAAAAGAAAGGTCATGGTGTTGCTTAAAGTTAGTTATGGTGTGCCTGGATTAATTTAAAATTATGTTTTTTTTAGATTTTAGCCGCTATAGGAACAGAAAACAGCAGGCCTAGTTCAGCAGCTCAGTGTGTAGCTTATGTGGCAGTTGCCGAGCTCTCTGTGGGACAGTGGAATGACCTCATCCCCATTCTTGTAGAAAATGTTGTCAATGCACAATCCACTGAATTAAAAAAGGAAGCTACACTTGAAGCTATTGGTGAGTATACTTTACAAAACAGTTTCTATAAACATAATGGCTGATTTATAATTTTTGTACTAATTACCTACGTATCTAGGGTATCATAGTGTTTAGGGTATCTATACCTTCACTACGCTATCCTCCTGTTTATATTTTTTTTATTTTAATTTGATTACTTAATACAATCACAATGATTTTCTCTGCAGGATATATTTGTCAAGAAATAGATGCTGAAGTGCTAACAGAACAAAGTAATCCTATTTTGACTGCAATCATTCATGGTATGAGATCATCTGAACCCAGCAACCATGTCCGTCTGGCTGCCACGCAGGCCCTTCTCAATTCTCTTGAGTTCACAAAAGCTAATTTTGATAAAGAAAATGAGAGAAACTTTATAATGGAGGTAGTATGTGAAGCCACACAATGTACTGACATGAGAATAAGTGTTGCAGCCCTGCAGTGCTTGGTAAAGATATTTTGATTTACTTTTTTAATTAAGAATAATTATTATTAATACTTTGCCTACTTTGATTGAAAAAAAAAATATATAATAGATCTGTACTTTGTTATCATTGTAATTTGTCATGTGTATACATAAAATAAAATATTGTCTGCCATTTGCAATTTACCCAATTTTAAAATGGCATAACCACTTCTGCATCATGAAGATGATACTACTAATACACAATCAACTTAATCTAATCTATTTATAAGGGAGTTGATTATTATGACATTTGTTTTTATTTTTAATTGATAATTGTCCTGTTTTATCAGGTTAAAATTCTGTCTCTCTACTATCAATACATGGAACCTTATATGGGGCAAGCCCTATTCCCTATCACTTTGGAGGCTATGAAGTCTGAAATAGATGAAATATCACTTCAAGGAATTGAATTCTGGTCCAATGTTAGTGATGAAGAAATAGATCTTGCAATTGAAGAAGTTGAGGCAGCTGAAGCTGGTAAATATTAACTTTTATCACCATTTTAAACCATTTAAAATACAGATTTCAATTAATGCAATTACTGGAAACTGTTGTTTTGAATTCATATTAGGATTTTTTTTTAATTCTATGTAAATTTTTTACAGGACGTCCACCAGTGAGGACTTCTAAATTCTATGCCAGAGGTGCATTGCAATATCTAGCACCGGTTCTTATGCAGAAACTAACTAAACAAGATGATTCTGATGATGAGTTAGAGTGGAATCCGTCTAAAGCTGCATCAGTTTGTCTGATGCTGTTATCAAACTGCTGTGAAGACGAAATTGTACCTCATGTTTTACCATTCATTAACTCTAACATTAAAAACGAAAATTGGCGATACAGAGAAGCTGCCCTAATGGCGTTCGGATCAATTCTTGGTGGATTAGAAGCTACAAGCTTAAAACCTCTGGTTGAAAATGCAATGCCAACTTTGATTGATGCTATGTACGATTCCAGTGTTGCTGTCAGAGATACAGCTGCATGGACTTTTGGCAGAATTTGTGAGATTGTTCCTGAGGCAGCCATTAATGAAACATATCTGAAACCGCTGCTAGAGAGTCTTGTCACTGGTCTGAAGGCGGAGCCTCGGGTTGCAGCCAATGTATGCTGGGCTTTTACTGGACTAGCAGAAGCTGCATATGAGGCGGCTGATTGTGGTGATTCAAATCAACCCAAAACTTATTGCATGTCTAATTTCTTTGACTTTATTGTCCAAAGACTGCTAGAAACTACTGATCGCCAGGATGCAGCCCAACACAATTTAAGATCAGCTGCTTATGAAGCACTAATGGAAATGGTTAAAAACTCCCCCTCAGATTGCTATGTAACTGTTCAAAAGACGACAATGGTTATTTTGGAGCGATTGCAGCAAGTATTGCAGATGGAAAATCATATTTCAAGCCAAGCTGACCGTTCTCAGTTTAATGACCTTCAGAGTCTCCTATGCGCAACTCTTCAATCGGTACTTCGTAAAGTAACTCCTGAAGATGCACCTCAGATATCTGATGCTATAATGACTGCTCTGTTAACTATGTTTGCTGGCAATGCTGGCAAAGCCGGAGGTGTTCAAGAAGATGCCCTTATGGCTGTATCTACTCTTGTTGAAGTACTTGGAGAAGGATTCCTGAAATATATGGATGCCTTCAGTAGATATCTTTATGTTGGTCTCAAGAACCATCAAGAATATCAAGTTTGCATAGCAGCTGTAGGTGTCACAGGTGACATTTGTCGAGCCCTAAAAAGTAAGGTGAGAACCCCAGTCTTACATTACACTTCAACAATCTGTTGTCACCTCATCAATTTACTCTAAACTAATTCACATCTTAATTTTAATATGATACTAATTAAATTAATGTTGTTACTACAGGTGCTGCCATATTGTGATGAGATCATATATTTGCTGCTAGAGAACCTTAGTGACCCTTCAATCCATCGCTCAGTGAAACCCCAAATATTGTCTGTATTTGGTGATATTGCGCTAAGCATTGGTCCTGATTTCGCTAAATATTTCGATTTAGTCATGCAAATGTTGCTGCAGGTTGGTATACTCGTTACATACTCTCTATGCACTTTGATTTAGGTCCGATTTTAAAATAAAATATTCGTTTTTAAAATATACTTTTTATATTTTTGACCCATTATTGATTTCATTTTCAGGCTAGCAACGCACAGGTCGATCGAAATGATTATGACATGGTGGAATACTTAGGCGAACTCCGGGAGAGTGTGCTCGAAGCTTACACTGGTATCATACAAGGATTGAAAGGAGTGGATGGTGAGGTAAGTTGGCAAGTCTCTTGTACTCTTATTAATAAAATTCCTAATTTATATTGCCAGTTAATTGCTTTTTTTAATTGATAAGGTAAAAATATCACAATGATATGTGTGGGTGCTTACCCACACACCTCTATAGATGAGCATGGTATGTGCTATCAGTGCTATCACATACCATACTCAATTTCTGAGTTACGGGATTGTTATACCATACTAGTCGTTACATCAACAGAAACTAGAATTTTAATGCTATCACTTTTATGGGAAGGGCTGCCAATCGTTCTGATATTCACAGTGTAAGAATTGTAGCATAACAATGAATGAGCTCTGAGTTCTGAGTGCGCTGTGCAGGTGCGGTCGGACGTGGCGCTGGTGGAGCCGCACGTGCCGGCCATCGTCAGCTTCATGGTGAGCGTGGCGTGCGAGCCCGAGCGCACGGACGCGCACATGTCGGTCATCGCGGGGCTCACGGGCGACCTGTGCTCGGTGTTCGGCGTGCGCATGCTGCCGCTGCTGGAGACGCCGCCGCTGCTGGACCTGCTGCAGGCCGCGCGCCGCTCGCGCACGCCGCGCACCAAGACGCTGGCCAACTGGGCCACCAAGGAGATACGCAAGCTCAAGCAGCAGGCGCCGCTCGCTAGCTGGTGAGTCGTTGCGCTATAATCGGCCTATCGCACTCGGCCGGTGAATGTAGGCCCCCAGTTGTTCTCCACTTTGGGCGAACATCCTTAGGCTTGGCCACTCTGGGCGAGTAGGCAGGCGGGTTGACGTTCGCAGGACGTAGCTTCTCGCTCTCGGACGCTGCTGCCCGTCATCAGCCTGTGGAGTTACTCACGATGCCTATTTCCGCTTCATTTCAGAATCTTTGGGTTGCCAGTGAAGTTTCAACCTAATCTTATAAATCGTATTATTTAATGTAGGTAGAGTAAGTACATTACTGTATCTCTGTTTTATGTAATTTCCTAACAATTAGTTGTCAATGTAATGCAATCTCCATCTGGATTGATTATAACAAATTCAATATTTCTTTTCAGATTTGAAACGTCTTGGTACAGCACTGATGTGTCTCAATTTCAATCAACATATTGCTGGTAAACTCAAATGTATTGGCAGGTCATATCATGTCATTATTCATAAGTCGTTGGGTGCATTTCGGTTTGGGCCATGTAGGCATTTATTTATTTTCAGCAGAGCACTCTAGTTAGAATTTTTATTTTATTTTTATAATAAAGTGTGTGATGTACACACAATTTTTTTAGATTATTAATAACTGTAGCAAGATTAAAATTTTGTTAATAATTAATTAATTATGTTTTGCTGAAAGTTCAATTTATGCCTTATTTCCACTTTACATTATTTTTTAATATTGATAGGCCTTTCTTGATGCACCTAGCGCAGCATTTTTGAAATTGTTTCAGTATGCCTGACCAGAATCTTTCCATATTGATCTAAAAGTCAAAGCATTTTTCCTATTTGGTATTATAAATACAGACAGTGGCTGTGGTATCTTTACTTATATGAGATAAAGTGATAATTTGAAAGAAGACTGTATGCAAGATGATATATGTTAATTTAGGCATGCACATGTGCAAGGGACTGTGAATTTTATAAATTATTATTGTTTTGTAAGATGTATGAAAGGTAGCCTGAATGGATAGGCATGAACGAATTGATGCGTGCTTGGTTATCGCAGATGTTTTGTAAACTTAGGCATGTGTCAATGTTATTTGGAAGTTGGTGTAATGTATAGGATTCCGTCAACGTCATTCGAGGCGAAGGACGCCATATTGGTGATAGTTTCTTTTTCTTCATCACATTACTTGATTTTTCACAATACTCGTAAAAATTGTTATCTTTATAAATGCACCGGGGATAAAATTTGTATTATATAGGTATATATGTTATATTGAAAAGATTATTTCTTTGTATCAAAATCTCTCCTATCAGGGTTGTTGTGATGAAGAAAGAGACTTGCCTTCTAATCATGACGTCGTGTTATTTGTACATATGTAATTAAAAGCTATTCTTCTTTAAACATGACTAAAATGGCAATTTGTTTATTTCTTTGCAAAAATAACAATATCTCTAGTACGACGGACCCGACTATGTAAAAGAGGGCAGTAGCAATCCAGCAGTTTATTTTGTTTGACATCTACTATATAAAAATAAGTCGGGTTTTCCTCCCTGATGCTATAACTCCAGAACGCACGGAAAAAAAATTCAACTGCCATCTGGTGGCGAAACGGAGTTCGCCGGGTTTGCTAGATAGAATATAGAAAATGTACTGAACTGCTATTTGTTAAACGGTAATGCACCAATACCATAAATCTCAATAAATTGTGCCATTACTTAGAAAGTGCTATATACACACGTTACATAATATACTGGTGCAACAATATAAAGCGTACGATTTTGGTAAACAAAAGCAAATCGATTCAATGTGGTAACCTTAAATATTTTTTATTATAATTTCTACGATAAAATTCACGACCGCTAAATTGATTATCCATGGAAATGTACCAGTATATTTTAATAATACATGAGTACTCATTCAATACATTACATAGTGAGCTTGAGATAATGACAGCAATAATAATTGTAAATTGTATTTTGAGTGTCTGCTAGTCTGTGAGCATCACTGACAGGAATGATGTTTGCGCGAATTATGCAAGATTTTTTATGAAAAGTGTTAATACTTATCTACTTAACAATTTTGTGTTACAGCATAAAAGGATATAATATTATGTACATATTTTCATAATTATTTTGGAAGAAATTGATAATTTATCACGATTCTGAAAAATGTATAGGTATGTACTACTATTTTTAAGTATGATAGGAGAATGTGTGAGGACTAGTGCCATGCCATGAAAGGTTCTGATTTAGAATCATAGGCATCCAGTCGATGAATACCACCCACTTTTCCTGCGCGAATCAAAAATCAATTTAAATGTTTTGTTACATCTTTATTACTTTTTTGGTTTGAATACAACTACTATGTAAACTGTTCTATGGTAATTAAACATCTAGAAGTTAAAATATTGTTTCATTCTCTATCTATATTATTATTTACAGGAATATCGTAGTAGTTAATAATAGGTATTGTGCAATATTAAATATAGGCGAGGCCAATATAGTACAAAAAAATAGGCTATTATGGCTATAAATTGTAATTAGTCCGTCTTTTAGCTTATTCAAAAATAAAAGACACGTATTTTTCCGTTTTTTATTCAAATAAACAATAGCAAGTTAGTTAGGAGTGGGAGTCTTTGACGTTATACATACGTCACTATAGTTCATTCGCGTTAAGAAAATAGTGACAGGCTAAAACGCTAGAAATTAATTTCTAGCGTTTTAATTGGCTAGTGGCCTGTCAGTGACCTGTCAGTCACTATTTTCTTAACGCGAATGAACTATAGGTGCATTACTTGCATATTAATTGATAAAATTATTGACTGGTAGAGAATGCCACACGGCAATAAGTCCGCCATTTGTACTTTCATCATCATGATGATGATGTTGTATTTTCCTGACTCGCCCAATGGTTGACTGGTATACAATGCCACACGGCATTAAGTCCGCCATTTGTACTTTCATCATCATGATGATGACGATGTTATAGTTTTCTGGCTCGCCCAACGGATGACTGGTAGAGAATGCCACACGGCATTAAGCCCGCCATTTGTACTTTCATCGTCACCATGATGATGTTATCGTTTTCTGGCTCGCCCATGGTTGACTGGTAGAGAATGCCACACGGCATTAAGTCCGCCGTTTGTACTTTCTTTGAGCAATAAAGATTAAATAAATACCTACGACAACCGATAAAAAACGGACCCGACACTTGATAACTGTGAACAGAGGCGCCGACATCCGATTAAAATCCGGACCCGACACCCGTCAAGTAGGAACGGGCTCTTATGGGTATCAGAACAACGAGGGTACCACAAATATATACCTAAATATAAATAGACACGGAAGAATCTCAAATGTTCGTCTCATAATAGGGAATATGCATGACTTTTTTTTTTATGGATTTATTGAGATCTTTTGTCTTCCAGATACATAAATATCGAAGAATTTTTAAACTATCTTTTCTATTAAGCGAGTTATAAAGCGTTAAAGTTATTGATTAGACAGAGAGATCCGATGCGGTAGTTGACGTCACGTACCGTGAGCGCCGTACTAACTCCATAGAAAAATCTGTTTCGCGAGAGAGAGACGGATATATTCACTTTCAATGACTGTATCTCGCCCATTTTTCAACCAATTTTGATTTTGTTTTCACTGTTCGTAGTAGATTTAGATCTATTTTACGATAAATTAGTAAATACCTGAAACTATTTTTCATGCATATTCCCTATTGTTTGTACCCACCCTGAACCATGGGTCGAACCCACGACCCATGGTTCAGAAGGCAAGAGTCCACTACCACTGACAACACTACCAATTGAGCCACCGAGACAGTTATTCTCAGAATAGTTGGTCTCCTCTCTCCGTTTCTTTTATACCGAAATTAAAGGTAATTTCAGGTACCGTAAAATAAAGGTATTTTACGGTACCTGAAAATTTCGGTACCGAAATAAATTTAGATATCGAAATATTCCGGTAACCGTTATAAATTTGGGTATGACGTCATACCGTAATTTATAGGTACCTACCGTAATTTTTAGGTTATTCAGTCCCTGCCCCTAAATGTGTAACTCCTCCTCTGACCGGGCCTTACGGCTGGGGGCCCGTGGCATTTTGCCGTGATTCCGTGAATGACAAAATGATGGGACCCCGGCTTGTATTTTGTTCATAGTGTGCTCATTATTTAATCCTGATTTTGTTCCTTCATTCCGAATTTTGTGCTCCAGTAGATTAAGAAAAAAAAAATTTGTGGTGCTGCCATGTTGATATCAAACTGGTCGTTGTTGACAAAGTACTATTCACGTCGTTATATTAAATACGTCAAACTTATGTTCTCATTTTGTTCTCCATAATATAAAATCAGCGCTGCATTTCATAAAGTGCAAAGAAATGGCATTATCTAAAAATACACTTTAATGTACTATACCATTAGATGGAGCAAAATAGATACCTAGTACATGAATTGTTGCCTACGCTGATTGTTGTTAAATATTGTTTATATTTTTTTTATTTACACGTAGATTATTAAATAGGTACTTACATTTAAATTTATGTGTACTGTATGTATTTCCACAGTGTACTCTGTACATACGTAAGGATTTAATTTTAATAAAGTGACATTGATTATTAAATAAATAATAAATTATTTTTACGTCACCCTTGCCATAGTACCTACATTGAATATTTTTATACCATAACCTACCGTTATATTCAATGCACTGTGGCAAGGGTGACGCCACCTACTAGTCCTAAGGTATACTGTCGATGCAGGGTACTTTCAATACGATGTAATGTACGTGGCGTATCATTCGATTCGGTGTACGTACAGGCGATGTAGCGAACCGTTTGTAACGTACCTACCGTTTGGTCAATGTAACTGGCGTCGATGTTTTCTATACAGCATGCAATGGATTTTTGTTGCTGTCGATGTTACGAACTAATAGACTAATTTTCATCCACCTACGCGTTCCTAAGCAAATGGGTAGCTATTGTATTGACCATGGAAGTATGATGTACTACGTATGTACTTATTATTGACAGACAGGCATCCTTACTCAACAGGCATAGGTAGTATTAGCTGTTTGATAACAGAACAGTTTCAGGCATCATGATGCCTGAAAATTATGTCTCTGAATGATGATAAGATAAACCTTAGAATAATTTTAAATTTAGGTACTTATTTTAATAATTTATGGATGATAACATTATTATGACAACAGATAATAATCTAAGACATCGTCTTTCCAAGTTCCTATTTCCATAACATTTATTTTATCTGGCAGAGTCCAAACTACTTAGGTAATCGAAATGTGTTATTTCATGAAAAAAAAATTGGTCATAAAGCCGTCTCGCTCATCAAACTATTAAAGGTATCGTTTTGTGTGAAGATTGTACAAAAATCTATTGTTTATTTGCATTTATTTTCATCTGGTGCCTTCACTGACAATCACGAGAGCACTTTTTGTCTCTAACATAAAATATCATGGACGCATAATAAAATCCATTCATAATTGGCGGAGAAATCGAGTAACATACATACAAGGGTCGAATTAAGAACCTCCTCCTTTTTGAAGTCGGTTAAAAATGCGTCCATGTAAAAGGCTTATTACACGACCCTAACTTCAGGGCACTGAATACCGGGTGGGCGGGGACCCTAGTTATAGTTCATTCGCGTTAAGAAAATAGTGACTGACAGGTCACTGACAGGCCACTAGCCAATTAAAACGCTAGAAATTATAATTCTAGCGTTTTGATTGGCTAGTGGCCTGTCAGTGACCTGTCAGTCACTATTTTCTTAACGCGAATGAACTATAGTGTGGCGCTTATTAGACTACACTGAATATCGGTCCTTATAGTTCATTCGCGTTAAGAAAATAGTGACTGACAGGTCACTGACAGGCCACTAGCCAATTAAAACGCTAGAAATTATAATTTCGCGAATGAACTATAAATCAGTTGAAACGTGAATGTCGAGAGAGTTGGACGTATTTACATCATGCCGCCGTCACTATAAAAACATCAAAAAGTTGCTGTAGTAGTCACGGCAATGCTCGTAACAACTAATTTTGACTTTCGGGAGATGTATTTTCAAAAATTCTGGAGATAGGTATATGACAATACCTTGAGAAAGTTCGGGAGATGTTATTTTTGCTATGAATGATGATTACTATAATGATGATGATTTTTATAACTAAAATGTTTCCCATTCAGTTGCTTGGAGAGCAAAAAAGGTCGTCCTTCTATGGAAACCGCTGAGGTTTTGCTCCGTTTGGTCATATTTATACAATATAGGAGGTAAAAAAGAATCGGAAGTAAAATAAAAATAAACTAAAATCTGGTAACCCTGAACACGCACGACCACTCTATGCCATGGCCGGCGCGGCGCGACACTGAGCTCCCTAACCGCCCTAAGTGGTATTACACTACCCTTTCGGCAGAGCGGTAAGGGAGCAAGGCAGACCGGGTCTGCCTTGGTGCCGTGGTCTGCCTTGCTCCCTTACCGCGAACCCTTGTCCCTAATTAGGCCGACCGCGCCCTAATTAGGGACCCTTACTCCCTGAATCCTATTAGACCGCACTGATTCAGGGTCAGGGTCCCTGAATTTAGGGTAGTGTAATAGGCCTTTTAGTCCACAAACAAACTGTTCTCACTTGTCTCATTCGGTGTTCATGATTTTTTTACATTGGTTCATTCATTTCATTCGTCTCGGACTAACTGACGCTGTCACCCGCGTCCCGGGCTAGCGTAAGTGGATCTTTTATTTATTTTTATCTTCTTCATTCCAGTTTCTATAATCTCCAATTAACGAAACTTATGTTTTAGATTGGTCCATAACCGAAGTACTTAAATTTCAATCAACTTCGTGGAAATGAAGCCACCATACAAAATAGGTAAGTTCGTTGTTTATTCAACTTGATAGGTATGTGAAAATAAGTAGATTCGTACTGAAACCAGTGTTCTGATGCAGAATTTCATCAGGTTTTAGTTAATGGTTTCTTTCTATGTTTTAGAATCGTAAATTATACCATTGCAGTACATGTTATTTGGAGGTTATTCTTACCATGCGCTTCATCGAACTGTTCGCTCCGTGTAATATTCCTATCAATAGAAATTAATAAACAGAGATTTAGGTCAGAGTGTAGTCTATTATTAAAGTTTATTCAGGTAATCTAATGAGTCAACAAATAGATATAAATCAAATGACATTAAAGTTCAGATTACATTAATACAGATAACATTTTTATTGCCTGTACTGTATTACATTTCTTCAATCTTGTCACACAATATCGTGCAGGTGATAATCAGATGTTATCAGAAGGTATTGTGAATCTAAGAACCAGATAGTGTCAAATAAGTAGATAGGTACCTACCTATGTAGTTAAGTACTTACTGAAATATCTTTTGTACCAGATGCGTCAATGAATGATGCGAATGCGTGATTAAGAACTTAATTTTATCATACAATTTTCTATTTTATTTTGCACCAATTATTTTAATTTTATTTTCAGCTGACGAAAAGTTAGCTGAGTTGGGGCGAAATGAGATCATGTTGGCAGAAAAAGAGATGCCAGGTCTTATGGCCTGTCGCCGCAAGTATGCTCCTGGCAAAATTCTCAAAGGCGCCAGGATAGCTGGCAGTCTGCACATGACTGTTCAAACTGCTGTGCTTATTGAGACATTAATTGAACTTGGTGCTGAGGTAAGCTTTTTACTAAGTATCAATTACTCACACTGCCATAATATAAATTACAAATATAAAATAAGAAGAAAAAGCATTTATAGTCTGATGGAATTTTCCTGTACGACATTTCATACCTATATGAGGAATATTTATTATAGCTGTTCTGGTAAAGTCAACAAGTATATGACAAGAAAAGCATATTGTCCTCTTAAATATTTATATTTTCTTTCTAAGACTAAACTCTGCTGCATTACATGCTATTATTAGTGTGACCAGCAGATTAATTTCATCCTGAAAATAATGTCTATTTCTCAAAATGTTAAGTAGGTAGTTTTTTAGTTTAATCAAATGAAATGGATAAACTAATGATAGATATCAACATAAGAATGAATTTTCCTGTTCTATACAATTTATTACAGTGTGTGTGTGTACAAGACACCTAGTACTAATAATAGCCTTAGGCAGGTAGTGTAGTTGCATTCTTTCTAGGAAACTGTAACAGGAAATTCAGTGAAATGTTACTAATCTAATAGTGTGATTTAGTGCATAGAACTTTTCTGACTGAAATCTAATTGAATCAAATATTTTCAACTGAGTATGTACTTAAACATGCAATCTCATTTATCTATTTCAAATGGTTGTTTATCGTAAATGTGGCTAAATAGTTTAAATTTCAAATGTATGGAGTCATCTTGTTTTATCAAAACATAATTTAAATAATAATGTTTTTAAACTGATAATATCAATTAGATTGTGATGTAAAACTTTTTGTGTTATTGCTTCTGTTATCTGGAGTGAGATAGTACATTCTTGTATACTTCACCTCTGATCTCAGTTCAGAAATCTTCTGATTATTTTGTTGGGAGAAGAATACATGTCTAGATTTTTATTCATACTTAATATTTTAAATGCAAAAATAGCTGTCTTAGCAATTGACTTGCTTAATATAGTTGTGTTAAACTTAAACATACTACAAAGTACAAGATTACTTTGATGATAAGGCTTTGTTGTACTTGCCAGAGACGTTATGGATCCGATATTTCGGATACGAATTGGGTTATTTGAGTTTCGGATAATTTCGGTTATGGATATTACATTTTTAAGCAATTTCAAAGTATAGTCGAAATTGTAAAATTGTGAACATCAAGATGGCGGGACCACGCCAAGTTTTTCGAATATAATATTGAAAAGATTGAATACAGAATTTCTACTATTTCATACTTTCACAGAAAAATTGTACACGCAAAAATTATCAAAATATTGTAGGTAGTAAGTGGTGCCGCCACTTTGACGTCAAAATAGCGGGACCACAGCTCTCAACTATTCGAAAAACCTGGCGTAGTCCCGCCTTCTTGATGTTCACGTAAAATTGGTCACAAGTCAATTATTTACGGGAATATCAAGGACAACAGAAGAAAATAATCTATGCGCGCGGCTTGTACTCGTATGTCGTCAGCGGCCGGCCGATCAAAACAACTTGTCATTAACATGGTTCAATTTTTGAAGAAGCGGAATTTATTGAAGAGGTAGGCGTAGATAATGCGACCTTGTGTACATAATATCCTAATGATGCATATACTTGTTTCAGGTCCAGTGGTCAAGCAGTAACATTTTCAGCACACAAGATGAAGCGGCAGCGGCGTTGGTAGCCGTAGGCATTCCCATATATGCCTGGAAGGGCGAAACCGATGAGGAATATGTTTGGTGCATTGAACAGACATTAATGTTTTCTGACAATAGGGTATGTTTACATCAAATAAATATTACGATAGATCACCATTACTAATTTTGAAGCAGAACACATTCTTACCAATATTTTACATCATAATTCATCACCATTGTGAAATTGCAATTACAGAAGATCAGAATATGCCGATAGTCGCGAGATCGTAAAATGTCGAAAGATTGTGAACTGTAACTTAATGCTTACAGTTTACCTATCTGCTTACAGTTTACCGTAAGTATTATTTCTCGGTAGATTGTATTTTCACTTGGATCGATTACAATCTACCGAAAATTAATACGTTACATTGTAAGCAGATAGGTAAACTGTAAGCATTTACACAACTGTATAACAACTGTAAGCAGCTGTTCACAATTTATCTATATTTACAATTTTATTATAAATATTATTCTATAATATACCCCACGCAAAATAGGTGCTCAGACGTCGAGTTGCGGAAATCGGCCCCATCAAAGTAACTAACCAAACTAACATTATTTCCGTTATAATTAATTGAACATCTTACATAGATTATATTATCTACTTAAAGACCCCACATACCAAATAATTTGTTCCTCCTACCTCAAATTACTGCATTTTCGATACTCCAGTGTATGTGCATCTGTCTTATCCAGAGCTTGTATTTATAGTCTTAATTTCTTTTTTCAGCCGCTCAACATGATTCTGGATGATGGAGGAGACCTTACTAACTTAGTACACACTAAATATCCTCAGTTGTTGGAAGGCATCAAAGGTCTTTCAGAAGAAACAACTACCGGGGTCCATAATTTGTATAAAATGTTTAGAGAAGGACAATTAAAAATTCCAGCCATAAATGTGAATGACTCTGTAACCAAAAGTAAATTTGATAACCTATATGGTTGCAGAGAATCCCTCCTTGATGGAATAAAGAGGGCCACTGATATAATGATTTCTGGAAAAGTCTGTGTAGTTGCCGGTTATGGAGATGTAGGTAAAGGATGCGCTCAAGCCTTCAAAGGATTTGGTGGACGCGTCATTGTTACAGAAATAGACCCTATTAACGCTCTCCAAGCAGCTATGGAAGGATTCCAAGTGACTACAATGGAGGAGGCCTCTGAAATCGGGCAGATATTTGTTACCACCACAGGAAACATTGATATTATTGGAAAGGACCACTTCTTAAGAATGAAGGACGATGTCATTGTTTGTAATATAGGTCATTTTGATTGCGAAATTGATGTAGCTTGGTTGGAGAAAAATGCAAAGAAAGTTAATATTAAGCCACAAGTGGATCGTTATGAATTGGAAAATGGCAATCATATCATTGTACTTGCAGCTGGCAGACTTGTTAATTTAGGTTGCGCTACTGGCCACTCTTCATTTGTTATGTCTAACTCATTCACAAATCAGGTTTTGGCACAAATTGAACTTTGGACTAGACATAATGCCTACCCAGTAGGTGTTCACACTTTACCTAAGAAGTTAGATGAGGAAGTAGCTGCTTTGCACTTGGACCATCTTGGTGTTAAACTTACAAAACTTACAACAAAGCAGGCAAAATACATAGGGGTGCCTGTTGAGGGTCCATACAAACCTGATCATTACAGATACTAAAATAGAGTTGCTTTTCATGTCAATTCTAACATAATTAAGTGGTAACAAAATACTACATTGGCTGATGTTCCCAACTTGTTGATTTTTGAAAATTAAGTAAAAATAATAATAATAATTGTCTATCTATCATTATGTACAACAACAATAAAACCAAAATCAGAAAATATTAGACACAGTTTCATTATACCTTCCTTTTCGCTTTTAGGTCACTCCTTAATTTAGAGTATTTTAGTTACATATTAGGTAGGTACCATCATTAGCTGGCACTAGGCTTTGGCTGCTATGGGATTAAAGTAGTTTTTCTGTGTTGTAATACAGAATTTCTATTCTACTTTTTATTTACAAATTAAATCAGCTCAAATTTATTTTCGCTGAATACCTACAACTATTTCATGACAAATTTTTGGTGAATTTCAAGATGGCGGGACCACGCCAGGTTTTTCGAATATAATACTGAAAAGATTTAATATTGAATTATACTATTTCATACTTTCACAGAAAAATTCTACCCTCAAAAATTTTGTAGGTAGTAAGTGGCGCCGCCATTTTGACGTCAAAGCTCAGGTATTCAAACCACAGCTCAGTTTCCAAAAATGGAGAAGGATTGCTCATTAGAATAGCTTTTAGTTTTACAAAAGCGCTTATTGGATGCGCCAAACAAAATATAACACTAATTTGAGACAGACACTACTGGTGCTCCCACACTGCCGTAGGTGGGAATTACAGCTTGAACATCAAGCTGTAAGCCTCACTAACCTATAGCTATAACTTGGAAACTAAACGGCGACTATTTTTTTCACTTGTGCGACTACGACTACTAATGAATTATGACTATTTTTTGGCATACCTAGTCAAAATTCGTTTTCATTGAGATTTCAAAGAAGAGGATCACAGCTTGAAACACAACGAGGACCCGCCAACTTGACATTCAGCTAAGAACAGGGAGAGAATAATAATATACCAATTTTAAAAGAACGAGTTTTATATTTTATTGCAGGCTAAATATATTTTAACAAAAAGAAATATATAGCCTATTCTGGCCAGATAAAATCAAATTTGCCTAGATAGCTACAAGTGTCAAATACATTTTATTATGTAAATATTAGTATACATTTTAATTTGAATAATAACTAAGTAACTCTTCATCTTTCGGCTTTAGCAAACATTTCTCCTTCAAGTTAACTACCCACCCTGGTTCTAAGCCATAAAATATTTGTCTTGGATCTTTCCTTTCACAAAGCATATCATAATTAGGACCACTTTCTAAATTAGGTAACTCATAGCCATATTTCTGTGCCAATTTAAATCTTTCCTGTGATATCTTCTCAGGATCAGCAAGATAGCCCCGTGTCTCTGCACTGGTATAGTATTCAATAGCATCTGGTGGAGGAATCATTCTTCGTGGCAGAGCCTGGCCAGACTCAAAGAATTTCTTAGGATTCTTCAATAAAAACAAACTATGTGGATCGTAATATGCAGTAGTTATTACACCACCATTTTTTTCAATAGCTGCAATTACTTGTTCACTCGCCCATTGCACCTCTATATTTATTTTGGCAGCAAATATATTAACTCCTTCATCTGTCAAATTAATCCCAAAATGTTTTTGATCTGGGTAAAAATTGTACAGTCCAGATTTAACAATACTTGCAATATCAATTGGCTTTGATATGTCTACTCGGTCTTTGTCTATTATGTTCTGAAGTTGGAGTAATGACAGTGGAGGATATTGTCTCCTCAGACTAAAACACAAAAATGTATAATTATTAATATGCAGTTCATTAAAATGTAATACACAGGAAAGGTCTAAAACCACTCTAGTAAGAGAAAGTCATATAAAAAGAATAAATTACTTACTGATGTCCTTGATAATATTTTTCTTGAGGAACTCTCAGATAAAATGGATTGTTTCCAGTTTCATAACCAAGTCTCATGTAATTCTGCCTTTGTCCTGATCCTTTATTTCCAGCGCCATGTTTGTCTCCACCATGCTGAGCACGACCCCTCTTTGTCTGAAATTTGAAAATAAGGTACCTTGCATCAACATCAATAGAGCACCCTCGGACCGAGTATCTTGGTAAACTGCCTTGTAGACAGCAAAAGGGCTGGTGTATTCTTAGGCTGGCCTTACAGAGATGGAATTATGGCCAACCAATATTCTCTGCTCAATTCCCAGGGTTAGTGATTCTGGGCACATGCATTATTAAAAGCTATTTTACATTTTATTCTATATAATCATAACATAGGTATGTTGCAAAATAACCACATTATATCGGTATTCATAATACAAGTTCGCATCAACTTACTTTTGCTTTTGCTACAGGGTTATCGCGTATATTAGCCAGTGATACTCTTGGTAATGATCTTATCATGGACAAAGCCTTCTCAGTAATTTGTCTAGATGCCATTTCTAATTAATGAATCACTAAAATCGTCTAAGTAATAGCTCCGTAAATCAATTACACGAACCTTGCGGTAAACTTTTTACCTATAACCTTAATTAACTGGTAAACTGACTGAGCAAACGATTAATCATTAAACACATCATTAATTCAGAACTTAATGTCCTAAAATAATTTTGTAAACATTAATTCTCACCCAACGTATTACACATTTTTTTAGGTTATGACGTTTTTTTTGACGTTTTCGTTCCGTTTCGTGTGTGTATGTGTCACCGGAAAATAGCAAGAATCGTAAGTTGATCAATTTCCTAGGTAGTTGATTAACTTTCGGAAAATAACAAACGGTAGATGAAATGTATTATTTAACGCAATGGATTTCAGTAAGTTGATCAATTTACGGTAGCCTGACAGTCATTTAATAATTTACGATTTTGACACAAGTAAAATCGTCCTCAAATGGGCCAATCGTTGCTCAATGTACTATTTAACGGTGCACTATTACCCGTAACTTAATACACTTGTCCCTGATTGGTTGCCGGGATAACGCCACGTGAGCCATTGAACCAATCAACGTTTACCTCACCTTCGTCGGATGATTTTACGGCAAGACCCCGTAAAATGATCAATTTACTAAAATACATACGTTAAATAATACATTTCAACTGCCGTTTATTATTTTCCGGAAGTTAATCAACTACCTAGGAAATTGATCAACTTACGATTCTTGCTATTTTCCGGTGACATATGCATGTGTCGTGAACGTTGATATGATTGGTTCAATGGCTCACGTGGCGTTATCCCGGCAACCAATCAGGGAACAGTGTATTAATTTACGGGTATTATTGCACCGTTATATAGTACATTGAGCAATGATTGGCGCTGTCGAGGACGATTTAACTTGTGTCAAAATCGTAAATTATTAAATGACTTTCAGGCTACCGTAAATTGATCAACTGAAATCCATTGCGTTAAATAATACATTTCAACTACCGTTTGTTATATTCCGAAAGTTAATCAACTACCTAGGAAATTGATCAACTTACGATTCTTGCTATTTTCCGGTGATATATGCATGCAGTTAGTTTGGTATATTACAAAGTACTTTGGTGGGTATGCAAGGACTTTTTATATAAAAATCCTTGGTGGTATGCAGTCAACCAATGCGACAAGTTCACAGGTTGTAAAAATCCAATCCACGGAACGGATCCGGTTACGTTCATGGACGTATAAAATACGTTTATTTTATACGTCCATGGTTAGGTTAGGTTACCCCGGACCAGGAGTGCCGGCCGCTTATCATCTGCGGCTGGCCAGGGCAGGCAGGGATATGGCCGTATGCTTCGGCGCTACCCGTGTCCCTGCAACTTGCTGCCCACTGGCGACACAGGGGGGTTTAGTGGGTATACCCTCCCATCACGGGAGGTGTGAGTCCCACACACCATGTCACCTCCCCCCAGAGGTGGCATGACGGTGCCTAATGCATTCCCCTCTATAAAAAAATGGAATATTGGGCATATTGAGCATGGCTACGCTCTGCTGCTCTTTAGTCTATGGTGTAATGCCTTGTACATCCCGGTATCTACGCCGGAGACCCCGCCCCATAGCTGTTAAAACTAAAAAAAAACTTTTAAATTTTGACAACGTTGTCACTTGTCAACTTGTGCTTGTGTGTGAGTTGTAATTTGTGTTGATTTTGTAGCTGTGTATTTTGTGGCAAAAATTAAGTCGACGAGCAAATCGTGTTTTTAACTAATTAATGTAACGTGCCGCGGACGCTGTTGTCATAAAAATGGATTCCATGTATAATAATCCTATTCGGCAAAGAATTAATAAAATATTTGATACTCACATTATCACCGATAACAGTGAAGTTCTGAATACGGTATCTGGATTATGTTCTTCTAATTCTGCCTACACGAGAAGAGTGTTAGTAAACGAAATCGAAAAGAGAGACATGCTTGTAAACAAGGCTGTTTTAATAGAGTTTAACAAGATCAAAGGGAAACTTCATGTGCTTTTAGATTCATTGACAAGTCTGGATGTTGCTGTGAAAGATATGTCCAACAGATTACAGGAGTCTAAGGCCAAAACTCATCATCTTATCACTCAGACTACTAAACTAAAAGATGAGAGAAAAAAGACAGAAAAAAAAATTGTTTGGGTAAATGCTCTAGTAAATAACTTTCAAATCTCACCAGAACAAAATGAGTATCTTTATAATGTGTCTATTAAAACTCCATTGACATCAGATTTCTTTACCACTCTCTTTCATATTGAGAAATTATATGACAATTGTAAAACACTTGTGAAAAGTTGGTATCAAACTTCAGCATTTGATATTATGGAAATAATAGGATTACAGCAAGAGGTTGCTATTGAAAAATTGTATCATTGGACAATTGGTGCTTGCCTCAGCATTGATTCTCCTAATAATGCATTGGTACCCAAGGCTTTAAGTAAGTTTCAAAATAGACAGGTTTTATTCTCCAACATTGTTGATGAATATTGCTCGGCTCGTAAGGCAACTACTGTGCAGTCATTTATTGACGCCTTGACTAAAGGTGCTGATGTTGGCTCTAAACCTATTGAATTTTATGCAAATGATGCCAAACGTTATATTGGTGATATTTTGACATGGGTTTATCAAATCATACCCATTGAAAAAGAAAACCTTAATACTCTGTTCAAGTACTGCAATGTACAGGATAAAAACCAACTGATCACTGAGTCATTGACTAATATTATGGAAGCTATATGCCCATTACTAAAAGTGAGAGCAGAGCTTATCCTGAAACCAGATAAGGATCCCCTTGTATTATGGTCTATTACTAATTTGATTTTGTATTACAAAGAAGTAGTGCAGTCTGTGATTCCATCTGGCCATTTAATAGACACTTATGATGAGTTGCTAAAGAAGAGTGAAGAAGTATTCTTAATAACACTGGATAGCAAAATCCAAAAAGAACTCAGCCACGGAGTGAAGGCTCCACCAGCAGACTTGAACCCTTCCATTGTGGTCACAGACTTAGTCAGTTTCCTACGTGATTTATTAGCAGTTATGAATGTTTCAAACAACATAAACAAAGATGATAGGAAGATCATAGTCACTCATATATTGGACCCTCTTCTACATGCAATAAATGAAACTGCATGCCACCTTAGTTCCACTGATATGTCTGTGTATATGCTGAATTGTATATACCATGTTCAGCGCACATTGTCTTTGTATACAATAATGGATGATTATAATGAAAGACTTCAAGCACAGTCTGAGGCACAGATTGATACTTTAACATCAGAACAGGCCAGTTTCTTGGTTGCAAATTTGAACCTTGGTCCTATCTACACAATTTTGCAAGAAAAAAACAGTGGACCTCTATCTGCTATTCCTGGAATGGATACAAATACTTTAAAAGTATTTCTAAACAAATTTGATATGTTTCTTGTATCCCCTGATTTATATATATTACCACAATTAAATTTACTGTTGAGTCATACCCATAAGTCAATTATTAAAAAAAGGGCATTTGAAGTCATATTAGCTATATATGCTCAGCTTTTTGATGCTGTACATGACCCAATGAATGGATATGTGGAACCACAAACTGTAGTGCGTAGAACACCTGATGAAGTCAATAAATTGTTGAAGTAAAATTACTTAAATGTTAATGTATTTATATCATGAATGAATAAAAATTATATATCATTTTTGTGTTTGTTATATTTTTAAATGTGTAATATTGTAGGTATATAGATTTTCCACTCAGTTCTAGTAAAGGCCATTCATCAACAAATACCACCAAAATCGAAACGATATCGTTCGTTGAACGGATTGCGTACCGTAAATCCGTCCCGTTTGTCCCTCCCGTGTTCGAATATAATTTATTTGAATTAGATTCATATTATGAACTAGCTGTGCCGGCGGCGTCGCACGGAGTGCTTCCAGCTGAAATCCTCATCTCTAAAATCTCAATGAAAACGAATTTTGACTGCCAAAAAATATTAATGAAATGCGGATTATTTTACAATAGTATGAAATGAAGTAAACATTTTGTACACGACTGGACCTCCATAGAAAAGTAGGGTAAATTAACACGTTTTATTTTCAAATTAAATCAGCTCAAATCTATTTTCGCTGGAGACGACTATTTAATGACTATTATTTGGCACAAACTCGAAATTGAAAATCGTAGGCGTTTCGGATATATTTGAAAGTTGAAGTTTTCAAATGTGTGTTCAAGCTAGAATCCTCACAAGAGTACCCTTATATCTCTGGAATCTCATAACGACTATTTCTGAAATTTGACATGTCGTTGCGACTATTTCATGACTATTTTTTGGAACATAACCTACCAATTCTTAGACAGGCTCGGTGGCTCATTTGGTAGTGACCTCTGCCCTCTAAGCCAAGAGTCGTGGGTTCGATTCCCGCACAGTACAAACATTTGTGTTCATGAACATGTCTGTTTGTATTGGTCTGGGTATTTTCTATTGTTAGATTGTCAAAATAAATAATATTTAAATATACAAATAATCCTAAATAAAAACAATTTATAAGGAAATCAGTATTTGGTATCTCATTTGATTTTTTGTCGTTACCACGATGTTGATGTTATAATAAATATTTCGCTATCAAAATGTATTAAAAAAATCTGTGTTAATTATACAAAATAAATATAAATATTATAAGTTTTAGTTAAGTTGTTATTTATAAAATAAAAATAATATTGTTAAGAGTTATTCATTTGACTTTTAAAATTAATCGTACGGTCAGACTTCCGTTTCGCGCGCATAAAAAGCCAAATGTCAGAAGACGAAAAAACACTTGGTTACGAACGGTCGAAGGAGACGGTCGAGTGAATAACTTTGTTATAGTTCTGTTTTATTATGTGGTAATTATAATTATAATTTATAGTGTACATGAGTTCAGAAGAATATATAGTGAAAAAGTTATGCTGGTGTTTCCTTTATTAAACGACAATCGTTTCACTATGTATAATATGTATTTATTTACAAAAAAAATGTAAGTATGTTTATCAGTTGTCTAGTACCCATAGTACAAGCTTCGGCTTAGTTTGGGGCTAGGTGGCGCGGTGTGGCCCAGCGTGGCATGTCTTGGGTTATTTTAATTCGATAGACTTTGTCATTTGCTTGCATCAAAGGTGAGGATTACAGCTTGATTTTCAAGCCAGAATCCTCACCAACCTATAGCTATAACGCAGAGCTATAACTCCGAAACTATAATGCGACTATTTTTTTTATTTGTGCTACTATTTATGACTATAAAAAAGTTATAGTTCATGAGTATTTTTTGGCATAGTCAAATTCGTTTTCATTGAGATTTTAGAGATGAGGATTACAGCTTGAAGCACACGCTCGTTTTCGATTTTGGTGAACATTTTGTCAGAGATAGAAGTAATCCATGATCCTACGATTTCAAACTAGGTCCCTATCTATTTCATGTCGAATTTTTAGAGTTATGGCAATAATAAAAAGTTAAGAAAATAGCTTTTTATTATTGCCATTTTGCCGCTGTACGTGAATGTCAAAATGGCGTGAACCCCGCCTTGTATTTCGTTTAAACTGTGCTCAATATTTAATGCTGATTTTGTGACTTCAGTTCGAATTTTGTGCTCTAGAGGACTAAAACTTCTGCGCTACTAAGATCTGCCTGTACAGTCAGTACAATCATCAAGTTATTACTAGCCATTTGGCCGCATCACATGTGATCGATCTTTTATAAAAATAATATGGCAGTATGGATGGATCCCAGGCCGTTAGGTATAACATAAAAAAAACTCTTATAATAGAAAAAAAAAACCACTTCACTGTCACCGTGGCAGATGGCATTTTGGTTACTATGTCATGTGTCACTCAGATGTCACTTCATGTCACCGACAAGTTCAAGTCAGCAGCCTCATGATCGTTTTGTAGATCAAATTATCAACATTAATATTACATATCCTTTCAGTATTGTTGATTGTTAAAGTACCTATTTAACAATATTTTTCAGTGTGGCCGAAAGAGGATAAACAGTAGTCCACCCACTGATTTGGTCGCAGAGTGTATGGAATTGGAGATATATGGAATTACATTGATCCAACTATAATTTCACTCATGTATTAAAATATTTCTGCTTTTGATGTCAAACTGGTAAAACTATTAACCGAAGAAAACTTATGACGCTGAATGTTGACTATCTGTGTAAAATTGTGTAAGATTAATACAATTTATCCTATTTGCAAAATGGCTAAAAGCAGTTTTGAGTATGTGAAATCTTTTGAATCCGAAGATAATCTGTTGCCAAACACGTGGATAGTTATTAGAATTGATGGAAAGTGTTTTCACAAGTTTTCAGAAGATCACAATTTTTCAAAACCTAATGACCTCAAAGCTCTGAGGCTTATGAATTATTGTGCTTATATTGTGTTTAAAGAATTTAATGATTTACTCATGGCATATGGACAAAGTGATGAGTATTCATTTGTTTTCAAAAAACATACAAATCTGTATAAACGTCGAGCAGCTAAGTTATTGACTACCATAAACAGCAAATTCTCTGCATCTTATGTTTATTTTTGGAGTAAATTTTTTGGGAACCAAAAATTGCAGTACCCACCAACATTCGATGGTCGCGTAATTTTATATCCATCTGATGAAAACTTAATAGATTATATGAAATGGAGACAGGCAGATGTTCATATAAATAACTTATATAACACTTCATTTTGGACTCTAGTTTTACAAGGAAATCTTAGCCCTATGCAGGTTTGTCTACACACAAATATTATTATGTGTAAATTCATGTCTTATAAAAACTATGTGCCTATGTATTGGTATATTTATATTAATAAATTTGAAATGTTGCAGGCAGAGAGAAGGTTATGTGGAACAGTATCTGCAGACAAAAACGAGATATTATTTAAAGAATTTAATATAAATTACAATAATGAACCTGAGATTTTTAAGAGAGGAACATTATTATTAAGAAAATCTGTATTAGATAATAATTTACATAAGAATGTAATTGTGGATGTTCATGATGATATGTTGAAAGAAAAGTTTTGGAAAGAACATGCCCCATTGTTTCACAAGAAGATGTCAAATCTAAATATGCATGAAGGGCCTATCACAGATATTATTAAAGAACAGATAAGCAATAAACAAAATAAAATTGAAGAACAAGATTCTAATGGAAGTTAAGGTTTTTTTATTTTTTTACTGTCTATAATCTGTTGGACTTTTAATATATACAAGAAAGATTACATTTAATATGTAAATAAAATGCACAGTTTAAAACATTATAATTTATTTTATTTATAGTGAGTCTAAAATTATGGGTACCCAATAAATATGGAGAACAAATACATTGGTATAACTTAATCTTTCAGTTTAATAAGCACTGATAAATGTATTACATCATTACAACCTCTTACTTAAGGTACCTAGGTAAGATTTTATGTGGAGACATTTTTAGGGTAAGCCATTCATCTAGAAAAACACATGTTTAATATACACTGCAATAAATATTATAACAAATCTACATAATTATATTTCATGTATTGTGTTTGGAAACGAAATAATAATATTACTTTTATCTCAAATTGTGCTTTTTACAACATATATATTAGCATCAATACAACTAATACTTTATGCTAGATTATAATTTTTTTGAAAGAAATGCAACAGTACAAATATTTTTTCAAAGTTTCAAAAGTTAACTAACTGTAATAGTATGGGTATTAGAAGGAACACCATCCTGATAGCCAAAGGAGAAATCTACAGTATGCTGAATTCAACACTAAATAAAACTTTAATCTAAAATATTCTTTAACATTTCTAATACTTTAGGTAGGGGGTATTATACTTTTATGACACCTACCTGATATAATGGTTAACTTTCATAAAGTTATTCAATGTTCAATTTATATCTAATATACATAGAGAAGAACCCAATGAAGTTTAGTAAGGATTGAAGTCTACATTGTGGTTTTTAGAAAATGGGAATGTAATTATCAATTTTAGCACGGTGTTTCTGAGCAACACATTCGCTTATCCACACAATATTCCTGCATTCCTGTTCTTTCAGTTTCAGGTATGAATAGAACACACCAAAATGGAATTGTTGAAGAAATGCATGCACATTCAGGCTGACCTGAAATTAAAGAAATAGATTGCAATATTCATATTCAAGAATCAAGTACTACTTATAAAATATATAAACATTTTAGTAATAGATCTTACCTCATGTTCAAAGAACTTATCTTCCAAAGTCTTGTCACCAACATTATTGCCAGCTCCTTCAAAGAGAGCAGAATACTCAGCATAATATTCAGCCACAGCCTTGACTTGCTCGTAGTCATCGGCCCTGGCCAAGGCAGCCAAACCATCGGGGTTCAGTTTACCACAGCGAGGGTACAGTTTAGCACGATCATCTTTGGACAATTCAGTTCCAAAAGAATTGATGGTTATGATAATGGCACGGCGGTCAGCCTCAAACTGAAATTAAACAAAATAAATTTAGTAATGCAAATATGCATCAGTGGTATAGAGTAGAACAGCCAACTGTAATTACTTACAGCCAAAATCTCACACATGACGTCAGCTGTAGTCCCTCCAATCTGCTTGCAAAAATCATAGAAAGCTTCCAAGTAAGCTTTGTAGAGAGTGTTACGGATAATCTCAATGTTCATCTCATCCAAATCTTGCTCGCTGATACAATCCACAAAAAAGGGAGCCAGTGGAGTGTCCACCAACACTGCATTGTAAAGTTCAGCTGGTGTAGCAGCTACATGAATAGCTTCCATCTGTTCAAAGGATCCCAAGGGGTGGCATTTTGGTATCAGCTCAGAAATAGGGCGCTGGTGCAGGGTGCCAGTAATCAGCAAGATGATGTTATCAATCATGTAACTGTATGTGATAAAATCCAAGAATGTAGATAGAGGCTCCACAGAGTGGTTTCTTAGATGCTGGAATTCAATGACAAGTTTTTCACGAAGCTTGTCATCAATAGTAGACACAGACAGTGGGCTTGGCTCATTGGCAAGGAATGTGCCATAATCAGTTCCTTGAAGATGAAGTTTTAAATCTGTAACAATGCAAGTTTTAATGTTAGATAGCGACATAACGTTAACTTTTACTTGTAATTTCATCGTAAATACTTGTCGGTACATTGGTACAGATCGTACATGTTGGTTAGCTGTATCGCCAGTTATCATCTTTATAAAACCACCTGGCTAGAAATCTGTTATTTGATCTTAAAAGCGTATAATATAATGTTGTTAAACATACCTTCCAAAGTTTCGCACTGAACCAAGTTTAGATAATCTGATTGTTTCAGGATGCCACACTTAAAACCGCGACAAAGTCCTTCTAGATATCCAGCGTCAATATTAAACAGGCAGCCCTTCATTTTGAAATTAAATCACGCCTTGGCTTTTACACTTTTCAAGATAATTAAGCTAGAAATTAAATAAATTAATAATATTGACTACAGCCTTCGTCGTCCAAAGACAGAAGGAAGCAGTAAAATGATCATATGATACACCATAGACTATGAAGTGCGTGACTTTGGATGTTTATTGATATTCTCCGCCCATTCATTAATTTGACAGTCTTCCTTGTCTATGGTAATAGAGTCATTCTGCGAGTACCTACCATGGAAGTTTAGGTAGGTGCATATTATGTACTGTATTACTTCTATGCATTCTACAGAGTGATATTTTGGCCATCGAACTAGTAAGTAAAATGACTTGTGATTTTAGTACATACGTACTACAAAATTAACTCTATTGCAAAACTCAAACTCAAATATTTATTTGCATTAATTTAGGTGGATACATTTGGTCTTAAAATTAATGTTAAATTAGTCTCACTTAACTATTGCTAGCTACTTAGCGTGCAAATCTTAATAATAAAATTAATACTTACTAATACCTTAGTCTATTACATTATTTATGTAACCTACAAGATTGAAGATATTTTATTTTTATATATTTGCTTGTGCCTTATTACTTCCATGATTGCATGTCCTACAAAATGTCACTTTTGGGGAACCATGGACGAATTAAGTACATAGTGTTAGAGGAGAACAGAGGAGAACAATCAACCGCTGCGGCACAGCATTATTCGCCAAGCTCAAGAGTCACCGCACTAACGTTGACAGTTGAAGTTTGACGTAACGGTGACACTGACAGCTGTCATCGAGTTCCCGCCGATTATTACTTTAGCAGTTATTACACTACCCTAAATTCAGGGCACTGAATACCGGGTGGGCGGGGACCCTAGTTAGTGCGGCGCTTATTACACGACATTGAATATCGGTCCCTAAATCAGTTGATTTGCGATAATCACCCTTAATGTTATTACGTTACGCGATAGGCAGAGCGGTCAGGCAGCTAGGCAGCCCGATCGCCCTAAATCGGGACCCTTACCCTAAATCTTATTAGACCACCCTTATTCAGAGTTAGGGTCCCTGAAATGGTGACCCGTAACACAGGTTTCTATAACCTATAACAGGCACCAGCCACTCGCACATAAAGACTCTGTATAGTAAGACCTCTGTGCTAATGGAATTGAAGTAATGCCCTCTTGTGCTAATGGAAATAAATGGTTTTTATTATTAAAAAAAAAAAAAAAAACGGGTGGTATAATAAGTGCTCTATAGAGCGATTATCGCGTATGAACTGATTTAGGGACCGATTTTCAGAGTAGTGTAATAACTAATAAGCGCCGCACTGACTAATAGGGTCACCGCCCACACCCGGTGCGCACAGTGCCCTGAATACCGGGTAGTGTAATAAGGGTTTTTTACGTCTGACAGTTTGTTTGACTGACACTTGCTCCTGACCTGACCTGACTCCGTTATACCCCATTTACACTCTCGCCTCGCGACTCGCCTCGTACCTCGCCTCGTGACTCGCGCCACGCCCCCCGAAACGAGCTTGGTGTTTACACTCTCGTCACGAGTTCAGTTGTCTTTGAGCTCGCGACAATGGAGGACGTCGAAATGTTAGCGGCAACAAGTCATGGTTTATTGAACTACACACATTAAATACAAATAAAAAAGTAAAATGTCTTATGTTTTAAATCAATTAAAGGTCTATTCATTTCATTTGTAATGACAACCTCTTCCACGCATCGTTTACTTTTTGGTTCATTTTATGGTATTTATTTTGGGTTCCACAGAATAGGCTATTATGGCTAAAAATTGTAATTAGTCCGTCTTTTAGCTTATTCAAAAATAAAAGACACGTATTTTTTTATTTGTAAATTAGACTAAATCTTACAAAGTTATAGCCCGTTGAAATTACGCGTGACGTCACTCGGTGAGGCATTTTTACGGGAGCGAGTGACGTCAAAGACTCTCACTCCTAACTTTAGATGCCTTGTATCTTTGCTATTGTTTATTTGAATGAAAAAAGGAAAAATACGTGTCTTTTATTTATGAATAATCTAAAAAACGGACTAATTACAATTTTTAGCCATAATAGCCTATTGGTTCCCTTTGAAATGCTCCAATAAATCTAAATGTTTCCTCATAAGACTAATCCATTTTAACGACTTGCGCGACACAACGCTGAATCGCGAATGAAGCGAGAGCGCGAGTGTAAACACCCCGCTCGCGTTCGTCGCGAGGCCCTTTGACTCGTGACCAAAAAACCGCTCGCGACGCGAGCGCTGCGAGTGACGAGGCGAGGCGCGAGCGAGTGTTCACACTCTCGCCTCGCCTCGTCACTCGCACGCGAGTGTAAACGGGCTATTAAAATCTTATTAAAAAAAAAAAAAACCTGACCTGACTGACAGTACTTGTGTGCGATTGCGAATTTCATAAATTTTGTTTTTGTTAGATAATTTCATTATCTTTTGTTGTTATGGAAGCGATGAAAGCATTAAAATTAGTAGGCTACACTGTTTTAAAGAAATCTTATCGAACAGGTACAACAAAAATATACTTACTTATTGTTGTTAGTCTCAATATTTTGTTTTACAAAACCTGAGCCTAAAAGACAAGATTTAGAAGAAGTTTCTACACAATTTATTTACCTATTTAAGCGTAGGCAAAATAATTGTAGAATTGGTTATCATTTAATGTTAAATAATTAAGTGTTCTTTTTGCAAAAAATATACAGGTGTAAAAAACTACGAGTCCAATTCTTGAATTGCTCCTTGGAGCATAACAGTTTATTCAAACCGTTTTTATTAATCCAACTGTGTCATATTATGCCTGCATACTATGTATAGGTCCAAACAATGTAAAATTTGTTATGTACCTCACATACTTTGTACATTTCAGGTAATATAGGATTGTTATCAACAAACAATTATTCCCAGCAGTATAGTACCGAAGCCGGTGAGAATGCTGATAAACCACAGCATGGTGAATCCAAAAGAATGGCAGAGTTTCGGAAGAAATTGAGAGAAACTACACCTATTGATGATCTTGGAGAACAACCACTCATGCATCCAGCTCAGAAAGAGGATCCGTTGCCCCCTTGGCCTAATGACACCAATCCCCATACTGGAGAAGTTGGTGGGCCACGTGGACCAGAACCAACTAGATATGGGGACTGGGAAAGAAAGGGGAGAGTTAGTGATTTTTAAACCTTTTTAGACATGCTATCAAATAAAAAAACATAATAGTTTGAGCACATAGCACAACTACGTGTGCACTCTGTTTGCATTGAGCATACAATAAACATATTTCAAATATTTAGTGTAATTTCTGTTAATATCAGTACTGTTTAGATATAAAAGACTATTTATTTTGTTATAATTAGAATGTTAGTGTTAAAAAATAAATAAAGAAGCTACTTTGTTAAAGACTTTATTAATTATTTGCTGACTTTCCAACAGTTTTTGGCATTTTCTTATTTGTTGAATCCTCTAACTCCTTAGATTTATAATAATGTGGTGCAACTTCTAAAAGCCATTTACTTTCTATCTCGGTGACCTGTCTCATAAATTCTTTTGATGTAAATACAAGTTCATGATAAATTACCCAGCGGGGTAGCTCCTCAAACAATGCACTATTAGGATGAATCATTACTGTCTGAAACAAACATAAATTTTTCACTCTTACAAACACAAAATAGGTGATATCATATCATATAAGAGCAGAATCTTTTGGCAAAATACTTACTTGATTGTGTTTTACAGTTTTATAATGACCCCCTTTTGAAAATTTTGCTATGTGATAAAAATACCCAGCTGTAATGGCTTTTCGAATGTTTACATCTTCAGCTATGCTGGAAACCATATCTATTTCGACTCTCTCCATAAGGCCCGCCAATTGTTCACGCACATCACGCGCCCTTTTCATAGATCGATATTGAATAAAGTTCTCATAACACCATTGTACTGAATAATCTGATTCAACCCACTGATTGTATACATTCATCAGAGTCAGATGGTCTCCATGCTGATGAAAAAAGTTTTTTCTGGCTGTATCGGCATGTATTATTTTATCTTTTGGTCTATAAAAAACTGAACTGTTTACAGACAACATGGCCGCAATGGTAACAATTTCTTCTGAGCATTTATATCTGAAAAATAAAACGAATTTTTTATAATAAATATATTTATAAGGTCAAGTTCCTAGTTTTCATAGTCAAGCTATAACTTAACATAGGTAGTTAAAAAGAAAAAGGGAAAATTACAGTCACATAAATGTAACGTTATAACCCACATACATTTGACGTTTTTGTGGTTCTGCATTATGTACAAATCTGCTAAATAAAATTCAAAATGTTACAGCCAGCCCAACACATTTGCTACTTATTGCTACTAGCAGATACTTACTTTTCACTTGCCAAAATCATCTTAGCAAGCATTGGATCTGTTGGAAACTCTGCCATTCTTCTTCCTGCTTTTGTTAATTCACCATGGTGATTTAATGCACCAAGGGCATACAATTGTTCCAAAGCTAGAACTAATGTTTCATGTGGAGGAGGGTCGAGAAAATCAAAATGTATTAGATCATTAATACCCAGTGCCTTTAAAGTCAGAACAGCATTTCCTAAATTTATTCTTTGTATTTCTGGAACTGTATTATCTTCAAGTTCATATTTATATGCCCAAGCTGTGTACAGTCGAAAACATTTCCCAGGAGCTACCCTTCCAGCTCTACCGGCTCTTTGATTAGCTGAAGCTTTTGAAATTGGCACCACCATTAAACTCTCCATTCCTGTCTTGGAGTTAAAGTTATTTTGCTTTGCGAAGCCTGGGTCTATAACATATATAATGTTGTCAATTGTAAGGGATGTTTCGGCTATATTGGTTGCCAGTACTACTTTTCGGGCACCTTCAGGAGTGGGTTCAAATATTTTTGCTTGCATATCACTAGGAAGATTAGCATATACAGGCAATATGACAAGCTCCCGTAATTTTTTACCTATTCTTTTTGTTCTTTCTTGTAACATTTCAACACAAGTTTCAATTTCTTCCTGCCCTGTTAGAAATACCAATATGTCACCAAGTGGTTGGGTTGCATGAATTTGCAATACAGATACTACACAAGCATCAACATAATCTGCTTCTGGTGCTTTAGTATAGTAAATATCGACAGGAAATCTCCTTCCAGGAATTCGGAATATTGGTGCATCATCAAAAAAGTTTGAAAATTTCTCAGCATCTAAGGTGGCACTGGATATTAACAATTTCAAATCAGGTCTGAACCTGGTAATATCTTTAACTAATCCAAAAAGAATATCAGTGTGCAATGTTCTCTCGTGAGCTTCATCTATAATCATTACACTGTAAGATGCCAAGTCAGGCTCTGATAAAAATTCTCGATGTAGAGTACCATCAGTCATATACTTGATAACAGTTCTGTCAGAAGTGCAGTCTTCAAATCTTATGCTATAACCAACTTCATTTCCAAGTTTGACATTCATTTCTTGGGCGACTCTAGCAGCTACTGACATTGCTGCTACTCTTCTAGGTTGTGTGCAGCCAATTTTCTTTCCATCATCAGTGAACCCTGCTTCATGAAGATATTGAGGTATTTGTGTAGTTTTACCGGAACCAGTCTCACCTTCTACAATCAATATTTGGTAATTTTTTATAGCTTCTATTAGTGATTCCTTGAATGGGAAAACTGGTAAAGATTTCTTGGTTTCTTCAATAGTCATCCGTATTTTTTGATATTCTGATTTTTCCTTTTCTTCTTTTTTTTCCTTTGTCCCCTGCATTTGAAGAGCTTGTATAAAATCAATTTGTTCATCCAATAACAGCTCATACTCATCTTGTGCTTTTGCATCTTTGGCACCAAATTTGAAAAATGCTGATTTAATTTGCTCTTGTTCCCATTTTCGCTGTTCAGAATGGGGTAATTTTTCATTTTCATCCACTTCAATATATTCTCCTGTAGAAGGAATAAAGATTTATAAATGACTATGTCTTATTATAGAAAAAAAACGAAAAATGGAATAAACAAAGTCGGGTACAAAATAAAGCTTAAAATCTGAGGAAGTTTAAACAGTATATTCCTTTACCTTTCTCTCCCTTTCCCAAATCCTGTGGCATGTGATATCTCTGAACATTTTCAAGTTCGCGAGCTTTTTCATGTTCTTTCGCTAGTTGCAATATTGTTTTCTTGTGTTCTCTTTCTCGTTTTTCTCTCTCGGTCAAACTAAAAATGTAAACATTTTAGCTGTACTACTATTATAATAGAAAACTGTTTAGCTAGATCATCATGTAAAAATTTGACTTGTAGATATATCATTTCTAGTTACAAATGTGACACATGTGTAACAGAGGAAATTAGTGACAGGGCTAATACATTTGCACATAAACATGATTGTTTAAACATGAGAATATCGAATGGGTCACTTATTATTATTGGTTCACTTTAGGGTACTAGGAAAACTGCAGTATTTTATGGAAGAAAGATCTTTATTATTTTTGCAAAAAAGTAAACTGCATGAAGACTTAACAAGTCATTTTATAAATGCATGGATCTACCATGTTAAAATACTATATAAATTACAAGGATACTGAAATTGGATATACAAATGATTACTTACATGCTTTCTTCAAATAAATACTCATCATCAGCTATGTCGGCCTCAAGTTCAATTACTTTATCTTCCTTGCGTTTTTCTAAATACTTCCTTCGTGATTGTACACGTAATTTGGGTAATAGTTTGTCTCTGTCTTCTGCTTCTAACTTTAGCCTTTTAGCAGCTTCTTCATACGATCTTTTATTTGAGGCTTCAGCTATCTTTTTGACCCTGTCTTCATCGCGTTTCTTTAGTCGTTTGGCAAATTCATCTCTCTCTTTTAGATCTTTCTTACGACTTTCTTCTGCGCTATCCGAATTTGACGATGAATATCGACGCTTGCTGGATTTATCCATAAGGAATGAATTATGGCACAGTCTACAATTTATAAGGAGTCACTAAATTTAAATGTATTCAATGGTATTATTTTAAAATGTAATGTACAAGAAATAACCAAGCAAGCAAGCCAATGCACAACAAATAATTTTTGACAACTCACAAACTGATTGGATTGACTGTCAAGTGTCACAACTTTTTTTTAAATCATCTGTCTACGGAATTAAATTTATTATTGCCTCAATATATATTTTTTTTATTTATAAAGAGCGTTCAGGTTGACCTCACTCCATCTTATGCTAAGCGGTCGTGAGGTCCAAATGTTAGGTCGACAGGCATATTAGGACACACCCACCGCGCCTGTCGTACTCACCCTGAAGGCCCACTGAGATGCCATTTCACGCCCCGCCTAAATAACCCAAGATTGTAAGTTAAGGAAACACATAAGCTGGAAGGGCATTCCATGACTTAATGGCATGGGGCAGGAACGAGGACTAATACGAGCACGCCACTATCGTCTGAATGGAAAGGAGAGCATTCCACATTGTAGAGACGGTAGAGAACATTACGACTGGCAACGTCTTTAAGTACTTGAAGAGGTTCTAGGGTCTTAGTCGACTCTTGATCTCCAACAATACGGGTAGCACGTTGCTGCAACCTGTCGAAAGCATCCAATAGGTTCTTCTTCTTCTTAGGTTCTTACGTAGCAGAACCATCCCAGAGATGAGAGCAATATTTCCAACTTATAATTTCCTATAATAACATACATAATACTCGTACGTAACTAGGTATATAGAATAAGTGTTATACCTACTCTCATTATTGAGAACGCGTAACGTCAGAAATTATATCCGTAAAAAATTAGAACTAATAGAATCCGTAATAAATATATACCAACAAACCTGCACTTTTGTTGTTGACCATTATGACCATTAGATACGACCCAGTTTAAGGTAGATAAACTTCGGTAGCACGGTGAGGACATACATATATGAAATGCTTATAATGATGGTACATATTTGGAGGGTTCTATAAATTTTTTACTTACCTACCTACGGTAGATAACGACATCTATCTCCATATCGCTACAACATAGAATCCTAAACCTCACATAACATAGGCTTCATCTCGAGTTATTATGATAATTATATTATACCTATACTTAACCATGATAATCGAACCGCGGTCCCCTGCACTATCACCTAGCTAAGGGGAGGTCGGAAGTAGGTACTTGTAGGGACAAGTCTAGTCCCATAGGTACGTGTAGTAAGTACATGCTTTCGCTAAATGTTGGTACCTAATAAAGTATTTCAATATCTGCTCTTGCAGACAACTTTCCGGGACTATATTTACCGTGATATGTACCAATATTTTATATAGTGATAGCACAGCATAGTGGCCTCCCGCCGCCTAATTTCGAAGGTGACGCGCTACAAAAAGTAACCTCCAAGATAAAAAGACCTAGAAAAGCTCATTGAAGTATTAAGTTCCATGGAAAAGCTAGGTAAAGGCAGCACGTTGTAATAATCGGATAATATTCACATTGCAGCGTGCGTTCTCTTTGGTACAATATGATGTATGTTGATATGTGTCAATCTTAATGTTCAGTAAAAGTCAAAACTTGAATGGTGTTGTGCCCGCCATTTCGAGAGTAAGAAAAAATCAAGCAAATTAGACTTTTGCCCACATTTGAAGAAAGAAAGATACGGAGATTATTTTTTTCAGGTGGTGTCTAATCGTCGTTGTCGTTGTTTTAACGCTTTTCGAATATTTGTTAAAACATTTAAAATGTTTAATTCGATGTCTTACCGTACTTTAAGGTAGGTTTTAGCATAATTGCTTTGTATTTATCTTAACTCTTATTAAAAGTGCAGAAACTGAGCACTGAAAAAGTATATTTGTTATACAATCATTAACCCCCCCCCCCCCCACATTATTAGAAAGACACTGGACCCACAACCGCCGCCTCTGTTCCACCAAGTAACCTACGTCTACTACAGACGCTTAATTGCAGGATTTCTGCCGCATATCGATTGGAAAGAAGATTCATAGCTGTTCTTCCGGTTGCTAAAAATATGTTGGGATGTTGTTCAAATATCATAGGAAAAAATATGGAATTTTTAAGAGTACATGGGCCCACCGCGGAACAGGTAGATATGTGCTAGTTCAGTAGGTATGTACCGATGTAATGATAAGGAGCAGCGCAGACGACAGACTATCCGTGACGCACTTTCTTGCAATTATATGCAGTAACGCACACGACGTGCAAAAATCTGTCGCGGATATTTCACAGACTCTACGCACACGACGCACATCTTCGATCATTCTGTCGGCAGACCTAGACGCTCTTTTTAAATATCTCAGACGCAGACTCTACAAAAAGTGTGCCGTCTGCGTTGCACCTAAAATAAAATTATTAACAAGGGATGGTATTTTTATCTAGGTAATTGATAGGATAGATCTTTCGGGGAAAACGTGCTTCATCACTGGTGCCAACAGCGGCATCGGGCTGGAGCTGACGCGCTGCCTCAGCGGGCGCGGCTGCGGCGTGCTGATGGCCTGCCGCAACACCTACGCCGCGAGCGCCGTCGTCAAGAACACGTGCAGCCAACCCCACCTTTTACAGTTTTACGAGACGAATTTGGCTTCACTTAAATCTGTCAAAAATACTTCGGATGAAATCTTAAAGCTAGATAAGTGAGTTCTGAGATTTTTTTTAATATTGGCTCGGCGTAGAGGCTTCATCTCGCCTGATGGAAAGTTGATAAGGCAACCTAAGTCGCTCTGGCCACGGGCGGGAAATCTCAGTTTCCAGTCAGTCACCACAGCCGTGCCAGCCCACAAGATGCTTCTTCATGCTTCGTTTAAAGGATCCCATACTATAACATGAGCTGGCTGTTACCAAACTTTTTGGTACGCGAAGGTACATTTTCCACCGTAAAACGGTGGCACAGCATGCCCGCTCGCGTGTTCTTAGGTATGTTGGAAAGGTGATGGAGGGATTAGAGAAAGTAACTCTTCTGAATACTTCCCATGAGAAAGGCAATAAAAGAGAGTTTCAACGAATCTTGATTGTTGACTAGATATTGCAAACCGATCCCGGTGAGCTTTTAGACATTCATCGGGCTTGGCCATGTTTTTCCATTTACATACTTAAAGCAAATATTCATAAAATCCTTAAAAGGTATAATTTAGGCCGAGTTTAGGTATGTGTTAAGATAACTTAACACATACCTAAACTCAGCCGAGTCCGGTGGGCCCGAAAATGTACCTAGGTACCGGGTTAACGGGCGGTACAATCTCTTGTTAACCGTTTCTTAATATTATAAGATAAATCGACGAATAATGATTCTAAGATGTAAATAAGTATTTTTTCACTTCAGAAAAATCGACATAGTTATATTAAATGCTGGAGTTTTTGGTTTGCCATGGACTTTGACGGAAGATGGACTGGAGACTACATTTCAAGTTAACTATTTAAGTCAATATTATTTATTACTGAACATAGAGAAAATGCTTTCTCCGAATGCAAGAGTAGTATTTTTGTCATCGGAATCACACAGGTAAAATTTTTTGATGTAGGTTGTAGGCTTGTCGGTTTTTAAAGTCCATAGACTAGTGAGATAGGTTTATACGATTGATACTTTACATTTTGAATGAATCGCAAAACACTTAGTGTAGACAAAACCATATCCGTGTGACACAGAATGATCGTGTGCCTATCTATACCTACGATGCAAGGACATACCTAAACATGCAATGCAGGTTCGCTGGTTCATGGTATTCTAGGATCTAGAAGCATTAACCGTAGACTATAGTGAAAATGGACAAAAATTTAATGTTAACTCAAGAACAAAAGTGAGAAGTGGCAAGTGACAAATTAGCAATCCTTACTTGCCACACTTGAAACAAAATAATTTTTGTAATGTCTGTTTTCCTTTGCAGAAATATTAAATGGTCTTTGAATAACATATTAACACCAACGGTGGATTTACTTTCACTTCCCAAAGATGAGTATACCTCGATAAAAGCATATAATGTGTCGAAGCTTTGCGGGCTCTTGGCGATGCACTACTTGGGCTATCGATGGCTAAATTCTGGAAAACAAGTATTTTGCGCACACCCAGGCTCTTTCGTCATGACAAAGCTATGTCGCAATTGGTGGGTGTTCGAGGCACTTTACGCCAGTATGAAACCTTTCACGAAATCTATTGTAAGTTAAAGTATTTAAAATTGTAATTTATATTATCTATCGTTTTATAGATTTGCATAGGTTCTTTAACGTGAGTCATGTTGTATTTTTTGCAATGAAATTATATTTATATTTAAATAAAATAAATAACCCAAGACATGCCACGCTGGGCCACACAGCGCCACCTAGCCCCAAACTAAGCCGAAGCTTGTACTATGGGTACTAGACAACTGATAAACTTACTTAGATATTTTTTTTTGTAAATAAATACATATCAGTTGTCTAGCACCCATAGTACAAGCTTCGGCTAAGTATGGGGCTAAATGGCGATGTGTGGGCCCAGCGTGGCATGTCTTGAGTTATTTATTATTATTTATTACTGTTTAGCAGAAATCAAAGAATAACTGGAGTACCTGATCTTCTTTGGGCTTTTCAAACATTGTTCTTTGTTATATAATGTTACAGAGTCAGGCTGCCAGTACCCCAATTTATTGTGCCACTTCTCCCGCATTAGAGGGCATGTCAGCTTTGTACTACAAAGACTGTCAGAGATGCGCCGAAAGCGAGCTCGCCAAAGATTTCCACTTGTCGTTCCGGATTCAAGACTTAACATACGACATTCTTCGCGATCGAGTTTATGCACCCGACGACGCCAGTAAGGCCCCTGCCGCAGCCGATACTCGGGAACACGACAAGGATTCCTTAGAAGACAATCTTATCTCCAGTTATTCAGGTTAATATGTGCTCAAAGTTATACTAATTTTATTGATGATACTCGGGTCTGAGGTAAACGATATTAAGATAAATTAAAAAATGCAATTGATACAAACTTTTATTATTTATGATAACATTAAAAATAAATTAATAGTTGAATTTAAAACAGTGTTTCATTTCATTAACTAGACTAACAAGACTTTGACAAAATAATGAATCTCACGTAATACATACCTACAATATTACGAAGTAAATGCATAATCACAATAATATAATAATAAGGCATATTTAAATAACTCCATGGTGTTTGTATCTACATACTTTCGGTAGCGCAGCCGCTACCAAGTAAGTACTATGTGGCTACGGAATACTTGATGCACTAACAATGTAATCTTTTGTCAATCCGGTTCTCTATCAGTTGTTATAATAAACGTAGTATGTACCTCAATCGTCATAGACATAAATACTAAAAAGCCTAATCTGTTACGTCCAACCTGGTATTTAAATTTTTTATTTAATTTCAAATATTGAAAACGCAGCAATATTTTCATAAGCACCAACCAATTTATTGACATAATACTCTGTAATAGTACAAGAGTTTGTACAATGTATGGTGTTAAAAAAAAGTAATATGACGATATTATGTTTATGATATTTCGAATTGTAAAGAATGTAACTATATTATGTTGAATGTGATATTAGTACTTTGTTGAAATTACCGTAAGGTGTAAACGCAGATCTGGGTCAGCTAACACCTTTATTAATTTTATTTGATCTTGTAGATGTAGAGTGTCCTTCTGGTCTGGTCAGTGGAACATGGAGCAAACATACATTTACTTAACTAGAAAACATCATTTATAAACATATTTCACATTATAACTTAAAATTACATAATTCATAATAGTCTTAATTTAAATAAAAATAATTTCCTGAAATGATTTTCGCCAGACTAAATATTATTTCATTGGCACATTAGGTATATTGTATATCTATTAAAAAAGGCTCCCGCACAAAGGTAAAATATTGAATATGCGCGTAAACTCAAATACCTATTTATTGATAGTTTTTTATAGTTCAAGGATTCTTGTTATTCTGTACTATAAACGTTACCTACTAATAATCAATTTTAGGCTGTATTGGCTGTAATGAGGCAAAAGGAATTATTTAAGCTTCAACCGACTGTTGTGTTACATTTTGTCACCGTTGCCTACATTGCGTACCAAGCATTCACCTATATCACCATGCTAGCTGGCGAGTCACACATTTTTTTATATAGATACAATATTTCTAATTAGGGTAATTAAATTACTTATATACACACATAGTATTTAAAATGTACAATAGGTATAATGAAGATGAGCTATATTTCCATAAAATTCCATTTTATAATGGAATTAATTTAATCATCGGATCATCATCAAAAAATATATCGATACATATTCAACTTGTGGCGACTGATAGGTAAGCTAACTCTCAAATATAGCATAACTAGTGACATATTACTAAAGTACATCTTCTTAGTAATAATAAAAATAATTAGTGTAGAAATAGAAATTTCTATCATATCTATTGCCCCATTGCCAAATTATAATTGACATCTCTCTATGCCAAGGGAAGATATAGCTCGTAATAATATAGAAAATCTTACGCTACAAAATCGTTTTCAGTACTTATTCCCTATGGAATATTTGAATAGATGAGATTTTCTCTAATCAGTCAATATTTGGCCATCAATCTATTGCGTTCTCCATCGCTAATCCATTCGTCTTCCTCTCAGATTTCTTTATATAAGTTTAGTGATGAGAGTGATAGACAGCGTTTATTATTAACCGCTTATTTTAGATTCCCATATGAAACAACTTCTGTGGACTAAAATAATTCTCGTGATCTGATCATACTACAAACGTCTGTGATTTTATGGTTTTTACTAAGATTTAATAACCTGAAATTAATAATGTATAAAATTCTTGGGAAATATAGCAATTTGACAGTCCACGGATACTCCACATTTCTGCAACATGTGCTTCGACACTCTCCCACACACAACCTACTTTGCACAGCGAATAGATATGGGCAATTTCAATGGAGCTGCAACGCAAACTTTATCCGTTGTTAATGTAAGATGATCTTCATTACAACTTTCAGATGTTTTCCATCGTTTTCCTATTGAAAATGAAACATCACAGCCGGATAGCGATCATCACCAAGCCGGGTTGGCTGCAGTGAAATCGGGTTCTACCATCTCCAAAATGCAAATTCACGGGCATAATCTCATCTCTGTTCGATGTCAAGCGGTCTATAGGTAAATGCCATCGACACGCGCCGCCCGAGTTAGCAAATGATGAAATCCTCTCATTTCTTCTTTTATCTGCAAGCAACGCTCTCGTCGAATCTTACGAAATATGCCTTTGATCATTGTGTAGAAAACTCAGTTAACTGCAAAATGGTAATAGATGTTTGATGCGGACTGCAACTTTACCTAGAGTGTGACGACGGGATGGACGAACGGCCTCCCACTGGTCTAATAGAGGAGTATGCGCTTCTCGACTTGCTTGCGGCAAATGGGACACACGGTGATACGGTCGCCGCACATTTGGCACATGCCGTGTCCGCACAGGAATATCATGTTCTTCAGTCGGTCTAAGCAGATCGGACACATTGTCTGTAAAGAGGAAAACATCTGTAAATTTTTAGGTTAAAAATATGTATATTTGAGTTTCACCTTGTTGCGAGTCGTGAAAGCAGGCAATCTGTCGTTATGGAGCGACATTACGAGAAGCGAAGTTCAGGGAAAAATAGTAAATCCTACCAACAGTTGAGGAGCTGACATCTAAATAAGTCCCTTAGTTAGACAACCACGGCTTCAAAAATAGGGGTAAGGTTACATTAATTCGTACAAAGCTGGAATTTGGCATGAATGGTGGGAGCACAACATTTTCAACTGTTTATATCGCTATATCTTCGAAATGATGATTCTTAGGGAAAAAAGTGTAAAGACATTTTTATAGAGAATCACACTATTATTAATTTTTGTCTTACAAAAGCTATTTATGATAAACTTACCGTAAAGCTAAAAATGCAAAAAAATATCACAATTTTTTTGTAATAGTGTTCCCACCATTCATGCCAAATTTCAGCTTTGTGCGAATTAATGTAACCTTCAATGTATATTTTGACCGGGCTAGTAAATGGACGACAGACGGACGTATGGGTATAGGTAAGCGTACCTGTTCCTTGATGTCCTGCAACTGCTGCTGCAGCTTCTGCACGTCGGCAGGCGGCGCGAGGGCGGGGTGCGCGGGGTGCGCTGGGTGCGCTGGGTGCGCAGTGTTGGCGGCGGCGGAGTGCGCTGCGTGCGCTGGGTGCGCTGCGTGCGCTGGGTGCGCTGCGTGCGCGGGGTGCGCGGTGTGCGCGGGGCGCGAGCCGTTGTTCATGTGGTGCGGCGCGGCTTGCGCCGGCGCCGGCTGGCCCTTGTTCACCTGCACCTGCGCCAGGTTGCTGCCGCTCTCCGCCGATACTGAAGTGTTTCATTTAAGCTATCTTTAGTGCTCCTCCGTTCCGTCACGATAGAATTATGGAATTCGTAAGCAATCTTAAAGTTTGTTAATTTTTATAGGTATAGCAAAATTTTAGCTACAATCAAATTATTCTTTGATTTTATACAGCCTCGTGGTTAAAGCATTACGCCTTAACCGTAGAAGATCCGAAGTTTCTAGGTTCGATTCGATTCCCAGTCGATCTCGGGTCTTGTTTAAAAATGAACTAAGCCACGGAAGTGGGTTAAGGAAGACCGAGTAGGTACCGTTTATTTTTAACTAATTGTAGCCCGCGGTTTTGCCCGCGTGGATATCAAGATTATGTGAAATGATAATGTCCTTATAAGTTATAGCCTACGTGTTAATCTGCCATATTAACTACTGTAGAGTTTCATTAAATCCGTTCAGTAGTGTTCCTTTGCTTGAAAAAATCCCAAACATCCATCCATCCAAACAAACCTTCACATTTATCATATAATAATAGCAGAAGTACCGATGGTAAATAAGTAAGATCAATATCTTACCAATGTAAGATAGTGGGACCCGCATAGGTAGGTACCACAGACTTTCTATCGGCCGATAGTTTGATTGGGCTCATATTCAGTATGAAGATGTACGTAAATCCACATACTACCAACTGGTCTTTGTTCCGAAGTTTGTGGTTTGTGGTGACACTCTAGGTTAATGAACTTACCGTCTAGCTTGTTGAGCTGCGCGACGTTAGAGGCGTGCGGCGCGGCGGGTGCGGCGGGTGCGGCGCATGCGGCGGGTGCGGCAGGTACAGCGGGTGCGGCAGCCGCGACCGGCGGCTGCAGCGGCGTGCGGCACTCGACGCACTTGCGCATGAGCGGCGCGCAGGCGGCGCACGCGGCCACGTCGCCGCACGGCCGGAACACCACCGTGGCCGGCGCCTCCGAGCACACCACGCACTCGCCCACCAGCGAGCGCGCGCTCACGCCCGCGCGGCACACCAGGCACTTCTTCACCTAACGACACACCAACGTCAAACTCGTCCCCCACTCACACCGCTGCTGTGTATCCCACGGTATCAGCTCACGGTCACAAAGTACATACAATTAGAAATGTTCGGGATTTAACGCAGACATCATACATTTTTTAAAAGGTATGGGACCTTTTTTAAAATCAGACGTTTGGTTGCTTTGATCAGTAATTATTATTTACATTAACTAATCATAAGTATAAGTTTAACCAAAAATATAGGTATATTCGCAAATCATAGACCGGCCTATATCACCGACCACGGAGTCGCATCCAATGCGTCCCTTTAAGGTAATCAGAAATCGTAGGATTGTATGAAACTTGGATATTTTTCCTGATGGAACAGAATCGAACCCCATGTATTGGCCACAAACATAGAACATAACTAAGTACATACTTCCTTCTAACAAGAACCATTAATTGATGACCTCCGACCGATTTCGGCCATGGCAATCGCTTTGATTGGTTGCCTCGGCGCTTAAAAGATAGATCTTTGCTGTGAAGCTTCGTGCACATTCAGGGCACGTAGGTACACTATCCTAATAACAGTAAGTTATGGCAGCTGATGACAGGCCATCTACTGGAGGTGTATACCTTACCAAGTAGACCTTAACTTATAAGTTAAGGTCTGCTTTAAGCTGGTCCTTGAACTCACGTATTTAAACTACTAATAAAGCTCAGCGCAACTACTTACCCTGGCAGCACAAACGCTGCAGCAACAGATGTGTCCGCAGGGGCGGAACAGCGTGTCGCGCTTCGCGTCCGAGCACACCAGGCACTCGTCCGCCGTCGGGTCGGCCTGCGTCTGCGCCTGCGCTGGAACCTGATCTGCACTGGTGCTTTCCAATGCTGATAGAAAAAAAAACATAATGGCTACTCAAAGGAGATTAGGCAACAGCGGCGCACGCCCTAGGGAACTGCTAAGAACCCTGCAGATATTAGTAGTAGTAGTGCATTGAGGGCACAAATATCGGTGCATTGTCTATTACGTCTTTCTTCTGGCCTGATGGGACTACAGTTCGATGTGAACTAAGACGCATTAGGCCCTGGACAAACGCTTAACGTGCTATATGATGTTTTCTTAGTTTGTAGTAGTAGTAATACTGAAGAAGGTAGATTTCAAATAGGGAAAGATTTATGAATACCGGACAAATAGTTTTGGAGCCATTGAAAAGGCTAATAAGACTTTAAATTAACAAGCAAACGAATCTTCTTTTTAATGATATTAGTATGGACATAAAGTGATGCAAATAATAGCATTCAAAAACGCTTTCTTTTTATCAATTAGTTACGGTAGGCAGCGGCTAAGCTGTGCCCCTGGCATTGCAGAGTCTATGAGCGGCGGTAACCATTTAACATCAGATGGGCCGCTTGCTCGTCTGCCACCCATAGCAATAAAAAAAAAAAAAAAAAAATATAGTACCAATAGTACCTACCTGTGGCTTGTGTTCCACTGCCACTGGCGATGCTCAGCGAGTTCTGCTCGCTCTCAGGAGTGCCGTCGCTGGCGACACCGGCGCCCTCCTTGCGGCACGTCGTCAGCGTCTTACACAGGTTTGGGTCCGGACACAGGTCAAGTGGCGTTTGGCCTGAAATAATGTACAGAACAATGCAATAACGCAGCAGTTTTGCGTCACACCCCTACCGCTACCCTTTCCTCTTTTGACTACGTGAAGCACGCGACGGAGACGATTTTCGGTCTGTTACCATATAACTTACTCTTCTTATTCTTGACCGTGAGACCAGTGCATTTACCGCATAGCCTAAGTTTCATATTCAAGACTGTGAGGTCGGCGCGTACGTACCAACGAAATAAGCGATGAAGTCGTATTTTGATGAGTGTGTCAGTTTAAAGAGCAGTGGCGCGTTACTTTCTTTCTGTTTTCGTATAAATCGGCACCTTCTTATAATTATCCTCTACCCAAACGTTGTCTAGAAGAGATCGCTTATAGCGATTTAAACAGCCTTGTTCCGTAGTAAGGAGGCTGCCCTCAGACTCGTAGGTTTTGGACGAGTCCGGCATGTCGCCAGTTTGAGGCTGTTATTTCTTCTATTCCTGAGAAACATAACCAATAGGTTATTACAAAAATTAGTCTGACATATAACCTCCGTGAGCCGAAAGTTTTATGCCGAACGTAGACCGCTAATTCACACCATATTCCTCTATTCCTCATCTTCTAAAGTCATCAGCCCAACGGGATGCAGGGTGTCCTACGCCGTCTGCCTAAAAGCGATGACAACATTGGTGTGTAATAAAGAATATTTAAGTACCTTTCTTGTTCTTGACTGTGAGGTCGGCGCCGTGCGTGGCCAGGAAGCAGGCGATGGAGGCGGAGGACTTCTTGTCGTGCGCGTGCGCCAGGCCCGACAGCAGCGGCGCGTCGCGCGCGTCCTGCAGCCGCCGCAGCTGCTGCAGCGTGTGGTGCCGCAGCGCCTCGTGCAGAGGCGTGTCTCCGTCCTAGAACATCATACGTATTTATTTATTTATTTATTTATTCTTTATTGCACAAGGAAAGTACAAATGGCGGACTTAATGCCGTGTGGCATTCTCTACCAGTCAACCATTGGGCGAGCCAGAAAACTATATTATGGTGCGGTAATAGACATTAAAACAACTGCTAGAAATATGAGCACAAATATACAAGTAATACACATACATATATATATATATATATATATAATATATTATACAATAATAAGTATTACGTACAAGATACATAGTTTAGTATAAGTATAAAATATAAAATAAATATAATATAATTACAATATATGTAGGTACATAACATAAATAAGATAAGTACATAATATGCAATAATGGATACTACATACATTAAATAATAGATACATAAATATATTATAACAATACAATCAGACGGAAACATCAATTACTAAAGGTCGTGAAACATCAATTACTAGTGTTAACAAATTTAGACATCGCTTAAGAAAAGATCACGGATCGACTTCTTAAATACGATTTTACTAGAGGAGGACTGAATATCCCTCGGGAGAGAATTCCACAGCCTAATAGCTGCCAGGGTGTATGAGCTCGACATATAACCAGAATTATGAGCGGGAGTGCGGAGTTTGAGAATATTGAAGGTGCGATGATGGCGAGAGCTAGCCTCACTCAGGAACGAAAATTTACATTTTAAATATTCTGGAGCTTTGGGATCCCTAAGGATACTAAAAAGAGAACAGAGCATTCTCAAATTCCGACGTTGACGAATTGGAAGCCATTTCAGGCGCGAACGATAATGGGAAATGTGGTCGTACTTACGAACCCCGAAAATGAAACGAATGCAATTGTTTAGGAGGCGGTCAATTTTATTTAAAAACTCTTGCGATATATTCGAGCAACATACATCCCCGTAGTCAATAACGGGCAGTACAAGTGCCTGCATTAGCAGGATTTTAATGCTAACAGGCAGAAAATTCTTCAGCCTGTAAAGCGCACGAAGGGTGGCAGACACTTTCTTACTAATTTCTGCGGTCTGCTTGTCCCAACAGAGAGCATCATCCATATATAGGCCAAGATTTTTGACATACGGAGAATAGGGTATTAGAATACCATTAAAATAAATGTTGTAATCCGTGTTAACATCGACTTTAGCAATTTGTCGCCGGTTTCCGAAAATGATGGCCTGGCATTTTGAAGGGTTCACTGCTAAGCCGAACCTTACCGACCAATCCCGGATACATTGAAGGTCATTATTTAAGGCTTTGGTGATCTCTTTAAAGGAGTCGGCTGCACCATACCTATAGAGTTGGAGATCATCGGCATAGAGATGATAAGAACAAGTGAGGCATTTCGTGATAAAGTTAATAAAAATAGAGAACAAGAGCGGGGAAAGAATTCCTCCTTGTGGAACACCACAGTCAAGATTACACCAAAGCGATGTCTCACATTCAGTTCGAACAGCCTGTTGCCGCCCCCGAAGGTAAGACGCGAACCATTCAAGAGAATGAGACGATACTCGTTGCTGGGACAGAATGGCTAGCAATAGGTCATGGTTTACGGCGTTGAATGCGTTCGAGAAGTCGATTAGCACTAGGACTGTCAGCAAAGAGTTCTCCATGTTCAACCTGATGTCTTCGGTAACCTTAAGTAATGCTGTGGTGGTGCTATGAGCCGGCCTGAAACCGGATTGGAATTTACTGATAAGGTCATTAGAGAAAAAGAAACCGGATAACTGTTTATGAACGACAGCCTCTATAATCTTAGAGAGAAATGGAAGAATAGAAATGGGTCGAAAATGAGACAGAAGAGAGGGACTAGAAATTTTAGGAAGGGGACGCACATAAGCCTTTCGCCAGATATCTGGGAAGTCTCCGGAGTCTAAAGAGAAATTTATTATGTGAGTGATTAGAGGGACTAAGACATCAAGAATTGGAATGAGCATATTACGGCTAATCTCATCGCAGCCTACCGCCTTTGTGTTGATTGAGAGGCATATCTTACGGATTTCATCCTCAGTTGCAGGAGAGAATTCGAAAGGGTCGATTGTAGGAGACGGCATACTGGAGATTTCGTTCAATGTTTTTGCTTTAATGTCATTCTGGAGAGTAGGGATTTTGGAAAAATGTGAATTGAGATCATTTACAGAGAGGGGTGAAATGTCTGGTGAGGATACTGTGGATCGACCAATGCCAAGAGAGTTGAGGAATTTCCAGGTACCAGCGGGAGGCGTGTTCAGAAGATTATCAAGAAAATAACGCCTTTTAGCAGATCTTACTATACGATTGCACTGATTCCTGGCCTTCTTGAACGACAGCCAGTTTTCATCATTACGATTACGCTTGTAGTAACGGAATGCTCGATCCCGTCTCGTCATAGCAAGTCGCACCAGCCTCGTTATCCACGGGGCAGGGGGGCGCCTCAGCCGGACAGGTCGCTGCGGAGCATGTTTGTCATACAGTGAGAGCAACAGGCGGTTAAAGTGAGAGATTTTGTCATTCACTGAAGACGACGCCCACACAGAGGACCAGTCTAGATCCGATGCATCCTGCCGCAGTTTATCGAGATCAACCTTAGCATAATTTCGAAGGTGACGAACTAAAGGGCGATGTTTTGGAGGTTTGATCTTATAAGAAGCGAATATTAAGTCGTGTCTAGAGAAGCCTGGTGCAAGAAGCTGTCCGTGTTTAAAAATAAGATCTGGAGAAGAGGTGATAATTAGGTCGAGCCACGAATCATCAGTATCCGAGTTGTGATGAGTGGGATTCAGCGGAAGTACGGAGAGATTGACAGATTCGATTACGGAGCGCAGTTTAGAAGACTGGGGGGTGCTATTTATAAGGTTGACATTGAAGTCGCCCATAATAAGTAGGTGTTCGTATTCGGACGCGTATTTATCAAGTAGGTTCTCAAAACTTTGAACAAAGTCCACCGTCGGAGGGCAGTATACCACGCCAAGAAGTACTTTTGAGCCCTTAACTTTAATTTCAAGAAAAAGAAATTCCATCTCTCGCGAGTATACGGAGCTAGATGAGGATAAAATAAAGCAAGGGATATCACTACGCAAATAGATCGCCACACCTCCACCCCTCCTTTCAGTGCGATCGTTACGATGCAGAATGTACCCAGGCAACCCGTAACTAGTTGACGCTAAGTTAGGCTTTAGCCAGGTCTCAGACACCAGGATCCCATGTACAATACCCTCAGAAAATGCATCAAGGAGATCAGTATGATGAGATGGGACGCTTTGAGCGTTAATATGACATATATTGAGGAATGTGTTATCACCCAGATTACACTTAATCCTCTCGCATAGTGTATCTGTGTCTGTAACTGAATGAAAAGAGTCAGTAGATTCATTTAAAGAAAAATAGTGTTCATCGTCTGACATACTATAAAAATAATATACTATATAAAATATAAGATAAATAGGTACAGGTATAATTTTATAAATAAGGGAAAACAAATATACCGTTATAAGTTTTGGCACATCCTGCTGGCCAACCGTTTACATCAAATAAAAAAGCGTAATACTAATTAGGCGTTAAAAATCAATTCACAAAACAAAAACAAGATTCAAGCTAACTAAATTTTTACACTATTATAGAAAGATTCGGACAGAAAAATCAAACAAACGTCGATCACTTGGTTTGTCATTTTGGCTAAAATCCGAGACCCATAGCAGTAAACCATAGTGATGATTTTTTTAAACAAGACAGTTTGACATACGGTAAAATATTATACAGTTTGACATTGACAAATGACACCAAATAAAAGTTATTAAAAATTTCTACTCACAACGTAAACAAACGAAAAATAAAAATATTAATCTTGTTGCGGGTATACCTAACTTAGAAAAGACAGAGAAAAGTTTTGGGAGGTAACAAGAATAACAAATAATTAGACTGTGAGGCAGCCGCAAACAGAGGACAAGGCTATTTAACATAAACACAAAAAAAGAGTTACTTGTTTCGAACAGCACGCCTGACTCTGGGGGGATTTTGCGGCTTCGGTACTGGCACTGATGGTGAAGTCCGCACAGCCTCCATTCTTCGTACAGGTTGCAGTTCATCAGCAATCTTAGCATGCTCGGCCATCAGATCGTGGAGTTCAGCAGTCGTCAAGACCCGGCAACGACTCCCATTTGGCAGTTTGATGTTAATGTTGCCATCAAGCGTCCAGACGTTTCGCATGCCGAAATGTTTGCGTGCAGCCACAAAGATTGTCTGCCTATGCCGAGTGAGGAACTCACTAAGCACTACACCCGTGCCCCGCAGGAGAGATTTATTCTTCCATACATCTGAACGTCTATTTAAATCCTTAAACTTGACTAGGACAGACCGAGTATTACCTTCAGTGGCAGCTCCGAGCCTGTGACAAACTTTGATGCATGATATGTCGAAGTCTTTAAGCTGCAACTTGCCCCGAAAGATATCAATAATTGTTTCTTGGATGTTCTCCTCCTTCGACTCTGGAACACCACTCACAACCAGGAACTTTCTTCTGAGCCTCATCTCGGCAATGTCAATGGATTTGTTGATCTCATCCATGTTCTGACGCAGAAGTTTGATGACATACCAAACAGAGCTCATGAACGCTTGGAAATCCTTATGAAGGTCCTCAAGCTTGATTGGTGACGATGACACTTTTGACTGATTTAGATGGGCTTCAAATTCGGCCATGCGCTTCATCAGGCTGGTCTCCAGAGACTCGGCGATACGCTCCAGGGTCGACATGGCAGGAGTAGGTGAAGTGAATTTAGTGCTTTAGTGGAAACTAGTGCAGTGATAAGTGGCCAGCAGGTATGTGGTTTTCTAATTTACGAAATAGACATTGGCCAGTGCTCCCTTCAATCTAGGTTATGTATTATACTATTACAAGTAACCTTAGACATAAATTTACTTTCTTTGTGCAGATTTTCTTAATTAAATTAAAATAAACAGAGGAGCAATGTGCTTTCACTTTTATATCTACCGCCCAAAAAAAAAACGTATATGCATATTTAAGAATGATTCTCATTAGAGCAGGCTTAGGGCGGGCCGTGTACGGATTTAAAACATGCAATTAGCACCAGGGGATGTAAGGGAGCGGCCTATCATCCTTTTGCTCCAACCTCACCTGCCCGTGGTGCATCTTGCCGAATAACAAACGAGGCGCTGGCAACCGACTGGTGGCGGTATAACCACCATAATTAAAGGCGTAGCTAAATACCACAGACCGATGTCGGGCAGCAGCGTCACCGGAGCTAGAAGTTACGCACTGCGATCGCCAACCCGCGTGCCCAGCGTGGCGATTATGGGTGTATCCTCCAGATGTTTGCCCTAAGTGGCGAAGAACTGGGGAGGCTTATGTCCAGCAGTGGACTGCAATAGGCTGATGATGATAATGATTAGCAGTACTCGGCAGTACTGTGCACTGATCCAGTTGATGCCAGCCGCCTTGCGCAGGTCGTCTCTCCATCTAGGCGAGTTTCCCATACGATGGCGTGCCTATTGGATTTAAAATTATACCTATACAATTTGTACGAACCATATTATATTAATTTTATACGCGTTCTAGGTTTTATTCACAGCTTGAAGCTTGTCGTGGTCCACGGTTCTTCCGAATGGTAGTTTTGGTTATGTAATACAAAAAATGTCTGATATCTAACCTTCCTTGAGCCGAAACATTTTTTGTACATATATTAATATCTCATTCACATACTACAGACATTATTGTCTTTTTATGGCGATTATTTTTACCATTATCCCCTATACTTTTCAAATTGTCTCCTACCGGCCTGTATATTGGCCGTAAAAAGTAAATTACTTTGAACGTTTTGTATTTTGTGGATTTCAACAAATAGCGGTTTATATTATAAGGACAGATTTATTTGTGCCATGATCAGTTTGACTAGAATATTCTTAGCATTTCAGGCCACTAGCGCAGACATACCCTAAAAAATTTAATACGGTTTTAGGTCCGACTGCTATGGGAGAAGGAGGAGGGGGAAGAAGATCGTAAAAATAAAATATGTGAAGTATCGCTTGGCGGCTACACCACGTGGCATGCGGCTCCCGATATAAATCTCTTAGTCTGCAACTGTTCTATTTGTATTTTTAGAAGACGCGTCAACGATGCGCTAACATCGATCCCAAGTTAATAAGTCCTTATACACATTGTATTGCATGACAACCATATTGTAAAGCATTGCACAGTTGACTTGTCTATTAGAGAATATTCTGCTTGGTATAGGACACCTGGGATAGATATAAAATAGATATAGGTACCTACTTTCTTGAAGCTCCTTTTGCTCTTGTTAGCTTAACGCGATATCTGCGTAAGTTGCCCCATCAGGTACCTACTTAATGTTGCCTAGGTAAACGCAAGGTTTAGGCAAAATGGTACACAACGGGATAGCCATATAGTAGATAGATATAGTAGTGGACGATTCATAACTGGCTCGGAAGTATTTTTACGTTGTCGATATGCTTAATCATGCTACATGCTCAATCAGCAGTGCATACGTTGTCATAGGTCAGCTCCATGCGCAAAGAGCCAGCAAACGAACTCTTGAGTGCCCGACAAGCTAGTGCACGATTTTGTGTAGGTATGCTGCTGTTCTACCGCAAAAACAGTCGGTAAATATTCTGGCGGTCTACTGCGATTGTTTGACACACGGTTTGACAAGCGTATTTTAGTTAGTGCCTTGTCCCACATGTTGAGGTCGGCCTCGTGCGGGAGGAGCAAACGCACGATCTGCGTGTGCTGCCGATCTACCGCGAAGACCACCTATAAATGACTGTTTCACAGATGTATTCTAGTTGGTAGGTACCTTGTCGCAGATGTTGAGATCGGCCCCGTGCGCGACCAGTAAGAGCACGATCTACGTGTGCTGCCGGTCTACCGCAAAGACCACCTGTAAATGACTGTTTCATAGACGTATTCTAGTTGGTAGATACCTTGTCGCAGATGTTGAGGTCGGCCCCGTGCGCGACGAGCAATCGCACGATTAACGTGTGCTGCGAACCGTGTGTCTACCGCGAAGATCGGTTCTTAGATTTATTCCCCTTGATACCTTGTCGCAGATGTTGAGATCGGCCCCGTGCGCAACGAGCAAGCGCACGATCTGCGTGTGCTGCGAATCGTGTGTCTACCGCGAAGATCGGTTCTTAGACTTATTCCCCTTGATACCTTGTCGCAGATGTTGAGGTCGGCCCCGTGCGCGACAAGTAAGCGCACGATCTGCGTGTACTGTCACTGCATAGCGAGCACCACCAGTAAATGACTGTTTCACAGATTTATTATCTTGGTAGGTACCTAGTCGCAGATGTTGCTGCGTGTGCTGCCGCTCTACTGCGAAGATCACCGGTAAATGAATATTTCACAGATTTTGTTTCCCTTGGTACCTTATCACAGATGTTGAGGTCTGCCCCGTGCGCGACAAGCAAGCGCCCGATTAACGTGTGCTGCCGGTCTACAGCGAAGACCGGATCGTAGATTAAGACTTATTCCCCTTGGTACCTTATCACAGCTGTTGAAGTCGACCCCGTGCGCGACGAGCAAGCGCCCGATTGACGTGTGCTGCCGGTCTACCGCGAAGACCAGTTCGTAGTCTTATTCCCCTTGGTACCTTGTCGCAGATGTTGAGGTCGGCCCCGTGCGCGACGAGCAAGCGCACGATCTGCGTGTGCTGGCGCTCGACGGCGAGGTGCAGCGCGGTCTGCAGGTTGGCGTTCTGCAGGTCGGGCCGCGCGCCGCCGCGCACCAGCAGCTCGGCCACCTCGGCGTGGTTGTTCAGCGCGGCCAGGTGCAGCGCCGTGTACCCATCGTCCTTCGCGTCGTCCACTATCCACGGACGAGGCAGCTTGCCTAACATTATCTTCATGGCGCTGAAATTTTAATGGCGTAATAAGTGTCGACGTCTTATTTAAAACCCATTCACTAACGGTACGTACTCTTAGTTTAGAATGCTAAGAAAGCAGCATAGGGGATGCTTGATGAGGATGATTAAGTAATAGCATAGGGGATGATTAAGTAAGCTATTAATGGCAAAGTCTGTTGGTGAAAATTCGCAGAGCCTTATGATATTCACAAGAAACAAGGTGCCCACTACTAAGTGTTGCCATAAAAGTTTCAATGAGTAACAAATCTATACAATAATTTGAACAGTAAACGTAAAGCTTCATAATTATGTGTTAATCATTATGTACGATTAAGTATCTATCTATTTATTTTTCATATGTAGACTTAACATGTAATATACTTATGTAGTAGTAAGATAATGATTTACAATACAGGGTAGATTTAAATTATTGTTTCTTTTAGTGAAAAATCTGAAACAACTGTTACCTAATTCAATTTTGTGTGCCGTCTTTTGGAAAACAACACTAATGAGTGTTATTTAAGTACAGATGCAGCTAATTGCAAGACTAAATGCGCAAGAGGGAGGCGAAGCAATGGCAGAATGGTGAAGTCTAATTAGGTTAGGTTCGTGGAACTGCTAAGAAAACTACCCATCTCTAAGGAAAACGGCTCATTAGATTGTTCCCTTTCCCGTGTAATTAAAAATAGACCGCGTAATTATTTATCTAGGAAAATAATGGCTTCCTTGATAGTTGCGGTCCGTTGTAGTTTTATTTTTAACCTAGAACGGAAAACGGATATTGAAATAGGTAATATATTTACTTAATAAATATATTACTGTGTTAATCGTTTCGAATCGATAAGAAAGGACAAAAAATATATACCGAATTCGTTTCCAGAATGTGAATATTGAACCTTCTATATTTATACATAGTAGGTCCACATGATATTTTTTAAATATCCCGGGGGTTTTAGTCTGCTTGCCTCAGCTTCGTTTTCAACAATTTCTGCCTGTTAACAGTAGGTTAATTTACTGTTTGTACTACTAATATAAAGTTATACCCAAAATATTATAGGTAGGTATAGGTATTTCATTTTTTTACTTAAAAAACATGACCAACCTTACTCGTTTTAATTGTTTCTGATTACAAACGAAACTTATTGGAAGTTCAAACGCGGCTGGAGGAATAGCCGGGGGTGGCGTTTTTGCTCCCACATTGTTTTTAGTAGGTATTCCAACGTTGCGCCCCCGCGACGGTGAGCTAAATCGCTGCCACTGTCACAGATGACGTCGCAACGTCGCGATGGTAAAAAATAATCCCCCGTCGAGACCTTTTTTTCTTTATCTCATTCGTAACGGATTAGGGGACGTTCAAGTATTACGTAAGCAGATTTATTACAGTTTTTTACCCCCCCACCCCCCTTGTCAGCAAAAGTAAGCAAAGCTCTTACCCCCTCCCCCCATGCTTACGTAAACATTTTTAGAATTTTTTTGCAAAAAAATTTTTGCCCCTAAGGGCACTATGGGATTAAGGACTTAAAAAATATTTGACCAAAAATTGAATTTCAAGTAAGCTAATTTTTTTTAGTTCTATGTATAAATATGGATAAAATAAATGTTTTTTGTCCAGTAGATAAAATTCGTAGAATGCAAATTTTCCGAGATATTGGTGATTTTTTTCTTTATATGCATTTTTCTCGAAAACTATGCATTTTGCGAATTTCATGTACAGGACAAAAATTGTTGCAAATGTTATCACTAATACGATGACATCGAAAAAAGGGAGGATTAAAGACTTCGAAAAAAAGTTAAAAAAAAATTTTAAGTGTTTTGCCCTCAAGCCTTATATATGTTATGGACCAAGTGATTAATGCGGGCATTATTTATAATGCCCGGTCATTATGAATAATGTCAAACTCTATTGGGCAAAATGATAATGGCTATCTAAACTTCATTATTTATCACATTGCCGGTCATTATTGTATTGCTACTTGGCAATTGGTCAATTTGATAACAATGCAATATTTTACGAGTTGCGGTTAAGGAAAGACGCGTCTAATATATTATTTATTTAGTTTTGCATTGTAAGCGAATATGGACGAAATAAATCTGTGATTTGCTCCACGATAGTACCTATACATTATAGTTTCAATTGTATGTCCTATTAACTGACAGACCCAATGGCTCATTTGGTAGTGACCTTCTAAGCCAGAGGTTGTGGGTTCAATCCCCGCACAGTACAAACATTTGTGTGCATGAACTTTCTTTATTTACAAAAAAAAGTATGTAAGTTTATCAGTTGTCTAGTATCCATAGTACAAGTTTCGGCTTAGTTTGGGCACAGATTAATAAATAGTTATTGGGGCTAGATGTCGATGTGAGGACCAGCGTGGCATACTTTAGGTTATTTATTCTTTATTCTTAAACTACTCTACGTGTAACCGCTATGTTCCTGATTGTATATCTGTAATATCTTTATCGTTGGCTGAAACCAACGTTTACAATAGGGATGTTTCTAGGGTCAAAATAATTACATTACATTTAGTCCGTATTTTAGATTATAAAAATATATTGAACACGTATTTGTCCTTAGTACATAGTATCAAATTAGTAACCTCTATTTAAAGTTTAATTAGTATTAATAGAGAGTAAAATTCATAAGAGAGGATTGTGTGAAAAATACATATAGGTACAATTCTCTGTCACGAATATCTACAAAATACTGCATTGAAATCCGCATGCTTAATAAATACCTATTTTATTTTGACTTTCATTTTAATTTGACTTTTATTTAGCTTTTGTGCTGAAAATTATTTAAAACGAATTATGTATGCCAAATAAAGAGTAGTAATGTTTTATAATAATATAACGAGTCTGTTTGCTGAACATTCAGTTGACCTAAAGATAAAGAGCAATAATAATTATACAAGAAATTGTTATTAAAATATGTTTTATTACTTTGTCTAAAAGGTGATTGACAAAATATATAATGCCCGGTCAATTTGATTATTTGAACAAGTACTATCAAATTGCCCTCTTTTCTTGGGCGTTTATCATAATGCCCGGGCATTAAGAATAATGCCCAATTTATCACTTGGTCCATAACATATACAATGGTGGAGAAATCGGGACTAAGAAAAATTTTCAATTTTATTTTCAAGAAAAAAAATACTTCCTTTTTTCAATGTCATCGTATTAGTGACATCATTTGCAACAATTTATGTCCTGTACATGAAATTCGTAAAATGCAAAGTTTTAGAAATATGGGTTTTTTGTTTTCTTTAGCCATCAGCCAAAACACTTCCTCGGTGTAATAAAATTTTTCGTACGAGAATCGAGATCGATTTTTAATAGATCTATCTTATATCATCGTTTTCTTTTTGGAATCGATCTTCAAGGCACCCGTTCGAATCGATTTAAGAGAGGTAGGGCATAGCGAATCTTCGCTCGAATTGAGCCGCCCGTCCGGGGAAGGACCTCCACCCTATAGAATACCGCAGTCAAATGACCTCTGGGTCGTGTTTCTGCCGGTGAGTAGGGTTTCCGGAGCTCGTGGGGGGTTAGGGTTGGGCCGGCATGGCGGTGGCAACTGACAGGTAACTGACCAGTTACTTGCCCGTTGTCACAGCGACTTGGGCTTCTCTTTCGCTTTCCATCAGGTGTAGGGAAGCCATTATGTCAAGCCACTATAAAAAAAAAAAAAAATTCCTAAGATCCATTTTTTGTCACAGCTCGGCAACCTTACTAAACGTATGGATTTATTCGTAGGTAATTCGTAGGTAATTCCCCGAAAATACGTTTCGTTTTGGAGGAACAGAATGTCAGGATTTGCCATTTGTGTTAAAAAGAAAATAAATAAAGATGACGTAATCATCATCTAGACCCCCCCACCCCCCATGTCATCCAAAATAAGCAAATCATAGACCCCCCCGCCCCCCCATAGTGCTTACGTAATACTTGAACGGCCCCTTACCCATAAGGAAGATGAACCAAAATGATCATTATAACGGACTAAATATAATAGAGTGAGCCCGCTGTGTAACACTGTACTAACTATACATTATATACCTAGTCCTACGTAGTATCGATTCGTCAGCCCGCCTTAATCCTAAATGAGCAAAACCGCAAGCTCCTGCATACTTGTGTAGATAGTTTAATGGTACGGGCAGTGTTGCCGCCGGAAATTATTTCTTGAAAACAACGCTAGAATGTTTAGACTATGAGGTAGCTAAGCAATTTATTGAATAATGTTGTTTTTAAGATTCATTAAAAAGTTTTATGAATATGGCTGGGAAGCTATATACGGTCTATTTTGTTTCACATAGGTATACCTAATAGAGCAATTATTATGGGTATATCCTCTAGATGTTTGCCCTAAGCAAACAAACAACTGGAGAGGCCTATGTCCAGAAGTGGACTGCAATAGGCTGATGATGATGATGAATAGAGTAATTACCGGTAGGTACAATAGTATTAGACTCCTATGAGTTGAATATAAAAATACTATTATCTAGTACAATAGTATGTCTTCTCAGATAGTTACTCTTAGTAGAATGGTACAATGTGGTATGGTAAGGATTTATAATCTCGGTTGCAGAAATCAACGACGATGTTGAGGTGGATGAACTCTACACAAAAATAACTCGAGAGATCGCGTTTGCATCACCTACAAGGTTTATGTATTCAAACGATAATGTTCGACTGTAGGTATGTAATACATCTTAATGATTTATGTTTCAAGACGATCTAGTTTTAGGTGAAAATCTACAAGTCAGATTGCTAGAACACGTCTATTGCCGTGTTAGTAACGCATGTTATTGTGATGTGGGCGCTTGGGTCGCATACGGCTGCACTAGTAATGGAGCTGTTGGCAACAGTAAATTAGACTACATACATTTTAATATGCCGTATTACGTTCAAAGAGTAAAAACGAACGAACTAATTAAATAAGGTCAAACGTCGTCATCGGCGGGAGCGGCGGCGGCGGCGCGGGCGCACGCGGCCGGCCTACGCGCGCCTACAGTTGCGAGCGGGCGCGCCGAACGCCGCGCGGATCCTGCTTACCCTGCTGCACAATGTCGGTGCAATACGCGCAACACAACATTAATACCTGTTATACCAATGATGCAATATGCATTTAAAGTGAAATGCCTATAGTGACCGAAACCATAATATTTGGATGTAGATATAAGGTGTGTGACAACACTGGCATAAATCGGTAAGTTCGGGAAAAAATAACAGAGCGACTGTTTCTTAAGGGTAAAATGTGTTATTCAGTATATAGAATACTAAACAGTAGTTTTGTACTACTGTCCTAGTCAAGGAGTTATTTTTAAATAACGACAGCGGTTTTCACTAGATTTTGTTAAAAATCTACAGGGGCCGCGTGTAAATAGTGAATTGATAATAATCAAAGTTTCAAATTTGAAACAGCTAGACTTACGTGCGTTCAAAACACGTTACAGCAAAGTCCTTGTTTCTCGTAGATAATAATAATAAATATAGAGGATAATATAAAATTGTTCCACCATTGGCAGTCAATGACGATAGCGATTACCGATTAAGATTCATTATTCAAAGAAGGCGATCTGATTTTGTATGGAGATCATATTCATAATATCAATGAACATGACAAAGGTCAACATTATTTACAGAAAAGTCAACTGAATTACAATAGGTGTATTTTTTAATAAAATAGGCACATACAGAATCTGTTGTGATAAAATATTTTTTTATCTCACATGATAGATAGAAAGAGAATGGCTTCAAGAGAATGAATTCAAAAATGTTGGGATACTTATACACGAAGTAAGAAGAACGTTAAATCAATTGAAAAATGTTAAATTAGCTATGTACACATTATTAATAGTAGGTACTACTCGTATAAGTATACCCCTATCTGTCAACGTACTACACTATACTATTAAAATATGTAACTTGCATTCGTTTTAGTTAATGTTTTAGTCCATCCTGACGGTCACGTGTGCCAACTAAAACTGAACATTACGATTCAAGTTGAGAAATCTGTAAATTTTTAAATTTCTCCAGAAGGTCCGACATTATTTTTTATGACATAGAAATAGAGATAGAACTAGAGTGTTTCCATAAGAAATATGTAGCAGAAACTTGTGAAGTCGTTGGGTTCTAGCTAGGTTTGTAATGGCGGATGTTATAAGTATAAATATACAATGCCATAATATATAAAAATAAGGCTTTTTAGATTAGAAGTACGAATAAATAAGTCAAGTCTATCATCATACATAGCATAGCACGAGTCGAGTACATAAAATATGTACAATTACTTGTTGTATATTTATTACAGAACGACGCTAACTTCATGTTACATTCCAAATAGTTCAATGTACCTACCTATGTAGATGTGATATTTTTATACATATTTAATAACTTGGTGTCTGTATAGAAGACACATATGCCAGCTAGATAAATTTCACCTAAGATGCTTGCGAGGAATTCTCAATATCCACTGGTCGCATCATGTGCGAAATACAGAGGTTCTGAGACGGGCGAATGAGTGGGTGGAATCGAGGCTTATCTGATGCGAAGGCAGCTTCGATAGTGCGGCGGATGGGCGGACATCTCTCTCGAATGTCCGACGCTAGAGTGGCAAAGCGAATTTTTTTTTTTTATTCGGAGCTGCTGGAGGGCAAGCGAAAGCAGGGCGGTCAGTTGTTGCGGTATAAAGATGTGCAAAAACGCCACATGAAAAGATGCCGTATTGATCCTTTTCGTTGGGAGGTGCTGGCTCAGAATCGGTCACAATGGCGGAACACCGTAAATGATAAAGTGTACGCTTTTAAAAACAAACGTAGGATAGCGCTCGATAACAAGCGAGATGAGCTGAAGGCCCGAAAACCAGCGGCCATAATTTATAATATAGTTGGAGGTGTCCTAACATGCATAGATTGTGGACGAACTTTTGTCAACAAAATCGGCTATGCTAGTCACCTCAGAGCACACCAACGACGCTTCCAGGAATAATAGTCGCCGTGGCCGAATACGGTCTGGACAATATATACATATTTAATATAGATATAATTTTTATAAAATATTTTAATTGAACGTGTAGAGCTGAAACTACATAAGGCGTTTGTTATGGCTCAGCATAACACGGCTAGGCAGGCAAATATTGCGTTAGGCTAAACGTTGCAGGCGCCTTATGTAATGAATGACTCATAAACTCACATCACTAGGAAAATGCCCCCGGGACTAATGGTGATCATGAGAGGGTGACGTTAGCCGCAACGGTGCTATTACATACATCTATTGCAGGCACATTAATAACTGCTTTATATATACTTATTACCTCTGGAGTCGGTTGGATGATATTGAACATAATACTATTATAATGTTTATGTTTGGACAGCTGAATCTAGATTGCTAGATTTGTGCAACGTAAAAGGCAATCTCTATTGTATTACATTTATCTGGATGCGTGGTGCCCAGGATCATGCAAAGTGCTGTTTATTTGGTGAGGCCTATGTCCATCAGTGGACTGCGAAAAGTTATGATAAGATGATAAACAATATCCAAGTTACAGTAAAAAGATAACAAATTGATCGTAATACAGAATCGTTGGCGCATCTCATCATCGGTAATAATAACTCTAGTCTCTACGCCAGGGGTCGTCCCATCCAAGATATGAACAGTCATGTTATAAACATGAGGTTATACTGTTTTTAAAAACTGGTAGGTATAGGGAACGTGCACATCGATGGTGCTGCCAACTGGTGTCATAAATTTGAATGTTTTACCCTAGTTTACACTACGTAGTGCTGCCACCTATAGTTTGTGCACGGTCCCTATTGTTTATTTTTTTTATATAAATATAATGGCTGCCAGACATGATGATGATGATGATGAATACGAGTTTCCTATGAGGTATCTATTGTATTTACGAATGTAACTCTTATAATTTAATAATAATAATATAGCCTTTTATTTCCGAAATTCTTAAATTTACAATTTTAATACTTTCATTGCACTTCACTTCACATTAAAATATCTCTTATTTGGGTGTGCCTTTTGGCAAAGGCCTCCTCCAACTCTTATAATTTAGTCGACCCTTTTAAGGCCGTAAGAGTATGTCCTTTTAAAATTCTATTGTAAAAAAAACTATTGTGCCTGGAAATTTTGGTCTTACGAAGTGAAATAAGATAAAGCAATGAAAAGACACATTATTGGCTACAAACAGATTGGTCAGTATGAATACCTCCATCACGAGCTAATATCGTGCTATAGTTCGTATTTGAAAAATATAGGTACATATATTTTCGCCGAATAAAGTATTGGAAACTAGCGCATGATTCTAAAGTGCTTTCATGTCACGAATAGTCATAATAAAATAAACACTTATTAAAGACTCTCTTATTGAACTCTCCATCGAATAATACCATAAACTAGTTATATTAAGATCAGATTATACATATAGCATAGGAGATGTCATAAACGTTAAAAGAAATAAACTAACAGATCGAGTAGGTCGATTCGATCCGTATTGTGTCATGGCAAATAATCTCTGTGGCTGTGTCGGTTGGCTTGTAAATTAAAGACAAATGGGCATAAGTTATAGCTGCCAATAACAGCTAACTTCACATTGTGTGACGTCGCCTGATGTCTGTATACGCGAAACAATCAAGTAATGAATCATCGCAGTATTTACTGTGGCGACCGGTAGTGGAGTATTCCAGAATACAAGCTAAGCTGTTGTTCGCTCACTGATTCCATTAATGAATAATGTAACGTAGTGTAGAGTCACGTCGACAGAATTTACAGGGTAGATATGAGTGGTCCAAGCGATCATATTCCTACAGTGAGCTGATTCCCCACGGATCCAGAATAGTAAGTTATGGAAATGTGCGATTGGGGCAGCAGCGGGCACTAGTGGCCAATAACAATGTCGCATTAATATTCAGCAGACGCTCTTTGGCCGGCCGGCTGCTCTGCGGACAGCATCGCCGCAATTCTTTTCTCGCTTGAAGCATCTTAGTAGCTGATCGGATCAAATGCTAATATTTATAAGGAATGCATTCAAATAATACGATCATTATCCCAAGCTTTCCGTTTAGTAAATTGAAGTGGTAGTTTTTGTGAGATAAGCATTAGTTTTTGTGAGATGCAATAGCAATAATGTTATTAATCAATCAATCAACAGCCTTGGTCCGTCCACTGCTGAACGTAGGTCTCTTTTAATTCGCTCTACATTTCGCCAAAGAAATAATGTATCTGAATAATGTAATAAATTACATATACCAATAACAAAAAGTTAGAAAACATTGACTTGCTGGACCAATTTAAATTGTGCTAAATTATGTAATACAATAATTATTCAGTATGTAGTGTTATTTTAAAATTTCATCTAATAGGAAGTTACCGTGTAGCAAGGAATAGATTGGCAGGATCACCTACCTGAAAAGAGCGCTAAAATAAAAACCCGTTGAAAAGTCAGTTTAGATGTAGAGCCGTAGTTAGCCGTAAGTTGTTATCTATATCTCATTTCAATTGTAAGTTGGAGAGTTTTCCCGGAGGCGGATGGACGTGCGGCCGCGGCAGATAACGAGAAGAATCCGAAGAAAGTTTCGAGCGCGGAACCCGAGCAGTTGATCGGTACTTTCTTTTTACAACTTTGAAACATTGCGGTATCGAAATGCTAACAAAACCATGTTGCTTTCAAGCAGACAAAAGATGAGTTGGCCGTCGTCCCACTTGTTTGTCTACGAAACTTTGCCAAAATTCTTTTATTGACTGAGTGAACGTAGAGGCGAGCTTCACGGATGGCCGCGAGAACTCTATCCCAACATAAGCCACTCTACATCTATCTATATTATCCACACAATAATTATTCATTCTTGTAGTCAAAAATATGCAAGACTTTTATCGTGCTCGAATCTAGTAATCGACGACGAGCACGTATGAAAGGGGTACTCTAATTCATTAATTAGTTTTTATTGTCTTGTTTAATTACCTACATTTGAGTAAAATTTCAGGGGTCAGTGAACGGCGAGGCTGCCAGATCTCGAGATCGGAACTATGTATAGCTCGCCTACCCCGCGGGAGGTGACAGTGGTGGATGGTGTTCTACTAATAATAGCATCCCCTCCAGCGCGCGACCATTGGAACGCTGACGGGAGCGCGCACATGTGGCGCCCGCGCGCCCGCCGGCATCGTACTCTGCGTGTGCGTTTATTTTCGATACGGTCGTCACGCGGCGCGGTTCACGGTGCTCCTTACATAAGAGCCTCCTGAGTCCGCGGCTGAGGCTCCGATGTGCAACTCTCGTCGGTCCCGCGCGTTGCAGGTTGGTGCACGTTCGGGAAACCGATCCGGTGGACGCCTGCCGGCGGGTCTATTTCGGGAAAATACAAATTTGGAATGGATGGTACTCGCGAGTCGTAAGCGAACTCCGTCGGTTGAGTCCATTTTTAGAGCTGGTCTGCGCGTGCGCACGGAGCGCGACGCCAGTGCTCTGCGAGCTGCCATCACGCTGCGTCGCTCGCCACCCCCACGTCGCCGTCGCCGGTACTCGTGTTGTGGCCGCACCACCGCCGGCCTCCAAGAGATGGCGTCACATTCGAAGCCATACCTAGCTACAACTGCAGGGACTACCTACGACAGCTGAAGACTATGAAGAGAAAAGCCTTGCGCGAGTTCCGTGCTTCCTTACTTCCCATAGTGCTTATATTCGTATGGAATGTAAAGAAGTATGGAGCTGCGCAGGTGTACCTACAGGTCCGGAAACCGCAATCTTTGCTCACATGTGTCACCAAAGTTTTTCAAGAAATTTTGTGTTAAATAGTTATACAGTGACTTGATTCGGGGAGTGTGTTAACCGTTTGCAATACTAATACTAAAGTTTGTCAGTGCATCGTATCCATGGATATAATAGTAATTTGTTTATGAGATGAATTTTAATAGTTTTTTAAATTTTAGGCATGTTCAACTGTATTTAAGTTAGCCTTGTGAGATATTTTATTCACAATTAACCTAAAGCCATTTACAAAAACGAGTAGAACAATAATTTTGGGTCAGGGAGGTAATAAAGTAAGGGTAACGAATCAGTAAGTAAAAACAGGAATTGTTTATTCGGTGGCGAGTTGTCGTAAAATAACATCTGGCGTAGGTTCTGACTAAGGCAACATAAATAAACGTCAGGCCAACGTCGGCCGAACCTCGGAACTCCTCTCCGCACTCTAAATTATATTTAGATGAAGAGAGTGTGCTAGGCGGGGCTTTAACGTATCAAGAAATAACAGTCTTTACTTCATTGAATATACAAATTACTTTTATTTAAAACACGACCCGCGGTGCTTTATCAATTTACTTGTTTGACAGATAATATTCAAGGGAATTCAATACCTTCTTAATATTAATATTCGATATACACTCATTAATAATTATTTATTTATTTATTTATATTTATTTATTTATTTATTTGTTGTAAGTAGAGAGATGTACGAAGGAAAAAGATCTACTTCTAAATTATTTATTCGCTAAAACACTCTGTAAATTGTATAATGTTCTTCTTGCTTACATAATTTGCATTGATTATAATTATAACGGATCATATTTAATGATTTAATTTTAGGACAATAGTTAATATAAAGTTAGGTAATATGTAAATAAAATATCCCCAAATAGCTATCCCGACAATGGCAGAACAATGTTTAAATATAAGCCGAAGCTAAATTGAAGTAAGCGCAATTTCATTCCAATTCCGCAGGAAGGAACACATGTTTAACAATGTATTTTTTGTCTTTGTGTATAATGTTTCATTGCCAGGGTTTCTAGTGAGGCGATTGGCAAAAACTGTGGAGAGAAAAAAAAACAAAAGGCGGCGGCGTGTTAGGGCCGCGCCTGCGCCACATCTGGAGACACACTGCATCTCATTATGCGCAGCGGTCGCGGGTGGCTGGCCGCGCCGGCAGACCTCGCACCGCGCCCTCACGCAGACCTTAGGCTCCAAGCACGATCACAATCACGTCGCACATCATTGGACTGAACGTCTTATACGTTACTCCAATGATGTGCAACGTAATGGCATAGATATATTACCTGATAATGTTATTAGAAAAAGAGCTATCGAACATAATATCTCATTCACTATGATTTATTTTAAATTAAAAAGTTAACCTCATCATAGCTACGGTTTTGGTAGTATTTCTGTAGTATTGTCAATAAAATGGAAATGCAATCCCAATCTGGTTTGGATAGTGTGGTAGTGAGTTTTAGAGATTTTACCAACTTTAGTATAGTAACAATGATAATAGTATTTAATTATGATAAGTTAAGTTTATATTATTGAAGATAGGAACTGTATGAGTTTGTGTTATTAGTTTTCCGTTCCATCATTCAATCGGATAACTAAACGAATAAATGTATAGGTACGTTAAGTGATATGCGACATTAATAGCGATTGTCAATAAAGAAATGTGACTACTTTGTTTAGTCCCATTACTCAATCAAAGACAAATTGTACAAGAACGTAAAAGCCATTAAGGCCCCATTAAAAGCATAAGGGTATGAAGCGTATGGAGCATGGCGAGCATTAGCCAGGTTCCGTTCATTGTTTCAAGAGGCGAGGGGCAGCGAGGCGGGGCGGCGGAGACGGGCGATGACAGCGCGCACGCATTGCGATCGGGAGCACGCACACCGACTTACGCGCGAGTAGAGATGTAAAGAACTCGAGTCTTTTAGTCCTGATTAGATAGACTCTGTTCAATTTCACAACACTCAGTGAATTAACTAATCTCGCTTTTCACAAAGACTCGCGCGTTAAAATAGAATGCGAGTCTTGATTTTTTTCCTATATCTAAAATACGCTTCTGATTGCGAATATATCCCGTAAAAGTAACATTTATTTGCCATTTAATAAGTGACGTTGAAAGAAAACTCGAGCGCGACTTGCCCCGTAAAAAACGGCTAAAGCGCCAAAAAGGACTCGTGTTTCATGTTGCGCTTAAAAGCTCATATATACTTAAGTATTGGGAGTCTTTTTATAATGAGTCGTATCGAACAATTTATCAGTCAAGCTCTAAATTTAGGAGTCAAAGACTCGCATTCTTTACATCTCTGCGCGCGAGGCGTGGCCGGGCCCGGTGGCTCCCCAGCGAGACACCGCCACCGCGCCATTGGGACACACTGGACACTGACACTGATATCTCAGCCGTTCTCACTGCCACAATGAATATTTCTGGGGCCGACCAGATTCATGTAATTTTGATTGATGCCAAGCCAATTACATAGGTGATTCTTGCTCTTTTACGAGAAGTCATGGTCATTGATCAAACCACACTTTTGTTAGTTATTGTGATATCTGCGAGAACATAGTATCTAGATTCTCGAAAGATAAATCAATCTACAAGAATATTTATTGGAAGTCCCAGCAAAAATAACAAACAGGAAATTTTAGCCATATCGCATGGTACAGAGAAAATAATCTAAATTTTACACTTGCAATTCATATATAGACTTATGATATCATTGATATTTCGTACGACCCGTACGGTACGGGTTACCAATTTAAAAGCTAATTCTAGCCTTCATCTGTATCATCGTTTTGTAAAAGTTTAATTATTAGAAAGACACATTTGCTTTCTAATCTAGATAGAGGCTAATTTAGAAGCCCTAATCATAATATGACTCGTATATGGCTCCCAATTACACAAGCGGACAGCAATGTCCCATCGTTTTATAATAGGTTTATGCTGTTGATTATTATTTATTGGACACTATACAATTTGAATTATAGAGATACGACTGCCTAAACTCTCTTCTCTTCCAGACTACCTTTAGATGGAGGATAGTTAAAAGGGGTGAAGTGGAGCTACCCTGGCATATCATCCATGGCTTATTTCATTTTCCTTGGTCGTTCATTTAATATTATAATTTATAGCAGCGTGTCAAAAGGACTGCAACCTGCCTCGATTTTCAGAAGAAAAGAAATGCATTGACTCTTATCTATCCATATTGCATTGGCAGTGCAGTGGTAATAGCGAACACGGTTTGATTAAATGTTGTTAAATAGATTATAATTAAATTTATTAATTTAATTTACCAGATAGCATCATTGATCGGCATTTACACAAATCACAAGTTTGTTTTAAACGTTCCCTAGGAGTAAAACTAGCTTTATTCTACATACAAAAGCATAGACACAGATTAAATAATAATGTCCCAAAGCAGAATCAAGCCGATCCGCGCCCTTCAATAGTACACGCCTTTTACTACCGCACAAAGGAGTTTTCTATGAGAAAGGGATCTTGACCTACCAGTTTGTTCAGAATGTTGAACTCTCAAAAACAATTTATTCATGCATCCATGCAACGACTACGGCCAACAAAAGAATTTAAAACTAGACAGGGGGGATAATGAATACTAGACAAAGACCATTTTAATAGAGTTACTTGCGTGCAATTCGGTTTCGTATTTTTTATTCGAATGAATGCTGTCGTGTTTGTTAACAAAAGTTTTGGTATGAGAGAATGGTAAGTCGCCGTAATTTAGGAGATAGGTAGGTATACATTTCCATTCAATTATGTATACGATGGATATCTTGTTATTGGTGGATGACGCGCGAAAATAACTACCAGACGAATATTTGGCAAGGCTCCAGAGGCCACAGAAAGTCTCCTGATGCTTCGCAACACTCGACATTTCTATTCACATACATAATACGTAGATTCTTATATCTATTGATTTATATTCTTTATGCTGAAGATTGCACCAAACAATCTGGACAAAAATAGCAACATTCATAAGTAAATAAATTTAAGAAGTTTTTGACAATTTACAACATAATCACGTGCTTTTTTGCTCGAAGTTGATATTGAAAGCTGATGTTAAATTATTAAAGACTGCAAAGCAATAGGTAATTTTAAAACCTTTGAAATACCGTTCGGTTAAGTGAGCAGGTTATATAATACATAAACAAAGAACATGCCAGTAATGATATCAATCAAATCGATGTATAACTGTAATCAGTAATCGATGCATAGTAGATATCGATATGTTAGCTGGTAATTTTGATTTCAAGTTGTGATGATAAAACGGCGATTCTTTCCGAACAATGAAAAGATGGTTGCCGGAAGTAGGGTCACAAAACAATAGGTTCTTATGTTTATTAGGACACGATTTTATCGATTCAGTACTCTACCTAAAAAGATTTTAAATATAAAAATGTGATACTTGATACAATACTAGTCGTTTAAGAACACCAGGCGACTTATTAGCAGCCTGTAATTAATTTGCCAATAAGCTAGCAAACTAGCATCTGGTGTGCTTATAATTAATTAATTAAGAGATGTTTTCTCTATATTTAGATTATAATCCATCTTGCAGGATTATATACAGTCGAAAAGTTATGTACCGTAACAACTGCTTACAATTTAACGCATTATTTTTAGGTAGATTGTGATCGAATAAATTATCTACAGTTCCAACTGTAGATAATTTAACGCGCAACAGATTTTAATTTAAGAATTTCACTTCGATCAATTAGAGTCTACCGATAAATAATGTTAAACTATAAGCATTATATTATTGCAATTCACAATCTCGCGAGATTGATTATAATGTACCTAATGGTATTTATAATTTTAAGGTAAATTTTAATATATATATTATATTATTTTTTTAGACATGGCACTAAGTCCAACTTTGCAACCAGACCCGAGGTGCTGTGCTAACCAACGAGTGCAAACGGGTAGATGATAGTTACACCTAAATATTTTTGATTTCCATAATTTTAAATTAAATAATAATAAATAATAATAATAAATAATAATAAATCTTTATTTATTCTCTCACATAGTTGGTTGATACAAAATTATGCTTAATCTATTGTTATTCAACTATGTGAAAGACTGGTGTCTGTACTAGGAGACCTGTATGACAGATTACCAGCCTCTCCTACACCGGACCGGTGAAAATTAATAGGTAAGCTTACAATAACTATAGGTGAGAACGTAAGTGTGAGTGTGTGATAAGTGGAGCTTTGTGTGTGTGTGTGTGTGTGTGTGTGTGTTAGTGCGTATGTGTGAGTGTGTGTGTGTGTGTGTATGTATGTATGTATGTGTGTGTGTGTGTGTGTGTGTATATGTTATGGACCAAGTGATAAATGTAGCATTATATATAATGCCCGGGCATTCTGATAAATGGCCAATATGAGAGGGCAATTTGATAATCATTATTCAAATAATCAAATTGATCGGGCATTATAAATATTGTTTATCACCCTTTGGGCAAAGTAATAAAAACATATTTTATAACTATTTCGCAGTCTCCTGGTCCTCTGTAAGGCTTGCGTGGGGGCATAAGCTCATCCACTCCTGAGATAATATAATATGTGTATGTGATACACAGGCCAGACATTAATTCTGACTGCTCCAAGATGACGCACTCATTAGTAATACTCGGCAAATGCAGCACTATTGCATAATGATGGGAACTAAAGTCCTTAAGAGTTTTACTTAGGAAAGAAAAAATTTGCTTTAAGTCAAGTGAAAACGTTGCGAAGTAGAATCAAGCAAATTACTTGTCAAATCAGCTGCCCTATTAGCCCTGCATAAGTACATACTACTACCTAGTTCCCATCGACCAATGGCAGTACTGTCCCCTATATCCTAACCGTTAAGGAGTTCTATGGCTTCATCATCAGCACCAGATGTTGACGCCCGGAAGCATATGCCTGAGTAGGTTATGATTGCGTAACAAAATCACCATATGAGCATACAACTTTGGTTGTTGCCCTCAATTTCTTCCGGATACCATCATCAGATCCTGACTTGGTGATAATGAGACCACCACGGAAGTGTCTTCTGTCGAACAAAAAAAAATTTTTTGACATCCATCTACATATAATAGGATTGTGTCCATAAAAAAATTAATAAGTCCGCCTTCTATATTATTAAAAAATAAAAGATACGTATTTTTTCACTTATAAATTAGACCAAAGATTACAAAGATATACCCCGTTAAAGTTTCGCGTGACGTCACGCCGTGCAGCATTTTGTCGCACGGCGTGACATCAAACACCCCCACTCCTAAAGTTTGATGCTTTGTATCTTTGTTATTTTCGTGTAAATGAAAAAAGGAAAAATACGTGTCCAATATATTTTTATAATCGAAAATACGGACTAAATATAATGTAAGTATTTTGACCCTGGAAACATCCCTATTGACGAAAATATCGGTGAACATACATATTACGAACCTCCTCCTTTTTCGCAGTCGTTTAAAAAAAACATTACCGGATACATCGATCTCCGAATAAGAACGCGTGCGTCCCTCCCCTTTGCTTTATTATCAAATTGCCTAATTGCCAAGTAGCAATACAATAATGACCGGCCAATGTGATAAATAATGAAGTTTAGATAGTAATTATCACTTTGCCCAATAGAATTTGACATTATTCATAATGCCCTAGCATTATAAATAATGCCCGCATTAATCACTTGGTCCATAACATATATATAATCTTAATGAGACTTCTTTAAGTCATATTTTTTTTGCTAACTTGCCAGCTGTGCCTCACTGACTGCTGGTGGGTGACCTATGCAAGGGAACCGACAGCGGCATCTGGGTGTACCATTGACTTGAAAAGAAGAAGAAGATTTTTTTCTTTAGCGTTAGAGTCCTCTTAATATACAAGAAACGCATTCCCGTAGTGTAGTGTGCAAAAAATATAAAAGGTCATACTTTCCTAATTCATCAACGCAAAGCCGAAACCGTCCAGGCAAAAACGAACACTTTCATTAATTACGTGAAATTAGAAAACAGGATTCTTTTGTAGCGTTCGTTTGGACCCACTGAGGAAAGAGTAGAGTTCAAGCATACTTTCTTCACATTAGAGTAGTGATGATATTGTAATATGTTATTTGTTGATTGTGAATTTTCAGTACGTAAAATTTTTCCATGACAAATATGCAAGTTATTATTTAAAAAAAAAGATAGATTTTCCAAGACGTACCTATACTAGTGAATTTTATGAATCTCATCATCAACGAAACAAGTTATAGAAATGTATTTTACTTCGTATTAATTACGTACGTAATCCAGGAATTTAGTTTATTAGCAGGAACCAATTAATTATCTTGAGACCTTAGGATCATACAGGATTTGCGTATAAGTAAGGTATGAGTATACTATCTGCATTAAGTAAAGCGGCAATGGTATTATATGCCTTTGATTTAGAAGGATCCTCTAATATAAAGCATAACAATATATGAGCTTAACATCATACACCTACATAATCTTTTGAATATTATCTAACCGGCTGCATGCATATGCTTAGCTCGCAATGTTTGTGACAAGTAAAAAATAGCTATGATATCTGAAATTCCTTTTAAATTTGTTACATTTTGGTAAAGATTAAATTACCTACTGGATATTGTGACTCTTAAATATTTAAGATTATAGTAGGTAGGTAGTAGGCAGTGGTGAATAGAATAGGTTTAGTTGGATTAACCGTATATTCGGTGAGTTGACTCTTAAATGAGTAATTAGTAGCATGTGTGAGCCGAACCCCCCCCGGCCGCCATCAGTAACGCGCCGCCTGCCCGGGACTGCGCCGGCCGGCCCGCCGTATAATAAACCGACACCAAATTATCTTTTCAAACAATTAGTCGAGACTTATTGCACAACAAAAGTAGCTGAGCGAAATACGCTTTGTAATTACGCTAACATTTCAGCTTTTTTGTCTTGGGTTTGAATAAAGCATTTAACTACTACTTTATTTTGGACTGTTTTAATAGAACGCCGACGATAAATACAGGAGGATTACTCACGTAATTAGTATAACAAACTGTTTAAAATGACATCGTTTTAATTACGTATCTCTTTACACGCATGTAATCCAAACAATGAGACGAGTGGCTTTGCAAATGTTGAAAACTTCGCAAAAGCCAATAGCATCCTGATCACCTACCATTGAAGTGCCATCTTAAACCAATTGCTGTTATTAGTTTCCCAGTCGTCAGTCGTCCCAGTGACGAGGTCCTACGGCCATCGTCCCAATGTAATAACCAAGATGTGCAGTAGGTACCTACCTAGAGAACAACCACTGTACTGGTGTAGTGGAAAGATGCTGATGGAATGGTAAGTCAGGGGAATGACAGACACTGAAACCTACACCTAAAATAGCTATTATAATAGACCTAAGAAATCTAGGCACAATTAAATAGAAATCCATGTGTTTCTCATACATAATGTATGATCCTTGCTGTTACAAACTTACAACGCCTGATGCTTTTAAACATACAAAACGCACCGAGGGGACATGGGAACAGCATTATATTTACAGGAACTGCTCGTTCATGACATCAATAACAATCAATTACCATAATATAATGTATGACGACGCGTTACCGATTTAGCTCATTACACTTTTTTTTTTATGTAATTGTCTGGCAAGACGTGACTTTGCTTCTTATGTAGTTGCTTAATAGTAGGTAAATGCGAAACCAGAGCAGATCTCTGGTTATTAGAATAAATTAATTTCGGATCTATCACTAAAAGTGAACGCACACTTACACGAGCCGTATAAATTTATAAATTATTTGTTTAAAAGTTTTTATTATATATGGACTGATGGGTAATATTCAATTAAAACTTTAATAATAAATTTAATAGGACTGATGGTTGTGTTCAATTGCCGTTAAAAGCTGGTATAAAAGGCACTAGTAGGCAAGTCCCGGGCGTCAGACAATCGGGCGGGGCGGCGCCGCGGCATCATGGCGGCAGGAGCGCTCAACGAGACCCACGGCGCGGGCCATTGCTTAAAAATGAGTTGGAAACACTGCAACAGCGCCGCTGGGACCGCCGGCGGTACGGACAGATTTTTGATGTCGATATAACAACACGCCTGAGCCGAATGTATCATATTTTATTTTCTACCGTCGAGTTGATATCGCATTTACACAGAAGGCGGATTACAATGTTCCTATGTTAATTAACTTCGTTTGAGTCGCATATAACTAGTACCCATGTATAGTTGTCGGTACCCGCGACTTAACTAACCGAAAATTATATTACAGACTCGAGTTCGATGAAACTACGACGGGGTTAGGTTCATCTAAGCGTAGGTATTCGTATAAAATGAGACCTGCGCTCGTTACGTAGGAATATCTCTCGTCATCAGCCACTCTAATAGATCAAAGAAACTAAAATAAAAGAACTCTTCGGATCTATTTTAGCACAAGATAATATGCAGACGAGTATCGGTCCGCTGCGCAAAAAGACGTCTTGATGAATCGAAACAGAAAAAAAGGTTTCTCAAGGAATTTTACGTTGGGAATAATCCCGAAAGCGGCCGACACAATTCTTCATTTCATTCACGTTCCCCTGCGATGAAACTTTTTCTCTGCAATTTTTCTGTGGAGGGCGGGGAGTTATCAGGTGGGGCGCTTTGCGAGTCGCAGCACGTAGAGGCTCCGGCCCCGCCGCGCCCGCGCCGCCCTCTGCCGCCCGCTGAATACAAACTTCATTAGCCGTTTGATAATTAGCCCGTTAAACGCCCCTCACTCACCCACCTACGATCTTATAAACCAATCCTCCCTATATAAATACAAATATTTTTGTTTCCCAAACAATCCCTTGTAAATGTTGTAAAGATAATAGAATTACTGATACTAATTCTATGCGCAATTGCTTAAACTGTTAAAAGCTGGGACGTGGTCTTGAATACATAAATGCAAACAGTACACAGATAACAGTATTATACATTTACGCCATAGACGTAAGTTTATATGAGTAAGACGGGGTATCTCGGTAAAAACGGGGGATGGTAAGTAGGTACAATGACTTTATTTATACATACATTATTTTGTTATCTCGATGCCCCGCTCAAGGAAACTTGCCTCAGGAACGGATAATAAAAAGTGACAATTTGGCCGGAACGTCTCAGGAAAAGGAAGGAAGACGCAAAATAAAAGAAAGCACGGACGCGCGGAAGTAGGAGGAACTTATAAAAATTGGGAAACAATGAGGCAGGAAACGTGTTTTCTTGGGGACGTTGGTCCGCACCGGTCGGGCTTGCTACGGACGGCCACGAAGCTCACGTGTTTAATTTTATTTTACACATTTATTTAAGTAAATATTAGACAAAATAAGAGTGCGCTCTAGACAACTTACATACAATATTAACACCCAGACACCGAATATAAATCATATGAATGATTTCCCCGGGTGTGGATTGAATCAAACCGAGTGGCCGTGCCGTGACCTATGGCTTAGAAGGTAGGCCGGGTACCAAAAGGGCCCCCGGGCCAGTCTACATGTATGGTGTATGTTCTTGAATATAGTATAAGATGTTTTAATTTCAATATACCTATTCTATGTGTATATGCGACGCAACGTGGTTCAAATGTGTTTGTTGGCACCGCGAAGATGTTACGTTTCTGTGTCTCGCACTAATACTCCACAACGTACATATATCACAGGAAGAGCACTTAGGAATTGTTCGGACTAATGCTGCTGCATTTCACCGTTGTATTACTCAGTGTAAATTGGAATTCCATTCATACTATCTGGATGAGCGGCGGTCTACCATCAAAAGTTTTCCAGTAGCTTTGTTTCCGAATCATTGCCACATTGGCATCTTCAATAAATGATTTATTAATCGATACAGGCTAGCACGGCCTACTGAATTTTGATCTTTAGATCAGATGTCACTTCCACGATGTTACTAGACAAGGCCTTTTGTGTTTTTAGTTACTCCGGAAATACTTTCATCCTACTAACTATTATGTGGTTGGTTATATCAAATGGTAGAGTAAAGGTTTATTGTATACCAATGTTTGATGTTGACACATTAGGTTAGTCCTAAGTGATGAACTGAAACCTGGGCAATATCCGGTGGAAATTTGTGTGAAGCATTTGCCAAATTCCTCTTTGGCCAATATACAAAATTTCTTAATTTTTTTGTTAAGTCCAACAGAGAATCGAACCCGAAACTTTCGGAATAATCTTAAAGCGTAAGCGAACACGAACGCCCTACATGATGCGTCACGGAGAATGTCAGATGATTTATACATAACGTTGCAGAATGTCAATGTCAATTCCATAAGGCCCGTTTTCGGATGCATTTGATTGCTGTAATCACATTTGCTATTGATCATGTCTAATTGCACAGCAAATTAATTACATCTGAAAATCAGTACAGGTGTTCAACAAGTCGTATACATATAATAATCAATTCAGTCAAGGTAATTTAATTACTAACACATTTGCTGCTTTAAAGTTGTGCTTTTCAACTTATATCAAGAAAGAAAATCATGTACCTATAAAGATATGTATCATGTAGGTACCTATGATGTATGTATAATCTAGAAATTTTAGTAAAATCTTAACTAATATTATAAAGCTGAAGAGTTTGTTTGTTTGTTTTAACGCGCTAATCTTATTTTATTTATTTATCTCAGGAACTACTGGTCCGAATTGAAAAATTCTTTTTGTGTTTAATAGACCATTTATCGAGGAAGGCTCTAGGCTATTAGGAGCGAAGAAATAATGAAAAATGTAAGAAAAAACGGGGAAAAAATAACTATTCCACGAGGACGAAGTCGCGAGCACAGCTAGTCATCAATATTTGGAGAGATAGCATTTAAATATTTAACAAATAGAATAATGTTTAATGAGTACGTATTACTTTTATTGATCTACCATCACAATTTTAGTTATCAACCAGGATTGTGGACTACTTAGAAACAAGGCAACAGCCTATGAGTATCGACGGCAAGTAATATATTTCAAGCGACTGACCATAAATGTCACACAATAGTACCATAAATGTTCAGACTTACACCAGTAAACACCATTTGCATCACACTGGATGTATATGTTCAAATGAAAGGATCGAACCTGCAACCCTCGCTTTGCCGCACTAAACGGGGCCTTGTTTGAAGTGTATATGGGCTTGAGAGTTTGCCAAATTACATCGATTTTTCTCGGTGAAAAATAAAATTAGAAAACCGTCATAATTCAGGTGAAAATTAGTCAAATGAATATGGGTACGTAATGGGGGCATTATTTATACGAATTAACACATTATTCTTAAATAAAATATTCTTTGTTATCTAGTTCTATCATGGAAGTAATAAGTGCTACGTGAGTTCTTTTATAGTCTTTTCGGAAGGAATTTTTTGCAAGCAACCTTCGATTTGTCCCTCTGGAAGACTTGTTCGGGTCAACACGATTCCAATTGTACATATGTATAATAGTAGTCAGTTTGGCCGGGTTGCAGAGGAAGCATTGCAGTTTAGCTTACGGGTTTACATAGTTTAGCTGGCATCACCGCACCTATATGTAGCTGGTCGATATCTTACATCTACGATCCTAATAGTATGGATGACCATTATGATTTGGTCTACCCGTTGGGATAATTCAGTTTATAAAAAAGCTAAATCATATTGATAAAATGCTATGTAGTGCTGTAGCGTTCATAATGTCATTTACTTGTTTTTAAGTAAATACTTCAATTAAGCCTGCGGGCTATCGGCATTTATAATCACCGTAATTTATTGACTTACACGCCGTCGCCAAACCAGGTTCCGATTTATCAGTATCGTCGACTGGATCCTCTGTCACAGTTTTAGTGATTATTTCGACACGAACGCAATTAGAGAGGAGTGGCGAGGCTCGTCCTGTTTGTTTTAATTACGTCGAAATAGCCGCCGCTGCCCGCGCTCCCTCACGCCCCCGCTCGTTCCACTTTTATTGCAAATTGCAAACCCTTAATGATAAAAAAAACAAATGATTCTCTATCAGAATCACATTCCTCCACAGAATGCGGACTACTGAAAATAAATTTGGTCGACAAGCCAAGAGTTTATACTACCTGTTGCAAAGGATTCCTGATACGAAAAATACTTTTATGAAAATTTTACGAAGTACAAAGTTTGTACTCCGTATAACGAATTGGTATATAATTTGTGGTATGTACCGCAGGGTAGCCGCAATAGGCGTATATCCTGTAAGTTTATTTTGAAACGATCTAGCGGAAGTTGTGTATATGTATGCTAGTCAGGGTCAGGGTATGTCGTTTTTTGCTCAGGGAAGAATCATTCTTTTCACGTCATCTACATCAGCGGGCGTTGACATTGTAAAAACAATTTTAAAGCTTTAAATATTTCATCTCATGTATTATAATATACCAGAGGATATCAATGCCTGTGAGTTTTAGGAAATACACTCCTTAAAGTACATACGATTAAATTTCGTCAAAGGTTCGTCTAATTAATTGTTATGGAGTGATAATTTTCCAACTTTTGCCGACTTGGCTTTTACCAAAAGGTTTTAATTCCATGGAATTCCAGAGAAAATGGTCCAAATATTTGTGTTAAATTTCTCGGGATTGTGGGGAATCTACAACATCTATCTTTATTAGGAATAAATAGTCAAAGACGTAATTTTGCGTCAAATCTACAAAAGCTGCTATTTGTCGAATTAATTAAGGGAAGACATTACCGTAATTACAACCCTATGGTGGAGGAAAAATTCATTTGCTAAGAGCTTCAATGTAAGCGCGACATTTAAAAAACGAATTAATAAAATAAAAGATTTTTGGTGCTAGAAAGTTATGCTTTTGAATCCTTTTTTTGGTGCTAGAAAGACTACTAGACTTTGATGATTAAGAAGACGAGATCTTACGGCCGTATTCACAAACGCTACAATGCGTCGCGCGAACGCACAGATACCCAAAAACGTATAGGATTTTGGGTACTGTGCGTCCGTGTGTCGCATAGTAACGTTTGTGAATACGGCCATTAGTGTTTTAACTACATTGTTTTTGTTTCTGTTATAAAGATCGATCTAGTGGAGTAGTGGTGATAGTACAGTTGACTTATACTTACTCCTCCTTAGGAATGTCTGTGGAAAATACGTTTCGTTCTTGCTGGATCTGCATTTCTTTTTCTATTTGTATTTTTCCATTTTAAAGTACACAGTGGGATGAAGTAGGCTAGATAAGAAGAAGAAGAAGAAAGTACACAGATAAATGAGAGGTTTCAAGCCAAAACGATGAAAAGGAAAATCTTTAATAGAAATACTGCTCAACGAGAAAGAGTAGAAATTTTGTAATAGATTTCTTAGCAAATAAATACAAGATAAAATCGTATAAGTATATAATATGAGGGGTCCACTGCAATGCAATAATGATGAATGTCCTTGGGATTTTGCTTAACGATATATTGGGATTTAAGTTAAAAAACAGGGATAAATCGGATAGAGAGATGGTCCATTTTTCTTCGGTCTGGTAAAACCTTGCTGGCAATCGGGATGAGTGAAGAAAACTGGTGGAGGCCTTTGCTCAGCAGTGGAATGGTAGTAAAAATAACCAAAACAAGTTCAAGTATTTTTGGACAGTCATCATTATTGCAGTGGACCCTTCCATGAAAAATATTTCGATGGGATCCGAACTCTTAACCGAAATGGTCAGATTATAAACAATACCAATTTAGCTAACGAACCAACCAATTCAGCAATATTTTATTGGCATTTGCTAGCGTTAATGTGGATTTCAAATGACTATAACTATCGTAGACATTATCTTTGGTATTGGAACGTCTTATGTATGCAACTTCATGCTGACTAGTTAAGAACGCAAAAGTGTAACAAATCAACTTAACACAACTACTAATAAACAATTACGTAAGCATGTATTTCGTTAGGTTGGGACCAGTTGGGACAGACAGCCATATCGCAAGTTGAAATAAAATAATCGTATTTTAATTATTTATGAGTCAAAGTCAAAGTCAAAGTCAAAGTCAAAATAATCTTTATTTGTATAGGTTTTTATGAAAAACACTTACAAATCGTCGAAGCTACCACCGGTTCGGAAAGCAGCATTCTACCGAGAAGATACCGGCAAGAAACTCGTGTAGTTGCTCTTTTCAAAATGGTGTTTACAATATTATTATCACATTTATACTTTTAACTACGACCACGTCATACAGTCTGGGGCCTTACAAAATTAATTATAAATTAGATTAAAAAAAAGAAATTAACCTTAACATACTCTATATAGGGCAATCAGGAGTAGACCAGTCTCCAAGGCAGCACCTGTTCACAAGTATGACGTGTGTACCAGCCATCGCTTCATTCAACCATATTTGAGGGAGTGTAACGACCCGCCACACAGCGCCACCACCCCAGAAACATTTTAGTGAGCATGACTAGTCCAGTTACCCCAATATAAAATATTTGGCAAAATCATAAAACTAATAAATGAATAAATTAACTGAAGGACGTAGCTTACATAGAATAGAAGTTACATATGACTCTATATAAACAACCAATGAAATGGTTATAATTTTATTATGATAAAGTGCAGGCGAGCAGCATCCGCTTATTTGGCAGTTGACCATACAGTCTTATCACTTAAATAGTCTTCAATTCTGTAATAACCTTTCTTTATTAGACATCCTTTAATATATAATTTAAACTTTTGTATGGGTAGATCAATTATACATTGAGGCAATTTATTGAACATTTTTATGCTAAGCCCTATAAATGACTTTCCACATTTATTCAGCCTCAGATTAGGAATAGCTAGCTTGTGCCTGTTTCTGGTATTGAATTTATGACTATCTGAATTTTTAGGAAGCTTGTGCTTGTTCTTATAAACATGGATTAAACAGTCCATGATATATTGGGAAGCGACAGTTAAGATATTTATTTCTTTAAAAAGGTCTCTAAGAGAATCACGTGGGCCAAGTTTGTATATGGCTCTGATAGCTCTCTTTTGTAAAACAAATATGGTCTGGATGTCTGCCGCTGAGCCCCACAGTAGAAGGCCATAGGACATAACACTATGGAAGTAGCTAAAATAAACCAATCTCGCAGTGTCGACATCAGTTAAATGTCTAATCTTCCTAACAGCATATGCAGCTGAACTAAGTCGTCCTGCAAGGGCAGCAACATGTGGAGCCCACTGCAATCTTGAGTCTAAGGTGATACCTAAGAACACTGTTGAGTTAACGATATCAATGGGTTCTTGAGTGCCATGAGAATCGTCTCATGGCACTCATTTGACGACGATTGGAAACAATTTTGAATGTATTGGACGAGCTCGGTGTTGTATTGTGTATAGTCGCGTAAGGATCCGAATGTTCTGGGTTCGCTTTCCGGTCTAGTCAATTTAGTAAAGAAACTACAAATTCTAAATTGATTCGCGTGTGGGTGTTACAGGAAACGTTCTCATAGTCATACTCATAGTACAAATATCTAGTACTCTTGTACAGACGAATGTCAGTTTGAGATAAGTTGGTTGCTAAGCATTGAGCTTTGTTTATTAACTGTATTTTCTCTACATTGTCACAGATTTTTTTCGTAAAGATTAGGACAAAGTCTGTCTTTTATATTTAACTAGCTATCTCCGGAAGTATTGCGGAATACTCCGGTAAATGCTCCCTTTCAAATGTATAATAGCAATTTCGTTGTTTCCGACGTGGGTCTAACATCGGTGTAGCAGCTAATAATGATAAATAAATATTAATAGCGATGTTAAGTTTCAGGTAAAAACAAAATACTGGGTATCGAATGTAAATTAAATGTAAATCTTATCCCAAAAAAAAAACTTGTCAAAAAAACCAAGTCTCGTAACTCAGTTGTTCTACCGTAAAAAGTTGTGAGATCCATGACCTTCTGTCTTAAGTTTTTACGTAATTATCATACCTAACAACATCGTAAAGAGACCATATCAATATTAAAAAACTTTAAAGTTTTAAGGACATTCCATGACCAAATAGAAAGTGTCCTAAAAAAAGGTAAAATACTAAGTACCCTAAAACCGACGAGCATGTATGAAGAGATTGATGAATGTGGACGAAGCAAAAGTTGTGCGCCAGGATCGTAGAAAATGGAAGGACGTGGTCTCTGGCTACCTCTCTGGGCGTGACGTTATGCATGTATGTAAAGTTTCAAATAAATACATCGACTCGGCTATCGCATGAAAACACTTATCGTATTTTATATTTTACAAGTACATAATACATATATTCATTAATTGTTCAATGCAGTAGTTTTCGCGTGATGCGATACAGATAAAAATTTCTCCAGTTTTCCCAACACTGCCCTTCACTTCTCTGCTCCTATTGATTGTAACGTGATGAAAATATACTATAACCGCCCAGGAGTATGAAGAATAATTGTACCAAGTTTCGTTAAAATCCGTCGAGTAGTTTTTGTTTCTATATCGAACATACAGACAGACGGACAGACAAAAATTTTACTGATTGCATTTTTGGCGTCAGTATCACCCCCTGATTTTGAAACTATATTTCACTAGCTGCTGCCCGCGGCTATGCCCGCGTGAATATTCGTATAAAACATAGCCTATATGTTAATCTGATGTACAAACTGTATTCCTGTAAAGTTTCATTACAATCCGTTGAGCAGTTTTTGCGTGAAAGTGGAACAAACATCCATCCATCTATCCAAACAAACTTTCGCGTTTATAATATTAGTAGGATGTACAGAATTGACCTCTCTACAGATTTATTATAGACTAGCTGTGCCGGCGGCGTCGCACGCGTGGATATCGGGTTTGAAAAATAACGGACTTCCATAAAATACCTATCTATACATAGTGCCTAAGTTTTAAGTTAAACCTCTAGCAATACATTGGTGAAAACAGTATTCAATTTCATGCAGTAGTTTATGAGTGATGCGCGTTCCAAAAAATTCTCCCGTTTTCCTAACATTTTCCTTCACTGCTCTGCTCCTATTGATAGTAACGTGATGAAAAGTACCCTATAACCTGCCCAGGAGTATGAAGAATAATAGTACAAAGTTTCGTTAAAATCCGTTGAGTAGTTTTTGTTTCTATAACGAACATACAGACAGACAGACAGACAGACAGACAGACAGACAAAAATTTTACTGATTGCATTTTTGGCATCAGTATCGATCACTAATCATCCCCTGATAGTTAATTTGAAAATATATACAATGTACAGAATTGACTTCTCTACAGATTTATTATAAGTATAGAAGATAAGTATAGATTTTACAGCGATAATGAGATTTCAATCTGAAATTATCAGTTATCTTACAGCAAGTCAAATGAAAACAGTGCGTCCAGAATTGTTTTAATTATTTGTGTTGACTAAATCATAAGTTATTAAATTCCATAGACGATCTTATATGTTATGTAGATAAAAAAAAACCCCTTTTATTAAGAGATAACTCTCGTACTCGTAAACATAAAAAATATTTTTTATAGGCATGCTTCATCTATCTACCTATATCGCGGGCTGCACACAGTTGATCCCACTAAAGAATTATCTAAAATTTAAACGCTAATTTCCTGAGAAAGTAAGTTTGTAAGAAGATATGATATGATAGTGATGTTATCCGAAATATTTTTTATAAGGTTTGAGAATTTTGTACGGGTTACTAAAAGTTGACACAAGCGAAGCTGCGAGCGGGAAGCTAGTGAGGGATAGGGCGAGTGTCAATTGGTGATGAGCGTGTAGCATGCGCGTAAGTGGCGCTAGCCTGCAGACGCGGCAGACAGTGCGGCTGGCGGCGGCGGCGGCGGCGGCGCGGCCAGGGCGCGGGGGGCAGCGCGGAGCGGCCGGCGCGGCGCGGCGGCGCGATGCTGCGCGCCTCTCAGTCGAGACGCGAGGCCCGCCCGCCCTAGCCGCCCGTGTTCCCGCCCGAACGCCCCGCGCCCGCCCCGCGCGTCTCGCTTCATTTTCCTACTTGCACGATCGTTAATTACACCTTTATGATACCAACCTCCAATATGCAACCTGAACTATTTTCTACTTCGATCGAAAATTAAGATTTACTCATCTTAATGTTTCGGCCGACGCGCGCGGATAGACGTAGAGTATTTTCGAAGCTTTCGGATGGACCGGAAGGGGGGCGGGAGGGCCGTCGGATTCGGAGGGTCGCGGGGCGCAGGGCCCCTCGCAACGCGGGGTTAGTAGGTTCGCGATGTCGCGTCGTCGTCGGTCGGAATGCATTCGCGGACGTAGAGCGGCGACCTGAGGTGCCGTCGAGTTTTCACCTGGCCGGCCGGGGTCGGTCACCTGTTTTAGTAAAACACAACTTGTCTAAAATATTTTTTACCGATTCGGGTCCTTTCCTCCGCGTTTAGAAAACTTTAACCTTCCGTTTATTTTTGGGTCAAACATGACGAGATGCAAGGTCAGATCTGCTAGGTGTCAACGAACCCCTCATCCGGTGCTTACGTCAGGTCGATGACGTCGGGGTCAGATCTTCGGAGATTATTTCGAGATGACACCTTCACCGGAATGAAAAATATTTTATACGATAAATTATCTGGACTGAAATTGTGTGGTGCTTTTATACACTTTTTATATAGAGCCCCGAAATATATAAAGTGTCGAGCTGAAGTACGAAGCCGGAAGTGTGCAGCAACAGGCGGCGATCGAGGAGGCCGCCGCGTTAACCCTGCCCGAATTAGTGCAGCGGACGAGACTAAAATAGCAGGACGGCGTGTACGGTTACATGCGGCGCGTCAACGCGTCAATGTCGACGCGGCGTGCTGCCGGCTCTCGCTGGGTAAGCTTACACTGCGTCTGATTGCAGACCGAGCCGACACCAGCCCTATATGTGGAGGCGGCGCCGCGGGCTCCGCCGCACCGCGACGCGCGTACTCACGCGCCCGCGCCCGCGCCCGCCCTCGCACCCCGCACTATAAGCTATTTCTGAACTCATCTGTTCCACTGTATATACGCTAAATTTTACACGTTTCTAAAAATAATATATTGTAGGTGTAATGTATGCCACTGGTACGAGTTTTAATTTTTTAACAATATAATCGTAGTGATGCTATTGTGATAAGTGTTTATAATGTTATTGGATGCCATATATACAATAAAATACAGTTCCACATCACAAGAACGTGTCAAGAAGCCTGAAGAGAAGTTTAAGAAGATGGATGGAGTTTGAGGAAAGTGTTAGCGTTGTTCGCTTTAGCTGGTTGACTTCGGGTCAAATTGTCATTTTAATATCATTTGGTCCCCTTCAACCAGCTGTAGTTGACATCTGCTTCGCTTTCTTGCGAAAGCAACAAGAAGAAGTCAGCGGTCGCGATCGGTGTTTTTATATAAATATAATATAATATGCAAGAAAAGTATGAATGAATAAGTACATTTATGATTCTACACGCTACGATATGCCACAATGCCTGTCAAGTGTAATCGCCATTTATTAATTAACCGTACTTTAGAAGTCCATCATATGTATATTGCTTATATCTACGGCGTCGTTAAATCATGTTGTAATTGTAAGAAATAAACCCTAGTATCCAGCGTACATTGACGAATAACAATAATCATGAATACATTTCTTTGCTGAAGCAATAATATAAAAAGTTCCACTTTACCCCAAACTAATGTCGTCATTTTTAAAAATATCAAGTTATCCTCAAAATAAAATAGCGGCTATTTAGATTTAGACCTATTACGATATAAAAATCATTAAAATCTGTCCAAAATTATGTAGCTATTATTTAAAAAAGTCAAGTCGAAAGGAATGATGCACATTACGGAATAGATTTTGGTTATCATACTTTGAAGATTAAAGGCGATCTCGTAAAGTGTTAATGAGTACTTCAACTAAACAATTCTCTTATTGCTTCAATTACTCGATGTTATCAAGCGATATTTAAAAGATAATCTGAATAAACAACGTTTTTTTTAAAAGCGTTTCGTCACTTTACCTTAACGGCCGCCAGGCTGAATTCGAACTTCATTCGAAGAAAATCGTCAATCAGTAGAAAATCAATTGTGCCGGAAAACACTTTTGGAAAGCTAGGAACGTCATTAGAGTAAATATTTTCCAGGTTAGTAAGTTAATGACTGAACTCCTTGTTAAGAAAGTCAAATCCGCAAACATGTCATGTCGATTTTACCACATGGTCTATAACTATTAGGTACCACGCTTCGTAATCGACGCATAAGTTAACATCATATTGGCTAAATACAATATTTCGTTTAAATTTTCTCTAAAAATATTCAGATCCGAATTTATATTCAACCCTTTTACAACGATTCCAAAAAATATAGCCGACGATTGGGAAACATATAAGTTGTATGTGTAGTTAGTACGTCTCGTGAGTAGTGAGTTAGTGCGGACGGTTTGATGGCTTTCAGATATTTTTTGGCGAGTCCCGGTTGTACCTTTGGGAAAACAAGCTTTCGGAAGGTTGTGGATAAAGTTGTTTGTGGTCGTATATGTATAGTATCGATTGAAGGCAACGATGGCTTTCGGAGTTCGCACGCGACGGAAGGATCATAACACGCGGCGCACTTTGATATTATAACGAGATTACTCGAGGAACCGCTAACGTGCTGCCGGAGCCGCTCCGACTGCGGCCTCCGCTACTAACACTTTAATAACTAGATTTTACTCCCACGATTTATTATTAAACGCCGAATAAACCATGGCTAATACTTTATATGCATCTAGTTTGTTTTTGTAAAATATAATCTTCGATCAGCGTGAATAAACCTTCGCTACGCTGCAAAAAGAGTATTAAAATACTTTTGAATAAGGTCAGAAATTCTGATGTAATTTTATAGCAAGTGTTAGATTTTTGAGTGTTAGATTACAAGAAAGGAACTTGAGCGAGTTATTTAGAGCTACGTGTACGTTTGTCAAACTAACTAAAAGAGTGCCTTTAAAAATACAAAGAAATAAATAATTTGCGAAAAATGTCAAAATTATTTCTAAACTACCATACGATCTGAATACTTATTTAACTTTGAAAAATTATGCGCAATCAGTTATACAAACTTTAAAATATCTTAATTAAAACCTTGTTACAAATTAATGAAACACTAATACTTCTCAAAATGTTAAAATGAATTTGCAAAGTCAATAAATCTATAAATATTTAAATTAATTCTCATCTATTACTGCATAAAAGAAAAGGCTTTAATTAAGAAAAACAATATCACGATTTTCGAATACTGTAAAAAAACAGATCCTGACAAGTGAATAGAACCAAATTATTGCCATTCAATCTTATATTATGTTTGCATTATAACTAAACTTTTAGTGACCGTACATGTCTGATAATACTCGTACCAGTGTGACTATATAATAGTGTGAAATGACCACATTATGTTTCGAAAATGCAGATTCTCTATTCTAATCCTATTCTATTTTAAAGTTTGTGCAATCATACGTATTCAATTTGCCAAAAATGTGCAAAAAATAAAGGAATGAGAATAGAAAAATAGAAGCTTAAACCGCTCGCTATGTGAAGTTGAAGGAGGTGACATTTGCTGTTGGTGTCAATGAGTAAATTTGTGATCGTTTGAATGGCCTGTTCGTCCACTAGTGTCCACTTATTTGGTCCCTGCCTTATGTTGGGACTGGTTATGTATGGTGTGGTGGTACATAAATATGTGTTTGTTTTGTGTTTGGAAGTTAATATTTTTTAGGCACACGTTTGTGGCACCTTCGTCATTCAGATTTTTTTATTACATGTACCTATGTAGTATGTACTTTAACGTCATTACACATTATGTCAAGTACGCAGTGATCTTGCCTTATATCATAAATGCATGTTCTTCTATGGTGACTAAGTTTTTCCTTGATTTCCGATTCCGAAATTTTTTTAAATAGTAAGTTGCACTAAATTAACAAATGATTTTTCGAAAAGTAACTGAGGAAATGGTGTTAGCTAATTTATGTTAATCAAAAATATTTTCTGCATTTACGCCAGTATTAATTTGTATTTAATGATTCTTGGTTTCATGTATTCGTTATTGTTAGAACAAGGTTTGTGTAATAAAAAAAAACAAAAAGATATGGCGATACTAAGTACGCCGCTAGTAATTAAATAAATTGTATTTTGAGCAAATCAAATAAGTATATGGGAGGTACATTTAATTTTAAAGAACTAAAATGTTTCACCATGAAAATCAAACAATTTCATAGATTTTAAATTCCCATTAGTTTAGACAGTAGCGGTTGCTGCCCGCATAGCGCACGAGACAGTAGGGCTGAAAAACGGTGGCCGCGGCCGGCGGCCGGGCCGCGCCGCTGGCGCACCGCACCGCCTTCCATCCATAAATCAAAAGCACCCACGGGAACAGTCAGATAACACAAAGTAAGTATAAAACATTACAACGTATGCTATACGAGATAACAATTCAAGCTAAATTTAAATATACCGGTCACCATTCATTTTCTTTTTTATATAGCAATAGAACAGATGTAACAAACATCTGTTCTATTGCTATATAAAAAACCGAACCGACTAAGCGGGCCGTGTTCGTTAACTCGTTATTTTCTTTTCCGACCTAAATCGTAAGTAATAATTTGTGCAAAAGTTGAAACATTCAGTTTTGTTTCAGCAGCATTGGCGTGTTTAGGTGGTGGCGCTTTACTCGAAATACGGCTTAGAAGGAAATCACCTGGCAGGCCATTAACCTAATTCACGGACGCAAAGACAGGGCGGAGACGCGGGTGGCGGCGGCGGAGCGCCCGCTTTAATATCGCCCGCTGCCGGTAATAAGATGGAAATAAGGCAGTGGCGAAGAAACCGGGCCAATCATTGCCATTCGCAACTTGACACCGAATCTATACACACATATCATATCATATCATACTTGATTTTTTATTATACATATTATGTTTTAGATGATGATGATGTTTTAGTAGGCACGTATGTGTATACGTGCCTACTAAAACATAATGTCGTGTGACAAATTACAAAAGCTGCCTTCGAAAAATATTTAGTTTCTTTCTTTAATTGTATTTTATAAAATTAAGATTTTTTTTTGGTTACTTAAAACAATTAAAAACTCACTCAACTCAGTTCAACTTATAATTAAAATAATTGTATTTATTAAAGACTGTTGACTCTGAGGCATATATGATACGAACCAAATTCTAATTAACGCAATATAATTTTGATGCCGTTAGAAGGCAAACAATAGTAAATGATGCTTTAAATGGAAATCCTCTTAATTTTCCTACATTTTCGAACTGAAGGACATATTGAGCTTGAGGCGAACAATATGAAAAGGGTTTGAGGTAATTAAGACTGCCAAATATAGGCACACTCCCGGGCAAATATTTCTCAATTTTGTGTCGAAATACAAAATTGCTTCTTCAACATAAGAACTTCAATATCTCAGAGTGTAAGAGTTACATGTAATGCAAATAAAATAAATTCAATGGGTAAACTTGATATCTATTAACAGCTTTAGTGATTTACAGGTTTGTTGATTTACCTTTGTTTTTGTAAAATGCGTGATTGTACTTGAAGCCGTGATAAGACCATTCTGCCCTAATTTTACATACTATAATTATGTGCAATTTGAAATAGCTGTTAACATGTTTAATGACCGTTGTCATATAAATGCTAGTACAGTACTTGACAGTCGGCCGAAATATAAGGCAATCATCTTTTTCCCTCCTTTCGTAGATAATTCTTCAAAAGGAAAACACCCTCTACGTAAAGTGCCTTTTGTTTTGGGATTGAAATAATAAATTCAGCTTTTGTCATGTGTAAAGATGAAAAATATAGCATTCGGGGCAAAACTGACATTTACGTAACAAACTGACGGTCTATTAAGCTTCGTCAAAATATGAGATTGAGATAAAATATAAGTATGACACAGATTTTCAACTGTTGGTATATTATGTATAGTATGAAAATGTACAGGCCGAATTAATATTCATTACTTACGGAAAATTAAATTTAGTTCAAGTCAACAATCTGTACTTAAGTAGGTAAAATTCAAATTGTTAAGTAAGTCAAGTACTTAAGAATTGACGAAATCTAAAGTAATTGTCTGGTGTTGATGACGTAAAATGGATAGTTAATGTATATCTTTTGTTGAAGCTATATAATTGTTTTATTTCTAAATGAGGCTATTTTTCCAGACATTGCCGTGAAAGCGATCGACCAAATCGAAATAAGGTTATGCTGCGATGAACCCTCTTTTTCTTCATAGTCCATGCAATCTGCCAAATGTTACATCCCAAGCGTTTTTGGTCCATTACACAATTTTTTGTTCCTTCAAGCTACGTTTGCCAAAGTAAATATTCTCTTTTATTATTTTTTGCAGATGGTCTTGCAAGTATTCTGGACCTATTCGCAATTACGCACATAACGATACAATAACCAAAAATCGAATTCTGCAGATGCAATGTTGAAACAATTTTCCTTGAAAGCATTTATTTTTTGCTTTTCCCGTTATTTCATTTCAAATAACCTTTTAAAGGTAGTGGGTAACAACCATTTGAAGTCTCGCCTCGCAATTATTAATTATGGACTGTAATCTCGTTTCTTATAATATAGTGCTCCGATGATTTATACCTACAAATTGATTGATTGATTGAGTCATTTATAGGATGTACGGGATGTAGAACTGCGTGCCTGATAGCTGTCGACGATCATTCCCGATAAATTGTAAGTAACAACAGGATAATTTCTCATCAACTTGCGGTAATCGTGGCTGCTACGTATGTAACGAGTGTTGAAAAAGAATACATTGTGATTTATTCACAACAGGGTCGCAAATACAAAACGATTGGGCCGTGCAGCTGCGCGTTTTGTTTTATGTGTATCTGTTAGGCTTCTGAACGAAAATATACACTTCAAATCTTTATGAAGAGTGTTGTAGAAAACAATTGTTCAAAAAATCACGATCATAATTAATTAATTATCAACACACATAGATTGGATTCCAAACTAAGTAGCTTGAGTGCTGGTTGTATGCAAATAAGAGCCAAGGTGACATACAGCATATCCTACTTCCTACTAATATTATAAAGGCGAAAATTTGTTTGGATAGATGGATGGATGTTTGTTCCACTTTCACGCAAAAACTACTGAACGGATTTCAATGAAACTTTCCTACTAATATTATAAAGGCGAAAATTTGTTTGGATAGATGGATGGATGTTTGTTCCACTTTCACGCAAAAACTACTGAACGGATTTCAATGAAACTTTACAGGAATATAGTTTGTATATCAGATTAACACATAGGCTATGTTTTATACGAATATCACGCGGGCAGAGCCGCGGGCAGCAGCTAGTTAATCATAAATCTATCAAGGGCGACGTATATTTTCGGGTTCGCAATTTAATCGTCTTGTAACATTACTGACCATAAAAAATACCAACTCGACCAGACCACGCCTAACGAGCGCATTTTTTGTATGACATAGGTTTTCTGCAATTTATGAAAGCTACTAACACGAAACATTTTAAAAAAGATTCAAGACAGACCAAGTTTTCAATTTAAAAAACGAGGTACTCGTTTTAATAAGAATGTACATTGAAGAACCTTATGAATCTGTATTACGTATGAGCTACAGGTTTCAAATGTTACTGTCGTAACATCTATTTAGGACTTTTTTAAAACCAGTACGACATCACCAATAAATAAAATCATACTCTATACACTGGTAAGATTTATAATATTCACAGAAAACAAACAAACGCAGGGGCGTCTCCGCGATAACACCGCTTTGGGTATAATTTGTTTTCTCAAGTGTTGATTCGAGAAGGAAATAAAGTTGTTTTTCCTCAAATGAGTAGACTAGAAGATAATATTTGAGTTGTCTAGCAAAAACTTATAGCTAGTTATAAGTTTTTGCTACACAACTCAAATATATAAATAAAATGTATTTAGCTATAGGTTCGGTATACACATTGAATATGGCATCAAATACAACAGCTGCATTTCGAAAGGGCATTAACTTGTATAAAGCACATGGCAGTATTAAAGTGTAAAATATTCATTCGTAGTGATCGTAAATGCATGCGTTATTCGTACTGCATGTGTGATCATTTTGATTGCAGAACGTTTGTTTCGATATGAAATCAATCCATTGAAATAATAAAGTTAGTTATAAATACGAGGATTTCACAACTAGTAAGTATTCTTTGTTTAAAATACCTAGATATAAGATATTTTTGACAGTTGAATCTGACACAAGCGATGATCATTTATGTTACGAGCGGAATGTCAAATATTAGTTTGAGATCAAGACGATAGGTATGCATTTTCTGCCTAGGTTATAATTCTTTGATCATTCACTCTCATGATCATGAAGAATGGCACGACATTTACACACTACGCCAGAGTGAACTATAAACAAAAGTGCTTGCGCTTCTGTGCACATATGTCTATTAACGGCAAGTTCAGCAACAGAGTCCAGCAATCCACAGAATAATGTATTTACTGTAAAACCCAATAATCAGTTAAAGCTCGACCCGTCCCCTTTTTGTAATTAGGCGAGCGATTGCGACCAAAGAGGCAGTCAAGTTATACGATGTAGGTATGCAATATAAGAATACGCTTGGGATACCAAACTAAAACGTCAAGACAAACTTTTAAATGAAAGGGACCTTTGCTCAACTATTACTGTGGCACAATATCCAAATCTGTTTTGTGTCAGCACAATAAATGCGACTGACTTTCTCGTAATGTCAAGCGAATGAGAAAACTTGAGTAGAGTTCTGTCGCATCGAATCATATCAACGAATGTTGAAATAAAATTGTATAAATTAATGTATATAATAAATTAATAAATGTGTGTGGGCATTGAATATTTTTATCCTGATAACCACTTTTTGCTGAATCATCAAAAAATAATACCTGGAACATTTGATGTAGAGATCGTGATTGAGTAATAATTCATCATAAAGTCGCAGATACCAGATAATACAGTAAAAGTTTAACTTCCAATCTTGAGGGAAAAATATCCATGGCGAAAGTTCTATACAAGTCTGTGCCAACACAGTTTCAGATCCTTTTCTTGAAGTCAATGTTTCGTTTCAGTGAAATAGTAGATATGAGCATCCCAGTACTTAGGAAATAGGCTAGTTGATTCTACACAAATTTATGAATCTAATAAGTAGGTAACTACCTACTTTGTACCTACTGGTAGTACCCCTTGTTTTTGATTATAATCAATTGATTACATAACTTCGTAAGACCGAGATTTCCAGACACAATAGTTTTAACAATAGAGTAGGAATTTAAAAGGACATTTGGTCTTATGACTTAAAACATATACCTATAGATTGGCTCTGCAACTTACGGCTCTAAAACTGTGCTTATTAGGTGCGCAATTTGCATATTATATTACTATCATAAATATAATAGCCTTAAAGTGAATATAAATAGATGGGATGCCGATGAGATTTCAAATCCGGTGGATTAAAGCACAAATGGTGGGTTTGAATTAAATATTTCAGGTGGTGCGGCGTTCTCGCGAGTTAGTGCAGAGGTTGATGAAACGACATGCCCGCGCTCGGCGCCGAGGGGAAATTTAATTATTGTTCCAGTGCTACAGCGCCACAGTTGAACACACTTTTAAATGGTGGAGCACATTTCTGTGACATTAAATGAGTTTTCGTGTCGAGTTATTACAATTACATAAGGGCAAGCGGCCGTCCCGATTCGCTGGGACATATTTTTTTGTCAGTCTGTTTCGCTGTATTTACACAGCACATACATTAGCTCGGCGATTTGTATGAAGTTATCTGATTTTAATTAAGGTTTATTAATACTGCAAGAGCAAATTCTTTCTCAGTCATATACGACTACACCTTGTGACACGTACGTATGTACGTAACGCCTATTTAGAAGTGGAAAAACACATGATTAACATGAGGTAAAGTTTCATATTAATAAATTCATAGTGAAAGTTAATAACCATACATCTAATAAAGGAAACCTATTTTAGTACGAAACTTTTTAAAATGAGCCATTTAAACATTGCATGTTACTTGGCAGTTTGCTAAAAAGACTGTCAACAGTTTTACTCAATTTAGGTTCTCGTAAATTTTAACGGGATATAGCAATTCGAAAGTTTCATAAAATATATTTTTCGTTGTTCAATAAAACTTCTGATGGCGAAATAATCACTTGTAGACACTTGAAGACCTTTTATATAATGTCGTATTAAAAAGCTCTCAATGTAATAACTTTCAAATGCATATGTAGCAAATGACTATTGTACTTGTAAATCGATCAGCTAATGGGATATGAATGAAGCGCGGAGGTAGAGGCTGCGGCGGCGGCAGACACGCTGGATCTAATGGAATTCGCTTGTACGCAAACAAGCCGCGAACGCCCTCGTCCTACCTGAACCTGCCGAGCTAAGTACGCGACGGCAACTACATCATTCGAGACCCGCGTTACTCTCTAAACGTATATTCGCTTTTCATTACGTTCTAAATCGCGAGGCCTCTCTATCGAACGCGTTACATAAGACAAGGAGCACGCTAGCATATGGCGTCAAGAATCAGGCGTCTGCCATTTACGCCAAACCCTTTTCCGTCGATTTAAATTGATGACCTGCAGCGATGGCGAAACTAAAAAACTCGTTCTTTTTTATATTAGTTCCAATGTATTGGCGTTTTATGGATGCTGCTGATCTTACCTGGAACAAGGAAAAAGAATTTATGAAATTTGATTTTATCAAGTCCACTACAAACGGGAGGAATTTCAGACAATTTGAATTATTGGGGTGATTTAGTTAAGTAAGTTAAGTGGTTGTGATTTAGGAATATTATGTCATATTATAATGCATGTTAAAATTAGGGTCGACTAAAATAGTATCCACTGAATTTAGGTTAATAGTGATATTTGTGGTGTTTAAATTATTAACAGAGTTACTTTTTTTTATAAAATTTATATAAGTATAATAAAATCACAAATTAGTTACAATTTCAACGCGCTTTGAAACAACGCGGTTTTCATAAGACTTCTATTTTCACGCACAAGATCAATAAAATTATGTTTAGGTAATCACGACATTATGTAGCTGAAAACATGTGACATCATGATAGAATTTAGAATACAGCAGCAGTACTAGGAATCATTTTTGAATCACTCGGGATTTTTGAATCTTTTGGTCTTTTATAGTATTTGTAAATAATTACATTTCAAACCCGTTTGCCCTCTCTGTCATCATAAAAATAAATAAATAAAATAATTGTAAGAATATCAAATGTATACTATCAAGGTATACATATCGTGATATCTTTAGAATAATTTTCGTCGCATATGGATATGAATCCCTTACTGTGCACATTTGATATTTCCTTTCTGGGGAATAACAAATGCGCCTAATAATAATAAAACGGCTATACTGCCAATTTCGTTAATTGAGTCGCTTGCCGCAAGAAAAGGGGATTACTTGGCGGTATATATTTAGACGAATAGACACAACAATGCTAAGAGATACCAAACAGATTTCCCGGAGAGCCGTAGTTGGCCTTAAACCAGATTGAAGCGCTTAGAATTCCTTACATAAGCGCTCTGCTATAATATCGGAAAAGAGATCAGAAGTTAATCTATCGGCAACATTCCACGCGTTTCGCCGGAAGGCACCGAACCGCCCGGGCGCCCGCCGCCAGCCCGCTTGCCCTCGGCTCTCGACACGCGACCGCGCCCCCATACACAAACTAATCGATCCCTTACTTTGCAACTATGCACCGCACTTCGCAAATACTTTATTACTAACCGTTTTCCTCTAATTAACAGATTGCAATCAATATAAATAGGACTTCTGCAAATAAACAACATCAGCTTTCTTTTAAAAATGTTGTATGTGCTGCAAAATTTTATGTAACTTGTTTGTCTGTAAAATAAATACAAGAGATTATAATGTTAAACAAGCACTATCTATATCTATACTTATAATAAATCTGTAGAGAGGTCTACAGTCCGGTGATGATGACAAGGCCGCCCTGGCCATCATCATAGTCATTTAGAAAAAAAAAATGTAGAGAGGTCAATTCTGTACATTGAATATATTTTCCAAATAACTAAATAACTATCAGGGGATGATTAGTGACTGATGCCAAAAATCCAATCAGTAAAATTTTTGTCTGTCTGTCTGTCTGTATGTTCGTTATAGAAACAAAAACTACAGAACGGATTTTAACGAAACTTGGTTCGATTCTTCTTCATACTCCTGGACAGGTTATAGCATACTTTTCATCACGCTACAATCAATAGGAGCAGAGCACGAATGGAAGTGTTGGGAAAACGTGAGAAATTTTTATCTGTATGTTTGAACGCGCATCACGCAGAAACTACTGCATGGAATTGAATGCGGTTTTCACCAATGTATTGCTAGAGGTCGAAATTAAAATTTAAGCCCCATTTTATGGAAGTTCGTCATTTTTGTAACCCGATATCCACGCGTGCGACGCCGCCGGCACAGCTAGTACTTTGATAAAATGGTTCTACTCCGTTTTTTAGGGGGAAATGAGAAAATTGTGGTACTTAGAATTCTATTTAATAAATGTTATCGTAATTTTAGGCATCATCTAAAATTGCTTATTAATTGTTATTAAATAACCAGGACCAACTAAATACGTACTATTTGATCTATTTTACGTGCCCAGTCCAACATCTGATACTCATATTGTTACGGCTGGAGCTGGCCTCTGGGGTGTGGACTGTGGAGTCAAACAAGACACGGGAAACCACAAAACATTTTAATTGCACAGCCGCTGGACCGTATAACCTCAACAGTAACAAAACACTAAAACAATAACCATAGCAACTTAAACACTTCCAAATATAAACCTATGTACAAAACTATTAAAAAGGTAAAAGTATATAAAAAAGGTCGTTCTGTCTGCAACAGATATGATGGATTTTTTATAAAATAAAAGTGGAATATTATCATGAATGGGAAAAAACTTGAAAAAAGGAATGACGTGTATAAGAATTTCATCTAAATTGATTTACAGAAAATTAATACACTGTGAATTGTGTGCAAGTGAATTTAGTTGGTAGTTGGTACCAATAAGGACAATAGAAGGCCTGGAATAGAGTTCCTTCATATTTAAAATTAAAATGTTCGAGTAAAAGCAATGAACCGACTACGTTGCGGCCGAATGGTTTTTCTTGTCTTTTCATCGTCGACTTTAATGAAGTTGCTTGTTTTAATATAAGCTCCATCTAGAAATGTTCAAACTTTTGTTAGTACAAAATATCGTCCTACGCACTATGTTTAGTGGTGCTTATTTCGTTGACTTTGATATTGAAGTAACAAAAATTCATGGAAGTAATTAGTACTTAATACTTCCATGCAAAAATTAAATTTGAGGGAAAACATGCAATTAGCATAGTGCTACATTATACTTAAATATAATACTATGCTATATCCTCGAATAGCTGAAATATGTTCCTACGGTAATGTTTATTTGTAGACATTTAATAAGTTTAAGACATCAAAATGCTTCATCACTTCATGTTTCAATGGTTGTAGCTAAAAAATAAAATATGCCTATTTCTACATAAAGCGCATCCTCTCTATATTTGGTTAAACTTAATAACATAGTTGATACTTATTAATTATGTTATACAATTCTACGATTAGTATACCTAGCTCTTATTAAGTTTATTTGTCGATCAAATAATGAAAAAAAAAAACTTTTTTTTGTTAATTACTTGATGGACAAATAAAGTTTAACTATGTGTATCATACGAATTAAAAATAACACACATATTTCCATAATCCATTTCACCTCAAATAAATAACCACTAATGATAATTGCAGAATTTATTGAAATAATTGTAAGTTCGGGTTCTTGTATATTTCATTGGTTGATATTTGAACCTATTTTTTTAAAGGTACAAGTTCAGTATACACATTACGAATTTGGTTACACAAACTAACCTATAAATCATCTTACAATACTTGTTTGTCGGTAGTGCCGCGTGACACAGTTCTCATCTGGGGATCAAACTTTTCGCCGCCCGGCCTAAATCTTGGCCATGTCAACTCTGGCAACTCGGCGAAGCCTAAACAACTACTGTGCTTCATAAAGCGAAAAATCGCGGGGAGAGGGCCCCAGATAACAAACAACGGGCCCGGGGTGTGAGCTGCCCCGGGTGCGTCTTCGAAAACTTGACATTTGTTGGTGTCGTAAAAATATAATGGTATAACTTGTATTTTTACGAGCGCTAGAAGCCTCCGACGAACGGATCGGATGAGCGTAGCTTACAAGTACGATCGAATTTGAATTTTATGCGACGTATTGCTTGGTGCCTTTGCTTTCCGAAGTAAACCAGTGAAGAGTGTTGTGTACACATCGATCGTATAGTTGATTTATTCAAATTGACTTTTATTGTCTTTGCCGGAAAACTTATGGGGATCAAATTAAAAACATGAGGAATTTTATTACAATCTTGTTGCTAAGTCATCAAATTTACCTGAATATAAGACGGTATCCCATCATCATCACCTTACCATCATTCCTATATGGAATCAATTTTATATTATGTCTATTTAGAAATAGACTAAGGGTTAGAAACGATAGTGAAGGGTCATATCCTGATCAGAAATCATTTACATTGGGGCCACTTATTCGAATTTATTCCTAAGTTGTTGTTACTTTAAAACGCAATTCACATGTAATAGAGAGTTGTAGCTATTCATGTGGCCGGGAGCGGCGGGCGGCGCGGCGGCGGCTCGCTACAGGGAATAGATTCCTTTAGTCACATTTATGGCTAATATATTCATGAAAGTTTCACAAAAATATTTCTGAGCGCACTCGCGTCTGCTTTGTTATGAGTACAACATAGACAAAACACATACACGTTCGTATCAACTTTATATAAGCCATACTGTCACGCTTGTATTTTGACTCTTTTGATAAAAAAAATGACAGAACACGTAATTTTGTACATGTAATGCATTTTATAGTAAATTTACACATTTACTGTCTTATACGGATGTATAGAGCAGGATAGCGACCAGAGCGATAAAAATAACACCATCAAAGATGCCGATGTTATATCATAGTATTAAATAGGTATCTGTTTGTTATTATACTCGCATAATAGAGGAATACCATATCTATTGGTGTAATATTTTAAATAAATTGGCGACGTTGCAAATGTACGAGTAAATAAAAATAGCAATAGAGAACTGAAGATTCACGGGCAGGTGTAAAGTAAGCATCTTTCGAACGGCAAATGGAAAAGCAAATGCGATGAATGGGTGTAGGTACGCGATGGTGTAAAATATTTTCGGTAGCGAAACGAATAGCGGGAGTAAAATAAAATAGGTTGCGAATAGAGTGCACGTCACGGACACGCGGTGGCGCACGCGACGCGCCGCGCAATTTCCGCTCCGCTATCAGATGCGACGCCCGCGCCGGGCGCCGCGCGCCGCCGCCCCGCGCGCACTCGCCGCCATGTGAACTCGCCCGAGAACTGAATGTACGTTGAAAATTCTACATGCCAGCTCTTTTACTTTCGTTGTGTGCACAGACAACCTTATTTCACTGCACAAAAAGCTTCAACTGAAAGTTGGCGGTGAAATGTGACGGATTAGTAGGTATTTGAATTTTGGCGAGCAGGATTCGTGGCAAATATAAAATTCCTTCAATAAATATGGGAAAATCACCAGACGACCGAGAGAGAGTTTGACGACAGTTTGGTTCAGTAGTAATGAAAGCTGCCTCTGACACATGGTGGTGGGGGAGGTGATCGTGGGTTCGATACCCGCACAGTACAAACTTTTATGTGTTTGCTTTGTATAATGTATTTATTTATTTAAAAAAGTATCTAAGTAAATTTATCAGTTGTCTAGTGCCCATAGTACAAGCGTCAGGTTAGTTTGGCACTAGATGGCACTGTGTGGTCCAGCCTGGGGTTTATTTAATCGGCAGAAAATATTTTGATTATGTATTGCGTGTGTGTAATGTTTTATTATGAAAATATTCTAACATTATGTATTGCTTTCAAGACGGATGAATGTGTAACCTATAGACATTACCTCTTTTTTATGAACAACATAACTCATGAAAAGGTCACATAAAGGTGTGTCGGTGACAGTCGACATTGTGAGACTGTGTTTCCATGTCACCAAAGTGAAAAGGAGTTAGGACTCACAAATAATAATTAATGATTAATTACAAACAACAAATGACAACCTTATTCATTGTTTGCAATCTGTGCTCATGAAAATGTTTATTATTTTGCATAAAACTTCAAGCATTCAGAAGAGAATAGGCATATTTACATTGACGTGAGAAAATAAGCTACATGGTTTGTTATTTATTCAAATAAACGAAGGTCTCCGTTGGGAAACGAAGAAAAGGTAAGTGCTTTAAGTCCGGCGGCTCTATTTATTTGGGTGTGCCCCTTTCTTGGCGAGCTTGGAATGGATTTAATAATTATGGGGCAAAGAAGCGAAGCGTGTGGGGTCTCGGCGGAAGGATGGAGTGGGGCAGGGCGCGATTAAATCGCAGGCGTTTCGGCATGTAACAGGAAGTGGGTCAAGCAGCACCGCCCGAGCTATTTATTGCGTTTCCGACGAAATTGCAACCGCTATCTGCGATTTTTCCGATAGGAATATATAATTCTTGAATCTTACTTAACTTGCAATATATTTTCTTATTGAAAACAAATAGACATAAAATGATATGATCACGGTACATGTATTTGATATCACCAATTTTAAGGTAAAGGAAAACGATGCAATACCTTAAAATTAGGTCATGTTGCAATATATTTCTAATAGGATTGCCAAAATAAAACAAATTAACATTTATTAAAGAGGGCAAAATATAAATTACATTGATTCACAACTATAATAAACCGACATTATTTCTTCAAAATTAACGATGTACGATGGATAATAAAATTATGCGTAGAAAATATTGTTCAATAGAACATCTCCGAGTGGAAGCGGAAGGAGTGTTGCGTGTCAAACTTGTGAGACATAAAGGAGCCGACCGCGGAGGTCGTCGGTGCGCTGCGGCGAGGTAGTTTCGCAAAAGCCCATAGAGGGTCGACAAAGGCATACCATTAAAACTTTCTTTTTGCCCGGTAACGCCTGCCGTTCGGCGGGGTAAGTCTTAGTCTGCAATTACAGACAAGTGCCTTTAAATGAACCGAGCTCTCGAGCACGGCGCATCGCTTCGCACCCGACTGCGCCCACTTCGCCGTCTTGCTGTTTCCACACTAACTGTGTTAATTTGATTAAACCATTATTTGAATGGACAAGTTCGCATTCGGATATCAATTTTCACCACAACTTATATACCTATGCATTAAATTAATATGATAAACATGAGTTTGTAATCAAAAACTCACTTTCCTCAGATTTCCTATTACTATTGTTGATCTTAAGGGAGATAATATTTACATACTGTAAATTCCACTCAGAAAGAGAAATATCTACAGAAAGATTTATTTTTCATGTATTATTCATTCACATGTCCTCGAGCGTTTTCATTTCGACGTGATATTTCGGCGTGCGATAATGATATTTGACATAGAACCTTTTGTACTACCGCCCTACTTTAAAAACTATGTTATGCGGTGCCTGTTTTTTCTTTTTTTGGGATGAGTTGTTGTTAAAAGCGAAATATATGTATATATGTATATATATATAATGTAAATGAAATACCAATAAAATTGTAAATCTGGTAGAGCCGGCTACAACAGAAAGCAGTACCCTCGGTTTGAGATCAGGTCGGTTATTTATGTCGTAATTTCACATTTATTTTGTAGATTTTTCAGTATATCACAGACCATGACCAGACCGTGCAATTTCAGCAATAAAATTCAAATATCATAGCACAATGACTATTTTATGTTCAATAACATCTGTTTATTGTTAAATTATACATAAAACTTTTATTGCACGATAGAATTTTCTAAATCAACCCCGCTTCCGGGAACTGCTCTCACAAAAGTAGAATACTTTAGAACTTTATAAATTTAGTAGCGCAGACTTTAATAAGCAATTAAAACTAAGAATCTGCGAAGCGAAAACGAAGGAATTATAGAGCGAGTTTAATTTTCAGAAAACACTCGACAATTGACTTGAATTTCAATAAAGAAACATTTTTAATTTATAAACATAAGTTATAAGATTGGTAGTTTCAATAAATGACATCAAAGTTAAATGCAAAAGTTGCAATAACATTCAAAAAGTAGAAACTTAAAGAAAACTACAAAAGATAATGTACATGAATAATGATTGTGTGTAGTTATCTTTGTGCACTGCTCTTTCGGCAAGATTAGTGTAAAATGCACGACGGCCTGTATATTCGAAGATATTGATTTTGGAAAGTGGCCAAAAAAACTCGTAGAGCAGGCACGCGTCAACTGCCGCGCTAGTCCGATCCGACGTCAACCCTTTTACGAATATTAAATTCTGTTTTGCCACTTCGCGATTCCACATTTTCTCCGAAAAAATATGATCCGATTCGTAAGGGCTTTGCATTATTCACTGTTTTGGGCGATGCTCCCCAACGCTACCGCAGCCGCTTCCCATGTGTTCGCCTACGTGAAAAACAAGAGGAAGTGCTTAAAAGAACTATCAATATCAGCTCTTTTTTATTCGAAATAGAAACAAAGAATTGTACACATGTATAATCTGTTATTTAATTTGAATATTTAAAACAAAACTTGAACCGCATATTTTATAAGCTTGTTTTATTTTATATGGAAATAAATCATCTTAATGTAGGTATTTTATTTATTCGTTGTTTCTCTATTGTTCATTATAAAATTATTTGAAAATAGAGTACATATATTAAACAAAACGTACGGAATTTCTTTTATATGTCTACTAGACTGTCGGCTAAAAATGAAATGCAATTGTATAGATCTTATATTTTTAATTTTACTACGTAAATTGTTTTAGGTTATCTTTACTATGTAATGTTAAACCTTAGTAAATCAAGTCACATGGGAATAAGATATGCTATTTTATCCATTCAAAGATGGCTCAATATAGCCATAACAAATAGAAAACTAAAATATGTTAACTATATGTTTTGACAACATTCACATTGCAATGCATCTATTAGTATAACACTCTTATACAAGACTTTTTGAAATACCGGTTTCAAATAAACTTTTAATTTTGTTATTTGAGTTATTTACTCTGTTCAAGTTTTAGCCGAGAATTCGTAAATTATATTTTTTTTCTCAACTTGTTACGATGAATACAAAATTCTTTTGTAGATACCCTGGCAGATAAATAGATTATGAATTTTCATTTCAGAGTTCAAATTGCTTGAACCTTTAATTACTTTAAGGAAACTTGTACAAACGCGCTCTCAGGGAAAGGGTTAATCCGAGCTTTGCTGCGAAAATAGAACATTTGCTTGATTAAAGACAAGAGACGGTGACTTTCTTAAAGGGTGTTAGTACTTTACGAGTATCATCTAGATACTTTCTATAGAGGCAGACTTCAAACAGGGTAATGTACTTAGCTATGAGCACTTTTACCTAAAACAAAAAAAATAACACGGATGTAGTATTGTCTGTTTGCAAAGGTTCACGTATCTCAAAGAATAGCTAAGACTGGCTGCCAGCGAAGTTTTCTGTCGCACTAGCGTCTCTACTTTTCTCTATGAGCGGGTCCGTTTCCGTTTATCTTTGGTTATCTTTTTGTCGGCGTCAGTTTCTTTCGTTTCTCATATTTTGCCGTTGCATTTGTCGCATTGGAAGAGGGGTGGGAACCCTCGCCCGTCGACGCAAATAGCTTTCGGACATAATTTCACTTTGGTATTCTCTAAGTTAGTTTACCAACGAAACTATTTGAAAAAAAAAAAAACAATCAAGTGCGTAGCTTAGAGTTCCTTAGTCACCTATAATACCTATATTTTTCTTATTAACTTTATATTTTTATACGAAGCTTTTCAAGAAAGCGTATTTTTCAACAACAGGTTATATTTCTTTTCTTACCTTTTAGCACTTTGAACAGCGAACATCCTAATGAAATATAAAGTACTCAAGTAATGGTAACCAAATCTACAGACACTGTTAATAGCTTACCGGCATAAGCGATTTAATATTCGTATCGTTAACCGATGCGTCGCTGAGTTGAGTCTTAAATTGGTGAAAATCCTCAAGGCACAGATCATGGCAGCGGAGAGGCGCTCTCGACGTGCCTCCTCCAATTACTTTAATTAAAACAATACCACGGCACCAGTGCTTCGTCGACTCACCGCGTCTGTTTCCCATTTCCCTATTTAAATACGAAAACGAGCTCGCAGAGCGCGCTTAGCATGCAAGATGTTGCTATTCACTGCTGCGAGCCGACACCTACGTACAAATAGACAAAGTCTTGTATGACTCTAATCCCTCTAATTGTAAGGTTTAGTGCACACCTGCTCGTTGTTTGAAGTTTATCTGCCTTACTGAGATGAAATATCATTTCTTCAGAATAAATATAAGCTGTACAATAATGGAACATCTGATGCAGACTAAGCTGTAGATGGAATTCTAATGTTCAATGAATAATTCTGCAACTTCTTTTACATTTTGTAGGACACTTTTTATTCTATGGTACACAAATCATAGCATTCAAAAGTATAAATAGCTGACTTGGCAGCGAGGTCGGTACGTAAGAGAAATAGGTAAAAGTACGCTACAATAATTTAGCACAATGAGAAAGAACGAAACTGAAAAATACATTAAAATGTTTCATGAAAGTCTTATGTAGGTATACTCAACTATGTCTCAGCTCTTAAGCGAGCGATTCGAAAATCGATTAGGGAGTCGGGTTGATTCAGCGACTTCGAAGCTAGTAATTTACTCTCGAGTTGGCTGAAGGCGACACCTGTCGAGCAAAGTGACGGCTGATAATGCGACGCGAGCGCCATTCATGCGCACCCAAGTGCGAGGACGCGAACTGTGTTGCTACTCTCCGGCTTTCACTCGCGCCCGCAGACACCATCCAGATAAAACTAATCCTAGCTGCAGCTAATTGGAGTTTCAATCTATCGTCGTTCATATTCCGAGCGAAGAACACGAATCCATGTTTAAAGGCCTCGCACTGCTTATTTTGGCGATGTAAAGACAACATTTATCAAAAAACTTCTCGCAGAGGTAATATAAAGCTGCTAAATCCTGGCATCATCTGCGGGATTACAGTTTACACGACATCGAGGACGGCGCGTCGTGAGGGCGTGGTAGTACGACACAGCACATCTCCGACAGGAGGCAACTTTACCAACTTTCTTAAGGGTGGTTAGCGAAGTTTGACGTGCACGCGCTCGCATCGTAAGCTTTTGGATCCAATACTTGGTAACAACGTCGATATACCCACGCATATTACAGTACTGACAAACCAACGCTATGGTAAGTAATAAAGGCCTTGTGAGTTTGGTGCTCACGTTATATTTGAAGTATTTTATCCACTCTGTGTTATGAAAGTATGCGCTGAAATGTAATTATTCATAGTTATCTTAATCGTGGTCGAGGAAGCACTCGACTGTGTTATTAAAAGGTGGCGTCGGTGGCGCGGAGGTGCACGGCAGGTGAGCGAGGGGAAGGGCGGCTATAATGTCTACTTTTCTGTAAGGGCACGCAGCGCGGCCGGCACCAGCACAGTAGCGGGCACCTTCCTCGAGTTTTATGAGTTTAATCAAAACGTTTTAGGGGTGTCACGGAGTGCCCTAACGGCTGATTGTATGTGCGGAACATGTGTGCTGACCCGTACGATTTCTGTTCTCTAGACACAAATGTACGCTAAAACGAGATTGTTACAAAATATAGCTGTTTATAATACAAGGAGGGGACGAACACGCGATACATGTATTAGTTTGTTTTATTTTATTAGTGCGATCACGTTTTTATATATAGCGTAGCGAGCCCACTTTGGGTCTATATCGATATGATTAATCTAATTGTATAGTAACTATAGTTTACTTCATTATGACTGTACTGTTCATTTACTGCATTATGAATGTATAAAAACCAGCTGTAGGTTTAGTTTAGACATATTGGGTATTTGATACAAGGTTATTAAATATAATAAACGAAGTATTTAAACAATACAGCCCGCTCATAAATAAACACTCAAGGATATAGAAGTACACCAATTCCCATACCATGTAAATTTATGCTATTGTAAGCTTATCTAAGCGAACCCGGCAGCAATATTTCTTTTCTAAGCAGCGCGTAAAGTTATTCAAAATATGTATAAGTTACGTCCTAAGCTGGTCGTAAAACGGTATTACAAACGTTATGAAGGCCGGGGTTCGGCCGGATCTCATCACTTAGGGTTGTGCGCTGAAGACGACTACCTTTCAATAAACCCATAAAATTGCCCCATCCTCGAGAGTTTGGGCTTCGCCTTTACCCCGGCAGCTTGTTGCTAACAATGCACACGTCAATATTAAATTTTAGTCGAGGTAACAATATATCGACGTTCAACTTTTAAGAGTAATATCCATCGTCAAGTTTCTGGCGTTCGTCTCGAGATGAAAAATGTTTTCTTGGGAAACCGTCGTCGAATATTCATGCACCGCCAGCGAGATCGTAAATTATTGGCGTCATCGATGTTACAGGGTGGACAAATTTCTTGTAGATTTGACAGTGTTTTACACACGATCAAGGAGCATATTAAGTTGACGAGCATAATTAATACATATAATGTATGAAATTATATAACTCCGATTGTTACGTGTTATACAGTTTAGCTGACTACAAATTAAATCACAGAGCTACTGATAAGTTGTTTAAACGTTATGAGGCGTTAGTTCGTTGCATTTGATTATAAAAATATGGTATTAATAAAAATAAAAACAAATAAATAGCCGCGATTGGCCAAAAACGGCAGCTCAGCATTTGTTTTATGCAACAATGGCCTGGTTCAAATAAAGTCTTCACTAATGATTTTATTTTCTGTTATTTAAGTAAAACTCGCACAAATGTTCGGCTACACAGATGGCCGCGCTGTTTCATCGTAACTAGTCTTGCTACATCATTTTATTATTTATTAGTCATGCGTACTGCTATCAGACATGTAAAAATCGCTAGAAAGACGATGAAGTACACACAGCACGTGAAATAAATATATGCATATATTTGAACCAAGAAGCTGAGTGAATCAGTGGCAGGCACGTGACACATTTTCGCGGCGGGCGGTAATGAGATGCGGGCGTCGACGAGCGGGCGCGAGCGCATGCATGTTGGATGAGCCCGCTCCGGCGGCGCCGCGTGCCGGCCGCGCGGCCGCGAGCCGAGTTCGTGCCTCGCTGTACAGGTGCCATCCGACATACTTTTTTTTTATGTACGCTATTCATTGGAATATACCGCGGATGCTTGGGAAATATCATAAAAAACAAATTTATTTGCCAGACGTACGGCATACAGCTGTGAGGTAGTGCCAGCAAATCGAACCTGCCTATGATCCAAATAATACAAAAGGCTATCCTCCGAACCCTGTTGAATGGTCCTTGGTTTGTAACCAATCCGGAAATCCATGAGGACCTTAAGTCGAACACTGTGGTAGAGGGAATAAGAGAAACAGGTGAAAAGTATCAGGAAAGGCTGACTTCCCATCCCAATGAACTAGGCACCCAGCTGCTGAGCCAGATTTTGGTCAAGTATGTGTGGAATAAATTAAGTCTTTTTTTTTTCTCCAGGAAACACGTAAAGCAGACTAAAGGATTTTGCTACGATTTTTGTTTACACTGGCGTTACAACTCGTAGCGCGTGCTACGACAGCGTAGCACTTTGCTACGCACGACTACAGCATTGTGGACAATTTATTTATTGCTTAGCCATTCGCATTTTAGTTTCAAATTCCTGGGTGTACCTACAGAAATACGTACTCCCATACTTCTATTTTAAATAGAAACTGCTTGTACCTGTGCAGACAACCATCTAGTAGCAATCATGATTTTTAAGAATAAAAGTAGTTATTTCATCTTCGTGTTGCATTAGGTTAAGCTACTGCAGAGAATAAATAAAACTAATGTACGCTTTTTTACGCTGGTTTCGTTTGACTAGTTTTTCATAGGTTACGTGTCAGGTATTTTCACGGAGAGCTTCTGTGATTGATCGCTGCACGGTCGGTATTTTTGTTGACTATTACTGGAGCCCGTCTCTTATTTATTTGTCGGGCCTCCAAAAATTTAGGTATCGTTGCATAATACATTTTAACCACTATACTCATATCATATACTTTACATATGCATAAATAGGGGCTGTAATTAATCGTCTTTAGGTGTTCTAATTTATTGGAATCTTCATAGCCTGATTTGCAAATTCATTAGAATTCTCGCCCGTGAAAACCAGATCCGAATTAATTATAATTATTGTATAATATGATTTGAAAATTCATATGAATATTCTCGTATTTCTATTGCAAATTATTGAAGTACATAAATAGTTTGTAATTAGACTTACTCGTGTACACACCGTATAAACTAAAACTTTTTATCGAGAGAATCTCGATCGTTCAGGCGCACGAAGTTTGTACATCACGAACATAAAAACTTTATACGGTCTGGATTTATTTTTTACTTACGAGAGCAAAGGCTTCAGGTAGAGGATTCGTTTAGAACAAGGATAGAAGACAAATTAAAAGAGCACTGAAACGCTAATTCCATTACGATTCGATGGACGGCAAAAGTCGCCTCCGTCGGACTCAAAGCCGGTAAAACGTAATTGCGACTTCACTAAGCCGGGCTCCGCGCGGCCCGATACGGACGAAAGGGGACCTCTCTGTAACGGCTGATATAAAAGCGGCAATAAATTTAACAGGATGAACGCACTACTTACACAGAACGAGCGCGGCCGCCGGTGGCCGTAACGAGGGGGCAGCGGCCACGCAACCGCCGACCTGTGTTTTAACCCGCCCCGCGCCGCAGTTTGCTTTCCGCCCGACCACCGTGTTTTTTGTCCTTAAATGAATTACCAGATTATGACCGGATTATATCATCACTGCTGCAGCGTAATAACTTGTTAAACCAGATGTAATTTCATTAACGCTGAACAAGGCGCGCTGCTGCGGCTGTAATATGATGAGATTTTTATTTTGTACCTTGAGACTTCTTATTCGAATAAATATTTGAAGTAATATTGTATCATGTTGTTCCTTTGTATATAGTAATAAGGTTGGTCGAACTCGTGATTTTCCAAATGATCAATTATGTTAGTTCGAGATATTTATAATAAAAGGGTAAGGGCAAGTAGGTAAGTATTGTAGTATAAGACCTTTTGGGCTGTTTTTTATTTCACAAAATGTATCGTTATAATGGTGTCCGTCAGTACGTGTTGAGGTTTCAGGATACATTTACTGTTTTTGTAACAATAGATAAAAAGAATAGACGCTGCTGGAAGAAAACAATCGCCACGTGAAATAAAAAGGGACTGAAAGAAAATAGTTAATGTCGTTATTTTGGATACACATGTTTATTGCTATGAAACATGGCAGCCTCATAACAATCCCTTTCACTCTCCACAAATTGGAAGGAGCGCGTAAAGGAAAACATGGCCATAAATAAAACTGGCAGATCAACTAGATAGACGGCCATTACCCGAGATAAGCACGACTTATATATACGCGATACTTTCTCCTCTTCGGCAGATTAACGGAATGGGACTGCGTTTGTTTGCAGATATCGACGGAGTAGCATTTCGGCGAGTCACAGCTCGGGAATTTATTGTGGTGTTCAGGGAGATATCTTCTTACAGACTCATTAAAAAGGAGACACGTCGCACATAAATCAGGGGCAGGCGTCGGCAGCGGCAGTGCGGCGCGGCGCGGCGCGGCGCGGCCGGGCGGCGGGCGCGGCTGCGCGGGCTCCCTTATCTGCACCGAGCGCGCCGGCAATAGGCGCTATCCGGTTCCGTCGTCGTAGCGCCATCGTTTCCATTGTACCTCCGAACGAAGCTGTTCCCTATCAAATACGCGACCATCTAAACTTCGTTACATTATCCCCTTACTTGATTACTGGTGTCGGTTTCTGTTTCCGCGACTACGCTTTTCTTGGGCTTTCTTTTACAAATTCCGACGGCCGGTGGAGTCAACTGGGGCATAGTTCATTGAAAGTGATTAGTATTGTACGAGTATGTGTATACTACGTATGTGTATGTGTATATTTGAAATATAATCGGGATGACTACATAGTCATCCCACATACTATCTTAAATATCAATATAAGGTACGATTTTTCTGTAACAGTATTAAATAAATTATAGAAAAAGGAATATCTAATAATGATTAAAATAACTTGATATATCAAAATATATTATATCAAATATACCAATTTTAAATGGCGGTAATTAATTAGAATAAACATTTTATTTAAAAATTATCGACAAAATTTCTTTGTAATGAATCAATTTTGTTTTGATAAATACCTACCACTATATATCATTATTTTACAATGGAAATATGAGAAGTCAGCAAAGGAATTATCATAATAATATTTTCTTTTTATAATTATTGCTTAATCAGTTGGTGTAACCTATCTTTTCATGCAAGGATTTAAAGCTATAGTGAGCGTCTCTTCTAGTTCACCGGACCAAGAGGATCCCAAGTTTTCGAGACCTCTTGGAAATTTCCAACATTACGACCACCCGCTCTCCTTGAATTATTGGACTTACACACCTAGTTACAAGCCGATGTGAGTGCAAAGTTTTGTTTCTTGTTTGCATGGAATTGCTTTGGTGCAGTTATTTATTCTCTACTATGTACCGAAAGAGTTACCTACATTTTTACGTGTAAATGTAATAAACTATACGTTCTCATAGGAATGTTTACATTTTTTTAAATGTTTGCATTTCCGTTGTTTGATCTAAAATTGCAAGTAGGACAGGTGTTGCACGAGTGACCGGTGCCGGTGGGCGCAGGGAGCGTGCATGGTTGTAGCATGCAGATGAAACGAGTGAATGACTGAACAAGTGACAATAATTGGCGAGCAGGGAGCAACGACATCGCGGCGCTCTGCCGTCACCGACTTTAATTGACTGGTGATTTCAATTAATACGCATCGGTGAGTTCACAAAACGGCACTATTCTCCGAGCTGTTTCTGCTATAATGGTACCCGCTATTCACTCAAAATGTCGTTGGCAGCTCGCTTGCCGTGAATTTACGACACTGAGGACGACCAATAAATGCAAATTTTATTGTTTATGGCAGATTTAACGGCAGTGAACTCTTTTACCGATGCCGTAAAGTGGTCCTTGCATTGCTGGGCGGACAAATCTGCTAGCATTAACTGTGCATACGGTACACAAAAGGCGAAAGGACAGTTAACATATATGTTTAGGATTACAAATGAATGTTTCGTGGACTAAATGTTTATTTCTGTCACTACAAAAGTAATTGTATTGGTAAGCATTTATTTCTGAATAAAGATTCACTTTCTAAGATTCAACGAACTAAATCCGAAAATAAATAAAAAGGTAAAAATGTGGCGAACCTTCCTCTTCTTTTGTTATTTTTGTCTTTGTAGCTGTTAATAAGGGTGATGGAGCTGGCTTTGAAAGAAGGGAGAGGAGACGCAGATACAGAGCGCGCGGTCTGCCCGGGAAATGATAAGGCTATTAAAAGTAACGCTTACAGATTACACCGGCTGGATTAAATACACATTTACCAGTCAGTATTAAATAAATTGTTTGTGCAATATGACGAAGAGATTGCAATAACAGCAGCGCGTCTTAACATCCACGGTAATGTTGCTGCTGTAGCAAAAGAATTATTTGCTAGGATATTGCGTTTGTTTAAGATGCTAGCGGTTCACTGGTTCGCATTTTATTTGCTGGAACGATTAATTTTGTTACATAGCTCAGCACAAATCTATGATTAAGATTATGTCATGTCCGTGCGTAAAATATTTCTTATGTTTATAAGAGTTCGTTTTTTGCGCTACGTCGTTCTGGATTAACTACAATAAATTAGAGAACAGAATACAATATCAAAAACTGTTATAGAAGGGACACATGTGGAACTTTCATAGATGCACGCCACAGATTATAATAAAATACGGTATGTGAACCAGAACAAAAGACACGTGCGAGGGAATTTCGTTCAAAGCAATTATTGTGAATAGTGCTCACTTCAGCGACGGTAGAAATTCGCGTATAAATCGCGTCACAGACCACAAACAAAAACGTGCATGTGGACCGGCGCCCATTATTCTCGACTGCATAATCGCTTCGTCCGACGCCCGCATCGCTTCCCTTGCTATTTTATTTCCTCCCGGCATAGTTGTGTTTCGACTAGGCGGAGCTTTTTCAGTAAGGTACAGTAGGGAAATTAAACCATGTTTAATTCTGTTTAAGGTCTGGTTCCGGTTAGTAGATGCAGCGAGCCGATGAGACCGGCGACAGACCAAAGCCACCACGCTACAATTCTGGCACAATGTGTGTCCGTTTTAATAGGATTAAACTCATTGTTACATACGAGCTGAAAGGACCATGAGCCGAATGAAATTGTTTCAAACGAAATCGATGAGAATAAATAAATACTATTGCCAATACATTAATGTTAGACTGGCCCGTTCATCGATTGACCGGCTCATAGTCGTGGATTCAATCCCCGCCCGGGACAAACATTCATTTGAAGAACTTTGTGTTGTTCTGCGTCTGGGGTGTTAATACACACTTGTCTGGGGTGTTAATATCTTTGTGTTCTATTAGTTAAACTAAAAACTGAAACTGAATTATGATCATTTACGGAAAGCTCAGTTTTAATACCGTGATTGATATTAACTCTGCACAAATTAATAAGTACAGTTTGACAGTAGTGGATTAGGGTTGGGTATTCACAAATCTATAGCGAGATTAATCAGATTACAGATGAACGATCGTCATTTAAAACTGTTTATAATATTAAATAAAATAATTTCTTTCGGTCAAATGGAGCCTACATCAAAATAAACCATTTAAGAATTATGTACTACTTTTCACAAACGTGGGTAAATTTAAACACTCAAACATGTACTTCATAGAAGATTAAATTGGACTTATTGAAAAAATAACAACTTTAATTCGATACATTAAAATGTTTTGGTCGAAACATGCCAAGCATTGTGATGAGATGGCCACGGAAGGCGCAATGGATACTGCGATAAGCCTAAAGCGCAGAAGAGCCGACTACCCACCCGCTTTCAATTCCAGTTTGGGTTAATTTCAGAAATGTACTTTTCTAATTGTTTCAAGTCTGGTTGCTCTGGGAGAGGGAGACGCCCGTCTGGTACATGATCATAATAGTATTATTTTAAGGGAAAATCATAGTTTCAGAGCAGGCGGCAGTTTGGTGTGAATTGTCTGTCGCATTTATTTATTTATTTTGTGAAGTATACATAATCATTATTTAAGAAGAATCAACTCGCCCACGTCACTGCTTTGGTTAATATTGAACATCATCATCAACTTATATCAGTCCACTACTGAACATGAATTCTACAAAAATAGAAGTCCTTCTTTAACTTAGAAAACGTGCACATTTAATTCAAAATGTTGTTGATTATATAGAAAAGAAATGTAGTACATGATAACATTTTCAACTCAATTTTAAATTCACAAGACCCCGACTTATCCCAACCTAAGCTTAGGATCTAAAAGAAACTCAAAGAGAACTTTCAAGCTTTAGGTACACGTAAGGATTTAAGAGGTACATCGATCACTGTGTAGATGTACAGTTTAAGAGGTACTTACTTCATAGAATGAATGATGAACTGGAGGAATGAAATGTATTAGTGTGCAAAATAACTATGTATTACAAATAACATACAAATATAATATGTGATAGAACACACAGTTACTGTTTAAATAAAATAGTAAACAACAAATTAAGAAATTGTAAAAGTAATGCAAGGAGAATATAATACAAGCATTTCAAGTTATTTGGTTAAAGTTAGTAGCTCGTTAATTCGCGTAATTAAATAGTTATATAGAAGTTACCCGCAGCTGAAAGCTTACGTTCCTAGTTCGCCGGATTCAGATTAATTGCTCGCTTAATGCTTCTCGTAATAAACTAAATCCAGCGGCGTGACCAGTCTACTTAGATGTTCAGAGGAGGAATTGTTAAGTGAGTACCACAAATTGGATTAGTATGCGGGCGACGATGGTACGGCAGCCGTAGGTGGCTGTGCCAAGCATGCGATATAAATATGTAAATAGGTAGTGCATCTTGTGTTTGAGGGAGATATTTCCATAGTCATGTTCTAAAATCAGCTTGTCTGAGCCACGTATATTGTATATTGATTTTAATCATCAGTCATCACCAAGATATGCCTCATCCGAAGTTTTCCACAACGTTCAGCGGTCTGCGCCCAACGGCTACTCGCTATCTTGATCAGATTGGTCTATCTCGTCTGGGGCCGTCGTGTACTGCGTCTTCCAGCTCGTGGTTGCCGTTAGAGAAACTTCAGTATCCATCGATTATTATCGGTCCTGAGAGGGTTGTGGTCTGCACACTGCCATTTCAACTTACTTATCCTTTGAGTTACGTCGGTAACCTCAGTTCAAAAGCTCTGGAGCGATCGTTATTCACGTAACTGGGACCATGCTGGGTTGATGAATAAACCAAGCGTATATGGACATTTATAAAAATTCGTAAGTTTAATACCTACAATGAAAAACCGGCCAAGTGCGAGTCGGACTCGCGCACGTAGGGTTCCGTACCACTGATTGAATGAAAAAAATTAGGTTAGGTAGACGTAGGTAGACGTTACTACTCGAAAACTACTCTCTAGATTTCATTCAAACCAATTTTCGTTAGTAGTTTTCATAGTAATACACATCATATATTTTTTTCAGTTTTATCATGCCCATATTTTGGAAGTTACGGGGGGGGGGGGGGGGACACACGACACTCTTTTTACCACTTTGGAAGAGTCTCTCGCGTCTATCATTTTAAAATACCTATCCATAGATACCCCACACGTATAGGTTTGATGAAAAAAAATTTTGAGTTTCAGTTCTATGTACGGGGAACCCCACAAATTTTGGATTTTTTCTGATTTTATTTTAAAATCATAATGCGGTTAATAGAATACATCTACGCACCAAATTTCAATAATGTAGCTCTTATCGTTTCGGAATAAACTGGCTGTGACATACGGACGGACAGACAAACAGACGGACAGACAGACATGACGAATCTATAAGGGTCCCGTTTTTGCCATTTTGGCTACGGAACCCTAAAAAGTAGAGTATTCTTGTATCTTAGTTTTCTAACCGAAAGCTTTAACTTAGACGTTTTTATGTATAGAGTGTATATTTAATATACGCACGTACATTTACTATAAGTCACATTTATAAAGTTTGAAGCTAGCGATAGTAAATCTTAATCTCTCAACAAATCTTGATTTCTTTGATGGAAACGAAATAATATTTCACATTTTGTTTACGCTATCTATTAATCAGAACAAACAAGATTTTTCATTTTGAAATAAAACAATCCAGGATGCTAAGAAGGGAATTTCCGTTGTGCTTAGTCAGCCGAGATGAATGATTACTTGTAATTTTGGACCAGACACTTTCTCTTTTAACTTAGATTGGATTGCAGAAAAGTCAATTTGCTTACGTCCATGTACGTATTAAAATTAATTAAAACGTATCGTAAGGTTACATTACATAAAGGTGCTTAGTGAATCGTCTGATATTGCAGAATACAGCTTTTGTATAGATAAACGATAACGTAATCGGTATTGAGTTTGCAATTGATATGATATTATTATTTTTTAATTCAACTTAGGTACTGTCTAGATTCTGGAGAATAATTTAAATTAAATGTTTCGTCACTGATCCGCGGTTCTGCGGGCGTGAATTGGCAGCCAACAGCTGGCCGTCGTGCCACGCGAATGTCCGAACTTTATAGCGTCATTTTGAATATTAAATGGGGTGTAACTTTTATATTGTTAGATAAAATGTGAACGAAACAGCTATGTATTAATCGAAGTAAATAAATCTATTATTCTATTAACGTTCTATTAACGTATGACTAAAATTGTTGGTTGAAAATTAAGCTTTCCAAAGACACAAAGAACCTAATTGTTATCGGAGCATTCTTCGTCGTGAAGTGTACATGAAACGTTTACATTTTCAAAACAGATTCTCATTGTCAGAAACACAACAAGTGGAATACAAAATACAAATAAGCAATTGTATTTCAGTAATTTTCGTTTTACCGCGTATTTAACAGGAAACAATAAAGGAAAACACGAGAACACACGAAACAAAAGTAAACTAAATTATAATAAGTGTTATCCATGTCTATGTCTGGTCCCTAGCACATGGTTTCCTAGGCGTTTGAATTCTACCTTTCTGGAGTTATGAAGTTGTATAAAATATATTTTTTTATTTTCAGAGACTAAGAGGATAAGTTCCATAAAGAAATTAAGATAGAGCAACACTGGCGCAGCGTTCTCTCAGGTTTACTGTTAAGTAAGAAAAAGAGCACAAAGTGGGGCTGGTAACTGGTTGCCCTGGGACTGGAGCAGAATGGAGCAATCAGGGCGAGAACACTTTGACACAGCAATTTGGACGGCGCGCCGCCAATGTGTTATTTTGATTGCGCCGCTTTTGTGCGGTGGTTGTTTGTGCGGCCGCTTCCTTTGCGCTTATAAAAAATATTTATGGCCCCGATGAGACACGATATTGCCTTCTACCACCTTAATATCTCTCGGCGACTGAGCCGTCCCCTAGAGAAGGTATTAAGGCGTTATGTTGAATAATACCCATGCTGCGCCGTTTTCAACAACTCTCTAAATTATTCATTGTTTTGTTATCTTTTGTTGAATATAATAATAGAAGTAAGTACCGCTCCTTTCGTAATAAGCTTCTAATCAATATTTCAACACGAAAATCATGAACATGGATGACTTTCAAATATCGGATACTCTTTGTTGTAACACTTTTAACGGAAACAACAAACTCTCAGCATTTTGCATTGCATTGCATTTTAATACTAGGTTACATAATATTACTTAGTTAACTTAATACAAAGACCGACACTGATAATTATGCAACCGAAACGATTGATTTAGTGGTTAAGTAGTGATTTATCCGCTAGGCGTGTACGTATTGGCCGGGCATTTTACATTAATAATTTGGTTCAACCGGCACGCTATTATAACTATGTATTAAGTTTAATAGCAACGCGTAATTAACAAGACTGAAATAACATTATGCAATTGTTTTAAAATAAGCGAACGTGTGGAAATTGTGTTTGTAGTTTTCATATGACGTTTTCATTATTTGCAGTATTGATTGGTTCGCATCAATCGCGATATGCAAATATTAGCATCGCCCGGTGACCGGCACGCTGGTGATTTACGCGTGTCGCGACGCTACGTTATGCAATTACGATCGCTTATTAAAAATTAACCGACGAGTTGCAGCGTGCGGCGGCCGGCCGCGACAACGCCGCGTCACTCCAGCGCGTCCGCCCCTTTTGTATCGTTTTATTGTTTAATCCGCAACTAACCGCTCCGTGCCCGTGTAAACACAGCACAATTAATGAATATTTATTAACAAATGAACTAATAAACCCGCATTTAGGTTTACGCATTTGTGATGGATTATAAACACTTCATACAAAACGGCTAATAGGCAGTGGCGTCACAGGCTTTCATTAAGTACATCTTATTTTATATGCCTCACATAAGAAGTTTGTTCGATAACTGTGTGAAGTAACATGTAAAATCAAACACAGACAAATACCCTACTGGCTCTGGACATAATCACATATTCTAATTTTTATTCACATGTAAAAGGCTCTAGTTTTATCATCAAGAAATGTAAACGTAAAATGGACAACTATCATCATATTCAGCCGAAGGAGGCTCACTGCAGGACATAGGCTTCTCTAAAAGACTTCCACAACGACCGGTTTCAAGCTGCCGGTATCCAGTCCTATCCTGCAAAGTGAACTGACGACATACCTAATTATCATAATCCCCGAATGCTGCCGGTTGTGTTCTCATCTTCTATTTTTAAAACCCTGTTTTTACTATGACCACAATCGTATAAGGTACCTATCGACGATCGCATCGTTTGGTCTCGTTTTGCTTCGAAAAGGAGAGAACTATTAAAGTTAGGTGCAGGCTTCAGTGCGAGTGGTAAAATAATTTGCAACAAATTGGAAAATTTAAAAAATAAATTCGTACCGCGTGAAATAAACTAACAAACACTTGACGACTCCTGTCACCCTACTACGTGGGTTTGAATCAAAGCTATCATTCAATATTTGGGATGAAAAATGCATTCTATACGATAGTGAGATACGCTCATCCATCACAATAAAAATATCTATGTAAGTCTCCTACCTGTGCCGCAGAATCTCTTTCAGTAGGCACTTTTGTGACTATACAGGTACAAGTTGGTAGTTGGTAGCGGGCGACATGAGGCAACAGCGGACGACATACACTACTGGTTCAAATAAAATGAAAATAGTGTATGTAAATGTATCGAAGAAGAGCGGGATTGCCTGTCACAAGTATTATTCTATACTTAATTACTAGGCAATCTCGAACATGAATGCATGTATTATGTAATGTTAAATGTTTTAAAAAGAAATAAAAATTTTTTTTGACTGGTTACCTATATATTATATCTATGAAATACTACCAACTTGTACCTTGAAGGTCTCATATTAATCGCTATTTGAGGTACCTAGTCGAGTTGTTCATATATGATACAATATACAATGTAACAGCGTTAGCTTTTATAGCTTTAGTTTTTAAGATTACTTGTTACGTTGTTTTTATGTTATATAGGCCGATGAGGACATCACTTCAAGAATCGCCAAGAAAGGCAACCTTCGCGCAGCTCCGTCCTGTGTAGCAATCGCGGAGGCTGACCAGGTGAATTAAACTCAAGGTTTTCCGGTCTAACGTGAAGTCTGTGCTGCTATACGGATTGTCGGAGACTGTAGCGGACTGTGGTTGCTGGTTTTGTGGATTAAAAGGCTGGCGTTGAAGATATATTGATTTTATTGCGAAAGAGCTCAAAAAATGCGTATTGCTAGACCGGAGGCCAGACCGGAAGAGGAAGTCGACATAATATTTTTTTTATAATTAAAAAATAAGTTTAATGTCTTGGACACGGATGTGAAACGTGGAAGGTTACGAAAGAAATCTCGCGTCGGCTCCAGGTGTTCATTAACAGCTGTCTTCGCCGTATTCTCGGTGTTTACTGGCCCGAGAAAATCTCCAACGTCGATCTGTGGGAACGATGCGGTGAGATGCAGATCAAGCGCCGCAAGTGGAACTGGATCGGCCATACGCTCCGAAGGGATCCTAACCATATACCAAGGCAAGCCCTAGATTGGAATCCCCAAGGAAAGCGAAAACGTCGCCGCCCTAAGCAATCCTGGCGGCGAACGATCACTGCAGAAGCGAAGGAAATAGGAATGACCTGGAGCGAAGTGAAGAAAGAAAGAAAGAAAAAAAGAAAGAAAAATTGAAGCGCGAAGCCCAAGACCGTTCGGGATGGCGACGTACTGTGGACGCCCTCTGCCCCATCTAGGGGACCATTAAGTCAAGTAAGTCAACATTATGGACCTTGTCTGAAATATTTTTTTTATAATGTTATGTCAATACGTATTTGATTTCTTCCTAAGCCTTAAACTATATTTCAGTTTATGTTACCCGATTTGAGATCAATTTCGATGTGTGGCCCAGCGTGGCATGTCTTGAGTTATTTATCTTATCTTAATTTAGCTTAGGTACTTTTTTTCCGACATCAAGCGGTATGTATGTACACCGATTTAAGTGTAAAGGAGACCCGTCATGCATTTGCGAACCAGATAATATCTTTAACAGCAGGAAATTTACACGAAATAATGGAAGAAGAAAATAAACGACACAATTTTTTAACATATTGTACAAAAATAGCAGAAAAAAGTATACAAAGAAATAAATAGACACTAAATACCTACCTACTACAGAAAATAATAAAATAAAAAAAAAAAAAAAGCAAATAAAATTAAAATAAGAAATATCAAGGACTCTGATTACGTCAGAGGAAAAAGAGAAGGAAAAAAAAAAAGAAGAAAGGCTTTTAATTATTCAATGTATATCAACATTATACGCATTTTTACTACCTACTAATACTGTATAAGTTATAGAGATGTAGGAATAATAATGAAAAAACGTGTGAGTGTGAGACACTGCGTTTTTTTGATAGAATTTATTTTTATTTTATAGGTATAAGGTTTGAAAATAAATTGAAATAGTTACAATTTATTACCTAGTGATGTAACGAATGTTGTTAGTAGGGTTTATAAATAAATGTACTACATTACATACTTACATAGTTTCAAATAAACTCCCATTAGAAGCGGTAAGGGACTTAATTTATAAACGTATATAATGATAATGCGAATAATAAGGCAGGTCTGAGTGCGGGGTACGCTGTAAAAGGACCTAATTAAAAACAGAACGGAACCTGACCGAACCGTCACATGGGAGAAATAGGATACTCGTATGTACAACATTATGGTGTCCTGGCAAGGGTGTATCATCAAAAACATCGCAAAAAGCCACAAGCGGGCGCTGGGCGTAATAGCGAATATAATGTATGCTAATGAGGGCGGGTGGGGCAGGCGGACGTGACGTCACGCGTCGGACCGCAGCCGCCGCCCGCGCCTAACGAGCGGGTGTGCATTTTCAAATACGCCGGCCGCTGGACCCACCACTGGACTACCTTACAAAGACAAACTGCAGTAAACGGCTAAAGGGTGCCTACTTAATTACAAGTTAACACTGGTTACGGCCTATGAAAATAACATTAATGGCATAAAAATATTCAGGGTTTATGTAGGCGGTGCTTGTTGATTTAAAGTGTTTTGTTGTGTTGGAAAGCTATGTAACACTAGATATTGAGGGGGGCAAAGGAAGATAAGTCATTCCGTATAATAAAAACACAACGCGAGCGCTACAAAAATAATAAAAGTTAGCAACGGGCGCCCGCGAGGCGCCGCGCCGGGAGGGAGCGCAGAGCGCGCCTCGTCACGGGCCTGTTTACTATCACTCCCGAGGGATGGTTATTTCTTCTTTGTTTTAGATTTCTCCTCCTTTCAGCACCTTATTAAAGCATCCCTGTATTTATCCATCGGTGCTCCACTAAGACGAGAAAGATAACTTAGTTTAGTAATAAAAGCTTCAAGTTCGTTAAATACCAAAGAAGAAAAACTACATTCTATAAAATTGCGTAAATTCTATTTAAGCGTATGGCACATTAAGGAAATAGTAAGGTTGAAACAACACCGTCTTCCGTGTTTCAAAGTAAATTTATTATAAGCCTGGCAAAAACCGCTACCGGTTTTTCCCCAAGCGTCAATGTTTCTGATGTTAAAATGTTAGTTAACAGTCTAGCTAAAGTTTGTGATTTTGCGTGCCACTGTTTAAAATTCAACAATATTATGTCGAGTGGCCAAGGCGTCTGAACCGTGTTCTGAACATTACGAAAGCAAAATATTCGAAACGTTGCTTACGATAAAACTCGTGAGGAAAATCGTGATACTTACTGCCTAAATTGCTGAAGAAACTCTATTACAGATTTGAGACAGGATAAAATGAGATAGAATCTGTGGCTTAATAGGTATACCTCTGTTTTTCGTCGGGAATGCATCATCCATCAAACGGTGTCGACTGATTTATGGCAACAGCGTAGCGGGCCGACAGGAGCGGGGCCTATTCGCGATGACGACACGATTAAGAGCCGAGGTCGGGGCGGGACGGGAAGACGTCGACGTGATCACGTGACATGTGAGCGCGCCACCGACTTGGAATCGCATATTTTACGACACGCGAGCTTACGTCACATCTTTGACTAATCGCGAGGGTAGTCGAGCCCTTTCACAATAAGCCGTTAGGTAAGCGGAGCGTGCAAAGCGCGAATTTTCGAAATGGCTATTTAAATTGCCTGCCTGAAATTACGTACGGTTGATTTTCCGCACTTTAGCTTTTTGATCGAATTGACCTTACATTAGTTGAACCTTAACAGTACAAAACTGTGTCTGTAGATGTGAATCGATTATAAGGACGATTACGACTTATAGAGTAGTTTAAAATTGATATAGATCTCCAAGTATCGTTTATAAATCGTAATAGCGGAGCAATACTCCGAATTCGAAAAGTCAATGTTTACATAGATATTCATAAAGAACAAGTATTAAATGTCTACCATTAATAACTATGTACACTCAACAGTTTCCAGTACCTATCTATGTTCAGCTTAATAATAGTGAAAAGCGGCTACAGAGTCACATGGATATCGGGGCCGCTACTGCGAGAAAATTGCGAGTATTCATCATAATGCGTGACGTTTAAAATTACCTACCTACCGCCCGCCTGCCAACCCACTATAAATCAAAGTAAACACTAGATTCGGCCACTAGACGCGTTTCATTATATATTTCTTTATGTAAACAGCATGTATTATTACCATATAAAGTTTCAGATTTTGCAGCTAAAACATTATCCTAAAGAATATTATTTCAAATGTACTCGTTAGGTCCCCACACCAGTCTCATTTGTGCGATAATTCAGCCGCTGGTTTGCACATATTTATAGTTTGGTTAACATTCTGGCTGCTGTTTACGCGGGGGAGTAAGTAGATTACGTTACCATCATTTAAACTAGTATTTATATTCGTTATTATTTCGCCCACTGCTCTCTATGTGACACGAAGTTTTCTGACTAAACATTATTATTAGGTATAAGTACTACCTTTATTACTCGTATATTTTTAAAGTCATCACGTTAGACTGCGTATTGAAATTTGAAAAATTGAACGCGAACTTTCCACAGCTTTAATCCATTAAACCCGATTTTTAATGCTGACCAAATGAGTTAAATCAAGCGGGTTTGTGCGAACGTATGGAATTAAAATATGAAGGTAGATAATGTACGTAAAGTAAAGGCGGCCGAGGTTGTGAAGATGGCAGAAGCGAGGTAGGAGTAGGTAGGCGACGTGCCACACCGGCAGGGCGCGGGCGGCTGCGGAGTGCGGTGTGCATGCAGGCATCACAAGAGCCCTAACGAGTGGCGGCCGCGCGCTCGGCGCTCGACGCTCATCTCGCTCTTCGTGCCCGGCTCAGTCGCGGTCGCGAACCACCCTCTTGCATTTATTCATGTCGTTACCGCTAACGATAATTTTATCGTGTGCTCATTTGCCGGCGCCGTCTCGCGGCCATCCGTCAGCGCCTCCAAATCGACAATTTGTGCAACACTAAAAACTTTATTGTGACATAATTGACCCCGCTGTAAATAACCCGAGACCGCGGGATTTTAGTGCTTGCTCCGTTTATGGGCAGCACTTCAGTAGATGATGTTCGGAGAAGTTTGTCTCGTAAATAAGTGGGCTTATTGTTTTGGTATCGGGTCAAATGGAAGCTATATAAACGTTAACAACACAACTTTGAATATTATGGAGAGTTTATTAAGTTTTCTCGGTGACGATTTTATTAAGGGCAAACGCTATTGTACACGAAGTTTCTTAGTTGAATTGGTTAAGAGGACGAATTCTGAAATGCTTTGCAGTATTTATGTCATGGTCTCGAAGTGACTGTTTATGAAATTATGTAGAAACTAGAACTGAAGTAGAGTTTTTATACTTACAAAAGTTCAAAGGCAAAAACACTGGACGTTAACAAGGCCATCTTGTAAATTTCTCCGAGAGTGTTGTAGGTAATTGAATAGCAGTGAGGGTAGTGTGCGGTAGTTAAGGACGTGGCGGCCGGCCACGGCGCCGGCGGCCGGCGCGCCCGCACGGCATAATTGCAGAAACTTTCGTGTGCTTCGCATACATTTTCATAATTAAAGGGGCAGTTCGCACCAACTGGCGAAACTGGTGAACGTTATTTATAGCCACTCACCTCAATAACGCAAGTTTATCTTGTTGTTACTACATCCCAACTTTGAACCGTATATTATGCCTATGTCAGAAGTTCCACTTCACAGAAACTTGTAAGTATTACACAAACATGTGTGCCTATGTATTACATACTAATGTTATTAAACAAAATTTCCTTTATCTATGCACTTTCAAATGGGTATAAATGAGGTTAATATAAACTAGTGCATAAACTAGCGTGTTAGCCAGAAGTGTAACAAATTCTTTCACACAATACCTACTGAAGGGACTGTTGTATTGCGTTGATATAGCTCATATATCAGAATAACACTACAAATTTATAAAGTTATACCATATACTAACATAATTTTCACCGATATTCATGCAGTTACAGTCGCGTCCTAAATTGAGTTTAATAAAAACGACAGATAAAATACTTCATTAAATCAGTCTATTATTAACTAAAAGGTTATTTATAATAACTAATGAACCACCAACACAAATAGAAAGAGTTGCAAACAGAAAGGGTAAAAAGGTCCCGAAACTAAAATAAACAATGAAGAGTAGAGTCACCTAATGAACTCGTGAAAATTTGGTACACGAGGGGATGTTTATTACAAAGTCAGCACGACTGGCATGCCCATCTGCGACTGCAAAAGGTAACGAGAGACTTTTTGAAACCCGTAGCAATTAAATAGGTAATGTTATCAATTATCAAACTCAGTCTAGACCTTCTTAGACCGATCTATCAGTCGAGTAATCTCACCTATACAATCACCGCAAGATTCGATATATTATTCGAGTTAATAACGAATGCCTTTTCTTAATAAAAATAAATCGGCCATGAAGCGAGGATAAAACATTTCTAAACAGAAATTATCATTAATATAAAATCAGACAACCAAGCCTTATTATTTTCAAACGTAACTTGAGGTATAACAAGGAAAATGTTAAAAGAAGGTCTTCTCACAAACCCGAAATAAATATCTCGCTTTTCCATTAAGGACATAAAAGCAATTCCGCGAGAGCCGAATAATAACGAGGGGCAGTGCTGTCCGGCCGTGGCCTCTTCCAAATTTTATTTGCATCGCGGGGCTCGTCTCGGCCCGGCCGCACGGCCTAGGGCGCCGCCGATTGCCCCAATAATCGCTATTGTGTGGCGTTCGTGACGCTGGCTTCGCGGAGGGGGCGGGCGTAGCCAAGTTGGCATACTCGCGCGCCTCTCCGTGCCCGCTTCCCTCGCTCCAGTCGACTGGCCAGCCTCTTGTGCAACTTCCAAATTGCATGCGCCCAAGAAAACTTCCACCTTTGAGAAAATTCCAAACGCTCCGACGTGCTCTCGATGTAAACTCGCAATAACCAGATACGTAACCGCCGCGGAATAGCCAATTTATTTCCCACTACTTGAGCTTATGGTTACGTCTGTGGAAAATAATTTGCTTTTAATTTTGTATTTTCGGAGATTAATAATAACGGTTTCGTTTGCTAATATTATATTTGACAGGAATTGCTACTTTATAGGTACCTAAGCGAAACGTATACCTTTACGGTTGTGTCAACCGACTGTACGGACTATGGGAACAATCCATATTCTTGTCGGAAGGAAAGCGTTAAAATAAAATAGACGGTAGGTAGTATATGCCTATATTATCGCATCGGGGCCCTCACGAAATACGAACACTCGAACCTACTTAAGGGATTACATCTTAGGTTCCTGAGGATATATGGATGGATGTGTGTTTCCCTAAATAGGCATAAAAGCTCATGATAACACCCTTGCGAATCCTTCAGCGGTACGTTCACACTTAATTTTCTTGGAACACAGTAGCGGTAAGAAATAAAGTTAAAATTAAGACGCGAGTTTATGGGGCGTTACGGGGTGGAGGGCGCAAGGTGGGTGCGTGGGGCGCGCGGCGCGGTGTGGGAGCCCATTCGCATTCACCGCGCGAGCTCTGCCGTAGATAGCGGCAGGCGGAACACGTACTTCACTTCCACTAACTCCAACTATTGACAATATTAATGCACGCTTAGCAGGGCCAAGCGGCGCCGTGCACCGCCTACGGAATATTGCCAAAAATGCTTTGTCAAACATCCATTCAATCACATTCATTATTACAATACATCTTAGCAATAAAAGAATTTATTTACAGGCATCGAACAGTTTCATTCTACGCTGCGTTCACTTATTGGCACTAATTTATTCCATTTCTAAAGAGAATTCCCCGGAAGTAACGCAAATATTAGACGAGGCTCGGCCCACGACGGCTCCCATTAATTCCAGAATTGAAATCTGGAATTGCGGCGGCGGCGGTGGCGAATTTACATTCATCGCGGTAAGAACTTAAATCAAGTTCTCAGTTACGATTCAGTTGCGATATTATTTTATTAAAATATGTAAATGACGCCGTTTCACCGCGCAGATACTACAGTGAGGACCTTACAATTGCGGGGGTGGATATCTCTAACGACGCAATATTTTCATTAGCGGGACTATTACCTACTAGCGTTATCGCAATTTTATACAGGTTTCCACGTTGTGTTACAAAAGTGACTCCCTCGGTTCGGAGGGAAAATTGCAAATTCATTAAACCTTAATGGAGACAAAAATTATTATCCTACTTTAATTAAGGGAACTCCATTTCTTGAATGTAATTTAACTAACTGAAAAAGATTCATATATTTATTACATAATTGAATGACTAAGTAACGTATTACGATTATTTTTGTCCATGAATAAGTTTTACAACTATAAGTCGACCAAAACAGAATGTTCATATGGGCGACGACTAGCAGAAGATTGGAAATGAAATCTTCGAGAAGTGCGATCATGCGCGTCTGGGAAGTTAGAAAAACTCAACCCGCAGCCTCAACTGATTCCAAGCACAAAGCAGTTTTCAATTTATCGGGAATAAATGCTTCGGTTGGCAGCTCAGACACCCAATTACCGCGCACAAAAGCTGATTACCGCGGGAGCGGGCGGCGGCGCGCGACACGGCCCGCGCTGCAGCCGCTGCGCCACCGGAATATTTGAACGACTTGTGAGGAACTCTTCATTTACTCTCTTTACTTTCCAAGACGGTGACGTCGGGCGCTCTACCCTGATTGAAATCGACGTCACTAAATAGATTTTATGTCCCCAGCGATTCTTACCTGTTCTACAAAGTGAAATCTCCAATACTCGATAAACGTATGAGCTTTTTAAGCGAAATTGCAATGTAAAATGAATTGTTGAAGATTTTAACGAGTAAAAATCTAGTAAGACTTGAGGTCTCCACCTCATTTCCAAGATTTTGAAAAAATATTTGTGTATCACTGGGATGATGACCTCTTGCTTAACATATGTATGCTTATTTATGTTATTCGGCAGGATGCACCACGGGCAGGTGAGGTTGGCTTGGAGTGAAAAGATGATAGGCCGCTCCCTTACATCCCTTACCTACAATCAAAAGAACAAACTCTCTTAATAAAGGATTTTGTGATACTTCCTTATTTAATACTATAGTCTTCTTATTTCCATGATTTCAAGATTCTAGACAACGCAAAAATATGCTTTACCTGTTGACGGAAACACATTAATTTGGTAATGGATCTTTATATAGGTACTAAGCAGAACAGGAACTATACATCTTCAATTCGGCAACATGCTGTCGTTCATTATTTACTGGTGGTAAAATTAATCTACTGTAATTAATTGTAGGTTGTCTAAAGAGCTTCGTGTTTCAGAACTACTGTAGGTATTTTGTGAAAATGTAACATTAACTAGGGGAAAGGTACTCAAAGATACGGGTATAAACTACCAATAAAGTTTCGCGTTTCTCAACCCTATAGTATAATTCGGGCGTGTTTTCATCATAATCAAGAGCAATTTGTCATATCGTGCCCAGACTACGTAAACGGGAAACAATAGGGTCGTGTGTAGAATGGTTCGGCGAGGAGCATTCATCAACGCGAGGTGTGTCGCACCGGGTGACGTGATTGCAATAAGGCGCCGCGTCTCGGTCGCCGCGCCCTCGCCACCAAGTGCAGCGCGTGGCCTCTCGGATGAGCTCGAGACAGCGCACGCCCTGGGAAATCTTGGCCGTCCTGTCTCTGCTCTAAGTAAAAAGGATGAAGCTTGCACCACCGCACACAGATTTACTTCGCTTTAAACTCACCTCCTCTTGCACTAACGTTTATTATTCAGTGACACTGGGGTTGGTCGAAGTTAGGTTGCATTTTAGTGTTGATGGTGAATGATTAATGTAATAAATACCGTTTACATTAGTTATTTCAAAATGTATCATGTAAGATTATAAGGGAGATAAGATGTTATTCATTTAATAACTTTAGATTCGTACAAAAATTTGAGTATGTACTTATCTACAATTACATAATTTCTACATGTAGTATTGTATCCCTTCATTAGCAGTGTAAACCACCGCTCTGGTTGAATTATGGCGGCGTGTCATACGCTTAAGACGTATGCAAACAAGATTTATGTAATTAATTTAGGAGATAAGAGCGAGCGCGTGAACACATACGTTATGAAACACAAAGGACTCCAGAGCTGGCTGTTGTGCACCTTGCACTGAAACCAGGACAATGGCAAACCCGATAACGCCATCTAAATTGACTTTCGTTAATTTTATAAAATGTACGCTACGCTTGCAACAAATAAATTAACATTAGTTAAAATTCTATGAGTATTTGTGTTTTGCATACCCAAACACAGAGGCTTATTAGATTATAAAAAAAATGTGACACAATCCGTTGTTAATATTAAACATAAGTATTAGTTGAAACTGATCATAGGAATTTTATATTTAAACAACTTTGATCTAGGTACAGGAGAATTTTACTAAAGTAAGGAAGTATTTGATTATATCCATATAAAGTATACATTGCAAATAGCAATGAGGTTTCTAACTAAAACTTAAACGTCCTAAGCCTAAAGTATACGTACTCTACTCTTACATCAGTCATTCTTTCACACACTAAATGGAATTCAAGTTTGAAATATTTTTGTCGCCGAGCCAGCGTAAAGCGATTTGTCCATCGTTGTATTGTATGATGCTAGTGCTCTACGAATGTTTACGGCTTATGGCATCGTTATGCCTCACAGAGGGCTATAACGAAAAACATGAAGCATTTTTATCAGCGTTTTGTCAAAATACACTGACATAATGATGGTATATTACAAGAAAAAAATATATTTATAGATATATTATGTTCTATTCGTGGTTCTATTAGCAACCCGCTGCGGTTTCACAAGGGGCGATTATAGGATGATTATTCACCTTATTGGTTCCAGTTGCGACCTTTACCATTGTAAATTAAAATGATTATTTTTCATATATGTATTCTCACTGAAACAGTTTTAAAGAGATGCGCTTACTTGCTGCATTTTAATGGGTAGATCATTTTTTATATTATGATGATAATATTTTCTACCATTATTACTGCTGTTTGGAAAGGTTAGTAAGTTTATTCGTTGCGAAGACCGTCAGCACATAGTCACACGTCTTGTGCTCATAGTTTATGTCGTAGGATAGTAGGCATTGCCTACTATCCAAAATGACCATGTTTACGCATATGACTTTTATAGAGTGTAGGTAGGTAGTAGGTATCTAGTACCTATATAGAAGACTATGGTCTTTAAAAAAAACGAAAGTACCTACTTTAAGATATCTCTCATGTAAAAACAAGATCAAGCATGTGGCAGGGCGGACAGCGGCGAGCGACGAAAGGTGAGCGGTGAGCGGCGAGCGGCGAGGAACCGACAGCTACGGCCGGAGATATTTACGTTTATCTCCGGGTAACGGCTTCATCGCAAGCTTTATTACGACATCCACTCACGTAATCCTCCGCCGCCGTCATAACTCCTCGTTTGCTGCCCCGCTACAATGTACTACACCGCTTTTCCACTAGTGGCCACGGGGACGGTGCATCGCCTACCACCCTTACACACCACACCTACCTACATTTACCATTTAGTTTTATACTAAACTTAGATAAAATGGCACCATCACATCTAACTTTACTACGCTAGGATAAATAAAATGTCGGGTATTGCGGAACTCGCGGCTTTAGAAATATGAAGATAAACAAACATTTGCAAAGAAAGAAGCTGGGGATCCTCATATAAAACTGTAAAATAACCTTAAGACGATGATAAGCCTAAACTTTATTGTAGAGCTATTTGCATTTATTCATACCTAATATAGCCCAATGAAATTAAACTAAAAATGTAAGCGTAGTTAGACAGCAAAGGTAAAGCATATACTGTGTTCCCTATGCCAATAAATATAGAAGGAAAAGTAGTTTAGTGCCTAAAATCTGCATGAAGTCTCGTTACGTTAACTTTTATTTAGCGTTTTGAAATACACCACATCACAATGTTGTAAGCTTTAAGTAAACCCAAACATGTTAAGATTATATATAAAATCCAATTAACCCTAGATAGCTAACCTCCGTCGATTCGACGGGCAACGAATAAAAATATCGCTGTTTTTTTTTAACGGTGCGTCCGATTGTTTTGTCTGAGCTAGTCAACATAGTTGCTGTCGAGTTCTCTGCAGTGGTGCTTGTATCGCATAGGTAAGTTTTATTATTATTGAGATACTTAAGATTTGCCCGTCGTTTCGACGGATGGTTAGCTTTATTTAACATTGGTTTGTTTTGCTTCATAGGGCATTTATTAGTGATGTAGGATTGTTTTTGTTGAAAATTTGTACAATTTCAGTGTTAATTGAAGATGATATATCTAATCTTATAAACCAGGAGTTTAGTGATGACTTGGACGATGTTTCTGCCAGTGAAACTGAAGATATTATTCGAGAATGACAATCTTCATAGTGACGAAAATTACGAACCCTCCGATTCCGAAAAAAATAATGTGAGTGTGTACTCACACTCAAGATCTGCCTCCATCCCTACAACAAGTTCCTGAATCAAACTCCAGAACCGTGACTCCTGAAACCGTACCATCAGTACCATTCAACTGTCTCAGGTAAAAACCGACATGTTTGGGCTACCACTAAAGGGAATCAACCAGAACTTCTACATCTAATATCGTGCCTTCTTTGAGGGGACCTACACGTTCAGGTAGAGGTATAATAAGTGCAGAAGATTGACTAAAACCACGATGCCAGACAAGGTTAAAATCTGGAATGTCCTTTTTACGCAACCGGCCACTAGTCAAGGCCAACAGGCATCAGGTCCACCAGATAATGCTCCACTTCAAAGACCAGAACATGGAGAAGAACCTTTGACATCTTTTGGTAGAGAAAGCCGCAAAAAGAAGACGTACAAGAAGTGCCATTACTAGAAAAAGCTCATGACAAATGTGTTTTTTGCAAATTGTAAGGTAGCGATATGTGGTGAACATAAAATTGGTTTTTTTGTTATATGCGCCGACGAAATATAATTATTTTGTTGTTTTTATAATAGTTTATAATGCCTTTAAGTGCCACAAAAGCCAAAAAGTTACATAATTTAAAAAATACTAGTTGTTTTTCTATGTCAAAGTTGATAGTAGTAAAATTTCCTTCTTTTTTTAAGATCTCATTAGCATTTAAGTTATAGTACCTACTTAAGTAAAATTTATATAAAAATTAATATTTTTCAATTTAGAACAATGCATCATAATTTAATTTCACACAAATAATACGTTTACATAAATATTCACGCGAAAAAAAATTATTTAAAAATGACCGTCGTTTCGACGGATGGTTAGCTTAAACGGGGTACACCGGAACGTTAGCTATCTAGGGTTAATTACATATTTACGAATGAAGTATGTATTATAGACGCATGTGATGATATGTTATTGTTAACGCCGGAAATATTATTTTCATGTTGCTAATTTTATAACTTTAATGTATGTGTAATGTTCCTAGATAATATCAGAGAACGACACATAGACTGATACGATCTCAATGTAGGGACTAAAATCGGTGTGTTATGCGATACAAATCAAAAACGTTTTACAGATTTTTTAAATAAATGAATCAACTTGTTTAAATTAACTAGAAACATCCAATGTAGTTAATTCTCAATTAACATTCATAATACACATAACATAATCACAATAGGTATAATGTTGGTCTTGCTATGTTATATTTCATATCAACTACGCTAGTTTAAAGTTCCAACAAGAAAAAAAGCTATTAATTTAGGATCGTCGCCGGGTCTCGATAAACGTTTATCCTAGAGCCATTTCCAAGTTTTCGAGGCTCCCTCGTAGGGGCTGAGCGTGGATCCGACCCAGCTATAAATGAATATCGGATATGGAATCCATAAATACTCAATCTAAATTCGTAAATTTTCTCCGGGTATCGTAAAAATGAAGAGGTAATCCAAAATCGGCTTACGGTTGAGGCACTGTTAAAACATTTTCACCTCCAAAGCAATTTATCAAAACGGTTCGTCAGACCTGGATGGAAATCGTTTTTCATATTGTTTAAATAGGGACCGAATGATGATTAAACAGAAGTCACATTTTATTCTATCTAAAATAAGTTTCAACACAAGTAGAGAGACTTCAATAAGTAACCGACATCTATAGTATTATTTACACTGAATGTGCTAAGGTTGAATAGCGTTGCAGAAAGGCCGAAATTGAGCGGGGGGATTGAAACAGGCAGCTTAGTGCAGCCGCCGGAAGTAGGCCTGTAACCGCCGCCGTATAATAGCTTCCAAATTGACCCTTCCACTTCGGCCTTCGCCGACGCCACCGCTCGCCTCAGCATTGCCGTTATATTTCACAATCCATTACATAATATTATTTACAAACCCTTCGTTTACATGAATCTACAAATAAAAAACTTATAATATCCTTTAACATGCAATTTGCTGCTCTTGCTCCCCAAAACACGAAACACAAAATTAATTTCCATACAAAGGTATTAACACGAAATCACATCGGAAGTTTCGGAAGTGTTATTTCCTTTTATAGCAAAGGCAAACGTCAACCGACCGGCGAGGCCGGGTATGAGGATAGTCAAATACATAAAAGGGACGAGGCGCGCGAAATACTGGCGTTGTAGGATCCTAAGTCCTGTTTAGATTAGATCAGACCTTCGAAATAACAGTGAATGAGGACGTGGATTAACTACGGTCCGGGGCACTTCGGGCTGTGCGCCTAATGGGGCACAGTTAGGGGTAATGAGGGGCGCGGGGGTAAGCGGGCCCGCCTCTCGATCTACTTCGGAGCGTTCTCATCGAAAATATTTGCCATTCGGTATTGAATTGAGCCGTCTACATTAGCATTAAGTCAATATACAGGTTGATTAAGAAACAATATAGAGAAGCTAATATTTTTTTTTCCTACAATAGCCTTACTTAACTTTTTATATTTAATGCTGTTTGTTCCTCTAAATCGCTAAAGAGTATTAATAAACAAATATTAATCTAATGAGCAATTTTCCAACCATTATGCATTTCATTATTATAATACAACTTTGATCATATACATGTTGTTTCATGACGCGTTCTGCAGATGTTCCAGCGGGAAAAGCAAGGGTCTAAATTCATTTTTCAATGTCAAAGAAGAAAATTCATTAGAACTTTGAAATTACTAATGGCTAAACGGACGGAGTAAAATTTGCTCTTAATTTGTACCCAAACTTTTTCGTGAATTTTAAGAAACTTTGAGAACGACTTCTGAAATGAGAGAGATGGGCGGAGTACTAATGATTATTGTTTTGTTTTTATTTATTAAAATCACTTTTGGAGGTAATATCATTATTATACAAATACGTAGCATCGATTAATTTAAATGGAATGACTGGATTATATAAATCTCTGAACCGATCGAAATAAGCCAGTTCGCCAGGATTCTAATCTGTATAGCATTTAATACCTTATATTTTAAAACCCTTTTTGCGATGACGTAAATAGGAAGTAAGTAAATACTGCAGTATCGTTTAAGTTGATAGAGGCCCCTTATTTCGAAAGTATCCGCAGACTATGATAAAATATCTCTACCAGCAACCCACGTCTAAAAGTAGATCATAAAGTAAAATAATAGCCTATTACTGTCTCTACATCGGACAAAAGCCGCAGATACCGGTATATAAGGATGATCACAAATCTGACTCATGAAAAAATAAACCGATATCAAGCGATTACAATAAAAATTGGTAAACATTAAGGGATTACCAGAAAAAAGAATTCGGGGAGTAAACGATAAAAATGGGAAATATACAATGCAGAATAAAGTTGAAGTTAAAAAAATTAGTTTTTTTGGAAAGTTTCTTCCATCTATTTCGTTAAAGTACAGTAAGATAGGACTTATGTCCTGTCCTGTATAATTATTTTAAGTGAGTACTGAGCTGAGATATGAATATTATGTTAAGCATTAATTATGTGAGGTGAATTGGTATTGTTCCCGTATTATTTTTAATGTGGAAGAAACTGTGCTTGGAGAAATTACAAGCGACCAACTTCCACACAACTTTTCCTAGCCCGATCGTAAATACAGATTGGTCATAATCTAGTATAAAATAAAGAGTAAAATTTTCTCGCACAAACTTGGAGAAAAGTAACGGCGACATTCATAGGCGGCGGATGGAGTGCTCATATTAAAAGTAATAAATCTGTAGCGAAGATGACGTTGCGGCGCTCAGCGGCCAGCTTCGGTCGTCGCCCAGAACAACCCGATATTAGTTTACTTTTCCTCTCGAACTTACTTTATTAGTTATCCAACCGCGATAGCTGACGGTGATAGTTTTCAAGTTATTGAGAAGGCCTGAAGAGGCAGAATACGCTTGGGCCTATGGCCAATTACATCCAGATTAAAACATTACAAACATATTACATATGAGTACAATGAACCTTAACTAATTAGTGATAATATTTATTAAGACATTGTGAATAGGATGTGACGGTTTCATTTATATTGAGTATAAAGAAAGTTTTGAGAACAAAACTAAACTAGTATTTTAAGTAAAAGCCCGGGCTTGCAATATGGCTTGATACGATTGGGTTTCAAATGTAAAAAAGAACGTAGTAACCACGAAGCATGTATTTGCTCCGTGGTAGTAACCCAAGTACCGCGATTTGGTACGGGACTATCGACAATATATTCTCGAATATGTACACTCGAGCGGATGTACACATTTACATCGATAGCGATCATTAATCCCGTTCGGTTGTTTACCGGCGACATATTAGCTGGTAATGGGGAACGTGCAGGAATGTAAGACAAGAGGAATAATAAACGGATGAAATATTAACATAGATGCAAATGCGTCGTTACCGTGCTATTGCACATGCGGGACCCGCCCGGGGCGGCGCCGCGGAGCCCCAACTCCCTCAGCACTCGCTCAAGACTTGCCGAAACAATGATATCTCTCACAACTATTTCAGGAATATGTTACGTACCCGGCCATATCCTCCGAAGAGCTATTTGAATGATATTGCGTTCGGGGGTGTTTGTTGTTTCATAACTTCAGCAAAAAAGCACTTTGGAGTACAGAAGCTTTGTTTACGTCAATAAAAGTGGAAACAGTCTCAGTATAGGAATAAACATTGGCTGGCGAACAAAACAAATATTATATAATAATATGCGAGTGCAACTTATACTAGGATTATGTGTTCACCATTACGGGTCGCCATAGTCGAAATAGATCTAATATCATCATTATCACAAGGGAGACCCTTATTTTTTCACAAAATGAGGAAATACTGGCAAGTTATTCTAAAATAATCTTATCATAATCACAGCATTAAGCCAGTTTCATCTAAAACTTAAAATTATTTTCGAAAAGTTTTGTATTTCAAAAAGTTTCTTCAATACTCTATAACCTACATTTTTCTATCAATAGTTTTTGAAGCCACCAAGAGTGTGATAAATGCACTTTTGTTGCCTGCTTTAAGCCAAAGATATCATAGTTAAACGCAAGGTTACCATTGAGTAATGAAACTTTAAAAAGTCAAAGTTTCATTACTTTGTTAACATATTTTTTTGTATTTGTGCAAGTTCCTTTATTAAATTGGCGCAATAAGTACTTTAGGAAGTCCAAGTAAATATTTTATGTAAATATTCAAACAATTATAATCATACAGGAACATAATTACAATTATTTCAGTGCGCTATATAATACTCGTATTTCCTTATCTGCTATGTTTCGAGTTATAGAAAAACGGATAAGTCGTCGGTATACAAAACCTCGATCTCGAATAAAAAAAAGTTTTTCAGTTTACCACAGCAGCTAATTACATTAATCGCCTCCGCGTGTAATTTTGGCCTATATTATCTGTCCTACAACGTCGCGCCGTTTTTATTAAGCTTTAGAAACGATGACAGGAAAATCCGTGATGGGCTAAAACAGGTCAGGCGGCTTTCCGTTGACAACAACAGCTTTGTTATAGAGGATTTTATTGGCACAAATATTGTCCAAGTCGAGCTGCGGCGCACACTTCTCGTGATTTACCGAGCTGTTTACGCGACTCCGCCTATGTCGAACTAACAACATTTTTACAACGCCATTTACCACAAAATCACACTTCTCATACGATATAAATCATCCTAAGTACATTTCTATTTATTTGACGACCAATTTGGTTCAGTTGTAGAGAACGCTGTATCTAACACTGGTTCGATAATTAATATGTATTATTTACAAAATAAAATAAATAATAAAAAAGTTTAACCATTGTCTACTCGTAGTACCCGTAGTACAAGCTTCGGCTTAGTTTGGGATGGCATTGTGTAGCATATCTCTCATAGGTTATTTATTATTTTGTATACAAGATTTTAAGCATCAAGTTCAACAAGGATTGTGATTGTCTGATGTCAGTTTATAATATACTTTATTATATCTTTTACATAAATTACATTTCAAAACAAAGTGATTAACAATCAAAAAAGCCCTCGAACCATCAAAGTTTTCGCGTTAACTTTTTTGTATAAAGAGTAGAAAAGTTGCAGAGGCATTTTCCAATCTCGGAGCGAAGCCGTTGTCATTACGCCGGCACGCGCGCGGCCATCCCGGAAACAATCTCACCTCGGTACGTCTCGACTGCGATACACCTGTCACTACACAAGTGTAATTAATCGTTCAATTATTTGTCGGGTATCTTATTAATTATAGTTGTTACGAAATAACCCCGATTAAGCAAGCTATTAAATGTTAAATAATAATATTCTCCGGGCGAATTTCGACAGAGCGGCCAATCTCCAAGGACGTTAGCTAAGAACGCAAGAGATATTAAAGTGCACAAGTGTGTGCGCAAAATCAGGTGCACCACCAATTTCTTTCACACTATCGTAATTCGATGGGACGATACTGCGACACAACCGGAGAGATTCAGATCATGTATAGGACTCAGGATTTTATTGAAAAAAAAAGTTACTTATTCCATTGGTTTTTCAAGACAATGAATGATTTTAATCAACTAATGCCAGACGTAATGAACACTCTAAATCTAATTCAAAGTATAGTTAACAAATTGGTAATTTACATCGGAAAGATATTTAAGGCAATATATTTTACTGAAAACCGTTTTACAGAAAAAGGACGACAAATTTTACAATGATACTTTTAATTTTCCAAATCAACTCAAAGTATATTTTTTTAGTATTTAGAGTAGGTTGGTTTTAACACCTACTATTGATGCAGTTGCAGTCATAAGAAAACAAAAACCATTTTTGCAAAACTTACTGCCGCGTAAATATCAAAAAGGCTCGATTGGTAGTGACCCCTGCCTTCTGAACCAAGGGTCGTGGGTTCGATTCCCACCCGGGACAAACATTCGTGTCATGAACACTTGTGTTTGTTCCGTGTCTGGGTGTTTATATTTGTATTTAAGTATTTATTTGTAGTAGGTACCTTCGTTGTTCTGATACCCATAACACAAGTGCTTAAGCTACTTACTTTGGGATCGGAGCAATGTATGTGATGTTGTCTGATATTTATTATTATTATTTTCAGCACATAATAATTTTTTTCAGTACGTGTTGCACATTACCAGAACACATATCTTAAGTGTAAATGGTAGAAACAGTAATTAGAAGTTAGTGCCTTATAAAGGGGAGCAGAAAGTCTGCTAATCCCTTTATCTAAGCGCAGCAGCGGTGTCGGCGCGCTGGAGTGCGGCGTGCGGGCGGCTCGCACCTGCCCGGCCACACTCGGGCGGCGCGTAATCTGCGCTCTTTTTATCACTGCCGCTACCGCGTCTCAGTCGCTTAATTAACGAACGACTCGCTTCACCAACTTTTAATGCAATGCATATCTTTTTTAACGGCCCGGCGCGAAAATGAAAGGGTTGCATTATGTCACGTTTAAAGAGCACGGAAAATTGTGTTTTTCATTTCCCTTTGTATTAACTGGGAACCAGAAATTGTTCATTACGGAAATTGGATATCGTGGCACCGCGCTCGGATAGATTAGGTTGTATTTTATGCCCAAATTTTGCGAATTTCAAAGATCACCGGTAAAGTACTTACATACTATAATTTAATTCACAACTGAGATTTTTCTTTACCTTTTTCGTAAAAACTCAAGTTAGAAACTACTACAGTTTAAAGGCTTAGAACTTGTTTGTAAGTAAACAAAAAACCGTAGGAAAGAAGTTTACATCAGCAAGGTTTACCTAAACAAAGCATTTGCTATTAATAGTAATAGGCTTTAATTTGAATTGAATAGTAGTCACGAAAGTTAGGAATTTAAAACAAGTTCGTTCTTAATCACGCCACGATAAGAAAGGTAGGTACATTAAAAAGGTCTGGCGTGACAACAAATCTAAAGGAAAAATCTCCGCCTCCGAGAGCCCAACGGTGATAAACGAGAAAAACTTTGGAACTAAATGGAGCATTCGAGACGGCGGAGCTGCGCTGCTCTCGCAGAATAATACTTCTCTTGAAGAAATAACACTTATAGTCCGCGAGGCTTAAAATCAAATGTCTCCGTTCCCTTCGAGTTTCCACGGAGCACGCTATCTTGACGAATTGCGACAAAACAAATGCCGGTTCCCAGAGCAAACTTTCACATAATATCGATTGATTGCATAAATAAGATTTTATATAAAATCAGGACCAAATAATCAATGATTACTACACTTACAAATAAGTATAAAACTTACCGTTACTCGTATCTTACCTGCAACCAAACAGAATATTTAATTTTAAAATCATTATATCATTAACTAGCTTTCCGCCCGCGACTTCGTCCGCGTAAAGTTTTTTTTTCCAAAATAAAATTGTGCCTATGTTACTCGTGGATAATGTAGCTTTCGAATGGTGAAAGAATTTATAAAAACGGTCCAGTAGTTTTTGAGCCTATTCATTACAACCAAACAAACAAAGTTTTCCTCTTTATAATATTAGTGTAGATAATCATAAATCATAGAATACATAATTAATTATGATTGTAATATTTATAATCACAGTTTCTATTGTTTGACAAAAATTTATTAGCGAGTAATGTAAATTGTCTTTATTTTTATTTATTAATTAGGCACATAATACGAGTTTAGTAGGAAAGCATGGCTGGAATTGGAAAAAATTTAATATACACACCATAATAGCAGGTAAGAAAAAGGATAATAAAAAAAAGAAGTGAACACTTCACTGAACCAAATAAACCTGTGACACTAAGAGTATAAAAACAATTAAGTAGAGGAAATACCATAATCATATATTTTAGCGACAATAGATATGTTAAAAACATGAGCACGGATGGTAAACGTACAAAAAGTTTCGTACTCATGTTTACGAAACTTTTTGCAGTCCCGCTACAATACAGTGCCATGGTGGGGGGGCGCTTTGTCCCAACAATGGGGAGAGTAAGGGCAGATTACTCCAATTTACATTAATACGAGTTTTCCGGGGGCTCCGTGCGACGCAACGCTACGCTTGTGTGCCCCGAACGTCAAAAAGCATTGAGCTTGGCACAGCTACGGCCTGTACGGCTGACCAAACTGGTACAGTGTAAAAATCCAACATAATACGAAACGTAAACTAGAAAGTTTTGATGACATTGTATTAATACTATTTATATCTAAATTAAGCATAATTAAAATATAATCTAAGAAAGGAAAATCAAATATTTCTTTATGAATTATGTCGTATGGAAGATAAATAATTATTGATTGTTTTCCTGTTATAAAACATATCTCACTGTTTTAATTATATTGTGCGTCGGTCGCACCAAATCACGCGTCCCGCGGGGACACGCCCGCACAGCCGCACACCTCGCATCGTCCCTGGATTATGTTATATGAAAATAATTGTCGCACCGTGTCTGTTCGCTGACTATTGCCGAAATTACCACCTAAATAAGGGTCGACGTTTGTTTTGCAGCCGGAAACTTTCTTAATTTGATTAATTTTAGTGTCGGGACTTACGAAATGGGTACGTAGGTGGGTACCTACTTATTCAACAAAACCGTTATTGTCGAACTTGGTTGTGTTCAGTCACATTTCGTTGTTTTTCAGGTTAATCTGTTAGTTTATGTATCAGATATACTTCATTTGACATTCATGTCACATTTGGAAGTCTGTTAATGATATTAAACACTTAAACAGTTAAAATTCCGGCCATAAAAGCGCTATATTCTAGGTAAGTTACGCAGGAGATACCTATATAGTGAAAAGTCCGGAAAAACACGAGTGTGTACTCTGTATTTCTTCATCATCAAAGTAGGAAGGGACAAAATACCTATATTTATTTGTTTTACCATCTAAATTTGGTAAAGTGAGGATTAAATTCTTACCATGAAAGCTTAAATCTATAACAGGATATAACGCCAAAAGTGATTATAACTTATTTAAGACAACAAATGAGCTACAACCGTTAGAATATGAATACGTAAGAATGAAAGTGTAGGGTTGTGCAGGTTGATCGGTGTCATGTAGTTAGGTAGGCGATAGTATCACGAGGAGTGGCGGTGATCGGTAGTTCGGCACGTGCGCCGCGTCGAGTGCAGCGGCTGCGTCAGCGGCCAGACTGAATGGTGTGACGGGTCGGCGACACTCGCCGCCTCTATTACCCACCTGATCGGCATCTTAAACTGTCGACACAACGTTCAATGAACAAATAGGGTGTGTATTACACCTTAACGCTTCAATGTTTTCAACTGTACAAGATATTAGATATCATTAAAGTGGGTGGAGGGCATTTAAAACCGCTTGAAAGTGAAGGTTTAATGTGATTGGATTGAAAACCAATCGCTATAGTCAGTGATCAGATTAACAAAAGCTTGTAATAATAAAACGTTAACGCCTGAATGTACCATATGTGAATCCGCAACCGTAGAAACTTATTCAGTAGGAAATCTACCTGAACGCAAGTAATTTAATTAATATTTGCATTCAGAAATGTAAACATTTCTGAAAAAAATACGTGCACGATATAGACATGTGAAACAAATTTTACTCAGAGGGCAATATCATAATGGAGTGGCGTGGCTTCGGATATGAGTAGCTGCATTGCATTCACGTAGCACGCTACCGCTAACCGCCACTGGATAGCTTTCTATTACGCTATCTGAGTGGGAAAAGCAGACATTGCTCTAATTCATTTCAACTAACGTGTAGTTAGACACATCTCTCTATATGGTCGCATTTCATTTCAGACTTTTTATTATTAACCGATTAGTGTTTTCCATAAATACACGACGTACACATTATAAAAGCCCCTTTGGAAATTCGGGCCCCAAAGGATGTGAATCACTAAAAAGCCTCCGCTACGGTGACTTCGCAGGAAGTAAAATAGGCAAATACGTAGAGACCGTTGAAGTGATTTCATTTGAACAAAGTTTCTCTATCAACGAAATTCAGAGTGTAATTTGCGAGCAAGGGAAAGTTTCACCTTATCACAGAATTCCACGTGGAGTGTTTTGTTGGAATTCGTAATTTTATTCACAGAATAAGAAACTTTTTGACATTATTACAAATTATGTACTCAGGATGAAACTGTAGTTAAGAGTTTTTCAAAGCAGCATTTAAAATAGGCGTTTTAGTCGTATCTGATATGAAATATTGTGTCGACATGCGATAATACTTATATAATATGATTACTTTTAAAAAAATAACACTCGATGAGCGATGGACTAAAGCGAGAAGAGTGTAGTTCGCCGGCACGAGAGATATAAATTTCATGGATTGGACAATGAAATATTGACAAAACTTGACTCGATAGCAATATTTGTAGAACTGTAATGTAATGAAATATACTACAAATGTTAGATGATTTTCTTGGAAGAGAAAACTAGATGGTAAATGGAATGTGTTGAGACACTTGGTATAATATTTTACAGTACATACCTACTAATATTAACGAGAAGACTGGCTTTGATTTATGAGAACCACCGAAACCACTAACATAATTGGGACTGTAGATAATCCGTCTCATGGGCTTTCAATAAGAAAGGGTTAGGCAAAATAAATACATTTGAAATAATCTCCATTTCAAATAGCATATTTCACGAATTATAAAACTGATGAGATTCTTTAATTTATGTGTGTATGATTCTGCTACTTATATAAAATATAAATAAAGAATAAAATATATGTGAAATGTCCTGCAATAGCATAGTTATGAAGTATGCTATAGGAGATGTCACCGCAGTCGGTGATGATAATAAGACCTCGTTAACTATCATTGTACTCGGTAAGGAGAAAAAAAAGCAAGTGAATATCACACGTAGAAAAAAGCCTTTTAATAAATATACCGAGTGAATGTTTCCAAAAGGTTGATATTTCTCACTAAAACTTTTCACATAAAAATTTTCAACGACCTCTGATTCATTTACTTCTACGTTCAATTTGATTCAACCCAATAATTTTGAGATAAAAAGTGGGAGCAATTTAGTCGGTGGCAACAAGTTATAGCGTGGTCGGTCCAGATGTTGGTGGCACGTCCCAGTAACGAACGGAGCGCAGCGTGACTCCGCCCGCCGAGCCCGCGCCCGCCGTAATTGGAAAGACGCTACGTGGCGCAACGACTGCTGAGCGCCCTATCATTAGCGTCACTCACAATTTGCTATCTACCACCTCAGAGCTTCGCATTTGTGTAATCATTTTTCGTGTCAATTTCGTTTAACAGATTTTAAATCATTAATAGCAGACTTGTCAGTTATTCGCACGACGTATCGATGACAAAAGTAAGGACCATTTACTCGTAACGAAACTATATTTATGAATCATTTTATGTAAAATTATTTGTTACATGTATATTGATGGTGAATAAAACGCAACATGTTAAGCACAGCTAAGTTTGTGTGTGTTTTCTCCATTTTGTTTTCTCTCCAAACAATTCGTACATGATTGCTATCACAATTAAACCAGCTCTGTATCAACTATGGAAATTCAATTAACTTAGTCGTCAATAATATTCACACTCGTTTCAATAAATCTCATTGGTATTGGAATTCCCGCTGATGCGATTTCGTTGAATTTCGTTTATTGTCCCTGAATCGTTTTGGGCAGTGCGGTTGATTGAAGGGTTATAATTTGTGTTTTATTGCGAACTCCGGACACACCACAGCTTTTTGCATCATACATTATTATGAAAAAGTACCTAGCCATTGTTTCGCCAATAAAATATAGTTTGAAATTGTTAAATGTTGATCACTCACATCCTTGTGAAATCATTTCAATATCATCCAAGTGTTTGGTTTGTAGGTACTCAGGACTCGTTTTCTGCTATAGCCATGACAAAAGGATACAACCTACGGTAAGTATTGCTTATAAAATAGTATGATTCACTTAGGAATTAATCACGTTTTTACGATCGAATAAATGTACCTCAATATTTACTTTTATTCCTTAGAATAAGTAATGCGTAAATCTATTATGATAATTGTAATATGACTTACGTGATGAGACATAACTTAATTTTTACATCCATACTTTTTCAATTGCCTCTTATTCGTATCTTCGATCTAGCAAGAACTGACTGCATAGAATAAGACGACTAGAGAAAACCAGGGGAGGTATTTTCCTAGCACGTTCTACTATGTATAAAAATCCCGGTATACGTGCATGCCAGGGTAAGCTTAAAATATGTTTCCATAGTCACCCATAATGGCAAGTGGTTTTAGACGGGGTTGCTTACAATGTTATTATTTTTTCGTTATTTCTGTATACGAAGTTTTCCAAGTTCGCGAATTTTCCAAGTTTGGCCTGTATAACTCCAGATCTAACAAAGTTAACTAAGCTGTTTTCTTTCAAAGCTCTTGACATGGACTGTACGTATTTATATGTACTGATACACACCATTGGGATGACGCGAGAAAACATACACCACTGTACGTGAAGACATGATGGAACAATATGGGCTCCAGACGTAAACAACGGAACCCTAAAAATTAATATCTAAGTGTTTGAAACTTAGGACGGTTTCACCTTAGGGATGTCTCCGGGTTATCGTTCATTAGAGCCTTCATTTGTGCGAAGCCGGGGCAGATCAATAGTTTATGATAGAATTTATGACTGTAGTCTAGTTTTTTAATACAAATTTTCTATTCTATTTTGTATTCAGCAGCATATTCATACTTTACAGACGTATAATTGAGTAGCATATAAGACGTACAATAAAGAATGAATGAGAAGACTGTACATAATATTTTACAAAGCATAACCCTTCAAAGAAAATGTACTAGATTTGGCTGTACTTGGATACTTGGAACTGTATTTGGATAAATTGCTCAGATTTCAGAAATCAGTACATGGGTACTACTCGTAAAATTGAGTGTGTCAGTGTAATCTACGTCATGTTATAATAGTAAGCCTAAGTAGCTACAGAGTACGGACATGTTGAAGAAATCGTTTTACGTAATTAAACGTTCGGGTGGCGGCAGTTTATGTGACGATTAGTGAGCAGGGCGCGCAGAAGGCTCGGCCGTTCAATTTGCCGCTTCACTTGACACAATTCGACGCCTGACTCGGGGACAATCGCACTCGAAGCCCCGTCGACCTCCTTATCTCCCGCCGAGGTAATCTTTCCTTCCCTCGGCGGCAATAACTCCAAGTGGGCAGGATTACCTGCAAAGGGGCTTCGTGAGCCAACCACCTCGACAAAGGTTATCGATTTAAACAATGTGTGCACGCCGCACATACATTCTTTTCATCACTGTTTGCTTTTTCCACACTTGACACGCATGGAAGATAAACATTGCTTGCAGAGTTTCAACATATGCAACAATATTTTGCGAGAGATACAACCCGAACGTAGGTACAAAATATAAAGTTGCAAACGGGTAAATGCAATTTCAATTAAATAAAGCCTCTTAAGTAACTTTAAAGTACATTTTTATTTAGAACTATAAACGATGTGAAACTAAAAACTTTACACAGTACCCATATGTAATATTAAACGACAGTGGTTGTAGTGTAACCTTTGCTATTTCCTCTCGGATAGATCAGTTTTATTGAAAAAGGGAGAGCTTTTACAGAATATGACAACATTAAAAATATCAGCCCCTATCAAACCGTAGTATAACTCTCGTGCAGGAATGGCCAACCGGCCGACCCGACTGACTATTACTAGTTAGTGCAGTACTGCGATCATTGCAATATAAAAAAATTATCAGACTATATCACTAACATTGACCCGGTCCCAAAGTAAGTAGCTTAAGCACTTGTTTTATGGATATTTGAATCAAAAAAGCTGCCATAAACATATAAAACATTAAATACAATATAAAACACTAGGTGTTATGAACCCTTAAGAAACCACATGATGATTTAAAAAATAAACATGTTTCTTCTTTTAATTAATATTTGTCCCGGTTGGGGATCGAAGCCACGACTCTGGGTTAAGAAAGCAGGGTGCCGTCACTAAAAAGTAGATCTTTAGTTTGATCAAAGCTAGTGCAATGCTTTGAATATAACATACATAAAATAAGTGAATGGCTGGAGGGATACCACTTGCAAATAATTTCGTTGGCATGTAAATCTGCGCACGTAAATTTAACTGCTGTCCGCGCACGGAAATTGAATCGTTCCAGAATCATGCCAATATATAATTTTTAGCAAAATACGAGACTGCTAGTGGTATACTGTTTTCTGTGAAAATAATCCTTAAAGATGGGATTAATAAAAATCAAATGACAGTGACAAATATTAATGTCCAATTACAATAAGCCATTCCTAAGTAAAAACAGGCAGTGCGCTCGGGTAGAATGTCACCTAACAGTTTAAGACATCGTATTTTGTTCATTTTTAGTAGTCGGTGAAGTGGGTGGACTCAGGCGACATGATAGCGAGCACTGTGTGCGAGTGGTGGAAGCCATGGCAGCGGAGATATTTCAATTTGGCCGGAGACGCGACCCCGCGCCGAGAGGCCGCGCGGCCGATGCACGGCTCGCTGAACCGTAAGCCCGTTGCGGGCTCCGCCAAAGAGCAAACACCGCCTCCGCAATCTTGTGCCACGTGGACCATGCCGAACACTCGACCACGACAATCTACTAGTACAATTACCCACACTCAACTACAGATATAGAGATAGAGGCTTTGAGTGTTCGCCTCGTCTGAATCGAATCGATAGTACGCCTGGAATCAGACACCCTTAATGTTGACTCTGTCCCACTTGTCGAGATTATAGCCAAACACATAGGCACTATAACTGGTCTTCTGGTACAAATCCATTTATTGGCAAATAGACTTTAATCAAAAACCGTTTTCAGTCGTTTATAACATTCACAACTAAAGTGAGTAATAAAAGTAATTGTAGTTTATTCACGGTGTATTCAGTGATAGTTGCTCGGTCGCACGATAGTAAATATAAAATTTGAACAAATTTAACGGTTGTTTCACAAACTTAGTAAGTACTGGTCTGGTAATCAAACAATACAATGGTTTCGTAATATAAATTAATTTGTATCTCAGGTGGGGAAAAACGACGAATAAATATGTGCAATTATTTAAATATTAAGAATGATCTTTCTTATTTTATGTTAGATAATATTGAAAGAAGGTTTAGCAATCGTACATTCTTGAAATACTAATGAAAAATTAAGGCAGCTATTTCTTCATTAATTCCGCGAAATTCGACAGACTCTTCGTCCATAATTTTTTATCAATTTAATAGCTGATTGTCAGTAACAACTCCACAGCTCAAGGTACACCTACGAAGCTCGCGTTCATATTTTGAGCTAGATTTATTTGTCTTGGAACTGTTTGTCATTGCATATTTTACATTGACAAAATAGACTCCTTCCTCATTTTACAAGCTGTTACTTTCAGTTAAATATTTTCACACATAGCATAATACTTGCTCTTTAAAGAACCATACACAAGCTCAATGTAAACATTGAATGGATATACTGGTTTACTTTATGTATGAGACTACTCACACAGAGTGCAAGAAAACTAAAGAAAACTACAAGACGGCGCCGTCCTAAATATTCCCCGTTGCTGTGTAATGGGCACTGAGCGAAGGAGGTAGGGTAGGCAAGCAGTAATCGTAAAGATCGCATCAAAAGAGAGCAAGTTCTTAGAAATAGTTGTTAAAACTATCCCAAACAATATATCTTAAGAACGATCATGGGAACTATTATTCCAGGGAAAGTATCGGCGCGCGTCATGCTCATTGGCTGTGAATAACAATGAATTTGTGGAGCTCGTAAATCCAGCAGGTGCGCGCCTGTTATTGAATAGACTACGGCAATGCGAGACTACATTAATCGTGGCCCGTCGTCGGCTCCTTATGAATCAATACACATCACCCTCTTAGATCAAGACAAACGAGAATACAGATGATATCTGGCTATATAGAATACAACAAGAAATTCGAAGTTCTGGATTACTTAGTTCAACAATGTGTACCTATGTTACACTTTATATTAATTAGTAGATTACATACATATATCTAGATGAAAATGAACATCTGAAATGAATGTAAAAAAAGAACATATATTGCGGAAAGATAATTCACATCATTCTTCATCATTAATGAAGTGAAAAATGTTACACAATCATAAAGTATTGAAGGTGATCAATATTTACGAGTACTACATATATTATACGTATTTCTAAAGGTCGCCGAGATTGATATTACTTGATGTTGAATTTATACGTTCAAGATTTCCCAGGAGCTTACTTTTGTTCATTAAATGAAGTCTACGACAGAAAAGAATTGGAATTTAGTATTTTCTAATGAAGACGTTATTCGAAGTTCTGGGTTTTAGAAATAATAGAGGAAGAGAATAATAGAGAAAAAATAAGAATTTGAATATTTTTGAGTAAGTTGATTGCTAATCGAGCACATACACATAGTAGTGGCATCTACTCGTAAAATCAGTAAGGGAAACTCTAAAGTCTGGCGGGCTAGCCGTGTTTGGTCTAACGATTCTCGGTAAACAGGTCAAGTGGCTTGTTTACTCTATTTAAATGTTCTCTTTGAAAATATAATTAAATAAGTTTATATTTTTGTTAGTAGTTACATAAACCAATATAGTGAAATAGGTACAACATAATATTAGGTCCCATCTACTTGTAGAGGTCAAAACAAATTGAGCAGTTAATATGTCTTATAACAACTTCAATAGTTTGGTATATAATCTTTTAAAAATAACTTAGGCAAAAATATATAAATCTTTTAACATGCCTGTTAATACATACAAAAGTTAAAAAAATAATATCTTATGAATATGTAACGAAAAAGTATATTGTTCATAGAATGAATTAACGTTCACACAGATAACATTTTTGATAATACGAAATCTTTCGGGAATTTCTTTAAAATTTGCATTGTTTGTGGATCACGGCCTCGGGCTACGCTACTATTTTCCTCTCATTTTCTTTCTGTTGAGAAGTAACGAACTGTGTAATTGGAAACAGGGGCCAGCACAGGCGCCGACGACTCCGTACATAACGAAATACTCTCAATTTCTTGATCCACATTTAAGTATATGAGAAAAATACAAGTTACAAGCGTAGTCTTCTACAATAATATCTATTAGTAGCAATTAGTAAATTACAAGACTATCAAAAGGAAACATACGTGAAAATTTTTCAGTTACTTTTCACAAATAAAAAATGTGAAATCATAGGATATATTAAAGAAAGAGATATATAAAAAAATGAAAACTTGTGTCACATCACATATTAAAATACTAGACCAACTGCATAACATTTTTAACTACTAATCAGATACTGGATCCAACAGATTGCGATGTCCACGACCAATACATCTCTATATTATATTACTAGCTGTGCCGGCGGCGTCGCACGCGTGGATATCGAGTTTCAAAAAACGACTTCCGATGGTGCCTAAATTTTAAGTTAGACTTCTAGCAATACAATGGTGAAAACCGCATTCAATTGCATGCAGTAGTTTTCGCGTGATGCGCGTTCAAACATACAGATAAAAATATCTCCCGTTTTGCCAACACTTCCCTTCACTGCTCCGCTCCTTTTAATTGTAGCGTGATGAAAAGTATACTATAACCTGCCCAGGACTATGAAGAATAATTGTACCAAGTTTCGTTAAAATCCGTTCAGTAGTTTTTGTTTCTATAACGAACATACTGGCAAAAATTGCACTGATTGCATTTTTGGCATCAGTTTCGATCACTTATCACCCTCTGATAGTTATTTTGAAAAAATATTCGATGTACAGAATTGATTTCTCTACAGATTTATTATAAGTATAGATGAGCTACTTATGTATTAATAATAATATCTTGGTTATTACTTTCTATGAAATACTTTTATTGGCAAAGTTATCAGACGCATACGTCCTGGCAGGTGTTTCACGGTCAACACCGCTCATAGCCCCAGCAATGCCCTAGGCACAGCCAAGCCGCTGCCTACCGAAATAGATAATATGGGGTATGAGATTCTTCAAAAGGTTTTACGGGCCTCCCATGGTGGTGCCAAACGATTAATTTATAAGACTCATTGGCATATCCATAATGTCTTGGATTTATTTTTCGCTTTAGGAGTACATGAGGCGAAGAAAAGACATATAAATGGGCTCTACTAATGTTGTAAATGTCAATTTAAAAATATCTAGATTTAATGAGCATTTTGGACGTCTATAGGCAACGTATTTAATCTTTGGTATTTGACCGAATAGCATGTGTCGACCAAGAATAAAAATGTATGTATGAGACCTATGTCTATTCCGTTTATAGCTAGTAAAACAATGTATTTACAGGAAACCCTATTGAAAATTTTTGGCCTGACCCGGGATACTAAACAGGGACCGCTCGGTTTGTCAGATGACCCCTGCAAACACTAGATCCGTTGGTCTAGGCAGTCGCAAACATTGATTAGTCACAAACACAGGCCAGTCATAAACATTTATGACGAAACTATGTAAGTGGACTAAACAAAGCTCATATAGAGCACATCTAATCGGCGGCTATAAATTCAATTTCCGAGGCCGATTCTGAGAAACATGAATCCACTTAATCGCGATTACATAAAGCCAATATCGTATATAGCATTATCTATATATATAAAAGGAGAAACTGACTGACTGACTGACTGACATATCAACGCACAGCCCAAACGGCTAAACGTAGGCACTTGAAATTTGGAAGGGACGTAGCTTAGGTACCGTAGGGGTGCACTAAGAAAGGAATTCCCGAAATTCCCACGGGAACGGGAATTAGCGGGAAAATCCTTTTGTATGAAAAATCTAAACCGCTTAAGTTAGACGCTTGAAATTTGGCATGCAGGTACCTTAGTAAATATAAAGTTTAGTTATGGCTGTATTTTGAGAAATTCCCACGGGAACGGGAGTTAGCGGGAAAAAACTTTTGTATGTATAAATTTAAACACGCGGACGAAGTCGCGGGCAAAAGCTATTCTATATATACAGATAAATGTGCGTTCGTAAAACTACAATAAATCCCAAAGTAATATAAACGCGCTGTCGACTTTGAGCGCGGCGTGCGGGAGGCGCGGCGGCGCGGGCGCGGCGGGGAGAAGCGAGTGCGGCAATTTTTCTCTCCGCTGACAACATGATGTAACGCCAATATCGCACGCTGAGCGATTAAGCCGCGCACGCCGATATTTCAGACTTGCCCCTACTAACTGTCAAAGTGTCGGCGAGAACTCTGTACGCGAGCCTTGCACAAACACGCGCGTATAGACGGGCTGAAAAGCATTTAACCATATTTTATATCGCCTGAAAACAACAAAATAATGAAGTATCCGTGTTTCGTTTTATTTTTCCAATGAAAGTTTTTAGTGAAAATATGAATTGAAGTGAAAATTACACTGTTTTATTATAAGACAGTGTAATTTTCACTTCAAGATAAAAAGAAACTAATTCTAAAGAAAAAGAGGACCGTATCGTTTCAAAAGGGCCGGTTGGCTATTCGGATCACGCAGGAAGGCAATCACTCGATAATAAACGTGGAGCGAATCGAGTGCGGTGCGGCGCAGTGAGGCCTCACGTACTGCTGACGGCGCTTTCCGACTGCATCGACAGCGTCGCCAACTTCCTATAATGTACTCAGACATACGACAATCTGCCAAATCTCATCTACAAACAGTCAGCAATTCTGATAGAGATAGTGCAAATAATACAAAAGAGCTATCTAGCGTGTATTTGATACAAATAACTAGGACGAACAGTTTGCTTCCTGCGTTTTCAATTAACGGGTATGCAGTAAATCGACTTTATTAAATACTCATGTAGCCATTGATTAAATCAAGAAAATTACGAGAAAATGCAAGGAAGATTTTATGAGACACTTTATGAATATACGAATGGCTTTAAATATATCATACGACTATTTTTATCCCGATATTCATAAATAACTAAGGGCTAGGACACGGCGGTGGAGTCGATGATAAACGACGTAGAGACGGCGCCTGAGCGTCGGCCGCTGGCCGCGAAAAATACAACTGTCATCTTGAGTGATGGTAAAATAACGCCCGAGTCATGCTCCGCTCTGCATGCCAGCAGCCATTGTGGCTCTTTGTAGCCGAGCCCTTATTACATAGATTACATAAAGGCATGTCAACGAAAGCGCTGGGGGACGCAAAATCTGAACATTGCGTGGTGTAATAGTTTCGTGCACGAATATTGTATTTAGCAATTATTATACTATTTAAGGCCATTTTCTACCACCTGACTGCGAGTTTTTAAGTACCTATCGGAAATATTAATAAACTCACTACGAGAATTCGAAAAAAAATTATGTAGTACAAGGTGCCACATAAATGTGGATTCCAATTAATTTGCCTGTTACTATTATCCAATTGAGCGTATAATATACATATTTTGTTTTGCGTACACCAGTTTAAGAAATTGACAATTGGTTTCTATGTTAATAGATTTTACATTATACCTGGTATATTGACCAAATCAGAACATCTCTAAGAACACTATAATATTGCTGGTAATAAAATACAAACCAATTGATTGTTACTATTGCAGTCACGTCGTTCAGTTACTGTTTTCACGTCTGACGTAATAACGTTAGCAACAAAGTTATGGTACATACGTGACCCGTTATTCGGTACCATTCCTTACTATCACTGATCCTTTGAGATCTTTTTGCAATACTAGGATACAAAACAATCAATAAACAATTTTTCAACAAAATAATCCATAAATAGGTACACATTAGCTAGTTGCTAGCAAGCGGTATTCAAAAGTCAAAAGAGCATTTGCCTATATACATACTATTTATAAAACTTATTTTGTGTTTAAAGTTTGTCAGAAGAAACGGTATACAAAAAATAAACTCTCGAAGCTACAAGCTTTTTCAATGTAACGTGGTATAACTAGTGCAATCGATGATTCTATTACTGTTTTGGAACAAGCGGATTTGACGAATTAACGACAACAATAGTTCTGCTATGAATAGTCATAAAGAAATAGTTCTTTAAACATTTCATATATAATAAAAGTTTATAAGGACAATAAAAGTCTGATGTCGTCCATATGCTAGAAGATCGGGAAGCAATTTCCTCCATGCGTCGGATAAAACAAACCAACTGATGAATGCCACCGCGTCACACGTCACAGCTGGGGTGTAGAAGTGTTGAATCGCGCTGATTCGATATTTACCTGCAACCCACGCTGCGTGAATGTTCAGCAACGTTAAGTAGGTACCCACACCATAGCTGTATTTGATAATTATGTTCACACTAGACATTAAGCTAAGCTCTGTATTTCGTATGCAAAAGATTGCGTATATCTCTTCAAATCAAACATTTCCAGCAAATAGTCTAATTATTAGCGTAATTAACAAGAGTCAGCGTCCATTAGACGCTAGATCATCGAATCACCTGTGATTGATGTCCGCGTCCGTTTCACTCTCGCTGCGAATATTTCATTAAACGAGCTTCGCAGAGCCTCACCATGCATCATAGGCTATGTTCGGGGGAGCCTCGTCGACGCCCTGATCCACTCGGCTTAGTATAGAAATTAATAGGCAATGCCGCCATGACGTACCGGTATGCGACAAAGGCTGCGGTCGAATTTAAAAAATACGCCACACCAATTCAATTCATTTCATATGTATGTATGCATGAACGATATCATTGCATTAACGTACTATACGTGCAATTCATGTAGGTATTAGACATGAGAGTAAGCTCCAAGTTTAGTTTAGCTGGCAAACGGTAGCGATGCAATGGGGAGTCTCAAGTACTTGAACGTCCAACTTCAATTTGTGCTTACTACAAATGTGAAAAGTTATTTCTACAGGCTTATAAAGGCTCAAGATAACTATAACAATGAATTATGGTATTTTGGTGTCCTAGCTTGTCTTGTTTATCGTAAGTAAAAAAATAACGAAATACCAGGCGAATTATCAAATGTAACCACAATTAATCAACTTGATTAGTAGTTCTATAAGTAATGTTAGACGTTGACATAAATTTGTAAAAATGTGAGAGCAGTTCGAATGCATCTTTTTACTGTATTTGGTATGTATTGGAATTTCAACAGATTCACTTAAGAAATGTCTTATTATTTTTTAAGGACGCCAACAACTGTATTTAAACGTAAATCTTGAAAGCTGATCGTCTGGCATCTTTTATATGACTTAAGGTATATTCGTAATTGAAGACGGTATTGAATAAATATATTTCTTCTTAGGAAAAATTCTTACTTTTTTTATTCAATTCCAGCAGTAAGCGATGCGACGGCAAGGGGGTAAGTACCTGGTATAAAAAGTAAATAAACATGACAAACGTTGAGTTAAATAAAGCGTTTTTTTGCAACGGCGTAAAACAACAAACGTCTCGGAGAACGACTAATAAGGTATAAGAAGAAAACTTTGGCATGTAAGCGAAATGGGGGGGAGTTGCTGCCGCGATGGGTGGGTACTATGGGAGCTCACGTAGAGAACTCAGCAGGCAAATCCGAGCACGCCACGCGCCCGAGGTTTATTACCCTACTCATATTTACACAATTCAAGTGGTTTTAGTAATCTTGAAACAAATATTCTGCTAGGTCTATTTATCACTATTCACCTAGCTTGGACGTAACAAACTCAATGACTACATTAAGATTACCAATCTTTTTCAATAAAATGTTAAAACTAAATTGAAAACAGTTCAATAAATGAAGTAATAGTTTCTTAATTCTTAGCAATATGATGTGGTGGTTTTCAACCCACAATCATTATCGCCATCAGCCTATCTCAGCAGTGGACTGAGAATCTCAGTCCACTGCTGGACATGGACCTCTCTAGTTGTCCGCCACCTTGGGCAAACACCTGGTTTAGGTTATACCCATAATCGCCACGCTGGGCAGGAAGGTTAGCGATCGCAGGGCGTAGCTCCACCCTCCGGTGACGCTACTGCCGTTCATCGGCCTGTGGTATTTAGCTACGCCTTCAATCGTGATGGTTATTAGTTATACCGCCTCCAGTCGATTGCCAGAGCAGGTGACGGTTGGCTTGAAGTGAACAGATGTTGGGACGCTCCCTTACGTCTCTTACATTTGGTAAAAAATTATGACAAAAATAATAAATTATACCCTTATTTTGTGTGTAATCTCATAGATATGGTTATATAGCAATAGTTAACCGTGTAATGAATGAGAGAACAAATGCCCTTTAAGAAACGCGCGAGGCCAACTCGGGTGATTAAGTGTCTTATTTAAATGCAGTCTCCCGACGCGGGCGTCTCAAACGCAAAGGGAGCGCGCCACTCGCGGAAAACGGAAGACGAGTCTCTTCACAAAAGGAAGGAGAGGTATTTAAATTAGCGTAGTCGCTGAAAAAGTGCACTAACAACATTAGCGAGTGGAACAATGGCGGGGCACACAAAGAGACGGAACACCCCGACACAACCCTCCACGTGAGGCAGACACACACTATTTGCGCGTCGCTGTGTGCGCGCGTACGTCACACAGCCACGAAATTTTCCCGGGTCAATTTATTTATCTATAACACAGAATATCTCATAACGTGTGAAGTGATGCTATGAAAGCGGGCAATTAATTTTCGTTCATGCGGCAAAAGAGAAACTTTAGCATTTCGCCCACATTAGTTCACTGAAAACTTGCTAACGAAATTTGAGCACGTGAAATTAAATTGGAGAGTACAATTGACAAAAGTTTATGAATACTATTATTCTCTATTCTAGCAAAATTGAATAATAAAGTACAATTACTTTATACTTTACTAGTTGCTGCTCGCGGCTCTGCCCGCGTGAATGTTCGTATAAAAAATAGCCTATATGTTAATCTGATGTACAAACTATATTCCTGTAAAGTTTCATTAAAATCCGTTCAGTAGTTTTTGCGTGAAAGTGGAACAAACATCCATCCATCTATCCAAACAAACTTTCGCGTTTATAATATTAGTAGGATGATCTGATCATACAGTGACACAGAATGAAAGAATAACGAAAACATGAAAACTTGTATACTAATCAAATATTACTCTGGGAAATAACCAGAAATCATAAGTGTAATGAGAGATAAAACCGCAATTGTATATCAGTCGAGAGGCCAACGAGGTTAATCCGCCCAAACAAATTAGAAACAACATCAATATATCCTCTGTATCCGAGAAGTTTCCAAAATAAGCAGAATGTATTAGTGTTATTTATCTTAGCTCGAGCGCCAACAAAGTTTTAATTGCAAGCGCCGATACAATTTGCGTACAAATGAATTTATTCGCTGAATCCGTAGTGCAATCGGGTGGCGCAGCGGCGCGGCGCGAGCGTCGGATTATCCGCGTGTGTAGAGCCGCTAATTGCGGGTAACGACTGCCGCCCGCGCCGCCGCACGCTGTAGCGGCACCGCGCCGTCACACGCCTAACACTCTGCCATTATTTTATTTAAAAAAGAAAAAACAAAACGGTGGACCAAAACTGACAGCGTACAAATGTGTACGTTTTCTTATGTGTGAACCAGTGTGAACCGACAGGGATGTTTTGGCACGTGGGTCACATTGACACGAAGGTGTCAAAAACAAGAATGTCAAAAATTTACATCAATGTAATGTTAAAAATGAGGGCTAACTACTAACATTTTTTAATTGTTTCATGTAGGTATCTTTTTAAAACACACTTTCATACAAATTCAAATGAGTTCTAGACGTACACTACAGTTTTATTTACGGTTTCCTCAAAAACATTAAACACGCGCTGAACGAAAGGAAATGAACATCGGTAAAGAGCGGCTGCATTCGGGCCAACGGAACTGGCACAGCAGTCGGTATCCGACCTAACAAAAGGGTGATAGCGGTACGTGCGTAAATCAAACGTCGCACAATAACAGAGCCTCCCGCGAGCCACCCCGCCCGCCATCCCTAGTCACAGGCCTCCCCGCTCCTAGCCAACGGCCGGTCCTCATAAATCTGCCATACTAATATGTGCTGCGCTACCGACCACTCGTGTGACGGCCACTGTCGATATCTGTGCCAATAGGTTTTCAATGCCAGTGTCCACTGTTTCGATTCTGTTAGAACCAGTCGTCCGTCAGACGTGCCCTTTTGTTATCTGCCTTTACATAGCGAGCCCTTTTTTATGGCAAGCCATTAATTTTTCGTAAAAGCCGATGCCGGCGGTAATGTCAATGTATCCCTTCTGGACATGAACAGATATACATATTATTGTTCGAATGAAATGAGTTTTTTTTTAATAATAATATTAGACAACATCACATACATTGCTCCGATTCCAAAGTAAGTAGCTTAAGCACTTGTGTTATGGGTATCAGAACAACGAAGGTACCACAAATAAATACTTAAATACAAATATAAACACCCAGACACGGAAAAAACACAAGTGTTCATCACACGAATGTATGTCCCGGGTGGGAATCGAACCCACGACCCTTGGTTCAGAAGGCAGGAGTCACTACCAATTGAACCACCGAGCCAGTCTTCAAGTTCAATACAAAGTTGGGCTTACGTGCTTATAATCACATACATGTACTTGTATAGATACACTCGTAATTCTCACGGGTTCTACCGCTACAGCAAGTCGGCGAAGCATACATTTCTCGTTCGGATGGTACGATACCATCGCACTTCGCTCCATTCGCTGCAATTAACGCTGCACAATGACCATATAAATCTCCTGTGAATGCTCTATTCGTTCTATATTCAACCTAGGTATTTGTCTGCACAGTCCGGTAGCTTATAAATATGTATGGGTCTACATAAACGAGCTCACGCTAGAGCGGGCGGTAGGTTCAAAAATTAATCAATTCTCCGCCTATTTGGCAAGGATAAAACGATGCCAATTAATGAGAACAAATAAGCACGATGTCGGAGGAAAGAATCCGTACAGATCGGGCTGCGCGGATTGAGGGCGCGCTGCCTAATCTTACCTATACGTCTCGAGCCGAAGAACAAACAAGCCGCGAGCTGAGATTACGCTCCGAATAAATCAATGTTACGACGCGTTAAAATATTTAAGCTCACGATTAATGCTGGGCGATGCGCGTCTTATCAGGCGAGCGCACCACAGCATCGCATCTGTTGCCGTTGTCCGTTTATAATACACTGACTTTCTTTTATGGATGATAATAATAATAATCACAGAGGACAATCTCCACTGAGACCAACCAGAATTCAGGAGGTTACAGAGATTGGGTGTATGTGGAAATACAAAGTACTAGCAAAATACTACTACTATTTTTACTAGCAATTTCTTTACTCTCATTATCCGACCATTCGACACAACCACCATAATTTTTTAGTTAGACTCGTTCCCAGGATAGTTTTAAATATATGTAAAATAAATGTATTGTTTAAAATAAATGTATTGATAAAATCAAAACATCACACTTGAAATTGGGGCACATCTAATAGATTTAGATTCTGATCAACAAAACTTGCTATATTTTGGATCATAGTCGTTGTTATTATTACATAATGTTCCGTTAATATGCAATCGAATATGTAAAAAAAGCTGTAAAATTCCTACGCGACATTAAGTCCGCCTTTTGTACATTTGCAATAAAGAATAAATAAATAAAATGTATCAAATTATAAGTTTAATAATCATGTAACGATATTTCATTCCAATGCTATAATAAGTTAGTTAGGCTGGCTGTTCCATAGATACGAGTAGGTTGGAGTTTAAAAGCATTAGCATATCCAAATACTGATAGCGCTGATTGGTAGCGTATTTGATTAATTATATTATGCAGTATCTTTAAAGCAATATGAAAATCATCTCACGTTTGCCAGTTTGTGAACCGACAAATCCAGTTGTCGAGGTGACTTAGAGAAGCAGAAGATAATAATAGAAGGTAGGTTCTTCACAAAGTTCACACAGAATTTCATAAATATAAAGGTTTGTTGTTCTGGTTATGCTGGTGATAAAATTACATAAACACATTTTTCAGGTTTTGTCATACAAACCAGAAGTCACTTTTATGTCTTTGGACACTGACTATTGTGATAAGTATGTATAAAAAATAGTATAACAAGTATCAAACAGCGCGTGCGCTGATATAACGGAACAAAATTACATTATAAATATGATATTATCGAAATCACAATCGGAATCCCGATAAAATTGATTGAAGTTGGGTAACAATAAATTACATCAACTTTTACAGCCCAATTCCTCCATATGATTGCGAATAAATGTGTAATTTACGAGTATAATTAACCGGAAGCTTATCGAGTCTCTGTAATGTATCACGAAATTGCTATAGAAGTTTTACATGGGCTCGTTAGAGGGGGATGTAACGATAACCGCGAGAGATAACTGTTTCTAATCAGAAGTAATGACATAACGCCAGTGTCAGAGTCGCGGCCGCGCCTCCCAAGCGCCGCGGGGGATTCGTCAAAATAGTGTTGTACATAAGTCTATCGAGTAGTAAACTTAAGGTCTGGATATATAATTTTTTTTGGTTATATTATCGGCACATTAAAACGTATGATAAATGTAGTACCAGTAGACACGATATGCGTCTTAGATTAGTACATCGTTAATTCGTTCAATAAAATTTATTAAAAATTGGTTGTGTAGAGAGATTATTTAGCATATTTCATAAAACATTATACTTACATAGGTACACCAGTTCCTTGTGGCCTTGTATTGGTAAATGCACCGGATAACATGGACACATTCTATAAAATAACGATTAAGTGGATAACCAAATATATTCTCTTGAAACTACGTTTTCCTCTCCCACTGGACACAATCCATTACGGTTTTAATAACATCTGTGCATATGCAAAATTTCAGCTCAATACAATTACATCAGAAACTAGGTCAAATCATCATCCAATATTAATTGTAATATCTAATTATAATAATATACAGACCGAGTAGGTTATAACTTTGATTTACCCAATATACGAGTATAATAATTATGTGTTTATTAACAAATATCTAAGTATGATTGTCAGTTCGTTTAGGACTAGATGACGCTGTATGGCCCAGAGGGTTACTTATTAAAGATACTATATTTGTAATTGCTAACCTAATTTTGAAAGGTATAACAAAAAGATACAATGGAAAATACTTAAGGTTCTGAATTTTTTATTTTCCGTTAATTTTCTCTCCCAATGTCTATTAATTTTGAACTTGTTTAACACTAACATCTTTCAATTGATTAATGCACATAAAAGGGGCTCACTTGCGTTAAGTTTTGCCCCACACTAAAAGTCACTGTCTCCACAGCGCATCCTCCCAACGCGACTCCGCACCAAAGGATCGCTTGTATAATATCATTAAGCAAATACTCCTTCGTCTGATAGGTACCACATTGGCACTGCGGAAATTATACTTCTAATTTTGAATCTTTTCCTTCTAGGCGTAATATTTTCACGCAGTTTGTTAGTACTCAAACGTAGAAGATGCAATGGTTAATATTAACATGCCGTTGAGAGTTAAAAAAGCTATTATGGTCGAGATAAAGGATTTATCCTTTATATAAACGTTTACGTTTTCATATAACAGAAGAGCTACCCCAAGTTGGGCGACGCAATTAGTTTCTAACATGACGGCTAGATATGGACGTATTAAAAGTATCTGTCGTCACTTGTAGCACCAGGGATATTAAACGCGTATGTAACATATTACATACAAACAAAAATATTATAAAAGTTAGCACAACATTGTAAAAACACATTTCGTGACATAATAAGACATTGTAATAACATCTAATACTAAATTGGAACTCGATTTTTATTAAGAACTAGCTGTGCCAGCGGCGTCGCTCGCGTGGATATCGGGTTTCAAAAATAACGGACTTCCATATAATACCCATCTATACCTTGTGCCTAAGTTTTAAGTTAGACCTCTAGCAATACATTGGTGAAAACCGCATTCAATTCTATGCAGTAGTTTTCGCGTAATGCGCGTTCAAACATACAGGTTTAAATTTCTCGCGTTTTCCCAACACTTCCCGTCACTGCTCCGCTCCTTTTGATTGTAGCGTGATGCAAAGTATCCTATAACCTGCCCAGGAGTATGAAGAATAATTGTACCAAGTTTCGTCAAAATCTGTTCAGTAGTTTTTTTTTCTATAACGAACATACAGACAGACAGACAGACAGACAAAAATTTTACTGATGGCATTTTTGGTATCAGTATCGATCACTTATCACCCCCTGATAGTTATTTTGAAAAAATATTTTATGTACAGAATTGACCTCTCTACAGATTTATTATAAGTATAGATTTTCCAAACCGAAGAGGACGGGTTCGTCTGATATAACGATATACTGCCGGAAGTAATAAAATAAAACGATTTTACATCTCCAAGGGGAAACGAACATTTTTGTCGAATGGGAAAAGTCGCGAGCGACTTCTCATTCTGCGATAAAATCGGCAACGTTTTACGACAATCTTCTATTCGATTACCGTTAAACAACAGTCTTAAAAAAAAACTCGTTTCTTTACACTCTCAGTTTCACGGAAGAAAAAAAAATAGTCGTAAAAATTAACGTAGCAACCAAAAGGATTGACAAAGACGATTCTTAAAATTTATTAGTATAAGCCTAAAAAGGTTGAGAAAATATTTTTGAAATGGCAAAGTGGAAATCGGGAAAGTTTTCGCAATGTAATAAAGATATCCTTTACAATAAAATGAACATTACTTTTACCAAGTTTTATCTTTGGGATTCCCTGGGACCGAGGAATGAATCCGAGCGGCTACTGAGAGCAAGAACTATCGGTGATTTAAAAAGGAATCCAGTACGTTCGGTGTGCGGTGGCACGTTCAGCTGTTTGTAATATGCGGCTCGGCGGACATACGGAAAGTAACCGACGGCGTCCGAGGTGACCGCGAGGGCACCGCTCTGCGCCACCGCATAATGAACTGGTCACGTAGCCACATTTCGTATTATTTCCCTGGGACGCGTCACGTGACTTGAATAAATGTGGGTGGTCGCCGCGCGGGCCTCCGTAGCTCCAGCGCCTCCTCGGACCCTCCACAAATAAACCGCTTCACGCACGATTCGGCAGCGGAGATTCATTATTCTAACTCTTACTTGCCGACTCATAATATATTGGAAAAACTTTCTTTGCCAAAATATTCTTGTATAAAATTATATCATTCTTGGGTCTGCGGCATTGTCAGTTTTAATAATAACCTAGATAGTAGGTAGTAGTTATATAATTGTATAATATATTGACAGGCTCGGTGGCTCATTTGGTAGTGACCTCTGCCCTCTGAGCCAAGGGTCGTGGGTTCGATTCCCGCACAGTACAAATATTTGTGTTCATGAACATGTCTGTTTGTATTGGTCTGGGTGTTTTCTATGTATAATATGTATTTATTTACAAAAAAAAAATATCTAAGTAAGTTTATCAGTTGTCTAGTACCCATAGTACAAGCTTCGGCTTAGTTTGGGGCTAGGTGGCACTGTGTGGCATGTCTTGGGTTATATTATATATTATATATAATAAGCTAGATATACTTTTTTAGATAATTGAGATTTGGGCGATTTGTGTGGGACTAGGTACGTACCATAAATTTATTAATAACTAGCTGTGCCAGCGGCGTCGCTCGCGTGGATATCGGGTTTCAAAAATAACGGACTTCCATATAATACCCATCTATACCTTGTGCCTAAGTTTTAAGTTAGACCTCTAGCAATACATTGGTGAAAACCGCATTCAATTCTATGCAGTAGTTTTCGCGTAATGCGCGTTGAAACATACAGGTTTAAATTTCTCGCGTTTTCCCAACACTTCCCGTCACTGCTCCGCTCCTATTGATTGTAGCGTGACGAAAAGTATCCTATAACCGGCCCAGGAGTATGAAGAATAATTGTACCAAGTTTCGTCAAAATCTGTTCAGTAGTTTTTTTTTCTATAACGAACATACAGACAGACAGACAGACAGACAGACAGACAGACAGACAGACAGACAAAAATTTTACTGATTGCATTTTTGGTATCAGTATCGATCACTTATCACCCCCTGATAGTTATTTTGAAAAAATATTTTATGTACAGAATTGACCTCTCTACAGATTTATTATAAGTAATAATAGATGAATTTGTCTAAATTATGTAGGTGAGATAAATATGGAAATATAGTTTTCTGTTGTACCACAAGAAACACTATTTCTAAATATTGTTTCTCCATATTTTCTAAAACTATGGCGTAAGGCATAATATATTTTGCTAAAAAGTTTCCGATTTCATTAATGTAAACCTGTTGACTACTCTTATAACATAAAGTTAATCCCAATTCATTTAATCTTTGCGCAGCACATTATTCTACTTTACGCATCGATCGGCATTTCATTTCCTACTTTAAATGCCATTTGCTTGTACTCGCAGATAGAATCCATTATCCTGTGAATTAAAAACTTCGGGCGTGCAAAGCAATTGGCTTGCATTTCTTTTCTATTACCCACCTCCTGAGATTCATCTGATACACTCAAAGGCATCTATAAAGACTTTTAGTTTTTATTAAAACCGTAGTAAAATACCACTAGAGTTCACTTTTATTAAAGAAAACTATTAAAACATTATGCCTGTTCATCTTATGTAGCACTCTGCTACGATTTTATTATCCGCATATTAACCACGTTCGAATTTAAAAATACGGTAAACTCTTCTATTTTTATATACGTCTTATATAATATTCTGTAAGGAAAACGATAACAGCTGGCCCTCAGTCCGTAATCTTATTTTGATAAAACATATGAGTGATTCGGGAAGTAATAAAGACATCACGCGAGGAGGACGGCACACACTCGCTTGGACCACGGTATTAGACGCATAAGCAGTTTATTGTGCGGCAGGCTCGCTCATAACTACCCATTCTCCTAGGGATAATGTCGGACAACAAGCAACGTTATGTTTATTTCAGACAAAGTCCACGATGTAGGGTCGTTCGGAGATAAGTATGCCTAGGAATATTCAACTATATCTTCATTTTGTTAAAATGATGTCAAAAGACCGATGGTTTTACGACGTAGGTAATTTGAAAAAGGTAATATAATACATGGTTACCTTGGATTTCCACGTAGAGCAGCATGATGAAGCGCGTTGAATCCGTTGTTGTTGGTGAGGGTCATGTCAGCGCCATGCTCCAGAAGCAGAGACAACATGTCATCGCGTTTCTTAGAAATCGCGTCATGTAATGGGGTATCTCCTTCGGAATCCTGAAAATAATATATGAGCTGTAAGCTTTATAAAATAAACGGGAAAATGTGTGTCATCACATCACCCAATGTTATCAGTTTAGTTCGGATACATGCGATATGCTTTATAGTTAGGGTTGACGGTGTCAGCTGTATCAACAGCATTCAACTCCTGAATTATAAAGCATCGCCAGTCTGGAGTATCGCGACAATTTTCTAAAACATCAAACCGCTCGAATGAATAATTGAGGCGGCGGAGAAGGCGTTTAGGGCGTGGATTATGGCGACTTGCATAATTTATAAGCATCTCAGAGTGGTTAAGGCGAGCAACGAGAGGCGAGTCTGGAGCCCGGGTGATGCGCTGCCGCTGCCGGGCGCGCGGCAAAATCAGAAAATGGTGTCGAGTTCCGTAATATAGGGCGAACGGCGCAAAAAGCGCGGCCACCGCGTCATTATCATAATCACCGCGCTGCGTGCCGCTCGGTGCCGCCCAAGCCGTTTCGCTTTGTGAGCGTGCATTAAGAGAGCTGAGCATTGTGCTCTGTCATTCCGCAATTAATTTGCAAGGAACTGTTGACGAGTGATTCTCGTTTCCTAATTTTGTAGGAAAACATTTCGGAAACACAACATTCCCTTTAAATTTATTCACACAATCATATTTACACTCTATATGCAGACCAATGATAGATGTCCCCATGCCTGTTGTACGAGTATAAACAAAATTACCATAACAAAATGTGCGACACACATTCAGCAAGCAGTAATTCAGAGCAAGCTCAACCACAGACGCGGGGTAATTCCGCGCAGAATAGCAGCATTAAATATTAATCGTATTGGCATATAGATGGCCATTATGGCCTGTAATTCATGCCACCGGTGCAACCGAGCCATTACATGCCGATGCTAATTATTTGATTGCTGATAAGCAAGTTTATAAAATCACAAATGAACTATGCCAGCCATAATGTTATGTTAACGATATCATTATTTCATGTTTACAATAATAAGGGGAGGAATAGGTAGTTTAGGCGTGGCCAATGCTTTGTGGATACTGTAGCTTATAATGTTTCGTGAATATATACCTACATAACCACAAATGGTAGGAATAAGGGTTGAAGCGAAATAAGAAATTTGATTTACGTGGCAATATCCGCAGGTGCACATGAGCTGCAGCCGCCGGGCGCCTCGTGGTGCGGATATACGAGTATAGCAAGTTGACGGCCTCATAACATACTGAGCGTCAAGAAATTTTAATTTAAAGCCATAACACGTGCGAGCTCCAATCAACTATTTTACGATATAATAAAATTTATACATGACGCCGTGGACTGTTCTCTAGAGTTATGTTGAACCTACTCGAATTAATTTAGGAAGGAGTTACGCCGGTTATGTTTTATAAAATTAACAATCTACATATTACGGTCGGGGCACAATTTTCCGATGTTCATATAAGGGATCGTAAAACGCGGTAGCTTAGAGATAAGGGTGATAGCGCTGTGCACTAAACATAACGTTGAAACAAGCCGGCACAGTGGCCAGACAATAACAAAACAAAACAACAAGGTAATTACTCAAAGATAAGAGCAACGCGTCGAGCACGAAAAGTGGCGACCCGAGAGGCGCGGGCGCGGGCGGCGCGGCGGCGGAGACGCCGGGCTAGTGTGGCCGGCCGTCTGGATAACGCCGGACACACGTTAAGCTCATTGCATGCTCGTCCGCTAACTAGACGGTCTATGATTTATTCACGTTTTGCATGGCTTTTTACAACTTGGTTTGTACTGGTCCCGATTTTATTGATTATCTCACTATTTTGTCCAAATATCCGACAATCTTTTACAAAGAGCTGGCAACCCTAGCTATGGGTGACGTCGGGGCAGCGATATCGCACCGCCCCTAAACTAAGTACGTACCTACGCAACGTTAAAAATTCGTTAGCCTTGATTAAAATGCCAACTCGTCGCATTATTGTGGATGAACAAAGAGAGACAGGTTTATCAGAAGAATTAATGCGGGTAGTAAAATAAACGTTTCTTTAAAAAGCATAAGGCAGCAGAACAATGAACAGAGTATTTAATGTTACGTCAAGACCAGTATTAAAACTTCGAGTTTTATGTTAGAGCATCATGCAGTTGGTTATGCATTGCATTTGTTAATTTTGTTATTAAGAAACATATCTTATAGATAAAATATCAGGTCAGAACGGTGAGCCTAGAGTAATATCTAAGCCCAAAATAAATCCACACGAAGCGACGTAACTCTTGTAGGCACAAGTGACAGTTCTTAAGTTTCATTGTACACATCATCATTATTGTAGACATCTACATGCTGATTCGATCCCATGTCATCAAATTTAACCATTTAAATCTTTAAACTATACGCTTTGCTGATAGTGATTACAGTAATATAAGCTGCAATAGATGGACTATTACGGCTACGAACTAAGGATTAGCCTAATACATTTGATGATAACATAACGATAGAGCGACGCTACATCATGGGGTACTGTAATGGTTATAGGGATGTTATGAAGCAACTCTTATCTCTCTTATCGTTTATGTCGCCTAATTTTCACAATAATTGGCAAATCCTGTTGTTGTTGTTCCCAGTTATAATATATGTATAGAAATATACATTTGATAACACTTAATACACACATTAAGATATTATAATGCAGAGCGTTGCCTCCAGACACATGCAATTATAAGCCTAAAAGGCAACTCCGTCATCTTGTTAAAGATATGTTTCTTTTTATGAAGGAAATAAAAATAAAAACGATTTTTTAATTTTTAAATGAATGAGATACCTAGAGATATATTATTATGTTCGCAATGAGATTGCGAATTTAGCGAAATATACTCGCGTGAGCGACAAAATTAATTAACTTGAACTAGATTTGTAAACACCACTTTCGTAAAAATAAATCAAAATAATGACATATTCCTTACATTTATTCATTTTGAATCGCAATATTATATTAATCAGTTCCAGATCTGAGATACGGTACGGCCCTGTTAATTACAATAGAGCATCTGTCATGTGAGCCCCGCAATCCGATAAAGTAAGTAGCCTGATTCGATCTCGGTTACATATCATGCAGATAGTACACATTTTGATCAAATATATTTTGATAAATATAGAATATTTTCGTTTAAAGATTTAAACTGTTCCATTCGGCGAATAAAATGAAACAAAGGCAAACCTTAACAAAGCCGGTGCTCAACCGCATCCAAGCGAGGCTTCATCATTGACGAGGCAGAAAGAATACAACTAATTGTTTAATTCCAACCCATTAAGTCGAGTATTACGGGAGGATTACTCACGGGCCATATACCGCGGCATCAGAGCGCGGTGCCGCGGCGCGATCCGGCGCCCCGCGCCCGCCTGCGGCCCGCGGCGCCCAGCGAGCGCGTACTCACAAATCTACATCTAACTCGCGATTCAATACAATAAATTACACAACACAAGAGTACACATGGGATGGAATGGAAGTAACCAAATAAATATAAAGGCTGATGGTGTATTTCGTCCGTCATTACATAAGAAAGATGAGCTATTCCCAATTGCAGCTAAAAACTTTTCTCGAAACGACATGCGAGGAATATCACACTAGAGTAAACATAAAGGTTCAACTTACATTTGAAATGATAACCCAATCGCCTTTTGCGAAGAGCATATATATTATCCAATTGTGTCAAACAAAACAAAAAACAAAAAAACAAAAGTTTAGGATACAAAATTATATCAGTAGCCGACAAGTGAAATATAAAATATGCATCATGTAAACAAACATTTATCCTGCTAACACTTATTCGTACTAATATCTCATAGACAGCTTTTGTTTTACTTTTGGTATGTTGTGGCTGGTAACTTCAAACTACGCTATCAAAGACATCAGCATGTGGTATGGCCTTATACCCGCTGATCATAAAAAAGTAAAACAAATCACGCAATCCCGTTTTCCATAATTTTGGAACGGAGACTTGAAAAACAAAAGTCACAACGAAATACAGGTCCGACGGTCGTCATAGCGTGGAAATCTGCCAACAAGGGGCGTCCGGTGTATTTTTAAATTTATGGAAATTCGGCAGAAGATAAAAGTGTTTGCCGAACGTTGGAATTTAATGTGCGAGATATAACTGAATTAATTTAACAATCCATATCGGCAAATTTATTGATTGCTTGAATGAGTTAAGTAGTGCGGGCTTTGCACTAACAGGGCGCACCCTCATCAGCCGCCTTGATTGATTGTGCGGAAGTAAGCCCCCGCACTATGTCTGTATTCACATGAACACCTACCTAAACGCATAGTTAGCGAAATAAAAAAGATAAGGATTATGATGTGGGTTTCATAGATAAAGCAATAGCGACATGGATCTGAAAAGCACCATAAATCCTGAAGTCCATTAGTGGTCCAATATCTCAACCACGCAGTTCTTTGTTATTCAGCCGGACGGTCGCGGACCGCTCGCTTCGTGCCTCTTAACATGAACACTGTGCTTTAGATATCGGAAAACGTTAATGTACTCTGAGATTTAGAGCTGAACGGTGCACTAACGTCTCGCAACTAGTACTTTTGGCATTGCACCCTCGAGCCCGTAATCGCATTGTACTTTTCTATTTTCCACGTTCTCCTAGCTTCATTTATTGAAGTGAGCAAAATGATGAAACATTTCTCTAAGTCCAGGCCAGGTAATAGGGGGACCGTTTAATAGATTACAAAAGTGTTATGTCCATTAATCCGAAAAGGACGTCGTAGTAACTCACTGTTCAGCGAAAACAGCACAGGAACCTCACCCTAAAACACGGCACGGTTGTAATAACTAGTTAGGTGAATTATTCGGGTCCGCATTTTCAATAACAGTTTGCGAACTTTCAGCAGTTACATAGTAAATGCAGGGGTGGGAAAGTATTTATTAGGTGAATATTGCTGTGATACCAGCACCCGGCCGAGATTACTGCGGAGTGTAGGGAGTTTTTCCAACCTATCGGTGCTGTGGCCGAAACGCAGGTGCCGATAATGTGGCACAAATCGAATTCCGGGTCAGAAGGTTCCTTTCGGGTCGCCCACTTCAACAACAGCCAAATCACTGTAGATTTATATATTTTAGTTCCATTTGTTCCTATGTATTTTCATACTCTTACCGTAGTAGGTATATTCGTATAATCAAATTATACATTTATTGAAGTACGTGCGGGGGTAAAATAATATCCAATAAAATATAATTTATTGGGCATACAAAATATGTGTATGTATGAATGTATGCATATAATATATGCATAATGTAATGAATAAAAAATAAACTCCTCCACATTGTACTTCAAGAGAGGTAGGGCATGGCGAATCTTCGCTCGAATTGAGCTGCCCGTCCGGGGAAGGACCTCCACCCTATAGAATACCGCAGCCAAATGACCTCCGCGTCATGTTCCTGTCGGTGAGTAGGGTTTCCGGAGCTCGTGGGGGGTCGGGGTCGGGCCGACATGGCGGTGGCAACTGACAGGTAACTAAACAGTTACTTGCCCGTTGTCACAGCGACTTGGGCTTCTCTCTCGCTTTCCATCAGGCGTAGGGAAGCCATTATGAAAAAAAATACTTCACTGTGTCCAGAAATCATAATTTATTGTGTCGTTATTGAAGGAAACCTTAAATTACGTACGTAGTTATCGAGTTTTAGGAGAAGTGCCTTTGTAATAAATATAAGTGCTGAACAGCGAAGAAAGAAACCATAAAATTTCAGGTGACGTCGGCCCTTCCATAAATTTATCGACAGCTCGTGGCAGCAGGCAATAAGGAGAGTATTTATGAAGTAGAACAGAGACCTGTGCGATTTTCATTAGCTAATTACATATTGTGAATTTAGAAGAGACATCTTTGCCGTTGTTGAACTCAACTCAAGGGAATTAGAAACAAACGAAAATAAAATGTTGATATCAGTGGTGCAAGTAAAGTTTCCATAAATGTTCGATAACAGTTTAAAATCAATTTGACATCAATCTAGCTTAGCGTTTCTGATAGAATACGTGTGAAATGGCATTAAGTGCACCTTCATTTCACATACCTAATGCGTTTATGACACGTTTCTTCTACGAATATCACTTTCGAATATGTGCTATAAAGGAATCAAATATCAATGAATGAAATTTTTGATCGAGGCATGCCGACCTATACAAATGGTATTAACGATGTTTTTATACAAAGGATGTATAAACGTGTGTGACGAATAAAATGATTATCATCATCAGTACATTTTTGTTATAACATTTCGACTTACGTAAAACATATGACAAGGAAAGAATTTAAATAGCAAACATTAATAAAACACAGACGGATTGAAAACGCTACTTTTTTTTAAATCGATGAATTGGTACAAATGTAGGTACTGATTAAATAAGATACGTTAACAAAAGAATTTAAACGAACCACTTGGACACGATTATACACGATACGCGATTTAAGCAATCCACTATTTACATTCTATGCCTTAAAGTAAATGAGAACGCCGGCGTCAAGCTACTATCCCATGCGTAGCGTTTAACAAAGCTATCTCCAACCAAATTGGCACGTTTAATTGAACGTCTGTTTCAGCCATTAACGTGCGGAACAACAGTTATTGGCAGTGGCTGGACGCTCGAAGGTTCAAATCGCACGTAGCGAACATCGAAAAGCTACGATTTTCGTAGCGCAATGCTACGTACGTAGCACTATGTCCGCTTAGTACAAGGTTAGAATTGCGGTGACGCATATCAATTCTCGTAGCAAGTGATCTGCTTCAATTTACACTTTCTATATCAAATAATATGGGATAGTCTTTTAATACTAGTGCTTTACCTAAATGCCATAATGCTTAATAACCTGGCGTAAAATATATCATTTTTACGTTTAGAAATGTGATTCTGCGATTGCCTTACGGCGACAGGGATATTTTATAAAAATATTTTAGGAAATATCATTCTTTCTGAATGTGACACGGCCAATAAATCGCATAATGGTGTCGTAAAATTTCGGTGGTATTATCTTGGGAAAACCCGGCTATTTTACATTCACCTGCGAGGTTTCCCTCCGCGTCCAATTTATGTTAGTGGGCACAAAACGAACGCTGACAAATGTGGAAATAAAATGAACATACGTTTTATCTCTACGTTCACGGAGTCGGTTTTCATGCTCGCGGCTCGACGGGGAGCCGAACCAGAAGCAAGGGTAGAGGGAGGCGGAGGATACACGATCCGCGGACCTCTCCCCGAAGCTGAGTCGTGTGAGCCGCGTGTTTCGTAAGAATTCGCATACATCTGTGACGAACATCCGACAAAGGGACATTCGACATACATTAGCTTGTCATTTATAGTAAGCTCACGTAGTAGAAAATAATACGAGTGAGTTGTGTCGACTTTGTATGTTTATTATAAGTTTGGTGACAATTTTATTATACACCATTAATTACATCACAAAATATACTTTAGTTACGAATACTGCTATTTTTTATAAATATCAAATTAGGTATAATAAATCTATGAACAAACCGTTTTTTTTTTGACTGTTTTTTTTTATCTAACATTTATTATGAAAACGTCTTAAAAGCATCCCTGGACTTTTCAACCGCTCGCGTAGTTCTTACTTAGGTACGGTACAGCGACGAACGAAACTAAGTGGAACTTTTCCCAGGTAGCCGTATATAAAAAGAATTTTTAAAAGATACTTCACATTGCAACTTAGCAAACAACGCTTTGAACTTTTGAAAGGACGTGCGCGGATACCAAGCTGCTCGCTGAAGAATACAAAGTTATAGGTAAACTACTTATACATTTTAAATGGAGTGGCAGAAACACAATGTTTACCTGTAAAATAGCTACAAAGATCATAGGTAACGAATTAGTCCGTAAACGATATATGTATTATCAATATAGTTTTATATCCGTATTCTAAAAATAATCGAACGTACGTAATACTTGCATAATCTGTACGAACGGATATATTTATGGAATTTTAAAGAGAGCGTTTACTTTGCCAAATCTTCAAGGCACGAAAACGGAACAAGGTTCCCGACCTTGAAAGTGCGTGCAGACTACTTTCAGCAACTCTTTAAAAAAATTAAATATCGAATCATCCCTTCATGCATGGGATTGAAATGAGAAACGACATGTAGTACAGAAATACGAATCTTCCGACGCTACGACCTCAAATATTATGTTTATGGGGGGTGTGAAGTATCGGACAGGGTTTGATTGTTACTCCGGGCTTCGTCCAATGTGTGGAACAAAATTATAAAGTACATAAAACCAGGACCTGTCGTTTCATAAACTACGGTCGTAGCAGACACTACACTACAGAACTGAAGATAAGGGCGTAACAAATAGCCCTGGGGTTATGATGATGTCTATAAATAATATAGAGCAAATACCCTAGTAAGTTTTCTCACATAAACGTGGATATTTAGTGGCAAATGTAAATTCTTAGTTGGTAGACAAACATCCCGCTCGCTTCGCTTCGACGCGCGTTCTGATAACCGTGCATATCGTAAAACTTTATTTACCACCTCTATTCCAATTTGTCTTAGCGAAACTTTGCAACGCAGATATGATGAAAACTCACTGTTCTTGCGCTCTGGGAAACTTTAATTCACAGTCTGTATGCATACGCGGCGTGCCACACCGCGTCGAACATAACTCGATGTATGAGAATTTATACATTTTAAATATCGATTTGCGTTGCACTAACTTCGCATACATTTTTTTGGACTTTGTGGTCGTTGTTGGTGGTTGTGCTTAAGGAAAGCAGTGATTTTGGCCAAAATTAATAAAGTGTGATTCGTATTTTTAGTATAAAATTAAGAATTTCAGGAAAACTTGTCTAACAATAGCTAAGTCTAGTGAAAACTCGGGGCAGTATGCCACTCGTATGTCATAATGTGTATGTTAACTGTTGAAATACGTGGTGTTATAATGAACATCCAGGCCATTCCTTTATCTGTATAAAATATAATTAGTCTTTTTCTAGCACTCACTTAAAAAAAAACAGACGTTACAACAGCAAGTCTATATGTTATGTTTTATTCCCCAACTAAACAATTTGAAAAGAAACTAAGAAGTGCCCTCGATAAAGAGCATTATTAAAATTTATTTACTTTAGCAACAGTATATAAGAAGCGTAGGTAAAATTCCGGATACAATATTTTTATTTGCATTAAATTATTGTAATAATACAAAAGTGGTATCGCGCCCGTTGAGCCATCTCCCATAGTCCCAGAGTAATTACACGGCGGGCTCACAAAGGCCACGAGGCCTCGCAGCCCGTGAGGCGAGGCGGAGCGCCGAAGCTAGATCTCGCCGTTAATGCATTGCTTTCACACGTTTACCGATGCAATTGAATACTAATACGATGCCATTTTAAGGTTCAAATTGTCCTTGTTGTGCAAATCTAAATAAAAATTGTTGCAGTTTTAGGCAACTACGCTGACTAAACGATCCTTCATGCGTTATACTCGTATATGTACTACGAACAATCGTTTACCAATATGTAATTATCTTTAACTAACGACCGGGTGCCCGGGTGGCATACTATATACATATAATATTATACTAATCTTCCCCTTGAACTCCTCTATCTACGAGTAATCTATCAAAATCCATAGCGTAGTATAAAAGACTAGCTGTGCTCGCGACTTCGTCCGCGTGGAATAGTTATTTTTTCCCCTTTTTTTACATTTTCCCTTATTTCTTCGCTCCTAATAGTTGCAGCGTGATGTTATATAGCCTAAAGCCTTCCTCGATAAATGGTCTATTCAACACAAAAAGAATTTTTCAATTCGGACCAGTAGTTCCTGAGATTAGCGCGTTCAAACAAACAAACTCTTCAGCTTTATAATATTAGTTAAGATGTAAGCATACATAGGGACAGAAAAAACAAAAGCTACTGTGTTTTATACTATGTAGTGATAAACGGTATTTACAGCAAAAGAAGAAATTCACGCGGGCAAAGGCGACAGCGGGCAAGACAAATGCCTACATAACGAATAAATAAAACGTACGGTATAATGCTCTACCGGTAAAACTAGCTACCACTTATATCACACAATGTTAGTTGCATTATAAACATTGCTACTAGCTTAATACTATTGATAAATTCATAAGTGATAAATATACACAAGTTCAGGAACGACTCTATAGTCGTCTATACCTAGTTTTCGTAATCCATCTTGTTATTAAAATGCTTCCACACAATATTATCTAATACTAAAACAGCGGGAGAAAATACACAACGTCACACAAAATTGTTTTAAACGTAATATAGTGAATATTATGAAAACGGGCCCGGAAACAGCAACGAAAAACGAAAGTAGCTATAAAACTTAAGTATAATTGAACGGCAAACAGTTGGGAGATTTCAAGAGCTATAATGAGTGTAGACAGAAGTGTGGGAGCATGTAAGGATCACAGTTTAGGAAATAACAGTGGGTAATAGGCTAATCGAATGTCGGAAAAAGAAAATACCTTAAACGATTTTTGGAAATTGTTAGTCCAACAGTTATTCATGTTAAGATTTTTTTTTTAATATTAGTCGGTTTTTTACCTATCAACAAATCAAAGGTATTTTTTTTAATCATTCACCCGAGTCACCACATCTCGTATGCGCTACAATAGTGTACATGTGAACATGTCTGTTTGTATTGGCCTGGGTGTTTACTATGTACAACTATGTATTATATGTACATATTTATTCATAAAAAAAATAGTATCTAAGTAAGTTTATCAGTTGTCTAGTACCTCTTATTTTGGGGCTATATGCCCAGCGTGGCATGTCTTGGGTTATTTTTCGAGTAAAAAACAATACATTTCTCTGACTACTACCAGAGAATCACATGGTCAAACTTGATATTTTTTATATAATACCGCTTTTATATACAAGCTGACCCGGTGGATTCTTTGTATCGCCCAGTATTCATTCCTCAACCTGTACCCGTTCCATTCCCCGTTCCAATTCACGTCCTAATTTTCATAATATTTTCTTTCAAAAGGACCTCCTCTTAACAATAACAAACACATATTCAACATCATGCAGTCCACTACTGGACATAGGCCTCTCCAATTGTTACCCGCTTTGATCGACCTTGGGCCACTCGCATCTAGGACTTGCCAGCTATCTTGCGCAAAACGTCACATCATGTCACTTGCACAAATCATAAAAAAGTATTATAGAAATGTATGTCCTAAAATTATTTCTTGTATAGACCTCACTGTTTTAATATTGTGTTGTATGCGGGGCTAGAGAAGAGTGCGCCCGCCGCCCGCGCCGCCTGCCCTAATGAAGCCGTAAGCGCGCGTGGATGGGCCGCCCCAGCGCGCAGCCACAGCTGCCGGCGTGCTGTTGTCATCATCACTATAAACATCATATTGTTAACTCCTATTTAATTTTATTTGCAGCAGTAGATGAAGAATTTATTAAGTTATTTTTTAAAGTTATCGATAAACAATTTAACATAGGTACATTAACATCCAGAGCAATAGCTGTTGCATTCTTGAAAGATTGTTTTCTAAGTATTAAACGTTTGAATTAAGAAATAAACTTCTTCATGTTACTATTATTTAATCTTTATTGCACAAGGAAAGTACAAATGGCGGACTTAATGCCGTGTGGCATTCTCTACCAGTCAACCATTGGGCGAGCCAGAAAACTATAATGTGGTGCGGTAATAGACATTCTAACAACTGCTAGAAATATAAACACAAATATACAAGTAATGCACATACATACATTATACCAGCGGTTCTCGACGCTTAGATATTGAGAAATTTAAAGTATTGCAAGCTAATATTAGGCCCGTCTTAGTAGCGCAAAAGATACAGGAAGGAATGTCAGTTGTTAAAAAGAAAAACACGAGTACAAGGTCTATATTACGTGTACCCTGTTTGGATCGCCAAGAAATTACGTACGTGTCCATGTAATTTCATGACGTTAAGTTAAATGTATCCTCGACCATCCGGACCTGACTAACCTGTAGATTTATAGAGTTTACCGGCGCCCGGATGTGTACCACTTAAACCTGGAGAAGTGGTAGTGGCTCTGTTTAACATTCACCTCAACCCTAGCAATAAATGTGTCACCATTTATTAATCATTTAATTTTACTTCGTCGAGAGTTTACCTCTTTCGATATATGCAATCTATACTTATAAAAAATCTGTAGAGAAGTCAATTCTGTACATGAAATATATTTTCATCTATACTTATAATAAATCTGTAGAGAAGTCAATTCTGTACATGAAGTATATTTTCAAAATAACTATCGGAGGGTGATTAGTGATCGATACTGATGCCAAAAATGCAATCAGTAAAAATTTTGTCTGTCTGTCTGTATGTTCGTTATAGAAACAAAAACTACTGAACGGATTTTAACGAAACTTGGTACAATTACTCTTCATACTCCTGGGCAGGTCATAGTATACTTTTAATCACGCTAAAACCAATAGGAGCAAAGCAGTGAAGGGAAGTGTGGGGAAAACGGGAGAAATTTTAATCTGTATGTTTGAACGCGCATCACGTGAAAACTACTGCATGGATTTGAATGCGGTTTTCACCAATGTATTGCTAGAGGTCTAACATAAAATTTAAGCACCATTTTATGGAAGTCCCTTATTTTTTAACCCGATATCCACGCGGGCGACGCCGCCGGCACAGCTAGTGTATAAATATGTTAATATAAAAGAATATAGAAAACTAAGATGAATCCAGGTAATACGTCGTCGTATAAATAATTAAAAACATTTTAACTCTTCATCTTGATAATGTTATTCTACGAGTAGATCTACTCCCTTCGTAATCCTACATCTGTAATCCCATTAATGAATCCGATGAGAGCAAGCAAATAATGAAAAAAAAAATGGTAAAAATAGAAGGTTGGTTTAACGGCGCAACAGGGAATTACCAAAAAGCAGATTCAGATCACGGGGCTACGTTAACCGGCGCAAGTTCGATATTCGGGTGATGGCCCCTGCGCCGCGGCGGCGCTTCGCCGGCCGCACTCCGTAGTTATAATCTAATATTCGCAATTTACGAGGATCGCAGTAAGGCCCCGCTGGGAGCCATAGCACTGTCATCGCGCCAGCGTACCTGCCGGCTGCACTTACCCTACCGTTAACTCTATCGTTGTAGCTTTTTACGAGGGTAATGTTACGTACCTTGGAGAACAAATTTGCCTTGTATTCGTATATAGATTAGCTACAAGTTACCAAGATAAAATGCTACCACTTACAAGTCCACTGAAAATCATTGTTAAACTTACAATATTTACATCAAACCAATTAGAGCATTCCATCTTTATACTAACGAGGACAATGTTTTGTAAAATAATGCTTAGTCCTTTAGCATCCTCTAAATATATCACACCACTAAGGATAACACGAAGGAAATTTCCAGAAACCTTTTATTATACTCGTATAAGTAACAGAAAATCCGTAAGAATTTTTGCGCTGGCTTTTTACGATTTAATAAGCACCTTAAAGGAAGTTTCGAGAGAATATACGAGGACAAGATAAATGATGTTAGGGAAGGGAACTATTACCGAAAGTACCGACGGGCTATTGTATGTGACGCTACGATTCAATACGAGAGCTCCGGTCCAAAGTCTTCGCCGGATCTTCTCACACTTAGGTAAATCTCCAATATCCGCTGCGACGGCTTTGAAAAGGTGTGCCTACACATGAATACCATTTCACCCATGCAATGATAGTACTAAAGGAACAACTTGTCTGTTACGTTACACAGCAAAATGGGGTGTAATTTATAATAACAACAATATTATCAAGTTTATTGGATTTATTTTATGCAAAAATTTAAAAGAACTATATACATACCTACAACAAAGTACCATCCACATATCAATGAATGAGATAAGGACTGTAACTATACCTTTATAATATCACGAGTACAAATATTCAGCACATTTGGTACACCGGCGAAAAACAAGAGTGACGTAATTTGCATTTTCTGTACGCAGAATCAGATGCGATGCTCAGCGCCACATGTTTCCGAGCTCATTCTGTAAACTTGAACTTTTTCAATACTTTTTCCATTATCTTATTTTAGTTATGCGTAGTACATTTTGAATGTAGTTTTCTAATGTAGATAATTTTAAATGTTTCTATTGGAAGTTCAGTGTAAATTGGTTAATTTGAACCTCCAGCATGTGACAGACGCTTATCGGAGATAATATTATTTCGTCTCATGATTATTCTAATAAACGATGTCAATAAAATAAATCTATGGTAAAAACTTAAGTTGAATAGGCACGTAGCATAAAAATATGTTCCTAAATGTACAGTTCACCTGTTAAATGTTATGTGTGTGTTCCGTTGTGTAACTTTTCATCTGAATTGTTTCTATGAATGAAACAATTCAGATGAAAAGAAATAAGAGAAGATTCATGTACCACTTCAGAGTAAACTAAAGTAAATGTAAATACAATAGCGAAATACAATAGAGGACGGACGGCGACATATTTACTCAAATTTGAATCCGGGACGTGAGGAGTCAGCAGTCTATTACGTGACCGTTAATAGCATTCAGGCGGGGACCGGGCGCGGGCGGCTCGCAGCTCGCAGACTAGCTCCTCGGCCCGAATCGTTACGCCGAGCCCGGGGCGGGGAAAGATCTATAAATTACTGGAACGACAACTCGTTCCGCGCCAGATAAAGCTACGCCGCAAAACAATGCTCCGGACGAATGCCTTAGTCGTTAGCAGACAGAATCGTACATCTTTATGAACTGTTTACTCGACAGATTCTCAATTGTCTCTAGCTATCGTCCCAACTGTTCAGTTGTTGTACACGTTTTCTGCAAAATTAAACTAGTACTTCTCTGACAAGACAACCCATTACTAGTTCTGGACTCATAAGCCAAACTAAGTTTCGAATCCTAAGCTGGTTTCATTACCTTGAGTCCATAGAGGGTAAATACTTTTCTGTAACTTACGACTATCCCCAATTTCGTTTCAGAATTCACGTTCAAAGGCGAACGTTTCTGAACTTCCAATAATTTAATAAAGAAAGTTTGGGAAGCGTGCGTGGCTGGCACGCTCGCCGCAAAAAGCCGAAAACTTTGATTCAATTAAAACAGAAAGTTGGTAGAAGAAGTTACAGGCGCCACCGAAAGTGTTCGATGCGGTAAGGCGCAAGACGGTTTGATGCGCATCGCAGCATGGAAATGGAACTGCGCCTTGTTGTACTACCTACGAGTAAGTTATGATTATGGCGCAACATCTCTAACCAAATAAATAAAAATGTTAAAAACTTTGTGTCACATACCAAAATACATCTGTACCTACTGATTACCATGCATGTGGGAATCAACGTGCCCTTTATGTAGGTTTTATCAACTTTTAACGGAATTTTAACAGGCAGGAAGGCTTATTTAACGCACCTTTTAATGTCACTGGACAGATTTTATGAGCAAAAAAAGGTGTCGGGTCCGATGGGACACGGGCGCGTAGCCTGCGAAAGTCGCTGGTGGGGAATAAGGGTGACGAGCATTGTTATGCAAATTGAGGTCGTTATTTCGCTACGAGTGAGGAAAGAGCGCGAGAGCGAACGCCCTGCCGGTGCCCTGGCTGCGCCCCGCGAGCTCCCCGCCCGCGCACCGCAACGAGGAAGACGCTTTGCATAATTGGTAATACAAGTAGATTCGCGGAGCGGATAGAGCTCTGCGCTCCAGCTTTATTGTAACTACCGTCAGTGTTAAGTAGTATTAACTTAACGTATACTTGAGATGTTATCCAAACTTCTTACCTAATCTTGAAACTATTTCATTTATTACTAGCGAAGTTAGTTTAGGGAATAATAAATAGTTACTAATAGGTACATAATATGAATAAAAAATTCATGAAATTGAAAAGTTTAATTTATACTGGTATCATAAAGGGAAAAGGTTTGACTGTTTGTTTGCATAGAATGGTGCTCCAAAACTACTGAATCGAATTAAAAAAAAAAAAACAATGTTTTAATAATTCAGGTATCCTTACTAAATTTCCAATAATATGTAATCCAGGGTGTAAAAACTTAATAAAGCTCCTTACGATGTAAATATCTATACTTATAATAAATTTGTAGAGAGGTCAATTCTGTACATTGAATATATTTTCAAAATAACTATCAGGGGGTGATTAGTGATCGATACTGATGCCATAAATGCAATCAGTAAAATTTTTGTCTGTATGTTCGTTATAGAAAAAAAAACTACTGGACGGATTTTAACGAAACTTGGTACGATTATTCTTTATACTCCTGGGCAGGTTATAGTGTACTTTTCATCACGCTACAATCAATAGGAGCAGAGCAGTGACAGGAAGAGTTGAGGAAACGGGTGAAATTTTTATCTTTATGTTTGATCGTGCATCACGCTAAAACTACTGCATGGAATTTAATGCGGTTTTCACCTATGTATTGCTAGAGGTCTAACTTAAAATTTAGGTACCATTTTATTCAAGTCCGTTATTTTTGTAACCCGATATCCACGCCTGCGACGCCGCCGACACAGCTAGTGTATCTTATGTGCGCTGCAAGAACTACTTATGATAGTACTAAATAAATAAAATAATGTACTACGACTTTGCAGAAAACATGATACCTACTCGTGAACTTGAATATATATATTATTATCTATCATGTTGTTAAAAAATGTCGCGGCAGCATATGTTTAACTACTGTAGTTAGGTCGAAAAGTCGGCTAAAGATTTTTGAAATGTCAGTTTCTCACTCGGTGGTTGGGTTTACCCGCCTGACTCGGTGTATAACCAGAGCTATCTTTAGATCAACCGACAAATTAATTGACTGGGAACGAGATCAAGTTATGAGAGCGGGTACAGAACCGAGATTGGGAAAATAGTCGAAACTGGGACTGGGAACGGAACCGGGAACGGAAAAGGAATTTAATTTGGGAAACAGATCAGACCTAAATATGAATTCTATGGCGGTTCGAAGTTTGCCGAGTCAACAGTACGAGTATACTAAGAGAAACGCGTATTATAATGTCAATTCGTATAAGATACAAAACCACAAGACTGAAAGTTTCGAATTTTGCAGCCAGTTTTGCAGTCGTAGTTTTTCATTTGCCCCAAATTAGCGGCTGGCTATTTACGCAGACATGTAAAGTTATTTATGATGCCAGGAACTTCGTTACGACTTTCGGGGAAATGGATGTTTGTAGGGCTCCGACTGCTGGTCCTGCTACGATAGATGAACCCATCTCCAATACATCTATCTGTGTCACAGAAAAGCCATGAAATCAGTTTCTTAATTAAAGACAATAAGGGATAACGGACTCTATAGTTACAAGTTCAACTTCACAGTTACGATAAAATAATCCTTAGATCTAATCTAAATCTGTTTTTGTGAGAGAGACAGACATTTATGTATTTGTCTTTTATCAAAAATGGTCGCTTCATCCTTTGACTGCCGAGAAATGAGACACAATAGAACATCTATTGTTGTCGTCGAGCGTTCCAGAGGTTAAACCATTTCAGCCAATTTTCATTGATTTTATTTGCTCATACCTATCTAATGACTAATTAAGACACGCGATAGCGTGTCTATTTTAGGATAAGGTTTCATGCATCTTCCCAATAATAATATAACGCGACAGTACTAACGTACATTTCTTGAAATAAAAGTTGCCCTATAAAACTTTGACCCAGTAAAATTAGAGTATTGCCAAATCTGCCATTGCCAATTCTCATCAAAGTTTATAAAGACCAGTAAATTAAAATACATAACAAACTATATAAAGGCCTAATGTCGATAGTAAAGATAGTTAACGTGCACTTTAACACTATGACTCAAGAAACAGTATGTTTTAATATCACCAAAGTCTATAATTAGAGACTTGAAATCTATATTAATTTCTTTAACAATCATTAACTATTATTTATTTTTCGGTAGATTCGTTTTCAAAGTTGAACTGTTGATAATTTAACAGATTTTAATTTAAGAATTTCACATCGATCTACCGAAAAATAATAGTTAAAATGTAAGCATTATGTTACAGTTCACAATCTTTCGTCAGTTTACAATCTGGCGAGATATAATCAAAAGTCATTTACAATTTTACGGGGACATAACCATACGTATTATTACGTATACATCATGTCTATATCTGACATTAAATCTACATACATATAAAAAAGAATAAGAACTCATAATCATCACCATGGCAAGCCACGCCTCACTATTTTTCCTCTGATGAGCTATTCACGTAAAGCTACAAATTAGCCTAAACGCCTTAAGGAGCCATTTTTCAGGGGTAATCGGCGGAATTTTCCGTGTTCCGTTAGAATTACTAAAGTTATACCCATCATATTCATATTTTCAGCCGAATTATCCAATATAATAAGTTTAAAAGAGTAAGAGACGACTTTTAAAAGGAAAAGTTGCGCGAAAGCACGTAATGGCTCATCCCGCTCACGATTCCACTGCCCGAGGCGGAACAAGCGGACCGGCAGCGTCAAATAAGTTTCTAATTGCTTATATTACCAAGTTATATTCGCTCTTGAAAGTAATTAAGTCAAGAAGTGGAAACCACATTCACGTATTTGAGCAGACCAATCTGATTTTTCCTTGTAACGGACTTGGAAGAGTATTTTATATAGAAAAGCGAATTAAATCCGCAGTGTGTATGTGGCAGCAAAAGCACTTTGATATAACTCAACCGCAAAGGTTAGGTACCTTGAAAACCCATTGAAGCGAAGTGGTGAAATGCATCCGCGTGGAAAAGTCATGAAAAATGCCCTCTCTCCTTTTACGGTGTAGCCTCTCGAAGAGGTGACAAAACGCCGGCGCGGGGTCTGGCGGCTTGATAAAAGAGTTGTGCTTTCCATCTAAGTATGCCTAATGTAGGACCTGAACCTTTGAGCTTCTCATTTTCACAGGCAATATTTAGTATACGAAACACGCATTTCAATATTGCCATAATAAAACCTTATTTTCTCATGTTAGATGGATAAGTAAACTATGATAAATAATACAAAGATGTTAATAGTAACAAATAACTAGGAATCATTAATTGCAACACATTCACATGATATTGTATATTGCCCCGTTATCACAACACAACACTACATAAATTTCGTCAGAAACGATATTTTGATGTATTTTTTGATGGAGGACCATCAACTTTCCTTTTATATTTTAGTAATCAAGTATTACTCGTAGTAGATCGAAATCCCAGATAGCTATTTTATCAGTAATTATAACCATATTGTACATGTACTCGTACATGTAACCGCTAACAAATGACGCAACGCATTCTTAGGGATCTATAACAGACCGCATAGACATTCGCTAGAGTATAAAAAGAGAAATATAATGTTGAAGTGGGCAGACGCTTAAATTCTGGAGATATGAAGGAAATGTGTATGCCATTCTTGCTTTCAAGTTGGCAATAACGGTGTGGATATGGAGCGTGCTCGTGGCGTTGCCGTGGCAGTAAATTAAGCACCCACCGCGGGGGACGCGGAGTTTTGCGGTTGTTATCTTAAACCGGTATCATTCACTACAAAGCCGTTAATAATATGTATGTACACGTAGCATAAAATACCTTTATATAAAAAAGCTTGCGTTTTTACCGTAATTTGGTCATCTAGTTTTATATACATACCATAATAACGGTTGTAGCTAATATACTTCGAATTTTTGTATTACGAGTGTAAATCTATTAATAAATTAGCGAATGTCATATGAAAGTTGCCTAAATTGTATCACAAGATGTCTGTAATATCTTATCCATAAATGTTTGTATTTTGTGCATTAAAGAATCTCTCTACCTAAATAGTGCAGTCAATGAAGCATTATAGGTCCGAATTTTTTTACTGTGAACCGAATTGCATACAATTTTGGGATTAGGTTCATCTTACCATTAACTTCAAAAGTGAAAATGATTTGAACTCCGCCACCACCATGGGGGTGGTTGCCACCCCTTCTCGGGGGTCAATGGTTGTTTTTTCAAAATAACCTCGGATATCGATTGAAGATCTAATTTTAAGCAAAAAAGTTTCTATAAAGTTTCTCGAAAAATCTAATACTTTTCAAGTTATTGGCAATTGAAAATTCGCAAATTTTTCACGATTTTCATCAGTTTTTTTCAAATATCTCCAAAAATATACGTTTTATCGAAAATTTTATAAGGAACGAAACTGTAGCAGGTAAAAAAATGAACAATTTGGTTTTTTACAAAGTATTCTAAGTGCAATATTAAGCTAGATATTAAAGATCAAAGCCGTTTTTTATTTTATCTGAAATTTCATCGATGTAGTCAATGCTATCTAGCAGCGAGCAAATGCATTTTATGCTTTCTAATCGAAAAGGGTTTTGTAGTGCTTGAAATAAGCTTTAAAATGAGCTTTATCAAAAGTCTTTTGCACGTAAAATAAGTGAGCTATATTGCAAATAAGCGGAGCATCGAATGTTTTTTCTTTTCAATCAATGGGTTTAAATAAGTGCCATTTCCACCAAAACTAAAATTAATCATATTCCGCCTAGAATTAACTTTATTATGAAGAGTTTTATAGATTGTATTAGTTTGGCTGCTTTAGGACACATAGTTTTCAAAAAAGTCACGATTGAAAAAAAATCGAGAATTACAAATTTTTAAAAATCCCACCCCTTTTTCATAATATCTCAAAAATGACGACAGATACGTATAAAAGTGTAGGGATAAAAAATTTAGGTATTTTTCTGACAAACAATTTGGTTTTTTTGTTTTTTCTATCAAATAAAAATTGACGGAGATATGATTGTTTAAAGAGCGCGTGGCAGCGCAATCACAGCCTCCCTTAATCGTGACTTTTTTGAAAACTATGTGTCCTAAAGCAGCCAAACTAATACAATCTATAAAACTCTTCATAATAAAGTTAATTCTAGGCGGAATATGATTAATTTTAGTTTTGGTGGAAATGGCACTTATTTAAACCCATTGATTGAAAAGAAAAAACATTCGATGCTCCGCTTATTTGCAATATAGCTCACTTATATTACGTGCAAAAGACTTTTGATAAAGCTCATTTTAAAGCTTATTTCAAGCACTACAAAACCCTTTTCGATTAGAAAGCATAAAATGCATTTGCTCGCTGCTAGATGGCATTGACTACATCGATGAAATTTCAGATAAAATAAAAAACGGCTTTGATCTTTAATATCTAGCTTAATATTGCACTTAGAATACTTTGTAAAAAACCAAGTTGTTCATTTTTTTACCTGCTACAGTTTCGTTCCTTATAAAATTTTCGATAAAACGTATATTTTTGGAGATATTTGAAAAAAACTGATGAAAATCGTGAAAAATTTGCGAATTTTCAATTGCCAATAACTTGAAAAGTATTAGATTTTTCGAGAAACTTTATAGAAACTTTTTTGCTTAAAATTAGATCTTCAATCGATATCCGAGGTTATTTTGAAAAAACAACCATTGACCCCCGAGAAGGGGTGGCAACCACCCCCATGGTGGTGGCGGAGTTCAAATCATTTTCACTTTTGAAGTTAATGGTAAGATGAGCCTAATTCCAAAATTTTATGCAAATCGGATCACAGTAAAAAAATTCGGAGGTTAGCCCGTATTTTTCGCTTCATTGACTGCACTAAAAGTCTAAACCATTTTCTTATTTGTAACATGAAAATTGTTAAGAACATCATTCTTTACAAAATATAAACGTTTTGGGTTAACCATAGATTACACCCCAAAAGAATTTCTCAAAGGAAAATAAAGAAGCCCAACTTAAATTTAGTATATCGGCCTGCGAGTGTTTACGAGCCAGGCCCCTGAAATAAACAAACCGACAGTAAAGCACAAAGGCCAAAGCTCTCGGGAGTAGGCACCTATTCACTATTTCATCACGGCTGACTAGGAAATTACAATCTTCTAATACGAGAACACTTTCTGAAACTTCAAATATTTGCGCACTTGTCGTTAATTGTGAAATGTTTTCATAGTCGTGTACCTTAACGGATAATAAGATTTAATCCATAGCGTGTTATTTTGTCATCTAAACCACTCATGGGTTTCGTTTACAGTTTAGGAGTTTTAATGAAACATAACAGCACCCAAAGGATATAAACACAAAATTTATATAACAATGTAGTGTCCTATGTTCTGTGAAAACCGAGGTGGGTAAAACAAGTAGTTATAAAGGGTAGAAATGGACACAATAGGGTGTGAGTTTGTGGCAAGGGGCGGCTGTAGCGGCCGGCACCAGCTTTCAGTGAGAATTGCTACGAAAAGGCGAAGTTACGTGCGCTACGAAACACACGTAGAAACGAGGTCACTTCTCCGTTCTCTCAAGTACACTTTACAATGTAATATGGAGATAGATATTCGCTAATATCGATTTCTATCATTTGATAATAGGATTTTACACAACATTCTTCCATACACATAAATTACTTCACGGATAATAATATGAGGAGTTCCAGATTAATCGCAACATACGAAGATGAAGATCGACTTACGCATAAGTACCTATTATTATACATATACTATCTGAGCAAAAGTTTAATCTGAAATAGTAAATTCGCCATTCGTAATATTCATAAAATATGACTGAATATCATATTTTAATCAGTCATTCAGACAGTATAGCGTAGGTAAATACTATACGTTATGCCAAAGCCAAAATGCAAAACACAATTGCATGATTCTTGAAATATGTCTTGAAACGATTTTATCATTCTTTCGCTTTTATCGCTTTTTTCATTCTTATAGATATAATAACTACTTGATTTGTACAGGAGCAGACTCGGCCCGAGAAATAGCGATGCGGTCACATGAGCACCCGGGCGGGCGGGCAGCGGTAGGTGCCGGGGGCGGGGGACACAAATTAAAACATTAACAATAGGTAATCCCCGCGTGGCTAACGAGCGGCTACGGCCATTATCACCCGCCTATGACATTGGATTATTTTATTGTTATTATCATAGTGTTTCCACCCTGTACCACCCATGTAATTACTAGCGGAATAATTTCATTTTCTTGTGCGGTACGCGTTGCGCGTTATATACCACAATTTACGTTGGAGTTTTGCGGGATATTACGTGAATTGTATGTTATATTGTAATAGTGGCGTGCATAAAAGGCAGGAAAGAAACACTATTTATATCAGACAATCAGATTCCCCAACTTTCCCTTCACATACATAAAGGAAAAGTGCCCTATAAAGGAAAAATGTGTTCAGTAATACGCGTTAGTAGCATATATGTATCTGACAGCTCTAAAAAGAACTTGTCGCCCAACTTTCAAGAATATTCAAGAGAGAAAATATTCGTTCTAAACTTCGTGTGCAACCTTATCAGCCAACTAGGAGGAAGCCCTCGATACACAAAACAAGTTTTGCGAAACTTGTACAACGCCAGCTGTTTGAAGGAGTTCCCACAATAATCATTTACATAAGCAATAACAGCGTGAAACTTTCTTAAACTTACAAATACTAATCAAACAAGAATGAAAGAAAACTTGAGAGAAAGATGGTAGTTATATTCATAAAAACGGTGAGGAGCCGGCGCTAATGAGAGAGCATAAAGCGTGACGTCGTAAAGGCGGCGCATTAAGCGGCTGCTGCCAGAAGCTGCCCGTAATCTATTCGTAGCTATTTTAATTAGCATCGTAGAAATAATAAACCGGGGGTGAACTTTTTGTGACATCTCGGGCTATATTTCCCGAGGCGTGGAGTCGCATCGCACGACCGCGCCATTGCCGAAGACCTCGACGATTGGGAATACTTAAAACAACTTCATGCTCGGTCAACTTCACATTATACGAGCTCAATTCTAATGGAAAACATAAACGTTGGCAGACATCCCGGATGATAATAACAGCTACTGTTATTCAAATAGACATGTCCGCGCATAGAACAGCATGATAGGTATAAGCGAGAAATGTATATAGAAAAGCTATATATAACCATTTGATTATATATAGCTCTTTACTTTTAGGTAACTTCTTAGGATACCGGGAAGCCTACGCCATACTAAGAGTTGATCTTTAATTATGTCCGCACAAAAAGTAAGTACAAGCATAGAGAACAACTTAACAAGCGATCGTATACTACAAGCAAAAGTAAATGTCAGTATTAACGTTCATTACTCCGGGCCGGATGATAAAAATATTTTATTATTATAAATTAGATTTATTATAGGTAAAGTACCTGGCTCACAAGCACAGGGGTGCCGTGTCTTTGAATCAAACTCTGGACACACATCCATATAACGAATATTATTGTGTGTGATCTCTGCTTCACCCATATGGATATCGGTTTATCATAGGGAGCCAAGATGGCACCCATCGCGTAGTATAAATAAATACATAAACGCGCCAGATAATTCACACCAAGCACATGGTCTCATTCTAAGATTATCCCTTGTATAAGTGCCAGATGATGACTGGGAACTCCCTGAACACCTAGGATCCAGATTTTTTAAAAAGACAATCCACGCTGGGCCACACATCTAGGCCCAAACTAAGCCGAAGCTTTGTACTATGGGTACTGAACACCTGATAAACTTTAAGATATCTTCAGATTTACCACGCTTACAATTATTTAAAAGGTTATTTTTGCCAAACAAGATATTATAATTAGTAATAGCATACAGATTAGGTATACAGACGCTCCAGATGTCCGATTAAACGAATTCATACTTTGTTTTTTTTTTAGAATCATTAATGTAAAAGCCAATGCAATGACTTCAGTCTTCATACTTATCATCAAAAACAAGCAAAATTGAATAATAATTTATTTCTACAACACTTGAAATTGGATTCAACATGTTGCAAAAGAAAAAGCAACTTAAACATCGATCGTTAGGTAGATACAAAAGGAACAACCCGACGCAGCACACAAGAGAAACAAGAGGTTGCACATTACAGCGGAGCGTATCTCTGTAAAGTAAATCTAGCCGGGCACGAGGTTCCGTAGATAGCCCCACAATCGCTTCCCAGTGGCTCTTGTTTCACGCACCGTCTGCGACTGTAGCGTTACAATAATACTATCTATCCTCTAGCCACATTTTATGGCACCACAGTTTATTTTCTTTTTTGCAGCTTCTACGCTTTATTTACATACTCACACAAACTCATGCGTATTTAAATAACTATATATGATAGTTACTGTTCTCTCTACTGGTACAATCTTGGTACATATTTTTAAGTTCAAGACTAAACTTAAGCAAAGTAGTACATAGGTACGTCAAAAACAAATTTAAACATCTCGCTCAACGTAAACGTATTTCACATTAAAATTTATTTCTAAAACAGAAGTTTATTTCTTCGTAACATATTTAATTTAGAAAGAACTCTGAGCAGAATTCTACTTATGATTCTTTCATATAAAAAGCCCTTTGTTTTCACTGTCTTTGATAGGTGTTTCCGATCGAAGGGACAGCCTGTAACGCCTGATATTAAAAAAGTTTTTCTATAAGAGCGCGAGCGAGGATTCCATTGCAATTAAGCGCAATCTTAAATAAAATTCCAATGAACAACTTCGATAAATGGTGCCTTTAACTTTTGTGTACGAGACAAGGTGTAACCTATGTACGTAACATTCTCAACACTAAAGATAACTCTACAATATAATGAATTGGCCGCTTGATGATCCAAATCTACAATATTATAAATAAATTAACTATATTTAAGAATTACTTTTTCCTCGTTGTGATTCTAATCACGAGGCTCGTTAGGCTCTTGCGTGTATCCTCAAAGATAAAGATATTTATTTCACAACAAACATTCCTTTAGTAGAGCACAGTGAGTAGCTAAACTTTTTAAACTACTGAGGAAAATGTTCTCGTAGCATCTATGTAAACAAAGTAACGTCTTATTCTCCCCGTTTTACAAGCACATGCCCAATACAATGTTAGTGATAATGTATCTCGCCAGTTTACGAAAGCCGAAGTACGGAGGCAGAATAAGTATCCAATATAAATAGAGACAAGGAGACATTTGTCCGGCAAAATGTCGCTAGCCAGGTCAGGTGGCACACGTTGAAAGCGCTGAAAGCGTTCATAAATTTGAGCAAAGCGACGCTGCGCGGGACGCAGGTGGCGCCATCTAAGGAACCTCTGCGAGAAAGCCTATTACTACTACTAAGAAACGTGATATGTACTAACATAATTTTACGGCTCATGTTTTTGCTACCTTACACCGATGTTATGCTCGGCTGTTATCGTGGAGCGGAAATTCAATATAATCCACACGAGAAAGAAAAATATTTACCTTATTAAGTAACTACCACGCGATCAAAGTTGGGACAGCGTGTGTGCGGGTGCAGATAGAGACACTGCTAACGAAGTAAACAATCGACGTAGACAATTCGCGTCCGACCCGGCGACCGGGCGACAGGGAAGCGCCAAGACAAAGGGCTGATGAATCTGATTATTTTGTTTCACCGTTTCCACCCCGCATGAAATCTAAACAAACCCCACGAACCATAGTTCCGACTCCTTGAATTACAACAGAGAGGTAGTGTTCCACTGCATTAAGAGTAGTGGATTACTCCATTACAATAATAATCCGCCTTAGTAATAATAACACCAACACTTGCGATTGTTATCATCCTGCCTCATGACAATAAACAGAGCGTGGGAGTTGTATTAAATGGCACAATTTCGCTAAATAACATTTGTGACAAATAGTAAAGCGTACCTATGATGTACAATATTTCAACATGTACTTTAGGTATAAGTTCACAGTCCAAAAATAAAGTCTTCATGTACATTCTGTAGGGAAGTTAAATACATAGGCAGCAGACACAGCCGTAAAAAGTCTGAATCAGTGCAAACATTCGCCATTTTTTGAATGACATGTTCAATTTGCGGATCAAAGAAATCCAACGTGAGTTCGCCTATGTGCAGAAGCTTTGTCTACACGATTCATTCGGAAATAGTTCGGAAAAGCGCTTAGACCTGCAATCTTTACAATTCGAGAGTCCTACCGAAGAGAATTTCGTGTTCATGACATAGATCGTTCAAGTAGTTGTGTATGTAATATGGATCAGTATAAACAAAGGTATTGTTAGAAATTAGGAACAATTTTGTATGTATTTACCAGTCAATAGGTGGGGAACATTTAATTTATTTCTGAATATGTAAGCATGATGCAGCTCTTCTGGTTCAGTCCAAAATTCAAATAAAATCCAAAATGTGTTCAATATTAAATACAAATTGTCTAGTTCACAATGTTTAGATCTCTTAGTCTCTTATTTTAAGATTGAAAAGACCTATATACACCCAACAAATTACATATCGTTAACTATTTAGATAACTATCATTCCTTTTTTAATTCCGTTAAGTGTTTCACTGTAAATAATTAGTTAACATTAAAAAAATCTATATGGTCCACCTTACCCTTTCTTTTGATTAGATATCCTCTACCCAAAGGTTGTCTGGATTTCTGGAAGAGATCGCTTATAGCGATAAGACCGCTGAACTTGTACGTCAATATATCTTTGTATTTAGTTATAAGTCAAATGTTTGGTGTACAATAAAGTGTATCTGTCTATCTATGGTTCATTAAGGTAAAAGAAACTGGCTGAATAAATTGTCCTTGGACGCAACGTGTAACCGTAGATAATTTGGCATTCCGTAGGTACGGCCGCAGCTGCGGGCATGGTTTGCCGCCTGCGATCTCTAACCGACAACGCTGACACACAATACTGAGCGGCGCGCCGGCTGCATTCCACTCTACTACCTCCATACAACACTTCGTTCCGAACATTTTGCCCATCTATGTCTATGTAAAGCACACCGCGTTTTATCACCGCAACGCATGCCATGTGATATCCGTAAAGGGGACAAAAATTCCTGGCACATTCACGTTTTTACTTTTGTTATACAAGTGTCCATGGATAAAAGGATATACACTAGTAGTTACGACAAGTATTAAAATTGTACTTTGATACTGAAAAATGTTTCATATAGTGACATTATTTGGTATTTCAGCTTTTGTTCATGATCAATTGGAAACATACCAGCGGAATCTCGAGCGCGGTCTGTAGCAAGAACACTACAATAAGAAAGCGACATGAAATTGAAGTCCAATATGAAGCTTCCTTCTTAAAATCAGATTTGAATCGGTCATTTCAAAAACGTGATATGTACTAACATAAGTCACAGAATTAAAAATTTTCAGAAATCAATAAAAACTGTTTCATACACAACAACTGAGCTTTAAAGGTCGTTTTTATGTTTATTTTAGTAATTGAGTGACAATAAATTAAAATAGCATAAACCTTTACAGTTTTTTAATAGAAATAATGAAAAAAAAACTGTAAAACAGTACAATTGTAGATCATATTTTTTATTGCTTATAATTAAGAATTGCGCTTAAAAATAATCAGATTAACCTTTTAGATACATTAATTTGTCATGTTTTAATATCTTTATGGTACATAGTCATATTCTCCATCATTCTCACCTGGATTATTTTCAACATTTGCAGTTGGCCAGCTAAAAATTTTGTTATAAAATGGCATATGCTCTTCCAGAATGCTATCTTGAACTTGTTTTAAAGCATCTATTTTTCATTATTATTATTAAAAGAGGAAGGAATGTATTGACTTAAGTTGTTTTCTCCTAGAATACGCATCTACCTTTGAGGAAGCATTTTCAGCAAAAAAACGCATGTTGGAAAAAATGTGCCTTAAGTGGTTTTTAAAATGACTGATTCATTTGAATTTGATTCATGATGACAGTTCAGTGACAGTGAATGCTGCCTCTGAGACAGTGGTCGTGAGTTCGAACCCCGCACAGTACAAGATACATTTGTGTGTCCAAAAAAGGTCGAAAAAAGTTTATCATTTATTTTACAATGACAACTATTTTATAAAAGTAGATATGATTGAAAAGTAAGTGGCAATAACACATTTGTTAGAATGGATTGGACACCCATCCAATAAGGTATTGTAAAGTGCGTATCTTGACTTTCGCACGGTTAACGACCCGTTGCCACCACAGGGCCACGTGCACCTTCGCAAACGAACCGTTGCCGCCACTGCGCCAGAACGCACATTTCCCTCGTCACACTTCAATACTTTTCTTTCAAGAGGTATTTTCTGATAACAAGTAGGCGATTGACCATACTTTGAATCAATTACAATAATATTCTTCATGTACAGTAATAACGCGACAAAAGAGCAAACAGAAAGAGAATATACCGAGAAACAGAAGAAATAAAATGGAGAACGATCTGAATAAAAAAAATGGAGTAATAATTTTTTAATACCATTACCTATTTTGATTGTTTGTTCCGTGAAATACAAGAAATAAAGCAAAAGTGAGCCAGGTTATTTACGACTCATGGTTCCGGAGCGGATGGAACAGCGCAGGAAATCCAGCTGTAACTTGCCGGTGCAACCGACGAATACTTTCAGACAAATATTCAGCGCATGACGCAATTCACTAAGAGAAAAATACCATATTAAAATTTTCCTTAAAAAACAAGACTGTTAAGAGGTAAAATTTTAAGCCGTGCTCATGAATTTGACCGGGCGCCGTGTCGAAGATACATTTTTATCAGGGGAATAAACTTGCTACCATTCCGGGGGCATAAAACGTTACTTAGCGAGCCACAAATCCTCGTAACGCTAAGCCGAGATAAAACACTAAGCTCGCGGCACGGCGTGGCGGCGGCGCGGCGTCGCTCAAATTTTTCACCTGAAGCCGCGCACTGACGCTGTGTGTGTCGCGCGTAACACTCACAAACAACTTATTACACTCTATATTAAAAAGGGAAATCCAACTTTTATATTAACGATTTCAATTCGCGTTTTCCGCATCCTAAACTTAAACACTCATCGTTATTCGTTAAGTACTAAAGGGATTTTCCCCTTTTCCTCGTATTTAACTCGAGACAGAAATCTTATCTTAAGACATTACAGGACAGCTACTCTCTCGGAGATAGCAGAAACCGTAATACATTACGTGTTTACAAGTTCCCTCATTTGAAAGCGCTTTTCGGTAGTTTAGGCTGAGCTGTGGACGCGTACCGCGCTCGGAATCCGAGATCAGCAAACAGAGAAGAGTAATAAAGCCATTAATTCCGCTTTACGTGCAAATAACATAAATCAGACTGTAGCGCCTAGCGCCGCAAGACCGCTCCGAGCGGCACGCAGCGCAGCCGCGGGTAAATTAAGCGGCTGTCATATGTCTCTGAAGGCAAACCGAGGCACTCCGGGCCTATCCAAGCACACAAATTAAAACTATTACTAAAAATACAACCACAATTTATAAAAAATGTTATCCCTGCATTCTTCTAAATGAATCTAATCTATATACGTACTTGGAACAGAGTTCAACGTTTTACACTGCCATTAACTTTTTCACTAGATTAACGGTCTGGAAGAACATTTTGGAGAAACGTTGTTAAATTCCAGCACGTTGCCAATAGAGGGGTTGTTTCCAGGCAAACAAATACAGTCGGGCAGGTCGAAACATTGGACTTAAAATAACTAAAACGTAGCATACTTTATAGACTGCTACGCGATACACCGCGGAAACAAGTATTGTTGTCAGGGAAATTAAAATATCTTAGAAGTAACAATATCGAACATAAAACTACAACACAACAACAAACATAATGCTTTCCACATTAAACTAAGCAACAACAATGACAATATTGATGGCAATAGCTCCGCTCCGCCGGTTGGACTCGTTCCGAGGATTAACGAAAATTAGATTTCAATAAGACGCTTGAGTCGAGCCATGGAACAAACCTAAGTCAGAGCCGAGTAATGCGCAGACGGTCACGCTCTTCCTTTTAATGCGATGTCAGCAGCTTGCAGTCGCGGGCTGCGCCCCACTGCGGCACGGGCGGCAACATGCACACATACACAGACCTACTGTCGCATCACTAATCCGACACTAAGTTAAATTAAGTTCGCACAAGTCCTCCTATGTTAATATAATATGACTACACCATTTACATACTTCAGATGGGATATTTACAGCAAGCTCTTAAGACAACTAGCTTAGCAAAGTCGAGAAAAACAAGGAAAAGACGGATGTGAAACGTACAAAGGCAAACTGAATAAAAAGTCGCTTTCTAAATAAATTATTCCCCAATTCGGCCGTTTCGATTCAAATTGAAAGGGCATCTCTGTATAGAGATTTCTCTAACCACGAAAGAAGAGAGAATACAAATAGGCATATAAACGGAAATGAAATGGCTTCATGAATCGTATGGACGAGTCACACAGTACGACAGTATATCAGATGAGGCTATAAAACCCATTGTTTATTATAGGTAGATATATTTGGGGAGGTATTCCAAATATTACATGATATGTGAAGGTAGGGGTATGTAATGTAACCGTTTCCTCGGTTTGTGATTTTTCATGAAACATAAGTATGAAAAGGATATTCTTTAATAATGACCATGGACATTGAAAGATTAAATATGGATAGTTCTTTCTGGCACAAATTTTTACAAGAACAGACCTTTACAGACGCAGTACAATTCAAGCGTTTTCATATAATAGCGGTTAAACACGCTTGCATGTAGAGAAAATTTTATAATTCGTGTTATTTTTTATATCGTACTGACGGATGGTTTTAATTGATCACTATTTTGACAATCGTAGTACGTTATAAATAATTTGAAAAACATTTACACCTTTTTTATTTTGAATAACACATATTACATATACAGCCGCGATACCTAAAATTTCATCATTGAACGAACAGTATTTTTTGTTTCTTTATATTCAGCTAACGTATAGCTTGGTTGGCAAAAAATACAACGACAGACCAATATAACATAGAGTTTCAAAATCTATCATCCGTAACTTGAACAAGTTTGCATTATTTATTCATCACATATTCGCACTCCGTTCACGTTCCCGATAGATAGCTCGCATAATTCTCGCAGGGATGCCGCGTTGCCCTACGAAACAATAGCAGATTATCAAACAAAACGACGTAAATAGTCCTCGAAATAGGAGAAATAGGGCGCGGGTTAAGGGCCCGCAGGATATCCGTATCGCGACTCGAATGCTAGATGAGCTAGCCACCGACAATATATCCCCGATAAGATTACTTTTAACGTAAACAACCGTAACGAATTGCTTTAAATTGTAAAAATATGTAAAAGTTGCTGTTTCTGAAGTTATATTGTCACCTTAATTATAAAAGAGACATTGTGATACAACTTGTATAAGTTATTAAGTTTTAAAATAAGACAGTTGTAATAATGCTAATAATTAATACAAATCATATTTCAACACACAAACTTAATTAACACTAATACGTAAATGTATATACGTTTTAGTGTTAATTAAGTTGGTACGTATATATACGTATTAGTGTTAATTAAGTTTGTGTGATATGTTAGATAAAGATATCTTTGCTTCAACAAAACATTAAATGAGGTCTATTGGTAGCTTGTTAGAAATAAATTACGATTTATATTTATATAACGCTTAGAGCATCTCGCCCCTTGTCTCTCAAAGCCAAAGCGATTGAAAAATAGTTTGTTCAAAGAAACTTGCCCCAAAGAGCCGCGACCGCTTTGTACTCGTAATACTCGTAGTTCGGCCGTAGAGCAACCCTAACTACAACGAACATCAATATCTTTTCCAATACTATGGTACATGCTGAAAACAATACATACATATTTGTCAGGAACTACGAAACTTTGAATAATTTTTATTTACTTATATACTTATAATAAATATATATACTTCTATAAATATATTTATTATAAGTATAGATATAGATTGTGTTCATAAATCGTAGGTCAATATTATAAAAACAGAAAGGAAATATGAAGGAAGCATATCTCATTTTCATTTCTATCAGCATATACTTCATAAAACGTAGACAGATCTGTTATATATTGATTACATACAGATAACAGGTATGTTTAACTGCCAAGGAAGGGAAGAAATGCTGGCACATTTATTTAATTGGGAAACTGGTACTAATCCCGAATATGATACGCTTTATGTGCGTGTTAAACGAATAATTAATAGTGGGGCTTAATTAATAGGAATGATACGTGGTCGGTCACCGCAAGAGTGACACTATCATTAACCGCAACATCTGACAAAACCGTAGTAACTGTCTACCACATTAGCTATTACATACATAGCTATTGCGTATGAAATATTATGAAGGCACATAATATTATCCTTCACAATAGTTGTATTGTAATAACATAGTAATATTACAGATTACGAATGTACGAAGTTCCTTTGGTGTGGAAAATGAAATCCAAAAGTAACTTGTGAAGGGAAAATGCGGTAGTGTGTTGTGACAATTCAATTATCCTTTAGTCAGTGCGACGCAATCTGGCTGCGTCTCAAAACAAAGACCCTGCTAATAGTATCGCGCGTCGTATAAACAGCGCGACACCGAGTTTGTGTTGAAAAAATAAAGGCGCGACGACGCCCGAATAAATGAAAGCGGCGATAAACAGGAGGATCCGTTCCAAACGGAGGGTCGATATCGAAATACATTATTCCCCGATCCGAGTGTTCCGATTCAAATTGAAAGAGCACCTCCAACATGAGATTTCTCAGGCGGCGAGTGGGCGCAGAATATAAATCGGCGCATAACCAGAAATGGAAGGGCTGTGAATTTCCGCTTCGCGGTGAACGGCCGCGCTGCCTGTGTTAGGTTTTACACAATAAATATACATATTTGTATATTTCAAAACTTTATTTTATGCAATGCTGAAACTTATTCAAAAGTAGTTTAGTAACATTTATTTAAAGCAACTTAAAATTAAAGCATTATTATCCTAGACTTCACAAAAAAATTTTCAGCACTAAAACCCCATTATTGTAGGTATTTGGTTTATTACATTTCATAAAATAGGAGGTTTTGTACGGGAAAGGAACTGATATTGAGGGCTGTTGAAATGTTGCAATGGTGCCTCTAATAGCGAATCATAGACGGTGCAAACAAAATTAAACGATTTTAAATTCTCAACACTTTTGCATACCTAATGGAAATGCTCAGCGTAACGCTCGATCGCTCGAAAAGCGAAAACAAAAACAAATAATAAGAACTCTGTATCCAAGAAGTGGCAATGGAAAAGAAAAGCTTTAACGCAGAAAGTCGCGCAGTAAAGTTTAAAGCAAATTAGATTTTAATGGGGACGGCGGCAATATTGACCGTCGGCGCATCGTTCCTGAGCGCGTTCCAGGATTTATAATCAGATTCAGTTTTTAAGTACTTTATGTTACAGAAGAAACTTTCGAGTGTAAATGAGACCACTTGCACTTAAAAGTTTACATGATATACATACACAAACCCTAATTTTGAATAAAGAACTAAATGGTAAATACATTATAAAACATAGGAATAACCGAATAACTACTTACAAAATTAAAAAAACTATCACAATATAAACAATACCGTGATAAACTATGAGCTTATATTATAATTGTGATTATTTATGATACTTTTGACAACAGTTTCGTACTGTATGATTTGTCTGAAAAACACGAGAAAATAGACATTAAAATGTTGTTGAGCCAAAACTTTTAGCCTTCAATAAAAGCTATTTATCATGACTGTAATTTTTCTAGTTTACAACTGCACTTCGTAACACATAGAATCTCTCTATAATTATAAAAAAAACTCCCCGTAGTCCCTACTCAAACTTACCGATATTAGATATTTGTCTTGTTTCTTTACAAATGTAGGTATTCTCTATTTGATTAATGCGCTGTACTTTCTTATCAATTTAAGCTATGTTACGTACTTAAAAAGAGTAACTTGACTGTGTTCCGAATAAGTTTCCTTTACGTTGGGCAGACGACTCATCACGTATTCCTGTCCGATTCGTAACACGCCCAGCCGATATTTTCGTAACAAGCCCCTTTGCTGACTTCTGCCGTCTCCGGCTTCCTTGCGCGCATTACGCAATCAACATACGTATCTACATTAAGTAAGGGATACAAAGTTTAAAGTAAAGATGACTATTGTCAAAAAGAAAGATGAATATGCAGTGAAATTTGCATCAATTGTAGTAGTTACATTTTGTTTTCCTATTGATTACAATTCGACAAAGAAATGGATTTCTTTAGTTAATCACGTATGTAGATCAGGTAGATACCTGTATAGATACTATACAGGGATAATTTAACAATTTTCGAGTTGTAGTGTAATTGATTTAGTATACTTTCTTACGTATAGTTTTATTGGTTTTGTTTTAACGTAGATATATGAAATAGTACATACCTAATATTTATCTTAAACGCGAAATGATAAGAATACAATTCATAGAAGCAACAGGGCATTTCCCCACCCACATAACAAATTATGCTACTGAATTGAATCGCACGTCTGTATCAGCATTTCTATTTTAGTTGGAGGTGAAAGCTGGATGAACGTCTCACACACTTCTTTGTCGGGAATAGCGATCATCAAAGGCAGCATTTCTTTGTGGCTGGTACAAATACGTTGGTTCATTGCACACATATCGCGCGGCGGTGTATAAAGAGGCCCGCGCTGAGCATTCAGGGCCCCGATGATTCGGCGAGGCGCCGGAGGCAGCGGTGGGCGGTGGACGGAGTGGGCGTCCGCAGGCGACGGCACTCTAACTTTATTAAGGACGAGATGCCGTCGCTGAATCAAGGTGACGCGGCTCACAATGCCCTATTCAGATTTAAATAGCTTTACGCCCAATTGCGCTTCAATATGCCTCTAGCTTGCTGGGATAGTTATTTCATTTAGTAATGATCTTATGATTTAATTAAGAGAAGAGAATGCTGTATTTAGTAAGCAAGAACGTTTTATGAGTAAATGCATACTTTATGTAAGGAACAATATTACAAACCTCGCAGAACAATACAACCGTGAACGTCTTTTCTAGTCTCGCTAATCACCCTTACTATTCAACAGCGGGTTTAATTGTTCCTAATTCCAGAAATTCGTGCTTCATTTGGTGTGGATTCACAAGTATCGTTTAAGCAAAGGCATCTGACACACGCGTTACCATGAGAACAATGGCACGCGACGAGTGGAGGAGTGCGGGTGACTTGGGTTCGAACAAAGTTTGGCAATTATGGCGACCGCATGTCTGAGAGCGACGCTACACTCATTACTGACTGGAGCCCAACTCGTCTAGATTAAAAGTCCAAGAGATGCAAGCCCGGGAACAATACGCCATTTTGTCGTGTTAAATGACACAGATATTACGTAGCCACTTTCAAAGCATTAACTATATAACTTGATAAAACTAATCCTCCCAGGTACTATCACTTTCAGAAACGATTACGGTTATACAAACGTTCTAATCTAAGAAACTAATCGTAATCTCGTTAAATTAACAAGCCTTGGAAACATAGCACTAAGTTACGTAACTAGCTGGCTCCGTTCGCTATTTCGATCCGAGTTTCAAGACAACGTTTATACAAACACCACCGTTGCTACCTATGATTGCTACTTTCTTAAATATTTTAGTTTTAGAAAACTGACATTAGTAATGTAAATAGAAGTTTTTGATATTTACTGTCAGGTCTTGATGATAATAATAATATCGAGCTTGGGAATTCATAGAATCACTAATTTAACTGTAAGGTATACTATGTGAGCATGATTTGAAAATTATTATCATAATAATAACTAGAATCCCACCCGCGGATTCGCTTATGTCAACGTTAGATCACTCATTACATAAACGGTTCACCCTTTTAAATGTTATGGTGGTAATTCAATCTCCGCGAAAGCCTTCATACATTGTATACCTGAAGTAGTTTTGGTGTTAATCAGTGTTGGAATATTACAAAAATCCAGTTCTACCTTCTTCCTAAATCGTTTATTCTTTTAATCTATCTGTCATTGATTTGTCAATAACTTGGTTTACATCAATACAAACGCTCTCATCTAAAACTAACATGCTTTTTATTTCCCTTGTCCTGCGCCCTATACCAATAGGTTATGGGCCCAGACATTGTAAGTAAATAGCTCGTAACGATAATAAATTTTTTGGATATCACAAAGTGAAAAATTCGTGGGTGATTTAATTTTCAACGTTCAAATGACGAACGTCCCAAGACATAGAAATTTCGCATGAAGTCACTTTAAGTATCATCCGTTGTACCCGACGAACGCAACGTTGCATGAACAAAGAAAAATCCCGTAGCTAAAGGTACCATAATCGAAATTTTGTGAGACGCATTTTTGAATTTCGCACAAGACAGTGACATTGCAGAAGCCATTTTTTGACAATAAAATTTATGAAAGACGGAGCTTGGATACGCAATTGGCATTACGTAAACAATTATTGAAACCACAAATTTTATACCCTAATTTTATTATAATTGATATCCACGGGCGCCAAAATTAACGAAAAGGACAAGATTTCCCACTTATTTTCTTACTCTACCAACTACCTACTACTGTCTTAGACGAGGATCACTGTACTCCATATTGCCAAAGAAATATTCACAAGATGTAGTCTAAACCATAATAAGAAGATACCTATGATGAAATTCGACGTACGAGGATGTTTCTATTTTTACAAAGAAGAAATTGAACAATCATAATCAGAACGAAAGCAATAAAGTACCATGGAATTCAACACAAATGTTGTCTGGAATGTATTACGTTTTTTTTTGGACGGCGACACCTTTTTCAAATGAGATTGTCAATTGAGATTGTTGTTGATACAAGAAATCACAGACACATAGCGGCTCCGCCATGCAGCAGCAGCGCACTCGTTGTAGCGCCTGAGCTTCAAAACAAAAACGAGGGCAGTTTTGTTTTCTTTTTATGTTTTAAACAATGTACCTACTTAAATTATCCGAATGTAATGACACTACTAATGAAATAACTCTTCTTTTAGATTCGGGAGCTGAGGATCTTTATTGTTAACTCGAAGCTGATTATCATCATTTATTCAGCATCGCTAATATGAAGCATCTATACGAAAATGGTAACGAGGTAAAATTTATGTTATTACTGAGCTAGAATGAACTTCTAGCTCAGATACAATAGAAAGTTGTTTTTCTATTCGCCAGAGGTGTCATACCTACCTAATATCCTTTATTACCAAATCTGATGCAATAAGCAGGCATGGTGGTAGCTTCTATTATAAAGTTATATTTATAAATGTCATACCTATAACATTTTACAAAAGTTATATTTGTATAAGTAGGATAGAGTAGGTGTTGTATTTATAACCCGCACAGCAATAAGAATTATTTTTGGAAACTTTATTTACGATTATACTCTCTAAATACTATTTGCTGCACTCGAAATCTGAAGTGTTAAAATATTTAATAACTATCTTTCCATTGGAAGTTAATATATTGTGAAAATTGCACCAAGTATCTGTCAAATGTGTTCAAAGATTATGGTACAGGCAAAAGCATAAATTTATCAATTAACAGTCTCTCAATAATATACCCTAACAAAATGAGGTCAAGTGTGAAATTACAAATAGTTTTGGGGTGAAGATATTAACATACATACATACGCCATAATCCGATAAATGAATAATAAGTGAGATATATATAAGCGCTGGTTAATAAAAGTGCTCAGAATAAAACTAGAAATACCAAAACCAAAAGTCAATTAATCAATTTTAGTTATTTAATTATTTAAGCACCAAGCTAGCCAATTGATTATGGCTAGAGATGTGTCATCTAACAAGTCAAATTTTGATGAATCTAGGACAATACATCGTGGTGATGAAATTTCCACCAAAATCAACAAACTGAACTATTACAAGTCGGTAGAGTTGATAGATGCAGGGACCCGCCAGACTCGCCAAAATCAACAAGCCGAATGAAACGGTGGAGTTGATAGGCGACAGGGAACTCCCAAAGAAATCAGCAAACCAGACAAATCTGTGGAGCTGATAAGCGATAATGAAATACTGAAATATAATAAAAATCAACAAGCCAGATAATTCGGTGGAGTTGATAGACAAATAAAAAAAGTGACGTAATTAACGAATCATCAGACAAGACACGTATATACGAAAAATTATGACAAATTTATTCCCAATTTTATTATGCTATGTATTCAATTATAATGGTTTAAAAAGTTTGGACCGCTTACAATATCATCTTGCGGTGCCCCTACGAGGTGTCATGTGTATGTGTACAATGTACTATCTGAATTACATCTATGTATAACCATGCAACAAGCAAATAAATAAATAAACCACCAACCGACTGAAGGAAAGGTTGTAAGTTTATTCACAAAATGGCAAACTTAATGCCAGAAGCTACCAGCCAACCTAGCTATGCAGTTTTGTGTGCGGTGTGTCTGTGCAAAGAGAACACAGCATACCTATAGGAAAATGGGGACACATAATTTCCTTTGAGTTGATTGTTGTCCCTAAAATGTATAGGTATTTAATTTTAAGAAAAATATGTACGAAATACGTTTTTGAGCCAAAAGAGCCAAAATATTTATGTATTTTCAATATACCCTAAGGAAAACCATAATTTGTATAAAGTAAATAACAACTACGTAAACTAGGTAGATAAATTATAAATATGAAATAGAAATGTACATAATATAAGGCTTAGTATCGCCCTGACCCGGCATACGTAGTGTGACTATGTTTATTAACAATACATAATAGTAAAACCAATAATTATCCAGTTTGGTACAGTCGTTCGAAAGTTATGGGTGCAATATTTTTCGAACATCCAATTTTTATTTTATAGATAAAATAATACGACATATACCTAAACAATAGTATCATGCAACAACATAAATCCCACAGGAGATGAAGAAACAAGCAGACATTAAAAAAAAAAAAAAAAAAAAGATAGTATGTAGCTTTTGTAATGATTATATTAAAAATGATTATTTTTAAATTATATTATAAATACTTTTAAATTGTATAATCATACGTGTGTGAACGATTGAATTTTTGAGGGGGGCTGTTGGAATATTACAAAAATCCAGTTCTACCTTCTTCCTAAATCGTTTATTCTTTTAATCTATCTGTCATTGATTTGTCAATAACTTGGTTTACATCAATACAAACGCTCTCATCTAAAACTAACATGCTTTTTATTTCCCTTGTCCTGCGCCCTATACCAATAATCAGGAAGTGAAAGGCCGGTCCGGTATAATCTTGCCGACACCTTTACAGCGCAGGTCGTCCGATCGTGGTGGCATAAATTTAGCAAACATCTTTTTATTTTACGTTACCAAAAGCTATGCATCAAAATAGCATGTTGTCAAGGGGAATTTGTAAGTACATAATGTTATCCTGACGATAAATTGATATTTTTTGAGCATTTATTTTGCTTGTCACATAGGTATACATACAACTTTTTTTTTTGTTTTCTATAATTAAACAAAAAAAACATGGATCAAATATGTCCAGTGAAAATATCATTGCATAAAAAATTTAACGATATTTTAAAAACTTTTTAGCCAAGCTTTTTAGACAAGGGACGCACTTTTTAGCCATTTAAAATTTAGCCTAAAGTGCGGACGATCAGAAGATGCCAGGTTCGATTGCGGGTGGGTAAATGAACTTTCCTAAATGCCCCTGTCATAATCTGGTGGTAGGTCGTGAGCAGGTGAATGGTATAAAATTTCGATTTTAGATAGATAGGTATATATTTTTTATTGCACACCATACAATGGACTTGAAAGGTAAAACTGACAGTATTTTAATAGAGTTGTAATGGGAATAATTAAAAACGATAAATGTCAATATAAAATTATTCCTTACGATAATATAGTGGGGGTACTTATAGTGTAGATGTAAGTACATAGACTGTGTATTATTGTCACTGTGTGTATGTATCGTCACAAATATTTTATCGTTGAATGATTACTGTATTATCCAACTGTTCCCATTGGATATCGACGACATTTTACAGATGACGGCAGGAGGTATGGCGGCCGGCTTGTCGTTTGCACATCAATCACCTCTACATATTATGTCGTCTACTGTTAGAGATTAGTAGTGAAATTACTTTACGAGTAGAATGAAATAAGACGTAAATTTAATTCTTTAATTACTTTTTAAAAATGCAAGCGAGGAAATAAAGTTTTGGGTTTAACGAGATTTTATCGTGCCTACGATAGTTTGTGGCATCAATGACACACGTTTTGTCGTCATAATAAGTCATGAGGTATTTTTATCTTTGCTACTATCGTCCTACCAGTTATCACTACCGTCATATTGACAATGTGTCGTTAATTATAAAAAGCCGAGGACAATAGTTAACTGTGTCATCATAAGGAAACGAAACTAGGGTATCTTCCTATACTAGATGCTATGCTGACGCTGTTATTGGGCAGAAAGCAGCGCTTACGGTAACCCAGGGCGCGTGCGGGAAAGGGATTTGGTCTTCATTCAATCAGTGCGGTCCGGAAAAGACAACGGGCCATGAGACAATGCATTGAAAACGTGCGGTTTCATATAAAACAAAACAGATAATCGGTCTGTTAACGCAATATCGGAACGCAATACCACATCCAATGGGACGTTTGACAATACATATAAAAATTAGGGCATTGCAAATCTTCGGTTGAATTGAGCCGCCCGTCCAGAGAAGGACCTCCACCCTACAGAATACCGCAGCCAAATGACCTCCGGGTCGTATTTCTGCCGGTGAGTAGGGTTGCCGGAGCTTGTGGGGGGTTAGGGTTGGGGCGGCATGGCGGTGACCACTTGACCAGTTACTTGCCCGTTGTCACAGCCACTTGGGCTTCTCTTTCGCTTTCCATCAGGTTAGGGAAGAGGCGTAACGGTGTGGTGGGTGCAACCACACCGTTGCACGAGGTCCGCCTGGGGAGAACCCTATTGCTCCCCGGAAGCCGGGGGTAGGGGTATTTGCCCTCCCCGGACCAGGAGTGCTGGCCGCTTGTCATCTGCGGCTGGCCAGGGCATGCAGGGATGCGGCGGTATGCTTCGCCGTTGCCCGTGTCCCTGCAACTTGCTGCTCACTGGCGACACAGGGGGGTTTAGTGGGTATACCCTCCCATTTCGGGAGGTGTGAGTCCCACACACCATGTCACCTCCCCCCGGAGGTGGCATGGTGCCTAATGCATTCCCCTCTAAAAAAAAAAAGATAGGGAAGCCATTATGTCGAGCTACTATAAAAATAATAATCTTTAATAACCCGCATAGCCCGCTCAGGCGCCGGCGTCCAGGACGCGGCCTACTAGCGTTCGTAACTGGCATCTAGGTGACTGACCTGCAAGCTGGGGTGCACGGCGAGCTGCAGCAGCGTGCGCACGACGCCGAGGTGGCCCTTGTTGACGGCGATGTGCAGCGGCGTCTGGCGGCGGCGGTTGCGCGCGTTGAGGTCGGCGCCGGCGGCGGCCAGCGCGCGCAGGGCGGCCGGCTCGTCGCCGAACGCCGCGTGGTGCGCCGCGCGGTCCCCGTCGCGGTCCTCCGCGTCCGCCTCCGCCCCCACCTCCACCAGCGTCCGGATCACCTCCACGTGACCGTTTTGAGCGGCCGCCTGCAATTACATCTTTGTTAGTGTAAAATCGAATGTTTTTTTTTCTTTTTTTTATATTAGCACGTCAAAATGACTGCGTCCTGCCTGATGTTAAGCAAACGAAGTCCAAAAAGTGTAAGCGATCCTCATCACACATGGTTAGTGCAATGCGGATCCTTTAAATAATATTAATGCGGATGTTCTTTTAAAATCGTCATCTACTATTAAAAGTATTTTATCTGGAAATCTCAGTCTTACTAAGATAAAACGATTAATTTTTTTTTTGTTTATGAATCATAGGACTTTTACACCTTTACATATTATTAACTTAGTGTTTTAATAACCAAACGGCAAGTTTAAATAAGTTTAGAATTTAGTGAAAGGGGTTGCGACAAATACCCACATCAGCAGTGAATTCAGTGTGTTGGAAAAATTGAGTTGTTATGTAATATTCATTCTTTTAAAAAGATTAAATACATGAGTTTCTTGCTGGTATCTTCTCAGTAGAATACTGCATTCCGAACCGGTGGTATATTCACTTCTGCGGACTTTTATACCTACTGATTAATGACTTTAAACTTTCCTACACCTACAAAAGTATATGAAGCAATCATGTCATTGACAGCTACATACATTTTACATAAAATTATGTACCGACAATACCTCAGGTATCAACTTTCAGACAGTCCAATTCTGGACATAAACCTCTCCAGTTGTTTGGCACTTAGGGCAAAACATCTGGAGGATATACCCATAATCGCCACCCTGGGCACGCATACCGCAGGGCGTAGATTCTCGCTCTGGAGACGCTGCTGCCCGTTATCGGCCTGTTTTTTAAGTATGTTCACTGATATTTCCGTCATTCGTAGTCGGTTAAAAGAGACAGCGTGGCTATTTTGACAAGCTCGATGGCTCATTTGGTAGTGTTCTCTGCCTTCTGAGCCAAGAGTTGTGGGTTCGATCCCCGCACAGTACAAACATTTGTGTGCATGAACATGTCTGCTTGTATTGGTCTGGGTGTTTTCTATGTATAATATGTATTTATTTACAAAAAAAAAAGTATCTAAGTAAGTTTATCAGTTGTCTAGTACCCATAATACAAGCTTCGGCTTAGTTTGGGGCTAGATGGCGATGTGTGGCCCAGCGTGGCATGTCTTGGGATATTTATTTATTTATTTGACCTGCAGCGCGGTGTGTCCGCCGTAGACGCCGTTGACGTCGGCGTGCGCGCCGTCGCCGCGCGCCAGTATCTCCGCGCAGCGCGCGGCGTCGCCGTTGGCCGCCGCCTTCACCAGCTCCTCGTTCGCGTCTCCGGTCACGTGCGATTCAAACAGTTTCTTTAGAAGCGCCGAGAGACGCTCTCCTAAAACAAATGGTGCAGTGTGTTTTATTTTATCTATTGTAATATTAAAAACGATCGTACACGTAAGCTTTGGAAAGAGGTGCCAGCCACGCTCTTTCCTGAACTCTTGCCTTGTCCTTTTTTTTATTCAAAATGAGTTTGCTTGACTGACTTGACTGCGATTCACCTGATGGTAAGCGATATCGTAGTCTACGATGGAACGCGCTCACCCAGCAAAAACCGGTTCACTCTTGAACATCAGAAAATTATATCTCTCGGGGAACAAGGAGCCCGGCAAAGAGTTCAATAGCTTAGCCGTTCGCACTATGAAGGTAGAGTAAAAACGCGCCCCTAGCATTGCAGAGGCTATGAGTGGCGGTAACAGTAGTCTGCCATCCTCAGTAATTGTTCAGTTCGGTTGGGATGCCTCTGGGCTGGAATGTTTTCCCCCTCTGACATTAAAAAAAATATAAACAGACAGTTAAGCCATATGTAATCTACTAAATACCACAGGTAGATGACGGACACCAGGGTCACCAGAGCGAAAAGCTACGCCCTGCGATCGCCAAACCGCCAGTCCAGCGTGGCTATTATGGGTATATCCTAGGGCAAACATCTGGTGTTTGCCCTAAGTGGCGAACAACTGGAGAGGCCTATTTCCAGCATTGGACTGCAATAGGCTGATGATGATGATGAACCTACTAAAATAAGTAAATACCTGACGAGTTTCCCGGAATGCTTCCATCAGACGACGCTACTTTAGTGACAGCGTTGGGGTTGTAAGTCCAAGATGTGTTGCATACTTCCACTTTGAGATCGTTGTCGTGGTAGATCTGCTGCACGCGTCCTATTTTGCCAAGGGTCTAAAATTCAAAATCATAATAAAATTCGTTAGTCATTTTCAAGTTGAAACCTAAAGTGTTCATGATTGTATCATAGCTTTTGTAGCCCGTCTTTTCGGCATCCCAAACATGTTGTTATGCAACATAATGAATGTATTAATAAATATTTATTATTTTTTGTAATTATAGGTGGGTAGGAGGTACTAGCAAACCCCCAAGTGGACTTATAAAATTATTACAAATGGGTGTGGTCGCCAGTTCTCTTGAGAATTGGCTGATGTATGTCTAGCTGGTTATCAAGCAAGAAAAAATCCAAGATCGTTTTTGGTTACCAAAAGTCAGTTACGAAAATGGTTCAATGGGATTTGCAATAGCACCTTCTGTTCCCTCTTTCTACAATTCTGCATTCTACACACCTAGGCGTGTAGTTAACGAACTTATGTACCAAAAGATAAGATTAGGCTGATTTTAACGTTTACAACAAATTACACTGTCATTAAAAAAAATGCAGGTAAAAATTAGTAGAGTTAGATCTTCCTTTAGATACTTAGTTTAATTGACTCCGCAACTAAGCAGATCACATTTCAAATACATATACGATAATATAAGTAACTAGCTGTGCTCGCGACTTCGTCCGCGTGGAATAGTTATTTTTTCCCCCGTTTTTTTTTACATTTTCCATTATTTCTTCTCTCCTAATAGTTACAGCGTGATGTTTTAAAGCCTAAAGCCTTCCTCGATAAATGGTCTATTCAACACAAAAAGAATTTTTCAATTCGGACCAGTAGTTCCTGAGATTAGCGCGTTCAAACAAACAAACAAACTCTTCAGCTTTATAATATTAGTTAAGATTAAGATAAATTAAAACCCATGAGATTCCAATCTTGTCCAACTGTTACTAACCGGAGCCATCGCCTCGGCCCACTCGCCGTGGCCGCGCTGCAGCGCCTTGACCCGCTCCTGGTCGGCGCACACCTGCACGAGGTCCCCCACCGCGAAGCCGCCGCCCGCCGCGCCGCTCGCTGACGTCGACGCGCTTAAGTTTCCGCTGCACACCTGTACAATACCACACAGAGTAGAATTAACCAAATCCTTTCTTAGCGGATGCCTTTTTTTTTGTAGCTCGACATAATGGCTTCCCTACGCCTGATGGAAAGCGAGAGAGAAGCCCAAGTCGCTGTGACAACGGGCAAGTAACTGGTCAGTTACCTGTCAGTTACCACCGCCATGCCGGCCCAACCCTAACCCCCCACGAGCTCCGGAAACCTACTCACCGGCAGAAACACGACCCAGAGGTCATTTGACTGCGGTATTCTATAGTGGTCCGTCCTTCCCCGGACGGGCGGCTCAATTCGAGCGAATAATCGCTATGCCCTACCTCTCTTAACCTACGCCTACGTCATAAAAACTACTGCATGCAAAATTTCAGCCCGATCCATCCAGTGGTTTGGGCTGTGTGTTGATAGATCACTAAGTCAGTCAGACAATCAGTCACCATCAAGTTATATATACTTATATTTAGATAGACCAGATAGATCAGCAGGATATGGCGAATGAGGTTCGTCGGTTTCTTGTTCCCCAATAGATATACTATATTTCCAATTTACAAGGCGATGCTCAGCGCCACTACAACACTTATTATACGAAAAATAAAACGACTGCCCGGCCGTCTGTCAGACTGGTTAGTGCACTGTACAAAACACCTAAGTTGAAAGTGTGCTTTACCAGTATTTATGTCTCTAGTTTAATTCATAATTTTAAGTCCTAACAACTAACTCTATATTATATTATAATAATTCGGGGCTTTTCCTACCTTTGTCAATACAGCAGGATTAAATGTCCATCTATTACCACTTGCATAAGTGACAACTATGTCATGATCTTCATCAATGCCAACTACGGTGCCTGTTGAGCCCAAACATTCAAACATGCCATCCGTCCAACCTCCATGGCCATGTTGCAGAGACTGCACTATTTCTAAATCAAGGTCTACATTTACCTGAAATCATAAAAAAAATGTAGCATTAATAGGTATTTGTATTTTTTTTATAGTAGCTCGACATAGTGGGTACCCCACGCCTGATGGAAATCAAAAGAGAAGCCCAAGTTGCTGTGACAATGGGCAAGTAACTGGTGAGTTACCTATCAGTTGCCACTGCCATGCCGGCTAACCCCAAGAGCTCCTATACTTATACAGCCATTACACACACATTTGAAAGTATGTAATTATAAATGAATTATTATAAATGAAAACATAAGTATAACTTACTTGATCACCAACTTGTAAACCATGTGGACCAGTACGCCCTGGACCCAATTCTCCTAAAAGGGGCAAATGCTCTTTATAAACATTTTGACCCTTTACATCATTCACAACCTAAAAAACCAGACAAAATATGGTTAGGCTGTGATACAGTTTTGCTAAGGCAGTTGTTATTGTTTAATTTTAATTAATGGAACTTATTTGAATCATTCCAAATAAAGTATTAATTATTATTTATTACCTATATTTGTATGCATATATATATATATATATATATATATATATATATATATATATATATAATACAACTAATAATAACTACAAGATACTTTTTTTTATTATATAAAGAGCATTCAGGATGATCTCACTCTACCTGATGATAAGTGGTTATGAGGTCCCAATGTAAGGTTGACAGGCATAATAGAATAAAACTGAGGTTTCCCGTCTGTGACCGACTTGGGCGAGGAAGCTACTATGCTGAGCAACCATTCCTGTCACCCTCACTTTTACACATTCAAAGACCAAGTAGTACTTAGTCAGATAGATGAATTATTTAGACTTACATTACAAAACTCTGCAATAAGTTTACTTTAAATGGTCTTCATTTATTTTAAACATTCAATCTTTTAAAGCCACTAAATGGTCCTATTTTATGTGCAGACTTACAAAATAGATTAAATGTAGGAAAACTATCCTTGGAGAGACTCCATATTAGGAGTTAATAATAATTATTGTTTAGAAATTACCTTCAGATCAGCCATTCCTTCAAAACCAACTCTGTACAAATTTTTAGTGCCATTATCCCAAACTACATAAGCTGCAGAGCGAGGACTAGCAGCAGACCAATCCTGTATTTCATTTACTTTCCCTCTTCTACCATTGCCACCATCTTGATCCTCCCACTGCCAATCCACCTTTAAAAACAAAAACATAATATCTATAGTCATCAAAGTCATATGAATTTGTGCTATAAGTATATTTATGATGTTACAAGTAAAATAATAATCTATTAGATTTCATAAAATTTTTAATGACTATACTGTATTAAACTTTAATTTGCAGATAGAGTCATAAATGAACAATATGATTTTGGTAACTAAACTTACAGATATCAATAAAACAACATACCCCTCTAACAACTCTAGCTCCTGGAAATATTCCTCGCACAGCTTGTTTTTTACTTTTCCTTCGAGGCTCAACGAGACAACGCTGTGCTCCAGGTGCACTGATGCGGTAGAATCTGTGGCGTAAGTGATGCTTATCCCCATGGTAACATACAGAACATAAATCATAGTTGCTGCATTCGGCACATTTCCATCTGATACCTGGAATGCAAGCATACATTTTTTATAATAATTGATAATAAAAGAGTACAATTTTCACAGATACATGGGCAATCTTCTATCTCAGGAATTCTCCGAGTTAGATGATGAGTAGGGGCGCTGCGGAAGCATGTCACTTTAACTTATAAACAAAAGTTTATGTAATAGATCACCTGGTCGAATGCTGTGACTAATTCTTGAACTTGCATGTGTGTCAGCTACGACAAAAGCTTAATAACTACTGTTATAACGTATCATTTAGGATTACATTAAAATAGCTCAGGACAAGTCTTACCAAAAATGGGTTGCTGCCTACATGTATCACACATTGTTCCCTCATGTTTGACACCAGTGGGTGCACTATCCAAGATACGCAGATCATAAGCTCCAGAACACCTGTAATTGGCTGCGGTTCCGTTGTCCCAAACAACTACTACTTCTTCAGGTGATTCGAAATTCCTCACAGTACCGACGTGTCCTTCTCCTCCATCCTATAAATGTTACTTCTTATTAATATCTTTAGAGACCGTTCTAGGAAGGACTTTCTTTTCATGTAACAAATATAGACATTACCACTTTAATTTACAAATAAACAATCGTTACTGTAGTGGCAGAACATACCTGTTTGCCCCACTTCCAATCTGGTCCTCGAATTACACGAGCACCTACGCCTTCCATCATAAATCTGGTAGCTCTAGACGATGTAGATGATCCTGACACGCTAGCCTCCATAATACTATCGTATGTAAAAAGCAAAGTGTACGCCTGCAAACAAGTTCCTAAAACTTTTGACAAATGAATGACAATCTACGATAACAACGACAGCTTGACAGTGACTTTATTCTTCTTAATTATATTTATGCAATGTATGTCACGGAATGGAAACACAATGGGCATAGTCAATCCTCTTAAGCGGTCTCTATTCTGGGTTTCCATGAGAGGTGCCAGGCCGTAAAGTTATTAAAAAAGATTATGTCAAATGCTGTCAATCAATCAATCCAATCCATGTCTGATTGATACTAATTTTCGTAAATTTCGTGTCCTGCCTGGTAGAAAAACAAGCAAAATTTAAGAAGTTGCAGCTATCTTCAAGATTTAACAACATATCGCCGTGCTCATTTCAATTAAAGCGAACTACGCGTTGAATTTTGCATAAAAGGAAAGGATATTTAATTTAATAAATTTATTTGATAACTTAGTGTTTTGTTGATAACTACAAAAACATTGAATTACAAAAATGTCAAATAATCGAACTAAATATGAGAAAGCACGTAGACGATTAGCTGCTGTTACATTTTTATCAAATATATCTCTTGACGGTACATTCAAGGACACAGAATTGGCACAAATTGGAGAGAAGTCCTTGAAAAGTGACATAGTTGATGCTGCTCGTGACGTACACAGCGATAAAGAAGGTGTCGTACGAAACGGCGTTCGTATCCGCAGCAAAGCGCCGCAAGTCAGTCCAGTCCATCGGGTTGGTGCTGATAATCACTCTCTAAGTTCAGATTCTGAATTGACTACTAATGTAACTCCTGTTAAAAACAATATAAATCAGTCATTTAGGGAACGGTAAGTGTTTTTTCAGTTAAAACTAACATTAGTTAATGTTAAGGTTAAAAATGACATACTAAATTTCTAATTTCCAGATGTTCATCAGGCAATACAGACTCTTTTAAAGACAAACATGTAAACAAGAATAAAAAAGGTCACTTTGTGTCACTTGCTGGTGTCAATACGGATGAGAAAAGCAGCTCTGAGAGCTTAAACTTTGGTATGAGTTTTTTCTTAACACTACTGTACGCTGTAATACTTTTAATAAAATGTCTAACATACTTTTCATTTTTAGGGAGGTTCAAAACTAGTAGCACTTGTATTCATGAAAACCATGCATTATCTAAAGAAGTAAGACTTGTGCGACCTACCAAAGGTGTATCATTTAAGGATGAGAGGCTTGCTTTTGCACCAGCCCAAGGTGTGCCTTGTGTGGTATTTAGTACAATACCATATTCAAAAACTGTCAGGAGTGCACGGTAAGATTTTTGAATGTACACTGCCATGATAGACAAATAATAATATTAATCATCATAGCAAAAAAATACAAACCTTTTCAGCAAAAGGTATTGAAGAGACATCTTGTTAAGATATTCAAAATATGTCATATTTTTTTAGAACTGATCTTCGAAAAGATGGTGTGCGGAGGCGTAATACATCTGGGCCCAGACCATTGTCTTCAATAACTGATAATGGAGTTGACCCATTTGATCTTCTTGGTCTGGAAAGGGAAGAAATTGGCCAAGACATATCATATTCAAAGTTATTGGTGCCCTCCAGAGTGTGCACCAGAGAACAGTATAAGAAGATGTATGAAGGAGATTTCACAGATAAGGCCAACTGGAAAATATTAAATCGACATCCACATGTTATAGCAAGGTAAAATATGAGCTTAAGTTTTTATTAATTGTCATTGATAAAATAAAATTTACTGAAATGTCTAAAAAGTGCTTGCATGTTTTTAGATAAAAATCACTGTTTTTAATAAATGGATTGAACCTATCTACTATCTTATCTTTTATCTTTGAATAGTACCTACACATTGAAGAGAAGTCACTTGATGATTATTATGACCATTGGTATACAATTTGTACTACATACTAATATGACTTGATAATGACAACCCGGTTATACAAGAGTTTTCGAGTGTATCAAATGATTCTCTATAGTGTGGTGGCAATATTTTAGATTTTAAAATATTATAAACCAGAAAACAAAAATGATTGGTATGCATGCAATGTTATCTCTGGGTCTAAAAAGAATACCATTTTATAATTGTTTAGGAAATTAAAGTGCCCAATAAATTTCTATTTAGTTATAATATCACAATACCTACCTTTCATTATTGTTTCGAAATGAAGTGAATATGTGGACATATTCACATAGATAATTCATCCATTATTAATAAAGCATTAAATTATTACATTACATCAACACAACTGGTTTGACAAATAAACATAAAAAATCCACTTCAATTGATGCATTCTGAATGTCACATTTCATAAAATGCAACAATCATTTTCATCTCATCACTAACAATTTAAATTTCAGGACTAAATTATTGACGAGACACAAGGATAAGAAATGGTAAAAGCATCTATCTAAGAAACTCATAATGCTATGCAATGCAACTAGATTTGGCTAATGCTATAGACAACTTTTAACAACTAACATGGAATAAATACTCAATAATAATAGTTCATCTTATTCATAACAATCACTTACTACATACCTATATTAACTGTAAAGTAATTCATGATTTCATAGATTAGACATTTATTTAAAGGATTATTATAATTAGTTAGAATTTCATTATTGCTGTTGAAAAGGTCATCATTTCTAGATTGAATTATAAAATGAATTCTTTGTCTAGTAAAAAGTTGTGATTCTGAAAAAAAAAACAGGTCACATTAGCCATCACAGCACTAATATTTACACCATGTGCATATCAATGCAAAATAATAATTAAATAAATCTAAATACTTATTAGATATAAAAACTCCATTTAGACAAGTTAATTAAGTATGTACCTGAATTTGTCAGGTCATCCTTAACTAAATGTCTAAGGAAAGACCAATTGTTTTAGTATTGCAGTATCAGAATTAGTTAGTTAGGAGTATTTTGTATTCTCTTGTATAAATCCCTACCCCTGTATGTACATAGCTTGAGCTTGGGATTTCTATTTGGTAATCATATTACAAATTCCCTATCCCAATTATCGACATCTTCTTTGATATATATGACATGATGAAATTAAGTTTAACCCATTCTATGAACCTTAGGCCCTGTCCGCACAGCGATTTTTCACCGCGCGATTTTTTTTCCGCAATTCTGTAACTCGTGCAACACTATAGAAGTATCCGCACTGGCGATTAAAAATTCGCGCGGAAAAAAATCTGTGAATTGATGCAAAATGACCGCGATTTTTTTCCGCGCGAATGTTTTGTGCAATATAAAGTGGTACGGGCCTGTCCGCACAGCGGAAAAAAAATCGCGCGATCCGCTCAGTCGTAAACTAACAGCGCAAGGAAGACGAGATTATGGAAGGAAATATTATATAGATATATTTTACTTGGGAACAATATAATGTTGTTGAAAAAAAACAAAAATGTGAATAAAGCTAATAGTTTATTAATTTGCCTAATAAGTCCTTTTAAATTATTATTATAAAAAAATACTGTGTCAATACTCATTAGATGTTCACATCGCCGTCGTTTTAACATCATAATTGAGCTATTGATGGAGTATCAAGTAAATTAAAATTTTTCTTCTGTCCATTGTACACGTCCGTTTCAGCCGGGAACTCCATCGAAATGACAAAATACGCGCGGAATTTTATTCGCAGTGCGTATATAATGTGATTTCGGTCGCGGAAAAAGAATCGCGCGAATTAAAATCGCGCGGTGAAAAATCGCTGTGCGGACAGAGCCTTAGATAAGCTTCCTCCTACTCCTTGCAAAATTTCAAGTTCAATTTAGCACCAAAGACTTTAAGACTTGGGATATTGTCTGCAGTTTCATTACATAAAGATAATATTTTAGTTTATGTATTGAGTCAATTGCGTTAATAACGAGCGAGATAATACACAAGTTTTTCTATTATGAAAATACCTACCTACTATGTTTTTATATTAAATAATATAACTATATCAGACTTTTTATATTTAAGTCAACCTTTGAATTTAAGTAGGTATCTCAAAAACATTAAACCTACTTTGTAACGCATGAATTAATAATAAGCTTTATTTACACAAAAGCATTTTTATTAACATAAATAATAATATTCAGAGCAATTTCGAATGTAGATGCATGAAGAAGTTAGAGGGATAGCTTCTGCATGACCTAACAATTGCGAGTTTTGTTATGTTCTATGAATTAACGACTTACCTTTTTTCTTAGGTGTTTCTCATACGAATCGTCTCAAAGGACTACTATGGCGTCGTCACCACCACATTCTTCAGTTGAAATGAAAACGTTTGACTGGGATGAAGGTGCACTAATATCGCAAAAATATGTAAGTATAGAATCAAGAGGTGAAAGCATTAGCTGCACATTTATTCCAAAATTGACCATTCTTCTATAAGTTAGAATCAAAACAACTTATAATGTGACATAATTTTCACTACATTTGCAGGTGCACTATTGTCCAAATGTGTTAGATGATCCAGAACTGATAGCTGGCAAACATAGAACGTTGTTAACATTTACATCTTATATGACGTCTATAATCGACTATGTTCGTCCGCAAGATCTCAAGAAGGAGTTGAATGATAAATTTAGAGAGAAATTTCCTCACATTAAGTTGACTCTTAGTAAATTAAGAAGGTAATATAATTAATATACCTATATTTATATGTTGTTGTGAATAAGAATTAATTAAGAATATAAAATTTTGATGACAATAATTTGTTATACAGTATTAAAAAAGAGATGCGGAAGATTGCCAAACACGACAGTGGGGGAATAGACTTGTTGTCAGTTGCTCAAGCATATGTCTATTTTGAAAAGCTTATATTGGCAAATCTTATCAACAAAGATAACAGAAAACTTTGTGCTGGGGCGTGCTTGCTGTTGTCAGCCAAACTGAATGACGTCAAAGGAGAAATGTTGAAGGCGCTTATTGAGGTATCTTTATTCATTCATATTAAAACTGTGTGACATTTCTTAACCACTTGTTAAACCGTTAATCTTTTTTTTTCATGCGTTGTCTCGTACTGTTTCATTCTCGTACCATATACCTACCATTTATTTGTGAGCTGTATTGATTCTAATCACATAACATAAACGATTATTACTTTACATTTAGCTGACCGAATCGCCCCAAAAGGCGAAACATCCTGAACTCTCATAGCCTAAGGCTAAAGTACTACAATTGGTCAAGATTTAAACTCAAAAAAAATAAACATTTCATTTAGAGACAAAAGTATCTATGAGATGTTATCAGATATTCTTATAACATTACGCGCATATTAAATAATTTGTATTATCTTTCCAGCGCGTCGAGACTACATTCAGATTGAACAGGAAGGACCTGATCAGGTTCGAGTTTGCTGTGCTAGTGGCCTTAGAGTTTGGTCTCCATGTGCCCCCATACGAAGTGTTCCCGCACTACCAGCGGCTGCTCCACGACTCGTGACCCTGGCGAAGGCTGGCCTTCGAGCCGTGCATCAGAGTCTGCCATCGCAGACGCGCAAGTATCGTTGACAATTTCAGAACAAGTGCCTGGATGTAAAGATATATTATTCTAAATTACAATGGTTACCTCAAATTGTGCTAAGCTCTGTCTATCGAAATTGGTTGATATTTATAAATGCGATTATGCCGCCTGCCTGTATATAATACTGTAGTCATGTATAACTAATGCAGACATGACTACTTAAGTTTCTTTAGATGATAGAAGTGTACTTAACTATCTTTCTTGCCAAAAATCTACAGCTAAGAGTATTTATTTAAGTAAAGTAAGGGTGTTATCAAATGCTACTTGCAGTTAATTATAGCAGGAGTTCTCAAAGAGCGTCACAGCTCTCTGGGACGTCCTGGATGGTGAATTAGGGCCAAAGTATATGTCACTTTACCTTACGCACCAAAATTTATATAGCCAATTATCTTCTATACATATAATAAATCTGTAGAGAGGTCAATTCTGTACATGAAATATTTTTTTCAAAATAACTATCAGGGGGTGATTAGTGATCGATACTGATGCCAAAAATGCAATCAGTAAAATTTTTGTCTGTCTGTCTGTATGTATGTTCGTTATAAAAAAAAACTACTGGATGGATTTTAACGAAACTTGGTACGAATATTCTTCTTACTCTTGCTTGGGCAGGTTATGGACAGGTATACTTTTCATTACGCTACAATCAATAGGAGCAGAGCAGTGACGGGAAGTGTGTGGGAATGGGAAAGAGGATAAATTTTTATCTGCATGTTTGATCGCGCATCACGCGAAAACTAATGCATGGAACTAAATGCGGTTTTCACCAATGTATTGCTAGAGGTCTAATTTAAAATTTAGGTACCATTTTATGGAAGTCTGTTATTTTTGAAACCCGATATCCACGCGTGGGACGCCGCCGGCACAGCTAGTCACTTATAATTATAGTTAGGGCACCATGAGAAATTTCCTGATCCTGTGTATCGCTGACAAATGTGTATGAGACCCACTGATTTATGAATCAATCTATCTTTGATGACTCATTTATTCGCTTTCCTTAGATACCTAGTTAAAATTTCACTATTTACTAAGCATTACTATAACAGTTTTAGCTAGTTCTATATATCTTTAACTTCCACCATGATCATTAGGGAATTTAAAGAAATCCACGAACTCGATGACTCATAAACGGAATTCGTTCCCAATCTATCCTCCAATATGTCAATCCTTAAAAACGACCTTAATTTTAAAATTAATGCTGTAAATCATTTCGCAAATTATATCGGTGTTAAGACCGAAACGTCATAATGTAAGTTAAAAGTAGAAAATAACGGCTGTTTGTATTCTAATTTAGTGGTAAAACATAGGAAATTTTCTTTGCGTCATTTGATCACTCATGATGCAGTACCTAACAATCTCGGGCCCATTGGTATACATCCCCACCACGCTTATTGTGTTAACATGAATATTAGCCTGCTAATGTAATGTACCCTGAAAATTTCAGACACAAGTCGCATTATTACAAAAGAAAGGACTTGAAAACCACTCTTAAATATAATTTTATGAGGATGGCCACTTAAATTGAAAGCTTACGTAATTATTTTGTGTAAATAAAATGTGATTGATATTCCACTTAAGGTTATCCAGGGCTAGATGCTACTAAGTAAGTAGTTATAGATCTTTAGAATATTAAAGGTATTTCTTACAAACTATTGCAATAATATAAATAAAATGCTAAAATTAGGGATAATTTGCCATATTTGTATGTATGAAAAGTGTTATTTCTTGCCAAAACATGTATATGTCGTATACACTAGTCAAAAAAATCGTTTATTTATTTGCTTTTTATAGGTACCTAATGATCAAGGAATAGGCTATTATGGCTAATAATTGTCATCAGTCCGTCTTTTAGCGTATTCTAAAATAAAAGACACGTATTTTTCCTTTTTTCATTCAAATAAACAATAGCAAAGATACAATTCATCAAAAGTTAGGAGTGGGAGTCTTTGACGTCACTCGCTCCCGTAAAAATGCCTCACCGAGTGACGTCACGCGTAATTTCAAGGGGTTATAAATTTGTAATTTTTAGTCTAATCTACAATTAAAATAATACGTGTCTTTTATTTTTGAAAAGCTAAAAGACGGACTAATTACAATTTATGGCCATAATAGCCTACTGTTTAATTGTTTTTCTGCTGTTTGAAAATTTGCAATAGACATTTTAAATGTAAACAAATCTGCGAGATATTAAATTACGTCCTAGACATTTTTGTAAATATTTGCTTGTAAGCTTGTTTGTGCTATCTACGCTATTGCTGTATCTACTTTTTCGGATACTGACTTAGGTATATAATAAAGTAAAACATTTTAGATTTAACAGAATAAGCTCAGATTAAAATTCGGAAGTAGGTATTAGAGCGAACAAATCTATTCAAAAAAACTAATTATATTTTTGGTGTCTTGTCCCAAACAAAGGGGAACATCTTTATCACACATACTCTCAAATTATAACTCGAAGCTATCATTCTATAAGAGCCTTATGGGAGGCTCTTATAGAATGATAGCTTCGAGTTGGTAGTAATAGTAATAGTGAGTAATCTCAAGTAATGATGTAAAAAATATCTGCCTTTTCCCGTTTCTATAATACATAAATAATAAGCCCTAAAATTTTACAGTAAAATAAAAAATACCAAATACGTAGGTACTCCTATGTAAATATTGCCCTATACGTCTGAGTTATGATAAAATGGACTTTTGCTTGAAACTTGAATTGTTAAAATAAGTATAGTCGGCGCGGCCGGAATATTTTCATACTCTTGTAGCAAATTGTTTATAACAATTCAAAGAGGTATTTAATACGAGCTTTTGAAAAACCGGGAAGTGAGACATCGTGCAAAATGTTTAAAAAAGCAAATTATCTTAGAAATAAAAAAAAAAGTAGAGGCTATTTAAAGTAGCTATTAGATAATAATAATAACATTGGCTAGAGTAACAATCCAGTAAGAGTGGCGCTTTATTATATTTTATGCCTTTTAATTAATATTTTATAATTACATTGCATTTCCCCATACATGGCTAGATCTACCACTTAATTAAGAAATCTCTTATAATATCACGTTTCCACGATTTAGGCTATCAAAGTTGTACTATGAGGGTCAAAAATAATTACCTAGTTAGGTACTCATATTTTTGTTGATGTGTTGTGTGATTGATTTTGAAGGTTACTGTTGTGGCCGTCATTTAGAAAAAAAGTCTTAGAAATACTAATGTACTACTTAATGTACTTAAACTATATTTTAAATAAATTAAAATAAAATCAAGTAATAACACAACCAGACCATGCACGCACATGCGTAGATTGTCTAAACTAAAAATGACGCGCACCACTCTTTTATTATTTTATTTAGATGTGTGAGTGCAAATATTAACACCGGCACATTCCTCTGTGTGGGAGCGCCGATTATTTCGTGAACTACCTATGATTTGTATGTGCACATGAATCCGACAACCCTCGCTCCATGGAGCAGCGCCGTCACATTGTATGAAACAATAGGTACTACTTTTCCTCTTACGATTTCACGATTATCTAAACTACTAGCAGTGCCCGCGACTTCGTCCGCGTGGAATAGTTTTCCCCTTTGTTTTTACATTGAAACTTTGATAATTTGTTAAGGGATTATATTCGGAGCGCGTGGCAGCTACGTCTGCGTTCGAGTTCCGTCGTCGACTCCGCTTCCCGGCGTCCCAGTGCTTTTTTTTTTTTTTTTAATAAGATTTTAACGGCCTGGGATCTCCATACAGCCAAATCTGTATTTTAAAAGGCGGTTACTCATTCAAAGCATTATAATCTAGAGGCTGCCGGGACCGAACCCGTATCTTCCCAGAGCTGACCCTGAGAGCGCTCGACCACAGAGCTCGCACTCCCCCCGTCCCAGTGCTCCCGGCGGCTGAGAGGGGGCGGTGCGGGGCAGCGCGGTTGCGGATCGTTTCCCCCCGCCCCCCGCGTTGACTAACACTCCGCGCTCACCTTGCGCGCGAACATACATTTTCCATTATATCTTTGCTCCTAATAGCCTAAAGCCTTCCTCGATAAATGGTCTATTCAACACAAAAAGAATTTTTCAATTCGGACCAGTAGTTCCTGAGATTAGCGCGTTCAAACAAACAAACAAACATACAAACAAACAAACTCTTCAGCTTTATAATATTAGTATAGAAGTATAGATTTGGACAACAAATCTGACAATGGGGCTCTTTCTTTATTTGAATTTAACCGTGAACTGAACGACCAATCATAATTGCATTGTTTAGCTGGTGGGGCGCGTCATTTTAGATTGGATGATCTATACTAGAGATTGAACACATACCTAGTGTCAAAATCTTGTTTTTCTTTATAATCCACAGAACTTTATCCAGATTAATTTGATCCTTGCGATTTAGTTTGTTATTCGCCATCTCAAGATGCTCCATAAACATAAACTGTGATATAGTAATTATGTATATAAAATAACAATTGATTAAAACGTTACAATAAAATTGTTTTCTGTTAATTTTGCATGCATTTTAGTAGGATGCTTATTTTAATGTAATTATTAAAATACCTACTTGGTATTGAGGTTGTGAAACCTATTTAGATGGGTATAACCTGCCTGCTTTGTTAAACATTTGTCAAAATGTTACGCTTTTTTATGAGGTGAATATTTAAATTGTGTGTCGTCTTGAGTTCACTGTAATTGTTATCTTTTTTCATTAAAATCACTTGTTCGTTTGTTAATTACTTTTATTATTCCGATCACTTACCTGTAGGTAGGCCTATAAGTATTCTCATAACAGTCACAATGCATATATCACCGTATAATTGTAAACACCGTTAATTTATAAGTTCATGTTACCATTCACAATCTGTCGACAGAGTACAATATCGCGAGATAGATTATAATCTAACGGTATTTACAATTTTACGGCGACACATACAAGCTTTCTGGTCGACGATGTCACAGAAATGTAGCCAAGACAAATAAGCTTTTCGTGGAGTTTACAAAAATGTATCAAAGATAGGACTAGTGTGAACTGTGCAACACTTAGAGCAGTGTTGAATTTGACAAAGAAGCGTTACGTACCTATCGCTTATCTTCAGTTAAATTGATACGATAGAACATAGGTAGGTACTTTTACCTACCTACCTAGTAGTACCGTCTTCTTTTTAGAAACGTGTCTTTTACATGAACTGCTGTAGTGTTCAAATTTGAGGTGCTTGCTGAGCGATCGTGCACGCACATTACATTAGTAGGTACAAGATTGAACATGCTTTTGGTGCACACAAGATCGTTTATTCTTGACACAGTTTATCAGACACACACTGGTCTTTATAGTACACTAGCTGTGCTCGCGACTTCGTCCGCGTGGAATAGTTATTTTTTCCCCGTTTTTTTTACATTATCCGTGCTTTTTCCTTTTTTCATTCACATAAACAATACCAAAGATACAAAGTTAGGAGTGGGAGTCTGACATCACTCGCTCCCGTAAAAATGCCTCGCCTAGTCACGCGTAATTTCAACGGGCTATAACTTTGTAATTTTAAGTTTAATTTACAAATAAAAAAATACGTGTCTTTTATTTTTGAAAGCTAAACGACGGACTAATTACAATTTTTGGCCATAATAGCCTATTAGTAAAAGTAGTAGATATTTATTACGATACGGTACAATAATTTCAAGCAACAAATACAGCAATCGTAACAACAGGTAGGTACACAACATAATATGGAGCAATAGTGAAAATACTGTAGAAACAATAATTGCTCCACTATCATGTCGGATACCACTCCGCATTTATTTAATTACTGGAAATGTTCGCTAGTAGCATAACGTGCCTATAAGGTGATACACGGTACACCTGGCACAATACCTTAAAAAGATTCCTCCCGGAAACGGAACGGTTTCGTTCGACTAAGTAAGGTATTCGATCCCAATTGACGAAAATTTTCGCCACGAGAGCTGCAAAGCGAACCATCAACTACCTACTTATGTATAAGTCCTACACACGGCATACCTACCTACTTATGTATAAGTAGGTAGGTATGCCGTGTGTCTGATGTCGGTTAGTTAGGTATTAAAGCAGGAAAGTGATAGGTAGGCATTAGGTAGGTAGGTACGTAGAGATAATTGAATCTAAATAGTGAGACGAACTTTAACATATACCTACCTACCTTCTAATTCATTATACTTTTAAGGCACAATAATGTCGTCATAAATCATTTCTTTATTCATGACCATAAACATGAGCGATTATAGTTCCATCAATCGTTATACTTAATTACAACATAACGTTTTGGTTCACTGAAGGTATTACAGGCTGTTTACGTTGTAGGTAGATATGTCCTAATACACGAAATAGCCATCCGTTCCAAATTGCATTGTTCATTTAAGCGATGTAAAATAATTTTTCTATTCATTCACGCATAGATGTGAGTTTGTATAGGTCATGAAAACATTAGACCTATTCCTAATATAAGAAAATGAAGTATCATTTTAAGGTAGGTACCTACTAAAACGTTAATTCGATAATATGCCCGGAAAGTGAAAAATAGTTCAGTGTTCAAGGATTCTAATGTGTTTTGATAACACTCGTGGTTTCTGTGTTTTTGTTTAGGTAACGGTGTGGCTGATAGGATTTTACCTTTTGGCAGTAAGTTCGGAAAAAGAAGAGGAAACGACATTAGACCAGAAGCATAAACCTGATCTCTCACTTGAATCTGCAGAGCCAGTTTCTGATTCTGATCTGGCTCATGACGCCACCATTTGGCGCCACTGGAGGCCGTGGAAACTATGGAAATTAGGTTAATAAAACAACTTTATTAATTTTATCAACTCAAATTATCAGACATCAAAGAATATAACGAATATTTTCTCTTTCTAGGACGTTCTATGTTAAACGATGGTTTAACACACTCTAAACCTTTGGAGAGTGCATTAGAAAGAAGGCATATCAGGGGAGATCGATCCAGAGGCAAATTAAAAAATAAAGTTAAATTCCTTTTCAAAATACATCAGTTTGAAACTTATTAATGAGACTTTTATTTACTCACTTTAGAGTAAGTACTTAATCTAAGCGTATGTAGGTTCCTACCTACTCGTACTTATAAGTAGATAGTTAGTTTAGGTAGATATTATACCTACCTACCTACGTTTGTTTTTAAGAAACTTCAAAACAAAAATAAGGAAGTTCTCTGTTCCTTTTACCTTTAATATCTTATTTCAAAGGCTGATCAGGACAGCATACCTACATGACTGGAAGTGGCCATTTAAAATTCATATTGTCGTGGCAGTAAGAACGCCGAGTAGGTACCTATACTTACCTATGTACCTATTACTACCTATGGCTTTTTTCATAAGTGAGGGCTTGGATTGATCGTTAGTATACCCGCAATTAAAGCAACTATTAAATATCATCTAAAGTGTGTTAAATTATAAATGTAGGTAGGTAGGTACCAGTTGAGTTCTGAAGCCTAAATGATGGCAGCCGTTCCCGACACTGTCCTCTGATATCACATGTACGATAATAATATAGTACCTATTGTCACATTGCTCTATATGTGTAACTTTAAATAATCTCGACAGTCAATCGACGGTAGTGTAGTGTGTAGGTACCTACTTATGTCCTTCCTACAATTCCTTATTGCAATCATCCATATAAATACCGGAATCTGCTTTAGGTACCTACTCATCCTACCAATCATCAATTTTCAAATCGCCCTTCCTCCATTTCCCTCCGGTGTCTTGTTGCTTTTTTAGGTTTTTTATAATTCAACTGATTGCGTGTTTGTCTCCGATTTCACCTGGTGGACGAATATGGAGTAAGTTTCAATTCACTCGTGGCTTGAAAACACCCAGATTGTATCTAGATAGGTAGGTAGGGTAGTTTAGCCGGTTTCCCGTCCAGCTCTGGTTTTCGTCCATTACCTACAACATTTACGTAGAATAGCATCATATTAATAGTCAACCGCGCAAGATTGGACTTGTTACGGCCTTTGACGTCATATCTGCACGTCTACCAAAATTTTAAAAGATTGACAATTCAGAACTCGAATAAAAGCTATGTCTGTCTGCGGCTTGCTTCCGAGCTATGAACACGCCATCTTGAATGTGAAAAAATTAGTGACGCGAGGTAGCTCACGGTAAGTTTTTTTTGGTAATTTACGCATGTATTTATTTGTTTTGGTCATTTACAACTAAGTAAAGACATAAAGTTGGCATTAGGAGGTGTTTTTCATACTTATTTAACGAATTACTTATAAAATCTAAGTGGACGGAAATGGAATTACCAATTCCGCAAAATAATCTGTTCTCGTCCACATGGACGAAAACACAAAAATATAAGTGAAATTTGATAAATCAGTGAAAGTTAGGAATGCGAAGAACTTCATTCAATTTTTTAATGGCTGGATCTTTGTTAGATATTCGATCTAGAATTTCATTTTCGTCCACGAATTTATCAGTGTTACAAGCATAAATTTATATTTAAATACCTTGGGCGGAAACCAAAAATATCGATAAAAATTACTCTAGTTTTCGTCCAAGTACTTTAATATAACAGACGAAAACTAAGACTTGACTTTTACTTTCCGTCCATTAACTTTAATATAAGTGGACGACAAGTAGAAACACCAGTTATTTAGTTTTCGCCCATTACAAACAGCGATTATTATCTTGGTTAGGCATGACTTTTTTATTTTGTTTTTCGATCACTGCTGGTATTATATTATCATTATCGCCTATATCATTTGCCGTTTAGTATTTTGCTGGTTATTAAATGCATTGATTTAGATGATGTCATTGGAGCCGAAAAAAATAGAAAAAAACAAATTCTTACACAGAAGATGCCGTCCCGGGCCTCTCGCATCCAGCACTTGCCAGTCCTGCGCAAATCGTCACTCCACCTGGCCTGAGGGCGTCCTACACTACGTTTGCCGAGACGTGGAACTCGTTTACCCCAACGGTTATCGGTTCTGCGGATGATCTGGCCAGCCCACTGCCACTTCAGCTTACTGATCCGGTGAGCTATGTCGGTAACTTTGGTTCTCTGCCGGATCACCTCATTTCGGATCCGATCTCAGAGAGACGCCGAGCATAGCCCTTCCATAGCTCGCTGAGCGACCTTCAACTTGTGGGCTAGCCGTACCGTGAGTGTCCACGTTTCGGCTCCGTATGTCATAACCGGTAGAACGCACTGATCGAAGACTTTTGTCTTTAGGCACTGTGGGATCGACGATGTGAAGACTCGACGAAGTTTCCCAAAAGCTGCCCAGCCTGGCTGAATTCTCCTATTTATCTCGTCCTCAAAGTTGTTTCCACCCAACTGCAATGCCTGCCCAAGGTATACATATTTTTGAACAGCTTCGTGGACGGCGCCGTGCACTGCAATCGGTTCCGGTAGAACATCTTCATTGAACATGACCTTGGTTTCATCCAAGTTCATCCGTAGGCCGATGCGCACAGAGGAGTGAGCCAGTTCATTCAGCATCTGTTATAGGTCCTGCAGCGATTCTGCCATTATGACGATGTCATCTGTAAACCGCAAATGTATTCGCCATTTACGTTGATGCCACGTCCTTTCCAGTTCAGCGTGTTGAACATATCCTCCATTGCATTAGTGAACAACTTTGGGAAAATGACATCCCCTTGTCTCACTCCTCGATGCAACGGTTGTAAGCCTTGTTTGCTGGTTTTGTACTTGGACGGACATGGTGGCGGCTTAATAGAGACATCTCATCACATGGATGTATCACAATTCTATTTGGCATCGCTACAGTGACTCCAGAACAGACCAGGTTTCAACCGAGTCAAAGGCCTTCTCATAGTCCAGGAATGCTAGACACAGGGGGACATGATTATACTCTTCGGTCTTCTGTATAATCTGCCGCACTGTGTGGATGTGGTCTGTGGTGCCGTATCCGCTCCGAAACCCAGCCTGTTCCGTTGGTTGGAATTCGTCGAGTCTTCGCGCAATACGGTTCGTGACCACTCTAGAAAACAGCTTATAGACGTGGCTTAAAAGGGAAATGGGTCTATAGTTCTTCAATAAACCCTATTTGTTGACTCACTTTTTGAAGAACAGGACAACCACACCCCTAGTACACGCCTCCGGAGTTCTCCCTTCCAGAAGGACAGCGTTAAAAAGCTTTTGGAGCTCCCTCAATACGGCTCTACCTCCAGCCCTCATCAGTTCTGTTGTAACGCGGTCCTCTCCATGGGGCTTTTCTATTTTTAAGCTGCCCAAGAGCGATCTCGATTTCGTCAGTACTGCCTTCTGGCAAGTCTTCAGTGAAATGGCGTGTTAATGTGGCTCAAGTAACTTCATTTTCGTGATCAGGTCGAAATGCATGCGAAGCGTATAACCGGCCGTAGAACCGTCTTCTATTTCCGAAAGAACAGCCGGCTTGGAGGCAACGTCTTCTCGACTTGCTGCGGGCAGCTTAGTCAGGTCAGGTGGCTCTTTCCAAGAGATTGTACAAACACCTTAAAATTTTGTATACGTGTAAATTCCGTTTTCTTTTAATTGTTGATTGGATAGGAATGACATAAGTCATATTAATTCTGATTTTGCAAACAAATCTTCACAGATTTTAAAGATAATTAATGTTTTTATCAGCCAAATGCTGTTATAAAAATACATTTTGTATGTTATTATAAAATCGCATTATAGTTGCATTTCAATAAGTTGATTAAAAACACTATTATATCACTGATTTTTAATTCATTGCATGATAATCCTCTTTATCAACAGCGGACGAAAAGTAACGTAACATAGGTCGAAAACTAATATTTTTGGACGAAAACTGACGAAATCGGTACTTTTCACTAAAATATTTTTTATAAAAAAAACGATGACTATAATTAATTGTCCCTTGGTGTAAACATAAAATAGACTATATTAGCGTTTAATAAAAATATAGTTTGTTAGATTTGGCCCAGTGGAACATATTTTTTTTTAATGTTTAACCTGGCAACTCCACTAATTGGACGAAAACCGGCTAAACTACCCTACATAATAGTTTGGGAACACAGTTAATCTGTGTTTAGCGGTTACCACGCAGTTACTTCCTTTATCTAAGTACTTCCTAGGACCTTAACCTATTTGGGATTTTGACACCACAACCATTATTATTATTGTCATTAATACGTCTATGATTGTCAAAAACTCAAGTCACTTTAGTATACAAAAAAAAGAACATACAACATTACGTACACAAAGAGACAAGTTTTATATATTTTATCATATCGTTTATTTGTTGTTACCTACTCTGATTTAAAATGTATTATGTTGATTCTCAGCGCACCGTAACACGTCGCGATAGTTCTCTGCTTGTATCGCGGAGATACCTTTCGGCCGATGAGAGGACAGAATATTATGAATCGCCTTCAACAGCTCGGCCCTCAACTGTACCATTCACAAGCGATTCGGGAGCCTCACTCACAATCCGCCCAAAAGGGTCAATTCAAAAAGAATTAGTAACTATGATGTTCGAGTCAATGTTGGACAGCATTGTTTCCTCGTGGGAAGTTATCGTTCCACAGAAGCCTGATGAGAGTACCCCCAACTTAGAGTTTGGAAGGACTGCTAGTGAACTCACCTTTACAAGTAAAAAGAAAAAGAGTAATGGTTAGTCTAGTTCACACTTCTTAGTAAATATAACCTGCAGTCTTTCACATGATAATTCATTTCTATTTACAATTCAGCTATCAACAAACCAACACCATCACAGTCGTCCAAGGTGAAAAGATCAAAGATGGAGTTATCGGAGGTAGCGCAGGTAATAAAAGTGGGTAATTGATAGGACGTGCGTAATTACATACCTATATGGTACTTATTTTTTGCATGGAATTATCTACAGGCTACCCTTAGTCGCCAATGCAAGATCGGGAATCAGAGCCCCCATAGAATGTAGTAGGTAGGTAGGCACATAACATAGGTTATTTATAAGGATATTTTTCACAAGAATTATCTTAATAATAGCTACACGCATTATATTACATATCTATGTATAAATAACACCTGAGAAGCAGGACAGGGATCTTACTCTATTAGCCAGGAATATCAAACCAAATAATCATCACCGCATATTGACAGGCAGACCCAATGCATCAATCGTGGTGGTCTTCGCCGGATGAACGAGCTATTATTCGATTTCGAAATGGAAATGTCTATGAAGGCAGTATTTCCATGAAATGTATGCACGGTGAAGGTCGTTTTCAGTGGGCTGATGGTACAGTATATTTGGTACGTGACTCGATCTATTTCAAACAATACCTACCTAAGCGTTATTTAAATTTAGCGGTCAGTCGAAATGACTGACTGAACGTGAATGACATTTAATTTTGATAAAAAAAACAAACTCTTCAATCAGGGTCAATTCAAGGACAATCGATTGGATGGAAAAGGTATAATTCAATGGAAAGATGATACGTGGTACGAAGGTGATTTTGTTGGTAATCTGCGCCATGGCAGGGGACTTTACGTGGACTCTAGAAATCAGCGTTCGTATGCTGGTGGTTGGCACTGCGGTACCAAACATGGACAAGGCGTCATTTATTATTCAAAGACATTCAAAAATTCATACGATGGAGAATGGGTTCATGTGAGTTAAATAGGATAAATATTAATACATAAAACAAATGGCGTCATTATTATTAAAGCTTCAGATTTGGTTCTTGCCTCTTCTTAAGAATTAGGCGACGTTTTTCCATAGAATGTACGGCACGGATTTGGATCTCGAGAATACTGCCCGATAAGTGGCTACAAGGGGGAATGGGACAAATATGTGAGAGAGGGAAGAGGACTGATGATATGGCCCAATCACGACGTAAGTACTATTATGCATAGGTAACGGCACCAACCGACAGTAAACTTTATGTAATACTGCTTAAGATAATGGACTTCATGTTGATATAAATAAATATCAGACATGCATAGCTCCGATCTCAAAATAACTCGAGCACTTGTATATCAGAAATTCTAAAATATATTAACACACACCATAAATGTATAATAACACCCAGACTCGAAATAAACAGAAATGCTCAACACACGTATGTTTCTCCCGGATGGGTTTAAGTCCCATCCGACCACGACCGACCGTGACGACCACGACCCGTGGTTGAGAAGACAGAATATCGACCTGTCGACGATGAAGACTGTCTACCGGGGCAGTTGTTTATCCAGATATTTCACTAATAAATAGATATAATTTCTTTAATATAAGGTTATTGTCTAGTTTTACAGAGGCGAATGGAAAAATGGAGTCATGTCCGGTTATGGGATTTATATATGGGATGCTTACTATAATAATGCCTTGTCCCTGCCATCTATTAGCGCATATCGAGGACAATGGATCAAGGGTCAAAGAAACGGCTACGGCGTTTTAAACCTAGGGCTAGGCTTGGGGTCATACTATAAGGGAGAGTTTAAAAATAATAAAAAACACGGGGTTGGCAAATTTGTAACCAATAATGGACTAATACTTCACGACAGAAACTTATTTATTGACGATAGCATTGGCCCAATGACATCTGATGACCAAGAAATCTCGTCACTTGATTATAAAAGAATGCAATTAGAAGAACCCTACAAATTCGACATTTGCGATAGCACTGTAGGTCTACTGTATCATGTACAAGACGCCATTAAAAACATTGATAAGCAGTTAGAAATAAGGACTAATATAATCAACGACTATATTGAAAACAACAAAAATATAGAAGCTGATATTCATGCCGTGCGCAAAGATGATAGACCGGATATAACAAATACTCATACAAATATGGAGGATTTGATTGATTTTGAAGAAAGCTCGCTACGCAAATCGTTAAGATGCTATGAAACAGACCTAAAAACTATTTATTACAAGTATGCCACCATATGCAACACAGAGGAAGTATATTTTACTCCAGTACTTATACGATTATACATATGGCAGTTTTATTACGACTGTAATATTCATGAAAAGGGCCTTACTTTAGTCGAGACAGATAAGATGTTTCACCGAAATCCCCAATGGCTATCAAAGTCACCGCATAACCCTTTTGAGAAGATATATTTTTGGCAGTTTATACACAGCTTAATCTCGGTCGCCAGCAAGCTGTATGCGAAACGGGAGCTGCCGGGACCTAAACCCGAAACAATTTTAGCCAGTGCCTTTAGAACTTTCATGGAAAAAGATGTTCTGCCAAATATTGGTCATCGTAAAGGTACCTACCTAATTCAGATTACCTGTATATATTCGCAGGTTATAAAAAAACCCACATTTCCTTCATTTCTTACAGCATGTAACTTCTTAGTAGCAATAAGAGTCAATAAATAAGTAGGTAAGTAAAATATTTAAAAAATGCTTTTTGTACTTAAATATTTATCAACAATACTTTTTAGGTCGACTAGTGAACGGACATGGACAGTTTATACCATTGAAGGGTCTCTACGACTTGTACCGCACACTAAATGAACCACACACAGTTAGAGATTTTCTACGCGCAATCCGCCGCCCGCCTCATTACACGGACCTTCCTCAACCGCCGCTTATCGACGCTCCAGATGAGTGCCTACCTCTTGGCCGTAATGTCTACATATTCGGGGACGAGATGACTTTTGTCTCAGGTACAAACGCCCGGAACATTCTTATGAGTCGAGCTAGACGAAAGATTAGGTACATTATTGTTACGCACGATGCATTATTTTATATTGCTCGTAAACAATTGCATTTCTTTGGTTTTATTAATTTCTATCTTCATCACCATCATCATCAGCCTTCAGTCCACAGCTGGACATAGGCCTTTCCAAAAGTTCGCCAGTTCGTTTGTATCTTAATAGCTCCCAAATGCATTAATATTTCCTACTTGCATTATATCTTTTTTATTTCAGATGATATATTAAATCCTGAATGTGATTATGATGCTATTGAAGACTATGCTGAAGACTTAAAGTTATTCAATTTCGGGAATTTATCTAGTAAAGCTATTATAAAGACATTTGCAAAAATTTTTCCACAATTATGTGAAAAGAACAAAATAATGAATCTCGATATCCAAATCACGTTTTTCGAATTTTTTGAGGCTTTTATAGCTTGTGCTGAAGAGAGTATCAGAGTAAAAGATGAAGAAATGCATTGGCGCGAGAAATTCTCTGAATGTGTAATGCCGGTGCAGACGATTCATGGCGGAGGCGTACCTAAGCCTAAATAAAACATAATTCCTATATATTTCGACTATAATAGATACGACTTCACAGCATTCCGAAATAAAATTTTTGATTAAAAAATATAACTAAATAATAACAAGGATTTCAATATTTTAAAATAACTGATCTCTCATCAGTATTTTAAATATATTTTGTCGATAAGCTTGCAACTCTTTTAAATCATTATAATGACAGTTACTTTTAAAAATATAATTATTGGCAACTGATAGCTTGGTTTTGCAATTATAGTTTACACGATTTATTATTTTATTTTGCTATTTGGAAGCAGAAGAGAATAATATCAAAATGAGGACAAAGAATCCAATGGCCAAAAAGCCCCAACAGATATTATTTTCTAAAAATACTTATGGGCCGAAAACAAAGGTTGAGAATTGGGATTACGCTATTCATGCAGAGAAAAAAGATAATTACGTATACCGGGATAACTTGAGCAATCATGTGAGCACATACACGCGATGGGGTAACGAAGACCAAGGAGTTAAAATGACTGAGACTCGTCATATGCTTGCCCAGGTGTTTACCAAAACCGATCCGATCTATTCTTTTAAGCCATTGGTGAACTTCACTTCTTATCCCTGTACAGAGTAAGTTATACGTACTACTAGACTATTAAAATTTATAAGTTTGCGATGGAGGGACATCGCCATTGCTCTCTTTTATGACTAGACAAATGGGGCCTGAGGGTCACCTGAGGATTGTAGTTTAAATTCCTTAAAACGAAGTATGAAAGTGGCAAGAAATTGGAATACCAGGTGATATTTGAATTGAGTACGAAATTTACAGTGGTATAAAGTAAGTAAGTGTATAATCGGGCAATTGTAAGTACAATTGCCCGATAAAGGTACCCACAATAAAAATGCTTTATTGCCGGTTGGGGGCCTTCAAGGAATTTTTAGGCTCTGTTTCATGTTGCTACTTTCAAGTAATTATAATTATGTTAAGATTATTAAATCGATACTGGGCGGATGTTGTTTGTCGATAAACCCCAGACTGAGTACAAGATTTTATTTGGATGAAGACTATCCCGTTTTGTTAAAATCTTCGCTTTTTATCTTTTTCCTAGAAACAAATTTTCCGTTTTAAAATTTATAACAGCCTAGATTTTCGACTCGTCTACTTCAACAAATGTCCTCGCCTACTTCATAATAAAATTATTCTTTATAACGTAGTGGCACCAATGACCGACAAGAACCAATAACCGACACTTTATTTTTTGATTTAAGAAAATAAGAGTAAGAAATCGATTTCTTAATATCACAACACTGTACCATAGTTATCACACTTTGGACTAGCCCCCATTGACATTCAAGCGAAATCCTCCATTTCGTTTTGAAAATATCGGTGTAACAACTGATAGCGTCTGGAGTACCGATGAAAAAACGATATTTCTTAGTGAAATCCTTAAGGAAGTGAGTACATTTTTTTGTTAATTACACTAATGTATTTTAACTTATTAGAGTTTTATGTTTTTCACGGGTTATTATAAGAACTATAGGATCGATTTTTGTTATAACGACATTTTAAGGCTATTTTGATATTAGTAAAATGTTGGTGTCGATCACTAGTTTTCACAAAACTGACTTTTCCAATAATCGACAAGTGTCGATAATAATTTTTTAAAACATTTTTTATTTGACAACTGAATATAGTTCTTCTTTCTTTGAGCATTTAGTAGATATTTGAAGTAAACTAATCAAAGTCAAGCTACCAGTAATCGACAAGTGACGATTATTGGGGAATTATAAATGTCGATCATTGGTTCTTACAGACGGTTCCGAGAAAAAATGTTCTCCCGAACAATTAGAAAATGCTGAGTAACAGGCTAAGTATCCGACAAATGATGTAGCCACTGTTCTAACTAACAACGTTATTATAACCGATGAAGAAATGGTTATACCATCATATGCCGGGTTAGGTGTGCCTACAGAAATTGAAGAAATGCACTTCAACAGCTTGCAGACGGAGAATTCGCCTAAAGATGGCGATTGCAATGATTGATTAGAAACTGATTCATCTGTACATAATTCGAAGAAGTCAGTAGATGTTAGCATTGGTGTGATTCCCAGTTTGTCTGTAGCAAAAATAGTCACCTCTGATGAAAAATTTCCGTCTGAGTCCATATCGTCAAGTAATTTGCCTAAAGTAATAGTAGAATATCTTCCTCAACAACTTAATTCTAACGTCAGGTATGCTGTTATCCAACCTCTTTCATCGCCTTATCATTTTTTACCAACCGATTCATCTACTTATAGATCCTCTAATGCAACAACTTAACGATGTCCCCACAACTGACACTGTTACTAACCAACTTGTTTTAATACCGGAACTTACTTCATCCACCAGTTCAGCTGAAGTAACAGGAGATCCTCAAAGACAACAACCTGATAATAACTCCACAGTTAATACATTACTAGATCAAGCACTTCCACTACCGAATTCTTTCAACAACCTATCATTAGTACCATGGAACCACAATACACAACACCACAAAAGTCGTTGAAAAAAGCTTTACGAGTGATTGTTCCATCGCCTTTTATAAGGAGTTTGTATTGGCCGGAAAATTGGATGGATTACATTATGGAAAGAATGAAACGAGAGAAAATTCTATCAACAGTGACAAGTAGGTAAAGCTTGGAAAGAATGTCACGAGAAAATGGAAATTGAGAAAAATAAAAATCAGCAAGAAAAAAACGAAAGAGCTAGACAGAAAATAGAAAAAAAGAAATTAAAAGAACAGTTAACCAATGAGAAGAAAAAAACCGTTTAAAAGTAAAAGCAAGATGAAGAAAACTGTTCAAGAAGACTCGATTTCAGAAGAGTCAGATGTGGAGATTTTATACGCTTAAATTAATTAATACTTTTAAAACAGCTAATTTTATTTTAATGACCCACTAAGGGGTTGGTGATTTGGCAGATAGATTACACATGTAGTCAAAAGTCGATAATTGGGTGTCGGTAAGTGGCAACTGTCGATGACTGGGTGTTGACTACTGGAGATTCGGTGTCGAAGATTGGAGATTTATATACATTTTCCTTTTATGGGATTTTTTCCTAGTCCGTGAATAGTTAATAAAAATAATACATCCTATTCTTATCTCAAGAATATACCTTACCATATTTAATCGTTACTTTTGGTTTAAAGATGACTTAATAACCTTTAATTTTATGAAGAAGTCCACTATCTCCTTAAAGTGTCGATCATTGGTGCCACTACGTTATTAAGTTAATGTCTTTATATTTTCATTACTCTAGCACACCGGGTAGGAACAAATTGATGAAAAATGCCGATTTGGCCCAACTACCAGCTGACTTTGGCGTAATGGATTATCTTTCAAACCAGCAGGATGATTACAGAAATCCTTACCCAGCTGTAGCCAAGCCGGTAATGTACTTTAAAGCTTTTTTTTATAGTAGCTCGACATAGTGGCTTCCCTACGATATTATTGGCTATTTATTTATAATTTCTTATTCAGCCGTATCGTGTCTAGCCAGTAGGTACATAAGTACCTACTGGCAAAATGGGGCTTCAAAATCTACGAAAGCGTCCTAGCTCTGAATTCCCGGGTTATAGTTAATTTGTTTTTAATCGATTGCAAATCTAAGGCTGAACTTTCCTGTACACAATTTGGGATTTCTGTTGTTTCCAGTTAATGATGTCGACACCACCATGGCTACTAAATCGAGTGATTCGATCGGATTTAACCCATAACCATGGGACCGCTCCGCCTCGTGGAGACTACCAGTGTCTGGATACCCACACGCCCATCGGCCATATCCGCCAAATGAGGCTGTTTCGTTACCAATCTTTTGATCCTGCCACATGCCTTCAAGATTTTCCCACACTCAAACAGTCTTTGGATAATAGTCAATAATAATGGCCGGTATGTTAGGTACTTTAATTTTTTTATTACATGTCTATAAATGCATACCAATTATAAATAAAAATTAACTTTCGTTAACACAAAGACAACTGTTTGAAAATAAAATTAGTTTAGACTAGCAATTTGCGGAAACTATGGATAATAATAATGATGTTTTGAAGGTTGGATTTAGGTAAGACATGTTTTCGAAAATCTCGCAGTTTGCTCATCAGTTCCGCAAATATAGACTAATTTAAGAAACGAAACAATTTATACCACTAATAATAAACAATTAGAAAAACACTTAAACAATTTTCGTTGTTGGTAAACACGATTATTATAATGCGATACCGCGAACAAGGTAGGCATTTTATGTGTCTATAATGCCCTACTTAATTTTTTGTATCCTATCATTTTACACACGTAATAATAAAAATATGTTTGTAAAACAGTTGTTTTTCATTTTGATAAAACTTGGGAATGTTTGTATTGTTATAGTTTAGGGCGAACGCTAAAATTCGCGCGGGCGCATGCTTGCGTGTCTGTGATGAAAAATTTGTCGGTTTGACGGTTTGTCACACGCGCGGCGGGCGTCGGGCACACGGTGCGGGCGGTAAATTAGCAAATACTCCATGGTAGGAAACTCCGACACAGCGGCCTGTAACCACTCGAGATCAAAATTATGCCTACTATTAGCAGCGCTAAATGAGACAGGCGCTCGCGACCCGCGTCCGTGTTTTAGCGTTCACCCTAAAACACGCCGCCGCGGGCCACGAATCCGCTTGATCATTTGTGCGTGTGCAGTCAGGTGTATCGAGTAGATTACCTACCATGAATTATTTACGCCTGCGCTGCTCATAGATTAGGGTTCCGTAGCCAAATGGCAAAAACGGAACCCTTATAGATTCGTCATGTCTGTCTGTTTGTCTGTCCGTCCGTATGTCACAGCCATTTTATTCCGAAACTATAAGAGCTACATTATTGAAATTTGGTGCGTAGATGTATTCTGTAAACCGCATTAGGATTTTAAAATAAAATCAGAAAAAGTCCAAAAATTTTGGGGTTCCCCATACATAGAACTGAAACTCAAATTTGTTTTTTTTTTCATCAAACCTATACGTGTTCGGGTATCTAAGGATAGGTATTTTAAAATGATGTTTAGGTTCATGACATCATTTTTTCTAAACTGAATAGTATGAGCGAGAGACTCTTCCAAAGTGGTAAAATGTGTCGACGTCCCCCCCGTAAATTCTAAAATATGGGCATGATAAAACTGAAAAAAATATATTATGATGTGTATTACTACGCAAACTACTAACGAAAATTGGTTTGAATGAAATCTAGACAGTAGTTTTTTTTCAAACGTCATAAATCAAATTACCTACCTAATTTTTTTCAATCAATCAGTGGTACGGAACCCTACGTGCGCGAGTCCGATTCGCACTTGGCTGGTTTTTTTCATTATACACACCCCCAGCGTGCGCCCGCGCGAGTTTTAACGTTCGCCATTATTATATAAAAATTACAACGACTGGATGAAGTTGATCAAATAAGTTTTTGTATAAGGCTGTGTCTCCATTAAGTACGCCGGACCAGCAGATCTCTCGGTCTGGTAGAATTCCTGGAAGGCCTAGTGGCGGTACAAATTGTATAAAGCTATTCACATTATCCCGAGTCCAGTTTTTTCGCCGACGCCAGCATTTTTACCAAGCGTTTTGTCACTACAAAGCACCGGACCCGAGTAATGTGAACCATGCTGACATGCTGAATAAATAATAATCTGCACAAAATAAGCTGCTCACAGCCTGTTGCTAGGAGTCTAGGACCATCTGTTTCACATAGAAAGCTACATTTCCTCACTCAATCTTTTAAATGTACATAATTAATTATGCTGAAGGAGTACAGTCTCTGATAATAAAATAAACATCTACCCTGTGTCCCTGATTACGATAAGATATCTCGTCATTGTCGAAACTAAAGACACAAATTACAACTAAAATAACTAAGGACACCCAAACAAATGTTTTTCTTAAAATAGGGCATTATTGATGATCTTTGAAGTCTTAAATCTACCAAACATATTAAAGTTATACATTAAGAAAAAAATATTTACGAAAACTATGTATGAAATATGTAAATATTCAGTGAACAAACAATACAATAATAACAAAAATAAACAAAACAGTCATTATCATTTAAAAAAGCCAGAAATTCTCACTCAATAATTTCAAAAGTGCCTTTTTTATTAAATTTTGTTTGTCTTGAATATAAAAATTAAAATTTGTATAGAATAATAATGATTAAGTCTCAATATTATAATGATTTCTTTTTGAGTTATTATGTTGATAAATAAGTAAATACTGAATTCTGCTGTGATAAAAGAATTTGTATTATTTAGGATATTAAATTCACTAAGATCTTGAAGCTTGAGGCATAATAATATAATAAATCACTTTGTTTTCAATTTAATTTTATAATTAGGATTTATACTATCAAATAGTTCTGTTGTACTATGTTTGCAGGTTTGTTACAGATTTAAATGAACAATTTATAAATAATACAGTTCAGATAACCAAGATATAGTAGTGCATAATTATAAATTACTTAATGTACTCACTAGTAAAAAATCTTAATATTATTGTGTTCGCCTTCTCTTAAACCCTTTTCCTTTTTTAGACTTCATCTTATGTTTCCGGCTTACAGGGCTACGTCCGACAATTTCATCAGCTAACACACCTACTGTTGTTAACTTTCTTCTGCGATTCTTTTCAGCTTTTGTAACAGAGAGACGTGTCAGATAATTTTCTTCATATTCTGTCTTCTCTTGTTCATACTTCGACATAGATTGTTTTGCTTGGTTGCCTGAACTCATTTCAACTGGAGCTTCAGAATATTCATCTCTAAGCTCTCGCATTACACTGGAGTTAAGGAATTGCTTCTTGGACTTCTCTTTGTTTTTCTTTTCACTCTCACTTCTAGACATATTTTCGTCATAATGTACAGCTGCCAGTTTTGGAGGGACATAAATGTTTGATTTGTTACCTATATCTTTCTGAACCTCTCCCTCATCAGAGCTTCCAGAATGTTCCTCATCACTATTATCAATCTTACTAACTAGGTTGGCAGGGTTAGCATGATATGACTGCGGATCATCTTCTGATGTTGATCCCACAACAGCAGTCTTTACCAGTTTGTCAATTTGATACTTCAGTTTTGAATCAATTGGTCTAATTTTTTCTAGTACTGTCCTTATCTCTATAAGTCTATCAATTGATGGATCTGATTCAACCTTTTCACCAGAACATTTTCTAAGGACGATGTAAGTCAAATTTATTAGATAGCTAAGAAGCATTTGGTATTTCATTTCCAAGAAACTTAAACCTTTGTCAGTAGTGATTTCACCACTTTTTACTCTCACTAACATATTGTCCACCAGTTGTGTGACTTGCTGAATGGTTGTATTCATTTCCGTAAGTAGTTTAACAGCCTGAGGTAGGTCTGGTTGCTCGTGTTCTTCTGCTGCCTAAAACGGAAAAGATAAAAAGTGTAAATATTATATCATAAGAGATTTTAGGGGAAAATGGATTCCCAAAAATATTCATAACTCTAATGAACTAACACCATGTATTTTAAACAATAAAATAATTATGAACTCACCTGAACCATGTTATTATCTAACCTCAAAATTACAAAAAGTAAATGACCAAACTACTTCTTTAACACTGAGAAGTTTAAATACACTTTAAACAGGATATTAAAAGATATTATCCTTATTTTGTCTTATATTTTCTTGAGCATTAAACTAAAATGTACATTATAACATATTACAAAACACAAAAGGACGCTTGCTGCAGAGGTATTTTTTGTTTTAGTTTTTTTGATTGACGTGCGTGACTTTACGACACGACAGTGACATAATATTTTATTTTAAAGTTGTTTGCAGGCAAGGCAATGTCCATGGTTGTACAACTGTACGCGCTTGGAAGTAGGCTTTTTTGTCACGTAACAGTACGGGTTTTCTTGTATTTTACGTGTCTTTAAACTTTATGGTTTTGCACTGTTGTCGAATATCTATATCTATACTTATAATAAATCTGTAGAGAGGTCAATTCTGTACATTGAATATATTTTCAAAATAACTATCAGGGGATGATTAGTGATCGTTACTGATGCCAAAAATGCAATCAGTAAAATTTTTGTCTGTCTGTATGTTCGTTATCTATATTAATAATTTCGTCCAGGGGGTACGGTAGACTCGATCGAAACCTTATAAGAATAACGAAACATAAAAAAATATTGATTTCGAGTCGACAACATATATCCGCAAAATTCGTAGTATAGAGAATTTCGTAAAATTCCGATGACACTGACAAACAACAATCGAACAATCCGCTCTGTCGCCATCTTTGACGTGAAGCACGTTCCGTTTCATTCTATATTAATAATTTCGTCGAGAAACCATAAATGAATAACAAAACATAAAAAAAAATATTGATTTCGAGTCGACAACATATATCCGCAAAATTCGTATTAAAGAGAATTTCGTTAAATTCCGATGGCACTGACAAACAACAATCGAACAAATCAGTGATTTGAAATCACTGTCGCCATCTTTGACATGAAGCACGTTCCGTTTCATTCATTTCAATATTGCGTTCGTCGCGCCAAAAAAGTACCCAACTGTGACTATGACTCATGTGCCTATGTAAAACGAAACGTCCACATTCGTCAGTCGCTGAAGTTTCATTACGAAATTATTGTTTTTGAAAATTTTTGAGACGTTTAGTTTAGTTAGAGGTTCTTCTTTTCGTTCTTTGTTCTAGACCGGATAAACCTTACGTGACGATAACCTTTTCACCGTCGTCAGTGGCAGAAGCACAAACTTGCATAGCCAAAAAACACAAAAAGAACAACCTCATAGAAAACTAACCATAACCCAAAAACAGTTGGAGTTTAGTTTCCCACATGCATATGTAGTGATTATTCGTTTGGATTACACACATCATGCCGAAAATCGTAAGTACATAGTTCAAATACTGTTTCGTTGGTTGTGTCTCTGTGTTCGTTTATTATTATTTGTTTGACGATACCTATGTCTTTTTGTTAACAGCCGGGTCTCCTTGCATTTGGTAAACAACCATTTTCCTACAAATCAAACTGCTCCCGCTGCATCTTAAATCACTAGCTACCTCTACAATATCCAAAGATGTATGTGATGACTTTCAGGTAAGTTGATGTTGAGTAAATTAAAATGAAAAATAATACTTATTACCAGATAGAGGTGGGAGAATATACCTACACCTACATACATTCACACTAATTATTGTTATTTGAATATTTGTCTAATATTATTTTCTCCTTTAAGGTTGATAATGAAGAGCTGACACTAATCGAAGATTCACTGATGTCTGATGATGTTTCTTTGGACAACAAAAAAAACAGCTGCTGTCAGTCAGCAGTGATTTTATTTCTTTAGAAGAAGAGGAGACAAAAATCATTATGAAATGGGCAGACCCGAAGAAATGTAAATATTTAAGCAGTACAGGTCCCGGGAGTTTGGGACTTGGCAAAGTATCATAAACGGTGACAGCACTGAGTAGCAGCCCTTTGATAATTTCGAGTACGAGTACAACCATCTATTTGTATATGTTGTGGCCACATCTGTCCATTGGTTATAACATGATGTGGCCAGGCCAGACCAATGATAAGAAATCGTTTGACAATACGGCCATGTGTGTATACCGATAGGGCCAACTAGACGCACTGAAACTATTTCATGAAACTATCAATCTTAATCGATCATATCATGGAATTGTTTCAATGACTACCGGTAGAAAGTGCCAGTGTTGCCATATTAGCATATTTTTAGCATATCAAAGATTTGGGTGAACCAACGATATTTTTATAATAATAATTTAATTCATGTAATTTTATAGCGGGGGGAAGGACCAAAGGAGGGAGAAGAACCAATAAAAACACTCTTAATCACAGATCTAACACAGTAGGGTAGGTCCCGGTCCCGTAGGTACGAAAAAATATGCATTGTTAATTTTGTCTTAGTTGTCTTACTTTCTTTTGAATGTTGATTTAAAATAAAATAATTTGTGTAAAATCTTTTGCAGTTTTATTTACTACCGGTAGAAGTTATTAAACACAAGGTACAATCTTTGAGCACCGATGTCTACAGAAATATCTACCTACATTTTGCACCTAGATGTGTATTAAGAGCAGGGCTTGGTAACATTACCTATTTAACATTATAAGTAGTAGTTTTTACCGGTAAAATAATTACCGGCAAGTCGGCATACAAAATTTTAACGGTTATTTTTACCGGAACTCAAACTTAACGTTAAGTTTCAGGTATCGCTACTGTAATATAACGTTAAAAGTATGGATACCTGCTTTAGTTACCGGTAAAAGTAACGATACTTATAACGCTACTTTGCTGCGTTGACGCTCCGCACGGTTACTACTCCGGGTCTTGAAGTCCTCTTCTGAGGGCCTCGCTTACGGGCCTCGATCCTCGGATCTCTGCCCGGGCGTCTTCTCCGGGGCTATATTTGTCCCGGGTGCTATTTCTTCCTTAATCAGGAAACCCTCCCGCGCAACCTGGCGCGTCTGCGGCTTACGAGGTATGCGGCGCGGGAGGGGGGAGGATGATGTCGTGTTGTCGGGTGGGGCATATATAATATTTTTTCCACACGGTTACCTATAGCAGAGCGGCAACTTCGCGACACGAAACGCAGCGCGATAGAGAGAGAGAGAATGAATTTAATCCAAAATTAAGTTAGTAACGTTAAACGTTTATCGATACCATCGTGAAGGTAGCGGTAATTTGTATGAATTACCGCTACTTTAGGTGTCGATAGTTTTTGAGTAGCGATACCTCGGCCAGGCAGAAGTAACGTTACCATATTTTTACCGGTATTCCAAGCCCTGACTAGGGGCTGCGCAGACGACAGACTTTTTGTGCGATAGAGTCTGCATCTGAGACATTTAAAAAGAGCATCTAGGTCCCTACAGCTCTGTCGACAGAATGATCGAAGATGTGCGTTGAGTCTGTGAAATATCCGCGACAGATTTTTGCGCGTCGTGTGCGTTACTGCTTAGAATTGCATCACAGACTAAAAAGTGCGTCACAGATAGTCTGTCGTCTGCGCTACCCCTTAAGAGTCAAGAGTCAAATTTCACCCGAGCGAAGCCGGGTTTTCATCTAGTAGAAAAAAAAACTACTGGACGGATTTTAACGAAACTTGGTACGATTATTCTTCATACTCCTGGGCAGGTTATAGTATACTTTTCATCACGCTACAATCAATAGAAGCAGAGCAGTGGCGGGAAGTGTTGAGAAAACGGGAGAAATATTTATCTGTATGTTTGATCGCGCATCACGCGAAAACTACTGCATGGAATTAAATGCGGGTTTTCACCAATATATTGCTAGAGGTCTAACTTAAAATTTAGGTACCATTTGATGGAAGTCCGTTATTTTTGAAACCCGATAACAACGCGTGGGACGCCGCCGGCACAGCTAGTTAGCAATAATATTTATTTATTATGTATTTATGCATCTAAATTATATGCCCTGACATGTTAAAACAAGTGGTCAGTTGGAGGTACATTCACATTGTTTTTGCGTTACAGGCATTGATTGATAAAAAAAAATGTCATGTCAGCTGTCAATAAAACTAAACAAGCAGTCGATAAAAGAAGATGGTTCTTAACGCTATTTTTTTCATTTTTTTCAGTAAAAGTTGATAAGTAAATATGTTAACAGTAAGTCATCATAGCAAAAACACTATTTATGCGTTTATCGTGTCAATGGTGTTATTATTGCATCCCATATTTCTTTTTCAGGTTCTTTTCCAGTGTATCATATTTTCCAGCTCAATTCTCTGTAGTAATGGATTCTACGTCCCTGGAGTTGCTCCGGTGGAGTTTAAAAAAGGACAAAGAATTGAAGTTAAAGCTGTAAAAATGACTAGTATACATACACAGTTACCATATGAGTATTATTCGTTGCCATTATGCTTACCCAAAAATGGGACATTTGTTTACAAATCTGAAAATTTGGGTGAAGTATTACGTGGTGACCGTATCGTAAATACCCCGTATGAAGTACACATGGCAGAAAACATTAAATGTCGGCTATTATGTCATAAAAAAAATGATCCCATTAATTGGAGTGTGGAGGAATCTGAAAAAGTTGCCAGTCGAATTGAACATGAGTATTTTGTTCATCTGTAAGTATATATAACTACTAGCTTTTGCCCGCGACTTCGTCCGCGTGTTTAGATTTTTACATACAAAAGTTTTTTCCCAATAACTCCCGTTCCCGTAGGAATTTTGCAATATCGCGTTGCAAGTAAGCTTTACGTTCATTAGGGTACCTGCATGCCAAATTTTAATCATTTATCTTACGCGGTTTAGATTTTTTCATACAAAAGTTTTGCCCGCTAACTACCGTTCCCGTGGGAATTTCGCAATATCCTGTTGCAACTAAGCTTTTAGTTTACTAAGGTACCTACATGCCAAATTTCAAGCTAGACGCTTGAAACGGTTTAGATTTTCATACAAAAGGATTTTCCAGCTAATTCCCGTTCCCGTGGGAATTCGGTAATACCTTTCTTAGTGCACCTCTACGGTATCTAAGCTACGTCTCTTCTACATTTCTAGTACCTACGTTTAGCCGTTTAGGCATATAAATGTCAGTCAGTAAGTCAGTCTACTTAGATTTAATTTTACCAGTAAGGCCATTTATTGAGAGAAATCAGTAGTTTTGGGCTGTGAGTTTATTTCTCGGCCTTTCAAGTTTTTTCCTATTGAATCCCGTAAAGGGTTGATTTAGGTAAATATTTGAAGTTTTATCTTTTTCGAAGTGGAATTTATCGAAACGCTTTCTTAGCAATAATACCTACGTCATAGTATAGCTTTATGAATGCAAAGTCTTAGCACGAACTGTTTAAAATTGACAAAATTTCATATATACTTTCATCCCCTATTTTATCCCCTTGGGGGTAGGAATGATCAAAACCCTTTTTAGCGGATGCTTACCTCATAGTAGCTTTAAACATGCAGCATGCATCTCAGCCCGATCGGTTTAAACTTGATAAAGTTTCATGAATACAAACTTTCATCCCCTATTTTATCCCCTTGGAAACAGAAATTATCAAAACACTTTTATAGCGATACCTACGTTATAGTAACTTTATGAATGCAAGTCTCAGCCCGAACGGTTTAAAATTGACAAAGTTTCATACAAACTTTCATCCCCTATTTTATCCCCTTGAGAGTTGAAATGATCAGAACCCTTTTTTATCCCCTTGGGAGTAGAAATGATCGGAACCCTTTTTTAGCGGATGCCTACGTAGTAGCTTTATACATGCAAAGTCATAGCCCAATCGGCTTAAAATCGACAAATTTTTATACAAATTTTCATCCCCTATTTTATCCCCTTGGGGGTAGAATTGATCAAAATCCTTTCTTAGCGAGTGCCTACGCCATAACATCTACCTGTATGCCAAATTTCAACCCGATCGGTCCAGTAGTTTGGGCTGTGCGTTGATAGATCACTATGTCAGTCAGTCAGTCAGTCACCTTTGAGTTTTATATATTTAGATAAGGTATTCATTTAAGTTTCGTTCAATATAGTCTATTATACTAATATACTAACTAGGTACATAATGTCTTGTTTAGGTTGGTGGACAACTTGCCAGTGGCTACTAAAGTAATAAATGTAGATACTTCTGAAAGGACTATAGAACAAGGTTATAGAATTGGATTCATGTCCAAAGGCAAAGCCTACATCAACAATCACCTAAAGCTATTATTGAAATATCATAAGCATAGCCAGTAAGTATATTTTGATAATATTTTGATCTAAAATTATATAGCTCACCTCACCCTCTCTGTTTAATCTATCCTTTACCTTATGTTGTGTCTAAGATTGTACAACAAATGTCTATTATATTTAGTTTTAAGTCAATTGTATGGTGTGCAATAAAGTAGGTATATCTACCTATAGATCTAAATTTGTAAGATATTTACCTATATTGTTTCTCATGTCTCAATTTGCTTTTCAGGGATTCATACAGAGTGGTAGGATTTGAAGTTGAAACTGTTTCCATTGATAAAGACGAAATAACTTTCTTGGATGAATATGGCTGCCAGTTCCAATCTGATCCTAAGCCCCAGCTTGTCAATGAGGATACTGGCACAAAATTGTACTTTAGTTACTCAGTAGAGTGGGGTGAATCTGATATTAGTTGGGCATCAAGGTGGGACATATATTTAGGAATGAAAGATGTTCAAATTCATTGGTTCTCCATTGTCAATTCAATTGTTGTTCTATTTTTTCTATCAGGTATAAAATAATTTTATTGTACATTTACATTTACATAAACTTATTGTGACATGTTACTAATTACCTATATTGTCAATTTAGGTATACTGACAATGATCATGGTGAGAACACTGAGGCGAGATATAGCTCGCTACAATTCTGATGAGAGTATAGATGACATGATGGAAGAAACCGGATGGAAGTTAGTCCATGGCGATGTGTTTCGTCCTCCGCCAAAAAGAATGCTTTTTGCTGCTGTCATTGGGAGTGGTATACAAGTATTTCTTATGGCACTGATCACAATTTGTAAGTTGGATTTTCAATGGCAAATTTGTATTATCTCCTAAATAAATAATAATAAATAACATTGTTTCATACTTCCAAATGTACCTAAACAATGGTTCTCTTGGTTACAGTTATAGCTATGCTTGGAATGTTGTCCCCTGCAAGTCGTGGGGCTTTGATGACTGCAGCTATCTTCCTTTATGTGTTTATGGGTCTTATAGCTGGCTATTACTCAGCTCGGCTGTATAGTACTATGAAGGGCAAACAATGGAAGCAAGCTGCATTTTTAACGGCTACTATTTATCCGGCTATAGTTTTTGGAACATGTTTCTTCTTGAATTTCTTTATAATGGGCAAACATTCCAGTGGGGCAGTACCATTTTCAACTATGATGGCTCTATTGTGCCTGTGGTTTTGTATCTCTTTGCCATTAGTATACTTAGGGTATTACTTTGGCATACGAAAACAACCATTTCAACATCCAGTGAGGACCAATTTTATTCCAAGGAAAGTACCTGAACAAGTGTGGTACATGAATGTTTTCGTATGGTAAGATTATTGCATAGTTATTCAAATACATAATTAATATATAATATAATAAGGAATATCGAAATTCCTATATTTATGAGAGTGTTACCTACTTTTTCCTTGTTGTGATATTTTAGGTTGACAGTATCTACCTAATATAATATGCTAAGCCTAATTTTAATTTATTAACTTTTTGTTTCAGCATTCTGATGGCTGGCATACTTCCATTTGGGGCAGTGTTTATTGAATTATTCTTCATTTTTAATGCATTATGGGAAAATCAATTTTATTATCTATTTGGTTTCCTTTTCCTTGTATTTTGCATTTTAGTGGTCTCAGTGTCACAGATCTCAATAGTAATGGTTTACTTCCAACTTTGTGGTGAGGTGAATATTAAGTTACACATTCTTAAATTATACTTCATGCAGCATGTACCAACAGTACCCGACTAGAGTTCATTTCATATCATCTCTCTAGCTAGAGTGCTTGATTGGCCTCTAAGAGATGAGATATTAGTCCCTCCCTGCATGCCCTAAGTGCCCTAAGCAGGGACTGAAAGCGGTTACGGTATACGGTTACGGTACCGGTATAAAATAAGTGTACCTTAATAAAATAAAGGTAAGGGTATACCGTTATTCAACCGGTATAAAATATCGGTACCGAAAAGCCGCGACGTTGCCAAACGGCTGCGGATTGTTGGCAACGTCGCGTGCGTTGCGCGGAGCGTATCGATCGACACCGGCAAAATATTCTTCCTGACATTTCTTATCTGTTCGTGCATAGCACGCGAAAGATTGCCTGTGCATGGCACACGCGAAAATTCTGGTCAGTGATAGAATGAATGTCGTCTCACTTTTCAATACAAATAATATTTTTTGATGTTGTCTGATATTTAAATTTTTTTTTTAAATAATTTTGTTTATTATGTTTAGATACTATTTATATGTATACCCATCACAATTTTAAGTAGTTATTTTGTTTGTAACTTTATTATGTGTCTAAAATATATACATAAGTAGGTAACAAGGTATGTGCATTACTTCTTAGTAGTTAGTTTTTAAAATTAGTTGGTAAAATTATTGACTGGTATAGAATGCCACACGGCATCAAGTCCGTCATTTGTACTTTAATCATCATCATGATGATGATGATGATGACGATGTTATAGTGTTCTGGCTCGCCCAATGGTTGACTGGTTGAGAGTGCCACACGTCATTAAGCCCGCCATTTGTACTTTCATCATCATCATCATGATGATAATGATGTTATCGTTTTCTGACTCGCCCAAGAATGAACTGGTAGAGAATGCCACACGGTATTAAGTCCGCCATTTGTACTTTCATCATCATGATGATGATAGTATAGTTTTCTGACTCGCCCAATGATTGACTGGTATAGAATGCCAAACGGCATTAAGTCCGCCATTTGTACTTTAATCATCATCATGATGATGATGACGATGTTATAGTGTTCTGGCTCGCCCACTGGTTGACTGGTTGAGAGTGCCACACGGCATTAAGTCCGCCATTTGTACTTTAATCATCGTCGTGATGATGATGATGATGACGATGTTATAGTGTTCTGGCTCGCCCAATGGTTGACTGGTTGAGAGTGCCACACGTCATTAAGCCCGCCATTTGTACTTTCATCATCATCATGATGATGATAATGATGATGTTATCGTTTTCTGACTCGTCCAATGGTTGACTGGTATAGAATGCCACACGGCATTAAGTCCGTCATTTGTACTTTCATCATCATGATGATGATGATGATTGTATAGTTTTCTGGCTCGCCCAATGGTTGACTGGTTGAGAATGCCACACGGCATTAAGTCCGCCATTTGTACTTTCATCATGATGATGATGATGATGATGATAGTATAGTTTCTGACTCGCCCAATGGTTGACTGGTATAGAATGCCACACGGCATTAAGTCCGCCATTTGTACTTTCATCATCATCATAATGATGATGATGATGACTGATGATGATGACGATGTTATAGTGTTCTGGCTTGCCCAATGGTTGACTGGTTGAGAATGTCACGTCATTAAGCCCGCCATTTGTACTTTCATCATCATCATGATGATGATGATGATGTTATAGTTTTCTGACTCGCCCAATGGTTGACTGGTATACTCGTAGAATGCCACACGGCATTAAGTCCGCCATTTGTACTTTCATCATCATGATGATGATGATGATTGTATAGTTTTCTGACTCGCCCAATGGTTGACTGGTAGAGAATGCCACACGGCATTAAGTCCGCCGTATGTACTTTCATCGTCATTATGATGATGATGTTATAGTGTTCTGGCTCGCATAATGGTTGACTGGTATAGAATGCCACACGGCATTAAGTCTACCATTTGTACTTTCATCATCATGATGATGATGATGATGTTATAGTTTTCTGACTCGCCCAATGGTTGACTGGTATACTCGTAGAATGCCACACGGCATTAAGTCCGCCATTTGTACTTTAATCATCATCATGATGATGATGATGTTATATTGTTCTGGCTTGCCCAATGGTTGACTGGTAAAGAATGCCACACGGCATTAAGTCCGCCATTTGTACTTTCATCAATGATGATCATCATGAGATGATGATGATGATTGTATAGTTTTCTGACTCGCCCAATGGTTGACTGGTATAGAATGCCACACGGCATTAAGTCCGCCATTTGTACTTTCATCATGATGATGATGATGATGATGATAGTATAGTTTCTGACTCGCCCAATGGTTGACTGGTATAGAATGCCACACGGCATTAAGTCCGCCATTTGTACTTTCATCATCATCATAATGATGATGATGATGACTGATGATGATGACGATGTTATAGTGTTCTGGCTTGCCCAATGGTTGACTGGTTGAGAATGTCACGTCATTAAGCCCGCCATTTGTACTTTCATCATCATCATGATGATGATGATGATGTTATAGTTTTCTGACTCGCCCAATGGTTGACTGGTATACTCGTAGAATGCCACACGGCATTAAGTCCGCCATTTGTACTTTCATCATCATGATGATGATGATGATTGTATAGTTTTCTGACTCGCCCAATGGTTGACTGGTAGAGAATGCCACACGGCATTAAGTCCGCCGTATGTACTTTCATCGTCATTATGATGATGATGTTATAGTGTTCTGGCTCGCATAATGGTTGACTGGTATAGAATGCCACACGGCATTAAGTCTACCATTTGTACTTTCATCATCATGATGATGATGATGATGTTATAGTTTTCTGACTCGCCCAATGGTTGACTGGTATACTCGTAGAATGCCACACGGCATTAAGTCCGCCATTTGTACTTTAATCATCATCATGATGATGATGATGTTATATTGTTCTGGCTTGCCCAATGGTTGACTGGTAAAGAATGCCACACGGCATTAAGTCCGCCATTTGTACTTTCATCAATGATGATCATCATGAGATGATGATGATGATTGTATAGTTTTCTGACTCGCCCAATGGTTGACTGGTATAGAATGCCACACGGCATTAAGTCCGCCATTTGTACTTTAATCATCATCATAATGATGATGATGACGATGTGATGGTGTTCTGGCTCGCCCAATGGTTGACTGGTAGAGAATGCCAAATGGCATTAAGTCCGCCATTTGTACTTTCATCATGATGATGATGATGATGATTGTATAGTTTTCTGACTCGCCCAATGGTTGACTGGTATAGAATGCCACACGGCATTAAGTCCGACATTTGTACATGATGATGATGATGATGACGATGTTATAGTGTTCTGGCTCGCCCAATGGTTGACTGGTAGAGAATGCCACACGGCATTAAGCCCGCCATTTGTACTTTCTTTGAGCAATAAAGAATACCTACGACAACTGATAAAAAACGGACCCGACACTTGATAAGTGTGAACAGAGGCGCCGACATCCGATTAAAATCCGGGCCCGACACCCGTCAAGTAGGAACGGGCTCTTATTGGTATCAGAACAACGAGGGTACCACAAATACATACTTAATTACAAATATAATTTGACACGGAAAAATCACAAATGTTCACATGAATGTTTGTCCCGGGTGGGGATCGAACCTACGACCCATGGTTCAGAAGGCAAGAGTCCACTACCACTTACAACACTACCAATTGCGCCACCGAGCCAGTCATTCTCAGAATAGTTTGTCTCCTCTCCCCGTCTCTTTCATACCGAAATTACCTTTATTTTACGGTACCTGAAAATTTCGGTACCGGTATAAATTTAGATATCGAAATATTCCGGTAACCGTTATATTTCGGTATGACGTCATACCGAAATATAAAGGTACCGTAATTTTTCGGTTATTCAGTCCCTGGCCCTAAGACAACAGCCAAAGTAATAAATGTGGAAATCATACTATCCAGCCATTATAAGAACTACTCAATTTAGTGAAAGTGATTAATGGAATTAATCACATTAACTAGCTATTTTATATAATATCTTTTGACAACCTGGGACCTTATTACATTGGCTGTAACAGAAACATTACCATTAAAACTATTACTAACTGGACTCCTCTGCGAAATAGTACCTACAGTTTAAATTACAATTTAACTTTTCAATAGTGTTGCAATAATCGTGATCTCAAGAGTCCAGTCCTCTTGAGGACGCGGGGTCGTCTGGTTGGGCAGGCTTGTAGATCTTCTGTTAATTTGTAAGGGTATCACTTAATGTAATGTCAGTGAAGTTACTATGAGCCATGACGATCAGTATGTTTGTTTTGGTTTTAACTGCAAAACTTGCAGTTTACACTTAAACACAATGTTCTCTTTACACATCGTTAAAATTAGGCATATGATAGTTATTATTTTTCAATATCAATGATATTAGACTATGTTTCAATATCACTCATACTAAACATTATTTATTATTTCAGGATTATCACTGGTGGTGGAAGAGTTTCATTGTTTCTGGAGGATCTGCAATTTATATTTTAATATATTCAATATTTTACTTTTTCACAAAACTGGAAATCACAGAATTTATACCTACCCTCCTATACATTGGTTACACAGGTGCTTATTTTATTTTTAATAAAAAATGTGGAATATTTGAAATATTCTTCTTTAGATTGCATTAAGTGTCCTAAGCAATGTAAAAAATAATAAAAAACATCTCATTTTCAGGTCTCATGGTGTTGACCTTCTGGCTTTTGACCGGCACTATTGGATTTTTTGCAGCCTACACCTTCATTAGAAAGATTTATGCTGCTGTCAAAATTGATTAACTTTCTCTTCATTATTTGCCATCAGAGTGATATATTATTGTAGTCACGATGTACGAACAACTGATTGATTCCCGTTATCCTGCAATGCATGTAAATAAGTTAGGCATTACTGCATTTAGACTTTAATGATTTTGTAATTATTTTTTATGTTAGAGTACTAAGTAACGAGGTTGCGATTTTATGTAGGAAATTAAATTGTGACCAGAAATTAATGTTGTTTTGCACAAAGAAATAAACTGTAAAAGTTATATATTGTATCATATTGAAATTTTGGATTTACTGGTCGACACTTCATTTTATAGTCATTATTTTTGAAGCATAATCTCGGAACATTTATTTATTTTTAACATTTACCTCTATCGAAATCATAAAAACAATCTTAAACAATATAAATGTCTTATCAATAAATATTGATTTACCACAAGATGTTTTAATACCTACTGCTAAGTTCCTATGATCCTTAGCTATAAATTGTGTAGACCAGGGGAGGCCAACGTAATTGAAAGATAGCGAGTTATGTCACTTTTTACTACCCCTGGTGTAGATTCCACACTAAGAGCATTTTTGCCTCTAATGTGGAAACGTTCGGTAGGTTATCTGGGTCTGGGTGTTTAGGTAATTCTTATCTCATACTTTGGTCGTATTCATTATCTGGCACACCTACAAGTACTACTTTATATTTATACGTAGGTACGCTGGAAAAACCTTAGTTGAGACCAGGTCAATAGTTAGTGTGCATTGTCTAGCTTGAAATTATGAGAATGGATTAAAAATAGATGTAGGCTTCCACTTCATAAATCTTAACAGATCTATCGAGAACAAGAAGAACAGATGAGATTATTATGCATAGCGCTCTCTGTTTACAAGTCGTCGTTTAACGACTACCACTTAAAACAGCACTGGTCAACCCAGCGCAGCATCAGGTTGTACCTACTCCTTGTCGGCAGGTGTACCACGGTTGAACGACGAGTGGATATTTTTTGGTCCACAAACTTTAGAGTGGTCCGGCTAACGTCGGCGCGTGGGCTGGCTGCAACTGCAAGCGATTGTACCTGGGGACATATAAAGAATAGAAGTCCGTAAAAAGAATACTAACTGCTCGTTACGAGGCGGTTCTGGTGGGATGCCGGGTGGACCTATAGAATAGAAGTCCGTAAAAAGAATACTAACTGCTCGTTACGAGGCGGTTCTGGTGGGATGCCGGGTGGACCTATAGAATAGTTCATTAAATCCACCGGCCACCTTTAGTTCCTTACAGATCAGAGAAACAATGAATACAGCGCCACCTACAAATACGGGCAAGAAAATGCGTATTTTTATTGACAAAATTGGCATTCGTATTTGATATACTTCAGCCTACATGTTTTGACAATCTTTAAAAAAGAATATGTCAAAAATGACCGGGAGGAGGGAATGTCATTAGATTTTGGTGATAAAATTAAATATTTATTTTTACAGCGTAGTATTTTCTACGTAATTTAAATCTAAATTTTATGTACAAAATGGCAACCAAAGTAGCAGTAGTAACGGGAGGCAATAGAGGTATCGGATTAGAAATCGTAAAGGGATTATGTCTCAAGTATGATGGAACTGTGTACCTCACAGCTAGAAACGAAGAAAGAGGTCGAGAAGCAGTTAAGAAACTAGAAAAACAAGGTCTTCACCCGGTGTTTCACTCTTTAGATGTTACTAGTGAAGAAAGTGTTCAAGCTTTTGCTGCACACATTTCAAGTCGACACACTGGAATAGATGTTTTGGTCAACAACGCCGGCATTCTCGACTTTGATAAATCTGTTTCGTCATATGAAGATGCAAAGAAACTGATTGATACGAATTTTATGAGCTTGTTGACTATATCTAAAATATTGTATCCACTCTTGAATAATTCAGCGCGCATCATCAACATAACTAGTGATTGGGGCCTATTGTCCAATATACGAAAACAAGTGTGGCTAGATACATTGGCAAAAGATGATCTTACTGTTGAAGAAATTGTACAGTTTATAAATGACTTCTTGCAGGCAGCTAAAAATGGTAAAAATGCATTTGTATCGTTTGCGGGGCATTATGGAGATTATAAAGTGTCAAAAGTAGCCCTATCTGCATTGACTTTTGTGCAGCAAAGACAGTTTAATGAGCAAGGGAGAGATATATCAATAAATTGTGTTCATCCTGGATTTGTTAAGACTGACATGACAAAAGGCATGGGTGACTTTACTCCTGAGAGGGGCGCCAAAGCGCCATTGTATTTGGCTTTAGAGGCTCCGCAGACCCTCAAAGGGACATTTGTATGGCACGATGGTCATCAAGTCAACTGGGACGACTAGGGATGTAATGGTTTATATTTTGTTACTGTTACAACCATGTTAATCCTGTGATAACAGTGTCACCTACACTTTAAACCGTAATATATTATTTCTTTTAGTTATGATGTCTTTTTATTGCTAATTGAATTCTTTTAAACAACTTTGTGTGTGCCTGCTTGCTGACATTTATATTTATAGCAGAAATATTGTAGGTAGGTAGTTAGTATAGTTATAGATTAAATGGTGTATATTTACAAAAATATTGTTAGGATTGATGTTACAAAATATGGCAATGTTTATAATGTTTGATTCAAAAATAATGGTCTGTTCCAATTAGAATTCAATACATTAGTTACATGGAAATATAAATGTTTGTTATGGATAAACTATAAAGCTGTAGGATATTACTCCCATACTTTTATATGTTTTCAATAAGATATTTTTTTGAGTTGATCATCTTTTATTTTTGTTTTCCTGGTCTATTAAGACCAGGAACTAGACTATTGATTACTACAACAACTAGATTATTATTTATAATAAAATCTATGTATTTGGATAATTGATAACACATCTTTGTTGTATGATGTCCTAAAACTACTAATACGGATCTATCTACTTTTTGTGTTTGATTCTTTATACTTTTTATTGATGGTTATCATATATAACTCTGGATTTTCGTATTGGTTAGAGAAATGTTTAATTTATTTCAAAAATAATAATTACTCAACATTCTAAATGTAGGGTACCTACCTACCTACTTATAATCAGTAGCTTACATCATGCTTTTTAATTGAATGGGTTGATGAAAAATTACAATACCAACCTTATCTTTACATTTTTGACAACATTTTGCTACAGAGTACAAGAAAAATATAATGTTATGTGTAAATAATAATAAAGTACCTACTTACTACTACAGTAATAAGCGGAGATGAATAGCCCGCGAAATTAAAAAGTATTTTCGGACCATAATATCCCACCAAAAACATTCTGTAAAAAACTAGCCAATTCTCGATAGGGCTGCTTGCTTATTATGAAAGAATCTCCATTAATACTTCTAACTTCTCAAGTTACTTCTAACTTCTCAAGTTACTCCTAACTTCTCCCGTTTTCCCAAATGTTGGGTTACGTTAAGTTACACCAAATGAGTCATCGAGGCAGTCACATAATAATAAATCTCAGGAACTACTGGTCCGAATTGAAAAATTCTTTTTGTGTTGAATAGACCATTTATCGAGGAAGGCTTTAGGCTCTATAACATCACGTTGCAACTATTAGGAGAGAAGAAATGATGGAAAATGTAAAAAAAAACCGGGAAAAAATAACTATTTCACGCGGACGAAGTCGCGCGCACAGCTAGTATATTATAATTATAATCTTAACTAATCTTAACTAATATTATAAAGCTGAAGAGTTTGTTTGTTTGTTTGTTTGTTTGAACGCGCTAATCTCAGGAACTACTGGTCCGAATTGAAAAATTCTTTTTGTGTTGAATAGACCATTTATCGAGGAAGGCTATAGGCTATATAACATCACGCTGCAACTATTAGGAGCGAAGAAATAATGGAAAATGTAAAAAAAACGGGGGAAAAATAACTATTCCACGCGGACGAAGTCGCGAGCACTGCTAGTAATATTATAAAGCTGAAGAGTTTGTTTGTTTGAACGCGCTATATAATCTTGGGAACTACTAGTCCGAATTGAAAAATTATTTTTGTGTCGAATAGACCATTTATCGAGGAAGGCTTTACGCTTTAAAACATCACGTTGCAACTATTAGGTATACTGAGGTATACCTACCTATTAAATATTTGTACAGGTAATATTAAGGACGTGTGTACATAGTAGCGGGGTCGCACGTAGCTAACAAAAAATATCAGTGATGTTCCACTGAAGTGGTGCCGAGATAAGCTGTGATTTGAGTAGTGGCGTAACTACCATTTGGTAAATTCATCGGATATTTACTAATGGGTACCATGATGATGATTGGCAATAGTAAATGTTAGGAGTTGACTGGGGGCCCGTGGCATTTTGCCGACTTGGCAGCTGTAGTACGACATTGGATTTGAACCCCTCTGTCTGGAAAACGCACCCTTACCTACTGCGCCGCTCTCGCGTTTGTTCGCCCAGGCTTCGCAGGGCATGTCGCCGATATGTTCTCACCGACTTAGGGCCAGCGCAGACGACAGACTACCTATCCGTGACGCACTTTTTTAAAATTTTATGCAGTAACGCACACGACGCGCAAAAATCTGTCGCGGATGTTTCACAGACTCAACGCACACGACGCACATCTTCGAATATTCTGTCGGCAGACCTAGACGCTCTTTTTAAATGTCTTAGACGCAGACTCTATCGCACAAAAAGTGTGCCGTCTGCGCTGCACCTTAGAGCGCTTTCATTCATATAAAATATAATGTTTTTGAAGCGCTGCACAGCGAATCCCTTCACTAGCACGGCTTAATCGCGATGATATGCCAGCGACAAGTGCTTTTTTTTTCAAAACCAGATATAAACATAAGCACAATATAACATACGAGTATAAAGCTCTTTTCCCGTACGTACCTACACGTGTTTCCCCTTCTTACAATATCGGATCCTTTAGTTAGATGGAGCGATAAAAAGCATCTCGTAGGGCAACAAAGCCGTGGCAACTGACTAGAGGATATTTTTGTCAGTTGTCATAGCGACTTGGGTTGCCTTTTCAGCTTTCTTTCTTATATGAAGCTGCTGGTTAGCCAATATAAAACCAAGGCCCTTTGGTGGTATAATAGTACCTACCTACACTTACCGTGTTCAGTGACTTTTAATGCTGACCGTACATATTGGTAGGTAGGTGTAGGTACCTATATAAGTTGGTACCTAAATACCTACATAACAAGCAGACATTATTTCGTAATAAATTCTGTTTATGTATCTCCATAGTCGTTATTCCTACACCTTATTCAATTTATAAAGCCCTATCAGCAAACAATACCTACCTAAGTCGGTACAGTGTATAAAATCTCATTAGGGATTTTCAATGCATGCGTTTTATATGGATTCTGATATACTTACACTGCTTAACTGCATTTAAAAATCGCAATGGCGGATAGAAAAGGGTGGTGCACTTGCCTGCAGCTTAGCGGCTAATGCGATACGCGCGATGTGGAAGCCGTTGGGTGCCATGTTTGCACATAATGCGGATATGTAGGTGAATATAATGGTACGAAACAACTTAACGGGTCGCGCTGTTATTCCATGTTCTAAAGTTTATTTATAGACTCGGATAGAAATCAAGAAAAGCTTACCTAAATACGATCGAATTGAGAAACGATCTCCTTTTTTGAAATCGATTAAAAAGAAAAAGCGCTGATGAAATGGTTGCTATAAACTCTTGGTGGTAGGTAACACAAATCAACTAATGCACTTAAATAAAATTGCTTGAAAATTACAAAACATATTAGAGGTGAACAATCACTATCATTACTTCTGTGGTACTAAATAGGGATTAACTGTAGGTATAATATAATTACAATTCTGTATTTAGAATATGAATCTATCTAGCTAGATTAATCAAAAACACTTAGGGCGATATTCACTAGGTATGCGTGCGGCATTGCCGCCGGGTTCATGCCGAGCGGCTATGCCGCCGGCAATACAAACCGCCGGCACACAAACCGTACAAAGCCACCAAGTATCATTCCGGTTGTGACACAGAAATTCCGGGCACAAACTGACGCCGACAAGCCGTGTAACCCGGCGGCCCCTTTATACGTCAAAGTGGGTCGGCATGCAATGCCGCTGGCACCCGTGCACTTTGTGTAGGAACCTTTAGAAGCCCCATAAGCCGAATTTAGGGGACGGTTTGACACTAATTGTTATTTTAAGTAGGTAGGTAGATACCTAATGACAAAACATCCCCTAAATTCTGATTAAGGAATGAAATGCTTAAGTAGTTGTGTGTGTGACTCCTGCCGACGTAATGAAAGCTGTTGTATCTGGCCGTGATTAGGGGAACGTCACTTACACTTTGGCGAACCCTCCATCGCTCCATGATGTAGGAGCAGCCTCCAAGTCTTTAAGAACGAAGTCCTTATATGAACTACCCGCAGCTTTCGACGCTATGTTTCAGTTGCTGTTACAGTGCAATTTACCTACACATTGCAGCTCTAAGTCCGGATTAACGGCACTTATGTATCACACTCATCCCGATCCACTGTGGATACGAGCATATTCAGGCACACTGCTCATGCGGAATCACCGCGGACATGACTACGCACGCACAACGCTTACTCTTATCACATTCGAGCACACTCTACACATTCACAGACTGCCAAAGACTTAAAATTTTTATTATAGTTAATATACCGTTAAATTGTGAATACCTAGATTAATTGTGACCTGTAACATAATGCTTACATTTTAACTATCAATAACTATTATTTTTCTGTAGATTTTTAACGATCAAATTGACTGGCTCGGTGGCTCAATTGGTAGTGACCCCTGCCTTCTGAACCAAGGGTCGTGGGTTCGATTCCCACCCGGGACAAACTTTCGTGTGATGAACACTTGTGTTTTTTCCGTGTCTGGGTGTTTATATTTGTATTTAAGTATTTATTTGTGGTACCTTCGTTGTTCTGATACCCATAACACAAGTGCTTAAGCTAGGTACTTACTTTGGGATCGGAGCAATGTATGTGATGTTGTCTGATATTTTTTTATGTAGGTGTGCGATGATTACTGCATTCATTAGATTTCATGTTGCTTACAAACTGTTCATCTTTAAAAAGAAACGCAACAAAAGCCAATCAATCAATCAATCAACTGTTGATTAATTTAACGCGAGACAGAATACTCGTATCACTTTGAGGTACAACCTATTCAATTAGACAAGATTTAAAGGAACCACATTATGGCTGTCACAATAATAAATAAAACTTAATTTCTGAATGCCTTGAGGGAAGCAAGCTTTTACCTATGGTAACTGATAGGCACTTGCAACCTACAATTTTAGATATAGGTAGGTACCTACTTACCGTTCTTACTTTTTGAGGGTAGTCTTTTTTATTTTGTAGGTACCTAACGATCCATAAAGCTGCATATCGTCAGCGTAACTATGTTGAATACATCGAGCTATTATTATAAAAGGTGGTAGATACTTACCTACCTACATAAATAATAGGTACAACACTGAAAGTAATAGTATTACGTACCCAAATTACAAAATACCTACGTTAATCGTGATCTTGTAGATAAATGTACAAATAGAATTGATGAGTATCACGCGAGGGCTGTTATTTTGATTTCTCTGTAGGTAGATAGGTACATTACTCCTCGGAATGAAATGAAAATGCTATAACAAACACTATCAATTCGGAATGAGTGGTGGTGAGGCTTGTCTGCAATGTCGCTCACTTGATATCAGTAATTGTTTGTTTTAAACTGCTATGAGTGGTATTCGTATACGAATGCCCCGTTGATTTGATTGTACTGCTGTCGCACTTAGCTAATACGAGTGTCGGTGGAGGACGAAATATTCCCACTTGATTATAGGACAGGGGACGAGTTGCTCTTGAATAACTTAGTTTTATGGATCGTGATTGCACGTAGCGGCGATTGTTTGATTGCTATGATTTGTGAGGGAACCGAAATAACGGCAATGAATCGATTGTAGTACTTTCGTTGACAATATATTATAGTTAGTTTAGATAGGTACCTACCCAACGGCAGAAACATCGAAGAGAAAAGAAAAACAAGCAATATGTTTTAATGATTTGTTTTTTTTTGAATGAATAGATCATTCCTATTTTAGATATTTATAGAAAGAAAGTTGATAAATTTTTTAGTTGTCCCGAATAGGAATCGAACCATCCTGGTTTTCCCGCGCTGTAAGTGAACACTCAAGCGCCGTACCTACCTACACATAAGCTGACATGTGTATTTGGTGAAATATCGAAGTATTAGGTTTAGGTATATCTTGGTTAAACACTATCAAAATATGTGCGTCGTAGACTAGGTACGGTTTATGGCGAATGCCTAAGCTCTGCCTAATTAGTATGAAACTAAAACTAAATTGCACTTTCCTAATACTTATATTTTACGCCTTTTCTTTATAGGCTAGTAGGAGGAAAGTAGCTACCTAATTATAGCTACGTTATTAAAGTGTATTTTGGGGGCCAAATAAAAAAGATCCACATCATAAATATCAATGTATATTAAACTGGCCTAAATAAATTACAACTTATGATCAAACTTACAAAAATTGACTTGACAAGGAGTTTAGACGCGATAAAGTTGATTAAAGTGTAGGTAAACTTAGAACGGTTTCACCGTTTATCGCGTAACAATGCTATAATAGTTATGACTGTAGGTAAGTGGTGGTTCTTCACAAAAATTTAATGGTCCATGCTAGTTAAATCACTCAACGATCACAATCCCAAGTCATTACGGTAGGCTTATGAGATAAACAGTCGTATTTAACTCTTTGGTGTTCTAGCCGCTTAGTTGTTTCGTGTAGACTAGGTCGGCGTCTCTACCACAGTTTATATGTAAGCGAAAGCAGTATTAAAACTGGGCTTATTTGATAAGATACCCATTTTCGATGTAAAAGCATACGTTTGACCCATCACAGGTCACTTGTAATAAATGCAAAGTTCTTAGACGGAAACCACGGCTAAAGACTGAAACCACTAGCAGACCTCTCTTGTAGAGGCCATTTTCAATGTGTTCAAGTTTGTGTGTAGTTTCGAACGCGTCTACTACCTACTTTACTGCTTTAACTTAGTTATATACTGCGTCTCTACACTTTTGAATCAAAATCTTTCATAAAATATGTGACTAATCATGACATTACAATATCTAATAAATACAGTTATAAAAAAGTTGCACTGTTAACAAAATTACGTATTACTTAATTGTTTTATATTAGATACAGGAAATTTACAATATTATAAAGGGTGTGCAGTCTCATACATGAAATTATAGCCTCTAATGTGTTTAACATTAATTAACATTTTACAGAACATACGCTAGAAAAATTCTTAGTCCTTATCTAAATGCATTTTATAAACAAAATACGATAACTGTCACTGAAAATATTAAAATGTTTTAATTAACACTATATAAGTCTAACATCAAAAGATGATTTTGCAGACTAAGGATTCTGTATAAATGTAGGTATGCGCAGGTGGTTGACAATTCACGAACGGTAACTTAATTGTTGTACCAAACATTCAGGTAAATTAGACAACTTTACCTAAAAGCTGTAGGTAGGCATCATCACAAAAACATGGTAATTATATTTGATTAAGGATGAAATTCGTCCAAAGAGATGCTTGATGGTAATTATCAGAAATGGTAACATTTTTTAAGTAAGTATTCGGATATGGTAACAGTTAAATTCTTTATTCGGAAATATTTTAAGCAGGATTGAAGTGAGTAGGTGTTGCTGTTGAAAAATATCGTAAACGATTGTTCCGTTGGTGGTAGGCCAGACAATTCACACCAACCACTGGTCTCTAGCTGAGGTTTTCCATTGTACCTACTAATGTGTAACAGATGATGTCAAATACTCAGACCCGAGACAATTTAGTGCATTTCCTAAATTGACACTACCGCCAATAGTGGCGAGAACGCTTAGCTAATTATTGCGCTACCGAGGTCGTCAGATTGGGTGAGTAGGTGCACTCAGATCTATCTGTCTATTCCTTACGGCTGATTCGTGATCGTTTTGCCATGTAATTTGTTAATTTATCTATTTGAATTCGTGTAATCGCGAATTCGTACTCAATATGCACTAGTAGCGACTGATAGTTATGTAGCTTAAACTACTTCACAAATCTAAACTTTTGTTAAGTAATTAGATAGGACTTAGTAGGTAAATCACAAAGTCCATGGTTATCAAACTAAATCTTGTTCAACCCTGTGTACCTACTTATGTACAACAGGTGTATTCAGGGATTAGGTACTACACAATTAACACTAAGTTATGATAAGTATTCTAAATAAATAAAGCGTTTGACACTCGACTAATAAGACACTTCACTTTGGTTTGTATTAGACTATACTTAGAACTAAGGTTACATTAGTACCTGACTGCTGTCTTACAGGCATTAATACCGACTGATGGTAGGTTGATAAATAAATTATATTACACTTAAACATGTATCACTGCACCAATGGACGGATAGTTTAAATTGTGTCTTGACTTTACAAATTAAGACGAAAAATATTTCGCGTACTTACTGCTAAATAGTAGGTACAAATACAATAAGTGATATCATCTCACCTTATATTCCGTAAGGCACTAAAAGGTAACAAACATTTTCAGAATTATTTACATAAAAATAGGGTATCACTAAAACTAGGAAATATTTAGGACGCACACATTCACTTTACATTATTTAAACCACGCAATAGTAGGTACCTAGGACATAATAAGTATACATAAATATAATCATTTGTATTGGTATTCTTCTCAAATTCTACGACTACCTTTTAAATTAGTATGGTGCCTTAAGACGAATGAATGTGAAGTGAATGTATGAATACTTAGTTCCAAACCTAATTAAACAACGTATTAAATAATCACAAAATATAGCTATCTATGACAACAAGAATTTCAAACGCTTTTCAATTTTCCAACTTTAGGTACCTAGTTCTTACAAACCTAAAGCATTCTTAGTAGGTAGGTATACCTATATACTAATACAGTGCCATTTCTCGTCTTTGGATTTTATAAAAAGTATCATCCTAATCGTAACACAAGTTTTCACTCTTTATGTTTAATGATTACACAGTAATTATTTAAAGTAATTGACTTACTTTGATGAAGATTGTGAACTCTACGTTATAAACAATGGCACGCGTTTAAGATTGTTTGTAAATTTTAATGTTGATGACTCTTGCATAGGTAAAGCATTAGACATGTTGTTTTAAAAAGTGAGAAAAGTTAAGAAAACAAATACAATTTGCACTTATTTACAATTGACAAATAGGTCATTATTTAGTGTTCTTCACTCTTAAATCATGATTTCTTAACTCTTAAATGATGAATTAAATCATTTTAGTATCGATGGCCTAAGCTGACGTTACTTAGTGACAAGCTTTTCTCTGTTTACACATTCGAATGTAACGTTAATTTGTTTGAGCGAACACGTCGAACATTTAAAGCGTGGTGTGGTGAGCACGCCTTCAGTTGGTGATAAGAGGAGTGAGGGGCGCAGCTTCGTCGCCATAAAACCTGTACCTGTGCGGTGGAGGGATGCTGGTCAGCGGCGCGTCGCCGGCGTCCGAGTGCTGCGAGTCCCTGTGGCGGCGCAGGTCCACCTTGCGCTGGAAGGCCTTGTCGCACAGACCGCACGAGAAGGGCTTGTAGCCGGTGTGCTTGCGCATGTGCGTGATCAGGTTCGAGCTCTGGCTGAACGCTTTGGAGCACACCACGCATTTGTGGGGTTTCTCACCTGCAACAAATATTATTCACAATAAACACCAATACTTTAAAACTGGTTGCAGCACGCGGCTTTGCCCGCGTGAATATCGGTAATATCAGGTACCTACCTATCTGAAATGATAATATCCTTAAAAATATAGGCTTCGTATTATTCTGCTGTATGAATTATACTTATTATTGTAAAGTTTCATTTTAGCCCGTTCAGTAAATTTCGCGTGAAAGAGTAACACACTTCGACCTATCGAAACAAACTTTTGCATTTGTAATAGGTACCTACCTAAGGTATGATTTATTCGCACCTGCGAAGATGCTCAAATGGGTTGTTATTTTTCCTATCTTTAGTTAGATCTATGATCTGTGAACTTCTTGTGAACGGATTTCGCTTAGTTTTTACTTTTTTTTTGCTACAGGTAAGTAGAAGTTGCAACAGGCAAGCACGTAGGTACGAGACGAGAATATACCTAAATACTAGACCGCAACCATGTTTTTATAGAAAATATTACTTTAGTGTAAGTACAGTTTAATGTACTTCGATAATAATAATTAGTTAAATGGAATGTCGTTACAGCCGCGTTGTTTCGATTTTGTTTCTAATTAATTCATAAATCGTACGTGATACGTATCGCATCGTTAAGTAATTAAAGCTCGAATGAGCGAACCACTATACTTGTCATATCATCGGACATTTATTATTTACGGCGCGGTTTCCGAACTGATTTAATATGCAACATCGTTATGTCGACCGGTATTTACCAACTTGAACGATAATTGTTTGTCGTTGTTCGATAACGCCGTAACAAAGTTTTTGTGGGAAAAATTATTGGACGCACCTCTCCTTTCCACCGATGATAAAGTATTGACGAATAAAAGGAAAAATTGAAATGTCATTTTATAGATAGAACAGGATTTACGCGAGTTTTTGTTCGTGCCGTGATCGGTGCACGTGAAGGCCTGTGAAGGCTGCGGCTAATTGCGACGGGCCGCATTTTGGAATATTGATGATGAGGCATTTATCGGGAGGACGAGCTCCTTGTACGGCCGTTGTAAATCATTCGGCACAGAGCGGGACGTGATGAGATGTCTCCGGCCGAGACAAATATGTCCGCCACATTTTTTAGCTGCTTAATTCGTCTTGTCGAGCTTACTGGAAATAGTCGCCATTGAAAAATAGTCGCGGCTTTTATATTCCTGTCAAGCGGCTTTCAGGCGGATGGTTGCTGAATAAGGTATCTACCTACTTTAGATAGCAATTACCTTTATTTTATATTCAACTGATTGATAATGAGAATAATTTGAATTCTTTTACTGGAATTACCATGTGTGTTTACGACAATGGACGTGTCGACAGGTCGCTAATTAAAAGAAAATTGTTACCTAAATGTGTTTCCTTCACAGGCTTGCCATTTAAATCTACGTAGGTAAGTAATTTGTAAGTATACCTATTGAAATAACCAAGCACTGCTACCTAAACTACTGTACGACATTATTGTCAGGGACCCCTATACATCATCATCATCATCAGCCTATTGCAGTCCACTGCTGGACATACGCCTCTCCAGTTGTTCACATCACCACTTAGGGCAAACATCTGGAGGATATACCCATAATCGCCACGCTGGGCAGGCGGGTTGGCGATCGCAGGGCGTAGCTTCTCGCTCCGGTGACGCTGCTGCCCGTCATCGGCCTGTGGTATTTAGCTATGCCTTGATTTGTGGTGGTTATACCGCCACCAGTCGGTTTCCAGCGCCTCGTTTGTTATTCGGCAGGATGCACCACGGGCAGGTGAGGTTGGCTAGGAGGGAAAAGATGATAGGCCGTTCCCTTACATCCCCATTAGTTTAACCCCTATACCTACCATGCTATATCAGTATCTAGGTAGGTACTATGTTATAAAATTATTAAATAGGCAATTTTAATATACCCTGAGGCGTATGCGTCAAAAGGCTGTAGATAATAAAAAGTGCTGAGGAAAACGGCGTAAAATATGATGATCGCGACCTCAGACAAGGGATAGCGGAGGGCCGCGCGGGCGGCAGCCACTCATTTTTTGCTCATTGGAAATTCATTAACGCACCCGACCGGCTGGGATTTGCCGTCGAAAAGGTAATTGCACAGCATTTAAATGTTTATTCCCAGGACAGCGTCGTCAGATGTGTCACACGACTCCTTTTATTGGGCTCACGCGCCGTCTTGTTTTAATGAACTTGTCTCCGTGGGACTTGACTCTGCTATGTAAAAATATCGCTAATCGACATATTAACGAGCAGAAGTGTACAAAATGGTTTTAAAAAAGCTTTTGAATACAAAATACTTTCAGATTTACTATTTTAAATGCAAAACGCCAAATAGTTTTCCGTTTTGTATTTAAAATCCTAAATGCTATATAGGTATGTATTTTCAAAATACTTTTTCAAAATAATACCTTTTGACTTTTAGGGGCCATACATACATTAACTCACATGTATTGCATAACTTTTTGACCCCTCCCCTCATTGTCACACCTCGTCCCTTTTGTGCTCCTCTCTTCATCCTTGAGTGTCACACTTCGTGGTCCCCCTGCCTCCTTAAGTGTAACGTAGTTTATGGAAGGCCCTTAATCGTGGTTTAGGTGTTTATCATGAAATAGTGTCACATTTATCAGCACGCTTAAATCTGTTAAATTATGCTATAGTTAAATCATAAGTAAGTTAAATTAAATTATGCTCTAGTTAAATCGTAAGTATAAATTAAATCTGTTATGCTATTAAAATCAAAAATATTTTTATATTTGGGTAAACTTTAAATAGAGTTGATGTAGCAATCAAATTAAAAAAATAATGAATAACTAAATAAGTACGTATGTACTAGCGAGTAGGTAAATAGGAACCCATAATATGTTAAATTTTTCCATCGCCATTTACGAAGGTGTAATTATTTGCGTCGTGGTAGAAATAAAGTAGTTAAGATAATTTTATTTGCTTTTAGGGGGACTGTGATACATTCGATTTAGCCAAAGACGGCTTATCGTTGTCATTTATAATGCAATGAACTCAACTTGAGTTGTTTGTGTGTATCATGCTAACGTTTTCGTTAGTGTCTGTCTAAATTGTGTAGAAAAACTAATGTTTTTACAATTGTCTTTTAGATTATTTGTCTTTTTCATTAGAAATTACTTATTTCGTAGATATGTGATTTTTATCGTAGGTATGTAGAGATTTTATGTAGATATCTACATAATATTCATAAATGCCTGCTTGTCCTTTATGCCTTTAATTAAATAGATACGAATTAAATCAACTACCCTGAGGACAGTTAAGTATTGATTACAAGTAAGCCGTGGACAAACAATTACGTAGGTACCTAGGTTTACATATATACGTATAATATTTTGTAGGTCTACTTAGGAACTATGCCAGGCAAACTGGTATACTAAATATGGCTACTGAAGCACTAAGCAGAATTAATTCTACGCTAATATAAGTGCCTCAGTAGCCTTACCGATCAAGTTATATTGGTTCAGATCAATATTAGAGCCACCGGTCGCGTCAAGGAGGTGAGCAACCAAATGAAATAACCAAATCATACAACCCTGAGGTCGAAGAGATCTTCCTGTTCAGTGTGCCTAGCACGAACATTTTCGAAAAAGTATGCGTAACGTTACAGTAAACATTTGTATGAAACTTGGTACAGCGCCCCTATCGTGCGTAAGAGGTACTACGTTTACGTAGTGAAAATTATCGCCGTTTACGGTTACGTTACCGCATACTTTTTCGAAAGTGTTCGTGCTAGGCACACAGTTCTTGTCTTTTATTATAAAAGTAAACAACGCAAAACATAACTTTGGTAGCACGACTGATGGTAGAGTGAGGGAGACGCCAAATACATAATGGTTGCACCAGCGGGGACATTCGGTCGTTGGCAACAAATTGGTTGCTCATCCAAGCCGACGCCTATACTGTACACTTTGGTGGCGCGATGAGTAAGTATCCCCGGTCACAAGACCGGGAATACTTACTCATGGTATAATACTTTAAGAGAGTTAGGGCATAGTGAATCTTCGCACGAATTGAGTCGCCCGTCCGGGGAAGGACCTCCGCCTTATAGAATACCGCAGCCAAATGACCTTCAGGCCGTGTTTCCGCCGGTGAGTAGGGTTTCCGGAGCTCGTGGGGGTTAGGATTGGGCCGGCATGGCGGTGGCAACTGACAGGTAACTGCTGACCAGTTACTTACCCGTTGTCACAGCGACTTAGGCATTTTTTTCGCTTTCCATCAGGCGTAGGGAATTACTGTCGAGCTACTATAAAAAAAATAGTCGTAAGGAAAAGTCGTAATGCTTGCTAATAAACTAACCTGTGTGTATGTAAGTGTGTTTCTTCATATCCGACTTCTGGTGGAAGCGCTTGCCGCAGTACTGGCAGGGGTAGGGCCTCGTGTCCGAGTGGATGAGCAGGTGCGTAGACAGCGTGCTCGATCGCTTAAAGCATTTGCCACACTGCTTACACTGCAACAAATGTACTTCATTATTTTGCGGTTCTTTTATTTATTACTGCAAGACGTTTGGCACACGATTAGATTTGCCTTTTTGTTCGTCGGGAATGCCTTTACGCTTACAATGCTGCAATGGGGCCCTGGGTACGGGACACCTATGTATATTATGTGGGGCTCACACTTAATCGATTAGATTTGTCAAATTTAATCCTTTATGACACGTCTGCTGTTACAGAAAAGTTTGTATCTACCTAATATTGGTTATAGGTCGTACCTATACAATATAGTAGACTCTATGTTATATAATTTTCTTCTAGGTTCTCCTTTGGCAAATAAGCGAAGGTACATAGCTATCACGACGAAGGTTTTTTTTAGTTAGGTATGTAGTTGATAATAAAAACAGAGGAAACTATTCAACTACAGAGCAATTACATCGTTAGAGATCGATATCTTACTTTGTCGCATTACAGTTTGCATGTCAATTTACAAGCAGTGTAAGTAGGTTCGTCAACATCAATATTAGGTACTGTACGTTTAGCATGAAATGTGCTTCCTTGTGTAATTATTAGTTAATAATTGTTAAAGATTTGATTGGTACTTTTTGAACGGATAATTAGATATCGACGTGGACTGGCCGCCGTCCATCACATGCCGCAGTGACAGCCGGCTATGAAATAATAACAGGGCCGCCGTACCTTTCTACACGTTTCTTTGATTTCCTTCAAGAGTCGCGATAGCTTACGATTTCTTTTTTTCGTTGCCCAGTAATTAGCACCGCGAACGGGTTATTATAAGTATTTTACCAGAAAGGACACGTGGCGGAGAACTACAATCATCTAGCCTCGTATAAATTAAAAATGGCTTTAGCTGAATAGGTGTCTGCGCTAGGTATTTTCATGTAGGTACTTATATGGGGTAATTTTTTAATGCATAAAAACTGTTTTCGAAGGCAAGTAGAAACTGAAAATGAGCAAGTAGAAACACAGATCGTAATGTACCAAATTTGATTCGCTTTACGTGCTTGCTTAACACTTACACGTGTGTGTGAAACATTCATGAATCTATTCAAAACATGTGTACACACGACCGATAGGACATGTTTGTCAAGAGATTTAAAGTACCTAACTATTTTGGCTTTTTGTAGATTTATTTGTTCAGATGTTTTGTAAATGCACGGAGATATTAATTTTGTATAGAAAATGTTTACTTATGTAAAATTTAGATTACTAACGGCACGTAATGCGATGTTTGAAGGTGAGTTACACAATAAGAAGGTATGGGGCTTTACTGGGCACTTGTGTTTAGATTTGATTCAATAGATAATTTAAATACCTGTCTATTGTTTAAATAGAATATCTAATAAGACTCATTTCCATACATTTATCAAGCATGTCTTCATGTAGCATCATCGGGATAAAGAATATGGCATACCTACCTAATATCTAGAATGAGTTATACCTACCTACGAATAGAATTGAACATACTCGCTAGTTAGGTTTGGTACCATTTCGTTGAATGATATTAGTAGGTACATACTTATTAAAAGTGCATTGGAGTACCGTATCCTAACTGCATGTCCTAAACATGGACAAATCACACTACGAGAGAGTTAGGTTTAGGTATATATCGGTAGATAGATTTAAGTAGAACTTCTTTTTTTCTAAGGTAGGAGACACCAAAGACAGTAAGAAAGAAACGATTGACTAAATAAATATGGCTTGTCCGAGAGTTTTAATTTTCATAAAAAGTGGAGGCTTGGAATTCATTTGTGTTTTTTCTTAATCCTTAGAAGTACCAATGTGTTTGGTGTTGAATCGTTGGGCGCTATTGCGGTTGGCTGCGGTCCCTGAGGAAACCGTTTGACCGCTGCCCGCTGGTCAGGCGACAGCTATTAGCGTGGCGGTTGGGCGCAAGTGGCCGTATGATAATCCTGGCCGCGAGCGCGACACAAATCCGCGGCCTGTGACAGTTGGCGGGCAGCTGCACCGACTCGCGCCTCACAAAAACACCCACTTTTTTGATCGCCTTTTTATACCCATGCAGTCTCTTATAAACAACACAGGTGCTAGGGTATGACTGTCCACATATGGTTATCGGTTTATTCCAACGTGGGGAGGTGATTTTTTATGATGGCCATTATAATAAAAAAATTACTGTGGTTTTTAGGTGCAGCGGTTGAATGTACCGGTTTAACTGTTAATTGCGGGAGGATCGGATTAGGCTAGAATCATTTTAGGATTGAAGAAAGCGCTGAAATTACATGATGTTATTTGTCTTTTGCCAATTGGAGTCAGGTAGGTATATAATAAACCTAGTTAAATACTATTATTTACTACCTTTTACCTTTACCTAGCTATGTAGGTATGTACCTATTTTTATCTTCTTCAGGTTATGAACCATGTGGTTAGGTAATAATGTCATGTGGTGGAATATGAAAAATACTTATTAATCTTGAGAAAATGGAAGCGTAAGAGCAGTATGGGATTGGCAGAAAACGATGCCGATTAACTGGTGGAAGGTAATTAATTTAACGTGGAAAACTTCGAATGGCGCTGCTACGTTTTTGTCGCCATAAGTTATGACACGAGGTAATTATTCGTCCAATTATAAAACACCGCACCGTGATATTAAAAGACGGAATTTTGATTAAAACCGATGCGGATTTTTATAATGGCATCGTAGAAAAAACAAAAGATACAAAAATGGCGAGAAGACGAACGGTGGATGCGCGCCGCGTGGCGGCCGGCGGGGCGCGCGACTCGCTCCGATACGCGACTACTTATTAAGACGGGGGCAGTTTTTGCTATTTGATTTGTTAAAGAGACTAAAACAGATACTGGTTTGCTATTTTAAAGCATTTCGAACGGAAACTGTACAGTTACTTCGGACCTAAAGGATGTCGCCGACCGCCTGCGCACCGTAGATTTCTTTAACGATTACTACTTGCTGGATATTTTAATGATATTACTAGCGATCCCTCCTGACATCGAACGGGTAAAATGCTTATCGTGGGTTATCCCTAAGAGATAGACATGAAACACTGCGGACTTTTTATACTTAGAGCTTTTTAAGGTGTACCTACCTATCTACATTATTTTGAATATCTCGTAGGGTTCAGCCAACGTTTGCAATGAAAACGTTTTTATTTACGACGTCATATTACCTATTTGAAAGTTCTAAACTAAAATGTTCATTATAATAACACAAAAATAACAAAACATAAAATTAGTATTCTCTACTAATTAGCACTCTATCTATTTTAAAAAATGCATCAAAATCCTTTGTTTGGTTTATAACTACTGTGTACATAATATGCAATGTGTAAAAGAAATGATAGTGAAGAGACGGTTTACCTGGAATGATTTTTCGTTTTTGTTTTCGTTCTTGGCGAGTAGGGGGAAGGCGAGGTCCTGGTGGGGCGGCGGCAGCGGGTAGGCGGGGTGCGCGGGCGCGGAGGGGCAGCGGCGCGGCTCGGCGGGCGCGCGCTCGGCGTCGGGGCTGCTGCGGCAGCGCGTGACCAGCTCCAAGGGAGCCTCCGCCTCGTCCAACTCCCAGCACCCCGTCTCCTGCTCACGCTCACACGCGCTCCCCGGCGACCATATCTGACGGTTCTTCGTCGACAGGTTCAAAGGTAGCTCCTCCTCGTCGTCTGCAAACAAAGATGCCGTGCACGTAATGTTTTTCACCGTTCTTCACGCTTTAAATCTAAAGTCGACGGGTCAAATAGGTCGTGCATTATCAAATCTGTACAGGTGTAGCGGTTATTTCTTTGCGGTTACGTCAGTGTTTGCTTGCTCAATAAAATTTAATGTTCGTTTAATTTCTTGTGCATATTTTAAGGGTACACGAAAACATCTTCGATTGGTTTTGATGATATTTGTATGTTTAATTGATGATTAGTACGCATAGACTGCTCAGCAAAAGAAAATTAATAATTGCCTCTTTATCTAATAAAGGTACCTTACGTAAAGGTACTACTTAGATAATAAATTTCTTAGCTGAAATTCGCTATACTGGCGAGGCGAATATGGCAATGTAGGTACAAGTTTTAAATAACTTAAGCGGAAGAAACAGAATCCACACCGTAAGCAACAGTCATCAACACATCATTCCTTTTTTGTGGAAGGTTCAAGTCGTGCACAGGAAAGTTCAGGATTAAAGTAAATCGTTTTGGTTAAATCAAGCGCCTAGCACTCGAGGCGGGATTGTTCGTTACAGCCGTTATCATCGAAGTTTGGCCGTAACCGGAACGCGGATAAGGGGTAATTTGAATACTTGAAGTATTTGAATATGTCGACAAGGCGTCGTGCTGGTGTTTGCTTTCCTTGGAGTGTAGGAAACACGCAAATACGCTTCGTGTAAGGAGGTAAACGACATGTAAACGACGACGTATCGGCGACGCGAGTTATTAATCGGTACCTTGCGCTGATAGCTATTCTAATGAGCAATTCTGGAGAATGCGTAAGGAGGACGAGGCAAACTGAAACTTAAAATGACGAAGCGATTAGCATTTTTCGGATTTTAAAACAGTTAACTAAGTAATTTGTTTCTTTCATTTAATTCTTTTTGGGTTGTACGTAAATACGTATCTTATCTGCCTTATTACAATTCTAAATCATGCCTGGTACGTTTCCAGGCAAATTTAAGTTAGTTTAGAAACTTCAATAGTTTTAGAATGTTATGTGGAATGGCTAGTTAATTAGAGAAGACTACTCATTAGACTTCGTTGTAAAATGTCAGTTTGGTCAGCAAAGTAGTACAGGTGCTTTTCATATCCAATACGAGCTCCGACTGTATTTCATAGAGCTTGTTTCAAGGAGAACGCACAATCTAATTGTGTCAACTAACGATTTACATGTGGTATGTAAGGGGGCGATCCATCATCTTTTCGCTCCAAGCCACCCTCATTTGCCTGTGGTGCATCCTGCTGAATAACAAACGAGGCTCAGGTAACCGATTGGTGCCAGTATAACCCATCACGATTGAAGGCGTAGCTGTCTACCCCAGACCGATGACGGGCAGCAGCGTCACCGGAACGAAGAGCTAGGTACGTCCTGCGATCGGCCACCTAGCGACTATGGGCAAAGGCTTCAGGTTGCCCAAAGTGGCGAACAATTGGAGTGGCCTATGTTCAGCAGTGGACTGACATAGGCTGATGATGATATTTTTATGAGTAGGATATTTACCGTCTCTGGGCGGCGTGTGTCGCGCCGGGTCGAGCGCGTGAGCGAACTGCGGGGACGCGCGCGGCAGCAGCAGTGGCCACACTCCTGCGCCGCCGTACAGCGCGCCCAAGCCGCTACAGTACATCAGCGCTCCCAGCTCTGTGTAGAAGCATAAACGTTAATTAAATGCTACAAGGATGATGTTGGGGCTGCCACGTGTTTGCAGTGCATCAAGGACGTTTGCTGACTGCCGACTACCAAATCAATGGCTCCGAAGCCATCATTCGCAAAAATACAAACTTCTTGATCAGCAGAATTAGGAGTAGTCTCAATAGGTGTCTCACTTCGAGGTGCTTTGTGGGGAGGGAGACTATCACGGGGAATTACCCTTTTTTGTGATGATCACTCTTAGTATCTTAAGTAGGTACCTAATTTTTAATTTTTATATCTACCTATAAATATATAAAACTCAAAGGTGGCTGACTGACTGACTGACATAGTGATCTATCAACGCACAGCCTTAAAGTCTGTAATCAATATCTGAGAATAGGCTTTATTTGAGTTAGCGCGCTCCAAGGCTGTATCCTACCTTCCATCAGGTAAGAATGCAGCCATACGCTTTTTTGAAAAATGAAAAAAGTATTGAGTTAGTTAAACTAGTTTCAAACGGGCTTGCAAAATGAGTCAAACTTACCAGTAGCCCGAGCATATTGCTTCAACGCGCGGCCTGCGATTTCTATGTCTCCCAGCTGGAGCAGGTCCAAGCGGTGTTGTGCCAGCGAGTCGGGCGAATGGGGCGGCGAGTGGGGCGAGTGGGGCGACTGGGGCGAGGCGGACGAGTGCGGCGTGACGCTCCGCTCCGGCGACGGGAACCGGTGCGCTGGTGGCGGAGACGACGCCTTGAACTGCTCCGCCAGCCGCGACAGAAGCACGTGCCGAGACATGCTGGGAGAACAAAATGCACTTAATACATTTGTATATGTCACCGGAAAATAGCAAGAATCGTAAGTTGATCAATTTCCTAGGTAGTTGATTAACTTACGAAAAATAATAAACGGCAGTTGAAATGTATTATTTAACGTATGTATTTTAGTAAATTGATCATTTTACGGGGTCTTACCGTAAAATCATCCGACGAAGGTGAGGTGAACGTTGATTGGTTCAATGGCTCACGTGGCGTTATCCCGGCAACCAATCAGGGAACAGTGTATTAAGTTACGGGTAATAGTGCACCGTTAAATAGTACATTGAGCAACGATTGGCCTATTTGAGGACGATTTTACTTGTGTCAAAATCGTAAATTATTAAATGACTGTCAGGCTACAGTAAATTGATCAACTAACTGAAATCCATTGCGTTAAATAATACATTTCAACTACCGTTTGTTATATTCCGAAAGTTAATCAACTACCTAGGAAATTGATCAACTTACGATTCTTGCTATTTTCCGGTGACATATACAATGTATGTAAAGTTGCATTAAACATATATGTTATGAACGGAAAGGGCTTAAAAAAGAAACAAAATCAGCTAGACGGTAGGCTTAAGGTAAATAAAATATAAAAATAAAACAACTAAGTAGGTACAGATAGTTAACGTAGTAGGTACCTAAAGGTAATAGTTAGCGGACTTAGAAATTTTACATGACAAAAGAAAGAAGAGGAAAATATTTAAAAGTAAAAGAGTAAGAAAGGAGGTTGGCCTCTATGTGGCCAGTTCGCGCCTGTAACGTTCCTTCAGATTAAATAAAGTCAAAACTATACGGAGGTACATAACTATTTGCTTATTAACTCGAAATCATGAACCAATATAAGTACCATTTGAATCTTGCCATTGAAATCTTTGAATTCCATCAAATTTTATTTTAAGCAATCAAAAGTTGTTGAGTATTAATAAGTAATTAATCTAGGAGTAAAGAATAACAGAACGAATAATATCTATGGATTTCTATGAAATCAATATCCACTGCCCAGACTAGAAAGGATTTTTTTGTAGAGTTTCGACCTAAGATTCAGACCTAATCGCCTAAACATACAATCAAAATGATGCAGAAATGCTTACACGAATAGTCAATAAACGCAGCTTTCCTGAAAGCTCACGAACTACCTCATTAATTTTCCTCATGGAAGCGATCGGAATGATCAATTTAAAAATGACATTATCATTGTTTTCACGTGACGGTTGTCATTAGCGCCAGTCTATTTGTTGACAGCTCTCGCCCTGATTAATCCACCGCGGCCGGTTGACAGCGAATCGTATTAAAAGCTCAATCAAGCAAATGAAGAATCAGAATAATGGACAGCTAGCCGGCGGCTTGCGCAAGCGCATTAATAATGCACGGAGTCGCCGGTAAAACAATCTTCATTACATTAACACATTAGATATTTACGTTACAAACGCGCGCTTTCGTCAATGCCGAGTAAGGGAGGATAAACAAAAGGTTTTCCTCGAGTTATTTTCCAATGATGTAGGTAATAAACAAGTACCTACTCTACATATTGAAATGATTTTAGAGACGTTAAGATTTTCTTAAGTATGAAAATTATAATCTAATGAGTAATATCGTAATTGTGATGTAGGAATCATAGCGATGGTTTAATGTTATTAATAACACACAATAATGAGTCTGCAATTAATTTTCTTTACAAAACTATATAATTCATTATCAAGTCGTCAATATCTATACCTGACGTAAGCTTTAATTTGAGCAGATCGTAAGTAATGAAGGTAACAATGAATTGCAAAAAAGTCTAATTAATGTGATGTACAGATAGACAGAGGGCGATAAGTCCACCCAATAACAAAACAGTAAGCAGCTATTTAAACGTCATAGTTCATCTTATGGATTGGTCATTACTAATTTCTGCTGATTATGAGCTTAATTGTGTTGTATGTAGTTGTGACTAGGGTAATATGTCGTATGAGTAGGTACGGAGTTTGGTGTACCTACTTCCTTTAGAGTAAATTAAAAGCAAATAACAATAAATTCGTGTGGTTGTAGGTATATCAAAAAGGACATGATTTTGTTCATGAATATCACATTATTGATTACGAGATATATATCGGGATATGTCTACCCCAGTTCCTATCATTATTTAGACAAACAGCCAATAGGCATCTCCTAGATTCCTTAAATTTGTGTACCTACAATCAAAAGTTCATAATTGTAATAACGTATTTTTGAGACAACAACAATTTTACACAAAAAAAATGTACAAATCTCTTTAAAATATAGTTATGATAGTGACCGCGAAAGCTTGAACTGAACAACGTACTTTTTTGTGCGGCCTAAACCTTATAATTGATTGGTTAAAATTAGTACAGTAAAGTACTATGGATGAGCGTGTTTTAGTAATTGTAATCCGCTACAACGTACACACTGTTACAACATGAACATGACTAAAATCTAATACATAAAAACGGAAAGATCTAAAAATATAATCGCAACACGACAATGTTATTAGACATTCGTATGGTTATTATACAATTTGATAGAGTAATTTGTCCGGTATTACCGCTAATTGGCTAACGAGTTAACTTATAAGAGGGTCGTGTGTCGCAATTTCTTGTTTCAATATAGCAAGCTTCCATTAGTTCCGGACTGGTAATTATAGAAGCTTGGCCGGCACCTATTTTTTTCCCAGTTCAATGGGAACGCGTGCAAGTGTTGAGAAAATCAATCACCGCGAAAATCATTACCTACTTAATGTTGGTTCTTTTTTAACTAAAGTTATTCATGATTAATTAATTAATGTAGAGTACGATCTGGATATTTTTTTCTTTCTAATGATGATTTGTAAAACACTTATCTCAATTACATCGAGGTGGTTAAAATTCGTTAGTATTTAATATTGATTTAATTAGGTATTAATAGATTGTCGTCTGTTTATTCTTACGATGTTCTGTTCTTCATCAGGGCCTCTGATTAGAACGTCTAATGGGTATAATTATTTCGAGTAGGTACTAACGAAGTTTGGTTTTGTAATAACTTTATAACGCCACAAAAGTTTTGGTACCTACATCGTTTGGGGACAGGGCTGCTGACGTGCAAGCATAGATTTTGTATGATTTTTGGGACTGAACAGAGAAATTTTGTCGTACTGTAAGTCACATCAATTGTCGACATAATTTTAGACAGTCTTAGAAATATTTTAAGAAACCTGCTATGATTAGTATCTATTATTTAAGTAGTCCAGCAGTGGACTGCGAACGTCTGACGATGATGAAGTAGTACCTACCTGTTTTGGAATTCAGTGAAAGATTATAAGTATTTATAGTTTTTATCGACATCTTTGATTTTATGTTGCATATGTGAAAGCTTTATATTTTTGTAAATTACATTGTTCAAACAAGGACGTTGGAACACCTGTGTATATGTCTGTTCATTTGTTGCATCTTTTGTTGCCAATGACAAATAAAGAGAAGATGTTATCTACCTATCTACAGAAATACCTATAGCAGTGAAATTGTTCTAGTAAGTTTGGTGTAAAGTAGATAATGTAGGTAACCTACCTATTTTGATAATGACACAACTGCAGTCACAAGCATCTAATTAAATGGAATTATGCAATCCATGAATGACAACTTTAAATCGTCTGATGTTGTCGCAAGAAGTAAGAATCCTAAAACTCAAAAATGGATAGATCTACTTAAAGATATATTTTTGATTTGTTAAGTACTTACGTACCGTGTTCCTATATAATAAGAATGATAAGATACTTTAGACTTTTTTGGCGTTCTTTAAAATAAGATTTACTTGATATTTAATATCACCGGGTCATCGATGTATAAAAATATTTCGTAAATACCCATGAAATGTACTTTAAATACTAGTTATTCATTAGGTTTTTACTAAGTACGGCAGTACTGTTTACACAATTTATAATAAAATTCAAAGGGGTTTAGAATTACTTACCTACATTATTGGAAAAATCGAACAATGGGGATTATTTTGTCTCATATTTGAATAAACATGTTTAATTAAACGAATGTCAGTACAAGGATAAATAAATAAAAACGAAGGAAAATATAAGGTATTGTTTTTAAAATCTGGTCCATTGAAAAATTACTTTAGCAGGTAGGTGTTATAATAAAATCTGAATAATGTCGATAGTCAATATCAAATGACATTGCCATTTGTGTCAACTTTGTAATAAAAACGTATTTTATTTATACCTATTTCGAGGGCTATGGTGGTTGCCCGCGCAATTCGTTTTTGAATAGTATACAGTTTATATTAATTAGGTATATTAGGTACTAATACATATCAAACGTATAGCAAATTAGTGTGCTTGGTCCATTTATAATTTCCTGATTAGTCACCAAAAATTAGTATATCTAGTAATCAAGTTTAAATATACAGCCAACTATCGTATGTGGCAACTGTCAGGTAACTGATTAGTTACTTGCCCGTGGTCACAGCGATTTGGGCTTCTCTTTAGCTTTCCATCAGGCGTAGGGAAGCCATTATGTCAAGCTAAGATGAAAAAAATATATCTTTTTTCAGTAAATTTTCTAGACATTATCTACTAGAGATTATTAGTTTTATATAAGTAGAGCGAAACTTAAAAAAACTGAAAAAAGATATCGCCTAGATCATAGCTCAGCGGAAATGGAAGTGGGCGGGCCATATATGCCGTAGACAAGATGGTAGATGGGATAGAAAAGTGCTCGAATGGAGACCTCGTACTGGACGCCGAAGTGTGGGCAGGCAACCGATGCGTTGGACCGATGACTTGATCGGGATTGCCGGGAGAGACTGGATGAGGAAGACCCAAGACCGCAAGGGATGGAGTGCGCTTGAAGAGGCCTACACTGAGCATTGGGTGGCTACAGGCTGAAGAAGAGAGAGAGAAGAAGAGAAGTAGAGCGAATATATGAATTAGCAATGCATTACTCAGACATCAAAAACTCGGCTCTATTTGTTAGATACCATTAAATAAATAAGCAAGTCGTGCCTTCATTCATATGAACAGCTCAAACTATTTTTATATGAACTACGAAAAGTCCCTGAACAAATGCTAGGTACTCAGACTATATTAGAAAGATAATGATGATTGTTGTATAATATGACCTTTTACTTAAATGAATATTTAATAAAACATCTATCTTATAAAAAAAAACTATATACCAGTAAATTGATTGTTATTTGTTTGTTGTAGATACATTTCCATAAAGTTTAGAAGTTTCACAGTTTGAATCATTAATTAAACATTGTATTAACTAAGTTTTGCTAGACAAATAAATATCTAACAATTGAAATCCGCATTAATAAATGTTTATACTACCGTAAAACTCATAAGTAGTAGTCTTATACCGGAAATAAATAGGCTTATTTCAGTTTGAAATCATCATCAATCATTAAAAGTAAATAAAAACACAATCTTATTATTTCCGAAGAATGTCTCATTTCATTATAAGTTGTATAATATGATCAAAAACAATTTTATAACAGTTATATGTAGGTTATTTTCGATATGTCTTCCCCAATGGCAATGGTTGATTGATAATAATGCCACACGGCGTTATATCGGCAGACATTTTTACTCTGTTGTTTAATGAAGATTAAATAAAAATTTAATTACTCAAAATAAAAGATTAAAATATTAATTTCTACCTAACTTGGCATGTCTACTTATACGGGTAAAAATTTCGTAAAAAGTTAATGCCATTTTTGAAAGTAGATCGAGGTTTCGAAAATAGCAGTAGCAAAGTTCGATAAGACCAATGTTAGGTATGTTATTTACGTATTACTACTATTTAACCAAGAAGTGAAATCTATCGCTGCATGCTAATTTTATTTTTAATATCTAATTCATAATATCATTTTAAGTTTTAGTATTAGAAATGCAAGGGAAAAACTCAAAATGTTACTGTAATATCTGACGCTTTACTTTGAAAAGCTGCCTTTCGATTGGTATTCTTTAGATTTTGAGTCATGAAATCACAGACATAATGTTACTCCCCTGATTATATAATAACACTAGCCGACAATGGATTTTGCTCTGAAATAAAAATTATATATTTTGGTTCCTGTTAGTATGTATATCATTAGAAAAATAATAAAAAAAAATTCTTAGGTCCAATTACGATAATATTTTTTTTAAATGACCAAAAATATACCAGTTCAACAATTTAAAAATTGTTTTTTTTTTCACATTCAGACGTCGTATATCGCGTCTAAGCGTTATTTATTCCTATTTAACTTTGTCTCTAAACTAAATACGCTAGAAAAAAAACATGACTTTCATTTGTTGAGGTTGTAAAAAATTTTTTGGGTAACACCAAATCACCCGATTATGAAGTACTCATATCAAGCCTATTGACGGATTTTCAGGCTTTAGGGTGTAACATGTCCCTGAAAATACATTTCCTACATTCGCACTTGGATTTATTTCCTCCCAATTTAGGTGCAGTCAGTGATGAACATGGGGAGAGATTTCACCAAGACATATTGAGTATGGAGAAAAGGTATCAAGGCAAATGGACTCCTAGCATGCTGGCAGACTATTGCTGGATATGTTTACGTGATAATCCTGACTACCAATACAGCAGAAGTTCAAAAAAGTACAAGAAAATATAAATTGAGTGATAAAAATTTGTAATATTCAATATGTTTTTTGCAAAAACTTTACTTTTATTTTTCTCTTAACCTGGACCTAGCAATTTTTTTTTATATTCAAACTATATTATGTACCTTATCAAAGCAACATAAAAAAACAAGTTTGGTTTCAGAGCAGAAAAAAAATGTCAAAATTGTCGGCTAGTGTAATTTTTCAAAGCATAGATTCAATTTCAAATTTATTTGAGAAAATAAGTAATCCTTTAAGAGAGTTTTAGTAAGACTTAGATACAAGTTAAGACATCGAAGTATTTCTTACTTATGCACAGATTTGACAATCGCTCAAGAATATTGACATTGTCATGTTACTACACTTGTACTAAGTAGACTTAGATTAAGAAAATTTTAAAATTATTTTATTATTTATTTTGATTATATTAAATAAGCACGCATAAGTTGTCATTACAATTATCAAATAAATCAGGTATAATAGTCATGTAAATCTGCAGCATACTCACCCTGGGCAGAAAATGTACAAAGCTCGAAGATTTCCTCACTCACTGCCGGAATCCACTTATTTTCAGTAAGGTAGTCGATATGTTAAAAGTCAGTCTAAACACGTGATTTCATTTTACAGGTTCAGCGCGAAGTTTCCGAAGTGTTCCGTGTGTCGCTCGCGAGTGCGCGCTAGAGGCTGGGCGAGGGAGCCGCGCGGTTCGACTGGCTCGGCGCCGGCCACCTGACTGAGCCGAGGCGCGCGCGCCCCGACCTACCCGACTCATCCATATTAACGTTCTTTTTTCAAAACTCTGCTAACAAAAAAGAGCAGGTCGGATGGAGGCTGCGCAATAAAGAAATGATTTGATGAAACGGCCACTTGACAGGTGGCTCGCGTCGCATCCTCGCATACACCATTTAATTGTTGGTTGCGCTTACGTTGACGGCGCAGAGGACGCACTGAAAAATGGCTTTTAAGTATTAATGCCCACAAATAAGCGGTTGCTGCTCGTGTGACATTAAACCCGTATTATTATGCATAGCGACTGTTAGTTGCGGATAGACCGGTCCGGTGGAACTAAGCCGCGGCTACTGGGTTACTTATATCGCAGAGGAGCAAGTGTGGATTTATGTATCTGTGTCGAGTATTGAATGATGCCGAAATCAAAGTCGAGAATACATAACGGAGCTTAGATTTGCTGCGCGCCCCGCCCACCGTGCGCTATTGGCCGGCTCTAGCGCTGGGCGGGGCGACGTCTAACGTTTGCCTTAGAACCGATTTGATGAAACTCTTTGTTTACTTCAATTACTTGTCTAATTTAAATTAAAATGGGAATCACGTTGTCTTCAAAACCGGTTGCTTTGTTTATTCAACAGTTGATAAAAAATAATTTTAAGTACCTATGTACGTTGCTATATTGGATTCTAATGTCCTATTTCGAGTAAAATCTATCTTTGTGAATAAAATCGTGTGTTTTAACTTTATAATCAATCACTACATGAATTGTCAAAATCTGCATGTTTGCTGTTCATGTTTACAATATTCGAGGTTTATATGAAAGATTTTAAAAATGAACATGCTACCATTTAAAACTTCTCCAAATTGACAGATTCTGTTAAATTTCAGGTAAAAAACGAAGATGTATATTTTCTGTGTGCATGCCTGTATAGTTTTATAATCGACGTTAGTAACTTTTAATACACAGTACCTACAAGACATGAAATTTTCGGGATTTTACGCGCACTCTTTTAACGTAGGTAACGGTTGTTCTAAAATCTAAAAATGTTATTAGAATGCAGCATATCTATGAAAACTTATGAAGATAAATAAAATAAAATAAACCCAATGGATCTCTAAAGCTCTGAACTCGAAAGACGCAAAGGTTATAGGAATTTTCTATTTTATTTTTGTCAGTAGACAGATGATTCCGTACTTGCAAGGTAACCGAGAATTTCCATAACAAATTCCAATCCAGCTGTCGCGTGCCGCGGAGTGCGGACGGCACGCATAATGCAGTTACCACATTTAATACCGCCTATAGGTACATTTAGCAAATAATACGTATTTTTATTTAAATAATTAAAATAATCATCTCTTCTTAGGTCTGATAAATGCGCGGATAAATTTAAACAGTCAGAAAAAGAAGGCAAGACAGCCATTCAATCATGACATTCATGGTTTTTGAATTTAGTCGTATTAGTTTTTTCGATCGGTTGGTAAATATAAGTAGTGAAAATCGCACTAAGCTTGCCGTAACAAAAGAGAGGTAAAGGGCGCCTGCCATCGACGTGGTGTTCAAACATAAGAGATGTTAAGAAAGCCCAATTGCCAAAACCGACAACCCATGACAGATCAACCTGGCGCCGTAGAGTGAGGAGACCCGACTCCAGATAACTAGAATAGGGACGGAAGAAGAAGATGATATGATACCCTTTGCAGTCGGTTAAATTTTATCCGTGTTTCATACTTAAACGACGTAAGTCTATCTATTTTTCAGCCACATTTTGTTTTTATAATTTAAGAGGCAAGAGACTTTATCATCAAACTTATATCAGTTAATGTACCTACCTGCTCTTATAGATTCCACTATAAATATTAGACATAGTGTATTTATATGCATAATACGAGAGTTGAGTGTATAGCAAGCGCAACAACTTCGTACCTAGTTCTACAGGTTATTTTCACAGCATAAAAATAAGCTTAATTAACTGAAGAGACGCGACACTATCAATTTCCTGTAAGGCGTACCTACATTAATCACATTTATCGCTTGATTAACCCATTGTAATAGCAATCTCGGGAAATTCAATTAAGCGGCTAATCTGCTTTGGTTACAGCGTGTTGTGTTACCTTCGGGAAATGTATGGTTTCAGGGGGTGATTTCAGGCGGGGTGCGCGGCGCGTGCGGCGCGGGGCGCGGATAACGGCGAGCGCGTGGCGCGGGCGCCGGAGGGGGCGGTGGGGAGGGCGGGGAGGGGCGCGTCACGGCCCGTTAGCGCGGATCCTCGGCGCGTGCACATGTCGCCCCGGCACGCGCCCGCGCCACTTTTTATCATCCTTTTTCTGTCGTCCTTTTTGTTTTCTCCCTTTGTTCGAATTTTGAATTAAAACCTCCTTTTCGATTTCGGAGGGATTTAATGAAGCCGGATTGCCGATATCGCGATCGTATTTATGTGATTCCATCTTTTTTTTCATTCGAGCAAAAAACGGGAACTTGTTCGGTACCACGTAACGGTCGGCTCGATTTATCGCTCGCTATCTGATAATGCTGCGGGATTGGCTTTATGTAAATATGTTGAAATCTTATTAAGGCTGGGCAGTAAAAAATTTAAATATAGTCGCAGCGTATGTTTCGTATGATTAGTGATTACGGGGGTCTAATAAATATGCGAAACCGGCTGGATAGATAAGTAAATCAAAATAAAACAGTTGAAGGGTTGGCGGGCAGTGGGCTTCAGGTGAGCGCAGAACCGGTACGCGGCGGGCGTGCGCTGCGCCGGCGCAGGCGGCTGCCGCTGTCGCCGCTCGCCATTCCTCGCAGTCAACTTTTATTAATTGGGCAGATGAGAGCTACGGTCTCCATGATGAATGCTTATCCCTTATAAGGACAGCAGTTCGCGAAACCTTTTATAGATTCTCAATTAAAAGTGTCTATTATAGTTAATAGGACGATCGGACATAGTAGCGTTTATAGAAACAGGAATATTTGCTTTAAGTAGGGATAAAAACAGGTAATATAACGGAAAGGACGATTAAGTGGAATAAAATATATCGTTGGGGGTGCGGGCGGCAGGTGGCGCTGCGTAGGGACGCGCCTGCAGTGAATGGCGGATGCCTCGATATCGACTAGGATTTTTGAGATTACTTTCTGTGATTTTGCATTGGTTTGAAAACTCGAAAGGATTATAATGACATGAAACGTATGATTTAAATGGATATAAGTAAAGTCAATCTGGATCATTCATCATACCTTTCCTATGGAATCCATCTCTGTCGCTGATATCCTTAGAGCCGCATAAGGGGTTTCTTCATATTTCAGCTTATCAACCGGTTTACTCGACTGGCTGGCGACCACCTTACACTCGGTGAAACGTGAAGTGACTCGTGTCGCATTTCGGGATCAATAGGCTATTCCACCCTATGAATAAAAAAACTAATATTATGTTTTTATGATAAATCATGAAAAAGTAAACAAAGAAAAAAATATCAATTCTTAAAAGTCAAAAATAAATTTAATATTTCCATTTTAAAATTCATGTTTTTTAATTTGTCTTCAATTTAGTGAAAACGCTGTACGCCATGTTGGATGTCGCTTTGACGTAATTGGACTTGTAAACAAACAATCTCAGTACTGTGTCTACTGCATTTACTATTGATATTTCGAAATTTCTTAGTTATTATTAACACGTTTCTCGACATTCCGGCGCTATAATATGACTTGAAGACGGTTTTATAAAAGCAGAAAGCACTAATCTTCCACGAATAGATACATTGATGGTAGCGATCCCGATTTCTGTTAAAACTAATATTATAAAGCTGAAGAGTTTGTTTGTTTGTTTGAACGCGCTAATCTCAGGAACTACTGGTCCGAATTGAAAAATTCTTTTTGTGTTGAATAGACCATTTATCGAGGAAGGCTTTAGGCTATATAACATCACGCTGCAACTATTAGGAGCGAAGAAATAATGGAAAATGTAAAAAAAAACGGGGAAAAAATAACTAGTTCACGCGGACGAAGTCGCGGGCACAGCTAGTGTAAGTAATAAATTGCCAACTTATAATAATATCGTGAATATAATTTTGCAAGATTTAAAGGTCTATTATGGTGCATACTTACATCAAAATGATCTTCACAGAAAAATAGTCCTTAGTCTTTGTGGACAATGACTTCGGATCTCTTCGTGCTAGCTTTAACCCCGTATTTCTCATTTTTAAATCTATTGGCACTTGTATCCATAACTTTCCCGGCGTTTTAACACTTGTATTCTTACTTTCAGACACAAGACACCAATGATATGGACTATAATTAATTTTGTATTTGCGAAAATAACTTTATTCCCTCAGTGAAGCGTGATGATTACACTATGAATGACGTAACAGTCATGGCGGTCTAGGGTTGTGCTGTTTTCGCGCAAATAATTTAATTGAACAATTATAAGTCGTTTTTCTTTATTATTTGGTATTAATAAAATATATTTCTATATTTTCGTGGTATTTTATGACTAAAGGATGCCTATAAATTACTTTTTGAATGAGGCCGGAATAGCCTATTAGTGTCTAATCAAAGCTTCTTGAAGGCCGACATGTCAGTAGTGCCTAACTAACAAGTGATTGATCTCTATTTCGTTTTCAATAAAGCTGTAAAAAAAATAAGAAACTAAGTCAACACATAAATATAGAACCTTAAAATACCTCCCTAACTGTAATAACTAAGCATAATATTTGATTATAAGTCTCTGGCTGCAATTTTAATAATGTTATGAAATGCCTCAGCCATTAAATAAATTAATAATAAATTTCAGACAAAATCACATGCATTGCTCCGATACCAAAGTAAATAGCTTAAGCACTTGTGTTATGGGTATCATAACAACGAAGGTACCACAAATAAATACTTAAATACAAATATAAACACCCAGACACAGAACAAACACAAGTGTTCATCACACGAGTGTTTGTCCCGGGTGGGATCGAACCCACGACCCTTGGTTCAGAAGGCAGGGGTCACTACCAATTGAACCACCGTGCCAGTCACGACAAGCCAGACACGCCATTGACATCATCAATCGTTTTCCTCATCAGGAACCTATTCCATTCAAGGTTTCTTACAAATTCCACTTAGAGAGGTACGTTTATCGATAAGTATCGATAGAAAGAATCGTATAAACGGCCTCTGTGGCAAGACTCTCGGCGTCGCCCACGACGCGGCATCTGCACCCTTAACCGATTTATTCAAACGTTTGCGCGTGCCACGCCTGTGCCACGACATAGCCTTGTCTCCATTTGTCCGGAGACCCAACACTGAACTGCCATTCTAATAGGGATGACAATACAAGAAGTTTAATTTGTATCGCGTATTTGTGTAGCGATCCTTTGCCGAGATGACCTTCATCTCGGCAAAGATTTAGCATTCAGTTCTTTCCATTCTCAAAACCTGGATATAAATACAATAATAAATATTTTTATTTCGGGGTAGGTAAGCTTTCCTTATAATTTGTTTTTGAATTCCATGAAAAATGTTGTTTGCTTTTTAATGGAAAAATATATGACTCTCTCGTCGTAACATCTAAAATTGTACGAAAAAGTAACTATTAACTGCATAGCAGTTGTTGAATTGTAATATGGTTCATTGAGCTAAAAGGCAAATTGAGTTAAATTGTCGAAAATTGCCTAACATTATGCTCTATTTATATGCAAAGATCCATTAATATAGTTATTAAATTATCACAAATTGCGCGCTCGCGTATTAAAATCGCGACCACAAACCAAAACAGTCAGGTAAACGCTTCCGTTTCAAAAGTCAGTATTGTTTCTTGGACAATGGTGGTGCCATTATTGTCTAAGAAACAATAGGGACTGACTTTTAATAGGTACTATTTTATCGACAAAATTAAAATGAATAACATCCCAAAATATAAAAATTAAAGTAGGAAAACAACTGAACTGGCCACCTAATTTTCTACGTATTAATTAGACAACTGACAAAACCAACAAGAACGAAGGATGCAGTGTATTGGTAGACGTTGTATAAAAATACCAAAACACTGGGTAAAGGCTTGACTTGACCACATATTACTTCTTTGTAGGACTTATAGGCTGAATGGTAGATAATGCACGCATTACCTCCACATCTTGTATCATGCTTATGACATACCTACTCGTAGATGAAAATAAGTTTAAATAGATAAACCACTAGCCATATATTTATTGGTTATTTGAAATGTTCCCACGGTCTTTCATTTGAGGACTCGTTCAGGCCTATGCTCCCTGCTCCTTTGGAAAATGTCCTGCATATAATAAGTATTCATGAAGCAGTGTCTGATTATTTATTAGTCGCCCACTAGGGCTCATTATTGCTAAACGTACATAATGAATGTTGATGTTACAACTCGTCTGCGTACACCGTCACATCGCTCTCATTTATAAATAATTGTTTATTGCATCAAGTATACGAGTAAACACAGTGAACTCCAATGATTTATACGATCAAGCGCAGCGCGGAGGCGCCATCGGCTTTTATTAACTCAAAGGCAATTTCTCAAACGCCCTGCATAAGTATATTGAGACTAATTTAAAGCAGATAAGTTTGTTAAGGTTCATATATTATCATTTGCACCAACACAGACGGTTGGGAAATGAGTTTGAACTCATTGAATAAAATGCTTTAGGTTTATACGTATGCAGAAGTTAACGAACTGCAAAAAATCCGTAACTAACTTTTTTGTGGATATGGACGTCATTGGACGTACTGAGATGGCAAAGCCACCCAAAATGAATCTTGGCTTCTAGTTAATTACTGCTTTAGCTACTACCTACCTACCTATTAATCTTGTCATGAAAGTCCAACATGGCTTATTTTATCTCTTAATGTATTGTATTACAAAATCATGATCAAAAATCAATTATAAACATATTACGAAAGTAGGTAGGTATATAATTAGATACTTACTATTAGGTAGATGATAGAACAGGTAACTCCAATAAAAAGCAATAGAAAGAATCGTATGCAACTCAATTATAAGAGATTAGGTAGATAGGTGCACTACCTAATTGTAAACTGGAACTTGAGTAGGTAATTTTTAACGCAAACAGTAAACAAAGATTTTGATAATGCTAGGAACATAATTAATGCTCAACAACATCTAATAATCCCGTAGAAGAACTTACTAGAAAGCTAGAACTTTTTAGAACGTCGAATAGATGTGGTGATCCAAGTTTGAAAGACTGCCATGAAAGTCAACGACCTTACCATTATATCATTGATAGTCTGCCTACCTGTTATCATGAAAATAAAAAAGTCACGCATTTGTTACATAGTAATATTTGCCTTTTTTTCATTAAAGATAGATAAAAAAGGCAGGTTACATTAAAGGTAGGTAGGTACTTTAATTAAACAAAGGTAAAAACATGAATAAAGGCAGCGTAGGTAATGAATGTCGTTTAGTTTTTGTATAGCGGTTCAGAATCTTCATCAGAGTCCTATTCCGAATTGTATTATCTGCATAAGTGTGTCTACGATGCACTTACATTGTCTGTAAGTAAAGCTTCTCAATGGGACAAGAATTATGAGTAACAAAGGAATAAATGCACATAATTTACATTTAATCGATGATAAAATCTTAAGGAATAAATCAAACGTAGGTGGTTCGAGGTAGGTACCTAATTGTAAGTATTTTATTTTTAACCTGACATCTCAACGATATAAATTACACACACTTATACCGCGATTTCTTTGGTGGCCCCTGTTCCGACGAAGTTATAGCTCAAAAACTTTATCATTGTCATTAAACGCTACTAGTATCTAAATTCAATAAACGTAATAAATTTCATATTTTTTTTTAATAATACATAAATTATAGGAATTGATATATTTTCACAGTTCGTTCATTAAGTAGCTACTAAGCGAGTAATTGCCTAAACATGATTACTTATAACCACATAAACTTTGTGGCTCACTTGCGAAAACTGTTTTAAATTACTCTATTACATCGGTTCATAACCAAAAAAGTGAAAATACTACGCCTGTAAGGGCTACGGCGCGTGAGGCAACAGTTAGCCGAGTCATATGGTGGGCGTCGAGAAACCGTAAAAGCTTCGCGCATGCGCGGAGTGCGCGCACAAAGCTGCGCGCTTTGTCTGCGCGGCTTCGCGGCACGCCCGCTCGTTAGCCCTGTTTTCCATTGCAACGGATACTGTTAGTAAGCTTGGTTGTAGCATTCATTTTTCTTTGCAATGCATTGCGATTCTACTTAAATCATTCATCATCCCGATTGGTATTGGAATTGGACTGATTCTAACATTATACTTACATTTTGTATCTACTATTTGTGTATCTAGGCGTCTGCCTGTGCCATTGGACTTCCTAATCTAGTTAACTAATTATGATTTTCTCCAAAATTATTGACTACGAGCTCATACATAGAGAGGCGATTGTAAAAATTCAGATTACAATTTTATACTTAAAGCTTGTTAATTTTTTGTTCAATCGATTTTATGGTACTAAAATACTAATAAAATTGCATGTCGAACTGGGATTCAAACTAGGAACCTATGGCTTGAGGTAGTCTCTACGACCATTAAACAAAATGGAAGAAAATGAAAGTCAACACATCTTCTATATCTATACTTATAATAAATCTGTAGAGAAGTCAATTCTGCACATGAAATATATTTTCAAAATAACTATCAGGGGGTGATTAGTGATCGATACTGATGCCGAAAATGCAATCAATCATATTTTTGTCTGTCTGTTTGTATGTTCGTTATAGAAAAAAAAAACTACTGGACGGATTTTAACGAAACTTGGTACGATTATTCTTCATACTTCTGGGCAGGTTATAGTATACTTTTCATCACGCTACAATCAATAGGAGCAGATCAGTGACGGGAAGTGTTGGGAAAACGGGAGAAATTTTTATCTGCATGCCTGATCGCACATCACGCAAGAACTACTGCATGGAATTGAATGCGGTTATCACCAATATATTGCTAGGTATTTTATGGAGTCCGTTATTTTTTAAACCCGATCGAAAGCGTGGATACGCTTGCGACGCCACCGGCACACTACCTGTTTGATATATTTCAAACTGCTAGATGGAGTATCGCTTTCCATTTAGTGGAGTCAGCCGAAAGCCGTGAAACTCCGCTCTTCTCTGCTAATTGCGATCTTATGTGCTCCCATATTGAGTGAGCACATGTTCCCGCCAGGCCGCAGACTGCTGCTATGTTGCGGTCGCTGGCTACAGCGCCCGTAATTGTGTATTGACTGCGCGCACTCCGGGCAAAAACTTACCTTTACGCTATTCATAACTTATTTTGTACCCTTCATTAATAATTTTTAAACACACAGCAGTTACGGTTTGCGGTGGCCGTAGCCGGGGTTGCGTCTCGCCCAAAGTCGTTGTAAAGTTCAACTGTAGATACCGAGCGCCGATGAAAGAACTCAAGTGCATGCTTGACTTTTGATATTGGTATCAGAGGTCTGTACAGGCATGCGTACGTGTGTACTTTGACAATTTAATAGCATATGCACATGCACCTGCCATTGCAAAAAGTAGCCGCACGCTTCGGGCTGTGAAGCTCGGAATTCGTCGCCGCCGCGCCGTCGTGTCGTCCTGGCCTATCTTATACGCTATTTATTGGTAATTGATTGGAAAGGTGCGCTAGTCGTTTGCGATATGTTTTTATAACATTTAACCATACAAGGGCTTTGCTTTTGATCGCTCATTTGTTCTTTGTAGAACATATGCAGCCTATTGTAACGGTAAAACAGTTTACAATACAATGAATTGACGATTAAAGGGTTCAAAAAGTTAAGATTGCATATTTGTGTGCATATTTTCATTTCAACGTGCCTTTCAAGGTGATTTATATAATTTATGTATGATTATGATAGCCTATGAATAAAGCGACAACGCACAAGTTTTGCACAGGTTTAAAAGCTTTCCTGTCTATATCGCTGATTATTTTGTCAGACCTAATTATGCAACTGGGCCGGATATAAATACAGACTACGATTAGAGAGCATAATAAAACTTCAGCCGAATATGAATCTTATTGCGTTGACACTACGAGCATCCAAGCATTTATATTTATTACGACTATTAAATAGCTAGGTAATGTTAGATAATCGCAGAATAATAAATAGATACGACATTCCCTAAATAAAAAAATTACAATGTAACTGCGTGTATTTTATATAGGTAGACGTTTCAATTAACTGCGTGCTTCATTTGATATAATATCTTATTAACATTTGTATTGTGTTGTTCACATAAGTATTGCAAGTACAAAATGAAAGTAGCTTGTTTTGCTAATGTTGTTACCAAGAGGCATGGTAAGAACCATGTTTAAACATTTTCTTATAAACTCTATTATGTCTGTAATATTTTAAACCGGACTGCGATTACTATTAAGGAAGAAAAAACCCTTTGGTTTTCGTTACAACCAATAATTTTTTTCTAGGCATAGGTAAGTTCGTTGATATGGAAATTAAAAAGATAACATTTTTTATTAATGCCTCGTTTATACATTATTTTCTAAAAGCTTCCTGTAAAATGATAACTAACGGAAAATATGCGGCATCGAGTAATTAACTATACTTTCATTGTACCCACTTGTACAATCACACACACATCTACATCATCTCTATATGCACAATTTATATTTTATGAATGTGGATTGTCGTTTTATTTAGGATGAAAGTAATTATAACATGGTAGTTACAGGATGGTAAGGATGGTAGGTAGGTAGTATGTTACGCAGAATATACGAAAATCGCACTAGGTCTTATAATCACAAAGAACGGATGCCACGTCTGGGGTATGAAACTAGGAGACGTGAACGATGAGATATAAGGTATTCTAAAGATAATTATATTTATTTAAATAACGTTTTTACAGCCAGATGGCTGTAAAAACAGGTGAACAGGTGGTACAGGGGAGATCCCCTGTACCAAATCCTACATAGGTACCTGATGTACCACCTATAATGGCATGTATTCGTAGCTTTAAGAATTGCGAAGCGGACAGCATACTCGGCTATTGCAAGAAGGATGAATTTAAAATCTCTTGTTTTATTTTTTTGGGCGACGCAGGTTGGGAGCTGAGTTGATGTGCGCAGGCGCAGTGAAGATGTCCGAGCGAGTTATCTGTGCCCCGCGGGTGCGGCCGCTGCGGTCGCCCATGTCTGTTTAATGAGAGTTTTAACTACTGTTGGTAAATCATTCTCTCGGAGCGTAAAATGACCGTGTACTCAATAACATGCTTAAGTTTTGATGTTTTATGCATTTGCCTTATGAAGTTTTACTTTATCTATCTAATGGATTGTATCCGTCTTCACTTTTCATTTCAGTCAATTTGAGTTTCAGGGATTTCTTCACAGCAGAATGTTTTTCGTAGAAGTGCCTAACTACAAAGTAAATAAATTGTTTAATAAAGGTAAATTAAGAAAAAATAAAATAGTATTTGGTGCTAGGTAAATGAAAACTTTAATTAAGACATAGCTAACATAATGTTTGAGTCCATTATTTCACATTTGGGTTACTATTAAACCTAATCTGTCACATTATTTACAAATCTGACAGTAAATTTCACAAATCACCTTCACAAAATCACGGTAGACTCATAAATTAAATGTTGAAGGTTATATTGAACCTACTGTTTAAAGAACAGTAAGTACTTTGCAATAATTCAGGGTTCGCTTCAAAAATATTTGGGTTACAGCGTATAATTAAGGAATAAAGGTGGCACGATTCTGCATATAGATAATGAATGGGCAATCACGCTGCTCTTTGGTAGGTGTCGGCCGTTTTAATTAGGCCTCGTGGTTTGGTAAGCGCGCCCCGTTGCGGCGTGGCAGCGCGGGAGCTGCGCGGGCGGCGGCGGGCCTGGCCGGGCCGGGCGCGCAGTAGGGCGCAGGGCAGCGGCGCGGGCGCCGGCAGGTGGCGCGAAGGCCGCGAGGGGACCGGGAGCGCGGCGCGGTTAATTGATTCCAATCTGAGACGAGCCCGCGATAATTCACCCGTAAGTACGACCACTCTCGCTCTCCGGCAATTATGAGACGGCCACACGATAGCGGTCTTTACGCTGCGCATTCATGAAAACGTGTATTTTTATTGTAAAAAGCGTTTTCCGCAAGAGGTTTTTGACACACTACCAGTTTTGGTGAGTCACTCGTCATTATTAGTATGTAGGTACAAACATCGTACCATAATAATTGAGTATTGAAAGACAGTCAACACGATTTTTTAACAATAATGTTTATGGGCCTCGATTATGATGATTATTACATGCTACGCTCTTTTAAAGGTATCTTATAAAAATGTACGTAAGCTAGCACACTACAATTTTATTTCTTAATCTTATAGTCTTCTTATTTACTCAAATACCTACCTATCTACTTATTTACGAGTGCAGCGAGCATTCGATGCCTACTAATCTAACAAATGAATATAGGTTAGGTTTAAAGACATTTACTTATTACCATAAAGCCATACCTGACTTACATGAGAACTGAAGCTTAAGTAATATAAAATATGTCTGTATCAACAATTTGTTAGAAATGTTTTTGACTTGAGTATGGAATGGGAAAATTGGTCTAAATATTAATGCGGACGTAAAATAAGTATATAAATTCTACTTAATATAATATAATATTATAAACGCGAAAGTTTGTTTGGATAGATGGATGGATGTTTGTTCCACTTTCACGCAAAAACTACTGAACGGATTTTAATGAAACTTTACAGGAATATAGTTTGTACATCAGATTAACACATAGGCTATGTTTTATACGAATATTCACGCTGGCAGAGCCGCGAGCAGCAGCTAGTATAAAATATGTCTGTATCAACAAGTTGTTACAAATGTTTTTGACTTGTGTATGGAATGAGAAAATTGGTCTAAATATTAATGCGGATGTAAAATAAGTATATAAATATGTTTCATGTAAAGATAAAATGTTTGCATTAATATGCAATCACGCACGTTCATTGCTTACCCAACGAAAACAGTAAAAGATGATTTATGAGCTGTTGTAAATATCTTAAATATTGCAATAAAGCGGGAGACCTTTGTCCAGAAGCGAAGGGCCGCTGTTAAAGGACTGATCTGAAGCCGGGGCCGCCTGTGGCCGGTAAATCGGTTTAATTGCAACCATTAATCCACCGCGACCGTCTCCTCAGTACATTGATTATTTAAATCACACAACGTAGTTTTTATTGTCGTTTCTCCTTTAATGACAATGCCGGTTTAATTCCACTTTAAACAGACCTCGCTTATCTGCCTTAAATTGCCTCCCGACTGGTATCATAAACCGCGTCTACACGGTACTCGTACTCATTTCATGAATGAAGTTCAATTCAAAACAGTGCTGCAGAGGTAGGTCTATATTAAGTTCCTACCTAGTCATTAATTATATAAGATTGTTCTTCAATCTTCTAGACCTACTCTTAAGTTATTGGGTACAAATGTAAATGGATTAAGTTAAATGCAGACTATGCCAATTGTTGCCCACCCATGAATTTTTGGTCTTGATGAATGTTATTTTTATGGTTTTATTGAAATAGTTTATCCCAGAAAGAATAATAAAAATAATATATTCTATCCGAACTAAAAAACTTAAAAGTTTTGTTTTCCATTTATGTACTTAAAGTACTTAGTGATATCTTTACTCACTTCAATACTTAAATTGTCGTGGAATAATATCCTTATTTTTTGCGTAGATAAACGGCCGATTGTGTTTTTAAAACACTGTTAATATTCCGATTAAAATCAAACGCAAAAAATGCTAATCAAAGGGCGAGTGCGCTGTAAAGTAGCACTTTCCATATCTGTAATGCAGCCAGCGGCCTAGCGGGTACAGTTGCGCGCGGAAACGATGACCGAAGAAGATTACTTCACGAATGTGTGCGCCAACATAACTACTTAATTAAGTTCTTTCTCAATACAAGAAATCATAGACACTACTTTGGAAAAAAATATGTCACCTTGGGAGAGAAGACCTGGATTTGTTAAAAAGTAACGTTGATAACGATTATTAATTTCCTTAAAATTATCATTTATTCAAGACTTATAGAAACCGTTACGTCATTAAGTCATACTCGTAGGTTGCACTTTATTTACAAAAGCTATGAGGTGGCTATGTTTTAACAGGCATTTAAATAGGATTTTTTTCCACTTACCTATGACACCTGCCTGCATTCAGGATGACTCCAGGTAGCTTTCCAGTAATCCTTTTCACGTAAAATGTAAAGTTAACAAGTTTTCTTCGATTTATAAGTAATAACCCATTTTAAGGCTGTTTTCTTTCATTAATTTAATTATTCCGATATATATAAAGTAAAAAAAAGAAAATATTATTCTAATGAAGATTATTTGAATGCACTTGCAGTGACGAGTTTCGTTGGTCGCATCGCACTGTACGCGTGCGGTGAGTGCGGCGTGCGGCTGCGTGCGCGTCAACGGCGCACGCGCCTCGTAATTACGCGCAAAGGTCGCGCGCGCACATTGCGTCTTCTGCGCCTGCGCCGCGCCGCAACGCCTCCGGCCCCGGCCCTTGATCAATGGGTATCACCGCCATTTCTAGATTCAAGGAAAAATGTAGAGCTCCATACCCATGTGTTTGATATTGTATAAAATAATGAACTTTTTTAAAAAAGTTAAGTTTTTAGCAATAAAGATTATTTATCTATTTATGTCGATGTTCTAAATTGGGTGTTTCGAATAATGTTCCCCTAGTTCATAAAATAACTACCGTATATTCAAAGCGACTGCTAAAGACTAAAGTCTTGACTTTGAACATACTATATGACACAAATCTAATTTTAATTTCCTTGGTGTGCATTGATTCTTCATTTTTAAATTTAATAATGGGCTTAATGGCCACCCATGGGCACATCACTTGATGAAAATCATAACTTTGATGCCTCGGATTTCGGGAAATAAAATTATATTCGGTAATGCAAAGTTACTTTTTAAAGAAATCATTAATCCTTAATTTATAAGATTAGCACTTATTTTCTGCACGTAGTTTAAATATGGTACGAGCTAGGTACATAATATTTTAAACTCTAAATGTGCAAGTATAAAATACATAGCGTCTACCAAAGATTTCATTAATACATACTAAATACTTTAAGATGATCATTATGATACCGGTTATAGCTAGCTTTATATCAAGCCAGACAATCTTGCATGTGTTTATGTAAAATGCATTTATGTCCTCGCAACGAGTTTGCAATATTACACGAAAAGGATTCTCTGTTACGCCAGTAATAATGTATTATTTATATTTTTAAACAGTTGTTAGTCACGGTAAAGTGTAAAACATAAAATCATTTCACTTTAAATAATAAGATTTTATAAATTATGGATAGGTATTGCGACCTACACATGAAATAAAAAATATGAGGTAGGTATTTAGGACATGGAATAAGCCACTGCCACAGGCATACGTCACACAAAATTGGTATGTGGGTTTTATTAATGTACTTACTAGCATCGTAGTTTTTCGAGTCTTTAAAAGCTAATTTATCTACATACTTATTGTTATCTTAATAAACATGATTGCACAAAAATTTCGGATGTTTATATTATTCGAAATCAAAAGCGATGGTCGTATTCACTCACGTGGGAGAAGTTTAAAACTAGATAGCATGTGCAACACGTATGTACCGTACATCTACATAAAATAAAAGAAAAATAAAAATGTAACTCGGTAGCGTTGCTTAGCTTGCAGCGACAATCACTTATTTTTAAAATTGTATGGAATTCCGCGCCGTTCTCGTTTGTCCAAGACAATGCAGTTAAAGTGTCGTTTATGTGCCGCCGATAATCTGCGCTGTCCATCCGAGCCGTCAACGAAATAATAAAGATGTTTCCCGATAAATAGTTGGGCCGCTACGCTCGTCCGGTTAATTATTAAAAGCCAATTGCAGTTACGTGTCGGCGGTGCGGCATGTGGTGGCCCAACAAAGCCACAATTACGCACGACCATGAATTTCATGTGTTATGATTGTGGGACTAACGCACAGTACGCGGAGGATACCAGTAAAGAAACACCGTAATATGCGACGTCCTCGCGTGCTCTTTTATTACTTGATGAATCTATTACATTGGGCGTGTCTACAGGTTACTCTACAGGTTCTACTGTTTAATAGGTAATGCCAAAGGTTCAGCATTCAAATTTTACCTTACTTCGCAAAAACCGACAGCAAAAACTTATTTATTGTTACTAGGTACATGTTGCCTCATCACTACATTATGTGTTGATCAACAAAAAGTAACAACAGTTTAGAAGGACGGTTTGCTATGTTTTCTTAATTTATGTTACTTACTACCGGTATAGATGCAATGATTAATCAATTAACAAATAGCCAGGGTGCAGAGTTTTGCTAGACAAAATGTAAGTGCAGTGTATTTGAACGGTTACTTCACATTCACACTGATGTATCCTGAATTGCGGCTAACGTAAACCTGACTGAGACACGAAGCGATTATATCGCTTTTATAGGTTTATTTATTTATTTTTATTCCATATTCCATTAATATGCAGAGGGTTGTTTAATTTCTTATTTTTTTTCGAAATATATTTAACCTAAAGGTTTATAAATCTTTTCCGCTTTTTAATTAAGATTACAGAAAACCCGTATAAAAAGCTGTCTTACAGCTTTACCTTATAATAAGTAGATATTCAGGTAGGTAATATCGCTTCTCTATTGCTGACCAATTTCTTTGACGTGGACTAATATATTTCTAATTGAAAAAAAAAATATTACTATACCGATAAAAAAACCTTAACAGCTCTGTTACAAACCACTTAAAATAAAATATTTTAGGAATATGTTTGTCTATCTAGGTTGATGTTCTACATCTTGATTGTGGTTAGATTTTTTTTTTGTTAAAAGTATGTAGCTATTACACTAGAGAATGTTGGGCAAACAGGACTAATGAGTGCCGCATCTGCCATCGCATCAAGTCAATAACAAACTTAATTATCGACTAATCTAGTGTGTGTAAAAGACTATTTATACTTGCAATAACACGAAACAGGCAAAAAGTTAGCTTGGTTAGGACCTTGTAAATACATATTATGCAGTGGCCAATGTAATTAATTAAAAAACAGGAGTTATGCGCTCGCGTACTCCGATGCTCTCATGACACAGAATAATTAAAAATCCAGGTATGAGATGGGATTATAAGGTTGATGGGAATTCAATTTACTCCGGAAAGTTTGTAAATTAGTTATTTAAAATGAAAATTATAGTAAAATTCAAATGAGAAGTCTTTAAATAATGTCATCAGGTCCTCACCAAACACTTCGTGTATTTCACATTTAATCGTTTACACTTTATCAATGCGCTACAGTGAATACAGGGTAACTTGCAATGTAATCAAGTAATCAACTAAAACATATCTGTTAATGGAAAGAAATAACACTGGATCAATTTCGATAAACCTGATTATTTTGTTGCAATGTACCTTTGACGGCGAATACGGCCGAGATAACTTTTACGACTGCAATCAAATAATCCTTATAAAATAAACGGATGCATCTTAATAAAGGTAATAAAATAATTCCTTCATCTAGACTAACATTAGTTTTATAACTTACCACATACTCGAACTTATATAATTTAATCAGGATAAAATAATCATGGATATATCTGTGCTTTTAAAATAAACGCAACCGCATACGAGGATATTTGAAAGAAAGAAAGAAAAATGTTTATTAGTAGAGTAAGTGCGCCAATTATGGACTGGGTTCGTAATATGGACTACCTTCATTTCTCAAAAACCGTCCATCGTATAAAGCCACCGATCGCCGCACACTAAACTCCATCCCTCCCGCGGCTCGCTAGTCGCTTACAAGTAGGAAGAAAGCGCGCACATATTTTACGGCAGGCATTTTTCGTTTTTATCAACTCGCGATGTAATTTTTTACCTAACTTCGTAAGCTCATATTTTCAGTAAATATTATTGTTTGGGAAAGTAGATTAAGTTAGGGGAAAGGTAAGATATATTACAATTATTCATATTAAGATGCAATATCCAATAGTTTGTATAATATTCTTAACAACAATATTAACCTAGAAATGTATGTGTACTATAATATGGACCACCGGCGTGTTTCGAATATGGACTAGAGGTAGATATTAAAAACAGTCACTTAAATTTTAACCTGATTGTTTTAGGATGGCATCTACAAATTCTACAATCAAAGAAAATCGTCAAACAAAATCAAATCTTTTCTTTGATAAGACTAAACAAACATGGGATCAAGATGCAATATGAAATGCAATCAAAGCTTTGCGAGATAAGCAAATGAGTTTCTATGTGTGCGTATTGTGTACCAACGATTAGTTTAGTCTTTAATGATTGACTGATTTAATTCTAGGAAACGTTTTCTTCATAACGTTTATATTTTAAAATAATTTTGAACCCAATTTACTATGGTCCATATTTTGTACACTTTTTGTAAATGCACAATAGTGTCATATTTTAGAAAATGTTGATTATTTCTAAGATGTTCAGGTTTTTTAAGAATTCTAATGATCGTTCCTGATACCAAATAATTATAGAACTATTTAAAATATAAAAGGCTGATGTATCTTTAAAATTCTGAGTTTTATGTTACAAAATCCTTATGGTGGTCCATAATTGGCGCACTTACTCTAGGTATCACTTAATCTCTATTTAATCAAATGATTTCAGTCAATATCAACAGAAAGCAATGATTACAAAAATAATGGACTAGTTAGATAACTGTGATTATGACTGAAGACGTTTCCCAGGATACTCAGAGTCTAACAATTTAGAAGAGATAGTTTGCTAAATTGACCCAATTAGGAATCATCTTAGACCCTGCAAAATGTGACCAAAGTCATCGTAAACTTTAGTATGGCTTTTCATTATTTTGACTGTGTTCATCTAAATAATACTATACTTACCTAATGATATGCAGGTTTAGATATGTATAGGAAACTAAAATGTAGTTTCTTGCTATTTGGACAATAACTACAATCAATTAGAGAATATCTTTATAAGCTATATGTTATGTTGTGAATTGAAAGCTGAAGGAACCTAAAGATAAATGAAATGGAATTAATTCTAAAGTTGCTAATTTAAAGCAAGGAACACCGGATACAAGTCCAATCAATTCATCCATGTTTTATAGGTAGGTACTTATCCTCTATACAGATGCGTAACTGATTTCACGGCAAATATTTCTAAGGGTCACTCATCACTACACTACTATAAAACAAAGTAGCTTTTTTTTCTGTCTGTCCAAATGTATGCTTAAATTTTTAAAACTACGCAACGGACTTTTATGCGGATTTTTAATAGATAGATTGAAGAGGACGGTTTATATGTAGGTATAATAAGCGAAGCAAGGGCGGGTCGCTAGTAAAATTAAAGGTCCATGCTCATTTGAGCTTTTTGGAATTAATTTAATTTAACATAATCACTCTCCACTTTGGCCTTTGTTCTTCGGAGAAATGTGCTGAACAATGTAAGTGTAAGAAAATGTCAATGAAACAAACGGCATGTGTTATCGAATATTAAGCAAAACGGCGAAGCGGTGCGTTGTATCTACCAAATTACAAGGCTGTGACGTGTAATCGATGCGAAGCGACACACGCAGCTATAAATAAAAACTTTCGCAAGCGCGTTAAATCGAATCCGGCGATGGCTGGAACTCGTCCGCGCGCACCTGCGACAATTTTTATAGTATAAATTTGCATTAATTCATTTAGTCCTGTTTTCAACGCAGCGTATAAATGGGTTAGCTGGTAAGTGAAGTGGCGGGATCTAGTCGCGCCGGTCGGTAATTGACGGGATGCGCGCGCGCCGCCCGCGCCCGCGCCGTCGCGCGCCGTCCGCTCGCTGACTGAAGACCTGACTGGTTGTTGGCACATCTTGCGACTGTCTATTACCTCCATTGCTCTATGAATATATATATATATATATATAATATTGGATTCTTGATTTGTATTAAGGAACCTAATACGCTCGCAGTACGCTCGCAGTATCGCATTATACTTATACGGCATTGATTTGTCCTTTGGAAGCAATAACCAACATGTTAAAGTTCGTTAAAATCAATAATAGTAATAAGCAATAACTGTTTGACAGCATGTACTATTATTAAGAAACGGAGAACTCCTTTTCCAAATTAAAATCCTTAATTTTCTAAAAAGACCCTATAAGGAATTGAGTCCAAAACCTTCTATGTATTTGGTGAAGGAGCGAATACGACACCGAAATCATCCGAGAAAAAAAACACGGAAATTAATTAGGTAGGTGCCTACAAATGGTCATCCATGTTGACATTGGAATTATTTAGCTGGAATCCAGTAACGACTTCATACGAGTACTGGACAATTGTTAAGTACATAAATCCTTACCATAGGTATATGTACATGGCATACGCATTACGGTGTAAACGGATGCATTAGAAATAGTAAAACAATGAAACCCACAAAATTGTTATCAGTTTCACGACACAATAATTAACGAGACTAGAAAACCTCGTGTGAATCTTCCTCCATGGTCTACACACGTGTATTCTACAAGGAAATGCACTTATACGAGTGAGCCCTTATAAATAACCGATCGCCATTGTCACGTGCAATGAAAGTGTAGTCGTTTTAAAGGATCCGGGCTAACCGTCGAGGTTGGGAGGACAAGCAATGTTTGTGACGCAACATGTGTTCTATTAACTGACGACGCATAAAAGCTATCTATTAACGCGTACAATCATAAACTGAACAACGTTTTTTTTTATTTAGTAGGTATACTCCAGAAAAGAAACGTTAGCAATCGATTTTTGAATCAAGATTCACGAAGTTATAAATGATAGTTCAATATTACGAAAACTGTGAACTCTAGAAATATTCGTAGATATCCCCTAGGAATCCGCCGAAATTTACAAAATTGCAGTTATAATAGGGGAAATTTTAGAAAATTTAGTATCGCATTACTTACATTGGTCGTGCGAAGGCGACTCAATAGAGCTGGAAACCAGTGATTGAAATTGTTGGTTGATGACTGGCAACGGTATATTAACAAACTAGCAGTGCTCGCGACTTCGTCCGCGTGGAATAGTTATTTTTTTTACATTTTCCATTATTTCTTCGCTCCTAATAGTTGCAGCGTGATGTTATATAGCCTAAAGCCTTCCTCGATAAATGGTCATATACAACACAAAAAGAATTTTTCAATTCGGACCAGTAGTTCCTGAGATTAGCGCGATCAATCAAACAAACAAACTCTTCAGCTTTATAATATTAGTTAAGATTCGGAACAATTTCCAACATGCAGGTTTTAGTAATTATTTTAGAAATAGGGATAAGTAACTTTTAGATCGAATGGGTTTAGAGATAGTGGTTGACAAGTAATCCCCTTTTGAATCAGCTCAAAACCTGCTGAGATATGAATCACTTCACACTGCAGCTACGAGGACCAAATTGACAGATTTCGATTGAAATCAGCCCGACTGAAGTAAAGCGTAGGTATAATGTTAGCGTAGCTATGTGGTACCAAGTATAAATAGGTAGGTACCGTTGCTTTTTGCCATTAAAGTTTTGTATTATTAATAAAAATGTGTATTCAATTGTCGATGATTGATCCTAATCTTCAATTAGTGTACAAAATATTGATGTAGCATAATTTCCGTCACGTGAACGTACGTATAAAATTTCATAGATTTAAGATAAACCCTAAAAATATAGTGATAACAATTGTAAAACATCTAACTTCTATAAGTACATATAAAAAAACCTGACTGAACGAGCAACGCAGAGCCGAAGCCGCTGAAGCGAATGCGACGAAATTTTGCATGAAGGTTACATTTATGACATAGGCGCCCGATAAGAGGGGATTTTTCGAAATTCACCCGCTAAAGGTGTAAAATAGCGGTTGAAAGTTTGTGTGTGTCACTTTGTTTCTTAATCTTTCACGGCAAAACAGAAAAGCAAATTGGCGTTATTCTTTACCTAGAGATAGTTGAAGAGATGAAGAACTTACATAGGCTACTTTTTGTCTCTTTGTAAAACATTTATGTGACCAACCTACAAGAATGGGGATGAAGCCGCGGGGGCACAGCTAGTAATCATATATTTACATTAATCTGATCTCAAAGAGTGTTAACGAAGTTTTAACCCTCTTATCATTGGCAAAGGGAGTGGGATCACCAGAGAATATGTTACAAATAAATCTACATTTAACTCTTCAAATGTTTTGTAGACACTTAATATATTTTAGTGTTTACGGTACGAATTCGGCTTAACAGTTGTTAGTTTGTTTTGCGTTTATCTGCGAATATACACTGTCATTAAGATTAGACACCTTACAAATTGAATTTCAAAGATGCAAATAGGTATCTCCCTGACCGTGTTATCTCTTGAGTTAAATAATACACTCCCCTTTTATGGTTTATAAAAGGTCCCATAAATATAATAGTATAAGGTGTATCCTCCTATCACTAAAGACGAGGTGTGAAGTGCCGGTGTCAGTGTGCGCGCGCGCAGGCACCTGTGGCGCAACAAAACCGTCAAACCTAAAGCTGCACGTTATAAGCTTTAGTTTTAAGGTTTATGTTTCCTTTGAGCGTACTTGAGACGATGACGTTTTAGATGTGCAATGTATTTATTACAGCAGTATTGTAAGTCACATGGGGGGAGCTCATGGGGGGTAAGGGTTGGGCCGGCATGGCAGTAGCAACTGACAGGTATCTAACCAGTTACTTGCCAATTGTCACAGCGACTTGGGCTTCTCTTTTGCTTTCCATCAGGCGTAGGGAAGCCATTATCTCGAGCTAATATTAAAAAAAAACAACGATACATAACCAAAATGATCCCTATGCCACGCTGGGAAAGAAATCCGAAATACATAAACTGACGTACATATACTTAAATGTATACTTACTTTACTTTGTACTAATTTGAGATCTGAAAGTCACTTAACTTTAAAACCGAACCCTTTTCTTACAGGTGTCGATGTTATAATTTTCGTGGTGTGGATGATATGATTGAATCCCGAGTAGTATTTAGAAATAAACAATATTAACAGAATCGAAATTGATTTTTAAAATCATCCTGACTGCGTGACTCGTTGATGTCTTTTGTATGAACTATAAATCATAAAAATTGAATATGAAAAATAAATAAAAGGGCTAGCATTTTTTCAACATATTGATGCCAATAAATTGTTTGCATATGAAATTAAACAATAACATCAAATAAACAGTTTTATTTCGAGTCGAAAGATCTATGGTGGGCGACTTTCTCCTGACATGGGAGGCATATGTAAAACAAAACCGCGACAGTTTTTATAAGACGCCTTATGATAATCGAAAAAATCGAAGATGTTTTTCGTTATGCTAAAAACTCTTGGGGTAACAAACTCACCACAGATGTAATGCTGCTTAGGCCTGGAAGTGGCACTCACTTTAACATTTATTAACATAGCAATCGTAGGTCAACTGACTGCCCGCTACGAAATAAGCAAGTCATCAGCAAGTGACACATAAAGTTCATACTATTTATTATCATGAAATTATAGTTCTCTACAACATCATAAGTACTGTGTCCACACTTATACGTACACACATCTTCGAGTATCTGTAACTAAGCTGTGGTATCGCTACAAACAGAAGATACCGTTCGAGTGTTTGAATAAAACGCAAAAATCATATACTTACTTAGGTTTACTACTGACACTATAAATCTGCATTGGTTTTTACAATTTCAAGCCTTTGAGTTGAAAATAATACTTAGAGAAAATTTCCGTCATCGCAAATTTGGCAATGAACACAAGCTGACAAAACCAGTATAAACTGAAAATTTAAAAACCTGTGCTTAACTAACAAAGTTCTTAAAATGGAACTGTCTGTCTGAATCTGAGTACTAGTTCCACTAACCAGGGCCCAATGGTCATGTCTACGATTCACCTACTCTTTAATCGGCAAAGACAAATGAAGCATTATGAAGAGGTTGTCAATTCCAGTGTCTAACGCTACATCCGCAGCGAGGCTTTGATCCGTGCACGCGCCATATGTCGCCACATGCGCCCGCGCCGCTTAAATTGCAGGTTGCCGTAACGTTTGCTGCTAACAGGGGTGCGGCCAAATCTTACGATTTACAGTTGCTGTCTAAAGGTGCACCTAAAACACAGTTACTTCTTACATTCTCGGTTATAAATGTAACTTTTACGGTCTTTCTCGTAATATTCAATAACATTTACGTTGATTATTAATTAAGTTATTTTATTACGCGACTGTGGTGGTATTCCAAGAATGATATTATTGCTTTTTCAAATTAATTCGTACACCCGTCATTCTACGTTCTTGGTGCCTTTTACATTAAATTAACGAATCTAATCTTAGACGGGTAGAATTCGAAAACGGTCATTGATGTTCATATCTATTTAGATTAGAACTACTAGTAGCCACTAGTACTACATACATTGTTAGCGCATAAGTGTGTGCAAATACAGATGCATCATCTGACCCTTAACTCATTGTCCGAAGGCAAAACAGTTCATTACGGCCATCAGGGATTAAGTATACAGAAAATCAATTATCACTTAATTTAATGTCTATTATATTTATAAATAGAAAAGTAGAAAAAAATCCCCTATGAAATTCACAACGACATTAATCTCGTGGCTTGCCGAAAAGCGTGACGAATCGTGCGCTGGAGTATCGCGTCGACATTTTAATTGTTCCACATTGTTTTAGATCGCGGCAATATGTCGGAGGCGGCGGGCCGTTATCTGATGAGTTATGTCCGTTATGATTGGCAAACAAACAGTATGGCGCGTCGCCATATGTCGCGGCACGTGCGCCCGCGCAGCGCATCGCGCCGCTGCTCACTCACCGGTGAAACTTACACCATAGCATTAAGCACGACGACTAATCACGAAAATAATAATGTTTCTATAAATTCAACACAGTGGAAAATCAAAATACATTCAGACTAGCAATAGATCCATATTCACTCAAACTTTACTTTAGAGTTTACCTAAAGGTTACCACCACACAGCTGATTAACTAATGATTATACGTAAGGTAGGTAGGTAATATTATTTTCAGTGATAGCAGTAGGTTAAGTCATGTAAGAAGATCTATGAAGCTCTAAACAGGAATACACCTAACACGGCGTGATATGTGTGATCATGGTTTTGTCTTCAATCTTCAAGTGTTCAAGGAAGAATACGTAATTTTTTTATGCGGGAGGCAGACCAGCTTGTGTGATGCCTGATGGTAAGCAGTCGACACCGCCCATGGACACCCGCAGCAATAAAGGACCTTATTCAACCAAGCGTCCTACAAAATAACATTTTAACGGGCTGTTTCGTAAGCTTGTCGAACTTCATTTTGTTTTTCTCCGACAAGCCTGGTCTACACAGTCGCAGGTCTGTGGATAGGGAAGCCAGCGCGCGCGCCACCATCCGTCAGTGTAATCGGTTGTTAATCATTTTTCGGTCGACAGGGTTCATTGTGCTGCCACGGATTATAATACCCACCATGCAAAATTTCTCAAATTGCTTCCCCAGCCCTGCGCATTTTTATTTTAGCTATTTAGCTTGTCATTCATATTGCGGTCTATCCATCCATTTTCACTAAATAGATGATTTGATATTATTTTAGCTCAATCGGGAAATTGTTACATGCTAAGCAAAGTATAAAACTTTTCTATGTTATCCCTCTATAAGATGTATTAATTATATATCGATTTAATTCGTTATTTTCGATGATTTGATGATTTTATAGAAAAAAATACGCAAAATTACGAAAAATATTAAGACAAAATATTCAGAAGAATCATTACATAGCAATAGTAGGTGGGTACGGGTGCATTTAATATCGCTTAAGTATACAAGACAAATAAGTACCAACTACGTAAATTAACAATTTCATTAAAATCCGTAAACTAATGTACCTATAGTTAAAGAATATCTTTGACATAATGGCTTCGTTATATTTGTTAACATCAATACCTAACACTGACTATGATTTGCTGGTTATTAGGAATCATGGAATATTCGAAGTATCTTTTTAGGTGAACTCACGTTGAAGCTCAAATTTAAAACCATAACTTGCTATATCGATTTACTTATCTACTTACCTATGTCCATTTTTGTAAATTATTTTTCAATTATAAGCAAGCAATATATTCACTTACGATTTGAATTGATTACAACTAAAGATTATATTAATGCACCAGTTACAATCAATGAGCATATTAAATATGCTTTTACGGATATTAACGACGAATCTTTATGGTCGCATAAAAATTATTTTTACGAAATGGACATTTAACATCTTCGCGAGATGGTGAAATGACCATGCCTTATCTAAAATATCATAAAGTTTAATCTGCCGTGAGTATTTGGAGTCACTGTGAGTGGGTATTGATTGTGTTGCATTTACAGCGAGGCGATCGTGTAAACAGGGGCAATAAAATCGCGCCAGCTTCAGTACGGCGCCCGTATCGCCAACCGCGGCGCGACCCTACCATTGACATTGAACTCGAGTAATAAGCTTGCCAGGGTAGATTGGGGTGAGAGGATATAGTGAACATTTTAATTATTTATTATCGTGTCAATTATGATAACACCTTCTGACTTAAATCATTAAAAAGTACAGTAGCTTTTGCAACAATTTTGTACAGAAATGTGACTTAGTCATATTGCCGGCTGTATGACTTGCCGGCGCGGCGCATGTAAGTATTTCTTATTTTTTGTCATACTTCTAGTGTTCAAAAAAACCAAGACTTACATTTCTAATCCTGAGGTTAAATTTATTGCTTTGTTGCCTCCGCTTCCGACTGTTTTCAGTCTCCTTGGTGCTGAGACCATGTCATAAGCTACAACGTCAAAAGTATTGAGACTAAACTTTGTATCAAAGTCATATTTACAGTGACTCGAGACGTTAATATCCGTAAAAGCACTCGAGACTAATGAGAGACGTTTTTTTATTAAGTATTATAATTATTATGTCGTGTTAGATACATATCTCTTGTATTGATTTGAATCATTTGATGTACCTATCTACACGATAAATAAGAAATTTTAAAATCGATGGTGTGTGCGTGCCGTTCGCTCATCGTCTAAAGTCTCTTTCTTCCAACTACTTTTGAATTTAACTAGTCTGATTTATTATAATGAGAGCAGGCCGATGTTACGCCTAGTAGCCTGTTGTCCCCATGCGGTCCCGGCGCCCGCATGAGGCCCGTGCCGCGGTGATTTGCATGCTCCTCCGACTAGCCGATACCATCGGCCATTACTCTACGTTTCACCGCGTTTGTACCCACATTCCAAAAATAAAATACCGCTCTTTAGAGTTCGTTACTCGAAGGGTATTTACGTGGTTGTTTATTTATTAGATAATTTTTAACATTTTTGTAGACTATACGCGAGAGTCATAAGTGACATTTTTAAAATCAGATTTAGGAAACGAACTTTATCTTCCTATGGGTAGGTAATGTCCGAGCTTTTATCTCCACATACAGGTTCATGACCGCTTAATTATATTATTTTGAATAATACATCATACGCAGAATAAACAGTAGGTGCCTCTCAATAGGCATATTGAGAGGCAACCTACTATTTATTTGCCTTGCGCTACTATGCGCACCTACTATCAAGGCAATTGCTAATTGGTTTTGAAATCTTTGACAGAAATAAATATCGATAAATTGCTAAAAATAATTACCTGTGTAAGTACGCAGGTACTACACCGCGCCGCAATGCGTTGTAGATACCTACCAGTCCCATTATTTATTGTGTCATTGGTTGTGTTAAGTATGCAGCGGATTTTCAATAAGCAGGCAATCATACATAAGTAGGCAGGTAAGTGCCTACTTGGATTTTATAGGATAGTAAATTTAAATATTGACAATAAATAGTATATTGAGATTCGGCACAAAAAATCAATAAAAGCATTACAAATTAATTATAATTAATAAATTCTCATAAATATACAACCTACTCTCGTAATTTAAATACATTTATTGATTCCCACAGGAAATCAATTTGCCCGAACAAATAGATAAGATTGCAAATGTGCTCTTTCTCACAATTAATACACCCCATAAAAGCAGTTCAATATCGATTAAGATAAAATGTGGCCCAATATACGGGGCACATTATAAATATTCGCAAGAAAGGAAGCATTTATCTTTGTTTAGCGTCCGAGCGAAAGCGTTCGAGTGCGATAAAGACAATAAAACAAATAAATTGTGAGGTGTATCTATTATTAGAGGATGATATTAATTGCGCCCGCGCACCTGGGCCACGCAGGTGACTACTTCAATTTGGGGTCAGGGAGTGTTGACACGAATCCGGCCTCCGCCGCGAGGCCGAGTCGCGGTGGGAACGCTGCCGAGAGCCCACTCTGGGAACCAGCCTGATGGGACATTCCTGTTAATCGTCCTACAGCATTTTTATTATAGATAATCACGCAAATGCAGTAAAGATTACAGACCTCTAATTTCTAACAGTACCTATGTGGGTAGGTAACTGATGACAATAGAAATGTCGAGGTTGCAACGCAGACCACCAACTAGGTAGATTTTGTTTTTATGTTAACTAACTTTAGCTTGAGGTTTCAGCCGCGTGAATATCGTTTTAACGATAAGTATAACGAGACTTCTATCTCTTACCTAATATAATTTCAGCTACAGCGGCTAATCTCTCAATGCATAAATAGCTAAGGCAGGTTATATTATATGTAGTAGGTACACAAAGTACGTACATAAAGATACCCATAGGCATAAGTAAAAAATAGGTACATACAGGTAAAGAAACAGTAAACCAATAAACTATGTTCTTGTTCCGCGTCTAGCTGTCTGTATTTAAGTATATGTTTGTCGTACCTTTGTTTGTACAAGTATTCAAGCTATTCACTTTGGGACCGAATCAATGTAGGTAGGTAGGTATGCGATTTGTTGGACATAGATATACTCGTATACCTTTGAGACGGGAGACCATAAAAGATTTGAGCGATTCCAGCACACTTAGATGATAATAATTGACTGGCTCGGTAGATCAATTGGTAGTGACCCCTGCCTTCTGAACCAAGGGTCGTGGGTTCGATTCCTACAAGAAAAACATTCGTGTGACGAACGCTTGTGTTTGTTCCGTGTCTGGGTGTTTATATTTGTATTTAAGTATTTATTTATGCCTACCTATATACCTTCGTTGTTCTGATACCCATAACACAAGTGCTTATGCTACTTACTTTGGGATTTAGAGCAATGTATGTGATGTTGTCTGATATTTATATTTATTTATTTACAAACATTCAAGCTATTAGGATTTGACCATAGGTATTCGGTATATTTAAATACCAAAACTTTCGTCGACGTCAAATGTGATTGAGTCAACTGTAGCGGTATATTATTGAAATAAGCGAATTCGTAACAATGAACAACACAACAATTATAAATAGGTACTCATGTTTATGTAATAGCATCATTAACACCTACATACTCACTAGCACACGGTACCTTACACATGTTTCCATAGCGGCCATTAAGAATGCCGGTATGCACTATACTACGAGTAATAAAACAACAGTTTAAACACTTTCCCCTTTATTTAGAATAGTATAATAGTATTTATCACAAGTCGGTAAGATTTCAAGCGCGCCAAGCATTCTCTTCGACATCCAACGTTAACGACTTACTTTCAGCTGCTTAGATCAATACCATTAATAACCAAAGACTGATCACGGCTTGAGTGAGAGTGACGAATATCATTACCAAAATGTACTGCACAACAAAATATCAGTCATAAACTTAAATAAGCAGTAAATGTATAAAAATTCTAACATTGGAGGTGGAAATACATAGTCGAATTAACGGACATAGCTAAGGGGTGATAAATCTGTTGCACGACAAATACATTAACAAAAGGTTCTTAAACTTTGTCACAATTTCGAATATACCGGTCAAATAACTAAACAAAGGTATTCATAGCAATCGTTTTTTAAAGTATTTTAATGTCAACGCAACCACATTTCGCCGTCACCGGTCGTAAATGCGATAGGCTTCGATCGCAGATACGTGTGCGAAGGCTGGTTTATTAAATATTACCAAACGGCGAGTACAGATGTGTACGTTGCATTTGTACAACACGAGACGAGCCGTAGCAGCTGCACGCACACCTATGCACCGCTGCGGCAACTAGCCATTATGTTATCTTTAATTCGCGTCGCGAATAATTAGGATAAGCACTTTTAAAGTAGATGTAACTAATGGAATACGATTCAACGATTAAGAATTAAACAATTAAGGGCAACTTGATTTTCTCCAGTGATAAATATTTTTAAACATGATTGAGACGGCACATAATAGGATCGTAAACCGTAAGGGAAATAAATTAAATACCTATATCGAGACTCGGCCCTGCCTTTTACATGTCAATGATTTACTTTCAACATTTTATAGCCGACAACATTATAATATAATTAATATTTGCTCCCCGTTTGAATATAAATTACAGGTAGAAAGTTAAGTCGAATTATTATCGATGCGACATTAAATATGAACCATTTTGATCAATTTAAACATCAAATATAATGAAACCAAAAACACAGCCATACAACGAATGATTTGGAATTTTTAAAACCAAACATAATAATATGAGAACTTCAAGCATTTAGGGAGCAAAATAACTAATACTAAGTAACACACAAGAAGGTAACTATAAGAGGTATAACTAGCAAACTAAATTAACAAGTATTGTAAATTCAATCTTCATTAAGGAACTTACGACAAATATTATAATATCAAATAGAAAAATTAGAGATCCCGTGTTGGTTATTGGTGAGCACATATAGGTATAAACATACATAGATGAAAACAATACATTTATATAAAACCACATGATAGTTGGAAATGTAATCAGCGGATCTTTAATAAACAATTTTGCCTTATGATCCTTTTTCCAAAAAAAAATACATACCTATTTTTGATAAACTAAAACTATGTAAATAACAAACATGATGATTAGTACACCAATTTAAAATCCTATGACAATTAAAATTCTGGTATTACTCCATTAATGCATAATCCAAAAAATTTAAGTCCGTTCTTACTACTTGGGCCAAACCAATCTGTCTCAATAAATACAATTTTGTTGACTAATATGGTATTACCACATGCTGTGTATACTCTACCTACATTATGCAGTATTCTATTACACAGCATCAGACGGTCTAGAAAGAAAAACTTATCTTGGTTGGCGCAAGCGGGTTTTAGGCAGATGAACTGGTACATGAATCTAGTAATCAAACATAATTATTTGTGTAAAATTAACCTAATATTACTTATTAAATGAGTTTTGCACAGGCAAGTTGGCGCATCCGTTCGTTTTACAACATTTTCCTAAATAACTGACTGCCTAGTATACATTAGGATGAGATCTACTTCATTAACTAAATCCTAAACTTCATAATTTTCATTTTTAGATGTGGTATAATAATAATATGTTCAATGAGTATAATAGGTTAATATAAATTATATAGACTTATCAAACCGATCATAGAGAATTTGTGTGGATCAGTAATTTAGCCACTTTCTGATAAAAGTTCAGGACTAAAAATGCAATTTATTTATAATGCTCGTTTATGATCAATAACCATTCTATTATTTCTTAAGATGATATGGAAAGATGATGTTTACCATATCAAAAGAACAAGCCTACATAATGTCTTAATTCATTAAAGGTTTGAACACTAAACTGCGATGCGACGTGATGCGAATTCGCAATGGAGAAGAGAAAATTGCAACACGATTTACTGCAATGTGACTTCTTGAGGCAAGGCATCTTCCTTCACGATTCGGGTATAACATTGCTGGACTGCGCGATAGGAATCAATTCGCAAGTTCTTGCGATGCGTCGACGGAGCTCGCAGATTTTACGATGCGTCGCATCGCAGTTTTGTGTATGAGCCCTAAGTGCATTCTGATAAGTAAATAAAATTAATATTTTCGAGAATGTTAACATATCAATAACTACCTAAACAGCTAGCTGAATTAAATCCACAAAGATAGATTAGCCTGCGCAAACCCCACGTTATAAATATTTTAAACAAAAAATAAATACAATACATTTTGAAACGAAGTGAAATACTTTTGAAACGAACTGTAGGTTTTCGCTTCCAAAATTTTATTCTAATTACAGATTTATAATTTATTGTTATGAATTAATTTTATACACGTTGATGGTACATCTAATTTATTAGATGTACCATACACATTTATTAGAGGTAGATAATGATACTTGTTTGCGGATCGTATTTTTATGCTATACCTATTTAAATCTGAATTGAGTAAAATGGAAATTACCCTTAAGATGCCTTTGATCTGAACTATAAAAACCATGGAACACAGTTTCATTTCGAAGAGCCAATTCATACATTATGTAAGTTGCACAGAAAAAATCTTTAGTGAGAACACGCGAAAGCGGTAGACGATAATTTCGCGTAACTTTTTATACTCAAGATCAGGTTACCAAACGTGGAAAATAAAACCGTGAACCGCATTTATTTGCGGCGAAAATATATACGGGTTTTTTTTTCCGCTTAAACTTCTTATACAAATGCTTATATTTTAATGTACCTAACTAAAGATAGTCAACGATACAATCCATGATATTTATTTATGATGGAATTTATAGCATATTTAATGGTAAATTATAAATCTGCAAGTAGACGTAAATCGATATCACCCCCTTACACTTTTACGAACTATATTCATAAAGAACAAGCCTCTCATAAGATCATAATGCGGTACGACCTTTGACATGCAGTGTGCACTACATGCCTACCTATTATAATGTGAATATAACTACACTTCGTCCGGCTTCGTCCATGCCTGTAAAGAGTATTAAACTAAATCATATACCTATTCGCTAACTCTATTCGGGATATTATTATCAAATTCCAAATGGTTTAATTTACATCTATCTATATTAAATAGATCGCTACTGTCATAAGAATTCAAGTCTTTCTATCTGTGAATTGGTGTTCGGTAGTAAGAATTTAATGAATACACATAATATCACGTTTATATTCGAACACATAGTATACACAAGAAACGATTACATACAAACGACTTAAGGCGTCGTCTCCTAAACTTCACAGACATCAACGAAACCGCCAATAGTTCATAACAATGAGCACTATTATGAAAAAATATTTCTTCTAATCTGCGAATAATCACAAAATATTCAATATCTCTAGGTGGGCTAGTAATCTATTTTAAAGCGGACACAATGTGTAATACATATATATGTACTCCAATATGTTTACAACGATATACGCAATTATATTATATAGACAGGAAACTGACGGAATACATTAAGATTACAAGTAGGAGAAACCTTACATATAATAAATGTAGATAATGTTTAGAAACTGTAATATTTAAGGTTTCCTTGTGATTAACGTTACATTAAAATCCAGTATAAGTGTAATATTTTAATGCAAATCATGATTACTTCATATTACGACCCGCACATTATGGATACATTATTGAACGGACCACAGAAGCGAGATGACACGCGTTTACTTTGAATCGATGTTTTGCAAGAAAATATATAATTATTTAACCGCAACGCATATGTAAGGCAAATTGCTATTAGTGATAAATGTCTACAAATATAATTTAGTAATATCTGCAATAGGATAGTAGGTACAATATCAGAGATATAATATTTAAAAGTTTCCTAAACAATGTACGTTGTTGAAAATCCCCTTTAAATTGATTTACATACTTCATTTTCCCTAAATACATACGCCGCTTTGTATGCACTTACTATAAAACTGGCGACAGGTATAGTAGTAATAACTCTTTTATAACAATTTACAGTGCGAAGAAATGTTTTACAAGTAAATGTATGTAAATGTAAAATTTTCGCAATTTCGGTTATCAAAACTCCGTAAATCGCTCTGTACAAAGTTAAAAAATTATAACATCCATACTGTCATTTACCTAACATAATTTGCAATACTAATACTAACATGTAAACATCGTGTACCTATTTGTGCACTAGCGACGTTAGCCTCCTCACGCCAGACTTTGTAGTGCCTTTGGTCTTCTTAGTTTGCTCCTTGACGCCCCTGTAAGAGATTTTCTGTAATTATTCATGTTAATTATTATCCTCGTATATATTAAATTCAATAAAATCTTGTTAGACAATATTTGTTTCCATCTACAAGTTATAAGCATATTTTTACTTATTACACGTTTCACGTTAACAACTCACGTTGCGTATATCAAAACTATAAAGCAATTTAGTGTTTCCGAGTTAATTTACAACAGATGGCACTTGTCTGTTTGTTTATCGTCAAATTAATTGAACTTATAAAATTTTAAGACTTGTCAAATATTATAACGGAGTCATGTTAACGTGTAAGATTACTCACTACCCAAACACTATTTTAATAACTAATTATTATTATTATCTAAAGTACAATTAGCTAATTCTACCACTAAGTAGGTACATAAGATAGAGTTAAGTATATCTGCCTAGAGGCAAGCAATAAGGATTACCTACAATTATTTCGCATTATAATATTGATAGGATTTTACTAACTCATCTCAACTTTCGGTATCGTGGACAATTTTCACGTTTTGTCTTGATAAACTTTTATAGTTTGATTTATTGCCATTTCGCAAGTAGATATCTTTCAGAAGAAAACAAACGAATACCAGAAATTATGGATACTTCATATTGTATAGATCCCTACCTATATGATGTCAAACCCCGACCGTTTCCTGTCATGGCCACCACTTCGACTCCTAGCCGTTGATTTAGCGCCCGTGCCTTCGAAGGTGGTTTATACAAAGTATTCCTTTTGATATGCAATAAATCTAAATTAACAAAAGTAATTCCAAACAAAGTAAAAATAAAATTTATCATTATCATCATCAGCCTATTGCAGTCCACTGCTGGATATAGGCCTTTCCAGTTTCCAAGGTTTGACTCATCATCATCATCAGCCTATTGCAGTCCACTGCTGGACATAGGCCTCTCCGGTTGTTCGCCACTTAGGGCAAACATCTGGAGGATATACCCATAATCGCCACGCTGGGCAGGCGGGTTGGCGATCGCAGGGCGTAGCTTCTCGCACCGATGACGCTGCTGCCCGTCATCGGTCTGTGGTATTTAGCTAAGCCTTTAATTAATTGTGATGGTTATACCGCCACCAGTCGGTTGCCAGCGCCTCGTTTGCTATTCGGCAGGATGTACCACGAGGTGAGGTTGGCTTGGAGCGAAAAGATGATAGGCCGCGTCCTTACATCCTTAAGGTTTGACTGCCGCTCTTTATATAATTCAAGTATACTCACAGGTATCTGGTGAGGTCCTCGATGTCCACGAGCATGGAGTCCTGGCCCATGTGCAGCTCGTCGCGCGCCATCAGAAGCTTCACCAGCGTGTCGTTCAGAGATTCTATTTGGGAGTGGAGCTCGTTCACTATCACCTGTAACAAAGACTTCCTCATAGAAAGAGTCAACTGTGCGTTCGCCTAACGAAAAGCCGTTTGTACCTAAAACGTTTTGTATGGGACAAGATTTTTTTTTGTTTTTACTATTTTCCACGCAAGTTTTACCATCTACTTTTTTCTATAGAACCGTCCTTGTGTTTTATCGAAAACTAGAAATAAGTACATGAAAAATAGGTCAGTCTCTAGTTGGGCCTACTTGTGGTCATGGCAGTCCTATTTTTTAAGGCATCATACGGCGCTTGACTTAGGGACCGGGATTTTTTTTAGTGGGTATTCCCTACCTCAGCACCATCTTAAGGCGGAGGAGTCCCACAGGATCCATAACTGCATTTTCCTCGGTAAAAAGAAAAAGCGTTCGTTTCGATAAACGCTTGCCTCGACATTTCAGTACACATGCTTGAACATGACATCTTTTCTTTCCAAAGTGACATAGCCCTTCAGGGATTTAATGGAGCGACCTTTTCGCTTCAAGCCATCCTCACCTGCCTGTGGTGCATCCTGCCGAACAACAAACGAGGCTCTGGCACACTGACTGGTGGCGGTAAAACCATCACGGTAGAAGGCGTAGATAAGTACCACAGGCCGATGACGGGCAGCAGCGTCACCGGAGCAAAAAGCTACGCCCTACGATCGCCAACCCGCCTGCCCAGTGTGGCGATTATGGGTATATCCTCCAGAAGTTTTCCCTAGATGGCGAACAACTGGAGAGGCCTATGTCCAGCAGTGGACTGCAATAGGCTGATGATGTTAATGTAGCCCTCAAACGTCCGTGATGCCGAGTTGCACAGCCGAAACATTTAAAAATCTATGTATCGTGTCTGGGATGCAGTTTGGTTAGGCTTAAAATGTATTAAGATAAAGGCGAGCTCTTTTTCTGAAGTAGTAACTCTCACTACCTAATCTATGTACCTAGATTATTATACCTACTATACAGAACTAGTAATGAAAGAGCAGTAGCAATGACGAACAACTAGCCACGTGAACTGAAGCGTGACAGATGTAAAACGCAAATCAGATAACGAAGTCAAGGTCTCCTTCCGTGTTTTTAAGCGAGTTTATTTTTGTTGTAAAGCCTTCGTTTTACTCTATTGGTCGACTTACAAATATGTTTCAATTTTTATCCCTACACATATCAAGGCAAGCCCTTGAAGAGTATCCCCAAGGAAGGCGAATACGCGGCCGCCCTACCCGACCTTTTTTTTTTTGAGAGGGGAATGCATTAGGCACCTTCATGCCGTCTCCGGGGGGAGGCGGCATGGTGTGTGGGACTCACACCTCCCAAAAGGGAGGGCATACCCACTAAATCCCCCTGTGTCGCCAGTGGGCAGCAAGTTGCAGGGACACGGGTAGCGCCGAAGCATACGGCCATATCCCTGCCTGCCCTGGCCAGCCGCAGATGATAAGCGGCCGGCACTTCTGGTCCGAGGAGGGCAAATACCCCTGCCCCCGGATCCGGGGAACAATAGAGTGCTCCCCGGGCGGACCTCGTGCAACGGTGTGGCTGCACCCACCACACCGTTACGCCCCTATGAGTGGATCGCGCCCCCGCACTTACCACTCGGGGCACGAAGGAGAGGCTCAGAGGGCATACGATGCGTTGTATGCCCTCCGGCGACGCCCGGGACGAGGGCGGCGTAGAGCGGGCGCGTCTACCGCAGCCTCACGCTCTCTTTCCGCCGCCTCCTTCTGCGAGATCACTGTCTCGCAGAATGCGAGCATCGCTCGCCAGGTCTCCTTCGACGCCGTCATCTGCCGCAAGAGTTGCGGCAGGTCGAGGTCCTGTGCGACAGTGACGAGGACGGAGCGCTCATTGGCCCAGGCAGGGCAATGCTGAAGCGTATGCTCTGCCGTGTCCTCCGAGCCACTGTCGCAGTGACGGCATAGAGGATCAGGCTCTCGCCTGATCCTCGCCCTACCCGACCTAAGGCAACCTTTTCGTCATCGCTGGACAATCGGGGAAGCGGGAATCTGTTACAAAAAGTAATTCAGGGGATGTATGCTTTCAACTCCAGCCTAGGTTAGGCTATCCAGGGCCGTTTTATCCATAAGGGCTATTTGGCCTGCAACCCAGAGCCCCGAGGTTTCAAGAGGGCCCCCATGCCCCGCTGAAGTCTTTAATATGATAATATACCTATGTAAAAAAACACCGGCTGAAAAGCTCAAATTCCGCTCAAAGAAGTCCTATTCAACTCTTACGACACCCACAGGAAGAAGTGTTATATGTTTAATATTTTTATTAGCAAGAATTATTGGCCACATTTAATTTTCTTATTTTTACCATGTCTTTTACAGTGTTTTCATATTTCTTGACAACAACTTTAAGATATGGTTAAGCCAATGAGATAATGAAGGTACGAGAGCTCCAACCCGAAAGGAAAGCTTGAAGAATCTTTAGCTTTTATTTTCGCTTGCGACTGTTCAATACTGTTCATTAAATTGATTATTGCGAGTATACAATTTTGACATTACTCTTCAATTGTCACAGCTGAAGGTACCTAAAGAGGCACATCGCCGTCAAAAAAACGAAACCTCAATCATTATACAATGGGTATTGTTGTTTAAGAACAAATCTATTGTGCATAATGGACTTTATGCATGAGTCAGCAATCAGCCAAGCGAAGGTTGCCACTTGCCAATAACGCATTACGCTTGAACGTAAACTGCAAATTTTACTTTACACTCTTTGAACAAATTAAGCTTTCGTTCACTTTCGCCTGAATGAAGTTGGGTTCACTTTCTAAGTAGGGATTGCCGTCCGCTGTCCGTGTGCGTCTAACGTCCAAACACACAAAATACGTGAGTAATGAATCATGACAATGCAAAAACCATGATCAGTTATAATACAAAAGAGACTTAACTGTATGTTTCATCTACTTTTGCTACTGGCTGTACACGCCAGTTGCAAAAGTAGATGGCGCATTCAATTCCAGGCCTAATTACGAAAATAATGAAAAGTCGGAAATGTAATAGCAGATAAGGCGTGCATTTACCAGACGAACTTTCCCAGTTAAGCTAATAAAATAAAACATGTAGATAGAATAGACATCCAATTATTATTGCATAAAACATGCAATAACTTTATGGCAGGCTTCTCGACAAAGAGCTATTGTCCGCCCTTCGGGGCCTTCGGTGTGTCCGGAATGAGCCTTTAGATTACGACATAACATTCGGCTAACTTATGGAAATTTGTTATAACATGGACAGGCGTCCATGGGAAGACTCGGCATGTGTGAGTTAAATGATTCGCCGGCCGATGGGCAGGCACTGCACTGAACGGGTATGTTTCAAAACAAGCAGGGCTGTGCAAAGCTAACCTAAGGCTAACAAAAATATTATAAATGATATCAAATCTCAAATGTGAGATCAATGGACAAGCATCATTGGTAAATTTTTGATAGCTTTACACATACCCACTTGTGTCAAAATGAATCCCTTAGGGTTGCTAAAGATGGTCTTAGCCGTATTCTATAATACATGCAGAAAAAATGGTGATTTTATGTATTACTAGCTGTGCCAGCGGCGTCGCTCGTGTGGATATCGGGTTTCAAAAATAACGGACTTCCATATAATACCCATCTATACCTTGTGCCTAAGTTTTAAGTTAGACCTCTAGCAATACATTGGTGAAAACCGCATTCAATTCTATGCAGTAGTTTTCGCGTAATGCGCGTTCAAACATACAGGTTTAAATTTCTCGCGTTTTCCCAACACTTCCCGTCACTGCTCCGCTCCTATTGATTGTAGCGTGATGAAAAGTATCCTATAACCTGCCCAGGAGTATGAAGAATAATTGTACCAAGTTTCGTCAAAATCTGTTCAGTAGTTTTTTTTTCTATAACGAACATACAGACAGACAGACAGACAGACAGACAGACAAAAATTTTACTGATTGCATTTTTGGTATCAGTATCTATCACTTATCACCCCCTGATAGTTATTTTGAAAAAATATTTTATGTACAGAATTGACCTCTCTACAGATTTATTATAAGTATAGATAGATTGTTTGTGCACTGTGATACGCAATCATGTAGGGACATGATTGCGTTTGGCATCAATTACCGGAACTGGGAAAGGGAGAGGCGGCACCAAGGTGGTAGTAGCATTAACATGTCGGGCGCTAGCTCTCCCTGACGGTCCTGCGGGAGGGTGTGCCGATATCGCATTGGTCCCATAAGCCATTAGAAAACTTGTTGCCTCCGAGGCACTGTGTGAATCGTCTATAATAGACGTTAAGGAGTTCTGGAGTGGAGACCGCGTATCGGGAAACGTAATGTAGGACGCCCTCAGGCCATGTGGAGTGACGATTTGCGCAGGACGGCTGGCAAGTGCTGAATGCGAGAAGCCCATAATCGACCTAAGTGGCGAACATTAGGATCACCAGCCCCTGTCAGTCCAGCAGTGGACTGATAGGGGCTGATGATGATGATGAGACGTTAAGGCCGTTGATTGAATGACTGTGACGCATACCTGCAGCTGCGCAATGTTCATGTCGGTGAGCAGCTGTCGCGACACGCGGCGGCGGTCGCTGGCGAGCGGCGCGTTGGCTTTCTCCATGCTGCGCCGGAGCATCTCTGTCACCGGAGACACTGGCCGGCTGTGTCTCTCACGCTGGAACACAAACCATTTTGATACGTTCCAGGAAAGGTAATATAGAAACAAAGGTATGTTTATTAAGCCCTATCAATTGGGCTTACATACTTGACCCTAACTCGCCTGATATTAAGCGACGTTAGAACCTATGATGGAGCACGCTCACCAAACAAAAACCGATTCATCCTCGCCTTACAAATCTATAGATTATATCTATTGGGAATACATACTCTGGAAAAGAGTTCTATAGGTTCCATAGCTTAGCTGTGTAAATGTGAAGGCAAAGCGCTTTGTGCGAGTTTTTGAAACCTGCACAATAGTGCACAATCGGTTGAGTATAACCATTCGAATGTAGGAACACATAAAAATTCCGGTCTTCAAAACACAAAATAACTTGTATAATTGTATGTAAAGAGTACTTATACTACCAGAAGCCCAAGACAAGTCAACAAAGTATGGAACTGAGGTGGCATAGCTACTTACTCTTGGATATGTCTATGTCCTCTATAAATAATATTTAATATGGTAATAATGTATTATTTGTGTACAAATACGTGTGAGATGCACTTTCCTTACTATCATTTGATGAAAGTTTTTACCCACTCACACTTGTTGATAGTAATTTTCAAAGGACTACTGTGTGTGTTAGGTATTTTGCCATCATAGTTCCTGATGTCGGGCTTCTTCTTAAGATTGTATTAACAAAAACAGGACATTTGAAACACAAGATCAACTAGGACATTATTAGTTTCGACTGAGTAAATAATTAGATACCTATGTACTTAAGAAAACATACAAATGTTTGCTCACCTCCATCTGTATGCGAGCCATTTCTTTGGCTTGTGCTAGGGCAATCCTGGCCTCGGTTTGGAGAGTTGCCTGAAGAGCGTAAAAATCAGACTCTTTCAGCTCAATGTGACCTAGGGAATGTGATGATCGAGATTTTGTCTTCATTGAAAGGGATGATGGACGTAACTTAGCACCTGTAAAAATATTGCCAACTATTACACCTTTCAGCACTTTTTGGAAAATTAATCAAATAATTTGAGGGGAAGTTGAAAGCAGAATTCCTACATGATCTATTTGGTCATTTTGTGTTGTAAATTTTTGTGATAAAAATATTGAATTATTAATGTAAATTATCTTTTAGCATGTACAAGACTCTATACTATAATTAAGCAAGTTATGTACACTGCTTAGTACATAACTTGCTTTGACCTTTTTATCTTGAAACATGCTAAGGAGTTTCTAAGGAATTGGCAAAAGTTATAAAATATTTCACCTGTTAAAATTACTATTACTAGGTATTTAACATTTTGTTAATTAACTTTTATTATTGGGTAATTTTTTATAATACCCTTTTTAACACACATATTTACACCACATTTATGTACAGAAACTTATTATCGAACCCAAGCTTAGCAATGAATACCCACAGCATAGACATACAAGATGATATTTGTGATTTTGGTTTACCTAATTTTTAATATACATGTTTACTTACCACTCTGAACAGTGCTAATTTTGTCTGCCTTTGTGATATTAACTGACAACGGTCTGGTCTGATAGGGATGGTTATAGCTGGATTTGCTGAAAAGACTCGACCGAGATGAGCTTTTGCTATTACTGTTTGTGTTTCTCTCTATGTCCGAAGCCTGAGACTCATTGTCTGATGCTGTCTCATTCATGAAACAAATTTGTAGATTCATCCCTGCACATTATGGCACAATACAAATGGTTAATCACAAAGATGCATTATAAGGCCATAAATTATATCTATACTTATAATAAATCTGTAGAGGTCATTTCTGTACATGAAATATATTTTCAAAATAACTATCAGGATAGATGCTGATGCCAAAAATGCAATCAGTTAAATTTTTGTCTGTCTGTATGTTCATTATAGAAACAAAAACTACATGACGGATTTTAACTAAACTTGTTATGATTATTTTCATCGCGCTACAATTAATAGTAGCAGAGCAGTGAAGGAAAATTTTGGGAAAACTGGAGAAATTTTTATTATAAAAATAATTTTTAATTGAATGCAGTTTTCACCAATGTACTGCTAGAGGTCTAACTTATAATTTAGGCACCATTTTATGGACATTACATTACTATCTGTGCCAGTGGCGTGGGAATAAAAATAAGTTTAAAGTACAACACTATTGTGGAGGCTTCAAAGACTATCTTACTTAGTTTAGCTGTTTCATTTAGATTAAGCACATGCTTTGGTATTTGTGTCTTTAAAATCAATCATGTAGTTGCTTATCAAAGCTAATTCAAAGTCTAGTTTAGAAGTAATTACTACTTTTGTAAATAATAACAAAGATTTGGGTGTCATCAAATGATTGTTAAATACTCCAATACAGTAAAATTGAACAGTAATATCTATTACTCTAATTGTGTAGCAAATCTCAGTCAAATTATGTTAAAATTTTCATTTTATTAGGGCTGCATTCCCAACAAAGTATTTTAAAATATGTTATAAATAATTAAACAATTGTGCATAATGTTAAGACAAAGTATTACATTAATATGATTGCATATTTACCTATTACCTACTTAAAATGATAAACTAAGATTTGATATGTTCCAATTATATGTTAAACATAATTTAAGGCCTTTTATTTAATTTATCAATGATCTCTTAGCATATGAGCCTGCAACCAACTAACATAATGTACATACAAAGTGATTGAGCAACATAGAAAAATGGCAGTCTAAGAGTTTAGAAATATAAGATAGTACCATACCCCCAGAGCTAAACAGATTCATTGATTATATTGTTAAACTCACCATTTTGGAGTCTTGAATGTAGACTTGGTTTTTTCCCGGGTCGGTCTATATGTCCCATACTGTAATATTCATCATTATCAACACCCATTGCCAGTCTTCTTCTAATTTCTTCTCTGTCATTGCGTTTCTGGAAACATTAATGTCAACTGTACTTATGCACCATTAGGTAATACCCAATAATAAATGACATTAATTATAGGTCAATTAAATATGAAATATAACAAATCATATTAAAATTCACGTTTCATTGATAATCATACTTCATAGTCAGGTCCATAGTCCGTAATAGCAACTATACGTGTAAACTTGTCCAAGATATTTGGATTATTATCAATTAATGTTGGCCATTCAATTTCTGTTTTTGCACACTCTGCAGATCCGGCAGCCCTAGGGCTTAGGGCTATATCGTCAGTATATACAGGTAGTAGGGTATTTACAGTTCCAGCTTTTATTAATTTAGATTTAAACAAGTGCATGCTTTGTTTTAACCCGGGCTTTTGAGGGGATTTAGCCATAACACTTTCTTCGGATTTTTTGCTGAACTTCTTTTTTAAGTTTGTGACTAAACTCTCAAACATCTTAAAATTAATCAGTCTTCGCTATTTGGCAAAATTATATGGCACAGCTGTGGCAAACTCGTGTTTCGTGTGGTAGTTCGATTCGTAGGTAAACAAAAAATAACCTGTTGTCAAATCCTTACATCCTGTCATTGTGACAATATAGATAGGGCAAGGTCATAGAGTGCGTGTTCCATTTTTTTATTTTGCCTACAAAATCCTTGGCGGTTTTTGAAATTTAAAAGAAAAAAATTAACTTACGAGACAGCAAATGTTATCGACGGACTCATGATTATCGTACGTTATTGTGTATAAATCCAACAAAAATCTTGTATCCTTCTTATAATGCCTTTGTTCAGAATTAAAATATGGCATTGACGCCATCACTTTAAGCACAAAATAGCAAACAACTTTTAAAACTATAATGATCGCACGCGCACGTTCCACTGTTACTTGTGTCTGGAGACTGCCAGTCTGCTCACTGCACCGTTGAATCACCTTAGAAAGCTGGTCCCACTACTTATTGGTGGGTGATTATTAACTGTTATACATGGTCGCTTCGAACGTGGGCCTAACGCGAATGTACCGTTACTTCGATTACCGCGTAAATTCAAAACAATAATTACTAAGTAAGCATTTTTTCTTTGATGTTTCATCTCTCTCTGGTGATAATAATATGACTGGGTTACATCTTGTTTATAACGACTACGTTTTTTATGAGATACTTGATGCCTATCTAAACCTGCATTGATAAAATGAAAACATAATTAACGCGTTATAAGGATAGTTGACCTTACCCGTCTTTCTGCCTCTTTTGCTGCTTTTAAATGGTTCTCGATTGCATCCAAGTCTAATTTAGGTAATGCTGTCTCTATATTGTACACATCGAAACTGTCTGGAAAGTAAAAAATAACAGTGAAATTTATGCAATACCAACTCCGAAAGGCCACAAACAAGGGTATGAAAAATTATTATGATTCAGATATTATGCAAACAAATAGCATTTTTAAGTGGCTTACTCTCTACTCGCTTGATGGAAAGCGAAAGAGGAGCCCAAGTCGCTGCTGCAACCTGCAACGGACAAGTACCTCACCAAATCAATCAGCTGCCACCGCCATGCTGGTCCTTGAAATAGCACTGGCTATAGTGGCTATAGGTACACCGTCTGATTTCAAAACGCAAAAACGCATCACAAATGTTTCGTTTGGTGTACGCGTCGCCAGCCAGGTGGGCAAACCCTACCACCCGCTGAGAAGTTGAAATCTCAAGCAAACCCTTAGTCGACTTTTATGACACCCACGGGAGGAGATGGGGCCGATTTGTATTGTTTTCCGTCCCAGTATAAAGCACCGCATGCACCTACTTAATTGTATAGTTATTAACATTTGATTGTAGGTAATTGCATGGAAAGTGATATACTCGTACCTAATAGAAGAATTGCTGATATTGGCTGGATCGGAGAAGCCCAAGATAGAGAAATGTGGCGCGAATTTAGGAAAGTCCACGTTCAGCAGTAGACAGACCAAGGCTGTCGATTAATTAATATAAAATAACTAAGTATAGCATATGATACTATTTAAATTTTATTTAACAGCTATTTTATTAGTAATCTTCACCCTCTAGTGCGTGTAGGTACCTATAGCTCAATACTTAGCGTAGGTTTAAGCCCGAGTTTAAGCCGATTCACATCTTGTAGTCATAAAATGCTTAACTTAACATTTAGGCTAAGTAGATATACGCTATAGTTATAATATGTAAATGTATGCACTATTACATTTTATCATACACCAAAAATATAACGTGAAGATACCGTGATGGAAACTTTCACTTTACATAACGGGCAATAGAAAACTATACTATATTTATAATTATATGCATTTAATTCAACACGAGAGAAAGGTCGGTGCCATAAATTTAGATAGGTAGCTGAATCCAAAATAATGTATTAAGGATAGAACTAATAGCTATCACGTTTTGTTTTCAAACTAAGTATCACTGCGTGTCAACTATGCAACGCCCAGTCAAGTGACCAATAGACTAAAATCTAACATAATATATTCTTTATAAACTCTAGAACTAGAGTTATGTAGTTAGGTAGAGTAGATACTTTAATTAACAACAGTTCTAATCTAAGTTGGTAATAAAGATCAGCCATCTATCGAACTTGTTTTGCTATTATTTGTAAGGATTTAATTTTGATTGGTTTTCCAACCGTTAATAGATCGGTTCCACAAAGTGCTCATGATACAGATGTGTTTGTTTACCTGTTGTAGTTAGATGTAAGTAGGCCTATATAAATTGGATGTATAATTTTTATAACATCAAAGTCACTAATACGTGTAACGTGTTAACTTTGATATAGGTAGGTAGTAAGTAGGTATTATTTTATATAATTATCTTACCTAAGTCACACTCTTTAACACTGTTTTTACGGACGGATGTATTATTTTGAGCGGTTCGTGTACTATCATTCGGTGAAATACCGTCTCTCTGTCGATCCCTGGATGCTCTTGGTTCACTAAAATTAAAATACATTTTTCACATTAAGATAGGAACGTAAATTTGGTACACCACGCCTCGTAATGTCGGTACAGAACTAACATTATAGCTTACAAATTCATCCGCCAAAATGAAGTCAACGCATTAATAACCGCTGCTGCTTAAAAGATTGTGTCTTCTTATTTTACTAGTATTACCAACGTGAGGCGTCAAGTCTATTTTAAAAATGCTTTACGTATTCGTGAACAGATCAACATGATGAGCTAATGCTGACTAACGAAAATGCATTTCTAAAAATGTACCTATGTAGGTAAGCACTTCACTAAATTCGTACCTACATTATTTTAAGTAAAGTCGATGTTTTGTAAAACTTATATATTCATTTGTAAGTATGTAATGTCAACAACAAGTCAGAATTTGTAGTTACTACAAATTCACATTGGCGGTACTTATATTTGTGTAGGTATACATATCTCACACTCTTTGTGTTGAATCTAAATCATACAACACGGTGCACCGTCGGATATACATTTTTAATTAAATAAATATTTAGTAAGTACTCACGGTTGTGTTTTCAATGGACTTCTACATTTTATATTATCTTCTTCCCTCTTACTGGTTATAGATTTACTTTTTGCAGGCTTAATTTCTGTATAATTAGCCACACTTTGACATGAGGAAGCAGAAACATCATTAAAATTTCCATCAGTAATCATCATCTTCGACCTTGAATCTACGGTGTTTACCGCCCATAACTTATCTCTTTCACGCATTTCATCCAGTTTAGGTATTATTTTTCTTAATTCTGTACTGAGCTGTTTAATTGTACTTTCAACGTCATGGCTTAACTTTTCTGTGTCGTATTCGGTGTCATAAATATTGATTTCGTCTTTTCCATCTGATAAATGCGCGTCTACAATAGTTTTAGTGTTATTTTCAATTAGTAAAAACGTAGGCCTGCTTAGATTCATCTCTTTTCTTGTGTTTGTTTCATTTTCTTTATTTATCTCATCACGTTCTTCATCCAACTCTTGTTTAACATTGTCATTTAAATTATCTTCAGTTTGGTCGATACTATCACACTTAGTTTCAACTAGTTTTTTTATTACATGATTTACTACTTCACTTATATTGTTAATGGTGTTTTCTATAGGTTTCGCAAAAGTATCTTTAATATCCTTTCTTAATTCTTCCAAATCATCTTGGATGTTAATGTTATAATTAAGTAGTTGTTTTATTTCATCTTCAATTTCTTTATTGAAGTCTCCTATAATATCTTGAGTATGAAAATTATTTTCTATATCTGCATCTGAACAATTAAAATCACTGCTTATGGTGTCAATATTATTATTATTTTTCGATATGGTTTTTATAAGATCTGGTATTTCATTTGTCGTGTTACTATCTAACGATTTATCTATGATGTCATGACTGACTGATAGTATTGTGGTGTCATTATTGTTGTTATTGTTCACATTTTTACTTTCTAATAATGTAATATTTTGATTGGACTCATTTTCATAAGATAATTCTGTGATTTCTACGTCTATATCATCATCAGTCATTTCATTTTCCGAATGATAAAAATTTTCAATGGTTGAAGAATAGTCCTGAAAATTAAGCCATAATTTAGATTATAGGCGTTGTAAATTCCGTAACAGAACCTCCTCATAACCTATACTAAGTAAGTTGTATGGCTTCTCTTATGCCCCTATTTCGAGTCAACACTTTCAAGGTTTCTTTAGCTGGGGGAAACTTTACCTGCAAAGTGTGTGCTAAGTGTTGGAAGCCGGGATAGTTTGGGTTTACAATGCCTCTAGGTAGAGCTTGCAAACCGTTTTCAGACATTTCATCTGTGTCAGAGTGTTCGAACGCCCTTTCTTCTTCGCCAGGTGATGTATTGGAATATACATTAGTTTCTTCTGAAAAAAAGGACAGTGACAGAATTAAAATCAAATAATGCCACTTTTTACACGTAATACCCACAGATAAAAATGCCATGTTTTTCATGGCAAAACAGACCTGAAGATATTTGCACACACGCCCTGGGCACAATTGCAGTAACACTAGCAGCCAGATTGGAGGGTTCAACGATAGATTTTATTATATTTATGTTATTCTGGGCATATATTCTGTATTGTCTATTACAAACTTCTTGAATGTTACTACGAGTATTAGTAGTATTATTTTCTTGACTGATTGATTTAGAATGCACAATGTCGGCATATAAACTATCGTTTTCAAAGAACTCTTGACTTGCTCTAATTTCGTAGTTAGAGTTTACATTATAATTCGAAATTTCCTCCGAATATTGGTAATCAGATTCAGTACTATTGGATAAAAGCCAACTTCTATTGTTTATATTTCTATGTGATAAGTTTTCATTTCGATTTATTACTGCTACATTCCCATTGTCAGTTGTTTGATCGATCCTCATGTTTACCTGAAAACAATAGACAAAACTGTTATTGATATTGTTAAAACAGTGTTCTTAACTTCATACTGTTTCGAAGCCGGTATCCACCGTAGCTACCTAATGTAACTTTTATTGTAATATGAATAAATAAATAAATAACCCAAGACGCATGTCTTGGGGCTCGCGCTCACGCTGGGCCACACAGCGCCATCTAGCCCCAAACTAAGCCGTAGCTTGTACTATGGGTACAACTGATAAACTTACTTAAATACATTTTTTGAACATAATACATATTATACATAGAAAACACCCAGATTAAAACAAACAGACATGTTCATGCACACAAATGTTTGTAATGTGTGGGGATCGAACCCACGACCCTTGGCTCAGAAGGCACTACCAATTGAGCCACCGAGCCAGTCAGTAAGTAATTCTATTGCAAGCATATTTTTTATGCTTAAGTGCCTGTAAATTTATAGATAACCTAGTACAGTAACCACACAACCCACAACATTGTCATGATTAGGTATTTTTACCTATTTAGCAATTTAGCATCTACTTTGCTATATAATCTGATTCACAATAAAATTCCTTTCCTAAGTATGAATATTTATAACAAGCTTCACCATAAGTCACTATTTCCATGTAAAATAAACCACACTGTATCAAGGTTGAAGTGTTTGCGGCAAGAAATACAATATCAGTTATGTTATGACGACAAGCCTTTGTTGTGAACGTGCTTTGTACCTACCACAATTACCTACCTAAGTAGGTACAAGGATGTTATTGATTTTCTTCATTATGCAATAATGATATCAAAAAAGAATATGTGAAAGGCACTGCTATAATACGAATAACATATTTCAGATCAAAGCCCATGAAACGTACATGATATTTTTTTTTATTAAAAGCCTATTTCTGGCTGTATTGGGCACCGTTTGTTTATAACTTATAACATTAGAAATGCGAAAGTTTGTTTGGATGGATGGATTTTTGTTACTCTCACGCTTCAAAACTTCGGAATGGATTTCAATGAAACTTTACATATGTAAATACGAGGAGGTACATTACTAAATTTATGCGATAATTCATTTGACATAATATCACTGATATTCACGCGGCTTTGCTAGTAGGTATTACAACAGTAGTTAGTGTACGGTATAGGTAGGTAATATACCTAATCAATGATAAGTAATGCTGGTACAATAACAATATAGCCAAACTTGTTAATAAATTCGTAGAACCGCTAACAATTCCATGAAGCAGGACGGCCACCGCACCGCATCTTTCACTCTTGGAAGCCAATTTATAAAGATAATAGAATATAAGAAACCTACATACAAACTATAAGTTCAACTGGCTAAAGCCCTTCTTCTTTTCGTGCTGTCGACAGTCGCAGTTGGCAGCTCGATTCGTAAATTAGCACCCCGAAATCGAAATTTCTTATTTCGAATTCTCAATTAGGTTTTATTTTCAGGAATAAGTAATTAAAAAACGTAATAAAACTAGGTAGGCTAAACTTATGACGACGATCAATACACACCAACAAGTTTAAACTTCCTTGAACCTCACATAGAACGTCTCACGCAATATGACGTAGGCAGGTAAGTATATTTCCAATGAAAATATTGTTGGATAACATCCAAATAGTACGTATACGTCGACGCCTTTAAGGTTATATTATAATCATTGAATTTTATGTCCTAAATCCATAGAGCGATATTAAGGATCGGGGCGGATATTGCGAGTCCCGCTCCTGTCCTTCCGCAGCGGAGGCGTGCGGAACCGTGGCCTCAATCCGATTATACACCCCTCTGATAAACCCGACCCCAGCCATTTTTGTTAAAGATAACATCCTCTAAGTACTGACAGACGAAGCGTCAAGGATACCTATGAATTTTTATTTTGTATACAGTAGGTAACCATCTGTCTAAAATTTATATTTTAATAAAAAGAAGTTGGTGGGTGATGATTGCAACATACGTTTGTCAAATTTCTTGTTAAGTTATACAATAAGTACGAGTTCTATATCATGTATTAGATAGGTAAGGTTTAGAAGACCTCAATTTGATAAGGACTCATTAATATTATCTTAATAAACTTTTTGTTTCACTAATTTGGTTATAATATTAATTATCGGGTACATTATATGATATAAACAATGTATTAATAGGCATATTAGGTAATTAAAGTGGATTGCATAATCAACGTAGGTGTATGTATAGGTCATTTTGTTCATAAAGTTTTGGGCCTCGTAGAAAAGTTTCAATTTTATATCTCTTGGGAGCAAACTCTTCAGATAAGTAGAAGATTTAATTAATTTTAACTTAGCAGCAACCCGTGGTAACGATTCTTACGAATTCTCGTCGAGATATAAACACAATATTATTCTCCCGTAACGACTCGTAGTCTAGCCTATTCGTTTTTAGATTGGGAAACCAATGCCGATGTTAAACCAAATCAAAAGTTGTTATTATAAAAAGAAATTGGACTAAATCAAAAGTTACACTATTTTAAGTGACATTAAGTGATTATGTGACTTCTTTTAATTATCCTCTACCCAAAGGTTGGCTGGAAAAGATCGCTTTAAGCGATAAAGCCGCCTAATTTGTACTACTAGGTTTGAGTCGACTGTTTTGTGTGCAATAAAGAATATCTATCTACCTAAACCTAAAATCTATCTATCCATGTAAAATATTACATTTGGAAGTAGATCAACTGTTATTATCTTCACCTGTAGTAATTTTGTAACCATAAAGCCCTCTAAGCCAAGCCGTACTAAACTTACGAGACTCGCGGCAAAAAACTCGTAAGGGATTTTCGGGAACAACATCTCATAACCCGTCCTCATCGACTTTCAGGGGATAAAACGTATTTTATTTTGTCCTAAAAAGGTATTCACTTTTGTTTGAAGTAAAAAAAACGCATTTCTTGATTGTCATGACCGATTGCGAGTCTTTTGGATTGTGTAGGTACCTCTTATGTTCGGTATAAATATGCCAAAAAAAAGATTTTATTAATAAAAAATATTTAAAGCGATATTTAAACATTTTGTTTTAATTTAGTGTCATATTAACATTATCAACACCTTACTAAAATGTGGAAATCATATTCTACCCTACAATAAGGTAGGTATAAATAACTAACTGCCATAAATCCAATGACTAAAGAACTTCTCATTGATAAAATAGCACCTAACTACATATTATAGAATATGTGATGTTTTTAGGAGTTTCCAAGTAAGATTTGTAGTTTAAAAATAAGCAGTCAAAGTAAAAAATATCACGAATAACGTCTGCGGTAGAGGTATTTCAGGCGAGCGTGTTGGAAACGTCGTATTAGTCTGGGGTCAACCTAATGGGAACAGGTGCCCATCCGGCCTTTTCTCGCCTATAAATACCCTGCCACGCCCTCGTAGCCCTTTATTAACCGGTAATAGCTGGAATGCCACTATGACCTCTTCCTTATATTGGCGAAACGAACGCCAATATAAGGAAGATTACTGATAAGATTTACTATTAGTTGTTTTTGCGAAAATGTCCTGTCCTGTACGTTTTATGAGGAACTTCTTGCCTCGCGCCTCGGTTTTGTGGAACCAACTTCCTGCGACAGTCTTTCCGAACAGCTACGACTTGGGAACCTTCAAGAAACGAGCGTATTCATATTTAAAAGACCGGCAGCGACCCTAAACTCGGTTAGAGCTGCGGGTGTCCATGGGCGGTGTCGACTGCTTACCATCAGGCATCACACTTGCTCGCCTGCCGCCTCTCGCATAAAAAAGTATATTTTCACGGTTGAACTGATATTGATGAAAAGGTATAAAGTATTTTTACGATTTTTTTACGGTTAACAAGTGAAATTGTCTGTTTTTAAATTATGAGCCTGGATCTCATAAGAATAATAATCTGTCCTTACCGAATTTCGGCCACAGGTCTTTTCGGCCTATAATGTGGTCGGTTTGATCTATTGGACTAGCCTACATGTCAGTGATGTTTAAGTATGTAATTGTTTCTGATTTTTATTGTAAGTACCTACTTCTATTTATGTACCTTTGATTAGATACTTTTGTAGCAACTGCTTGTTTAAGGTCAGAATTGCACAAACAAATTCGTGCTCTATACTCCCAGTCGACTAATGATATTACGGCACGTTATTTGTGCAATCATTTTACAAATAAATTTCACGTTATGCCACAAATCAAAATATCGGTTTAATTTGGCATTCGGTACCTACTTATCGTTTTTGCTTTAATTTAATTGCTTTCACTCTTTATTCCAAAAATAATGAGACAGTAGAAATAGAATTGAACGTAGGTATTGTCTGGTATATCAAAGGGTCAAGGCTCAATGTGAAAACTATTTCAAACGATCATCGATTACAAAGTTTATCGGCATTCCTAATGGCCTTGTCTTAATGAAGAGCCTTTATTATTTACTTATCTTTTGTGATGGGGATATTATTACCATTTATGGACTCAGGCGAACTACCTCTAACTAGGTAATCCCTAATCCCTTGCTGTCACCAAAGCATGAGATATAGTGAGAATTGTAGGAATATGTAAGCACTAAAACTATCATCTATATATACTTATAATAAATCTGTAGAGAGGTCAATTCTGTACATTAAATATATTTTCAAAATAACTATCAGGGGATGATTAGTGATCGATACTGATGCCAAAAATGCAATCAGTAAAATTTTTGTCTGTCTGTCTGTCTGTATGTTCGTTATAGAAACAAAAACTACTCAACGGATTTTAACGAAACTTGGTACAATTATTTTTCATACTCCTGGGCAGGTTATAGGGTACTTTTCATCACGCTACTATTAATAGGAGCAGAGCAGTGAAGGGAAATGTTAAGAAAACGGGAGAAATTTTTTGAACGCGCATCTCTCAAAAACTACTGCATGAAATTGAATACGATTTTCACAAATGTATTACTAGAGGTCTAACTTAAAACTTAAAAGTATTTTATGGAAGTCCGTTATTTTTGAAACCCGATATACAAGCGTGCGACGCCGCTGGCACAGCTAGTAACTAATATTTGAATAAATATGACATTATTCGTCAAACTCAAATCGACCGAATTCGGTTGCGATACAATAGAGTTTATAATGCCGATATATGTGTACCTACCGCATGTCCGCATACCTACTTAAATTAAGTAGGTACGTGTAAAGAGTTATTTGGGTTGAAAAATAGGTACTGAAAATTTCGTTCGCTGTGATTTTCACAAGCTCCGATAGTTAATTATAGTATTTTGAAGTAAATTACGTAGTAAAAACTCGGAGTAATTTAGAGAAAGTGCAGAGCTATCTGATTACTGTTTAATGGTAGGTAAGTACTTAGGTATTATTATATGTAGAAGTATCGACATTAATGAATTTAATATTAACAGATTGGTATATAATGAAACTTTTGATACGTAAACTTCATTATTAAAGCCGTACAAAAATGCCTTCATTTTAATCTCATGAGTTTCTTATTCTATCTAAGTTACTTATTTTCGTGAACTTAAATACGGCCATTGCCCCTTTTTTATCTATCCATCCTCAAGGCAGTAACAACAGAACATTTGATGGGTATTTTACCCTTTTTATAACAGAATGATTAAAGCGAAAATGCAAATGGCATTAAGTAAGGGTTGGCAGTAGAGGCGAATATGTCTACGAACGAGAACCGACAACAGACAGTTTCACGCTGTGCAAGCCGCGGCGAAAGCTAATAATCAATCGTAAAAGTATAGCGTTGGCCTTGAACAATAAACAACAAAAGTATAGAATGCATGCATTCTTAAGTCAATGTAGTTAGATCTATTTTTTAAATACAACTGATCGTCTTCTGCTCTTGACTGAACAAACTCGTCGGACGCCGGCTGCCGCCACGTTCCGTCGCATGGCGACTAGCCAACAAATTGATTTTTCACTTCCACCCGGAAACTAACCATATTAACTTGGGAAAACTGCCGTGTCTCAAGCTGAAACTTATTAAAGTAATTCTTTATGATTAAAATAAAAAAAAAATCCCTTTCGTCGAAGGAGAATGCCTAAGAAAAGATGCTGTGACGATCCGGTCCGTTCACCAGAGAATTGGCAGGCTCTGGCTTTAGACAGAGAACTGTGAAAAAGTTTGAGGGAGACCTTTGCCCAGCAGCGGGACGGCATCACTACATAGTGTAAAACAAAGTCGCTTTTTTTCTGTCTGTGTATGCTTATATCTTTAAAACTACGCAACGGATTTTGATAGTTTATTTTAATAGATAGAGGGATTCAAGAAGAAGTTTTACTTATGTGTATAATATTATACATTATTGCACCTTTGCAAAGCTGGGCGGGTTGCTAGTGTATTGATAAAGAAAGAAAGAAGAGCCAACAAATTCTTAAATTGGGGCTCCAAAATGAATTATAGTAGATTTGGTATATAGAACGATAGGTAGCTATGTACTTATATGGCAAGCAGTTCACTTAGCGACGCTCAATTACTAAGCTCTGAAGTGCTTACTAGTTTGTGTCGACGTCCGGACAGAAGAGCTAGGAACTTTCCCACGAAGCCTAGAAATGTTCTTGGCTAACATGGAACGCCCGTCTAAGAATTAATCCGACTTGATTTGTTTGTGAAAGCACTTATACCTATAAGCTATACCTAGTAGTATTTACCTACTATGCTAATTGAAGCTTTAGCATAGGTCCTATTTCTATTTGATAAGGTGACGAAACAATACAACAACATTTATTCATCCGGTCTGATTGAATACTTAGCCAGAGCAATATCTAGTATTAAGAAAAGATTTAAGAAACAATCAACTGGGTAGAACAAATCTATGAAAATGAAGTCATCATACAACTAAACAATAAATTAAGCAAAGATTCTTTAGATACTCTACCTCCCTCCTATCCTGGGTGTTTACTATCTGTATATAATATGTATTTATTTACATAAAAAGTAGGTACCTAAGTAAGTTTATCAGTGGTCAGCACCCATAGTACAAGCTTTGGCTTAGTTTGGGGCTAGATGGCGATGTGTAGATCAGCGTGACACGTCTTCGGTAATTTATTTATTTATTATCATTATCATCAGCCTATTGCAGTCCACTGTTGGACTCTGGTGTATTTATAGCCAAAGGTATATATATATAACAGGTCAGCAATTGATTTGGCTACCCGTCCGCTGCCACAGCAAGCTGGGCAGAGGGCTTTTCTTCCCAACAGCAAACCGCCTGAGTTATACTACAATAAGTATGTAATGTGTTCCTTGTAAATGTATTGCGCTCCAAAGACGAATGAATCTAATAACCTATCTATAAATAGGCCAAAGTTTCGCACTGTAACACGTTTGCCCTATAGCTATACTGGCTTAAATAAACCATTTGGCGCAGAATCGCTGCCAAGCTCTGTAGTATCCATTACAATGTTATTAAGGCCTGAATAAAGCAATAGCCGCATGTAATTGTAATTTGTAGCGGTTATGATCTTTGTTCAACACAATTCATGCGCCGAGCGGTACCCAACCCGCATCCCTAGAATAAACACGATTACGACCAGTCACGAACCTATACAAGTATCTACAGAACAGATGCTACGTAACAGGAAGCGTTTCAGGTAACTGAATAAACGTTCACTTGGCATTTTAATGAGGACGCTTTTTTATGTTTACGGGTATATGAATTTAAAAAAAAAATAACATGATAGTAGTCAGGTAGGTGAGATCTCAGAAAATATGTTTCCTTGACTAGAAGAAATCGTTTGCTAGCGATAAATTACCACAAGATGTCAGTAATGCCTTTTGCTGTAAATGTTTGTATTTGTCTACACTAATATTATAAAGAGGAAAACTTTGTTTGTTTGGTTGTAATGAATAGGCTCAAAAACTACTGGACCGTTTTTAAAAATTCTTTCACCATTCGAAAGCTACATTATCCACGAGTAACATAGGCACAATTTGATTTTGGAAAAAAAAACTTTACGCGGACGAAGTCGCGGGCGGAAAGCTAGTGTGCAATAAAGAGAAGATAAAGAAAAATAGCTCCTGCATTTATGTTATGTAAATGAGAAAAAGGCATTCCTTTTTGTGAATGGCCTTCAACCATTCTATTAACATCCAGACAAATCAGAAGTTCGAGTCGGTTCAACGACATGACGAGAAAGGGCCAAGGTTCTTATGTAACGGGCTACCGTCAATCTTACAAGTATAGATACGAGTATAGGTAGGTACATGTTTCTTGTAATTTAAATATCTGCCATTTGCATAACACACAGCACACGCACCCTTTAATCCTTTCTGTCAAATTTCCCCAATAATTTTCCCACTCCATGATCCATCTATATTTTGACAGATTTGGGTAACTGGAGTTGTCACCGTGTGAGGGTAGCGATAGACTTGCCCTAACATAACCTTCCACCTTTCTGTACAAAAAAGTAAATAAGAATCGCATTGGTATCGACTCCATGAATCTAAATTCAACCGACGTTTCGTGAGTTAGGTATTTTTAACACGACAACGAGAAAATTCGACCGAAACATACTTAATTACGTAGGAAAAGCTCGAGCACCAGTATACTGTGGTAGAATAAAAAGTAGTTTCGTGATTTCACTAAATTTTGATCCGTGCATACTTAATGACATCGTAAAGTCATCATAAAACGTAAAACGCTCATAGCCGGCATGTGGCATTATCGATCAAACTGATAACTTATCTTATTATAAGCCCCGTGCGCGTCGCAGCGTTCTTGACTACGGGGAAAATTATACTTAACAGCTCTGGTATTTTATTTTATTTATAACCGTAAACGCTTCCCTAAAGGTCTCTTGAGGCATTACGAATGCCTCAGTACGTCCGGGTACATTACGCGTGTTATTAAAATGGGTGGGATATTTTAGTGGCACATGTGGTATGTAGTATTGATTCCCCGACTGTTCCCTTTCTCGTCTTGCCGTGGCATACATAGTAGGGCTGCCAACTTTCAGCAGAACACGGTAAGTAATAAAGAACACAGCTGACTAAATCTGCCGCAAAAACAAAGGTCAAATAACACAATGTCATGAAACAGTCTAAGTAAACATAATGGTAGCGGAGTAGAACCCTTATTTTTAGACTATTTGAACCAACACGAAGTGAAAAGTGCGAGAATGTGATACCTTACATTGAAGTTAAAATGTATGAGCTGGGTTCAGATAAGGCTTCGTACAGGTAGACAGCCCTGTGTTGCCCTTCGCGTCTGCATCAAATATTTATACAGGGAGATAGAGGGAGGTGTATCCTCGGAGCGCCAGGAGAACGCAGCCTATCGGCTCCCGAAGACGACCCCCATCAATCGCCTAGAACATCATAGGGCAACGGCGGATAAAATTGACTATCCGCAGAGAAGCTCGTGCATCACAGACGAGTCGAGCTAATTTCACAAAGGGCATGGGCAAAGCGATCGATCGAAGCGATCAGCTCGATCGAGTGTTCAATGTTTAACCAGTCGTAAATTTTGTTTTTTATCTTTTATTGGCAAATCCTATTATAGGTTCTCGAACCTGAAATGCTAATTTAGATCATGATTTACTTTTTGCTAACGATAATGTTAGACTGGTGGTATGTTAGGTTAATATTATTCGATGTGTATGTATGGTGTATGTGTAATATATGTGTAACGAATTTCACGAACTTATTCCTTTAAACAACGCAGGAACTAGTTAGGCCGCGACGCCCTGTCTAAAATTCCTAAGGGATAGGTCCCTTTCTTTATGACATTCTTCTTGCATTTCTTTTGTTTTAATGATTTTTCTTTTATGTTTAGCTACCTACATGGATATTATAATTAGTTTACACTACAATAATCCCTCACTATACACGCGAATGATATTTGTGATTTTAGACTATTGTCATAATCCTCGTGCAGAAACAATTTCAATTAAATGAACATTAGGTACTTCAATATTTTACTTTTAATAGCCCGTGGATGGCACTGTGGAAGTAAAATACTCCGCCATAAAAAGGGGCTGTTGAGATAAGCCCATTTATTATTCAAGGGATATCACTAAGCCTGTTGCCAGATACACATTCGTAAAGTTAATTTGAGTCTACTTAAGCCCGAAATACTAATGTAAGAAGGCGAACCGTACGTCATATATTGTATCTGTATTCATTTAGGAAAACAGATACAATAATATATGCACCACAATACGCCATGGATAATACTATGTTCAATGAATGAACCATGAACACAATTAAGGCTAAAATTAGTTAAAATATGTAGGTAACTTATCTTGTACATTATAAATAAAAAAAGTAACTCTACCTATTTGCGATTGAACCATAACAGTAGGACTATTTTGGTACAAAAATAGGTAGGACAAGCTAATGTTAAGCAAAGCTATGTTTGAACGTCACATAGGTAAGGTACGCTGCCACAACATATAATCAAAAATGTTGAATTAAAAAAATAAAATAGGCGTTCATAATGTAGGTTTCACAGAATAGCAAAAATAACATCCTCTGGCGTTCATAATGTAACAGGGGTCACAGAGGGCAAGGGGTAGTTCTGGAAAAACATCCCTTGGCTATCTGTAAAAACATATGATATTTACATATCCTTAACATCGAAAAGCAATACACAAGCAATATTATGCGCGCACAAAGAAAGAAAATAATTTTTGTTCGTCAAATGAGATCGTAAGGCCATAAAATTGTGATATGATTTTAGTTACCTAACCCTTATAGAATCTTTAACATCACCAGATACTTACTTAATAAACAAGGAAGGTTTCAGATTATTTTAAAGGGGACAATATTTAAAGCTTCTTGTTAAACATAATTAATATCCTTAGAGAAAATTACTTTACGGTAACCACACATAAAAAATCTTGTCTTTGCATATTAATATAGACAATGCCCATCAAAGAATTTAATCAAATGATATTTTGCAGCCCGGCCTCGGGCTAGCTAAAGACGTAGTTACAAGATTATGTGCAGGCGTTATCCTATTATTAAATTTCCTACGACAGCAAAATTAAGTTTTCTCAAAATAATGGTAATTACTGGGGCGCCATATACACATTTTTCTTCCTTTAGCAGTTGTAAGTGTGAAAGACAAATTACTTACCAATCTTACTCATGATCACAAAAGCTTATAATTAAAAGTCAAATCAGTGTATAATACCTATTCGTATTTTGACAAAAAAAACATTCACCGGGCCCTATTGGAGAGGGTTTTTGCCGACGGCTGGACAAAGTGGAGGAGGCTGGGTAGGAGAGCGGCCTTCGGGCTCCAAATCGCAGCCTTTGGATGCAACCGCGATTAAACACTGAGATAATGATGATTGGATTGGATAATTCGAGCGGCAAGTATATCGGTTTGCTTTTTTCGTTGCTTCCTGGAAGGATTATTGACGCCTAGAATGACATACCTACGTGTTTATACAGATGTATAAGATGGATAACGATACACACGTTCATTGTGTACTGGTAACGAATAATTTTCTAGGTTTCGCATTGTATTAATTACGTCGACGTATTATTCGAGCCTAAATTATTACCTACTATAGCCACTGCCATTTTCCAAAACGCCAGTTCCGAAGTAATTTATAATAGTTCATACATATCCTATTTTGACCAGACGCTTCGAATGTAACGATAATGAAAGCTTTCAATCCTGTAATACGAGCATTAAAGGAAAAGAAAATAATGTCGAGAATAATATTGCGACTTTTAGAGCAATGCGTGGTACGGACTAGCTACGTGATAGTGGCCGGTGCGTGCCGCCGCGCCCGCTGCCCTCGCCTCGGTAATGGTGGACGATGATGGATCGCCCAAATACTAAACAGCACAATCACGATTTAATACCTCCACCAGGGTCGACGCCATAAACCTTTTAAGTCCTAAAACTATTGCCTTCAAAGTTCTTTGTCTTGGAATCGTATGTACAAGACGATAAATACGTATCTAGGTATGAAAGCAAGTGTTTGGGACTGAACCATTTGAGTTTAAACATAAGTAGGTACACTTGTTAGTACAGACCTACAAGCGTATAATGGAAACTAATGTCAAAAGTGTATGTACTTAAGTACGTTATAAGTTAAAATTAAATTAAGCTTCTTCTTCTTATATCCTACTTCAACCAAAACCAATTACAAAAATCCAATACTACATCAACACCCATGGGCTTATTAGCATAGCATGGTAGGTATACTCGTATTATAGCTTAACAATTAGACACGTACCTACATATTCATTATAACGACCGTTGATTACCTGAGAGATACACCTACCACGTTTTACAAATTGTCATTCCAATATTGATTTGATTTCATTGTCGAGCTACATCGATGAGCTCAAACATAAGACATCGATAATTCAATAGTTATCGTTTATAGAAGGTCCTCAATAGGTAAACCTAGCATATTTTTTGATTTATCTATTGCTTACGTTGCTGCCGTTTTCATACAGAATTTTAGCTACTTACATAATGTAAATGTAACGTTTAAAAAAGGAACCAAAAAGATAAACACTAATAAAAGGGCTTATACCCTGCTCATTGTCTCTTCCGATCGGATAAAGAGACAATATTCCTTAAAGTAGCAATATCTTTGGAATCGGCACTTAGCAGTTACAACACGGAGTAACGGTCCACAGAAAAAACTCGGTAATGAGATTATCTAACGAAAAATAGAAATTAAGGCCTTTCCTTTGGGCTCTTATTTGTATAAAATTTTTACAAAATATTCCCAAGACGGTACGTTAAAAGCTCCAAGTAAACATAAAGTAGATTTATGCTAAGGCAACTAGATTTAAATAAATTCACTTATCAGGTACCTATTGACAGCTGTAATAATAATAATAATAATTTTTAATAATAATTTATTTATTTTTAGCTTAAGGTTACATAACATCCTCGAACTATACAAGGTACATACATGAATATACAATGTAGGTATGAGGTGCTCGTTGACAACTGTACTAGTGTTTACACTGTGTCACAGTTGCCAGCGACTTCCTCCCAGCTTAATTAATGCACTGCTTCTATTATCTTAATTAACAATTAATAATAAATATAAAAAAAATAAAAATAATGATAATGAAAGTTAAAGTAAGCAGCAGATATAGTTTGTGTGCAGTGGCGTGTGTGTATGTGTGTGTGTGTATGAAAGTATGAGTGTGTGTATGACATATTATATGTGTGTGTGTATGCGTGTGTTTATTATATATGTGTAAGTTCACTTCAAAATATTTTCTGTCTCTGTATAAGTTAGTTTTTGTAACCAAGAATGAAGTTTTTGTTTACATTTGAAAAAGGGTAGCGCGTGAATATTATAATAGGCTGATAGGATTATGATGATGACGTGGAAGTAAGTACGTAGGTACGCGTACCTACTTTTAGTTAATGTGTCTCTAAAACTCTCTGTATAAACTCGTATAAGAAAAGTACGTGTAAGTAGGTGAATACCTAACTATATAAAATATTTTTTCCTAAATTAAGGGCAGACTTGAAAAAACAGAGGTATAATTTAAAAGCAATTACACAAGCTGGTGAATGAGTGTGGGGTGGGAGGAAACAATCAATTTAAATTCCCGCCATTCCTACGCGTCACACACCTACAGGATTTTCGTGAAAAGGAGATTGATCTACGAAAAAATATTTTTATACGTTTTGTATAATTCAGTCATAAATTTTCATATGAATAATGTTGTTTTTAAATTGTTACTAATCAGTCCAGCAGTTTCCAAATTTATTTACCTACCTACAATGTAGCTTAAGAATAGAGTCGGCAAAGGCATAATTTATAAGCCCTAAGCAAAATACCTTGAAAGAACAGAGAAGACATTTAGAAACTTAATTATAAATTATGAACCGCGTAACTGGACCTTAACTCGATCTCATTTTCTCCAGAAGGCAATCAATTAATGTTGAGGATTAGCTCCAGGCGTCCCACTTTCATTGTCCCCGAAACAAACGTTGGTTTGGACGAAAGAGCACAATGGGATGCTATTGTTCCTTGCCTAGCTGAAATATAGAGCCGTTCAATTTGGCTCTTCTGTACGATATACGGTATTTTGGGTCAGCTTGCTAGAAATGTGATTTCACATCCCTAGTTTACTATCTAGTTTTTACAAAGTAACTATAATACCTATATGTTTGTTATTCGAGCATTCTGATTAAAATTAGTATGATACGAGTATTTGACAACAAAAATTAACCAAACACGTTCCTTCATAGGTTTAAAAATAATTCCATCCGTAGAGTTTTCGTGAAAGATTGCGTTGCTAGGTAGGTATGTATACTGCCTACCTTGAGTAATTTGTACCATACAAACTTTTTCATTATATTTTCACGTTCAGTGCAATTTGTAATGAATGATGTCTGTATTTCCGCCTAATAAAGCCACATAATGTACCTTTTCCATACGAGCCGAGTTGGAATGAGTCGAGGCCGTAATGACCTCAAATTGTTGGTTTGATGTAAAAGTTTCGCTTGACGCCAGCCCGAGAAATGGGTATCTTGCCATCAGCTAAAGGAATAAGTAACAACGAACCGTTATAATAGACCAACCTTTTTACCCTTCTTCTTCTTATTGTCGGGTCGACAGCAAACCGTTACCTATATATAATGAGACCAAAACTCCGAAACGTGGATCGCTTTATCGTTAGCGTTCAGTAAGTCCTCGAGCGAACATGTATCTGGGCAAGCGGGGCACTGGAGTAGGTGGGCCATAGTTTGCGGAACGGCACCACACCCGCACCGGTTGGCAGAGGCGTCCAGAAAGTCCCACCTACACAGGTTGTCCTTGCAGCGGCCAACCTGGGTGCGCAATCTGTTCAGAGCCTTCCAGGTATTCCCCGGCGGGAGGCCCTCTGGGGGGAATACATAGAGTCAGGATACCTGTCTGTCAATAGGGATACTCTGTTTTCAGAAGGATCTCCAGTGTTTGGATAGATCAGATCTGTGAAACTCCGACGACTCTTAAGCCTTGGTGGAAGGCTAGTGTGGCCATACATGGGATGCCGGGGGTCGCGGTCTGCCTTGGCTCTTTCAATCGAGCTCGCTTAGCCCATAGTAGGTATACATTTTATATCCTGTTTATACACCTAACTGTGATAATGGGGCCAATAGCTCAAGACTTAGAGCAGATAGGGTACATACGCAAATGTCAGTATTAAAATGATGAATATTAAGCGCGACATGTTGTGCAGTGTGTCGTATCATAAACGAGCAAGAACACTCGACGGATACGAGGTAAAAAGAAAAATACACCAGACAGAAAAAGTAAAGCTATCTAGCAAAGGCAGCAAGCCGTGCCTACACAGCTCTCGCGATACATTATGTACAGCACATATGTTTTATTTACTCGCGTCTGACTCGTCTGTGCCAGCTATTCAATCCCGTCAAGTTTGCCGACTTGCTGACTAACTTTTTACTTTATAATGTTTCACCAACACGTTCTAAACTTAGTTTATTCGATATGATTCACTATGTATGGTAGATCCGTTATCATGAACCAAACACTTTAAATACATAGATCAATACGTGTTTAACATCGGTCAACTAAACTGTTTAGAGAAGTGAGAAATCTCATGTACCTACTTAACTTATTAATTAACTTAAAAGTATACATACGAGTATAAAAAGAAATTGACACAACTTATAGTTACACTTAAATGTGACTGTTATTCTTGTCTAAATCAAGACTTCATAGTTAGTACGCCTAATAAATATCTGTTTTTTTTATCTCTTGTTTGATTTGTAAGTCCCCAATATTTCCGTACCGTTACAAGACTAAATAAACGTTACAAGCTTTACAATACCCGTGCTTGTACTCGAATAACCTATACGTATGTTAGGTTCATTGTGTAGGCATGTCTCCTTTTCCTTCACCGATCTATCGCTAGCTATTACAAATCCCGACGCTCCGGCCCGCCTACGGGAAAGCGGCCGGCTCGAGTCCCGACACCACGACGGCAATATCAGTAAAACATATTTTATTATACCACTAAAACACCAATGTTTACGTATAAGTTTATTCCGAAAGGTCATAGACGTCGTCTCTGAGAGATAAACTTACACTTTCATTGTCAATGATTCCATGAAACAATAAGCATTTAGATACATATTGTTACTACGAGTAGGCAGGTACGATACAACTTTAATAAATAACCTATACCTACTTACTCACATGTTTCTATGTTTTACATTTGTTTTTTTTCTTTGCATCCCAGATTAATTTTATAAGAGTTTTTCTATCTTCTATACTTATAATAAATATTTTCCAAATAACTATGAGGGGGTGATTAGTGATCGATACTGATGCCAAAAAAAACAATCAGTAACATTTTTGTCTGTCTGTACCTATGTTCGTTATAGACGGATTTTAACGAAACTTTGGTACGATTGTTTTTCATACACCTGGGCAGGTTATAGTATACTTTTCATCACGCTACCATCAATAGGAGCAGAGCAGTGACGACAAGTGTTGGGAAAACGGGAGAATTTTTTATCTCTATGTTTGATCGCGCATCACGCGAAAACTACTGCATGGAATTAAATGTGGTTTTCACCAATGTGTTGCTAGAGGTCTAACTCAAAATTTAGGACACCGGGTTTTGTAGAAGTCCGTTATTTTTGTAAGCCGATATCCACGCGTGCGGACGCCGCCGGCACAGCTAGTACATTTATAAAGTTAAATCAGTTGATGATACTATCATTTGTTAAACACTACACTTAGGTACTCTTATTAAACAAACCGCAACCATTAAGTTGATAATAAGCCGACCTATACGATATTTTCATGGCATTGTAAAAAAACATACCTAATTGTAAGAAAAACACGCTACATATTTTCTAACTACATTGAGTTCTATGAAAGTAGTGAGTACTTTTAATATGTTCGCATGACGTCAATTCATTGGCCAGTTCTTACTAAGAATAGAATCATAATAACATAAATGGCTTTACACGTGTTGTAAAAATATTATTATTTTAATATGGCTACTTGAAATAAGTATACCAATGTTTGAGTAACGGATATAAACCCTCATTACCTACTCTAACCCCCTATAGGTACTGACGCTTTGATAAATCTATGTCCATATATTCATAATTAAAAAATATTAGGTGAAGTGGTAAGTAATTATTATCTTTAAAATCTACAAACTGTGCAATCCAGCTCAGTCACAATCATTTTAACCTAACAATAGATAGCTACAATTTGGTAAGTAACTAATAATAGTGAGTGAAATAATGAGCAAAAGACTCTTCAAATATTTGTAACATTTCGTGCCTGGTGAAAAATTCAATCTATTCGCTTTAATCTAAAAAGAAATAGAACTGTGCCGAGATGAACAGACTCACGAATGCACTCGGGAAATAGGGATTTGCTATTTGCAACACAATGGATTTCGTAAGACGACTGGCAGCGGATTGAACTGGGTGCTTCAGAAACTAGATGTCTTTTTCAGCGCCCAAATAGGGAGTGTGACAACATCTAGTAGGACGTATTCGTATTTTATATTACAAGAACATATGATATTAATTTTATGAAGATTTCATAGCCAATCAATGAAATGAATTCGTCTATTTATAGCATTTTGAAAAACATTTTATACCTACCATGACCCCGCCCCTTAAGAAATGTTCATACTTTCGCTTCCATTTACATTGTAGAATGAACCTCATGATTATTTACAAGTTACCTATAAAATAAAACAGTTTTAATGAGTTCCAACCAACGCGATTTATCGTTGAGTTGTAAACGTTCTCAGTCTTGGTAGAAAATTAGCATTTTAATTAAGGCATGAGAGTTCTATCTCTGAGTGTAACAGATATCTCTAATGTACCACATCTTTGATAAACATCTCTGTCGTTAATTAATCAATGTTGATGAAGATAGTTACTCATGTTTGCATTGTGACAAGGAAAGGTAAAGAAGAAAATCAATTGACACTTCCAATTGATTGGATAGTTAGAGTACGAGTATACTAGCTAATCTAGCTAATTTTCTTTGTCTAAAGTATGTATGCTGCTCTCAAAGTATTCTCAAGACTTCTTGTAAACTGATTTCAGAAAGTAATTGAGCTACTTAGATAAATTTTTATTATAACGTCTCTTACCAGCTTCTATTTGAAAACGTGTACGTGTAACCTATCTTATTTTACGACCAAATTAAAGCTACAATAAAGTTCTATTTAAGTGAAAACTTATGGTAGGTGTGGGGCGTGGGCGGCTCCGTAACATGTTCGTACCTAATTGCGTTTGAAATAAATCAGGCTGGGAGCGATATTGCGGCTCATGACGTACATTAACTAAAGTTCAGGTTGGCAGTAAAGTGACCTAGGGCAAATGAACCGTCGCCCCTGTAAATACTGCTTGCTACTCCACTGTCATCGTAAAGTGGCAAATGATATCTTTTTTAATGCCATGGGTGGCAGACAAACAAGTACCGGTCTGATGTTAAACGGTATCCGTCGCTCTTAGACATCAATGCCTGGGGCATGCAGCCGTATCGCTGCATTTACCACGGTACCATGGTACCGCATGATACCACAGTATCAGGGTAGCTCTTTTTAAGAAGCTTAAATACATATCTTACGATCCGAGAGAACTTTCTTACAAGTAGGTACAAGTTTTGAATTATCGCTACTGAAAAGTAACAGTCCTGGACTGTAAAATGTTGACAAATTTTATATACCTACATGTTTAACACCTCCCATTTCATACCTTCTGGGCGAGCACCCCGAGTCAGATCAAAAAGCCTTTTCTACGACGACTTTACCGCATAACGAATATTCTGGTGAGTTCTACAAGGTATGCGTCTAAAGCAAGAATATATCTCATTTTCTCCAAAGCCGATCCTTGATTGGGCCAATATACACTATTACTATAAAACATTATTTTCTAAAATGATCCGAATCTTGGAGACGTCTCATGAAACACCATGTTCAAAAGAAAACCTTAGTTTACAATCATGCGGTTAGTATGCATCGCCTGGCGCATTTTATTTGGCGCATTTTTCTTCGCTGTTCAGTTTTTATGCTCCCATTTCCTGAAATTTTAGTGGTCATGTGAAAAAGTCGTATCATCTTTTTTATGAGTGTAGGAACAGCAGTAGCTTCTAAACATTGGTAAGTATCTCGCTAGATTTCGTGTAGACTTATCAATATATCCGATATTCGGCTAGGGACGTAGGTATTTGTTTATTAACATAACTGGTAAAGGCTATTAGCGCTATGCGTGGCATCCATTTAATATAATCCCTTCCTAGTCGACAATAAACGATCGTGAACAAACAAACCGCTGTAGGATAAACTGTGTTAGATATGAAACAAATTCAGCATATTTGTATGTATATTTGTCTCATATTTATACATTGAAAAAATGAAACGAGCGTGCATCCGTCTAGCAGCCAACGAATACGAAGGCAATGTCTGTAGAAATAGGAGTAATGGGTGAAGGATGGTTTTATAAATCTTCGTCTAAACGAGTCCAAGACATTATTTTAGTTAGGTATATGTGGATCTAACAGACGTTGGTTTGCCCAACGGTTAGCTTGTGGAAAATCTATGTTGGTAGGTATACATATAAATATGTAAAGGGTATCTGCGTTTGAAAATAAAAACCAATGGAAGCGGCCTATATCTTTAGCAATGGACTGTGAGGCTAATGATGATGATAAAACAATCTCAGTTCATACCTGAGAGTAGGACCCAATATGATTTACTTGGGGTATTTTTCTCATGGTTAAGTTTATTTTAAGCACATTTGAATATGTAGTATATTGAACACTGTATTTAGTGGCAATTTTTTCTAGTTCACTAGTAATAAATCAACCCGGAATAGTATTACCGTAGCTCGTGTCATGATCCCACTAAAGTTTAGTTGGGCAATAAATGTGTCCAGGGTAGATTAACCGTTCCTACCGTAAGCAGCGCTTACGACTAGTGCTGTCATCGAGTTTGTAAAATGGCGGTTAAACTCGTTTGGACTCCATATTATCCCAACTTGTAATTAAGTCTAAGTGATACCTAGGTAGAATGTAAATGACGATTGCAGTTCTATTAAAACCTAAACATACTCTCGTATAACAGACCCCTCTGGTTATTACAAAGTAGAAATTGCCATTTGAAACGTAAAGTTGCCAGACTAATGTGTATTGATTGGACAAATTCATAGTTATCTGTATGTGTCGGTTGTTTGTCATGATCACAGTCAAGAAAGCCCAGAGAGTGGTAAATAGGTACACGTTTCAAAAATACAGAGAGCCCGCCGAGCCAACAACTTAGAGGGAGAAAACTGGGTAGAAAACATTGTAGACTTATAAAAGCATTTAAATCAATTGTTATGTTGTTATTTTTATATTGTACTAGCTGTACCCAGCGGCTTTGCCGGGGTGAATATTGGTGATATTTAAGTAAAATATCCTTATAAATTGTAGCTGTATTACTGTAAAGTTTCATTAAAATCCGTATATTTTTTAGAGGAATAACTAACATCCATCCATCTAAATAATCCACGCAAACCGCAGATCCAAACAATCTTACGCATTTATAATATTAGGATTCTGTATGGAACAAACGCTTATTGTTCGTTTCTTTAATATCTCCCCATACAATAGTTGTCAAGACAAAAGAAAATCGGGATAATTCTGGAAAAGTGGGACGTCCCTCGTAATTTGGCACATTCGGCGACACTGGCCGGCCCCAGCGGGCCTGTGTGCCGTCCATGGCTTGTTTTGTAATCGTTTACACAGCACCCGCTGACGGCACCTCCCGGAGACATTGCTAGCTTCGATTAGGTAGGTCGGACCTCGAACTGTTGATTCTGTTGTTAAGCCAACATTTGCCAATCCAAGTTTATAATGTCATTAGTGCCCGACCCTCCCACAATATTAACTTTCACTCTCACTATGTCGCCAGGGGCTACGTTGTATATACTTTATCTACATGTGTTATTGAAAATGTAGCGTTGCTTAAAATACAAATGAACAGTAAAGTTATAATTTAAAACAAAGCAAACCATTAATATAACTCTCAAATATATTCCAATGACACAAAATTTTACTTCGCGTACATTCCTAACAGATAAGTAGTACAATATTCCGATTATTGTAATATTAATAGGTCCACAAAAAACCTAGCTCAATCCTTAATCTATTTATGATTTTGAAAAAATATGCTCTAAGAAGCCTCCATTAACTCGGCTCAAAACATTTCAAATCCTATTATTAACTTTCCTTTTAAACTTTTGTGAATATAACCAATAAAAACGAGGCCGACGATTTCATTATCTGATTTGAATGCTATTACGTAGTCGATTTCTATAGACAGTCCTCGGGGAACAGATAGAATGGGGGACTTTCAATATTTTTCAACCAATAAGTTTTATGCGTCAATGAAATGTTACTAAATGTAAAAAAGTCTTAATAAGGCCAGAATTTTCACAAATACTTTTCAACTAAAATACACTTGTACTGAATAAATTTTGCTATCTCATTACAAGTTTCCTAGACAGAAAGGGAAAGCGCTGGAATACTTTTCGAGGAAAATGTGTAACATTTTTATAAAGAAACTGGAAATAAACGAGAAGAGCCCATCGGGTGCACTTATGACGGTGGCTCGTTAGTATTTTCAAGGAGCAGTTGGACCGTAACAGATGGTCGTAAGGCACAAAATTGTACAATACACACCGTCAAACTCGCCGACTGAAGGATTTAAATAAAGCTCTATACGCCTAGCGTGTCGATGCCTTTCCTTATTAATAAATAAATAGTGAAGTAACATTTGGAAAACATGAGTACGATATCATTTCTAACCCTACTCTGAGGAGAAAAATTGTATTGTCGATATAGGTAAACCACAACCCAAGTAAAAAGCACGAAAGTGACAGAACGCAGAGAGTGGTATCAATACTACATCCAAATTACAATATAGGTGGTCGTAAAACGCAGGATGGGTCGACACAGGACAATAAAACTATCAAATAGTAATGGAATGCAAGAATCATACCTGTAAAGGGCGCCATCCTGCTAAAGCTTAGCGCAGTCACTGAATAATAAATGCAGCGAGCAAGGTTATCTTTTGTCGAAGCACTGGCACGGTCCGGTGCAAGTACGCGTCGCGACACTCGGCTCGGTTCACTGTGAGTGGTTGGAGGTTTACGTCACTGTAACCCTAACGAGGTTATGGTGTAAGGAGCGGGTCGGCGAGGCACAGGACGTGCATGCGGGCCGTCGGTCGCTGCAAAGTGATCGCGTGGCGGCCGCACGCACCCCGCGCCGCGCCGGCTGCAGGGTTGGGCCACAGTAAATACAAAGCCAGATAAAATACAAATCACTAACGTGCTGCTTTATTAGTATGTGGGTGACATGGCTAATATTACGTTTCTTGTTTCTTTGAAACTGTATACCGGTGTTATGGTAGTTATAACTCTAGAATAATGTGATAATTGAATAAAAACTAGGTACTCTAATTAGATAGTTTGGTCAGTAATGATAAATAATACAACGCTATTAATTATCTTGACGTCAAAATTACTTATTAACTATAAGGTTTCTTTGTTTAGACCTATTCACTATTCATCTCATCAAGTTAGAAACTTTGGACTTACCTAGTACCGGTTTTAAGTTGCTTTCCTACGACTAACGATTTTATTATATTTTGTACTACAAAATTAAAATTCTTTAGCCTGAAGTAACGTGTTGTTAACGCTTTAACCTCGAGGTCCAATGTCCTCATATAATCCAAACCCTATTGTTTCATCTATTGTGTCTGGTAACGTGGGCGTTACGACTTTCAATAAACTAAATAATCCAAAATATTTATAAGTGGATAACTAACATTTTGCCCTTCTATCCTAACACGTACTTTTAATTTATCTGTACCTTATATAAACAAAATATTAATTAATTCATATAATTCATAGTTAGTATCTACATAGTCATAACACAAAAATGAGTTAGCAAGAGTTTAATGTAACGACCTGCACTGTAGACCTTGACCAATTAGCAAAACAAAGAGCTCTTAAATAATGAACGAGGGCCCTTGAAAGTTATGATCGTAGTATTCAAGTGAGCGGTTTATGCCAGCCAGACAGATGTAGCGGGTGCAGCCACGTCCTAGGTCACCGCGCAGCTCACCGCGCTAACACCAAACTGCATTGTACTCGTACAACTTGTTACATAACCACTTTGCCTAGCTTATTGCTGATTTTGGGCAACGAATTAAAAATTTAAGCATTCATTGTAAAACGACATTAGAATGTGAACTTCTGGGTCAAATAATCATTCCTATCCGAACCTCACATCTCAATCATCATCAGCCTGTCATATTCCACTACCGACATAGGCCTCTCGAATTGTTCGCAACTCGAATACCTATTAATGCAATTGGCTTTTTACTTACTACTTAATTCATATTTGAAATATCCAATGAAATTGGTTTTCTATGTAAGCCTGTATGAATTCTATTTAGGTACATTAATTGTTTTCTTTTGAAAATTAGACTCACTGTGAATCATTTCTCTCGAAACCATCTATTTTTTTTAAGGTAACTGCCTAATTTGTAACATACACGATAATTTACAAATTAATACATATTATTATATTATGCCCTGCCCTTATTGAGACCAACTTAGGATCATGTTAATCTCCATATAACGGTATAAATGCGTGTGTATACTTCTGAAACACTAAAATTTTATAACCCTTGTGAGTAGCAAGAATGATGTCAATCGACTCACTCCATTTTGTACTCTAGCTACAGAAATGTGGTCGTTACCCACTACGTCCTGAATGGGTTCATTCATGTCGCTTAGACGGTCGTGCCCTCTATGGCATTTCCCTTTTGGTACTAACATACGCGCTGTATAAAGGAAACGGGAAAACTGCCGTTCGCTTGTGGAACTTTCCCTAGCAGATAAAATATAGATGTCGCTACAAAAGAAAGGTTTTCACAAACGTTAGATTTTCTTTCAGTTAAAGGCAGATGGCGTTGGTGTAACGGGTACTAGAAATCCTAACGAAAATCGCTGTGTGGCGCTACGAGCTACGACTGCGGACTACGCGTCCTGCTACGAAAAGCTACGCAAGAAGTAAGAGTTACAATACGGGTTTATAGGTGGTCGCAACGCCTCATCAGGTTTAGTTACTATAAAATTAAGGGTTCTTGTTTAGTAATAGATATTTTAAGGTAAATAAAAAGTATTAAGTTTGTATTTTATATTTGTATGATTTGTTATTTTGTGTTTGAGGTGACAATTGTCTTTTAATTTCACTGTGTATTCATATATGTATTAGTCGATGTTATTTTAGTATAAAAAGTGTCAACATTCAAGGCTCTAATAGTGTTCTTGTTGTATTGTATTTGTATTGACACCCAAATCTTAAAACACAATGCAACTGGATTTAACCGTATGGGACGTAAAAAATCATAGTTCTACTGTTATATACGTTGATGCAATCTTGAAACGTTATTTATTGTTTAGGATCCCATACCTCAAAAGGGAAGAAAGGACCATTATAAATGAGATACTTTTGTTGTCCATCTGCCTGTCAAGACCCTTTTTCTTCGGGTTTACGAAAAGGTATCAAATGCGTTTAAATCTACTATTCTTTTGATTTATCACAACTCTAAGAAATACAGTTAAGGAAACAAAAGTAAAACACGAACAAAAGTCAAATCAAATACGATTTTAACGTCATACATTGCCGTTTATTTTGATGCTCGCAAAAAAATCAAATTGAACGTGGGTATTTAAACTTTATAGATTTGATTATATAATAAAATACGGACTATATATATTGTAATTATTTTGAACCTGGAAACATATCTATTGCATGTGATGTTTCATTATAAATTTGACTTGCTTTTGAAGTGTATCAAAATATTATTATACATTGTATCATTACAGAAATTCTCAGTTTTTTATAAGAAGAGTATTCAGGATGACCTCACTCCACGTAAGCGGTCCTGAGGTCCAAAAGTGAGGTCGACAAGCATAATAGAACAAACTCATTACGCCTGTCGCCCTCGCCCTGAAGGCCCACTGAGACGCTGCTCGAGCCCCGCTTAAAGAACCCAGGCTTTCCTCTTTTACGAATGTAATGCTCGAATCCGTTACGTTACATCACAGCGAAATGCTCTCGATGAGAGAGCACCTTATGAGACTATTTACTAAATGAATAAAACCGATAACCCTATAAAAATGTCATTGCATCACATAAAAATAACACAAATAAGTATACGTACTTATATCCAGAGTTTCGTTTGGTACTACTAGCATTGGATGCGGCGGTATGCTTCGGCGTTGCCCGTGTCCCTGCAACTTGCTGCCCACTGGCGACACAGGGGGGTTTAGTGGATATACCCTCCCATTTCGGGAGGTGTGAGTCCCACACACCGTCATGCCACCTCCCCCCGGAGGTGGCACGACGGTGCCTAATGCATTCCCCTCTAAAAAAAATGGTACTACTAGCACTTGGTCAAATTGAATTTCCTTTTGTATTTCAGTATTCTAGACCCTGGACCTTATCCGCAGATGTTCTCCAGTCATTAGGCCAAAACCACTTTACGCACATAACGTGGCAGTAAGCGTCGTTTGCCCTTTATTCATTTAAAAATGCATAATAGTAGTCTTAACAAAATCTGCGTAATGTTTACGATAAGTGCGGCCAGTTTCTCCGCCGCGTTATAACCGGCTATTCCGCAAACGCAAAATAGCTTTATTTTCTGGAGCAAACCCGCCGCTTTGGGATTTTACACCACCGCTGAATTAATTTCATTTCGACTCTCTGCAGTACTCTAGACTAAAGAACACAATGGGTGGAAAAAACGTTTTATGAGGAACATTCTTTTACAGATCAGTTGATCTACTCAAGATTGAAAGCCTGTAGTTCGCATATCCATGACCCTATACAAAACGACTTGGATAAAACTAGCAGCTATATACATTCTTCAAACTTTTATAGCTCGTTCGTTCCAACAAGAGTAGTGAAAAACAACATCATGTGAAGTCAGACATATCTATCTTTACCTAGTTGTTATTTCAGAGTATTGGAATGCCTCCAAACACGGTGCCACGATATACTCTTACCAAAATAAAATGCTAGCTTCGCTTGCGTCAACTTAATATTGAGGTATCTTATAATGACGCATTCAACCACTATCTTTATTCATTAAAGTCTAAAAACAACCGTAAATAATCCCTAAAATTAATCACTTACCTACCTTACTTTACATAATACTAATGACCGTACATTAATGAAGTTTTTTGCTAGATGCATAGATAAATATAGCGTAACATGCTTTGTTCTCAAGACGCCTACCCTACGAGACAGGCTAATGCCGTGTAATCAGATTTTACACCCTACAGTAGGTGGACAACACTTTGTTAGAAAGACGTACACATTTTGTAACTCAATATATGAGTATGTTATCTTTATTTTCAAATAAAAGTTATTCTAAATAAGAAGTAAGTATTTAAGGCAATCCAACATTTTTGGTCATGTATATATTAAATATACCTAGTACCTACGCAAAAGTTGATTTAGACTACCAATCTTTTCAAGGCCCTCTTATCTAGAATTCTAGATTATTAAACAATTTACCGTAGGTATTAGCAATATTCAACTACGCTGTTCCAACAAAAACCGTTAGCTTTCGCCCGGATACCGATTTTTTTTCGAGAAACAGGGATATCCTATGATAGTTTGTAGGTCTGGCTACACTAGTCTTACCCTACAAGCTACGTTCCCTCTGTACTACATTACGGTTAAATTAATGTGTATGGCATATTCTCGCGTAATTTTACAAGCAAGCTTTCTTTGTAACTGTTTTATACTGTATGTTAGATCTTCACATATACGAGAATATATTAATTTGAAGTAATACACATACATATTATCTTAAAAAAAATGAATAAACTGGTTTACACTCAAATACGAATAAATAAATTGATCTTAAATTGACCTGAATAGTGCTGCAACTGCATTAAGAGTGCATTATAAATAGGCATTAGTGAAAATCAAGACTATATGATTTAATCTTACGCCGAGACTCAAAAATCAAGACTGAGAATGTAGCATGCGGTATGCTAAATTCTGAGTCTTGTTTTTTGATATTTGCTCTATATTACGCAGACTTCATATTAATAAATACCTGCTGTAAATGGATGCACCATAAGATCAAAAAGTATTTTACTAAAAGTAATTAAGTTCGATGGGCAATCTAACATAATTGTTGTTGTCGCATTGTTTTATCATAATACCAAAACATTCCGGGGTAGGTAAGTATAATGTACCTGCACAATTTCTACATTATTTATAGAAATTGATATCCTGGCACGGAACTAAGAAATATCAACAAGCAATTTGTCAATAAGTTAAGCCAGAACTTAAAGCTCAAGAGCTTTAGTAGGAAAATACATCTTTTCAGATTAATAAATCACATTTCGCTGCAGCTTACACATCAGAGAGTGATATAGTCGAAATAATAATTCACAATAAAAATAAGAAACAGTTAAATCGCAGTTCGAAAAAACACTTCGAAAAAAACATTAATTTTTATTGAAGTCATTATTATCAAAAAGTCGCTGTTGTTTTTGTATTGCATACTGTGTTAACTGTATACTTACGATTTCTCAATTTACTTTTTCTATCAATACGAGTCATATATAAATGTTAGTCATATCGCCGACAAACATATGAAACACCAGCTGTACTCTTTGCACAACGCTTATACCAAAAAAGCATAGATATAAGATTCACGAACAAACCCTGCCCGAGTAAAAACATCCATCTGAACAGTCAAGGGACTTTTTGATAAATTTCCAAGGAGTAACTTGTGATTCAATTTCGTGCACGTAATGGATCAGCATCAATATCGTGGATTTTCCGCGGGTAATCCGCGCTTGTGCCGATGCCGTGCGCCCGAAACTTTGCGGGCGACCATGAACTGCCTATAACTAAATTATAGTTACTCCCTAAATTATTTGGAACATGGTCACGGTGTAAAACATAAGTCAACACGTTAATGTGTTTCCATTGACACTGTTGAACATGTTTTTGTCGCTACATAACGGTAATTTAAAAGGTTCGCTGAATTACGTTCTTCAATAGAGAATCATCAAATATATTTTCGTACATTTACTAAGTATACTATTTTGTCGTAAAATAGACAAAAATAAACAGTGAACATAAAATCAAAATTGACTGAAAAATTTACCAGACAGATTCATTTAAAGCTTTCCCTCACTAAAACAGATTTTTCTTTGGGGTTGCATGGCGTGAATGTAATAAGTAATAACATCACACGTGATACCGGATCTCTACCGTAATCAATAACTTACAAGCTTTATAACTCGTATAAAACAATACATATTTTGAAAATTTTTAGATATTTTTACAGTTAAAGAATTTAAAAAATCTTTAAAAAGTCCCATGTATATTCTCGATTAAAGAATTTCTGAACTATGCGATTAGTACTAAAGTTAGGTGCTAAAAGCCATCCACCGATGCCGCTATTCTTTTGCGCAGCTCGTTCAGTCTACTCACCGGTGATGAGATTATTCTATAAATGACGACCCTCTCGAAAGGATATTTGCAAGTTGTGTACAATCCGTAGCAGTTCACGAGTTCGTTCTTATTAACTCTTCGTGACTTCACCCGACTAGAATCTTATCAACAAATATTTTCTCTTTAGAGTTTTAGTACAGACAAGTAGATGTTCAATGGCTTCATCTGTACGAGTTTCTATATCAAAATTCCGATGTTTACCGAAGAGACGTACCGCAGTATTCCCTTTATTGGCTAAGCTTGGGTTGTTATTTGTGCTCCAGTACTAAATCGATTTGTTTACTATTGGCCGTAAAACATGAAATAAGTTTAGTTATTTACTAATAATAAATTAGTTTATCGTCCTAAGGATTAAAATAATTTTCAATCTTTGGAAACATTCTTGTACTTTCTTATTAAGAAACTAAATATACCTAATCTTATTTGATATATGTATAGTATCATAACAATAAAACGAAGAGTTGCTGATAAAATTACGAAAACTATACTAGTACAATTTCGGCAAATTCTATTTAGTTGCTGAGATACCAAAAGACAAAATAAGTTAAGGGTTGCCACCATGGGCAATGAGCCATGGACCCTCCTATCACTTTGCACAATGACGAGATTAAGTGTCTCGCCGGTGAAAACGACAAAGAAAAGTAGGAGCCACGGGAATGATAAAGATGAAGAAGGTGAATTGACCCAAAACGTTGTTATAGCACGATCGACATTTACCTATCTACGAAAACCTGTAATTCCAACTCACTCTAAAGTCGGAAGCAAGTCAAAAATATATGGCTCTACATATTGAACATAATTTATTTGCCGATAAAATCGACATGAATGTAATACAAAATTGTATATAAAATCGTCTATATCTTGAACAGCTGAACCAATTTTGGCCAAATACCTAAGAACACACTCGTCACCTTTCAAATAAACGAAATCAAAATCACTTCATTCCTTCAGGAGCTACGAGTACGATGCTACACTCAGAGCGACAGACAAACACGTCAAACTTATAACACCCCTCGGGGGTTAAAAACACGCAAAACCACAGAACGTGTGCATTCATATTTACCTTACCTCATTCGTAAAACAAATTCTACGAACCCTTCGAAAAACCAATTCTACTATCTGCAAAATCAGCAACAGAAAAGGGATCGCTTTCGTAGCGAACTCAGGTATTACGGAAACCGGCTCCTGAAGCATTTTAGGCACGACCTTACTCCCGCACACTATGAGCTACCTTTAAAATATTACCAGTAAATGCGGTTTCTTTATGTTACTACGCAAAAATTGGCTAGTGCATATAAGATTAGCGCCAAGGATTCCGTAACATCCTACGTTTTATTGTTGGCTAAGTTACAAAAGGTTTCATATTTATTTAAGTAACTGACATTTGCTGGTAACTTTAATTTACACATAGCTGCATACTAAACTGTATAAAATGTGCTAAATGCGTCGTCGGCTTAGAAAAACCTTAATCTTTACACTATCAAAAGTATTCAAAAGTAGCTAAAGTGTCCGATCACTTTAGTAATTAATGTGTGCGTTTAGTAGACAAATAAAAGCATATAATGTGATAGAGTTATTTGTCCTTAATATAATATTCAGTTCAAAGTTCTGTAAGGGTATACTCTTGCGGAACTTTCAACTTAATAGTTGAGACCGGCCGCTTTTAAATTTAAATGACTACTAGGGCGGCCTTGTCATCATCACCGGACTAAAGGAGGAACGGAAGGCTAGGACCCAGCCGCTTTATCGTTAAACTAAAGAACCCTAAAAATCAGAAGTAACCGTTAGTAGGGTGCCTGTCACCGTTAAATATTTAACGAAGTCAGCGCGACAGTAAATATCTAGCGTTCCGTTAACAGCCAATAAATGTCGCGTTACGACAGGTATTTAGGGTAATTAATTGATGACATTAGATTATATTTAACGCTTATTATAATAATTGAATTCACGAATTAGGTACTACAATACCTTATTAGGTAAGATCTACCTAGACATAACTTTAATGGTAAAGGAATCTGTTTAAAATATAAGTTTGCTGTGACAACTCTTGTTGTACTTCTGGATGAATCTCTCTGCTACATTTTATATTAACTACGACATAATGTAAGTATACAATACCTACATATTGATAACCATTTTAGTGACTACGGCTTATAAGCGACATACGACCTCGTTTGCTAAAAGAAGAAATAACTACATCACAAACAATTTATTTAAAAATTGTTATATCAGTTAAAAGGTCTTTCTTGGCAAAGATTTCAGGCACAAACGTAGTGCCAAAGTCTACATATTAGGTAGGCACTCATCAACTGCAGTTGATTAAATTTCTACAAGGAATTAATTAACAATCCCAGCTGCCATTGTCATAAAACAGGCTTTATCGTCCGTAACTGTCGCAACAAAAGCTTCAGTGGCTCGAGTTGTTTTGACACGCACGCTTGTGAACGGACCATTGTACGGCTAGAAACTCCGAGCACAATCACAACTGACACTTGACGCAGTGTAAAGTGCCTCCCGGCACTCTAATTGGGTCAGAGTTTCGCACGAGCTATGAAAACAATTAAATGAAAACGTATGTGCCTATTCCAGGAGCGGGCGTTGGTACCAAATGAAAAGTTAGCTCTAAATGTATGGTTTTCTTTATTTCCTTCATAAACTCACGAGAGTTATTCTCGCGATTCCACCCGCATGAAAATGAGATTTTACATTCGAGAACGGATGGAGTCTCACCTTGGTTTTTGTATCAGATACGTAGGTACGTTTAAATATTAAACTTCTATATTAGAATTGACCTCTATTTAGAATTTGAATCATGGCTAAGAACACGTCACGGTCAGGTTATAAAAGGATGCGGACCCTTTAACAGCAACGGCTCCGAAGCTCAAAATGTATCACCGTCTACAACCTGAATCCAGTCTGACTCTTATATGCTCTAGGACAACGAGAAAACAGAGTATTGGGGTGCCCTTCCACAGAAGTGGGGCTGCGCGGACTATCGCCACCATCAGACAAGGCAAGGTTTAATAAAACTCTATAGAATTAAAAGTGTACCTACATATCGAAATTATTCTAATAAGAAAACCTCATACTGAGGCCTATTTTTAGATACATCGTTGATTGCCAAAACCGCAAACTTAGAACACTGCCATACATACATATTAACACATTTCGCGTACAATGGACGCAAATAATGTATGTTTTTGGAAGCACGTACAGTAAAGGCAATCACGTTGAAGGCGTGTTCATAACAAAGAATGGGCTCTTTGCGCCCGTCCCGAATAAGCCTGGGAGTGAGTGGATTGCTCTTACAAACCAAAGTTTGAATTTACCACCGACTTAAGTACGTTCTTGTTATAATTGTTCGAAGAATGAACGCTCTAGATCAAGAATATGGACAAAGTTCGTCGGCGAGTTACGTTAATGCCAGTAACATTTTGCCTTCACAACGTTTCCTGTTCCTCCAGATCATTGCTCAGTGTCGGCATTGGATATATTCCAACCTGCTAAGAATTATCATAGTAACGTACATCAAAACATCCGTTGTTCTTTTATATAAAATTGATAGGGAAGTAGTGAATATCACAGACGGCCTTGGTGGCGCGATGGATATAACGTTAAGTATAAAGCGTGGGCGAGGCCCAAAGTTCCATTTCCGGTGCGGTTAAGAAATGAACTTTGTTAAATTGACTCAGGTCTGGGTGTTCTGGGAGACGCCCCGACATCATCTACACTATATTATTATACGGTACAAGGGTTAATGTTCTAGCGTTAAAGAGTAACATCTATCTATCTATGCATCCAAACAAACTTTCACATATAATATTAGTAGGCAGAAGGATATTCTGTGCTGCTTCCACCAAGTAGGTAGTCAAATCTCTCAAGCCCAAAAGTCAATTATAAAGTTTGTTTCCTAAATCGACTCGTCTGCGAATATTCAATTCCGCGTTTCGAAATGAACGAAACGTACGTGCACGACCGGAAAATTCATGTGAATTTGTACAATTGTTCGAGCAAGTTATCCTTTTTTGTTATGATCCGGTATTGTAGTTGTATTTCGCCTGGTCGTAGGCGAAATTGAGCTTGTTAATGAGAAAACTACTCGTACCTACTATTCACATCGTCAAGTAGTTTTGTAAATCAAAGAAATGCACAATATTACTTCCGTTCATACTTTGTTCAAACAGTTTTATGATTTTAATTCTATAGAGTTTTATTTTCTTACTTTTAAAACGAATCTGTAAGAAGCATTCTTAGATTATTATCGACAGGATTCTGTACGCTACTTATGTCGAAACGTCGTGTACGCAAAAGCCTGGTAGGGTTTTGGGCACTGTGTCCGCGCGTCGCATAGTAACGTTTGTGAATACGGCCCTATGTTCATATACAACATACTAATTATAAATATTATGTCCATCGGTCCCATTGAAACTGGCTCGCTCCAACGCTAAATACGGACTAGGTATTTTATGCTTTGATAAAAACCTCATAAAACAGTAGGTATTCGCTCAGCGAAAACAGAGGCTGAAAGATCGTCAATAAAAGAGCTCGCGCCGAAGCCGGTACCTTTTTAACCGACTTCGAAAAAAGGAGGAGGTTCTCAATTCGTCTGTATGTATAATATTTTTTTTTTTTTTTTTTTATGTTTGTTCACCGATTATTCCGTCAATTATGGATGGATTTCAAAAATTTTTTTTTTGTTCGACAGAGGACACTTCCGAGGTGGTCCCATTATCACCAAGTCAGGATCTGATGATGGGATCCTGGAGAAATTGAGGGCAACAACCAAAAATTGTATGCTCATCTGGTGTTTTTGTTACGTTATCATATTCTACTCAGGTATATGCTTCCGGGCGTCAACATCTGGTGCTGATGATGAAGCCACAGAACTCCTTAACGGTTAGGAGTTAGGGAACAGTACTGACATTTGTCGATAGAAACTAGGTAGTAGTATGTACTTATGCAGGGCTAATAGGGCAGGTGATTTGGTAAGTGATTTGCTTGATTCTAGATCGCAAAGTCTTCACTTGACTTAAAGCAAATTTTTTCATTCCTAAGTAAAACTCTTAAGGACATTAATTAACCCTTATTCAAAGTCACAGCACATTAACGCAACTAAAAATAGAGAAATAAAATTATTTTTAAAAAAAAATTAAACCGACTTCAAAAAAAACACAAACGACCAAAACTAAAAAGCGATAAATAACGTAAGTAATTCTATCCTTAATACATAATTATTTAAATATTACAATTATCACTTATTTTTGAAGTCGGTGCCAGCCAAACAAATAAATGTATCTAGGTATATTGTCGTGGGGATTTGCCGGCCGCGCGCGTCATACAACAACAGTCTACGTTAGGTAGGTACCTAGAGGCTGGCACCGACTTCAAAAATAAGTGATAATTGTAATATTTAAATAATTATGTATTAAGGATAGAATTACTTACGTTATTTATCGCTTTTTAGTTTTGGTCGTTTGTGTTTTTTTTGAAGTCGGTTTAATTTTTTTTTGGCTGATACCATCGCCTCAACTAATTAGAGATTCATGAAATTCACCCAAGTCTATCATGGTAATGTAAGTAGATTAACTACCAACTTATTGGATAGCCATTTTAATTATAGAGGTTGCTAGGTGCATTTTAGGCTTTATTATACCTAAGTAAGATTGATTCTGAACAATAAATTACTTGCTTACTTGACCTAGCAACAAGTATTCAATCTACTTTTGATATAATGAAAACATTATAATCAGTTTACTCAGTACGGTGTTTTAGTCTGTCAAAATAACTTTAATATGTCACTAAATGAACTAAGTAATTCTCTAAACATATGCGGAAAATCGGTGTAACATCGAATTAGAATAAAAGGGGGCGGTAGAGGAATTATCAGGGAGACAAAGCTTTTATATAAGTAAAATGTACCTAATGTTCCGAAGGTTTCGCAAAAAATAAATCAACTCGGACTAATACGCGGGCGGAAGCTAGTTTTTAGTCAAAGTAGCGTTGCGCCTTTGTCGGCAACCCACGCGGTACAAAGCGGGCGAAGTCGAGGTGGTGTGCGTCATCCTCCCCCATTTACATAGATTGTCAGTGAAAATTTGGAAAGTTGCCCCTTAGTGAACCGATCGATGGCGGTGTCCGTTCATTCATCATTCGACACCACCCTGCAGACATTAATTTGTTATGTAATAGACATACGAGCCTGTGCTTTTCCGTCATACATTAGTAGGCTGTTTTTTGGTTTTTGTACCTAATATCGGTTACAATATAAGAGTTATGATGAAATAAATTCATACCGTGAAAAGCAGAAGAAGACTTTGACTGAGTGAGTCACCTAAGCCACCTTAGTTTGTTTCGTAAATTAACGCGAGCCACAATCGAACTCTGAACCTTACATGCAGGACACGTATTTATCTTTAGATTTATAACTTAAATAAAATAAAACATGCCATGACTAATACCTAACTACCGCAAGGAAAATCACAAACTTTTAATGTTATACTTAGAATGGTTCAGTTCCAGGAAATCTATATAACTACTTGTAGGCATTTCTATCAACGGGCAAAGAGAAACATCAAAGAGATTCTCTTGCCTATATCTCCTTTGAAACGTTAGTTAACTGACAAATATTTTTGTGCCTCCCTTGTTATTACCTACAAACAACGTAATGGATTTATCCATTTCATCTTGGAACCAACCACATTTAAACGCAATAAATTACTTCATATTGCTGTCCATTTATTTATACAACGAGTAATAATATTACCTACATACATAGGGGAAAGATTTGTTTGTTTTATGTATAAAAATGGGCCTGTCTTTCATCATTCTTTCACCGTTAAAAAGTGATGTATTTCTTAGAATATATTTATTTCACATTTCAAAGATCAAAGGTCGAAACAGGATGTTGGAAGAAACGCCAATGAAGACTATAACCTCAAATAAATGTTGAATGCAAAGCCACCACACGTCTATGTTTGGTAGTTTTAAGTAAAGAAAGTATTTCTAGGCTAGGTAATTCGTAAGTTTATACTTTAATGGATGGCATAGGAAAATATGTTTATTAGATATTTTATATGCCACCTTATAAAAAAATATCTAAAATAGTCAACGGAAACTTTGTAGACAAAACAGTTATTTATGAACGAGTATAAGCCCATTTTGGGCACATAATTTAGGAAATTCGCTACAGTCCTAAGTGGGTCGCCGATATGTCCACCTACTCACTAGCTAAACACGTAATAGTTGAAACTAAGTAGGTACTTATTGCGTGCAGAGCATAAAAGCTGAGAGCTTGCCTACCTAGTTCTAGAGAACCTACGAAGTAGTGCATATCAGGTTATTTCTAAAAACAACACCACATATCTCCAAATTAAAAGTGCCTCGTGTCGACTCCCTCATTAAAATCGTATCCTTATTACTTGTATACCACAACATGATTTAAGATTCAGGGGTGTTGATACTTTATGGCTTTTAAATGACTTCTTCAAACAAAACTGGCAAGGGGACTTTGCTCGCGTGACCAGATGACGTTTCCCATTCCTTACCTTCGGAAGGCCGGTGCGTGCTTTATTCCAATACACGCCGTATTTCACGTTCCATAATGCGTAATCAACTACTTCTTATCGCTGTATGTTTCTAAAGAGTGCATGTGTTATTTCTTATTCAATACACTAGAATCTTCAAAATGAATGGTTCTTAGTTTTAAAAATTACAATTTTCTATAATCCTATATAGACTACAAATCTCGGGCTGACCTAGTGCTTATAAATTAATGCAATGGCTGTCCTGTAACAATATTAAACGCTTGGGGGTAATTAGGACCAAGGGCCTTTGCCCGTATTGGTAATTAAGCTGCGTAAAGCGGAGTACAGGAACATTACCTAATGAGCCGGAAATGAGCTAGGAATCCTACATGATCTAGAGATCATGAACGATCATGTAACTGGGTAGACCCAGCTCTACTTCATATCATAGTTCTATCATGTAGTAGTAGGTACCATAATCAACATAAATTTAGTTTTACATTCGTGTCTGACAAATATTGTCTATGTTAACATATTCTCTGACTGACTCGGTGGCTCAATTGGTAGTGACCTCTGCCTTCTGAGCTAAGGGTCGTGGGTTCGATCCCCACACATTACAAACATTTGTATGCATGAACATGTCTGTTTGTATTGGTCTGGGTGATTTCTATGTAATATGTATTTATTTACAAAAAAAAATGTATCTAAGTAAGTTTATCAGTTGTCTGGTACCCATAGTACAAGCTTCGGCCTCGTTCCTGCCCCGTGCCATTAAGTTATGGAATGCCCTTCCAGCTCATGTATTTCCTTCCTCTTACAATCCTGGGTTCTTTAGGCGGGGCGTGAAACGGCATCTCAGTGGGCCTTCAGGGTAGGGGCGACAGGCGCGGTGGGTATGCCCTATTGTGCCTGTCGACCTTACATTTGGACCTCACGGCCGCTTACCATCAGGTGGAGTGAGATCATCCTGAATGCTCTTTTTATAAAAAAAAAAACCTACATAGAATAGTTGTATAGATATCAATTCAAAGATGACACAGCGAAGCAGGGTTTACTTAAATTTTCTCAGGAAATTAAAAGAACCTTAGATTTGCTTAAAATTTCCAAACCTTTGTGTATCTTCAGCATCACTTTCATACCTTTCATGATAAAGATCCCCTTACTGAATTAGGTGAAAAGTTTTATGGATTATTCAAATTTTATTTGTGAAGTTGTTGAATAAGGGTCAAGAAGGAATAGATATATAACTACGAGAGGTATCGTGACTACTAAAGGTTTCCTCTCGTGCTTGTATTTTACACTCGGGAGTAATATTTCGTACTTTCTATTATCTTCCATCCATTTGCATACAGATATAAAAAAAAATCAGAAACAATGTTATGTACCTACCTACATTGCATATTAAAAAAGTGTTAATATTTACCAGAGAAAAGCTTTTGGTAACCGTATTCCAAAAAGCCATTTTGATAAATTTCTTTTGTAGAAATCAGCTCTCTGTTACATCTAGTTATAAAGCACTGTATGTTCATCGCGGCTATCGGCTAATTCCCTTAAAATTCCTAGTATATGCGGCATTTTAAACGAACCAAATAGGCAGGCAATTGCTTTACATACGTAATGTATGCAAAGCGCATTACGTATTTGCACGTACGCGATTGTGTTATACAAATAACATTTACCGCTAAGCCAAAATTAAATCTAAAAGATACTGCCTGGCTTATTTAATATCAGTGTTGTAAAGGTCCATTCAATATTCTTTATACAACGACTTTATAGTAATTCCTTAAATTTAAGTTAGGTAACTTTTCTGGCAGGCACTACGAACTGTGTGTGTGAAAAGTCCTTAGACGATTAAGAGATAAAAGACTTATCAGGGGAGCGAGATACAGTATACTGTATCTCGCTCCCCTAAAATAGGTAGTAAATAAGTAGGTATACCTAAAACAAGCATCATACTTAAGTATATCTATTCTAGAAAGCATATTGTCGATTATATTTTCTACATAGGTTGTTCATGAATAATGCCCCGACAGACGATTCTTTATTTAACGACGTTGTCAACTTTTATGGCATAATCGTCCATGTAAGTATAACAGTTATGTACGTGCAGTCATATTTCGTAAAGACGTTTTATAAGGCATGTTCTACAGAATCTGATTTGTTTTTATTTTTATGAAATAATATAAAATAAAAATTTTATTTTTATAATAAAAAATATCAGCATTACAGATTTAAATGCAAGCGTATGTTCGGTTTCAAGATTATAGATTAAAGTAACTGAAACTAAGACATATTGAGAATTTGCTATCAAAATTAAACAACAGCAATAAATCTACTTACAATCTGTAACGATCCTTAGCAGGGCCCGGGGCAAAGAACGTAAACTCGCGCCGCGTTCGTAGCGTCCGTGGTGCTACGTCGTAGCAGCTCGAGCGAGCGCGTCCCGTAGCCAGTGCGCCCATACTGCCGCGCGCCCCGCCCGCGTAGCCGCTCCGGTCTTCACAACACAGTCTAGCAAATGGCAATGAGAGTTCCGTCTTCAAACAAGATACAAGCATCAAACCATTTTATATGTACTTTAAATCATAAGTAAAAACAATTTTAAAGAAATATTATTCTAAAAAGGTTATTTGACATAAACATTTTATATTAGTTCAAAATCTAGGAAAATAGCATTTAAATGTTTGCTAATCTCAATATTACTCTTTATTCCAATATAAGTAAACATTAAAATTCAGACCGACAAAGATGTTTTGGCACGTGAACGAATTCGAGACCAACCGACGCCCCTTATACAGAATGTTACTTTTGACGTCGATTTTTGACATTTCTGTTTTAAGCTAACGCACGCAACGCATGTCACCCACGTTCCAAAACATCCAAAACGTTAAATGGTGCGTGCGTAACTTCACTATGATCAAACGTACGGACGTTTAATGGCATTCAAATCTAAACATATAAGGTACCGACTTCTAGTTGATCTTTAAATAAAATGAGATGTTGTTACTTTCCCCTTGCTAAGTAACACTTTTCTTTATTGTAACAGAAGTAAAATCACAGAATATTTAGTGAAAAGGTGCGAAAGCTTCTGCACTGAATGCACTTGCACTTACCCTGTTTCGACTTACAGCGTTAGTTCCTGGCCTTAGATGGGTACTCATTTATCACGTTTAGTAACATATTTTATTTTGCTTATCCTTGTTACTTTACTGTTAACGACTGCACTGTACAACAGATACTTACTCAGGATTAGGGTTGTCATTGTTAGATGGCTAAATTTATGGCCTGATTTTATGTAGGTAAGAAAAGACGAAACTATTTTGAAACCTATTGACTTCTTTAATTTTTTTCTGACTACTTTTTTCACATTAATATTATTTACATCTACCCATCCTGCGCCAATATGTAGGTACCTATGTATGTACTCATTTGTCACTATTTAGGAACTGAAGCTATAACTTCAAAGTATAAGAGTACCTAATTTTTAAGGCACTATTTGGAACTATATATTTATTTATTTTACTAAACGCTCGCTGAAGGAGGAACATCAACTTCTGGTGGAGCGGAAGATATTAGGAAAGATTCTGGAACGAGATGGAAGATCTTACAGCCGAGCCAAACATAATTGGGGTCATAGAATCTTCCCGACTTCGCTGGCTGGGACATGTGGAAAGAATGGGGGAGGATCGTGCTGCCAAAAAAGCATACCTTGGGAAACCAATGGGACGCCGTCCAGTTCGGCGCCCGAGATATCGCTGGAAGGACGAAGTCGACAAGGTCCTGAAGGCACTGAACGTGCCCGATTGGGTGGACCTGGCTCAAGACCGAAAAAGGTGGCGCGCTTTGATGTCGGAGGCCAAGATCCACTTCGGATCGCTGAGCCAGCGAAGTAAGTACGTAAGTATTAATAAGTATTATTTCTATAAAACTACCTAGAATCTAGTTAGTTAGGAACACCGAGAAGTACCTAAGTAAAATCCTTTCATCCCAGAAAAAGTGCCTTAATATATTATTGTGCCAAAAGCCGCGTTAAAAAGCAAATCTTAACTAATATTATAAAGCTGAAGAGTTTGTTTGTTTGTATGTTTGTTTGTTTGTTTGTTTGTTTGAACGCGCTAATCTCAGGAACTACTGGTCCGAATTGAAAAATTATTTTTGTGTTGAATAGACCATTTATCGAGGAAGGCTATAGGCTATATAATATCACGCTGCAACTATTAGGAGCGAAGAAATAATGGAAAATGTAAAAAAAAACGGGGGAAAAAATAACTATTCGTTATAAGTCGCGAGCACAGCTAGTTAACTATAAAATTAGGCGCTGTATATCCTGATCGCTACGATCCTTGTGTGTTCTTCTTTCTATGTGGTTTAAAGATAGCTCTTTCCTCACGGCAGGCAGCGGTATGGCCGTGCCCGCATTGCTGACGTCTATTGATGTCAGCGGCAGCGTACTATTTAATATCAGACAGGCCGCCTTCTCTGCCACCAACAGCCAAAATGTAGACTAAAAGACCTACGGTCCCTGGGCCCGTACCACCAAAAACGAAAACGATCGTTCGTTGAACGGATCGCGTACTTTTGCACAATAAATCCCTCCCATTTGATGTTTAGCGGGGGGGACCCCGTGTTCGAATATACTAACTAAAATTTGTCAAAGGCAATTTTCATTAATTTAATTCATATACCTTAACACGGCAGGGCTCGTTCAACGAACGATCGCTTTCGATTTTGGTGGTAGGGGCTCAGCCTGGTTTGCCACAGCACAGCCCTAGCCCCCATCGCCGCTACAAGGGTGCGTTACCCACCATTATGGCCGCAATATCATGATATCTGCAAGACTTTTCCAGTGAACGCTGATACAACGGTACCTAAAGTGTGATCAATCACACGACATGCTTGACACCTTGCTCGCATCATGATTCATGTTTTTTCATCAGAATATTGAATTAAAAGGTTTAATACGTTCGTACCTATCTCACAAACCTATTTTAAAATTAAATTATAAAATTTATTGCTGTGGCTGACGAGAAGGCGGCCTGTCTGATGTTAAGTAGTAACCGCATACATGGACATCAGCAATGCCAGATCCACAGCCATTAGAGAGGTAGGGCTTAGCTAATCTTTGCTTGAATTGAGCCGCCCGTCCGGGGAAGGACCTCTACCCTATAAAATACCACAGCCAAATGCCCTCTGGGTCGTATTTCTGCCGGCGAGTTAGAGATGGGCCGGCATGACAGGTAACTGACTATACTTGCCCTTTGTCACAGCGACTTGGGCTTTTCGTTCGCTTTCCATCAGGCATAGGAAAGCCATCATATCAAGCCACTATAAAAAATAAATGCCGCTGCCTACGGTGAAGAAAGAGCTAAGAGAAACATTTGTTCTGAATAAGGGTTTTCCCTCCAGCCATTTTCAAAATGTTTAGCCAATATTACAGGCACACCATGTGCTACAAGAGTTCCAAAGCCAAATGGCTTTACCATTATTACCAGAGGTCACGGACACATCGCCACAAGGAGCTGAACTCGACGCCCCGGGGGTAAGGAAAATGGGGCTTACTTAATTACTTTCTGTTGCCCCGGAGACCCCGTGAGTCCTGTTTCAGGAACTAACTAAAAGTGTTGGTAAAAATAATCAAGCATTAATTTCTCAAAGGTTACCCACCTACAAATTCGGCTAAGTTACAAAATATTTTATTGCGAATTTAGTTAGAACTCAGTTCGTTATGTGTAATTAAATAAATTAGACGTGAATTAAGATCTTTACAGTTTGCATGACGTTCGGTTCTATTTTGTTAACTGTGGCTCAATTGGTAGTGACGCCTGAATTCTGAGTTCTGAATCAAGAGTCGTGGGTTCGATTCCCACTCGGGACAAACATTCGTGTGATGAACATTTGTGTTTGTTCCGTGTCTGGGTGTTTATATTTGTATTTAAGTATTTATTTGTGATACCTTCGTTGTTCTGATACCCATAACACAAGTGCTTAAGCTACTTACTTTGGGATCGGAGCATAATATGTGATGTGTGTGTGTGTGTGTGTGATGTGGTTAAGTAGGTACCGGCTTAGGTTTATACTAGAACTAGCAGTGCTCGCGACTTCGTCCGCGTGGAATAATTATTTTTTCCCGTTTTTTTTTACATTTTCCATTATTTCTTCGCTCCTAATAGTTGCAGCGTGATGTTATATAGCCTATAGCCTTCCTCGATAAATGCTCTATTCAACACAAAAAGAATTTTTCAATTCGGACCAGTAGTTCCTGAGATTAGCGCGTTCAAACAAACAAACAAACAAACAAACTCTTCAACTTTATAATATTAGTTAAGATGGGAAAATAGTTGCATCAAGAATTTTTTTTTGCTATAAATCTGAACATTTTTTAATTAGGCAGATGTCTATACCATATAGGGATGGCTGGGCTGGAAACCTCAATGAGATTACACGTTACTACTCGTCAAAATTATTTGGCCATTTGCAGAAACTAATGAGCTAACTAACGAAATCCAGCCAAAAAAGGAGTAAACAATTAAGAAACTAGAATACCCTTTTAAATAACATTTATTTTCTTAACAAAGATATTTATAAATAACCTAGGTGAATAATTCATACACAAGAAATGATACAAGTAGGTTGATAGTAACCGTCGAGACCCATAGAGTGTCGTTGGGACAAATGTAAATATTTCAGTTCCACGACACCGAAATCGTAATCTGAAAACTTTTGTAATATTTGCGAGCCGTCAAATGTCTCTCTTGGTTGTCGCGAGTTCTTGTATGGAGTCGCTTCGGTCGCTGCTGCCGGCAGCTGTGACTGGGAAGACCGACTTCTATATTTGGAGTTAACAAGAGTTACGTGTAGCTTCACGTTATCACGACCGTGATCTCTGTCCATGTAACCTAAAAAAAAATTATTAGCTTCAATTTATTACTACAGACCAAAGACCGATAAGGATGTTGTGGCATGGTGCTGCAAACGGAACTAACGATGATAGATCAAACTAAGATAAATACCATAAAACTACCAAGTTTATAAACTATTTTATTCCGGATGGTCAATATCCGATGCAAGCTCAAAGACAATTTATTTCATTAAATCTATAGATTTATCACTTTACTAAACTTTAGAAGACCCATTATTTTATTGGTTTTTCTAAAGTGGGTATATGAATACCCACTTTAGAAAAACCAATAAAATAAAAGGACCATGTCCCCATTCAAGTACAAGTCCGTAGAAAATCAAGGTGGGAAAATTGTTACTGACCAGCTTTATAGAAATGTTCCACTAAACCATCAGCCAGTGTTTGCAGCAGACCACCATCAGCACCTTCTTCAGAAACTCGCCCATACAAGACATCAATCTCGCGAGGGTCATCATTCATGTAAGATAGACCTTTCAACCTTATTTTCAATGGTGATCCTTGAAGTAAGGGCCTGTAATATTTAGGAAGTAAGTAAACTGTGGACTTCCGTCGAAAAGGCATTGCTTCAAATCTCACCATATACAATTTTGATGTTTTCAAATTTGAAATTCATTATGTATGTTCATCCTACAGTCTTATGGTGAAGGAAAACATATCTGCACAGCACACCAATGAGAAATTCTAAAGTTTTTGATCAACCCATACTTGGCCAATGTAGCTGACAAAAAAGCCTTATCACCCTAGGTAAGGGTTGGCTTGAGGCCCACAATGTGGACATAATTATATGTATGAGCTGTTAATACCACTTGATATGCAAGCATGGAACACTGGCAAATCAGTGGATATAGTCATAATAAATAAAACAAAAATAACATAACATGCAATATAAAATTAAAGAATCACACATTATAACTTTTTCTTTGGCTTCCGTTAATAACTTAGATGCATTCAATCTTTCCTCATTATCCATTAAACACATCACTCCTAGTGTAAGATGTAGCTTGTGAGGCTTGATAAATAGCGACTCATCCAATCCTCTACTAGGACATTCACAGAGGACACTTTCCTGTGAAGGTAATAAAAATATCTATTACAATAACTGATAGGATATTACAATAACTACATGAGACTTATATAGTTGGCCCAGTTGTAAATTTCTTATATATCAGTATCATATATGACTGGCTCGATGGCTCATTTGGTAGTGACCTCTGCCTACTGAGTCAAGGGTCGTGGGTTCGATTCCCGCACAGTGCAAACATTTGTGTTCATGAACATATCTGTTTCTATTGGTCTGGGTGTTTTCTATGTATAATGTGTTTATTTACAAAACAAAAGTATTTATGTAGTTTATCAGTTGTCTAGTACCCATAGTACAAGCTTCGGCTTAGTTTGGGGCTAGATGGCGATGTGTGGCCCAGCATGGCATGTCTTGGGTTATTTTGCCTTATAGTATGAAGACTGGGCGTGTCTCCCCGAACACACAGACTCAAGACTATTTAAAAAAAGTTCATTTCCAAATTTAGCCAACCGGTATTTGAATTTTTGGACTTAACATTTACCATTGCACCACCAACGGAATAATTAAGCATTTATATTTTACATAACATATTTAGAAAAATTTACCTTAAATGTTTCAAACTTTTTCATCACATCTGGTTCACCCATTGGTATTGAAATAAAATGTGTGGCTTTCTGTTTCATTCTAGAAGACATTACAATAATGTTAATTCTTCGTCTAGCTGCTTTGACATTCTGAAATATTAAATAAATGAAGTTAGTAAATTTAGACACTTTATTTTTTTGTTCATTATATTGAAAAAAATCTTTACCGCAGCACTTGATCCAAATATGACTATGTCCCCTGTTTGACCATGCTTTGGTATTTTTATATCAGTCCTGGTATCCCTTTCTAGTCTACTTTTTACTGCACCCTTTTTTCCTATAATAGATCCTAAGTAGTGTCTGAAAAGTAGGTAATAAAGTTGGGAACTTTATGTGTCAAATATAAAAAAAATTACAAATATTTTTAAAAATAATCTATATTTACTACGTAATACAGTATTAAATTAAAATTTGAAAATTAACAACTTATGTATAACCTATCTATATAAATGTATCTTACCAAAGGTGAAAGAGCGGAGTCTCCTAACACAGGTGTAACACTTAAAAGGAGACTCCAGACATTGTTAATGTATTATCTTAAAGATACTGAATATAGATTTTTCATTTTCATTTCATTAGTTGGCTAAATCCAACCTTCTTATTCACAAGTGCGTTCAGAGAGCTCTTCAGCCAACTTTGACAATTTGACCAATAATCAAGAATATTCATAATGACCTTTCTGATAGCATTTGTGAATAACACCACTGATCTTTTTGGAATTTTCAGTTATTCCGTATGTAAAAAGCTTACTTTGAAACATGCAGACTTGTTGTGAATCGAGTTTCATCTATCATAACCACAGGACTATCTTCATCATCTTCATCATCATCCAGATCCTTGTATGATACCTCTGAAATTTTTTATGTAAATCAATAAAACACATTTTTCTAAACTAATATCTATTTACTCTATTTTATGCATCAAGTAGGTATGATACCAACCATTTTCATACAAATCATGTTCTTGAAAAGCAGTAACCTCAATGCTGGAATCATTTGTGCGATAACATCGCCCTTCTATCCATATGAGATCTGGTTTTAATACATCAGCCATTATGCTTTATTACTCTAATAGTATCTTCTATTAAACTGAAGAGACTAATTCAACAACTTAGAATAATAACTTCTAAGTTCAACAAGAACTTCTAGAACATAAATAAAATAAGCCGCTATATTGTGTTTGGTTATGTATATCTAGATTATAAAATACACAACAGTTTCATACACATTCCACAGTTAATAAGTGGCAGCCTATGACCAAAATTATGTTAATTAAGTAATCTAGTAGTACGATTAAAAGTTACTCAAAATCACAACACAAAACAAACACAATGGCTGGCACAGCTGGTCAGCTGGCTGACTGACAACCAGTATATTACAAAGTACTCTGTGCTGACAACTCTGAAGTGACAAGAGATGGGATTGTGGCATCTGTCAAATATAATTTTTTTTTTTTTTTTTTTTTTTTTGTTGGGTTATTTGGCTCCGCACGATTTGTGCATCGGCCACGGACTGAGTTTGCGAGGATTTGGACAAAAGGTAAGGAAACGTATAATATTATAGAAAATTCGGACAAAGGACGAAAGAATAAGGATCAGGTAAGTTTATTAATAGGTAGATTAATTTAATATATAACTATAAAAGTATGTATAGTAGTTAAGTACATATTTATTTATTTTATTATATGTATAATATATATGTAATAAAATAATAATTACAATCTAATATTATTTTGATAAATATATAAAGATAACATTTTATATATATTTATATCATTAGTATATAATAATGTTTTTATTGATGTAGGAAAAGGAATTTTGTATGACAGGAGATTCGAGATGAAGCAGGAACGATCATACAAAGGGCATGCAAAGAATATATGGTCAACATCTGCAACGTCAGTGCGACATTCACAAATATCGTCAGTCACAATATGCATTCTTGCTAAGTGAGCAGGAGTGCATACGTGACCTAGCCTCAACCTAATTAAAACAGACGTTGCAGATTTTGACAATTTGGCCTTGGCAAACCACGGTTTATTTGGAATTAATGGCTGGATATACTTAAAATGTTTGCCTTTGCTTTGACTGCTCTCTTGCCAAACTGATTGCCAAGTGTTCAGAAGATAAATTTTTGGCAATGCAATTAAATCATGGCAATAATTCTTAAATGGAAACATGTCCCCACATTGAATCGCCTCATTTGCTAAACGGTCAGCAGACTCGTTACCTCGAATATTACTATGGCCTGGAATCCAAGCGAAACTTATAGTTTGACCTTTTTTAATGCAATCGAATGCTGCTGCATTCGATCATAGGACCTAATATCAAAAATTACCGGAAACTGAGTTTTGCAATTAAATGGATATTTTTCCAATGCTTGGAGAGCACTCTTAGAATCTGTAAAAACAATAGCCTTTTCAAGTTTCATAATCCTAATATATTCGACGGCTTTTAACAAACCATAGCATTCACCAGTAAACACAGATGTTTCAGGAGGAAACCTCATTTTCTGTACAATTTTATACTGTGTGTGGTAAACACCAACTCCTGTAAATTCATCAGAAGAATGTTTTGAAGCATCACAGAAAATGTAATGGAAGTCTGGAAAATCGCGATCAACTATGTATTGAAATTGAATAGGGATATTAGTATCTCGTTTATCAAGCGGAAAATATCGAATATCAAATGAAAATTGAAGTGAGTCAAGAGAACAAGAGAATAATGGCAGATAAATAGACCGATGGGTAGGCGATTGGAGAGCAATGATTTTATTATAACTCTTTACTATAGGTGGTAAAGGTTTATGTTTCCAATAGCTGGAAGAGAGAACTAATGCCGATAAATTCTGAAGTTTAGATATAAGCAAATGGTCTGAGAATTGAAAAATTCGAAACAAAAATTTGTCTGACAAATATTGTCTTCTAAGTTGTAAAGGGGGTTCGCAACATTCAACTTGTAACGCATTAATTGGACTGGTTTTCATTGCACCAGTTATGATCCTCAAGGCCTTAGACTGAATCTTATCTAATTTTTTAAAGGCCGTTACGTTGCCAGGTTCTAATAAGTATGAACCATAATCTAAAGTACTTCTAATTAAAGCATTGTAAATTAACTTCATAGAGAAGGGATGAGCACCCCACCACACTCCAGATAAACATCTAAGCATATTAATAAGACGCTCGCATTTACCTACAATATACTCGCAATGAGCAACACCTGTAAGCTTCGTGTCTAAAATCACTCCTAAACATTTTACAGTCTGATGAATTGGTATGGGTATATTATCGTACAATATATTAAACATTGGAGGATTTTTAGCTCTTGTAAAGTGTACAACCGCGCTTTTGGTAGCAGATAATTGAAGGCCGTTGGCATCCATCCAGGCTTTTATAGCTTCTAATGAAGAAGTTAAAATAGAGCTGGAATTAGTAACCGATTGATTAATGTTATAGATCAACAAATCATCAGCATATTGGAGTATACTAACGGAAGAGTCCGTAATAACTGTTTCCAAATCAAACGTGTATACATTATACAATATCGGACTAAGCACTGACCCTTGTGGTAACCCTTTGTAAATAGTTCTGGAAAAATCTGAATCTTCACTGGTTAAGCTAACAAAACGCTCAGACAAGATATAAAAAATAAAATTCAAAAATCTGTTTGGAACGGAAAGATGCTGTAATTTTTTTATTAAAATCGGAATTAACACGTTGTCGTATGCAGCAGATACATCAAGAAAAACTGCTGTAACAGATTCATTATTGCTAAAAGCTATTCTAATATCCGTAGTGAGAATACTTATGTTATCAACTGTACTTTTGCCTTTTCTAAAACCGAATTGACTCTTGGCTAAAAGTCCGTTACTCTCTAAATGCCATTCTAGTCGGTTTTTCACTAAATGTTCAGTAGTTTTCATTAGAACTGTCGAAAGAGCTATAGGTCGATAGGAAGATGGTTCAGATGGATTTTTACCAGGTTTTAAAATTGGCAAAACAATCTGTGACTTCCAGGAAAGAGGGATGTTATTTGTATCTGATTGCATAATGGAATTAATTATATTTAGATAATACGACAAGGTATCATCGCTGAGGTTAGCTAAAAAGGAATACTGAATACCGTCTGAACCAGGCGCAGAGTCTTTTCTGCTTTTAATCACACCTTTTAGTTCTAACAATGTGAAAGGAGAATCTAAAACTGTATCATTAGATGAATAAGAACTTGATATACAATTATTACTTAAGTACTGTGGTACCCAAGCAGGGGCTAATTTATTTAGGAATTCAGTAGCCAGAGGGGCTGGTATAATTGCACTTGTGGAATTACTCATAGCAGATTTAAAACGTCTGAGATTACGCCATACTAATGAAGGCGGAGTGTCAGGAGAGATAGACAAACAAAACTTCCTCCAGCTCTCAAATTTTTTCCTTTTAAATAGTTTACGGGTTTCAGAACTAATGCTGGACAAATTATCATAATTTTCGGTAGTCATATTATGCTTATAATTACGTTCCGCTTCTTTACGTTTTTTGATAGCTTGTGTACAGTCTGAGTCGCACCAAGGAGGAGATGGAATTTTTCGAGATTTATTATTACTAACAGGGAAAAGCTCACGGGCGGCTTCAGTAAGGATATTAGCAAAAGATTCAGCACAATTACCTACATTATCTGAATTTACAATTGGAAGTGATAAAACCTTTTCTATGACAATATCTTTATACTTAGTCCATGTGTTAACACAATTTTCTGGGATTTTAAACTTTAATCTTTTAGTGTCCATACTAACAGGTTTGTTTAAGGGAAGCGACAAGAGAATAGGTAAATGGTCACTACCATAAGAAGATGAGAGGGTTTGCCAGGTCAATGAGTGAATAAAGTTAGGAGAACAGATTGAAAGGTCAACAGCGCTTATGCTTTGGTCCGGTGCAGTAATACGAGTGGGGGAACCAGTATTTAGGGTACAAAGATTATGGTTGTCAAGAATTTCCACTAACTTCTCACCAAAATAATTTGTAACGGAACTGCCCCATGCTTGATGATGGCAATTAAAATCGCCTAAAATTAAACATGGTCTAGGAAGGCAAGAAAAGATTAGATTGAGTTCATTAAAAATTGTATAAGATGGCCGGGGTATATACAATGATACTATAGACATATTACACACACTAACAGCTACTATAGACAATTCATTACTATGTACAGGTAAAGGGAGAGTATTAAATGATAAATTATTTTTAATGAACATAGCAACACCGCCATATCCATCTGGCCTATCATCCCTAACTGAATGATAGCCACTAACTTTGAAACTGTGTGAGGGTTTGAGCCAAGTTTCTGCGACAGCAAAAACAATTGGCTCAAACCGATTTAACAAATGTATAAAATCGCTTTTTTTACTAATGAGACTTCTACAGTTCCACTGCAGAAGATTTTGTAAACCCATTTTGGGAAATTTCATGTAACTCTTGTTCAGGTGCAACGTTGGACGGTATACTTGGGTTCCACTGGGATAATAAATTTATTAATGCAATAATTAAGTCTGTTATGGATGTTTGTGTAGATTGCTGTTCTTTAGAATGGCCCTCGAAGGCACACCCATTACTGGGAGATGGAATACTAAACTCCTTAAGTATTGCTTTATGAGCATCTTTATCATATCCCTTGTTGAGTAAAACTGGAGGTGGTTTAGGCTTTAAAAACACTGTCTTTTTAGAGGAAGTACTAGTGAAATTATTGACTCTTACTTTACTATTTGAATAAGGTGTTGACTGTGCCGGGTTAGCCATACTGACTTCGGCATAAGATTTTCCTATAGATGGATGTAACTTTGATGCTTCCATGTATGATACCGCATTTTGAGCCATGTAAGCTTTTATATTTTTTTGACGTGCAAACTCAGGGCAAGACTTATTGGATGCAAAATGAGAACCTGAACACAAACAGCAAGATGCATTTTCTTCTTGTATGTGACATGAGTCACCACTGTGATCTTGACCACACTTGAAGCAGCGTGGCTTGGATCTACAATTAATTTTTGTATGACCAAAACGGCAACAGTTAAAACACTGAAGTGTTGGGTAAATGTACATGTACATGTACAAGTCGACTGGAAGAGAATTGTAGCATATGAAGATACGGTCTGGTAAAATCTGACCGTCGAATGTTATTACCACTGTTTGTGTTGGTTTCCACACTGGAGCTCCATCGACAAAGGTTTTATAATTCAATCTTCGCACTTTAATTATTTCCCCTACACCAGTGGGAAGCGAAACATTGGCTATAACCTCCTCGGGGGACCAATCCGAAGGAACACCTCGAACCAACCCCATCCTAGTCACATTAAACGTGGGAATGAATGCCTTCAAATTATTCGATTCCAAGCTTTTATGTTTCATGAATTCATTAGCATCCTGATACTTTGAAAAAGCTATTGCTATTTTGTTACGTCCAATCTTTTTGACACTACCATTGACAATGTTGTGAAATGCATTTTTTTTTAAAAATCGTCCGAAAGTAACCGGGTGCAAAGAGACATCATCATTGGGGGATGTTGAAATTTTCTGTACATGAATGATAAAAGGAGATGCATCAGTATCGTTGTAATTTTTACGACCAATAGGAATAGGAGTAGATGTTGGCAAATTATTGTCATTATTTACATTGCTAGTAATGAAATCTTTTTCTTGTATAGTGGTGGTTGAACATTTAGGAGAAATTGGAAGTTCTGTACAAATGCAATCACTATCTCGGGCCTCCTGCCCATGATGTTTACGCCTTCTTTTGTTACAACTTTTGCATACATTTACACGCTTTGATCGCTTGAGGGGACGTGCAGTAGCAGATCCATCCGTTTCCATGCCGGATTCAGTAGATATTGTCACAAACCGGCCTGCCGGGGGCACAAAGTCCCCCGGAGGCGGGTCGTCCATTGTTAAGATTACAAATGAAAATATGTACAAAACTCACCTAGGTACTGGATAAAAATCACTATCTACACAAAAATAAATACACAAACTATAAATAAACTACAAAATTATAACTCAACTGATCGTTCAATTATTAAATATTAATTAAAATTATCAAGAGCAAGAAAAAAGACGCCCGTTCTATCAAACAGTTTCCCGCGCTTTCAATTTTATTTTATTATTAAATTTACGGCTTTGGACAAAGTCAGCAAAGTATCTCTTGCTATAATTTTGAGTAACGGTTGAGTACAAGCTACAACCATGTTAATATCCATTTAGTCATCTAATTAAACCGGCCAATATTTTGGCTTCACTTACTTAATTGACTTATTGTCCTATGTCCCCTGGATGGGACAGAGGGCGTCCACAGTACGTTAGCCAACGATCCTGCCCGCGCGGTCTTAAGCTTAAGAGCTTCGCGCTTCACTTCACTCCAGGTCATTCTTATCGCCTTCACTTCTGCAGTGACCTTACGCCACCAGGTTTCTTTAGGGCAGCCACGTTTCCGTTTTCCTTGGGGATTCCAGTCTAGGGCTTGCCTCGGAACGTGATTTGGGAGCGTGTAACCGGACCAATTCCACTTACGGCGTTTGATCTGTTGGTCGATTGGAGCCTCACCGCAGCGTTCCCATAGACCTACATTGAAGATTTTCTCGGGCCAGCAGATACCGAAAATACGGCCAAGACAGAGGTTGATGAAGACCTGGAGCCGCCGCGATATGTCTTTGGTGATTCTCCACTTCCCACATCCGTATAGCAGTGTAGCTATACGGATGTGAGACGTGGAAGGTCGCGTGTGGTTTTAGGGGCAGCGACCACAGACTATCCGTGACGCACTTTTTAGTCTCTGAAAATAGGAATGCAGTAACGCACACGACGCGCAAAAATCTGTCGCGGATATTTCACAGACTCAACGCACACGACGCACATCTTCGATCATTCTGTCGGCAGAGCTGTAGGGACCTAGACGCTCATTTTAAATGTCTCAGACGAAGACGCTATCGCACAAAAAATGTGCCGTCTGTGCTGCACCTTAACCAATATTTTGGGTAGGTAATGAGAAAAAGAAAATTAAAGATTAGCCCTCATGGAATTCGTTTTCTTCATACTCTATCTCTGTATCAACGGTGGTCGAAGTCCATGAAATTCAAATTCATCAGATTCTGATTTTCTTTCTAACACTGGGTTACAACTTCTTTTTTACTGCATTTCTTGTGTGTGTATGCCACTAAGTAATAAATTACAGATGATTACGATCTAGAAGATAAATGTTGGGAGTTGGGAATTCCATTTGGCCGGGACTCTTTTCGACTGGGGGCCCGTGGCCCGTTTTCCCCATGTACGAGTATTTATTTACGCTACCGCTCTGAAGGTACCAAATTTCAATAAAATCCATTTAGTGGTTTAGGTGTGAGAAAGTAGAATAGGCTAGTCAAAAATTGAATAGTTGATGTATTCCGATACCTCCTACCAAATATAAAGGTTCCTGCGGCATGGTCTGCATTACAAAGGACCAATAACTCCGTTATAAGCTATGGCAGAAGCAGTTATTACACCACCCGATATTCAGGGACCCTAACTCTGAATAAGGGTGGTATTATAAGATTTAGGGTAAGGGTCCCGATTTAGAGCGATCGGGCTGCCTAGCTACCTAACCGCTCTGCCTATCGCGTAACGTAATAACATTAAGGGCGATTATCGCATATCAACTGATTTAGGGACCGATTTTTAGAGTAGTGTAATAAGCGCCGCACTAACTAGGGTCTCCGCCCACCCGGTATTCAGTGCCCTGAATATCGGGTGGTGAAATAAGGGTTAGAACCCTTATTGGCAAAGATTAGACTATTTCGCTCTTACTTTCCAATTTTGGGCTCCTTTTGGAATATTAACAAAATGTTAACATTTTGGACCGATCCAAACAGCCATCCATTAAACACTTCTTATCTACATTATGTTAATAAAATATTTGAGCAAGTAGGTACCTATAGCTACGGTATGAATAATGTTTGTCATCGTTGTAATGGATTCTGTTGAGCTCCGAAATCCAAAACTTGAACAGCATCATAGTTAAAATGTAGCTATAGCTATAGCTAGCATAAAAAAGCGCGAAATGTAATTTGAACTTGTTTTCTTATCTATCTCTCTGAGCTAGTAATGTTGTTTCGTATGGTTTATATAAACATCGCCAGACAAATAGCTTGACTGATATGTAAGATAAGCTTATCTATATGTCTGTCCAGTATCAACTGCTCTGGAGTGTTGTGGAAATTTACGTGTTAAAATAAAACAAATTAAATAATAATTAAGTGTTAATAAGTATTAACATACTTAAGTGTTTATTGTACCTAATGGATGCTAAATCTATCACAAAAATGAATCGACCAACGTTTCACAGATCAGCAAGTACATATTATAACACAAATTATCAATATACGTTCATTCAAAATAAAGAAAATGGTAAGTTTTAATAAATCGTAAAGATCAATAAGAAAGAATAAAGGTTCCTACTCATACCTAGTTAACGACAGGTCGATATGGCAGTTTTATAGTGATGACGTGAAGTTTAAGGAAAATTACATTTCACATGAAAAAAAACACCCTTTGCACTAGACTGCAGTCTACTGCAGAGTAGGAGTAGACCGATTAAGTAGTAGGTAGACCCTAAAAAGACCACCAAAGGGATGGCTTCTGCTCTCTCACTTTTCCTGTAATTGGCGAAATGTATGTTCACTGTGGATCACCGGGAATGGAATCCATATTGAGCTTCAGGATTAGGTACCTAATCTGGAATAGACGACGATGCACAAAGAGACTTGCAACGGTAGGTGCATAAATAATGTCGTCGCGGTCCCTTTCCCATTGTAGGTACAGTGTCACAATGTTGGCATCTCGCATATCCTGAGGAGCAGCACCCTCTGCTAGCATTAAGACTAATTAGTACCTAAAGAAGTTAATTTGGAACACAACTGATCCTGACCTAGGATACCTACCAGCCCCTGACTGAATTCCGAAGACTAGCAAAGTGTGCGCAAGTACAGGTGTATAATTAAAAATTATTTTTATACGTAGGTACGTACTCTCTCTTCCTTCACTCTCATAATCCAAAAGAGCTCAAATCCTAGAGCCTGCTTAATACGACACTGTACTCTACTGCCGACTTCGTGATGCAATTATGTATTACTTTCTTGAAAGGCTGCTTTTGGGGCATTTCCGAGGACCATAAGAAGGGTATAAAATATGTGTGTGACTTATATAGTGCAGTGAGACATTATTCCGCGCCGTGGGCGCTTGTTTGATATTTTGATGTCAATCGACTCATTTTACCAACACTACGCGGCGGTGATCTATCACGCACGACTGTCCGTCCTGTCACTGTCATGTCGAAAATCACAGCAGGCAGAGTATTCGAGTCGAGACAGGAGAATTTTGAAGAAAATTATGTCGAAAATTTTATTTGTAAACAAAGTTACATGATTTTTCCACTAACGTCATGTGATATCTCCAAATAAATTCTCCAATCCAACCAAATACAACAAACGCGCATTTGTATCATGTAAGTGCATTGAGATGAGTGAGATGTTGCTTAATTAAAAGTTGAATGTAAGTTAAAATAAATAATGTAGGTACATACATCTGTATCAGGGTCTACAAAATGTAAACAAACTTTCATACACTATTTTTCTTATTTAATCTTTACTAAGTAGGTAATTTAATTAGCAGTTCCGATAGGTGTAATCGTAATTATTATTGATAATCAAACTAATAGATTAAACAACTTCTTTTCCAGATGGAACTAAAATGCATGGATCTCGAAGAGTGATTACATTCTGCATTTTAACTACGGTTTTGCCTAGTATACTCATTATCTTACCTCTATATTTACGAAATATCAAATATGCAGATGTTCTTTACAAGATCTCTGATTCAGATGTAATTCAAATTCACAAAGGACAGTCATCTATATTCTGTGAAAAACATTCCTTAAAAATGAATTCCACTTTCAATGCATTCCAAATGAGAGGTAGACCTGAATTATCAGATAAGAAAAAGCATATTAGACTTAAAAAATCAATGACTTTGCCAGATGACACACTTGAATACTGGGGTTTTTATTTATTCAAAGGTGCAACAGTTGAATTAAAAGCCTGCTCTCGGTATGAAGGATCCAAAATACTAGTTGTTGAAGGTGACAAAATACTTGATACCTGTGGAATTTTAGATGGAAGCAATTATAAGAAGTCACCTTCATTTATAGAAAATCAAAATGTTTTGGTCACTTTAGAGAATCCCGATGAGAACAAGGAAAATACATCTCAAATTAATAACCAAAAGGATCAAGATATAGACATGCGAATGGATAGCAATGAAATAAAAAATAATGTTCCTGACTATAAACATTCATCCAAAGTGCAAATCAAACCAAATCTGAAATTAAATACTAGTGCAGGAAATAACTACTCTGAAGATATAAAACAGAACAGTATTGATCCTTTGGATAAGATGAGAAAAAGGAGGGATATAAAAAGATCTACATTGCATGACCCAAATACTGTATTAGATACTGGAGTAAACCATGGTGGCAATGCTTTCAATACTACAGCAAACATACCTCAGGATAGTGCTGTATCAAGCTTTGAAAATAACTTGCATGAATGCTACCAAGATAATATGCTTATGACAAATAACTTTCCATATTCAATGCAGTGCAATAGTACGAAATATGCAGAAAAAACAACAACTCTTAAAGTAACTCATGAAGTTTTAAAAGATGGATATTATTATTATATATTTTATAGTGATAATGATATTGTTATGAATGATATTCATGCAATCTTTGACATATATAAACCCACATTTCAATATAATAATATGTCAGACTCAAAGAGATGTGTAAACAGAACTGAATGTGTTTTTAATGTTGGGTTCTTTAGTGATGAGTTGGTTATTGTGGAAGTACCAACAACAGATGGTTTGAAAAATAATGATGACTCATCCATTTTAGTGTCTATTTGCCACCCACGAATGTCTGTTTATATAATTTTCCCAATATCAGTTTTGTTATTGATATTGTTATTTGCATTTTTATGATACATATTTAAAGTGACATTCCATTACTTTTTAATCAAGATGAACTTTACTAAGAGTGTGATATTATTTTACTAAAGTTATAACAAGTGTAAATATTGTTGATACATTATTAATTCTCTAGTGACTTGACTGGCCCGGTGGTTCATGTGGTAGTCAGCCCACATTTTGGTCCAAGAGGTGGGTTTGATTCCAACCTGGGACAATTTAAGTATTTGTTTGTGATTGTTGTTCTGTTACCCATAACACAAGTACTTATGTACTTTGGGATTGAATCAATGTATGTTATGTTGTCTGATATATTTAATACATATTGTATAAATGTTTACCTACACAATTTATGTTTATACTGTTGTTTATTACATATTTAATATATGATATGCTACTTTAACTATTACTTTTAAATAATTAGAAGATATGCTTAATATTTAACTGAAAATCTCACACAAATTACAAAGATGTTCCCCCTCACACTTGTATCAACCACACCCTAAACAAGTGTTTTAACCCTTTACCACATGGATTTTTTAATAGTTGTGAAATAAATATATGTTATTTAGAAGCCTTTTTTAAGCATGGGAAATTTTAAAAGAAATCTGTGATCCTAATAAAAAGTGTGTGAGATAGTAAGTGCCCAATTTGGGACAACATGCATTCAGGTTACGAAAAATCCGTAGTCCAAATATGACCCTGGTGGGTCAGATGGATATACCATGAAATAAGGGTAATAAGTAAAAAAGTATCACGCGAAAAAAATGGACCTATTCTTCAAAGGACCTATTCGCATAATGCCTCATTCTGGAAAGAACTCATTCTTATTATTAGGTACCTGTGCCCCATTCGTGTAATGACCTATTCTTTAAAGGACTTAATTTTTTAATACCTACGTAACTATTGTCATTGTCCTTAAATCATATTTTAATATAGTCACCTTATTTAGAGGGAGACAAAAGGGACATGCACTGAGCTTTCGTTAGGCTTCAATTTTCCGACAACAACTCGTTCCTTCCTTACTTACTTATTACCATGGCCATGGAAGTAGTACAGCCTCTCGGTACCTAACGTAGACTGTTGTTGTATGACGTGCGCGGCCGGCAAATTCACACGACAATATACATTTATTTGTTTGGCTGGCACCGACTTCAAAAATAAGTGATAATTGTAATATTTAAATAATTATGTATTAAGGATAGAATTACTTACGATAGTTATCGCTTTTTAGTTTTGGTCGTTTGTGTTTTTTTATGTCGGTTTAATTTTTTTTTAAATAATTTTATTTCTCTATTTTTAGTTTCGTTAATGTGCTGTGACCTTGAATAAAGGCTAATTAATGTCCTTAAGAGTTTTACTTAGGAATGAAAAATTTTGCTATAGGTCAAGTGAAGACTTTGCGATCTAGAATCAAGCATATCACTTACCAAATCAACTGCCCTATTAGCCCTGCATAAGTACATACATACTACTACCTAGTTTAATAACGACAAATGTCAGTACTGTCCCCTAACTCCTAACCGTTAAGGAGTTCTGTGGCTTCATCATCAGCACCAGATGTTGACGCCCGGAAGCATATACCTACCTGAGTAAAATATGATTACGTAACAAAAACACCATATGAGCATACAATTTTCGGTTGTTGCCCTCAATTTCTCCAGGATCCCATCATCAGATCCTGACTTGGTGATAATGGGACCACCTCGAAAAATTTTTGAAATCCATCCATAATTGACGGAAATATCGGTGAACATACATAAAAAAAAATTATACATACCTACCTACAGACGAATTGAGAAACTCCTCCTTTTTCGAAGTCGGTTAAAAAACAACGGACTTTATGATTGGATAGTCATGCATGGTCACCCTAATTCTTCACAAACAAATTAAGTATTACTTGTGAAAAGACAAACTACAATCCGGATAATACTCGCTTTCACAAGCCCCCACGACACAAATTCTCCCCATTTTAATTACACATTAAGAAAAATATAACAAATTAAAAATCCCCGCCACAGACGTCAAAGTCGGCGATGTGATGTCATGTGAAGTTGTAACTGTTGTCAGGCCCCTACCACCACCGGGATCGAGAGCGATCGTTCGTTGAACGAATCGCGTGTATTTTTGCAAAATCAATCACTCCCATTATTCCCCGCCGTGTTTGAATATATGAATGAAATTAACGAAAATCAACTTTGACGAATTTTAGTTTGTATATTCGAACACGGGGGGGGACAAATAAGAGGGATTCATGGCACATGGGTACGCCATCCGTTCAGCGAGCGATCGTTTTCGTTTTTGGTGGTAGGGGCCCAGGTCCGGTGTTTCGTACCCTATCTAGCAATCTATAGTTCATTCGCGTTAAGAAAATAGTGACTGACAGGTCACTGACAGGCCACTAGCCAATTAAAAGGCCTGTCAGTCACTATTTTCTTAACGCGAATGAACTATAGTCGCTGCTAGAAAGGGACGTTTTGTTCACTATTTTCCCTCTCATTGGTTACATTCTTATTTTGCGCGCAACAAAACTCTTACGACCTTAACATAAGGTTTCATTTTCTTTATTTTAGCTGCAAGATGCATAGATAGCGCATTCCTTTTGTACGTAGTATTAATTACTTTCATGGTTTTACGGGCTTTCGAGAGGAGCTCAGCTCACTTCAAAACCTTTTTTTAATATGTTGGCCAAACCTAATGTCAAATCAGTGTTGCTATTTCAAGAAAAAATATACTGCCCTTTTCTAATATACTGCCCTTTTCTAAAAACACAAATTAGTACATAATATTTTTTCTTTGAAAAATGTTGGCTACATTAGGTAGAAAAACTTTTTTGATTTTGTGTCTATTCACCCCGCTTTATGGTACCTACAGAAAGTATTAAGCCAAAATGGAGTAACTAGGTACCTACCTACCCAAGCGTAATGACCATCAAAATCGATAGGTACCTAGTATTGCAAGTCATCAATACTATTAACCAGGGCTTGGAATACCGGTAAAAATATGGTAACGTTACTTTGCCTGGCTGAGGTATCGCTACCTGAAGTAGCGGTAATTTATAACGTTATAAATTACCGCTACCTTCATGATGGTATCGGTAAACGTTACTTACTTAATTTTGGATTAAATTCATTCTCTGTCTCTAGGTATCGCTCCCACCCAACATGGTCTCGATGCGTCTCGTGTCGCGAAGTTGTGTGTGTGTGTACGCAGGAAAGTAGTGTAGGTAATAAGTATCGATACTTTTATCGGTAACTAAAGCAGGTATTAACGTTATATTGCAGTATCGATACCTGAACCTTAACCGTAAAAATTACCGTTATAATTTAGTATCGCTACCGACTTACCGGTAAAAAAAGTAACATTATGAATTAACGTTACTTACCGCTACTTCATCATCATCAGCCTATTGCAGTCCACTGCTGGACATAGGCCTCTTCAGCTGCTCGCCACCTAGAGCAAACATCTGGAGGATATACCCATAATCGCCACGCTGGGCAGGCGGGTTGGCGATCGCAGGGCGTAGCTTCTCGCTCCGGTGACGCTGCTGCCCATCATCGGTCTGTGGTATTTAGCTACGCCTTCAATTGTGATGGTTATACCGCCACCAGTCGGTTGCCAGCGCCTCGTTTGTTATTCGGCAGGATGCACCACGGGCAGGTGAGGTTGATTTGGAGCGGAAAGATTATAGGCCGCTCCCTTACATCCCTAATACTATTACCGCTACTTATTATGTTAAATTGGTAACGTTACCAAGCCCTGCTATTAACACACTTTCGTGTTACCTATCGATATGACATCGAACAATCGATCGGCATCAGTAGGTACTACCACAGTAGGTACCGTAAAACGGGGTCAATAGAAACGCAGGGGTGAATAGACACAAAATCAAAAAACTTTTTCTTCCTAATGTAGCCAACTTTTTTCAAAGAAAAACTATTACTAATTCGTATTTTTAGAAAACGGCAGTATATTTCTTCTTGAAATAGCAACACTCATTAGGTTTGGCCAACATATTACAAAAAGGTTTTGAAGTGAGCTCCACGAAAGCGCGTAAAACGAAGTCCTGATAACTTATTAGTTTTTATTGTGAAAATAAGTGTTTTGTGCCAACATATGTTGTTATATATCTTCTTTAGTTTCTTCAGAACCAAATTAATGCTAAAGTAAGTGCGTTAGTAACGCAAATTTCAAAATATTTGCAAAATTGTAAACATGTATGCTTCCTATTTTGAAATGAGGTTAATAGATACGGGGAAGGGGCGAATAGATACGTAGTATGGGGTTATTAGATACGTAGTATGGGGTTATTAGATACGTAGTATGGGGTTATTAGATACGTAGTATGGGGTTATTCGATACGTAGTATGGGGTTATTAGATACGTAGTATGGGGTTATTAGATACGTAGTATGGGGTTATTAGATACGTAGTATGGGGTTATTAGATACGTAGTATGGGGTTATTAGATACGTAGTATGGGGTTATTAGATACGTAGTATGGGGTTATTAGATACGTAGTATGGGGTTATTAGATACGTAGTATGGGTTTAATAGACACGAGAACGGGTTCAATGGAAACGAGAAAGAGGTGAATAGAAAGATATGTGCTAGGGCTGCTACATACTGAAATATGTTTTTTTTACGATATATAGAGGATTTAGATATTATATTAATGTAATGTAGGTTCTTAAGTTGCTTTTCTCACATACAAACTACCATAATTATCTGCCAACCCGATAGGGCCGTTAGTACTGCTTAATCGTGATGTGGACTTTCAACTATTTTGGGAAAGTGCCATCCTTACCATTTTTTTCTATTCACCCCATATGCCGTTTCTATTGAACCCATTTGCGGGTCAATAGAAACGCCACATATTTTTGCATTTAGAGCTGTAACTAGGGAATAAATTGCCATTGAGATGGCTATAAACCATTAAAACGTCTAAGAGACATAACATAAGCACAATACTTGTTGTTAGGACTAATAAAAATATCCTTAAAATTAAAGTCAAAGTTCAAAACTGTGTCTATTCACCCCGTTTTCGGTACCTACCTAATTTGTAAATCTTGCTATTTTTAAATTTCAACTCAATGAATACCTATGATGTATCTACAAAAATACTTTAGTGCGTTATCGAAACCATCGACTACAGATAGTTACGGAAGATAAATATTTGAACTAATGTTCCATTTAAATTGAACAGGAACCTTAATTATCAACTTCTTTGCAAAAGTCACTAAGCGTTTCGAACAAATTTATTCCAAAAATATAAATAATCGAAATGAACATAAAAACCATGTAGAAAACAATGTTCAAAATTAAAATGCAAAAGCAAATGTATGGGAATACAGGATACAATAAGGACCTGTCAAAAGAAAGTAATAAGTTATTGAGGAAATTTTGATTTATTATTTCCACATAGTTGTGTCCAAAGTGCGTTTCAACAGGCTCAGTAGGTAGATCTTCTGTAAAACAAAATTTACATAATTCAAATACAATATTTAGAGAAATTAAGGTTCCGATCGGGAATGGAGTGCTACAAATTTCAATGTCAATAACAATACATTTGGGATATTTAATTATATTTATTTACCGTATTACAAAAACAGTTACCATAGTATGTACAACTGGAAAAAAGTTACAATACATTGTTTCCTTCTAGTACTTTTGTGATTGAAATAGCCTCTCCAGTACCCGATGAGACCTCTCTGCAAGCGGCAGAGAGGCCTACGCGGAACGGGGGCCATCCGGCCGGGCCGGTCTTATTCCTACCTATGTATATTAAACTTATATTGATACGTCTATTATAGTATAATGTATTCATTAATTAAACTAAAACAAATATATCGGTCCAAATTAAATGAGTTCCAATAAAAAAAATTCGGCACAGCAGTAATTAGGAGGTTCCTCCTAATACTCACACCTTATCAATATCGCAATAGAATGCAGGACACAAAGTATAAACCGGGAAAGAGCTGACCCCTCAGATGAGGTTAGCCACATCACTGGGCATTTCTGTGATAGTTGTATGATAAAAGTCCTCGATATCCTTCAGTGCTCTCTTGTCAGCTTCAGTCACAAAGTTGATAGCAATTCCCTTACGACCGAAACGACCACCTCTTCCAATTCTGAAAACCAAGAAACATTCAATAAATTATCAAAAATAAATAAATGAGTAAAATGGGTAATTAAATATGTATTTATATGAAAAAGTAATTACCGATGAATGTAATTTTCACGGTTGGTGGGTAGATCATAGTTGATGACGCAAGAGACTTGCTGAACATCAATGCCTCGCGCCAACAGATCCGTAGTGATGAGCACGCGGGAAGACCCGGTACGGAACTGTCTCATGATGACCTCACGCTCGCGTTGGTCCATGTCACCATGCATAGCAGACACAGTGAAATCACGCTCGTGCATGGATTCAGTGAGCCAGTCCACCTAAAATTATTACAATATATTATATACATGGTTATTTGTAAAATTTCAACATCCTCGCTAGACTACCTAGTCCTAGTTAGCAACATAAGCAATAATATTTGTTTTATGACTTTGATAATGTGACACACTTTACTGTAATAAAGTAAATTAAATTTTACATCTCTATGTTGTCATATCTCTCTGTATCACATCACATAACTAGGGTAAATGGTACCTGTGATGCAGAAGAGATTTTCTGAATAACAGATACTATTAAGGGAAAAAAGTTTTAGGTATAGTTAGACCCAAATATAAATGATCTGAATAAATTAAATTTTATCTTGGCAGACAAGGCACTCAATTTCTTATTAATTAATATCAAATAGACAAAACTGACCAATAGCCAACTCTGTACTCTCAATAAAAGCATGCAAGGTTCTTTTTTTTCATATGTAAATGCAAAAATAGCTTTACAACACATCATGACAGCACAATACAAGCTTAAAGACATTTTATTTAATATATGTATTGAGTTAAGCAGTCTTACCTTGCGGCGAGTGTTGCAGAAGATGACAGCCTGAGCAATTGACAGTGTATCATACAAGTCACACAATGTATCCAGCTTCCATTCCTCCATCTCGATAGCAATGAAAAATTGCTTAATACCTTCCAGGGTAAGCTGTGAAAGAAAAAAGTAAAAGAAAAGTTAATAAAAAATTATTAAAAATCAGCACTTGTCTGCTTATTATTATCCTAAAAACTATATTCTATATGTATTATATATTTGATAAAATCATCATCATTATCAGTCTATCCTCTCAAATTGGCAATCACATGGCGTAGGTTCTCGCTCCAGTGAGTTTTTGGTAAAATATTTAGTACAGAATAAGTGGAAATTTTCACTAATGTGTCAAAACCCATATTATCTTAAGGCTAAGTGCAGTGTAACATTGCAGTATGCTAATTGAATGGGTCCAGAATTTAATCAACAATTAACAGGAGATATATCAAAAAAACATTATATATAATACAACATACCAAAATAATATTTTTTTAAATTATTGCATTTGTACTTTTTAAAATATACCATATTTATGTTAACAATATACAAGGATTAGAAAATTTTATCAATTTGCTGTAATGTGATGTATTAATACTAGACATGTATGACTCATTGAAATGGAATATTAGTATCAAGTTTATCAGTATACAATTCAGCTAACTTGTAGTAACTTAATAGCTGCATTAAACACTTCAACTAATGAAGTGTGAATTTGGAATGGGGTTATGCAATAGTGACATTTATATGGACATTAATTGTAAATACCATTAGATTATGATCTATCTTGCAAGATTGTAAACTGTCAAAATATTGTGAACTGTAGAATAATAGGTAATCAATCTATGTGACGTTCTTAAATTAAAATCTGTTACACGTTAAATTATCAACAGTTCCACTTTGATCGACCAAAATCTACTGAAAACTAATAGTTAATGATAGTTAAAATGTAAGAATTATGTTACAGTTCACAATATTTCGACAGTTTACAATCTCGCAAGATGGATTCTAATCTAACGGTATTTACAATTTCAATGACAAAGGTATTTTATTAATTTTTCTCTTTTGTAACACTTCCCTGAATGACAAGGTAAGTTGGGCACTATAGAAGTATTCCCAAATTGAATCAGCAGTTGAACAAATTGACAAGGCATGACAAGAGAGGCCACTCAGATTAGGCAAGAGGCAAGGCATCAGTAGCATTTTTCATATTAATAATTAATTTTCGTAATAAATTTACTATTGTTCTAAACTAAAGATGACTTGTCAATACAAAAATTTTAAATTACATAGCTACATATATTAACTTGAGGACACTTACAAAACACATAAATTGTTGTATGATGATAAAACTTCACTTATTCTGTGATTAGTTTACACAAATATCATGTAATTAGTATAATTTCTTAACTATTAAGTTAATGGCTCAATTAAGATATCACAAGACTCTAGTTAAAGAAATTTTAGTCTATTTATTATGTACTATGTACTTAATCTGTCAAGCATTCACAAAGGTTTGTGTGAAACAGAAATTGTACTAAGCATCTCACACACAAACACAGGTTACAGGATGTTTTACTTTAGGGAACTTGATTGCTTGTTTGCCAGTTTAAGAAGAAAGGCCTAAATTTATTCAACAAAACAATTGAAAAAGTAACAATGAATAGTACCTCCTCTTTTTGCACAAGAATGCGCACAGGTTCTCTCATGAAGCATCGAGACACTTCTAATACATCATCGGGCATTGTAGCAGACAATAGAATGACTTGAACGTCAGCTGACAGCATCTTGAATACATCATGAATTTGATCTTTGAAACTGAAATACATATAATATATTAATCTCATTAATACTCCAGTGGCAAAGTAGGTATTAATCTATTAATTTAACCCATTTGATTTTTGAACACCTGGGTGTGCATAAGATTTTGTAGCCATTCCCGATTCTCATACACCAAGGCCACAATGTACAGCCACAAATTTGATGCTCTTCATCCAGGTGTTCAAGAATGACCAACAGATTAAAGATGATTTATCCTGTCCACTTCAGCAGCAATATAAAGACTTATATTATTACCTATGTCTGAAATACAGGTATAATTTATGTGAAGAAGTATTTATAATAAAACTCACCCTCTAGACAACATTTCATCAGCTTCATCGAGTACAAACAGCTTGATAGTGTTAGCACGCAGAGCACGACGAGTGATCATATCGTACACACGTCCGGGAGTACCAACCACCACATGTACACCACTCTCCAGCTGACGCATGTCCTCACGAACATTTGTGCCACCAATACAGGCATGGCATTTTGCATTCAAGTGGTCCCCGAGAGCTATCACCACCTAAAATTAGTAAATAAGTTTAATATTGCATTATCACAACAGCATAGGTAGTTTATTCATAAAGACACTATACACACCTTTTGGATTTGTTGAGCCAGCTCCCTGGTTGGTGCCAGAATTAAAGCTTGGCATTCACGGACACTTGTATCAATTTGTTGCAGAATTGAAATAGAGAATGTTGCAGTTTTGCCAGTTCCAGACTGGGCTTGGGCTATAACGTCGCGTCCTTGAATGCACGGCATGATGGCGCGTTGTTGAATAGCCGACGGCTTTTCGAAACCGTAGGCATAGATACCTCTTAGTAATTCTTCTTTTAAGTTCATATCATCAAAGCTCTCCACGACTTGATGCCAGTTCGTATCGAGGGCCACCTCCATTCCAGGGGGTGCCTCGTAACTTCCTTGGTCTTTTGGCCCATTTTTGGAATCCTCCGGCCAATCCTCTGATCTGTAAATAGGTCAAATGTCCACATTATGATTCATACATGAAATAAAACATGGTGCAAATTCAAAGTAGGTGTAATTTTTGCAGAGTGGTGCAACTGTCAAAATGGCATTTTATTATATAGTTGTAGAAGAATTATAAGCGATAAACTTTTTTCTTTTAGTTTAACATACCAGATACCATCATTTAGCATACTACACCCATTTTATAGGTTTGGAAAAAATTAACACGTGCGTTTCGCCGAACAGCTAAAATTCTGCCAGCGCCATGTTGGCAATCACCGACAGGGGACATGAAGTCAGTCGGCAAATAAAACAAAATTATGGGATATCACAATAACTGAACCCTTGCCCTTGAAATATATAACTAATCACAACATTTTTCATAAAACATGACTAGGAAAAAGCAAAAACTAAACTTACCTTCTTTCAGGTGATGAAAAAGACATGTTCCAATCGCGGTAGCTGAACGGAAAAGAACTGGCAAGGTCAAGTTGAGTTTGGCTAAAGCTTTTTTTATGTTGATTTATGTAATGGCAGTTTATTTAATTAAATACGTTTTATAAAAATATACTATATTTTTATATGAATTTTAAAAATGCTTAGAATTTTGTAAGCTTTTTGTATCACAAGAACGTGAGTAATACTAAATTATTGGGAAATCAAACATCGGAAATACGTCACAAGGATTTGTTGATTTCTTCATGTTGGTACATCTATAGTCGCGTTCACAATAGGGTATTCCACTATGATTGATTTTGCTTGTTACTTCATGGTTACCAGAAAGAATCCGTAAAATTGGACCTATATAAGAAATAACAACTTGCAAAACGGAACAACGCCTGCAAAATTGACAGAAAAATACGATTTTCAAAGTGTATAATTCAATAATATTATACCATCTTTTAAGTGGCATTAATAGGCTATTCCACCCTGTGAATAAAAAAACTAAAATTATGTTTATATGATAGATCATGAAAAAGTAAAACAAGAATATTAATTAAATAATTATTCATAACTTTTCCGGCGTTTTAACACTTGTATTCTTACATTCAGACACAAGACACCAATGATATGGACTATAGTTCATTTTGTATTTGCGAAAATAGCTTTAATCTCTCAGTGAAGCGTGATGTTTACTATAAGTGTGACGTAAATAAAAGTCACGCCGGACTAGAGTTGTGCTGTTTTCGAGCAAGTAATTTAATTGAAAAATTAAAAGTAGTTTTTCTTTATTATTTGATATTAATAAAATATATCTCTATTTTTCCGTGGTATTTTATCACTAGAAGATGCATTTCAATTACTTTTTGAATGAGACCGGAATAGCCTATTGCGTTATATAGGTAATACATACATATCAACTAGGTACCGCTTGTTTTATTCCGAAAGTTATTCAACTGTGTACCTAGGAAATTGATCAACGTACGCTTCTTCCTATGTTCCGGTGACTCACAGATATGAATTATTTACTTTTTATGAACAACTGTGACGTGTGACCGTACTGTGAGACCTTAGACTCATCTAACAATATTCTGATATTAGAACATGATATTAAAAAAATATCTGCATTATTAAATTATAAATTATTTTGGGATTGAAGGGCGATAGTTCATAGCAACACACTACAATCTACAATGCAGCGCGACGCGCGACAAAGCGACATTGCGTAACAGTATGCACTCTCGTCTCACTTAAAGGCGATCATCGTTGACTACGTATGACTACTCCCAGATATCATGAGTCAATTATTGACCATATTTTAAATGAAATAAGAACGTACTTTTCAAATAAATTATTGTAACTTGTTTTAAATACCACAAAATTAAGATTTTGTTGGACTCGTAAAAATTTAAGGATTGTCTTTGGTCTGTTTCATAGACAAATGATTACACTCAGTGCTGCCAACAGAGCACTTCCGGTCCTGAGCTGACTATGCGAGAACGCTGCCATTTTGAAACGGCAGTGCTTTTTGTTCGTGTGGAGCGCTAGCTCGTTGTGAAGAGTAGATTGTGATTTAGCAAAGTAGTTTTATTTTTAATCGAACTTTTTCAAAATGAGCTGGCAAGATTATGTCGATAAACAGTTAATGGCATCCAGATGTGTAACAAAAGCTGCGATTGCCGGTCACGATGGAAATGTCTGGGCCAAGTCAGAAGGCTTCGAAGTAAGTTTTTTGAAGTTAGGTTTCACGAAAGTTAATGTGGTCAGTGATTATAAACCATTCTAGTGTACATGTGATTAAAGTGTCTAGAAATGGTGATATAAAAGTGCAATTAGAGCAGAAGGATGACGAATTTTATCCGGCAAGTTTTGACAAGATGGCGACATGCGGTGGCAGAAAGGGTGGCAACGAATTCGTATTAGAAATAAGATTTGTAGTTTGATCCGGTCTATGCAATAGTCTTCACACTGTATTATTCTTCAAAGTTACTTGAACGTGCACATAGTTTCCTAGAGCCCTTTTTGTACGTGTTGACAGAAAGGCCGCGAATAATGCCGGCCGGTTTGTCATATCTGTCGAAAACGTATGGGCTTGAATCATTTTATATTTTTAGCATTTTGCCACATTAACACACCAAAATTAAACTTTAGTGCCTTGTTATTATTACCCATGCCATAAATTTGGCGGATTGGCGGTAATCGTGAACTTGATTGAATTTTATGAATCGAGATTGAACTTAAGTATATACTTAGACTTTCTGCCAGTACCTATAATGTTCCAGAAAACAATATAAAATATCTATCTAAGCACTGTTTTGCAGTTGAGTCGATAGGAAGAAAAAAATCGTGTTTCCGTTTTTCTTTGTAATTTTGTCTTATTAAATAGCCCACATTACAAAGGTTTTCGATTGCTTTTCAATTATGGTCCTAAACTGTTGTAAATTATACGTGTAGTGTCCAAAATTTTAGTATTTGTTTAGTGCTTATGTCTGCTCTGCATCATGAGAATAAATAGAATAGAATAGAATAGAAAAATCTTTATTTGGTTCACATAAGAGAAAATACTTACAAAGCTTAACACTATAACAAACTTAATAACTAATAGTATCTAACATAGTATTACAAATATGTGTACCAAAATGTACCAAAATAAGTATAGTAGCAGCAAATTAAAGAAGTTCCACCTTGAGTCTTCTCAATTTTTCATAGGGCTTCATAAAACATTGCCTATTTGACTGGCATAGGTGGCTCAATTGGTAGTGACCTCTGCCTTCTGAGCCAAGGGTTGTGGGTGCGATCCCCAGACACCACAAACATTTGTATTTGTGTGCATGAACATGTCTGTTTGTATTGGTCTGGGTGTTTTTTATGTTTTATATGTATTTATGTACAAATAAAATGTATATATGTAAGTTTACCAGTTGTCTAGTACCCATAGTACAAGGTTTGGCTTAGTTTGGGGCTAGATGAAGCTTTGTGGCCCAGTGTGGCATGTCTTGGGTTATTTATTATTTTTTACTTAATTACCTATGATGAAAAACCTATAGTGCAACTGGTTTTTTCATGTTTATGTAGTTGTAATTTTTTGCTAAGTAGTAAATAGTGGATCATAATTGGTTGGTTAATTGACTTGCTTCTTATTAAGTAGGTACCTCAATTCATAGTTTTATCCTAGATAATGCGAGTTAGTAGGGAGTATGCAAATAAAAGTCTTTAAATTAGAACCGTTAAAAGTATTTTTATTAGGCTTATGATTATATAAACATTTATCCCTATTGTCCTAGTAAAAAAAATGTGTTATAAAAATTAAGCAAAAATATAGCAAAAATGAACTTGTACATACCATTGTATTATAAAAATTAAGCAAAACTGTAGCAAAATTAAACTCGTGCATAACCATGCAGTACTAGGAGGAGGCAATCAGCCACCATGGCACCAGGTTGGCTGCTGGATTCTTAAATATCAATCAATGTAACAATTATGAATTATTTTATATGTAGCAATGACATCCACACTCTCAGCTGCATATCGAAGGCATCCTGACACTTAACTCCTAGTGTTTGTTAGCGTTAGCTTAGTTACGGTATCACTATCATTACTGCCACTTACATCTAGTTAGAAGATTCAGAAATACATTAGTATCTAGGCATTATGATTAACATACATCTGACTCTATAAAAGATGTCTCCATTCCATGCAATTGTCGATGGATGGAACATGCATGAGATGAGATACTGTGGAGTGGGCGCTGTAACAGGGCTAAATACCTACCTCGGATCCCCGATATCCCTTACCAAAGCCGCGGGCATCAAGAAGCTGCTCACCTTTCTTGCTAAGCTAGTATGGTTTGATTAGATTCCACCCCACGCAAAATAGGCGCTATAGCAGAGAAACCAATCCGTTATACTAATAATACCTACAAGTTATTTCGGGCATAAATAACCGATATAGGTACCTACCTACTCTCTATACTCTCAGCGTATTCGATGTCTATCCTAATCTAATATGCCTAATCTATCACACTCGTGTCTAAATTCTTATGGACCTACAGGCAAAAGGGTATTCAGAAAAGTTTTTCGGCAAAAATTTTATCTTTAAAATAATGAACAGCCTTCTTTTAGATTTAGAGGTAAAACTAAAACACAATATATTGACCTACAAAGGAGTACCTACGTGTTTTACAATACTTTACCAGCTATCAGTACGGTGGGGGTCACATGGATTAGGATCGGAACCTCGAAAACTGGTAATTTTGAATAAAGACGTATTTCTGTGACATCGTAGGAGTTATTTAAAGCCCTGATATAAGATTTTATAAAAAAAAAGAATCTACTGAGGCATCGCGCGTTCTAAATTTAAACAAAATCCTAATGTGTATATTTATGCACCTATTATTATTTATAATTAACCAGTGAGATTTTCGGTATGAAAGGTGCCTTTTCAGTAGTTACTCCTACCTAAATTACCTAATGAATCTGAAAGGGGAATGCCCATTTTAGGGATTGGCCCATTGGGATAAACTCGTTATACTCTTTTGTATACCACTTCAAAACTGCGTTCGGCACTATTTTATTATATTACTACTATTTTATTTTTATACTATTTCATACAAAATTTACTCCAAATCTCTTAATACACTCATAGGAGGCATACATGACAAGCTCGGTGGCTCATTTGGTAGTGACCTCTGCCCTCTGAGCCAAGGGTCGTGGGTTCGATTCCCGCACAGTACAAACATTTGTGTTCATGAACATTTCTGTTTGTATTATAATATGTATTTATTTACAAAAAAAAAATGTATCTAAGTTTATCAGTTGTCTAGTACCCATAGTAGGTACAAGCTTCGGCTTAGTATGGGGCTAGGTGGAGCTGTGTGGCCCAGCGTGGCATGTCTTGGGTTATTTATTTATACATAATTAAGTTTCTTTAGAATAATCGACACCATTTTATTGAAAACATTTTAAATGAAAATTAAGCATCCATTCCTGATGTCATTTTGGGCCAATTAGATCAGCACTGGATACTCTTTGCCAAGAGTCAAGGTCTTTAACCCAATGAATATTGACCTTTGACTAAGCCTTGCCCTCTACACTAGATGCTTGCGTTACCTAACTATCTAGTAAGTTACCGTACGCCTCCATTCTTGTGCCACTATTTATATGCGCTGTAAATCTGCTTACTTAAAGAAACTTCAAGCCACGTTGCGTATTTTAAATCTATATTGTAGTGTATGTACTTGTTACGCTAACATTTTTGAATATTGTTTTCCGGTAATAATGTAGTCTCATTTCGTATGTCATGTTAGCTAGTTAGTTAGACATTACTCTTACCTAACTAAAGTTTCGGGACGTTCGACCATCGGGGACTTAAGACGACACTGCGTTTCATTTTAAAAATATAGATAGGTACAGTATGGGAAATGTACGCGTAGCGCTAATGCAATAGATTAGCTCTGTTTTGTTTATTCAATTTCAATCATCACGTTATCCTGAACTATTTATTTATGAGGCGATTGTGTGATTTGCTTAGATGTCAACTCCTCAATACAGAGTACCTTTAAGAGAGGTAGGGCATAGCGAATCTTCGCTCGAATTGAGCCGCCCGTCCGGGGAAGGACCTCCACCCTATAGAATACCGCAGTCAAATGACCTCTGGGTCGTGTTTCTGCCGGTGAGTAGGGTTTCCGGAGCTCGTGGGGGGTTAGGGTTGGGCCGGCATGGCGGTGGCAACTGACAGGTAACTGACCAGTTACTTGCCCGTTGTCACAGCGACTTGGGCTTCTCTTTCGCTTTCCATCAGGTGTAGGGAAGCCATTATGTCGAGCCACTATAAAAAAAAAAAAATTATAATCAATAGCAAAGATATAAGGCATCAAAAGTTAGAAGTTGGATGGAGTCTTTGACGTCACTCGCTCCCGTAAAAATGCCTCACCGAGTAGTGACGTCACGCGTAATTTCAAGGAGCTATAACTTTGTAATTTTTAGTCTACTTTACAAATAAAAAAATACATGTCTTTTATTTTTGAAAAAACTAAAAGACGGACTAATTACAATTTTTAGCCATAATAGCCTTTTTACCAATACACATGAATAAAAATAACTGTAATAAATACTGTACCCAGTATTACAGTGCGACATTATGCCGCTGCATTACTCTGCCGTGCGGCGAAAAACTCGTAGTGCACGCCTGGCCTTTGGACAAATCATTTAGCATAAATGACGAAAAGCACATCTATTGTTTTTTGTGTTCGCTATTTATTTAGTTAATTGGTAGGTAGGGTAGTTTAGCCGGTTTTCGTCCAATTAGTGGAGTTGCCAGGTTAAACATTAAAAAAAAAAATGTTCCACTGGGCCAAATCTAACAAACTATATTTTTATTAAACGCTAATATAGTCTATTTCATGTTTACACCAAGGGACAATTAATTATAGTCATCGTTTTTTTTATAAAAAATATTTTAGTGAAAAGTACCGATTTCGTCAGTTTTCGTCCAAAAATATTAGTTTTCGACCTATGTTACGTTACTTTTCGACCGCTGTTAATAAAGAGGATTATAATGCAATGAATTAAAAATCAGTGATATAATAATGTTTTTAATCAACTTAATGAAATGCAACTATAATGCGTTTTTATAATAACATACAAAATGTTTTTTTATAACAACATTTGGCTGATAAAAACATTAATTATCTTTAAAATCTGTTTAGATTTGTTTGCAAAATCAGAATTAATATGACTTATGTCATTCTTATCCAATCAACAATTAAAACAAAACGGAATTTACACGTATACAAAATTTTAAGGGAGCTCCAAAAGCTTTTCAACGCTGTCCTTCTGGAAGGGAGAACTCCGGAGGCGTGTACTAGGGGTGTGGTTGTCCTGTTCTTCAAAAAGTGAGACAAAACCCCATTGAAGAACTATAGACCCATTTCCCTTTTAAGCCCCGTCTATAAGCTGTTTTCAAGAGTGGTCAAGAACCGTATTGCGCGAAGACTCGACGAATTCCAACTAACGGAACAGGCTGGGTTTCAGAGCGGATACGGCACCACAAACCACATCCACACAGTGCGAGAGTATAATCAGCCCCTGTGTCTAGCATTCGTGGACTATGAGAAGGCCTTTGACTCGGTTGAAACCTGGTCTGTTCTGGAGTCCCTGCAGCGATGCCAAGTAGAATGGCGATACATCCATGTGATGAGATGTCTCTATGAAGCCGCCACCATGTCCGTCCAAGTACAAAACCAGCAAACAAGGCCTATAACCGTTGCATCGAGGAGTGAGACAAGGGGATGTCATTTCTCCAAAGTTGTTCACTAATGCAATGGAGGATATGTTCAACACGCTGAACTGGAAAGGACGTGGCATCAACGTAAATGGCGAATACATTTGCGATTTATAGATGACATCGTCATAATGGCAGAATCGCTGCAGGACCTACAACAGATGCTGAATGAACTGGCTCACTCCTCTGTGCGCATCGGCCTATGGATGAACTTGGATAAAACCAAGGTCATGTTCAATGAAGATGTTCTACCGGAACCGATTGCAGTGCACGGCGCCGTCCTCGAAGCTGTTCAAAAATATGTATACCTTGGGCAGAAAAAAGAGAATTCAGCTAGGCTGGCAGCGTTTGGGAAACTTCATCGAGTCTTCATATCGTCGATCCCACAGTTACCTAAAGACGAAAGTCTTCGATCAGTGCGTTCTACCGGTTATGACATACGTAGCCGAAACGTGGACACTCACGGTACGGCTAGTCCACAAGTTGAAGGTCGCTCAGCGAGCTATGGAAAGGGCTATGCTCGGCGTCTCTCTGAGATCGGATCCGAAATGAGGTGATCCGGCAGAGAACCAAAGTTACCGACATAGCTCACCGGATCAGTAAGCTGAAGTGGCAGTGGGCTGGCCACATCATCCGTAGAACCGATAACCGTTGGGGTAAACGAGTTCTGGAGTGGAGACCACGTCTCGGCAAACGTAGTGTAGGACGCCCTCAGGCCAGGTGGAGTGACGATTTGCGCAGGACAGCTGGCAAGTGCTGGATGCGAGAGGCCCGGGACGGCATCTTCTGTGTAAGAATTTGTTTTTTTCCTTATTTTTTCGGCTCCAATGACGTCATCTAAAACAATGCATTTAATAACCAGATATACTAAACGGCAAATGATATAGGCGATAATGATAATATAATACCAGCAGTGAAAAAAGTCATGCCTAACCAATATAACAATCGCTGTTTGTAATGGACGAAAACTAAATAACTGGTGTTTCTACTTGTCGTCCACTTATATTAAAGTACTTGGACGAAAACTAAAGTAATTTTTATCGATAGTTTTGGTTTCCGTCCAAATATTTAAATATAAATTTATGCTTGTAACACTGATAAATTCGGGGACGAAAATGAAATTCTAGATCGAATATCTAACAAAGATCCAGCCATTAAAAAATTGAATGAATTTCTTCGCATTCCTAACTTTAACTGATTTATCAAATTTCACTTATATTTTTGTGTTTTCGTCCATGTGGACGACAACAGAATATTTTGCGAAATAGGTAATTCCATTTCCGTCCACTTAGATTTTATAAGTAATTCGTTAAATAAGTACGAAAAACACCTCCTAATGCCAACTTTGTATCTTTACTTAGTTGTAAATGACCAAAACAAATAAATACATGCGTAAATTATCAAAAAAAACTTACCGTGCAGCTACCTCACGCCACTAATTTTTTCACATTCAAGATGGCGTGTTCATAGCTCGGAAGCAAGCCGCAGACAGACATAGCTTTTATTCGAGTTCTGAATTGTCAATCTTTTTAAATTTTGGTAGACGTGCAGATATGACGTCAAAGGCCGTAACAAGTCCAATCTTGCGCGGTTGACTATTAATATGATGCTATTCTGCGTAAATGTTGTAGGTAATGGACGAAAACCAGAGCTGGACGGGAAACCGGCTAAACTACCCTATATTGTGAGAAGTAAGCAATCGTGTACATACATATTTGATACAAACAAAATATTATTACATATTAGTCAAATATTAACATCCAGATAGGCCACATTGTTAACTAGTCATTTTTAGGGTTCCGTAGCCAAATGGCAAAAACGGACAGACAGACATGTCTGTCTGTCCGTCCGTATGTCACAGCCAGTTTATTCCGAAACTATAAGAGCTAGATTATTGAAATTTGGTGCGTAGATGTATTCTGTTAATAATAATATAAGTAATTGATTTTTAAGTAAAATCAGAAAAAAATCCCAAATTTTTGAGGGTCCCCATACATAGAACTGAAACTTATTTTTTTTTCATCAAAGCTATACATGTGGGGTATCTATGGATAGATCTTTTAAAATGATGAGGTTTCTAACATCATTTTTTCTAAACTGAATAGTTTGCGCGAGAGACTCTTCCACAGTGGTAAAAATGTGGTCTTTCCCCCCCCCCCCCCCCCCCCCGTAACTTTTAAAATATGGGCATGATAAAACAAAAAAGTATATGATATGTAATGTATATGATTATTACTTTGCAAACTACTAACGAAAATTGGTTTGAATGAAATCTAGACAGTAGTTTTTTTTGACGCCATAAACCAAATTACCTAATTTTTTTCATTCAATTAGTGGTACGGAACCCTACGTGCGCGAGTCCGACCCGCACTTGGCTGGTTTTTTTTATTTGACCTGGGATTGCACCACGGGCCATCACCTTAAAGAGCCCACTGTGTACAATTAATTCTTAAGCCTTTTCGGCATAAGTTGCAATGAGATCACACCAATTCGTCGCTATTGTATTAGCAACTTTATGTTACCATGGAATTGAAAATAGGTACCACTGTATTAAACTATATCTACTTTAGAGTTAGAAACGGTCGGTTGGTCACTTTGTCAAATAGCTTGAAAAGACTGACACTGTTTCCAAGTTCAGAAACCAAAAAAAGACAGTAGTACTTGATTTATTTGTTTGTGATCGCAGGGAAATGGAAATAAAAAAATGACTTGCTTTATTGAAATGTGAGCATGTTTTAATTTTTACTGCGTCCATGCATTGATTTTATTACTAAAATACTGTATTACATATTTCATTTCCCTTAAAATAAACATCAATTCTTACAATGTAAAGACTGGTTTAGTTACATTACCTTTTTATGTGGCCTTACTCTTAGTTTTCTTTTGCGCGTATGTCATCGCATTGTTCTGATAGCTAAAGTACGACAGATCGAGATCTTAATTTTGTCTGTTGTAATAAATTGAAAATAAAAACAAAATTGGCTTGAGAAATGAACGAGATACCTTAATATTCAGTCCGTTTCATGAACCGAATTTTCAATGGAACTCGTATGACGTTAATAGCTATATCTGATCTCTTGGTCTAATTAAATAAACATTATAACTCAAATAATGTTTTATAAATCAAATCAAATAATTTTATTTGTAAAAACATTTGTATCTGTGCACGTTCCCTATTATTAGACAAACGCTCCAAAAAGTATCTAAATGATATATCTGTCAACGTAAAATTGTAAATACCGTTACATTATGATCTATCTCGCGAGACTGTAAACTGTCGAAGGATTGAATTTACGGTAGACTGTAATCGATCAACGTGAAATTATTCTTAAATTAAAATCTGTCACGCGTTAAATTATCAATAGTTCCACTTTGTTCGATCAAAATCTACCCAAAAATAATAGTTAAAATGTAAGCATTATGTTCCAGTTCACAATCTTTCGACGGTTTACAATGTCGCTAGATGTATTATTATAATGTTTAAATAATCTATGAGTGAATGATCTAAAATTATAATCTCTTTCGAGTATGTATTATTTTAGATCATTCTGAGATACGTATTTTCGGAAAACCCTTTCCTTTATTTTTAGAATATTGCCTGAAAAGCCTTTTTTTTTTGGTTGACAAACAGACTTTGGCGAGGTTTATTTTTACAGCGTGACCATAATTAACACAATATATTAACAGTTTTTCTGAATAAATTTCTTTGGAGACTCTTCCTCGTATATTTTGAGATATGAATGTTCGTGTATTGTAAAAAGGAAAGGCCTGTATAAAGTTACCTCACATATATAATTATGATACAGGTTTGTCAGAAATTGTTGTAACTGAATTTAAACTTTGTATTTATAATAAAAATTAGAGTGCGTCTCCACAAGTGTGGGGTCGCGCTCTAATTGGCCCAAAAACGGCTACCACGGAGAATAATGTGACAAAAGTCACGATCTCGTATTGGCAGACCGATTGAAGGTGCGCGAGATAGCTGAGACAGTAGGCATCCCAAAAAACCGCGTGGGTCATATCTTGCATGAAATATTTGGCATGAGAAAGCCATCGGCTCGATGGGTGCCACGTTTGTTCACTCCGGAAAACAAGTGCATCTGTGAGACCACTACAGAGCAGTGTTATACTACACTGTTTAAGCGCAATCCGAAAGAGTTTCTACGTTGTTTCATGATCGAAACATGGATTCAGTGGTATACACCAAAGACCGAGGAACGATCGAAACGGTGGTCTTTAACAGCTGAATGTGCTCCAAAGAAGGCAATTCACTGTCCGAAAAGATGATGGCCACGGTTTTCTATAATTCACAATGGTCTAATGTACATAGACTACCTGGAGAAGGGAAAAACGGTCACAGGGCTCTACTATGCTTAACTATTGGGCCGATTCGACCTCAAATTACAGAAAAAGCGGTCCCATTGGGCGAAGAAAAAGTGCTCTTCCCCCATGACAACACACCGGCCCACACCTCCGCCGTCACCAAAGCTAAATTGGTCACATTAGGCTACAAACGGCTGCTCCATCCACCGAATTCTCCACATTTGGCCCCGTCTGACTTCTTTTTATTTCCAAACTTGAAAAAGTCACTCGCCGGGCAGAAATTTGAGTCGAATGAGGAGGTTATTGCCGCAACGGAGGCCTACTTTGCAGACCTCCAGAAAACGTATTTTTCAGACTGGTTAACGAAGTTAAAGCATTGCTGGGTCAAGCGTATCGAGTTGAAGGGAGACGTTGAGAAATAAATCGCCACTTTTCCAAAATTTTTGTTTTTTTTTTTAGGCTAAGTACTTATCGGACTGCCCTCATATTGATCATATCACACATGTCATCTCCGCTCCACCTCAGTGGTTGTTATCTCCGCGCAGACCCGCTTCTGTAGAAATGCATCCTCGAACAGACATTTTTCATTAGAAGGCATGATAATTTCGTACTTACCATAAGCGTCTCATTTATGTTTTTTTTTATTGTCTACAGATATCAAAAGATGAAGTCGCGAAGATAGTAGCAGGATTCGAGAATGAGTCACTCCTCACAAGCGGAGGTGTGACGATAGCGGGCTCGCGGTACATCTACCTCAGTGGCACAGACCGTATCATACGCGCAAAGCTCGGCAAAGTCGGCGTACACTGCATGAAAACGCAGCAAGGTAACAACATTTCAAAATTCCAATGTAGCTATCAGATAATTTGATTTGCAAATGAGTATAAACGGCGACGCGCGACGAATCGGTGGACCTGGTTTCAAAATAAGAATCACCTTTGTATTTAGCGAGAACCACATGATCACTATGACTAGAGGCGTCTCAGACAGTACCTACTCTCGGAACAACTGGCTTAGAGAAATTCGTTTGTTAACTTGATTCGTCACAAATCATGAATAGCGTTAATCAATTGACTCATTTTTCCTCTAATTAAATGGACTTTAATGTATAAATTCGTTAATGTCCAAAATACAAAAGCATCAAATTGTCGGATGCGCTCTTTATAAAATTGGAAAATGTGTCATGTTGTGTTGTATTCAAGTGAAGCCGTTAGTAAAGCAAGATTTATTGTTGCAGCCGTCGTCATTTCGCTTTATGAAGAACCCATCCAACCCCAGCAAGCCGCATCCGTAGTCGAGAAGTTAGGAGAATATTTAATTACCTGTGGTTATTAGAGGTGAGTTATTTATACTTTCTAGCTATAGGATAAACTGCACTATACAATTTATTGACATTCACTCCAATTCCACTCCTTCATATATCCTATTTTCTTTTTCAGATCGAAGCGCGCCGTGATCTAAGAATACTATAAGATAATATTTTTTCCACAGGGAAATAAGTAACTGCATTTTGTATATTCTATAAAGTGATAAGGACCGTTCATTTGTTTTGATATTTGATAAATTATGGCGTCATCAGTGTCTGATGCGTTTAGTAACTGTGCAGATACAATTACTTTGCGGATTCTGGACCTATTTTTTATACCGCTCACCGCTTCCACAGAGTGATTGTTACTGTGAACTGGTTTAAAATTGTATTTTAAAATTGGCTTTCTTTGACCCGTATAGTGAAGCATAATTCAGCTTTGCGAGCAGGTCTCAAAGCATGATGTATAGAGATTTTTTTTAGGTTTTCTCTTCAAGCATCTTACAGTATGTCAAAAGTAAAAAATCGCACTATGGATATTTTTATTAATTTCTTGTAAATCAGTAGATCATCTGGACGGACATATGGATGCTTGATTAGAAGTATAATAACCACGTAATGAAATTACTGTAACAATATACGACTTTATATATATATATAATTACAAAATAAGCATTTGTGTAGTAAGGGCTTGTTACAAATGAAAGACACTGTAACCCAAGTATTACAATTTTAATTAAAAATCTCTAGTCCAACTGGAACCATCGTATGAGTAATATCCCATACATCAGTGAGAGGCGCGGGCGGCCCTGTGCGCGGCGCGACCGCTGCACACGGGGCACATGCGCACGCGCACGCGGCACAGAGTTCTGCTATGCTTTCTTTTAATTGCGTCGCATTTATAATGTTGTGTAGTGAATAATAAACATTTGCATTCTGTTCTTAATGTCTTGGCTACAGAATCTAGAAGCGCTCAATTACCCTGTATCCTGAAACAAGGCTTGCAGTAAACGAAGGGTGCATATTGTTTATATTTGATATTACTACTATAGCTTTGTACATTGTTTCTGATAAGCGATGGGAACTGTGTCTATCTAATAATAAAATGATTTGTATTATAAAATAATTGGTTTTCTTCCACCCTTTTCCTCTTAGACACACACAGTTAAAACAATAAAAGTCGGTTTGGATATTGCTAATGAACATAATTTATTTTCTTTTGACAAAATCTACAATATTATTGAGTTAAGTACACTCGAATACAAGGATTGGTATAAAATGTTAAACTTGTAGCAATAGCCTATCAAGTAGCGGTTCCATAAAATACCACCACACACGTGAACCATTCTAGTACTACATACATCATCTTAGAAATCGAGGCAAATCCAATTGTTTTGTAACCCCTATCATGCATTTGTTGGATACAAATTTAGAATCCTATAATTTTTTCATATAATAAAATATCTAATCGGACATTAGTTTCGAACGAAATGCTTGTCGACACGTATGTGTATTTACTATGTGGATATCTACATTTCTACACTAACTATACGAAAGGAAAACTTCTTACTTTTTGATTGTAATAGAATAATTATGACCTTAGAAATAAATTATGCGTTGATATAAACATTAGTAAATTAATAATACCACTATACAATATAACACAAATATAACACGCGAGTTCAACAAGCCAACACGTTAAACTATAAAATACGAACTTTCTGAATCATTTGAACATGCAAGCATACAAGGCCGAATAGGCATTCATTTATCTCAAAAATAACGATGTTATTCTTATAGGTACATAATTCATTATACCAATATTATACCCAAATCCAATCCAACGCCGCATGGCCTTTTTACAATATTTCGTGTCCTTCAAGCTGGAATCCTCATCTCTGAAACCTGCATGAAAACGAATTTTGACTATGCCAAAAAATAGTCATGAAATAGTCATAAATAGTCGCCAAGTAAAAAAAATAGTCGCATTATAGTTTCGGAGTTATAGCTATAGGTTAGTGAGGATTCTGGCTTGACGTTCAAGCTGTAATCCTCACCTCTGATGCAAGCAAACGGCAAAGTCTATCGAATTGGTTTATGTTCCAAAAAATAGTCATGAAATAGTCGCAACGGCATACCAAATTTCAGAATAAGTCGTTAAGAGATTCCAGAGATATAAGGGTAGGTTGGTGAGGATTCTAGCTTGAACATTTGAAAACTTCAAATATCTCCGAAACGGCTACGATTTTCGATTTGAGTTTTTGCCAAAAAATAGTCATGAAATAGTCGTCTCCAACGGAAATAAATTTGAGCTGATTTAATTAGAAAATAAAAAGTTATAATTTTCCCTACAATTTTGGAGGTACAGTTGTATACAAAATGTTTTACTTCATTTGATATTATTGTGAAATGTTCTGCTTAAAATATAATATTTCGTTCAATTAGGTATTTTCCATGGCAGCTGTTATGATTAAACAAAAAAAAACAAACATTTTTATGTAGCTATTTTTATTTATCTATATCTATCTATACTTATAATAAATCTGTAGAGAGGTCAATTCTGTACATCTATATATATAAAAGGAGAAACTGACTGACTGACTGACTGACTGACTGACTGACTGACATATCAACGCACAGCCCAAACGGCTAAACGTAGGCACTTGAAATTTGGAAGGGACGTAGCTTAGGTACCGTAGGGGTGCACTAAGAAAGGATTTCCCGAAATTCCCACGGGAACGGGAATTAGCGGGAAAATCCTTTTGTATGAAAAATCTAAACCGCTTAAGTTAGACGCTTGAAATTTGGCATGCAGGTACCTTAGTAAATATAAAGTTTAGTTATGGCTGTATTTTGAGAAATTCCCACGGGAACGGGAGTTAGCGGGAAAAAACTTTTGTATGTATAAATTTAAACACGCGGACGAAGTCGCGGGCAAAAGCTAGTTAAATATATTTTCAAAATAACTATCAGGGGATGATTAGTGATCGATACTGATGCCAAAAATGCAATCAGTAAAATTTTTGTCTGTCTGTCTGTCTGTATGTTCGTTATAGAAACAAAAACTACTCAACGGATTTTAACGAAACTTGGTACAATTATTTTTCATACTCCTGGGCAGGTTATAGGGTACTTTTCATCACGCTACTATTAATAGGAGCAGAGCAGTGAAGGGAAATGTTAAGAAAACGGGAGAATCTCTCAAAAACTACTGCATGAAATTGAATACGATTTTCACTAATGTATTACTAGAGGTCTAACTTAAAACTTAGGTATAGGTATAAGTATTTTATGGAAGTCCGTTATTTTTGAAACCCGATATCCAAGCGTGCGACGCCGCTGGCACAGCTAGTTATAATATAAAGTTTGCATATTAGTACAAAACTTGTTTAAATCTGAAATCAGTACATATAGTACAAAACTTGTTTAAATCTGAAATCACCATACACAATTACCGACCTGTTCCCACCCAGCAAAAAGAATAACTATGAGCTTTAATTATTGATCTTTACATATATTTCACACTAGCTTTTGCCCGCGACTTCGTCCGCGTGTTTAGATTTTTACATTCAAAAGTTTTTTTCCAATAACTCCCGGTCCCGTTGGAATTTCGCAATATCGCGTTGCAAGTAAGCTTTACGTTCATTAAGGTACCTTGCATGCCAAATTTCAATCATCTATATCTTACGCGATTTAGATTTTTTCATACAAAAGGTTTTCCCGCTAACTCCTGTTCCCGCGGGAAGTTTGCAATACCCTATTGCAACTGAAGTTCACTAAGGTACCTGCATGCCTAATTTCAAGCGTCTAACTTAAGCGGTTCAGATTTTTCATACAAAAGAACTTTCCCGCTAATAGGATATGCGAATATGGATGACTTTTTTTATGAATTAAAAAGATAAAAGATCTCACCTTTTATCTTTTAGATACATAAATATCGAAGAATTTTTAAACTATCTTTTCTATTAAGCGTGTTATAAAGCGTTAAAGTTATTGCTTAGACAGAGAGATCCGACGTGGCGGATGACGTCACGTACCGTGCGCGCCATACAAACTCCATAGAAAAATCTGTTCGTGACAGAGACGGATATAATAACCTTTTAACGACTGTATCTCGCCCATTTTTCAGCCAATTTTGATTTTGTTTTCACTATTCATAGTATATTTTTATCAATTTTAAGCCGATTGGGCTAAGACTTGGCATGTATAAAGCTACTATGATGTAGGCATCCGCTAAAATAGGGTTATCTATTTTACGATAAATGAGTAAATACATAAAACTATTTTTCAAGCATATTCCCTATTCTCGTTCCCGTGGGAATTTCGGGAATTCCTTTCTTAGTGCACCTCTACGGTACCTAAGCTACGTCCTTTCTAAATTTCAACTGCCTAAGTTTAGCCGTTTAGGCTGTGCGTTGATATGTCAGTTAGTGAATTTCTTTTCTCCTTTTATACATATATTAAGATTGAATTTGAGGTAACGCCATTTATTGAGAGGAATTAGTAGTTTTGGGCTATTTTATTTCTCGGCCTTTCTTTCCCTATTTTATCACGTAGGTAAATGGTTGATTTTAACATTTGAAATTTTATCCCTTTCGGAGTGGAATTTATCGAATTACTTTCTTGGCAATATCTACCACGTCATGTTATAGCTTTGTGAATGCAAAGTCTTAGCCCGAATGGTTCAAAATTGACAAAGTTTTATACAAACTTTCATCACCTATTTTTATCCCCTCGGGGGTAGAAATGATCAAAACCCTATTTTAGCGGATGCCTACATCATAGTAGCTTTATACATGCCAAGTCTTAGCCCAATCGGCTTAAAATTGACAAAGTTTTATACAAACTTTTATCCCCTATTTTATCTCCTTGGGGGTAGAAATGATCAAAACCCTATTTTAGCGGATGCCTACATCATAGTAGCTTTATACATGCCAAGTCTTAGCCCAATCGGCTTAAAATTGACAAAGTTTTATACAAACTTTCATCCCCTATTTTATCCCCTTGGGGTAGAAATGATCAAAACCCTTTTTCAGCGGATGCCTACGTCGTAGTAGCTTTACACATGCAAAGTCTTAGCCCAATCGGCTCAAAATTGACAAAGTTTTATACAAATTTTCATCCCCTATTTTATCCCCTTGGGGGTGGAATTGATCAAAATCCTTTCTTAGCGGATGCCTACGTCATTACATCTACCTGTATGCCAAATTTCAGCCCGATCGGTCCAGTAGTTTGGGCTGTGCGTTGATAGATCACTATGTCAGTCAGTCAGTCAGTCAGTCAGTCAGTCAGTCACCTTTGAGTTTTATATATTTAGATAATATCACAGCAATACCTTTAATGTTAATATCACAGCAATGCGTTTTTAAAATGGTTAGAGCTAGTTCCACAACACTTACTAGATGGCGTGACTGTCAAGCAAAATACTCAAGTCAATGAAATGTCCGCGACGATGATTGTGGGAAGACACTAATGGTGCTCCCACACTGCCGCGCCGTTAGAAAATGTTTAGCAACGTTAGCAGACATTTAATCACATGTCATTGTGTTAAAAATTATTTCATGTTAGAAAATGTTTCGTAACTGAGTAAACATTTTATAACAAGTTATCTTCTATCCATACTTATAATAAATATGTAGAGAAGTCAATTCTGTACATTAAATATATTTTCAAAATAACTATAAAGGAGTCATTAGTGATCGATATTGATGCCATAAATGCAATCAGTAAAATTGTTGTCTGTCTGTCTGTATGTTCGTTATAGAAAAAAAACTACTAGACGGATTTTAACGAAACTTGGTACGATTATTCTTCATATTCCTGGGCAGGTTATAGTATACTTTCATCACGCTACAATTAATAGGAGCAGAGCAATGGCGGGAAGTGTTGGGGAAACGGGAGAAATTTTTATCTGTATGTTTGATCGCGCCTCACGCGAAAACTACTGCTTGGAATTAAATGCGGTTTCACCAATGTATTGCTAGCAATCCAACAACCTCTAGAGGTCTAACTTAAAATCTGGGTACCATTTTGTGGAAGTCGGTTATTTTTGAAACCCCATATCCACGCGTGCGGACGCCGCTGGCACAGCTAGTAACAAAATAAAATAAGTGTTATATTTTGTTTGGCGCATCCAATAAGATCGCTTCTTCTTTTGTAAACAAAACTAAAAGCTATTCTAATGGGCAATTCTTCTTCCATTTTTGTATAGACACTCCCTCAGAACGCAAAACCAAGTAAGCAAATGCCAGATTTAAATGTTAGTAAACATTTTTCATCAGTGTACGGGCACTTATAACATGTGACACTTCCTAACAAAATGTAACAATTGACAACATCTGTTAGTAAATATTTTTTTTATTTAATCTTTATTGCACAATAGAAATAGTGCACAAAAGGCGGATCGAATGCCGTGTAGGCATTCTCTACCGGTCAACTATTGGGCTAAGCAGAAACAGATGTATGTAGGTAGAGTGTTGCAAAGTGGGATAGGATTAAACAGGGATTAAAATATTAAATAACTTAATAGATACATACATAATATAGAGTAAATAAAATAAAATATAAATGTATGCTAGAAAATGTTTACAAATATTATCTAACGGCAGTGCGGGGGCACCATAAAGGACGGAGACTATGAGGCCGAGCGCTCCCGAAGCTAGCATGGAAATGCCCGAACGGCATACCTATTATTCGGTTGTGATATAAACATTATATTTAGTTATTTTTAATTTAAACATGTTATGTACGCATTTTCAAGCTTTAAATTGTACCTAAATAAAAATAGCTACAAAAATTATAAATGTTTGTTTTTATTTGTTTAATCATAATAGCACTCGGTCTAGTCACTAGTCTTGGAAAACACCTAATTTGACGAAATATTATAGTTCAAGCGAAATATTTTACAATAGTATAAAATGAAGTAAACATTTTGTACACGCCTGTACCTCCATAGAAATGTAGGGAAAAATTAACACTTTTTAATTTCAAATTAAATCAGCTCAAATTTATTTCCGTTGGAGACGACTATTTCATGACTATTTTTTGGCAAAAACTCAAATCGAAAATCGTAGCCGTTTCGGAGATATTTGAAGTTTTCAAATGTTCAAGCTAGAATCCTCACCAACCTACCCTTATATCTCTGGAATCTCTTAACGACTAATTCTGAAATTTGGTATGCCGTTGCGACTATTTCATGACTATTTTTTGGAACATAAACCAATTCGATAGACTTTGCCGTTTGCTTGCATCAGAGGTGAGGATTACAGCTTGAACGTCAAGCCAGAATCCTCACTAACCTATAGCTATAACTCCGAAACTATAATGCGACTATTTTTTTTACTTGGCGACTATTTATGACTATTTCATGACTATTTTTTGGCATAGTCAAAATTCGTTTTCATGCAGGTTTCAGAGATGAGGATTCCAGCTTGAAGGACACAATATTTCCTAAAGCTTATAAATACATTGAACGTTGTGAAAGTATAAAATACAATTTTAGTGTGAAGTTCATTCTACTGGTGTATACTTAACAAATTGCGTTTTCGTAATAAACTAAACTTACAGGACCAACAGGTATTTGTTCGTAAGACAGTTAAAAAGGCTGCTTCTTTACGGCATCACGGATGTTCTAATGAATAATGACGAGATTTTTTCCATAGGCTCCTGAAGAATCCTTTGCGTTGTTTCTGCCCCGGGTGTTCCTCTCCTGTTGACAAAAAGCTTATGGTATTTATTCGGTACGATAAGAGACTTCCGCAAATGCACTCGGCTACTCTAGATAGGAGTTTCCTGTTCATTCTGTTATCGTAAATTGATTTCATACTAAAATACCACCCGGATCCTCGCACGGGTGAAGAATGGTACTATTGAATTCTATATAAAATGAGACTAAGCTTTGCCTATTATAATAAGATATCAATCTGTTATCTTGGTTTTGAATCTTAACAGAGAGATGCCTATGTCTGTTCTTCCATTTATTAGGGTTCCGTCCGTACCCCTATTAAAATGGAACCCCATTACTAAGACTTCGCTATCCGTCTTTCTGTCACCGCCGTCTGGTTGTATCTCAAGAACCGTGCTAGTAATACAGTTGAAATTTAATTCACAAATGATGTATTTCTGTTGCCGCTATAACCACGAATATCTACTAAAAGTTAATAAATATTGAAGGGCTCCTATACAAAAAACGCACTTTTTGTCTATTTTGGCACGGAACCCTTCGTGCGCAAGTCCGACTCACACTTGGCCGGTTTTTTTGTATCATATAAAGCATCTAATGCATAAATAATATCTCACTACATAACCAAACACATCAAAATAAAATTGTCAAAATAGGTAGTATTTGGTCGATTGTTGAGAATTGAGAGATGGCCAATAACCACCATAAGTAAATTTCATCTAAAAATTCGGATCCGCGACATATCCTACTATGCAACCATGAGTGAGACCATACGTGTTGGCCGGTGGGTAGGTATCCGGAGAGGGAAGGGGGCTCGGGATTACACGAATGTCAAGTGTACGTAACGAGTCAGGCGCGCGAGAACGGTCGATAGCGGAACGATCGCGTGCGATGTGGAAATCCCGCCACTATCGTGTTGTCTGTTTGTATAGTCTGTCTGCTGCTTACAAACCTCTGTAGGTACCTATACGAAGAAATAGGTAGCCATTTCGTTTTTGATACCTCTATTTACTGATTAACAATGTAAATTCATGGACACTGGACATGGCTATTAGGAAAAATTAACAAATAATTGTGGAATTATTAATTAAAATATATGTTCAATGTATCGCTAAACCGTGCAGAAATAGTGATAATTAATAAGACCGGTTTCACTAAAAACTTTCAACTTTGTAACATGAGTGTTTCGAAATCTGTATATAGGTACGTAAGGTATCTACAGTACCTACATACCTATAGAGAGAGGTAAATAGCTAACCAAATTCGCAAAGAACGGGTCAATACCGTTACAACGACTCATTGCCATAGACGAAAAACGTTAACATCTGTCCATTCTCTTGCATAGCCGGTGCTCAGCACAGCCAAACCTAATTAACTGCACTTTTTTTACTTCACGTTCTGGATAGAGACATGAATTAATTTAAAGCTCAAGAGACCGTGAATGATTTCTTTCAAGATTCAATAAACCGCCTGTTATTTTCTTAGCTTAATTTTTATGAAAAACATTTAGATTTAGGTACAAATAATCTTTTTAAGTTATAATTTCATTTAAAGTAAAACTTTACCACTTTTATCACAGTTGTTTAATACTCACTAGGACATCTAAGAATAGATCGTAAGTAGGTAGGTATTTTCCAGCACGCGTCCCAAATGCCATGCGCGCTGCCTAAAATAGTAGCGGACACTGCCCTAGTATCTCGACATTCGACTCCAGTATTTGTAAATGGCGCAATGTTCAAGAATTCAGATTTTAACATTTACTTCCCAAAAATATTATTTTCATTTAAAAAACATGGAAATAGGTAGATAGGTATACAAAAGAAGTTAAAGCCCCTTATTTAGGGGGGGGGGGGGGGGGGGGGTTTATGGTTATAATAACGCATACGTCATTTTGTGGCATAATTAAGCCTAAGCTACATCGTACTCGTCTCTTGAAATTTGTTTAGTCAGCAGATTTGTTCGAATTCAATACGAGCCGTAGGTAGGAAAAATAGTATTTAACTGCACGTTAGCTAGTTACACAGTACGAGTATTATCGCGAAAGCCTCCAAGTTAAGACGTAGGTATATAATCACTTAAACTATAATTACCTATTTATAGAGTGTCAGTGGAGGTCGATTCAAGTTCATTGGCTAGCCTCCCCGCAAAGATTAGATAGGACGACACGTGCGTTTTAAGAAATGAAAAAAATTACATGCCTAGTTTCGTAATTGGTGCCTACACTGATATTTATAATAATTAGAATATTTTTTTTTTATTACACTGTAGTAGATTATTACACTGACTAAAACTTAAATATTACTTACATGGAGAAGGGAATTGGGTAATGGATAGACAGACACCCCAAAGGAGGAGTATTATACCGTTCCTATGAAGCTTATTTTTCAATTCACATTTCTGGATTTATCTGGAAACCTGTCTGACGTCATCAAGGTCAAACATGTAAAGATACCTAATGATTCTGAATCAGCCTTCTGCCGTTATAAGTTTCTCTATAATTTGAGTCATTTCTGAATCTGATTCATTTGAGCGATGAATGTTTCTGTTCTGAAGTGTCTGGGGATATTTTAAATAATCGGGTCACGAAGATGGTTGGGGACGAAATGTGTAGGGCTGTTGCGAGAGTTGAGTGAGGGGCGCGTGGAGCGCGGGGGGCGCGCGGGGCTCAGGGGTCGTCGACACTGCGGTGAAGGGCAGCGAGGTCGGTGCGTTCGCTTTCGACGGCGCGCGGCGGCGGCGGCGGCGGGCCGAACATATTGATCGCAGCCTCCATGCTCTCCCACAGCCGGCCTGCCTGGGCCGTCTACGCGTCTTATTTCGGGCTGCTCCTTGCGTATCATTTTATATTATGTCACCTTAAAATTGTAAATATCGTGAGATTATAGTCTATCTCGCGAAATTATATAGGTACTGTCGAAAGATTGTGAACTGTTTGCTTACAGTTTAACTAATATTTTTCGATAGATTGTAATCGATCGAAGTGAAATTTTTTAAGTTTCAATCTGTTGTGCGTTAAATTATCAACAGTTCGTCAAGGATCGATCACAATCAACCGAAAAATAATACGTAAAATTGTAAGCAGTTGTTACGGTTCACAATCTTCCGACAGTTTACAATCTCGCAATATAATCTAACGGCATTTACAAATTTACAGTGACATACACCAATGGAATAAACAGCAAACATGATATAAAACTAACTACCTATGTAATTTTAAATCTAACAAAGTTTTAGCTATGAGCTTCCGGTAAATATTTAATACGAATTGTAATTAATAAATTATATTCTTATGTGTGTAGATATCACTAGCTTTCCGCCCGCGACTTCGTCCGCGTAAAGTTTTTTTTTCCAAAATAAAATTGTGCCTATGTTACTCGTGGATAATGTAGCTTTCGAATGGTGAAAGAATTTTTAAAAACGGTCCAGTAGTTTTTGAGCCTATTCATTACAACCAAACAAACAAAGTTTTCCTCTTTATAATATTAGTGTAGATTAGTATGGCTGCCCCAAAATAAACTGAGAGTCAGGAGCTTTAATCACGAATATGTCACCTTAAATTTTCTCAGTTTGTAAACTTAGTAACCTATGCAGGTATGATTTCATTTGTGATACCTACTAGGAGAGGAAAATCTATTTTTCGTGGACCTGTGTGAAAATGTTTATATTTAAAAAAAATTACCTACCTCCATAGTATGATGCTGAATTCCGATTCGGAAGAGGAGTTAATTTTGCAAATCTAATTTATCTTTTGATAGAGTTCTAAATTGAGAAATAAATCTTAATTTTCTAAGGACAGGCTATCCAGGCATAATTAGGTACCTACTTGTACCTTTATGTGACCGTAAAAATAAAAATAGGGATGTAAGAGAGCGACCTATCATCTTATCGCTCCAAGCCAACCTCACCTGCCCGTGGTGCATCCTGCCGAATAACAAACGAGGCGCTGGCAACCGACTGGTGGCGGAATAACCATCACAAATGAAGGCGTAGCTAAATACCACAGGCCGATGACGGGCAGCAGCGTCACCGGAGCGAGAAGCTACGCCCTGCGATCGCCAACGCGCCTGCCCAGCGTGGCGATTATGGGTATATCCTCCAAATGTTTGCCCTAAGTGGTGAACAACTGGAGAGGCCTATGTCCAGCAGTGGACTGCAATAGGCTGATGATGATGATGAAAAATAGGGCGGGAGCAAGTACTGGATACAAAATGTATCTCATAAAGTGTTTGTTTTAGTGGCGGGTCAGAGATATCGGTTTCCATTAGCGTTAGTCATTTGGGTTTGTGCAGTAATATTATACAGCACATTGAAGTAGACTAGTCTAGTTGGAGAGTTTTCTAGTGCATGTGACCGGGCGGCCGCAGCGACCGCGGCCGGCAGCCGTCTCTTGTGTCCGCAACACGATAGCTCACCTGCGCGGCACCACATTTCTCACAAATCCTATTTTATGCTACGACATTTTTTCAGTTAAGAAAAATAACCTATCTTTGAAAAATGCGCCAAACTATGCTATATGCGTCTGCTTCTTTTCACAACTATTCCGAAGCGAAATCGAATACAACATATAGTAAAACAGCAAAAAACGTGTTACCTACATTGAATACCTATGCTTACAAAATAAAATTTAGGGGCATAAATAAACAGTATTAAAGCAACAATAGAAACATATTACACGCTGATCTCCGAACCTACTTGACGAATTTGAATGAAACTTGTAATTCAGGATGAGGCTAAACTGTAGGAGATATGAAATTTTTTCTGTCGACTTATAAAAGTCGAAGATTTTTACATTTAATGTAGGGGTCGTGATTGAGTAGGTAACAAAATATCAACATCAAAAAAATCACACGAATTAAATCGCAGGCACCAGCTATAATAAAATAACGTTTCTTACGTACTATTGAATTAAGTAAACACTTTATTAAGCTTTAAACTGGGAGTTGGAACCGTGTTTTATGATAAGGTTATTGAAATAACAGGAAAGAGTTTATTTACATTTAAATAAATCAATCAATACAGTAATATACCTAACCCATCAATCTTTCAGGTCATTGCACAGATAAAATCAACTCTTAACCTTTTATCAACATCTTCGTGCATAATAATAACATTCTCGCTAATTACTTCTGTAAACATACGTAGCATTTTAAATGAAGTAGGTATGTTTACGGACGTGGTTAAATATGCGGAGATATTGAAATACTATGCCTAGTGCCTTCAAGACTTTTTTTCTCTATGGAAGCAACAAGATTGATGCCTTGTTGCAGCTAACTCTTTAAATGAAACAGCTTTTTAATTGTATGGCTAACCCTTTAATTAAACATCGTCTTTTAGCTACACGCCTTCTTTTAAAGATGGATCATTATAGCGTTTATCTATTACACAGTGGCTGACTTAAAAGCAAGATATGCTTGATTATGAAAATTACCATCAAAGTAATTTTATTGGAATTCCATTCAAATACCTACCTAGTTAGGTACATTTTATTTTTGTTTGTTTGTACAATTAGGAGTAGGAGAGTACTCAGTTAGTACTCAAAAGGTCCCGTTGTCATGACATTCAATCAGGTAGAAAAGAGTATCTAGCGGTAATTAAATTAAATAGGTAGGTCTTAGCTGTGCAATTATACCGACGTGTCTATCAGTTGGCTGCGACATTTACACATCACGTTATCATTACACTTAGGACTTAGCAGGCAGAACAAGGATAAAGATCCATTCGATTTTAAGGCCATGACATGGCCGTCACAGCTCGTCTCCACAAATCTGGCATTATTTTGATTTGTGGCACGCTTTTTTTAACTGATCAAATTTGGTACTGCGGATATGGCTGTGATGACGGTTAACATCGCAGCTGCCATTATAATCGCGTCTCAAATTACGACCCTCTAGCTACAATACGGCACAGTTATTTTTTCTCTGACCATTGAATGATATTCCGGAGTATCTGTGCCTCAGCCTATCTTTTTCCATGATAGAGATAAATGATCTTCAATCTGAAATATCTCGTTATTCATATAAGGAGTGAATAAATTGGTTTTAAAAACTGTTATGAGAAGTCCAAATAGGTTTACTAAGAAACAGCTTAACTTGAAAACTTATAAATGTAATATTAATATACAAGTAGGTACACAAAAAGTAAAAAGTTAGTGCCTGAATGATTAATTGAATATGGTAGGTATAAAAACATTATCATCATTATAATTAACATGACATTTTCACACTTCGGAGTTTAATGAACTGGCATGTGTACAAGTACGTAGGTATCTAATTAGTATCTATATTTTTAGACATTTCATGAATGCATGCTGAAATAATTAGACTTTTCGTGACTACTCGCTGATATAAAATGTACGAATTTACTTACAGTACAATATATTTCACAATTATCTTCTGAAATATTTTTTTGTGAGTGTGGATATTCCAATGTGCAAAGACGGAGAACAATCTAAATACCTATTATTTTAACTTGCTACGACGGTGCAAAGAATATGGACTTGCAATAAAGTTCAAAACCGTTACATAATAATTACTTACTTAGAAATGGTTAATATAATTGTAAAAAATTAAATTAAATTATAAATGTCTAGACCCCAAATTGTCTAAGTAAAATCTAATTATCACTGAGACATTCAGTAAAGTGTAGCATAAAATTATTAGTTAAGTGCACTAATTAGCAGCAGCGCGGGCGTACAAAATAACCGAGAATTTCTTGCCTACCGATGCAAATTTGTTCATTAGTTAATTGGGCTCTTTAAAAGAGGTACGAGAGTACATAGGTACCGTATCTATGTAAATAATTATTTTCACAATGCATTGCATATATTTGCAGATTTTAGTAATCTGTAACGGCTGTTCTGTATATGTAGCTTTTCGTCAGTTGGCGTATTGGCCACAGCCGGTTGTAGGATGGTGCGCGTGGGTCTACTTTCTCAGAATAACGGGTCCGCCAGACCAGTGGGACCCGCCCGAGGCCGACTCTCGGCACACTTACACGACTGCCCACTGAATAAGTTCAGCATTAAGATAATAGAGATGAATTACTTTACCGTATGTAACATTGCTGAAGTTTGAATTTTGAAATATTTCAAATTACCTTCTTACTTTAATATACCTACTCGTAAACCTACCTATTAGCAATCTGTTTAAGATATTGAAGTAACATCCTATGTTGCTGCTTATTGGAAGTGCCTAATGAAAAAAAGAGTATCGGTATGTATTTATAAGTAACAAAACTTCAAACTCAAACTCTTGAGGTTAAAAGCAAAAGACTAAATTTATTTTAATTAGAACATTTTTAACAGGAGTAAAATCTATTTTGAAACTCACTCGGCTCAAGCAATGGGATATTTTCGAACAATTAACTAATTTATTATTTAATATATCATAAAATCAATTCAATATCGTAAAATATTGAATGAAAAACATATTTGTATTTTAGTCGTATAGTTTTAGAAATTGCCTTTCCACAACTAAATTGACAAATGACTAGTACATATTGACAAAATGTTAATTTACCAGTACCATTAGGTATTTTTAGACATCTTCTTGATTTTATAAAGTCGGTTCAATCACTCCAAAGTTATTCGAACTTTCTATAAACTAGTATTTTATGTAAATTATCTAATTGATTGTATTTAGGTCACAAGAATGAATGTGTGAAGATGGGTATAGATGTCTTTGAATAATTTCACAAAATATTTCTATATTTTATGTATTTTAATACCAACAAGTAAACAATTTTATTAATTGACAATTATAATTTAACACCTTCCTTCTACCCTTGATCCACTACACTCATAGCTTTGATTTTGTTTTCTCCATTGTGAATTATAATTATAACTATAACGCATTTTTGGGGTAATTACGTTTTGAATAATTGACACATTTACTTAAATAGAAATGTAAGTGTAATGTGGCAAGCTGTCTAGAGGTCTGAAAGAAGGAAGAATGAGCACATCGAGTGGCAAGTGTGAAAAAAGGCTGCTCGCCAAATGTGTCCGCGGTCAGCCGCCATTACAACATGAATTATTAATTGTAGACCAACGGTAGGTATAGTTCGACGACCCCAGGCCACTGCCACTGGTATCTTCACTAAATGAGCAAGCGCTCTATCAAATTATTATTGATGTAATGTAATTATACCGTGCATTACTGGTCGGTCGCCTACTGTGGACTTAAGATTGGCACGTGTTCTTGAGTTTCTCTATAAAATTACTATTTTGTAGAGTAAAAAGTATTAAAACTTTAATGGCTTATAAACACGTTTACAATATTTTTTTAACAGTTTCAGTGTCCTAACATAAAATCTGCTTATTCAGCAGTATATACAGATATGTACCTATTAGTAAATTTAGACAAAAGAACTACCTATACTATACCTACCTATTTCCTAGAGTCTCATCTATATTTGGATAGATACCAAAATCATTAAAATTGAGACAGCCGCTTAGGCACAGCAGACAGATTTTTTTTTCCGTGGAAAATGCGATTATGCATCCCCGCTACTTGGGGGAGTGGCAGGGTATGTGGGACTCTCCTGCTTCAAGGTGTTGGTGAGGCAGGACATACCCACTTAAAACCCCGGTCCCTCAGGCGCCTTATGGGGTGGTGCCATGGGGCCTGAAAACTATAACTGCCATGACACCACAAACGCTGCCTGCCTAAGCAAGCCCAACTCGCCCTCACGTAGCGGGAGCGATGGAAGTGGCCCGAAGGGTGAGCCCACTGCCATTAGACGAAAACGGGGAACCGTGCAAGGCAGGTGGCGGAACCCCCGTACCGACCACCGGCTGGACCCCGTGTAGCAGACAGATCAGTTATGTACTTCTAGACTAAAATACAAAAAAGTTTCATCAAATGAACATCTCGGTGAAGGTCGTTGTATAGCGGGATCCTATACTATTCTAAATACCTAATTATAAACAAATTATGATTACCTATTGTCGCTGATGTTCGTTTTTTCCAAGTTTAAATTCAGTCTGAATACGTTTATTTTCATTGAACGTAAAGGTTAATAAATAAAATATATTTTGAGCGAATATAACCTAGGTATTTAGTCCTTGCTTTGCATTAAATATAGCTCTCTTTATTTAGAGGGAACAAAGTTGACGTGGTAGGTTGATAATAAAGGTATCAACAAATAAATCTCAGCAACTGGAAAAAGGTATTCGGTTTCACATCGTTGGTAGTAGGTTAGGTATTCCACTGGAACGGTTCCAAATGTTGCATACAACGTGAATGTTTACCAGCAGCTGTCGGCTAGGAATAAATGCGAAATTGTGTGGGTGTGACGAAGCCAAGGGTGTAAAAATTAGAATTGTCCCACTTTACATAATGAGGTCACTCACACGTAATACGCAATGGGATATTGGGAATTGAAAACACAGGTGAAACATGCACTGGCGTGTTAGAAATTAATTACTAAAAGTATAGAACAATGATCCAACTCAATTTATTTGCCATTTATAAATTCATCATCATCATCATCATCATCCTAGCCTTTTCCCGATTGTCTCAGGGTCGGCTTCCCAAACTGAGAGATTTGGCGAGGGCTAAGCTTTTACACAGAGCGACTGCCATCAGACCTCCGCAACACTTAGGGTAAGCTATACCCATTCCCAGTTTAGGCGTCAGAGTTATCATCATCTCTGATATGATGTAACGACTGCTATCTGAGTTGGTAAAGATAGCACCCGGGACCAACAGCTTAACGTGCCTTCCGAAGCACGGAGGAAATCGGTGTCAAATTTTGGTCACCCATCATCGGATTGACCGCGCCAATGGTTGCACAACATTTGCGATCATTGTTAAACGAACAAGACCGCGGCGCCACCGAGCTCCCTTGCCATTTATAAATTATGATAGATATAAATTATCCGCCTGGTAAGCAGTTTTGTTGACTCAATATTAGAAGATCTGGAACATCTGATGTCTGAACTCAAGAGACCAGTAACGCTATCATATGTTAAAACCTCGTAAGACCGAGATTTTCAAACACAATAGTTTTAACAATAGCTTAGGATTTTAAAAGAACATTCGGTCTTGACGACAATTCATACAGGAATGGCGTTTTTGCAAAAGTTGTTGAGTCTGATGAGCATTTGCTGTAGACTTATAAAAATCAAACAACCAACAGTTAAATAAAGTTTTGCTGACCTTGAGTAATGATCATAATCATAAGGTTCAATATATTTAAGCGTGCATCGAGATTTACATTGTTCAAAATGCAGTTTCGGAACTGCGGTAGGTGCGGTAATTAAGAAAAACTGTTTTATTTTTTGAAATTTTCACAAAGGTGGTGCTCTGCAGTGATGCAAAAAAGTTTGTTGAATAAATTGAAATATAGTTAGTGTATGTGTTCTCATAATAATTACTATCTACTTACCGCCTCATGCTTTCTAAACAATTAACCAACCGAAGTTTGTTATCTCGGCCACTGATAATAAAAGTGAGTCAGTACATCAATTAACGAATTCCACGACACTTGGCTCACCCAAACATTTTAATGGACATGAAGACACCAACCAATTAAGCAGGAGGCAGTCGTTGTTGGTCATATCTGGAATAAGAGATGGTCTGGACTTGACGTCATCAACCTAATGTTTTACCTTTTGTGTCTAAAATGTTAAATACCCTATTCGTTATTATAAAAACCTATAAGCAAGACAAAAGAACTTCCATCTAGATAGTTTTTACGTGATGTTGAAACAATTCCGTATTAAGGATAGTGTGGTGCTATCTTATGTTGTCTGTTGGCGTTTGGCACTTCTAATGAACATTGTTACAGTCTGATAACGTCAAGATTTCAAATAAGTGAGTGCAGTCTGCACCTGTTAAACGCTAGAGTATAGTTAGGTACCTACTATTAACATAAAATAACTTAGAATAAAGATTGGCTTAAAATGTTTTAAAGCTTTTTATTATCATCAACATTATTTTTGCTTTTGACATTAGGAACGGAAGTAGAACGTCCTGTTTTATCAGTTGGGATTGGGACACAGACATAGAAATATGTTAGACTTGTTGTTTGCGATAATATATCGTGCTCCTCTTCTACATATGTATAGATACGTGTATAGATATGTAGTATAGGTGTTCGGTAGATGTGTGCATTAATAAACCTCGGCGTATAATACCTATACGGTAGTTTGTATCGCATCGTAAAGGTAAACTGCCTTGTCATACCAGTCCATTGTTTTGTTTTGTGTCATCATAAATGTTCATATACACACAGATTTGCTTTAATAATCAAAACTGTCAATCAATAAAATTATCCTCTTGGGGTTATTGATATTGGTGAAAAAGGTTTAATTTTGTCTTTAAGTAAAACTGTGCAGTAATGATATCAAATCGTTGAAATAATCTTAAGATGTCTACATGTCTAGTCCCTGTTTGGTACCCAGAAGACTTGCTTTATACCGTCGCGACGGTATCTTGAAAGTAGCAAAGAAACGTATATTCTTCAAGGATTGTGTATGGTGTGTGTATAATGTTTTCATGGAATTCCGATATAAACTGTTGATGTTGTAACTAATTCACTAGATATTGGCAAAAATAGACGCCGCCTGAAAGTCATTAATCTATCTATATATATAAAAGGAGAAACTGACTGACTGACTGACTGACATATCAACGCACAGCCCAAACGGCTAAACGTAGGCACTTGAAATTTGGAAGGGACGTAGCTTAGGTACCGTAGGGGTGCACTAAGAAAGGAATTCCCGAAATTCCCACGGGAACGGGAATTAGCGGGAAAATCCTTTTGTATGAAAAATCTAAACCGCTTAAGTTAGACGCTTGAAATTTGGCATGCAGGTACCTTAGTAAATATAAAGTTTAGTTATGGCTGTATTTTGAGAAATTCCCACGGGAACGGGAGTTAGCGGGAAAAAACTTTTGTATGTATAAATTTAAACACGCGGACGAAGTCGCGGGCAAAAGCTAGTAAAAAATAAACCAGATCATGTTGACATCAGCTACATCAAGATTGTAAGGAAATGGTTGGTGATGATCAATTTATTGCAGTACCTATGAGTAATTCGCGTCATATTCTTGACGCTTAGCTTGGCAGTGAAATGTCTAGGGAGGATTCCAATTTCCGCAAAAATGCGGCAGGGTGGGGTGTGCTCCCGAGTGGTTGTCGCCCCTGCAGAGAGGGGCGGGCGGCATGTGCGGGAGGGGTGCGTAACGACACAGAATAAGTAAGGGTACAGTATTACAATTGGGATGATGACTAAAAAATAATTTAATGTCCATCAGATAGATTAATGAAAAATATTGGATACGTATTTTTTATTTTGCCCTTTGTTCAAAAACTTACGAAGATACATTGATTTTAAATGTCACATGACGTCACGTTAGAGTACAAAATATACTCTAACGTGACGTAGTTAGCCCCCACTCCGTAACTTTAATGCGCTATATCTAAGTATTTTCTTGTTATTTCGACAAAACAAAAAATACGGGTCTTATATTTTTTTATTATCTAAGAGACGGACTAATTATTTTCTTCATTTTCATACCTTGTCATCATCCGTATTCACTAAAACATGGCCGACTAGACTTTTTATTAAATCTCGGTATATTTGGGTACAAAATATTTGTAGGTGCCGCAGTCCAAACAGACGATGTGTAAGTACTTACTTAGAGGTATTAGCGTAGCGGACCTACTCCTATTTAATTTTTAGCGGATCGCTGTATAGCTTTTCTATGGGTCGTCTAAAGTGCCCCAGCATCCTATTCCGCGAACATGATCCTTGAATTGAACATGCTTGCAACATTTTATAGAATCGTCAATTTATAATCGTGAAAATTTTATGTTTGATGGAAACGTTTCTGTTTCGCACGGGTTTCCCTTTATCTGGCATGGCTTGCTAAAAAAAAATCTCATTGTTTTCCAACACTCTTTCATATATAATGACTAATAATGAGGTGCATATTATTGTAGTGATCGTCACAGGGTTCAAATGATATTGCGGAAAGTACTACTGTATATCATGTTTACTGTGGCAACGGGCAAGTTAGAGGGAGTGCCGACCGGGAGGGTGGCCGCTGCGCCTGCGCGGTGGCCGCCGCAACCCCCGGGGACGCGGCATGTGCGCGCCGGCTCCCCTCGCCTCCGATCCATTCGCTCCACCAGGGTAAGCTCGATTATTAAGCACCCATTCAAGCTCTAACACGCGATTATCGTCATAGCAACCATGCTCTCCTTTACTCTTGAATGAGCTAACTATAATCAATTCTGCTAGTAAATTATGGATATTTAGCTGAGAAACCCTACCTTTGTGTATCATCATCTGAGTTATGTACGCACCTACCTACAATATTCTTCGAGTGAATATATTATATTTCATTTGTATACATACCTATAGATGTAAGAATATTATGATTGTCGTAATGACAGTAGCTATTATCATTGAAGAATATTATATACGTACCTTATACGAGCACCTATATTTTCTAAGTCAGATCTTTCGTTGCTTTATTCAATTTCAATTTGAGAACTATAGAACTGGTATTCTATAAATACTACTAGGTTCGAAAATACTGGTAATCAGATTTCAGCAAATGATTTCAATCAAAATACTACTAAGCTTCCTATTTTATAATTATTCGTACCAGGAAATTAAACGTCCAATATTAAATGAGCAGAAGAAACAACATAATTACTAGTTGCACAGCACTTGCGCATAATAAGGATGCTTTATATTGCAAATGACCAACGTTCTGTCGTCGATTTCATTATTACCCAGGCCACTACTTAAAGATTCTTGCAAGCAGGGTTGTCTGACTCATCTGCAATCTGCATTGATTTTAGAAAAAAATAAGTGGAAGAAGTACTAACCGTTCGCGGAGCGGGCGGCGGGCGATGTGGCCTCCTTGCTTCGAACATTTTCTTTCTCCTTCCCGTTGTTCCCTGCGACAAAGAAACATTCACGATTTACTAACAAGGCAGGTAAAACGGGCGAGAGTAACAGTCAGTCCAAAATTATAATTTACAACATTTCGAAAGCGGGTTTCAAAACTTTGGTTAATTTTAGTTTGAGGTTCATAGGTATACATTGTAATAAAGTAGGCACATCTGAATATACCTACCTACTCGGAGTTTGAAGTTAGACAGCTTCAATAATGTATATTGTGAGGACGATATTCCTATAAATAATGCAAGCACGTGATTGTAGATAGGTATAGAAGTTATGGACAGGATCGATGTTTAAAAACTAAATGTTTTCATGTCCCTTTTGTCTACATTCTTAATAATATAATTATATTAGATATAATAATTCCTGCAATTGCAATTGGGCTATACGAATTGTAAAATGTAACCGCAATAGGGTAGACACAATAATTAGTGGTAGGTACATTCAACACGTCATGTCGTGTAAGGATAACTGGAAATATTTTCCCTTTAGATAAACAAATATTTTAACAAACACTGGAAAACGTTTGTAACAAGACGTAATTTCTGATAAAAACTTTGACTGGAAATTGGTTATTGATAAATATGATAAAGTTGTCTTTGTCAGATAAAATAATGTTCGTTGGAAATTTACTGAATTGTCTAAAATATCTGTGAGTATACTCATTACTTTATGTTTATTATACTTTATTACGATATGTGCAACTAACGCTATGGTATGTATTTAATGACTAATATGTATTATCGATTGTGTTATGTTAATAATATACATTTGTTACAAACTATAGTCATTGATAATATCCGTAGATAAAAGTTTAACACATTTTATACAAAAATAATTTATCTATCAATGTAAACTTTCATTGAATTGGTAATATTTACATTTTATTTAGTCCGTATTTTAGATCATAAAAATATACGAGTATAGGTACTCTCATAAGAATCTCAGGAATACAGTCATATTCTCAGAATGTGTAATGGGTTATTTCGATATTTATAATATTTTTTTAATTAGGAATATTCACTTTATAAATCACATGTAAGGCTAAGAGTGATGTTCGCGTTCACATTCCTCGAGGATCCCTTTTGCGTCGAGGCTCAGAGCGGCTGCGTCTGCGGGGACCGGTTCGAGCCGAGCGTTCACCCGCGTGCACCACTCGCAAATTTACACTGCTCGACTTTCCATCTAGCTACAATGTCGCAGACCGCCAGCAATCCAATCCAATCATAAATTTACTAGACACTAGAAATCTCATATAAAATCGTAGCGAAATTGCGTCCTCTGCAACCCATTGTCAACAATGTTGTTAAAAACATAGCACCCAGTAAAAATTTAATTATGTATTATATTTTTAATAAAATAATGTTCGTTATGCAGCTGCTGCTTTGTATGTTTTGTAGTGTTAATTAAGCGCCCGACCACTATGTCAAACTTGGCAAGTTTTCCTTGTATGGTTGTATGTGACCTTTTAATTTACATCTGTGTAAAATCTTTTAAAATGTTTAGGTGACTTAATGTGAAATTATGTATTATTACTCTCGTGTTCTATAACTACAAAATACAAGTGTTTTATATAATATACCTTATGTGGCGTTGGAGCCTAACAATAATTTAAATAATACGTTTACAATGAAGTATTTACGATTTTTCTGTGTTGAACAAATCCGTTTACTACCGAGAGATAAAATGTTTTGTCCGTTATCAAAAACCGGACACCATTGTGCTTTTAAATTACCAATTTTTATTGCGTTAATATTTTGTTTTTTTTTTGCTGCATTAAGTATATTAAAGGTAGATTGCAAGGAAAGGATGGAAGTCGTGCTCCACAAAATTGTGTTCTTTTCTTGTATTTTATCTAGAATATAAGAGTAAAATAAATTTATCGCTTAAAGAATTATTTTTATCTTTACGACTTGGTCATTATTATCGGTAGGTAGAATATATGTTTTAAAGGTTGGGCGGGCGTATTGCATTTATAGTATTTTCAAATTGATAAAACATAAAATATCGATATGACTAAGGCAAGATTAACGTAACAGATTAATTTAAGATTAAATGCATAATATGAACAGTTAATATTATAAAACATTTACTTAGGTACGATTATTGAGCAAAAGATTGAAATTATTTTGGAACTTTGCATAAGGTGAAACTACATAGTTTTAATTACTGGGAACTTGGAACCATAGTTGTATTCATTACTTTGAAGAAACTGCGCAGTCGCAACAATTCTAGTTGCGAGTTGCGCCAATAGAGATCTTGTACAAAAACCTGATGAAGTTGGCTGTTCAGCAACTAAACTGGCCACGTGTTCACAACGCCTTATACTTTCATGGTGTTTGTGTGAAACTGTCGGTTTACCCAAGCTTTTTGAGTACCTAACTATGAAGTTACTGACTTAGGTTTTTAATGAATTAAGTATTTTGCTTGTTGGTGAAAACCTGATAAAGTAATATAGGTAATAGGTGTTACTTGAGTTCAATGTAATGTACCTACTAATACATCAGTTACTTACGATAAATAAATCTTTTGATGAAATTTTAAAATGAAAAGGTGCTGATATCACTTTGATTAATTTTATTTGCATTGTTATTGGACAGTCTAGATCGACCGATTGTTAGATCCGGCTTACTTTTCGATATATATAACCCATGACATACCTAATTGTGGTTTATCTATTATGGTATAGGTAAGTCTCGAATTGCGAATTGGACTTAAGTGAAACTGTTGAACCCGGATTTACAGGTTTTCCCTTTAAAAGTGGTTGATCTGCTCTTGGAGTAGTATGGCATACTATGTCCTCCACAATTGGACGTTTATCATTAACGTTACATACATATTATCCTCGTTAGCAACCAACGGATCGGAAACGAGTAAACCGCAGAAATGTATCGAAGATAGAACGACCTTGTGTGCGCTAAACGCATGGCTCAAAGTGTACGATTGTAAAACGTAAGATCAATCATCGTGCATGTTAATACAACCTAATATACTACACTACGTCCAATACCTATTGTGAAACGTATTTTCAGCGCTCGTTTCAAAGTTGAGCGTCTTGATAAAGCGTCTCTCTAATGTACTGAAAATAAGGAGCGACCGCTGTTCTATCTTGATATATTTATGTGTGTAGTAACCCTTTCTGTCCAAAGTGTTATGGCATACCAGAACATCCGGAATTGGTAGTTTATCACCAATGTTACATTGTTATTTCCTCGTTAGCAACCGATAGATCGGTAATGTGTAACCTATTGAAGGTTCGGCGCATGCATCGCGCGGTCGGCGGCGAAGCGGAGGCGGACGGGCCGACCTTGGCAGTGGCGTTGACTCCCGCGGCCTCAAATCGCAACCAACCGTCGCGCCATAGATTTAACACATGAATCGTATAACATCTGTACTCGGTCCATGTGGATATTTATGGAACTTACGCTAAACGGGCGTGTATCTCTCGATCTTTGAGAAACTAGTCGAGGATGAAGCGTTTTTAATTTGATTGTAAATATGTAGTTACAAAGTAAGGTTGGGTTGGGATGAGAGGAATAGTGACAAGAGCGTTTTACTTAGCTTGAGTTAATGTAAAGATGGTTTATACCACTGAGCAATATTTGCTTCGTGGTTTATACACAATAATATAAACGATTAATCTATAGATTTCATCATTTATTATTTAGTATTTCATAAGTTACTTTGAATGTTAAATAAATTGCTTTTGAAGTGTTAATACCTAAATACATACTTGTATTTTGCAAGAAAGAGGATAAAAATATGAAATATTTTTTAACGATACATAATTTTTATCGTGGTACTTGTTGGCATAACAAAGTAGTCGACAATCGAGAGCTATGGAAGTATTTCTTAGCCATTGCTAAGGTAAACAGAATTATTAACTTATGTCAGTTCTTAACACTTCCTTCAATATGGTCTATGGTCTATCGAAACAATGGCTGACATATACAGCATGCTTGTGCACATATGCAACAGTTAGAGACCATTTAGTTCCAAAGCATAAACTTAAACGCAACCAGGATCCCTATCCTGATGATGATGATTATGTGTATAATACATTTCATCCTGGAATATGAACATTAACATATAGAATAAATAGCATGTTTCTGTTCGTTACGACATAAAGCTCCTATGACAAACTGTAATCTGAGCGAGCACAGTCGCAGGCGCCGCTAGTCTTTATTAAAGTTGTGCATTATATTTGTAATGATTTTATCTACGTTAGTCCATAAGATTCATAAATTACAGAAAACAGGAGATAAATTATCCCTGGCATGACATGTTTTCTACTGGTTTATAAATAGTTCTCCGGGGCAGAGAAGGCAGGGCAACCGAGCCCAAACAGGAAAACCAGTATCTGACGCGGATTCACAGTAAAATAAATAACAGTGAAGCAAATCCTTGTGTACTGTATAGTCTTTATAGTTGTAACAGGTCATTGCTCGCAGTTTACTTCTCGTTTCGATAGGATCTAAAATTTATTTCTAAATCCATCGAGAATAAATTCATTTTTACGTTATGTATACCTAAATCTAATTTTGTGTGTCAATGAATGGCAATACGAATGTAAGTATTACCAAAAACAAATGATATTAATGTTTCTACCTTACTGTTGCTTATCTGAACTATGAAGGTAGTTTATGTGGTGTCCGTGCTGCGACTGTGACCTCAATCGAAAACTCCCATCGAGGAAACAGCTTTGAAATTCGTCTATAATTAGAGCTGACGCATCTATATTATGGACTACGTATGTACCTAATTTATCCTGAGCAGAATACGAATAAATTTCCTCTTATTTTATTAGATAATTACGAGTATAAATATAATGGGAACCCCATAATATAAATAGATTTAATTGAATACAGTCACCAATTATACAATTTATTTTTGACATATCTAAGTACTGCCATTGTCATCTTTAAATCATTGTTATAATGTCATCATGATTGATGACAATAGCCTCAAGGTATAGGATAGGCAAAGTTTATGCTTAATTATTACACATAAAAATGTAAAATAGTTGGCAAGTTGTTTATAGATATTTTTCCTATGTATAGGAAAATTCATAATATTCACTATAATATTAGTATCGGCACAAACCTGAATTTTACAAAAACAAGTTATTTGAAATACCTACGGTCCTAACCAACGGTCTCTACATGAAGATAAAATAGTTTTGCAATGTTTGTTATATTGCTTTTGTTGTATTTAGACACGTACTATAGATAGGTACATGGCATGTGATGAGTAATTATGAGTCAATCAGTGTTGCAAGTTTTATGTTTAGACATATTGATAGCGCAAATGAGGACAAATAAAACACAATCGTACGATATAGGGACAGAAGTTACCACCAATAAATAATTATCTCGGTAAAAGCAGTGGGAGTTGAATAAAAATGTTAATGCTATTATCATATGTGTAGTTAGAATAAATCGTTAAGATATAGTAAAAGAATATTGATTGGTATTATAATAATTATGAGAAATCGTTTCATGCTAGACAAAGATTTTAGTATTGTCTTTTATCTACGCATCACTGCTGGTGTATGAACTCTCTATGCCGCAAGACTTCAAAGTCTTGATCACCGTCGTATGGTTGTTGGACTTTGGTCTTCTATTGGTTGCATTTTGGCGAGTGTGCTACGGTAACCCTGTTTGGTTAGATACTGTAGGAATCTTCAAATTTTCAAGGCGAGAGTGAATCGGTGGGCTGAGCGCGTTCCATCGTAGGTTCTAACGTCGCTTTAGATAAGGCGAGTTGGGGTTAACGCGTTTACTCATAAAAAAAAGTAATTGCAGATCTTTGAAACGTTATAGGCATGCAAGCGAAAATGCTAAGGTAAATAATATCCGTGACGCGTAGGTAGGCTAGTGGCGAAGTGCATTGGCGATGTGTGCACAGGTTGCGGTCGGTATGTGGGTGACGGCCGAGCACTTGCGTGTCGTCTGCGCCGCTTTAAATAAAAACACACATGGGGCAACTGACACACTGGAGTTCTCTGTTTGCTCAATTTTGGATAGCCTGGTTATAACATACAATTTGTTTGTTAATTTTCCTCAGATGTAGAGCTGGAATCGAGAATATTTACATCGACAATACGCACATATTATAATTCGGATTTTAGTTAATTTTCATTTTATGTAAATTTTCATTCACCAGTTTTGTAAGCATTTTGTTTTATAGGAAAACAAAATCTTCTGCAAAATCTCTTATTATGTCTACGTCTTACAAGTTCTACATGCAAAATTTAGAACTTTCATGTAAGTATATACTTAAGTACCCATTTGCAATACATTCAGTTCACTGTTTCAAGTTTTGTTAACAGTCCTATCACGGTTTCCGCTATTCCGGCTCCACCGACCGAAGGGGGTTCGAGCGATCAATAGCAGTCCTCTTAGAAATATCTCATTAATATGTAAATAAAATTGATATTAATAAATTGAATATTAGTAGTTTGGTGATCAAAACTTTATTTACTTTATTAACATTAGTTTAGCTATATTTGAAAAGTCGCCTTCAAACGGTTAGATAAAGTACCTACCTACTGTCTAATAGTTTTGATAACAATCTATTATGGCATAATTGGATATACTTAGTAATTGTTTGTCAACAATAATGCCTACTGATTAACTAGCAAATATTTGCATTTTAATCTTGTGGGAATGCATATAACTAAAACATTATTTATTAATGACTTACGTACGTAGGTACTCTTTGACTGTTTATGTATATTCAGTTTTCAATTATGTCACTAACAAATTGGGTAGGTAGTTAAATAATCGATATTTATCGGTACAATCGTAAAGTAGATACCTACCTAAATTCTTCTATTTCTAAGGTTATACGAGCAATCGTCTTAATCTTGTTCAATATTTAATCTTTATTGCATGGCAGAAACCACCACCAATCAAGGCTTTTGTATATGGCCTCATGCCACAAACACAAAGGCATTCTCAACCAGGCAACAATTGGGCAAAGCAGAAAGAAATGTGCAGGTAGTGCTACAAATTTAGAAACATACAGTTAATCATAATAAGATGGCATATAAAAGATATATTTAAAGGATTAATTATTCGGAGTTGGTGATTCTTTACAAATGTAGGTACATAATGTAAGTAGTGACAAAACAGCAATCCTGCTGCATTGGAGCGTGGCGCCTCGCCATATTGGATTACCACGAGGCCGTAGTCGAGCGTGATGCGAAAGGATACCGCTAAGGTTAACCTTAGTAATAGTACGCACAATCGTTCTAAGCAGATTATAAGAAAATGTGCCCCACATTTCACGCTAGCTCGATAGAAAGTGCAATATTTGCTGAAGCGAAAACGTGCAAATCGACCGAATTTAACTGGCAGCAAACGTGAGTTTTACAAAAACGCGTCCTAGTTGACTCGGTATTTTAACTCAAATTTACAATTACTTTTTTGCTTGTCTGTACTGGACCATATGGTACTGTTTGTATCCGACTGAGTCGTATCCTTATAAGGTTTATGAAGCTTTTAGTTGACTGACTTATAAGTATGTGGAGCGCGAGCATTATAGGTACGTAATATACGCAAATGCTCTGTAGGTATATACTCAAGATCGACGTTGGTTTATATTTTTTATTAAAGTACATATAATAAATAAAGTACATTATAAAGTATAAGTAAGAAACCTATGCTACCTATATAGGATATAGGTAGTCGCATTTTTAACCGTCGAGGTACACTACGTGTTTGTGGTACTTATAGCATCCCTACAAGTCATTGAAGCTATCAAGCACGTGGGTCTTCAAGGTTATGACGAAAGAGCAGGGAAGGCGTCGGCAATTGATATTCAACAGATACATGCGCAGCATAGAACTCTACGTAGGTAGATAGGCATTGACTATTTATTGTAGGTAGACGTTATGTACGCAAGCAAATACCTTTACGATAATTTATCTTCTACGAGTCTAATTGCGGAACCGTTGTGTTTATCCAATCCCATCACTGGCATATTATATTGTTTAGATACAATTTACTACACAATTAAACTATAGACGTAGGTATAACTACCATAAAGCACGAACCACTATCATACAACACAATTTGTAGCCGCTAAAATTGTTTCATTCGTAGGTAGGTACCATATGTACATAATATTTTTCCCCATGCATCATTAACGTTTCCCTTTATAAGTAGGTGTACTCAATACTTAATTGTAGCGAAGGATGTGGTTATAAAAGAGGAAGCACCTTCTGTATTTTAATATTGTATTATTAATATCTATGAAGTAGTAAGTTACTAATGACAAATTCAAATACTTTCGGCGAATACAATGACGAATTTCGATTTTGATAAGCTTCATTATATGCAAACGTGGTAGGTATATCTATCGTTTCAAAGGAACTATCTTAGATTAAGTATGACGCTGACCGGACATGAGATTGGGTAGCGGCCGGATGCTCAGTACATTTGCATGCGCGCCGCGGCGTCGACGACACTGCGCAAGGGACACGTACAAACATCATTAAACCATGTACATAAAATCATGACTCGTAAGTCAATGAATTAAGGTTCAAAGTTGTACATATATAATCCATGTTGACTGTACAGTTGGCTCCACAGATCGATACACTCCCGTTACCCTATTCCCTTATTTTGAACTTTACGTTGGTGAGATAAGGACAGGGTGCGTTTGTTGAAGCAGGAGGTACAGCGTCATATCCGTATAAAATTATATAGAAATGATAAATTCTTATTCATTTGCCTCCATGCAGCGATAACTTCCCATGGTTACCGAGTAACGTTGCCAACATGATGATGACTTAGCCGAGAATTATTTTGCAAGATTTTTGTTTGGCATTATGCGAGAATTTTGATTAATCCAGGTACGTTTATGGTGCTTGAAGTGTACATTTTATAAAAATTGATAAAAATTAATCCTTTTACACACGGTGCTGCGGTGTGTTACTGCTATTACGTACCTATATTTTGATTGAAGTTTCGTAGGCAGCAGGCTTGCTTATTGATAAAATTAATGCGAATAATATTAGGTCTTTAACTTTTTAAGCTAGCCTTTCAAAGTTCGATCCTTTTATTATCTTCAACACGCGCTCCCATTATTTAGTTCCTTGTACATATTCTATAGTAAGGACAATTGGTAGGTACGGTTCGTTTAGGAGTAGTAGGAGAGAGAGATATTTTGTTCAATAAAAAATAAAAATCTGTTGTGCTTAATGTTTACGCACTGATCATCGATGTCTTTTTAATATTTAACTAGGAGACGTTTATCAACTAGGTATCTAAAATTCATAAGCCACAATAATGCTATCTTACTATTAAGTCATAATTAGGTATGTTTGTATGCTGAACATTAGGTACATCGTTCTAGATCTATTTATAAAAGATTTTAGACACTGAAGATACACGATGTTACAGTAACATTATCAAACGTGCAAGCAGATAAGACTATCAAGATGAAACTTTGCTGATTATGTCGTGTTATCTTGCGATAGCAATTCATTATCAAGTTACGTTATCGTTCGCTGTATATTAAACAACAGTGAAAGGCTGACCTCACGATTATTTCCTGCAATTTTCCACCGAGAAAATATTTACACAAACCTATAGGTACAAGGACTTTAACAAAGATTATTTTTAAATAGCTGTAAGAATTTTTAGAATGAACCAAGGTTGGCATACATCCAAGTTATTTGGATTGCAGTATACACAATCCGCCTCAATTTTCGGTACGATGTTCTCTATCATAAAACGTAATATTTAGGAAAGTACCTTCTCCTTGTAATGTAATTACAATACAGAATTACAATAACAGTAACATAGGATACAATTTAGACAGTTTTTTTATCACACAAACCCATCTTTGCTAGACAGACACCCTCAATGTTGAGCAGAAGTGCGTGTTATTTTCTACGTTATTTTCAAATCTTTTAAATGCGGATTAAGGCACTACCATGCCTGAATGTTCAATTAAAAAATTACACAATATAATAAAGTTATTACCTAGGTTCATAATATTTTGGCCAAACGCCAGATATTGTATATTATACCTATTGATAATGTTAAGTGGTTTGGTTTGGTGTTGGAGTAACGCAGTACGAGAATTATGTAGGGCGATGACAACCGGCGCAGTCCTTCTGGCAACTGCGGTCTTGGCCTCAAACCCGGTTGCCATCTTTGGTGCCGACCGGTTTTTCCAGATCGGCTTTTATAGCTAACAGTTCACTCTCTAGCTCTACTAATTCCAGTACATCGGTGTTTATGCAGTATAACTATACAGGATAAAATCAATCGATCGACTCGATGACACAAAGGGTATGAGTATTTGTTGCTCTGTGCGCATTAATTATTTACGATAAGCAATAAATAATAGTTGAGTCAGGAGGCGTTGTTTTCTACTTTCACGTCTCTATTAATCACGGAATATGGGTGTATTGGCATCCTCGGAGTGAATGCGCGAGTGAGTCACCTCAGCGCGACACTCGAGGAGGGCGAGCAGGCGACGTCTGTGCCGTGGCTGTGAATCACTGCAGCGCGCCATGCCTTACTATTATGCACATACTGATGTCGCAGGTAACAGAATCGCCATTGTATGCTATTCACTATTGTGCAGCCGAACTTTTTAGGCCCCGTGAGCGATTGTTAGCGCCTTATTGTTACGCGACTCGAATGGGCCGGTTTATTTAGATTGGAATAATAACAGGATTTTAACTTCACAGCCGTACATGTCTAGTGATGATTGTGACTCGTCCGTGGATGTGAGTCAAATATAATTCCTTTAAACAAATCACATACACCTACCTATACGGTACGTTGCACTTATTTTGTACCCATTATGTTTTATCTTCCCATAAGTAATGTAATTACACATTAGTAATAATCTTTATTTATCTCTACTAACACTCATTACAAAGCAAATACCTATCATTTTGTTTATCGGCAATGGGTATGGTAGGTAGGTACCTATACTTACTATACAGTTAATACAGTCAACATTTTTGTACCTACATATTTTATCCAACCCATAGAAAACTTTATTTCTATATTATGAATATCATCATATACCTAAATTTAAGACTTTCCTCGATGCTGAACGTAATTAAAATAAATGTGAATCCATTAAATTACATATCATCAAGGTAGGTACCTAGGTACATTTGCACTGCACTCAACTTGAATGTTTGGCTTAGTGTTCTAAATTTTAAAACCGTACGATAATATTGAACAATTCGGTTAAATTGTTTATCATTAAAAGCCACACCATATTATCATGTGAGTCATACTTTGTACGTTACATTACAGCGTGACTCTACCCAATGCAGGGACCATCGCGGTTACTACTAACGCCATCTGTTTTTAACGGAGGGAATGAAGCGTCTGTATTCAAAGGGCGTGTTCCATCTAGTGCTGATAAATTATTTTAGAAGGTAAATACAAAGGGACACGCTGATATATTTAACGAATTATAGGCAGTTTTAAAAGACTTTCGTCTAAGTTTCTTATTATATACTTAGGTAGGCATTATAAATCTAAATATCTCAAACCTCAAACTAATCCCTATAGGTTACTTATTAGACAATAGTAGGTATCCATAAAATCCAAAAATGACTTGAGCAATAGAGATAGTTTTATCGTTGCCACATCAATAAATTTTAGTGAATCAATTGGTAGGTTATAATTATCTATTTACGGTTATTTACCTAAATTCTTAAAACTGACAGTCACCTTTTTACATCAATATCAGTTTGATGTGTAAAAGGATTTAAGCTTTGGATCGTTTTTGTACAGCTAAAGTTGATATAAACAATAGCAAGTAAGTACAAGAAGCAAAAAGGAATATGTAGGTAGGTAGGGTCTTACACCTTAATCTTTTACACTATAATGGGAGTTAGAGGTAAATCCAGGTCCCCAGATCTCAGCAGTATTTTGTAAATTTGTAGATTTTTACAGGACTTTTTTTGATTTACCATAAATAAACGTGTTTGCTTTACATACTAGTATCTGCAACACAATGCTCTATATGTTTTAGAGCTCTGCATGGTATGTGGTGCGATATACCTATTAAATAAATAAATATCAGACAACATCACATACATTGCTCCGATCCCAAAGTAAGTAGCTTAAGCACTTGTGTTATGGGTATCAGAACAACGAAGGTACCACAAATAAATAACTAAGTACTTAAATACAAATATAAACATCCAGACACGGAACAAAAACAAGTGTTCATCACACGAATGTTTGTCCCGGGTGGGAATCGAACCCACGACCCTTGGTTCAGAAGGCAGGGGTCACTACCAATTGAGCCACTGAGCCAGTCCACCAGATTACCATTATTTTTCCTGACATTTAGGATAATGTTCTAAAAGTCGCCGCATGTGATATTTGCTAGTGTATGAGTATGAAAGGGTATCTATTCGGAACAGACCATCCATATCATATTATGATTTATGAAGGGCACACAATACAATGCCTCGTAAGGAACTTAGAAGGGTAGGTATGGATTAATCAAAAATAGAACATGCACAGTTATTTATGTGAAGAAAGATGTAGGAGTATCAATATGTTAAGTCATAGGTTCTGTGTGGTTTCCGGATTTAGAATAAGACCCATCTCATACCGTGGGGGTCGTAGAAGGCGGCTAAGGGAATATCAGAAAACGAGCAGCAGCGTTTACTTGGGTACAAATTAGACCTACTATGGTATCTGAAGCAAATGACAATTGTTATTGTGGGTGGGAAGCCTGTGTCTAGCAGCGGATGTTTGCTGATGATGATGCGATCGCCAACCGCCTGTACAGTGTAGCGATTATGGAGCCTAAAGCCTCCAGTTTTTGCCCAATATGGCGAACAACTGAAGAGACCTATGTCCAGTTAATTTTCAGGAGACAACCATCATCATCATCATCAGCCTACATCAGTCCACTGCCGGACATAGGCGTCTCCCAAGGTTCGCCTCGATTGTGTGTGTGCTCGATTTTGGGCTTCTCGCATCCAGCACTTGCCAGCCGTCCTGCGCAAATCGTCACCCCACCTGGCCTGAGGGCGTCCTACACTACGTTTGTCGAGACGCAGTCTCCACTCCAGGACTCGTTTACCCGAAAGGTCCACATCAGCCGCAGAACTATTGGTTCTGGCCAGGCCACTGCCACTTCAGCTTACTGATCCGGTGAGCTATGTCGGTAACATTTGGTTCTCTGCTGGATCACCTCATTTTGGATCCGATCTCGCAGAGATACGCTGAGCATAGCCAAAGGGCTATTGGGCGAGTTATGGAAAGCCATAGCTCGCTAACCGACCTTCAACTTGTGGACTAGCCGTACCGTGAATGTTCACGTTTCGGCTCCGTATATCATAACCGGTAGAATGCACTGATCGAAGACTTTCGTCTTTAGACATATCGACGATATGAAGACTCGACGAAGTTTTCCAAACGCTGCCCAGCCATGCTGAATTCTCCTATTTATCTCGTCCTCAAAGTTGTTGCCAACCAACTGCAAAGTCTGCCCGAGGTATACATATTTTTGAACAACTTCGAAGACGGTGCCGTGCACTGCAATCAGTTCCGGTAGAACATGTTCCTTGAAAATGACCTTGATTTTATCCAAGTTCATCCGTAGGCACATGCGCACAGAGGAGTCAGCCAGTTCATTCAGCATCTATTACAGGACATTACCTAGTTGCAGGACCTACAACAGATGCTGAGACAACCATAATCATACTTTATTTCGATTCTGGGATACATCAGGGTTCTCTTATAGTCATATACCTAAAAGTATCTACCTACCTACCTATATCTGGCTTCGAGACTGGTCAAAACTTTTTATTGGACGTTGTTAATTTTATGAGCGTTTATTTTATTACCACATGCGTTCTCCGAAACAGAGTCTGAACAAACCAAGCGATTTAATGTTTAGTTAGTTAACAGACAACTTAGGTTGCGTCCGTTTGATCTGAACAATCTGTATCTTGTAGTTACATTAATTAAATTTGAATTTACATTTGTAGACTTGGTAATAGCTATCTTGGAGAATTTAATATGTGTTTAGGTAAATTTGTCACGTTTATACGCCTTTGTTTCGAGCACTTTAGCCGTAATATCAACTCTATGCATGGAGCGATTGGTGATTCAGGGTCGCGTCGCAGGCAAGCGACTATGTATTCGGTCACGTAACCAAAGGACAGACACCATCAAATCTGTCATCAAGACACCTGTCTTGGTGACCTATGGTGCAACGGGGTCGCCATGCAATCTACAGCGAGCAGTGCAAACGAATCGCGATACTGTATTAAGAGACACCCCATGATCGCGACCTTAATGTCAACAGTAAATGAACAAGAAGGAGGTAGACTTGTTGCTAGGTAGGTACTCTTAATTGGTTATTTAAAAGTAAATAAAATATGTATCACTAAAGAGGGTTGTGGTGACCAGTCATATCATATCTGTAACATAGGTGTTACAGTGTGTTCAATTCATCTTTTCACTTTTCTTAATTTAATAAAATAGTTAATACTTACTTCTGAAGGAGAGGGAGCTAAGTAGGTATATCAAATAAAAATATTTAGAGGACTTAAGTATATCCCCGTTGGGCGTTGAGAACCCGAATCTTTTAATATGGTTCTAGTTTTGAGGCAGAGATTTTATATTTGGTCGTGCCTGTGATACCTACCTATTAGTTGTTTGAAAATATTATTAATGTAAAGAATCACTGATTATTTTCATGTCAGCTATGTATTGACCGACTATAACAACTAAGTTAATTAACATCGATCGTTTGCGTGAAAAACCGAGCGCGATATAAAAATAGCTCCTCTTATAATTAGTTTGTGCAAGAATTTATACCTAACTAGGTATAATAATGTCCATGCGTGCTTACTGTAACTAGCTCCAAACAAAAACTACATACCTGGGTATAGCAAAAAAAACAGTCAATTTATTTAACTTTCACAGCTTAATTAGGTATTCATTTTCCGCGATGTGGATCCACGTGATACGTTAAAACAGTAGATCTACCAGCTAATGATATTGAAAATGTCATTTTACATCTAGTATGTATATATAAGTAATCGTCTTTCCCTTCCATCGCAGCGTTAAATGTTGGTTGCATGCTAATTTACAAAATGTATGTATGTTTGTGGGTATGTAGGTAGCGGAAACAAAACAACCACGGGACGATTTTTCAAGAGTTAGATAAAATATAAAAGTAATAGGTACGACTGCTTACAACATTTCATGATGAATTCTGAAATAACTGTCATATGTTATCTAACCTTCTACTCGTATCAGTCTTATAACTTTATCCGGTGTTTAGAAAAACTGGGCTTATAGCAGAGCTATACTTACTATAAAGGTGTTTCCTCATTGGGTGTAATCGTGTGTGTACATAGGAACGTTATTATATGCACTTTATATTATGTATGTATCTATTTAAGTACTTTAATTGCTGTTGAATCCTATCTAATACAAAATTAAATAAATAAAACATTAGGTACATCGCGCACCATGCACCTACATCATTATGTCCTTGTATCATTATACAAAACAAGTATAGGTACCTACATCTGTAAAGGAAGAGAACCTAGCTTTACAATGCGCACTCGTAATTATATGTGCAATTGTACAATATACCTTATCTCCTGATACAATTTGTTACGTCAAAAGAAATCTCAAATCTGTAATGTTACATTAGGTAACCACCAGGATTGAAGACGTAGCTAAATATCACAGGGCACCAGCGTCACCGGAGCGAGGAGCTACGCCCTGCGATCGCCAACCCGCCTGCTGGAAAATCCTCCAGTACTGGAGAGGCCTTTGTCCAACAGCGGACTGCGATAGCCTGATGATGATGAAAAGGGATGACCTTGATGCAAATCTTTTATCTTACCTTTCCGTATTAGTAAGCTTGTGACCCTCCGGAGGGCCTCCCGGGGCGACTTCTGGAAGAACTTCGGCGTGAGGTTGGGCGGCAGCGTGAGCGGCTTGCGGGCGCCGGGCGCCTCCCACGGCGCGGGGTGCTCGGCCGGCGCCTTGGACGCCGTCAGTCTGTCCAGGTGCTCGATAGAAGCCGGCCTGTCAGAGTTAATGCAGGCTGTTAATTGCGGTGTTGAGGAACATTTGACAGGCTGACGATGTACACTCGATTAGTAGTAACTATCAGCAACGGTTAAGGAATAATTATTAATTCGTATTAGGAGACAGTAGTCAGTGTTCGATGTTAATGGTTAGAACAACTCTACGATGTAAAGCTTACCCAGGCAATTTATAATCATCAGCATAAATAAAATTGAAAAAAAGTTTGACAAAAGTTATTAGCTACATAGTTGATTGATTTGGCTTTGATCCTGATATACGTTGCGCCCTGCGCCCTAACGCCCCGAGGAGGACGACGACACGTGCTTTCGGGCATAGGTAATGGTCAGTGGCGTCGTACATCACAAGATGCAGGGAGGACACCACACCGTCGTCCCGAAGTGTGCCGTTGTGTCGAATCCCTCCGGGCATCCCGACCCCTCTCAGACAGAGTGCTCGTTGCAGACTACCGTCCGGTTTAGTGGGTATTCTTCGCTAAATAGGAGTGAGCCTCACATAACCCAGGTGTCCCGTACCTAGGGCCCTGGTGTATGATTAAGGGTATTCCCGACAAAAACAAAGATCCTGCTGATATACGCATACTACTCATATTTAAGCAACGGCTTCGACGGTTTTATTTTGTTGATTTGGATACCTGCTCGTGCCATTGAGCTTTAAATCTAAATACATAGTTAAATAAGTTTAAAAAAAAATATTATGAGGCATTCTGAAGAACAGAAAAGAATCGAATATTTCCCATTCTAATCTCAACCTACTGACTGAAGTTTCAGAAAATGGTGTTCGTACTTCGATAGAATGTATGTTGCATTAGGTAGATATAATATACCTAAGTACTCAAAACCATTTGACGTTTTCTTGATAAGATAAAATGCTGACGCTATCCAATTCCCGATATGTGGATTTAGTATTAAACGGTATCTAAATAATGTTTGTCGTTGCATAGATAGGTACATTTGGTAACATGAATTATGAAAGTATTTTCTCTTGCTGGCTAATTTTCCTCACAATATTTCACTTTCGCAGGTGGTAAGTAGGTACTAAGTCTGTAAACAATCCTCATATGCGCGAGTTCAAAAACTTAACGATGAAATCGACAACAAAGTGCCAGTTAAGGGGCAGCGCAGACGACAGACTATTCGTGACGCACTTTTTAGTCTGTGATGCATATACTGCACACGACGCGCAAAAATCTGTCGCGGATATTTCACAGACTCAACGCACATCTTCGATCATTGTGTCGGCAGAGCTGTAGGGACCAAGATGATCTTTTTAAATGTCTCAGACGCAGACTCTATCGCACAAAAAGTGTGTTTGCGCAGCCCCTAAGAGATGACTTATAGACGAAAGAGAACAAAGTGAATTTATTTGACTTTGTCAGTAGTTAAGTAGGTAGAGACTTGCCCCTATGAAAAGATGAAGCACTTCCTTCGATTTAGGTAAATATTCTAAGAGATGATGAAAACTTCGTATGTTAGTTGTAGAATTTCGACAGAGCTTGTGGCTATTGATAATTTTTGTAATGTATGGAGATTGCTTGCCGCGGCTGGTACAATGCCATCTGGTGTTAGTCGGTGGAACTAACCATTATATATTGTAGCGATGGAAGATAGATGTCGTTACAGTCATAATGAACGTAGTTGTCTAGGCACCTAATCAGTGATTAATATCTGAATACTTAATAACTTTTAAGCTTTCGCGTTGCATAATATAATAATATATAACTAACGGGATTTAACGCGCATACCTTTTTTAAAAACCCGACGTTTCGGCCGTGTTACAACGACCGTGGTCACGGGGAGTACTGGTGCAGCGATGTTACTCCGTCTGCGCGGCAGAATATTTTTCTACCCGCACATTTTTGTTTCTCCAACCACCATCACAAATCACACTAACAGTGTCCACATTTTGACGAGAATTAACCGACTTCGCACTAAAAAGAGGGAGAGTTTTTGCAATCACTGGATTCCATGTTGTAGACAACTTTAAACCGTCCTCACGATTGAAATTATTTGGGTGTTTCTTTATCTCAACCGCCTCACGTACAAGTCTCGAATGGTGATGACGTTCGGATGACAGTATTTGTGTCCGGTAAAACTGAATCCAGTGATTGGTACCCGATCTGAATACTTTGGAAAATATCTAAGGCTTTCTCACTGGTTCTTTTTTTATGACCTGGTCGCACTAATAGAACGAAGAAACGCCACCTTAGTTTGCATATTCATGAATTCTATTGATATGATTCCATGCGTATATCGTATGTCCATTCGAATGGAACGAATCGGTTACTAAATTTAACTTTTCGAGACATTATCGCTGGATAGACCAGGTGGAAAAGGATCTCAGTCAGACAGAAAGTGACTGAGGACAGACCGGAATGGCGAAATCTTGTGTCGGAGTCCAAGATCCACTTCTTATCGCTGAGCCAGCGCAGTAGTACGTACCTAAGTAAGTATGTATGTATTTACATTCCAAATCAGCCGATTTCAGGCGTATTTGACGAGTTATTGGAAAATGTATAATGTAAGTAGGTAATGGTCGGAGGGGTTTTTAGTGGGTATTCCCTGCCTCTTCCCCATCTTGAGGCAGGGTGAGTTCCACATACCCCCTTGCTCCCTCCGGGTGACGGGGATGCCTCAAATTTCTTCGGCATAGAAAAAAAAGGGTTGCAAGTACTGACCGGTGCCGCTGCCGCGGGTACCACCCCCGTGGCGGGCCGCCCAGCCGCAGCAGGTCGGCGCCCGTGCACACGCCCGTGGACGCGCCCATCAGCGAGCCTCGGCCGTATCCTCCTAACGTTGCACTGCTTCCTGTTGACCGATAATTTACATTTTTAAAATTAGAGAAAAAAAAGGTAGGGCATAGCGAATCTTCGCTCGAATTGAGCCGCCCGTCTGGGGAAGGAGCTTCACACTATAGAATACCGCAGCCCAATGACCTCCGGGTCGTGTTTCTGCAGGTGAGTAGGGTTTCCGGAGCTCGTGGGGGGTTAGGGTCGGGCCGGCATGGCGGTGGCAACTGACATGTACCTGACCAGTTACTTACCCGTTGTCACAGCGACTTGGGCTTGGCCATCAGGCGTAGGGAAGCCATTATGTCGAGCTACAATAATTTTTTTTTACAGCCTGTATCGTCATCATCATGATGAATATAAAAAAAAGTCCATAAAATTAAAAAGACCATAATAAATCAGCAGGTATTGTCTACTCGTAGCATATGAAGTAAATATTAAAACAATGAGGGTTTCCTGAAAAAGAAATCCACCAGATGCCACCAAACGCAGCCGGTCAAACTGTAACGTAATTGGTACATTTTGACATTTACGTAGCAACTGACCAATCATGATAGCTGGACCGCAGGCGTCACGCCATCTATCGGATATTTCGTTTTGAAAGACCCTCATTGGCTGCCTCTAAGTCAGCTCCTGAGTCAAAAAGTTGGCGGTGATACATCCTGTTAGTCCTGCGCTTGATCTCTCTTCAGTCGTGTCGAAACTATTATATGGTCCCATCTGATTATGAGAGTAAAATGACTTAGAATCCAAAACTTGTCGCACGGAAACAATTTTTTTTAAATTATTTATTTACGTTATTATTTACATTCGTTTTTAATCATAATTTTATAAGCTTTCCGACACTGTAAATAAATAGTGAACAAATTAATAGTTCCGATGTGAACTCACATTGGAAACTTTACGTGAGATCTCAAGATGGCGAAGTCTTGATATTCGGATCGAATACTTGACTTGGAACATTTTAACCGTCTCATTTCCGAGAGAAATCTTACGAGGCATTGTGAATTGTCCAATTCTATTCACAAAACATCGAAACATTACGATCCGAAAAGTCTATGCTTTATTGCTCTCATGACAAAGGTTACCTATAAAAACAAAAGCACACTTTCGAATCCGTTTCCAACGATATCAATAAGGCAACATGTCTTACCTATGGACTGTATCGAGTTCATGGTGTTGTTCCTGGGCGGGCCAGTCGAGGAGTTCCGTGGTGGGGTCCTGGGCACGTCGCAGCCGCGCGCGAACACCGGCGTCTCGGGCAGGCTCGCCGACGTCTGCAGAGGCCCGCGCCCCGCCACCGCGTCCCTGTTCTGCCGCTGAAGCGTCCGTCTTCGAGCGCCGCTCGCACCGATATCTACAAATTGAGAATTCACTCAGAAAAACAACCTTATTATTAGCGCCGCGCTCACTTTGCCTCAAATGGGGGTATACGCTTCACTTCGGTCAATACATTATCACATTAATGCCGGCTCAACATTGTCTTGCCGATTTAGAACACAACGATTCTTATATTTAACTTCGGTAATCTTTGATTAATTTATATCATTGGCCTTATATTGCTTAAGCGACCGGTTACCATGTTTACTCAAAAAATAAATAGCACATCATATTGAGAACATCTCGTGTGATGGAAACCGCAAGAGAAGTCATTTCTAATCTTGGGTCCATTTCTGTCCTATATCGTTTCTACTCCCATAGTGCTTTGCTCTTGTTTCTAATTTTAGGTCGCTTTGTGTCCTCTTGTGTTCTACTTCCATAATGTTATGTTTATGTCTTTAAAATAAATTGCTAAAATGCTTAGTATTTTTTTTAAATAATCACTTATCCATCTTAATTCGAGCTTCCAAAGTGGGCAATAAAAGCTCTTTTTTTCGAAATATCTTAACTACATAGGTACCTAAAGTGGATGAAGCCTTTAATCTGAATAGTTCCAATTTTAGTATATGTACTGCCGAAGCAAGTTATCTACAATACTTATTTATAACTCTTGAAGACTTCGTAAACTCAGCTATACCTACACGAAATCTTGATGCCAAATCTGGGGGCACGGCAGTGACCCCGCCAAGTTGAACAAAAAAACGGCCTACCATCCTTTTCTCGAAGTAGTTAAGGCCATTTTCAACCCTCCCTAACTTCGTTTTGGATAAAACCAGAAGCTTGATTTAATTTACTGGACGTTACCTGTTGGTAATGTTCGTCTGTCTGTCGATCCGCTTTTGAAATTACTACTTCTTCTATTCTTATTGTAACTTGTCTCCATCGAGCGCGTCTTTAGGCTATTTGTGGTGTCACGATGTGGTGGCACCGCAGGGGGTTCTGACGGCCTGAAGAATTAAGATGTGAAAAATTATAGATACAAATAATTCGTTGGTATGAAACAAAATAATTTTGGACACAAAGAAAAATAGAATTACCTTCTTCTAGATTCCATTGTAGGCGTTGGTAGCGTGTCGGCTTTTTTACCATGCCGTTTTTCTGTAGGTTGCATAATTTCTGTGTATTCATCCTCTACCTCTTGCACCGGAGACGGTGGAAGAGGAGGGAATTTCGGTGATTCTGGCGTTTGCGGTAATGGGCCCATTTCGTGGCCCATATTCGGCGACGGAGGTAGCGGCATATGCCTGTAAGAGTGTTCCACTATTTGAACATTTAATGGGAAGTCTCCACCACTGGACACGGCGGAATCCGACGAAGACGGTTGTCTCATCAAGCTAACCGGCACATCTTTCGCACTCGTCGATTTGTGCATGCTATTCGATCTTCTTCCAGAAGACGAACGTTCACGACGCTCTATCGATCGCTGATTCTGTATCTCGTTATGACTCGATGACTTTTGTATATCATGTCTCTTTTGTCTCTCTCTAGAACTATAACGGTAATTGTTATCTAATATATCCTTAGACACATCATCACAGTATTCATCCTTATGGATATTCCAGTCTTTAGGTATGTATGGGGTGAAATGTTTTTGGTCCCGACCTTGACTTAATATAGCGCTAATATTGTTTTCGATCTTTCGCAATGGAGACGTTTCTCCACTGGATTCTGGTTCGCCACTTTCCTGGTCCTCCTCTTCCTCGACTGTGGTGATGAGTGCCTGGCGACTGGCACTGTTGCTCTCACCCTCGGCGCCCAGGGTTGGCAGTGACACCACTCTCACCATATTCGGAGGCACCATGGTCAATTCATTCACAGTCTCATTGCACTCTGGCTGCGGTGTTTCTTCGACTTTACCCTCTTTTATTAACGATTGTATGTTGTCGAACGTCGAAGAATACTTCTTAAAGTCAGTGAATCTATTCTGCGGCGACAACTTATTTTGCACCACATTATTTTTAGATGAAAGTGCGTTCTTATCACTAGGTAGTTTTCTACTTTTAGGACTATGACCAAAATATTCCTGTGTAATGTATCTATCGGGTCCATTATTAAGATCTAAGCTAAGTCTCGATTTGGGTGACGTTATTTCTTTGCTCAGTCTAGAATTAGGGGTGCAGAGATCTATGCTATACCTAGAGTTAGGTGTGTTGAGTTCACGACTTAATCTCGAATTCAAATCTACACTATAACGAGATTGAGGTAAACTCAAATCCGAACTGGGCCTAGAGTTGTAGGAGCCTACGGAGCCGGAGCCACTAATGGATATACTAGAGCCGTCTATTGATTTGTCTGTGTCTAAACTTCTGTTTAGACTGTGACTGTGTGTGAGATTGCTCATGTTGGCAGGTTTATTTGAAGCGTTTTTGTTGAAGCTTGGTAACTGCTTCCGATTTTTGCCTTTCCTGATGACGTAGGTCCCGCAGGCTAGGTCTTGCGCGCGTCGAGGGTCTTGCTCCACATCGGAAGTGGGCGATGCGAGAGGTTCGCACTGGGCTATCGGCGGCGGGGGAGGCCAGTAGTCATCGCCCCAGTCATCATCCACTCTTTGTGGTATTGAACTTGTGCTTGAATGCGACTGGTCCCCTGATTTTCTTCTTCTTCTGCCAATAACCTGAAATGAGTTAACAATAGGTATTTATTAATATATTGTTTTTATTTTAGCATAGGTACGTACACTAAATAACAGAACAACTGGAGAGGCCTATGTCTCCACATAAGCCTCTCCAGTTGTTCGCCACTTTGGACAAACATCTGGAGGCTTTAACCACAATCGCCACTGTCTGGATAGGCGGGTTGGTGATCGCAGGGCGTAGCTTCTAACACCGATGACGCTGCTGCCCATCATCGGCCTGTGGTTTTAGCTAAGCCTTCAAATGTGATGGTTATCCCGCCACCAGTTGGTCGTCAGAGCCTCGTTTGTTATTCAACAGGATTCACCACGGGCAGGTGGTTTGGAGCGAAAAGATGCTGGGTGGCTCCCTTATATACCTAGTGATATAAGGGATGTATCATACATGATATGCATGCATATCTAGGTAAACCTACTTTTGGTATTAGATATGCATGCATATGTACTTCATATCTGTTATACTTTAAATATATATTTTTTATTTCGTCAATGAAATCCTGACTTTAAACACTTACTTAATATCGTATTTTTTTAGATAGATTACAATTTTAATAGTTCTTACAATGTGTATCATATAATAATAAGAAATAGTTACCTTAGTGCTACCTGGAGTCAAGAGTGGATCATCACCATCGAGAGACACTTCCCAAGCGATGGAATTGCGTTTCGAAGGCGTTGTGGCGGCAGGCGGCGGCGGCGGGAACGACTCCTCGAGTGAGTCGTCCGAGAAGTGGTCCTCGTCGTGGCCTCTCCTCCTGCTGACCTCCATCACGTCCTCCGTGGAGCCTCTACACACTTCTCTATGCCTCTCCATAGAACCAGCGAGAGTACGCGGAGGAATCTTACTCTTGGGCGACAGCATCTCCCCGTCGGACCGGGCGTCGCGCTTCATGCTCCCCTTTTTCGTGTTGGAGGGTGATACCTTCTGCAAGTTGTAAGTCGGCGAGTGGGACTTATTGTATTGGATGTTCGGCCCGGGATATATGGTAACCGGGTGTTCATTGTACGGTTTGTCGCTAAATTCACTTGAGAAACCCATGAAAGGGAAGACTGGGGCTTTTTCTACACTGGGTGATAATTTCTGGTTTGTGGGAGGCCTCGGCGGAAGCCACGATGGCGCCTCGGGCTGGGGCGGGCGGGCGCCGTGTTGTAGGGACGCGAACCGGTATGCGGTAGATGCCGGTTGTTGTAACCGGAAACCGGTCGTGTCATCGTCCTTCTCCCAGCCGTATGGCCGCTGGTGCCTTGTCTTTGGCTGAAACGAATGAAATCATTATATGATAAAATTTCAGTATTTCTAGTTTCATGAAATGAAAACAAAGCTAGCTATTTTATTGCTTACCTACTTTGACTACATTGTAGAATAAGACTGTGCCTAGTTTTATCCTGTAATTTTGGCAGTCGAAACAATAAAAAAGAAGACCCTATTTTTTCACTAGGTAAATGTTGATTGAAAAATAAAAAGTAAAATTGAGTCACATATCGGGATATTCTGGCATACCTACATTATGAAATTTCTTTGTATTAAAAGCAATCTTACAGATATATGTATTTGTTATGTATGGATTGAATATGGTACTTTCGTATCCTTAGATTATGTGTTAATAGGACCTAAGAACGCAGCCAAGTGACCAAGAAGTTATATGAAATGAAATGAAAATATCTTTATTCAAGTAGGCTCATGACAAGCACTTATGAATCGTCAAATAATGCAAGTACAAACAATGAATCTATCACCGAATTCGGAAGGTCGTTTTCTACCGAGAAGAACCGGCAAGAAACTCGAATATATATAGTAGTAGTAGTAGATATATATTGTAAGTATGCATCTATCGACATTATTCAAAAGAAAGTATTTAAAAGTACATAGGTAATTGAATAATTAAATCACGAAAATCAAAAAATACATACGAAAGTTGTTTGAGTAGCTGTAGTGATTCCGTTGACGCTGATGATGGAATCCAATCTCTCTTCCGCCTCCCGCTGTTCAATCGACGTGATTCTTTTAGCCGAATTCGCTGGGGAGACTCTGCAAACAAGAATGCAAGAGATATTAAGAGCAATTAAAGCGTTAATCTTATGCGTCTCGCCATCTAAGGGGTTCGGAGTTAAGGAGGCGGTTCCAAGAGAGAGCTTAAAGTTTTAGAACAATGTTATTTAGGGACCAGAGCACTTTCTTGTGAAATAAAAGGAATTAAGAGTGTTAAGCGAAACGATCTCGTGGAAAATTACTGAATTAATTACATTGTACTTTGAACCTTTGTAATAAATAAACTGAAACTAAGCTGCCGCTGTCAATATGAAAAGTTTGCCGCTGTCAATTGTTGATTATCCTAGAAAACATACATAAATAAATATCTAAAAATGAGGCATCCGATTAAAAATTATATGTAGGCACTATCGTGGTCCCATACAAACCATCCAGGTCCAAATCAACACCCTGTAGGACTGGCTCATTTTGTAGTGACCTCTCCCTCCTGAACCAAGAGACGTGCGTTCGATTCCTACCCCAAAATAAATATTCATATTATGAACATATAATACCAATGCAAAATAGGCTCTCAGCCGTCGAGTTGTGGAAATCGGCCCGATCAAACTAACTATGAACACATGTGTTTGTTCTGTTTATGGGTGTTCGTTTCTATCTTATGTAAGTATACATGTGGTATCTTCGTTTTCCTAAAACCAATAACACAAATGCTCAAACAAGTTACTTTGGGATCAAACTTTGGGATAGGATTATCTAATATGTATGTGATGTTGTCAGATATTTATTTATTTGTATATTATTATTTACAATTGAAAATGATTTCAACTAGTGCGAAAGATAGTTTTGAAAATAACATTGTCTGCGGTTTGTGGCGGTACTCGAAGTTGTATCAGGTTTGCGTCTCATATTACATCGTAGGAAGCGAGACTGTTAGGTAGAAAATATCTATTACGTTATCAAATGATCTTATAATCTAAGTATCTACATATAGATTTAAATGTCTGTTTTTGACATAATACTAAAAGCGACGTAAGTGCTTATTTCATTTATATCGAATCTAGATCTTTCGGGTGGTCGTTTTCCCTGGATTTTACCCTGCATTATAAATATCACACAACATCACATACATTGCTCCAATCCCAAAGTAAGTAACTAACTTAAGCACTTGTATTACCTATGGGTAACAGAACAACGAAGGTACCACAAATATACGCTTAAATATGTTCCGTACCTATACCTAAAATATCTATACTTCCCGAGACTATCCCGTTGGTGAGCGTTGACGTCTCCAGATGCCTTATTGCCATACCAAAGTTCCGACAGTACAAAAAAACAGTTATTAGTGCTCACTTAGGCAATAGGGTGGATATGATCCTCTGTGCCTCTTCAGGCGGCGGCGGAGACCGCGGCGAGCGTGGCGACGGCGGGTCGGGCGGCGAAGGCTCCTCGCGCTCCTCCGTCGGACGGAAACCCAGCGCGAACTTCGCTCTGAAATCAACACAATTACTCATTAAACGATCTGTATACAGCGCTACATGTGGTGCCGTCCCCCAAACTATGGCCCACCTGCTCCAGTGCCCCGCGTGCCCAGATACATGTTCGCACGAAGATTTGATTAACGCTAACGATTAAAGCGATCCGCGTTTCGGAGTTTTGGTCTCATCATAATATTTAATGATTTGCTGTCGACTCGACAAGAAGAAGAAGCGCTACATAGAAGCCAAAGAAACATAAAACAAACCAAAGAATACAGTGAAAAATGATCACTTATTATATCGTCCAAAGTAATTTGTAGGGATGTAAGGAAGCATCTTTTCGCTCCAAGCTTCACCTGCCTGCGGTGCATCCTGCCGAAAACAAACGAGGTGTTGGCAACCAACTGGTGGTATAACCATCTCAAATGAAGGCGTACCTAAATACCACAGGCCAATGACGGGCAGCAGCGTCACCTGGGGCCCTACTACAGAAAACGAAAACGATGGTTGTTGAACGGATCGCGTATTTTTGCCCCATAAATACCTCTCATTTGTCCCTCCCGTGTTATAATATATCAATTAAATTTGTGGTCTTTTAGTTTTTCGAAAAAGATAGCTTTCGAGTGATTTAGACACTGCATAATTAGCTAGGTAATATTGACGGGCGGTGTTGGTGCGCTAACACTAAAACATACAATTATCCAACCAATATTAATAAAGGTTTGGGCAGGATAGATTTCTTAGTTAGACAATTTGAATTTACAAGTACTTACAAATAAAATAAAGTAAACTGTCCACTAAAATTAAGGCGTATTGGTGGGTAAAGAAGCTACGAATACGTTACCTATAATAAAGGAATAGGAAGGACAATATTCACAATTACCTATTTGAAAGAGGTCCATACCATGTCCGCGATACCAGTCAAAGCTGTAGATTTCATGGCATTCACTTGTTTGTAATCCTTTTTTCTCATCTAAAAATGTCGTTTAGATTCATACAATAGCAAATAATTATGTAACATTTTGATCTATCTTTAAATTGATCCCCGGTAATTCAAAATGGACGCAACCACAGAAGAAATATTACTGAACATTCCGCGCCAAAATCGTATCAATGATTTATACTCTGTGGTATCAATGGTGGGAGGTAATATATATTTTTTTATGTCATAAATTGTGTTGTGCCTGCTACATACGTCTGAGGGAGCATTGTTTTGCATTGTTAAAAGAAGAATTTTATTATAAGTGCTTGTGTGTTATGTATGAATAAATATTTAGGCTTATGGAATGAGATGTGATACTCGTATATACCGATAAAATATTAAAATACATACATGGTAGCTATTTTGGGTTAAATAAGAATCATCTGCAGATCTAGCAAAAAAGTTATTTTGTTTATTGGTATGATTATATTTTGTTTATTATTTTTATTGCTGTGCTGCACAATGGACTTCCTGTTTATTATACCTAGTAGGACAACAATCTTTTACAATACAATCTTTTACAATACGCACCTCCTGCCGTTCATGCTCATGTATCCATCATCCTCGGAGGTGTGTCCCGCGAGCGGCGAGTCGTCGTCGGTGGCCGGCGTGGCTGGCGTGGCCGGCGTGGCGGGCGTGGCGGGCGTGGCGGGCGCGGGCGGCGCGCGCGCCTCCAGGGAAGGCGGCTCGCCACCCTCGTCGTACTCGCTCAGCACTTGGTCCAGGAGCTCAAGCGACCGTTGCACGTCATCGCACCCTCTGGAATTTAATAAGAGAATTTGTGTTAGTGGGATTCAGGGTCTGTGAACTTTGAAAGTATGTTTAGACGGCCATTTTTTTTGCCGCGGTCCCACCGCGTCTCTTTTCGGTTGCAGAGGATAGGAGGACGGTAACAACAAACTTGTTACACTTGATACATCTCTTCCTTTGCGATCCTCCATTTGGCCGGCGAGAATCGGGGAGTTACTCCTCTTCCCGGAAAATCTGAACCAGTGAATAAATTCAATTTGCACCGCTGTGACTGTAGCTTAGCTTTAGCTCTACCGGATAACGCATGGATTCACGTTGGCAAGTTGGCTATCGCCTACGACGTTAATCTCAAATACATATTTTTATGTGATGTAGGTACCTATTTTTGTTTCACCAATGACCCACAATATCGTCAAGCGGTCAGCTTAAAAATTAACGTAATCTATTCAAATTGAATCGAACAGTCGTATCCAATTCAACCCTACAATTTCCGCGCCGGTTTTCTAGTCGGGTTGTCATACTAAATAAGTTGGTAACAAGTAGCGGCGAGCGAGGCGAGGTCGCGGCAGTCAATTCGCCGAGATAATGGTAAATTGAACTCATTTCCTCCGCGAGAAGCACTCGCCCCGCCTCGAGAACACTTCCTTTAGCTGCACCATTAGAACTGAATTAGAAAATAAAGATGTAGTCCTACTTACAATATTCTATTCGCTTAATTTGCTTTTATTATAAGGTAATTTTAATTTATGCCCGTCCGGGGAAGGACCTCCACCCTATAGAATATCGCAGCCAAATGACCTCCGTCCAGGTCGTGTTTCTGCTGGTGAGTAGAGTAGTTCGTGGGGGGCTAGGGTTGGGCCGGCATGGCAGTGGCAACTGACTGGTAGCTGACCAGTTATTTGCCAGTTATCGCAGCGACTTGGGCTTCCCTTTCGCTTTCCATCAGGCGTAGGGAAGCCATTATGTCGAGCTACTATAAAAAAAAAACACTTAAAAAGCAGCCTAAAATTTCAGTGCCTTTTAATACTTTCAGTTAAAGTACCTAGACCTGTGTACACACGCAGCTGTAAGGTAAGCTGTACTCACATCGCGAATAAGGAAATAATTTTCATTCAGGAGGTTCTATTTTTAGATATTCAAGGCGGTTCCGTTAATAACCCGGGCGGAGACATTCATCGAAGTTTACGCGCTCGATGATGTATTGCTATTTCATTTATAACAGAAATGTGAGTTAAAATAAAGAAACACAAGTGGGTGTATTGTTTAAGGTGCACAAACACTTCGACTTAAATAGAGTTGTAAAAGAACAGAAGACGGATATATATCTTTATAGCACATCATAAAATTGTGATGTTGTGTTCATAGATTTTGTACCATAGCTTTGTCTGACTGCGATAAACAATAGTGTTAACTTTTATGGTCTTAGTGTGTGTAAGTTTATAGAGAATTGACACATTATATCTTTATTTCGACGTAACAGCATTGTTAAATTCAATACGTCCGCAATAACGTTGTTACAGTATTATCCGAGATTACCTATCTGTCTTCTATTCACGTGCATTCTCTGTTCCTTTACTCGCATCCAATGGGACAATAGATGACATGACAGGAGAGATATCAGACGCAGGACCAACGGCTTTAACGTGCATTCAGATGCACAGGGGATGTACAAATGAACACTTAAAACTAGCAAAAATATAGAGAAATAAAATTAAAAATAACGCTAATAACAGTAGTACCAAAATGGTCTCCGCTCAGCATACGATGGTGACGGCGAAAAGCGACGTCACCACCACTGGTATTCTGCGGAGGCCGGGGAGATAGCGGGCGACAGCCCACAGCAAAACGTACAGGCACAGAGAATAAAATATCAAAGTAAAATGCACTATGGGATAAGGAAGAAATATATTTAATAGATACAATAATTATAATAAATTAATATAGGTAGGTATTATAGGTACTCGTATACAGTAACTGTCCATTATTAAATTAGTAGATAAACTATGATAGTGTGAAATTGGGTAGGTATGTATGTAGTTCGATAAATGATTTATGTGGATATTATGTAAGGCAATATTATTTGGGATGATGATATTATAAATTATTATTTATTCCTTTGCAATATCATAAGATGTTCTTTATATTTTAACTTAAATGCACGAATAGTGCGAGAGTTTCGTATAGGTGGGGGAATGTTGTTCCAACATTTTGTTGCCGCATTTTTTATTTAATTCTTCTTTATACTAGATTTCTTATAGTAGAACAGCATAATGACCGCTTTTTACCTGATGAAAAGCGAAAAAAGAAAGATTCATTTCAGACTGTAACCGAGTACCTATATGGTCAACAGGTGTCCGAGGCAAACATTCGTAATTGAAATTTTTTTATTGCACACAAACATTACAGGAGTAGGTATGTACATATTGCATACTGCTGTTAAATACATCTTTTATACGAGTATCATAGCGATCACTTCTAGATAACCTTCAGAGGAGATGTATTTAATTGAAAAACAAAGGGGTAAGGTTATGTGAGACTATGCTAACGAAGAAAAATCCTTTTTAGTTCATTTTTGACTATAAAGTGTGGGCGAAATGCATGTGAATATGTGTACTATGTCGTTGAAGATTGGATATACGAGTATAATGTCGTCTTCTAGACTTATAAGGTGTCAAACTCAGTACCTACATCGTACACTCAATTTTAAAAGCTGACCGCAGCCACCTGGTTGTCATATTCGACGCTCCAAAACTCCAAGTGAGCTTGCAAGGCGTGCAGTCTCTGAGAGAATTCATTATGTTTAAAGGCAGCTAGTCCCCGTACTGCAAAGTGGTTCTAGTGGAAGGCACAAAGCAACCCTTATGAAAGAAGAGGTGCTCGCGCGCCATCTCTCGATAAGCTCTCGCTGGAAATGGGGGATGCCGCTCTCTATATTTGTTCAATGAACTACGCCGGGCCCGTCATTAGAATAATATTCAAATGTAAGTATCGTGTTCTGTTTTCGTCATAAAAGTTGTAACGGTAATGGTAGACATTTGTAAAAGCTCTATGGACTTATATTTCTGCACTGTGAGTGCTCTACATTTGTAAACTCAGCAATTTTATAATGAGGTGAAACATAATGAATTACAGGTTGAAACAGATGAACCATGTTTCTATACTAACATAGGTAGCATACTGTCCTCTATTCATGAGATAGAATTGGATAGCGTAGAAGTACAAGTCATTGTGGCAATGGGTAGACATCCAAGGACTCGTGTTAATTGCAACCAATTTAATCTAAAAACAAATGAAATTATTAATTTGTATTCTTTACTTTAAAAGACAGGTTATCAAGAACATATCCACGACGGAGATGTTCAAGTAAGTACTTAGGCTATGCATGCATATTCAATATTGTAAGATGGAAAATATCGTCCATTTCTAACGGGAATCATCAGCAATCTGAAGTATATCCTGAAATACTCGTGTGCGGCAATCTTGAGTCCTACTCAAAGGCCAATATTTCGAGAGGTGTCCGCTATCGCGGCGCGGCCTTGTCTCCGCAGGCGATCTCATCGAGGGCTTCATTAGTGTTCACCCCTAATGATCCCGGTGTGCGGTCGCTGAGCCAAGATGAGCGGCTCCTTTATCTTTCCAGGTAGATGTTGTGGCAAAAATATTGGATATAAGGACGAAATCTGATTGAAAGATAAAAACCAAGGAGGTTATAAGGACAGTTGCTTTAATTAACATTTTGTTCGATTGAATTAAGCTCAAGCTCCCTATAAAAAATTACTTAGTTCAGGGGCCCCGTCTTATTTTCTTTGTATATAGACTCTAAATTCGGCCTAGTTTGGGGCTAGTTGGCGATGTGTGGCCCAACGTGGCATGTTTTGGGTTATATAATTTGGACTAAATTTATTTATTTCCAAAGGTAACCCAGTTTAATTATATTTTCACAAAGATGACAACCTAAAAAGTTTTACACAAACCCATACATATGCGAATAAGGGACAAAGGTAAGATTAACGCCTAATCTCTGCCGTTGTCTGACACGTTTGTTATAGAGTAACTCGCTCCTTAAATGTGTTTACAATTTCAATGTAGATAATAGGTCGGTTGGCTTCCTTTATACGGCAACCTAATAAATAATCATGTTTTCCTTGTAAATGTAATTATTTCTTTCCACATGTACATATATTATATATATTTATTAGTATTTATGTTTATTAATATATTATAAGAATATTTGTCATATTTTTTTACGATGTGCTGCTTATCACGCTGTGTACACATCAACGTGGATTTATGGCCTTCTTGTATGTTAGTGTTTGTTTAAGTTAGAAATGTATTACTGTAAATCTGTATTGTGTACCTAATAAATAAAATAAAATAAAAATAAAACATCATCTCCGCATGATCTGCGGGATCTGATCCTGTTTCCCCACGGATTCGGAAACTTTCACGTACGTTCATTTAAATTTGACATTAGTCTTGTACAACTAATGTCAAATTTGAATGACGTTTACCCTTGGTGGCGACGCGATCCAATGGATTCAGAGTGTGTCTTGTTCTTTATAGTTTTAATTTTGATTTCCTATATTCAATAATATGTTAATTAAATAATAGCGACTGTCAAAAGCCATACGATTAAATAAATAAAATGACGTTCATTACTAGTTTCCGAATCCGAACGGAATTAATGTTTGTGAATAGCTCTGTTGAGTGTTAAGTTCGTTCATTTGTGCAATAAAGTTGACATACGTAATCCGTTTATGTGAACCTCTTGGTATATAAACATATTATATTCTATTTTTCCTTCAAACAACTCTCCTACAAAACGTTACTTTCCACTTATTTCCCTTTAGCGCTACTAACGTAACTTGCCAAGGTAACTAAATAAAGTTAGAGAGCTGAAGGCACTGCGGGTTTTCTTATGGCGGCGGTAGCAACAATATCGTTTCCTTGTACCGCGCGAATACTTGCCGATGCAAGCCGGTAGCTGTTAGTAGGCGTGTGTATCGCATTGTATCGCCGGCCGCCACAAAGCAGAGCACTCAGCATGAGTGCCGCCGCGGCGCGTGCCAGCCTTTGTTTTATTTCACCCACACTACTGCGCTTTCGAAACTTTTAAGGGGGACTTCAAATTGCGTTTCTCCTTTAGCATGAGTTGGTATTGCGATTATTGGTTAGGTGCAACTGTAACGTTTGCTTCTGCATACATTTTTAATTGACAACGTTGAATCGTTAGCTAGTGACGAGATAAAATGTGCTTCTTCACAGATTTTAACAATGATCATAAGTCACTACTTTCTTATGTTAAGGAAGCTTAACTTATTTAAGCTCTGTGCGATACATCTCACCAATCATCATCGTCAGCCTTTTGTTTCTTGTTCGCCACTTTACTCAATCCTGGACCTCTCGTATCTCACCACCATCTTTATTATCATATTTATTTATTTTATAAAGTTTAAAAAAAAATTTACGCTCTAAAAATATAGGTAAGTCAAACTCTTCCTTCGTATTGTTTACGTTATGAGGCAATGCCAACGTACCAAACGTAAATACAGTATGCATCACCACGTATCGTCTTAACAAGGAACTAAAAGAGCTAAGAAAGTTTCGCTTGTTCACATCATCGCTCGTAGGCCTACATCTTGATATGGTGAGGTGGGTACTATTTATGCGGAAATGAGTGCTGCGGGGCGGAAGTGCAGCCCCCGCCCTCGGCGCCCCCCCGGCCGTCGACCCCTCCGCCTACGTCACGCCTTACAGCCTACCGTGCTTTGGCAATGCATCTCGGAAAAAACACTCGAAGATCAATCAAACTGAACGCTTACATATGTATGCCGCCTTTATAACGATGACCTATCGATTGTGAGGTTTTCGTTAGTCGGGACCGTTACCGACTCGCCAACAAAATAAGTAGTCTGTTTATTTCTTGCACAAGTACATTATTTAACCTTTCTACAAAGTTACTCGAAACTTTTCGAAACAAACCGTGCACAGTGCACACAACCCGCTAATAGCATAGCAGGGGAAGTACCAAATGGTTTATAAATAAAATAAAATTAAACAAGCTTCTAATCCAACTCGTACAAGTGTAACTCAGAACTTTGGTTGGAACTCCCAGTCCGGCCGTAATTCAGTTAGTTTTTAAAGTGTACGAAACTTGCCCAATTAGTTGATGCCAAACTTTTGTGTTGTTGCCGCTGTTCAGTACAGCTTAGAGATTTAACGGCAACTAAAGGATCTAGGTGTTTCTCTAATACCTTATATCAAATTATTGTACAATATTACTCATAACAACTTGGAGTATTCGTTACCGAAACTAGAATGAAGTAATATAATCAATCTAGAAGAAAACTACACAGACAGCGCATTAAGAAAACACATTCATATATCTTTATTACAAGGATCACAACATGATATGATACGTGACCGAAATTGATTGTATGGTAATAACATAGGGAGAAGGTTTGTTCTAAAATTGGGCGCCGAATATTGACATTCATCATTTTACTTACTATAGAGATACTACATAACCTCTCCGGGCAGGAAATTGGCTTAAAACCACAGTTGATTACAAGGCCACGTTATGCGACGGTTATGGGCTACGTACAGACTGTTTTCACCTTGGTGAGCGAGGAAACTCGTTATTCCCATTGGCAGTTTCAGCAAAGTACTCCCTATTAATTTTTCACGGGCAAGTACACACGAGAATGCCCAAAACAGAATAACTTTATTAATAATACTTTCGTTCATTTCGGCGGACTATCTACTTTCCGAATTGCATTAACAAGTCCGACGTGGGGGATATATTTTGTTATTAATTGCATTTCTAGTTTTACCCAATAGGAGATTGTACAAATTCCATAACATTGATTAGAAAAATCTGTTTGTTTACTTGCGGGATAGGTTTCTGTAGTATCTAAGTGAAATTTATTTAGGTACAGACCATCAACATGAAACTGTGTTTGTTGTTAAATTGAATTCTAAGATATCATCGGCAAGTGTAAAGAAATATTCTTCTATGGTGTTGATATTTGTTATAAAAATAAATTTTAAAGCTAGCACGTCCACTTTAAAGAGAAACCTAACAAAACAATCAAGCAGCAAGTCTTTTAGCACTCACGCGGTTGACTTTCACCGGAAAATCCTAACCATCTTTCATGTGTCGGAAGGAAACTGTAGGACATGCCAATAAGCGCTAGCTGTAACAACACGTAGCTCAAGCAGGCCGGAAGCAATTGCACTCCTCACCACACGCTCTAAGGTTGACATTCCAAATAAGCTTTCACTATTATCGGTTCCGACTTAAAGCAATTTTGTGAGTCAATATTGAACTTTTCAGTTTGTGGAACCGATGTGTTCCAATAAAATGAGTTAACTATACAATGACGGCGTATTGCGGCAATTCGTTCTCGTTCTTTTATTTAGTATATTGAACAGAAATGATGCATTGCACTTTGTTAGTTAGATCCAATTTATGTTAGGTAGTATAAGAATGCTAAAATAACATTGCAAGATTGATATTTTACAGACACCTTTAGTAACTTGGGCTATTTGGCATTATTGCGCGATAAGAATCTACTTATTTACTTGCTTTATTTATACATAAAAACTTACAAATATAATTTTCAATCCATATAGGTAGTATTATAAATTACTCATAATTAGCAAAACAGATACGATAATCCATTTGATAGAGAGGTAAAGTAATTATTTTATCTACTTTTATTTCTTTTCGAGCACTTAGATAATTAGAGTATTACTGCATTAGTGATTCGTTCACAACCGTCGTTAAAGACTCCTTTAAGCTTCAACACTTTCCGTGTGTTATAAAAGAGTTTAATTAGAAAAAGTGTGCGGAAAAACTGCGTGGTATAATAGTGAGGACGAATCGGGAACGATGGAAGATTAGATTGCCGGAACACATGAAGAGAGAAATCAGGAAATGGTCTCTGGTGGACCTATTACATTAATGAGTGTAGGAAGAGCTGAGCAACTACAATAAGAGTAATCTCGTGGGCGTTAAATGATGTGAAAAATGATTCCTTCTTTGTATGCGTATTGTTTTCTATTTAGTTAAGTACCTACACTATTCCAGATATACGTAACTAAATAATTTTGTAACTTATTTGACATTATATAGACAGTAGATAGATAGATTTGGACTGGCTCGGTGGCTCATTTGGTAGTGACCTCCGCCTTCTGAGCCGAGTATCGTGGGTTCGATTCCCGCACAGTACAAACATTTGTGTTCATGAACATGTCTGTTTGTATTGGTTTGGGTGTTTTCTATGTATAATATGTATTAATTTACAAAAAAAGTATCTAAGTAGGTTTATCAGTTGTCTAGTACCGATAGTACAAGCTTCGGCTTAGTTTGAGGCTAGATGGCGTTGAGTGGCCCATCGTGTCATGTCTTGGGTTATTTATTATTATTTATTTATAGATTTGCATTAAGATTCGATAGATAAGATTGGTTTTCTTTAAAGAACCATTATTCTGCAAATGTTCAAAGTTTCAATTTGCCTTATGTGAATATGTACTTATAAAAGATGTAGATATCAATAAAATGTAGTAAGTAGGTGGTTGAGTAGGTTGAGTGAGTCGAGTGGAATATATTTAGTATTTCATTTTAATCTAACTCACTGCATAGTGGACGACAAATTATTTTGGTGTGCTCCGCAAACTCCATTAACTTTAACAGATTTTCGCTTTTAGGTGTAATGTGGTTTTAAATAATGTAGTGTCATGGCTGTGATTACGCTCTGTAAAAGTTTCACAAATTTGATTTTTGCCCGTAGATAAGGCATCGCTATACTAGCCATTAGCTTCGACTGTTTATTTTTAATACGATTATTGCAAACAAGTGCAAACCGTCTCTGCTTGAAAAAGTAGATAAGTTTAAAGAACGAGTGATCATTAATAAAACATAGTTTACTGTGTAACTTTGATAATGCTGTGTAAAGATCGCAAATATCTTTCAATGTCACGTTAAATTCATACAGGATAGTGGCGTCCTCTCGCCTGATTAGCAAGTGTACCTATATTTCACAAACAGATACATAAAGACAACTTAACGCTAAGTGAATACCAACCAAACTTAAGTTCATGCAGACTTATGTAGCATCTTAATTACGTTACATTAACTGATACTCGATTTTATTACTTTACATAATCTTAGATGCGTCTGTATTCAGTCGCTGTATCGATCCCAACTGCGGCTAGACGTGTGACGCGCGACGCTGCGTCGCGGCAATGAAAAACTATGCTTTTTGTCGCACCAACTTTCGTCGCCAGTTTGCCTTAGCCCAAAATAACGAGACGCCATCGGACTCGAAGTTAGTCTGGAATCTGCATTTTTCAGCCTATTAACGTTCCGCTTTGGGGCGTTCGGTTTTTCAACATACCGGTGTAGTGTACCATATCAGTTTTGCTGCAGGCATGCCATAGCTTTTTATATTTCAGTTCGATGGATGTGGTGTAGAGACTCTTTATTGTACAAACATACAGACATTTACAACAAAAGGTAATATAGACATCTTGTGGTAGGTACAATTTAGGTTGTCTTATCGCTAGTTAGCGGTCTCCTCCAGACAACCTTCAGGTAGAGGAAATGTAATTTTAAGAGAGTAATGTAAGTTTTTTTAACGATTCCAATCGAATAGTTGAGCAAAGTTAGTTAGATTCCACACATTTGTTCATGATGTAAAGATACTTGAAGCTGATTAGCAATGTTAACTTTTACAGATCTATAGATCTGAATAAATGATGATCTATAGATCATATGCTTATTTTGATTGATCTGAACTTATTTTGAATTGGGGTCAAGATTGTTCATGATTAGTAAAATTACATTGATTTTTCTATAGGCTAAATCGACTGAACCGATAAGATCCGTTGGTGATATTAAGAATTATTTAATGTTCTTTTCTTCTAAGAATATATTATGTATCTATTTGCTACATACAATCTACTTTCGGTACAAAGGTGACCCATCCAATTACCATCGAAATAGCACGCCTTATGTGGCATTACCTCGTTAGCCTTAACGAACCGTAGGTAACCACCTTACGAACGTCTTTACACAGCTGAATACTTTCAACAAATCAATTTCTTATTTGCGGAGTCATAAAGGCAATATGTTTGTTTCCTGGTAATGTTAGAATGTAAATACATAAAACAATTTACAAACATGGGGAGCACAATATTGGGTAAGAGAATAATCGTTAATAACATCGAGGGTTGCCAGCGTCTGACGCCGAACCCTTAGGAGCTGCGGTGACCAAGGGGATGAATATCAGTAAGTCAACCATCAACTACTTTTAACCGACACAATTTGATGATCACTAATTACGTAGCCGTACCATATGGAGATCGCCGACGTTGCATATCTATAACTCTGTAATTAAATATAATAAATGTCCATAGTGCATTTCCTATTGACCTCAAATTGTTTCCGATTCAATTTTGTAATATGTTTTTGTCAGTCTATAATCATACTTCGATTAGGTCTCATTATCTTAAATCTAACTAATTGTAATTTCTAATTTCTTTTATTAAATAATTTTCTAAGTTAATTTCGTTTTTTTTCTATCCTCCGACCGCAGCTAACGTATTTGGCGCAGTCGGTAGGATACTCGCGGGCCGGTTCGCGAGATCGGGAATAGCTTTCTATACGACTATATCGCGTCGCGAGTCGCCCGGGTGACTATCAAGTCCCGTCTACGAGTATCCGAATTCTACGGACCTGCTGCAGACCAGGAGGAGAATCCAAACTTCGATTCACAGAACCAGAAATGAAATTTATGTGAGTACACTTGAATTGTTCTCGTGTTGCTTCCTTCTATCCTAGTATAATCTTAACCTTCAAGATTTATCATCCTAGAGCCAATAGTACTCGGGAGTCTGATTCGAAGCAGGCTCGCCGGAATAGAGTAGACAACTATAGAGATTTAGATATAAAGTCAAATAGTAATTTAGATAAATTGCCTGGAAAAATGTCTCACGATGCTGATGCAATCTTTAAGGCTCTGCGCCTTGTCCCGGAATTTGACGGGAACCCTCACGTTCTAACAAGGTTCATCAATATATGTGACCAGTTGGCTGCAAAGTTTTTAAGCAGCGATCCAGGAAGTGAATTTTCTAATTCGTGTTTGTTAAATGGCATACTTAATAAGATTACAGGTAGCGCTGCATGTACAATTAATTCCAACGGGTTACCCGAAAGTTGGCTAGGCATTCGAACTTCTTTAATTAATAATTTTTCGGATCAGCGGGATGAGACGGCCTTATACAATGACCTCTCTTTGGCCATGCAAGGCAACAAAACGCCTCAAGAGTTTTATGACCATTGCCAAACTTTATTTAGCACTATTATGACGTATGTTACTTTACACGAGACGGTACCCACGACTATACAGGCGAAACGGGATCTTTATAAGAAGGTTACTATGCAGGCTTACGTCCGCGGACTTAAGGAGCCCCTAGGTTCCCGTATTCGTTGCATGCGTCCCGCGACAATAGAAAAGGCGCTAGAATTTGTTCAGGAAGAGCTTAATATCATATATCTTCAACAACGGAACGAACCCCAAAGGACTCAAGTAGCACCTAAGATCACATTAGCTCAGCCGCCGGCATTTGCTCCGCCACCGCGACCTCATAATTTTCCGGTACCGGTACCTAACTGGCCCACTCCTGTGGGGCAACAAGCTATGAGGCCCTCACCTCAACCTTTTAAATTCCCAATGCCTCTTCAGAACCAACAGGCTATGCGCGGACCTACTAACACTCAAAGAATGTTTAGTGCACCACCACCAAATTATATCGCGCGTAGTAACGTCTTTAAGCTTCCACCTAGGAACAACCCTCCGCAGTATCATAATCCGCAACCTATGAGCGGAGTCCAACGTTTTACCCCTAGGACGTTACCACACACTCAAATGCTAACAGGTCACGATTGGTCTAAATCCGGGAATCCGCCACCCACTAATTATTTTAAAAGCCGAGAAATGAACATGAATGAATGTAATACCTACGACGATGCGTACTCGTATTACGACACCAATAGCTATTATCACGAGCCGGCGTACAATTACTGCGTCGACGTTTCGAACCAAAGTAGTGATTTTACACCCGACTTTACTTCTGAATTTAATTATTATGATGGAAATGACGGTTGTCATATTATTGAGGAGATTCAACCACAGCCATCTTCTAGCAATATCGAGCAGGATTTTCAGGAGGTTTCAATATCAAAAAAGCAAAAATAGAATTGAACCTTCAAACTCAAAGACAGCTACCGTTTATACAGATCACACATCCACCCTTAAAGTTACTGATAGATACGGGCGCGAATCAATCTTTTATCAGCCCGGAGGCTGTAGAACGGTACTTTTCAGATTTTTCTCTTAACTTCGATCCTTTTGAGGTAACAAACATACACGCGACTAGTAGAAATGACTATTCGATTACTCTCCCGTGTTTTCCCGAGTTTAGAGATAATGATAGTATGAAGTTATTCGTGTATAAATTCCACGATTATTTTGATGGTCTCTTAGGATTAGATCTCCTAAGTAAATGGGAAGCGCGCATTGATCTAAAAGAGGGTCAGCTCATAACACGCTTAGCATCAAACCCTATTAAAATGTATAATTCGCGGAATGTAAACCTATATGAAGATATCATACCAGCAAATACATCAAAGCTAATTCGAGTACCCCTTGACGTCATGAACGGTGACGCATTTATTAGGGAACAGGTTATTTGCAATTGCATAGTGCATGAATGTATTACCACCGCGACCAATAACCGAGGATACGTTGAGATAGAAAATCCAACACCTAATGATGTAATATTTTCGTTAGATAGCCCAGCTCACGCAGAACTATTCAATATTGAGTGCGAGAGTACTCAACAACCAACTACGCGTGCCCGCGATGTTACTTCACGATTACGTACAGAGCATTTGAACGAAGAGGAAAAAGCTAACTTAATTAATCTTTGTTCTCAGTATGCAGACGTTTTTTATATCGAGGGCGAATCGCTGTCATTTACTAATAAGATCAAACATAGAATTAGGACCACAGACGATATACCAGTTCACGCGAAGAGCTATCGTTACCCATTCATACATAGGGAAGAGGTCAAGACCCAAATAGAGAAAATGTTAGCGCAAGGTATCATTAGGCCCTCCGACTCAGCTTGGTGCTCACCCATTTGGGTTGTGCCCAAGAAAATAGATGCTTCTGGAAAACAGAAATGGCGTCTCGTGGTTGACTTTCGCAAGTTAAACGAAAAGACACTTGACGACAAGTACCCAATACCGAATATTAGTGACGTACTTGACAAATTAGGGAAGTGCCAATACTTTACCACTCTTGACTTAGCAAGTGGTTTCTATCAAGTGGAAATGGACCCCTTAGACATCCCTAAAACTGCTTTTAATGTCGAACACGGCCACTTTGAGTTCCTTAGAATGCCTATGGGACTTAAAAATTCTCCATCCACATTCCAACGAGTGATGGACAATGTCCTGAGGGGTCTGCAAAACGAAATATGTCTCGTATACCTTGATGACATCATAGTTTTCAGCACATCCCTCCAGGAACACATGGTCAACCTGGAGAAGGTCTTTCAAAGACTTCGAGAGTCAAACTTCAAAATCCAAATGGATAAATCAGAGTTTTTGAAGCTTGAGACAGCTTATCTCGGTCATATAATAAGCGCGGACGGTATAAAACCGAACCCTGATAAAATATCCGCTATCCAAAGATACCCGATCCCTAAAACCACTAAAGAAATCAAGCAGTTCCTTGGTCTTCTCGGTTACTACCGAAAGTTCATTCCAGATTTTGCACGTACCACTAAGCCCCTAACACAGTGTTTGAAGAAAGGCAGGAAAATCACTCTTGATCCTGAATATGTAAATTGTTTTGAAAAATGCAAGTCCCTACTAACTAACGACCCTATTCTCCAATACCCAGATTTTAGCAAGGAATTCAACCTTACTACTGATGCCTCAAATGTGGCTATAGGAGCCGTTCTATCGCAAGGCCCAATAGGTTCTGATAAGCCTGTGTGCTACGCTTCCCGAACACTAAACGAAAGCGAACTAAACTATAGCACCATCGAAAAGGAACTTCTAGCAATAGTGTGGGCCACTAAATACTTCAGACCTTACTTGTTTGGACGTAAATTTAAAGTACTAACTGACCATAAACCCCTTGAGTGGATGATGAATTTGAAAGAACCAAATTCCCGTCTCACCAGGTGGCGGCTACGACTTAGCGAATATGATTTTATAGTACAGTACAAGAAAGGGAAAATCAATACTAACGCAGATGCCCTTTCACGTGTAGAAATACATCTTGGTGACACTAAGTCGCTAATGGAAGAAATAGACGAACTTAATTCTTTATTAGGCAATCCATCTGAAACAATACATACAAAAGCTAATTCCTCCACTGAAACAGTACATACCAGTAATGAGAATCCCATTTTAGAAGTACCGATAACAGATGAGCCCTTAAATAAATTCAATAGACAAATAATTTTCACAGTAGTTAACGATGTAAAACGTAAACCTCTTATAACTAAACCATTCGATACACATACACGTATAAGTATTCAACTATCAGAAACTAATTTAGAAACAGACGTAATTAACGCTATAAAGGAGTATGTTAACCCCAAGGTTAAAACAGCCCTTTTGATCAATCCACAATTGGCAATGTACTCTATAATCCCAATATTGCAAGATAAATTTAAAGGTTCATCTATGAACTTGATATTAACTAAATTTGAAATACAAAACATTCGGGACTATCTTCATCAACAAGAAGAAGTTATTCGCCACTATCATGATGGTAAGACAAACCATCGTGGCATTAATGAATGCTATTTAGCCTTATCTTTAAAATATTACTGGCCCAAGATGAAAGATCAAATAACAAAATTCATCAGCGAATGTACAATATGCGGGCAAGGTAAATATGATAGAAATCCCGTTAGACCCCAATTCAACATTGTACCCCCAGCAACAAAGCCCTTTGAAATTATCCATATGGACCTGTTCACAGTCCAAGGCGAGAAATATGTAACTTTTGTAGATGTCTTCACAAAATACGGTCAAGCTTACCATCTGCGTGATGGCACAGCTTTAAGCATTCTCCAAGCTCTCTTACAATACTGCACCCATCATGGTGTACCGATAACCATTGTAACCGACAACGGAACAGAATTCACCAATCAATTATTTTTAGAGTTTACTAGGCTACATAAGATTAACCACCATAGGATTCTCGCTCATTCACCTAATGATAACGGCAACATCGAAAGATTCCATCTGACTCTCCTGGAACATCTTAGATTACTAAAACTACAACATAAGAGCGAACCAATAGTTAACCTTATGCCTTATGCACTGATAGCTTATAACAGTTCCATACATAGTTTCACTAGATGTAGACCATTCGACTTACTAACAGGACACTTTGACCCAAGAGACTGTTTAGACATTGACATAACTCAACATCTGTTACAGCAGTACCTTCAAAATCATAGGGATCAGTTAAAGAAAGTTTATGATATAGTAAATAGCACCTCCTTGGCCAACCGAGCTACCATAATCGAGAACAGGAATAAGGATAGGGAGCCTGAAACCCAATATGCACCTGAACAACAGGTTTTCATAAAAAATCCGTTAGCTAGTCGTCAAAAAACAGCTGCTCGTTACACCCAAGACACAGTTTTAGCAGATCTCCCAATTCATATATACACTTCTAAGAAACGCGGTCCCGTAGCTAAATCACGTTTGAAACGGGTTCCTAAAATGGCTAATTTGTTACAGGATGATCTTAGTAGTGATCCTAAGGGTCACCCATCCTCAAGAGATAAAACTTGAGAGTTTAGCTGACGGACCAGGACTACTACCACACAGACTCGGACCCATGAAATTAACGACTCATCATCATACATTCATCCAGTATGTACATTTGAATGATATTGAAGACCAAATTGACTCATTGCAACTTCAACTGAGAGGTTATAAAACGCGACTTACGAATGACACACTTATGAATGACACATATTTACTATATGAGACGCAAATAGAGTATTTAGGTAACAAGCTTGGCAAGGTATTAAAACAGCTTAAGTCACTAGAACCAAACAGAATTAAAAGAGGTATTGTAGATGGCCTTGGTTCCGTTATAAAAAGTATAACAGGTAACCTGGACCAAACTGATGCTATTAAATATAATCAAGCGATTAATATTTTAAAGTCTAATCAAGATAGGATAACATCAGAACTTAACAATCATCTTAGTATCAGTAAAGAATGGATGCTAAAACATGGCAACATTCTAACTCAATTATATCAAAATCAGATTAAAATAAATAACACCCTAGAATTAATTTTAAATAGCAACGCATTTAAAGAAAATAGTCTAATTAAATATGCCAAATTTGCTCAGCTTTTAGCAATAGTAAGTGAGAATGTTGAAGATCTTTCTCAAGAATTAATAAGATTAGAAAATAGCTTAGCTTTTATTCGTACATCAAGTACTCACCACTCCATGATAGATATAGATATATTAAGCTCAATGATAAGTAGACTTAGGAAGATTTACGGTGAAGATCAAATTATTAATTTAGAATTAAGACAGTACTACGAAATTATAAGACCAGGATCATTTTATAATGATAATAAGTTAGTTTTCATATTTAAATTCCCGATAATTACTAAAGAAACTTATAATCTTTACCATCTTTCAATAGTACCTAATAAGAAAGCACAGGCTCTTATCCCATCCTATCCTTACATAGCAACAAACGAGGTTTCATTCATGTACATAGAGGCAGAATGCCCGAAGTTAAGCAACTGGTTCCTTTGTGAAAGCTCTATAAATAGTCAACTACGCACCCAGTCTGATTGCATCCAGGAGTTAATCATCAACCAGGTTCTAAGGGAATCATGCGAATTTTCTACGGTCACACTGAAGAAAGAAGCCATGGAAAAACTGGATGACCAACACTATGTCCTATTTTTCCCAAACGCAGCCAAAGTCGAGCTCAACTGTGGAAGACAAGACTTCACAACGCTCCAGGGAAGTTATCTCATCACCATCCCCATCGGTTGTGGCCTGAAATCTTCAGAATTTATAATTAGTAACGACAACGACGTGATAAAAGGACAACCTCTCAAGCTTACTGAGATACCGTTCGACAATGATCAAGTTAAGATATCATCTCATGTTAATCTTAACTCAATTGATCTTCAAGAGTTACACAGCATCCAAGACAAGATCTCTATGCAAGCACCAGTCCAAATTGCTGATTTTCAACTTGATGCCTTATACCATACAACTCTGCCGTTTTACGTCGTACTATTAAGTGCAGGTGCACTTACTATCTTCATCGCTTGCCGCTATTACAAATGGGGACACCAGAAAGTTAAGAAACAGGAACAGCAGCCACCATCTCCAGAATATCAAGGGAACCTTGAAACTACTCCGGCAACATTTTCACTCAACGTGCTAAAATAGTCGCCGTTCCAGAGGGGGAGGAATTACGTAGCCGTACCATATGGAGATCGCCGACGTTGCATATCTATAACTCTGTAATTAAATATAATAAATGTCCATAGTGCATTTCCTATTGACCTCAAATTGTTTCCGATTCAATTTTGTAATATGTTTTTGTCAGTCTATAATCATACTTCGATTAGGTCTCATTATCTTAAATCTAACTAATTGTAATTTCTAATTTCTTTTATTAAATAATTTTCTAAGTTAATTTCGTTTTTTTTCTATCCTCCGACCGCAGCTAACGTATTTCACTAACATTATTACCCAATATTTTGCAGTTAAAAGTAGTTTTGATCAATACAACGTTCTTACTTTATACCACTTTTGACTATGCAAATCAATTAAAACTGTTAAGTACTTAGCATTGGTCAAAACCACTTTTGGATGATATTATTGAAGTCTAAATTGGTTTTGACCAGTTTTGAAAGTAACATACAGATCTTTTAATCATAACAAATATAAAATCTATTGATGTATTCTTCATCTTTCCTGGAGCTCTAACAAAAGGTGGTGCATTTCTAGTCAGTGCTGTTCCGATAGGCATGTTGTATGAATCAAGTTTCATAATACCTAAATATTTTTTTCTTGGAATGTAAATGCCATTAACGAAAGCTTTACTGTTACTTGCCTGTATTATGCCGCCACGGACACATGCGCAATCCAAATTTTGGTAGGTATGTGAAACAGTTACAGCGAGGCGGTGTTAGTGCAATTTTGCTTACATAAGTAAACAAAAATATTGAGGATAAGTTCTCAGTTCCTACTTTTATATAGGTAGGACTACCACTACTACTATAAGCAACAGGCATGAATAGAGTTTACATTTGCAGTTAGACATATTGATCAAAACGTTTATCATATATTTACAATTATTATAAGTAGGTAGTTTCTTGTAGTTTTGTCACAAGTACCTACTTAGTAGATATTTAAAAAAAATCAGTTATTCCCTTAAAGAAGGGGTTAATTTGAGCAAAGGTTCTCCAACTGGCTGTTGAATTTCTCACAGCGCTTTAATTTCTTGGCCGGGACATTTACAGAAATTCTCACTAAGTACGGCTAAACACCATTGTAACGAAGCAAAGGAAACCTCTGGAAAAGCCAGCTGTATTTAAAAAAGGGATCGTTCGTTTTGCAATTTTAAAAATAAAAATCTGACGAAATTAATAAATTACAAGAATGGCGCCCTCCTTCCGCTGTCGTTGCCATGACGCGCTTAGCGGGGCTCAGCGCTCGCGGTACCGTCAGCAGAATCCGCAGACATTGCACTTATTGTGAAAAACACAAACATTAAACTGAGGACAATTAATAATGAAGCTATACGCTCAACTGTCCTAACCATGGTGCGTTGTAAAATCTTACGATTTAATGTAGTACTGAGAGCTCAGCGCTGCATACTGTACCCGCATATTGTTTACAGCTTGATCTATGATCTTAATATAGGTATACCTTTTTCAATTAACCATGATTATTTCACGACAGTTGGACAAATTTGATCAAAAGACACAGGGACATAAAATATAATACTTATTGTAGGTATTCATATCGAATAGGTTGAAAAAAATATAGTAAGAGACAAGGTTATGTTTTCTTCCAGACAAACCTTCCATCAAAACATAATCCACCAAATTCCATAACATGACAGCTAAAACCAGCCTTGTTTACTAGGACCGTACCGGGCCATCAGCCTAGTAAATGTTGTCGCGATTCACAGGCGGAGTCGGGCCCGGATGCTGTAGCATTAGTCGACTGATTTATATGTCTGGCGGGGACTGTATTGCGTTAATTCCACAAACAATACTAAGGGACGCTTCGCTAGCTACCAATAAACAAAAACTCTTTTCACTAACCCCGTAATGTGATGCATAAATTGGGACGAACGGATAAGTATGCAGATCGGGCATCACGCGCTTACATATCAAAAGATTTATCTGGTGTGGTAAGTAATTTGAATATGAATGAATAATTTCAAAGCATAGAGTCATTTGAATTTTATAGACACCTAGAACCATTTCACTGGATTATAACCACTCTAGTCTAACAATGTTGACTTATTAGATACAATGTTGACAATGTAAGGACGAAATTTAATATTTTTCAAGTTATCTGAAAATACTGCGCAGATGATTCTAATGATAAATTGTTGAGTAGGTAGGTACTCTTCGTTTTCTTTTGGTTATTGAACTTTCACTATATTTTCCAGTTAGCCCAGAAATCCCAAGAATGATGAATATTATAGATGTGTAGCTAATCAATCATGCAGTATAATAGGACATAAAAGGGTATGCTAATTCGTGTTAAAAATAACAACCTCCAGACTCGCTATTTTAATAACCGCAAATGCGGGAGTGCAACGGCTGCCTGAAGGCATAAAAAAGGGTTGCTGACAGAGATGTCTTTTTAAAAATCAATATAATCACGGTCGTTTACCTAGCCACCCCAACAAATTGTCCCAACCCTATCACGGCGGCCGTGCACTAGAGGCCCGCCGCGCTCTTTAAAGAGCTGTGGATAAAATTTGATCCCATACACCCCTGCCCTATGGGCGTACCTATCTGCAGTTAATTATCTGCGTGAGGGGAAGACCGGGGGACGTCTACGCCAACACCAATTTCTCCCCAGTCGCTTGTAGGATCCGAGGTTCGGAGCAATCGAAACGGTAACCCCTTGTAATTAGTTTTAATTAAAACGGATAGGAAATAAATGTGAGCCTATATTAAAACTCGCGATGATGCCTCAAAAGATAGGAAAGTATAATGTTCGACGCACGACGGAGACAAAGCAATCTCGAGCGATAACGACTTTGTTCTAAATTAAAGGGAGGAATAAAATCATCGTTCGAAAGTGCTAAACATTAATGTGCTGTAAGCCATTAAGTTGAGTGACGAGAACGTAGCCCCGTCGAGGCTGCAGGACGTTAAGCGGCCGGTTGAAAGAATACCGCCCCACCCCCTCCTGCATTTGTTCCAAGAGTGTAATTACCGGCATCAAACGGATAAATTAGATTAATCACACTTGCTTTGACGGCCAGGTGCTAATGGAAACTCACGTTACGACCTCTAAAACGCTAAGTGTTGACGTGTTCTGCTAGCTTATCGTCAAATTGGATGCGATGGGGCGCTGTCACCGAGCGGGCCCCGTTTGTATTTCAGTTAGCACGGAATTGGACTGATTCAGACAAAACAAGTTTCATGAACGAACAAGAGAAGAATACTTTTGTGCAGTCTAGTTGATTGAATTTTCCTTGCATTTTTTTTATACAACTGGTTTTGGTGGGTGACACTTGCTTTTCGCTTGTGCTAGTTTACATTTCAAATACACTGTGCTATTTTTGTAACTACTTTATAGAAATAAGAAGTTTGTATCACTGTCAATTTGGTTTCGACTTTTTGTTAAAAAAATGGAAAATTATCTACTATGGAATGTAAAACAAAGATATTACTTGCCTTTTTTCGTAGATATAAATTACATCTGTTAGAAGCACTCTACACTTGAATGAATGAAATACGACCTCCCGCTGTTAACTTGCGTGATCACTACCGGTGTCACTGTCCTGTCCATGCGTGTTACGTGAGTTACGTAACGTAATTGACACGCTTCAGTCATTAAATACCTTCAGATTAGCGTTATAGAAATACTATAAAAGCAGCAGGCTGTCATTGATACAAACTGGTAACACATTTTTGTCACAATTAATCATCGAGCGCATCGCAGTACTCATTGATTACATAACAATAACATTCTACAATTGTATTGTACGTGACATGTGATGTAACAACATGGACCAATAAACCATTTCAATTACATGACAGCTTTGAGAAAACTCATTTACACACTATGCACTAACTTCGCACTAATGAGCTGTATTTAGCGACGACATTTTTTATGCTCTTATCTGCATTACTGTGAATGCTTGCATGTCAAGCAGCTTCGAACAATTACTACGGCCCCGGGAGGGTGAAGAAACTGCAGATGTAGCTCGCGAACGCACACGCATGCGACGAAACAATGGTCGCACAAATCGCACAATATCATCTAGTCTGCGGGACTGCGAGAGCTCCACTTGAGTGCCTGCTCGTTAGTGAGAGAGCTTAAATTACGCCGCAACTCTATGGCTCTGCTCTTACATGCGTAACTTACTCAAAATGAAGCGGTGCTGTGCTGAAAAACACATTTTTTTACGAGAAAATCTGGCGGTTATCTGATTTTTTTTTATTGAGAATCCAAAAAAAACCTGTTTTGGTGTGGGTCTTGTTTGGTTTGGTAGTTGGTGGGTCTGTTTTGGGTGCTCTAGTTCATTATCTATTAGATATTTTCATAGAAGCTTCAAGAGAAAGATATATACAAACATGTTTCCAATAAAATAAAATAAAGATAATAAGTATAAGTCTGCTAAAACATAAATAACACATAAACGCGCCAGACAAGTTACAATAAATACATGGTTTTAAAACAACGGTTTCCCTTGTATAATTAGGAGTATAAGATTATGACAAGGTTTTAGACAATACATATATTTTTTTTTTTCGACTTAGGTATCTAATTCAATGTTCTGTGATTTAGGCTTAAGCTTTAGGTAAATAAAGCGTCAAATAAGTTATGTTTACACTTGTATCAAACAGATATAAATACGTACAGACGATATGCATTGTCACATAAATATGATCCTAAGCTCGGGTCACACATATAAAGAATGGGGAACTTTTTCAAAAGGCCACCATCGCACCTCCCCTTCCAGCGAAGTGCGTGACAATATATCCGAGTATTTTATGATATTTCGCAGCATCGTAAAAAGATCGCGACGTTGGACAAAAGATGTTAATGCAAAAATTGAGGGTGGATACATAGGACCCGCCGTAATAATATCAATATTATGTCAGGATTCCCTCTCGAGGACTTTCCCTGACGTCTGCGGTTCTTTTGAGGGTGGGGGCTGGTCGGGGGGTGCGTGGGCGGACCTTCACTTTCACCCGGCGGGCTGCAGCCGACCTTCCTGCACAACTTTCACGATCGATCCAGACGGTATTAAAGCTAAATAATTACATCATTGGGCAAACGAAATGTGACGCGGAAAGAGTACTTTCTGTGGGAGTGAACCACGAAGTGAAGATCGGCTAGGTTAATTTAAAGCAAAATTGTGGGAAGCGCCTATCCTGGCTTGCCTGTTGAAAGTGATCTATTAAGATTCTGTGTTGACACTAATTTGTCAGGAGAAGGTAAAATTTACTGCAAAATATAACTTTTGACATTGTACATCTTATTTTCCAATTCGACCGTTGTTGACTCAATTGTTTATGTTTTTTTAGTTGGTGATTAAAGAAAAATAATAGAACCCGGCTCATTATGAAACGTGATGTACCTACCTACTAAAATAATTCACATTTTACATTTCTATGTAATGTGTAGGTACACACACTACTACACAATGGGTGTTATAAAAAATATGAATGCCTAAATAAAAGTATTTTAAACTTTTCTTATCTAGGTATTTCAAATTAAAAATCTTTGCAATCTATAAACACCAACATTAACTAATTGCTTAATGTTCAATGACTCATCAGAATTAATAATTGATTGAATCGCCTAACAATCCACAATTTCAACGCAACAATAGCTTTCGGCATTGTTCCCGAAACATTATGGCCTACGCTTTATTAAAGGCTTATGTAGCCGTGTGGTATAATAACAGCTGGTCAGCGAAAAGCCGTCGTTCCATTATGGAAATTGACACGTGAGGGGAGCATACTATCTATGTGCATTTTTACAGCACTTTTATAGATTTTTATCGACGATAAAGGCACGCCTGACGTATTGTGATAGATGGAGTCTAGTGCGATAGTCTTTTACATATGGCGCCTACGGAAAGCAAGCACTTTTTTAAAATTCACCGTAAAACAGTTTGATGGACGGTCCTACGAACACGTTACTATGTACGTTACTTTACTCGTATCGTAGGTAAACTTTCGAACCAAAAATATTTTTGAAAGTCGAATGTTTCCAGTTCGTACACTTATAAGAGGAGGGTTCAGCGCAGCCTAATCATGCCTTTTCTATTCTAAATTGGAGCTTGCATGCACATGTTGTTTGTACAAAGCTTGTGGAAGTACAAAAGGAGAATAGAGCACGCACATCAACGTCGTCAAGTGAGGCACCGTCTGAGATCCTAAACAAATTGACCAAGCCCTCGCTGCCAGCGAATATTTAGATTTTTATTGCCCTTTTCCTTTCTATGTAAACGTACATTTCCTTATTTTCTATTTTGCACGAGCTTATGAAAGTGCTTAACTGAAATATATGGCTTGTCATTGTAAGTTATTTATGAAAAGAGTATTTTTATCTACATTTGACAATATTGTATAGTCTTCTTACATTTACGTTTTTTATTTCGACCCTTCCTTATACATACTCGTATTTCATTTTTAGTTAAGAATGTTATCTTGCTTTTTAGTAAGAGTTTAGTACGATTATACGCTGCTTGAGGAACAGCTGGTTGAGGATTAAATCTCAGGTGACGCAATGACGCTCAGGTTAAATCGACTAAATTCCGTTGTTACTTATATAATAAAACCGCTGAAGGCTGAAGGAAGGGTACCTACTTAGATATTCAAGATTTTTAAGAAAATACCCTGAGGAACCGACTATAATAATATAACGTGTATCTAAAGGCTGTAGCAACACTGGTAATTGATAACGAAAATTGCCATCAGACGGCGGAAATCACTTGTACGCCATCGGTGGAATTGGAAACGGTCGGAAGCGATGATTCCAGCAGATTATAGATTTTGCGCTCCGTTTTCAAATAGGCCGTAATAAATTTTAATAATGCCTGTTTGGGTTTACGCAAGTAATTCTCCGATGTTAAAAAATATTCCGATTCATCGAAAACATTTTTCTGTTTCGGTATTTTTATCTTCCGACTCGGTGGTATTTAAAAATATTAAGCATTTCAGATGATGTACGCGCTTTTCAATTTGAATAAATGAAGACCTACATAATTTACTCATTTGAAAAGCATGTCTACTTTTCTTATAGACTTATAAAATGATAAAAATAAACGCTATGAGACTTGTTTTTCTAACAGAACAATATAGCGACTTTATCAGGGTACCTATCTACAGAATTAGAGTCGAAAGTTATTGTGTAGTGTTGCAAGACAAGAGTTGCTGGACCATATAGGACCGTCAATTAGTTTTTTCAAAAAAGGTACATTCGTTTTGGTTTAACGATATCCAGTGACAAAGTATGTTTAAAGTGTATCAACAACTCACTTTTCTTTTTTTTTGTAGGATAACGTAAATGAAAAATATTCCTCGTCGAGTTTTAAGACTAGTGTCCAATCTATGTGCTTATAGATTTATGGAAGCTGCACAGGCTATCAAGAACTCGGCTAACGGCGGCTGGGACCCGTAATTGCTTTCCGGGTGAGTCGACGGAATTTGCATTTCCTGTCGCCTCCGTCACGCGGGATGACAGATACTTTACTTACGTTGCGGAAAACTCAAATTATTTAAATAATATCTGATGCGAATACCAATCTTGTTTCTGATTACTCATCAACTCGTTATAATTATCATTATTGATTGTCTCGTGGATGTAGTACTCGCTGTAGTCTAAAGTTGGATACCTGGGTAGGGCCAAAAAGTGTTAATGGGATTTTCTGTTAGCAAATTACTCAGTAGCAGATCAGGTCAGATAATAGGCGGTGATATACCCTCGTGTGTCGGAACGCACGATAAGCCGTTGGTACTGCGCCTTATCCCACTTCGATTGCGTCGAAGTATCCCATCGGATTATGACAGTAAAGGACAAGAGGGTACACCTGTGTTTGCGCTCCGATTTGTGTATTTTGAACCGACTTCAAAAAAGGAGGAGGTTCTCAATTCGTATGTATAATAGGTATTTTTTATTAATATAGTTATGTTCTCCGATATTTCTGTGAATTATAATATCTCCTGCATCTACTTTACTAGTATCTTGGAGATTGGCAGATGTGGCCGAAGTACGGTCAGAGAGTATAATTATTATCATTTCGATGACCATTGACCACTTGAACATGAACTTGGTGTGATTGATGTACATATCAATGGCTGTTAAATAAATGAATAAATAAACCAAGACATGCCACGCTGGGCCACACAGCGCCATCTAGTCCCAAACTAAGCTAAAACTTGTACTATGGGTACTAGACAACTGATAAACTTACTTAGATACATTTTTTTTTGTAAATAAATACATATTATACATAGAAAACACCCAGACCAATACAAACAGACATGTTCATGCACACAAATGTTTGTAATGTGTGGGTATCGAACCCACGACCCATGGCTCAGAAGGCAGAGGGCACTACCAATTGAGCCACCGATACATACTGAATAAGATACATTACTGTTATCCTCCAATACAGTTATTCTGTAAATAGTAGTAATTTCTTACTCAAGTTCATAAGATAACCGGAGTAACATTCTGCAGATCAATAATAGAAGAAGAAATTAACTTGATACAATAACACCACGAGCATGTAACATTTGTTAGCCAAATTGAACAAACAAGGGATGTTAGAGTCAAATAAATAACAAAAACGGACGTAGAATAAATAGCCAAGTTTATTAACGCATACGGAGGCAGAGGAAGCTTTTGCTTGGAGCTTTCTGTACGGTCGCTTTGTACGTTTGCTGTATCATATTTGTTTTGTGCCAGCGAAATACGAGTAAGAAATTAAACGCTAAATTATGCACCCTACGTTACACGTTACATGGATTAGCAAATTCGTAACATGTTACGTTACCTTTCATTGTTAGGTAAATGTGCATTTGCCGGAACTGGTTAAGTAAGTGAATACATTTGATGCATGTTCGAGAGCTTTAGGGCACTTACTATTGCTAAAAATGTTTTAAGCAAATGCATATTTTTCTGATTGACCTTTGCTTATTCATTATTGTATTACATAAGGAACTGTCTATTTAAGCCTACGTATGTAGATATAATAAGCCTTATTTATCTACTTAGTTATAGCATCTGCGACGACGACCGCTGTCCCTGTGACGATACTTCCGTTCAAGACATTGAACATCTCCTTAATAAGTGTAGTATATTTGAATATGAAAGAGAAAAATACAAAATCATATGCGCCAATAGAAAAATCACTCCATTTAAAATCATAGAGCAGTTGAAAAGCGAAGAGGCCTCAGACGAATTCGTCAAATATGTGACCCTCATAGTAACAAATCTCAAAAGAATCAATAATACGTAAGCATATCAATTTAATCCTATTCATTTTCTTAGCCCGTATCCACTAGCAGGCAATTAAAAACTTAAGAACTATCATCAAATCTAATAAAGAAACTCCAAATACAAAATAAAATAGCACCAACATACAAACAATAAGAAAAAAAAACTTACTTATAGCATGGTTTTATTCGACGATTTAACTTTACTCTAACATCAGGAGGAACTTAATTGTAGTAGCATAGTCTTTTGATATTTATTGAAAATTTATATCTGATAATGGTACCTAATCATATTTTTCGTTACCTGAATGTTTGTACTAGACGGGATTAAAACTCTTGGTCCCCGGGTCAAAAGCCAAGGTTGCGACCCAAAGCGCAAACGGGCCAGTCAAATGACTCCAAAACATTTGGCAACATAATTAAATAAACTTATCTTAAACTTTGAAACAGAATAAATTGGTGATTCAATTTATAGTAACATAGGAACATTGAACATCGCAATCGAATGTCATTCTCACGTCTGCATTGACCTGATAACACCGCTTCAGAAATTACGAAATGCAGAGAGCGATACGTCATGTGTGATCTCGATGATCCTACGCGACTTCGAAATGAACGGGCATTATAATTTTTCAATCAGGCTTGTTGGATGATTAATTAGGGTTATTAAAGTTACAACATCGCTTTTCAATAATCTCAGCTCAGCTCAGGATTAAATTAATGTAATAAAAATATGTATAAGCAAGTATGGTTATGAACTGTCAGTGTCTTAGTCAACACACGTTTTGCGTACAGCTATTTTTATCCGCAAAAAGAGCGCTTTAGTGTTGTAATAGAGTTGAGTACTATAGTACTTTACTAGGTAAAACCTATGCCTCTCGAGTTTTGTGCTAAAATCTGTTATGTAACCAATTTACAACTCGCTCGGGAATTTAGAAAAACATTGTGAAAAACCTGCGTATAGAGTTTTCTCTAACGGGTTGCTGCGGTCAAATTGTGTCATGTCTATTTGTGTTTGTGTGTGTGAGACGCAGCATTATGATAACCTGACCTTCGGTAGGGGGAAAGCTTCCGCACCCTCGTCTGTCCGGTGATGATGACGAGGTCGCCGGGTCTATCAGCGTAGTCATTTAGGATAAAAAAAAACTTGGATTGCTGAATGCCGTATCAGACGCAACCGACGGCTGTGACGATGAGAACAAAACAGATTAGAATAACATCACTCCTACATGTCAAATTACACTCGTTTGTCGTACTTGAGCGGATACAGCCGCGTAAATTAAAAAGCCCCTCGACAGCCCTCCTCTTAATTACCGCGTGTAGCGAATACGGTAAATGAGTTAGAGGATAAAAACAAATGCATGATTTTCCGAGAGTCCTCGCGCATAGGACCCTCTGCTGAAGAGCGGCTTTGATCAGGCCCGATGGCCGTCGGACCACATTTGTGGAAACTTTTACGGGACACTGACCCACTTCTGAACGGCCACTAAAAGTAATCTATAATACAACCCTCTTCTAAGGAGCACCGTATCGGTATCAAGGAATACATTGTCTATATTTAGGCGCAGTGTAGGAGGGACGAAGCGCTACGTCGTAGTAATATGATATGCGTAAACGATTCGGATACAGTAACACTTGCTGTATTACGTAAACCTATAAATATTTATTCGTAACTAAATAACCAACATGTTTGTGGACGAATCGCATGTCGTTTAAGAAAGAAAACAGAAAGAAAGAAGTTCCACCCATCTGTGGACTTACGTTCAAGGATACCTACATAAATAAGTTAGTATGAAACATTCTACATCATAGTAAATATACAAAAAAGATGTAGGTTGTCTTGTGTATTATATTAGTTATACGAACTGGCTTCAACAAATCAATATTTACATAAGCCTAACATATTAGAAAAGACTAGGTAAAGTAGGTAATATTATTTAAAAGTACTTTGAGACGGCCAAGTTTTATGATGACTAACTCGGTACCTAACTGTGCCATAACATGAACTGAAATGAACATATCAGGAAGGATATTTTAGGAGCGCACCGTAGCTATTATATCTATATGTCTACCAGACGCAAAAGCAAAATCCAAAGCTTCATTATCATAAGCTTGTAAGACTCGTCGAAGGAAATTGGCATTTCGTACCGATGATGACGCGATTGGGCGGTTACGTTACGGCAACAAGAATTTAGGAATCCTTTTTGCGGTGAACTCCCCATTAGGAACAAAGACGCCTTTTGAGGAAGATATCAGGGATATGAAAATCGTTATTCCATGCAATATTGGGTTATTTTACAAATACCTAACGTAAACGAGACGGTACCTGCTTAATGTAGTATTTGGTACAGAAATGATTCCTTTTTGCAACATTAATCCTTGCTGTCAATATTTGCTAGCGAACGAATATTATTCAAAAGTGGAACGTGATATTACCTAGAAATATCTCTACTTTCTGGAGCTGGTAATCCCTTGCTAACCTAGTTATTAATACGAAATGTTATTAATGTTTTTAATGTTATAAAAACTCAAGACATCCTTCTAAATTTCTATAAGCGGATTGATTACTTAAACTAGAATTGATATCATTGATGAAATCACCTGTCTATGGCATTATGAAATGCAATATTGTATTTGAGTATTGTAGTGTGACAAGTTAGAAATGTAAATTATTATTTTCTACCACTCGCGGAGATGAGATACTCGTAATACTACAAATATTGAAACATAACTTTATGAAACAAAACACTTACGCTTTGATATATACGTTAATATGTGCGCTAGGTCTGTGGCAAGATACACAATGCACTCATTGTGTACATATCTACCGCCCGTATTGACCCACAATCATGTGGCGAGCGAAGGTACGACCTTGTGGTCTGAAGAGGCCAATCAAAGTTATGAGCTATTTCCTTACGGTATAAAAGCAAGATACTGATTTACGACGGACGCGTTCGACCATAAATAATACTACCCGACAATATACTGCAGTAGATTGATGGTTTGCTGAATATTGCACTAAAACTTGGCTAGTTTTAACCAAATACGATGAGAGAACTTTAATAGACTTGAGTTTGGCAGCTTCCTTTTACAGGAACAATACGTACATGGTGTGTTTCTGCTCCATATATGTACATGGTATATCTATTCGTATATCTGATGTCAGTCGACAATTTAAAAACCGCTTTTATCATGATAATATATCGCTAATCGAATCATGAGCACTTAAATATAAGAGTTAAGTATAGTCCACTTATGCGATCGCACTAAGAGAAAGTGTTAATCCTCGTTCAATCAATCGAACAATGAAATCTAATTACGCGATCGGAAGATATTGTTCCGATTAGTCTTCTACCTGAAGCATTTTACTTCTACAAGAAACACTTTATACAAATAATAAAATGGGCTTACGTACTGTCACTATAAAATTAATTTTGGCTTGGACGCGTGATTACTTTTTAGGATGAGTGTACAAAACATTATTACGCGTCACGTTACGCGTAAGATGCCTTGCGAGTGACGGATCACCGCCGGAGACGGAATCAAATATCTGCATCAGCCCCACGAGAGTGCTCTGGCGCGCCCCCTCGTGGCAACATGCCGGCATCAAACCCATGCTATATTGAAACTTTCAAACCCTCATTTCGTAAAGCAATAATTTTATTTTCCTGGCAGTAGATTCTATAGAGATAAATTACGTTGTTCGCATTTGGGTATTCGTTTAATTTCGTGTTTCTATTTATACGCGTTTGTTTCAAAGCTGTGCACCGCTGGCGCCGGTGCGCGATAACCATCTTAATGAAATATTTAAATTGTATTCCAGAAAACTGTCATCAGAAGTTGGAAGCGGTATGCAATGAACAAATAAAGTTCACTCGAGTGGAAAGAGAAGTTGCAACTAACAATTTAAAGTTAGTCTAGGCGGTTGAGTGCGAGGTGAGGTGAGAAAATACAGCAGGACGGGGCCGGGGGTCAAGGGGGGACCGGACACCATTGGCACGAGCACTTCAACGATGATAAAGTTGCGCAGAAACTAGAGGTAAGTAACTTAACCGGGCGCAGTTCAGCTCCGCAAATTCTAATATTAGGATGCTCATAGAAGGAATGCCGCGAATCCTGAACAAAAGATCGTCGGTCATTTGAACTTTAATTGGAAAACTTGAACAAAGTGCATTTAGAACTCTTAGAATATATAAATCCGAAAACTGTATGTATCAAATCACAGTATTTTTTTAAAGTAGGCTTTAAGTAACATATAAGAGTTGATGGCAAGAGTTATAATGTTCATCATGAAAAATATTTTAGCGCATAATAATTAAAGACAACAATTATTTTATTATTAATGCGATATTTAAATATGTACTTGTGAATCTATTTGTTACTTCTCAAATTTGAATAGATAATGAAATTTGACTAGCTGAGTAGGTACACCGACAACACTTACATGTCTAATAAGTTAAAACCACAAGCAGTGGTTCGCACTCAAAGCTGGCACTGACGTTCGGGCGAATGGATGGCCTCGCACACAGGTCGAACATTGCGCTGCAGTCCCAAACTTGTTACATGTATTCTACCCCGTATTTAGTATCTACCTTGAAATCGATCCCCTTTGTATCGTACCGATTTGTTCGCGCTATGTTTATTGCGTTTTATACTTTGTTTTACGAGCTAACCTGAATGAGTACATATAGTTAACTTGGAAGTGGTTTTAGTGATGTTGTTTTATTTGCATTTACGATATTTTGGTCTCTTATAACCTAGTGATTAACTATTTCTCGCAGTTTTAATTATTCAAGGCTATACTATATCGACGAGTTTAAAAATGGTCTGAATATAAACAAAACCAGTCTTTTCTAAGGAGCTGCTATGCTAGCCTCTATAAATCGTCTGCGCTTGCATAAGCAACGTAATAAGCCCTTGTTTTATTTATCATATATTCGATCTATCAATAGAAAACTTCGCAAAAGGTCGTCTTCCCTATAGAATAAAATTATGTTCAAAATCCGTAACAGGTCTTTTACGCACCATATACACTACGTTTTGGTGTTTCTCCAACAAAAATTGTTTCCCTAACTTTATTGTGGCATTTGAATAATAACAACATTTTATCAGGAGGTAAAAGAGCCGGATGCCTCTGGGGACCGACATTAAAAATATTAAAATAAGTAATTGCTCTATCAAGGCTGCACCTGACGCCCGAGCCCGCCCTGCGCCGCCCTAAGTACTTCGCGATAAGGGCAATCGTGCAAGCGCCCCACTCATCACCTTTTATATTTACTTATACATCTATATTTGTCGTGATGTAATAAGCCGCGCCGGGGACACGTGTTGTCGAAGGGTTGTATAAACAAATGACTCTACTAAACTTTTACTACTCCGTAACCATGAAATTATTAGAAATTAGCTTTTAGATAGCGGCTTCCAGTGCGTGGATTATATAGTTTTGACTATTTTGGCTCTTATGGGATATTGCAAATTGACCTTTCATACATCTATTCATAAACATAGTATTTTCAACATGTGGCAATAAGACTATCTATAAACGATCGTCCTTCTTTTCTTCGTCTGTAGATCAAAGTTTTAGATCCTTCCGGCATTTGCCTGCCTTAGTTATCACTTTATCAAGGGAAAACTTGGCTTGAGTTTGTAGTCTTTGTTGTTCTGCGCTTAGAAACAAGAGTTTGAAAGTTTCTGGTTCGAATCCCTAACTTTGTACTCGTTTTTTCTGTTATGAAATGACGAGTAGACGTGCATCGAAAACCTTAAGCCGTTGATCCTGGGCCTGACATCTCTCGCCCGTGACGAACTATCGTCAATCGTCCCATGGGATTATGAGAGTGAAAGAACTGAGACTGAGAGAGAGCACATGCTTGCGTATCTCATAACAGTATCCCACTATTTTAATGTATTGAAGGAACGTTAATAGTCAAATATGGCAACGATCCCATTAGGCATAGAAATATTCCAAGATCTGTACGGTTCGTGAAGGGCAAAAGAAGCATTAACCTGCGAGTACAAGTGTGATGTGTACGTACTCGTAATGTGTCAATTAGGCTAAGTGCTAAATCATGTCTGACTGAGAAAGCCGGACGGATGTAGGACGACGTTTTATGGAATATGTCATTTCTTATCCTTCCCGCTTGGGACGATGTTAATTTTCCTCCCGAATTACTGTACTAAGTAAATAAATGGACAGTCTTCCTTTAATGGTTATGGGATTATGAACATATTACATTATTTCATCTAAATTGTTGGCGATTATATTGGTACGACTGTAAGGATTTGTTTGAAAATTCAATGAATTCAGTCATTACAAAGTTTTATGTAATTCGATGTACCTATGCTCGTTGTCTTGTGTTATAAAATGAAATAAGAACTTGTGTGAAACTAAGAGTTTTCCCTTATACACCGAATAATAATAACAACTAAATGTTGTTTTGATAAATTCAATTACAGGGCATAAAAACTATGTTTTTTTTTTGTATGCATCAAGCATTGTATAATAATTATGTTAGGTCATACGCTATATTTATAACACATTGCATTTATAAGTACGGTTCAGTATCAATAGCAAATGTAACCTATGTTTTGTTTTCATGTTCGATGATGTTTAAAAAATTATTGATGTTTAAAAATTGCACAGTCCTGGTCTAAATCCTATTTAACTTTAACTGTAGTTCAAAAAACTTAGCCCATCATGTGCGATGCAGAGTAGGTATCCTGTAGCCACCGGGCTGACGATCAATCACAGATGGAAAAGCCGGAAGGACTAATACCGGCCAATACTGGCAATATTAAGCTGGCTCCGAGTTAAGATGAATACTCACTCTGCTCCATTTTTTCCGCCCCTGTGTAGCATGCCCGCGCGTGCCATCTCACGCCCGCGCCCTGCAAAAAACAAACCATCCATTAATGTCGAGGCTCTCACGAGCCTTTTCCGCATCCTTACACTCACTAAATACGGTTTAGGAACCCTTATTTATTAGACGGATGATTCACTAAACTATATTAGGTCGTTGTTGGTCACTCCGTGACGGACAAAACGACCAAGTTGATTTTGAACCATGTACAACGAGGACAAGAGGCATTTGCTACAATAACCAAAGTATACCTATTGCTCACCCGCAAAAATTTCTAAAAACTACATGAAAAACAAAACGATAAAATCACATAACCTTATTAGCTAATTTTTCGCAGCAAAATTCCCAGACAACTAAAATAAAACGACTTAATAGACTCACTGTCTAAACTTTTAAACGCTTACGCTACATATATCGATAGGGTGCATACTACTTAGTACCGATCATTAATGAAAATGCTCCACGAATAAACCACTTAAGTACACACGGAAAGAAAATAATAATTAAATCGAGTTTCATCACTTAGCTACAGATCTCGCAAAGTCAAATCCTTCCATAATTTAATCATTAATCTGTTCTATTTGTAATATTTCCGTTATTCAACAGATGTTTGTATATTGAATATTCCACGAATCACGAGAAAGGGTTTATGAAAAACGCAATAAGCGCCCCAAAATGTTATATCGTTTACGCGAGATAATAAATAATCGTGACAATGTTTTCGAAACGCTTCTGGATAAAAGCAGCAGTTTAACAATTTAATCAACGAGCTATTTACGAAAGCACTTGATGGATGACCAGATGCGAATATTTCACGTCGAAGCTCGTTGCAGTCTCTAAATTGCGATATCTACCGAGATAGGTACACAGTAAGGCAGCAAAGCAGATCAATTTATAGGAACCTTTGAAGCGATTCGTCTGACTAAATAACTGAGAATATTTATCCTTTCGAAACCTACTCACATAAATACGTGATATAACATAAGAAAAGTATTTAAAGATTTAATTTATTCTAAACGTTAAGTTTTAAAGTAACTTATGTATATTTGAAAATTAATTTCGTTCGTTTCGAAATTAACTTAACTTGCCGTAAATACGAGTATGATAAGGTTTATTTATTTGCTAATTAATTAAATGCCACTCGTCCGTCAAAATTCTAAATATTAAGTTACAAAGTAATTTGCTCACGTAATCTAAGTAAGTACCTACATTCTACAAACTGTTTTTGTGTAAACTCGCGTGTTTACTCTGTGTACACCTACCCACAGGTGTAATATGAAGATTGTGTACAGTTGTGGTTAAATAATAATGTAGGTATACATACAGTAAATTGTGCGCTTCTTAAGCTAACTGTGCCTTATAAAGGGGATTATTGTGTCCTATGTTTCTTATCACAGAGTAATTATTAATTATATTGAATGGAGTATCTTATTCAGTAGCAGTTCATTGTTTATTTACCGTGAGGATGGGTGTAGAGTGCAGGATATTTTTTACTATAGAATGTACCTAATCAATTCCTCCCGATTGTAAAAGAGATAGAGCGCGAATCTAGTAATTGCAGTAACAAACCAGATGCCATGTTAGCCTATAGGCTTCTTTAGGGTTATTGGAAGTGTTTACATATTGGTCTGAGTAATAAGTCTTGTCTCCGACACAAGTAGATGCCATCTTTCCCCTTTCTGAGCAATTCATAGTAAGTAGGTAACACTTATTTCCACTTATAATTGTCTTATTTTCTAAACGCCTGCGCCAACGCTTATCTTTACATTGGACATAGAAAACTTTCTACCTACATTATCTACATGAGTAAAAGGTCAACAATTTGATAATTATCAAAAACATAGCCACGACTATACATGAGAATATGAAATTTTAAGTGGATTACAGGTTGTTAGTCACAAGCTTTCATTTTGGCGTGTAATATCGCTCAAAGAACGGACGATAATTCCGGCGACCACGCGATCCCTCCATTACCACAGTTGCACTTGTCGACTGGATTGTACGATGTACGCTGATTTATACTGATATGGGAAATTGGTGTTTTTGTTGAATTAACACGCTAAAAGTATTCATACAGTACTGTTTTTTATGAAGAAGCGTCCCGTTATAAGTATGAACAAATTAAACGATTGGTAGTTTAAATAACCTTTACATTAAATTACTGACAAATAGTGGTACATACATTTACAAAGTGTGCAAAGAAAAATTTATAAAATTTCATAGGCCCCTCATTAAAATCTGACTGCTGATGTCTCATTTTGACAGGAACTTTTTCGGGAAGTACCTAGTTTAAGTACTTTGAAATACAAAAGTAGAATTAAGCGGTTGAAGTTCTTCAAAGCGCCGATCGAAACTTGAAGCTAACTTTGAAACTTTAACCTATACTTACGTATGTTTTACCCTCTCGGCGTTAATACAGTCATTTCATTACACAACCTGCTAATTGTATAAACATATTTCAGTTTGTTTCATGGTTAAAATAAATAAAAATGCTTGCAAAAGTGTTGCCTTGCTTTAATTGTTTGCATGTAATATGTTATCTTAATAACAGATAAAATCAGTGTACCTACATACATATAGCGTAAAAAAACGTACGTCATTTAATGAATTGCATATGACGATATGGCGAAACATATTATGTATTTAGTTTTAAACACGTTATATTGCACAAAAAATATTTTAATGGTCGAGTGCTCTAACAATGAGTGAGAACAAAAAGAGTTTGTTCGAATATAGGTATACGAAAGTAGTCAAAAACCTTGATAGGTAGGTAAACAAAAAGGAGAGTCGTAAAATGTTGATTGTGTTGTTGTACGTGGTATAGAAGTGCCAAATCTATGCAAATGGTCCTGTAACCGCACAAAAGCTCTTCTCTTTTGTATTACGTTTCCACGGTAACCGTTTATTTTTATAGTTGAATTCATGTTGTAATACTGTCGCAGGACCCGCAGTACAATGAAGCCTATGAAACTTGGTTGCCGATGTCTAGGAGCCATATTTTTACTGTATAGTAATAGGAATACTGCGGGCGGTGAACAGATACGACCTTTATACCCTAGGCCTGATGTTATTTTGTAACAATCGTACAAACTAAGAAGCCCATGAATATAGAGTAAAGTTAGTAACCCATATATTTGTCTAAGACATTAAACTTATTTTTAATTATAAAAAAAATATTAGTCATCTTCCTCTTCCAGTTTGGCATTTGTAATAGCCACACGCATCTTTTGGAGCTAATTCAAAATAAATCGATATATCTTCAACGCCAGCCATTAAATTCAATTAAATATATAAAAAAGAAACCAGAATCTACAGTCCGCTACAGTCTCCGACAGATTAAATACGTTTTTAGTACCTATTCAGTATAGAGTGTTTTTTGTCAGACTACAGATTATGTTGTATGGGACAAACATTCATTTCTTTGAACTTTATCTGAAAGTAATTAAAATTCGTTATCGATAATTAAGTTAATTATTTAGTGTGTCCAATATTATATGTAAATATTTGCAGTTCCATTATTCTCTTGAAGGATTTGAATTTCTTTCACATTGGATGTATATTGTTGATACGAAACAAATAAATCTCGTGTTTGCATAGGCTTGAAGCAACTTAAGTTAGGAACTTAACTTACCTAGACATTCGATCAGGGGGTCGGTGTTGTCTTGTAGTTTGGATCATTCCAGATTCCTGAAACAAATACAAATATTATGTTTACAACACTATTATACTATGAAATTAAGAATACAATTGTTATAACTGTAAGCTAAACGCGTTATACTTACGATAACATTTGTAATTTTCCGTGCAATTGTTACCTTTATTAAATGATACTACTTATGCATGGGGAAAGAACTCTACCCTATAGAACACCGCAGCCAAATGACCTCCGGGTTGTGTTCCTGCCGGTGAGTAGGGTTTCCGGAGCTCGTGGGGTTGGGCCGGCATGGCGGTGGCAACTGACAGGTGACTGACCAGTTACTTGCCCGCTGTCACCGCTGTGACCAAGCGCTGTGACCACAAGTCGCTACTTGGGCTTCTCTTTCACTTTCCATCAGGCGAAGGGAAGCCATAATGCCGAGCTATTATAAAAAATAAAAAGTTACGTAGTATTGTTAATTATATTGGTATGATACGTCCATAGACAAAATGAATGCTTAAATAAATCTGTGCTTTGCAATTATACAGTGACCCTTCCTTCTGTTGTCGTTTATTTGCTCGTAAATCACAATAATACGATAATCAAAAATTCAGGAAGAACAGTAAAGGACAATGATATTAAAAGGACAGGACTTAGGATTGAAGCCGAAACTTGAAAACAGAACATTATTTCATTTTGGACAAAGAGATAATCTAAAAGAGTTTAATATCGGACATATATATGTTTTGAAAACGCCATAACTAATTTTGTATGTTTCTGAAAAATTTTCAAAACCTAAAAATTTGAGTGGGGTTGTTCGTATGAACAAAATACGTCCTACGTCTAGTTTCGTGTTACGGATTAATAGTAGTCGGCTGTATGTATGCAGTTTTTATTCTATTTCCTAGCTCTCACAAAAATCTGAAAACGAACAGAGCGTTGCATGAAAAATTTGCTGTCCCACAGATTTTTACGAAAATTGGTAAAAGATCGCGTCTTTCCTGAAAATATCGAGTACATACTAGGTTATGTATACCTCGTGTTTGATAAATTTCGTAACAAATCAAGCAAATTTCTTATCGATGCTTCTATGAAACTTATAAATTAGGACTAAGATTGGCTTAGAAGCCTTGAGAAGTTCGGAAAAGTCCTTCTAATTAATATATTTAAATAAATAACTACACATCCGTCCAAACCACACATATTATTACATACCACATAAATATTTACTTTAATATGATACATTTTTAGCACATAGTCACAGATCAAACACGAATGTTCACCATCAAAATATTTGTCACGGGTGGGGATCGAACCCACGACCCTCGGCTTACACAGGATCACTATCAAATGACCCACAAGGCCATTCAAGTTACCTTATACATGGTTCTACAGCTAATGGGTCCAGGATAAATAGAAAATAATGCAGAGTACATTTTGTGCTAGGATATAATTTGCGTTGAAGAATACTTTCATGTATTGACCGACCAATAGAATAGAGGACCGTGAAAATGTCGAGTACCAGTCAAGTACCTACAATCATCTATACAATTTGTAGAGAATTTTTATTCATCGTTATTGAAAGCATTGTATTTTGTTACCATGGGGACATGTACTTATAAATAATAGATGAAATATTATGAATACTGACACTGGGCGGCAATTCATCAATAAATATGTCGATTGTCGAATCTGTTGGATGACGTCGGTATCGTATCAAGACTGAATCTGTCGCATAAAAGTCCATTTACGATCACATAGAATTGCGGCTTTTGCACGTCACACCTGTAGCTGTAATAAAATGCTTTATAGCTAAGAAAACAGCCGACACCAGGTTTTGAAGGGGACGCGAACGCTCTCTGCGCGATAAACTTTACCAACATAATCTGCTTGTGTAGCGGTACAGTGTGTGAACATTTTTGTGTATCTTTGTGGCCACTTAACTTTTTGCAGAGTGACGAAACATGGCTTCAAATGGTTGCATAGTTTAGTTTAACTCTAATACATACTTAACTTCTCGCTCAGTTTCGTGTAAGATATGTCACATATTTTATTAGTCTCTCGTAAGATAAAATAAAAATGTCATTCATGTTCTGTAATGCTCGATCTTAATTTTATTTGTGTCATGTTTGTCAGCGAAATATATAGGTATACGTACTCATTCCCTGATTGAAATAAAATCACTACTGTAACGAAATAAACTCAAGTTCAAACCTCCTGGAAAACCGAATGCACTCTATGACTAAATGGGTTAAAAAATAACTCATGTTTCAGAACAGCTCGCCCGCGCACTCGATTACAAAATAAATATCGCAGCCATGGATCAATAAACAAGCCATATGTAGTCCAAACTGCTCAATAAAATAAGCTTTTCAATTTCATAGGCACGAGTGCAACAATGGAAAATATTTTTTCATTTTCGTTGCTACCCAGTCTGTTTCGATACAGAGTTATGAAGGAGAACAGGAATGTAGATAATTTACAGCGGTCGGAACAAAAGCATCTCCGGCACGCGACCTACATCCTGCATCCCCATTCGATATAAACCCACTATAAAGTTACATCCCCCATACACCGGAGCCCATACGAACTATGCCTAATATCAAATTGATGCAACTCATATTTTTTCTCCAGTGGGTGTCGTAGATAGAAGACGACTAAAGGAATAACAGGAAACGAGCAGCGGCGTTTACCTGGTTACAGATAAAACCTACTGCGGTCACCACCTCGTCTGCCAAGCGTGGTGACCGAAATGACAATTTTCATTGAAGAAGGCCTATGTTGGAGTGGGCGCTTGCAGGCTGATGATGATGATATGTTTTTGGACTATTTTAGGAGCAGATGGTACATCGAAGCACGGCGAAGAATCGCCATTTAATTCTAACTGTAGATATTTGTGAACGCGTGGTAAGAAATACCGAAATGTAATGGGGTTCTAATTATATACCTAATTATCGGAGATTAGGCGGGAACCTGTAGGCCTACTAACGTTGTTACAATAATCCACCCTGGAAAGTCGGAAAATGCTGACCGCATTTAAACTTTAAAACAATATAGATGAACACATAAGCTATTATTTTATAACGACATCATCATTTCACATAATCACCGACATTTGAGCGGGCGAAACCGCGGGCTGCAGCTACAAATAAGTAATGAACTACAGTAAACCGCGGCTATGCCCGCGTGAGAATCGGTGCTATAAATTTGCTTATTATGCCTTTCCCTGGGCCTTATACTCGTATTACCTCAAAAAAATAAATTAAAAAGCCTCTATCCAAAATGGTTCAGCCATTTAGCCCTGAAAAGGCAATGCAGACTTACTTACTTACGCATATATAATACTCGTATAGATTATTATAAAATCACAAAGTTTACGTTTTCTCATTAACCTCAAAAAACTTTCAACGTCTGAATTTCTTCTAAGAACAAGTATCTACCGAGTAGCTAATGGATTTGCGCTAAATTCAACGTAGAGAAGATAATTCGAGATGTAGTTAGTTCGAGGAAAATGTGAAGCGAAAAACGTACATTTTCAATGTGCATTTTCCGATTCTTTATTAGCTGCCGCCTGTGGCGTTGCCTTCGTTGAAATGGTTTTTTCACAATTTTTTATTGTGCATTTTCTGAAAACTGTTCAATTTATGGGGATGAAAAAAGTCCAATACGTTTTCAGTAGATTCTTTAACATGGTTGTCTACTATGTAAAAATACTAGCCATTCAACATAGTGCAAGGGACTGCACTGTATGTATGTAGGTACACGGGATGTACCTACATGTAAAACCATGTAGTCCCGAATGCTCTATGTGCTTCATCTGCTTTAACATACACATATTATATTAAGCCATTAAAAGTTTATCTATATAAAATAGAACACAGTGTGCAAAATTAAATCGTTAATTATTACGCCTTCATTAGGAGAAATTCCTATTACGACGAGAATCAGATCTCAAGGAAAGATGTTTGTTTATTGTGGATAAATTGTGGATCTCCTGCATTGACTTTATTACTGAAAAGGTTCGAGGCATCAGGATCAAAAGGGAAATTAGAGTGATGTGTAATGCATATAAGTACCTACAACTATTAAAAACGAGAACAAGATATTATTTTATGAATAAAAAATCTAATCTCACTTATTGAAGATACCGACCTACATTACTAAATCTATCTTACTCCATCCAGTTTTGAGGGGTTACCATCAAAGTCATCAAACACTTGTCGGCGGAATGGAGCCGCGAATCAATAGATTCCATAATGTGTCTGGAATGCCAAAATGAAATTAATGAAACTACGCACTTACAAAAATATTTTTTTTTCACAATCAATACCTAATAAATCCAGCTAATAATTCAACTAGTAAAGTTTAAAGTACAGTGTGCTCTTTTGTGAGCAGAAAACAATAAGGGCCGGTGTGAATGGTGTTTAAGCCCTCACGCCGCGTCCCGCTGTGCAGTGTCCCAGTTACCGACAATGCAGAGGGCTATTAGACTCGGCCATGTGTGTTAACCAGTTTAGCTCCTGTTGCTTGTTTTAAACCTCGCTATTTGAAAAATACAATTTAAACGGAATCGGGTTTGTTGGATGCCGTGAATGAGAACGCGTGACCTCGCGGACCACGCCAAATGATGTGAATTAATATTACAAGCGTAAATTTAACTGTTGTTCTAGTACATAGGAAGAAATATTTCTTTGATAGTTGATTAAGATGAAAAACCTAATTATTGTGTAGGATAAATTTTACATTAAGTGCACACCATGAAGATTTTGACATGATTTTACTTAATAATAACTGTGACAATGACGATAGTATTCCAGAAGACCTAGACCAGAACCAATTTAACACATAGATAACTTTTTCAGTAATATTATAGTATGAAATTAGTAAGCAATTAGCTACATATTTTTGACACTTCTTATTTCCTCCTCCTTGCGTCGTAGTCCTCAATAATGAGGGTCGTAGCTTTTGTCTTTGTCGGCGTGGAGGGCGTGGTGAACAGTAGAGTCGAGACTTTTTATTTACAACAATGTAATATTATAAGTAATATCCATCAACGCCCACATAATACCTGTCCCAATTTCTTCATATAAACTTTATGATTAGTTACACAGAATTATACATTCTGAAATCGCATTTATTAGTCATGTAGAAAGTGGCTCCTTAAATTATTTGTGATTGCGGAGTTTTCGGTATCCATAATAAAGCTACCTGAAGATTTTGTTCCAAGGCGAGTCCTGGGCCAATTCTCCAGAAACTAGGTGAAGGTCGCGTTTATCCCGTGCAGCTAACGGGACTTGAAGGTTGCTTCTATGTGTTTAATTGAATATTAAATACTTAGTACTCGTAACGTGAGATAAATTATGAATTTATAGGTAAAGTTTAGTGAGGTCGTGTTAACACACCAACCATATTTTATGCTAACTTAAAAATAACGAGTTACGTGTAAGTATGTTTTTACTTAATTATTAAATAATAGTTCATTTCTATGTATTACTATGGTATTTTTAGTATTAGTCTTTACATTCAATATACCTAGTGACAATGCTAGACAATTTCTATAAGAGGTAATTCATCACTAATCGAAATTGTGTTAGTTCTGATGAAGTTTCTTACTCAACTCATAGTATGTATTGGTACATATTGAGAGATAAATAAAACTCATTTTTGTTCTAGTTATTAAAAAGTTTTCTTTTCGGGGTAGTCTAAACACGATTATTCAATTCGCATGTGGGTGTTAAAAGTTAAAAGGTTCTTGATGGTATTGCTCCGTAGTGTGTGGGAGTTTAAAATGTCAAATATAATTGATTATTTTTAGTTTGGTATGGCGATTTACAAAACCGTATCTTAGGGCATGTATAAGTAACATTTACGGAGTTAAGAAAAAGACATTTTATAAATTGTATGTAATTTCCATGACATGTTGCGTAAACTAAAAATAACATAATTTGTAATAGAAAATCTTACGTTGATCTACAATCAAGTAGTTAAACCATCAACTAGTTATCATGCTAGTTTATCAAATTAGTATTATGCAAAATTACAGTTAACATAAGCACGTATTAACTTTAATGTAAAAATTGCTATTCTTTTACTAATGTGTTTCGTAATGAAAAATAAAATATAAACTGTTATTGATAAAACTCGGTTCATGTAATCTAAACCAATTATTGTAAATTAGCCCATTAATAGAAGCAAATAATAATAGTGTTGGTACTGCCCCAATGTGGTGCACCGCTCGCAAATGAACGTAGGTACAGTCAGCATCATATATATGTGGGCAGGTTAGCTGCATAAATAGATCTATACCGATAAACAGACAAAAATATCCACACACCGAATGTTTCAAAATGATATCAACATCCTATGCATGAAATTCACCTTAACAAGCAGTTGTCAAATAGAAGTAAGTAGACAACTTTTCATATTTATCTCAATAATAAGGTGCTCAAATGAATTCAAGCAGAATAATAATATCGCGGTTGCTTAAAATGCATTCTTTGGTTGTTATGGTAATTATAATATTAAAAATTTATTTATTTTATTACCTTGCTAGTTGAGATAGAAATAGAGATGATTATGAAAAGCCAAAAAGGCGGCGATTCATATCATCTCTATTTCTATTTGACAACCATGTGCATAGATTGAATATTTCCGGCGAGTAGATATTTTTATTGTGTGTTATTTTAGTGTGGTATCTATTTGAGTTCTTACATATACCTCCTACTATCTGCTGCCGACTGTACAGCACGGAACCCAATATTTGCGTTTATTTGCGCTTCCTCATTAGTGCGGCCGGTGCACAAACGCTTCGTTCGTTAAATAACGTCCAGAAGGCATGCTCTCTTATCGGTGGACTCCCCCACAATCTGATTGCGCGTTGGCTCGCGTTCAACTGACCAGAAATACCCCGTAATTTAGCAAACAAAGGCCTACAGCACCCTTAAACAAAAAACACCTTTTTTAGAATACATATCACTCAATATTTTTGACAAGATATTTTCCTAGTGCGTACCTAATTTATAATGTAAACATGTTACGAGAACATTATATCCTCGTAAATATATAAAATTACCACATAAACAATTATATTTAAAAATACAAGGAAGTTATTGATACCTAACTATTAAAAATAACAATAATTCGTAGTATTTTTTAACATATTGTTGATATGTTTATAAACAGGGATTAGATACGTTATGGTATTTTAATAGGACAGGAGAACTACTCGTAGCAAATAGCTATATTATCTTTTACCTAAAATAACAGCGATACCTTTTAAGCTGCTGCTCGCTTATGAGTTTTGGAAACTGAAATGATTGTTCAGCCTCCAGAGATTAAACTACAAATAATTTGGATATTGAGCGTGGGGAACATATAGTTATTTTAGTATAAAGAAAAATACACATATGAAATCTATATTAATATTATTAAGAAGTAAACTTTGTGTGTTTGTTAATTTGTTAAATTATAAGAGGTAATCTCGAGATCTACTGAACCGATATTAAAAATTCATTCACCAATAGAAAGCCACATTATTGCATAGGTTAGATATATAATTATGCCCAACGAAGTAGGTACGGGCCAGTTAGTAAGTAAATATACATAAAATGTGCACTAAGAATCTTATGCACTTAGGAAAAATATAAATCCGCCGATTCGCAATCCAAACCAAATACAAAGAGGCTTATGGTGAAAATAAAGTACAAAGTTAAACTCAATTTCACCTAACCCATTTCCTATATTCCAAATATATTTCTGTATCAAAACTTACCACCTCTGTGCGATATAAATCAGCAAAACCAATGTAAAGTTAATACAAGCAGTTGTATATCGATTCTCCTTTGAGAATAAGCCTTCAGTTAGTCGTAAAGTCAGACGTTATATCAAAGGCGGCACGTAGTAGGAGATAGTAAAAGTTTTTATGGTCTCGCTTAGCCGAGATGTGCGTGGACAGGAGCTGGCAGGAAACCCTGACTGTTTGACGGCCGTTACATGCATTTACTGCTTAATTATTAGTCCCGTATCTAAGTCCGACCCTGATAGTTCAGTCGTAATCGTTATCCGAGTAAAGCTAAATGCGGACATTCTGGTCTACTGACAGGCGATTAGCCAGCGGACGTAGCCATTATGAGGCTGAATAGCCGAGAAGGAGTCGGTAGTTTTAATTAATCTGATATCACTTGACATGACCACATAAATGAGATATCAATGTAAGATAATACAAGTAATGGGACGAATGGAGATGTTTTATGTGTTCACGAATAGCTGAATGGGAGTGCCGCATTGAAGATCTCATTAAATTCATACTTTAGCCGGGAAGCAAAACTGTTTCAGGTGTAGATAAACAGTGGCATTGTGTCGCGCGTAGGGCAGACATCAAAAGGCAAGTATCAAAGACGAGTGCTGGCGTGCAGGCGGACGCGGCCCCTTCAATAAGCGAGGGTGATGCTATTTCAAAATTTTACAAGCAGTGGAGCCGAAAATATGGGAAAATGTTCCGTGTTATGATTAGACGGGCTGCAAAATAACTTTTACCGCCCCGCGTAAACATGCATGCGTTTGTAACAAAAACAAGTTTGTTGTTTTGATATATCTAATACTTGCTTAATATAAAATATTTTCTACAAAGCAGTATTTTCTACATGACAAAATACACACGGTTGTATTTATTGAGTACATGAAGAACGCACGCACTTTAGACAATGGAAATTACTGAGATTTACTCAATTTGATAATAATGAATAATTCGTCTTACTCGTTAATTTTGATCCAAAGCAAGATACCTACCGTAATGTACTAATATAGTTTTCAAGAAGTCAAGGAGGAAGAATTCATTTGAAAGTCTCCGTGAGCATTTTTCAACTATTGTGAGAATGCTCATCTACGATAAGTTCTGCGAACACAAGATGAGAGACGAAATGCTTCCGCGAACTTTCAAGGCACTGTCGATCGAGACCTTTTAAGAGAATTAGCGCTGAAAGGAATCGTGTTGGAATTAATGAAAGTAAGATATGGGGGAGCTAACCACATAAATTTACAGGAGTGAATTTCTAAGTGATAGATACGGAGGGCATTAACAGGGAAGATATGGAAATGCAACTTAGATTAATTACACGAATAAAATTTGCAAAGCGATTTTTCTACTTGAATCATTCAATGACATAATAAAAATACATATATTAAGCCAAGAAGAGTTATTATATGTGCCTTACCGCTATCAGCAATGAATGAGCACGAATTATTGGACACCTTAGATAAGGAGGTGCGTTGAATAAATAAACGGACATGAGAGCTTTGTTGGGGCAAAAAATGTGGAACTCCAGTAATTCATAGTGAATTATAAATGAAGAATTTTCATGGGGAACCTCCATCCTCAAAGTTGAAGAAATATGTCCGACAGAGGAGCACTCCCCTCACTGGCTCTCAATTACTAGTTACATGACGTGACAGTTGTATTAGTTTACGCATTTTCGATATATCCCATTTTTTTTCATGCTACTCCCATGAGGCCCAATTTAGGGCGACCGAAAATGTATTTTTATTTTTGCTTATATCAGACATTCAACTCTTATAAAGAGTTGTAGGAAGCTTGTCATATAGATCAGATATGTTTATAATAACAATGAATTATTTCGAAAAGTCGCTGTACGTATTACATTTGTCATACAATTTTGGTTAATTTAGATTACAATAATATAACTATGATAGTTGGAACAATGTTATATCATCATTCAATCGCTAGTTTCTTACCTTGATTATACTCGTACCATACTGGATATAAAATGCCTATTATCCCAGAATCCAAGGTTTTTTTTACATAACTAAATGGGTAGCGCTTGAACACACCTTGCCTGATGTTAAGCGACGATGGAGCCCACATTGCAGCGCGATAATAACTCAATGCGGTGAAAGTCGAATGCAATAATATTATATCAACAGTATTACCTACAAAGAAATATCCTACAATACTTGACACCTTCTGCATTAGGTCGTTACCCCACGGAGTATCAGTTCTCGATCACAAGCAGTTATATAACCACGCACCTACCGCCAGCGACCGCCTGTGAAATCAAACCGGTACCAAATAGTCAACAAAGAACTGCCTAGTGTGACCTCAGCCGGTAACTTATTCCCAGCACAGGAAACATAACAAAGCTCCCGATACATATCGTTGTTCAAACCGCCGCGAAAGAACTTTCGTTTCGCAGTGAAAGCGGCCTGCAAATAAATCGTGGCAAGAAACAATGAACGCATTGTTCACTGTAAATTGGTTGAAATAATTCACCAAGCCCTGAACTTTGCCACTAGTGGTACAATGAAGTGATCAAAAGTGAAACCTGTGGTCATAGTACAGTAAAACAATATTCAGATACAAATTAAGTAAAACGGTAACAAGCAAGGTCATACATTGTATAAGGAGTGTATGAGAATATAGAGCAACTGATAAAATTACTATGACGCGTTATTAATGTATCATAATATGAAGCCAGTTTACCACATAATGTAACGTCAAGTATCACGTTAAAAATGTCACGTTAGCATATGCAATGCCGAACAATTATTCAATCAGTTATTAGTAACAAAATACTAAAAGACAACACCCGCATCCGTTGTACGAGACCACATATTCCAAAAACAGAACTGCTTGCTTAATGGAAATCTCAGCGGAGGTACCCAGAAGCCTAAAGCCTAGTTTTAAGTCTGGCTTACCTAGTTTTAAGTGAACAATATGGTGTGCAGTGAAGAGTCCATCGCTATCTAGATAGATAGGTAGATTACCTATCGAAGGCCTCGTTTAAGGAGACGCCACGCGGCGCCTCAGACGTTTTCAAACGAGGCTTAACGAAAGACAAAAGAAGGGTGACCTTAATAACAAAGTCCCCACATATATACATCTTAAGTAATATTAGGTACAAAAACAATAAACAGTAAGGATGTGCGTTCGATTGTTCCGCGTTGTACGCATCTTATGCAAGGCATGCAACGGATTTTTGTCTGCCTTAAATGATTTCGCACCGCAGTGCGTTATGTATCTCTGCTGTATACATCAGACGTTGGATGTTATGATCAAGACAAATCCGTAAAATCCGACGAGTGATGGACAAAAGACAAATGATAAAACGTCTCCATTTTAAATATACAAGTGCAAAGCGCGTAAAATTACGAGTAAATTTGCATAATGAGAAGACTAATCTTAGAGTTTCGGAAGCGGCAGATCGGTCGTAATTAATCGGCGTCATTTTTCGTCGACGGTGCCTAGCTGACGGCAGTGTCAGTTACATTTCGCAGCTCAACGCTAAATGAATCAATCGATAACCTGCTTTCCTATAATCTGTGCTAAGCCTACGATAAATTTAAGGCGTTTGATGTTACAACAAATGCCAAACCATAAACACATACCTAAGTAATATGCCTACGTTTCATTAGATATTCCTTATTGTATTGAATGTAGTAGCTGAAAATTGTTTGTAAATTTACAGTATTATATATATATATCCTAGTGTATTTGTAGTAGAATCTTCATTTGGATAAACTGTTAAGTGGCGACATGTTGTTTTTATGCCTCGCACATGAACTTTGACCAACAGAGATAAAATGTTGCGTTTACGAAAAACTAAAGATGCTATAAATTGTACAGACAACAATCTGACAAATTGTAGATAATGGGTTAGGGTCTACCTATATTAATTTAATTCACACTTTTAAAATTGACTTGCCCCCACAACTAAGATATACTACCTACTGCTGTTTAGATGTCAAATTAAAAATAATAATTAAAAATAAACTTCACATACAATTCTCCGATTCCAAAGTAAATAGCTTACCTAGCACTTATGTTGTGAATATCTCCACAACGAATGAACCACATAAAAAAAATACAACCACCCAGATGCGGAACAAGCACAGGTACCATGGTGTAGAAGGCATTATGATTGTCATTTATCTATTTCAGAGGTATGATTGCAATCGTTTCTGTTGCTTAACCATAAAATAACATACAAAATCTCAACAGTAGTGTAATAATATCGTTGTATTATAAATATCATCACATATAAACGCCTCATCACATTGGATAAGGTAAACAATGAGTAAATAAGCTCTCGAAATATGGCTGCGTCGTACCAATAACATTGAATAGGCATTGTTAACATACTCGTATATATTATTGATTCAACAATGGGTAAGCAGAGACTGCAGCATGACCTAGATACGACACAAGTGACCTGTCATGAAAGGCTGTTAATACTGTTAGACAAATCCACCCAGCTTAGCCTCGCCGAGAGCAGCTCAGACAAGCGTTGGATATTACTGTATCACCTAGGCACACAACCATAATGGACTTTGCTACTAAATCCATGTAAATAATAGTTTATGGAATCATTGGCTGACACGCTGCAATAATAAAGTCACAGATGGGTCGGTGTATGTTCATAATCCCAGCTTTGATAGATTTTAGTGGAAAACATTTCCCCAAACAATTACTACTTAATTAGTGATTGTGATGTCAGTTATCCGAGAATATCACAAATCGACATTGGTTTAGTCTCGAAGTAAGCAGAGACTGCAGTAACATAAACAAACACGTGCTTTATCACAATTAATTGTATGAATTTCTAGACACAAACAAAACGCAACTTTGAATATTATGGACTTTGTTTTGATTGGGATTCAAACCTGTATTCCACTCCGGTGCAGAAGGATGGGTCGTTCACAAATAACAATATTAAAAATTCCAATGTCAGTCAATGAACACTTAGCGCTGTAATTTAACATGTTTTCTACAAACTGCTAATGTTCGTATATCTAACAAGAATGCAAACAAAAAGATGTCATAACTTATTTATAGATGGCGACGGAATAAGTGTCTCTGTAGTGATAAGATTTAATAACGACGTTTGTCTAGTTATGAAAACTAAGAACTTGGAAAAGTGGTGATCTCAACCTAAGATTTAGCGAAAGCGAACCTACCTGTTTTTTAACCAGTGAAACTTGAAACACAGGTTTCGTTATGACAAAGAATTAATTTTATATTGTAAATTTCAGGTTTAGGGACCTCAAGGTTACTCATTCAATACATTATATTTCATAAAGTCACAATAATTTCAAGTCAGGCAAACTTGCCATAGCTTTTATAACAAAAATATATTGCATAATATATGTTGATTATGCCTTTTTATACTTATTGCTGCCATAACGAATTCTGAGAACAGAACGTTTACAGTTTTTGATGCGCACTTACCTATATTTATTGTGGCTGATTATTATTGCTTACGTTGTCCAATTACAGCAGGCCATAACCTGAAACAAATAATTATTCAATTAATAACGATATAATCATTCACAACCAATCGAATATGAAATTGCTTTTTTTAAACCATTTTTATACTTTTATAATAGGTGACATTGTCATCAGTTTTACACATGTTTTAAAATTCCAGCTCGTATCGTATTCTTTCTTGCCGGTTTTAGCAATGACGATCATTTCAGTTCAATCGGCAATCGAGGAGCGAATCCTTAACTTTCAAGGTTTGACCGAGAGTCAAATGCTAACATGGCAATCTAAGCCCGAGGCCGAAAAATCCTATTGAAATAAAGGATTTTACAGTCCCGGATTAAGTTAAAAGTTTCTAATTATTTTTCATACCCGTGCAAAGCAATAATACTACATAATACAGGAATATTTTTTTAGACATAGTCAGTGTCAAATTTATTGCGTCCTTGCTTATTGATTAAATTGTCTTTATTGTAATGAAATTACCAAAAGCCGATATTTAGTCTAATTAAGCCTGACAACACTTTTGTTTAGTAGACACAGTTAGTTTTACTGTAAATAAATATCCCCTAAAAGTTCTTTGTCAAATTAAGTAAATTCTTGATCCGTCTATTTATCACCCACATAAAAGCAAACTAAAAGTAATAAACTCAAACGTGCCGGCGAGTAGGGCTTAATCTCCCTTTATAATTTGACGAGGGTCTCGCTTAGTTTCAGTTTTATACTTATTTGCGACAGTTAACAACACAGAGAGCTGTCGATTTACGACTACTGTACTGTTGACTAATCGATTTTTCTAATCGTTCGAAATTTATTCGATAAAGTCGAGTCCATTTCCCTTCATGTTTATATTTGTAGTTAACAAAATTAATTAATTTCGGAACACAAGACTTTATATTTAAATGAAATATTTAATGATTTTAAGATTTAATGTACCTTTGTATTAAATCTTAAAATCAATAAATATTTCATAATATTTCACGGTAGTAACGGCTATTTTCCAAAAAAAAAAATACACAGCGAAAGATGTTTCACAATTAGGTAACCAGGTCTATCTCACGAACTACAAACGAAATTTGCATAACACGAATTAGTTACGTCAATCAAACAGTTACAAATCCTCATTTTCACGTGGTGATCCCTGATCCAAAAGGATTCAATTTTGACGGATCAACATAAACAAACAAAGAGCTTTACTTTCTGTGCAGGGAAAAAGGGCGAATCGACAGGGCCATATTGAGTGTACAGGAACAAATTAGCATTTCAGAGACGTGTGACAAAATGCCCCGCTCCGCCGGTTTAATGAACGTAGAACATCGTCATTAAACGTCTTTACGTGGATGTAAACGTACCTTGGATGGGAGGTCCTTGCCTAAATTTAGCAATTAAGGGGTGCACTCAGGTGCCGATATTGATTGAGGAGCCGCGTCGTGCACCAAACTCTCAGAAGTTGGGTTAGTCTAATCGAATACGTTGAGCCGGGAGTCCGGGACTCCGGGGAGCTCTAACTTGAATTTGTAAACCATCTAATTAAGATAAGCACAGATTCGTGTAGGTACGTGTCGTAATGCAAAGATACTCGGTAGACAATGGTCGTTAAATAACTGCAACGGTGACTGCAATGTAGTCTACCACAAAAGTAAATATACTGGTCCTACCAAACCAATCTCATTCCAAAAAGAGTTTAGAAACGCGAAAGACACGACTATAAAATTCCATTTTCTTTACGTAATTTCAATCTAAAGAAGCGTAAAACAGATCGTTTTACTACTCGTACATGTTTTATCGAGGTCTAGAATCCGGCTACAATTTTGTGTGCGCTGTTTACCTTCATACAAATAAAAGTTTTAGGCTAAATTATACTAGGTGTTACCTACAATCCATAAGTTTATAATTTTTTTTACATAGACCTAAATTAGCAATCCTTATATCAGTAAGCGTATCTATCGAGTCGTCGCGTAAATCAGTACCGAAGATAACATAGGATTATTGAAGTCCTGTAAATTGTGAGATAAATCTTATGTGAACATAATAAATAAATCTGCTTCACTAGGTATACTAACAAAGTACGAACATAGCGACCAAAGTCAGTGAAATAAGGACATGAATAAATCATGTAAGTGACGCGTACGTCGAATACTGATGCAAAAATATAAATAGCGAAAAGTGTGTCGTGGCACGGAGGCTCGGCGTGAAATATTCGATGTGTGACACGCGAGCATCCCGAATTGGCTTCGATGGTCCCGACGACAGCGGAAAAACGAGTCGGCGATCTATGTTCCGTCTTGGCAAACAATCTCTGCAGATACTTTTCTATAAAGGGAGCTGGAGTTGTCTATGGAAAGTACTGACACTTCCGCTAAATAACTATAGAACATTGTAATCTAAGACTTATGTATTATAAGCATATACTCGTATTCATATTTATATTACTAAACACAAGAACTAGACTACGAGAAACCTTTTACGAGTTCGCAAGTAAATGACCTAATCAATATAAGTTATTCAATTATATCTGAAGTAAAACATATATTTGTATTTTTGCTAATACAAATGTACATATTAGCTATTGACGATCAACAACCATTCTTTATGGATATCTGCTGCATATAAATTTATACGCCTAAGAAATGAATGCGCTGATTCACCAAAGATACAAAATATGATATGACCATTGACTCGTGAGATTCGCTCAACATACAAATCCATAATAGGATAGCTGTAATGGGAGCAGTGCACACTACACAATGTCGATACGAGGCGGTATCAAAATGTCCTGACCGAGCCAGGATTGGCTTCCTGCTGGCAACTGGCCAACCTCTTTCGGTTCACATTTTAGTATACGCTTTCTGAGAAAAAAAATCCATGAAAATTTATTAGCTTTAGCTTGAATCTCGGCTTAATAAATTTAACGAACTTTAGAATAATATATTTTGCGACTTCGTCTGTATTAAGTTATAAATTAAAAAGGAGGTTTTTTTTTTATTTTACTATTCCACTCCCTTGATCAAACCTACTCGAGTGCTAATATTTACGCAAAGAATAGCCATTAGATATGAAGAACAAGCATTCGAAATCAAAAATAAAACTTATTTAATACAAACTCAAGTTCAGAACAACCAATATCACATGTTCAACTCAAACAGCAATATAGGAACATAATAAAAATAAAATAAACAAACCGGGGCGTAAAGTTGAAATACGTATTTCGAATTTCGAAAACTGTATAAAGTTCAAAGTTGCCGTATCGTAAACTGGGCTTTCGTGGAGTGCTCTCGGCGAGTGTCTAAGCAATCCTGGGCGAGGGGGAAGGAAGTGGGGCTGGGTATATTGATATTTCCAAAGTCCTTGAGCGCGTGTTGCGATCGCTCCAGTCACTCGCCGCCTTGAGCCTCCTCGAGGACTCCGTGGCTGATTGTAATCCCGCTTTGTCAGAATCCGCGGGGACCGGAACTGTTCGAGAGCTATTCAGCCGACGCGGATATGACGCGTACAAGTGTTGCACCTTTAAAAATATAAACGTTAGACAACTTTTGTATTCACGGTGTGACATCATCCCCTTCATCATAGCTAGCATCTATAAATAGGTACTAGTAACCTGTATAAATGATGTAACCGATATCGGCAAGTAGCTGTCGATAACAGATTAAATTATGGCGGTAAGCTGTGGAAGCTCATTATGTTCTACTTGCAGTAACCTGAGATTTTTATTTCTTCCAAAAATTTTTTTGTGAAAAATAAAAATCGAGAAAAGTAAGAGACGCGGCAGACGAGCAATTTTAGTAAAACAATTGATTCTCCTATAACATAAGGGTCAATTGCAATTGTATTTCGAATTATGGTCACAGTTGTCCCCAGGATGTCGAAGTGAAAATTATATCAAGCTAAAGGTTTGATGATTATAGAAATTGTTGAACTGTAGGTATGGTAAGGTAGGTAAGCCCTGGGGCTTAGGTTCTTTGCTATGATTTGATTATGGGTACAGTTATATATATAACCGAATACAAAAAGCTGTAAGCACCAAAGTCAAGTTGGATTGGTTGTGCAACCCTTCCGTTGCCGTCGTGACAATAGACGCTGACCTTTATTGCGTTCTAAGGTCAACATGTATTGGCCACCGGCAAAAGCCAATAGTCTGAGCTTGTAATATCACAAATAAGACACATAGTTTATTATTATAACCTTGTCATACAATGTACCTAATGCAAAAAATCCTTGTCTAATCGATCCGATGGCATGAGTGTTTACCGTTCCATTAGATAAATCTTACAAAGTGTGTATTTATTCGGGAGATTTATTGTAACAGCGCTTAAGGCTTGTTCAAATTGATCCTTAAATCCGTATTTAGCCCTAGCCCTAACAACGGCTCTCCGGATGGAGTACTCCGAGTTACAGCAGTCATCGTTTTAGACTCCACAAATAGGCAACACAAACAACTAAAACTGTCGAGTTAATATTTGTAGTAAGACCACAGTTTGTCCGGTAGCACAACTTAGAATAGCATCGAGTTAAATGGACGTGCGCCGCAAATGACGCCGCGTGCCTAAAAAGTAATGTAAGTTTTAACTTTTTGATAGAACTTGATGATTTTTAGATAATTTTAGGACATCGAGAACAAAAGGCATGAAAGAAGCTTCCAGTCATTCAAATTTACAGTCCTTAAAACCAATAGAAAATTAAATTCTGTCTCATACAATTACGGTAAACAACATACGAGTATAGAGATACAGGTCCGGAGATTCGACGTCAGAATTCTATTATCGATTTTCATGCCCCGTTTTGTGTTTTTAATCATGAATCGAAACGTATATTGGATGGGCATGTAATAAAGCTGATGTGACATGATTCACGTCCCTTTGGACTACAGATGACAATGAGACTCAAAGAGTAGAGAGTGTACCTATCACTCTCATTGTTCGTCGATCAAAACATTCAATCAAATAGACTCCCGGTACGGAACCAACGGCTTCACACGTCTTTTGATGCTTACAGTATGCACGTATATTACCAAAAAGCATAGCCAGCAAATTAGAAGCCCCGGGCTGCTAACGAACGATTTGTAACCTGAAAAATTCAGTAACAATAGGTATTTTGCCCAGCCCAATGTTTTCTTGGTCCTTGCCACCAAGAACCCGTTCAAATACCGGCTATTTAGCTAAGTACATACAGCGCAGCTCAATGGTTGAAGTCTAACAAAGAATAAATTTTGATTATACTTACTTGATTTTATTTACTGGTGTGCAATAAAGAGTTCAACTCTAGAGGAATATTTTCATAGTCTTTGCAATAGGCACTGTGCACTGTGCACATTAAATCTATCGCCTTAAAGTACCTAGTTGTCAGCATTTGATTTATTGTCTGTTTTTGTGAAGAGTTCACTGCCATCATACGATGTGTAGAAGACAAATGGATAGATTTGGTAAAACCTGTTTGTATTGCACCTAACTGTCTGTATAATCATTTAGAACCATTTGGTAACCGGTCGTCCAATTGGATACCAGTTTGACTATATGATTTCTTGTATTGTTAATTTGATCGTGCTTTTAGATAACATAACATTGATGAAAGCGGTCCTTTCGTAATGTTTGTTATATCTCCAAATGTTACCAAAATGTTCTATTCGTATCAGTATTCATCCAATTTCCGCGTATCGAATACTATCGAAATAGATGGCTTTTCTATGTTTCGGAAAGCAATAAAGGAAATCCTGAGTGCTATATATGGCATTGATGACGTCACGGGCACAGGACGCAGCTGTCGACCGGCCTGGGAAAGCGGCGCGCCCCCCGAGCTCTCACCGCGCTGACATTGAACGCCAATTATTATGAACTTGACTTACTTTTTATTATTCTACAGTAAAAAAAACATAAACGACAGGTCGGGAACAGACTGAGTGGCGGTTTCGCACGTTGGGTTGCTACGGCATTAAGGAGATAAAACAATTTATATTCAGCCGTTTGATTAACTAATTATATCTACTTAATGTTTTTAATTTCTTCAAACTGAAATATTAGGTTTCCAATATAATTTTCATGAAACAAGTACTTTAATTAAATCCATAACGATCGATCTAAACGAGGATAAAGCTAAACGAAATTAATGCTTTCTTTCAAATCCGTATCGTTTCCAGGCGATAAATTTTGAATTATTTAAATGGTACAAAGGTACCTTTTCACAATTCTATCAATACGACAATGTAAGGTGAGTGGATCGAGCGGGACAAAGCGATGTCGATCGTTCCACCCAGCGAGCTCCACCATCGAATCATCGTTTGATTTCAAATGATATTCGTTTACGAATAATATTTGACAGTTTATACGGAAATTCGTACATTAAAGGCGGAGATCAGACGCTGACGTTCGTTGATGAAGGTCCGGTTACTACTAGGAACGGGAATACTTTCCCTTTATTATACCTATTTATATAATAAATACAATTAAATGGTAAGTAACGTACCTAACCTACAATTTGATTAATATTATTAGGTATTTAGGCAGGTAGATTGAGCGTTAGATTACCTAAGCATTACGAGTAATATACTCTTGTTTCTATAAAACTAAACAATAATTTCAGTACCATAAAATCAGATAACTATGGTCCAAAGTCGCGAATCCTATACTTTATATCTTTGTTTATACAAAACTGTTGAAAATATTGAGATAGAGTTGGATGAAGTATGTAGCACATTGACGACCGTATTCACAAACGTTACTATGCGACGCGCGGACGCAGAGTGCCAAAATCCTATAAGTTTTTGGGTATCTTATTTATGTTTTCGCGCGACGCATAGTAACGTTTGTGAAATTAAAAAACTGATTAATTGAGTACTCAATACTACTCAGTGGCTATATAGGTAGAGGCTCACAATCTCTTAAAATCGAGAGCACCATTATAATTCATCAGGATCGACGAAGCCGTTCAAACACGATGAAACTAAGACGTGTCGGATGCCCGGAACAGAAGTCTATTGTGATCCGACCGGTACGTATCTCGAGATAGTAACAATGCGCCATAATCTAAACGTAGCCAATCGTAAACGATCCTAAACACAAATACGATGGGAAAATAGGACGTCGATGTAGTAAGGAATACACTGCGATCGTAAGAAACCTTACTACTAAAGAAGCATTAGTGCGATGAACTAGGTGTACTTAATAAACGAATATGAGTAACCTGTTTGAATAGCCTATATTCGGCTATTTCTACTATCAATATAAATCTTACGCGTCAAAAATTGCAAAAAAATAAAATACTCTCTACCCGAAAGCTGTCTGGAAGAGATCGCTCGATGCGATAAGACCTTCAATTCAGACCGTTCAGTCGTCCGAGCAAGTATAAATCTCATAAAATATCATATGCAAGTAGCATTAAAAAAAATAATGCAACACTGAGTACTGAATGCTGATATTCTATATCTGAGTGAAGTCACAGGCATCTGGCCGGAGAATTGAACTAAGCTACTCTGAGCCGCCTCACAACTACGGAGCGCCTTGTGGATTTCAATTCGCTTTGTCAAAAGCGGACTGAGACGCCGGGAATGCGTTTAGACACAAGAGCACTTGCGGCGACCGATATCTTCAACTGCGCTCCAGCTGCCGTGAAGACGAAGGTAAGCCTTTTTAACGCAACTTAGCTCAACAAGATGCAGAAAAGTTTCCAACTAATTTTCTTTTATTAGGAGATGTAAAGAAGCGACTTGGTGCATCGTGCTAAATAACAGATGATGTTCTGGCAACCGACTGGTGGCCGTATAACCATCACAATTGAAGGCGTAGCTAAATACCAAAACCGATGACAGGTAGCAGCGTCACCGGAGCTACGTCCTGCGATCGCTAACCCGCCTTCCCAGCGTGGCGATTGTGAGTAAACCCTCCAGGTGCTTGGCCAAAGTGCCAAACAACTGAAAGGCCTATGTTCAGCAGTGGACTGAGATAGGCTGATGATGATAAATTTCCGTTTAAAGTTGTAAGTGTCAAATTGCCCAAACTAACTAGCTCCCACTATTTGCAACCGCTTCGATAGGATCACGCATAACTAATTGTATCTATTAGGCTAAATAATGGCATCCTATTTTGCTGTTACGGCGAGCCGCAACACTAAATTGAAAACGTATATTGGATGTCCTCTTCAATGGAACATTTTTATTCGCTACAAAGTGAACGCATGTGTAATGGTTCATTGTTTTTGCGGTAAGTGGTCTGAGATTGCACAAATTGATGCTCGTGTATTTGAAGTGAAAGGAATTGTTCGGTTCCAGATAATAGCTTCACCGGTTTTGTTCTATAACAATGATGATGCCGAGGCAAACCTATTCAGCAATAGCACAAAGTAATGGTATCTAACACGAGAGTAATGTGTGTTTGTTTTTGTTTTTAGTAGACAAAATGGATGACTAATGATTTCACAAAATGGATAGGTTTCCTTGTACTAATTAATACTCTCTACCCGAAAGCTGTCTGGAAGAGATCGCTCGATGCGATAAGACCTTCAATTCAGACCGTTCAGTCGTCCGAGCAAGTATAAATCTCATAAAATATCATATGCAAGTAGCATTAAAAAAATAATGCAACACTGAGTACTGAATGCTGATATTCTATATCTGAGTGAAGTCACAGGCATCTGGCCGGAGAATTGAACTAAGCTACTCTGAGCCGCCTCACAACTACGGAGCGCCTTGTGGATTTCAATTCGCTTTGTCAAAAGCGGACTGAGACGCCGGGAATGCGTTTAGACACAAGAGCACTTGCGGCGACCGATATCTTCAACTGCGCTCCAGCTGCCGTGAAGACGGAGGTAAGCCTTTTTAACGCAACTTAGCTCAACAAGATGCAGAAAAGTTTCCAACTAATTTTCTTTTATTAGGAGATGTAAAGAAGCGACTGGTCATCTTTTCGTTCTAAGCCACCATCACCTGTCCGTGGTGCATCGTGCTAAATAACAGACGAGGTTCTGGCAACCGACTGGTGGCCGTATAACCATCACAATTGAAGGCGTAGCTAAATACCAAAGGCCGATGACAGGTAGCAGCGTCACCGGAGCTACGTCCTGCGATCGCTAACCCGCCTTCCCAGCGTGGCGATTGTGAGTAAACCCTCCAGGTGCTTGGCCAAAGTGCCAAACAACTGAAAGGCCTATGTTCAGCAGTGGACTGAGATAGGCTGATGATGATAAATTTCCGTTTAAAGTTGTAAGTGTCAAATTGCCCAAACTAACTAGCTCCCACTATTTGCAACCGCTTCGATAGGATCACGCATAACTAATTGTATCTATTAGGCTAAATAATGGCATCCTATTTTGCTGTTACGGCGAGCCGCAACACTAAATTGAAAACGTATATTGGATGTCCTCTTCAATGGAACATTTTTATTCGCTACAAAGTGAACGCATGTGTAATGGTTCATTGTTTTTGCGGTAAGTGGTCTGAGATTGCACAAATTGATGCTCGTGTATTTGAAGTGAAAGGAATTGTTCGGTTCCAGATAATAGCTTCACCGGTTTTGTTCTATAACAATGATGATGCCGAGGCAAACCTATTCAGCAATAGCACAAAGTAATGGTATCTAACACGAGAGTAATGTGTGTTTGTTTTTGTTTTTAGTAGACAAAATGGATGACTAATGATTTCACAAAATGGATAGGTTTCCTTGTACTAAGTATGAGTTCCAGATGATGATTGGGAGAGGGTGACCCGGGAACAGAACGCGGAATCTTCGGATAACCATACTATCGGCGAGAACGCTAAAAAGCTTTGTTAATTAATTCAGCTATATGAAGACTTATGATTGATAAATAAACCAAACAAGAGGTATCAGTATAAGTAGATATTTATCTTGTGTATCCTATTTTATCGGTGAGTGTTTTGCATCAAGCAATGCTCTCGAATTTAAATCTTCCACTGTCACGAATAAATCTCCGGGGATATTTCATGCGCCGCTTGCTCGCGATCGTATTCCTACATGCCTGATAGGATGTCAATCTACTTTACCTTAGGTGCACTCAGGATTGCGGAGTGCGACGTCTTCAGCCGTCCCGTTGCTCCCGGGCGGTGGTGCCGTCTAAAATCACACCTTAGTTGCATTACTATCTGCGTTTTTCCATCGGATTTGTTGGTGGATCGGTCGGGGAGGTGGCGGAGTGCGTCGGGTGTTTAGTGGGGAGTCGAGAAACCAGTCTGGCGCGTCTGTCGCGTCTAGACGGCCGCGGCGCGTCGGGATCCCTATCGGCTGCCGTAAAATTATGTGACGCGGGCGCGGGCGGGCCCTGCACCGCTCGAGGAAATCCGGGTGGATTCGATCTTTTCTCGCTTGAGCTAATATATTGTGGACAATCAGATTCAGAATAATAGTTTCTTTACGATCGTTATACACTTTTTAAATTTCTTTTTTTTTGCAATGAGAAGACAATTTATGTCTCGTTTGGTATACATAGGCGAAATAATAGGCATGCTTTCCTAGGAATCATATCTATTTTGTTTTTCGCCGAAAAGGACTTGTATTGCAAACGTTTCACTGAAATTCACATTTATACGTAGGTTTTCATGAAGCTGTACGGTAGGTATAGAAAATGATTATATTATTCATACATAGTAGGTATGTATCATTTTCTTACAATTGGCTAAGGATACGTCCATTTTATTACCCAAATTTGGGTTAATTGGCCCGTTTCTCAACTTTTATAACTGCAAAAACCAGTATTGTAACGGTGTGCGTTTTATAAAGATTTACTCCGTATTATTACACCAAGGTGATAAATATGGCTGATGGTAACACGACAAAGCTAACCGGTAATATTTCATGTTATTTTAGGAATACCAGAGCTCCACAGTTGGGCATTATTGATTCATGTATTATTACTTCAAAGACAAGAAGTGTCTGTGTGTAGTAATTTCATTAGTTAAGTTCTAATTAAGTAGTGGCGTAGAAGCGATTGCTATTATTATGAACAGTAAGAGTCATGGCACAATACATAAGTAGTGCAACAAGAATCCTTATGGCGCAGGGCTTAAGTAAGTGTTTACCGTACGTGCACAGTTTTCCCACACATCATACACCCCACTCCGGGTCCATTGGCACTAATTACCTTACACGTTGGAGCGTGTCCGCTCGTTGGCGGTATACCGCCCCAAGTTTCCTTGTTGCTCGTAGAAAATCCACTTGGAAATTTTGTCAATAAGATTAGGTTAGGCGGTAAAACGAATCAGAGTGTCTGTGTAAGTCGAAGCACGTCGGTGGATTGGGGGCGCGTCTAGTGCCTCTTGTCCAATGATTCACTTACGTTAAGGTAGCTTTTATAGATAATTAGTGGACAAGAATGATCTTGTGAAATGTAACATATGAATGTTACATAATATGTTTATTGTATACCTGATTTCAAAGCAAGTAAATTAGGCTCTTGAGTGTATACTTAAATGCAAACACATGAATGTCTGAATAGGTCGTGATCTGCCCATGGTTCAGAAAGTAGGGGAAAACCTGTAGTAACTAAAACACGATTTTGATAGCATAATGCCTGATTAACTGTCAAAAGAGCCTCCAAGTAATGTTACGAACCTATTCACAAACTACGGTTTTCCTTCTTGAGCGAATTAAGAAAAGTTGGTTTCTGAAATGGACCAGGTACGAACCCGGAACCTTCAGTTACTCCGCCAAAGTCAGCACTATCCATAAAACTGTAGCGCACTACACCACTTCTAGAGACAATTTCCATAATATTTTATTGTTAATTTTTAATATGCCATGCATCAAACTTTTCATATCTATCATAACTGGCCTATTTAAACAGCCATTTAAAGTTTCAAACAAACCTCATAAATGCCAACAATAGGCCAAACTCGCACGCATTATACCGAACTGCATTCAAATACTCCAGATAAACAATGAGTCTAAAAAATTAACATTGGTGCAACAATACAATCTAGATCAGACGGACAATGCGTTTACGAAACTCGTTACTGCGAGGTGTTAGCTTCTTTCTCTGCGGGTGAGAGCTTCGCTAAATGGCGAAACTGTTTCGACAATAGCGCAAGTTGCTATTGGACAGCGTTGCGCCGGCGCACGGTCACTGTTACCATGGAGGTGATTTTTTTTTGTAACCAAATAATAAATAAAGACATCTACCTAATGCTAAATCTAGCTAAAATCTATTTATACAAAGTTTAATTGAACAAACGACCTACCCTTATCTCAAATTTCCCCAAATTTATGGACAAGACATTAAATAAATAACCCCAGACATGCCATGCTGGGACACCCAGCGGCCTCTAGTCCCAAACTAAGTCGAAGCCAGAATTATTTGCGCAAAATGTCTGGCAAGAGCTAGATGCGAGAAACCCAAGATTGAGCATAATAGTGAACAATTAGAGAGGCCTGTGTCCAGCGGCCTGTGTGAACTGCAAGAGACTGATGTAATGAGTAATGATGATCTAACACAAACAATCATTCATGTATTGAGTGAGCATAAATAAGGTGACAATGTAAAGACAATAATTGAAATCAAAAAATGTATAGCAAGTATATGTGCTACGCTATTATACTCACAAAGGTACATAAAACCGATTGTATGTGTGACTATCTGGCTACTAGTGAATACGCGTGTTGGCCGAACACGGGTCATCGCGCACGGCGCGGGCGCAACCTTTCACCGCGTGAATTTGCTCTCCACGCTAGGCACTAACAAGGTCTCATTTGCTCACGATTGCTACTACTATGTACCACATTTTCTATTAATAATAATACACTCTTCCCCAAATCTGTCTCGCGAAGTACGCAGAATATATTACTAATAGTATAATACACGAATATGGATGTAAACAAAAGTTCATCTTCTGTCTGTTTATCATTTGAATTACTGTAAATGAGTGACTGCCAACCATGTCCTGCAGTCTATGTTTACAGGCTAATGTGGGTGAGGAAATGAGTGATAAACTTTCATAACAGAGCTTTTTAACCGACTTTAAAAAAAGGCGGAGGATTTCCGTCAAATTATTATATGTTAATGGTTATGTAAATGGATTTAATATTTTTTATCACTTAATAAGCTGAAAAAATCACACGTTTAGTTGGGTACTTCTCCAGATCACATAGAGTCGAGGCAATTTATTTTCCTGTCGTATTATTGCAGTAGCAGAAATATATTTCGGTAATAGGCTTTTTCTATCTTATGGTTAATTAAAGACATCGATCAATTGTGTGATCGAGTAAAGCCCCATAATAGTTTTCGTTAAAACGAAAATCAATCAATGGCTTTCGGAATGGGGCAAGAAAGTCGAACTTATTAAATTACAGATTATTATGTACTCGTACCTACACAAGTCTGATTGGGCTTATACGTTAAATATTTGACCTTCATGATACCATGTTATCCTATAAAAGGATATTCTATTTTAGTTTAAGATAATAAATTCAAAAGGGGGATTAGGCCGCAGGTTTAGTCTCTGGTCTGGCTCTCTCAACCACCAGATATGCATGGGTTTTGGAACAAAAGACGTCAGACTACAATGGGTTATCACACAATGGGACATTTCCGTCATAAAATATAAATGAAATTAAACGCAAACGTCTTCATAATTTAATTAATCTAAAACAACATTGACGTAAATGGCTGGTCTTAAATAGGGCCAGAAACAAAGGCTTCCCGTTTTACGCTGCGTCTATCGCTTAATTATCGGGGTGAGTACACCGCAAATGAACGGTTGTTTTGGCCAGAGGGTGAGTCGGATAGTGAATTAGGGTTACCAGAAAAGCTAAGTAGTCTTGATAACATACAATTTTAGTATTTAACCCTGGCGATGTTAAGAAATGGCCGAACGGAGCTTTATGAGGGCCGACCCTCTGACAATTATTCACAACACACTATTGTTTTGTCATATAGTGTCAGTAACTGTATGCTGATATAGACTTTTGTATGAACCATCAGCATAGTAGTCTAGTCATAGAAGAACCAACTGAACTGATTATATAAAAATAATTTCTATACTAATTTACAAAGTTTACCTCAATATTCATAAACAAACATTAAAATGCTTACAAGGTATTTCAAATACCCAGAATTACGTGTCGATCGTTTGAACCGACTATCTCTTGGGAAAAGCTCATGGATCTTACCTACTAGGCTGACCCTGCTCTATCTGTAACGCCGATAAGTCACGTTTTACCTAAACGGAGAGTTATTACCTCATAGACGTAATATTTTATACAAACAATTGTTATTCCCGTAAGTCTTCTCGGGAATTTCTAGCCAGTCTAAAGTATTCATGTCTACGTACAAATGTTATTTCAGTGAAGTACGACTTATCATAATGGTATGAGCTATCTAAGATGGCTAAGAGCTAATTGTAAACGTTTTAATATTCAAGCGCCTTGCTACGTAGATGCAGTGTTGGCTTATCTTAACGTGTCGATGATAGCTACAATAAAAGATATAAAAGGCGCATTGGGTGTTGAGACTTATATTGGTATTGACTTTAGCTTAAATCAGCTCTTCCCTTTGGAAAACGTGCACGTAGGAGTGGACTAAGGCTTGGCCATGCTTACAAGAGAAACCCCGCTATGAAAACCTGTAGCAGCACATAATCTCGTCACCTTTGCCGACCTAAGTATATTTTACCCATATTTAGGGTCCCCAAGATACAGGGTTTCCTAGTTTCCCATTGCAAAAATTATATTATGTAAATATGTTTTATGGAAAATAAACTTATTATCATTATATGCAACTCCTGGCCAGGCAAAATGTTTATATAAGTGCATGAAAGTCCTCTAAGTGTCAAGATGACTTGGTCACCCCGAGTGTAAACCTAATCAGTAGATACTTACGAGCGAAGTCGCGCAAGTAAACAAGTAGGTCCGTACCGTAGTTAAGTTAGTGGAATCTACGAAGTACGTACAAGTACTACGAAAGCTGACTAGTCACAATTCCTTGTTGTATATGACTGAACTGGTTGATAATTAAACTAATTGTTAAGTTACCAGTTATATTATAATTACTAACCAATTAAGCACCAATTGCTGTGCTTAATTGAAATGACATAGGCACCACAATAATAATATGATGTGTTTTGTGCGTTTTTTTTTCAGTACTAAAGTACGAACATTTGTGCGTATGAACTAAATAAATGTTTTATTTAAAAAAGATTTCAAAATCTAAACATGTTTATCAAATGTGTAGAACTTATAGTAAGTACTAGCTCCTGCTTAGTTTTGGACTAGATAGCGCTGTGTAACCCAGCGTTGTCTGTCTTTGGTTATACATACATATGTATATAACCCAAGACAGGCAGTGGTTATGTACTTTGTTTATTTCTTAAAAACTGTTCTATTAAATATAATTATGATACTGTACTGTACAGGAGCTATAAGCCTATCAACGTTCATTTCGACCTCGATTTCAAACCTCGTTTCTTTAAAATTTGGCACCAGTTTTCCACGCCCGTGTTTTTATTTCATCAATTCGACGAAAGCAAAGATCGCGATAACAAGACACCTTAAATTTTTATGCTGATAAAATAAAGTATACTTTATTTTTTGAACATTTTGTTTACCTAAGTGTTGGCAATTATGATTGTACGTAATTCAAGGCTATTTTGCCAGAAAATTAAATTTATTTTACTGTATTTGTGCATTTAAATAATTTTGTGATGTACCTAATACCTAAATGTATTTGGGACTACAGACTATGACTTATTGGTTTGAAAAAAAAAGACTTAATACCAGAAGGGATATTTCTCTGTCATACTTTTATAAAGGACATGAGTTGGCCAATATTCTTTTTATTCTGACCTTTCTGCAGTGCAGGCTGTCCTCTAGCAAAAAGTTATTTGGACGATATCGCTTGCAGCGATAAGACCTTCTAAGCTGCTCAACAAAATGTGCTTATACTATACATACGGTTTTAAGGTAATGGTGGTTGTGTGTGAAGGAGTATAGCTGTCTATCTATTTTGAGGTGGGATATTTCGTTGTTTTTAAATCTGCAAATACGTAGGAGAGATCCTATCCTTTATTATATAAATCTCTAAATAGATATATCGGTATATGGACAATTGCGAAAATAAATTTCGTGGGACGATCCTGTTGAAAGGAAGGTCAGCAATAACACTGCGTGGGTTTACTGGTGCTAAACCCATTGACAATCCTTGACAAATACGAGTGCCTACCTACCAACAACGTCCAGAGGCGATCGGAGTGTAATCAAAATCATTCGGGTGTTCAGTGCGCAATATCTCAGCCATATTGAGCCGAAAGTTGATAAATTACACGGTCACTGCGCTTTGATTAACGATTGTAATTATTTTTCCCCAGTGATTGCGGTTTTAGTTACGTGTATTTATAATGTTCGCCTGTAGGGAACCATGTGAAATGAAAGGATATCTTTGTGTTTTGTTGTTATTTGGTGTAGTTATTTCAGATGTTGTAAGTAATTTTTTGTCTACATTTTAGTTTGGAATAAGTAAAGATTAAAGTTTTTTTTTTCGTCTTATTACATTGAAGGTTAGCGTAGATGAAGCAAATCGTCGTGATGCTTCTGATGTGCAAGATAGAGATGCGAAAATCGAAAATCAAGGTAAGTTATCTACATAAAGTACAATATTTTTTTATTGTGTCCAAAATCACTGGCAAGAAGACTGGTCGTATCCTGCTCTGTATGGCCCAAATGATACGAGTTGTTATTTATACGTTTTTTATTTTTATTACATTTTATATAATACATAATGATAGTAGAAGAAAATACTCATATGTGGATATTATTCTTATATTAAAAGAGTATTTTGTAATATTATATTCTTGATACGTACAGCTGGTAGCTATTGAAAAACTTCTGTTCTCTTTTTGTGAATTTATTATGTATATTTAGAGACCATTACACTAAATTTACCTAGCTACTTTATAAAACATTGCTTACTAAAACTTTTGATATTAATATTCAAGTAATTTTTTAACTAATATTTTGTTCGAAGCGCACAACTACGAATCAGCAGAAGTAGAACAATCTGAAGCTCCTGAGACAATTTCTCTTAACGGGAATGATTACCAGGCCGATCTCTCTGAGCCTGAGGGTGACAAACGACAATCATTAGTGGGTTTCAATGCAAGTATGTAACAGATTGTTAAAACAACACCTCGTACTAGGCCCCTATTCCGTTTAGCCCACCTCGCCAACCTAGGAAGGAACAGTGGATTTCTTTTTCCACTTTTCCCACCTAGGTGGGATAAATGGAACATGCATCTAAGAAGTAGGTAATCATAAGCTATAATGACCGCACAATACATGTTTGTGTACCTTCTACCTGCACAGAAATCTAACATATTTCCGATATAAAAACTGCTCTGTAATAATAAACTATGAGACGTCAATTTACATGCAAATGCGCTCAGACCTTATTGCGTTATTAAGGACATTATTATATTTTTACATATGACACCTATAACATTAACAATAACTTTTCCTATTTAGGTTTATTTTATTGCGTTTAATGAAAGTAAAAACATTTTATTATATAGTCTCAGATCAGCGGAGATGCCACACGAAAAATAAAGATTCACTTTTGAATTATGTAATATTAAAATTGCGCTTAATTTCAGATAAACAGGATACAAACGGATTTGATAGATCTCTCACAGTTGGTAAATATGATGTACAGGATTACCGTAAAAAAACTTACTTACTACTTATGTCTTTATCATTTCATTGTGTTCAAAGGAAATAACAAATCTTGTATTTTATAGGCGATACTTTTACTCCACCTGAACTTCTGCCGGTCGCAGAGAAACTTATGGCAAAAGGTAATTTTATATGAATAGTACATAATACTATCGGGCATAAGCTATAAAAGCCTTACACAGGAAGACTGGTTAGTCTTCCTGTGTAAGGCTTTTATACATGGTTACCTATGTGTGAATAACCAACCATCAATTTATGAAATATATAGATTATAGATAAAAAGATTTGTATTCACAGACATCCAAGAAAATATTTGGGTCTAATGCGCAAGATTGTGTAGTAGGATACGATTGTTTGTAACAGGCTATATATTGAAAAATGAAAAAATAACATTAAAGTGAAGTACTTAGTCTGTACCTACAGATAGTCGATATTTATGGTAGGTACAGTGCGATGCGTATGCGTTTCTATGAACACATTATGCGGCTTCATTTCTTATTGTTCAGCATTGCCCTCGTTAACTCTCTGCAATAACGGGGCAATTTGTTTCGATGTTCTTTTGTTTTGTCTGGGAACACTCGATACCCGCTTTAGCCAGTGGTTATCTCTTGTGGGCACTGAGCAAACTAATAATATACCACTCGCTTTTACCTGTGCCAGTGGTCCCGCGCGGATTGAATTCTAAACAAATTGGTATGACTCGTGGGAAATTCATTAGACGGGCGAATTAAATAAACTCGTTTGTTGTTTTACAATCCATTAGCGTTATAATGTAAAACAATTAGATGTGTAATATGTTCTGCCATAGCTCTCTTCGTCTTTTTTATCAATCTGTAGGCGCGTACATACAATGTTTATTCAAACCCCCTGAGATCTTGGTCACCTGTTATAGAGATGCCATAATCGAGTATATGGTAGTACGACGTATTAAGTACCAATATGTATATAACATAAATGCAAGAAATTATCTAAAAATCACTACATAAAAAGTGAGGGGTCGGCTCGCCTCGTTCCTTAGTGTCTAGACAGTTTGTCCTGTGTTGTCGAATACATACACACGCCAAGAAAATATTTTTGTTTTGACACCAGGAAACTCGTTTGATGTTGGTTTATTAACTGATCAGTATTTGCCTTAAAATAGAGCATTTGATGGTCATAACGCCCATTCAATGTAGCAGATGACTTTAGTAGGTTGCTCGGAGCGAAACATGGCAGCTACGACCGTGGGTGTCTAAGTAAGTATATAAACCCATTGTGGGAGTGGATTTTCCGGCGGAATATGTAGAGCATGTGAATTGAGTGATGCCTTGGTTGGGGGTATCAGCATGACATAATATGCGCTTTATAGCAAGTTTGGTGAGGCAGGCCTAGTCATGTTTCTCTCTGCAGTTACAATGTACCCCTTCAATCTCGTATATTCGATCAGAGGCGAATTTCTACCGCTTGGGAACCAAATGACTGGATATCAAACACGATACGGATATTTGGTACCTATTTGTGTAAACCTTTGTGTGTTCTTTAAATGTTTTTATTGTGCTGTCGTACAGTCCTACCTGTGTACCTTACATCTGGGAGTTATTATGTTTGAACGCGCGTCTTGTATCATCATCATCATCAACCTACATCAGTCCACTGCTGGACATAAGCCTTTCCCAATGTTCATCACTTTAATCGATCGAATTATAATATACTTACTTATAATGTATTTCTTTACAGTGGAAAATCCAGGAGGTGAGTGATATATTCAGATTAATAATTATAAGTAGGTATTAGAATTTTGTGTGTAATTATGTAATCACAATAAAACACTTCATTACAGAAGGGAAAGGCTTTGTTAGCGCAATGAAAAGCCCAGAAGAATTGTCTGATAGACTATTTGAAACCTTCTGTAAGTTTTAAAATTTTTGATATTGGAATAATTTTAGCCAATTTTTTCGACACTATATATCGTTTTATTTTATATTTCTAGTCTTCACAAATAGGCGCATAGTAATTTTAAATGGTAAATAATAAAAAATCTAGTATTTTTGTTAAAATATTTTTCTTAACTTTTTTTTAAATTTTCCCTGTCGTATTTCAGAGGTCGACATAAGTGGACTCGATGCACTCCAAGCTTTAGCACTCAGTGGAGAACGTACGTGATTTAAATAATTATATATGAAAGTACATTAAATGTTTAAGAACCCTCAATAAACAAACACGTACTTATTTTGCAGCTGCCGTAGCAAGAAGTGGTTTTACAAACCCCGTAACTGAAGCTAGTGATCAAGTAACGATCAGTCTCAGAGGTAAAAGTAAAGAAACAAAGATGAATCGCTTATTTGAATCATCGTCTGAGGAGTGCTCGGGGGTAGGACAACAACGGAGAAAGGGTGAAGGTGGCTATGAGCTTACTCGCTTATACATACACACATAACGTCACGCCTTTCTCCCAGAGGTGTAGTCAGGGAGCACGTCCTTCTATTTGATACGATCCGGGTACACAACTTTTGCTTCGTCCACATTCATCAATCTCTTCATGTATGCTCGTCAGCTTAGAGTACTTAGTATTTTACTGTTTTTAAGACACTATTTGTTCATTGAATGTCCTTATAGATCTTCCCATTCCAACAGATCCATTCACGCTCTCGCTTATTCTGGTACAATAACTAGAAACTACTGGCACCGCCCCCTGTGAGGTTTCGATTAAGCGTCACACTATAACGATAGATGTCTATTACCTACGGCTATATCTTAATCCTAATATATTATAATTTACCAGGTCAAACCATATCTGTAAACACCCAACCGAAAAAATCTGAATATCGCTGTAAGTACGACACAATAATTTATACAGTGAATAGGGCATAGATATAAAACCGTAATACCTTAATCTCAAGGTTATTATCATCATTCCAGTATTGAAGAAGGTTGATCAACTTAAAATAAAGAAAAAAGTAGTTGTAAGACGAGGAGGTAACTAATTTAATTTACCTATAATCTACTTATTTGTATATTGTTTTTATATCTTACAATAAATAATGTTCTGATTTAGGGATAGCATTGGCAAAAAAGTTACTGACTAATAGACATTTAGTAGTCAAGACTGGACGCAGAAATATTTATCATAAAGGCGAAGTCCACGGAGTAAAGAATGTTACGCGAAATAATACAAAAACGAATACAAGAGGTACGTTTCGTTTTAAGTACACACAAGTAAAAAAAAGCTATTTTAAAAAAAGGTTATATATAAAACTCTTCACACAACAGATTCTCGAAAGTTTATTGAAGTTTTTTTCAGATTTAACGTTTCTCAATCAGTTTTCAACTAAACATTCTGGCATAGAATCCATTATCCGTCGAATCATTTTAACAGACTTTCTAATTTGATGAATGGCTATGATAAAATATTGCTGCTTATCATAATGAACATCAATCTTTAGATGGGTAAATACTCAAACCCCCCGAGATCATGGTCACACGCTTTTTATTCGTACCATAGTCGAGTACCTACATCATAGGCCATAAAATATAGGTTTGCTTTAGCAAGTCCGAAGCTAACATCGCCTAGACCGGGCTTTCAAATCGGACTTGGTCAGGAGAATTTGAAAATTAAGCTAGGTCAAACGTAAAACCGATGCAAAAGCAATTATTTATTTATATATTTAATTAATCTTAATTGCACAATTACTGTGTACAAAAGGCGGACTTAATGCCACAATTAATAAAGGTCATTAAAATTGACAGGTGCCAGACCTCATTTGCATAGGATGAAGTCATTGAGAGTTCATACTCAAAGTACAACATCAAATCATAAAACTATTACTGAAGAAAGAAATGCGATAATCAAGAAACATCAGAAGAAAACATCAACCCATGAAAGTAACAGCAAAGCAAGAGCAGTGCACAAGGAACGTAAGTTTGATCACCTTAATTTAAAAGATTTCTTTATAACTTAAGTAGGTGACTACTACATACTTATGTACCAACATAATATTTAGTATTAGAAGTATCGATTGCCTGCGGCAGTCCACTGCTGGATGTAGGCCTCTCCCAATACGCGCCAGTCTGCTTGATCAGCAGTCCAGTTGATGCCAGCCGCCCTGCGCAGGTCATCGCTCTGTCTAGCCGAGGGGCGTCCCACATTATGCTTTCGTGTGCGTGGTATCCACTGCCGAACTTTTCTACTCCACCGATCATGCGGCAGATGCCGCAGATATGGCCAGTCCAATGTCACATGGACTACCATTTAATTTTTATTCATATTGCAGAAAATACCAAATCTACCAAAAATGATACTGCATGTCGTTGGATGTACGAATGCCGAGACCTAAGTAATTTGGACACTTGTCGGCTGAACACAAAATGCAACGTGCCACTCCAATGTAAGTTTTTGAGAGTTGAGAGACAATTTTAAATATTATAAAACAATATATTATAATATGCAACTCATTGCTGGCGCATGTGTTTTCTTTTCTTCCTTTGATATGAGATCCTTGAGAACAAGTGGTCAAGATGTTGAACTTAATGATCTTACGGGCTTGCATGGGTGACAATGACAATTGACTGGACTGATTTGGTTACCTGCCCGTTGTCATAGTGCAGTACAAGGGCTTGTATTTCGTTTTCTACTGCTCCTATAACAAAAAAATAAATAAACGTGTGCATATGTATGTTATGTGTTTTGGAGTGCCGACAGTGCTTCTCGGTAAAGTTGCCTCCCCCCAGTCTAGGTGGCAAGTGCTGGATGCGAGAAGCCCAGAATGTTGAAAGTTGCGAACAATTGGAGAGGCATTATGTCCAGCAGTGTGTATATTGTAAAATGTGAATATATGATAATGAGTATAATATACGCACAACTTTAAAACTTTCACATTTCAGTTCACGGTCTTCCACATCTACCTGATGAAAATTCAGCGACCATTCGCCAATTTCGTAAAATGTGTAAGTTGTATTGTTAAATAGATATAGGTAGGTAATAGAATAGAGAGAATAAGTATATAATAAAGGTTTTTCTTTTTATTTATATTGATTTCAAATAAGTTAGTTGCCGCAGTGACTTGAATCTTTTTCGCTTTTCGTAAGGCGACGAGAAGACAATATGCTGTGCTACTAAAAAACTAGACTTATGAATGCATTATCAAGCATAAATTAAAATGAATCTACCTCCAAGTTCTTTTAAATTACACGTTTTTTTATTTTCACCATTTTCAGTAGGAATACAGCTTGTAGATGAAGAAGTCGAAAAGATTTGTAAGTACCGTTGTAATGCTTATTAAAATAAATCATTAGACATGTTGACAGACAATGTGTGCACACACCGCCCATCTAGTATCAAATTAAAGCTTTCCCTTGCAGCATTTAAGCAGCAGATGGCTGGGAGGGAAATCCAGGCCAGTCTTCTAGATTGCTCTACTCAGTGATCGGAACCCGGAACCTTTTAAATGTTTGCATTAAATATAAACGCCTCGCACCATGTCAATTTCGGTATCCATGTTTTTTGTGCCTGTGCTGTACTTTTACCTGTATGTACTTAATATTATGTACGTATATTATTTTAACATTTCAGTGGAAAGACGGCTAATGAGATTGACGAATCGGTCACAATATTACAAAGGTATTCACCCTTTCTTATCCTTCACCCTAAAGCTGTCTAGAAGAGATCGCTTAAAGCGATAAAACCGCCTAATTGTACATATAATAAATGTCTATTATACTAGTACTAGTTTTAAGTCAACTGTATGGTGCGCAATAAAGTAAATCTATCTGTCTGTCTATATAGCCCAATTGAAATACATATTTAAAACTCTTACATAATTTTTAATTCAATAAATATTTTCCCTTTTAGGTGAAGTGGATAGAGTGGAAACTCTAGCTGAATATTTCAATAAAATTATAATAATGGATAATCTAAAAAGTAAGTTGTGTTATTACTTTTTATGGTCGTTCATAACCTACGCACCATAAATCTCTTCAAAATAGTTCTTTTTTCATTTTGTACGAGAATATACTTAATTTTATAATCACCATTTTGATATGGTATTGTACCTGGATATTTCTTTTTGTAGCGTTATTATTTAACCCAAATAGCAACTAAACTATTAGGGTGTTCAACTTGAGACCGAATAAAATTCGTAGGGACATTATAATATCAACATCATACTATACGAGTACCTACTTAGTCGATTGAATTTTGTTTAAGCCACATCGCCAGTCACGCCGGAGTTCGACGATGCAAAAGACTTTGACAATAATTCTCGTTCGAGAGAACTAAACCAAATCGACGGAGAACAGGTGATTTAGTAGTTCTAATAATGGAGTAATATTTATACCTAACTTAATAATCATAGTTGTATCACATAATTACCTAGATACGTATATAATAACAAAGATCTGTAGGATCTAAAGTCATAGCAAAGAAATTCATTGATACGTAATCATTAAAATGAATTATTATTTACTTTTTAAGGAGGCTGATTCAAGAAAAATGTTTGAAAAGCCGACGAGGTCGACGACGCAAAAGTATAAATTGTACTAATTAAATCTGCTTTATAAATAAACTACAAAGGCTTTCCAGCTTTCAGGAAATGGATCGTAGTGTCTTGTCATAAAAAAGATTTCAGAATCCTAGAAATTGTATTTCAATCAAGTTTCCTAAGCGTGTTGCATCAATTGGCCAACAAAGGTCTTATAGACAAAGACAAATAAAGGCTTGCACAATACCCTTCCCGTGAACTACTTACGGAACCAAAGATTGTTGTTATAGAAGGTGAAAGGTCACACGCGCCGCCCACTCGGTATAGCCACGGTTCTCCCGAGACAGAACTCGGGCAAGGTCTACCGTAACAGCCTATGGACGTCCCGGAATCGAATGACACCATTCAGACTGTCTCATCTATTGAATAACCATTGGCGGTTGCAGAATTGTCTTCGTGTGCTAGCTTTGAAAAGAGCTTTCTCAAGATAGTCTATAAAAGTGAGTTAGGGGCTTTGGAACAGCAACACAAAGCCTTTCTGCTTTAGGTGGTCGAACCAGGCTCCAACCACTAGATTGTGGCGCACTCTGGTCAGGTCAGGTCTCAGGGTGGCGAGCGCACATTAAAATGTGAAGCTACCTTATTTTAAAAAAAATATTATACTTCATCCTAACGAATGAGTAAGCGATGGCGACCTTCTCTGAATTTCAAATGAATAGACATAATCCATATTTCAGTGGAGGTAACAACCGCGAAACCCGCTCAACCGGGGATTATGAGTCGCCCCAGAAATTCAGACTTTGATGAAAAACCAAGGAAAACAGATTGTCTTACGTAATAGTCTTACCTAAGTTGCATTTAATTATACAAGTGCAGTGTGAGCGTTGGCATGCTAAGTAGATTTGCGCGAGTCTGTAAAATGGGGCATTCCATTTAGTTCAACTGAGTTGTGAAAAGCTCTCTAATTCTATATAAAGTCTAATTCAAAATAGTTTCAAAACTGATGTTTACATCAGTCATCAAACAAATAACTATACAAATTAGTTACATATTTAAACTGATGTTTTGAATACTTAACTAAACTATGATGCCTTCTTATTCAGGTTCAATGTCAACTGAAATTTTCCATTTAAGCTAAGTACGATTACGTGCCTTCTAGTAAAGTGCTGTGGTATTAAAATAAAACAATAAATGTACTAGTTAATTCATACGAATACTAAATTCGTCGTCATAGGTGAAACAAAGTCGACAGAACAATCCGAGTAAGTAGTAATAAGCACAGAACAACACACTGTCATCATAATTCTTAAAATGTATATTTTTTTTATGCGAAAGGCGGTAGACGAGCAAGTGTGATGCCTGATGGTAAGCAGTCGACACCGCCCATGGACACCCTATTCGAGTTTAGGGTCGCTGCCGACCTTTTAAATATGAGTACGGTCGTTTCTTGAAGGTTCCCAAGTCGCAGCTGTTCGGAAAGACTGTAGCAGGAATTTGGTTCCACAAACCAAAGAAATATGAATAGGTATTTCATTGGACTCATAAACGCAAATCCATCATATACTGAAATATACTTATGTATGTAGATTTAGTACAGTTGATACACGCTCATCATCACTCGACCTAAATGGAATACCCGCGCAAAGCGCCGGGCGAGGCCCAGAGTTGGGGAGCGCGTCCGACGCTACGGATTTTGGGCAAATTACGACCAACCGCGGGCAGATTATTTGCATATTTGACAAGAATATAACGTAGTCAAGATTGTTGATAAGCAACAATTTGCACGTAAATACTCTATTAAATGTTGCACTTTATTATAATTCCATTCGTAGTATCTATTTAACTACTGAACATATATCTTATTACAATGAAAGTGTGGGTTCACGTCTTCACGATAGGTTCTTGGAGGTAGAGGAGCGCTATTTTGTGCACCTTAAGGGAAGCTCATGTCCAACAAAGAACCACGTAGTATGTATTGAAATTATATAAAACATCATAAGTGTACAAACTTTATGTGCATTTGTCACTTATCGGTCTCTTTGCTTTGGTTTTGGGGAATAAGGACAGCTATTGCTCCATTTGTGTTGAGAAGAACATTGTCAGGATACTTTAAAATGTAGCATGCACTAAAGAAGATAATTACAATATTATTAGGACCTTATATCTTTAGTGTGTTCGAGAATGAAAATGAGAGAATGAGTGGTAGACCACCAAATTGTTCCATAACATCCCAAACCGTTTACACCAGCATGTAACGTATTAAGTCGAATGTTAAACAAGCTGTTTTGTGTTCGCTAGAGTGACATTCCAATTTGACTTTGTTACGCTCGGTTTCCAACAGTTAGTCGCTGTGAGAAACGAGTTCTGATCGTTGTGGGAATTGTGTATGACAGGTTACAGCAGCGGATTTTGTTCGGCGCGGGTACGTTCGAGTTGACTTGCCTCTGGACGTTTCGGCACACTCCAGTAGACGAGTTAGTCCTCTAACTCTATATAAACTTTGATTTTAAGTCCCTTTATTACAGCTAGTTACAACTTCCAGTCGTCTGACATGAGCTCCCCGCTAAGAGCCGACTAAAGTAACGTTTAATTGAACTTCAATAAGCTTTCATATCATTTTCCGATTTGATTTAACTTTGGCTAATCTAATATCTTGAAACAATGGTTTGCTCCACTTAAGCTTAACTTAGTCGTTAACGAGAATGTCGTTTTTAATCCAATATTTGATTGTTACATTTAACCAACTTAATTAATTTTGTATATTTTTTTTAACTTTCACAAATTGTTTCAAAGTGGTGTAACACATAAAAAAGGATAATCAATTACCGTTTCTTGATAATGCAATTACGAAATAATTTAGCTTGACCGAGAATCGAACGATTATCTCCCAAATACAGGCTCGGTAAACTACATTAATTAGTTTAAATCGTATATCAATTACGCTGTGTCGTTATTAACGCGCCATTACCGTACTCGTCTATAACAATTTGCTTCATCTCGTGAATTCCAAACTTCTTGTAACGTATAATTTCGTGCCGCACAACCGGAAGTGTAATCGTGTAATTAATGTAATTTTCCAGGTGTCGACTTCAACCACCCAGTTCACAGCTTACCTACTGTTATCCAACTAATCGATTGATAAATTACAGGGTATGTAACGCACATTACCTGCTCGCTGATTTATTATTACATATTCATCAAGACGGAAGTAAGAATGCACTGTGGGAAACACGCATTACACAAAATTACGGCCTTAGCTACTGAATAAATAAACTCTAATGCTGTTATTACGTACTTACTCGTAAGTAAGCAGCTTGCTTATGACTAGACATGCCTTATAGAGTTAATTACTTCGTACCATTTTATGATAGTCATATTTTACGTATAATTAATGCAGGTTCTTACTGCTTTATTTTTCCGAAACTGTTATATTTTAATGGTAGGTAAAGGATATGACCTGGAGATAGAAATCTCTCGGACTACGCCCTAGTTAAGTAGTTTATGTGTAGCAAAAGCTTTGTCATGTAACTACTCACGAAAGAAAATGCAGCACGCTACTTCTACCGAATCAGGTAAATGAACAAAAAAACGCTTTAAATTGGACGTAAGGCTCAGATGCCAATCATTGACTTATAAATACTTTCTAACTTTGTAACAAAAACTCAATGGTACATATATAATAAAAGTTGAATAAAAATAAATTATATCCAAAAATAATATTAATCATGAAAAATTAATAGAATGGTTACACTTAAAGAAGTTATTTTAAAGTGCAGGTTTCTACACGATGTTTTCCCCCCTCTGCGAGCGGGGTAATGACGTCAGTAAAGTTAATTTGATTGTTTACGCTTATCGACTCATTTTTGTTTATATTGTAATAGAATTTAGATTGTCTGGTGTGTGGTGGTACAATACGTTTAGTGACACATACAGGCATTAAACGCTTGAAATAGCTGGTCGCGTCGCGTGTGTATGTACGTCGCGCCATTAATTGCTGCGCTCACCTCTCTCCATTCTTTTAATTTGTATGCGGTACTGACCTTTGAACGTGCAGAGTTATTTGCAACACGACCGTAATAAAAAATGGTTTTAAATTTATTTAATATTTAAATTGCGATTGCAGAGCTTTTATTAAACCTTTTACTTTGTTACGCGACACTGCCCACCGATTTTCTACTTGGTGGGGAATTTCCGACCAGGGAAAGCTTGAAACGTAATCCACAATTCATATTATTTTGGACAGATATTATGACATTAGATCCCGAAAGAAAATTAACTCGGCGTCTTGGTTGGTTTGGTTACGATTATTGGAAATAAGTTTTCATTTCCCTCGCAAAAACTGGGTACCTAATACCGTGAAAACTGTATTATCTTTCATGACACTAACCGCATTTACATAGCTGAATAATTATCTAGTTAAACTTGGCAAATTAGCAGGCGATTAAAACGAATTATCCAGTAGTTACAGAGCTGTTCATGATAATTATGTTGTACATTTTTCAGGGTTGAACAGCTATTTCAATCTCGTATCGGCAGTTGTCACGAACATAATAACCAACATGAAGTTGTGGTAATCTTTACTAATCATTTTGTATTGTAACTAATTACAACGATTATTTAACTAATTAGTTATTCAACTTCTAAACTAAATAATTACATTGGATTGTATTTGGAACTGCAGGAATATCTTCAACTACTCCGATCGGCCCGGTGCCTCAATTTGTAGTGACTTGCTTTCTGAACGTCAAGGGTTGTGGGTTCAATCACCACCTAAGACAAACATTCGTATGAACATGAATCTTTGTTCCCTGTCTGGGTGTGCTTGTATTAAAAATTTTAAAGTATTTAATTTATTTGAGTACCTATTTATTATTTGTGGTACTTTCGTTGTTCTCATACCCATAATTTGGGATTGGATATGGAAAAGTTTTATGATATTTAGTATACAAAAAATAATAGCATATAAGTAGGGAAGAGTTTTCAAAATCTGGCTCAGAGTATTACCTACGATTAAGCTCTTAAATTTATTTCAATAAATTGGCAAAATTTTTCCGTTTAAACCGCTAGTAAAATAACACCCATAAAATGGTTTAACGGCAAAAATTTCCAAGTACAACGTTATTTGGTGTAACGACGTCGATTTGTAGCTGAACTGCGGCTCTTGCAAGCGGCTCTTATTGATTAGGGCGAGACAGCGCGAACTCGACACAGCCGCGTTTATATTGAATTCACTTTTCGTTGTCGCCATAATTTTATGGTCCCAGGTGCAAAGAAGAAAAGCAAGAATGTTCCCGTAATAAATTAGGCGGTACTTACCTCAGCTAATATACATTAACTTTTTCGATTGACTTCGGAAATTGAACTGTAATAAATCAGTTTAAAATAATTCACTTTTCTCATTTACTCCCTGAAATTAATGGAAATCGATTTTGCTGTACCGTTTTTATGGATAGACGGTAAGACGTACTTTTCAGGATTGGATGTTAATGATAATATTACAACAATATAATGCCCCCTCGCCTGCAGTTATAAATGATGCTCCACCTTTGCTCCGGTCCTACCACGCTTTAGAATTAGTTTTTATAATTTCGTGTGATGAATGGAAGTGAATTGCTACAGTAGGTACGTACATCAATTTCATCATACATGAAGTAAGATAATAGATCAAACAATCGGTCCCGCTTTTCGGGGATAACTCGACCGTGCGTGCAGCGTGTTGAGGAAGCGCGGGTGGGTAGTACAGATAATACTAAAAATTTACATGTTCTAGACTATCAGCTAGCTAGCAGAATTATCACTTCATTACATTTACTCGTGTTACTTGCAATACATGGAAATTTTAAAACTTAAAATAAGGACTAATTTGTATTATAGTACGACTATAAAAAGTTTAAAACACTTTCTTGACCGTTAGGGTCAATAAAGACATTATGTCAAATTGAATCATGCTACACATTCCCGAAGAGAGCTAGTTTCTTATAACTTTTATAAGTAGACGTGTTTATAAATACACCGTTTAATAGGTCTGCGGTGCGACAGGTGAGCGCGCCCCATTAAATTTCGATCAGGCGAACGCCGGCGGCGCGTGCGGTCGCCCTAACCGGATTACTCTAGTGGGCAGCGCGGAGGGCGGGCTGGGCGCTGCGCCCGCGCGCCATCTAGGGTTGAAACGCCTACAACATTAGTACTTTCCCGACTATCGAAATCTCTAAGGAACTTAGCTTAGTGGAATACGCTGAAGATGCTAGATCAGTGTATAGGCAAGCTAACGTGTCTTGTCTGGGAACAGGGCCCCTACCATCAAAATCGGAAACGATCGTTCGTTGAACGGATCGCGTATTTTTGCCCCATAAATTCCTCTGATTTGTCCCTCCCGTGTTCGAATATACGAACTAAAATTCGTCAACGTCGAATTTCATTGATATATTAGAACACGGGACTTATGTCAGATAATAAAGAATTTAAGCATAGCCATTCAGGATAGGGGTTTACATTGTAGTAGTAGCAGGCGATATTAATGATTGTGGTGATATGATGTGCTTCTTATTTCAAGTGTTGATGCATTTTTTTAGATACTGAGAATGGACATTTCGGAAAATGTATTAAAATTTTCAGATATTATGATGTAGACTTGTGTTCTATATGCGACAATCCACTAGCTTAGAGAGATCATCATCATCATCACCATCAGCCCGTGTCAGTCCACTGCTGGACATAGGCCTCTCCTGATGTTCGCCACCATGATCGATTTTGGGCCTCTCGCATCCAGCACTTGCCAGCCGTCCTGCGCAAATCGTCACTCCACCTGGCCTGAGGGCGTCCTACATTACGTTTGCCGAGACGCCGAGACGAGAGAGATCATACGTGTAGCAAATAAACATATCAGTAGGTATGTAACTAACACTCTTTTGGTAATGTATTGTAGCTATTCTACTATGTGTTACGTTTCCGACACTGCCGTTGATGAGAGTTCGGTTTAGGCCATTAGGTACATCGTTCAATCGAAGGTATATTATTATTTGTATTAACGCTTCGATTTGGGACCTGAAGTAGCGCGTAAAAGCTTTTAGGCCCAATCAGGGACCTAGGGTTGGTTAATAAGATATTTCAGTAAGGTTAAGTTAGGTAAGTAGTTATAATGCTTTATTCACGTTCCACCAAAGCACAAATACATATATAAGTACTGTAGCTTGCAAAGTAATTTACATACTTAATGTGAAAACTAGTTTTCATTGAAATCGACTTTAGCCTTAGCTCCTACGTTTTTAATTTAAAAACATTTGATAAGGATTATTCCGACCAGCCTAAAAACTGCAAGGAAAGTATGTCATGTCTAATATACAATTTTTTCACAAGTTTCACGGAAAAACCAAAAAAAGAAGTTTGAAATAAGCTATTACAAGCTAGCCTGAAGCACGGTGCATATTAGGTCACAAACGTGCAAACTGGTCGACAGCAAAATGTCATCATTCGACATCGGAGAGACAATTAGAAATTCCTCCCGTTGCAACCCTATGGCCGGTGCAAAATGACATCTACCGTATAATTTGATTACGTTTCATCAACGTCCGGATAACCTATAAGTGCTGCCCATCAAAACACCTAGAGGACGCTGAATATTCCTATTGATTAAGCCAATAAACTACCCAGATAAGATCAAGACATGTACAGGCCGAACCCAAAGTGACATAACTACCTATATGCACATTAAACGCTTTGCGTAAGGTAAGTAGTTACGGTGCATATTAGGTCACAAACGTGCAAACTGGTCGACAGCAAAATGTCATCATTCGACATCGGAGAGACAATTAGAAATTCCTCCCGTTGCAACCCTATGGCCGGTGCAAAATGACATCTACCGTATAATTTGATTACGTTTCATCAACGTCCGGATAACCTATAAGTGCTGCCCATCAAAACACCTAGAGGACGCTGAATATTCCTATTGATTAAGCCAATAAACTACCCAGATAAGATCAAGACATGTACAGGCCGAACCCAAAGTGACATAACTACCTATATGCACATTAAACGCTTTGCGAACAATCGTAATCGTTGAAGCATATAAGATGTAGGTATTAGTTTAATATATAATGCGAATAGGAATTGATTAGCGTCTTAAGACTCTTAAGTGTACTTAATCCTTCTTAGTCAATAATAATAATGTATAATATTAAATTAACCTACATATATACTTTATTACGAATGCATGATAATAAAATCTTATGCAGTCACGTACCTATATCTTTTAAATTTTACAAAAACGTGCCAAGACCAACCGAAGATTTCTAAACGGATTTTAACGCGAATTCTGTATTAATACAAGACATAAATCATATCTGCGTATGATTCATATTAATTCAACGGAAATTTATTACAAAATATGTCACCGCGGTATAAATCAACTTTAGTACAGCATTGCACCCGACAAAAAAGGAACGAACCAACGAACATTGTTTATTTTCCAGCAAAAAATCCACGCCCACTGACGTGGAAATTGATAGAGGGTACATACACAATCGTCGAATTGCAGCGAGCCAGTTCCTAACCACCCTGAATCAACACCCACTGTTCATGAAACAAACCTATTCCTTAAGAAACATAAAAACTGTTCTTTGAATACAGAGTTATTGAGTGGAAAATATAATCCTGTTTGAAATATCTTCATTGGTCTAAAGAGAGAGAGAAAATCGCAAGAGCTAAAAATGTTTCATAATTTAAAAACGCTTTCTTTAGTGTCTAGCGAGAAATATAATAACTAAACATTATAAGTTCGTTTGAAAAACAACGTTCTTTACAACCATCCGGAAAGCCGCGATAAAATATCTTTAGCTTTTCAAGGCGAGCTAGGTAAGACATTTTCTATGGGTACCTTTACCAGCAAGCTTTTACAAATTGTTTTGTTATAAAAAGTATTTATTCATGGTTCTTTAGTTGGAGCTTTTTCACACCAAGAATAGAGCAACAATAGATAACTACAGATAATTAAGAGATATTGTAACACTTTATCACTTGATAGGATTCCATGACCTAAATACTTATAACAAGGACGCAACCCAATTACGACATCGACAGCGGATTTAGTTATATTGAGCTGCGATGCGAAGCCCCCACGGTTTCCCACTTCGATTTTACCTGATCCCGTTACCCGGTTAATTGGGTATTAAATACATTAACATACTTATCTTGTTGATTGACTGCCCTTTTCCTGATTTGAAGTACTTAATCCAGCATCATATAAGTTACCCAAATGTAGGTAGGTACTATTGTTTTATTGTCTTGACTAATTTTTTTGTCTTGTGTTTCCCCTGTCAAATCGACGTCTTCTTAGATGGCTAATAGGACATACATTCTTGGGACTATGGCGTTATTGCGAAGAGAAAGAGGAGCGAAAGTTTTCTAAGTTGACTAAATTGAGAATCAAACTCAGTCTCTGCATTTCAAACAGACGCATTATTCAATTTGGTGCCGATTTCATTTTATATTTTACTTTTTATCCATATGTGTAGCCTCCTTTCATCATAATATACCTACTCTCTTTAGGCTCAAGTTTTATGTAACGTATTGACTAACTATTTTGTACCCGCCATGTAGGTACTATCGGATAAATTCTCTGAAAAAAACTGCAAAGTCTTTGTATTCTACATAGTCAATCATTCAATTAGCACATTAAGGAATCTGTACAACTATCAATAAGCAAAGTAATAAAGTTCCAATACCAAGATATGTATAGAAAGACAGCATATTGTTCGATATCCTTCGTAAAACGCGAATACAATATCCCGTGCGGTTGATAGGCTTGATTGATTACGTTCACACAGACCGCGTGTATTGTACCAAAAATGCTGAGCCAGCCATACACCCGTAAAAATCAATCCCGATCGTGAACGTATGAATCTATTCTGCTAATACAGCTACTCCCCCATTCCAATCGAAATAAAAAACATCAAAGAGAACTAAATGCTTCCTCCCACATATTCGCAGTACCTACGAGCCGTGTTAATTAAAATCTGAATCAGTTATAAAGTGCAAACTCTATTCAACTGGATGTGGAAAATTCATTCGTTTATTATGAACAGCGATCACGTTATTTACTTAACCTGTTTCCGAGACAAACCCGCCCGCCCTCATTCGCCTGACCACTGCAGCGGGACGGGACAAAGCGAATAAACGATCGTCACAGCGGGGAATAGAACTGACCACTCTTGTTGCCCGTTTTTCCCTAAAACGTTCGCGATACGAGGTCGAACCGATTTCTCGAGCACATTATTTGCGCTTCATTTTTAAAAGCGTGTTTCAATTTACGTCCCCGGAAAGTATGTGAGGCAATTGCTTGGAAGGCGCATAAAGGGACGCACCTTAGCGAAGTTGCGCTGCTTCTGAAATATTCAAATCTCGAGGGCGACTTTCCCCGCGCTCCCGTAAAATGCAAAACAAGGAAAGTTTTCCCCTAAATCAGCGGAGTCAGCAGCGCTGTGTCCCGGTGAGCCGCGCTCGGCAAACATGCCCGGACAACAAACAAACTTTAATTTAGCCTGAGCTGGACGCCTCTTTAAGATTTTCTTGCAGGGTCTCGCTCAAACGCTTTTTCGGAATGCTTTCGTAATTTGATTGTCTCAAAAAGATCCATGGTTCTTATGAGACTGGGCTACGTAATTAATATAAAAATAATAATAATAAAAACTTTATTAGTACAAATTTGTTACATCTGGTATCTTAACTCTTATAATAATTACAAGTTGTAGGTAGCACAATAATAAGATACGGCATGAACGTTAACGTCCGTACTAGTTTTTATAAAAAACTGTATGACGGTCGCTAGCGCCCTCCACCGGCCTTACAGGACTCAGGTAAGTTATTATGATCGTCCATAGGTATATATCAATTAATTATCAAATAAAATTCTTTTTAATTTTAATTAATGTTGGTTGTATTTAATTAGTAAACTACAAATTTGATAAATAGCTACATACTATATTGATAGTTAAGTAGGTACCTACAATATTTTGAATAAAATTCAGTTCACTATTATTACTTACATTTGGGGTAGCTACCTAATACCTATAGGTAACTTAGGTACTAAATATTCACGGAGCACCATAAACATTTGTCATGATTAACTTTGTAAATATATGACACGGCGTTCTCCGTAACATTAGCCTTCCAAAATAAAGTCCAACATTGTTCGCTCGTTAACTTCGTGAACTTTTTTTAATACGATACACCCGGAAAGAGTGAGCCAGAGAATGCAAACAATGGAGCAACACACCGGGATGGCAGCCATTATCTCGCCATAACCTAGTTCTGCTCGCGAGAAAACCAGAACGCGGCCAAATACCAACAATTTGTAAATTTTATGAAAGTTCCGAATACATGAAATATCTTTAGCGCTTAAGATAGAAGCAGACGGAACAAATTGACTTTATTACGACAATTTTCCTGAGCTCATCTTTGGAAAGGGAAACAATTTAGAGCATGCCATATGTTAAAGGAATGTTATACCTACTTCCTTAATTAATTTATTATGTAATATCTATAATTCAAATTAGGTATTATGGCAGTTATTCAATGAAAGAATAGGTGCTGATCAAAATTAGTTCAATTTTAGCGATCTACATCAACAATTGTAATTCCTATTTATATCTTTGCACTAAATGGCTACAGGTAATTTGCTTACGAAAAAAGAAATAAAAGATCAGTCAAGGCACTATTTACCCTCGTAACTAGATATGTTATGATTGGCACAAGTGGTCCTGATAAGAAAAGTGAGCACTCTACGCTTAGAAACAAAATAGAGTACAAAATTAAGTTATGCGTTTTTAAATGACAAAGTGGAACCCTACAAAAACGTAGGGGTTCATTCAGCGCAGTCACGTAGAAACGGCGATAGCGCAGCTTCCAACGGCGATTGATGCCCGTACTAACTCGAGTCCCATATTTTTTCAACTGGGTACAGCTGATCACAGAAGCAGAAGACTATTTTTTTATTTACAATGTTCTTAAAATACTTCATTAAATTGTTTGTGTCCGGCCGATAACGGTATGACATGTGAAATGGTACAAACAAGACACGAATATTGAAATTCAATAAAAAAACGTGACAATATGAGTAAGTAAGTGTAAATGTATCGACATTCCTCGTGATTGGATTTGAAATTTGAATCCATCATCAATCTCGCAGATCTGTGTACCTATATGTCTGCACATATAACACAGGTGTGATGAAAATGTTTTTTAATAAGTACATAATTGCAGATTAAGCTTGTTGATGTTTATGCTAAAATGTAGGTACGGTAATTTTTAGATAGAAAATTATAATAAGTTAAAACGTACCTACTGAACTTTACTGGTCGACTGTACTACGTTCGGTAGAGAGAAGTGATTTCGAGTGGTTTTAAAATGCATTCACATACCTTCAAGTACTTCAATAAGCGTTGTGAGCAATCTGTAAAAAGAAAGCATTGATTATAAACTCCGATAAGTATAAATAAAGTATTTAATAATAATATATGTTAACCTGATATAATATTGTAAATCATTAGAAATAGGTAATTATTCGGTTTTAGAAGTAAAGAAATTAGAAGTTGTTTTCAATAAATGTTATTGGAACATCACACACATTGCGCTGTTCCCAAAGTAAGTAACCTGGGCATTTGTGTTATCGACATAAGAAACACAAGTACCTACCACAAAATAATACCCAGTTAAATAAAAGGAACATAATTCAGACACACATCAAACTAAAATGATCATCATAGAAGTGTTGTGTTCAAATACGAGTTCACCATCCCTTTCAGAATGCGGGTTCTCTACCAAATGTCCCAACAAGCCACAACATATAGACAAAGTACCCCCAATAGACCAAATTCAACGCAATACAACAGAATTGATAATATTCCTGGAATGCTGGTAGAATCAAGATGGAAACTTCGGCATTTAATAGATCTAATCAAAGTTTCAAAGGATATCTATTTATGGAGGCAAGTAAAGGGGTGACGATAATACGAAATAATAAATAGGTAGGGAGCTGAATGGTTACCACACAATGTATTTATAGCTACATAACATAAACATGCATATTTTACAATACAGACCAATTAGAGAAAACAATTGAATACAGTTTTGCATACAATGGTCTAATGCATATGCATTATTAATACTTATGGCGCAGAGCGTCTAGGAGCCCGGTGGCCGGTCCCCCGGGCCCTCTAATTAATAAGCGGATTTTTAATTTTCCGGTGCGATACGTTCCGCTCTCCTCCGGGATATCGACATGCGCTCTCACACACAATAGCCACTTCAGCAGTCTTCACTTTTCTCGTAGCCTTGTATAATGAATATTCTGTTCAATTCTTTAGCACCCGTACAAAGTCCTGCAGAGAACCATTGTGGCGTCCGTGTTCAAGAGGTGAGCCGCCGGTGTTTAATTGTCATCCTTTTAACTTATTTCGTGTAGCCGGTCGACGGTTAAATTTCCGTTGACAATGAAACCTGGGAGGAAACGCTCTTCGAAGTTAAACATTGTTATAACAACCGAAAAATTATGCTTCATTTTATTAGGGTAATAATTATGTTTTCACATTTTTCCCTTCGCAAACGAAACGGGAAAGTTTGTTTAGGTGGCCGTCGATTAGCCGACGAGCGCGGAGATCGGAGATAGGCGGGGAACAAAACGCAGCGAACTTAGATTTCGTTAGGGGAACTGAGTTATCGAATGAGAGCATTAATTTCGATCATATTATCGTCTATTCCTCTTTATGATGCTGTCAAATAAATAATACTCCCGGCCCATTAGCTTCGGCCACGGCTCGGACAAATACAAGGGCGCCGTCGGGTGGCCCGTGGACCCCATCAATATCTGTCATCAGTCACCGAGTAGCCAAATAAAATTGTTATGAATGGCCACCGATGGGCGGCCGACGGCGAGGCTCCTGTTCCGCTCTCACGTTACATGAGATGACCCAATTCGTAAATAAGTATTTTCCCTTATTAATGCCAAGCCTACTAACATGTGTGTGTCATTAGGGAACTGAAACGTGACTGAGGGCTTGCGATACGACCGCAGCACTTAAATATGTATTAAATTGGTAACGTTGGATTACGTCTCTCCATATTCGTACCTACAGTCGGCACGAGGCTTGTGTTAATCCGACTAGCTGTGTACAACCAGGTATATACAAAATGATTCTAGATAAAACACATAGGGATTTTCCTTATGGACGAAACAAAAAGAATACTTAATCGTGTACTGTTATGCAGACGGTACCGTAACAGTCTTAAATTTATTTCTTCTCGACTTCGACTGGCTCGTTTGGTAGTGACCCCCGCACAGTAGGTACAACATTTGTGTACATGACATGTCTGTTTGTATTGGTCCGGGAGTTTACTATGTATTTTTTTACAAAAAAAAGTATCTAAGTAATTTTATCAGTTGTCTAGCACTGATAGTACAAGCTTCGACTTGGTTTGGGGCTAGATGGCGATTGTGGCCTACGTTGGCATGTCTTGGGTTCTTATTTCTGTAGTACCTACAAGATTATTGTATGCGATAATGACACAAGCATTTTAAAGACACAAATACGATCTTACCGCTGTAACAATAATAATCTCATTAGGTTCACCGCTTATTAAAGGATGTTATTTCGCTTTTTGTTCCCGACCGCGGGTACAATCCATGCAGGCCTAGCGGCCGCAACTGTGTCAAGGATGATAAGCGGAAAATGTCCTTTGAAAACGCAGGGCTGCTTTTAGAACCGAAATAATGCTCCTCACCTCGCGAGACCCATGAGGAGGCCCAATTGAAATAATAACAAAGCTGTTGCAGGAAAAGTAACAGAATTAGAAATAAACGTCTGAACAATAATCAGACAAATAATCGATAAGATAGAAAACACAATAATTAAAAAAAATACTGTACAATCTAAACATGATTTAATATGCATTCATAGGGATAGGTATGTTTAGAAGAGATCGCTTACTAGCGTCAAGAACAAATAAATTGTATTACTATTATATCTGTAATGCTATTTCCTGTACATGTTAGTGTTTATTTCTCGTGCAATAAAGAATACGAGTATCTATCTAAACACGTGCCAAAATTGGGTATCACCTACCCCGTATAACAATTAAACTAAATTACTAGTATATCGATATTGGTTTGGTAACCATCAACCATTCTATCAGTCAACTTGCGATAACACAGTTTATAAATATTTTTTTTTATCGATTCTTACATAATATCAGTACAAAACGGAATTAGATTAGGTACATTTCCTTTCATCAATGAATATATTTTTTGCCAACTTGTTATTTGAACCTTCACTCAACCGTACCATTTTTTATTTCGTCATAAATCTAAATTAGGTAATCGTTTAAAGAAAATATCTTGGCCATATTATTGTATCGTGCAATTGTATTTTGCACCCAAAGTCACGAATAGCCGATGAACTAATCCAGCCAGTCATTGTTAGTCTATCTCGTAAGAGTTAGAAACCTATTTGCGTGTTTATGATTTAACTTAGCTACTATAAAACTATGAAGGCATTTAGAAACGTTTTCATTATAACTAAAATATTGAATAGGAATCCAAGGATTTGCACTTAACTCAGTATTGTTCAGCGTCAAGAATGAAATCGATTTGATTCGATTGTCATTATAAAATAATGGCAACAATAAAATTTTTATCATTTTACATTGAGAATTATCAGATGATTGATATTTAGATATTTGATATTGCGTGCCATATTATTATGACTCAGATGTAATACTTATCTTATCACACGATCAAAAGCATGCATTTTTTAATGAATTTGTTGAGAAATACTTCATAAAAACCAGCTAGAAGGTTAGTAAAATATATTTAATAATGAAAATTACAACGAAATTAACACACAGAAATGCACAAGAAGATTTTTTCTTGATAGATCAGAAATAAAAGAAAAATAATTAAAAGTAAAGAAGAATAATAATAATAATATGCAGCTAGTTTGCAATGGTGATAAAAGTATAATTATGAAAAAGCTGAAGGTAATAAAAGAACAGAACTAAGTAATATTACTACACACATTTGAAAACAATGAAGCCATTATGTTTTACAACCCTAACCTAATTTTGAATTTATGGCTAAAATCTTCCCGAGAGCCCGATTCCTTCATGAAACGGAAAACATAAGCACAGACCTGTCGCTGTAATAACATATGGAATGTTAATCCAATCTACGAACTACGCCAATTAGGGCAAAGCAATAAGCTCATGAAAACTTGTATTGGCATAATTCCGGTGGGCGGTGGCAGGCGTCCAGGACTGCCTCTCAGCTCAGCTGGCCGCGCCACATGGCCGGCCTAATCTACCGACCACTTTTATGAACGCATCTAGTGTAATTATGAGGATTTTGTGATCTAAAATAGACTTCATAAAGCTTTATATACCGCCACCGTTGCAGTCGGACAGGACATCGGAGCTTGGCCAAAAATAAAAAGCCGAGATGATGACAATACTACGCTGTGTGAATAATCTTCTTAACGACTGATTAATATAAAATTAAGGAGTTACATATATAAGATATCAAATCTCTTTATAATTTGAATATCTAGTTATCTTTATGGACAGTATTTATTTGTGTCCATTAGTAGGTATATTTTATTTCTAGAGTCATAAAGTCGACCAGTGAGGCTTGGCCTAATTTACTTGAAGAAAATTGGGTAAATGGTGTAGTCTTGTTTACTGAGATTTTCCTGTTATAAAACAGCAATAAACTATAACGACTATTTTGCTTAGTTTTAGCTTAGCTTTACGTGGATATGATAGATTTTGTTCTATTTTTCTTGAATGGATTATTATCAATACTTACTCTTAACGCTGGATCACACTATATGTTTTATAATCGGTATGAAGTCATCGCCTTGAGCCACCAACTTAAGTAACCTTCCCTAGTTTCTTTATCAAAAATGCACTGCAATTAGTTGCACATTAGTTTAATATTCTCCTCCTCAGTGGTGGATCGGAACTGGAAATCATAGATCTTTGTCGAGCTCTCTAGACCTCTCACCTCTTCAGACCGTGTACATTATGATGAGGTCTTCATTTGTTCCGTTTATAAATAAATATAACTTGTTTAAGGATAATAAAATACAAATGGTAGAAGACATCGCAAGGATTATAGTAAATAAAAAGACAAAAGATAGAAAAAACGGTTGACAATCCGAGGAGAAGTACAAACAAAATGCAATGTTTATAGCAATCGCGTCAAATAAAAATGTTCGCGAGTTACAAGGCAAAGTTCAAGGAGACAAAGTAAAAGAAACGCCACGGGGAGGCACAAAACACATAAATACTTATTACTTAGACAGTTTAGTATAAACGCCCCATTCGTTAAAACTTTTTGCATTATTTAACGAGTGGGAGGAAATTGTTTCCCATTACGGGAGTGCGTTCGTTCGTGCAGCCCATAGAACTCGTACCAGCGATATTGGAACAACGAAGGACTGCTTTGACAAATGCGAAAATTGAATATTGATTGAAATTTGATTCAACGAATACCTGTACTTACTTGATTAAAGGAAGTGCCATGAATAGCGAGCATTACACTGCTCCTGTAACAGGGAATCTTTAAATTAAGGCCATTAAATAGGGCTGGTGCAATGTTCGGTCTAATGTAATATAGGTATTAGGTATTTGATTTGCATACCTCATCTAGTATCCTATCATAATAGGATTATATGGTATATTTTTGTCTAATGATAGGCTAAAGAGAAGACGAAGAAGACGGGTGGATTGCCTCAAGGTCAGTTACATGTTTCTTCGACCCAATTTTAAAAAGTATATCATAAGAAGAAGGAATCACATGCCAGTAATGAGTTTGCTTAGTTACTCTAGCTAAGTAAATATAAATTTATTACGTGGTACAAATATACACATACTTATATACAAGGTACTGGGTACCAAATTAACATCAATCTTAAAAAGTGTACTAAATAAGAAGACCAGTAATTTCGACAACGACGAAGCCAAGTAATTCACGCAGTAATTTATTTCACCTATCATCACCCATTCTATCGTTGTATTGAAAAAAAAATACCAACCTACCAACTTTGAATACATTTTTAATCACATAAATGGGTGATAGTGGCCATTAATAAAAATCACGGCTGCTAATAAAAGTGTTGTAAGGCAAGCGTGATGTGTATAATGTTTACTAATATTGTGAGCCGAGCACGTGCTGCAAGGGCCGGTCGTCGACCCCGCACTGCCTACCGTTAATTACTTTCGCATGGGACGGACACTGCAACTCACGCGACCGACTGCCTACTTCAAACGTGCCTATAATACTGCCTGATATAATACATTCAGAATACTTTTTATTTCCCCGCAGGAATTTCATGGTAATGTTGGGCAGTGGCTAAAACTGACCTATTTCATTATTTGAATTGCTGTTGATGACGAATAAATGCACCTTTTTTTCGGAATAAATGCGTACGCTTTTTCGGAACACCGGGGTATGCGAGATAGTGAAAAGGCAGGAAATACTCACTAAAAACCATGTCTTTTAATATACAGCAGTGTTTATTTAATCTTACATCTGTGTCTTACAAGTATACAGGTAAAACTCCAATGTCAGTCGGTACATAACTAAGACCTATTAACCTAGAAGAAACGACCTTACTAAATCATTTAAAACGGGTCTGTTTCTCTTCAAAAATCTATGGGATTACGTCTTGGAAAATTCCTAATCAATTAACGATTCAGACGTCAAAGTTTGCGAACGCGATAAAATAAACAAATAGAACGTTGGCTAAGAGGCGTGTACCTACCAAATTACCGACCGATGAAATAATACAGTCGGTAGTTCTATTTTTGTTAGATACGATATTAACCTTGTTACGGCAGACAACATAATTATCCTATAACGTACCTTGCACCGAGTGCACAGAACCTCTCGGATTATAGAGAAATAAGAGCTTCGTACTACGAGGAAGTAGCAAGCACATGGCTTATAAATTCGGGAAATTTTAACTATAAAGCGAACTTAGGACTTATCCTAAGATCACTAATATTGTGAGAAAGGTATAGTTAATTTTAAATCTATGCAAGTTCTAATAATTTTATGATCAACAAAACAAAACAAAAATGCCAGCTATTAAGTATAACACGTTACTACTGCCATAAGGGTCGTGAGCCAGTGACTATGATGCCGGTGATATTGTAAATAATTATCAATACCTATAACACTGTTCTAAATACACAAACATAATTGAAAACCGATACATCCCTAACACATTTTTGCATAAGTGAAGAATCTAGTTCACAGAGTTATTCGTTAGCTGAAGCTGTTTCATAAGAATAAAAAGAGCATTGTTCCAGATCCACGATGATTCAATAATGTTTTAGACGTTTTATCATCTCTAGTAGGTACTACAATCCGACAGGTATTTTAGAATTTAGAACATGCGATTCCATCTGTTGCATATAATTTTGAAGCTACTATTAAAACTACCCTCGCAAACTTTGTCTGTCTCCAGTTATTCGGCAGGATGCACCACGGGCAGGGGAGGTGAAACTTAGTCAATGATATGAGAATGTTTATTTATAGTTGATCTACAAGTTGTGAGTTCATGTACCATCTAACACTTATGCCGTCAATATATACCAGTGCCGCGTCTGTTCAGTACAATAAGAGATATATTGAATCTGAAAGTTCTGTCATAATAGATATTAAAATGTATTAAGGATATATTGTGAACCTGTTTGTCTTCTCGAATAATCCTGATTAACTCAAATTGTTCCAGAAAGCCGCTAAAGAGCCGGTCACGTGGTTCGGTCGTGGCGTCCACGGTTCTGATTGTGTTCATCATAAAACGCGTCACGTCCCCTCCGCCGAGAAGCCTCCCCATACTACGCGCCTTCACCTGGGGCGGGCGTCTGGGCCGTGTACCTATTTAGACGATCTACGGCACCGGACGATCTACGTCTGGAAGAGGGTTGCTAGGGCTGCCAATAGGGCGTGCGGTCAATTTTCGCCAACGAATTTTTTTTCTGATTAATCAAAACATCGCATTATTATCTTCTATTTCACCGTTTGCGTGGTAAAACCTTCCTTGCGCGGACTTTTCAGAAAAATCGTTATAAAGTGTACTTTATAAATAAAAAATTTTGAACGATGTATATTATTACTATTAAACTAAGGAAAGGCAAGTTACACATTAAAATGACTTTGTAATTTGTGAATCCACGAGGCAAAGTACCTTTTTTGCATGCAAATGGACATACGTTTTGATATTCGTGAGTTAAGAATTAGATAAGTGCCTAATTATAGACTAAAGTAAGATTTGTAGAGTTAAAATAAAAAGCATTAAAATGTATCCAACAAAAACACACGTGCGTATGCTGTTAAACTTCGGTTTTATGCAGACTATTTGTGTAAGTATACAATAGAGTAAAAATAATTTGGTTAAAGGTAGGTACTTATTAAAAATGAACAGAGTATACACTTGTAAATTACCAAACCAATTTATTTCTGCTTAAAGATTTCACTAATACCAGTGGAAATCCCATTTTGTTGGGCCAGCACCCCACATGAAATCGTACTTAAAATGCCATCATCGATCAACGTGAAAACTATTATGCTAAAGTCTCACGTTAAGGTGAATGAGGTGCCAACGAAGATATCACTGGGGTGGCCGATGCATATTGCATGGTTTGCCGGGATATGACCATTACGGCGCCAAGAGGACTGTTATGTTTCGTTCCTTCTCAGAATTCTGTTCACGCTGCCTGTTATATAAAAACGTGTTAAGCGCGAGTCAGACTCATCATCAGATGGGTACCACAGAAGAAAGTTAAGTTGACATATTTTTAATACCTGAAATATCCGGAAATAATTGTCATTGTTATGGTGAACTTAATTTTTGTAGCTTAATTTTTGATTGAAACTATTAGAATATAGATTTATTGTATTGAAGGTACAGACTTATTAGTGTGTGGTTCGGTTAATTTACTTCCATTGTACAAAAATTGTAAGTATTGTAATATTAAAATAAACCTTTGTAGTATTATTATTTGAGTCTTTTACCCCTGTTGTCTTTCGGTCTAACGAACAACAGATGTTTAATGTTAGTTAGGTTATAATTATAATTATTAGGGCGCGGGAGCTTGAAAATGGAAAGGCATTAAGTACCACCATTCCAGAAAGATTTAGTTACTTTTATCAACACTGTACAATCCATACTCAGACAAAACAGCAGATGATATTAAATCGAATGCGCCAAACAATACACATCAATCATCATTCAGACCGGGCTTCCCTTTTGCACTGCAGTATGATTGTGAACATACGAGTACATTGTTAGTTTATAATCTGCAAAGAGAACAATTTCGAACATAATGAACTAATTAGCAACTTATGGGACTGTGACAAAGTAAAACTAAATAAACTTATGTAATATCAATATCAGAACCATGTAAGGGAGCAGCCTATCATCTTTTCGCTGCAAGCCAACCCCACGGGATTATGGGTATATTCTCCAGATGTTTGCCCTAAGTGGCGAACAAATGGAGAGGCCTGTGTCCAGTAGTGGACTGCAATAGGCTGATGATGATGAACGTTAACACGAGAATAATAACCAGGTGACTGTCTTAACTGAAAGGAGTTTTAAGACAATATAATAATGTGCTCATCCTTAAACTTCTTCACTAGCTTAAAAATAGAGCATCAATGCCCTTCAAAGCGATGTAAAGTGTACCGCTGATACTTAGTGACGTGAAAAACGATTATGTAAATATCGCTACGGAAGGTAAATCAGGTGTAGAGGAGATAAAACAGTTGCAGGACGCGACGCGCGCGACAATATATGATACTGACGTTACAGCCGGGTTGGATCTAGCCGAATTTATTGTTTCGTTTTCTCTCGGAATTACTATTCCGACTGACTATTTTATTGTGTTATGATACGTTTTATTAAATAGTTAATAAGGGTTGCATTTGACCTCTTAATTGGTAGAATATTACGTCTTAATCTAGTAACTGATTGGCTTAGTCAATTTAGTTCTTGGTTGCAAATAAAGTTCAGATTTAGAGCATACTTTCAGTATGCTAATTTCAGTAATATCATAAGGTGTAATGATGTCGAGTTGATCGAGTAAGCGTAACAAAATCTTTACAATAAGAACTAACTTCAGGCATGAACGCGTGACATTTACATAATCTCAAAAGCACTTTATAGACTTAGGCTGAAATTTGGTATGTAGGTGGGGAAACAAAGCGTACAAAATGCCACGGGTGTGGATTATTTATGGCTATAAATAGGTAGCTTATTAAAATTACATAGGTAATGTAACAATATTCTTAGAAAGTTTGCTTATTTCCGTCTTTTTTTCCTACATGAGGTATAATAGCAGCGGCAGGTGGACGCGACTGTCTCCCGGGACGCTCGACGTGACAATTTATGACCACTAGTGCAACAGCCGGGACGGATCTAGTACAATTTATTGTTTCACTTTCCCTTCAAATTATTTTTTCCTTCTCATCGTAGTATAAATAAATACAGTAAATTTAATTTCGTACTATATATATCTATCTATGACATAGTTCATTATATAAAGTTTCTTACTAGTTCACCGCTTAATATCGAGATTCTTTCCTATTATCAAGCATTCTATCATTATCCTTTTAGTGAATATACCTATGACACCCTATTTCCTCATATTTGCGAATGTGAATCAGCGCCAGCAAGTGAATATGACTGTATCCCGGAAAGAGCATTGCGAAAAATATGACAACACCACAAAGTTGGGATTGATCTAAGCACTGTTTATTGTTGTCTTTTCCCTTCCCGTAACTTTTTTCTTGTTATTGTAAAAACATGGTTACTTTCATGGTTTCTCTATGCACATTTATGGAAGTCATTTTTACGGTCAGTCTACCTAATTTTTTAAAAGATATAATTAAAAGATATAATTTAAGGCGTCAGGCCCCGATCAACGTTTGAAACAGACAAGCTAATGGGCTATCTAATTGAAGGTTCATAAGTCGTAAATTTTCTTAAAGAAGAATCGGCTAAAATATCAACTAGTATATGGCTAAATTTATAAGAATTTAAAATTATAATATTATAGAAATATTTCTTTTAAATTATGCAAATATTATACACAAAAATTGGTATTCACAAGCAAACAATTAGATTTAAGAGCAACAAAACTGTTTAATCTGCATTGGGGACATAAGGTTGCTTTACTTATGTCTAATTGTTATTAAATGGTCATTTCAAACATTTATAGGTACCTACTTAGACTTACATACGCAACATCGTGTGTTACGGTTTGAGTATGTTGGTTTGAGTTACATGTGTTGGTAACCGCATTACGAGTCGCCGACGTAATTTTATTTCGCGCTGGAGAACTTACGAGCGGTAATTTTAGCAAAAAAATTTACATGGGACAAACGAAGCGATCGTGCGCCAATCCACAGTGCGTTAACAAACGTAAGATTGAAAAGATAAAAATATTTTAATTTGTCTCGTAAAACTTAGGTTTGAGAAACCACTGCAATTAGCACATATCCCGCTTAAAACATTTTTTTACAGTTTATTATCCATTCACACATAATATACCTACTAATATTATAAATGTAAAAGTTTGATTGGGTGGATGGATGTATGAATGAACAATTGTCACTCTTTCAGCCAAAAACTACTGAATTGAAATATTTGTGAATAGAATAAAAAAAATATCTTTACAATTAATACGATGCTACCGTCTTCGGAAAGTAAATTCTACCGAGGTGGACATGGCAAGAAACTCGATAGTTATTATTCTATTTATACAATTTTACTGTTCAGGTGCCCGCTTGAACATTAAAATGAGGCGCGTAAATATTTGGTTGCCTCGTTAAAAAAAAATAACATAAATTGAAGCAAATTTCACAAATATATAACAAATTTGCCTTACTGCACTATATCGTCCGAATTAAGCTTTGCGAAGCTCGCGTGCGATAAATCGCTGGGCTGCGGACTGCGGCGCATGCTACAATTGCATTGCCCCTAAATGAGTTCAAACTGTTCATGTTTTTATGAAAATACGCTACTCATAACACGAGATTACTGCAACTTTTGTGTAGGAAATAAAAAACGAAGAATTTCAAGCAAGCAAGTAAATTGGCTGTATAAAATAAATAAGAAACAAAACATAACATCCGACTGTTTGATAATCCGGGATCGATCGAAGTGGCGAGTATTGGGAGAGGCCTATGTCCAGCAGTGGACTGATGTGGGCTGATGATGATGATGATGAAGTAAATTTTTAAAACGGTCTTTGAAATAAGTATATCTGCATCAAACGCTCAAGCATATACGATGAGACGATTGAAGTCCTAAGTCCTAACATCGGAAAGCATGTTGTAGTGACGCTTCTGAAGAAAATACTTCACGTTTTAGGGTCTTTGGGCTTACGGCTAACACTTCGACCAATGAAGTATGCTCAACGGATAGCGATAGTGAAACCGAAACAGAACGGCGGTAAAGTACCTATGTGCTACTGTGTTTTCACTCACTCCCAGCCCCTTTATTTTATTAGTCATGCAGGGCCTGGCTCTATTCAAACCCATTCCTTAGACTTCGACGTGACAACATGCTTTGAAATTATCAAACAGTCAGATGTTATGTTTTGTTTCCTATTTTATTTTATACAGCCAATTTATCTTTACTTGTCCGCAGGGCCCACAATTGAAACTTAGGCGGTAACCTGGTGTCACGCCTCTGAAACGTTATTACGAAAATTGGCCAGACCAAATCTCCTGAGGTCGAATAACCGCGAACTCACGATGCGTCATAAAAATATTTGCAAGGAGGCGATAAATTTTCCTCTTCCTCCCGAAATATCTAATAAAAAAAACTTGTCACGAACACCTCATCCTTATCTCGGGGCACATAACTATTACTCCCTAATAACTAAGTTGAAAGTGGAGTTTTAAATTCGGGCTTCTGAGCCAACATTTAATGACTTGCGCCGCCATTTTGAAGGGCTGCTTTAAGGAAAACTCCCTATTCGTTCCCTTTGGGGAAGTAATGCATTTTCCTTTATCACCCTGCGGACAGTTTGCACACTTCACGACAAGGAGGCTAGCTTTTACGATTATTGTGCTCACAATGTTACATGCCATCTGCAATGAAAAACACTGGAACCGATCCCCTACACAATAAAAGCGACGTATACTCGTATATCTTTCATGCGTTGTTTTTAACAAAGTTGGTTACGATAAGGGATCAATCGCCTTTTGTGGCAGGGAAGGTTGATTTAAAAATTAACGCATCAAACCTGAGATATTTTTATAAAATACATATATACCTAACATCCGAATTCGTTTGTAATTTCATTGACCTGTCGTGTGATAGGCATTATATATTTAATTTAGAGGTATTTTAAGTAAATAATATATAGATAAATCAATGTGCTATACATGACGTAAAGTTGGTAGCTTATATTATGGAAATGAGAACCTACGAAGGTAACACAAACATATACAGTTACACATAATGTTTATCATTAACTGTTAGTCCAACTCAGAAAGGTCGGATGATCCACGGCTCAAGAGACAAGATCAAAACCAAATAAAGCCTTTCAAAGCCTATAAGTACTTTCACATCCGACAACAAAATCATGATCCACCTAAAACAAACCACAACAACTCACTTTGAAATGTGTCAAAAAGCATTTACTTATTCTTGAGGCAAGTTTATTTTGTCGAGAGGTTTGTTTGATGTTTCAGCACGTTCCACCGACGGCCTATAAAAGGGCCAGGTTACGTTACATTAAAAACAGCATTGCGACACGCTACATAGCGCGGCATTTCAAAGCACGTGACGTAATCAGCGCGGCAAGCTAAAAATGTCAAATTCGTGTTCCTTTTCGCCTTGAGACAGCGGAGGTACAGCAGATGCACCGGAACACAGTGTAAACACTTTAGGTGAGGTGATATCGTGTGCTTACGATAAAGGCGCATCGTCATCTCTCACGTAAGCAATTATTTGCATATTTGCGTCATCAATTGGTAGTAAAAGCTAATTTGATTACATAACTTTAGATTAACATAATGTTCAGTTGCGCTTCATTTGGCTAATATATCTGCCCCTTTTATTACGGTAACCTTTATTGGATGCCTAACTGAAGCATAAACGTTAATCAAAGTCCGGCGCGAAGTTATAAAATAGTTCCTGTTTCTTTTTATTTACGATGTTTCTTTGTTAATTAGTGGCCACCTGCCTAGAACCTTTCATTATCACTATAATGGAGTCTCGGTCGAGTACCGATATCTTCAACTGTGGTTTAAGATTCGGCAGGTTTTGGTTAACGATGCTACCATTGCCATCAGGTAGTTTCTGCAATTTTGCAGCAGAACAATTTGGATGGGATTACAGTGTTTTTAACACACATAATATACACAAAAGGCCTAAAAATTTGAAAGCTATTTACGCCCTTCTGACTATTTAGGTATATGGCAGAATGAGTAATTGTTTTAAAAAAAGAAACTTATTATCAGTATCCAACCAACACGAGAACAACCAAGATTGTGTCTAACCGATTAGTACTATTATTCTACTTTCAAGATCATTTGAGTAAAGAGAAATGCTTGTTTCACTGTTCTTAGTTACACTGTGACCGGAACTTTGCCGGCTAGCGTGAAATAATGCACCACGTGTTGAATAACATCTGCAATTAAACGCATCGGGCGAAAGCGCAAGTGTTCTCATGCTCGCGACGCTAAACAAAACTTCTTAGATAATTCTATTTATCAGTAAGTAACCTTTACAATATCGTTTGTAGGCGTATCATTCCTTGGCCTTAGGTAAAAGTTGACAGAGAAAACACTGTCACTCTCTACAACACAAACATAATTTATATCTTTTCCGTACCTAACGCCTCTTCAATATCCCCTATACCTATAGGTATAGAGGACCTGATTGAATTTCGACCACAGCGACCAATCTCCGAGGAGACTAGCCAAATATGCAGAAGATATACAAAGTGCATATGCATAAGTGTGAACGCAAACACATGCTCCTTTACTCTCGTAAACCGATGGGACGATAGCTAAACACAACCGGCCAGAGTTTCGGCTCAGGACTTAGATTTAAAAGCCCCATAAACCTATGGACTTACTAAGCAAAATTTGATTTAAAACAAATTCCTGATTATTTATCGAATCAAACCAAATTATATATACGATGAAAATAAATAAATAAATACCTACAACAAAAATAGATAAACGCGTTCGTAGCACTTATAACCATAAAATAGTAAGTAGTAGCTACAATTTAATATGGGACAGAATATAATTACACGGGTGGCGAATGAGGGAGCCCCTCCCACGCCACGGCGAGGCAGCGCATGGCTGCACGTCGGCTGCATATGGTGCGTTCGCTGATGCTTCGGCAAACTAAGCTTCACAACCATATCACGAAACTTGCCTTAATTAATTACGTCTAACTTACTTACTTTAATCAGCTTGTGCACATTGTCTACATTTGTACATGTTTACTATAGTTCATTCGCGTTAAGAAAATAGTGACTCATCACCGACTGCCGGCCACTAGCCAATTAAAACGCTAGAAATTATAATTTCTGCCGGCCGGCAGTCGGTGATGAGTCACTATTTTCTTAACGCGAATGAACTATAGTGGAGTTTCAAGAAAAACTGCAATGCATTTTCAACGTAAATATGACAAAAAGGTTTCTAAAAATACTAAAAGTCTAAATGTCGACTCTTTTTAACGGCTACAGATCAACAAGGATGTTTGGCACGTGGCTGACATTGAGAAAAAATGACAAAAATCGATGTCAAAAGCGACATTTGGGCGAACGTTAGCTCCGATTTCGGCTACGTATCAAAAACATCATTGCTAGTCTGTACCATTAGTTACCTAGCATTATTTAACACGTACGCGAACATTTATTGAAATGAACATTAAATAACAATGACACAAAAAAGAAATATAATAATGTCAGTTATATATGACGACATATTACAATTACCCCCTATACTACTTAATTCTCTAAATGTTGTTAATATAGGTAACTTATCCGATTGCATAGAGTCGTTTTGCAAATGTCACCGAGTCATCTCGATTACAGCAGAGTTTTCACCGATACTTCATTATGTAACCAATATATATGTATGATAATTTTGTCATCTAGAAATTGAGGTGATACATTACCAGATTGCATAATGATTATGCTCTAGCACTAAAAGTTAACATCTTTAAGTTAATAAAAATGCAAAGTTAACAGACAGTTCTCATTCTATGTGCGTGCATTCGGAGGTCATCGACATAATACAACGTTCACTTATCTGTGATAAAGATAAAAGTGTCACCGAAATCCCTTTACAAATAACGTGTTAGTTCTCATTTGTCGCTCAGAATTCAACCACACGATACATTTAAGTGTCAACATTTCCTGGGAACGTTTTTATAAATACAATCTCAGGATATATTTATCTTAGGCTGAAGCAACTGCAACGTTATGCGTGAAACGATCTCTCACTTATTTTATGTTTACTATTCAAAATTCTATGATTGATGGTTAGACGTCAACGTCCAACATTTATTTATTCAAATTCTTATCAATATTTTTATTGAAAAGACGATCAAGACACGAATAATAAATCGATTACACCTGATAAAATTTACTGTCAATCTGATACTTGTGATTTCTCAGATTCAATCAATTGATTTAGACCGAATTACAACTGATAGTACTTACAAATAGTACTTTTTTCTCAATTTCTACTAAGGCATGTTTTTGTATAGCTTGGCGATAGCCATCTCATTATCATCTAGTAGATTTATTTCGGAAAATCCATAGGAAGCGATGTATTTTACTAAAATAAAGTTTAGTAATTAACGTTTGCCCCGGTTCTCTAAAGCTTCTAATTAATATTGTAAAATTATTGGGTGTACGAGTAGAGTTGACTGGTTATCTTGTTTTATAATCAGTTACCGAGTTGAAAGGCGATTGACTTGAGTTTAGTGTAGAAAGGTGATGAAAGTTCGATTTGTCGCAGCCCCAATAGTGTAAATGGGGCAGACCGAGTCGTGAGGGAGAAAGTGCGCGGTCGCAGTCGTGACGGCCGGGACGTGCGCGGCAGTGTCGCAGACGCAGAAATGTAGGTACCATCTAGGATAGGACGGCCTTGTGTACGCTAAACTTACTCAAACATTGGACGAATGGGTATCCAAAAATCTATTAATAGACAACACTTCAGTGGCCGTCGGGATTGTGCGTCCCTTAGAAAGAGAACGCATAGCTAAGGGAGCCAGCTAGCATTATTACTCAACGCATAGTGCATAATCTTGCATCATAGTGCATGCTTGTAAAGCGCCAACTGAGCACCCACGGCAATACGATCTATTCACATCCAATTAGCTTTCTAAACTTATTTTTTCTTTTCAAATAGAACGCGCAAACTTATTAAAATTAAACGATATGGCATACGTTTTTGTCGAACGCTTGAAAAAGTAACCCGCTGTGATTCTTTAAAACAAGACTTTATGTATACTTTAAGTATTGAAAGAATTTATGTATAGGTGTAGAGCAGACACTAGCTCTGAATGGTGTGATAGATAAAGTGCACTATATGGGGAAGCATTAGTATTTTCTTTTTATAAATAGCGATCCTAGTACGAGTAGGTACCGTACCTACCTACTTGTTATTTTCTTTTGTCATTGTTTGACACGAACTAATTCTGTACATTATTCTATTCTGCCATAGTCAATAACATGATCAAAGTAACATTATTTAAAATTATGAAGTTGAAAGATAGCATTGTCTTATATAGAATTTACACAATTGTAATTGATATTTAAAATAAGCATATATTTAATTTGTGTCAACCATTATATGTAGATCTTGTATCATGACATTTCTATTAACTTCTTTATGAAATAAGATTTTTGAGTGCACTATGAAGTAAACAATAGGAAGGTACATGTTAGCAGAATGCAATTATCCTTACAAATCCCAACATCAAGACTAACACACTAGCACACTCCTGCTCGAGATAAGAGCAAGAGCATCGCTCTCTCGTACTAACTAAGCCTTCGAATATGATTCGCGGTGTGGAGTTACACCAATCCCGACGGATATCGATGCGGGGTCACGGCTGGACGCCGCGCGGCTCCGGGGATTTCACTAGAAAGCTTCGATGACACAAGATACCACCGGCTCCGCTTAAACCTGCAAATCTCCACAGAGTGGAAAGCAAACTGTTTTCATCACACGCTCGTAAAGTGCACACCAAAGCGCGCTCTAATTTAGATTCATTTTATCGGCGTGATGAAATCGTTAAAGGATATACGACTCTGTCGTAAGCTGACATCGATTTTTTAAGTCTGAGGCAACAAAACAACAACACAACGAAATTCGTTCATTTGCTTTGACTCACAAATTAGACAACATTATGAAAGTTACCGACAACGGATCTCTTGCCGAAGATAGAACTCCGAGGCAATTAATTTTAATTGAACAACTTTAACGGGTAACAATAGTTGATGGCTAAGGATACCTCGCACCTGTTCATCGTCTTACGAAACGAAACCAGAAAGTACACAAAACAAACAAAACCGAATAGAAACATCCGGCGGCGAAGACAACAAACAATCGGACGCAAACCTTCGTTGCAACGAGATAATTACGGGCTCGTGGTTTTTTCTTTGCTTCAAACGTACCCAGACGAAGATGGAGTATCTACAGAGTAACAAAAAACTCTTCATGGAAGTGAAAAAGAGCAGCGCGCACCTGACTCAGCTTTTCTATTATGATTTATGCTATTTATTTTGCACATACGAATACCTATTTATAATAAAGTTACTGACTATATAAAGCCCAATTATTGATGAGAGTGACGAGCAGCAAGTCAATTCTTAAAATTTTATCGTAACCTCGCATCACAACTCACTGTGACTTCGCATCCGGGGCTATTCAAACGGCGTTAATTTATTTTATGATCTCTATTAGCGAAGGTGCCACAAATAGGTATATCATGTACTTAAATACATTATTAAAAGTTAGACAAAGAACAAATAAAAATGTTCGTCACATGAAGTTTGTCCTGGATGAGAATTAACCCCACTACTAGGCAGTGGTGGCATGACACCAAATGCCGTGCCCCTCAGACCAGTCAAAATATTCGCGAATATTAGGAACGTGTTTGAAAATGATTGCAAATGCAGCTACGGACGTCAATAAACAAAGTAAAAGGAAAAAATACATTTCCAATTTAAAATCAAAAATAATAAATATAAAACCCCACCTCACTTTCAATTGACTTCAACGAGTAGGTAGACTGTGAGGAACACGAATATAAAAGGTGTTAAATTAAATAAGGTAATTGCCATCGCTACTTGCACAATAAACACTTATATACTTCCTTGTTTACGTTATCTAATGGATATCGAATCTAAATCCGCATTTTCTAATTGGAATTAAAGATTAGTTAGACTTTGCCCATTCAACATTCTGTTGACGGTTCAACTTTCCCCTTCAATATTCATGATATTGCATTGTTTGTGCCGGTAATTGACGATTTAATTCCCATTTGATGTGTAGTGATGCCTTTCGTTGGATGGTTTGTTTTTATGCTCTTCATTTATTCTGGTGCGTTTTTGCCGTTGTGCCAGTTGCACGGGCGGGCATCGAACTGAGTGGACGAGGACGTGACCCCCGCTTCGCATGCACAAGAACGCTTATTATTCAACCCGCGACCGCTCTACCTTATAAGCATGCAATTTCTTCCCGTTCCATATTTCACAACAAATTAGCTGTCATTTTGTTAAAGTTCACAATTCAACTACGAGAACCTATAATTTCTACATTATTTTGCCGTTTGCCGTTATGATGTGTTCAGGTGTGTTGTGTGTCCACAATTGACAATAAACAATTATGGTCTGATTTTCCAGTGGCCGAAAACTTTAATAGTCTGATAAAAGGTAAGAAAGCTCATAAGGTTTCTTACCGTCGTAAGACTGTCATAACAGGACGCCATTTTCTGAACTTTTTCCGTAAGTATTTCCTGAACTTTTTCCGTAAGTATTTCAGAAACCATAGAACACTAAAAAGGATCGACACATCCCAAACACTAATCCCAATAGATCCTTAAATGAAGTTAGTGTGCACCTTTGACACTCAATAAGTACCTACATAATAGTACTAATGGCATTATGTCATCGTCATCAACAAAGCCTGTCGGTCGAGATGATTCGCTTCGACTTACACAAGACGGGCGCACGCATAACATGCGGCTATCGTCTAATAATAGCGTGTAATAATAACTAACACGATCCAACCATGCTAAATCTGGAAAGTTTACTCAATGAACCAAAATGGAAACGTTCCTTGGAAATGGTAATTATATTACAATCTGAAATTGTCTGTCACCTTTAATAAAACTAAAAATAAATCCGCAATTTGGACTATATTTGCATATACTGATATGCACTTCATTAATTTTACTTTAGACATTAAGTTATTTATCTATGTGACTTCATTGGATTCAGACCAATAACAGTAGTTAAGGTTATAGAATGACAATAAAACCTAGCTTTTCTATCCATTTTGCTCTACCTATATTATTAATGAATAACGAATACCTATTTCCACCATCAATTTTGGCGAAATACATTATTATTTAGTCTTTTTCGAATTCAGTGTTTCGTGTAATGTACTCGTAAAGTCAATTATATTCTATTAACGTAATGCATGTTGAAAATGAAGGAATAATTACTACATAACTATTAAGACATGAGCGTTTTTTTATTATTATATTTCATGTGTTTCTGATTTATTACCTCACAAGTAATAATTACTCGTGTAGTACCTAGTATTATAATAAATTCACACATTGGTTGCGTAATTAAATTGTCTGTGCCTTGAAGAAAAATCTATTAACGGGTTTAGGCTTATCTTAAGCCGCCTTATAAAGTATTATTATGTAAGTTCCTACTTATTGTATTTTAAAATTTGAGTTAAGTTATTGTAAAGAATTATGTAGTGCAATTATTGTTAAGGATAATGTTAGAATATAATAAGTCACGTTTATTAATATAATATTATTAATATAAATAAGGGATACTTTTACCTTTTTGCACAGCAGTACTATGCTTGATATTACTTTATCGAATTAAATATCACACGATAATATCAAGCATAGTACTGCTGTGCAAAAAGGTAAAGGTATCCCTTATTTATTTTTAGCCCAACTGTGGGTCAATTGTTGTTGCTTAACTACGGCTATTGTCGCTGTAACAACTTAAAAATTTACGAGCAATATCACTATTTTCAGATTACTACTGTTAATAGTCATAGCACACTCAAAAGAGACTTACGTGATGCTCTAGAGACCACGTGATTAATGTGCATCGTCTCACGCATTTAGACGTACAGCTACACCTAAATACAACGCAATTAAAATCTTCCATAGATAGTCCGTTTTTCGTGGTACATTAACTCATTACAGGATGAAACCGCATTTGTAATACCAGCTTAATTGGCGGTATTATATACGCGGATCTGATAACTAAATTAGGCTGTTTCCACCGAAAGGTCATTTTAATTTTAGACACGAAAAAAGTTCCATGAAGTATAGGGTGGGGCCAAAGATACCTGACTCAGCTTTTCTATTGTTGTATAGATATAAAAATACCTATTTGTAGTGAATTTCTGGGTATAGAAAGCCTAAATATTGATTAGTGTGACAAGGGCAGGATATCAATTCTGTAAAATTTACACGTCACTGTGACTTCGCATCCGAATTCATTGGACGATTGTTTTGGTAATAATTCATCTCTAATATCAGAAACTAGCTTTAGTTAATTTCGCTGCTACATTCGCACTTAAACAATTGACGGCGTCATACGCGTGGTTTTGATAACTAAATTAGGCTGTTCCCACAGAAAGGTCATCGGTCATTTTAATTTTAGCCGCGAAAAAAGTTCGATGGGGATCGGGGTGGGGGCAGGTCGGCCGTGATCATTGTCGGCGGCGTGACGCGCGCAATCAGCCAGGGATCAACGGTAATTTGTCAATCACGTGAATGCCCTTACGGCGCTTTCAATAAACGCCGCGCCGGGAGCTAAAGTCGCAATGGCTACGAGTTGAATCGTTACAGAATACCTCCGTGATTTACGTGTGATGTCTTTTTTTTCTTCGTGTTTATCAGTTACACTTACAATGCATTAGCGAAGGTTTATATTAGGTACTAAGAATAACTAAATTATACTTAGCTAGAGTACCTAACCTATACTTTTATAGCAGGGACTGAATAACCGAAAAATTACGGTACCTTTATATTTCGGTATGACGTCATACCGAAATATAACGGTTACCGGAATATTTCGATATCTAAATTTATACCGGTACCGAAATTTTCAGGTACCGTAAAATAAAGGTAATTTCGGTATGAAAGAGACGGGGAGAGGAGACAAACTATTCTGAGAATGACTGGCTCGGTGGCGCAATTGGTAGTGTTGTAAGTGGTAGTGGACTCTTGCCTTCTGAACCATGAGTCGTAGGTTCGATCCCCACCCGGGACAAACATTCATGTGAACATTTGTGATTCTTCCGTGTCAAATTATATTTGTAATTAAGTATGTATTTGTGGTACCCTCGTTGTTCTGATACCAATAAGAGCCCGTTCCTACTTGACGGGTGTCGGGTCCGGATTTTAATCGGATGTCGGCGCCTCTGTTCACACTTATCAAGTGTCGGGTCCGTTTTTTATCAGTTGTCGTAGGTATTCTTTATTGCTCAAAGAAAGTACAAATGGCGGGCTTAATGCCGTGTGGCATTCTCTACCAGTCAACCATTGGGCGAGCCAGAACACTATAACATCGTCATCATCATCATCATCACGTACAAATGTCGGACTTAATGCCGTGTGGCATTCTATACCAGTCAACCATTGGGCGAGTCAGAAAACTATACAATCATCATCATCATCATCATGATGAAAGTACAAATGGCGGACTTAATGCCATTTGGCATTCTCTACCAGTCAACCATTGGGCGAGCCAGAACACCATAACATCGTCATCATCATCATGATGATGATTAAAGAACAAATGGCGGACTTAATGCCGTGTGGCATTCTATACCAGTCAACCATTGGGCGAGTCAGAAAACTATACAATCATCATCATCATCTCATGATGATCATCATTGATGAAAGTACAAATGGCGGACTTAATGCCGTGTGGCATTCTTTACCAGTCAACCATTGGGCAAGCCAGAACACTATATCATCATCATCATCATGATGATGATTAAAGTACAAATGGCGGACTTAATGCCGTGTGGCATTCTACGAGTATACCAGTCAACCATTGGGCGAGTCAGAAAACTATAACATCATCATCATCATATCATGATGATCATCATTGATGAAAGTACAAATGGCGGACTTAATGCCGTGTGGCATTCTATACCAGTCAACCATTGGGCGAGTCAGAAAACTATACAATCATCATCATCATCTCATGATGATCATCATTGATGAAAGTACAAATGGCGGACTTAATGCCGTGTGGCATTCTTTACCAGTCAACCATTGGGCAAGCCAGAACACTATAACGTCATCATCATCATGATGATGATTAAAGTACAAATGGCGGACTTAATGCCGTGTGGCATTCTACGAGTATACCAGTCAACCATTGGGCGAGTCAGAAAACTATAACATCATCATCATCATCATGATGATGAAAGTACAAATGGTAGACTTAATGCCGTGTGGCATTCTATATCAGTCAACCATTATGCGAGCCAGAACACTATAACATCATCATCATAATGACGATGAAAGTACATACGGCGGACTTAATGCCGTGTGGCATTCTATACCAGTCAACCATTGGGCGAGTCAGGAAACTACAACATTATCATCATCATGATGATGAAAGTACAAATAGCGTACTTAATGCCGTGTGGCATTCTCTACCAGTCAACCATTATGCGAGCCAGAACACTATAACATCATCGTCATGATGATGATGAAAGTACATATGGCGGACTTAATGCCGTGTGGCATTCTATACCAGTCAACCATTGGGCGAGTCAGGAAACTACAACATCATCATCATCATGATGATGAAAGTACAAATGACGGACTTAATGCCGTGTGGCATTCTATACCACTCAACCATTGGGTGAGTTAGAAAACGATAACATTATCATTATCATCATCATGATGATGATGAAAGTACAAATGGCGGGCTTAATGACGTGACATTCGCAACCAGTCAACCATTGGGCAAGCCAGAACACTATAACATCGTCATCATCATCAGTCATCATCATCATGATGATGAAAGTACAAATGGCGGACTTAATGCCGTGTGGCATTCTATACCAGTCAACCATTGGGCGAGCCAGAAAACTATACAATCATCATCATCATCCTGATGATGAAAGTACAAATGACGGGCTTAATGACGTGTGGCACTCTCAACCAGTCAACCATTGGGCGAGCCAGAACACTATAACATCGTCATCATCATCATCATCATGATGATTAAAGTACAAATGGCGGACTTAATGCCGTGTGGCACTCTCAACTAGGGTATGCAAATCTCGCGAGATTGGGCTCAAGCGAGATCTCGCGAGTTTATGAAAATCAATCTCGCGAGATCTCGGCAATTTCGAGATCTCGCGAGATTAGCAGTTTTGTATTTTTTTTAAATAATAACTATATTTGATTTAATGAGGAATGAGGATAAAAGCTGTACCTAAGTATGTATTATAAAAACATGCATTTTTACGAATTTTTTCAATACCTTTTTTATGCATTAAACATAGATTGATGTAACTGTCTAAATTTTTAAAAAAAACTTAAGTACCCTACGCTTTTACGTATAATATAATCTATCAAATAACAATAAGATAGGTATATTATATCAAACAAAACTTGAGTTCACTATTAAACTGAGATTTTATTATTAACAATGAAATAACAAACTGTATCTACTCAGTACAGTAGAAGATCGATAATTACAGATTAAGAATAATAGAATAATTAACAAAATATACCAATCAAATGAAATATTTGTTCAATTAAAACCACAAGTCACTATTACGATTTAAGAATTATTTTAAAAATAGTTCATTAAGAAGCACAAAATGATCCAAAGGGTCGTCTGCTAAACGGCTTCTTCTTGTTGGCCAGATAACCAACTGTTGAAAAAGCCCTTTCATATTCGACGCTAGTTGGGACCGCAGATCACAAGCAGTTACTCACAATCTTTAATAGTTCGCCTTTTGACCCCCCGGACTCGTATAAATTCATTTCTTTTTTGAGTAATGATGACTGAGATTACCCTGAAACATAAAAGTAACTACGGGTTCTGAATTCGTAGTTACTTTTCTGTTTCTGGGTTCTTAGAACGCAGTATTCAATGTTTCCTGTAGTTCTTCGAAAGTTCGAAGGTCCGTTAGTGTCAGTTCGCGCTCTGCCGCACTTCGAATAAGACGTTTTTATACTCCAGTACAATCTCGTTAGTCTCGCGAGATCTCGCCCTTTTTTCGACCGAAATCAATCTCGCTCAAAAACGCCGAGATCTCGCGAAAACGAGATCTCGCGAGAACGAGATTGCATTCCCTACTCTCAACCAGTCAACCATTGGGCGAGCCAGAACACTATAACATCGTCATCATCATCATCATCATGATGATGATTAAAGTACAAATGGCGGACTTAATGCCGTGTGGCATTCTATACCAGTCAACCATTGGGCGAGTCAGAAAACTATACTATCATCATCATCATCATGATGATGAAAGTACAAATGACGGACTTGATGCCGTGTGGCATTCTGTACCAGTCAATAATTTTACCAACTAATTTTAAAAACTAAATAACTAACTACTAAGAAGTAATGCACATACCTTGTTACCTACTTATGTATATATTTTAGATACATAATAAAGTTACAAACAAAATAACTACTTAAAATTGTGATGGGTATACATATAAATAGTATCTAAACATAAAAAACAAAATTATTTAAAAAAAAAATTAAATATCAGACAACTACAAAAAATATTATTTGTATTGAAAAGTGAGACGACATTCATTCTATCACTGACCAGAATTTTCGCGTGTGCCATGCACAGGCAGTCTTTCGCGTGCTATGCACGGACAGATAAGAAATGTCAGGAAGAATATTTTGCCGGTGTCGATCGATACGCTCCGCGCAACGCACGCGACGTTGCCAACAATCCGCAGCCGTTTGGCAACGTCGCGGCTTTTCGGTACCGAAATTTTATACCGGTTGAATAACGGTATACCCTTACCTTTATTTTATAAAGGTACACTTATTTTATACCGGTACCGTAACCCTATACCGTAACCGCTTTCAGTCCCTGTTTTATAGTGACCTTTATTATTTATTACTTAAAATAAAAGATTAGCAATATAAATGGGTAAGTTAGTGCATACTAATCACTCTTTATGTAAACAGATACTAGTAGAGTTTCAGTTATTTCGGTTCAAACAGCATATTTAAGATAACATCATAATTTATTATTCAAAATTCAACTAAATAAATAGGTACATAAATTAAATTATTTTGTCAATTTCATTCCTTAGTTTAGCTTAATGTTGTTTAAAGTACAACGCAATCATAAAATCAGTACATTATTTCAATATAATGGTGTTCTGTGCCTTCGCTGTTAGTAAAAGTATCAATTTCAAAACATTATTCCAATTGTTTATTGAAAAATTGTATATCGAATATTAGGCGGGTATACACACTAAGCATTTCCAGTAGGTGTGTGTTATCGTTACGCAGCCGGCAGCCACATTTTACTCACGGCTTCTAACAATCAGTCGTCGATAAAATGTGGCACACGGCTTTTATTACTCATTTCCAGTTACGTTAAGCGATAGGTAACAATTACACATAAGGTGCTTTAACATACGCCAACTCAAATACGTTTATCGATTTGACACAGCGAAACGTGTGAACGTAATTCTATCAACACAAGGTCTGTTATATTTCGTTTGCAACTTTGATTTAGGTTAAGAAATATCGTAACAATTTGTTACCATGAAATATGCATTACACCTTTGTTTTTATGAAAGCACTCCACTCGCGTGTAACTAAATTTTTCAACACTTTGAATAAAATAATACTATTTCAATAACGTTATGTGACTGTCGAAATTAATATGTAATCCGATAATGATATGTTTAAAATAAATGTCGGTATTTGATTAAATAGATTTGTTGCAACTATTTTCAGAGCGCTGCGTGAGAGATACTGTGTATTTTAAGATAGCTTTCTTCTAATACTCCATACGATATGGTTTCCAAAATACAGAAAGTCTTCTATATAATAACAATGACCCTGCTCTAACTACATATTACGGTATCTTAATGGTCGAAGCAAAAGCTAAGGCGCATCCGGAACCAACCTAAAAAGGATCGTTGAATGCGAATATTTAGTAGCTACCTTCGTTTTTATTCTATTAGGTAGGTAGTGCCTATTACTACATCGTTGAAGATTTATTTACTACGACTATCCTCTAAAGGACATAGCAGTCGACACAGCATAATGTAATAAATTAGAAACATGCTTAAGCAGAGCATATTATGGTTAACTGTGTTTTCGCCAGAAACAAGATCTTAAATATCAAATAGCAATACGCGTCACTACCGTCTACAATCCACGCTTGATTAGGTTACGATCCCGCGGTGACGGCATCGTATCATTTGTGGCTCGAGACCTTGCCGCACCTTATTTATTCGGCTCTTTTCTAGCTACAAAACCTAACACTGAACTTGTACAAATATTTACAGAATCACCGCCCACTGCCAATCGAACGTAGCGAAAATACACCAAAAATATCGGAATAGGCATTTAATATTGATACATTCCGTACTCAATAACGACTGTATTGCCAAAAATGCTTATTCGATGGATGTTCTTAAATGTCACAATTAAAAATAGGAAAATATACGTAAATTGAAAAGGAAAACACATTTATATTACCCCCTGATTACCTTATAAAGCATAAAACGTGCCATCGCGTGAAAAAATGTTTTACCCTAAGTGAATAGTAATACCCAAGAACCGCAACTAGGTTGAACTTAATCCACCCGACGAAGATATCGAGTGTCTAAGCGATCGATTTTAATTAAACGCGTCCAAACAATGATGGCATTATTCGGCGCGCAAAGCCACAACGAGCGATTGTCTCCGCAGCGACGCCCTGACCGACTCCCGCCCGGGTGTTACGTATCTTATTTGCCATGCCTCTTATCGATGCTCATTCCATTTTATTCCTTCCAATGGGGAATGCAGGAACCCCCATCTATTACACGTTATAGCGATATTATGCGGAAGTAGCTGAGCCGGGAAAAGATTTGAATGGTTCGAGGTAGTATAAGTTAAGTATACACTATCGCGTCAACCGTAAACTGAGTAATGAAAATATTAGTCTTAAAAAGGCTATAGAGCTTTCTACACATTATGCATATATGGATATAATACTTGCAAGTTGAAATTTCTAAAGCTATGCCGACTCACTTTTGCAAACGATGAAACACAGTTATTATTGTAGAAACTCATCAAAGTCCATTAAAGGCAATATTATTACCAATCGTCACATGCATCTAATGATTATACGAACATGCAACTACTGTAATAATTAAATATTTTCCCTGAACTGTTAAATTTAAATTCATTTAACTGCCAACATAAAAAGTTAAATGAATATATAAGTTATCTCTACACAATATTTTATATTTGTATTATTCGACAAGAGGGATAATTTATTTGCATATTGTGTGGGCAAACTGCTTTGAGTTAACCGAATCAATATCTCGTAGTACTCGACGTGGCGTGCTAATAATGTGTATGTCGTAATTTTACAGTCACGACAGACAAAACGAAACGAGAATGCAATCGCTAATCCCGTTAGTTCAATGACCCACATAACAATCATTACGCACGTGAAACTTTTCATTTAGTACTGATTAAAAGAAATCAATCATTATGTTCTACACGTAACCGACGTAAGAAGTGTAGTAGCATTTACTGCTTATTCTTTCTTGCGTGACAGTAATGGCGGAAAGTTAATTTGCTTGTAGTGTTTTCTCACGGTCCTCATAAGTAATCCATATGAATTACGCCAGAGTCCAGACCATATATTACCGCACTGCGTTTGCTCTGTGGGTTTTTATTGCGCCTGCGTAAATAACGCACACTAATCCGAGCAATAATACACGTGATAACAATTAATCTTAATTAATTTATATAATAACGCTAAATATTTACCGTGTAGTTATATAGCGGTATGTATTTAGCGTTATATTTTAACCGACTTCAGTAAATGAGGAGGTTCTAAATTCGTCTGTATGTATAATATTTTTTTAAATATAGGTTCACCGATATTTCAGTCAATTTTATATGGACTTTTTTGTTTTTTTATTACGACATTTTAAAAGCAAACGTTTGGGACATATTTTTGCATTAAAAACTCAAAGAAATAAAAGTATTATGACTATTACGAAGCTTCTTCAGGTTTTTAGATCAGAAAATTGTACAAAAGCTTCATCTTAAATTAAATATTTTATTTATTGTTTTGAAAGACATTTACTAATAAAAATGTTTGCATCAGTGAACAAAAATAGTAGCTAGCAAAGCAAAAACTTAACTGACCTCTTTTGATAGGTGAATTTAGTTAATGGGTTCTTTTCTACCAAGTCATAGAAGGTCTACATGTGACTGTCACCGTTGGCACCACACTTGTATTTTGAGTAAGAACTGGTGCTTTCCACTAGACGTTCGAATTGACATCTCATAATATTCTTAATAACAAAAAATCATAGTATAAAATATTCTTAATCTTAATAGTATTATAAGTAACACTATTAGGGTAACGAGGGGGAATGGCGTTCACTTAAGGAAAACATGCTGTATCTTTCAAAATATTTATTAAAAATCAAAAATAAGAAAAGTCACAAACTCTTTAACTATCGAGTAATTAGCTTTTTAACAACAAACACATATATCTTTAACCAATTCGTAGAAAAAAGCATTTAAAAAAAACAAGTTTGAGCGTCATTACCCCTGCCTTCGGGTAATGCCGCTCAGGGTCAGGAGTAACATATTTTTATTGGAATAAAACAATTATTGTACATTTTATTTAAAATAATAATGAGATCTATCTTAAACAATAAGAGTAAAGTGTACAATCACAAATTCGCACATAATTAAGTCTTACATATCAAATCGACTAAAATTATGTACATCTGTTATAATAACTGTCATCATCCACATTCATTTCGTCATCACTGTCATCATCGCATAGGTGCTCTTCGACTAGAAGGGGTAATATGACACGTTCGATGGTAGGTAATATGGTATGGTATGATAGATGAGTGGTATTACCCCAAACTGCCGGGTTGTAATAACTAGAAATTTAAAAAAAATTCATGCACACTTTTTTGAAATTGACTTCATTATCATAAAATTGAATAGTCATTTGTAAGAAAAGTAAAACTAAAAACTAAATAACAATCAAAATTCTTAACTTACCTACAATAAACAAGTCACCAAAAATTAGATCAGTTCGGCCTCAAACAAAGAAATGCACTTCAAGGTCGTGCGACGCGCACTGACTTGCGGGTCTCATCGCTGTCTGTTGTAGGCCCTGTCCCTTCGTGTCCCATGCGGTGTTTCGTGTTGCTACGTTGAATTGTGACAGAGATACAGAGGTGAGCGCCATTACCCAGTGAGCGTCATTCCCCCTTGTTCCCCTAACTAGAATTTATTAATGTAATTGTAAGTACTTATCAAAATAAATGTAGAATTTATGTATAAAACAAGTCAATGCTCTGTTTAGATTCTATTTTCCATCCCAGAATCTCATTAAGATATTGAAACCCACGATCTCTGCAATAATAGCCACATCAGTAATACGAAACAATATTTCTCGGCGAGTGACCTCATCGCAATGGGATATGCCTTGAGCGTGCATTCACTTAGCCTTAATCTCCATTGCTCTGAAATGTTGTGTTACAAATAAGAACATTGACTTTTTCCGAAAATTACATAAACCAAATTCAGAACAATATTCATAACACGAGGTCATTAGGAAATGATGTTAGCCAAGAACTATTTGATTGAATTTTATTACAGCATTAATAAAATATGAATGTTAAATATACGAATGAATACATAGTTTAATTGCAAAACATTTTTATTTATCAGGTTATCACTAGGAAATCATGAAATATTCATTAACTATCATCAAAACGACTAATTAAATCGAAAGATCTCCTACTGCATAACTACATTTAAGCCATTCCTAATACACCATACCATACCGTGACGAGACACAACAGTTCACAATTTAAAGTAGGTGTATTGATTTCGGAGTATTAATAGAAATCCTTTTAACCTCATTAGGAGAGATCGTATTAGAAAAAGCAATCAGTGTAGGTGAGTCTAATCAATTATACAAGCGAGTGCGATCATTAACAATGAAGATCAAGAATTAAGTCAGATCGCGACGCGACACCTACGGGGCACGTGAGTAAGCGCCTGCGCACATCTGGCGTTGCGCAAGCGCTGCGAACGTTCCTTTGTGAATGAGACCCTGAAGTATGAGTAGTTTACTACATATAAAACATAATGTGAAAAATTTGCAAATTGGTAATTAACAATAAGAAACATTAATTGACCGTCACAATACACTTAAATACATATTATTAAGTGAAACATGCCTTTTCACATGCCTACCTATATGTCTAACAAAATATTAAAGAAAGCTAATCGATTCAATTAGAAAGAATCCAATAGTGTAGTTAGTTGCATACATGAAATAAGTACCCAGATACTTTTACTCATACAAATATGGATGAATTCAATTTTAATCAATGACTCTACTACTGGTCTCTTAGTATATCCATTTGACGTCCTTATCACTTCTCAACCTAAAATGCTACTAAAAACACATGCTCATCCAGAATGTTTTAATATAACCTAGTCATGTTATTTAATGTGCTCTGTCCCTGAAATCAGTCAAAAAGACTAAACCGGCTTCCATATAATATTACTAGCTTTTGCCCGCGACTTCGTCCGCGTGTTTAAATTTATACATACAAAAGTTTTTTCCCGCTAACTCCCGTTCCCGTGGGAATTTCTCAAAATACAGCCATAACTAAACTTTATTTTTACTAAGGTACCTGCATGCCAAATTTCAAGCGTCTAACTTAAGCGGTTTAGATTTTTCATACAAAAGGATTTTCCCGCTAATTCCCGTTCCCGTGGGAATTTCGGGAATTCCTTTCTTAGTGCACCCCTACGGTACCTAAGCTACGTCCCTTCCAAATTTCAAGTGCCTACGTTTAGCCGTTTGGGCTGTGCGTTGATATGTCAGTCAGTCAGTCAGTCAGTCAGTCAGTCAGTCAGTTTCTCCTTTTATATATATAGATTTTACTATCCTCTAGCTATTATACGTGCCAGTTCAAGAACCTCTGGTACCTAAGCATTCTTTTAAGCCATTGTTTTCGTCAGACATAAAAATGAAGGTGACGGCAAAAGGTCAAGCGCATAGGAACGTGCGTCAGTTGAACTTCGTCATAGAATATGCCATGAATAGGATAAGTATATAAATAAATACACATAATACTAATGTGTCTAAAGTAAACTATGAAAAATTATTTTGAAATTGAAGGTTTCAGCTTCAATCTAGCTTGTGTTGTCTACGAATAATAATCGTCGACGCATATCACATAGTTATATCGCAGTTCGCGATTGTTAAAGTGCTGCTGTGAATTATTACCATTGCGTGGTGGCGACTGCGCCTGAATGGCCAAAGCAAGCGTATTCTAGCGATTTGCAACAAGCGTGAAATGTGGGACGACGCAGCTGAGCCGCTTTTCAGATCGATACTTGATACGCACACCGCGCTCTGAATGTCGTCGTGGCCAGATTTTATTCATTTATCCACGAGTCATCACTTTTTCTAAATAAAAAAGAGCATCGCCGCGTCTCGATTCTGCTTGACGTTAAGAAAGCAAGCGGGCCATACTGCTGCTATAAATGGCTGTGATCGAGTATTACCGAGTCGATTTATGAAACCGGATAAGTCGGTTCCATCATTCCATTCCAAGCGCAGGATGACTCAGCTAGTTAATCTCATGTTGATTTATTCGGCGCATTGTAAGTAAACATATATGTGTAACGTTAACTTGAAAGTATTTCCTAATAGGCATTTCTTTTCAGCAGAGCTCTGAGCTCAGCCGCAGAGGATTTCATATCGGTTAAAATACTAATCCAGGATTGTCCCTCCCAGCCCACTTTTATAAAGGAGAGGATCAGCGGAAAATATGGGCTTAAATAAAACAGAAATCAATCACTTACCTACACATCTTTTTCATATTATTAGTGTAATTGTAATATAATATACCTACATTTTAAGATATACATGTTCACCGAAAAGTAGGGCTAAAACAAGGTATGTGCGCATTTCATGTCTTATGATAATGCAACGCAAACGTTTAAAAGATAATATACGAAAGACGTTAGATTATTATAACCAAATACAAATCGAGACGAACGAAGTAAGATAAGACTGCCCAAAGTACCATTAACATTCACATATTATAACGAGATCAAACTTCTACTAGTATTATCAAATAGAGCGATCGACCTGTTAAAAGACACAACAAAAAACGCAAGTCATATTAGCCACGTAAACAGAACTTAGTGCGTTTTATTCCCAAGTTCGAGGTCGGTAGTTTATCATTGTTAAGCCGGCGCCGACTGCGTGTCGTGATCTGGGACACTGACTGCTCACTACTTGCACCATCGACTATACCTAGGGCTGCATACTAGGGATTATATTCTACAGCAATCCCTTCTAATAGTATAAGGTCTTCCGGTCAAAAGATCTGTGAGACTTTGACCCACCATAACACTTGGCGTACTCTAGTTACAGATAGAAGCGTTTGAAGCACCTAGAGACGTTTGATTTGGCTGGAAAATTATGACTAAGGTTAAAACTATAGGCCCAAAATTAATATTTTTAGATAGATTCTTTATTGCACACCAAACAGATGACTTAAAACTAGGTAGGTCTAGGTTTTTTTTATGTAAGAGTATGTGTGTGAGTATGTTTTTATGTGTTACCATTTATAAAAATACCATAAGGAATCACAAGTAATACTGAGCTCTCCTCAACTTACCGTAACTCGATCATAAGTTGGAAATAGATAAGGCACATAGCTACAACGAAGTTGATAAACAAAATCACCTTTGACTATTTTTCTTGCGAATATTGATTTTATCTCTTGCTTTCTTGTCTTCGTTGTAATATGACAAAATGAAATATATAATTTGCCAGTCTAGACAATGTAGCACTCTCAAAACAACAGTAGCCACTCTTTTTTTAGATGTTAGGCTAGTTAGATGCGATTTTAAGTCTCCAATCCAATTATCTATAAATATGTCAAATGTAAACAAGCTATACCATCAACAGACGTATTGTATTCCTCTGACTACTATAACTAATGTGATATGCCTCCGTAGAAACATTATCTTGGGTTCCTCAGAGAATCAGATGCCTATATTTAGAATAAACAAAATGAAATCCCGTTAACTAAACCTGGCTATTCTCGACAACCCTATGTTTAAGAAGCTAAATACGTACTATTCATGACATTCAACTCGCATACACTTTCACTGTCCATGACTTGAATAATGTATTTCAGTTTTAAAACAAGAAAACAAATAAGGATCTAGATCTTGAGGAGTGCTTATACATCGGTTGAAATATATACGCTATGCCGGAATCGCATGTCAGACTTACATTTTCCCTATAAAAAAAAGCGAAGAACTAACAAAAATGAAAGAATATTTTTCGACTCTCATCGCGTAATACCCGTGATTCGAAACAATCTCGTTTTTGCTAAAATTGCAAGGAGAAATCTCGCCGCAATTGACATAGTCACGCGATTGACAAACTTCAGTTTAATGACTTACTTATTCTAACGAATACCACCTAGTTATTCATTACCGAAGTGAAAATGCGGCCTTAATGTTTCTTTTCCTTTAACTAATCCTGCTGTGCTGTCGGAATTTAGATGTAGAATGTAGCAGTAGAATAATATTAAAGTTAATAAATAAATACATAGGTGTAAGTAATTGTACCACAAGACGTCTGAAATATTTGTTGCCGTAAATGCTTGTAGGTATTTTGGGCAATAAAATATATCTATTTATCTATAGGAGAAAATACTTAGTTACATACTCGTACATCCGTCGTTTGTAGGTAAATACGATATTTTTGGTTAAGTATTGCTTGTATGTGTAGATGTTATTACAAATCAAATGATTTATATAAATATATAACGTACATATATGGGCGTTTAAACGTATATAAACATGGGTTCATAGCGAACCTCTTATACTTTAGGTAAAGTCGATAAGGGAGTCCAAATCATACCTACTATTATATTGTCTAATGCGTTAAGATCATGTATTAGCCAACCACTAAAGCTAAACATTTGTTCCGGGTCCGATTGGTTAGACGATAATAATAGCCTTAACCACATATCTGGTCATGTCAATCTTAATACCATCTCAGGCATATTGCGAATGGAGTGGTCGATGTGGGTTGATGAGCCGTGGCAGGCTCTATTTACCATAATAAATAGCTGCACTGCTGCGAGCGGAGAGTCGGCTGGCCCGTTACCCGTTCCGCTTCGTTCCGACATCGAGACCCAACGCCAATAAATCTGATTGTATTTCGTTTGAGAATAATGCGGAGCGGAATATCGATAAGTTTAAGAGTTCGGAAACTTTAAAGAACGCCTGCCTGAAAAGTCTATTTTGTTTTCTTGGTATTTTAACAGACAGATCAATAAACACCCCAAAATGTTGGAACATTTTGAGGAATTTGGAATCAGTCAAAACAACAGAATCAGTACACCAATAAATACATTTCTTAAATAATGATTTCATTTTTCATACTTTGATTAAAGCCGGTACTTAAAACTTAAACGATTTTCAGAAATATTTTTCCATCGTACCTTAGAAAGTTGGATCACTACCCTTGTCTAAATTCTAATTCCCACTCCCCTAATTCTCCCCTTCCTGAAGTTTTTCCTTTCCCTATCTTCATACCTATTTTCATAACGCCGTTTTACGATACCTACCTTCAAAAATAAAGGGTGGGCCTGTCCCACCAATGGGAGTAATCGTATATTGGTATTCACGGTTTATATAAATAATTACTCTATTCAAAACCGACAATTACATGCATTGTTAGTTAGATAGCATTCAACGTATATTACCTAGATGCCTCTTGTTAAATTCGTTGAATTATTTAGGTGTGTGCGACCTTGAGTGGCTCGCTCGGCTGCACCCGCTAGTTCCGGTCTGTCTCGGTCCAAATACATTACTGCAGATGTGTTAATTTCATATTACACAAATAATTACGTATGTAGACAATGCAATCGTCACGATTACACATGCAAATACCATAGAATCAACAGATACACCTTCAAATCCATGCAATATGTATGTTGACACCAGTCGCTATACATACTAATCCTAGACCTCATTTCAGAGATTTTTTACTGGTTGTTTCATCGTCATTGTTCGTCACTTTGATCGATCTTGGGTTTCTCGCATCCAGTACTTGCCAGCCATTTGCACAAAACGTCACTCCACCTGGCCTGAGGGCGTCCTGCACTACGTTTGCCGAGAAACCGTCTCCACCACTCTAGAACTCGTTTACGCCAACGGTTATCGGACCTGATGTGATATGCGTCTGATGTGGCCAGCCACTGCAGCTTACTAATCCGATTGTTTTAGATTTGTTAGATAATATGTAATAATATGATTTTAATTTATTTACAGAACGTTCAAAATTTTTTTTTTTTGTAATTGTATACGGTTCTTTAAAAAATGTGTTCTCTCGAACTGCCTTATGTTATTTCGTAAAAAAACTGCACAAAGTTTTCACGGTGTGCCATAAACCCTATCTTGTGAACAAGTTAGACCCCACATGGATTATGGTTCCCATTCCAAACCGGTTTATCCACTTGACTCGCCGTACCGGCCATTCGTTTGCCGACGCGTCTTGTCTCGGGCCCTACACCCCTTCGGCTATTGCGCCCATCCGATATCCCGCTGCGATTCTACGAAACGATTCCGAACAGACTACCTATTGGCTTCAACATCTTTGCAGCCTCGTAAAATACTTTACCATGACAAACGTGAGCAATTTAATTTAATATCACTCACTTAAGTACACGAAATTGTGTCTATTCTATTATCGTGATAGTAAAGCTAAAGGGCTAATAAATGTATATTTGAATGACAAAATCTGCATGACTGATACTTCATAGGGAAACTAGGTATAGCATCATCATTTGCTTTATACCAGTACAATTTTAGAGTATCATTGGCAATAAAAAAGAGTATCTAAAGACTATCTTTCTTGTCGGTTGTTCTCGATAGAAGCAACATTCCGAACCTGCAGTAGAATCGTTTTTCATTTGTACATATTTGACTATTATTTGTTTGGTTTAAGTTTACATAAAATTTTGGTTCAAGTCTAATCTTGCTTTTCAACAAATATTTTTTCCCTACGTTAGTAGCGAACTATCTCTATTCTATTTATACGTTAGTTCATTCGAGTACATAGACACGTGACGTACCCTTTATGTGTCTAATTTACTTATTGTTTCGACCTCCACATGTAAGATCAAATTCATGATCTCGCATGAAATCTACTTAACCTTTGCCCTATAATAATCACATTCGCAGGTACAAGTATTAGGACCGTTCATTTCGCTCTGATTCCAATATTAATACAGACAAGTGTTTGCTTTCCAAATAATCTTAAAAGAAATGACTTTTAGTTTGTGTTCAGTATAAAACCTGGCGAGGTGAAAGGTGAGTTGCAGACAATAAAGGAAAGAGGCGCTTTGAACCATAAATAATGAGATTTGGACGATGGGGGGTCATCCTTTTTATCTCACAACTTATGTTGATGAAAGTTGCTACAGGCGGCTATTTGTTAACGCTACGTTACTTGAAATAAATGTTATCTTTGATGTTATTATCACCGACAAAGTCTTAATTTCAAACAGGCACCCAATTTGTTTTTCAGTAAGATACAATTTGCTCTGTATATTTTTATAGTGCCACAACTTAATGGCTTGCACTCGCTTGAATGCAATAGAGAAGCTCATATGTCAGTTACCACCGACATACTGGCGTCAGAGACATCTCTAAGAGAATCCTATACTCGACCGAAATCACTGGGGGTTGCCAGCCAGGCAGGTAACGGGTAGACTCTACCACTAGCCGGGAAGCTGAAATCTTAAAAAAGCTGTTATAGTTAATATATACTTTACCCAAATAAATAAAAAGATTCAACATTGTTGTTTTACCCAAATAAATAAAAAAAAAAAAAAAAAAAAAAAAATATCATTTATTTTTGCCAGCCCTCAATATTCACCCTACAAGGGTTTAATGACGTAAAAATAAACTCAAGGAATTTGGTCTTTTTACAGGCCTTATTGAGCGGTAGTGCTTAAGCTTTTAATTAACGCGTTCAACCAAGCGATCAGCCCACCTTCTTTATACCATCACACCTCGTATGATTGCGGTACGTTTTGCAGTATACACCTATTATGGATAAATTGCACCACTTATAGGTAACCTCAGATAAATATAAATCATCTGAGTTACCTTAACCACGTTCTTATAGGTAGGATTGTATCGTTTACGGGGCGAGGTACCTATATTTCATGTCATCAAACTTCCTCGTTTGGCATCAATGCATCTGAGGGCTATTCACGCTTTGAATACATAGCACATGTAGTGGTGCGGAGGGGTACGTACTGCCCCTCGGGGACGGTAATGTGGGACGTTAGTAGTCTTTGCATTCAACGCACATTAGCCGGGACACGGTTGGCAACGTGACGGGGGCGTTGTTACGAATTAATGTTCACATTAAACGTGCTCATACTCCAGCTCTATCAAGAGTCCTGATTTAGAAAAGTTATTTGAATGAGCTTGTAACAGTCGCTCAAAGTAGCGCAGTTAAATTAACCAAAGACTCATGGCATACCTACGTATAAGCAATAAACGGCACGGAAGGATGGCATCATTCTGAGTCATAGAGTCAAGTAGATACGTACTTCAACATCTTGTATTTACGTCGCATGCTGTCATCGATGTTAATTTATTATCGATTTTGTATCTTCTTTACTAGCGACGATTTTGTTAGTACCTAGTCTGTTATGTTGTCTGAACCCAATATGAATGCAATTAACATGCATATAGTCTGCAAAACGATTAATTTAATTACTGATAATATAGTATAATATTCCTTATCTGCCAAACAAAACGCAATATCTTTATGTTACCATAACAGTGTATTATATGGGTACGCCTTTATAATCAAATATACAGCACTTGTCTTACATTTGTAAGTGCCTTAAGAGGGTACATTAAGACCTGCACAAGTATATATGACTCATTCTAATTTCCCAAGGGACTAATGATAACCTTGGGCTGCTGTTTCTGTTCCGAAATAGCCAAGGAGAGCCTTGGGACAACTTTACGTTCAATACTTTCAAAAATTATACAACGTTTCCCTTATTTTCTCCATTTGTGTCCTTAAATATATAGTCTGTTTCGTAATTCTGTTAGACACAAACTTCTGGAAATTGTAACTTAATACGAGTAAACAACAAGACTGACACTGTAAATAATTTATCATCGTTGGCAAAAGTGTATTTCTGAAAAGGTGCTTTTGAGTGTCGGACGTAACAGGGTGGTATGGGTCTGGATACAATGTTTCGTGCATAACGGACTTGTATAATGGACATGCAGCATAAAGACTGGCAAGCGGTGCCCGCCAGACGACCTCATCCCGACGCCATTGTAGAGCCGCCTAGCGCTCATGAAATATGAACGAGTTGCCTGAAAGAACTACCAACCTCTTCCCTGGTTCACTGTACATTCTTATTAGCAAAAGATACTTACTTAAACGAACAATTAGGTACTAAACATTTTTTTAATCGGTAAGGAGCGTAAGCGCCACGACATTTTTATTTTTAAGACGCGGTTTATGTAAACATTTTGTGCAATAAAGCATTATCTTTCTCATTTACTGGCTTACATCTTACACAAATTCTATTTATAGTCTTGAAACTGATTCATAGATCGTGGGTACTTTTCTGTGCTCAGACTTACGTAGGTACATCGGATTATTTATCCGTGTTTTGTTGACCTGGGCAAGAATATACATGTAAGCATATTGACTATATCGACAAAAATAGTATCGATCTATTTTTATTTAAATAATATTTTAGTAAATTTAAGTATTTTGGTTACTTCGAAGGCCTTTTCAGTTACACAGTTTCGTGTTAGTATTCTTCACTTGTGTCTCGTATATCATAGGATTAATGGATTTTTAGAAATCAATTTGATGTACCTTACTAGTCTTGGCTCGTTCATCTTTGTAGTCGATTATTATCTTTGGAGGGTTTATCAAATTGTAAAGTTAAGTTTTGTTATTAAAAAGCCTCCTAATAAATAAAGACATTTAGGTAGGTTATTATTACTTATATACGTTATTAGCATTAAGTAATAACTTAATTCTAATAACGATGAAAATTTATAGATTCAATTTGCTTGTACCAAAAGTCGTGGTGTTTTCATTGATTATAAGTAGGTAGGTAGGTATTCGTGCTTTGGACGAAACCATTCTGAAGTGTGGGCTGGAACCTTTCTCAATTTTGGAGAAATTAATCGAATTGCTTTCACTGCTCCGTTGATATCGCTGATTAGTAAGTAGGTATTGGGTGACATTTGTTGTCAATAAAAACTCTTATTAAATTCAATACGCCTTTATTTAGTAAAGAAGGTGTAGAATCGTATATTTATTTTCTATGAATATAGCTACAACGCGTCGTACGAAAAAAATATGAACCAAGTGTTGAATAAAATCACAATTAAATTAATATGTTTTGATTCAAGCGGTAGTAAACAGCATAATAAAATTGTTGGTAGGTAAATAAGCACTATGAATATAAAATGTCTAAATCTAAAATCTAAACTTGGAAGTAAGCTAGGTAATTGTAAATAAAAATAAAGAATATGATAGGGAATGGTAATGCTTACCCAAAACGTAAGAATTTTGAACCCGAACGCCGGAAATGTCAGAATGTCGCAAGAATCACGGCGAGCAGTCAGCACAGTGCATATTCCCAAGGTAAACAAAGATTACGTAAACGCAATCCCACGCACGCACGTCACCCGATCGATTTTCAAACTTTCGAATACGCCCACTTATATTTTACAAGATCAACTAGCTTAGACCCATTCGCATTGCTCTGCAACACCGCATCCAAAACACCAACGTATCGTGCGGGACTCCTGTGCCCTTGAAGCAGTACAGGTTATGTTATCGATAAAGCACAACACGCGCACTGACAGTTCGGACAAACAATCACAGGTCAAGTTCGGAGCCGGTCTCTGTAAAGTACAATGAACGAGGTGGTGGTCTGTTTATAGTTCGTAAATATGGGCGACGTGAGTCTCGCTGGAGGCGTCCCGCGAAAGATGCGGTGCGTGTGCAAGGTTAGCGAATGTGTTCGCGTACGTGGTACGCAGCGACGCTCGTCCCCCGTGGTCAGACGCGGACTGAGCGAGCCGCGAGGGCGCCGCCGGCCGAGTGGCGGTGCGGCCCCGCGCGCCGCCGCCGCCGCCGCGTGTGCGCGCGCCTACGCGCCTCAGACACCACACCATACACACACCGTATCCAAAATTTCTAAATTCACGAAAATTGTGTATTACAGGTTTCGCTGGCAAATACCATACCGACCGCCAAACTAACCGGCAATATAAGTGAATACATACAAGCTAAAACACCGAAGAATAAGAACCAAAAATTACCAGGACAATTAAACCAACCGATTATATTAAAATAGGTATCCGTAATAATACACACAATATTTTAAATGTATAAAAAATATTGCTAATTTGTTTTAGAGCTCCGCTCCCTCACAGTCCGGTGATGATGACAAAAACGCCTTTGCTATCATCGTAGCCATTTAAATAAAATTCCATCTTTTACAAGAATGCCAGTAGAGATTATGAGCTTATTTTTGTAAGACTCAATCATAAAGGCAGCCGCTATGAACGTTATCAGTGGGGAGCACTCCTTGCATAATAATAGAATGATAAATATTATTTGTTAGGCGAGCTGTTCGACACATCCGAGGGTACGGAGCAGGCTGTCAGGGGCAGGGGCAGGTGATTGAGTCTTTATCGCCGGGCCGAGGGTGCAACCTGTGCCTGTGTCACTGTCACTTGCCAGTTCATTTATCACCAGAGAGGTCTTAAGGGCCAGTAGCTAAGAGTATACACCCTTGAAAAAAATCAAGAGGATTCATGTCAACGCACCCTATACTAGATCACTAATGTTTATTTGTCACTGCAAGCTACTGAAACGTTTGAAATAAGCATTGAACTAAACATCTATGTAGCTTTTTATCTGCTTAACTAAAGTAGTCAAAATGGCATGATAAATAAATAAATAATATCTTTATTCAGTAGGTACCATGATTACATTAACTGTTAAATTAAATTAAACTGATAATTTAAATCCATTGCTGAATATTCTGACTGCACGAAATAAGACATCATAATATTCTGTAACCTAAAATCGCAATACCAATAAACTTTGTCTATAAGTTGTGGACCATCAACAGCAGGTAACTGCAAACAGGTAGATAGGCAAAACAACCGTTGTTTACTTACGTATTCACGGAATTTATGGCGGTCAAGGGAATTTTACTACTTAATAGAAATAAACAATAGCAGACAAATTGCGAAATGTTTTCTAAAACGATTAAAGTAGTTGTTTTAATGTACGATGTACGCAAAGTTATATAGAGAAGCCGTGACATGATGTATGCGTGAAAAATTGTTCCAATACCTCCATTGGAATTACTAATATGACCACAAAATAGACTAAATTTATTTTCAGAATGGAATAAATCCTTTCTTATCCTTATACAAAAATGCTAGGAAAATGTTTTCAAATTAATCACCTCCGAAAAGGGTTATGTTACAAAGATACAATAGCCCCGAAACTTTTAAGATTCCAAATAAATTATATAAAAGTTTCCCTTCCCTCCATGAAAACTATCTTTTCAAATCAAACAACCCCACTTTTATGGAAGTTAGATCAGCAAAAGAATGCCTGTTGGTCGTAGCCGCGCACTGAACTTTATCTATAACTTTGGTACCTAGATTTTATTTTCTAACACAGAATCTTAATATAAACGGGATTCAATAAAAACACCGTTTAGATAGAAACATGAAAGCAACAATAGATTAATGTTAGTTAAAGAAAACAAATAAGACAAAATAATATTGTTTCTTCATTTCCAACACAGCAAATTCTAGTTTTGTTGTCAAAAGATTTATCTTATTGGTTAGATCCGAGTGATTTCTTCTAACTAATATTGCTTTTGTGTCTTTTTGAAATCCGCACATCTAAATATGTACTTTACAAATTCACGACACACGAACATAAACTGCAATAAAACAGGCGGTCCATAATTATTTCATACATAAATTCATATACACCGTAATACCTTAAATTTTCGCACTAAAATGCAAAGTGCAATTATCATAATATCAGTCTCGGCTTGTACCTGTTCACAAAACAGCTGCGCAGATAAAACGCAGACTGTTTACATTCGCTACACAGGAATAAGTTGTTTCTAAACTGTTGTTGCATTGTGAGCGTACACGGGCCTCATTCATCTTAAACCTTTTCAGAAGCACGGTTTAATTCTCGCGCAGACGAGTGCGCCGGGCGCCCGCGCGCCGCGCCTCGCCCGTGTTACCAGAACACCTCATTTGCCACCTTTTATGTGCAATAATTACATCATTTTAAACTGTTACAGCTCATTAGATTAGAACTTTGGCCTTTTCCCAGAAAAGCCTCATTCATCGTACGACCGTTGGGTTTTAAAATATCAAAGTGTAAATAAATAATAAAATATTATAGGCAACTTTAGATATACATAATAATGCATCATTAATCATGATGAGATCTGAGTATGTATTCGTTCAGAAGTATTTGATAACATAACTAAATCGCACAAATCAATATTAGGTACCTAGCACTACAATGTAGAGTAAGTAAGTATACAATACTCTATTCAAAACAACATTGACAAAACTTTAAAATTTAGTTATAGTTTAGTTAGATTAAACATTACATACACCTAGATAATTATGACGACATTGAAATAATGTTGAAAAATTATATAAAATCTCAGACCAAGTTAATGTCAGACAACATGGTATACATTGACCCGTGCATTGACCAAATACCAAACTAAGTAGCATAAGAATTTGTTTTATGGACATCGGCATGAACGATGGTAGGTATCTCAAAAATTACGTTTACTTTATACCCAGACCCGACAGAAATGTCCATGACATGAATGTTAGTCCCGTGGGGATCGCATCTACGACCCTAGGTTTAAGAGTCACGCTCACGATTCATCAGAACACGTTCAGTGATAAATCATGAACGTATGGTTCTGAATTGATACCCTGATTCCTCTCTAGGTTCTCAAATGATAATCGCTCCATTGCAATAAAAGATCGGCCATATTTTAGACCCCGGATCTCGGAAGCGAAATCTTACGACACAAACGGGGCAAGCCGGGGATAATGATAATACTCGTATGTCCAATGTGATTCTCGCCATTTTTATTTCAGTGAAATAAGTTACGTGCAGAGGAAATAATATTACTGCAAGAATTTCAAGCAATTTCCTAATGTCTCTTTGAATATGGTAGAAGTTTTCGCCTCTGTTTCCGATAATGTATGTATAGGTATAGAATATACACATACATACACATAATAACTAGTAAGTAAGTTATATTGTATAGGTATAGAATATAACTTACTTACTAGTTATTTATTATTTGGATAATACTTTATAGCAACACTGGCGCGGCGTATATAAAAACGTTCATTTGCATTGATGCTCCGGACCTTGTGTTTATCCAGCGTTACCGTACCGCATAATAAGCGAACACTGGCAGGTTTTGACGGCTGACTCCAACCCTTTAAACCATAATTCTTTGAAAGAAAAAAAAGCGAACATTCGTGGGACGAGCCCTAATTAGCTGGTTACTGCATTATACGATTACATTCGCAACTGCATGCAAACGTTGACATAAAACTCTCACACATTTTGAGCCAGATCATTTAACTCCGCAGCCTGCAATTAAATGGGCTATAAACTATTATTACTTTAAACTAGGACATGTTACGTTTGTGCCTGCCGATCTATAAAATTACTGAAATAGTTTTTAATAATATTATCGACGACTACTTACTCGTTGGACGGCACCGAGAAACACAAATTGATATCTATACCTGATTCAAACTATAAAATGAATGTCAACTTCAAATTGATTCATTTATAGAATACCTGCAGGCCCAGCGGGCTTAAATTCACGAAGGATATAAATCAAGCGGGCAAACTAAGTTCGCAAGTTAATCCGTATACACCAATAAATTATCTCAACCAGGAACCGAGTCCAGAGTATAAACTATTACACTACACTCGTAGCCGTATCGGTGGGTACATGTGAACACGGAGTGGCCCCGTCCCTTCGGCCGCGGCCGCCTCCCTCGCGTGGCCCTAAGCTAAAGGTAACATTACCAACGGTAATAACAACTTATCTTCATCGTCTGTTTCATTTCCGTGTCCAAGTTATCGCTGCTTTTCAGGCCCACCACCCCTGTTTTTGTGTACTCATATTGCTGTTGCGGTTACACATAAGCAAAAACGGCTCGAACAGACGCAATATCCTTTTGCTATTTTAATCTGATATACACTCTGCTGACTCGGCATAAAGACGTTAATGGCGTAATAAATTTGAATGTTAAGCTAGCTATCTACGTTAGCGAATACATGCGGCACAATGCGAATATAAATTTTACGCACCTAAGTGAAGACGATCAAATTAAGTATTAACGTAATTGGGTAGCACACCGACTTCATTACGACCGCAATATATCCACTAATTGGGTTTTCACATGCGCATACAACAAATCTGCCTTGATGTTTACAAATAGGCTTCGTTGAAAAAAAAGTTGTAGGTGTAAGTGCGTTTGTAATTGTTTACATTACGTAGTTATAATGTTTATCTAAATGTAGAGACACCTGGGGTGGCCTTCATATGCGATATCTACGATAGTAGTCAGTCATGTAACCAGTGTATTTATTTATAAACATTACGTGTACGAACTTGACAGATGCACCAATAGTGTGAAACCACCTTGCACCCGATACACAAAACCCCAGCAATTACGTTAGCTTTACCCGAAACTTAAAGCAGGCCACTGTGAAGACATATGATCCTGTAAACACCGTTACCGATATATAAGAAATCTATGACTTCATATGCATAAAAAAGCTTTTGTCTGAATGAATAACTTGTAGGGCATTTACGTCATATTTGAAAATTATCCATTAAATGACCTGATATTAAAAATGAACTTTTTAATAAAGCCGATTGTCTGAAAAAGACTATCAAAGTCATTGAATCATAAAACACGTTTCGTGGAGAGAAAAATCTCTCGTAATTGAGTGCAAAGAGAGTGAAGGTGTAGCGAAGTTGTAGGGTTATTTGAGGGAAACAACTTAAGACGTACCTATCTCGGCGGCCGGCAGAATCACCTCCTTGAATCGTGGTCGTGATTTAGGGGCCATTTTTCATGTGTATTGCACGTGGCCGGAGTCGCCCTCCGAGCCGCGCCCGTACCGCAATCAATTGAATATCTTTTTATTGCGTTCTCGACGAAAATACGTACGGGAAAGAAACATTATCTACCAATGTACGAACTCGAATAATGCTAACAACACATAAAATTATGATAAGTTGATCAGTCGTAGTAATGTGTTAAATTAATATTTGCAAACTGTTCCATTTCATAAGCTGAAAGAAAAGAATAGTTTTCAACTAGAATAAATTCATTAAACATAAAGCTTTCTTACGTATGTCTAAGTACCTACAGCTCGATGTGAGAGCTACACCTACATTACTGATATTATAATAATTGACTGGCTCATTTTATTGCTGCCTTCAGAGCCAAGAGTCGTGGGTTCAATTCCCGCACAGTACACACATTCGTGTTCATGAACATGTCTGTTTGTATTTGGTCTGGGTGTTTACTATGTATAATATGTATTTATTTACAAAAAAAGTATTGAAGTTTATCAGTTTTCCAGTACCCATAGTACAAACTTCGGCTTAGTTTGGGGCTGGACGGCGCTGTGTGACCCAGTGTGGCATGTCTTGGGTTATTACAAGTACCTACAATAATTATTATTATAGTAGGTACGTATACCTACTATATACTCGTAAATCGTACCTAGGTGCAATTAAAAGTGACTACTATCAAAATATAATATCTCTCCAATACAAATAAAAGTAGTCTTTACACAGCGAAATAACAAAGTTCTTTCACTTAAAAAGCTCTACATAAGATTGGGATTGGATTGTACGAGTAGGTAGGTACGTGCGTTCGGGGTAGCGTAATATCCAGTTAATAAAAAACTACATAGACCGTAATTAGAGTTTACGGAGGCGTAAAACTAACTACGAAGAAACAAATCATACGTATTCCTTATGTAAACATTATGCTTCTTGTCGAGAAGATTAAAAGATACCCTCATCTTGATTAAAAAGACCGCCGTAACCGCTAATATTAAAAATACTACAAGGTAATATTACACAAAGAAGAAAGCAAACAATGTATTAACAACATATACACTTTTATCATTCAATGCCCAAAATACTAAAAAGGGATCCGACCTGAATAATGAACAACTCTGAAAGGGAACCGTGGAAAAATGCACAAGTGAATTTCGCTTGGTGGGGAGCGGGGAAATGAAAAAATTGCGTCTGTTTCAGGACGGGCAGGGTCGGGAAGGATCCGCTAATGGCGGCCCCAAACGCCAATTATATCAATTAAATACTTTACGACTACGCGCTGCTTTTTATTTCGGGCTCTTATTTACTTACTTAACGTACCACCCCGTATAATGACTACAATATTCATTCGCAGTGTTCCTATAGGATGTTAAGTACGTCCTGAATTTTATATCCAGACCGAATTAAGGTAAAATATAATTATCCTGTTGCCATTTGAATTCAGGGAAAAGAAGTTGGGAGCCTGTGAAATGGCCGACATTGTGGAGGGTCGAGTTAAGTATTTAATTACGGAGAGATTCCCGACCAGGCTCGTTTGCATCGGCACAGGCTCGGCCTTGCGCTCAAAGTATTTTTTACCTTTGCTTGTTCGAGTTTAACCTTCTTATTAATCGTTAACTAAACGAAATAACGAAAGCGCTCCGCTAATGTTCTTTTTAATTGGCGTGAATTAAATTAACTAGTTATCGTTGGTTCACTCAAATGCGGTGAAACTTTGAGGAAAAAGAAACATTAATGTATTCCAGGATCGTTGCTATACATGTAGGTACATATCTCTAGATATTAAAACACTGTTATTTAAATAATTTGTATGAATGTAATGACAATGAAAAATGTTAATATTAAAACTAATAATTTGTAACGTTCAATATGAGACCGTTTCAGAAAGTTACGACGAAACTTTGTTTACTTTATCACCGATAATAAAAGCCATTTGGCGATCACCCAGAATGTGAAAGAACGTAAGACATTTTTATAAAAGTAAAACAGATAAAATGTAATCGGGATTCTAATAAATATTTGAGTCCTATTTACCATTCTTACCTCATCATGTAGGTACGTTAGGTAGACACAAAAAATGGGGGGATTTTAAAATTACGCGAGGGCGTCGGCCTCGCTAATCCACCACTCATACGCTAGCCTCACTTACGCCAGGACCATAAAGACACGTCCCTATTTTGGCCTCACTAACGACCTCATTACCTGCGAGGATGGGAGTATCCCAACTACCTTGTTCCCGTGATTGTGCGGAACGCTTTTTCTTTTATTGCGCTCTCTAAACTGAAATATATAGCGCAAATTATGTAGCCCTGTACAGTTTTCTTTTATTAAAAGACATTATAATGAACAGACGAAACTGACGCACTAAAGATTTTAATATGGGTGCAATAGGGATTATAAGGGTGTGAATGTCGCAGGCAAATTCTATAATTCGCCCGTATACAAACGGCGTCGGCAGTTTACAAAGACAAATTCGTTATATAAAATGCCGTACGCAGTATGTAACATGTCGTTCATTTTCTAATATGCCGAGCTACGATATTACAGCCGATTACAAATTGCCTCGGCATATCGTGCCAATTAGTACCAAATTTAACCGCGCCCTGGCGCTACTAGTCTCCAAAACCAATATGGCGGTCAACAGTGAAAGTATGGAAGAAAAAAAAATGTCTAATATCGGCTGATTTCAAATAGATTTTAAGGGCTAGTATTATAGGAAACTATTGAAATTAAACTAATCACAAAGGGGGCTCAGAAAACACCGTGGAAAAAAAAAAACAAAAAAATTCGAGGTTATCCAGCACGTAAAAACGCTAGGGTGTCCATGGAAACTGGTAAAGTGGAACAAAAAATTGCAATAAAATGCATTGTATTTTGATTCGCTGTAAATCAATTGTTTCGCTGATGATTTTATGCTTGTTTAAGCTTAGCAGAATAAGTGAAACAAAGAAACAATGTTGAATTTATTTTTGTTATTACCACTGAATGTCTTGTTTAATTAATAGGTAATTCTTGGTAAGTTTACTATGTATGTGTAAGGATCCTAAGATTAGGGAGAATATATTCTCACACAGTACCATTTAGTGCAGGTTTTGTTTGGTTACGGTTTCAATTTCATGCTTATTTAGTCGACGAATTTATTTTCGTAGTCAATAATTTAATAATGTTCTATTATGAATCTTAAATACCTAAATAAAATGATTAAAAACCCTGTTTCATTTCTATTATCATGGTCACCCTAATACACAAACCAAGTCGACGTTGATGCGATGACAATTTGCCTTCGACATTTTATAACACGTATTTATCTTTCTAAACTGCCGACGCCGTTTGTATACGAGCGAATTATAGAATTTGCCTGCGACATGAATATTTTGTAGTAGAATTAGATTTAAAAGGCTATTTATATAAATTAATAATAATAATAAGAGCTACGTAAGTACAACACCGGTATATGTTTTTGTTATTTATTATTATTATAATATAAATACTTTTAAATGTCTATACTCCGCAATCAATGTTAATGATGATCAATTTACAGGATAAATTCAATGCTTTGTACTGACAGCATAAATTTTTCGTTTGTGTTTTTTAATGAAAACACCAGCAAGATTAATTGTTCTTTCTACAAATATAATAACTTAACCTAATTAAATATAACTTCATGAAACTGAAGAGAGACTTTCAATTATAAATCACTTAGGTTCTAATTTCTCTCTTGAAATGACCTACTTTGAATACTCGTGTTAATAAAGATTCCAATCATTTCAGGATTGCCATAAAGGTTTTCTTATCATATTTTTTCGGAAACTTTGTATTTATTAATTTTAGACGTGATTGTAACCGATAAATGCACATCGGTTAAAAAATTCATGCCACTTAAAATAGTGTTTGATGTGTTAGTCGAAAAATTTAGGTAGTAAAAAAAAATTGGAAGTTCTAATTTAAATAGTCTTCTACAATCCTTATCCGTAAATGTGTTAGTTACATAGTAAATGGCATCTTTATAGGCAAGAGCCTCACAGACATGACTATGAATGTGTTCTCATTTACGACACTAGCGGTCACAGCAAAAGTAATTTTTGAAGAAGCGTCGCGAAGGAGTTTCAATTACGCAGTATTCAGCGAGTAATGAGCGCGGCTGCTCGCCGCACGGCTCAAAGGAGCCACTACTCTCACGCGACTATGTTGTTCGTTACTTAACCTCATGCCACTATTACTTGCCTACATACCACTAACATGTAGCCGAAAAGTTTATATACCTACTAGCTGCGCCCGCGGTGTTACCCGCGGTGTCTCGTTGCAAATTCCTGTTCAAAATACGACGTGTGGTCACGTTACTTCCATACTTTATCTACATAAGTATTGTAGTAATGCGTAACATAATAAATGTTTCCGTAACGTCTGCTTCATTCAGTACTTTGGTGTAGTTAAGACTTTTTAGGTACAAGTCTAAGATTTTATAAATATGTTTAGGTTCGTAGATATCTGATCTGATATTCCCATGCCTGAATGATTAATAAACGAAAACAAGAACCTAAATTTATGCAAACCACTTTCAGTAATGAACCTGAGGCACAAATCAAACAGTTTACATAAATTTCACACACAGCAATCTGCAATCTATGTGACCCAAGGGTTGACTGGTAGAGAATCCTCCGCGCTCTAGCATTAAGTTCGCCTTTTGTACCATTTTGTGCAATAAAGTTTAAATAAATAAATTTAGTACTACTTATACGTACCTAAGTTTGGTTATGTCTAGAAAATAATATGTATCACTAAGGTTATAGAAACACGGTCAAGCGTACTGAAGAGAATTTATGTTCCTAAATAAATAGTAAGTAGCTTTTATTATTTTCTTTAGAGCCAGTACCTTATTTCTTCATTACATATCCATGATATCAATAAATAAATTATATATATTATGCGCCATACATATTTATTCATGTATCTACGAGTACATCATAACAAAGTAATAAAGCATGCGGAACTCATTGCTTCCGACTTTGATGTCCGCGTAAGCATAATAAATAAAGCTCATTTCTACGACACCAGCATATCCCAAAGTATGCGCGAGCGAACATTGGGTGAACCCTGAAAAATGGGACCACAGTCCTACACAAAAACAGGGAACAGATTGCATTATCTCCATGAATAAATATAGATAAAATAAAAGAATAAATATAAATACTATCCAAAAATGTATTTTGTTTTTACTTCATTAATTTAACGAAGAAAAAAGTTGTAATTAAAAATACTACATATTTTTAATTAGGAAGCATTTTAGTTAACAAGCGGAATAAAATAAATATGATATAAGATCTTATATTATTATTTTTCGATAGCCTAAGCATTTTTGTTACGGAGAAAAATAGTGTACCTACTTATCTTAACTCAACAAAATTTCCAAAAACACTTTCTGTATTTTCTTTGTAGCTATAATATTACTTAGGCGCACTTTCAATTCAAACATAGCAGGAGGGTAGGAAATGAAGAAAATAGGCTCAAGAGGAAATTGTGGCGCTCGCTACCAATAACAATATTTGAAAAGGTTTCGAATAAGCTCAACTTTTAATGTCGTACGAATTATGTAGTCATAACATGATTTATGTCGGAAAATATTTGTAAAGCTTCGTATTAATTAATACTTTAATTCACAACTTTACATAGAACATTAGTGAATATTAGGACTAGATGACTAATGAGGCAAGATCCTAAACACTTCAGCCATTTAGAAATGAAACATCCTTTTCCTAAATCTTCCGTCAAAAAGGAACAAACTACATCATCAAGTTCGATTTAGTTAAGAAAATTTAATGTGGACTTCTTTTAATGCAACATTTCCGACGTTTGCGATGACGAGGCGCAGTAGAGCACGTTCATAGAGGTAAAGTGTATTCACTCTCGCGGTGTAAGCGTGCAAGCGTATTACGAAAACCTTCCTAACTATTTGAAAAACCGTCGAGATAATTTTCAGACGTCCTCACATGCACATTTTGCCGCGCACGCAGGATCCGCCGAGATTACACATGAGATTGCGAGAACAGAACAATGGTCGCATATTCGCGAGATGGCGAGACAGCAGATTTGGCGTCCTCTACGGGCTGCTGGTGGGTCCAAAGAAAATGTGGGCCGGAAGGGCGGGAAACTGCCGGTCAATGACCCCGTGCCGTATCGCCGGCCCGACAGAATCAGGAAACAACCTGTTTAAGTGATTATTATTCGATACTTAATTTCGATACTTTGTTGCTGATAGATATACATTTCAACTAAATAGATGTACATTATATTAAAAATTGGATGAGATAATAATTAAGTTTACTTTAACTTGAATTTCTCGAATCGAAACTTCGGCAATATCTACATATTTAATCATGTTAGGTCGGTAAAAAGGACAAGAAATATACAAATGAAACAATAAATCAAGTCATGAGACGTGTTATTATCTGTACCAAAAATATACCTACACGTAATTTATCAGTAGGTACTCACCATTCACTTGAACAACTTAAAGTTTAAAATATAATTCTCAAGCCTAAATCATATGTTCCGAATTAATTTAATCAAAATTAAATATAAATATAACTTAGGTATCTACGTTTTATAACCTACTTAGTCACACTTTTCCAACCGGGTTAAATGACAACATAATTTGGCAGTGACCTTTTAAACGTTGACCTTTAATTCTGGTTGGCGCCAGTGGGCCTTACTAATTGCTTAAACACTTCATTCCACTTAAATTTAGACCTAATTGTATTAGGGTTTATCTACTGATGGATAAAAATTTATGTACACAGTTTTCTCACAAACAGTAGGTATATTTGCGTGCAGAAACAAAGTTAATATTATGAAGACGTGAAATGGCCTTTTGATAAAGGACGCGACGTAACTAAACGTTTCTTTATTTTAAGATAGCCAATAAAGGGGTCGACGGTAAGCGAGCGAACCATAAATCTGTCCCGAGAGACTTCTTGCAGCGCCATCTTTTATTCAGATGGACAGCAGCCACGAGGTGTATGACAAATGATGTACCAGCTGAGGGTACAGATAAAAAGTTATTCGGAACAAAGGAAATTGTGTTAGATAACTGAGGAGAAACTTATCGGAGCACTCTACTGAAAGAAAAAGTTAACTAGAGCATAAGCTTGAACAGTAGTACCTAAGCCAGAGCTTGTCTTACGCCAAAACGACTGTATCACAACAGTTAATTCAATCATCTCTTTTTGCAGAACTAGGGCGGTTGTTCACATGTGATTTGCAAATAAACATGGTTATTTTCAAAGGAAAATATTTCTGAGACGTTTGGCGACATCATATCCGACAGAAGAAACAATATAGACATGGGTGGCATGTGAACGAACACATTCTTTGTTCTTTTCCAGCTTACAATGTGTAGATGTAGGTACTAGTTTTCGCACGTGGCTTCACGAAATTCAGTTATTACGGAATCTTCAACCCGTTTCCCTGGAACATGGTTGATTATCATAAACAACGATATGCGGTGGATATAATCTACATTGAATTTTATGCGGATACCTGCTATATCTAGTTTTATTTTTGGTACTCCCACAAAATCTGAAAAATCTAACATTTTCCCAGGATATTCTAGGTAATAACGTACATATTACCACTGAACATGAGTATGTATATTGTGCATGTGTGTTTTGGGACCTAAAACACGTTCACATTGCCGTTCATGACATAATATTATGAAATGATGCATAAGCATTGTTCTTTCATTGTTTTAAGTACGCCTCTATTAATAGGTTTGGTAAAATCCTTCATTATCACAATGTCTTTGTAATGTAGTATGATTATGATGAAAATTTACATCAGATAGATATTTTTTTCATGTACCTATTGCCGGATACCTGACCGTGTTGCCAGCTACTACTCGTATTCGCCTATGGATAAAAAGTTGCGGGACAGTGATATTTAGGTACGGCCGGCGACCTAAGCTTTGACTGGAGTAACAAATAAAACGCCATTGAAACACCAACTGTCAAACGGAACAAAATAGATTATGTCCAGTTATCGCTTATCGTGCTTAAACATCACCGACTAACAATGGACAGAGTGACATCTGCGCAATCAGCCGGCTGTCCCCGGCGGCCGATAAGTGAGTGACGGCGATTGGAACAAGGAGCCGATGCAACTTTGCTTTTAGCGCTAACCGCGCCCGAGGAGTGGGCCCGTTTGTGCCAAGTCTGTCCTCTTTAACCGGCTTAATCTTTGCTTAAGTTTCTTTAAATGCACTTTTTACCTACTGAACAACTACCACTACAACCTAAATTGATAATCTAAATGCAATTAAGTATCTGGATTAAAACCTATACCATACCTATTTAGTAAGGCTGAATTCTGATAACAAGGCAATAGATTTTCTACAGTTCGGGTACTTGAAAAATTCATTATTATACTAGCTGTGCCGGCAGCGGCAGCACTAGGTGTATCAAGCTGCTATAGTTTATGCCAGATTCCAGCGCTACCCCTTGTCTTATAGGTACGACTTTCCCGTATAATTATTCACGTCAATATTTCTCACCAAAAACCTCCATCGTCGACGCCTTGTCTAAGTCCCCTACCGCCCTAACTCTTTTACAATGCCCCGTTTGACAAAAAAATATTTAAATTTACTATGCCAAAAGTCCTTTCGTCATTGTGAGTTTTCTCCTATAAAATAAGAATAAAGCATTCTTTGTTCACTTTTAATTGACTTGGAAAGTTCTTTATCCGCACCCGTTTTGCCAACATAATATAGTTATTATTATGCCCAATAATATTTTTGTCATAGTACCTACCCATATTCATTGGACAAAGTGCTTCATAAATTTTGAAAAAGTAGTTTTTCGTCAATTTCCAAAACAAACCATCAAATCCGTCAAATCACGTTGATCAACTAGAGCTTAGCTGATCATATCAATGGCATTCATAGTTGATTGTACAGGTGCAATGTGCAATAACATATCGTCCCCAATATCAGAACTAGACAAGTCAAGTTATTTGTATCAAAATCCTCAGGTTTGATTTGGTCCTGACTGCGGTCAAGCGTACACTCTTGTTCTATGAGCTGCAGATTCAGAGAAAATAAGGCCTTAAAAATGTCACAAAACGACAATTTACAACATCAACGTTAATCGTACGTTGAGTATTAAATAAAACTTCTGATAAAAACTTTTCAGGTGCGTGAAATTCAAACCTACAGCCCTCAGCAACAATGCATGACCACACACTACACTACCATCAGCAAACGAGTCTGTCAATATCAATATGTAAAACACTTGAAGCCCATGGGCTCTATGTGGCTAGTACAAATTGGATGAACTTGCATAACATATCCAATTTGCCGCGTATCGTTATTAGCAATACGGAGTTGCACCTAGGTACTATACTTAATTTAGGTCAATCGTATAAATGCATGCAGGGATGTAAGGGCGCGACCTATCACCTTTTCGCCACAAGTCATCTTCACCTGCCCGTGGTGCATCCTGGCCGAACAACAAACGAGGCTCTGGCAAACCGACTGGTGGCGGTATAACCATGATGATAGAAGGCGTAGCTAAATATCACAGACCTGATTACGGGCAGCAGCGTCACCGGAGCAAGAAGCTACGCCCTGCGATCGCCAACCCGCCTGCCCAGCGTGGCGATTATGGGTATATCCTCCAGATGTTTGCCCTAAGTGGCGAACAACCGGAGAGGCCTATGTCCAGCAGTGAACTGCAATAGGCTGATGATGATGAACTAGTAATTACATGGTTGGTCTTATCGTTTACCTACCTATTCATACAAAACCCCGTCCTTTAAAAACTGGATGCCAATTTTCTTTTACTTAGTACCTACATACTACTGAACTTTAACCACTGACGTAAGTAAACTTTATTTATCTTTCAATCAAAACTGTTCAACTTCTTTGTTTTATTTGTTATAAATCACACATGTTGCAAAAGAAAACACCGAAATATTACACGCACACAATAAATATAAAGCTTTTCACGAACTTACATCAAAGGTTATTGAAGTTGCTACGGCGCCGCCACAGTATAAGAGAACAACCGTACGGTCATCGTCAAAGTACAAAATAACTTCCGAACGGCTTATGAATACATTTAGATATTTTAATTACAAAAATGATTATGAGTACATATTACAATTTGCTGATTTTAAATCGTCTTCATTTTCTTTCTTCTTTGAAATGCTTTCAATTATTTATTGTTATTGTAAAACAATATTATCAACTTTACTACAATTCACCTCAAAGAGTAGATTTAGATTAGAAATCAGCCCTTAATAAAAGCAGCTTATCAAGACAATATATTTTGGATAAAAATATATTATTTTCAATTTTTCAATAGATAAAATTGTTAATAGGACGGTCCTTGATCCTATTAGTAGAGGAAAGATGGTCCTTAGAAAGTATAAAGACGGTCCACATAAAGGTCCTTGGTCCTTGATCCTTGGTGCGCGTAGGGTATTGACCTCTGTCTTGGAGATACGTCACCGTTAGCCCCTGCTGTGGCGTGGCTGTGTCGGAGCCGCGCTCAAACGCCAGGGCTATGAGGCTGTGACCCACTTCCGATGGAACTTCTGCGTAAACTTCCTTTACATAAATTTTTTGCTAGCTTTGAAACTTTGTGAATTTTCAATTCCAGTACGCATGCTTGCGTATTCAGCTCGCTTTTGCGAATACCGGCCCGTTCTCGCCTCGTACTTAAATAAACATTCGCATTCGAAATTCTGAGTTCAGCAGTTCATTTCCTAACTAATCATCGTATATGTTGTGTATATGGAAATATGCTTAACCATTGTCATAATTTGGTAAAATAATCTTGTAATAACAAGAAAATATAAATCTATACTTATAATAAATCTGTAGGGAAGTCAATTCTGTACATGAAATATATTTAAAAAAAAATAACTATCAGGGGGTGATTAGTGATCGATACTGATGCCAAAAATGCATTCAGTAAAATTTTTGTCTGTCTGTATGTTTGTTATACTCGTAGAAACAAAAACTACTCAACGGATTTTAACAAAACTTGGTACAATTATTTGCCATACTACTGGGTAGGTTATAATATACTTTTCATCACGCTACAATCAATAGGAGCAGAGCAGTGAAGGAAAGTGTTGGGAAAACGGGAGAATTTTTTATCTGTTTGTTTGATTGAGCATCACGAAAAAACTACTGCATAGAATTGAATGCGGTTTTCACCAATGTATTGTGAAAGGTCTAAATTAAGATTTAGGCACCATTTTTTGGAAGTCCGTTATTTTCGAAACCCGATATCCAAGCGTGGGACTCCGCCGGCACAGCTAGTGAAAATTCAAAGAAAAACATTTTAAGAAACTCGTAGCTGACTCTATACTGTCTAATTATTAACGTTTTATATGCTAGAGTACATAATAATATACAATACAATAATAAGAGGTAACTACAATAATAATACATTATTGTCGGGAAAATCAATAGACTGCTAACATCTGGAACTTCCGTATCTAGTTCAAATAACTGCTATTGTAATCACCAAGACAATACAGATTTTAACAGTAAAGAATCAAATTATATTCACTAAGGAGAATGAAATTAAGCAATCTAACTTCCAAAAGTCTTTGCTTAATTACACTGTTCGAAGTCAATTGACGTCTGACCCAAATCTGCATTTGAATAAGATCCCGGCTCAAGTATTCCGACAAGTTTATCACAATCGGGCCTTCATCTTAATAATTCCGATCTCGCAGTTTGAGTGTAAACAGAAGTGCAGTGAGGATTAGAGTGGTGATTTGTCAAAGTTTCCCCACTCGGGGCGGGCGCCGGCGCTGCTGGCGGCCGATAGCATCGGCTTCAGCCGGAGAACAACCGACTAACGTATGTACACACACTCCAACACTCCTGAATAACTGCCTTTATCTTGCAACTGCTGTGTATTTCACGACAAGTTTGGCACAGTCAGCGGTAGGTAGATAGCAACGACTAAACCATTACATGCCTATACAAGTTGGTTACATTAGCACAATATTACAGAGATTGGAACTTTTTTACATACTAAACGGCACAAAGGCTTCTCTACGCTTGATGGAAAGCGAAAATGAAGCCCAAGTCGCTTTGACAACGAGCAGGTAACCGACCTAAGTCAGTTGCCAACGCCATGCCAGCCCGTAAGATGCTTGTTCGCGCCCCGTTTAAGCAATTACCATAACAAAAGAAAAAATATCCCTATGAGTTTGAAAATAACTGTGAGCACTTAATTATTATTCATGCCTTCGTTCAAACATAAAATAAATAAATAAAGCAAACCTGCGTTCATCTCGAATATACTCGTAACTTCAATATATCGATAAAATATCCTGTCAATTCTGGGGAAGACACGTTAAGCCAGTACCAAACAATGCCCGGGAAGACAGGCACCAGGTATACGAAAACTATGTGTAATTCTTTAAAGTGCTTTGTTTAGTGTTAACTGTCTGTGTATCATTTGTAGACTAATAAAATTTTTTCTTTCTTTCTTTCTTTAAAACTAGCGATAGCTTTGTGTAGGTTTAACTATAACCATAAACTATACATACATTACAGGTAAGTGTTACAAAAACAACCACTTTCAAATTATTGATATTTCATATCAATATAGGTATTAATTACCAGGGGCAAGAGTCCGGAGAACCGAACAATATAAAAATACGAGCTATCTGCGGGCAGTAAGTAACCTATTATGCTATTAAATCAATCTATCCATAAATCTTCTGTCATTAGCTTTTGGCTTCACATTTACCTATATCTATTTGTTTTATAACATTTATTTACCCGCACATTGAATTTAAGTACCAGTTTACCTACACTCAGCGACATAGGATATCGTATATTAATAAGAATAGAAACCGACATGGAATTATTAAATATATTAGGCTCATGCAATCTTTTATCAAAAGAAACAGACTTCCTAATCACGAATACTATCGGAAAACAGAGTGATACAATCGCGAATGGCTACTAATAACATCCCAGTTCGAATCTATTCCGTTCGAATCATAAAACTTTCCGGACAGATAGCAGGATCGAGTTGCCATAAGTTTTCTGAGAATAGAAGCTCATCCGCGATTCGCGCTCCAATTTTGTCATATATTGATCCTTTCGTGCAACTGCTGTTTATAAATAATCTGGCCCGGAATTCATCCTTGTGGATTTGAACCATCTTTCGATTGTATACTTTTATAATAGGTACCTACCTAATAATGGGTGGTCTTTACAAATATAGAGTCTGAAACGGTTCGCCAACACCTAGTCTACTTTATCTGAGTTAAGTATTGCTCTAGTCGACAAAAATATCTTGCAAGCGAATTAGTAGTAGGTGTTTCTTATATAATCTATAGCTTAAATAAAAAAAGTTGTATGCAGTAACGCGTCGTTTTACATATATATGTTTAGTACAAATCTTAAACAGACAGTCAATTGTCTGTCAATAATAAATTAATAAATAAAAAAATCCATAGTCTGGAGACTATAGATATGACCACTACTATAATTTGTTCAGTTGTTATTGGAACATCAACACTCTCGACAAATTGTGAAACTAGTAACTAGTAAATACTCGTACTTGCATCAATTATGACGAGAAAACGAGTTCTTGTTTCTATGGCAACTCTCAAACTGTTTTCGTGAAACAACCTCCTTAAAAAAATGCAACACATGTTTTAATCTCAAAATAAGTACATGTTTTAATCTCAACGCAACGCAGCATTCATAAATACTATTTATCCAGTTGAAACACAAGCTTTAGTTATGTAAAGGCAAAGCAACGATTCCATCGCGCCACTGGCAATGCTACAATTTCTCTGTTCGTTGCCTTTTTTAAATTGAATAAAAATGCGCAATCCTTCTCTCGTTAAAGCCTTCAGCCACCTCGTTAACCTTATTACCGAGTGAACAGAATGCTCACCCATATACTGAGTGGGAGTCCTGCAAGCTTTTAGAAGCCTCACATATACACATCGCTGACCCATATTAAGCCGTACGCGGTACGCGCGTATGGCCTGCCCGCACTCGGCAAAGCTACACTAACCGACTGGTTAATTGGTCCAAATGATTTACCTATCACGTTGTCACCTTAGAAAGACCTTATTAATATTCATTGCTTTTAAAAATCTACTTTATAGAAAAGTATGTACTTAGAGTGTACAAGCCTATTTCCTTTATTAAACAAAGGCCCAACCGTTCTCGCCTAATGGAGAAATGAGAGGCTGTATACTCGTAATAGAGTATTTACTTATATGTCATTTCAGGAAAACTTCAATTTTCTACTATAAGCTTTGCTTTGACATTCTTATGAAAGCCTATTATTATCAGATTTTTCATTATGTAAACTATTTGATTCTTTCTGCTTATATAGCATGATAAACTAGCTTTGAAACACTAAGAAAATTATAGAAGTTGGTCATTAATTGGATTCTATAAAATAATATCTAAAGGATTATAAATAAATATATCATAAGGTGTACCTCACCTTATATAGTCTTACACAATTACAATGGACAGGAAGTATACAAAGAATACTTTTTTTAATATTCCTTAAAAAACGTCCACCCCTGGGGTTCTGAACAAGTTGACTTTAACTTTGATACACATTAGGTAAACCAGAACAAAGTTACGCGACATTAATTCATTGAAGCTACAGGTATGTAGCCAATTATTATTGGTAGGTGTACCTACTATTAGTAGCAATCACAATAGCACATTACACGTAGGTATGTATTTTTTATAGAATAATGGTCTTTTATATCTCATACGTACCCAGAGTCTGTGAATACTTAAACGATACGTGAATTTTAAAATTGCTATATTGATTTTTTTAAGGCAAATGTACCCAAAAGTGTCCAAGCACATCATAAAAAGACACCTTTTTGTTTTTATTTAAGTACCTTCATCATGACCTGACCTTCATCTACCAAGCAGTCTATCACAATTTGGCGCTGTCAATAAACCTTAGCTTATGTACGCCATCACATCCGGCGAGATAAAATTAAATTATGAACGCTTCCAAGGTTTAAATTTCTTTTTTAAATCCAATTTCCAGAGTCAAAGTGTACAGAATATGTATTTAAAAGCTTATAATAAGTACCTATTCTCTCTTTTCCAATCTAATGATACTTTCATTTCTCTTGAGTGAGATTTAAGGCTTAACTGAAGCAGGGATCCTCAATTGAAAACTTATCTCGCGCTCTTTTAATAATAAGTATGAAGTGTTTTGTAAGTAAACTCAAGGTCTTCAATGTTCACATAGGTAAATTAAGGCTACACAATCCTACAGATATTTTAAAATGAACCTTTCAGCATCCAGGTCGTCACTGTTTCAAAGACAATCAGGACAGACCTCCGTGGTAATTTACGGTCTCTCCCCACGGGATCATCCGGATAAACTGTGACGATAAATCTTTACGCAACAATTTATTGTATACTCCGTCGCGAAATAATATTTTTATACGGTACTAAATACGTCGATGCCTTTTACGAGGCCATTTAGGGCATCTGCTGAGAGAGATATTGAATATTGCATAGGGGTTTTGATAACTATTGTAATGTGGCTGGTTTTATTAATGGCTCAAAGTTATTTAGTACCTATAACTATAATATAAGGCGTTTGAGTGCCTAAACACGGTAATTTTTTGTTATTACCCGTAAATTACTAAACAAGGTAAGGTCCCGAAACAAAAAAAAAATCCTTTAAAGAACCGTAATAATTAGTGATCGGTCGTAATAATTAGTCAGTTGGCGTGTATAAATATATTATCTCTTTTTTAAGAAAAATCCAAAATTTCTATCGGGACTTTATGGAAAAGTTTTACATACTTACATAAATTAAATTTTAGTCATGCAGAGAGTAAATTTGTGTGCAATGAGTGTATTAATGAGTACCTACATTATCACACATTAGTTACTTAAATAACTAAGGTAGAACTCCACTATTTGGATCTCCGCAAAAATATAAAGTACAGGCTCTACATGAAACGCAAACAAAATAAAAGTACGCAAGAACTTCCCTAGATTTGTCCCCCAGTTTGTTTTGCTAAAGCTTTGTTTTGTTAAGGTCTACAAAGTATTACTATTACCATAAACAACAAAGTGGGAGTAGCCGCTGATCGAACATCAAACCAAAGAGGAACATCTCGCAGGCGGAATTTAATTAATTACCTACAAACAGCGATCAGTCATTGTTACATTAACCAGTGTCAGGACTTAGCAAGTTAAGAGAGATGAGTCTGTCTCCCAAACTTGCAATTAACAAGTCACGCAATCCAATGCAAGTTCCAAGACGCTCCCTGCGCCTCTAACTTTTGCCATTTGTTGTTTAGATTAACTTATTAGGAAGTTCTCTTTTTTTACTTTATTTAATTTTCTGCTAAAAAATTCACACATAAACTGAATTGCAATAACAATTTTTTTAATTAAACGATATTTCTTGACAGAAGAACCTCTCATTCCTATACTCGTTGGCTATAACTAGACCAACGAGGCTGTGTCTCAAATTATAAGGTGTGTACAAGTCATTCTCAAGTTTTTCTTCTACCTGTATTTATATTAAAATTTATATTTTCTTCTAGCGATAAAACCCCCTAAATTTATCATTATCATCAGCCTATTGAAGTCCACTACTGGACATTGGCCTCTCCAGTTATTCGCCACTTAGGGCAAACATCTGGAGGATATACCCATAATCGCCACGCTGGGCAGGCGGGTTGGCGTTCGCAGGGCGTAGCTTCTCGCTCCGGTGACGCTGCAGCTGTGCCCGTCAACGGTCTATGGTATTTAGCTACGCCTTAAATTATAATGGTTAAACCGCCACCGGCCGGTTGCCAGCGCCTCGTTCGTTATTCGGCAGGATGCACCGCGGGCAGGTGAGGTTGGCTTGGAGCAAAAAGATGATAGGCCCTTACTCTACCTAAATTGTACTAATTTAAGTCTGTAATGTTATTGTCCTGTAATTCGTTTTCATTTTATGTAATACTAGCTTTCCGCCCGCAACTTCGTCCGCGTAAAGTTTTTTTTTCCAAAATAAAATTGTGCCTATGTTACTCGTGGATAATGTAGCTTTCGAATGGTGAAAGAATTTTTAAAAACGGTCCAGTAGTTTTTGAGCCTATTCATTACAACCAAACAAACAAAGTTTTCCTCTTTATAATATTAGTGTAGAAAGAATATCTGTCTACGTCGATCAATCCAATGAAGCATCTTGTTACATACTAAGTAAAAGGGGCGTGTTACTTATTTCAAATCAACACTTCGACCACCAATAAAATATTGACACTAAATATTCAGTCAGTCATCAAAAATTTAACGAAAGCAGGCTTTTACTCGAAGAACCCTTGCACTCGTTTCAGAGATAACAACTCGACGACGGAGCGCAGATACTTCCCTCCTATGTAATTGGAAAGCTCGGCACAATAAAAGATGGGGTGACGCGAGGCGCCGGCATACTGATGTGGGGAAGGTGCCCCTTTCATATAATTTAGGCCAACACAAATCACTAGGCTAACTCTAATTACGCCTTAGAAACGCAGATTGGAAACGCAGTCAACCATGGCTCAAGATAAACTGAATTTTAGGAAACTTGCTATTTCTTCCCGACTTCGTTCGCTGAGACTTCGAATTTCAGTCAAAAAGTAGCAGATGTAATAACATACAGAATACTGTATAGTCAAATAACATCTCTCCATCTTCAAAATTGATTCGGCGGCTTAGATGTGAAATATTAACAAAACGGAGTTCGTCGTCAAAATATAAATTATAGCCTATTTGTTAATCTGATGAATGATCTGTATCTGTAGTTAATACTAAAGTTTAATTCACATCCGTTCAGTTTTCACGTGAAATATACATCCAAACAACCTTGCGGATGTAGGATCAAAGTTCGGTTAAGTCGAAATATTTTTTCATAATGAAAAATAGACTTTGATATGCAGGTAACTACGTCCACCAGACATACCTGTACAACGAACTATCTTTTATTCTGCAATCAAAATATTGAAAGCAAAGCATAATTTAATAGAGTACGTTTGATCTGAAATCGAAATGCCTAATGGAAATAGGGATAACATGAAAACCATTCTGTTGGATAATAGAAAAAAGTACGCAGGCGGGGGATTACGTTTGCACAGCACACCACAGTAAAAGATAACTACAGTAGTTTATCAGGTCAACGTCTCCATTATATCACTACCTGCCTGTCTACAATATTATAGTCATCTAGTAGGTACTCATAGTATAATAGAATGAAATTAGAAAACCAGGACGCATAATTAAACTTAAGTATAAATTACAATTTATGCACCTGGCTAAATCATATAAAATTTTCAAATTCCAGATACAAAAAGTGCCTATATAGTGCAGTCAATGAAGCGAAAAATACGGGCTAACCTCCGAATTTTTTTACTGTGATCCGATTTGCATGAAATTTTGGAATTAGGCTCATCTTACCATTAACTTCAAAAGTGAAAATGATTTGAACTCCGCCACCACCATGGGGGTGGTTGCCACCCCTTCTCGGGGGTCAATGGTTGTTTTTTCAAAATAACCTCGGATATCGATTGAAGATCTAATTTTAAGCAAAAAAGTTTCTATAAAGTTTCTCGAAAAATCTAATACTTTTCAAGTTATTGGCAATTGAAAATTCGCAAATTTTTCACGATTTTCATCAGTTTTTTTCAAATATCTCCAAAAATATACGTTTTATCGAAAATTTTATGAGGAACGAAACTGTAGCAGGTAAAAAAATGAACAATTTGGTTTTTTACAAAGTATTCTAAGTGCAATATTAAGCTAGATATTAAAGATCAAAGCCGTTTTTTATTTTATCTGAAATTTCATCGATGTAGTCAATGCCATCTAACAGCGAGCAAATGCATTTTATGCTTTCTAATCGAAAAGGGTTTTGTAGTGCTTGAAATAAGCTTTAAAATGAGCTTTATCAAAAGTCTTTTGCACGTAAAATAAGTGAGCTATATTGCAAATAAGCGGAGCATCGAATGTTTTTTCTTTTCAATCAATGGGTTTAAATAAGTGCCATTTCCACCAAAACTAAAATTAATCATATTCCGCCTAGAATTAACTTTATTATCAAGAGTTTTATAGATTGTATTAGTTTGGCTGCTTTAGGACACATAGTTTTCAAAAAAGTCACGATTGAAAAAAAATCGAGAATTTCAAATTTTTAAAAATCCCACCCCTTTTTCATAATATCTCAAAAATGACGACAGATACGTATAAAAGTGTAGGGATAAAAATTTAGGTATTTTTCTGACAAACAATTTGGTTTTTTTATTTTTTCTATCAAATAAAAATTGACGGAGATATGATTGTTTAAAGAGCGCGTGGCAGCGCAATCACAGCCTCCCTTAATCGTGACTTTTTTGAAAACTATGTGTCCTAAAGCAGCCAAACTAATACAATCTATAAAACTCTTCATAATAAAGTTAATTCTAGGCGGAATATGATTAATTTTAGTTTTGGTGGAAATGGCACTTATTTAAACCCATTGATTGAAAAGAAAAAACATTCGATGCTCCGCTTATTTGCAATATAGCTCACTTATTTTACGTGCAAAAGACTTTTGATAAAGCTCATTTTAAAGCTTATTTCAAGCACTACAAAACCCTTTTCGATTAGAAAGCATAAAATGCATTTGCTCGCTGCTAGATGGCATTGACTACATCGATGAAATTTCAGATAAAATAAAAAACGGCTTTGATCTTTAATATCTAGCTTAATATTGCACTTAGAATACTTTGTAAAAAACCAAATTGTTCATTTTTTTACCTGCTACAGTTTCGTTCCTCATAAAATTTTCGATAAAACGTATATTTTTGGAGATATTTGAAAAAAACTGATGAAAGTCGTGAAAATTTGCGAATTTTCAATTGCCAATAACTTGAAAAGTATTAGATTTTTCGAGAAACTTTATAGAAACTTTTTTGCTTAAAATTAGATCTTCAATCGATATCCGAGGTTATTTTGAAAAAACAACCATTGACCCCCGAGAAGGGGTGGCAACCACCCCCATGGTGGTGGCGGAGTTCAAATCATTTTCACTTTTGAAGTTAATGGTAAGATGAACCTAATCCCAAAATTGTATGCAATTCGGTTCACAGTAAAAAAATTCGGACCTATAATGCTTCATTGACTGCACTAATAAATCTTCAATTAGATAGATATTCTTTTCGCACAAAAATATAAAACAAAAGTAAAATGCACTTAAGACATCTCTCTCTTACATACTTTTTATATATAAGATGTTGCTACAAAAAAGCTAAATTCGCCCGTACCACCCGTACCCATATTGCGCCGCGGCCGCACGGTGTGTACATAATAATATTGTGACCGGACTACGAGTATACATTTCACAGAGCCTTACACCGGCCATTTTGTTCAAATTTGAGTTTTATATTACTGTAAAGTGGTTTATTCTGTGGCACTACGCGCTGCTACGATGCGATTCATGAAAAAACTGTCTTCTGCGTCACCGGCTACGCGACACCGCTACGAGTGCTACGAGTTCGCTTCAAAGCTACAAGCCCTCGCTTGCCGATAATTTTGTAACATATAATAACTATCTAAGGTGTGTCTATAACTGCACATCAATAGACACATGGGGAAGTTTTACTAAAAAAATGCAGAAAGACAATAACAGAGCAAGAAATTAAAAAAAAAAACGGTTAACAATTTCATCTTAATTTGTTTTGCAACGACAAGTTGTTTCTAAATTATTTCATGCTTAATTTTAGAGAGGGCATGGATTGTTGTTTTGTAAATCCATTTTTTAACAACATGTGAGGCGGTCGCTAATACGAACTGCTAATAAGAAAATAAACCAGGGTAAGTAGTTGTCCCTTCAATACGCAAGAATAGTCAACATAATCAAACCATATTTTTTTCCAAGTAGCAGGCTTACTCGTATCAGGCACAAACTTACGAGTGTGCATTCCCCAAGGTGGCCTGAAGTAAGACATCCCAGTAAAGCGAGCTAACTGCTCGATAACCCTCGTGATATAGTGCTCCCCCAGACACTAGATACAGACTTAGTACTGTCTACTAGAAACCGTAAGGAATGCTCTGTGAATCCATGTTAACATTTTCATTTTCTCATGCTTGTGGCAGCCAAGACACCATTTGCAAACGTTTTTGTTAATATGTAATAATATGTAGAACAGATATGCAATTTGTCATAGATACAGGAGAAATTTCTTAAAGTTTGATTTATTAACCGTCTTACGAACCAATAAGAGCTATAGTTATTTGTTACTAAAATCTGGTTTTTAGAGTTTGGTAACATACTCGTAAAGGGAAAACTGAACCTTTACAGGATCACTTTGTTGACAGTCTTTACGTCTGTTAAGACCCTTTTTCTAAGGAACGCATGGAGGGACCAAGCTGAATTAATGTCAAATACGCGGGTGCCTTTGGAGTTGTGAAGAAATTAAATAAACTTCTAAACCAACGTAATCACAAGATAAAAGGTCACGTTATATACGAGTATAACATCACTTATACAAAGTCAGTTCAATGGCCCTCCCTCAAAAAGGAAAAATTTATATTGCATAGTTTGCCAATCCGTCTGTCCACATTACTGAAAGAAATTAAATAAAAAAATATTCCAATAGCTACTAACATACTTACCGTTTAGTATATTGCCGAATCGTCCATAGAAATGCGAGTACTACATCGAATTTAATACGAACGTTTGCGTAGAAATCTCCTTCCTCCATCATTATGATGCGCAAATATTGGATTCGCATTAGATCTGGAACAAATCAGTTGCTATCGGCCGTAAATGTCATCTCTACGTTGATAAATCGTCCGTCTGACCTGCTTAAACGTAATTTTCTCCGATGTAAACGAGTATAAGTATTATATTCAAAGATAAATAAATGTATGGATTTATGTGTACGTTTATATTCTAGGAAGTTATCTTTAAATCTATTGGATAACAAGTTGTAGGTAGAATGTTGGTATCTAACGTCGATAATAGAAAGAAAGAAAAAAATGTTATTACCCCGCAAATTGACACGCAGACAGATCACATTAAACAAAGCACAATAAATACAAAAAAAAGAAGTTGACATCACAGATAATAGGAAATGATATTTAAAATATTATGTCTGGAATAAATAGGTACATAAAGTTTAAATGCGCAGGCCAATAGGCTCCGCCTCAATATATAATTTGGATCCATATGTTATGAAAATATAAATAATTAACAGAATTTTTTAGCAAAAAATAAAACCGACTTCAATATGGTGTCAATGGGACCAACTCGGAAGTAAGTACTCCTTTTCGAACAAAAAAAAGTTTTTCAAATCAGTTAAGAACTGTCGGAGACATGTGGTAACAAACATACAACAAAAAATAATTCAGTCGAATTGAGAACCTCCTCCTTTTTTTCGAAGTCGGTTAAAAAGAAAGGGCTCTTCGTTTTTCCAGAAACCTATTACAAGAAAAAAAATTGGTTATTAAATAAGTATACTCATGTTAGACGTATTAATACTTGTTAAAGTAAGCTATATAAAGCATGGAAATTCAAATTCTTCATATTTAAAATAGTAAACCCTAATTGAACGTCCCGTGCTTAACTTTCAAATTCAATTTTTAATGTTATTTTCGTCCGAGTAACTTTCAACTCGTCACTCGATTAGGGAAGTGTTCATTAAATTACTAGATTGCCGAGCGTCCGGCTTTTCGAGCAGATTGCACAGACTATAGAAATTCCTATGGAATCAGCGAAATCCCGTTTTCGACTAGAGAGCCACCCTTTTCACTATCAAGTATTACTTAATTGAAAATAAACGCTCAGACCGAGCGCCACCAGTTGTTTGTTGTAGAGCGCAAAAAATCTGCTATGCACTGTTGAAGGTATCCACAGAAACCTCTTTCTGTTGTATTGCGGTACTGGAGTCCATTCAACAGACTCTGGAAAAAAAATCTTCCCTAGTGCAGGTAGTCAACTGTGTCAAAATTTTATTCAACAACTACTTAATAGAAATGAAATGGAAATTATAACATTTTATGACTATATGAAGCTATTTATTATTTTTAATGAAACGCGGAATTTTCCCTCGAAAATCCCACCTCAATTATTCTTAGAATAACCGAATATGAATCAAATTTGCCTTTGATTCATATGCTCATGTTTCCTTTCACATGCTTTGCAAGTTTTAATTCTTTTCAGCCGAAAACGTATACCCATTTACCATGTACGAAATACTATAAAAACCGTAAGTATACAGGGGTAGAACGGGTCGCCCCGCAATAGCAAACATTCCCTAACACTGGCACTATCAAAGCGGGTGAAATATGACCGGCCTATGAAAACCGGCTAGATGTTGATTGGATCTCCCGTCTCCCGCCAGATTAAACTCAGTCATTCATCTACTGTTCCTTTTGTAAACATTGGACAACTGGGGAAAACTGAATCAATCCCAGCACCTTATTAACATTCTTTAATGAAAACGGACGTGCAATAACTTATTTTATTATAAGGATACTTATAGGCACTGTTGTACAATGTAGGTAGGTATACCACCTAACTACATTTTTACGCTACTTTATCAGAAACCTAAAATTAAATATGAAATTGATTTTTAAATAGACAAGAGTCATTTGTCATTCGAATTGTACTTACACAAGTTCAGTTTTAAGGGAGCTAAATGTTATTTTACGGCGAGCAGTAAAATAAAAGTACCTACCTTACCTAAACTAGCAAAATAAATGCGGCTCAGTTTGTGTCGGCCCGCGCCTCCTTTTAGAAACCCTAGGTTCTGTAGTTCATCGTTATTTTTTGTATTTTTAAATTATAAAATTAACTTAATAATCTTCTATCTTCTTCCTATACTTTTAATAAATCTGTGGAGAGGTCAATTCTGTACATTGAATATATTTTCAAAATAAGTATCAGGGGTATCAATCAGTAAAATTTTTGTCTGTCTGTCTGTCGGTCTGTCTGTATGTTCGTTATAGAAACAAAAACTACTGAACGGATTTCAACGAAACTTGGTACAATTATTCATCATACTCCTGGGCAGGTTTAACTTTTAGGACATTTAACCTCGTAAGACCGAGATTTCCAAACACAATCGTTTTAACAATAGATTAGAATTTTAAAAGGACATTCGGTCTTATGATTACAAACTATATCTTAGGCAAACGGATCAAAATTATAATGTTAAATAGAAAGCAATATGTACTATAGAAAAATGTATATACGCAAGAGCCTGAAAATATTTACCTACAGATCCGCCACTTTATCAGTGTGATCAAGCTTTATGGCTTTGCCAATCTCTGTCCCTAAATTTCAGATCTAACGCTTAGTTTGAGCAACAATGGAACCCCAAAATCCTAAGTAGTACTTAAATGGGCAGTGCATAATAAAAGTTCGTTCTCTCCCAACAGTTATTGCTACAAAAATTACACAATGTTAGTTTAGAAAATTGTCCAGAGCTGGCAGTGGTTCAAACAGTCGGTGCCACTGAACTCCGTACAACAGCTGCAGCCCTAATGTCTTAATAATTAAGATCGAGAATTAATGAATACCACTATTGAATGCCCATTAACAAAGTAATAACTTATTACATAGTTTTTCATATTACATCAAACGATATAGTACCTACTTTTAGATTTATCTTTATCCCAATGCAAGTGGATTTGCGTAATGGTAGGTAACAAAAATCAAGAGTTTTCTATAATTTAATTAATTTCAAAATACGTATCTATTGTAAAGTTGCTTAGGTACCTAATCATCTAATACCTACGTATACCTACAGTTTGGCAAATTATTCTAATGTAAACAAATTCTAGGTATATACCTATTCATAACTGTGAAAACGGTCTTCATGAAATATGCAAAACGAAGCTATTTTCTCCCACGGCTGCTGGCAGTAGCCAAAGGATATCCTGATGACGTGTGAGGGTCCAACCTACGAGCTACCGTGCTATTTTTGTCCGGTCGAATGGCGTTGGCACATTATCCCTTCAGTTCGACCCTTTACCTAAATTATATGCCATTTTGTAATATGCTTAGGTAGGTACGCAAATGGTCCTGCATTTCGGAGATTCATTTTAAAAAGGCGCTGTTAAATTTTAATGAAATCCATGCAATTTTAATGTGAACGATATTTGTTACAGAAAATAACTAAGTATACGAATAGAGCAAACTCACAACAAATTGCAATAATTGATATACATATGTACATAATTTACATACCTATAAACTACAATTATTTCACAAAAATTAGACAGAAAGACTTTATTATACATTATTTGATTGTGATTGCACTTAACGGTTACAGGAGTAGGTGAACTACAAAAGTTTTATTTGGAATACAAAATTTCATTAAGAGTTGTAAAGGCATTTGCTATTAAGTACATAGAGCATGTTGTCTTCTGCAGATTATACTTACTATTTAATTGTTTCCTTTATTTATTGCACAAATAAAGGAAATAATTAAGGAAATTAAAAGTAAAGAGCTTACGTTTTTATTTGTATATACCTACTATTCTGATTCAGCAATGTTTATGTACAGAAACTGAAATAAAAAACGTTGCGAAACAAACCCTGAGCCTGACTGACCCAATTAATATCTCGCTGTACAGACCCTCGCGATGACCAATTCAACAGACAGATATATTTTATTGTATAAAATCTTTATAGAAGCAGCGATATAAAATATACGCTACCTATGTTTCGGTGAATTCGAAACATAATGTGTACCTGTATTTTTTATTTGAAAAACATCAACAACATCCTAGATAAGTACTTGTTGTAGTGCTCAAATGTAACGTCTTTTTGTATGACAGCAATATAGAAATCACAAAAAAAAACCATACAAACTCTAGCAGCTGATTTAGTATATATAGAGTATTGCCCGCTTACAAAAAATTGTTATATTCAAACACTATAATTACTACTATAATCTAGGAAGTTGTTGATGTTTTTCAAATAACCCTGTATAGTATAAACAAGTAGATATAACTTATTTTAACTAACCGAATGTTATTTTTAAATTTGTTCATAAACATCATTCATTAATGTGTGTACATAGGTACATAGTCATATACACTACTTATAAGTAACCCAACGTAGGTACATAGGTACCTCGCTACATAACGATGTGCTTAAGCGGCCCGGGTTTGTGAGACTTTAATTAGTTAAATATCTCCTAAGAGACCTGTCTCCATTATAAGTTTTGCTAACATGCTAAGAGCCCCAAATACTTGGTCAGCAGGGCGCCAGATTATATTTCAAGTTAATAAGGAATAGTGTTGAGTGTTTCTAACTTCAGAATTAATAGTAATTTTAATGGGTTATGTAGAGACATGCCAATATTATTTATACTTACTTTTTTTATGCCTAATAGCAACAAGTCTAAATACAAGGTTTAAGTAATTCTTCCAATGTCACGTGAATAATAAACAATATACAAAGTTACAATACAACTCGATGTTCAGAGTTAAGTATATTGCTTTCATGGATGTCTTGTAGACTATCTAGTATCTACTCTTCCCGTAGGCATGTATCAAATCCACATTTATACTATGAAGTAAAATAAGCTTGATAAGTGACAAGGAGTGCTAGGCGACATTTCGAATGAAACAACGGTGTACCAAAGAGCGGAGGCTGACAATTAATGCACTGCGCACGTCCTCAGACGGCCCTCCGGCTCCGCCGAGAGCCGGGACTAAACGTCACAGAATCACTCTCGACTCTCATTGGACAGTTGAAAAAAGTTCCACTGTTTAACTGTACTGTCGCCTTGTATTAAAACTACAACCTCTCCGCAATTTAATAAATCTTTTAAAGCGGACCTACTGAGCCACGGTCCTTTATTAATTAATACACAGGGAACAAAGAAAGTCGCAAATTGAAAGTCCTTCCGTATTACCATTGTAAACTCAAAGAGCAAAAATGTTTGATCTGGCGCGTTCTATTGTTGGCTATAGGTATTTTAATCAGTTACCAATTTACTCCAAAACATACCTACTTTTCTATAAAAATCCGAGAATAACTTACCTTGATAGCATAAAGTTAATTCTACTGTACCAACATAGGAGAAATTCCTAAATTACCTGTTAAGTACCTACCAGAAGGCGTAAAATCAATAAGGAACAGAAGTTTATATCTACTCTGGAATAGAGGATGTTTCGTCGGTAGCTCTAGATCTATTTTTGAATTGAATGAATATTTGAGTGGGACGTAAGATGGGAGTGGCTAGGAAGCTGAAGACGTATCTACTGAGACCGTCAGGAAGAAATCCAGTCTAAATTCGGAACAGTAGAAACTGCATCTCCTAATTGGACAGCAACTTGTAGCTGTTTCTTTTGACAACCCACAGAGAACGTCACATTACTTTTTAGAAAAATGTTGTAACGATGTACTGTACCAATATTAGAAGAGTACCTAATACCGTTTCATAGAATAGGTAGCCAGTAGTCCCCAAACCTGTAAATTTAAGTCGGATATATAATGAAAACGAAAAATACCAACTTATTAGTAGGTACCTAATACCTATAGCTGGATTCCGTTCCGTTACAGAAATAACATTCATAGATAATAAACATAATACTTATCTGCTATTGATGATATTTGTTACATGTAATATGTTATTTACATGCCTATGCCTATCGTAGTCGTAATTCTCAAAATACATATACGTTGTTGGTTGTTGTGCAATAAGTAGGTAAGGCTCTCATAAATTAATAAGTTGCATTAAAATTTATGTTGATAATTACGAAGAGCTACATACGCATTTTGATAATTACCTATTAGGCCGACGATCCTATATGTAGGTATAGGCCTTCTAGAAAATAGGTATAATAAGTATTCCCACCTATACGTTAAGTTGATATTAAATCAGGCCAACGCATCACGTCTTCTCCGGAAAATAATCCATTTCGTGTGGAAAATTGCTGGGAATCAAATTTCAAGAAAAATCTCGTTACGAGCGTCGTTTTGGTACTTAATACATGTAAAGTTATACGCATTTTTGTGGAATGAGTAATACCTATCTCATTGCCGACATGTAGCCATAATTTAATGTTGTAGGTACTATGACATCTTATCATACTTACGAATATTCAAGCCGATTTTTCATATTGAACCGATTTTAATTAATTTTAGTCAACCACTACAGGGAGGCAGATTTAATGTGCACTAAGACGAGGAGACTATAAATATATAGGTATAAGTAGGTATAGGCAAAGTTTGTTGCTAAATGCTTTAACTGCATCGAACAGGTGACTTCAACATAGTTTAATTTAATTTACTTATATTTCATTATTTTTGTTAACTAAATATTTATATTTAATTAAACCATAGTCCACATTGCATGCCGTGGCAACCTATAATTAAGGTGACACTAAGCTGTTAATTTTATTATTTTCTGTATTGCTTATTATGTATTGGTGTTTATCTTGTTGGTTGTCCTAATAAATAAATAAATAAATAAATAAACTGCCGTGATGGAATGTAGATAAGATAATGATAATAACTGACTGCGACTGCGACTCTTTATTGGACAGTACATTAGCTTCCTCGTCATCAAACGTCCACCAGACAAGCTCGTATTGGACATTGGGCTCAGGCTATATGTCATAATAAAATAAAGTAAATCAATCGCGAAGTAGGTAAGCTATGCAGCGATACAAAGTGCTTGTTAAAATTATCTACTCAATTTTCTTCACTGGCGTCTGCTACAGCCAAAGTGCAAAATTCGAAGCGAGTTACGTCAAAATTGATTATAATCACTGTGGAGACACGAGACAGTCGACTTGGAGCGATGAAACAGTAACAAGGCATGTAACCTTAAAATTCTCTTCCACTTCCCTTCATTATCTGGTAGACAGCTCTGCTGTATAAGTATATCTATTATTTCATCTACATCTAAAGTTTATAAAGGGAAATATAATCCTACAATCCCAACCACAACAAAAAAGAATAGACCTAAGCTTACTTATTTCGATCTCCCTATTACTTGCTTCAGCAGGGCTATTCACAATTCCAATTTCGATTTAAATTCGGAATTTTTTCCGCACATTCATTAAAATTTGGTTAAGTTAGCAATGAGGGCTATCGCGTGTGAATTCACCACCAGAGGTGCTAGTGTAGCGTAAGGTCTCCGAAATGTCAAATTACATTAATTCGGAAAATGAAATAATTTTTTGCAATTTTGGTACAGCCGGCATTCACTTTGGAAAATATGAGACACGGCTCAATGATTGTCTGCGCTTTGAAAGCAGAGCCAAGAAAATGAGGTGTAAAGTTTAGCGGTCTTATAGATTCGTCATGTCTGTCTGTCTGTCTGTCTGTCTGTCTGTCTGTCTGTCTGTCTGTCTGTCTGTCTGTCTGTCTGTCTGTCTGTCTGTCTGTCCGTCCGTATGTCACAGCCAGTTTATTCCGAAACTATAAGAGCTACATTATTGAAATTTGGTACGTAGATGTATTCTGTGAACCGCATTAAGATTTTAGAATAAAATCAGAAAAAAATCCAAAATTTTTAGGGTTCCCCATACATAGAACTGAAACTGAAAATTTTTTTTTTCATCGAACCTATACGTGTGGGGTATCTATGGATAGGTATCTGAAAATGATGTTGAGGTTACTAACATCATTTTTTTCTAAACTGAATAGTTTGCGCGAGAGACTCTTCCAAAGTGGTAAAATGAGTGTCCCCCCCCCGTAACTTCTAAAATATGGGCATGATAAAACTGAAAAAAATATATCATGTGTATCACTATGCAAACTACTAACGAAATTTGGTTTGAATCAAATCTAGCCAGTAGTTTTTTTTTAAACGTCATAAATCAAATTACCTAATTTTTTCATTTAATTAACTCCAATATAATAAAACGTAAAGAAAAACATTTATTTAGCTGTATAGTGGTACGGAACCCTACGTGCGAGAGTCCGACTCGCACTTGGCCGGTTTTTATCGAACAAACAGTTATCACATGCATAAAACAAACCTTAATAGCTACGCCCGAGGACCTGACTAAACAGTGGCGCCCTCTGGTGAAAACAAAAACGGTAGTCCTCATTGACAGGTACGTGTTCGCTCACAATAAGCGGTTTCATATACAATTAATTCATGAAACCGGAGCAATGTCATGCACATAGATCATAAACTAACACCCGGCGAATTCACGTTCCATATTATGCTATGCAGTTGTGCCTAATTAGATCAGTCGGTGACCCCATTTAGTCGACCAGTCAACTAGGCTGCTTTGTTTTCCCCAATCTGTGAATATTGATCAAACGCCGTGTTTGTTATTTAATTATGCAATTCATAATAGTGTTGAGGACGCATTGCAAGGACGTCCCAATTTTGAACGTACCTACTCACGCATAGTCGGATCTATAGGCACTGCTGTGAAAAAAAAATATTGAGTAAAAATATCATGCAAGTAGGTATTAAGTACTCGTTGTACCTAAGTAGTACATAATATTTCCATGAAAAATACGCAATTAACCGGTTCTCGTCACGTCCTATCGCACAGACTATCCTATGAGTGATCTAACTATTATTCATCGAATAGGAAGTTGTTTATCAGGTTTAGGTAACTATAGGTATAAATAGGTATAACCTAATTAAGAATTTTAGGACATAACTGTTAGCTGTCTAGTAAGTTTAGAGGCCTATTTTTGAAAGACCTAATCCCATCCTTGACCTATATGTCCCGAAATTAGGCACTATCTATACTTATAATAAATCTGTAGAGAGGTCAATTCTGTACATGAAATATTTTTTCAAAATAACTATCAGGGGGTGATTAGTGATCGATCCTGAAGCCAAAAATGCATTCTGTAAAATTTTTGTCTGTCTGTGACGTATGTTCGTTATAGAAAAAAAACTACTGGACAGATTTTAACGAAACTTGGTACGATTATTCTTCAGGAGTGTGAAGCGGCAGGATAAAGTATACTTTTCATCACGCTACAATCAATAGGAGCAGAGCAGTGACGGGAAGTGTTGGGAAAACGGGAGAAATTTTTATCTGTATGTTTGATCGCAGATCAAGCGGAAACATGGAATTAAATGCGATTTTCTCCAATGTATTGCTATAGGTCTAATTTTATGGAAGTCCGTCATTTTTGAAACCCGATATCCATGCGTGCGACGCCGCCGGCACAGCTAGTACCTAATAAATATCATCTACGCCGCTGGAGCTCCAACAACGCCGGCTAACTATTTGCACTATGCATGATTAATTTAAATTATATTAACATTCCTACTGTAGCTAAGTGGATACGTAGGTATCCTAATACAACATGACGTGGGTGTTTACATAACTATATAAATAGGAATAGGTACAATTCATATATAAAACTTCCTGAAATGAAGACTAAGTAGGTAAGACATTTCGTCTCTCTCCACCCCTAATATCAGTTTGTTAACTTGGATCAATCTCGAAAAGTTCTATGGGGATATGTTACCTACACATTACCTACATTAAACGGAGGTTTAAATACCGCCAAGCTTCCTTAGGCTTAGGTACCATTACCTAGATCTAACTATTTGGCTGGCCTGGTTGAATTGGTGACCCCTGTCTTCTGGATCAAGTTTTGTGGGTTCGACCCCTACCCGGGAGAAACATTCGTATGATACATATTTGTGTTTGCTTCGTGTCTGGGTGATATATTTGTATTATATTTAGATAGAAAGTACATTGAATAAGTACCTAAGTAAAATAAAATTATAGTTCTTACTAGCTGTGCCTGCGACTTCGTCTGCGTATAATGGTGTTTTTGGGTGTTCGCATATTATGTTTATATAGAAAAGTAGAATTAAGTAGGTAGGTAGGTACATAACGAAAACATTTTTTGCACTTCTATGTTCATGGTTTTTGTTTGCAAGCAAAAATAAAAGTGTGGTGAATGTAAATGGGTTCCTATGGATACCGCCGCGCGCCATAGTTTACTAAAGAAACGCCTTGATAAAATGCGGCTGCATAATATACCACCTTCGCACCTGAATATTGCTTATGCACATCATATTCGCGTACAAAAAAAAATAACAAAGCTCGTAAAGAAAATAAAACGAAAAGATTTTACAGCAAAAATGTTTCTGTCACTTTTGCAAATACGCTGGGTATTTTCAAGAATAGGGCGGAAGCGGAGCCGATGGCGCGGCGTACCTAATATTTGAGATTTATTTTACGACGCACTCGTAAATCTAAATGGCAGAAATCTTCGTGTTGAAGGGAGAGTGGTCTCGTCCAAAGCAACTTGTAAAACTTGAGTTGAATTTTATGTGTTTCGTTACTACCTACTTACTCTTACTCCTATTAAACATTTCCAAAATAACTTCCCGAATTATAGTAATACCTAACTACTTTATGCGTTCCAAAAACGGATATTTGCAAATTAAGAAAAGTAGGTATACTGTTTCGCGGGCGAATTCCTTTTGTATCCAGCTCTGTATGAAAGGTACATAGCTATCACATTTACACAGCATATAAATCACAGCCCCATCTCTACCTAGGGGGGTCGTAGAGGCGACTAAGGGATTTCTTGGGATTTCAGCGTCTCAGCCGGTGGTAGGGTTAACCCACCTAGCTAGCAAGCACCGTACCTACACTCGACGAAACACAGTATAAAAAAAATGATGTTAGAAACCTCAACATCATTTTAAAATACCTATCCATAGATATCCCACACTTATAGGCTTGACGAAAAAATTATTTTGAATTTCAGTTCTATGTATGGGGAACCCCAAAAGTTTTGGATTTTTTTTTCTGATTTTATTTAAAAAAAATCTTAATGCGGTTAACAGAATACATCTACGCACCAAATTTCAATTATGTAGCTCTTATAGTTTCGGAATAAACTGGCTGTGACAGACAGACAGATAGACATGACGAATCTATAAGGGTCCCGTTTTTGCCATTTGACTACGGAACCATAAAAAGAAGGATAGGTATTCAAAATTACCGCCGAAAGAAGGCCAGTTCCAGTCATCTTAATCATGTCTCCTTGTTTCAAATTAAGTTTCAGATTGTTATGCTTAAAATGTACAAATAGTTTATGCACAGTTTAGTGTATATTTGAAATAAATAATTTAAGTAAATGTTTCTAATTATTTTAAGTACATCTAAACTTTGGCTGTATAGCGTAGTGGCTTTTGCCTTACCACCAAGTTACAATATAAAAACAATAACAATGCATTTTGACAGTTCGCAGCTGTGTATTGTTGGATTGTTTCTGTTGTGGAATTAAATGCCGTAAAAGTGTTTTTAATCTCACACAGCATTGATAAAATAATCAAAAAGTAAAGATTATTACCGTCATCGTGTTTTGCTTCAAGTTATTGTACTCACATCAACATGACCAAGGTAAATGACGTCTTCAGATATCCTTTTGCTATCATGGATGAGATGATTTTGGAAGCGTTTTCACTCTATAAGTACAATACAAAATGGTAAATCAAAACACTTATTGATTCTCTCCAGGTTTGACTATGCGTTTTCTGATTTAAAATTCTGGATAACCTGTTGACATTTTCCAATATGGCCTACTGCAACCCTGGTATACCATACCTATTATGTATTATGACTCAACAAATAGAGATAAGTACATGAAGTTAGTAAAACATCTTTGTTTATCTTAGCAAAACAATATCAAACATGAAATTACTTGAATTCCATTACATAACCCTATAGCAGAATTTAATGCAACCTGGTAAAAAAAATTAATCACATTCAGTAAATAACTTTTCAGATATTTTCTCCATTTACTAATGTGGTAGTCACATAATAGAAAGGCAAGTAATAGTTAAACATTTATTATAACTTGAAATTTTTATGATTCAATATAAGTACATTTTAATACTAGTTAAAAATAAATTTGTAGTAGAATGGATCCTGTAATGGACAATGAGTGGCTTGGATGCAAGAATGACCCAATTGAAGATGCACAGAATGTGGGAAATGTGGCCCGAAGCTGGCAGTGGAGGGAACACGGCATCAACCCGCCACACAGCCCAGCAAATAAAACTGTACTTGAAAATATTGCCGAAGACATTTTAGTAAAGAAACAACTTAAAATTAGGGTGAGCCAGTATTCTGAATAATATCAATTACCTAATTATAGGTTTGTACTAAAATCTATGCACAAATAAAGCTAATAAGGATATTTTGGATATGATTACAATCTTCTGAGCTTATTGTCCAACTAAACACCTTATTTTAACAATATTTGTATTATAAATGTTGCTTTTTATTTCAGTGTTGTGATTTACCAGGTTATCCAAGATCAACCTTTTTGATGGTATTTAGTCCAGATGGGTAAGCATATTATTATAAGTTACAAAATAATTCTTTTTCCAGCTGTTACATACTAAAAAAAGTTGCCCCTAACCTAACTAATGTGTAAAAATGTGTATACCTACTATAAACCAAATAGATAAAAAAAAACAAGCAAGACCAGACAACAAGTTAAATTAGAATGATTTAAGGTAGTAAGTGCAGATTCATCATTAATATTATTTGATCAAGAGAAGACCACAACCACCACCACCTAATATCGGTAATCCTTAACAAGTTGCTTGTTCAGCTGATCTTAGGCAATGACTTACTGAATTAAACAAACACAACAAAATGTTACTACCTATTTTACAGTACTGAATAAGATATTTTAATTTTTCATGCTTTTACAAAATAAATATTACCAACAACCTTTAAAAATTTTGAGGATGAAAGTGTCATTATTGGGCTGGACACTTCATGCACACTATCATTGCCCAATGCTCGGCATAAGTCTATCTCAGACTGTAAAGATCCTAAAAGCACCAGGTTGTACTCAACTATGTTTATTAATCAATACATTATTTTCAGGACGAAAGTAGCATCAACTCATGGTAATCACAATGTGTATGTGTCGGAATTAGCTAGTGGTAAACATGTCAGGATATTGAATGGCCATCCGCGGACACCATGGTGTATTGCATTCCATCCGTCACATCCACAATTAATAGGCTCCGGTTGTCTTGGAGGACAAGTCAGAGTTTGGGACATCTCAAGTGTAAGTAGTCTTTATTTATTTCTTTTAGTATCATTTAATATCCCAAAAGCTGAGGTCTCAGCATTGACCAAATTCCTTGATCTGCATAGTGTGCAGAAAAAAATTGGAAATGCTTTGAAAGTGTCATATTTCTAAAATGTGTTGCTGATACAGCAGAACACTGATTACTCACTAACACTAACTCTGAATTTAATTGGGACCACATTGGGAAATATTTGAATAATTGAATGAAAAATGATCTCACACATTGAATAAACTTTATTAAATATGTAGCACATTGAATACATTGGACTCCAGTATCTAGAATCCAGCAAGTTCCTAATTATTACAAAAAACCCAAACAAATATATTTCAATCTTAATCCTAAACAGCATTTGGATTAAATCAGCATTCGGGTAATTGGTGATCTACTGTGTTATTTATAAATAGCAAATACAATTGTTATAATTTTATAAATGTCACCAGAAAATAGCAAGAATCGTAAGTTGATCAATTTCCTAGGTAGTTGATTAACTTTCGGAATATAACAAATGGTAGTTGAAATGTATTATTTAACACAATGGATTTCAATTAGTTGATCAATTTACGGTAGCCTGACAGTAATTTAATAATTTACGATTTTGACACAAGTAAAATCGTCCTCAAATTGGCCAATCGTTGCTCAATGTACTATTTAACGGTGCACTATAACCCGTAACTTAATACACTGTTCTCTGATTGGTTGCCGGGATAACGCCACATGAGCCATTGAACCAATCAACGTTCACCTCATCTTTGTTGGATGATTTTACGACAACACCCCGTAAAATGATAAATTTACTAAAATACATATGTTAAATAATACATTTCAACTGCCGTTTATTATTTTCCGGAAGTTAATCAACTACCTACGAAATTGATCAACTTACGATTCTTGCTATTTTTCGGTGACATAAATATTCTTCACAAATGTATGTATTTTAATACTCTAGGATTTATCCTGAGCTTTAGACACAACAACATACAGGATACAATATAAATAGATATAATATCTATTAAAATGACATGAATACATTATGTATCCTGAATTATAGGGTGGCAGTGAAGTGTGGAATGTCAGAAATGAAACAGTTATAGCATCCATAGCTTTCCATCCGCGAGAGCAGTTGCTAGTGATAGCAACATATAATGAACTCTACTTCTGGGATTGGAGTCAACCAGCACCTTTCACCAAAGTTTCAACAAATAATGTCAATGAAAAAGTTAGGTGTGTACACAACTTAATTACATACATTACACATTTATTAATTTGATATTAAATGCTATGATTATTGTTCAAAGGAGATCTGATTTTCATTGAGTTTTGTTTGCCATAATGTTCTCATTATTTTGATGTGAGAATGCCTACCTATTTAATAATATTTCCATATTTTGAGATTTACTCCAATGATTACTCTTTACAAAGAGAAGCAACACTGGTGGATCAATCTTAAATATACACTGTGTACAATGTTATGTTTATGTTACAAATGGAAAAAAAAACAGTTTATTAAAGTAGTTTAAAATTTTCATTATATGCATATATACTAAAGTATCCTGTCTTTTAATTTAATTACAGATATGTAGCATTTGATGCTCTTGGATATAAACTCATAACAGGTATATCTTTGTGGTCAAACCCAAGTGGTGGGCCACCCACAGTACTGCAATCAAATGGGTGGGGTCCACAGAATATAAACAATAACAGAAGAGACGATTTTGACGATAGTCCGGGTGGGAATAGATCCCAAGAGAATTCTGGTCTTGCACAAGATATGATCGTAAATTCATACCAAAATCTAGTTCAGAGATATGACAGCTTGGTGAGGAACTACCAAAGATTGTTCATGGTGCGACATCGCCTCACCAATACTCCACCCCCTCCCAACATGGTAATAATTGAGCACTCATTTACGTATGCTGGATGATGTTTTTTATATATCAAAAATATATTGTTTAATTAATAATGTAACGATATTGTAACCAAAGTATCCCTTTTTACTTAAGGATACAGGTAAAGAACAGTTATGGGTACTTTTGCTGTAACTAGTTAAATTGATTTTTATAATAAAAACACTCATCTGGTATTGAAGTTTAAAAGAGATTGGTTAAATGTTTCTTTTAAAGTTTGATTATGACTAATATTCAATTTGAAATTATTGCAGATTGATCGAGGCACTGATCCGATGGAAACAGATGTTTCACCGAGCACATCAGGCTGGACACGTTCAGCTAGACCCTCTACATCAACAGACCAATCAGACACAGGTATGTCACCTTGTGCTATATCATGCCTTCAGAATGCATCGTGGGGGGTTAGGGTTGAGTTAGGGTTGGCATGGCGGTGGCAACTGACAGGTAACTCATCAGTTACTTGCCCATTGTCACAGTGACTTGGGCTCCTTTCGCTTTCCATCAGGCATAGAGAAGCCATTATGTCGAGCTATTATAAAAAAAATACATTCGAACTGCCAGTTAGCAACACTATTTGGAAGTCTACTTTTACAGTCCATTTGATTTTCCAGTTTACATGCAGTTCTTATTACTGCATTGTTACTTTTAAGACTGCAAAGTATTTAGTTACACAAAATAATTGAATCCTTCCTGATGTAAAGCAAACTACACTGTTTGTGTACATTTTTTCAGTTATACTTTTCATACAACCAATCAGTATTAAAGTGCTATAGCAATGAATACAAGTATTACATAATATTGATACAGAAGGAAGTAGATCAACCATTTTATACATATTTTATTATGAAAATTAATGAAAAATTAACACAAAAGTTCATCACATTAATATTGGTGGGAAGAGTTCAAAAAAATATAAACCTCAGCCCACAACCCTGGTTTCAGAAGACAGGCACACTGCCAAATGATGCAATATAAAACTGCTGCCGTATGGAGTCTGTCTGTATACATAATGGCAGGCTAAGATTGTAATCAGATACCATAACTCTTTTTTGTATTATAGCGAACCCAACGCCGGGAACGTCCCGTCGTCAGGACGGCGGAGACAGTGGCGATGGGGAAGGTAGCAGCAGCCGCTTGTTGAATCTCGACGTACTATCTTTTGACAGCAATCCCAATAGGTATGGTATCCATTTTATACATAGTGTGTACTAAATTTAATTTGCCCAATATTTATAATGTATGTAATATCTTTTTTACTACACTACTAAAGCAATATTTTCATTGTCTTAGAAACGAAGAATCATCACCTCAAGAAAATACCATATTTGGATCGCGATCTTCACTATTCCAGCGATTAAACGATTCGCCTGGTCGTTCTTTTAGGACTGTTGACCAAAGTGAACGTATAACTCGGCTATTACCAAATCCATTTTCATCTACTATCGGTAGACCTCAAACTGGCAGAACTTCATCTGAAAACCCTCGATCGTCACCAAGGAATGCGACTAATACATCGCGTACTAGCATATTTACCTCATCTAGAAGGCCTGAATTTTCGTTACGCCGTAGACGTATATCGCTACCTTCACACAGCCCTAATTCTAATAGAACAAATAGTTCATCCAGTACAAACAACGATGCCCCATCGACCTCCACTGCTCGATCTACATCTACACATTCGGACAGCATGCCTTCAACGTCTCGAGGAACGGGGCAAAGACCAACAATGACAAATTCATCTACTCAAATGAGTCCATCGGGTACGCCCGTAGATGCTCAATCTATAAATGAAAGTCTAGATTTGATTAGGGATATTCTTAGAGACTCTGGTACGCGATTGTTGAACCTGATTACGAATATGTCGCTGTCCACATTAGCCAGCGTAGAACGCAGCATGCCTCGCCGCAGCGCTAGCTCTCGGGCCCACTCAGATGAAAGCGAGGGCGGCACGCGATCGCGAGGTGGTGTAAGACCACGCGTACGTTTATTTAGCTCAAATCTACGTCGAGATTTTCTTTCATCTACTTCTGACTCGGATAGTGATCAATCTCTCGAAGTAAACATATTCAGGACGAGAAATTCGTCGTTTCGTGAAGATGAAACACGCGACAGTGAACAACCCAGCACCAATGCTTCAAACACTGATAGAACACCTCCCCCCACGGATCGTATGGAATTCGATATAAATCAAGATAGACGTGACAATGAAACGTCACGCGAAAATAGCGGTATAGATGTGACATTAGGAGCAAATAGCGGATTTCGTGTCCGATTCCAAAATCCGCCAACTGATGATCCACAACCGTCTACTAGTGCTTCTGCTACAGAAAGAGACGAGGCTTCAACGGCGCGTCCGCAAGCATCGGAAGGTGCGGACAGACCTTCAACAAGTCGGGACACTTTCTGGTCCAGGGGATACGTAGTTCCGCCAGATGAAGCTTACAGAAAAGTTAGAGAAGGAGTGACTGTATTACAGAAACATACCATGCAACTGACAAACATGTGGCTGAGAGGCATTCATGTTTCTATGCGAGAGTTACGTACAATATGGGAAAATTTACGCAGACGAATACTAATTCTCTATAGGGAAACAGGTAGACAAGATTTACCCAGTTATTATACTAGGTCTTTATTAGAACGTTGCATGATGTTAAGTGAAATGTCTGATAACTTATCACGTTCTACTAGGTCTTCGAGGGGTAGTCAGGGTAACCAAAGAAATGAAAATGATCCACAAACGTCGAGACGTACCGAAGAAAATCGTGATACATCTACGAATGACGGTACAGGTAACTCCAATACAGAAAATAGCGCAAGTACTACTTCTGCACCTACTGGCAACGATACAAGACACAGGTCTAGATCTCCACTAATTAGACACGGCTCACGCCTTACACGAGATCGGTGGATGGGCAGAATGAGATATACTGAAGCTATTTTGGCGCGACGTGCAGAAGAATATAGACGGCGCAACTTTTCAGACGGGCCATCTAGGAGGGTTCCTATCATAAATCGAATTAGTCCTCGGTATTCAAGCAGATCCCGTAGAGACTTAGATCGCGAAATGGAAATTAGCGCGATTCGGCATCAAATTAGGATCCGAGCAATGCAAGTTCTATCGGCTATGTTTAACATGATGATGATGTGTTTAGAAGAGCGTGGACTGAGTCAGCTTATCATCAATATGCTACGAACCCTCAAAAAAGCTTTAGCATTGACTTGTCTGATGTTAATGACAAATAGACACAGTGCTAGAGCAAACAATACGCCGACGCCTGCTAGTCAACGTGTAGAATCTCTGAACGTAGTAAGAATAGAAAATGTGGAACACCCTGGTCCAGTAAATGTTGATGGTCCAGACGACCCAACGTCACCGAGGCTCGTAAACGACGCCGAAGATGATAATTCCCAGAAAGATGAAAAAACAGATACTGCAAAGGCAGCTCAAAATGATAACAATAATTCTGAAGTATCCTCTGATAGCAGGGTTCAAGTGAATACTGACACACCGCTATCTAGAACCGTCGCTCAGCGGTGGAGTAATCGCCTTGCCGTTCAAATTGCCGCTGCTAACAGAAACAACTCGGCCACTGCTAGAAACAGGCGCGAGCTTTACATAGAAACACGACGTCTTAAAGCCCTTCATAGGACTAACCCATCTGCACACCCAATGACCAAACGAAGGGCACTGCCACCAGTCTCAACATACAGAATACCTGCTCTCCGCTCTTGGACCAGTAGGGCTAAAGTCATCAAACAGGCGACAAGAAATGCGCCCGCTAATAACGAACCTGTGGCAGGACCTTCAAATGCTTCTTCACCTCCTGCCGACAATTCCAACCAAGAATCTCCAAGATCAGATGTAATCAATGAATTTCAACATCGAGTAAATTTAATAAGAATAGCTCATTTACAAGCCATTAGACTACGGAATGCTGCAAGAAACAGATTTCGTCGACTGCAAACGATTCGAGTGTACACTCCTTCGTCTATGAGAGAAATGTTCGCTCTCCAGAATTCAGATCAACCGGAGAATAGGTCACCAAGCGGGTCGGATGCCGGTAGCCGTCGGCCCTTCGCCACGTATCATAGGCCTCAGAACATGCCTCCTCGTAGCGGCGAGTCATCCAGCAGGGGGGCGGACGAACCGGGACAATTCCACACCGTGTTGAATAACGTGGCTATGCCCCTAATGCACGTCAACGACCCGTCAATAAACCCCGAAGCTTCGGGGAGCCAGCAACAAAGACTGCCAAGAATACATGAATATCTACAACCAATTATTCTCGCTCAGGTAATGACTTATCATTATTGTACATGGTAGGTATAATATCTTAATAACTTGCTAAAAGAAATACGTTATAAATCGGAAGAGAGAAATATTTCAGACAGCTTTCCATGACGTTAGTACCATCTATTCACTCAGATCGTTTCAATTGCCAATTAGCTTTTAAAACTATTTATTTTGCATCAAAGCATCTTTGCTTCATTTTATTCGGCCCGTGTGGATGAACCTCTTGGGCTTTATTAAATGAATCTATAGGTAATATAGGCATCATGAATGAATTATCTATCTATCTTATTTGACTGGTTCGATGGCTCATTTGGTAGTGACCTCTGCCCTCTGAGCCAAGGGTCGTGGGTTCGATTCCCGCACAGTACAAACATTTGTCTTCACGATCATGTCTGTTTGTATTGGTCTGGGTGCTTTCTATGTATAATATGTATTTAAAAAAAAACATATATATAGTTCATCAGTTGTCTAGTACCTACCCATAGTACAAGCTTCGACTTAGTTTGGAGCTAGATGGCGATGTGTGGCCCAGCGTGGCATATCTTGGGGTATTTATTTATTTTATTTATCTATACTAATATAATAATAATATAAAGAGATTTGATTGTTTAAAAAAAATGAATAGGATCCGAAACTATCGGACCGATTTGAATAATTCTTTCACTGTCGGAAAGCTATACTATAACATAGTTATTAATATACATAATTTTCTAGAATGCAATGCTTGTCGATGACGACGGGCCGGAAGGTGGGAGCGGGGGCGGGGGCGGTGGTCCTGGAGGGGGCGGGGGCGGCGGTCCCGGCGGGGGCGGGGGCGGCGGCGGCGCGGCGCGGCGCATGGGCGGCATGGCGGGGCTGCTGGACGCCGGCATCATCTCGGAGGCGCTGCCCGCGCCCTCGCACCGCGTGCAGGCCTGGGACTTCACCACGGGGGACACGCCCGATATCGCTGACAGTTAGATATTTGTTTGTTTCGAGTAAGATTGCTTTTCATCAGTCGATATAGCTCCTGCTGTCCCTCTTCGATGTAGGTAAACGAAGTCGGATTCGGGTAGAACGGGAGAGGCATAATTATCTACCTCGAGTAACTAATATTACCTATTCTCCACAACCTACTATTAGTTAGAAGATGTTCCTTCTTTAGCCTTACCTATTTCTTACCTCTCTAGGGACTTAGCTATTTCTATGACTATAACTAATTACACTGTAAATAAGCAAAACGTATAAGAATACGAGGAGTCAATAAAATAGTGGAAAGTTCTTGGAGGTTTCGTTAAAAGCAATAAAATAATTACGCCTTCCACTATTATGGAAACCCCTTTCAACGATACTTGTGTCACTGTGCGCTGATAGCAAATACAATACTATAATTTGTATGGTGCCATTGTATTGTAGACAGCTTATAACTTGGATGATATTCGAAAACATTGCTGACAATATAGAAAATACCGTAAAAAATAAAATTTACGATAATAAATCATTGTAACAAGTATGTTTGTGTACTTTAGGCTCGAAGAATGTGGTGGTGCAGAAGTGCAGAATTCACAACGACGCCAGCATCGATATATCGAAGGACGGCAGACTCCTGGTAGCTCTGCTCCCCGTCCCTCGTTTGAGGCACACGAATCATTGGCTAGGTATGTATTACATTTTAACTTGCGTCTCCTTCATCCAGACATCAAACCATAAACTGCCTTAGTACGTTCACTGCTGAACGTAAGCCTTGTTTGACATAGGTTCTACTACTAACGCGACATTTCAAATGGCTGGTGACGTGGTGTAGAATATTATTTTGATAGCACCACTGGCTGTGAATCGGTGGTCAAAATGGGGGGGGTCAAGAGGGACACCGTTTCTTCCGCCATCGCCGCCATAAAAGTTTACAAATTATTTAATTATCTTACCAACCTTAAGTGATCTGTGTGTGGGTATTTAATTTATTTGGAAATGATGATCACAAAAACAATTATCCAATTTGCTGCAGTTGTTTGTTACTGCAGCAAATGGTCATCATGGAGACAGACAGAAAGAGATTGTGTAGAGATATCGGACAACATCTACCTACTTGACATAACATAATATGTATTGCGATAGGTGTTTGCGTTTGTTTTGTGTTTTAATTCTGTCATCCAAAGTTAACCTGGTCAGCCAGTTAGATAAATAATAATGGAGACCTATGCTATTTAGCAAACAGATGTAATAGGTAGAATAAAGGCTAATTAATTAGTTAAAGAGTGATTAATAGGCTGTTTGAGGGACTATTTTCTAAATATATCTTAAACTAATAATTTCTTGGGTAACTGACTGTATTTTAAAGTGAAAAATGTGTGCGTCGAGTAACCGTTAACCGGCTGGGTGTGGGTGTCGGCAGGAGTGTACTCGCTGGAGTGGTCGCGGCTGGGGCAGTGCCTGCACACAGCGGTACTGGAGCAGAGCGCGGTGTCGGTGGCGCTGTCGCCGACGGCGCGCCACCTGGCCGTGGGGCTCGGCTCGCGCCGCTTCACCTCCACGCCGCACGCGCGCAACAACGTGTTCGCGCTGCTGTACCGCCTCGACCCGCTAGGTAACAACAAACCTGTACTGGAGCAGAGCACCTGGCCGTGGGGCTCGGCTCGCGCCGCTTCACCTCCACGCCGCACGCGCGCAACAACGTGTTCGCGCTGCTGTACCGCCTCGACCCGCTAGGTAACAACGAACCTGTACTGGAGCAGAGCACCTGGCCGTGGGGCTCGGCTCGCGCCGCTTCACCTCCACGCCGCACGCGCGCAACAACGTGTTCGCGCTGCTGTACCGCCTCGACCCGCTAGGTAACAACGAACCTGTACTGGAGCAGAGCACCTGGCCGTGGGGCTCGGCTCGCGCCGCTTCACCTCCACGCCGCACGCGCGCAACAACGTGTTCGCGCTGCTGTACCGCCTCGACCCGCTAGGTAACAACGAACCTGTACTGGAGCAGAGCACCTGGCCGTGGGGCTCGGCTCGCGCCGCTTCACCTCCACGCCGCACGCGCGCAACAACGTGTTCGCGCTGCTGTACCGCCTCGACCCGCTAGGTAACAACGAACCTGTACTGGAGCAGAGCACCTGGCCGTGGGGCTCGGCTCGCGCCGCTTCACCTCCACGCCGCACGCGCGCAACAACGTGTTCGCGCTGCTGTACCGCCTCGACCCGCTAGGTAACAACGAACCTGTACTGGAGCAGAGCACCTGGCCGTGGGGCTCGGCTCGCGCCGCTTCACCTCCACGCCGCACGCGCGCAACAACGTGTTCGCGCTGCTGTACCGCCTCGACCCGCTAGGTAACAACGAACCTGTACTGGAGCAGAGCACCTGGCCGTGGGGCTCGGCTCGCGCCGCTTCACCTCCACGCCGCACGCGCGCAACAACGTGTTCGCGCTGCTGTACCGCCTCGACCCGCTAGGTAACAACGAACCTGTACTGGAGCAGAGCACCTGGCCGTGGGGCTCGGCTCGCGCCGCTTCACCTCCACGCCGCACGCGCGCAACAACGTGTTCGCGCTGCTGTACCGCCTCGACCCGCTAGGTAACAACGAACCTGTACTGGAGCAGAGCACCTGGCCGTGGGGCTCGGCTCGCGCCGCTTCACCTCCACGCCGCACGCGCGCAACAACGTGTTCGCGCTGCTGTACCGCCTCGACCCGCTAGGTAACAACGAACCTGTACTGGAGCAGAGCACCTGGCCGTGGGGCTCGGCTCGCGCCGCTTCACCTCCACGCCGCACGCGCGCAACAACGTGTTCGCGCTGCTGTACCGCCTCGACCCGCTAGGTAACAACGAACCTGTACTGGAGCAGAGCACCTGGCCGTGGGGCTCGGCTCGCGCCGCTTCACCTCCACGCCGCACGCGCGCAACAACGTGTTCGCGCTGCTGTACCGCCTCGACCCGCTAGGTAACAACGAACCTGTACTGGAGCAGAGCACCTGGCCGTGGGGCTCGGCTCGCGCCGCTTCACCTCCACGCCGCACGCGCGCAACAACGTGTTCGCGCTGCTGTACCGCCTCGACCCGCTAGGTAACAACGAACCTGTACTGGAGCAGAGCACCTGGCCGTGGGGCTCGGCTCGCGCCGCTTCACCTCCACGCCGCACGCGCGCAACAACGTGTTCGCGCTGCTGTACCGCCTCGACCCGCTAGGTAACAACGAACCTGTACTGGAGCAGAGCACCTGGCCGTGGGGCTCGGCTCGCGCCGCTTCACCTCCACGCCGCACGCGCGCAACAACGTGTTCGCGCTGCTGTACCGCCTCGACCCGCTAGGTAACAACGAACCTGTACTGGAGCAGAGCACCTGGCCGTGGGGCTCGGCTCGCGCCGCTTCACCTCCACGCCGCACGCGCGCAACAACGTGTTCGCGCTGCTGTACCGCCTCGACCCGCTAGGTAACAACGAACCTGTACTGGAGCAGAGCACCTGGCCGTGGGGCTCGGCTCGCGCCGCTTCACCTCCACGCCGCACGCGCGCAACAACGTGTTCGCGCTGCTGTACCGCCTCGACCCGCTAGGTAACAACGAACCTGTACTGGAGCAGAGCACCTGGCCGTGGGGCTCGGCTCGCGCCGCTTCACCTCCACGCCGCACGCGCGCAACAACGTGTTCGCGCTGCTGTACCGCCTCGACCCGCTAGGTAACAACGAACCTGTACTGGAGCAGAGCACCTGGCCGTGGGGCTCGGCTCGCGCCGCTTCACCTCCACGCCGCACGCGCGCAACAACGTGTTCGCGCTGCTGTACCGCCTCGACCCGCTAGGTAACAACGAACCTGTACTGGAGCAGAGCACCTGGCCGTGGGGCTCGGCTCGCGCCGCTTCACCTCCACGCCGCACGCGCGCAACAACGTGTTCGCGCTGCTGTACCGCCTCGACCCGCTAGGTAACAACGAACCTGTACTGGAGCAGAGCACCTGGCCGTGGGGCTCGGCTCGCGCCGCTTCACCTCCACGCCGCACGCGCGCAACAACGTGTTCGCGCTGCTGTACCGCCTCGACCCGCTAGGTAACAACGAACCTGTACTGGAGCAGAGCACCTGGCCGTGGGGCTCGGCTCGCGCCGCTTCACCTCCACGCCGCACGCGCGCAACAACGTGTTCGCGCTGCTGTACCGCCTCGACCCGCTAGGTAACAACGAACCTGTACTGGAGCAGAGCACCTGGCCGTGGGGCTCGGCTCGCGCCGCTTCACCTCCACGCCGCACGCGCGCAACAACGTGTTCGCGCTGCTGTACCGCCTCGACCCGCTAGGTAACAACGAACCTGTACTGGAGCAGAGCACCTGGCCGTGGGGCTCGGCTCGCGCCGCTTCACCTCCACGCCGCACGCGCGCAACAACGTGTTCGCGCTGCTGTACCGCCTCGACCCGCTAGGTAACAACAAACCTGTACTGGAGCAGAGCACCTGGCCGTGGGGCTCGGCTCGCGCCGCTTCACCTCCACGCCGCACGCGCGCAACAACGTGTTCGCGCTGCTGTACCGCCTCGACCCGCTAGGTAACAACGAACCTGTACTGGAGCAGAGCACCTGGCCGTGGGGCTCGGCTCGCGCCGCTTCACCTCCACGCCGCACGCGCGCAACAACGTGTTCGCGCTGCTGTACCGCCTCGACCCGCTAGGTAACAACAAACCTGTACTGGAGCAGAGCACCTGGCCGTGGGGCTCGGCTCGCGCCGCTTCACCTCCACGCCGCACGCGCGCAACAACGTGTTCGCGCTGCTGTACCGCCTCGACCCGCTAGGTAACAACGAACCTGTACTGGAGCAGAGCACCTGGCCGTGGGGCTCGGCTCGCGCCGCTTCACCTCCACGCCGCACGCGCGCAACAACGTGTTCGCGCTGCTGTACCGCCTCGACCCGCTAGGTAACAACGAACCTGTACTGGAGCAGAGCACCTGGCCGTGGGGCTCGGCTCGCGCCGCTTCACCTCCACGCCGCACGCGCGCAACAACGTGTTCGCGCTGCTGTACCGCCTCGACCCGCTAGGTAACAACGAACCTGTACTGGAGCAGAGCACCTGGCCGTGGGGCTCGGCTCGCGCCGCTTCACCTCCACGCCGCACGCGCGCAACAACGTGTTCGCGCTGCTGTACCGCCTCGACCCGCTAGGTAACAACGAACCTGTACTGGAGCAGAGCACCTGGCCGTGGGGCTCGGCTCGCGCCGCTTCACCTCCACGCCGCACGCGCGCAACAACGTGTTCGCGCTGCTGTACCGCCTCGACCCGCTAGGTAACAACGAACCTGTACTGGAGCAGAGCACCTGGCCGTGGGGCTCGGCTCGCGCCGCTTCACCTCCACGCCGCACGCGCGCAACAACGTGTTCGCGCTGCTGTACCGCCTCGACCCGCTAGGTAACAACGAACCTGTACTGGAGCAGAGCACCTGGCCGTGGGGCTCGGCTCGCGCCGCTTCACCTCCACGCCGCACGCGCGCAACAACGTGTTCGCGCTGCTGTACCGCCTCGACCCGCTAGGTAACAACGAACCTGTACTGGAGCAGAGCACCTGGCCGTGGGGCTCGGCTCGCGCCGCTTCACCTCCACGCCGCACGCGCGCAACAACGTGTTCGCGCTGCTGTACCGCCTCGACCCGCTAGGTAACAACGAACCTGTACTGGAGCAGAGCACCTGGCCGTGGGGCTCGGCTCGCGCCGCTTCACCTCCACGCCGCACGCGCGCAACAACGTGTTCGCGCTGCTGTACCGCCTCGACCCGCTAGGTAACAACGAACCTGTACTGGAGCAGAGTAACCACCCGTGAAATCACCGGTCTTTCTTAAGTTACCATGGCTCTGTGGAACTTATGGTGAAGTCAGGTTTTTTAGTAGGTATTCTGTGCCTCCCGACCACTTTGAAGCAGACTGTCGATCCCTCTTTTGATGACGAGCTAATCCCGCAAACTCTTTCGCTTGGACTTCGGAAAAGTAATCATATATTGAATATTACCTGTACGCGTTTTAACCAGAAAATGTCTAACTTTCAGAGAGCTCGAGCCGAACGGGATTGTCACCAATAAAAGAACTGGAGCAAAACTGGGAGCACGGCTTTACGAGCCTGAACTGCCTCCGCTGGGCGCCACAGCCGGGGCAAGGCCTCGTCTACGCTAACAACACCGGCCAGCTCATCATCATGAGCTAAGTCTGACTGAGTCACGATACCATTTGTCACTGCCTAAACACTGTTGATCGCCATATAACAATAATGCGCCAGACTTCTTTAAACGAAACAGGAATATGTTATGCTCGTTTCAGAGTCGCGCCGATAGCCGGTGGTATGTGCCTGAATCTATCTGTTGCCTTGTACTATTTAATTGGATGTACACCTGTTGCCTTGTATAGTAAGCGACAGTCGCTACTATGAAACGGTACAAGCCAACATCACTGACTACGAAGTCAGCTCTTATCACCCACGTGACTCTAAAACAGCTTAACCGATATGATGATGACAATCTGACAACACATTAGCACGTGTATAGTAGGCTATTATGGCTAAAAATTGTAATTAGTCCGTCTTGTAGCTTATTCAAAAATAAAAGACACGTATTTTTCCTTTTTTCATTCAAATAAACAATAGCAAAGATACAAGGCATCAAAAGTTAGGAGTGGGGAGTCTTTGACGTCACTCGCTCCCGTAAAAATGTCTCACCGAGTGTCGTCACGCGTAAATTCAACGGGCTATAACTTCGTAATGTTTAGTCTAATTTACAAATTTATTTATTTTTATTTTTTAATAAGCTAAAAGACGGACTGATTACAATTTTTAGCCATGATAGCCTATTGGTTGGGCCAAAATAACCACAGAGCGCCGACCCATAAGTAAGAGCTCTATTATATACGACACTCAACGGCTGAATGATTAGGAAATAACAAGATTGAGCATAAACTCGTATAAAATTAACGAACTGACTATTGTATAGGCTACCCGACCTAATTAAGTGTGATAACATAACCATGCCCTTTATTGCTAATAATGATCTCCTATATTTGGAATTCATTGAATTCAAATTTGGTCAATGTATGTAAAACAATCTTTACGTGCATTTGTATAGATTGCATTATTAAAGTATGTACATTATATATTTAATATAGTTGTAAAATGCATTTTCATACAAGTATTACAGTTGACACAAGGAGCAAGGCTAATGGTGAACAGATACGAAACGTGTTTTATTTTTAAATTTACGTTGTGATTTGATGCGGCCTAACTTTACAATTTAAACCTATAATTTAAAACCGTTTTTCTAATGATTCTGCAAATTGATTTTATAGGGCCATTATCGAAATATCTTTACCATCCCAGTTAATACTGAACTCTTCATCTATATCACTGTGAAGATGGGTACAGAATTTCTTTATCAATGCACAATTTTTATATTTGATATTGTATACTCACCACATACAGATTTTTTCTCTGCACAACCTAAAGATTGACTGGTAGAGAATGCTCTTAGCAAGAAGTTCACTTTTTGCACCATTCTGTGCAATAAAGTTGAAATATGTAAAAAAAAATATTTTTAGTATTGGGTCTTGTGGTGTGCCAAATTTTATTTTTATAACATCAATTAATTTTAGGATTTTTTAAAATATATATATGTAATGTTTTATTACTGCCACTGAATCATATGTAAAATTTTGTGCACTAATATAAGAACTCTACATACATTATATGTTCTGAAATAGGTATGTAGTTAAAGTATCGCTATAGTATTTGTATGAAAGTAGCATTTTAATTAACCAATACTTCAATCTAACATTAAAGGCTAGGTATTTTGGCAAATAAATATTATTAACATTTACGTTTTCCGAAATATAGTACATCTAAATGTTATTTTATAATTACATGTTTGCGACACATTCAACAATATTACTTATACGGTCACAAATAATCCGTCTTGGCACGTGGGTGACACAAAAATGTCAAAAGTGACATTTTGTATGAGGGCGGGCGTTATTTCAGATTTTGGCTGCGTGCCAAAACATTAATAACAGTCTGTTCTAACACTCTAATGTACTCCATCTGTCACATTCGCGTTTGGTCTCAAATGTGACTGGTCACAATCGCAGAACAACTATTAGGGCAAAAGCAGGCATCATTATAATTAAGGTGCCTACTTATTAGTCATTGTATTTCTACATGTCGTGTTTATTTAGGATTCAGCCAAAATTATTTTACATGTCCAAAAATCTGGATATGCATGCATACCTTGTTTGCCATACTTTGTAAGCGACTACAAAAATAGGAGGAGGTTCTCAATTCGACTGAATTATTTTAAAAATAAAAACAAAAGTCTCTTAAGGTTTATGAATTTTAACTGACAACCTCCTTTGAAAAAATAAAAGACGAAAAGTTAAAATAATAATTATCTCTACTCTACTGTTTGTAAAAGTAAAAAGTACCCTCTATAACACAGTACGTAATAAACATACATAAATTAAAACTTTTGTATTAATGATTTGATTGAAGTTTTGGTATGAGTAGATTACATAATCAAGCACTAATTTTTAGGAAACTAAAAGTAGATATTTATTAATAAATATTAATGTATTTAGTCGGCCGTCGAATGAATCCAATCCTGATATACATTAGATAATTCAAGGAATAGAATTCAAATGACAAAAGGACCAGTTCACTGTACAAAATACCAATTATGGTATTTTTAACCTATTTGGACTTGTTCCCTTAACTCATAGTGTCATAGGCGCATTCTTTCGACGACCGCACTACAAGTACAGTACAGTAAAATCAACATTATATCGCTTTAACATTGTTAATGTTAGTTTTATGTTATTGTAACAAAAATTTGTACATTATATCAGTTTAAAGATTTGTGTTATATAAGGCAACAGTTAGTTATCAATAGTGTCTCTAGTATAAAAAAAACTGCAAAAGGAAGCGCAATCTAACCTTCTGTTGCTTCGCGACTTGTCTATTATGGGGGATTTTTCTAAAGTCAAGTCAATCAGGGTTATATTAACAATGTATCATTTTAATTTTTTCTTTCTCACCCATTACTAAAACAGTAACTATGCTAGACATTTGTAAATACAGGGCAATTTCTATGTATACCTACTTACTACTTATAGACGTAATATAAATTAAAATAAAATTTCAAGGGTCATATTCTATTTTATTTGCCTGCCCTAACTAATTTAATAATTAATAATTATCATATTTTTCATTAAGACGGCTTATGGATAAACACTTATGTAGAATCAAACAAATTATCTACCTACCATTTACTTTTGCATACAAACTGCCATAATCATCTGCCAACGCGATAGGGGCGTTACTACTGCTTAATCGTGATGTGGACTTTCAACTATTTTTGGAAAGTGCCCTAGCATTTTTTTCTATTCACCCCATATGCCGTTTCTATTGAACCCATTTGTGGGTCAATAGAAACGCCACACATTTTTGCATTTAGAGCTGTAATTAGTGAATAAATTGCCATTTAGATCGCTATAAATCATTAAAACAGCTTCGAGACATAACATAAGCACAATACTTGTTGTTTGGATAAAGTCAAAGTTGAAAACTGTGTCTATTCACCCCGTTTTACGGTAACATTAGGTACACTTGAGTTTATACGGTTACGCCTGGAGGTGTGTTTCACAAAATTATTCATTTAGTTCAATATTTTATGATCTGTTGTACCGTACATACCAATAAATTATTATGATCATCGAGCCGTCGTCCCTCATGTTTCACGCGTGGTTAAAATTAACAAAACATACTATAGCATTTCAACACAACAAATCTTATTTGACTAAGGTTTCACTTGTCAGGTTATTCGTAGTAAGTAAATTGAAACCTAAAATCTGTCTCAAACAAACAATATTTCCACTAACTACCGCTCTTTTAATTATATACATATAACTATACGGGTAGGCTATCTACAGTTGGTAGAATTTACTGCATTAAAACCTAGCTGTATCGCCCGTACCTACTCATAACGCTACATTATAATATTAAATTACATTTCAAAGTTCACTTTAATTTTTTCTCGTTTCTGAAAAGCCTAGGTATTTCGGTATTTTAATTTACTTACTGTTAATTTGGGAAAAGGTTAGGTATTTTACATACAATAATTAAATTGATAATACATGCTGGGTGAATTCAATGCAAAATAACTTGCAGATTCCGCTTTTAAAAAAACTAGACGCTATTTCATTTGAAATGGTAATTTTTCGATGCATTTTATCTATTATGTACTTATAACAGCAAAACTTTTTGTGTGCCTATTCAATATTCTACCTAATTATTCCGCAATAGGTACCTAATGAAAGGAATGTCAGCCATAAAATGGGTTCCGCTCTAAATCTTATTTATTCTATTGTAGTTATTAAGTAAATGCTTTGGGTTTTTAGTGTAACTAAGTAACTAGTGAAACATGTACCTACCTACCTACTACGTATATTTTTTGTGTTGGTATTATTGACTGATTGATTCAACCAGGGTATAATATTTAGATTTGTTTTGAATCTACTAGCTGTATGCGCCTGACGACATCGCCCCTAATGACCAAATTTTATGTGGACATAGTAACTGTCGAATTATGGCAGCTGATGTTTTGATAACGATTTCGTATTGTTGTTTCCAGGCCCCTCTTTCCCACTGGGCACTATGGGCATGTGCCCAGGGCCCCGCGATCGAATGGGGCCCCCTAGTTCCTGCCAGATTACCAAATGATAAACGATATTTAGGTCATAGGGGCCCCATGATCCTAATGTGCCCAGGGCCCCAAATAGTTTAAAGACGGCCCTGGTTGTTTCAGTTTAATTTAATGAAAATATTTATCTAATAAGTGTGTGCATTATTTTAATAAATAGTTTCTTACAAAATCTATATAAATTAATGATGAAAGGGAGTAAGTTAGTATTAGCAAAGTATGTAAGAGACGTTGAAGAACGATGAGCCAAAGGAGAAAGCTACTTATGAATTGTGATCCTAAAACAACCGTCTGTGATACAAACTTCTTACATAACAACGTTATGTACTATTCATTTACATAATTCTTTTCTCAGTTCCTTGATGTTGGAAACGAATAATTGGCACGAACTGATTTCTCATTGTTTATACACTTTATACGTATATCAACACGTACCTACTTTGACCCATATTGTAACACTAGCTGTGCTCGCGACTTCGTCCGCGTGGAATAGTTATTTTTTCCTCAGTAAGTCGGCAGACCTAGAGGCTCTTTTTAAATGTCTCAGACACAGACTCTATCGCACAAAAAATGTGCCGTCTGCGCTGCCCCTACACCGAATTTTAATACGATATAGTACGACTACGTTTGAATCATTATAAATCCTTAAAACTGTAATTTGAATAAATAAAAAGTATTTCATATTTACATCAGAATTATAACTTGGGCAAAAAGTATCAGTTCGTCATTTGATTGCTCCTATGATTGCAGTAGGCGCAAAGTTATGTAAATAAATATTTTTTTAAATATTACACAACATCACATACATTGTTCCTCCCAATCCCAAAGTAAGTAGCTTAAGCACTTGTGTTATGGGTATCAGAACAACGAAGGTTCCACAAATATATACATAAATACAAATATAAACACCCAGACACGGAACAAACACAAATGTTCATCACACGAATGTTTGTCCCGAGTATAGGATCCAGTATAAACCTGTTGAGTATCAAACTTCGAGTAGGCTTAGCTGTCAGGAATCTGAGTGCATGTACATTAACACCTAGGTACAATTGCAATACAATCTCTATTGTGTAAGAAAGCGATGTCATAAAAGTTAACATGGATTCTGGAAATTTTCATGGAATATTGGATGGCTATTATATTATACAGTCTTACTTTATAACGTGTTATAAATTTTGTTATTAAGAATATTTTGTTCCTTAAAAAAACTATGATAAATGGCTGTTAACCTTTTGAACGCCGCTGACGCTTATATGCCTCGATGACAATAGATTTTCTATCGTCTCATTTCTCGGCGGTCAAAGGAATAATTAGAACCTTCTTCAATTAAGTTGGGTTGGAAAAAAGTGTTAAGACATTATACAGGATAAATCTAATGTTGGGCAGTTTCAGGCGCATATCGCGTTTATTTTCTTTAATTACAGAATTATGCTGTGGTCGACTATATAGACCAAAACCATGAGTGCATTACTACAGCAAAAAGTTATATTTTTGAGAGTATAACAAATAATAATGAGGGTTTACAAATATGATTATAATTAGTTGCAACTGCAAGGCTTCAAAAATAAGGCGTTACTGGAACCATAGCCTAGCAAACAAAACTGTTGTAAAATTTATTCTTATCTAGTGGGCGATATTTTTTGCCAGTTCAACTGATGTTTTTATATTTAATTCTTCGTTCAAAGTATATGTTCATATTGTAACCAACTTTAATATTGTATGTCTATATTAACTTATTACGCAATAGCCGCTTACTCATAATTAATCTCATCAACGCATGTCTAGATAATATAGGTATGGCACTTTCGATGTCTGCACATACATTTTTTCTTGTAAATACGCGATATAATAATGATAGAGTTTCAGTACTTGTAACATACCTAAATTGAATTAAATACATTTGTGAAATGAGTAATCCTGCATTATTATTTGCCTTATATGTCCAACTTCAAAGGTAAAGGTACACGTTAGGGTGCGTTTTCACAAAAGCGTAGCTGCGCGGAGCTATCAAAAACTTACTAATTGATATTTTTTCACTGAAGTAGAGAAGGGATGTGGTGATTTGAACACAATCATTAGTAATTTATGTTAGCTCCACATAGCAAAGGTCATGTGGAAACGCACCCTTACCAATAGAATGCATCAAGGACAGAATGGTATTGTGTGCGCTAATCGCGTGGTGGTATATGATAGATACACCCGGGCAGATAGAGAGGCGGAGAACGCATTAATTTAATTTTGCGCCTCATCACTGTCCGTTGGTGTCAACTCTAGCCTTTTTGTTGGAAATCATTGATCGCCAAACCCGATAAACTGAATTATTTGAAAATCATCAACTGTTATTTTCCAATATGGCGGAGGTCAGAAGACCATTCATTCTCTACATGAACCAAGGCATGTCAATGTGCGAGCCATAGCACGCTACGTGTAAAGCAAGGTCTCGACAGTAATTGGTTGCAATGTTTAGTAAGGATAGAAGGGGTCGCCTGTGTCATTTTCCTGTTGTTTTAGTAAGCACCGTAAAGTGAGAAAATGAAAAGGATTTTATAAATATAATTGAAATAAGATACATGAATTGATATAAATATCTTATTTTATTCAGTTTTCATAGAATGTAATTGCAATAATGATGGTGATAAAATAAAAATTATACATTATAATATAGTACAAAAAATTTGACAACAAATATACCTATTTAATTAAATATGAAAATATGCCTAAGTGATTTTGCGTACATACTTAAAATGTTAACGAACTCTACTAGGCATTTTGCAACATATTTTAAAGATAGTAGAACCAAACTGATTATTGGAAATCATGAGTGAATATTTGAATGTTTAACCAATACTGATAATATACATATAAAATACTTTATTTCTCAAGATTTAACAATATTGATAGTTCTAAAAATGATGTTTGAATATAAATGACGTAAAAAAAGAGTTTTAAAACATACATGATTAAACACAAATTCTTCCATACCTTGTTTAACTGCTTTATTTCCCAGTTGCTAAAACTTAAGGGCACAAATAGGCTAACGGGACAAAATATATTTCGATTGTGACTCTGGAACTGTCACTAAACACGTCATATAACTAAAAATGGTTTTAACAACTTACGAAATATATAAGTCAAACCATAAGTAACACTAGTTACTACAAATCTTTATTAAAAATGTTAATTTGCTCGTAGCACAAATATACTTTCTTCCCTGACTCATCACAGACCAAATGTAAATCCATTTATAATTCCAATGTTTGCTGAACCTTGTGTCTCGGCGGCGCCGCGCAACGCCCTCGGGTGACTTAGAAGCGTTTAAATATAATAGCATCTATAACTAACTTCTTTTCGAGGAGGAAGTAGCGATTAGGAAATGCAATAAATGTTAGTGTTCCAATGGCTTCAGCTCTTTGATTTGTTTTATAAGGTAAGCCTTCTCGTCGTTGAACTGCTCGTCCTCGGAGCGGTCCGTGTGGAACTTGGTCAGGAAGTCTACCAGCTTATCTTGATTTCGTAATAAAATGTCCAGAATTGGTTTTGGTTTATTTGGGTTGGCTACGAATACCTGAAAAATATGTCACAATTTAACACAAACTATAAACATGTACAAAATAAAAGTAAACTACTGATTATTATTAAAGCTTATAAAACTACTATTATTTTCTCAGTTATTTCTTAAGTGGTTAATGTACTCCATATTTTTCGATTATTCTCTCCCCTGGGCTATGTGCACCCATTTTAACACTATTTTTAAAAAAAGAATGCAAATCCAATAACTAATTTATTTGTGCATGTATAAATAAATAATTAAAAAGCAGTTTCTTTACCTTAAAAACATGGAAAGCTTCAAACTGTATGTTACGTGATTTCTCTTTTAACATATTCATCATAAGTTTAAGGTTATCAGGGTTGGTGATGTAACGGGTCATGATGGAAAAGTTATGTCGGTCAAGCAGCAACTCCCCGAGCAACTTGAGGCTCTGCCGTCGGGTCACATAATTCTCAGAGTTGAGCAGTCGTTGGTAGTGGCTGAACACTTTATCATAATTAGCTTCTAAAAATTCGGCACACAACATTTTGTGTCGTGTTAGCAATTCCTGTAAGATACCAAAATAATTATTATGAATGATGTCTTACGACTATACAGAGACAAGAAATTATAGTCTGGTAAAAACCTAATACAGAAATCTGTTGTAATTAGTATAAACACTTTAAACTATGTCATCATCATCACTAGCCTATCGCAGTCCACAGCTGGCCTCTCCAGTTGTTCGCCACTTCGGGCAAACACCTAAATGCTTTACCCATAATCCGACACGCTGAGCAGGCGGGATGGCGATCGCAGGGCGTAGCTCCTCGCTCTGGTGACAGTGCTGCCCGTCATCGGCCTGTGGTATTTAGCTATGCTCTCAATCATAATGATTATACCGGCACCATTCGGTTGCCAGAGCCTTATTTGTTATTCAGTAGGATGCACTATGGGCAGGTGAGGGTGGCTTGAAGTGAAAACATGATAGGTTGCTTCCTTAAATCCCTTAAAACTATGTACTTGTAATAAAATAATGCCCGCATGCCAGAGTGTCCAAAATAATTTGTTATACTTTATCTTCAAATTAACAATGAGTTTGTTAAAGTGGGCATCTTTGCAGGACATCATAATATGAGCAATCGATAGAGCTCTATACATATATGTGTGTTGTAGATCGATCATATTTCTTGGACTTTATTATACACTTAACATCAGACAGGATGTAGTCATAATGACGAGCTAATTTAAAAAATATATAATATTAAAATAAGCTAACAAAGCCTCTTCCATTCCTCTTAGATAATGGTTAATATTTGCAACTCATCAAATCATCATCATAAATCCTATTACAAACTAATAATATCCTAAAATACAAACCTTAAAAGTAGAAAAGGCATCTGAGGCAATATCAAAAGTGGAAACTTCTACATAACGGAAGAAATTGTAAAAATCATCTGAATATAACATTATCTTAGCCAAAGCCTCATATCTGGCACACTCCCGGAGCATGGTACCGCAATTTGACGCTATTTCCTGATGTTCATAACTGTAAACAAATTAATATTTTAATTTAATTTAATTTTATTTTAAAAGAACTGGCAGAAACCTATTCTCATTTGATGTTAGTAATTTATAAAGCCATTGTTGTGGATAAAATCAGAGCAAAAATATAAAAAGGTGAAAATATGAACGCCAATTTCGAATGACAACTAATTTATTCTTCTTATAAACAAAACATCAAAAAATATCAAAAAGGTAAGTCGGCAACAAGGCGCCCCCCGTGCACAGCACTGATTAGGAAGCCGATTAAAAACCAGACGTCGAGTTGGCCACTTGTCAGCACCGATGATTAGCATCGGCTTAGCATCCTCATAGTTTATTAGGCGGAGCCGGCGTCGACACCGCAGTAGGCGCGAGGGGAAGCGCGCGGTCGCCCACCGTGGCGTACAAGCCGTCGGTGCCGTGTGCGACCACGCGTCCGCACCTAGGTGCCGGCGCAGAGGGCTTCGTCGCGTTCAAAGGAGCTGCGACGTGATAGGCAAGTCTCGGAGTATATTGCAGCTCATGTCGGAGAGGAAAAACAGGCGGGCCCGGCGTCGACACCGCAGTAGGCGCGAGGGGAAGCGCGCGGTCGCCCACCGCGGCGTGCAAGCCGTCGGTGCCGTGTGCGACCACGCGTCCGCACCTAGATGCCGGCGCAGAGGGCTTCGTCGGGTTCAAAGGCGCCGCAACGTGATAGGCAGGTCTCGGAGGATACTGCAGCTCATGTCGGAAGGGGAGAGCAAGCGGAGCCGGCGTCGACACCGCAGTAGGCGCGAGGGGAAGCGCGCAGTCGCCCACCGCGGCGTGCAAGCCGTCGGTGCCGTGTGCGACCACGCGTCCGCACCTAGGTGCCGGCGCAGAGGGCCTCGTCTCGCTCAAAGATGCCACGACATGAGAGACAGGACTCGGGGGCGCGTGCAGCGCGTGTCCGCCCGCCGCGGCGGATACACCGGCGGCGCTGGGTGCGGCCACGCAATCGCCCTCGATGGGCCCCGTCACGGTGCAATCATGGACCTAAAGCCGTAGCGAGCTGATGAGCCCTGAGGGAGCGCGAGGAATGGCCGGAGCGGTATGCAGAGGCGGCAGCCTCCGACTCCGGCCGCGCGGGGTCATTAAATTGGCTCCTTGTTTTCACCATAATAAAATCACACAAAACCACACAAAATCGGCAATGTTGTGGATAAAATCAGAGCAAAAATATAAAAAGATGAAAACATAAACGCCAATTTCGGATGACAACTAATTTATTCTTCTTATAAACAAAACATCAAAAAATATCAAAAAGGTAAGTCGGCAACAGCCATATCAGTCAAAAGTTAAATTGCCATACAATTAATAGCTTGCATGACTACTAAAGTATAATAAGTCCTGCAGTGGACTGGATTGACCTGCTAAATTACTGCAGGGCTATTAATAATGACTATTTTTGTTTGGATTCGGAAACTTGGAATGAATGTCTAGACTTGATTGTCAAATTTTAATTAATGTTTTCAAGAGATATCTTGCCTAACACATTTGTACCCCACATACTGAAATAATGTGAGTCTCTAGAGCTCTTTATGCTTGCATTGGTAGCTGGGGGGCACTTTTTCCCCTTAGCTGCTGTTACAACATCTTATAATTTTTAAAGGGTCGGCAATGAGCATGTATTGTGATACCCCCTGGTGATAGGCTGCAGTAACTACTCAATACGGGCTGCAGGCTTGTATGGCGCCCTGGTGGTATAAATGTGAACCTGACAATTATTAAATGGCACTATATATACTTGCTTTGTTCAGCATTTGAAAGAAAACTATTTGGGTATTTTCATATACATATTAATAAGGATAAGTATGACAGGTAAACATCACAAAAACTATGCACTACAAAAGAAGAAAGAAATGAAGTTGCAAACATGTAGGTTACATAATATTACCATCGCATTTTGGTTTATACAATTTCTAATGCTATAACACTATTTTTAGTGTATAGAAAATAGGCTTGGCTGTTAATTGATGAGCTAATTAAGCAAGATGGTGGTGACACATAATATGTTTAAAAGAAATCAAATTATTACCCAGACATCAAGGTGAAAAGTATCTCCGGTTTAGTGCATATATACTCCACTGTGGGTGACCGAGTGCCAATCTGACGCCTCAGCACATTGTTAAACACTTGTGCTACATCTTTCTTTCCTTCAAAGTCAATTCTGTTCAGGTTCTAAAGATAAAATAACATAATTAGCTAATAAGAAATAATAAACACATACAGATATCAGATCAATATAAAATAATAACATTTAACAATTAGTGTAGGTACAGTCATATCAATTCAGATAACAGAAAATTCTAAAAATGTTAATTTAGAACAAATTGCCTTTGCCCATGGACTGAGCAGCCTGGCTAGAGCAGGTAGGTTGCTACAAATTATGACATCATAATATGGGGGGGGGGGTTATGGAGGATACACTAAGAAAACTCCAACATTAGTGGACCCTTCATATGGGCATTGGGCACCACAGCCACAGTAAAGTACACAGAGAGATGTGGTCCTGTGATGAACCCTGGATCCTCTAAAAGTAAATTATTGTTTCTAGAGGTTAAACTCATAATTTATGTCGACTTCATGTCGATAAACATACCTATTTCAAATCATTTTTAAGTAGTAATATTGTGACAAAAGAAATACACCAATTTATATGTAATTTACCTGAATAAGAAGGAGAAGCAAGTTTGTATTGTAAAGCTCTTGTGCTAACTGTGCAACTATGATGTCAGTTTGGGGCTCAGCATCCGATGTGCCATATAGCATGTTCTTTATCAAAACCTGGCGATCAAAATGCATACAAATGAAATGAGCCATGTAAGAAATATCAATAGCAATTCAGTATAACTCAATAGATAAGCACAATCAGAATTGTTTCCTCACTATGTTGTTGATATAAATTATAGGACACTGATCTACCACTATATTAGCACATTTTACTAACCAGGTTCTTGCTCACATCCTCTTGAGCCTTCTCGGCTTTTTTGTCACCTCTCTCCAACGCCGTAACAGCATCCTTCAAAGATCTTACAAGCTCCGCTGGGCTTTTCTGAGATTTACCAAAAAGAGGCATAGTATTTTCGTAATTCACGCAAATGACCAAAACAATTCTGTCTACATAAGATTGTAACTGCAATAAAGAAAATAATGCGTATTAATGTAGGAAAATAGCCCAATACCACATAAGTCCAAGGCATTTGCATTGGATATTCACAAGAATGCAAGAGAATTAAAATGAGAATTGACAAATTTTAAAAACGTTTGCCAACCTTGTATACTCACTAAACTTTAAAAATTCTATGCGTTACTGTATTTCAACTTAAATTGATAACGAATACACAAACAATGCGGATTATAACTCACTTTCAGAATAATTATTACAATTTTCCCTAGCAAGACAGACCACAGGCAAAACGAACAGCTGTGATGTCAATAGATAAATTATTGCCAGTAAAAATAAACTTGGTGTACTTGTTTAAAGGCCTAATACACCACACGTTATTCAGGGATCCTGACCCTGAATAAGTGTGGTGTAATGGGATCAGGGAGTAAAGCAGTTATTACACGACCCTAAATTCAGGGCACTGAATACCGGGTGGGCGGGGACCCTATAGTTCATTCGCGTTAAGAAAATAGTGACTGACAGGTCACTGACAGGCCACTAGCCAATTAAAACGCTAGAAATTATAATTCTAGCGTTTTGATTGGCTAGTGGCCTGTCAGTGACCTGTCAGTCACTATTTTCTTAACGCGAATGAACTATAGTTAGTGTGGCGCTTATCACACTACACTGAATATCGGTCCCTCAATCAGTTGATACGTGAATGTTGAGAGAGTTGGACGTATTGACATCATGCCGCCGTCACTATCGAAACATAAAAAAGTTGCTGTAGTAGTCACGGCAGTGCTCGCAACAACTAATTTTGACTTTCGGGAGATGTATTTTAAAAAATCCCGGAGATTGGTATATGACAATACCTAGAGAAAGATCGGAAGATGTTATTTTTGCTATGAATGATGATTACTATAATAATGATGATTATTATAACTAAAATTTTTCCGACCGGGTCGACTCGGTCTGCCTTGCTCCCTTACCGCTCTGCCGACCGTGTAGTGTAATAACACTTAGGGCGGTTAGGGAGCTCAGTGTCGCGCCGGCCATGGCGTAGAGTGGTCGTGCGTGTTCAGGGTTACCAGAGTTTATTTTTATTGATTTTTATTTTACTTCCGATTCTTTTTTACCTCCCATATTGTATAAATATGACCAAACGGAGCAAAACCTCAACGGTTTCCATAGAAGGACGACATTTTTTTGTTCTCCTAGCAACTGAATGGGAAAAATTTTAGTTATAATAATCATCATCATTATAGTAATCATCATTCATAGCAAAAATAACATCTCCCGATCTTTCTCAAGGTATTGTCATATACCTATCTCCGGAATTTTTGAAAATACATCTCCCGAAAATCAAAATTAGTTGTTGCGAGCATTGCCGTGACTACTACAGCAACTTTTTGATGTTTTTATAGTGACGGTGGCATAATGTAAATACGTCCAACTCTCTCGACATTCACGTTTCAACTGATTTAGGGACCGATATTCAGTGTAGTCTAATAAGCGCCGCACTAACTAGGGTCCCCGCCCACCCGGTATTCAGTGCCCTGAATTTAGGGTCGTGTAATAAGCCTTTAAATCGGGACCCTTACTCCCTGAATCCTATTACACCACACTGATTCAGGGTCAGGGTCCCTGAATAAAGTGTGGTCTAATAGGCCTTTTAGGGTCCCGATTTAGGGCGACCGGGTCGACCGAATTGAAACAAACCTGACGGCCGTATTCACAAACGTTATTATGCGACGCGCAGACGCCATGGAAGTAATAAGTACTATCTACCTACGTTAATACTTTTAAGTGCCCAAAATCTTAAAGGTTTTTGAGTAGGTACCTGAGCGTTCGCGCGACGCATAGAAGAGTTCGTGAATACGGCCTTAGGTACCTATTTAACAATATTCATTACTACATTAGATACCTATTTAACATAATCAATTGATTAAGAATGTTTCCTGTTTAATTTTACTCAATTAAAAACAATGAATCGGTTCTTATCTATAAATATAAGATTATCACAAATCTGAATGTGACGTCTATTGATCGCAACCACAGACCAAAAATCATATTGTCGAACGTGTCAGTTTAAGAAAATTACACGGACCTTCACTTTTTAGGTTATACTTATTTCTTACAGTTTCCTTCTGTTCTTCATTCTGTGAAGTGATTGAAGATAGCCAGCGAATATTATTCAGCCATAAGAATGGCCGATACAACTGGCGAAAAGTTATCCAAGAAGTGAGTATTTCTTGAGCAATATGATGTTAGTAAAAGCAATTGCAGCAGTGCGTGTAGTAGCCAGTGCAGTTTCGGTCAGAACTCAATTTACTAATGGATATAACAATTTCTCGACTGCAGTGAGCAAACGGTTGGTGATTTTCTTATTTATAAATACCTATTAATATTTCAATTAACAGTATTATGTATTTCTTAGTGAATTAAAAAGAAGATTAAAAGCTGAACAGAAATTAAAAGAAAAGTCAGAGAAGGCTGCTCAACAACCTGTTGCGGTTGCGGAAAAAAAGCCGTCTGCGAAAGATGAGGAAGAAATCAGCCCTAATGAATATTTCAAGTTGAGGACAACAGCTGTAGAAGCCCTTAAATTGGGCACTAAGGATGATCATCCTTACCCCCACAAGTTCAATGTCACAATTTCCCTGGAAGAATTTATTGAGAAGTACAACAATTTGAACAGTGGCGAAGTATTAGAGAATGTTACACTCTCAGTAGCTGGCAGAGTTCACTCTATAAGAGAGTCAGGTGCTAAGCTTATATTTTATGACTTAAGAGGAGAAGGTGTAAAAATACAGGTATGTGTTCACTGCACCCTATTATTATAATTTAAAAATGGTAATTAAATGTACATTTGATTTAGAAACAAGGCTAGGGGACATGTTCCATTTGTAGTGTTAGTTTCTTGTGTCAGTAGTATGTAAGTCATAGCTGAATTTTAGAGAAATTTTATTTTCATGAATTTTTTTTGGATTCAGCTGTGCCCATACCTACTCTGAGGCAACAAACCACTTAATTTTTACAGTAGCTTAACTAAATGTATTTATAAATGTAATTTTAACAGGTTATGGCTAATGCTAAATTGTATGAGTCTGAAGAGAAATTCTTATCAGACACTGATAAGTTAAGAAGAGGTGACATTATCGGTTGCATAGGCCATCCTGGGAAGACTAAGAAAGGAGAGCTCTCCATTGTACCAAAATCAATTAAATTACTAGCTCCATGCTTGCACATGTTACCCCACTTACATTTTGGCCTTAAAGATAAGGAGACAAGATTTAGAAAGAGATATTTGGATCTCATTTTAAATGACAAAGTAAGTTTTCAAAGCTATTCTGTTATGAAATTATTGTAAAATTGTATATTATGTGATTGAATAAATTTTATATAATTTCAGGTGAGACAAACATTTTATACAAGAGCTAAAATCATTGCATATGTGAGGCGCTTCCTAGATAACTTAGGTTTTCTGGAGATTGAAACCCCTATGATGAATATGATACCAGGGGGTGCCACAGCAAAGCCATTCATTACACATCACAATGATCTTAATATGGATCTATACATGAGAATTGCTCCAGAATTGTATCACAAGATGCTTATTGTTGGTGGCTTAGATCGGGTATATGAAGTTGGGAGACAATTTAGAAATGAGGGGATTGATATGACCCATAACCCAGAGTTTACAACATGTGAATTTTACATGGCCTATGCAGATTACAATGATCTCATAGCCATTACGGAGTCAATGATTTCAGGAATGGTAAAGAGTATTCACGGCACTTACAAGGTGAATATTTGAAAAAAAATTACATTATAGACTTTTACTACTGAATCCAAAATTCTATCCAGTTTAGTTTTGGTCTATTATACAACAATAAATAATAAATCTGTAGAGAGGTCAATTCTGTACATAAAATATTTATTCAAAATAACTATCAGGGGGTGATAAGTGATCGATACTGATACCAAAAATGCAATCAGTAAAATTTTTGTCTGTCTGTCTGTATGTTCGTTATAGAAAAAAAAACTACTGAACAGATTTTGACGAAACTTGGTACAATTATTCTTCATACTCCTGGGCAGGTTATAGGATACTTTTCATCACGCTACAATCAATAGGAGCGGAGCAGTGACGGGAAGTGTTGGGAAAACGCGAGAAATTTAAACCTGTATGTTTGAACGCGCATTACGCGAAAACTACTGCATAGAATTGAATGCGGTTTTCACCAATGTATTGCTAGAGGTCTAACTTAAAACTTAGGCACAAGGTATAGATGGGTATTTTATGGAAGTCCGTTATTTTTGAAACCCGATATCCACGCGAGCGACGCCGCTGGCACAGCTAGTACAACAATAAATAAGTGTTTTCTCTTGAACTGATTTTATACTATATCTTTTGTTTGATTCTTATCTATAAATAATTATATGTTTCAGGTTAAATACCATCCAGATGGTCCAGAAGGCGAGGAAGTGGAAGTTGACTTTACTCCTCCATTTGCACGAGTCCCCATGATAGAGACATTAGAAAAACTTCTCAATGTCAAGCTACCTCCACCTGAACAGTTTGACTCCCAAGAGACAAATACTATTCTAAGTAAACTTTGTGAAAAACATGAGGTAATGTGTTTAAATAAATCAATGTAGTTATTACCTACTTATGAAGTCTTTGACTATGGTCAATGGTTATGAGAAATCCAATAATAATAATTTATTACAGGTAGAGTGTAGCCCTCCCAGAACCACTGCAAGACTACTTGATAAATTAGTAGGAGAGTTCATTGAAGAAAAATGTATCAATCCCACATTTATCATGGATCATCCTCAAATTATGAGCCCCCTTTCAAAATATCACAGGGAAATTCCTGGTTTAACAGAAAGGTAAATTTTTTGATCACATCTTAATATTTTCATTAAGGGTTTAAAATCTTTAAAGCAAATATGCAGTAAAACCTACATAAAAATTTATAATTTCGAAAAACAATGAACATCAATATTAATAATGAGTTGATAATTATCTTTCTTATTGAATCTTAATTACCTACCCACTTACTTCATGCTACTCAGTACCAACTGTTGAATAATGTGTAAAACCATGCTGTGTAAATATTAGTATGTATGATGATGGTAAAGTGGGCTTCACAAGTACCTACTTAGGTAGTTGACGCATTTGTATGTTATGTTATGTCTGTCTGTACTATAATAATATTAATTGTAATAAATATTACAATATCATACATACCTTGTCTGCCAATTTAAAATTGAACTTAATATTATATCTCAAGACTAGACAACCCATAATGTCTTTAGACTGGTCTCAAGTTTACCCCTATCTACATATACTGTGCAAACACCTATATAACATTAGTTCCATCAAATTGATCTGATCAGGCATAGTTGAACGCTACCACAATAAGCGAGCGCCTTAATTAAGGTTATGCCACACTTATATCGCCTTGCTCACACCCAGCAAAAAGAATTAAAATCAAATATGGGCTATAAGTAATGCTCTTTAGACATATTTTAAATACATTGGCATCATAAATTAGCAGGCAGCTCGCTGTCAGCGAGCTTACCGCCGTTAGACTGCTCAGTGCCAATGTGAAATATATCTAGAGCTATTTAAAGCCAACATATTTTAATTTTTTTTATACTTTATGATCTCCTTACACAACATAGGGTGATTGGTCATATTATATGTTTATGTTTGCTATGGTAAAGTACCTAGGTATTGTTGTTATCTGTAGACTTATATTTTCAATCATGTTTTACATTTATGTAAGTGCATTATTATCACTCACTTCAAATTCCCAGGCTATGACAAACATCTTCACAATTTATGATAATAAGCAGGTAGGTATTTATTCTGTGAGGTCTTATCATTGGGTTTTCTTAAAGGTTAATATGCATTAATTAAACAATAACCTTCATTGTTTAATTACTTTCTGATTTACTTACTTACTGCAAGTCTTAAATAAATATTATTTTCATGCAGGTTTGAACTGTTTGTGATGAAGAAAGAGATCTGCAACGCATACACTGAATTGAATGATCCTGTCATTCAAAGAGAACGATTTGAGCAACAAGCTAAGGACCGTGCAGCCGGAGACGATGAGGCTCCTCCACCAGATGAAGCTTTCTGTACGGCTCTTGAATATGGCTTACCACCAACGGGGGGCTGGGGTCTGGGCATAGACAGGCTTACTATGTTCCTGACAGATGCAAATAATATAAAGGTGACCATTTTATACAAATCTATTTTGGATGATCATCAAATTATATTCTTTACAAGTAAATTTTCAGTTACTATTATTATGTTCAGTATCCTTAGTCCCAAGCCTTACCTCAGTCACAGAACCCAGTATCAGATTGGCAACCCTAAGATTATTGATTGAAGTATATTTAATCTTTTACAGGAAGTATTACTGTTCCCTGCAATGAAACCTGATGACCCTAATAAGAATAATCCTGAAGAGGAAAATGTGGCAGGGGAATCAAAAGTACAAAATGGGCAATAATAATGATACTTTTTAATGTTATGATAACTTTATTATAATTTATGAGAAAACTTTGTTCTGTACTAAGTGGTTCTTTCTGTGTTTGCTAACCCTTGTTTGCATACAAATAAATGAATAAACAAGACATTGTAGTCTATGTATAATCTTGACCTTTCAATTAACACAGGGCCAATTTGGTAGTGATGCAATAAATATCCAATTTACAGGAATTTCTGAATTTTAAGAAACAGATGCAAGTCAGCTGTTCAATCATATTTCAAACACAAAGAAGCAGCTTGGCTTCTGTTGTTTCAAGATTTATGATGAAGAAAATGGATATTTAAATAAATTGTATAAATACATTTATATAGGGGATTGTTCTTGCTAATCAGTTCTCTGCTTCACTCTCTTTTATTAAAGTTGAATTATAATGTTCTCCCAAACCATACATATGTCGGTGATAGGTAATTACTAATGGTGGTCCTGCAAACTCTGCTCCTTGTTCAATGCTATCTGGTCCAGTTGCCTGGATTACATTTATTGGACATTTCAAATGACTAGATAGAGCTCGAATTTCCAATTGACCACCCCATACTGTTGTATTTGCTAGTTTAGCACAGTATTCTTCAAATTCATCGTCCTTCAACATTTCAAATGTGTCAGGGTTTATCATGAATGGCAAAAACTCATCTTTATGTTTTCTTATATACTCTGCAGCATCTTTCCTCAAAGAGCTTACAGAGACTTTTTCATTCTTCTTTATTAACAATTGATGAGCTATTGCATTGTAAAGACAATCTCCATCTGAAGGTATTGTAAAACTAATAAGATTCCTCTCCTTTAGTTTGGTTAATATTTCCTGGATTTCTTTATTTCTAGGTCCGTGCAAATTCTCCATTTCTTGAACCTTTATTTGTTGCTCTCTTTCCTTTTCTTGTTGCGATTTTTTATCTCTACGTTTTTGAGCTTTAGATATTTTCATTTTAGCTATATCATTTTCAATAGGTTGTTGGCTTACGATGCATGTATTGGTACCCTCATTACCTTCTTTTAAAATTGCATCTAATTCTTGCTTATGCCGATTTTCTAATGATAATTCCAACTTAGTGATTTCTGATAAAAGCTCTTTTTTCTTAGTTTTGTCGTTTTTGGCGGCCTTTTTCAATGCTTGAATTTGAGCTTGGAGTTCTTTCTTTTCCTTTCTATGTCTGTTTTCAGTGGATAAAACTAGATCTTCGTTATCGTTTACAAAATCCATGGCGAAATAAATAATTTAGTTAGAGTTCTGTCTAAATAAATTCATGTACCAATGCTCAGAAATTATGCTTCTATTATGAGGGTTTCGAGACTTTTAAACTATACATTTAATAATTACGAAAATATTTCATGATTGAAAGAAATCTGCAGAACAAACCAAAGAATCTAAAGATCTTTTGGTTTGGCACGTGGGTGACATTGACATTTAAGCTTGGACAGGAGCGTTGATGACAAAAATTTACGTCAAAGTATAATGCATTGCTCACTTGTGCGACAGACCGACAAGGATATTTGTGGGTGACTATTGCACATAATACACCACCCTAAATTCAGGGACCCTGACCCTGAATTAGGCTGGTGTAATAGGATTCAGGGAGTAAGGGTCCCGATTTAGGGCGACCGGGTCGACCCGGTCTGCCTTGCTCCCTAACCGCTCTGTCGACCGTGTAGTGTAATAATACTTAGGGCGGCTAGGGAGCTCAGTATCGCGCCCTGGCACGGCGTAGAGTGGTCGTGCGTGTTCAGGGTTATCAGATTTTAGTCCACTCTTTTCCCGATTCTTTTTACCTCCCATATTGTATAAATATGACCAACGTAGCAAAACCTCAACGGTTTCCCTAGAAGGACGACTTTTTTTTGCTCTCCAAGCAACTGAAATTTTAGTTATAATAATCATCATTATAGTAATCATCATTCATAGCAAAAATAACATCTCCCGATCTTTCTCAAGGTATTGTCATATACCTACCTACCTATCACCGGGATTTTTGAAAATACTTCTCCCGAAAGTCAGCAACTTTTTGATGTTTCGATAGTGACGGCGGCATGATGTAAATACGTCCAACTCTCTCGACATTCACGTAATCACGTATCAACTGATTTAAGGACCGATATTCAGTGTACTGTAATAAGCGCCGCACTAACTAGGGTCCCCGCCCACCCGGTATTCAGTGCCCTGAATTTAGTGTGGTGTATTATCTGCTTATATCGAAAAAAAATTGACAATTGAAAAAAAAAGAAAATTGTCAGTTTATTGACAGCGATCAACCGCCAAGCTAATTTTACAATTTACATTTTTTTATTATTCGCTGAAATTTATGTGATAAAAATCTCGGTAATTTACAATTTAATTGTAAATATGAATCCTTGTTTTGTCGCAGCACCACAGAATGATACGGAAGGAGATGGAAGATGGAATAGCATTGTAAGTCTTGAAATTGGTGTTATGCTTAGTAGTGAATTTATAATTGATTTTCGTGATCACAGTTATTGCTCCAAGGTTTCTACGTGGTTATAGATTTTTTAATGTTTATATCGTTGATATTAATATTTAGTAAAAAATATATGTCATTTCTAGTGTTTATTATTTTTTAAATTGTCATATAAATATTTACACATTTCTAATACTCAACCTATATTCTATTGCAGCATAATCGTTTTCTATCCGATGCGAAAGGAAAAGATGCAGATGTGATTTTTATAGGAGATTCAATTTTACAAGCCTTAGAACATACAGAAGTTTGGAACCAATGGTTTGCTCCACTTCACTGCCTGAATTTTAGTATCCACAAGGATCAAACTCAAAATGTGTTGTGGCGAATTAAAAATGGAGAACTTGATCATGTTGATCCTAAAGTAAGTATTATTGAAGAAAATTTGAATCATGTTGTGATTCTTCATACCATATTTATAAACTAATTATTGTATAAAACTTCACAGGTAATAGTTGTGCATGTTGGCACCAATAATGTTGAGCACACACCAGAACAGGTGTGTGAAGGAATCTTAGAGATTATCAGGACTATCAGGGAAAAACATCCAAGTGCTTATATAGTATTGCCTGTAAGTAATGTTTATCATATACACACATTATAAATAATGCATTGGTTCTTATTTTTTGCACTACTTATTAATGTAAATATGTGCAAGTAAAATAGGATTTTATTGCCTTATACTTTCTTTTACTATTATAAACATTTTAATTGGAATTTGGCTCCAGAACTGGTACCCTTGTAATAAAAACACTTTAAATATGTAGTATGTAGGTACATAATAAAAATGTTTGTTCTCTTTTGTTTTCATACTAAGATAAAACCATTTACTATGTAACCAACTGAGATGCTGTTTCTATCCATTGACATTATGTATGTAAATTTATAGAGTCTGCTACCTCGCGGTCAACACCCTAATGCCTTGAGGGAGAAGAATTCAAGAATCAATCACCTTCTACGTGAAAAGGTGACCAATATGAATAAAGTGGAAATGGTGTCAATAGATAAAGGATTTATTCAAAATGATGGAACAATCAGCCATCATGACATGCATGATTACCTCATTCCAACTAATGCAGCTTGTCGCAAGGCTTTTGAACCAATTTATGATTTATTACAACAGATATTATCTGAAGGAGAACCAGAAAAGGATTTGACACCATCTGAATAACAGAGCCTTCTGTTGGAATATTTTGTAGCTTTTTATTGTGCAGCAAGCTCATTGTGATTGAACAGTACTTACAGTTAGCTTTTTTATTATAGGCTTAAGTATGTATTTAATAATATTTTATACTCTTACTTAATAATGTTACATTCCAAATTAGACTTAGATCTTTTTATTGGCTGTGTAGCATACATCAGATTTCCTTAAATTAAGTAAATTCTATTTTAGTTTAGTAGTTCATATCAGGGTGTCTGGAAATACAAGTTGGAACATGTATTGAACAGAGCAAAATATTTCATATAATCTATCCATAAGAAATAAAGATCAAACATACACACAACATGCTAGGCTTTGTTAAACCAGCAAACTATTCAGTGGTATTAGTATGTGTAACCTTACAACACTTTATTTGTTTTTGTAAGTACAGGGAATAATGGCTCTTCAGTGCAGCTTTTGGTATTTTTTAAAATCCTTACTAATATTATAAATGGGAAAGCGTGTCTGTCTGTCTGTATGTTTGTCTTTCTTTCATGGCAAAACGGAGCGACGAATTGCCGTGATTTTTTAAGTGGAGATAGTCGTTGCAGAGTAAGATAGGCTACTTTCCCCCCTTTCTAACCCCCCACTTCCTTAAAATGGGGGGCAACGCGGGTGAAGCCGCGGGCACAGCTAGTTGCGAATAAAACTAAAAGCAGCTAATGTTAACTTTAACAATGTTAGGGGATAAATTGTTATTTCATATTATTATTTGCTTTTGTTGATATTAAATTATTTACTATGTGCATAAACTAATGAAGTACATTATTAGATTTGTATTTTGCATATTTAATCATATTATTTTTGGATACCTGCTTATTTCACAGATGGAATTGATTGCTACCAAAGATTTGCGAATGTTATTAACCAAAGTTAAAAATATTGCTACTTATTTTATATTACACAGTGCACACAAATTTCTTGGTTTAATATATTTTTGATACCTACCCATAATGAAGCTTCTTTGCAAAAGATATTCCCCTATATAAATATCATTTATGATTATTATGGCTAATAACATTGAGAATGAAAACATTAGAATAAATGTAGGTACATGCAGGCACACAACTATTTATTGTAATTACTGATGATTTATATCTATGTCATTTGAGTAGTATGATATTATCACAGTAGTATTATGTGTAGCTAGGTATAAGGTACTTTTAGGTACTCAAGTTGCCAAACATTCATACATTGCTTGAATCTCTAATTGTTATAGTATTTATTTGCATGAAGAAGCTTGAGAACAGTGCAATTTTTTTCAATGAAATGTTAAACAAAGTTTGTTGTTTTATTTTTACAAACCCAAAGATTCCACCTCACTAGAGAATTACCAAGTCTCCATTCAAGTTTTAAGTTAATAAAATACACAAATGTCATTTATGTTTTACGTTTATTAAAACAATAAATTCTACACAAGGCATAATTACTAATATAATTAACAAAACTTATTTCTAAGCCTTACATACATTAGTTACCTTAATACTAATGCAATAAATTTAATATTTATTCATAATTCTTCTATAATAAAGACTGAAGGGTAATGTAGCAGATTGCCTTTGTAATGATTGATCAAATACATTGAAGTTATTTTTCTGTAACTTCTTCAGATATGCATCAATTGCAGTTGCTGGTAAAAATATTTGTTTAGCTATTTTCGGGATTTGAATTTTCCGAGCCTGTAAAGGAAGCACATAACTTGAATGAAATAGAAAATTTAAAGAAATTACTCAAAACTTCCTCTATTGAATAACAATCAAGACAAATAAAATATATAATTATTTACCATTTGTAAATGATTATTAGCTTTGGTTGCAATTTCAAATGTAACATTCCTCATGTTTTCATTATCAACTCCTCTCAACACCTGTTCTTGACTAATTCCATTTTTCATAAGAGTGTCCATTGGTAGATAGATCATTTTGTGATGATTAGAAACAAAAATTGATCTGAAAAATTTTAATTTGTAGTGGGCACATAATGTACCTAATTTAAATAATAGAACTCATTCAATTAACCTTCTACCTTAACACATTAGTAATTCCTTGAGCTTTCCCCAAATGTGAAGCAGCATGGTCTGCATGTATGTCTGCAACACCAGCTACATTTAACAATAAATAATATATGGGTGATACAGAATCTTCTGCGTAACGCTCCACGTCCTCTATGCTTCGGAAATATCTGCTTTTAATTAGGCCACTTCTTGATGTTATTAATCTTTCCAAATGTCTTCTCGGTAGAGAATAACAATAACATACCTGTAATCATAAGAATATTTATTTACACCTTATTTATTTATAAAATATTTATATATTCTATTTGATGTTGAGAAATATAATTTAGGTTTAGGGTGGTTGCAAACATGCATTTGTAGTAAGTAGGATGAGTAAGTATAAAATTAAATAATTTATATGCCTTAAAAGTAGCACTAGTAATAGTTGGCAATGCCATGTAAATATTTAATGTTCTAAATTAATGTTTAACACCTAAAACAACATTATCAAAAATCTGTCTACATGTGATATACTTACCCAATACTATAATAAAATGTACCTTAAATAATTCTTGAGCTATAGGATTAGCGGGAATATTCTGAAGCTGCTGATCTTTCTTATAAATATTTGTTAGTGCATCTTGCCAGAATTGTAAACGGAAAGCGGCCGTTTGCGAGTCAGTGGTTTGATCTTGGATACGAGCTACTTCCACGTTAAAAGCTCTCACTACCAGAGCAGGCGAGCGTATCGCTTTGGTCATGAGTAGAGTTGCCAAGAAATTCTCATAGTCGTGCTGTCTATCTGCAAAGTATACAAAGTACCAGAAAAGAATTGTCACAATAATCCGGTGTGATATTTTCTACTAGGAAATAAGTGTAGCGGCTTCTTATCACATTAAACATTAAAATTACCTAACAATTTTCGCACAATAACTTATGGCATTTTGATTTGAAGAGATGTTTGTTGCAAATGCTCGAAAGAGTAAAGTAGGGAATTTGTATAAATGATTTGGGAAATTAAGGTTCATTATTCTAATTGATAATCACTATAATTAACTTATAAGGTTATGAGAAGAACAATTTTATTTAATATTTCCGAAATTTTGTGAAACCGATTGTGAAAAATCCAATGCCGATCGAGCGATCTGTCTGACTGACATGTGACTGACACCTGACACATGACAATACAGCTGATTTTGTATTTTTGACAGTAGGGACGTTCATACTTTTTGTGTTGCCCAATTCGTATTTTTTTTAATAATGATATTACGGCTCCGGGCGTAGTTTGATAATATTTAGCTTCTCCTTTAAAAATAGCTCATTCCTTTTGGACTCTAAGATTTTAAAATTTGTTCTAAAGTTTGGTGCTTTTTCTCAGATATCTTTTATTGTATTCATGATATACCTATATGTCCTGACATGTTTCGTGGTTTTAAAGATTTTTAGGCTAAGGATTTTATTAGTAAACCATTTATAAACAATAGTCTTTGTGTGGTTAACACCGGGCAACTATGTAGTATCAGATGATTCAAAGTTGCAGATTCTACTTCGTAAAACTCGTATAAATTATGAGATTGAAGATGTGAAAGTTTTATTTTCTTGAGATGAGCAGGAAACCATCCTTGCCCCAGGCGAAGTCTACTTAACGACACAATGAAATTTCGAGAAATTAAGTCTAAGTTGAAATACTACGGTGGCGAAGCGGGTTTACACAAGAGAAGAGATGGAGATACATTACATCTAAAGGCACTTACTCCCTCACCATTCCCAAATATATTTTCAAAATAACTATCAGGGGGTGATTACTTAGTGATCGAACCTGATGCCAAAATTGCAATCAGTAAAATTTTTGTCTGTCTGTCTGTATGTTCGTTATAGAAAAAAAACTACTAGACGGATTTTGACGAAACTTGGTACAATTATTTTTCATAGCCCTGGGCAGGGTATAGTACCTATACTTTTCATCAGGCTGTAATCAATAGGAGCAGAGCAGTGTTGGGAAAACGGGAGAAATTTTTATCTGTATATTTGATCGCGCATAACGTGAAAACTACTGCATGGAATTGAATGCGGTTTTCACCAATGTATTGCTAGAAGTCTATCTTAAAATGTAGGTACCAATTTATGGAAGTCCGTTATTTTTGAAACCCGATATCCACGCGTGCTACGCCGCCGGCACAGCTAGTTATATATGTCACCGGAAAATAGCAAGAATCGTAAGTTGATCAATTTCCTAGGTAGTTGATTAACTTCCGGAAAATAATAAACGGCAGATGAAATGTATTATTTAACGTATGTATTTTAGTAAATTGATCGTTTTACGGGGTCTTGCCGTAAAATCATCCGACGAAGGTGAGGTGAACGTTGATTGGTTCAATGGCTCATGTGGCGTTATCCTGGCAACCAATCAGGGAACAGTGTATTAAGTTACGGGTAATAGTGCACCGTTAAATAGTACATTGAGCAACGATTGGCCCATTTGAGGACGATTTTACTTGTGTCAAAATCGTAAATTATTAAATGACTGTCAGGCTACCGTAAATTGATCAACTAACTGAAATGCATTGCGTTAAATAATACATTTCAACTACCGTTTGTTATTTTCCGAAAGTTAATCAACTACCTAGGAAATTGATCAACTTACGATTCTTGCTATTTTCCGGTGACATATATAACGCATGAAGTAGGTAGGTACCTAGAAAAGTAAGTAATAAATGCGTACAGTATGCAGTTGAAACTAACAAACGATAATACACAATTACAACGATGACATAAGTCAGACATCGCTGTCTGCCTAGATAGAAAATTAATTAAGATTGTAAGTATGTAGTTGAATCAAGATCAAGTAAAACCTAGACCTAGTAACCAAAGAACGATTAATTATTTCTAATGTCTGTATATGGGCAGCCGAAGCCTAACCTTCCCGTACCTAGTTGATCTAGAACGGATAATTGTTAGTAAGCTGGTGGATAATAAACCTGTTATATGGAGGTAGGCTAAATATTGTTATGGATTATGTGGGGATCCTTGAGTTTTATACAGTCAGCCGTAACTTCTTTATTTTACAAAATAACTGCTTAATTCAAGACTACCGCACTATATACCTACCCACTGTATGACTATGTGTACGTCAGACAAATCGACAAGTTGCGGGTACACTTGTAAATATAAGTGTATGACTAATAACCTCGTACCTTTACTGTTATTTTATTGACCAAACCAATACAGCATCGTATAGATACGTGTTTAAGGAAGTCATCCTCATAAGTTTCATCTATTTTCATCACTTTTGTGGTTAGTGGTGTGTACATGCAGAGTTCCAGATTACGCTCAAAGACATTTTTTATGCTGCATCTGTACTCGTAAGTACAAAACACAATACTTACTTATTTACATAATATCTATAATTAATTATGGATCTAAGCATGTGCTACCTCTTCTTACATATACATATTTATACAACCCACCTAATGCGTAGGCCTATTATTTATAAGAAGACGATATAATTACCTTTATGTACATTACTTGTAAATTTTATATTATTATAAGATAAATTATAATATCCAGATATAGAACAATTACAATTATTTTTCATCACATTATTGTTTCCTTGGGAATTCGAACACGAATGTTAATGATGAAAAGTAAAAAAAGAAATTGTTTATTTCCAAGAAAAATACAAAACAAATTACAGTATTGCTTATGAATGCCCCTCTAGGTAATGCCTGTCTCGTGAGTAACAAATGTTAGGTATCTCCTCCACAAAAAATTGCTAATTGATGCTCAATCTGTAGTTAAGTAATTTTATTATAAACAACTTGCCTTTTACGAGTACGCTGATAGAGACATTTATGTTCATAAGGAGAATAGGTAATGAGTTGTATAACCTATATAGGTTAAGTGATTAAAGTGCCTACGAGTAAGTATACGTTTATCTAAAGTGTTAGCCGGGAAAAAACAAAAATTCTAAATGAATATGGCTTTTTATACTCAGGCTTAGGAACATTTTAAGAAAAAGAATATGTTCCGTGTACGTTTGGACTTAATTTTTTTTTAATTGATACTCATTAACTAGATATGGTTAGGAAATGTTTCTACAATAAAAACTACATCATTTTTATTTACTTACGCCGCACAGCAGCGCGTCCTCATCCCGCCCTAAGGTCGCATAGCAACGCGTTTTGTAATTACTGAAATTCGAGCAATCCTTAATGTTTTCACATTTTCCATTCCTTACATCATTGCATGGTCGCTGTTTTAAACCTGTTACACCACTTCAGACCTTGGTTGTAGCTACGGTTTTAAGAAGTGGGCTCTACTGGTCAGCGATCACTGTTATTAGCATTTGAATCACGCGCAGATGTCTCGGCCGAGTAGACCATGGGAGGTGCGGGCGTCCTCCCTTGCCCGAAACACACACAACCTGATAAGGAACTTTCTGGAAGGTCTGCAGGCGAAGCCCAATCCTGACAAGAAATTAATACCGCTTTCACTTGGTGAGTATTTAGTCTTTTTTTATCTTTTTAACCGACTTCGAAAAAAGGAGGAGGTTCTCAATTCGTCTGTATGTATAATATTTTTTTTTTTTTATGTATGTTCACCGATATTTCCGTCAATTACGGATGGATTTCAAAAATTTTTCTTTTGTTCGACAGAGGACACTTCCGAGGTGGTCCCATTATCACCAAGTCAGGATCTGATGATGGGATCCTGGAGAAATTGAGGGCCACAACCGAAAATTGTATGCTCATATGGTGATTTTGTTACGTAATCATATTTTACTCAGGTATATGCTTCCGGGCGTCAACACCTGGTGCTGATGATGAAGCCACAGAACTCCTTAACGGTTAGGAGTTAGGGAACAGTACTGCCATTGGTTGATAGAAACTAGGTAGTAGTATATACTTAATAGGGCAGGTGATTGGCTTGATTCTAGATTGCAAAGTCTTCAGTTGACTTAAATCATTTATTTTCATTCCTAAGTAAAACTCTTAAGGACATTAATTAGCCTTTATTCAAGTTCACAGCACAATAACGCAACTAAAAATCGAAAAATTAAATTATTTTTAAAAAAAAAATTAAACCGACTTCAAAAAAAAACACAAACGACCAAAACTAAAAAGCGATAAATAACGTAAGTAATTCTATCCTTAATACATATTATGTGTATAACCATAATTATTTAAATATTACAATTATCACTTATTTTTGAAGTCGGTGCCAGCCAACAAATAAATGTATATTGTCGTGTGGATTTGCCGGCCGCGCGCGTCCTACAACAACAGTCTACGTTAGGTACCTAGAGGCTGGCACCGACTCCAAAAATAAGTGATAATTGTAATATTTAAATAATTATGGTTATACACATAATATGTATTAAGGATAGAATTACTTACGTTATTTATCGCTTTTTAGTTTTGGTCGTTTGTGTTTTTTTTTGAAGTCGGTTTAATTTTTTTTTTAAAAATAATTAATCGTAATTTAACTGTCATATAATTTTCTGTTGAGTGATGTGAAAGCCATCTAGGGACCTACCTAGATGTAGGTACATTCTACCGTACACTATTAATATTAAGAGAAGTGATTTGGGTTTTTGTGCGTGTGTAGTGTATGTTTTAGGTATTTTTGTAATGAACAAACTCGAAAACGGCTATGCCGAATTAAAATTCTTTCATCATTGGAAAACTAGATTCACCATAGAAAAGATTAGGGGTTCTTAACTAAAACGCCAATAATATTTTAACCCAAAGAAATGTTTATTTGAAATACCCGAAGATCGATCCGTGGTTGGCTTCAATCGATGTATAGTTTTCCTATCTATATATTTTGATCTATTAATACGAGGAAGTACATGATGATTTCGTAAATTATACCTATCATATATACCTATCGTTTGTGCTGAAAGTAGGTGCATACCTACTTATATAACTCAATCACTCATCGTAGGTAGGTACTAGATGTTGCCAGTGGATTTGCCTGCGTGAATATAGACAATTAGAAAGTTCACTAATGTTTTGTAATTTAGGGTTTTAGATATAAAAAGTAGTGAAACTGAGGCCTACGTCGCCGCGTCGCTGCGACAACATACAAGTAACCAAATTATGTAATAACTTGTCCGTTTTTCACCGCCCTGGTGGTCTGTAGGATTATTCTGACTCCTATTCCTACTGATCCAGAAAAACGACACCGAATTCGAGTCACAGATCTGTTGCCGGCTGTACGGGGGTCGCTAGCCAGTTGGGTTAACCCTACCTACAAGCTAATAAGCTAAAATCCCAAGTTGAACTCCTTGGTCCTATAGTAGTTAGCCACGGCAAAATATAGAGTGGGGATTTGAATTCCTTTCTGTTTGGTTTATAGGCGACCCAACGGCATTCGGCAATCTAGCACCCCCCGAGGAGTTGCTGCAAGCCATACGGGACAGCATCGAGACGAACGAGAGCCGGAATTATGGCCCGACCAATGGGGAGTTTCTGGCCAGGAAAGCTGTGGCAGAGTATAGTAGTCACCAGGGAAGGGTGACTCCAGATGACGTCATCCTGTGTAGCGGCTGTGCACACGCACTGGAACTCTCCATAACGGTGTTGGCAGATCAAGGACAAAACATCTTAGTGCCCAGACCCGGGTACATGATATATATGACGTTGGCTCAAGGTCTTGGAATAGGACTAAAGTATTATGACTTATTGGTAAGTCTACAGGTATAAGTTAGTACAAACAGTTATACCGTATAACTGTTTGTACTAGATATATCAATATGCCAGGTAGCCAGATTTGATGTAGGTATTTAGCATATATTTTATTTAATTTCAGCCAGATCAGCGATGGAAAATAGACTTGGAAAGTTTGGAAAAACATATTGACGAAAATACTGCAGCAATCGTTGTAATCAATCCCTCCAACCCTTGCGGATCAGTTTATACCAAAGAGCACTTACGGGAGATACTGGAGATCGCGTCCAGACATCGCGTGCCGATTATAGCTGACGAGATATATGAGCACTTCGTGTTCTCTGGCAACGAGTATACTGCCATCTCGGCATTGTCGACAGACGTGCCAGTTCTCACTTGTAGCGGGTTGACTAAAAGGTTCCTAGTACCAGGCTGGCGAATGGGCTGGCTAATCATACATGACCGCAACAATGTTTTTGGGAAGGAGGTCCGAAAAGGGCTGGGCAATTTGTGCGGCAGGATCCTGGGCCCCAGCAAACTGATTCAACAAGCATTACCAACAATACTCACGTCTACACCGGATTGCTTCTTCGAAGGAATAATGTCGTTTATCGAGGTATGGTCATGCGCAGATTTATATTATACATACATATACTGTTCTTGTGGTTTCCAGATGTAGGTAGAATAGGACCTCCCCATCTCATCCCGTATCCCGTGAGTGTCGTTCGTAGAAGACGAATAAGAGAATATCAAGAAACGGGCAGTAGCTTTTACCTACTGGATTACAAATAAAACCTTCTGCGGACACCAACTAGCTTGCCAAGCGTGGCGACTAAGGCGAATCCCCCAAATGATAATTATTATTGGGGTAGACCTATGAAAATAAAAATAAAATAAAATAATTTATTTCTGCAAATATACTCACGAGTAATACGTTTGCACGTCAAACTTTTTCTTCCCTACTAGCACTTCGACGTGATAAGGATGAGGCCTGATGAGAAGAAGTGCTACAAAAAATTCATCAATTTTGCCTTTTTTTTCAAAAATATACATAATTATCATACTTTTGATGTCATACATTGGCTCATTATATTATGTCCATGTAATATTATCGCTTAGGAAGTCTTGTATTTTATAATATCCTTTTTTCATTAGACACGCTTAGAATAATAACATCTTATTATTCTAAGTCAGGGTTTCTTAACGCGGGGTCCATGGACCCCTTAGGGGTCCGTAGCATGTGTGTCAGGGGTCCGCAGTAGATCAGTCAGTCTAAACATATTTATTTAAGACTTTTTTATTTCCAAAAATGTTTATGGCTGGGGTCCGTGAAATAGTTTAAATTGTGAAAGTGGTCCGTGACTGCAAAAAGGTTAAGAAACCCTGTTCTAAGTAGACATGACTTAATATATAGAAACCTATGTATTGGTAATTCAACAATATTCTGTAGTACTTTGTTAAAGAATTTTACACTCAGCCCCGCAAATGAATTTCCTGTTCTATGTCCAGCAGTGGAAGTTTGTAGGCTGATGATGAAAATATGTCTGTCGCACTCGCCATACAACTTACAGATCGGTGGAGATGAATCGTCTAAGGGGAAACCACAGTAGGAGACTACTCGCCATGACCACGACCACTCTGTCAAGAGTCTTCCTATACGCCTGTAGGAACAGACTTGTCCCTACGAATAGTAGAAGTACTTCCGTCGAACTAGGTGATCGTGCTCGGGCACCGCGGTTCAATGGCTACCTTGGTTTGTTGTAGGTATATATGTCACCGGAAAATAGCAAGAATCGTAAGTTGATCAATTTCCTAGGTAGTTGATTAACTTCCGGAAAATAATAAACGGCAGTTGAAATGTATTATTTAACGTATGTATTTTAGTAAATTGATCATTTTACGGGGCCTTGTCGTAAAATCATCCGACGAAGGTAAGGTGAACGATGATTGGTTCAATGGCTCACGTGGCGTTATCCCGGCAACCAATCAGGGAACAGTGTATTAGGTTACGGGTAATAGTGCACCGTTAAATAGTACATTGAGCAACGATTGGCCCATTTGAGGACAATTTTACTTGTGTCAAAATCGTAAATTATTAAATGACTGTCAGGCTACCGTAAATTGATCAACTAACTGAAATTCATTGCGTAAATTAATACATTTCAATTACCGTTTGTTATTTTCCGAAAGTTAATCAACTACCTAAGAAATTGATCAACTTACGATTCTTGCTATTTTCCGGTGACATATACAAGTATAGCGAGTCGAGATGAAAATTTCGCTTGCGCGTTGTAGGATTCGATATTGTAGCGATATGTATAGATGTTGCTACACGTCGCTAGATACACATCAAACGACGATACATTTTGTTAGGACCTCTTTACATATTACTTTATTACGGTACTTACCTACTATTTAATTCTCCTTATTTTCAGAGCCAAGCGGTAGTAGCTTGTGAGGAGTTGCAGCGGGCTCCAGGCCTGCGGCCGATAATGCCTCAGGGCTCTATGTACATGATGATAGAGATCAAAATGTCCATGTTCCCCCTGTTCAAGAACGAGCTGCAGTTTATCGAATGCATGTACTCTGAGCAATCTGTACTCTGTATACCCGGACAGGTATGTAACTATTGTTAGATCACCCGACAGGACCATACAATTTTATGAACATTGAACCGATGGATAGCTCGACTAGATTATACTACGGGACTGGATCGATAGCTCATTCGGTAGTGATCTCTCCCTTCTGAGCCAAGGGTCGTGGGTTCGAATCCCGTACGGTACAAACATTTGTGTTCATGAACAATGTCTGTTTGTATTGGTTTGGTATTTACTCTGTATAAAATGTATTTATTTTTTAAAAAAGTATTTAAGTAGGTAACTTTATAAGTTGTCTAGTACTCATACTAGTACAAGCTTCGGCTTAGTTTGGGGCTAGATGGCGATGTGTGGCACAGCATGACACGTTGGGCCTTGGGTTATTATTAATTATTAGATATATTCTTTACAGCACATCAAAAAGTTGACTTAAAACTAGGCAGTTAATATTAAAGTACCTACAATTTAAGAGCTCATGTTGCGTTAAGCGATCATTGCTAGGCTACCTTTGATTAGATGATAATCAAAAGAGAGGGTAAGGTGTCAATCGATTAATTGAGAACGCCATATAAATAAATTTACCTACCATAAAAATTATTAACATAAAAATAAAAAAATGTGAAATGATTTAATATCAACATTGTAAGATAGAAATAAAATTTGGAAAAATGAGTTTGTAAAAACGAATCTATAGACCACTGTACCTACTGCGGGACCGTTTTTCATGACTTTATGTGAAAAAAGAAACGGCCCTGTAGACTATGGGACCGTTCTTCATGAGTAAGAGTTTATGTGAAAAAATAACTGCCCTAAAGACTTGCACTTTCTAAACTAATTAATGACTCTCGTTAATTTTCAATTTCAGTGTTTCTTTTACCCTAATTTCATGCGCATTGTTCTGACTGTGCCTGAAGATATTTTGAGAGAAGCATGCAAAAGGATCATAGCATTCTGCAAGAACCACGCTGTCGTACGGGAAAAACTTATGGAAATTGACTCAAACGGACTTTCTGTTCAAATGGATACTAAAGTGAACCGCCTTCGATTCGGATAATTCATTTAATGTATTTAATTTAATTAATTATTCATCAGTAATTTATGTAATGTAAATATTTTATTGTTTAATGAATGTTGGAGTTATTTTTAAGAATTCGATAATACGTTGTTGAAATTGGTCTCGGTAATAAAGTGTTAGGAACCTTTATGTATGTTTAACTTTACACTTACGTATCTATTTTCAAACCAAACCAAATTCGAGGGTGTTATATGTTTAATGTGTTTGTCTGTCTCTCCGTAAATAACTTCCGAATCGGTCGAACTTTAATTTATTTTTTGTTTGATTTAATCAAGCGTGTTCTTAGCTATGTTCGATCAAAATCGGTTCAGCCATAGACTGCTTATAGATAAGATATAGGAGATTTAGATTAGATTAGGTCAGTGGTTTTTAAATTTAACGTTTTTCTCCTTATGTATTAGTTACTACTGCTTAGTACCAAACAGTTTAAACGTTAATATCCAGTTAACAATAAGGGGCAGCACAGACGACAGACTATCCGTGACGCAATTTTTAGTCTGTGATGCAATCATATGCAGTAACGCACACGACGCGCAAAAATCTGTCGCGGATATTTCACAGACTCAACGCACATCTTCGATCATTCTGACGGCAGAGAAAAATTAAAAGAGCAAAAAGTGTTTATTTTAACCCCAATAAAAAATAAAGATTAGACTTTTAAATAAGTTCTAAATTTTTTGTGAAAAATTTTCTAAGTCCCAATCGCCTTGCACATCCTTTCCTACACTCCAACCCTGTAGGGACCTAGATGCTCTTTTTAAATGTTTCAGACGTAGACTCTATCGCACAAAAAGTCTGTCGTCTGCGCAGCCCCTAATAGTCATCATCAATAACCTGACAAACAGTAAAACCCCAAACAATTATCAACTCTGTGTCCAAACCATAGAGTCCATTATCCTTCTACAGACAGTAACTTGATGAGTGGCCGTCTGTACTTATACAATAATTACATCTAATTACAAAGTGTCTTATTACGTTATATTACCTCTAAAGGTCACATTGATGGTCGCCATAAATGATAAGCAAATTAATTAGATTTCTTATCAGGTGCATGAGTGGTGAAGATTAAAAGATTTTTATAAATATTATCATATTCCAATTATTCTAACAGTGGACATAAGAGCACTGGCAGGAAATGTCTCATAGTATCTGAGGACAATATTTTAATCTGTAGCTTATATTTTAGCTTCGGAATTTTCAGCACTCCTTTGTAGCGTCTATGACATTTTAAGGTAAATAAGACTAATTTATTTTATCAAGTTTACAAACTTTGAAATATGTTCGTATGACATTTGTTTTTTTTACATCAAAATTGAACAAAATAGGAACAGTACAAAATCCTTATATTTTATTATTCACTCCCGATGACGTTGATGTCTTTTTTATGGACTATAGGTATACACGATATACTTACCTACATTACATTATGTCTAAATATAATCCTACTAATATTATAAACGTGAAAGTTTGTTTGGATAGATGGATGGATGTTTGTTCCACTTTCACGCAAAAACTACTGAACGGATTTTAATGAAACTTTACAGGAATATAGTTTGTACATCAGATTAACACATAGGCTATGTTTCATACGAATATTCACGCGGGCAGAGCCGCGAGCAGCAGCTAGTAAAGGTATATAGCAAAATATATTTTAATTCAATTCCTTTACTAGAGTGGTTATATGCATCGTACTTATTAATTTTATTATCATTCGAATTAAGCAGAGAGTAAAAGATATTTATATTTCACGTTTCTTTGATCGACGGCCTCGGTGGCGCAATGATTTGGTTTGCAAAAACCAAATTAAAAGAAAGCTTAGGTTGAAACCAGGTGGTTGGTGCGAATTATCTGGAGCATAAGTATTTATTTATCTATAATGTAGACCCGATATGGGACTCAAAATAACTAGGAAAACTTTTTAGGATGTACTTACAGCCATTAGATCAATGAGGCAGTCAGTGACTTGTACTTAACAAGAAAAACTGCTATGTTCTCATCATATTGATATTTTTCTTAGCAGCTACATATGTTTACATCACACGATCGTCTAGCTAGAGTTAGATATCTAGGTATTACCAAATTCTGAATTCATCATTATTGAGTCTTTCATAAATCTGATAATTTCTTCATCATCAAGCTGGGCTATTGTGATGTACCTACTTAAATATTTTAACGGTTTTGTATTATACTTCTTGTACGAATACACATGTTTACGTTTTAGTATTGAACAAATAGACAGGCGCTTTGTTTAATTTATCGGTGGTCTATGTTAGTTAGTATTTTAGTTACCTAAGAAACTTTCCCTTCTATGTAGTCTTATAATACCAAGGTGGTTGGTTCAAAAAGTTACAAGCCCAGTAGTTACGTAAATATCAATGTTGTATACCTACTGCCTATATCTACCAGTTTATACTGGATAATATGTTTCAAAATGTAATGGACAATTTTTTCGTTTAAAGACAAACAAAATAACATCCTTTTTTTATTTCGTTGTAGAAAATACTTTTACGGTTTACGGGTTCAGCCATGTATGTATGTGTTATTTATCCCGCCCTCGAGAAATGGAAGGGCCGCATCATCCCGCCTCAAGATGGTGGTGGGGCAAAGAACTCTCACTAAAAAGCCCGTCCTCTCCGTCAAGTCCCACGTTCATGGGCATTTTTATTTTATGGGTTTACAGTTAATATTAAGTACGACGTCCTAATAGCTACATTGTGAACCTGCATTATGCTAGCATATTAAAAAGTAAGTAGAGAATATCTCATGTCCTAAGCGAGGGAGCTTCCGTTCGCAGCGTGATTTGCGTCACCTTTAAATGGCTCATAGAAACAGTACCTGTCCATTAGGTATAATATTTTGAAACTATTCCCAGACTGAATAGAGTACGTCACTATGCCCTACCTAACATAATAATCCAATAAGCAAAGTTTCAGTACACCGTTATATTACACCGTTAGGACATTAGGAGATTTCGAGAGTCTATTAGTTCAGGGGATTTCATCTTAGTAGTGACGAAATGTGTGGACGGATCTAATGGACTGAACATCTTGACCATATAAAAAAGTTGTTTCTAAGGATTCTTATGCTATACCTTATAATTGTAACTATTAAAAACCACTATTATAATGTTCTAAGTTCAATTCGTCGTCATAAAATGCGTTCTAGGTTGTAGATTGTTTGTTTCGTCTCAGGGACCATTTTAACCTGCGGAACTATTCATAATAATTATCATTTTCTTAAATAAAATTAGTAGTCAATCTACCTATACATCCACGAAATCAGTACTTAGATACCCATTAACACCATAATGTCTTCTCCTTTAGCATACACCAACAGGCGTGACGTCTTCAATAAGTAGCCTAGGTATAAAAAACTCTGGAAGTATTTACAAGCAAGCAAGGAGATGTAGAGTTGTATCCGCATAATTAGCAAATATTACACAATATTAAACTTTAGGTAAGTTTGAGGATGTAATTTGAATAATATGAAATAAATTTGCTGTAATTTTAATATTGGATGTTTTGGAAAATGTAACAAAACAGAACGGAAGCTCTGTTTTGCTCATTGTTATTGGCTATTTCCCTAGTTGTTTGTGCATTCGATATTATAAATAAGTATCTACATTGATATACTGCGTAATATATGAATAATTTTATAGTAGTAAATAGTTGGAATATTAAACAAGTCGCCTTAGTATACCACACTACCGTCATCTCATCTACATTTCGAAACCTGTTCCGCGACTCGGGAGCTTGTATTCGTCAAACGCCACAGATCTGATACAAAAGTAAGGTGTATTGGAAGGTGTGCTATATTCTGATTGAACGTTGAAGCGTCACCACAGCTTTTAGTATCCGCAAGTTGAGTGCCGATGTCGCGTAGATCGCAGGACAGAGGAGCTTGGGAGGTGCGCGCTTCAGCTCTCGCTCGCAACACGCACAACCTCATCCGGAGCATCGTCGAGAACCTGCAGGTGGAGCCAAACCCGGACAAGCCGCTCATTGCCCTCTCCGTGGGTATGTCATTTCTGCACTGTTGGTCTCGAATCTAAGATAGAGTAATAGTGTATGCAGTAGAAATTATTTACAAACGTGCTATCTGGTTCCACTTCATGTAAGCTGATTTTGTTTTTCCCAATTAGCAGTTCTCTTTAACCTAAGTACTATTGATCAGTTTTAATTACCTCTATATTTATATTTTATTTATATTTAAGGACTTATAACTTAGTCTTAACAAAATTGATACTTGGACATTCATACAGATTTTATGTATTAATCGTCGTGTAAGGTCCGGTTACACCAGTTGTTATAAAAATTATTTGTTACTATCCTAAAAATGTACTGTTATTTATAGCAAAAATATGTTATTGCATCTAATAAAATTTATCTGGAAGACAGCTCAGAACTATCTAGCCCATCAGGGACTTATGAAAAAAAGGTGAAACCGGGCCCACCTAAATGTCAAGATTCGCTAATTGTAAAACAACAGCATCAATGTCAAGGTTGACCACATGTTTCACAATATTTATAATTAGGAATAAGTACAAAGTACCTACCTACGCATGCTGGCAGATTTGCGACGTCAAACTTGGATGCTTTTACCCAATTCCTGATCCACTTTTGGGAATTTGACCGCGCTTTGCAAGCTGTATACTTATTTTCGACTTCAAACTAGGACTATTTATCAATTGCAGGGGATCCAACCACTTTTGGGAATTTGAATCCCCCCGAGCAAGTTTTGCAAGCTGTACGGGATAGCATAGAATGGCACACCAGCCGAGGGTATGGGCCGAGTGTGGGGCACCAACAGGCCAAACAAGCCGTCGCAGAGTACAGCGCCCATCAGGGACCCGTTACTGCTGATGACGTGGTCCTTTGCAGCGGATGTTCACACGCCATCGAACTGGCAATCACAGTCATTGCCGACCCTGGACAGAACATCCTCATACCAAGACCCGGATTTATGATATATAAAACAATAGCGGAAGGAATGGGAATACAGCTCAAGTATTACAATTTACTGGTAAGTTTCTATAACCTTACCTACCTATGTAGGTATTTTTTTAGATTCCATTCCAATTTGAGCAAATTTTCTGTCAGTGAGCATTTTATATCCACAAATTATAATAAAATATACATTTTAAGGACATCTTTAGGATACGGAACTCTTAGAATTAAGACGCAACCACGAGGTGTCTCGTCGGGCTAGTGTGTAAATGGGTATATGAGGCGAATGTTATACAAGTTTCTAGATTGAAACGAGTTCCAGTATACTCTGAACAAAATTTGCATACTGTTTATTTACGCATTTATTCCTTTGTAACTGCGTAAATCCTTGATTAAAGGTGAGATATAAATAACAATTTTATAACTTCTTTTTCAGCCAAATCAGCAATGGAAAGTAGATTTGGAAGACCTAGAAAACCAAATAGATGATGACACAGCAGCGATAGTCGTTATTAATCCATCGAATCCGTGTGGTTCTGTATACAATAAGGAACACTTAAATGAGATTCTGGACATTGCATCCAGAAACTTTGTGCCGATAATTGCTGATGAAATATATGAGCATTTTGCATTTTCTGGCCACGAGTTTGTAGCTATGTCTGCATTATCGAAGGATGTACCAATTCTAACTTGCAGTGGACTCACTAAAAGGTTCTTAGTGCCGGGATGGCGAATGGGATGGTTGATTATACACGACAGACAAAATATTTTAGGAAAAGAAATCCGCAAAGGTTTATGCAACCTGGCGTGCAAGATTTTGGGTCCGAACACATTAATACAGAGGGCTTTACCGGCGATACTAGAATCGACGCCGCAGAGTTTCTTCGATGAGGTCGTTTTGTTTATGGAGGTGAGCGGAAGGTTCCACGGAGTACGTTGGGGCGTCAACGTTAACCGGATTTTTGTTGACAGCTCTCTGGATAGGTCTCGAAATATCCATTTCTAATAACGAGATTTCAATCTATCATTCGATAAATAAGTATCATTGTTGTCATGTTGTGTAGGTAAACAGATAAATAACATTATACATTTTAAAGAAATGAAAATATTAATGAATAATTAATATCGTTGCATTAATTTAGTAGAATATAGGGTAAGATACCTATGCATGTAGGTAGGTAAAGCCTATTTGATTTTTTATCTATCTTTTCACAGAATCAAGCCAAATTAGCGTATGAAGAGCTTCGTCGTGCGCCTGGATTGAAACCAATCATGCCTCAAGGAGCCATGTATATGATGATCGAGATTAAGATGTCCCTATTCCCACAGTTCACAAATGAATTACAGTTTGTAGAGCAAATGGTTTCAGAGCAGTCAGTGTTTTGTTTACCAGGAGAGGTACGTTATGTGTTAGTAAATAATCCCTCATTATTTTAACTAATCCAGGCATGTAGAGTCAATCTGTGTAGGTAAGTAGGTAATGTGTTTATGTGTAGCACTTTAAATGCGGGTATCCAGGACACAATTGAAAAGTAATTGTTACGCACCCGACACATGGTAATTCAACCAGTAAAAACGTCGCTTACCGAGTATTGACTAAGTATGTACTTAATTTGGATGTTAGGTTCTTTTTCTGGACGTGACCTTTTCACTAAACAGTAATTATTCTTGGACAAAAATATTAAAGCGGAAATATGCACATATACCTACTTAGTTTATTTAGTCGAATGGACAGTAAATACCTAGGTACTTATTTTATTCTAGTTTTCCATTTATTTTACTCAGGTTTCTTACCTACTGCTACTATTTACATAATCAAAATCTCTTTTCAGTGCTTCTGTTACCCAAACTACATGCGCATCGTATTGACTGTACCTGAAGATATAATGAGGGAAGCATGTCAGAGGATAGTTGCATTTTGTCAGGAACATGTTGTTACCAGGGAGAAAATAAAGGAAATAGATGGCAACATTCTGCCCGTGCCGGAAGAGAATGAAGTGTTTTGCAACGATGCACTACCGCGTATAGTCTAAGTCTAGTAATATGAATACTGTTTTATAATTTTATTACAAATCGTTCGGACCGAATTATAATATTAATAATAAACAAGGTTCAAACAATTCTAGTTGTTCATTGTTAAGATATAGCAGCTACATCTTATGTTACGAATTTGCTATGACCTGCAGTAGGTATCATACTGAATTTGATTGACAGAACACTAGGTACTTCAACAAATCACAATATTTGACAGGTTCTAGTCAGACAAAACACAGCTTCGACAACATTCTATTTGACTCATACCATACTAGCTGTGCCAGCAGCGTCGCACACGTGGATATCGGATTTCAAAAATAACGTATTTCAATTCTATGCAGTAGTTTTCGCGTGATGCGCGTTCAACATAGAAATAAAAATTTCTCCCGTTTTTTAAAATTAGGTACATAGTTCTAAGAAAGAACTTATTCCAACACCTATTGATTATAGCACGATGAAAAGGTATACCTACTATAACCTGCCCAGGAGTATGAAGAATAATTGTACCAAGTTTCGTTAAAATCTGTTGAGTAGGTACCTAGTTTTTGTTTCTTTAACGAACATTTAGACAGACTGACAAAAATTTTACTGATTGCATTTTTGGCATCAGTATCGATCACTTACCCCCCTGATAGTTATTTTGAAAATATATTTCATGTACAGAATTTACCTTTTTCAAGGGGAACCTGCATAATAAATAAGGGATGTATGGGAGTGGCCTAACATCTTTTCGCTCCAAGCCAGCTTCACCTGCCCGCGGTGCACGTGCTAAATAACAAACGGCGCGCTGGCAATCGACTGATGGCGGTTTAACTATCACAATTGAAGGCGTAGGTAGCTAAATACCACAGGCCGATGACGGGCAGCAGCATCATCGGGGCGAGAAGCTACGCTCTGCCCCATTGCCAACCCGCCTGCCCAGGGTGGCGATTATGGGTATATATCCTCCAGATGTTTGCCCTAACAACTGAAGAGGCCAATGTCCAGCGATGGACTACCATAGGCTGATGATAATGATGTACATATAATATCCACTTACTTGCACCAAAATAAAATAAAGGCCCATTATTTTAAAGAGTATTCTCTACCGGAGTCACTGGTATGTTGTACAATAATAGTAAGCTAAGCTATAAATGTATTCGTTAGCCATTGCCCTAACTATTTAACATGGGCTGCATAAATCAAGATTCTTTAGTGTATAGGCAAAAAAAAAACAATTCATGACTGACTGTTCATTGTTATGTCAAATGTCAATGTCAGTGTGACGTTCAATAAATAGAGGCGCAACCCTTTTTCTAGTGATCATACGTTAATTTTATTAATAACTCTATTGAAAACTAAGGAATACATTGCCAATTTAAGTATAAAAATGTCTCAAATTAAGTCAAGCAAAAAGTTCAAATGGGCTTTAGATTTTAATCAAAAGTGAGTACATAGGTAATAGATATAATAAAAAATCCCTATCAAGGAGCATGTAATTTGTACACGTCTTATTATTTCTGTTTTTATATAAATTTCAGGAACAGAGCCCACGCTGCTGATTTGCCATCGCCTCCAGGATTTAGTCAATCTGGGAACGCGAGTTACACAGAGACTTCAAAGGACACAGATTCTAACCTTCTTTTGATTAAGAAACTGTGGGATGTCGCGTTAGGACCACTAAAGCAAGTCCCCATGAATTTGTTTATTATGTATATGGCAGGAAATTCTATCTCTATATTCCCGATTATGATGGTTGGGATGTTAATTGTACGACCAGTAAAAGCCCTTTTTGCCACTCAGAGTACATTTAAAATGGTTGAAGGAACCCAGGCAGTTGGTCAAAAATTTGTTTACTTTATCGGCAACATCGTAAATATACTGTTGGCTTTGTATAAATGTCAAAGTATGGGGTTGCTCCCTACTCATTCTAGTGATTGGCTAGCATTTGAAGAACCTCTAACAAGAGTGGAACATATTGGTGGAGGATTATCTTTACTACAATAGGGATTTAGGGAATAAGGAATAAAACAACCTCTTTATAATGCTAATTTATGTAATCATTGTTTAGGGCTAATAAACGGTATTTACAGTAACAAAACCAAATGGTTTTATTCTTCTCCATGATACTAGTTGTGGTATTGTTAGCATTCCTTGCCACCCTTTTTGCTGTCATCCTTTTTGCTTTCGCCACTCACATCTCCAATTTTGGACTTGATAAATGCTTGGGCCTTTTCAAATAAAGCCTTTGGGTCTTCAACTTTATCAATCTGGAAATAATAAATTTTTGAGAAATAAAATTGGCAATATGAAAACACTTTCTCATAAAAAAAAAATATTTCTGAAACAAAATTATTCCTGGTTCAACTGGTAACAAATGTGTAAAAAGAAAGGAAAAAAATAATAAAGAAAACAGAACTAACCATTTCTTTCTATCCAAAACCTTGTCACATTCCTGAGCTGATTTCTTACAAACAAGTTGTACAGCATCCTGTATTAGGAAGAGAGTTGTTCAATAAATGCCAGCGAGTGATAACAAAGAACAGAAATGTGACATACACAAAAGAGGCCATACAAACAAATTGAACCAGGAATATTCTTCAGGCAAACTACATGTTAAATAGCAATTAAAAAACTAATGAAGATGGATGACCATAAAGTTAATGTATGTATGGCCTCCTTTGTGAATCAATCAATTGAAAGAAAATAAAAGGGATTTATATAATTGCACCAACCTGGTAATTTTGTGCAATGTAAACGCCAGTATATAATCCTGTGCCAAAAATTATCTGAAAATAAAAATGTACATTATTAATTCATTTATACACAAAGACTAGCATAGGTAACTAATAAGGCTGATCAATTCGAAAACTACTTATTTTTGCACTAGCTGTGCTCGCGACGTCGTCCGCGTGGAATAGTTATTTTTTCCCCTTTTTTTTTACATTTTCCATTATTTATTCGCTTCTAATAATTGCAACGTGATGTTATATAGCCTAAAGCCTTCCTCGATAAATGGTCTATTCAACACAAAAAGAATTTTTCAATTCGGACCAGTAGTTCCTGAGATTAGCGCGTTCAAACAAACAAACAAACTTTTCAGCTTTATAATATTAGTTAAGATTAGAAAGTACACACTGATATGCATTAAAGTTGTAAGACTCAGACTTCCAGACACAACAGATAAAAACAATGGTACTTGGATCATATGAGGACATTGGGCCTTACAAGGTGTACAATATTAAATATGCAAGGAAGAAGTTGCATCCTCTAAGTGGAATGTTTATTAGTTGGACATCATTTGTTTAAGTAGTTTTGTTACCACTGCTTCTTTCTTTACACAATTTATAATGATAAAAATATGAATATATTATATGTAGGTGGTGACCAGATATTCTGTTGCATCATATTGTCTTGTATGGTAGTAAATACAATTTGTTACTAGATTAGAGGGTATAACTAAGGAGTTATACCCACATAGTATTTATATATAATAATAGGCTGATAGCAACAATTTAAATAATTAAAAATTGTTAGATATGCGAACAAAAATGTCACAGCACTTACTGATGTCTTGGCCAATGAAAATAGACAACCCATGTTTACACCGGTTGTGTAAAACCTGATAATTTAGGTAGTCACTAGTTAATCAGGCATTTTTGATGATATTTATCGGCAATTTAATAAAAATTTCATTCAGTTTACTATCATTGTATATCACTGTCAATTTGACATTCTAATTTTAAATGACTTGTTAAGTTTTTCAATTTTATAAAAAGGTTGTCAAGATCCTAAGGTTTTGGTATGTTTCTTAAATAATATTTATAGATTTCATTGTATTGTTATGTAACTTACAACATTTTTTAGAATGTCCAACGAAACAAGTCCCTTGCTTGTTACACAGTATAAAGTGTACAGAAGTGCAAAAAGAATAACAGATATTTCTTTGTGCATAACTTATGTTACTAAAGCAGTTTCTTTCTGTTTAAATGCTAAAAGGTGGGCTTTCCCATTGTATTGAATTGTTGCTAATTATTATGTTTCTTGATTCTGAAGACATTCAAGAAACGTGCTTGGTTAAAATAATTTGACGCCTCTTTATTCATTACTAAGTATGTTTGATTAAACTATAGACTTAGACGTACCAGAGCTTTAAGCATTGTAAAAGCAGTAAATAGATAGAGCTAAATAAATTTCACTAAAAATGCACCAGACGGATGAACAATTATTAAATTTCGTTTTTGGCAATTCGAGACTGACATTGACGTTTGTTCCCCTGGCTGACTTTGACAGCTCAAAACGTCATGAAATAGGGTCCGAAATATCCTGTGGACTATGTAATCCCAAGGAAGTAATAAATAGTACGTAGTACTTAATACTTCCATGGGTAATCCAGAATAGGTACTTTGTAATGGACGGATCCTTCTATTTTAACGGATCCGAATTTCTGGAAATTAAAAGGTTTTTTTCTCTGTTATATGGTTCGTTAGCTTCTTGTGAATATCATTCGATAAAAAAATAGCTCAACTTTTATTGAAATTCAATTTCATTCGTACATAGAAGTACTTCGTAAGTTTATGGTGAAAACCAAAGTTATAATCAAAAGTAACTTATCGTGTCTATATGGAACGTGCCAGCATCTTGTCTTCAAACAAGACTAGGTACCTTCAAAGGACACCATGTAAAGCATTTACGGTATGTGGCTCATTCTTTTGTTACCAGTGACTCCTATGTAGGTACCTACTTACGATTACGACTGACGTTTTATAGAAACATCCTCGTTTTTGTTTAATCTTCTTTCACTTTGTACGTTAGCTCTAGATAAGATAGTCTTTATATTAGTAGGTAATGACTGGAATAGTAGGAGAGGTAGGGCATAGCGAATCTTCGCTCGAATTGAGCTGCCCGTCCGAGGAAGGACCTCCACCCTATTATAGAATACCGCAGCCAAATGACCTCCGGGTCGTGTTTCTGCTGGTGAGTAGGTTCTCCGGAGCTCGTGGGGGGTTAGGGTTGGGCCGGCATGGCAGTGGCAACTGACAGGCTAATAACCAGTTACTTGCCAGTTGTCACAGCGACTTGGGCTTCTCTTTCGCTTTCCATCAGGCGTAGGGAAGCCATTATGTCGAGCTATTATATATTAAAAAAAATACAGGTACCTACCTATTACTGTACCTCATTGGGGAGTAATCTGTTAGATACCGACATCCGTTACCCTTGCCTCACCGTGCCTTGAGTAGTTACGTAGGCGTAGGTATACCTACTTTAAATTAAATAACCAAGGTCAAGCGAAAAGCTGAAGTAAAATATCAGATTTATTTTTGGAACATTCGTTTATTTCCAACGTATTTTTTTAAAGTAACAAAGTTAATTAACTATTTACAAAACTTAATTTAAATTTAAATTATGTATTACAAACTATACCTACATACATTTGGACAATTTGCCTAATAATTCGAAAATAAAATTGGGTTCATACATAATAAATAAAATAATTGTAATAATTATTAACAATAATTATTTGGTTGGAGAAAGTTCATTAACTTGATTATGTTATGTTCCTAGGCACATACATATTAATATTTTATAAAAACATAGATCAAACATTAAATAGGTATTTCACGTAATATTCACAGTGAGTAGGTAAATTAGTCTGGCCTTCTATGACAACATGTCTGCCAAATCATAAAGAATGCGTTCGTAAAGTTACACATAGGCAAAACTTATGTTTTATTATTAGTAACCTACTATTTAGGTACGGTCAGTATCAAAAGTTGCTGGACACTTTAGTACCATGTCTGGGTAAAGTTAGGTTCATATATATGTTTAGAAATGATTTGGAAACAGACAAATCTGTTATTCGACTTTTTCAATTATTTCGACATGGTACTAAAGTGTATAGCAACTTATGATGGTGACCGTACCTATAAAAATGTGAGTATAACGTTTAATTTTATTTGTACATTATAGGACAAGTAAGCCTAAGTAGCAGTATGTATTGAGAAATATAAATCTATAATCTATCGACATAAATAACTATCGTACTTATCTACTCCACAACTTTATTTTTTGTTTATACGAAAACGAAACATAGTTAAAATAATTTCATATAAAGTATATAATTATATCATTAAAAATTATGAAGTAACAAGTTTTTCCTGTTGGCTCGTTTTTCCCGGACGAGGGTAGCCATAATATCCCGGACGAGGGTAGCCATAATATCCCTGACGAGGGTAGCTATATGGCGCTCACGGTTATTGATAACGCCACTTTTTACTCGTATACGTACCGTACTGAATAGTAAAAACATTTTACAACACACCTACGGGTTAGAACAGGGCCGTCTTAAGTATATTCTGCGCCGGAGTGCCGGACTCAACCTGCGCCCTCGTCGCCCGGCAGGCGCCCTTGGGTGCCCTGCGCCCGGGTGCACCGCACCCCCTGGTAGAGATGGCCCTGGGTTGGAAACACACGGTTGGAACTGTTGGTCATGATGGTAGGGTGTTCTTTATTGAAGGATAAAAATACCTAAATACCTACCTAAAATTCAACATGGTTTAAAACTATCGCAATCATTTCTATTACTGATTTACTACAAACGGTTTTGAGGTTTCGGATATACTAAAATAAGCTTGTGTACTTATCTATAAATCTACAGACTGTAGTCCGAAACAGGATTAAATGCAATCAATAATATTAAACATAGTAAATAGACATTATAACTGACGAAGAGAAGAAGACGTTTATTTTATGAATATGAAACATAGTTCCATACATAATCACAGGAGTATATAGCCCAGGGGCTACAGGTATAAGCCCCAAATTGTCAATAGGAGTACCTATAACAGTATAGGAATCCTAGCATCGCATGTCATTTCACGACCTAAGATACTTGTCAACGGAATTTTACCAATTATTTACGGTGTAGTAGGTAGGTAGGTATGGTGAAAAACAAAATCGCAAGGAAACTCCTCAAAACCTATCGCACCTCAATACAATTTATTGTAAATTTCGAGTTTAAAACTCATTGGGCTTGTTATTGTATGCAGGTATAGTGGGCTATGTCTCAGTGGGTGGGCTATATAATATATTATTTAATCTGTTGATGATTTGTTTACATAATTCCTTAATTACCATGTATTAATGGTTGTACCTATTCCCACGTTTTTTGCTTTCAGATGGTTAATTGAGCCTGTTAATGGGTCGGATTCCCTAAATCTTTTATAATTTTTGTTCTTTTTGTCTCTTAGTCTATAAACCATTTGTCTATAAAATATTTCCTAGCGCCAGTATACCTAGATACCTTAATCTAAAACCTTATAACAATTTCATTAAAATTATTTAAGTTATATCTACTAATACACAACCCATTCGTTGGAACTATTAAAATAAAAAGGAGGAACATTTTAGTATTAGGTACTTTGTAAAAAAATAATAATATCTATTATTAAAATTATTCGGGCATGTCGAACATCTCATTCAAACTTAATTAAATGCACCTTTAGGTGAAAGAGTTTTATACCTAATTATCGATCATTCGTCGTTAACAACCTGTTTTTTATTAATAGGTACTTTAACACTACAATCGCTATCATTTAACATTTCTATTTTGCTACATGATTCAATCTTATCAAATTAGTGAATTGGTTTTCTAATACACTACAAACAATTTGAACAACCAAGAGCGTTTATCACAATAGACATGTAACTACTAGAATGAATACCTATCCATTAAATTCATTGTTCCGCGCTTCTAAAAAGATACTGTATTGATTCTTCGTGTAGAGCGATAAGTAACATTATAATACCTCCGGCGAGGATTCCCAATACTGCTAATAATAAGTTTATACTTTTACCGTGATTATTTGCATTAATTTCTGGCACTAAATCAGCTAACGCTATATAAAAGAAAGTACCAGCTGTCGCAGCGTAAATCCACTGAGAGGTGGACTCGTGGTTCTCTGCGAACCAGATGCCACCCGCCATGCCAATGAAGCTAAGCACAGAGGAAAGTAAATTGTAATACAAAGCACGTTTTATGGACATGCCTGACCGAAGCAATACAGCGAAATCGCCGAGCTCATGCGGTAGCTCGTGACAAAAGACTGCAAGTGCGGTAGCAAACCCAGTCACCGGATCGCCGCTGAAGGCAGCGCCGATGGCGAGACCGTCTGTTAAGTTGTGTAGTCCATCTCCCACAATAACCATGAGGGCGGTAGAGGTCATCGGCCTCTCGGCCGGCGGCGGAGGCGACCCAGGCATCATAGCACCCAGCTCTATAGGTTCTATTTGCTTGCTGGACTCCGTTTTGATTTCTTCTACTGATTTTCCTGTCTGAACCTCATGGGAGTGCCCGTGTCCACCATGTATAGTTTGCATAATGGCTTCGACTGTGTAGAACAGTAGAATAGTGAGAAAAGTGACACTGCATTTCAGTACAACTTCGGTTTCCTCTTGGGGTTCCGATGAGGGGCCGTGAGATTTGAGAGCATGAGGCAATAGGTGAAGTAAGGCATCCCCGCAGAGCGTCCCGACCGCTACTGCTATTAAGAAGTGCAACACGTGGTTGAATATGGCAGACTTCAGCAATGGCACGATAGCAACGCCCAAGAGGCCCGTCGCACTGATCACTAGGATGCTCAAACTTGCATATATCCATGCTGTAAACAAAAGAGGTTTTGTTATTATTACACACCTTAATTACATTCGTAAGTCGTTTACGTTTCGAATAGTCTATTCACATATATTTTTAAAGTTTACAGTAAATATTTTGGTTTTAATTACAATAACTGTTATGAAAAGAATTTATGTTTAGTATTCGTAGTGTAATACTTACTCCAATGGCGTTCTAATTTAGGGCTAGGAGCTTCAGTCTTGTAACAGGTGCGCTGATCCAGTTGGTACACCAAGGCCGGGCATAACTCCAAGAAGGTTTTGGGTTTGATTGTGATAACGCCTGGTTCATTTTCCATCCCGTAGACTTTCAGTATGTCTTTTGGAGACAAGCAAGACTTCAAGATCGGATCTCCTGAAAAGATAATTTGTTTATTACTTAACCATGTAAGGGAACGACTTAACGCATTCTCGCTGCAACTGCAAGCCACCTACACTACAACTGCCCGGAGCGTATGCTCACGTAAGTAGTATTTATCACGTGTAAGTAGTATTACTTACTGAATAACAGACGAGTCTCTGGCAACCGACTGGTGGCGGTATAACCATCACGATGGACGGCGTAGCCAATTACCACAGGCGTATGGCGAGCAGCTATGTCACCGGAAAGAGGAGCTACGCCCTGCGATCGCCAACCCGCCTGCCCAGCGTGGCGATTATGGATAAAACCTCCAGGTCTTTGCCCAAAGTGGCGAACAACTGAAAAGACCTATGTGCTGTGACCACCCTATAGAATACCGCAGCCAAATGACCTCCAGTTGTATTTCTGCCGGTGAGTAGGGTTTCCGGAGCTCGTGGGGGGTTAGGGTAGGGCCGGCATGGCGGTTGGCAACTGACAAGTAGCTGACCAGTTACTTGCCCGTTGTCACAGCGACTTGCGCTTCTCTTTAGCTTTCCATCAGGCGTAGGGGAGCCATTATGTCGAGCTACAATAAAAAAAATGTCCAGCCGTGGACTGCGATAGGCTGATGATGACTGAACCATTGCTAGATAAGCCAGAGTTCTGTTATATCACAGGAGCTGTGTAGATTTGGCACTTAGTGTACTGTACATCCTACCTATCGACAATAACAAACCATTTGGGGTATAATTTTTTTATCATGATGACAATAGAGTGAATGCACTGTGAATTATAGAGGGCCTTGGCTTTACAACACAAGGGTCGGCGCAGGAGTCGTTTTGCCGCGTGGCGTCATGCGTTGCCTCGGCTCCTAATAGGATAATCGCACGTTGATAAACGATAACCATACTGTCCGTCCGTCTTGTCATATTGTTCCTACTATCATATACGAAACGGGTTCGACTGCTCTATCGAGTGCCTATGTGATATGCGCACTTGGAATTGTAGTAGATACTAGATAGATACTTAAGAGCGCGAAAACGCGAGAAATTATTACGTGCTTGTAAATTGCGTAGTAGAGATATCCTGTCGTAAGATGTGATCTTCAATATGTTGTATTGAGTAGCATTTTTGAGAATTGAGTCTTTAACCTATTGGAGGGCCTGAGCATATTAGGGTATGATTGACAGAACTCTATTTTGTTAGATCTGACAAGAACTAGGGGCTTTGTATTTGAATTAAGGGGGAGACCTATCGATCGCGCGGCTCTACTTTTTTTTTTTTTTTTTATCTTGTGTTTGATTTAACTGATATGTCTCGGGACCGCGATTGGATACAGTCCGTCTTTCATAATTTATTTTGTGATATTTATTTTGCAGATGTTAATTAGTCTTTGTTCGCTGTAGTATAAAATGTTTTAGTTGTTATGGTCCTTTAGGTTGTTAATTATATATGTAATAAATTTCAGGAATGAATTTTTTGTAGACTCCTTTTTGGTGACTTCCATCAGGTTGAATGGAGGAACCTTGACTGAGTCGCAAATGAGTTGGTGGTCGATTCTTCTAGATGCGAAGCGTATGCAGTTCGTGAGCAGGTGCTCTATCGTCTGTCGGCTTGTGTTATCGCAGGGACATGTGTCACTGTTGCTGATTTTGAACCTGTGTAAGTATGCACGGTGGTAGCCGTGTCCTCAGGCCCGCCGCTAGCGGCTTGAACGCCGGTGTGCAATTCCTATCGTGCCGCCCCTATCTAGTTAGATTTTTTTTTCACATTTTTTAACTACAAAACCTAGGTGTTTATAAAAATGTGAAAAAAAAAATTCTTTACAATGAAAAACAACAAAAATATACAGAATATTATTAATTTTAAGTAACCTGGACCGTTTCCGGATCTCAAATTAGGGCTATAACAAAATAATTGAAGTTTGTTGTTCACTCACATCACTTTCGCATTTGTGTTAAATAAATAAAAACAAAGAAATGAGAATATAGTTTTAAGGGGATTTCCCCTGATATCTGTGGGATTTCCCTATTTCGCATAGAGCACGATACGGATTAACTTTGTTCTCATGAATTTCAATAGATGGCGCTATGTAATGCTACGATATAAAAGAAATATTTGGGCGCCGTTCATCATATTATTTTTAGGCTTATTATTATTGAGGCGAATGAAAAATTAAGAGGGTTATAAACTATTGGCATCTACAAATATAATTGGGCAATGTTTAAATAATTTGGCTACAATTATATTGGATAGCCAGCAATTGCAAAGTATTATAAAAAACTAAATAACGGCTGCGACTTCTTGGTAGTATTTTTTTATATATGGCGATTGAAATTATAGGTGAGGTATTAAAAATAATGACATGGCGACTAATATTAACAGTCGGATAGCAAATAATATTATTATGGCTACTGTAGACTTCCATCTAAAAAAACACTTTCTAGCTATAATTAACGAGCAGCTTTAATTTTAAATTGAATACTAAAATAAATATTAGGGAATCCTTTTTTATTTTTGGAAATAATAAATAATGAAAACGTCGGCAGGCGTTTATACCTGTAAACAAATATTGGGCTTTGCTTTAAGGTTAAAATTAACAACGCCGCCTTTGGAGGCAAAAATGATTCCAATAGGGCAATAAAGAAAGCGTGGACGCCCCGCCAAATCGAAGCCGGCCCTAATTATCCAGTGATAATTTTAGTATTTATATACCTAGGTATAATTTCGTAACAATTACGTAGTTCAATAAACAAATAAATAAAGATTGATTATTGGTAACCGTAATGTCTTTTAATTTTTCGCCCTTACAAATAAAAAAACCGGCCAAGTGCGAGTCGGACTCGCGCACGTAGGGTTCCGTACCACTGATTGAATGAAAAAATTAGGTAATTTGATTAACGACGTTTAAAAAAAAAATACTGTCTAGATTTCATTCAATCCAATTTTCGTTAGTAGTGTGCATAGTAATACACATCATATATTTTTTTTCAGTTTTATCATGCCCATATTTGAGAAGTTACGGGGGGGGAGGGGGGACACTAATTTTATCACTTTGGAAGAGTCTCTCGCGCAAACTATTCAGTTTAGAAAAAAATTATGTCATAAACCTCAATATCATTTTCAAATACCTATCCATAGATACCCCACACGTATAGGTTTGATGAAAAAATTTTTTTTGAGTTTCAGTTCTATGTATGGGAACCCCAAAAATTTTGGATTTTTTCTGATTTTATTTTAAAATTTTAATTACATCTACGTACCAAATTTCAATAATGTAGCTCTTATAGTCTCGGAATAAACTGGCTGTGACATACGGACAGACAGACAGACATGTCGAATCTATAAGGGTTCCGTTTTTGCCATTTTGGTTACGGAACCCTAAAAATAAGTCAAGAAATAAAACTTACAATATTTAAATTGCATGCCATTTTTTACTTTATTTGCAGCTTACATGTCACACCACATATTATGTTAATTAGATCTCAATCTTATTAAATACTACCTAAAATCATTTTAATAGATACCTCTACTTTACAATTTATGAATGCCTATTTTGTACTTTTTAGTTGCTTCCGAGTTTCCGCTTAGCCATAAATTCAATTGCCGAAAGAAAAACTCGATGCCAGTTTAAATTAAAGTAAAGCTTAAAATTACTTTTTAATGCTGCCAGTTTTTACATAATAATGTACTCCACCGTTGCAGCCAACCTATTATATTTCCTATCCACTTTAATTATTTTATAAACCTTAAATCAGATTTATTTGTCGCAGCGTTAAATACATGCCTTATTTTTATAAGGATAATAATCTTTTTAGTATTGTGAGGTGACAATGTCTGAATTTAAGTCGAAGATTGTCTGATTTGCCGCCCCCCTGAATGTGCCGCCCGCGTGCATTGCACGCCTTGCACGCCCGCTTACGGCGGGCCTGCGTGTCCTGTCAATATTTGCGTAAGGCTGAACGATGTACCACATCTCTCCATGACCGTAGCTACATCGTCCAGCTCTGGGCAAAGCTCCCTTGTGTGACTGCCCTGAGGACCTGCTAGATAGAGCTCTCTCCATCTCTGGAGAGTGTCCTTCCTGAGCTCCTTGTAGGCACTTGCCCAAGTATAGTATAGTATTGAATAGGGAGAGGACATACGACGAAGAAATAAATAAATTGAGGGAGTCGAAAAGTGTGCGATAGTATCATGGGCTCGAGATGTAGCAAAGATAGATAGGAAAGGTATAAGTCTAGTTAATAGATACGGTTGGAATGACCGTGGAAAACTGGAGTTATATGTTTCTATTGACGACATCTTTTAATAATGCGAATTATCAAGGACATGCAAAAAATTGTTAAAAAAAGCATTATTTGTAGATTTAGCTGTCAGTAGGTTAAAAGAGACATAGGTATGATTCATACATAATGCTGCATATACAGTAGATTATATCTGAAAGAGCAGTTTTATCAGTATACTTATAACAATTATGGATTAGGTATAAATATTTATCGAGCATTACACTCATGCGAGCAGATACTCGTAATACCTCCGGTTGGGTTCATCGAGAAAGCGCCGAGATCAAATCTGCATCACTTTCTAGAAATGTCTGGTAGGTACTCGTTTCACCGGATTTGTTTACAAATTGATTTGAATTTAAATATTTGGCAGGGGTACAACAGTCATAAAATGTCTTTCCTACCGATTCCGAAGGAACGCAATGTAACATAATACTATAACTATAGGTACTTAGATGAAAAATAATCAAAAAGTGTGCAACGCTCTAATGTTGATTATCATTCATTTGGAAAAGACCTTAGAATATTATGTGCATCACCTACTTTTGATGCTGTCCGTCTGTACCTACCTATACATCTTAACTAATATTATAAAGCTGAAGAGTTTGTTTGTTTGAACGCGCTAATCTCAGGAACTACTGGTCCGAATTGAAAAATTATTTTTGTGTTGAATAGACCATTTATCGAGAAAGGCTTTAGGCTATATAACATCACGCTGCAACTATTAGGAGCGAAGAAATAATGGAAAATGTAAAAAAACGGGGGAAAAATACCTATTCCACGCGGACGAAGTCGCAAGCACAGCTAGTAAAAAAATAAAACGATTACTCACTACCGACCTACTGTTAACCATTAAAAAAATATAAAAATGGAACATTTAACAGTAGACGCTCTATTTAGCCTCTATGCTATCTAATAATATTTTTTGCTTTCGTTTTGGCGATATCGTGAAGTCTTGCAATGCCGATGAACTTGCTATAAAAAATGAACTAAAGCAAAAACATTACCTAATCTTAAATAATATTTTAAAACGGCGTGTTGAAAATAAGATGCATTTAGTACGGAAGCCTGATTTCCCACACTATATTATTATAACAATTTATTTTAGTTAGGTTAGGATACCTCATTGCTGAGGCTGAATTTTTTGGCTAATGATATTTTTTTGGGAAATATGCTGTTACAAACGGAAGGTGAGATGGGTAATTAAAATTTGAAAGACAGGTGTCGTTTAATTTATTCGTGTAAAATAAAAATATATATTTGGCAATTCTTCTGAAAAAAAAAATCTTAGAATTGTAATAGGTACCTACATCTAAAGCCGCGGGGGAAGTCTAGCCATGCCAAGTTTAACATTTCTGAATTTTTTACCGTTCATAAGTCGTACCTACGCGTAAGGATGCATGTTGCGGACACATGGACATGATTCTAGAACGCTGTTATCAGAAGATAGACAGGTAAGGTACCTAGGTGCCTAACTATAATTTGTCAGAGAAGGCCACTGCCGGCCAATGCCAAGTATTTATCATGACAAAACTCCACTTGAAAAGGGATCACGATGTTTAGGCATGGATACCCACTTAAATGAATTTCCTTCTAGTTTTTCATTCGTTGAAATTTGTAGATAATTACTTTCAAGGGTAATGGTTCTGACAGAGACTAATAAGACCTTGGGAGTAGTTGGGAGAGAGGAAAGTAACGGCTTACTTGCCTATTATTTTTTAATGTTGTTTTTGCTGAGTTATATTGTTACGTACCTACCTACTTACTAATTTAAAAAGTCAGTTATACCTTAAAAGTCAGTTGGGGCAGACCTTGTCGCAATGTCCAATAAGAAACTGAACAAACTTTGTATAAAACTCCTGTGTGATTCCTGGCTCGGCCTAAATGGAATTTTTGTTGCAAAAGCTTGTTCATGCGAAAGAAATGCTTTTTAAATGGAAGTGTCGATGTTTTACTATTAGTCGGGAAACAGAGAGTCGCCGAGTAAACTGCTGGTCGCATTATAGGGACTTTATTAATGTACCTACTACTAATTATAAATTTTGAAAAAATGCAAGTTACCGTTTGTGTTGAATGAGGTAGATAATACCTAAATTTACGGCGCCGTCTCCTTTCTTGAGGCAATCAATATCATAGAAAAACTGCGAGCAAAATGCAGTAAAAATACGGATGTAATAACTAGTCGTCAGGTAGGTAGCTATAAGTAATACGTACCTATCATTGAACACAAATTGCTAAGGAGAAAAATATTTATTACCTACCTATTAAGTAGGTATAAGTACTTTGAAACAAACACTATGAAATAACTTCGCAGGTTCGATTATTTCAAAGATTTTCTTACAGATCAATTCAAAGCAGACTTACAATTAGGTACACACATAAACATCTATCTCTACATATATATTTCTCTATATTAGATATAGACTGACCACTTGTTCACGTGTTTAAGCTTATGTGTTTACAATAGGTAGTTAAGGATCACGAGACAGGTACCTGTACACTTTACAAAATGAAAGAAAATTGTGAAAATGTTCGTAGATCATAAATAAAATACCTACCTACCTATATAGCTAGCTATACTTTAATTATTTCTTGTCTGAATTTTCAATACAGCGGCCAATCTTTAACTATAGTTAAGTAGGCAGGTACGCAAGTTATTAATTGAACAAGTGTGAATGCAAACACAGGTGCGCTCTTCGTTCCTTCACACTTATTAACTGATAATGTGGTTATGAGAGGTAATTAATTTAGATGTCTTTGGCCATATTTTTGAATTAAATATAGGAAACATATTATAAGACAGGTTTTTTCTTTTTATATGTTTGCGGTCATATGTGCCAAGTTTTTTATTCGCAAGAGCATTCTGCTAAGTTAGTTCCACTGAATCTACACAAGATTTGGATAATGTGATGCAATCCTCAATTTTTTTCGCTGTTAATAATAAGATTTTAGTTTTATCGGGCCGTTTTCCGCAACTTGAATAATAAGATTTCCTAACGGATTGTCTTTGGCTCTTAGGGTGTTATTTGTTATCATCACCAAACTGTGGAGGAGTGGAAGGCGCACACCCCTGGGAAAGTTAAGCTAAACATCAGTTAACGACGTCCACTAGTGAGGCTCGAGCCTCGGCTAGGGCATTGCTGGGACGGACGCGGTTTTGAGGAGGTAGGGCAAAGTGAATCTTCGCTGGAATTGAGCTGCCCGCGCGCTGTCCGGGAAAGGTCCTCTATTCTATAGAATACCGCAGCTAAATTACCTCCGGGTCGTGTTTCTGCCGGTGAGTAGGGTTTAAGGAGCTCTTGGGGGTTTAAGGTTGGGCCGGCATGCCGGTGGCAACTGACAGGTAACTGACCAATTGGTCACTTGCCCGTTGTCACAGCGACTTGGGCTTCTCTTTTGCTTTCCATCAGGCGAAAAACCTTGGTTTAAGGCTAGGTGAAGTGGTTGCGCATAACATCTTTCTATTCGTTAGTGCTTAATACAAATACTAACGTGATGGCGATCTCTTGTGGCGGTGCTGCGTGTCGTGCAGTTGTTTGAACGTCCCATTGATGCGGTGTATGGCAAGGTCGTGGGGAGAGTTGAACACGCGCCCCCCGAGGCCAAGGCTGTCCAGTAAATGCTCGAAGCCCTGTAAAGAGAGTTTTAAACACTTTAGCGATGAATTAAATCGAAATATTCTTTACTTACCGACCCAAGTTATAAAAGAAAGCATTCTATTGCCGGTATACAACGCCATATTGTACCTAACCGTGCTTATACTGAAAGGACACCGGCAAGAAATCTGATGATTGTTCGTTTTAAAAGATCATACTTCCTATGTCCTATTAGGTCTATGCCCAACATTGGACGTTTGTAGCCTGAAGATGATGATAAGTTTGATATTGTGGCAGCTTAAACATTAACATCGTCTTTCATGTGAACCAATATTTGATCACATTTTGACAGCGGCCATGCAGTTTACGAGAATTGTGAACTGTCTACTGTCTGTACACTGGCAGATAGTGTAAAGATAAAATGCAATTCAATGAAATGAAATATTATTATCTTGTCTTTGTCAATCACATACAATGTAGCATTATGTTTAATGAACACATGCAGTCCATAAGTGCGTAAAGAGCAATGCCAAGATGAAGGCTAGATATGAATTTATCGTGGATCCAAGAGTGTTACCTGATAATAAAAACACGTCAACGTTGTAAGCATAATCGTGTTAAATATTTTATTGCTCTTGATACCACTTATCTTTTGGGCTTAAAGGTAGTCGACTGTGCTCGAAAATCCATAACACATTGTGCTATTTTCGGTTGATAAATGCAGTACCTACCTAATTAGGTAAAGAGAAATGCTATCCTTACATAATAAAAGAGATGACTAACGATTTATCTAATGAGATAAAATGAACCGTAACAATTATAAATTCTTGTTTACGCTTTTGTTTAGTAGGGAAAAAGGTTAATTGCACTTATTTTTCTAAATTACTGTCAGGACCACCAGAAAGTTCTTATCATCTTACTAGACAGTAGACAGTTGTAGGAGCGTTGTACCTACCTACCTCTTAAATGTACAGGATAATAACTACAAGAAATACAATAGATAAACCAATAATCATTATAATCATCAGTCTGTAGACGTCCTGCTGGACATAGGCCACCGGTCCTGTCCAATATAGGTATCTCCTCTTAGAATTTGTATTGATTTGTAAATAGTTCAGTTAAATTAAATTTAGGCGTCTACCTAAGTATCTATCTAGATATTCTTTACTACACATGATACATTTTACTTAAAATAGGTAATCTTATACTAATATAAATTTTATTGTCAACACAATTGACTTTCATATTACGCTTCTATCGTGGAGTAAAAATATCGATATTTATCATGCAATTTGTTATCACTATTACGAGTGGAACGCAGTGGAAAGGTCTTACTGGCATAATTGTTTGACATCAAAGGTACACACACTGAACAGCAGAAGAGAACAAGATTTTTATCGTGGAGATGTCAATTTAATAAATATGAAACAAAATTTAACGATGTTGTTAAGAGTAAGTAGCTAATACCACACGTAAATGTTTTTACGTTGTATACCTACTTGTGGTGCAAACGATGTGGAAATGGTTCATATCATACTCAATGTATGAGCCACTATTTATTTGGTTAGCTTCATCCTGCAAAAAATCTCCAAGCTATCCCTCATTCATATTTGTGTCTTTGGGGGATGCCTCTATATCAGCAGCAGTAGATTGCATTGTAATTGACAAAATAGGAAACACAACAACACATAAACTAAAGTAATATTATGAAAAATACTTATTTTATTTATATTTCGTCCTCTAAGGATTAAGAATGAATGAACTTTTTCTTTTAGAAAAGATAATGGCTGGAAAACATGCTTTTTCGAAACCAACATACGGTTTTGGGATGAAAATAAAAATAACATGGAACTAATACAACAATGATGCTGCCGGAGACTTGGATCTTCATGCTATTTAGGCAATTAGTGACATCTGTGACCAATTACAAACCCGTTGAAGGCCTTAAATAAGCCATGTTAAAATTGCAGGTATTTTTTTATGATGCAAGTAGGTATTAGGTGTAATAAATTACGTTGTGCCAACATATTTATGTATAGGTCGAGCCTTTTTAAAGTAATTTTGGGGAGAAGACGGTTTAGATTATTATCGTTATTAAACTAGATGAGCGATCCCAAGAAAAAATCGTGGTGGTTAATAAATACCTAAGTGATTTTTTAGATGATAAGACTTCTCTTACCAATTTAGCAGAGGCGTTCGCAAGTTCAGTTAAAATCTTTAAAATGTTAACAACTAGGTAAGTAGGTACCTAAGGCCGTTTGCGGTAGATGACATTACTGAATAAGAATTGAAAGTTAAAGTCTGAAAGTCAAATCTCGATTCATGCATGGTATCCAAAGTAATCGTATAAAACTATAGTAAAAGTGCATTAGATTCAGCGCTACAAGTTCGCTGTACCAACATGTTCTGTCTGTGTTCCTAATTTTCCCGCGTAGGTAGGTACCTATACATTTTTATCGAGATATTACCTACCTATTTGCAGGATTTCTATTTCTAATATTATTTCTTAACCCTAGATAGATAACCATATTTCACTATACATTAAAGATAACCATACGTCGAATCGACGTGCATATGTTTGAGTGAGCATATTTTGGATTGTATATGTTTATACTACATTTATAAATGAGATAACACATCATAATGTATGTAATAGTAGTCTCAGTAAATAAAAAATAATAGAGTTTATTTATATGTTTATTAAAAAAAACAAAAAAAAAACAGGGTACTTCTTACTTTATGAAACTTAAACGTTTAAGAATCCCCCCATTAGTTTTATAATTTACTAGATAAACTTTCCAAAATATTTTTTTTATTATCTTAATTATACAAAAAACCAAAATAATAATAATTTCTTAATCATTTTTGCCTCAAAGGAACTTAGGGTAGGCGCCGAACTTGTGCTCTTCACAAATTGGAATTTTGCAGCTGTCGTACGTTGATTTTACACAATATTTTCTTTTCTTTGGCTCAGGTACACCTTCAGGTTGTGTGGGGGGTTTGGCTTGCCTCTTTGGCAAAATACTACCTATTTTTTTATTTATTATTTGTCGGCAAAGTCAGCATTTGCTGCTTTCTCTCAATCCAAGGGGTCATCAAGCTATTGCTGAGGTTATTCATGAAAACTCGACGTCCAAGTAATTTTTCTTTCTTGGATATGACATTATCGCAATAAATGATGTGTGAATTTATAAATGCCATATTCAAAATCCCATAAACATAGCCATTAGCCACCTGTACATTTGTTTTAGACAGTCACACTAAAGATAACCATACGTCACTTCGACGTACGGTTCCTTAATACTGATGAAAGTAATGCACTTACCAGAGCGATACGGTCATGTCCTGCAAGCTCTGGCAGCCGATTGAGTTGGCAAGAACAGCTGGCTTAGTGACGCAAAAAATCAAAGAGTTACATCGATTTTTCAAAATCGATTACGTCGATTCGACGTAGGTTATCTTTCTAGGGTTAATATGCGTCTTAGCAGTAACGCTCCAATACCCCCTTTAGTTTATAGAAATTCGAAAGTCGATTATTTTATATACAACTCTGTACCTTCATTGCTTACTTAATAATTACTCATGGTTTCAAGCCCGAGGAAAAACGACCTACTTCGAATAAGTACTTATAACTGATTTCCAGGCCGGCATAACCGCGTTCTTACATGATGGGGTGATACCTATAATTGTAAGTAATTAATTCACCCATATATGTTTGTTATTTAGAAGACCTAAAGGTATATTTTATAAAAAAAAAAAACCCTTCAATATGGTGACAATGGGACCCGCCCATTCGATCAAAAAAAAGGATTTCGTTCTCGGAGATAAATTTGGTACTAAACACAGAATAAAAAAAAATATGTTGAATTGAGATCCTCCTCCTTTTTTAAAAATCAGTTAAAAATTAATGTCAAATAGCCGATGAAAAATTGTTAGTCTCGTCTCGGCAGACTTGCTATGTGCTCGAATAAGACAACAGGCATTCGCTATTTACAAATATGTTGCGTGAGGATGTCCGCGGCCAAAGCGTTTGTTTTTATATGCAAAAAACGGAATCACACACTTATTAATTGGAGATTTATTGTTCATTTCATCTGTAATATAACGTCATCTCTTGTTCTGAAAGAGAGAACAATGGTATTTTTGTTTATCAAGTGTTGAAAATGAAGATTTTTCGCGACTCTCGAAATGATTACACGTTTGAATGTCATTTACGATTAAATGTCTGAAATGCGACAAAATCAGATTTACGGAAAAAATTATATAATCTTTTACGTGTACACACTATGTTATAGTGATTATGACCTATTTACGTTGAGGGTTCTATTCCCAGTCTGGTCAGGTTAGGGTCAACTTTTCACGGTGTTCTACTTTCGCATTACTAAGTACCTATAATCCTAAAAAAATCTTTCGTGCATTAGTCATAAATGCTACTTCTAAATACAAAGTACAGAAAAAGGGGTTAAACAGTGTTTATTGTTTTGTGCTTTAATTTAATTTTTGTATTAATTTCCTTGAATACATACTTTTTTATTTAATATATATGTAGATATTGCACAATACTTACAAATAGCGGAATTAAGGCCATGTGGCATTGTCTACCAGTCAACCATTGGGCTAGAAAACTATAATGAGGTGTGGTAAATAGCGATTTTAACAACTGCTACAATTATTATATTATGCTTTTTCACATTATTAAATCTTTATGGTACCGAACATTAGCTAATTAATATATTTTGTATTTCTTGTATAGTAAACAACATTAGCACTAAGTATTTTTATTTATCTCGACTTACATTGTAAATATCGCTCGAAACATCTGTCGCGTTCCTAACTTTAAGTTACAACTTGCGGTTATTCTTTTCTGCAAGAGAACAATAGTCATGACTGAGGTGTAATTTTTCGAGGTTATAATGAACGTATAGGCTAGTCTAGAAATAAAAGACATTCTTGCAATCACAATTACGCTAGTCGCTGCACCTGGATGCGGCAAAAGTCAGGTTAAGTTGTTGACTTAGAATTATGTAAGAGAATCTTTTTAGGTCGTACCTTCTTACACCTAAGTAAGTACACAAAAATCGTAACTCTTCTTTTTAGCTTCTTCTCCGTAGTCTGGTTAAAAAGAACGGCTTTCCTGAATTATTAGGTACATTATGTATTATTAAATTTAAAATAAAACACAAGTAAGAACTATTATATTTCTCTGCTAATTAGTACGTAGAATCTGATAAAGATTCAACAAAAACGAATGATCAATAGTATTAAAACATAGACCTTATTATATGGACTTGCGAGCGAATGCATAATTTAGTTTTGTTGTTAAATATTTTTATCTAAATAAGTTATAAATAACAACTTACTATTGTTAGCTTTCCCACCATTTAGTTATTACTCGTAAATTGACGATGTCCCCAATATTTATGAATTGATATTTATGTATTATCAAAAGTAAGTAGCACCGGGGACATGGTTTACGTTTCGTAATGATAATAGCTATTACAGGTAGGTATTACTTACTTTACGACTATAAACGGTCCGTGAAATAATTAAATTCTATAGACAATGTTTAATTATGAAAATTTAGTTGATATACCTGAATTAAGAAAGAACTAAACAGTGTTGTTTGCGTGTAATACTCACTCGTATTAAATGTACTGTAAACTTATATTACGTTAGGTACCTACTTACATACTTATTTTATAAAATTATTGAAAGTATGTTACTCTAACATAATAGGTATGTAAAAGAAAATCCTCGTAGATTTTCTCATTTCATTGAATTAAATAACTGGATTGCAGTAATATCGAGTTATCCATAAAAAGTATGTAGGGCAGAACAATTTTATGAAGTTGACGCAGAGACACGAATCTGCAACTTCCGCAATTAACGTCTACGAACCAAGATTCCATTTAAGAGTTGATTTGTTTAACCATTGGGACGTGCTACCATGCCTACCTATTACATCGTAACTATATGTTTAAATAATATTGGTATAAGCGTGTAGTCCTATTCAAATGCGCCATGTCTCAAACATATAAATAGTCACTAAAACAATCCACCAGGTCGTTCAAGAAAAAACAATATAGGCACCATGTTATGAGAAATATCGACAGGTTTCCAACATAATAACTTCGCGTTAACCTATAAAAAACAGGAAAAGGAGTCAAACCCAAATAATATTTGTGTATCAGGCGATCGATAGATTGAATCAAATACAGATAAGCAGGTACATAACGTTTTCGATTAAGATAAGAAAACTATCTTACAATAGTTTAAGCAAACGTTAAGTTCATTGAACTTCCGTTTGTGAAACGAGGTAATGTGTAAAAAGTACAACCTACCAAAAATATTAAAAGTAATCAGAACTTTGTTAATAAATGTGAATCTAAAAAACTGATTTGTACCTATGTATATAAAAAGAAAAATCACAATTGGGCAGGTAAACTTTGAAACTGAACTCTTCTGAATAAATGATGTCAATACTGAGAAAGTAAGTTTCATATTATCAACATCACTAATTGATTTGCTCAAAAGACCAAGCATGGTCCATAAACTAAAATCATGCAGGTATTATCTTTCTCAAGTAATCAATTATAGCACTAATCAAGAACCTATATCACCGTATAATTATTGGCCGGTTTTAGATAAAGCACCAAAGCCATACTAATCAATATTATGAATAAAAATGTTCACTTACCTCAAATGTGATAATGCCCCTGTCTCCGTATTTGTCGAATATTTGGTCAATGTAATAACGCTCAGCTTCTACAGTTCCATTGGAGCTGAGCGTAGTGTTGGCGACTGGGGCGTCCAGGGTTTTGTTGAGGGGTTTGTCACTGAGCGCGCTGGCGGCGGCGAGGCTGGCCGCCAGGGCTACGACGGCGCAGGGCGTGAGCATGGCTGCGACTGACGCGAGGTGCGCCCGCGACGACGGCCGCGGTCCCGCCTCCACACCACACTATCGACGGCGCGACGTCAAGTGCGCCTCCGCCGCTGCGTGGACGTAACAATGACGCGGCCGGCGCTCGCGCATTAGCAGACTCCCCGCACTATTATGTTTGTTTATTTTGAGATAATTATCAGCGAAATCGCGTATCGGCTCGTTTGATTGATACGGTGGGCAGGCGTGCTCGTTTCTTGAGGCGTAGTGTGCGTCTGAGACTTTCACCTGCCGCGCTCGCTGGTGTCTACGAGGCCGGTTCCGACACCGTTACTGATAAATGGTGTATTTTACAAAGTGGTCGCAGACGCCAAACTTTTTCGCGCGTATTATGTGTACCTAGTACGGATGGGGTTCAAGGTGCATAAGCGCTGTACATGAATAGGTACCTACAGTAGGAAGTAGTTTCACAATGAGTACGTATACGGATCCTAAAAAACAGTAAAAAAATCGTTATCAAACCTGCTAGGCATCGAATCGTGATACAGTGAATTCCTTGTTCTACAACAGTTAGGTATTTAGCGTTGGAATTTATAGGTATAAATTTAAAAGTACTTAGACATGTACATAAGTACGCCTCTACAATAACAGTACCTGATAATTGTTTATTTCTCATAACAAATAAATCAAACAGATCTTTCCCAACAAGTAGGTACCCTACCCTTTCTCTACCTATCATATAGTAACATGATTACCTACAAGCAGGTATGCAATAATATTCGTGTATCTACCTACTATCGACTTTAAAGTTAGTAACGACATTAAAAACCCGAATCATAAACAATTACCAACAAGATTATTAAAATGTATTTACCTAACTATCTTTTCCGCGTTAGATTGTGTTACGAATCCATTTGCGCACGGTTTAACAAAATAATGTTGAGTGAAGTGACAATACACAAAAATATTTTAACTCGTTTAAGTCATTTCAAAATAAAAAGAAATTACTTAAATAATAGGTTGGGTACCACTAAATACCTATTGGTTTTGTTTGGAGCATTTAATATATATATTTTTTATATATTATAAGTATTATAACTCATAAGTGGACGCGGGAGTAGCTATTTCGTATTATGTATCAGTGTGAAAACAATGGGTATTTTGCCGTGACTTAGCTCACATATTTGTGCGAACAAAATAATGGGCTTTTATAAGGGGACGTTTGAATTGAAGAAGTTCGATAAGTGACCCAATCTTATTTTAGAAATCATACATCAATTGCTATCGAAACAACCTAATCGAACATTAACTTCACCTACTCGTAAATGTTTGACAACAGCTTGAGACGATTTTTGATCGCAGCTGTTACGTGACGTAACTATTGTGTAAACAATTACGCCACAGCTGAAAAAATTGTGTAGCTCAATTATTGTTTTTGAAACTTATCGGTCTCAATTATGTTATCGACGTTCTGATCTACACGCGTTTCTGAAAATAAATTATGACTATAAAATAGATCATAATTATTTTTTAGCGACTCGCGTCATCTTTAAACAAGGTGCCTAAGGGCGCATTAGTTCCACAATCACTATTACACCCCCGGATGACCAGGACGCGTAAAGGTTACCGGATCGGGAAACGACTGGCTACGTACGTAGTAAAATCTTGGTTTGTGAGGTGGTCCAATGCCGTAGCGAAAAGTTCCTTCCTCTTTTCGTAAGTGCTATTAGTGAAATTGAGTCTTAATTATCTATTTCCTACCCTTTTTATTAGTATAGATTCTCTTTATCTTTATTCGTTAATAATTTCCATAAGTTGATCTTCTCAGAGTTCTTTCAGGATTTGTTAGTTTTATGAGGATGTTTTCCTGTTGAATGACCTAACTGTATCTACCTACTAAATCAAAGTCTGCGAAAGTTAAGTAGTCGTTAAGTAATAACCAGTCACATGAAACATACCAAAAAATTTTAGGTGAAGGAGCTACTCTTTCTACTAAAAAGCTTTTCAAGTAACTTTGTCGAACCACCCCTCTTATTTTTTATTCGATGTCAACTATTCTATTCCTCTACATGATTCACATAGGCAATCGACAACAAAGGACAAAACGAAAAATAAACAATGCTTTGTTGCAAATACTCATAATGATGCAAGTACAAAGTTAATTTTTGGCCAAGTATCGTAATTATTAATCCAGCCACGCGTCAAAGTGTTTACTATTCAAGACGGCGCGTGCGCACGTGTGCTTCCTACTCCTCGGCCGGGTTCATCTCGTTTATAAGTTGATGAATATTGCGAATTATATAATGTTGTTTTTAACCACGTTTGAGTTCAATGAATTATTGAAAACTAGCTCCCTCGTAAGACCATAACCCGTTATACTTTTTGTGGTTCTTTCGGCATCAATCAAATATTTGTAAACAGGCAGGCTATAGGTATACGAATTACCTAAACATTTAATGTGTCTTATATTATGTGTACCTACTTCAGAAAATCACAAAGGCTCGAAGCACGTTCGCGAATAGGGGCTCTATTTTTATCTACCTACCTATATCTTTAAACTTTTGCATGTTCCTATTGCATACCTATATATTAGTGTAGTAAATAGTCAGTGTTTTAATAGTAGGTTCTATTCGGTACCATGCTCCTAAGGGGCTGCTCAGACAACAGACTTTTTGTGCGATAGAGTCTGCGTCTGAAACATTTAAAAAGAGAATCTAGGTCCCTACAGCTCTGCCGACAGAATGATCGAAGATGTGCGTTGAGTCTGTGAAATATCCGCGACAGATTTTTGCGCGTCGTGTGCGTTACTGCATATAATTGCATCACAGACTAAAAAGTGCGTCACGGATAGTCTGTCGTCTGCGCTGCCCCTTAGGATGACCTTTGTGCCTATGACAATAATAGGGCATACTTTTCTTAAGAGTAATCCTAACAATTTAAACAAGTTTAATTCCTAAACTGACGCATTACACAATACGCATTCTTTCTCTAAAATCCAATCTTGGCGACGGACGGTCACTGCAGAAGCGAAGGTGATAAGAATGTCGTGGACCGAAGCGAAGCTTAAGACCGCTCAGGGTGGCGACATGCTGTGGACGCCCTGTAACCCATTCAGGGGACATAGGACAATATGTAAAGTAAATGAAGTACTTAGGTATTTGTGATTTGTAATACATAATTCGGACACTATTGCTATGTTAAGGGACTACCTTTTCCAGCGATGTTTCTATTATAATGGCCTAGGTAATCTAGCGACAGCAAGCCCAAATAAACAATAGACATATAGCCTAATAATAGGTCCTTAATGTTTCATCAAGGTCGAACCGACCATTCTTACATAAAAGTCTATCTAACGATTACTAATAATAATTTTAATAATAAAAAGTTATCATGACAGTCATTAAAATATCTCACTTTAATGACTCATCATGATAAATGACCGTTTATATTTATTTATTTATTATGACAGTAACGAACGATGTGACGAACATAATATATTACTGCAAGTACTAGATCGTACTGGCTAACATGATAAACTGTTTAACAATTGGGAAGTATGCTTACTCGTAGATTCATTAAACATAAGAAACACCTAAGTTATTTATTTGCTTATTTGTCAATAAATACTACAATCTAAACTTAACTATAGAACCAGATTCTCTCCAATAAATAGCACCAATGGACTTGATTTCAGATTATAAACTATCAACTTTCATCAATAAATGAGAGAAGGCATTTGTAAACAAAATACTTAAGGCTTGTAACAGTCAAAACAACAACAACTTAACTGATTGGCTCGTTTATATAATTAGGTATAAAGTGAATGAATGCATCTCTCATTAATATTTTTTTTGTTTAATAAATAGGTATATGGCGGTTCATTCGGAAAATTGTTATCGACATAACAAGTTGTTTTCCGGGATTAGGTGCTCGGACTAGAAACTGATAAATAAAAATAATGTGAATTATGTTGTTGATTTCGCAAATGTAAATAATGTTATCTAAATTTACGACTAACTTTATTGAAGAATCCATTAAATAATAGCTGTCACTATCTTATTAGATACCAATTTTATTTTACTATAGTGCTAGCCGGTGCTCGCCCCTTATTTAGCCTGGATTTTATGATTATTAAATAGTTACTCAATCGAGACCTCTTCACAACTTCTACATGAAATTTTCCAGATCTTTGATTTTTGATGACTCAGTATAAATGCTCATCGGACGGAACATTTGTGTTAAAACGTCAGTAGTTAGATTAACATGTACAAAACAAATAATCAGACAGTTATTTTTTAAATGATTGTTTTATCCTTGTTTCTTTACACCAAATATTATTTTTATCTATACTACCTACTATTATAGTCACTGGTGTACAAACCTTCCAGAAGCCAGTAACTTATTCGCCTAGTAGATAATACTAACAGTGATTTCTTTGGACTTAAAATGAATGATACAATGAAGTAACTAGGTAAGTTTAAGTAAGTAATGTAAGAAACAACATGAGTACTGGCGAACTTGCCCCTTACTCATCTGTGTAAGGGGCAAGTATTTGACAGACACGCTCCCGTCTAGATAGAGAGTAGGTATAGGGTTTGTCCTTTAGTTTATCTAATAAGTATGGTTACTAACTAAACCTACCGGTTCCGTTACGCGTCCTATCATTAGTTTTATGTACTTTGTACTATTTTTATCAGATGTAACCTCGGTTTTGTGTAGCCCTGCAGCAAAGCCAAACCAAATTGTATGAGTGTGTATGAAATTTTCTAAATTTTAATAGAACAGCCTACACCAAATTTTTTAGAAAGAATTGGGTGAAAGAAATTAGTGTAGTAAATTATACTTACGATAAAAAAAAATCACATGTCCTACGTTCATGAAAAATAACAATATATCGCACATTATCACGTCCTGTTAAATTATTGTGCCCCACCATCTGTTGTAGATATTATGGAGAATCTCGACCTGGCGACTGACAGTGGTATATCGGTTATTAAGTATATTAGCTAAGTTTACATTTTTAACCGACTTCAAAAAAGGAGGAAGGTTTCTCAATTCGACCGTATGTTATTTTTTAGTTATGAGTGTGTCGTTGACTCGAAGTGAAGAAGATAACGAGACAATGTATCATTCTCATTTATTGCTGTAAACTTTCATTCCAACCCGTTGGGTAGTAGGTAGGTACGAGTATTAGCATTAAACGTCCGTCCAACTAAACTTGCATTTATAAATAAGGATTTGATCTGTTTTGATTTTTCCACTATTTTTCATTATACCTATCATCACATTTCATCGAATTCTGGTAAAGCCTTGCCTCTTAACTTAGGGTCTGCTCTTTTGACTTTCTTCGAAAGGTCTGTCCCGGGTCGTCCCGTCTTATGGCGTGACAGTTATACCTACTTAGGTATATATTTCACGGTGTGTCTATCGCTATTTAGGTTTCTTCATAAACATTTCGGATTCCTACCTACTTGTCGGGCTTATTTATGTATCTATCGTCAATATAAAACGTTTCCCCTTTAAGATAAGAGTCTAAGAGTCAGCTTGCGGTACCCGTAACATACCTTCGCATAACTTATTTTCAGTTACTGTGTGAGGAAATGAATTGTTATTATATTAAATATTGAAGTGTCATATAGTATGGTAGTCATGTGAAGGTCACATATAAGTACATAACATCACCCTTTTCTATGTTTACCTACTGCGACTAAGGTAAACGTTCCCAGTCACCGATCGTGATAATATAGTTGGTAAATAATGTCTGATAAATATTTGTAAATATCGTTGAAAATATTGATTCACAGGTTATATTTATAACTACAGCGGAAACACGAATTTATTTGGAGAAAAAAACTATTTTTGATACGCGCGAAATAAGTTTTACAAGCACTCATACCGATACTGCGGTGCAAATATGATTTGTCCTTCAGGATAAGAAGGAGTCATATGATTTAAGTTAAATATTAAATAGTTACTAAATACATAGAGAAGTGACGTTCTAATAAAATTCTTATATGTATTATATTACAAGCCTTAGTTACAAGCACAGAAAGATTATATATGACTAGTCATTTTCTAGATTTTTTTGAGATCTTATATTTATATCGAGAAGAGAAGGGTTTATACGATTTTGTGTAAGTTGGTAATATTTTTGTGCGGAGGGAAGAGAAAGCTGGAATGTGAGCTTATCTAGTATACTTTGATCTGTGTAGTGTCTGTAGTCACGTTAATTTGATAACGTGTGTGAAAAAATGAACAGCACTATTATTTATGGAGCCATATAATATCCCTTTATAATCTTGAAAAATATTGTTCCTTTAAGTATGGGTATGGTCTCATTCGATTATGCGCAATAAAATAAAATACATACATAGACAATGACATCTCGCCCAGGTAGTTTGTAAATTAAAATGTCTCTCATACCCCTTGGAAGGGGAACCCCTTAAATTTGGTAGGCCATGATAAAAGTTATAAACAACAACAAAAATTTTATTGTGTTAAGTACTAGCTGTGCCGGCGGCGTCGCACGCGTGGATATCGGGTTTCAAAAATAACGTATTTCCATAAAATGGTGCCTAAATTTTAGGTTTGATCTCTAGGAAGACGTTGGTGAAAACCACATTCAATTTCATGCAGTAGTTTTCGCGTGATGCGCGTCCAAACATGCAGATAAAATATTCTCCCGTTTTCCCCACACTTCCCTTCACTGCTCTGCTCCTATTGATTGTAGCGTGATCAAAAGTATACTATAACTTGCCCAGGAGTATGAAGAATAATCGTACCAAGTTTCGTTAAAATCTGTCCAGTACCTAGTTTTTGTTTCTATAACGAACACTTGTTTCTATACAGACAGACAGACAGACAGACCGACAAAAAAATTACTGATTGCATTTTTGGCATCAGTATCGATCACTAATCACCTCCTGATAGTTATTTTGAAAATATATTTCATGTACAGAATTGACCTTTCTACAGATTTATTATAAGTATAGATATAGATAGATAGAGGTATCTAACTAAACTAGAGATAATAAGTAGGTCAGAAATTGTGGAAATAGAAGATTGGTAGTGATTATCTAATAGTTAACTTTGCATTACATTCAAGCCATTTGAACGATATTAGAATAAACTAGCTGTGCCAGCGGCGTCGCTCGCGTGGATATCGGGTTTCAAAAATAACGGCCTTCCATATAATACCCATCTATACCTTGTGCCTAAGTTTTAAGTTAGACCTCTAGCAATACATTGGTGAAAACCGCATTCAATTCTATGCAGTAGTTTTCGCGTAATGCGCGTTCAAACATACAGGTTTAAATTTCTCGCGTTTTCCCAACACTTCCCGTCACTGCTCCGCTCCTATTGATTGTAGCGTGATGAAAAGTATCCTATAACCTGGCCAGGAGTATGAAGAATAATTGTACCAAGTTTCGTCAAAATCTGTTCAGTAGTTTTTTTTTCTATAACGAACATACAGACAGACAGACAGACAGACAGACAAAAATTTTACTGATTGCATTTTTGGTATCAGTATCGATCACTTATCACCCCCTGATAGTTATTTTGAAAAAATATTTTATGTACAGAATTGACCTCTCTACAGATTTATTATAAGTATAGATTAATAGAACAGTTTCTAACTGTTATAAAATCAGAAATATGAAATGATAGACTCTGCCATTCGTTTTATACTCGTATTTCTGATAATTACCTACATTTTTTCGGAGTTTCCGTCAAAGAAAATTTACTTTAATCTAGGTATTAGAGGAATAACTGCCTTGTCTCCACTTGTAAGGTAGAGTTCATATTAGTTACGACATAAACTCGCGTAGTTCTTAGCAAAATGCTTTTTCTTCTAATTATATTTTCCCCTAAAGCAATGATTTGAGCCTAAGTATCATACTTAATTTTTAATTAATTCCCCAACACCGCAGCACTGATTAACCCTACAAGTAGAGTAGACTGTCTTTCTATTCACTAGACAGTAGTTGAATAAGTTCTAAAAACTGGGAAAAAGAGCCTAATTAAATTTTGACTATTTAACAGCTTAGTTCCAAATGTTCCGCGTCAAATATAGAGTAGTGGTAGCACTACCGGCCACGTTTTCATATTCTTCCGTAACGGATACGAAGTGACAATTTGTCCAATTTACTCTGCTGGGGCACAATGGTTTGTCTGGTTCGGTATGCCCGTGTAAGTACGTGCAGACACAGCTGAGCACGTGACTTCACGCATCGCCGACTCTGGCTTGGGCACAAAATCAATCTCCGCATGACCATGGATGTTTGTGTAACGCAATTTAAGTACCTAAAGTTTGATTTGGGTTCTGAGAATTTACTAGTTTTTGCAAACTTGATTCATGTCAATTTACTGACTGATTAAATCGCTACTACGAGTAGATAGATGATGACTACAGCAGAAGAGTAGCGTATCAGGTTAGGTATTCGTCTAAGGAGTAGAGCCTCATAAGGCTAGTGCCCTTTTAGAGTGCAAGATCCAAACGGGCGGCGGGCTTGGCGCTGATATTCGCATTGACTGGCCATAGACGGACCGCATGTTGCAGTCGAGACCGACTGCAAGATGTGGTCGTATTGCAGTCGTCTACGACTTCAACGCGACCGCTCTAGAGCAGTCCGTCTGGACTGCAACATGCGGTCCATCTAAGGCCAGCCATAGGTTTGTTTTAAACATAATCTTCACTTCGGAGCAGCCACTGAAACGGTAGGACGGAATCTGGCGACGCTTATCCATACCCGTAATTTATTAGCCTAAGCTAAGATCGGGCGCTGCATATTGCGTGTCTAGACCTAGAGTAGGTACCATAAAACAAGAAAGTGTTGTTTTCTAAGAGTAGGTTGTGTCTGGATGTTAATAGTCTTTAATCATCAATTTGTATTTTGAAGTAACCTTCTTCTCCTTTTCAGTCTTTGTATATATTTTTTTATAGTGGCTCGACATAATGGCTTCCCTACGCCTGATGGAAAGCGAAAGAGAAGCCCAAGTCGCTGTGACAACTGGTCAGTTACCTGTCAGTTGTCACCGCCATGCCGGCTCAACCCCAACCCCCCACGATCTAATATCTGCTTGTATGTGGTACCTACTCGCGACCCATTCGACTTTGCTCGTCTATGATTTACCTACTTATATAGCGTATGTAGATTATCCTTAATAAGTATTCTCCTAAATGTTTTACTTTTCATACAAACCATATCCTCGTTCAAATACTTACGATAAGGCATTAATTTTTATTTATTTACATAATAAGTACCTACCTACATACATAGCGTTAACATAAAGTTCGTTTTCAGTGTTGCGTGCCTAATAATAGTAGTACCTAGTAAAATACGAACATATTAATCGACATACCGTGGCCTGCGTACACGACAGTTGAATGCACTTTCAGAGACCATTTTCCGAACGGATGCCAATTTGCGTTTCTCGGCGGGACACGCTTTAGACCAAGGATCACCAATTTATTAGCTTAATTTGTGTCAGTTTTCTGTCACATCAGTTAAAAAAAAGGTTTTTTTTTTAAATAAGAATACTTCTAATAAAGAATAATAATTTTTTATAAGTAGGTATTCTTTTGAATCCTGGCAAAATAGGTCAGGACCCGGGTTATGCAGATCGCGGTCCGCCGTTCGTTGGAGTGATCATTAGACTTCACTAATTTATGTATTTATAAATACTTACCTACTGCAGTATCCTGTTGGTAGAGGATGTACAGGTTGGTAGCAATCGGCATGTCGCGATGTCGGGTTCTTTATGAAATAAAAATCTGTACCTACTTAATCTTTAGAAATATCATGTTTCACTACATCGTGATATAATCACTACATAGTATAAAACAAGTCGCTTTTGTTGTCTGCCTGTCCCTATTTAGGTATACTTATATGTATCTTTAAAACTATTCAACGGATTTTGATGCGGTTTTTTTAATAGATTCAAGAGGAAGGTTTATGTGTACCGATACCTAATATATGCACATAGTATTGCACTCGTGCGTAGCCGGGCCGGTCGCTAGTAAACTAAGTATACCTATACCTAGACATTATTTGGTCGACGACATTTGAGACTGGAGAAAGATCAAGCACAGGTGGCCTGCGGTATTTCCGGACCGTTAGGACCCCAAATCTTCAAGAAAAGAGCATACCTCTTCCTTAAAGGCCGGCAGCTGTAACTCCTGTTGTTGCAGATGTACATGTATGGTACATGTACATGTATGGGCGGCGGTTATCACTTACCATCAGGTGAACCGCTTGCTCGTCTGCCCCCTATTCCATAAAAAAATTTCTTGACTTCCAGCTGCTACTGAGTCGTTTCTGGACAAAACCCTGACATAACTAGACAATGCGTCGTCCGAGTTATACCTATAATGTAGTAAGGCATATTCTACAACAGTAAGTACACTATTTTTTCTGTTGTTTGTACATGTGTAGGTACATAAATAGTCAGCGGTTTTTACAAGGCGGGGCGAGCAATGTCAAACTTCAATGCATGCTATCAATATGATAATGGAAATACAAATATTTGTTGTCAACAAATGCTTATATACTGCTCATTGACTACTGACCAATGTGTCCTTTCGAGCAGGTAGATAGGTAGGTACCTACTTGTTGATACTGTAGATATTTTTAATTGTTTAATGTATTTAGTTTAAGACAATAAGTTTTTAATTTTGGATTTTTTGTGTTTACGCTTCTGTCCACTATTTTACTGGAGGTTCTATACTAACCTATAAGAACCTACGCTATAGCTAAGCGTCATATCGGCTTATGACACTTGTGGTGTGAAACAATATTTAGTTATTATTAACTTACTTACCTGCGACTTCTTCTACGTGAACTTTTTTTTAAATATCAGACTACATCAAATACATTGCTCTGATCCCAAAGTAAGTAGCTTAAGCACTTGTGTTATGGGTATCAGAACAACGAAGTACTACAAATAAATACTTAAATACAAATATAAACACCCAGACACGGAACAAACACAAGTGTTCATCACACGAATGTTTGTCCCGTGTGGGAATCGAACCCACGACCCACGACACGACACTTGGTTCAGAAGGCAGGGGTACTACCAATTGAGCCACCGAGCCAGTCAAATTTTACTTCTTACCACGTTAAAAGGAAAAGGTTCATTTTGTAAGAGGATGGGTACATACGGTATAACAACTGGCGTGTCGTGTGTGTGACAGGAGTAGTTAAGTCCTCGGTATCTTCATCGAGCCTTGCCGATCGGAGTTTGCTCAGTCAGGTAAAGTTCTAAGTAGATAGTAAAGGTCTGATATATGGGGACTAATTTCCTATGAGGTATGTAAGGGAGCGGCCTATCACCTTTTCGCTCCAAGCCATCCTCACCTGCCCGTGGTGCATCCTGCCGAACAACAAACGAGGCTCTGGCAAACCGACTGGTGGCGGTATAACCATCACGATAGACGGCGTAGCTAAATACCACAGGCCGATGACGGGCAGCAGCGTCACCGGAACAAGAAGCTACGCGCTACGATCGCCAACCCGCCTGCCCAGCGTGGCGATTATGGGTATAACCTCCAGAGGTTTGCCCTGGGTGGCGAGCAGCTGGAGAGGCCCATGTCCAGCAGTGAACTGCAATAGGCTGATGATGATTTCCTATGTATGGATTTATTACTTACTCGGCGATGAGTAAAATTACCAGTTACCAATACCGTACCTTGGATTATGAAGATCAAGCAGGACAACGCAGCGACGATGCAAGTACCTAGGTACTTATAAAACACCTAATGCGAGAATCTAGCTAATTTAATTGAGTAAGACCACTACTAGAAAAAACTAGAATGAAAATTACTGTTACTAACAGTTTTGTCTACTCGTATTACTAATGTCTAAGGATTGTTCAGTCCCAGTGCGAAAAGCGTTCACGACAAATTTTATTCGTATTCCGAACCTATGTACCAATTATTTCTGTAATAAGTATAAGTCTATTGATTTGCGACGCAATTTAGATTAAAATTTAGCTATCAATAATAATATAATACATAAATCCAAAAAGAACCATATCAATATGTAAACACACTCGCTGAATAAAGGCACTAAACACATCTGGTTAAACATAGCGACAGTACGTACGACACCAATTTTCTTTAATGAATTACACCACGCACATCCCATTTCGTATAAACGTTTATTATTACAAATTTAGCCTAAAATGCATAGGAATCACATAAACATATCAATAATTCGAATTAACATAGAACACAGCGCACAGTAATAAATAATAAACAAGTTACTTAAACATAAGTAAACTAATAAATGGAAATGGAATCACACTGAATCTCAATATAATTAGCGAGGGGTTCGCAAAGATCATAAATCCTTGGAGTTTTCGGGCAAGCAGAGGAATAATTTGGAGCAAAGGAGGTTGAAGCTGTTGCAGGCGTTTTGAAGGTAACTGGGTTTGTTTTGCCAGTGTATGAAGACGTAGTAGATGGGGACGCCGAGGGCGATGAACGCTACGCCGATGCCGACCTCCTTGGGGTGCGTGAAGCAGGAGCAGACGACGACGAAGGTGCAGATGATGAGGAAGGCGCAGGGCAGCAGTAGGCTGACGCGGATGGGGCGCGAGAGCTGCGGCCGCGTGTAGCGCATCCACAGCAGGCCCGCCACGGAGCACAGGGTGAACAGCGCCTCCACAGACGTCACATATACTATCAGCGACTCCACGTTGTTCGTCAACAGCACCACGAGGGTTACCAAGCACTGAAATTGAAACATTAAATACATAGAGGGGCGTCCATAAACCAAACAAGGGATTAGTAGAAACTGTTTAACACCGACTCTTATTATCATCATCTTCAGCCTTTATCAGTCCATTGCAGGACATAGACCTCTCACAATGCTCGCCACTTTGATCGATCCTGGGCTTCTCGCATCCAGCACTGGCCAGTCGTCCTGCGCAAATCGTCACTTCACCTAGCCTGAGGGCGTCCTACACTACGTTTGCCGAGACGCGGTCTCTACTCCGGAACTCGTTTACCCTAACGGTTATCGGTCCTGCGGCTGATATGGCCAGGTCACTGCCACTTCAGCTTATTAATCCGGTACCTAAGCTATGTCTGTGACTTTGGTTTTCTGTCGTATCATTTCGGATCCCATCCCGCAGAGAGACGCCGAGCATAGCCCTTTTCATAGCTCACTGATTAAATAGGGTTTAATTATCTCATATGATTAAATATGTTTTAATGTCAGTCACACATATAAGCACAGCGATATTAAATGAAGCTTTTTAATTCTTATGAAAATTCAAGAAAGTCTTATACGATAAATTACCTACCGTTGACCGACTTAAGATTGTCTGGATGCCAGATGTGACTGAATCAGTTAAAGACTCATGATCTCATGTCTTGGATTTTAGTGATGTACTCTCCCCATAAGCTATGCCTCTTTTACATGAAAAAGTAAAGGTAACATTTTATCTGTACCACTTTATTATGCGATATAGGTACTTAACGATAATCATTCTTATTGTTTAATTCGCAGAAAGACTGTTTATGCACTCTTGTGTGATATTCTAATTTATATTTTAACCGAATGACGTAAATACGAATAAATTTACATATCTACAGCCAATATTGACTGTAAGTTACGATTGAGTTACCTTTCAGAAGAAATATCTAGCATTCATTATTACATACTCAAGTAGTAACGTCCTCGTTATTAAATTTAATCAGCTGTTCTTATTTCAATAAGCAAGCAAGTAAAATAAACTTATGTTCTTAAACATGCACCACATTAACCGTATATCTTATTATTTTTTAAATATAGTTTGGTTTTTGGTTTTATTATTAAATGAAATAGGTATTGATACCGTTATATACGAGTACGTTGTGTGTAGTGCCTTACGGCCTAACTAAGAACCTAGGGCGTTAGAACCAAAGGAGCTACTCACGCGGGCTAAGCGTAGACTCCTAATTAATCTTAACTAATATTATAAAGCTGAAGAGTTTGTTTGTTTGTTTGTTTGTTTGTTTGTTTGTTTGTTTGAACGCGCTAATCTCAGGAACTACTGGTCCGAATTGAAAAATTCTTTTTGTGTTGAATAGAGCATTTATCGAGGAAGGCTATAGGCTATATAACATCACGCTGCCACTATTAGGAGCGAAGAAATAATGGAAAATGTAAAAAAAACAGGGAAAAAATATTATTCCACGCGGACGAAGTCGCGAGCACAGCTAGTGAGTAGATATTTGGTAATTTTAGGAAAATAGTGTGTGTAGCTTGTAACTTAATTAATTGATCCTATTAATGAAACGCAGGGCAAGTCCAGCTTGGGGCGCATATTTAGTTACTTAGAACTTTAAATCAGGCACTATTTGTGTGAAAGGTCCTCCGGCATGAAGGACTCATAAATTGGAATAGATACCTAGTTGTAGATGGATTACCCAAGCCCAGAATTGTTGGCATACTGGTAAGGCCTACATTCGTACTTAGAATACTTTTGAACAATAACAGAAACGTGATAAGCTTAGGTATAGGTAGGTATCGAATTGTAGGTGCGTTAGAGGTGTGAGAATTTATACTTTGTTGAATGGTTGGAACTTGGCCGACACGCTTCTGCGTATCTCAAGTTTTTGTTATGTAATTGGGATGATGACTAAAAAATAATTTAATGTCCATCAGATAGATTAATGAAAAATATTGGATACGTATTTTTTATTTTGCCTCTTGTTCAAAAACTTACGAAGATACATTGATTTTAAATGTCACATGACGTCACGTTAGAGTACAAAATATACTCTAACGTGACGTAGTTAGCCCCCACTCTAATGCGCTATATCTAAGTATTTTCTTGTTATTTCGACAAAACAAAAAATACGGGTCTTATATTTTTTTATTATCTAAGAGACGGACTAATTATTTTCTTCATTTTCATACCTTGTCATCATCCGTATTCACCTATTTATTTCATCAAACTGCAGTGGCACAATTGCTGGGCTATGAATAAATTTTATTAGATTATGATAGCGTGGCCACTGGCATTAAAAGGAGTCAATTAAAAACAATTTTGGAATATCTTTGTTGGATATTCTAAAAATTTAATTAAAATACCTAAAAATATTTTTAAATACATAATTAGGTACCTATAACGACCTAATACACCTTGTTGTAGAATCTGAATACCTACGCCTGAAGTATATTTTTAGCAATGTGGCACAGGCTACATTACAAGTCTATCAATCATGAAAGTATTTAGGCGTCAATCAAATCAAAGTCAATTGATACCTATTAGTAGGTAGATACCTACTACGAGTATTATGTCTTTAATACCAGAATCAGAAACTTATTGGCATATTTTTGATGTTTACATAAAATATAGTATCAAAATAGTATAGGAGAAAAAAATTGGCTATATCATCAAGCTTGCTTGTTTCTTTATTTTTCTATATTAACCAGGCCTGCGGTCGCCAACCCGCCTGCTCAGATCCAGCGTAGCAATTATGGGTACATCCTCCAGACGTTTGCCCTGAGTGGCGAACTGCTGGAGAGGCCTATGTCCAGCAGAGGACCGCAATGGGCTGATGATGATGATTAACCAGCAGCCCCGGATCTAGGGGGGGGGCAAACCGGGGCACCTGCCCCGGGCGGCAGTTTCAGGGGGCGCCAAAATCATCACTACATAGTAGGCATCATGCATAAGGCTTTAGGCTATATAACATCACGCTGCAACTTTTAGGAGCGAAGAAATAATGGAAAATGTAAAAAAAACGGGGAAAATAAAACTATTCCACGCGAACGAAGTCGCGAGCACAGCTAGTTATAAATAAGTAGAGAAATATTTCGAGGATTCACCATTGAAATTTGTGAATGTCTACATTCACCGATGAAACTTATGATTCAGTAACAACAGACTTTGACATTAACGCACAGATCCTATAACTAATCTGGATAATTTGGTAAGGAGTGCCCTGTGTTTCGGTAATTATAAAGTGGCTTAATTCCCTGTCATGTTCATTTACGCGTTCAGATTAACGTGTCACTCTACAAGTTCTTATATCTGTAATTGAATTCGTATACCTACACACGTGTATTGTAGGTACTAGCTAGTTGATAATAGATGTGATGATAAGGGACAAACTAAGAGTATAGAAATTCATAAATTAATTTATGGTTCATATATCAAAGATAATAAATAACAGTCAGATATAACTAGCTACAGGCCGAGGCTTTGCTCGTGTGAATATTGGTGATATGTTAGATGATAATATCTTAATAAATCATAACATAACCTACTTAGGTATGTGTTAGGTAATCTGTGGGACTGCAGAGCTACATCACTGTAGGACTAGGAAACATGCTCGATTTGACAGGTTGCATCAAAAACTTTCCAGGACCTCTTAGACTGGCGAAAACTTTAGGTATTAGTTCGATCGAATATTTGAATGAACGCAACCGTCTTCCAAGAGAGATTTTACCGAAGGCATTTGTGAATAGCTGATGACTGAGCTAAATAACTGAAGTTATTAATTCAAATCCGTCATTGCATGAAGAGTACCTACGAAACATTCATCCAACCAAACAATCGTTCACATTTATGTAATTAGAAAGATGTATTTATCTATGTGCTTACCATAAAAATTAGGGATGGTACCGGCGTCAAACGCCTGACATCTATCAGTGATATCGCGAGCGGCAAATGTCCGTTCCTGGCACCAACGAAGAACAGTCTTGAGGAAGCGTAGATGGCACCGTTGAGCGAACCGAAGGTGCACATGGCGACGAACAGCGGCATGATCCACGCGACCACCCCGAGGATCTTCTCACTGAAGGTGACGGCCACGGCGTTTGTGGCGCTTATCTCTTGGTTGGTCAGCACCGCGAAGAAGGCCACGTTGGTGAGAGCGTACACCAGCGTCACTACTGGCATCGATATGCAGATCGCGCGAGGTAAGTTTCTGTAACAGAGGTCGGTGGATTCTTTAGATCGCAACGGTGACTTTGAAGTAAGTACGTAGGGAAACTTTTCTAAATCACAGAAATAGTCTAGTTAAGGTGCAGCGCAGACGGCACACTTTTTGTGCGATAGAGTCTGCGTCTGAGACATTTAAAAAGAGCGTATAAGTCTGCCGACAGAATGATCGAAGATGTGCGTCATGTGCGTTGAGTCTGTGAAATATCCGCGACAGATTTTTGCGCGTCGTGTGCGTTACTGCATATAATTGCAAAAAAGTGCGTCACAGATAGTCTGTCGTCTGCGCTGCCCCTAAAACGGTCATCAAGTCTTACACCTGTATTCATAAACAATACTCTTTTATGAAAGCTAACGACACTAAGCGAAGTAGATAAGGCATTTACAATGGCGACCGGCACTCAAGTATTGTCCATAAATGGTTTTTTGGTGGTACCTGTGCAACCGCGCGAATGTTTGTGAATACGAGTGTAATTTTCAAAAAATCTCAGAGAGTTTTGCAAGCGTTTGAAATCGAACAATGATGCCTTCACATCATTTAGCATCAAACCACCACTTAAATAGATTGCGCGTTAGAAACTACCTACATATAAAATGCGTGATACTTAATTAGATGTGAAAGTGTCGATGTTTTAAGATGTAACTAAAGACGTATGCGATGATTTGAACTATTGAATCATGCACAATTGTGCAAGATTGAGTATTAGCGCATACAGGCCGTTCTGTTCTCTCCTTAATACACTTCTGTATCTAGTTAAAAACAAAGCCACGGCCTAACGTAACTGTATATTTAGAATTTCAGTAGGTATGCGTAGGCCAAATTAAGTGGGATAAAGATAACAAAATAATTTGTGAGTGGGAGCTAGTAGGTACCACAAATTTGTTTGGAGCACTTAGCCACAATTGAGTTAAATTTTCATTTCAGCCCACCTTCCTTCTTCCTCTTCGTCTTTAACTATTCGAGCTGTCTTATTAACGTTGTCCTTGTTTTATTGCTGTTGTTTATCCAACAACGTGGATCCTTGAAAAGAGGTGTAGGTAATGCATGTAGCATGGCCAATTGATTGACTCGCCACCAGGGATGCCGACGACCGTTCAAAGTGGAGGAGATTAAGCAGGAAAGCGGACCCCGGGCTCTGAGTCACGGCCTTAGGAAGCAAAAAAAATATATGTAAGGGAGCCCCTATGGAAAATATTGTCAATTAGGTACTTACTTATAAGGATCTTGAAGTTCCTCTGTCACGAAGTTAAGGTAATTCCAGCCGGAATATGAGAACAGTCCAGTGTAGAAGGCTATGGCTAACTTTCCGGGATCTGTGATGGTGCCCTGCATCATCGATTGAAGATTCTCCGTGTGCCCGGAGAAGAAATACCACAGACTGGCTATGAACGTGACTAGGAAGGCCAGAATCTTGGCGGCAGTGAATGAATCTTGAACTCGCGTCACCCATTTCACGTTGTAGCAGTTTATCACTGTTAATAAACCTGAAATTAAACAATATGAGAAGTTAATTGAGTTTGATGCAGTTAACGACGGTAAAAAATCATTTAAATATATGGCATGGCATGTTTGCGGACTAATCGATTTTAAAATTACTCTACTTAGAACTCTACTTCATTATAGAGCAGTACATCGTTATTGTATAGGTACTGTTATTATTTCAGCTAATCTGGACACTTCTCTTTATATAATTACTATCTACAAAGATGGTGTTATTGTATAATCACTCATACGTACTCATAGGTACCTACTTAGTTTTTTTAATTAGATTTTGCTACCCATTCTTTTATATACCCTATGATTATACCTAGAACAGAATGAAGAATGCATGCAATAAATCGGCTTCTTTATTACGAACCTTGAAAACACAACACAAATCATAACAATATGTGACGGTAAACGCCAAAGACGTATTTTCAGGGTTGAAAATGACAAAAGCCGATTGAAGCTCGCAAATATTATTTAACAACTAAAAACTGACGGCTTTTAAGTCACACAACGGGCTCAGAAGCCCTACTACAGAAAACGAACACGATCGTTCGTTGAACGGATCGCGTATTTTTGCCCCATAAATCCCTTTCATTTGTCCCTCCCGTGTTCTAATATATCAATTAAATTGTTGAAAATCGACGTTGACGAATTTTAGTTCGTATATTCGAACACGGGAAGGACAAATGAGTCGGATTTATGGGGCAAAAATACGCGATCCGTTCAACGAACGATCGTTTTCGTTTTCTGTAGTAGGGCCCCAGAGCTCTATAGTTCTCTATAGTTTAGAAATTATAATTTCTAGCGTTTTAATTGGCTAGTGGCCTGTCAGTGACCTGTCAGTCACTATTTTCTTAACGCGAATGAACTATAGTATCCAGCGGCGAGAGATGGCCTGAAAGCAAATAGCATTGCAGTCTGTTTCTTTTGGATAAAAGGCAATCAGGCCTTGATTAGGTGCCCTTACACCGCGCCAGCAAGCTAATTCCGCGCAAGAGTATGTGTCAGTGCGATGCGGGAGGAAGCCCTCATTATCCTGTCAGCCGCAATCAGCACGACCGCGCCACAACACTACATAACGTGCCCATATATTTTCATATCCAATACGGGACCTAGCGAAGAAGGTGACTGATAGATTAGATTCCGTATCTAACAGTTCTTCGAAGAAAACTTAGTGTCATGGAAAAATATTGCGACAAATGCCACAAAAAGGACCATTATGTGGTCCTTTTTTGTGGCATCGCTAGTCGCTACTTACTACTGTGGTAGTTGAATGAGAGTTTTCTGAAAAAAATAAATCCACCAGATCCCACCACATAGACAGCAGATCCAACTGAAACATGATTGGTTCTTATTGACATGTGACTGACGTTTGCACAGCAACTGACTAATCACGTTACAGTTGAATTTGCTGCCTATGGGGTGGCATCTGGCAGATTAAGTTTTTCAGAAAACCCTCATTCGATTGACACACCTGCACGCCAGGATTAGAACTATGAAACTATTGCCTTCTGACCTCCAGGCGACAAATGCTGACTGGATATGGTTGGTTTCTCATCCAGATTTATTTGAATTCTGCCTGTGTGTTTACGACTAAATATTGCAATAGATTGAACGTGTAAAGAACTATAAGTAACACCCCTGACATGCCACAATGGGACACACATCGATATCTAGCCCCAAACTAAGCCGAAGCTTGTAAGTACTATGGGTACTAGACAACTGATAAACTTATATAATAAATATATATTATACCTACACAGAAAACACCCAGACCAATACAAACAGACATGTTTATGCACACAAATGTTTGTACTGTGCGGGAATCGAATCTAAAACCCTTGGCTCAGAAGGCACAGGTCACTATCAAATGAGCCCTCGGGTCACTCTAAGTTTACGATAATACAATTAGAATTTTAAGTAAATCCCTTTCCTGTTCTGACTTGACCGCACATCGAAACAGAGACCACTTTCGCCTGTGGAAATCTGTATTGATTGATTGATCAGTAAACAGTCTGATTTGTGTACTTAATACATCGCACATATTTTCTACTATTTACCGAAATTATTAACATCAAACATTTCGTTTAGCCAGATTTTCAAAATAGGGTTCTAAAATCTTGAATACACATTGAGTACTAGGGGTTATTACCTAAGCTATTCGTTATACATCTCTCAATATAATAAATGTCTGGTCACAGTAGGTATCGTAACGAGATGAACACAAGTTGCCCCATTGTCAGTCCATTCTGAGGTTACCATCTCAATTTGTTAACAATGTCCATTACCTATAATATGGGCGCTAGTTGGACGTACGGAGAATATAGTGCTTAATATTGTCACTTTTCAAAAAACAACACTGTTATACAGTTGCAATTAATGCAAACATTTGTTTTCTTGAATCTGGCAATAGCGATGTTTTTTTGTCATGTCTTAACTTTGCTATACAGTTTCTTCCTTTTGGATACCAAACCAAATAATATTTATAATTGTCGCTGTGACTTTTTTGTTTAGTTTAATTAAATCCACTTTTGCTTGCCATTTTTCTGGGGGGATACTTATAATTTTCAAGACCGCAGTTCTGAGAACTGTTGAATCGAACAAATCAGCAAATTGCCGAAACACAACCGGGGTAACCGGTCCACAGTAAGGGGTAATGACAATGCGCCCTTTCAAAAACTCTCGAGAGACTCGGTGAAGGAAGACGCTCGCCAATGGATCTTTTCCCCATCGAATTAAAGTTCAAGACCGAATAAATCGTTGGTATTTTTTTGGCAAATTGACGTCCAGCAAAAAGTATTATTAAAATTCAAGCAAGAACAAGAAGCCCAACCCTAACCGCGCCTTCTCGGAACTTGATGTCAGTGAAATTTTATTTTAAATAAATTATGGCGCGGGTCCGGACCATACCATATACGACGGTAATATTAGCTACCATGCGCTGTTGTGATGGGAGAAGTTTGTTTATTCATTATTAGACTGATAGCCACGTTTAATGATATATTTACGCTCCTGTAAATTGACTAAACAATATCTTATAGGTACCTATAGCCTCTAACATGACAAGACTAACAAAACATTACACTCTTTGACACTGACTTGATTGGAGCACAATCAATATTTAGATGCCAATAGGAAGTTGTGAACATTATCAAGACTACGCTATCTATAAATCAATACTTACTTTAAATACCCAAGCACGTCTTATACTATGGTGGCCCTTGGGCAAAAAATAGGGCCCTTTTAGAAAGTAAAATATGCAAAAGGGTAATCTTATTTTTAACCGTAAAAATTTTAGAAAAAATGACAGACCCTCTGAGGATGGGGGCCCTGGGCACAGGCCCCGTGTGCCCTTATCGTAAAGACGGAACTGCATACTATTACAACGGTGTTTTGCGAGTTCTTAAGTCCCCTTTAATGTCCGTAGGTATGTACATTACTAATGTCACAATACCAATAAACCTACTAAACCTATGACCGTTATGTATGCTGTAGCTATTGTATGTAAGTAAGTAGATAATATGTGGGCAAGCGTTTTCTTAACTCTTACTTGTCAGAAGTAAAATCCGTTCTCCTACCTACACACGTTTGATTTATCGTGTTCAACAATACGGAAGAGGGCAATGCACTCTTGGTCGGTTGGATACCTCTATGTTCTGTAGGTAATGGTTTTGTTATAGGTATCTTAGGTAAAATCTATCTGAATTTTTAAGGCTTTGACTGCCGACAAGACACAATAGAGAGAGTATCGTTTGACGGTTTCATGTGAGTCTCCTTGCAGTTAACGTGTTAATTTATAAGTAATTGTCTGATTTGGCTCTACCATAACAATCCATTCATTATACTTAATATGGAATCGATATGCGGGTCCATGTGATTAAATTCTACAATTATTCAATAATTGTGATCTACTCTCATTCAGGTAAAAATAACTAATCATTTTCTGCAAATGAATTGAAAAATTTCATTTTGCACATTCATTCTCAACCAGCATTCCAGCTTGTAATTTCTCAACCTCACAAAGGGAATTAAATCTTCCATGTTTTACTTTCGACTTATTTCCGTTGACAATTTACGGATATAGGTACTTTCATATCGTCATTCTTCATTTTGGTGGCCACTAAATAAGTAGGTAGTAACATTACACTTGAGGTTTTTTACTCCGGGCACTAACATCCCAGGAACCAAACGTAGACGGTAGTTAATTAAAGTAACGAGATGAGGAAATACTATTACGAGTACATATCAATTGTTGACAGGAGATAACGCCTCATGCTATCCGTGTTTACAATAACCCCAAGCACACGTAGGTAAGTAATAGAAAGTCAATATTATCTACTATTAAGAAATGTGCATGATTTCTATAGATACCGTGAAACCTTACATCTTTGCCCACATTTTTCGAAATATTATACTTTTTTCCAAAAGTATCCAGTCCTTTCAGGTGGTTGCTAAAGCCTTAAATGGGACTCTATGTAACGAACATAAACTCAAAACAAAATTATAAAATTCCTTACGGATGCTAAGAAAAAAATTAAAATACATGCGGGCAAAGTTATCTCCACTTTCTTACATCTTTGCCCATCCTAAATATCTCAGCAACTATAAGCTCTATGACTTTGTTTTTAAGATATAAAGTTTAGTAAACGTGCAAAGTTGTATACCATAACTTTATCAAATAAAAATAGCATTACTGTAAGTTTTAACGGGAGTGGGCAATGTTATCGTCACATTTAGTCACATTTTCATACTAAAGAATTTGAGTTGCTAGGGTTGTGCGTCTAATGAAAGGTAAATAATAAACTGATTTTGAGGTAATACGAGTATCTTTATTTTTAAATATTCGTAAACGATTATCCGTAAGTCAAGCTTTGATAATGGACAGCCAAAATCACCAGCTGCAACTGCCACTTTCACAATATTCTTTTCTTCTTCCTCAGTGAGCCGAGTTGGAGGTCCTACTTTTTTTTATGCAGATCTTTAGCTTCGTTCAGCAGGGTTCGTCTGGGGTTACCAAATTGTTTTTCAGCCTCTCTCGATGACATCTTTTTATTTTTAACATACTCAATTGCGAGATCTAACATATAATCAGTATAGTTTTTATAAAACCTGGCACCGAGGCGATTTCTGCTTTTTCTTTTAGGTTTGACCATCCTGCAAACGAATAAGAATTCCTGGTAAGTACTTCTAGAAAATTTTCACTAAGCACAAATCTTACTAAAAACTTAAGCTTAAGCAGAAGTAGTGTCCCGAACTGACGCGAGCAATTTGCAGGCGGTAGATTACTTATAAACTATCATAATTATTATGATATAAAGATACGTTACGCAGGGCACGTCAGTCTATACCTAGTAGGTAGGTATAATAATACCAACCAACCTACATGAGTCCTTGTTTAGTTTTCAATAGTGTCAACCCTAACCACATTTTTTGGCTGGGCAATGTTGTCGAACTCAGTCTATAAAATTGTTTACAACATTGCCCACACAATTTTCTCGCTAATTGATACGAGTAGAAGAAGGATATCATGATTAAAAGCAGCAACAATTAATGCTCTACACGTTAACAATAATAAATCTTACCTGCGCAGCATTTCTTGACATTACCGAACGTAAAACTTCTGTAACGTTTTTGCACCACCTTCGACAATGCCACTTTGACGGCCGCTGACAGATGACTGAATGACGTTAGTTGCAATTGTATTAGTCAGTGTTGCCAAACCGATATTTAACTTTTCCCTAGACGACATACTAAGTTGCCATTTGTTAAAAATAAAATGATATGGTACGTTTTAGTTAATTTTCGTGTTTGGGCAAAGATGTCCCCCAAGGGCAAAGTAGTAAGGTTTCACGGTAAGAAATATCTCTAAGACTACAAAACAGGCATGTCATTTACGCAAAGGTTTTCTTTTGAAATAGATCGCTTTTATAGCGATAACACCACCAAAATTGTAAAACAAAACAAAATATATAACTATGTACATATATAAATTATGTTTAGTTCTAAGTAAAATCACCCAAAGATTCAGGGCAGGCTTTGTAGTCAGGACGATCTTTACATGGAATTTCAAGGCGTGACGTCACGCGTCATGGACTTATGTCGCATCTCTATCTCCATTTTAATTGCTTTCCTAACTATGTACATCCTGGCTTTACGATTATAAATAAGTTTCGGCCGGCCCACACAAGAGCTTTATTACTTTTTAGTCAATTTAGATGATATTTTTGACGGAATTCGATAAAAATAAACATGTCAGTCGGCAACAAAAGTGGATTTTATTTTTTCAAAAGACAGGCGAAAATTGCGACGACCTTATTGCATTGATATAAGAAAATAGTGTTTCATCTATTCTCTGAGACGATTGTGTACCTATCTATATCTTTTTGTTTCAGAGGTAGGTAGTACCTAGTAGGCCGAAGTTTATTACCGAATATATTTTCAGAATATTAGTTATTGGTTAGCCGTAAATCTTTTGTACCTATGGATCTTTGATTGTGAACTGGGACAAGTTTGATGTGTAAACCTCGAATAGTATTAGCTTTAGGTTACCTAAATACCATCGTAACGGCCCGAAACTTCGATAGGTATTTTCTTTCGAGTAGGTAAGAGAGGTAGGGCATAGCGAGTCTTCGCTCAAATTTATTCGCCGCCCGGGAAAGTATCTCCACCCTATAGAATACTGTAGCTAAATGACCTTCGGGTCGTTTTTCTGGCGGTGAGTGCTGCATCGGCAGCCGGGGGTTAGGGTCAGCAACGCGCGTGTGATATCCCTTGTGTCGCGTCCATAGGCGTCCAAAGGCTGCCGTAACAGCTTAACATCAGGCATCAAAAAACAAAAAGCCTATTGGTTTCTTTTGATTTCTCACTAACATGTAATGACTGCAGCTATGAGGGTGACGGCGCTGGTCGGCGGCGAGCACGCAGGCCACAGCGGCTGCAGGATGTTCTGCGCGAAGGTCAGCGCGGTGATGGCGTTCCCCGTCGGCACCAGGATGAACAGCGCCACCCATAGGTACAGGAACGAGGGGAGGGCTCCGAAAGCCTCGCCGATGTACGCGTAGTCGCCCCCCGACTTGGGGATCATTGTACCTGGAATCATTTTAACGGTGAGTATGAACGAATAAGTTAAGTCAAGATAGTGTTATGTACGTCGTTAGCCTATCCCAGTCCACAGCTGGTTCGCCCCTTTGATCGTTTCTGGGTTTCTCGCCCCCTTTGTCAGCCATCCTCGCAGCGCATATCCTCTCTCCACCTGGCCTGAGGGCGTACACTACGGAAGCGGGTTCTATTCTAGATCTCGTTATATCAACGGCTAATATGGCCCGTCATTAAGATGGCGCTAAGGCGCCTTTCCTGAGTAAATCAAATTAAATAACCCATTCACAGGCAAGTGAAAGTAAAAAGGTCAATCCGATTGATCGATAGGTAGGTATTCTTTATTGCACAAAACTGCAGACTTCGATATCTTATCGGTAATAGAGATATCTTCCAGACAACCACTGCATCAGGTAGAGGAAATTAATTTAACTAAAGAGAGGTCGAAATAATGTGATTTAGGTATTACTAGAATGTTTAAAATAATTAATTAGAGAAATAGAATCAAATAGCGTGCGAATAGCCATTTCCAGAAGATAATAACTTTTGAAAGTTTTCTCGGATCGGGTGTTCTGGCAGACGCCCCCCGTCATCATCTGGTAGGTACGCATAGTACAAACCTAAACCTTAGTTGGAAAGCTGGTGGTTATTGGTGTGATTTTTATGGATCTGGAGCTCCTTTCGTGCAACCCTACTGCCCGGCGCGCGTGCCAATTGTGGCAAATCCTCCAAATGTTTGACCAAAGTGGCAAACAACTGGAAAGTCCAGTAGTGGACTGCGATAGGCTGATGATGATTTGACGTAGGTTTGTATCTACTGCCTGTGACCTTACCCGCGTGAATGTCGGCTAATATGTAGGTAAAATGATAATCTCCTTATAAATTTATTAGTCGATGTGTTAATGAATTTGATGTAAACTGCATAAATTTAATAAAAATATGCAGTATTCGAGTGAAAGAATAACAAACATCCTAAGTTGTACTTTAAATAAGTACCTATATAAGTAAGTAAATTGTTTGGTATGCAATAAAGTATATTTATCGAACATCCATCCATAGAAACAAGCTTTCTCATAGTATAGGTACAATGTTAATTAGTAGGAAGTAAGATATGATACCTACTTAGTAGTTCGGATTGATATCGACACGTGTACAAATTATACAATTAATTGTATCATAATGTGAACATTATTATATTTACATGCCAGTAACTTATTTTAGTTATTAATATACGAGTTAATGAAGTAGATACGAGTATAGGTAACCTGCCTTATGCTGATAAGATCGCGTAAAAGGAAGCGGTCGTAAAACCACATGGATCGTTTATAAAATACTGTATAACTATTGTTTAAATCGTAAAAATTTTATGAAAAATTTGATTCATATTACATTTTATGCATTTTAGGGTTAATTTATATTTTACCCCATTCCATCAACTTCCCGACTATAGAAAATCAAGTGCACTTTTCACATTAGCAATCTTTTATTCAGGTAGGTAGTACAGGCCTTTTAAGAGAGAAGTCCGTATAAACATCTACTTAGCAAAGGGTAGGTAGGTATTCCGCAATGCGCAATATTATGTAGACTATTGAACTCTGCTTTCGAGTAATAGGTACCTATGCTATTTGAGTGGATAATAAATCAATAGAAATAAAAGGAGTCAAAACGGATAACTTCCATAGATTTTGAATGCCAAAGTAGGTAGGTAATGACTTTTACAGGCAACTGATGTCCATGACAAGAGCACCACTTTTGTAAGTAAGATAAAAGTAATACCTATCACAACTCTTTAATAGTGTGTTGCAGTGCTATTTTGTTGGTGCCATTTTTGTAGTTAATTATTTATGTTATCAAATAATACCTCATTGTATTCTTGATACCTACCTAACTTACAATTTCGATTAAGTTAGTGAGTGGACATTTTAATAGCCTACCTATTTTATTCAAGTAAGATATATATTTTGATTCAAGTAAGAAAAACCATGCATACACATGACAAGATCCTTCCATTGTAATAAACAAAATCTGCCCTTTCATGCACTACCTACCTAGGTATTTGTGTAGCGAACCCTTTTGCGATCAAAAGCTAAAATACAACTTGATGAATGTTAAAATATTTTCGATAATGTTGTGAAGGTCCTAAGTAGGAAGACAATTATTGAACTCCCTAAAGACATTCTTTATTATAATTTTTGATAAGTCCCTAATGGCCTTTTCTAAGCTTATCGCTTGATGAGCACATTAGTTAGACTTATCTATATATCCAATATCATATTACGAGTACTAATCTGTCAAATAGCTATGATGCATTGGCATCTGGTGTACTCAGCCCTATGTAAAAATAACAACGGAAAAATGAACGATAAGGTAGCACTTATCAACAACGCATAATACCAACCATGAATGCATGTAGGTATGCAACGTGGCTAACAAATTGCATTAACGAAAATACCTCGAAAACTTCGGAGATAGTAAGTATGTACCGTACCTACATAAATACGTAGGTACGTAGACACATACATTAACCAAATAAAGTAAGAAAAGTACCACTGGATAATTGATAGTAGGTACGTGGTAGGTACCTATCACACGAGTACGTTGTGGAAAGCCACGCCAACTTTGGGCTTTTTTTTAATGTAGAAAAAATATATTACTTAAAATATACTGATAATACACCCAGATTAGGTAAACCCAGTACTTTACTGTGTGACTGATCCATTAAAAACCAAACCTAGTTCAAATAAAACTTGCGTGATTTGAGTAACAGTTTTCTAAGAAAGGACACTTCCGTCCCTCTGTACGTTTTTTGCTGTCATTTTTGCTTTGGGATGTCTATTTAGAAACTTTATTATTATTTAGAAATGCATAGTAGACAAAAAGCCAGTCAGGCACAAATAATAATGAAAAAAACAAATAACACACTTTATTGTTAAAAACCTAATTACAAAACCGTTAGATTCACATAGTTTTTGGACACCCTATACAGTTAAATTTAATTACAAGTTTATACATATGTAATAACAGCGCTCTGAACAAGGAAAATCCAGAATATCCCCATTCTACAGTAGATAAAATCAAATGTGTTGTGAAGGAATCCAAGATCGACTGCTATGAACTATAAACAACATTACAAGATATCAGTATTGCGACCTCCATGGCTCATTGAGTTAGGAGCTCGCCAAAACCGCGGAATATCCGAGGGTACCAGGTTGGACCGAATTACGGTTTATTTATAGGGCATTCATGGACCATCTGCTATTGGTAAAAGACGTGAAAACCTACGTTTGTGCCGAGGAATAGGTACTAATATAAATAATAAATAGATACATACCTATTTATATTTAATTTCTAGTACAAAACACATTGCGTTATTTAAATACAATAAGTAATTAAAATCGAGATAAAAATGTCAATATAGACAATCTAACCAGTTCCAACACAGAAATTTACGAATATCAAATACCTATCATGATTCATTAATTAGGACTTACCTAATTCAGCATAGCACAGCGCTCCAATCATTGAAAGGAATCCCGATAGTACCCATACTATCAAGGCCATTCCCTTGGAGCCGGAGTACTCCAGCGCCAGGCTCGGGGACACGAAGATGCCCGAGCCCACGATCACCCCCACGATGATCGCCACTCCGTTCAGCAAGCTTAACTCCTTCTTCAGCCGAACGCCGTCGCTCGACTCCCCGTCCTTACCACCTTCCTCCACACCAACGTCCATCGCCTTCGGCGTCAGTCCTTCAGTTGCCGACACTTTTGCCATCTTATTTACCTACCAAGTCTTTTATCAGTAAAAACAAACCACCGCGACTATTATTCTAAACACATTTTCCAATTGTCAAATTTCTATGCAGCCAAAGTCTGAGTGTCCGCGTGAAAATATTGCATCACACAGGCCTCACCATGGCGGGAAACACCACGTGTTACGCGCAACATAAAATACTCATGAGCTGATAGTGTTTATATACACGGGGGCTTCCAGCTGCTACTGATAACGCGCTTTAATTAAAATATAACCGCATGCGTTTCCTACAGAAGTTGTAGGTTAAAATATGCACCACATTAAAATTCAAAGCAGACTCAATTTCTAGTTAAACACTTTTAAATAAAAATATGATCAAAGCTATGTTTTTTTAAAAAATATTTTAACTCCATAAAAGGCCTCCTTATATCTTTTAGTATGAGTTATATGGGCAGATTGAACGTGCCGGCCGCGATCGAAATAATTTCCCGGGCGCCCAACAAAGGTGCACTCGTTCAGCGCGCCTCTGCTTTACTATTCAGTTTACTGCTTCGCAAGTTAACCACGAGCGCGCCCGTCTACCGTCACAGACAGATGACTCAATACACAAAAGGACATTGGTGTAACCGCTTGCTATACCTCAACCGACCTTACATCCATACGTTTAAAGCAGCATTTAACTCTCTACCACCAGTATGAGAATTCACTGCCAAGTTTGAACAACTGGTTTTTTGAGATATTGCCTGTCTCGCTCGAGATCACCACGTGTACATTTGGCACACTTTTATAATGTATCGGTGTTTCCTAAACACAGATAATCTGATCAACGTAACGGTGATAGTAGGTAGCTGATAAGAGCGCGCGTTGACTCCTGATCCTAATCTAAATATTAAGACGAACAGTAGTAGTCTCTTCACACAAGCAGGATACGAACAATTCATTTTATATCACACTACTTTAAGGTCAATGACAGATGTTTTATGATATTAGCCAATGATACAAGTAGGATTAAAGGGAATGCTTTTACCTAGTTAGAGTATAGAATGATCTTAAGATGTGAAATAAAGAAATATCTATTTATGGAATTAAATATCTATGTATATCCTACACCCGAACGTACAGGTTTACAGCTTCGCTTCGCATAGTCCTCGCAGTGCCGTAGCTAGCCTTTTATGCGCCCGGTGCGAGCTTTCAAAACTGCGCCCCTGAAAAATGTGGCCTGGTCATTTGTGCGACCCACCAGGGTCTGCGCTCTGTGCCTGGGCACCGCTGGCACCGCCCTTGTTACGGCACTGAGTACTCGTAGGTACTTCAACTTCTCATCCAAATCTATACCTAACTAAAATAGAAATGTATGCCTAATTAGAAATTGGTCACCGCCACGCGTAACTCTATAAAGAAAATTTAGCTTTATATACATATTATAGATGTAACTTCATACATTGCACATTTCAAGTACTTATATGTAGGTAGTTTTCAAGATTTAGTGCAGAGGTTTTCAAACTTTCGTAATACTTATACGTTGAGAAATTGACAAACCAGCTGATTGATTAATTACATAAGCTAGCCATTATTACGAGTACTAAGCCTACTAAACTAAACCTAAGCTTCGCAGCGCCTTCCATGACTAGCCAATGCGCTCCAGTGGGCGCCGCAGCGCATACTTTGGGAGCCCCTGAATCTAAGTTAGTAAATGATAGAATGCCCGGTAGTTTCTTCGACATCTCCATAACAGGCAATAGATATGGCCTTAACAACGACCAAAGGCTTCGAACAAGAACGCGTGCGACAGGCTCGGTGGCTCATTTGGTAGTGACCTCTGCCCTCTGAGCCAAGGGTCGTGGGTTCGATTCGCGCACAGTACAAACATTTGTGTTCATGAACATGTCTGTTTGTATTGGTCTGGGTGTTTTCTATGTATAATATGTATTTTTTTACAAAAAAAATGTATCTAAGTAAGTTTATCAGTTGTCTAGTACCCATAGTACAAGCTTCGGCTTAGTTTGGGGCTAGGTGGCGCTGCGTGGCATGTCTTGGGTTATTTATTATTATTATTAATCAAGTATGTATAAATTTAAGCGCATTTTTGTACGGTACCCTTTCCGCCATGTGAACTCTCACTTGACCGATTATTTTATTACCTACGTATCAAGTAATTTAATTTAATAAAGAGCAGTTGTTATTGAAATAAAATTGATTTGACGATAAACTTGACTACATAGAGCCATGTTTAATAACACATCATTAGGCTATACTATAGGTAGGTACCTACGACCTGGGGAAATTAATATGTTCAGCACTAAGTATTATTAGATCTGTTAAAAGCGATATTTCTATGTGGTTTATTTTATTAGCATAATAAATCTACTAAGGGAAATTTAAACCTACTACAGGGTGAAATACTCGGGATGCGAGTCAGACTGGTAGTTAGCCAGACGTTTTTTTTATAAATTTAAAAAAATTCTTACTCAGAGTAGATTTTATAAACAGTAGGAACACCTATAGGAATAGTAATTGTGACTGCCGCTGGGATCGATTATTCCCGGTAGTTACATAGACATGAAATAAAATCTCAAGCCGTAGTGTTCTGGACACTGGTCAGTTTTGGGCGAGACTTTTCTTTGTGTGCCACGTATCGTGGGCCCCTAGTGAGAGCCTTCCGCTACCCCAACAGTCGTTGATGATGACAAGGCTGTCTTGGCAATCATAGTCATTTAGAAAAAAAAAACTCCTAGTTACATAGCAACATACTAATTGTTAGTGTAATGTTGAAAATATGTTAGTGTTTGGAGTGGTAATTAAAAATCTTTTAAAGGTATATTGTATGTAGGTATAATTAACTCTTTCAATACAAGTACAACTATAAAACAGTTATTTTAAATAATATAAAAATAGTAACATACAAGGATGTATTACAATTTGACAAACAAAAATGGAATTTGTTTTTAGCCAGAGATATTTACCTAATCATTTTCTTTGTTCAATTCATATTTAAATATTCTGGCGGTACCATCATCAGATGTGGTTAAAATTATGTTTTGGTTAGTATTGTAACATATATCAAGTAGTTCTGATCTGTGGCCTGTAAGCACAAGTGCTTTTTGCCCAGACCTACCCTCATACACGGTAATGGAACCATCAAGACCTGCTGTCACTAAATGGTCATTGACCCAAAGCATTTTGGTAACTCCTGTGACATCTTGATCACCAGATTTGGCACATTGATGACGAACCATTTGCCTTGTTAAGTCCCATATACTTACAGAGCCATTGAGGGTACCTGAAACAATTGAATTATACAATTAAATAAAAATTAAAGCAAAAAACAATTCACACCAGTCACCTGGTAGCAATCTAAGCTTTTTCCACTTGTACTCAGGAGTATCAGATAGTTCATTTTGTTGGTGTCTACCAGAACTCCCATATCAGGGCCAATTTAAAAAAAGTGAATTTCCATGACATTGATCCTACAAGAAATTCTTCTTCTCGAGTCAATGGAAATCCACCTCAAACAAAACCAGTCCAAAACTTGGCGACCTGCAAGCCTTTGTCGCTCGCCCTGCAAAGATCATCTACCGTGCACATAGTGGGACACAGCTGGCAGGTGAGCAAATGTGCCATAGTCTGCAGTGGTGCACCACAGCCACAGCCAGCATGAACATTCCCGCTAGAAATTGAATCTAAAAGTTTTGAATTGTCCACACTTAGGCTTAATATGACCATGACGCCGGTAAGGTGGTCAATGAACTGATTTTTAATAAGATTTATGAGCATTTAATTTAAATTGATTGTACCTAGATCAAGTTATTGTAACTTTATTACAGAGGTTTTTTTTAACACTTTTCTCTTCAGTCATTATGGCAAATGACTTTACCATGAGACACTGTAGGCTTGAATGCTACTTTTTAACTGGCTTCAAAAAAGCAGGAGGTTCTCAATTCAAATGTTTTTTTGTGGTATGTTTGTAACCACATATTTCTGAGCCAAATTATGAACCGATTTGGAAAATTCTTTTTTAGTTAAAAGGTATAATTAAAGGTACAGAAACATAGTATTACCTAATGCAAAGTAATCCAATTGTGGATCTTTTGCAAATGCAACTACTTCTAAATCGTTTTCTGTCTCTAGTTGACCCACAACCTTGCCGTTTACAGATGTAGTCAGCACCACTTTTCCTGTAAATCAAAAAAATATATATGATTAGGTACTAAATCAATGATAAAAATATGCAATAAATCACAAGAAAAACCATAATTAAACATTGTCTTTACCATCTGTAGATATAGAGGCTAAAAGATTATTTTCATGATGAGTATCCAAGTCCGTCACTCTCATTTGATGTATGTTGGGTGAAATTGTGTAAACCGGTTGGCTTGTCTTTAGGTCCCATATTTTTATTGCTCCATCTTCATAGCCTGCTGCTAATCTTGTGCCGTCCCGGAACATCTAAAATAATATGTTTTATCAGTAATTAACCCAAGGAATATTATTTTTACACTAAATTCATGATTAATCATGATTCTTCAAAAAGATTAAATTTTAAACATTATTCTATATGGTAACCATAGAATAACATACAAAATCAAACACAGTTAAGTAATCAATATTACCTTTGCACATTCCACCTTGATGTTGAATCCCTGTAGGACTTTTGTTTCACCAGAGGGAATTTTAAAAACAAATATGTCACCGGTAACAGTGCCAACGATGAGTACTCTGGCCCCAAAGTGCCACAAGCCCAATGTTAGGTCGTCCACTTCATACTCAAATATCACAGGCCACGGCTGCTGCTGGTTACCCTCTATGCTGCATTTCCACACCCTAATCGTACCAGACATATCTCCCGTAGCTAAATATGCACCGTCGAAACTGAACTCCGTGAAGATCACAGAATCTTTATGGCCGTCACATTCCATAACAACTTGGCCAGTCTCCGTAGACCAGACATATGCCTTATCATCTTCACCGCCGGTGACAGCAAACTTGCCGGTCGGGTGGAAGTTGCAGCAGAATACTGAACCGATATGCTTGTCAAAAACTAATGCTGCATGGTCTTCCGGAGGCTCCATTTCAGTGTAGTCTTCCTCACCGTCCAAAAGATCCTCTAGTTGCACTTCTTCCATTTCATCTAAGTAAATGACTCCATCTTCATCCATGCTGGTGATCTCGTCTCCATTTATAGAGGATGGTGGGGTATCTTCTTGATTACCCTTCATTGTGTCTGAAAAGAAATCATTGTGCAATTAGCAAAAACAGATAAATATCAATAATGTAGAATATTATTAACATATAGGTATCTGCTATCAGAAGCAGTTAGTCTTACACGTACATGATTGTTTTCAGGCAATTTATGCTTTTAGTACCTTTAGTAAATTCTGTATGCACAAAACTACGTAATGAATGCTTCAAAATAGGTTTAATAAATGTGCAGAACTTTAACAAAACCTCAAATCTCTGAAATCTCACGTTGATTTCGAGCGTGACACATGAGTATGACAGTCATTTTCTTTGTAATAATTTTATTTACGGCCTTGGAGTTGAACTAAACGAAGTTCATAGAGCATACTATTATTTTCTTTGTAATAATTTTATTTACGGCCTTGGAGTTGAACTAAACGAAGTTCATAGAGCATACTATTATTTTTATCAAACCATTAACTGCAACGTAGCAATAGCAATCGAATTTATTGTTACACGTCTTTACGTGCAACAATATTAAGTAGAGTACTTTTAAGTACTCTACTTAATATAATAAATTTAAAACTCCTTTTTGTTTGTCATTGTTTATCGGCATATATTACAAAGTACTCTGTGATCGGCATTATAATCCGAGTAGTCTTTACATACCTAATGAAGATTAACGAAAAAAATAAAACTAGGGATGAGCGATATTAGTAAAACATCGATATTGAAATCGATATTGATATCGATAGTTAAATATCGATAATTCGATATTATCGGGCACAAAATATCGATATTTTATAATATCGATCGAAAACCATTGTCAACTGAATGTTATGTGCAAAAAATATTGTGAGAAATAATGGACATCACATTTTTGATCAGAATTTATTAAAAAATACAAGATACATAAGGGTTACGACTCTCATAGTTTTTTGTCAAGTTTTAATTTGAAAATGCAAGTTGTGTTACATTCAATTTAAAGCGATCAATCATAATCTTTTTTGTTGTTTTGAATAGTGGGTACATACAATAAGTTGCACATCAATACTTACGTTTTCGTGGTTCGAGTTCGAAGTTTCATCTCAAACTTATAATATATCACTCTCGAAAATATTGCACTTAAATTATTAAAATAACACAACGTTTATTAGAACTGACAACTGAGCTGACTACTGACCAAGGCTACTGACTGACTTGTAATAAATAATGAGACTGAATGAGTGAGAGAATTGATTGACTGAATTTATTTTCATTTCATTTAGAAGGTAAAATAGGGATGCTACTCTGCTGAGTTCGCTCATAAAAAATACTATATCGATGTATAAGAATGAATACCTACATTAAACATTTTTTTACATAAGCAAAAGAGCACTGATCGAAAATGTGACCGAGTTTCAATATTTCGAGAATAACCCGATATCATGTTAAAAATATCGATATGGCGATATTTCAAAGTTACCATTATCGATATTTAAATATCTATATTTCGAAGAGTAATATCGATATTTCAACGATATCGATAAATATCGCACATCCCTAAATAAAACGTCAGACTGGTATTGCAGCAGTTTGACAAAAGTTTTTAGGTTATCAATTAATTAATATTGAAATGTTATGAAAATTTAATGAGTTAAAGTCATTAAATGAACAAATTGAGTTTTTCTGGCCACTAATTCAGTTATATTTTATAAAATGGCATCGTTAAATAAAGGTAATTAATAGAAACTTATTATGATCAATGTTAGTTTTGGTAGGAAATAATAATATATAGTGTTATTTTATGTTTTTTGCGTTCCCTTTCAGCTTTACTTCAACCACAGATATCTTTTTTGGTTGCGAAGAGGTTCCGTGGAAAAATTAACATTCAGAAGCCCAGGAAGCCTCATTTCGAAAGACAGTTGCTAATTGATTTCACTAAACCATATTATGGGCCTCCAAAGAACTCTTTACCTGATATAGTTCTCTGCGATAAAGGGGCTTCTTCCACGAAAAAAGAAATCGATAATCCGTTTGAAAGAATTTTGGCAAAAGAATGTTTAGATTGGTTCAACACTTCAAAAATGGTGGTATTTTTACATATGAATTCTATTAGCATGGAAGATAAAACTCCTGTTTATGCTTCACTAAGGAAGAATAACATGTACTTAAGAACATATGGTAAAAAGATAGTGAGCATGGCCACTAAGGGAACTCGCTATGAAGCAGTCAATCAACTCTTCACATCCCATCAAAACATTATATTTGGTCAACCTGAAAATGCTGGCAAATTATTTAACATCTTAAAAAAGACTCCTCAAATGGTAGTTATGGGTAAGTTAAAATAATTATCAAGATATAACCACTATACTAGTAATATTAAAAGATAATAAATTACTTGATTAGGGGGGGGCTCCCACACTACAAATGTCATCTATTGTTGTTTTTATTTACATTTATCTTAAATTTTCACAAAATATTTATTTGGATATTCATTTTAAAAATAAATATTTAAATCAAAATACACCTCCACACAACAAATTAATAGAGAATATAACATTCTTCTAAATGCTGCCCAAAGTGAATATGATAAAATTGTGCTTGTTGTAATTGTTGTTTGTAAATTTTTTGATGTGGTATTTGTGGTTGTGTCCTCTCAATGTTTAAGTGAAGGTATAAGTGCAGTTGATTGATTTACTAATATTTCCTTTCCAGCTGGTATAGTACAAGACAGACTTATGTCACGAAATGAGTTGCTTGAGTTTAGCCTACTCCCCAATATAGATGTTGCCAGGAGTCAACTTTGTGCGGTCCTGGACAGTGCTGGTTCAAGCCTTGTAAGCCATTTGAATGCAAGCCAGCAGAATCTGGTCTCACACCTGGAGAAGCATGCTGAACTTCTTAATTCACCAGAAAAATCCGAAAGTTAAATGTAATAGTGGTTTTTGTATTTAAGATGTTGAATAGATTATAGTTGTATAAATATGTGGGAAATTGATTATTTCTATCTTATATTTTGACCTGTCCTTTCAGTATGTTGTAGTTTATGAAGTAGCTAGTGATCTATGAATTGTTGTGGCATCACATTAAAGAATGCTCTTCCTAGTTTATGAAGTAACAATCATAAGCTTAGAAAATGTATAATTAGGTACTAGCTAGTTAATCAGAATAGGTGTGTTCAATGTTCCATAGAACTTGGTAAGTGTATAAAAATTAAGACATTGGCAGGTAGGTAATATGATGGTTATGATTATATCGGATTGGCTACCTAAGTACGTGCATAGAGAATTATATTCCAATAACTGTAGTGTTAATTCACCCATATAAGTGACAATAGGCATTGGTGGTGGTATGTGTGTAACTTTTTCAAACAGTATATATTATTTTGTACTGACTGACTTGTTGAGGAAGCTGGAATTAAAAATATTGCAATTATGCAGGTATACATTTGGGAATAGTTTTTATTTTTAACTTTCACAATCTTTGGTATGTGTTAATGTCTAATCTAATGGAGATCAAATAATTACAATCAGAAGTCATTAATTCTAGTAATAACGCCTTACATTTTAATAATACTTGAGCAATATTAGGTAATTTTGTAAGTAAATTTTATTTACTAAACTAAGGCAAATGGTTCAAAATCTTATGTTTAGGTTAAGTATATAATATAATCGTACAAATCTTGATATTATTTAGGCAGTGGTAGTATAAATTGTGTCCCTAACTCCCTACATACACTAGCTTTGATATCATAGATAAAAATATGTTCTTGATTAAAATTTCTATTATCTAATCTAGGGATTCTCGTCTCATGAGGTCAGTTGTTGGAGATGTTACAGACGCCAAGATGCATCTTTTTTCTCACATTGAATGACATGGGCAAACTCTCCATTTTTACAATAAGAGAGGCGTTGAGGTAAGAGGGCCGCTGAAAAAAGAATACAGCGAAGGACGGAGGCGTTTAAAAACTAACGTTTGCCAACGAACTGCGGCACGCGATGCAACTCGTCTTCTTAAAGGAGCCCTAACTTCCTTTGTTACTAAAGGAAACGCGTAACGTCTAAAGACTCATGTAGAGCAAATTTCCCCTAGTGGATACGAAGAACCAGTGATAAAAAGCTGTCATAGAAAGTAAGTTCTATAGGACGATATTTTGTGATACGACAATCATAATTTTAGAAAAAGTTCAATTTCAGTTGAGTACAGCTTCATCTTCAGGGAGCAGTGAGACGGGCGGAGGCGCCGGCTAGCGTCGTCAAAGCTACCGCGGCCTCCACTTCGTCCCGGTCGTGTCGGGCAGTGTTCAACATTGTCCGCTGAATCTTCACCTCCGTCTTCTCAGGCTTTCGTCGTCTACCGTCTGCCCACCAAGAATAATTCGTCTCGCTGGGCTGAAAGCGAGCAGCGCTTTCTAACCATTTGCTCAGTAGGAGCGGACTCGTAATAGTCTTGGTTTCCTCGTCAGCTATAATCTGGTTGTCCACGTTGTACATATTGTTGTTGAATCCTTCGCATTTTTCTTTCGATTCTGCTGAGGCGTCGGAGTCTTCCCGTTGGTAGTCGGTCGCCGGGTCGGGACTGTTGTACCCGGGGTCGATGTCGAGGGAGCCGTTGGGGCTGGTGTGCTCCGACTCGCTCCAGATGCTGTCCTCGGAGCAAATGCTGAATTGCTCGACGTTGCCTTGTGCGCGGTCGTTGTACGTGCGTATAAGGTGACCCCAAGTCTGTTCATTGCGATCCACGTTGACGTTTTTTAATTTCCGGCGCCAATTCGCAAACCAGTTACAAATCTGCAAGCATACAAAAGGAATAAGTTTGAAGTTATATCTTACTTACATACATACTACACAACAACTGGATGTTTCTGGTAGACTGAGTTTACGTTCGATGTGTTTTTGAATATATTATCCTCAACGTTACTAAAGGTTTTCCTGATAATTAAAGGAACTTAATTAAAACACTTTTATTGCCATTCACATTTATAATAATGTTTCCAAATTAAATGGATGGATATTTTTAACCGACTTAAAAAGAAGGAGGCGGTTCTCAATTCGACTGAATATGCTTTTTTTGTTGTAAGTATGTTTGTTACCACATCTCCGAGAATTATAAAATAATTTGAAAAATTCTTTTTTGTTCGAAGGGGTGTACCTACCTGCTTTCGAGATCGTCTCTTTCTTACCATATTGAGTTTTTTTTGCTTATAAATGCTGTAGGTAATATTATTTAGATTCAAGTCAACCCGAAGTTGTAGACTTTGTACTTAATTGAAAATAAAACGCTTAAATCGTACAGTTATACTTACAGTAATTTCAGTATTATAAACACGTTTTTTTTTAAGTTCTAATTTAAATAATTAAGTTCCAATTTGATTTTATTACTAAAATATACCTACTTACCTAAAGTTACTTATAAATGGATGTAAGTACCAACATGTTCTAGCTTACCGGTTCTAAATTAGATGGAACGCTGGTAGTATTGTTATACCTAGGTAGGCAGGTACATAGTCGTGTGTTCTAAATCGGATAAATTAAATAATGTACCCACCTAGGTATGTAAGGTATTAGGAACATTTACTTGAAACAAATAAGACAAACATGAGTGGATGATGTTATAAAACGAGTAAAGTGGTTAACAAAGCAGTGACAAAAATAGTGCCTATTTATGTACAAGTACAAGCTATACTTGGCACCGGCCCAATTAGGTTGTTGATAGGTTTGAACTCATGTTACCAGTTGGTATTGATCAGAAAAATATCGTGATTAACAGTATTCAAATGATACATCTTATGCTTACTTGAATGTATGTGAGTCCTGTCTCTTGGGCTAAATATTTTTTTTCCTCGCGATTGGGGTAAGGATTGTCTCTTCGTCTCACCAGCCAATCCTTTAAGTACCGCTTTATTTCTGGAGTGAAAAGCCGTTTCTGTGGCCTCTGACCCGCCACCAAACTTCTTCTGCAACATTCCGAAAGGTCACTTGTCATCTCTCATTAATATCAAAACAATGTTTATGCATGACATTGCACGGGAAAGTAAGCGTGAAACAAAACACATCGTGTTTACCTACATAGAAAACCTTTGAATAAAGAAGCCGCGTGTTTCATGATTCGTGAGTGACGCACAAAGAAAATTATACTAAAACTGAAAGTAAATGAGTCATATCTGTGTACTAACCGTGTGTATCGCCTGTTCCTGACGGGCCTCAAGGACTTAGAGCCGTCTTCTTTAGTCTGTGACTTCCCGAGCATGTCCATAGGTGCTACTTTATCTTCGGCTGGTAATTGTATTCGTGTCATCGGAAAGTCGTAATTTCGAGGACGTGTTAACTTTTAATTACTGTGTAGTTTATTGGGTGATCAGTTAGCAGGGAGCGTCAGCACGTGCGAAGGGCTCCGCGGCTCACAGCGCGACTCGTGTCTCGCAACGATGGCCGCTGCGGGGGATGCTTCGTGATCTATTAAAAAAATAAGGACATGATGACATAAATAGATCGTCTTTAGAATACAACATACACACAGTCTAATTAGCCCGCGTTCGATAGGTAGTGCACTGTTGTCCGCCTGCACGTTGATGTAACCGAAACATGACGGTCACATTCCTTAGTTCACTTTTAGATGTTATTAGCCCACACTAGTCTACAAGTGCGCGTATCGAACTTTTTACTTTTCTTAATTTTTGAACGTGTTACAAACTTTAATTGAGTGGGATTTGCTGTGTTATTCTATTCAGTAATTATCACAACGAACTAAAAACATGTTACGTGTGCTGCGAGGGTCAATGTTCTTGTTTTCGAGAAGTGGTTATAATGATTGAGGTCGAAATTGTTTTTGTGGATTGAATATGGGGCGTCAATAGTTGTGAGTGTTTTGTTTTATAAACAATACATAGTCGCGTGATAGATTTGTTAGTCACATTGTGCAGACAATCACACGTACCTGGTGTGGAAAGCTCTCGGAGTGTGTGAAAATGGCGTCGGATAAGCGCGCGACCGCAGCGCCGCGGCGCGGGCGCATCGCGGTGCTGCAAATTCATGTTATTTCAGGATGTCTCCCGCGATGTCTTCAAAAACACGATCACAATAGACAACTATCACTTGCACCCGTTTAGATGAGTGCGTGGATTTGTGGCGAGCTAGCGGCAGCGATTGTTGTACGTGATATTAGTCCTATATCTACCTACGTGTCATGTAAGTACATAGATGTAGGTATTAGAAGGAGTAGAATCGGACCAGCTTTAATAGTAACAGTTGTGGTATTATTTTAGGTTAATTGATTTTTAAGATTTTGTGAAAATATTAAGTAGATTATTTTAGGAATCGAAATTAGGATAACTGGGTATTAGACATATAGGCAACTAGCTTTTTCCCGCGGCTTCGCTCGCGTTAAATTTGGGGTGAATGCTCCATACAAACGTCCCCCCCCCCTTTTAGGGAAGTGGGGGGTTAGAAAGGGGCAAAAAGTAACCTACGTTACTCTTCATCCCTTCAACTATCTCCAATCAATTCGTCGCTCCGTTTTGCCGTGAAAGAAAGGCAAACATACAGACAGACACACTTTCCCATTTATAATATTAAATATGGATATTTAGCTTTTTATTGTTCTCATTTGTTAATTTCCTTGTTTAACAGCAAACACACGAAAGTTTTTGTATGGTTTGCGTAAGTTATTATTCATAGTGCACTTAAAAATAGCGTAGCGCTCCTGATCCGTGTCAAAGATACAAACAAGTGAATGGTGCAAAACTGTAAGTACCTACCTATGTAGTTGGTTGCTTGAAGTATCGTCAATAAGATTGAAGTATACAACAAGTAGGTACAGTAACAATTTGTATTGGTTCCAATAAAATATTTATCATTTATCATTTTTTGTCATGTCTCCCGTGAGGATACCTGGCTTCTTGCAAGATAGAGTCGTAGAGAATTTAGGCACCGAGGTGACCTTGATACTGGTGATCAGTGATCGGAACGCTTATACCTACTAAGGGGAAGTAAGTAGGGACCAGTTCGAATATTCACTTTTTGCGGAGAACTGACAACTATGTTATTGCAGTAGGTATTGGATCTGCATAGGGTGGACTGAACTACAATCGATACTGCGAGTTCTGTACCTACTTGAGTGAAAGTTCGAGTGCTCAAGAATGGACTCGATGAAAACGAATAGGTCTTAATAGCACCCACTAAAGGCTTGATCCGAATAATATCCATTTATCCCTCTGACTGATCAAAAGATGGGTGGATACTGTCTGGTCGAGCCAGTGATCGGCCTATACTATCTAAGGCTGTTAATGAAGAAATATTGAGAGAGACTGCTAGAGCTTTCTTCATATAAAATAGTCTCATTTCAGAAATTTGTTGCGTATGTTACAAGATCTGGGGATTGATTTCTAGATTTTAAAAGTTATGAGCTCAATAAAAAAAATGATGCAATTCGTCTGCTTCCTATCGTCATGGCAATCGTATTGAACCAACATATATACTATCATTATTGGAATTATGTTGGAAAAGAAAAACTACAGGGATTTTTTATCTTACCGTGACTTCTTATGATATAGGTCGGCATATACAGTGTGTTTTATGGTTAACCGCTTTGAACCAAATAAATGGGACTGCGTTGCATTTATTTGGTTCCCCTTATGTTTTTTGCCTGCATTAAGTTCGGACATTTGTTTGTTCCGAGGGCCCTCTCGTCTCGTATGCTATCGTGTTTTGTCGGAAATCAACAAGTTTGGCGCAAATTTGGCGGCAAGTATGGCCTTTATTACCAGCTGATAAGGTGTACAAACTCGGCGAGGGGTCACGCGGCCCTCGCCCGCATACAATATTCCGCGATCTCTCACATGCGCGGTAGCTACCAAGCGCCCGAGACGCGTATTTCGTTCTCTGACGACACTATCATATCCTATTCCAGTCCCGTAGATCGTAAAAATGGTAACAGAAAGTGAGTCAGTCTTGTAAGAGGTTCCGTGGCGGTCAGACCTGTCGTTCCGTAACTATTGTCGTGACGCGAACATCGTAAATCTCACCATAAACACGTGGATCGGTTTGCCGGTGAACGATTGATTTTTTGCGTTATGGGCGAAGAATCACAAGCCGGTGACGGGAAAGTTGTTTTAAAGCGTAAAATAACATTGTTCAATGGAGTGGGTATTATAATCGGGACAATTATCGGTTCAGGAATCTTCATTTCACCGACTGGAGTTTTTCAGAACACTGAGTGAGTTATTGTCAATTTTCCCGCCTTTTTGTAGAGTCACGCCAGGTGAATAATCCACTTCGGCATTTCTTGGTCTTTTTAAGGGTGATTAAATTTTTGCTTTTTGTATTTTTATATTGTAACATGTTACTTTTGAATAATTTACTATTATGTCGGACTTGCAGTGTGTGACCTAACCTATTAAAAGTGTCTCTATTAGTTATGTACCTACAAGTACTTATTAATGAATATTGTAGGTGAAGCAAAACGTTTCTATCTTTCGTTTATTCAATTTTGTGTTGTACATACTAGAACTGAAATAGGACTTGCCTTGGAAACACAGTACTTACTGTATTTCTCGTATTTTGAAAAGAGACCGAATGTATTTGTTGTTACCGGTCGCCTAATTTATGCAAAATAAAATATGTAACAGATTAAAGAAAAATGTGAGATTCTATGGAAGTATATGGAATTCTTCTTTTATAATATAAAAATAATTCGCTAAATGTGTTGGTAAGCGCATAACGCCTCGACCAATTTTATTTAACCATCGATTAAGTTAAAGTTTGGTTTTTACGTCGAGAAAAATTCGAATAATTGCAACGAGAAACGGGGCGCAGCTAGTTGAAAATAAAAATAATGATAAGTTTGTTAGAGTTGCTTGTTGTAGATATTATATAAATATTCTTTATTGCACACCATCCATATAAATGATTTGTTTGTAGATATAGATTATCCCTTATTGTTGATAATACAATAACTTATAACTAAGCAGTTAGTAAATATTTTGTTGTACAATTGAGGTAGGTAGTTCTATTGCATCATTTGTCTTAAAAAATGTTTACCTTGGGTTGGTTCACTCAGATTTTATTAGTACTCACCTAGTATCTATCCGTGTCTCTACAAAAAATCGCATTGTTTTGTTGTCTCTCGTCTACAAGCACATTTCGCATAATAATAATAGTATTATTATTATTCATGACGTACAAGTCCGTGCATAATAATGTTGCACTCTCTCCTTTGTCTCTACCAACTAAAATAAGTTATTTTATTTTAGCTTAGCTTGCGTAGTTAAGCCAATTTTTCTCTAACCGAATCACAGTTAGGATCATTTTTCTTGGCCTGACTAGCATCTTGGCTTTTCTTTAGTTGGCGTCTGTGTCCACGACGATCGACGAACGAGGCAATAACTCAGCATTGCTTTCGTTAAGGTTCTATACGAGTACCTTTACGGTGAAAGCTTGTATGGCGCGGCTATGATGATTGTATGTCGAGATAAATTAACCATTGAAATATGATTTTACTGAGATTCATGTTACGTTGCTACTCAATTAACACACCGAGTCGTTAGTAAACACACCGTGTAGTAAGCTGATACGTTTTTGTAATTAATTGTTATTTGTTCATATAGCAATTATAAAGAGGATGTATGTACTCGTATCTTGAGATACAGTTTCAATTGTTGTATAAGTCGTAATATTTCGTCGCATTTGTACAATCATAATAACAAGTCTCGTTGCCGACCATTAGATTAAGTAGATTCTTTGATAGTTCGTATTGACTCAAATTTTCCGTGAATATTTTTTTTATGAAATTGGGTACCGATTACTAAAGTACCTATAGATCGACTCATGTTTATCTGTCAAACTCTAAACTATTTTCAACTAAGTAAGTGTCGTAAGTACATTGACTCGTTTATCCATCTAGATACGTATTACATACTTATTTTGACTTGGTGTGAATACCACAGGGTCACTTATCATACTATTAGAAATAGGTATCGATATAGCTACGATTTTTATTTTTATAGTAGGTCGGCATAATGGCTTCCCTACGCCTGATGGAAAGCGAAAGAGAAGCCCAAGTAGCTGTGACAACGGGCAAGTAACTAGTCAGTTACCTGTCAGTAGCCACCAACATGCCGGCCTAACCCTAACCCCCAAGAGCTCCGGAAACTCTACTTACAGAAACAGGACCCGGAGGTCATTTGACTGCGGTATTCTGTAGGGTGGAGGTCTTTCTCCTGACGGTCGGTCGGCACAATTCGAGCGAAGATTCGCTATGCCTTACCCCTCTTAAATTATAATATGATAAGCAATAAAACCTTTTAAAACAGATTAACGGAGAGGCAAGTGCTTCCAGGTAATCTGAGCATTTCCCACTCCATGAAATGTGCAAGCATACCAAACCAAATTGGTGCCATAATATGCTTCAACTTGTTAGGGTTCAACAACTGTTTTTTTGTTGTCTGATGTAGCCTAAACGGCTAAACATCACGAGTCCCTAACCACCTATTCGAGATGTTATATAGGTTAGAAACCTATTTTAATAATCGAACAATCACAGTTATTTAGCAGTAATAGGCTTTGGTATGTGTTCAGAAGCTTTAGGGGTCAATTAATGTTCACCATCGTCATGTAATGTGCAAAATTAAATTGGCACATCCCTTCACTCTCAATCAATATGTTTATCGAGTGGACAATTTCGTTAGTGCGTACGCTGTAACCATGTAACTGTCGACGACGGAGAATACCTACGAGATTTACCTTCTTATTGAGCAATAAATAAAAAAATATAAATATCAGACAACATCATATACATTGCTCGGATCCGAGCTTAAGCACTTGTGTTATGGGTATCAGAACAACGAAGGAACCACAAATAAATACTTAAATACAAATATAAACACCCAGACACGGAACAGACACAAGTGTTCATCACACGAATGGTTGTCCCGGGTGGGAATCGAACCCACGACTCAGATGGTTCAGAAGGCAGGGGTCACTACCAATGAGCCACCGAGCCAGCAATAAGGTAAATAAAATACTGGTTTCACCGGATTATTAAGATGTTTAATGTCGGTTACCACGCTATTTAGCTCTGGATAGCTGTGTTGATCTCGGAAAGTTGTACGTAAACGTAAGGTATTTGAAGGCCCTTTAAGTTACAAGAAGGTACGTTGACTGTTAAATTCCGAATAAGTTGGCCTGTTTCATTGGGAAGCCTCGGGGTCTGCAATTCTGCGTGTCTGTGATCATATGATAGACGGAGAAATTGCAGCAAATTGCAAATGTAGCAGCTATTACTGTGGCCTTATTTAGTTTTACATGCCCCAGGCCTCTGATAGACTGCCAACGCAGCTTCTTGGTTCTAATATCTAAATCACACATTTATAGCAAACCGTACGATTAGTTACGGATGGTAATAAGTACCTGTGTACATTCTTAGATATGTCTTAGGCGGAACACTTGCCATTGAAATGGTAGAGCCCATTTGGGAAAATCTTAAACCTAGCTTTTCTATTCTTTGCAATCGTATCGACTTATGTTAAACATAGGTAAAACTATGGCATCGAGTTTATTAAAATTTTAGTATAATCATCATCATCAGCCTATCGCGTTTCACTACTGGATCTTGGCCTTTCCAATGAGTAGAATGTTATATGTAATAATAAATTTTACTGCTGATAATTCTGATAAAAATGTACCTATATTGCCATTGTACGTTATGACCGGTAGTGGATTCAGGTCCATACAGTAGGTGTGCTTTCACGAGTATATAATTACTAGGTAAGTTCGTTTATATCAGCTTAACTGTTTAAATTAATGCAAGATAGTCTTAATATTTGCTATCATGCGAAACTACAAGCGATGTCGACCTGTCTACCAATTGACTTCCTATTGCTGACTAGAATGATGAGCAATGACTTTCGGAATGACGTTATTATTTGGTCTACAGGTGTTCTTTATGAATATCTGAACAATGCTCTATTTTTTTGTATCTCAGTCAGCGGGTTGTAACGACTTGTAGGAACAGACTTGTCCCTACGAAAACTGGAAGTTCTTCCGCCGAGCTAGGTGCTCGGGGACTGCGATATGCTGGACCTTTTTGGTTTTTCGTATATATAGCGAGTCTTGATAAAAACTACGTTTGCGCGTTGTAGGATTCTCTATTGTAGCGATGCATAGATAGATGTTGCTACATGTCGCTACAGCCTCAATGGTCGTCTAACGGTATGTGATCTGAGCCCATAAACATTGTGGACAGTCCACCATTGAGATAGTAGGCTCGCTACTTGTATGTCATTGTATTTAAACCTATACTCATAGTAATAGAGCGTAAATATTATGTTTATTGGTCCAATATCAGCTCTTTTTTTTTTTACACTCTGATCGCTTTTGCTAATGAAGGGAACGAAATTTAGTCCACACTCACGTTATTATAATGTAGAATTGGAGAGATGCTTACGCAGCCTTGGCCCTGTTGCTTGTTGCTAAGTCGAGTGAGTTTACGTTCACCGAATTTGCATGACTACGGCAAATGTTACAAAATGCAAGGATAAAATTAACAATAGAATTATTATATACTAGAATTATTATATATATACTTAACAAAAGCATTCGTAGCGTATCTTCTTAATTTTTTCTACTGTCTATGGGTCTACGTATAGAGTTACTAGCCCGCATCATTAAGTTATAAGATTTCGCTGAATATGTGACTACCAACTGCAGTGCACAAACCAAATATGTATCGCGACACATCTAATCCAAATCATCTCGTAAATGATGATCGATTTATCTAGAGATCACTAGATTAAACTGTGAGTCTTATATAGCCTAATGATTGACTAAAGTTTAATCCTTCGGTTGGTTTGGTCACGTGATCTACAAACTTGTTTCATGATAACTTGCCGGCTAACAAGTCTCCCTAAAGTAGACAACTAGATCAGTATCAAGATTGTTCGGTTTCCAAGAATGTTTGTAATGCACATGTACCTACTATAAAATATGTAATCTCATTAAAGTAAGTTGCAATAACGATTACACTAAAATGTCAGAGATATAATATTCATTTACTACTTACTAGGTACTTACAGGGAAATCTTCCCAAAGCGAAACTTAAATACACTATGTACACTCACCGCACACAATTTCCACTCTCTGCATGACCCAAAGGTTAACTGGTAGAGAATGCTCCTAGCATTAAGTTCGCCTTTTGTACCATTTTGTGCAATAAAGTTTAAATAAATAAATATTATACTACCTACTTGTATTTCTCTGAGGTATTATCTACATACCAGTTAAGCATTTGAATGTGTTAATAATGGGACAATCGTTATTTTACCTTATATGCCACTAATTTACGCTCTCTTCTTTATTCACTATACGAGGATGTACCTGGAACTAGATACTTCTTGCGACTATTTGAGCGAATAAATAAAGCTGTATGATCATATCCAGCCCAAATTTAATTACTAGCGGGAAATAGTTTCGACTGCAAATTACGAATTTGATAGAGTTCCAAGTTTCACACAATTAGACGAATTTACATGAACCTAGCCGGTACTTGACGTTCGGGCGTGTTTAGTATTGGAACTAGTAGGTCGTGGCCCTGACAGCTGCAGCAGTGTGGGACGAGTATCGGTTTCATTATGAATTTTATATCTTGCGTCTTTGTTACTACCTATATTATATTAAATAATTATAAAGGTTTAAAGGGACGGACCGGGCGTACCTAGTCGAGTATAAAGAATGAAATACACTTGGTGCGGTCGTCTGTACTCTTCGCTGGAACTTGGCTGACACGCTTACGCGTGTCTTAATTATTGAAGATATGCACCTACTGGCCGTTAACGGTTGAAAGGAGTTCTGTCTATTATATTTATTAAGAGGAAGGTTTCTGTTTCTTAGTTTGGTTCTATTGATCGTATAGTTGAGTCGTATCGAAGTGTTGTCTCATCTCATTATATGTATGAAAGAATGAGAGATCATCTGTTTGTGTACATTTACGTAATATGAGACTCTCCTGCGTACTTGGCTAGTCTCCATAGAGAAACGCCATACAGAGCCACTGCGGCCGAAATCGGTCAAGAGCATGATCCTGTTATAATCTCTAAACTACTAGGTAGTATAATTTTAGAATTAATGGTCCAGTCATTTCTTTCACGCATTTATCTTGGAAACTGTTTTAAAATTCAAATAAGATTTCCAATGCTCATACCTAATTGTATAATAGTGTACAATACAACTCATAATAACAAAAATAGAATATCATAAATTCTCGCTTTCTATTGATAGGCATTTACGATTATTGCGTGACTTTATCATCAAAGTAATTTTATTGTCGTGTCACAGATATTGCTTATACCTATACTTACTCGTAAATCTCTGAATTACATCTGATATTACAAAATTTGTAATTCAGATAATAGATACCGTAATAATGTAATGCAATTCAACATGTTTCATTAGCTGTTCAATTAAGAGGCTAGCCGTGCAATAAAACGGCTGTTTCAACCAGTTGGTTACGAGTTTTCTACCTATAAATAAATCTTTATGAAGCATTAAAGTCTGCTGACATCTGAGCCTTTCGTACATTTTGTGACTACATATTCAACTACATAGGTTATTTAGGGAGAAAAAGACATATTTTATATTTTTTGTTGTTTCGTAACTGTCCAGTTACTTGCCCGTTGTCACAGCGACTTTGGCTTCTCTTTCGCTTTCCATCAGGCGTTATGTCGGGCTACTATAAAAAAAAACAAATTCAATCACTTGTCTTTCATATGTACTTAGATATATGAAGAATGCATGTTGCAGAGATGAGAATGTTGAGATGGATGTATGACGTGACTAGAATGGACAAGATAAGGAATGGATAGGTACATTAAAGGAAGTATGAAAGTGGCACCAGTGACGGAGATGTTGAAAGGGAACCGTCTGTCTTGGTATGGGCACGTGATAAGGAGGGATGAGAGACATGTGAACAAGACCGCGATGAAGATGAATGTGAATGGGTGGAGAGGGCAAGGCCGCCCGAAGAAAAGATGGATGGACTGTGTAAATGGTGATATGACTGAGAAAGGAGTGAATGGGATCATGACGGCTGATAGGGATGAATGGAAGAAGAAAACATATTGCGCCGACCCCAGTTAATGGGAACAGGGCAGGCAAATGAATGATGTAGGTAGATATACCTACTTTAAGACTTTTCTTACATTTTATGACGTTGTTTCAGATCTGTAGCAGCATCTTTAATAATATGGCTCGCTTGCGGGCTTCTGTCAACATTGGGGGCCTTGTGCTACGCGGAGCTCGGCACTTCCATCACAAGGTCCGGCGGAGACTACGCGTACATTTACGCGGCCTTCGGGCCCCTGCTGGCCTTCCTCAGGATGTGGATAGCGCTGCTCATCATCAGGCCCACCACGCAGGCCATCGTAGCGCTCACCTTCGGCAACTACGTGGTCAAGCCATTCTTCCCTGACTGTGAACCGCCTGAAAACGCAGTCAAGCTGCTGGCTGCTGTATGTTTATGTAAGTACTTACTAAAAGAAAATATCATGCCTATAATAAGCTGGCAAAAATAATTATTATCTAAGTCGTATGCACAATCTTTGCGACAATGATCTCGCAGTTCTCTGACTTCAATTACGTTAATTTATTGCTTCAGTTTATTGGCTTCTGAGTTGAAAGCAATATCAGTGGTGTTCAGTTTTAAATATCTAATCAGACTATTGACCATTCCCAATTGACAACCTATTTAAACTGCGTGTGCTCAAATAAGCAGAGATAGTATTGCAATAATCGATTCGTTGAGAGTTTGAAAGTTTTATTAGGCCATCATTCAAGGAGACGCGTTGCGTTTTTCCGGACACGCTGCCACTTATATGGAATAGCTTTTGCCCGCGACTTCGTCCGCGTGTTTAAATTTATACATACATACAAAAGTTTTTTCCCGCTAACTCCCGTTCCCGTGGGAATTTCTCAAAATACAGCCATAACTAAACTTTATATTTACTAAGGTACCTGCATGCCAAATTTCAAGCGTCTAACTTAAGCGGTTTAGATTTTTCATACAAAAGGATTTTCCCGCTAATTCCCGTTCCCGTGGGAATTTCGGGAATTCCTTTCTTAGTGCACCCCTACGGTACCTAAGCTACGTCCCTTCCAAATTTCAAGTGCCTACGTTTAGCCGTTTGGGCTGTGCGTTGATATGTCAGTCAGTCAGTCAGTCAGTCAGTCAGTCAGTCAGTTTCTCCTTTTATATATATAGACTAGCTTTTGCCCGCGACTTCGTCCGCGTGTTTAAATTTATACATACAAAAGTTTTTTCCCGCTAACTCCCGTTCCCGTGGGAATTTCTCAAAATACAGCCATAACTAAACTTTATATTTACTAAGGTACCTGCATGCCAAATTTCAAGCGTCTAACTTAAGCGGTTTAGATTTTTCATACAAAAGGATTTTCCCGCTAATTCCCGTTCCCGTGGGAATTTCGGGAATTCCTTTCTTAGTGCACCCCTACGGTACCTAAGCTACGTCCCTTCCAAATTTCAAGTGCCTACGTTTAGCCGTTTGGGCTGTGCGTTGATATGTCAGTCAGTCAGTCAGTCAGTCAGTCAGTCAGTCAGTCAGTTTCTCCTTTTATATATATAGATATAGATAACGACTAACCCACCTTAAAAAAGGCTTAAGACGGATCGCATGTTGCAGTCGAGACCGACTGCTCTAGAGCAGTCGCGTAGTACACACACTGCATACACGACTGCAAGACTGCAACACGACTGCATAAGACCGTAGCGTTATCATCTCTAAGTCCACTTCTGCGAATTAAATCTACAAGATATCGACTTAGAATCGAAAAATTCTTGATACGACATTCGTTTTCGGAAATTGTAACAGTTCGCATCAGAAATTCTACGAGAAGCTGGCGAAAACTTGTTGAGTACCTACTTATTTATAGGTCATAGGAAACCGTTGTTTCCTCCAAGCGTCTTTTTTTTGAAATATTTTCGCAAACATAATAATAATTAAGTTGTAATAATTATAGAGATGTTAGCATTACCATCCTGTAGTATTTAACTAACACAGATAATAAATAAAAAATAAGAAAAACTCTTACCGCCTTGTAGCTCCCATGTTGTTTTGTTTTCATTGACAATCAGCCACTTCCCATGTTGTGAAAGACATACAACGTCGCGGAGATCTTTGAACAACATCGGAATTACGAGTAGATAGATACCTATATCGCAGCTAATCTTGAAACTTGCTGATAGAATGTACTGAACGATAATAATTTAGAAACACGCTTTGTACGGACGATATTTTTTATCTAGTTTTTCTTCCTGTAGGATCCGTGTTAACATGAACGTATAATATGTTGCATGCATGTCATGATAAGATAATGATAAATCAGTTTCGTGTTTTTTATCTTTTCATTCATAGATAAGTATTTAATAAAAAATAAGTCATTCAATTTGTTGATTACCTACTAGTTGGTCAATTTAACTTAGTATCCATGTAAAATGCTCCAGATAAAAATACCTAGGTAATAGAAGCACGATAATGCTCTCGATATTAGGTAGCACAATCCTATCACTAAACATAATTAGATCATAAATAAACAAATAGATCACCTTAAGATTTTTTGATGGAAGGAGTGTTAACGAACTTTTAAAAACTTTCAAATTGATGTGATCAAAATAATTAAACCTGTAGAGATATACAAGATTTATGTGGTAACTCGTAAAGTTTTAAATTGTAGTAATAGGCTCAGTAAATTACGACTATGAATTTCCGTTGGTTCACACTAATTGATAGTTTTCTTTTTATGATTATATTCGTTTTTATTGCCACAGCTTTGAAGTCCGTTAAAATTTATATATACATATATATAGAACTTCATTTGATTAAAACATAATGAGCGTAGACCTACCTATGCATCAAATGGCAGTTGTTGTAATATTTATAATAACAGTATTCCAAGCTAAGTAAACTTGTAAAATACAACTCGACTCTCGAACTTACTTTAATACCACAGGCTAACGTACTACCTACCTAGTAGTAGGTAATGACGAGTAAGTACATGTGGTTATATGATATTGCATAAACAAGGACATTAAGCTATACTTGGAAATTGGTTACATATGTATGAAGGTGTTTAGTAACAAGAAACGGCATACTGAAATCAGCCTATATTTTCCCAAGGATGTTAGGTACATCATCATCATCATCATCAGCTACCTGAAGTAGTACCCGTAGGCGTCTCCCAAAATACGCCATACGCGTTAGGTATGTAGGGACTATTGAATAATTTCTGAAATCGATATATAAATACTAGGGCCTAATTAACCTTTGGATGGTTCGTAGATTTTAATGAGATACCTACACATATGACATGTGTTTTCACCTTCCTTTAATATGAGTGCTTTTAAACGGTGGTGACTCCTGACTATAGAGGGATTTGGACTCGTTTTTATCTAGCGAAGTATGCTACACCATCATATAAAGAGTAAATAATAGGAATGTTTCGGTTATTGTAAGTACTATAAAATAAAACGTAGGTACAGTTAAAAAAACAGTACAGTTAAAAAATGGTAGACGTAGGTACAGGTAAAAAATGGCGAATTCTTCAAACAAAACTTGTTAGGGCTGTGCTTTTTTCTTAACTTGGCATGAGGGTACTAATTCTGTGTCTCCCTGATAATTATTTACCATTGATCGTATCGTATACCTACTACATTATGACAATACATTTCTATATATAACTGTTCAAATCGGAAGATTATACAAGTAAATGAGATACTAATGGCATATGTCGTTACTCAGCTTTCTTATTAGATAATAGGATCACGTTGTTAATTACCCATGACAATATCAGTTTGTACATCAGTCATCTCGCAATTTGTATTAGATCTTATAGTTGTAACGAAGTGAAATTTAGCATTTAATTGCTCGTCTGAGCTTAGACGTTAACAAGTGGGATCATGAAGTTGTTAGTTATTAATCTTGGATAATCTTCTACATAGTCATACCTTTATTTGTCCAGACAATCCCTCATATCATAGCTTATTAATTATGCATGATGACATCTTAAACAGGAACATGCGTTCGTAAAATAGGGTTATAAACAATTTCATAATTATTTTAATTATATTTATGAATGCATTGCCATATTCGTATTTCATTATTTGAGTACTTCGTCCACGTTATATCTTTTTTAGTGCGAGGCCAAATATTTATTTAATGAATGCAAGATACATAATAATGTAGGTACACATTAAATGCTCAGTTTCCCTTATAAGTCTCTCTCACGCTCTTTTAACAACTACCTGTGGATCTCGACAGACCTTTCACCCGCTCAACAGGTCTTTTATATTTTCTTGCATCATAAGAACCCACCTCTACCTCATTTGTTAAATATCCTTAAGTTTTTTATGAAGTCACCGTTCCTTGGAAGCCACGGTAGAAACTATTACCCATTTCTTCATTTTGACATATTTATTTAGCTCTATAAATAGTGTATGCGTGTAGAATTAGCGCACTATAATATAACAATAGTCGTTATTGATATTGTAATATAAGATAAATACAGGCTCTGCGGTGTAATATAGGTAACACAAGAAGTAAAACAACTAAGTTAGAATTTTCAAATGTATGTACCTTATAAATGCACCTAAATTTATATCGATTCATTTGATTCAGGAGTTATTGAAGGCGCAAAAAATCTTTAATAGCACGCATTGACGGTTTCAAATAACTTGAAACATTTGCTTGTAGCAAAGCCATTTTCATCGCCGTAATAAAATTAATTTATCTTATTTAAGTATTTGTTATTAATAGTAGGTAGAAGTTAAGGGTGGAGTGAATCAATATGAGTGGGTGTTTGTACCGGGGTAGATTAATTTGTGAGACGGAGCGAGTTCCTCTGTCGAGGATAATTAGGTTAAGTGGAGGCGTCCGCCCGTTCCAAGGAGACGCAGGGCAATCAACGAGCTGTTTGATATCCCTCTTATAACTTCCTGGGAATACACTGAGCGATTTCTTTATAGAAAAATATTAAACTGGTATTGAGCGACAGAGATTTACGGGAAGTAAATCTCTGTCGCTCAATACCGTAGTAGGCGCTAGATGTCAAAATGCCCGTTCTACGAAGCACATTTTCAAGCGACGTTCTCATCTCAATTTGTCAAAAGATCATGTTTTGTAAAATTATGCTTAATATCTTTGTCAAACATGAGAACAGGATTAGGGCATTGATAATTATGATTACCTACATAAAGATATTGTTGATTTATTGAACCTCTCTACGTGTTTTATATTTTTAGTATATTTTGAAGTTTTGCAAGTCATTCTCGCAATATTGGCAATTTGATACATAAAATGCCATGCTTATTTTTGATGATAAACGTTACAACAGTTGTGTGGCCAAGTAACCTAACGGTAGCCGTCTACTGCTTTAATTACCTATAGGATCTTCGAATGTACATGTATTAACGTACGCTGTTGCTCGTATACCTTTATAAAAATAATGTGTGCTATCACCTTACAATACTGATAAAAGGCTTCGGTGACAAGATTAACCCGATTTAAAAAAATCATTACAGATAGAGCTTGTAAAGATAAGGTGGATAATGTAAATCATTATCTATGTGCAGACTCCGACTAGACTAGATAAAGTTTATCTGTGCGCATAACGAGTAGAGATCTGTTGTTGAGATAATCCGTGTAAATTGCTTAATAGTCATCGTCTCGGCGACAAACGTGACCATAGATTGAAGGATGTTACCGAAGTTTCAGGGTGTTATCATCACCATAACAACTAAACCCAGTAACGCAGGATCAAGGCTAGCTAATTAATCCAAGACCCATAAAAATAAGGAAAAATGGTATCTTTTCAGAACCGAAACTATCAAGGCACCGAAAACAGCCGTTATGATTAGGTTTCTGGTAGTCTACCAACATCACATAATGTTCCACATCACTTAATATTCGTATGTCCCATATTATCGTGTCCTACCTGCACTATCTCTACCAGGCGAATGATAGCGGTCTTTCAGTCTGTAAGTTTTGGTCCTGATAATTATGTGTGATTCTTTTTATAAAAAGTCAAGAAAAGTTAGTTAAAGGTTAATTTTGTGAGGATAATCATCTTATTAGACATTTTTCCATCGCAATTTTACCTTTTACCAGATTTCATTTAAGTAGTTGATTGTAGAGGCCAATATAATTACTTACGACGTTCTAGTTCATTTATTTCAAAATAAAGTTTTTTACTTTATTGATGTATGCAATTAGATGTAACTTAATAATTGTTCACACAGTTATCATTAACTTATTATCTAAGTTTTCTTATGAAGCTTTTATCGAAAACACAGATACTGGAGTTCTTATGTAGAGTTCTTACGCATCGTAATTTCAGTCATCAACAATTCAACATCGATCAAAGCAATTGGTTAATGCGAAAACAATCGGTAATTGCTTGTTGACAGACATTGTAAGTAGTGTAGAGTCGCGTAAGTGTCATATGTACAGTCGGAAGCAATAATGTGTACCTATATCTACACTTTAGAACTTTGCCACATTTAACCTATCTTTTTTTCTCACTTCATGTTATGATATTGTCATGTCATTTCTTATTGTTACAAGATTCTAAAGTGTATATGTTACTGGTATATATTCCACCTTCTAACATTACCCGTAACATATACAATTATTGCTTTTGATTGTACCTGCTAGCTCTAGTTTTGCACACATGAATATCGGTGATAAGTGAAAAATTATATCCTTATAAATTATAACTTATTTATTTTGTCAAAACGGGAACAAAATCAACAAGCTCTTAGAAGTTGTAAATGTGCTATTTAAAATTGTATAATTAGCACGTTTACTAATGCTAGGTACTAATTTATTTATACACTAGCGACCCGCCCTCGCTTCGCTTTGGAAAATTAAATATAGCCTATGTGACTACTCAGTGATAATATAGCTTTCTAATAAAAAAAGAATTATTAAAATCGGTCTAGTACTTTTTGAGTTTCTTCGTTACTTACAAAAATACAAATCTTTCCTCTTAATAATATTAGTGTAGTTAACACATACCAGTGGCCAAAATAATTAGCTACATGCATGCTTTTGTTCCACGTAAATCATAATTATTCTGTTAATACAAAGGAAACTTTTTAATATATGATGTAGAACTTTTAAGTAAATTAAATAGGTAATGAAGGTTGATAATAAAACGTGTAAACGCGTACCTACCTACATTTTATGTATGGACAGGCCCAAACCAATTCATTAATCTATATTATGATTATATTTAACTTAATATAAACATACCGCGGGTTTTATTAATAAGTATGTATTTCAAATATAATTATCAAATAATTCCCAATGTAACAAGTCTGTGAAATCCTCAGGGTTTCATATTTCCATGAACTACGTAATACCGCCCGCATATTTTCGTGATAACAGAGATAGTAAAGGTCTTCTCATAAACATATGTTTTACCCTCCTACGACTTTTGATATGAATTAATATTAATTCAAAGAGTAGATAAAGTGACTCTACATATAATCTCACTCACATATTCCGCCAGAATGAGATCTTCTGAACTCTTTTTATTAATGTGTATATCCCTTATCCAAGGAATCTGTATCTCTAAGGATGCTAACCAAGTACCTAACCAACCGCATTTTATAAAGCACAATCATATGCAAACAGCTGCACTACTGACCTGTTCTTTTATTTGATGTAATCACTTTCATTATATCTCAAAGTAACTTTCATTGTGCTATAGGTAGTCCGACAAAAGCAAATTGGGATCAGGCGCAGGACCAACGGATAAACGTGCTTTTCGAAGTTCGGGGGTACTAATATAAGTTTACCTATACATATATTTTACTCAGAAATTATTACGTCAACTTCTTGACTCCAGGCTACTTCTGAGTAATTTCTTAACAAACCAAAATGAGTTTCTGACCCTACCTTCCAGTAGGTAATAAATTAGCTAATACAGCTCGATAAGTCTTTAGATGACAGTGCAGTCAAACTGTATTGTTATATCAGTTTTATATTATAGAAATATTATATTTCCGTGGGAAAAGGAGATGTAGATTCATTTCTATTCATGTTCGTTATAAGCATGCCCGATTCTCACAGTCTGTCCTAGTTAATCATGATAACAAGCTACAAACTTATATTCATGTAAATCGTTACTTCGTGCATGTATTAAATAGTAGTAATTAGTATCGCAAAATCATTGTCATTATACAATCACGAAACCGTTTGTCAATCATCATGTCATGGCCATTTAATCTCGACGTTGTTCCCACAAGTAGCCTCACAGAATGGTGGCTTTCGTTGTTTTAAGCATAGTTTTATTCTTCTTTTTCTCGAGACAATGGACGTGCTCGTTATCATCATCCACCATGATCAGCTTATCGCAGTCCACTGCTAGGCATAGGCCTCTTCAGTTGTTTGCCACTTAAGTCAAACATCTGGAGGCTTTACTCATAATGGGCAGGTGGAATAGCGATCGCGGGTGCAGCTTCTCGCCCCGGTGACGCTGCTGTCCGTCATCGGCCTGTTGTCTTAGCTACGCCTTCTATCGTAATGGTTATACCGCCACTAATCACGCGGATGCACGGTCAAAGGATGCACCACGAGCAGGGTGGCTTGGAGCAAAAAGATGATAGGTCGCTCCCTCACATCCCATGGTAGGAGAGATGGTACTTGTAATTTACCTCAAATAGAATGAATGTCATCGTAGGTTGTCTTGAAATGGTTCCCCACCGTGCAAAACAGCTATGAGCAAATGTGCCATGGTCCCTTTCCGGTCGGAGGCACGTGCCATTTTGCCGGCTTGCCATCTTATATACATATATATGCTATATAATCATATAATACTATTGTTTAAATCTTGGTATATTTTTGTTTTTTTACCCGATTTCAAAAAAAGGAAAAGGTTGGCAATCTCATTCGTGAACCAATTTGGATTTCTTTTTGTTCGAAAGGGTGCACTTCCTAGCTAGTGGGTCCCATAATCCCATTGTCAAAATATTGAAGTTTTTACTAAAAATGTTATCTCAATATGGGGTGCGAGAATGAACAAGGAAAAAATTGTGGATTGTCTTAATGACGATTTTCTTTATGTTAACTTGTATCAATAACTACTTATCTTAATTAATGTATTTAAATAGAAATGTGTCTCTCTACAGGTATCTTAACTGCAGTTAATTGCTTGAGCGTGCGGTGGACGATGCGTATTCAAGATGTCTTCACGACTTCTAAACTGCTGGCTCTGGTGGTCATCATTATATCTGGAATTTACTACTTAAGTATAGGTAAGAATCAAATCAAATATATATTTATCAACACATCACGTTAATCTTATCCCAAACTTAGCTTAGCTTAGCTTTATTAGCAGTATCGGGACTAACAAAGGTCACCGGGAAAGATGATGGGAGAAGAGCAACCAGACATAGAACGAACACACATCACATGACTATTTGCTCTAAGTGATTTTAACCGGACTAACTCATAAGAAAGAAGAAAGAAAGAAAAAGTTAATTAGTTTTGATGTTATTATTAACTTAGTAACCATTAGGGGCTGCGCAGACGACAGACTTTTTGTGCGATAGAGTCTGCGTCTGAGACATTTAATAAGAGCGTCTAGGTCCCTACAGCTCTGCCGACAGAATGATCGAAGGTGTGCGTCGTCTGTGAACCATCCGCGACAGATTTTTGCGCGTCGTGTGCGTTACTGCATATAATTGCATAGGTTAGACTAAAAAGTGCATCACGGATAGTCTGTCGTCTGCGCTGCCTCTTAGGTTGGAATTCACGGTCTGTTGCTGAGTAAATGATCTCTACCGAATGAAAGAGAGTAAGTAGACAGACGTCTCTATGTGATTTCTAGGGGTGATAGCAGGATGATAATCATCCGCTGGTTCAATTATTGGATAACGATTATCATTTAGTAGAAATTGAAGATTTCAAACGTCTTAAACGTGTTATCTGTATGTTCTATCCAATCTAAATCTTTGTCCCGTTCACGAATTGACCGCCTTAGCATTCCCAATCTTAAACGCAGCTCCTATCACTTTCCCAATATCAATCCTAGTCTGAATCCCAAACCCTATCTCACTAGGCATTAAAAAATATACTTCAAGTAATTTAATTAATGGTCTAGCCGCGTACCGAAATTTGATATAGGGTATGTTACCAAACCAATTGATCGTCGATGGATCGACCCTAAAATAAATGTTTATCAGTATAACCGTTTGTAAAATCATAATGACGTAAAATGAAGGCACACGTGAAGTCGCGCGATTGTACTATGTATTCTGATAAATGGCCGGTTGAATAATGTGACCACTTATATTTATTTATTTATTTATTTAGAACAACCAACAAGTTTACACTGAAACATGACATTTTTTGCTTAAATTAAATTCTAACTAAGTGTCAACTTAATTACAGGCTGTTACGGCATTCAATGTGAAGCTTTTATACTAAAAAATATATTTATTTTATATTAATAGAAATTATTTTAATATGTGCGCTTAAGAAACTTCAGAGCAGAAAATCTAAATTTACCAATACTGTCCGAAAATATATCAATTTCAGTGGATTTGGAAATCACATTGTATTGTCGCTGCAACCTATTTAGAATTGAGTGGTGATATTAATAAACTAGTCCATTAGTTTGATTGATATTAATAAATATTATAACACAGTTCTTCTTGTGTTATCATATCTCTACGCGAACTGTGGGGTACCATACATAACAATATGATTTATTGAATAGTTGTTATCGAATACACATGTGTCGTGTACTTATTTGTAGTTTACTGAAGCAATCCTGAGAAATGTATCGAGATTTCACGGCCAACATTATTATGTAGTACGAACTGTGCATGAAGAACAAGTCGGTTTGTCAGTCTGGATATTTGCTGTAATATAAGTAGATATTTATTTCGAAAAGAAAAGTAGGTATCTAATTAAATTTATCAGTTGTTTGTAACCCATAGTACAAACTTCACCTTAATTTGGGAATAGACGGCACTGCGTGGCCCGGCGTGGCATGTCCTGGGTAATTTATTTATTATATTATATTTTCGTATCTTGCTTTGAACTTAGTTAATAAATTAAATTAAATAATTAAATAACCCAAGACATGCCACGCTGGGCCACACAGCGCCACCTAGCCCCAAACTAAGCCGAAGCTTGTACTATGGGTACTAGACAACTGATAAACTTACTTAGATACATTTTTTTTGTAAATAAATACATATTATACATAGAAAACACCCAGACCAATACAAACAGGTATGTTCATAAACACAAATGTTTGTACTGTGCGGGAATCGAACCCACGACCCTTGGCTCAGAGGGCAGAGGTCACTACCAAATGAGCCACCGAGCCTGTCTAGTTAATAAAATAACTGAGATAACTGACTCTCTAATGTTCAAGCTGGTTCCATAATTGATGTACAACGTACTCTATAATGACGTACAAGTAAACTCGCTTTCTTCGACCTAGAACACGTGTCAATTGATATTGATTATATCTTCTAGCGGTTTACAAACTACACCGTACTTAAGATGAAAGTACCTACAAAATGCATTCTTTACGATAAATATTGATAAGTACCATTCAATGAAATATTGGGCTAAAAGTTATTTAGTTTTTGTCTGGTGTTTTATACCGACTTTTTGAATCATGTTTGTACGATAAAAATCCTTCAGACGCTGCATCCTTGACCGCTTCTCTTATTTATATTGTGTCGGATAACAAATCGAGTATATTAGTGCCTGTTCATACTAGCGTTTATTTTCGTTCACACTAGCGGTTGATCCGCCCGGCGGCGACCGCAAATCGACCGCCGATCAACCGCAAAACGGCCGAGGTGTTCACACTAGCGGTCGCGGTTTTGCGGTTCGGCAGCTGGTAGTGTAGTAGATCGATAGTCGGCTATAGGTAATTGTTGATTCTTTAGTGAGAATAAATCGATTCAAGTACCAAATGATTTACAATCTAAACATCGATAATCGCTTTAAAGATAATTTATGTGTGACTTTAGTTACTCTGTTTTTGGGAATAGGATACACGACTGTTTACTGTTTTATATTACTTTCTGGTCACCTTAAGAAGAAGTAAAATTTAACTTATTTGAGAGCCATGAGTACTAAATTGATTGCAAATGCGAAGTTTATTGATGACTACAAACTTCAAATATTATTACAAAAGTTAAGTTTTGATTATATTATAATATTATCGTATTTTTATCTATAATAACATCTTCATTTAAGAAATAAATTTCATAAACTCACATTAAATACAGTTGTCACAATTGTCTAAAGCGAACAGCAAATTATAAACGATTCCTAGTGATCGTTTAACTTTCTGGTGTCCAATGCTGATTACAATTTGTACTATTTACATATCGATTAATCATTATGATCCATTAGCGTAACGATTAAATTGTAACAACACTAAAAATAAAACAATTACGTATCTACTAACAGAACGTAACCATTTTTGAAGCGCGTTGCGAAAATAAAGAATTATTGTATTTACTTACTTCATACTAAAATTATGTTGTATTATGTTGTTCTACTACTGTTTTTACGGTAGATCTAATGGGAGTTTTCGTTCCCACAATATGTACTTAAAGAAATTCTTATCAAATATTACAATGCTTCTTGTTTAGAAATTGAATAATTTAAACTTCCTATGTGATATGCACCCCTGGTACTTTCAATTAGAGAAGCACACATCAGTCATGTCGGTGCTATCGTCGACACGCACACAAACAAATCTCACAGGGTCGATACCGGTTCAATTGGGGATTTTCGCTAACAAATAAGTTTATGAGAACACAATAAAAGATGTGTAATAAGAAACACAGTTTGAATATGGATACCACATAAGTACCGTATAAGTATTCATGAATTAATCATGTTCAGATTTCCATTATTTCGTATTTCATAGAAAATAATGTTTGATTTTTGGTATAGAAAAATGCTAACTAAAAATGTATCCATAGTTTAATAACCATTTCTAAATAATTAGTGTGACCTCATTGTGTACTTATATTTTCCACCATAATTTATAAATTCAAATAAATTTGTTTCATATTTTATTTTAACCGTGTAAAGTTACGTTCTATAAAACAGAAGAAGAAATGTCACTAGCTAGTGATGGAGGTATAGTGCTATTAAAGTTTCGATAATATCTAAATATAATAAGCTGAAAAGTAAAATAATTTTAAATGGAAATGGATAGTTTCTTGAGAAAATATTTCGACTAAGAGTAAAGAAAGGTAATTTTTTTTATAATGCAAACGGGCCATTATTATCACTTAGGAAATAGTTAAATAACTTTCTCCTTAGCTGTTGTGTAATGGTCGTCGTGGCCTCTCTCATCCTTTCTTTCCTATTCTATATTACCTTCGAGTACTGTTTTATGTAATGGGATTTGAAGGCACTGGCGGAGTTCAGGGAGCGGTGGATATTGCTCACCCGACAAGAGCAAACCTCTTTAGAATTAATGAATATGAAATTTTGCGACATTGACTTGTGGTAGAGTATATCTTCTAGCTAAAAATATTTAGTAGTTGAAAATTTTACCCAAAATATGGATAGTATTGCTGCCCACCAATTGTGAACCATTAATTACGAGAGTACCTACACTAAAGAACTTACGTCGGCACTAAGTTATTTTCCTAGTGACACTACGTAGTGCAGATACGCTTACTTTGCATATGTAAGATTCGCGATGGGCATTTGTCTTCTACTTTCATCGATATTCACAATTTGACTATAGAGCAGCCCTAGCCCGCCGATGTCAAAACGCGGCCGCCGCCGCCGATAGTGTGCGGATCAACCGCCAAACCGCAGTTTGAACGCCGCGCCCCGCCGCGTTCGTAGTGTGAACAGGGGTAGCGGTTTGACGGCGGTTTGATGGCGGTTAAACGTCAATCTGAAGGAAGCCTTAGAGAGAATTAGAAGTACGTACACGTGCTCTGAAAATGGTTTTTTTTCGGCTGACACTACATTTTGTGATGAAAAAAAATACAGTATCCACAAGTATACAAAATAGAAATGTGTGAATTTATATTATTTTCTTCCTTGTATTTTGGCAGGTCATACGGAAAATTTCCAAAATCCATTTGCTGGGAACTACAAGGCAGGCAACGTGGCTCTGGCCTTCTACTCAGGACTGTTCGCTTTCGGAGGGTGGAATTACCTCAACTTCGTCACTGAAGAACTGCAAGACCCTTACAAGTAAGCTTTTACATCATAAAAATTTTATCACCTTTTTTGCGGGGGTACGGCATAACGTCTCCTTTTTACCTTACGGGACATTATAAGGCACTACCTGGCATTGGCTGTTAGGGTGCGTTTCCATAGAAGCGACGGTGCGTAGAGCTAACAAAATTTACCAATGAATGAGGCGACTCGAAGATGAAATGAGTGTTTTGAGCAATATATTGGACCCTTCCTGTCGTAAAACTGGAATGTTTCTTTACACTTATGCAAAATATTAATATATCCAACAGTCATCTTTTCTAGAGCACTCTTTGTTTAACATTATAACTATTGCCCTGAAAAAGAAGGCTTATTCAAAAGCTTCCATAATCAACGACTCTTAAAGAATTTGTTAGAAAACAAGCTCATAACGTGATCTGATCATCATTTTTGTTTTGTGGTTTTAAATATCTGACTTGCGATCTATTAGGTAATTATTGTTATTTTCCGTAATAATCCGGCTATGCTCTACTCAAGTGTTGTCGTCGTTGTAGTTGAAGAGATCGCTCATAGTGATATGACTGCCTAAGTTATACAACTAAATTGTTTCCTTTGCCTAGTTAGTTCTAAGTATTTCTTTTTGGTATTCTATGAATAATATCTATTTATCGACAAAGACTTGTCAAACTTTTGGCGCGCTATGTTCTTCACAATGGACTGTAACTATGATTTATTTGTACCTACTTCACGGAAAATCTAGACTGACCTTATTGACATACTTACATATAACTGACGTCAGAGCTTGGTTGTTCTGAGGCTGAATTAACATTGTTACCGCTTATTCGTATTATCGCATGCAACAGTAACAACTTGTTTTGATTATTAACATGGATCAGACAACGCTGAATGAATTTTTGGATCTTATCTAATAGGCTGACTGAGTACATTTGGTTGAAGATACACCTACCTACTCGTGTAAAAACGTTAGATATTTTGAAGTACATTCGAGGTAGGTCGTTGGTATCGTTACCATTGGTGCGGTAAAGTTATAATACACGCGTTCTGCGTCTAGTTCCAAGTGAGATTCTTACAGAACTTACCTAAAATGTGTAAACCGTCAAATCTAAACATATACGAGTATATAATTAAGTTTTATGCATAAAGCGTTAAATCTCTTGTTGTGTATTATAAACGGCATAGGCAATGATTTAAACCACAAATTGCTGTTATGCACATGACCGACATACGTTCAATACAACGTGGGTGTGTCGAAATAATTTATTTAACAATAGGTAGGAATACAATATATTCGTACAAAGGTGTGCTTAAATCATCACCATAAATAACGTTTGTTTTCCTTCCTTATTTTAATTGCGAGATTTATGCGAATTAGAGAACTATAAAATTATACAGTAAGGTATCTACGTACCAACTCTTATGTAGAGTCAGCCCTTGGTAGGCTTAAGTCCCACCGCCGACCAATTATGTCGCACCGGCTGAGCACCTGCCGCCAGGTCACAGGGAACCTTGGCCGGTGTGGAAGTCGCTGAATCGACTTCGGTCAGGTGTTGGTCGATGTCGGGATAACATGACCAAATGGGGGCTGAACGAGGAGTCACAGAGTGGATGCGATTGCGGCTCGCCCTCTTAAACTATGTCTCACCTTATCACCCGTCCTTTGTGCCCCGCCACCTGCACTATGGAGGATATCTACCAGGTGTATCGGTTGCTAGGTTTTGGTCGAGACATGTATGATCTCGTTTAGAGTTAGGTTCATTGACACGAAAAGAAGAAGACTCTTATGTCATCGTAAAACAAGAGAGACTTGTTGGTTGACGCAAGCTCGTGGGGTGAGTGTTGCATCAGTAGCCGGGGGTTAGGGTTAGGCCGGCATGGCGGTGACAACGGTAACTGACCAGTTACTTACCCGTTATCACAGCGACTTGGGCTTCTCTTTCACTTTCTATCAGGCGTAGGAAAGCCATTATCTCGTGCTACTACAAAAAGAAAAAGAAAAAAGCTATTTACGTTTCCTCAAGACCCGTCAGGAAAGCGCGAATGAGGCGAAATAGGCCCAAGTAGGCAGTGCCGCCGTGGCAACGGACTATTAACAAAACCAATCACTGTCAGTTGCCACCCGCATGCTGGCCTGTAGGATCATTCTGGAGATATACCGACTAATCCTGAAACACCACCGAAGTCAGTTGATGGCAAAAGTACGATGATTGCCAGCCAAGCCACCGGCTGAGAACGTGAAATCCCAAGATGTCTCTTAGCCAACTCTTACGACACCCACCACTGGAAGAAATAGGGCGGTGATTTGTATTATTTTCCCTCATTACCCACATCGGAAAAAATGCAGTGGTGCAGAAAACATAGTGAACTTCCGTCTAGGTAGATTAAGGTGCGTAATTCAAATGCTATCACGTGTTCAAGAAATTAATGGAACAAAAACATTTGTTCGACACACTTGCCTACACGTTACATAATCAATGAACTCAAATTGAATATAGGATACGGGTCCTGAGAGTACGACCCTGCGATGACCCATTACGAATGCAATTACATTATAATGTATCATGTACCTAACTATAGCTTTTGCTTGCGGCTTCGCCCGCATAAATTTCGGTATTTGCTGTTAAAACCACTTAACTATTTATTAACTAAAGTTAATATTATGTATATTAGGTACATAATATTAACTGACCATTTCGGTTAGCGTATGCGTCTAATGCCGCGGCCACACATTGGAGATATTTGCACCAACAACAACGTAACGTTTTGCGCCCAATGCACCAATTTGGGTATCGGTACTTTGACACAATGAAGACATTGAGTGCGTTAGTATTGGGCATTGGACAGTAAGTGGACGCAAAGTCAAATCCAATGTGTGGCCGCGGCATATAGCCACCTCGTAGCTAACTGTCCAGTAGTTTCGGAGCCGATCTTATACCTACAAAAAAAAATCAAATAAATTCCTCTTTATAACATTGTCGTAGAACGATAACTGAATTCGCAAGTCTCCGTAATAGGCTTCATTGTATATTGAACACGTTTGCGACAGTGCCTTACCTAAGGATGGAGTCCAGAGGGTGGTTGGCGCGGGGACACCTCCACCCCGACACCCTCGAAAGGGGGGAATCTGCTGAATAGGCGTACCAAGCTGACGGTATCACAGAAGTCCTGGATACTCATTACCTCAGGCCCGTGGCACCAGGTCACCTTCATCCGCCTTGCATCTGGCCCTAAGAGGAGGGGTTTGTCGGGCCCGCTTGGAAAGGGCCGCGCTAGTGGTGTTGCGGCAATTCTAGACCATGCGCCCTGCGGTATGCGGCGTAAGAATACTACCGGGGACACCGAGGTATCCCTGCCTGTCGTAAAAGGCGACTAAAAGGACCTTCGGGGCTGTGGCGCGCTCGCGGGAGGGGGGGGGGGGGGGGGGGGGCACGGCCAAACCTACATACCCCGTACAGTGACGGAGATGCATAAACGCATTTCTCCGGTGAAAAAATATCGATATCATCATCATCAGTCTACTGCAGTCCACTGCTGGACATAGGCCTCTCCAGTTGTTCGCCACCTAAGGCAAACTTCTGGAGGATATACCCATAATCGCCACGCTGGGCAGGCGGGTTGGCGATCGCAGGGCGTAGCTTCTTGCTCCGGTGACGCTGCCGCCCGTCAGCGGCCTATGGTATTTAGCTACGCCTTCTATCGTGATGGTTTCACCGCCACCAGTTGGTTTGCCAGAGCCTCGTTTGCTGTTCGGCAGGATGCACCACGGGCAGGTGAGGATGGCTTGGAGCGAAAAGGTTCGCTCCCTTACATCCCTATATCTAATATCTACATATATCTACTGTACCAATGAATAGCATGCTTTTTTCACCGCAGATATTATCATTTCACCATTACCAATTCCATGATATTGAATTTTAAATCGTACACTTATAATAACATTGAACTGACATGGTGTACATCCGAGATATATATACCTATCTATTCGCGAACCGGTTCCTGTTCTGAGGACCGTTGGTTCGATTCCGTGTCGAGTAAACGGCATTCTGTATTTAGCCGCTATATTAATCTCGTTTATAAATAAATCCCGGTCCTGTATAGGTCACCCTTTGCAAGCCAGTTTTGTATAACACAATTAATGCAATAATTTTCCTTGAATTAGGATTACCTAATTGAACTCATTAGAATTTATATATTAATATAGTTATGTATATTCAATTGATTAGAATTTATATATTATTATTTTCAAATACCTTACTTACATTGACTCATTATAAGTAACGATTAATTTAATGGCCGTAGACCATTCCTCCAAAAATATTTTGCAGAGATTCTGAACCATGCGATTGTAACGGTCGATCTTGCGATATGTGTGTTTGTATATTTGTTAAATTGTAAGGGGTAGGTAATCTCGGGATCTACTGAAACGATTTTAAAAATTCTTTCACCAATACAAAGACTTATTGGCACACTACCCTATTGCTAGTTTCTGCTTAGCCCAATGGTTGACTGGTAGTGAATGCCTATGTGGCATTAAGTCCGCCTTTCGTACACTACTTTACTGTGCAATAAAGATTAATTAAATAAATAAACCCTCATTAATGCTGAGTGTCATAGGTTATAGTATATTTATGCCCAACGAAATGGGCATGGGTTAGCTATGTAAGAGTAAGCCAAAGGCAACACCTTATACGGGTCAGTAAATAAGTGAATCAAGAAGTTTAAATCCAAGTATTTTTGGACATTCATTCTATCCTGCATTAAACGAATAGAAAGGGGAAAAAACGAACTTTCAAATCCATTGGAAGTGGTTTCTACGAGTATCGAGCAAATAGTGCTCAGAGATGGTGCCCACTCACTGGAGACTAGGAATGACCGGAACAATTGGAATAGAAAAAGTTTTTGTAAAAAAAGGTTTGCATTTGAATAGAATAGAAAAACGTTTATTTGGTACTAACATTATGTCTTCTCGAACTAAGGTCAAATGAATAATAATAACCTTGAGGAACTCCATATTGATACCTTAATTCGTAAAACGAATATCTAATAATCCCTTGTAGGAATTTTATAACGTTTCGCGAATTAACGTGCCAAAATATTGTCGGTTGTATTATGCAGATTTTTAATACAAATCTTCATTTCGCTTAACGATTTTCTTCCTAACTGCAACGAATTTCTTTCTAAAATATTTTTTGTTTTATTAATTTATTCGGACAATAATACATACATACATAAACTTAATGCTAAGTGCCACCTAAATTAAATTAGACGAAAATTACTCAAACATACCCATGTTTGCAATCGTTTTGAAAGAGCCTATAAAAGAAATTAATCAAACATGGGTGCAGCCATTCTCGATTACAGAGTCCATTACTGTTTTAACATAAGTAGATTAGGAAATAGATTAGCTCTAGGTGTTATAATCCGCAAGGGAACGACATTATGTTATTATCTATTATGTCTGTATCACCTTTACTGTATTTATTCTGTGTCGTGTGCAATAAAGAATATCTATCTATAAGTATCATCATCATCATCATCAGCCTATTGCAGTCATTTGCTGGACATACGCCTCTCCAGTTGTTCACCACCCTGGGCAGGCGGGTTGGCGATCGGAGGGCTTCTTCAGCAGGGAATTTATTCGCTCCGGTGACGCTGCTGCCCGTCATCGGCCTGTAGTATTTAGCTACGCCATCAATGTGATGGTTATACCGCCACCCGTCGGTTGCCAGCGCCTCGTTTGTTATTCGGCAATCATGCACTACGGGCAGGTGAGGTTGGCTTGGAGCGAAAAGATGATAGGTCGGTCCCTTATATCCCATCTATAAGTATGGATGGGACTATACTAAAGGACATATAGTTTTACAAGATTCAATAACAATCATTTATCTATTCCAACTGTCATCGTTTGGCAAATTTAATATCGTCTGACTTCCATACACCAGCCACAGTTCACTTGAAATAATTTGTTGGATATTAAAATAAATGCCAACACGTGTTCACTTGTGTAATAAAATGCGAAATATTACCATTCGCTGTCCTCGTGCCGTTATTAAGGAACTAGTTTCCGCCTGCGGGTTGCCATGTGCGATCATAATAGGAAGCATCAGATTAAGAAGTAGATAGCAGGGACTTATGAATAGCTTTTTTTGTGTAAAATAAAGATATTTGCCTCTACATTCGCAGTGTGAACGGCTAAACTTTGACTTTAACCCTTTGCCAGGGTCCATGATCCCTAATAGATATACTATAATATTCAGATTACCAAGAGTGAATCGGTTTTTGTAGGTTCCATCGTAAGTAATCACTAAAGTCGCTTAACATTTTCCATTTTCTATTCTATTCCATCCCGACATCGTTTGATAAAACCATAACGTCTATACCTTGGATATCAAAGCAGTAACAATGATATTAGAAGAGGCGATTTCTATTTATGTAAGTAGGTAGGTACCTACATAAGAACGAGTCGTCCGAGGCTCTAACACTCACCCTATTACATGCATTATTCATGGAATGCTCCTACATAAAGATGACCGGGAATATTGAAGGAAAGTAATTCTCGCAACTTGATGCGATAACTAGGAATTCAATTATACGGGAATAACGGTAAAGTTTGTTATTAATGAAGAGATTGATTTTTGACCTCGTCAAAGATTTTACCTACCTTTCTTAATCTTTTTTTGCAAAATAGGACGTTATGTGTCATTGTTATCGTTTCCTCATTTCATGTCGAAAATCGATAGACGCATAATAATACATTAGGTTGAGTATCATAGCATTGTTTGACATTGTTATCTATCTAAATATATCTACCTATATATTTAGATATTCCATTGATAAACTCATTCCACAAAAAGCTTAGCAGCTATTTTATTTGTGGTCTGCTTGTTTTCAACAATGCATAAGAACATTGTAATGCAATTGTGGCTTCAGACTACGGGTTAAAAGCGGTGCCCACTCAAACAGTAAGACTCATTTGCTCCACACCGGTTATCGGTTCTACGGAATGACTGGCCCACCACCATTTCAGGGTACTAATCCTTCAGGCTATGTTCATAACTTTCGTCCTCTATGTGTATGCTCGTTTCATACCTGTCTAATCTATTAATTGAAAACATTGTATTTTTGTTCGCTTATAAAGTTGCCTTATTGTAAACTTGGCTAGCACGATAACATGCAACGTGTCTATGATGGCCTTAACTGATCGCGAACATTGGTCTAGTTATTACGAAGGTCTGCGAAACCTGTCTATCCTTTCCCTTCTCATTGCTTTTTAATGCCTGTGCACGGTCATGGCTGTAATAAAAAAAACTAATAAGTATGTATAAAGAGTTTATAATGCAAAACAAGTAGGCTACCTGTGACTTGGTACACCCGTATCCAAGGTTTGCTTTGAAGGACTCTTGTGAAACGTTTATGCTTGCAATAATAGTCGAATTTCGGTATCTATAGCATTATAAACCTTATACAGGGCCCTCAAGCCATGGAGCCCCCAAAGTGTATAAGCAAAAACTAATAAAACTTCCAAAATTTTGTGACAAAGCTTTTCCCTTCCTACGGGCTCCCAAACATTTTTTTAAACGGGACCCCGCCCCAAGTGACGCTACGCTTCTGTAGCATAACAACCTACATGTATTGTTTTATATTATAGGAGTATTTATTTAAAACAATGTTTTATGACTTAAAACTTTACGTTTATGCAGTTAAAGTTTAAATAAAACATAATTTATAGCTAAAGAGAAATTTTAAACGCATGTGGCCTTCGACTTAATAATTGTTTATCTTTTATGTCGTATCGTTATATAAATCAGGGCACATTAATAATTTATGGTTTTTGTAAAAAAATGTTACAACTTTTCCCAACAAAAAAATGTTACCTACAATAGAAATTGTAGGTAGGTATAATTTATGGCGGTGGCAACTGACAAGTAATTGATTTAGTTACCTACTTGACCGTTACCGCAGCGACTTGGGTCTTTCGGGAGGCAACTATACTACCTACCAACTATAAAAAAGTAGGTATTGTTAATTCATTGTTATAATGTCCGATTTCAGGAACTTGCCGCGTGCGATCTGGATCGCGATGCCGATGGTGACCATAATCTACGTGATGGCGAATATGGCTTACTTCGCCGTCGTCTCCAAGACAGAAATGATGGGCAGCAGCGCAGTAGCTGGGGTTTGTATCCGTCGCTTCAGTACCTAAGTCATGTATGTTATAATGTAAATGTAACATACTAATGAATATAGTATGTATATATTTTTTTATAGTAGCTCGTCATAATCGCTTCCCTACGCCTGATGTAACGCGAAAGAGAAGCCCAAGTCGCTGTGATAACGGGCAAGTAACTGGTCAGTTACCTGTCAGTTGCCACCGCCATGCCAGCTTAACCCTAACGCCGAGCTCCGGGAACCCTTCTCACCGGCAGAAACAAGACCCGGAAGTCATTTGTCTGCGGTTATCTATAGGGTGGAGGCCCTTCCCCAGACGGGCGGCTCAATTCGAGTGAAGATTCGCTAGGCCTTACCTCTCTTCTTAATTCTCTCTTATTAGTTACTAGCTGTGCCAGCGGCGTCGCTCGCGTGGATATCGGGTTTCAAAAATAACGGACTTCCATATAATACCCATCTATACCTTGTGCCTAAGTTTTAAGTTAGACCTCTAACAATACATTGGTGAAAACCGCATTCAATTCTATGCAGTAGTTTTCGCGTAATGCGCGTTCAAACATACAGGTTTAAATTTCTCGCGTTTTCCCAACACTTCCCGTCACTGCTCCGCTCCTATAGATTGTAGCGTGATGAAAAGTATCCTATAACCTGCCCAGGAGTATGAAGAATAATTGTACCAAGTTTCGTCAAAATCTGTTCAGTAGTTTTTTTTTCTATAACGAACATACAGACAGACAGACAGACAAAAATTTTACTGATTGCATTTTTGGTATCAGTATCGATCACTTATCACCCCCTGATAGTTATTTTGAAAAAATATTTTATGTACAGAATTGACCTCTCTACAGATTTATTATAAGTATAGATATAGATAAAAGTCCCGTATGTAAGCGATTTTTTTGTAAGACATGTGCGTTTCACTATTATAATTGGTATAAATACCTAGCTACGTTTTTCACCTACTAAAATCGGTCACCGTTATTAGACGTGGGCGGGTTCCACCTACGGAATCGATATTTTTTATTGTGAAGAAGAAACAGAACTTTTGGTATGAGATAGAACTTTATGGTAGAATAAAAAATATTGCAGTTTCCTGATATAAGTAAATATACCTAGTTCATTAGTCAAGTGTATTTCGTCCTTGATATACCTAGCTACGTTCGCGACTCTAGGGGAATTTCTGTAAAACAGAATTCCTCGTAAGCGGGGTTAGTCACCTTATAGACTGAAGTACATAGTATAATCACACTTACATGTAGGCTTGCCAACTTTTTTTACAAGAAATAAAGTATATTAGGCCTAAGAAAACAATTTCAACAGTATTTTAGAAAAATGAACAGTATTTTATTTATTTAACTAGCTGTGCCAGCGGCGTCGCTCGCGTGGATATCGGGTTTCAAAAATAACGGACTTCCATATAATACCCACCTATACCTTGTGCCTTAGTTTTAAGTTAGACCTCTAGCAATACATTGGTGAAAACCGCATTCAATTCTATGCAGTAGTTTTCGCGTAATGCGCGTTCAAACATACAGGTTTGAATTTCTCGCGTTTTCCCAACACTTCCCGTCACTGCTCCGCTCCTATTGATTGTAGCGTGATGAAAAGTATCCTATAACCTGCCCAGGAGTATGAAGAATAATTGTACCAAGTTTCGTCAAAATCTGTTCAGTAGTTTTTTTTTCTATAACGAACATACAGACAGACAGACAGACAAAAATTTTACTAATTGCATTTTTGGTATCAGTATCGATCACTTATCACCCCCTGATAGTTATTTTGAAAAAATATTTAATGTACAGAATTGACCTCTCTACAGATTTATTATAAGTATAGATAGGTAATATTAATTTTATTTAAGGGGGATGTAAGGGAGCGACCTATCAACTTTTCGCTTCAAGTCAACCTCACCTGCCCGTGGTGTGTCCTGCCGAATAGCGAACGAGGCGCTGGCGACTGATGGCGGTATAACCACCACAATTGAAGGCGTAGCTAAGTACCACAGACCGATGACGGGCAGCAGCGTCACCGGAGCGAGAGGCTACGCCCTGCGATCGCCAACCCGCCTGCCCAGTGTGGCGATTATGGGCAACTCCTCCAAATGGTCTCACATAAGCCACGGCCCCAGTTCCCGGCGGCCCCGCAATCCCTGGTCACGGTGGCGACCACGGTAACGGCGGGGCGGGGGGTGCCAAGAATCACCGGGCTACGGCTGGCCTCCACACCAAACTGACCCTGGCATCGTACAACGGCCGCACACTAAGGCTTGACTCGCATCTGGCGCAGTTGGAGGTGGAACTTGGGAAAATTAGGTGGCACATACTATGCGAAGTCCGAAGAGAGGGGGAGGATACCGTAACCCTAGAGTCAGGCCACGTCATGTACTTCCGCGAGGGAGACCAAATATCCCAAGGTGGCGTCGGGTTTCTGGTCAATAAGTCCCTCTCCGACAACGTGGTGGAAATGTCCAGTGTGTCGAACAGGGCAGCGTACCTTATTATCAAGCTCACCGAGAGGTATAGCCTCAAGGAGGTGCAAGTATACCTACGCACCGCCCTCGGCACACTCGGATCATGAAGTGGAGGAAATGTTCGATGACATATCGAAGGCCCTCCACTTCACTACCAAGGCCCACTACAACGTCGTGATGGGGGATTTCAACGCCAAAGTGGGAGTACAAACTTGCAATGAATCGGTAGTAGGATCCCATGGTTTTGTAGTAAGAAATCATAGGGGACAGATGCTCGTCAACTTTCTCGAACGGGAGGGGTCTTCTTGATGAATTCTTTCTTCAAGAAGAAGCCCCAAAGAAAGTGGACGTGGCAAAGCCTTTAGTTAGACAACTAAATAAAAAAAAATTGTGAGCGAGCGTCTAAGTCTCACACGTATAGTGTATAACATCTTTGATGCTAAAAACAGTATATTTTATACTTTTTTTTTGTTGAACAGTAAAAAGTATTTTGCAGTGAAAAACAGTATAATACTGTTTTTAACAGTATAGTTAGCAACCCTACTTACATGCCACAATTATATTTTTAGATTTCCTTCCTATTACGTATGAACATTTCGTATTATTTCTGCTTTTTTAAATGTTGAAAACGGCAATGTCTACGTACAAATTAGTATACTCGTACTTAAGTATCCGGCGAAAGTTCAACTTAGTTGTAAAATCATACTACGTTTTTGTTATTTATTTATTTAAAAAGGAACACCAACAGTATACATACAAAACAAAGACTCAGCTTTTGGTATAGGGCTTGCATATATACCTACCTTTTAAAGGTGCTCACAACATTTACAATAAAATTTATGTAAAACAAAAGAACACTTAAATCATAAAAATAAAACAAAGGGTATTAAATTAAAAACAATATTGGTTCTCTATCTACCTGACAGTGCATCCAATAACTTTCGTCTAAAAGTAGGCAAGGAGGCAAGGCATGTTGACTATTCCTACTAATAAAAATTAATAAATACTCTTCTGTTTACTATGAACCTACCTATAAAGAAAAACTTAAGTTTGAAATCAAGTGGTTGCTACGAGTTATTTGGTTTATTCGCTTTTTATTCATAAATTGCTAGCTAGCGACTGCTAATAAAATGTCCAGGCCCTTTTAACATTAATGAAAGTGACCGGATTTGGAAAGTCGCGAAGAGCCGGCGAGAAACTTGTTCTTTGTTAGGTACCTACTCTGTTTCACCGCGTACGTTATGTAATCACGTAACATTTCTTTCTATTAGATTAGGTAGGTACCATTTATACCTAATATACATGAAAATATATGGCGATTTGGCACTTACTTTCTACGCGTGCTCCATCTTCAAACGCACACACAGTTGAATTTAAGAGAGGTAGGGTATAGCGAATGTTCGCTTGAGCCGTCCGTCCGGGGAAGGACCTCCACCCTATAGAATACCGCAGTCAAATGACCTCTGTGTCGTGTTTCTGCCGGTGAGTAGGGTTTCCGGAGCTCGTGGGGTTAGGTTGGGCCGGCATGGTGGTGGCAACTGACAGGTAACTGACCAGTTACTTGCCCGTTGTCACAGCGACTTGGGCTTCTCTTTCGCTTTCCATCAGGCGTAGGGTGGCCGCTATGTCGTATGCTTACTTACTTACTAACATGGCACAGGGACCCAAAAGTAGTCTTGGCCTCCAAGGATCTCCACTTCTCCACCCAAGGATCTTTGTCCTGGGCTACCTCACGCCAGTCTTCGATACGGAGGTCGCGTAGGTCCTTCGCCACTTTGTCTTCCCAGCGGTACCTGGGCCGGCCGACAGGTACCGCTATGTCGAGCTACTATAAAAAAAAAAAACAAATATCGTTACTCATTTTTAGGTGTTCGGTGATCGCCTATTCGGCAGTTGGCGATGGGTGATACCGGTCTTTGTCGCGTTGTCGACATTCGGGGGAGTGAACGGCGTGCTGTTCACGTCAGCGCGCCTGTTCGCGACCGGCGCGCAGGAGGGCCACATGCCAGCTTTCTTCACGCTATTCCACGTCGATAAGCAGACGCCGATTCCGTCGCTCATATTTACCGTGAGTAAAATAAAATAAAGTTTATTTAACAACCCTAACATATTCTTCTTGGAGTTGCGTCGAGAAGAGTCTAATGGTGGGCATGTATGATCTTTCCTATCGTCCAGTCGGCATGACGCTACCGATTGGATCAGTTAGAATTGACCGTGTGTGCGAGTGGATTGGCATGACACACTGCCTTCTGACCCAAGGGTTGTGGGTTCGATCCCCGCAGTTGAAACATTTGTGTGCATGAACATGTCTATTTGTATTGGTCTGGGTGTTTACTATGTAAAATATGCATTTATTTACAAAACAAAAAATTGTATCTAAGTAAGTTTATCAGTTGTCTAGTACTCATAGTACAAGTTTCGGCTTAGCTTGGGCTAGATGGCGATGTGTGGCCCAGCGTGGCATGTCTTGGGTTAATTATTTATTAATATCTATCTATCTATATTGCGTTCCAGTGCTTCTTCTCATTACTGATGCTGACGACCAGCAACGCGCTTGCTCTGATCAACTACTTCTCCCAGACGTTGTGGCTGTCCGTCGGCGCGTCCGTGGTGGGCATGCTGTGGTTGCGGCGGACTAGGCCAGACATCCCGCGGCCAATCAAGGTAAAATACCAAAATTATATGTTGGTTCTTTTTTTGTGCATCTTGGTGTGTTACGTCAAGCTGACAGCCGGATGCATTCGCCGCTGCGCCCCGCTAGAGGGCACACCAGTTCTATTCCCGCCCGCAAGACGAGCACGCGCGCGTCCTTTTATTCTCTGAATAATTATTAGCAAATATATAATATCCCGCCGCGCGCGCACCGCTTTGGAGTGGACATAATACGAAAACAGTGATCGTGTGATTTTGGTTATACTGGAACAAGGAACGTTGCGACCATCCACCACGAGGCTGTGAGAGCCTCCCTGCTGAAGGCAAATTATATTATAATGTTTTTGTATGAATTTTACGTTTTCGAAATGGACTTTCCCGATTAACTTTGCAAGCCTATTGCCGTCTCATTTTGCAACAAATTCCAGTTGCGATTTTTCAAAGAAGTCATATCTTATGTTTTATGTAGGTAATCGTTCAGAAAAAAGCACACTATTATTAACACAATAATTCTCAATTTCAGGTGCATATAGCTATCCCGCTGATATTCCTGCTGGCTATCGCCTGTCTCGTGATCATTCCTGCGATCACCGAGCCCAGGGACACCGCTATCGGTCTCGCCATACTTTTCTCCGGTATACCAGTGTACTATGTCTGCGTCAGATGGAAAACGAAGCCAGACAGTTACCACGCCTCTTCCGCCTACGTATTGAGGTTCCTACAGAAACTGTGCTCATGTAATTATGTAGAATCTTCAGAGAGATTAGCTGATACTTAAATTTTTCCATAAAATTTTTAAAGGCATAAAGGCTTTGTCACTCTGGTCTGTTCTATGTTCTTCCAAATGGGTAGAATGTGATTGTTTGTTTAAGACTTGTTAGCACCAGCAATTAACACATCACCAATACTTTGTTATGAGATCTGTAAACTTATGCTCGTGCGGTGCGGCTAAAACGGTGAATAAGGCGCGGATTTACTTTTATCCTTTTTTTATTCCTATCCGGCTCGAAGGACCAAATATCAAATGTAATATTAAAATGGTGGAATGATTGTTATAATATTGATTTAAATGACAATGAGAAAGTATAGATATTAATGAGCTCAGAATTCTGTAGCTATGGGAATAAAATATGGAGTCTGATCGCCTTAGAATGTGTAGTTATGAAGCATGCATGTTATGAAGACCACTTAGTTACTACACAGGCTTTGGCTTGTTTATGTAAATTACAACGATCTTTTTTGTTTAACTAATTGAGAACTGTTTAGAATGAAACCTCAATAGTAATAAAGGTCCAAATATGCATATTTTTTACACGGTAACAAATATAGTGATTACTTAAGTTGCCGTTATTTTATTAAACGGTGCCTAATTGTAAGGTTTAATGTAAAAGTGGCCCTGATCTCCATAATGTATAGACCAACAGCTTAGAAATTTCTAGACACATATTTTTAGTTATATCGAAATATGCGCATTGCATAAATAGTGTGCGTTTATTTAACAAAAAAAAACACATATTATGTACCTACCTAATAAACGCTTTTTCTATTAAAACAATTTTTATAAATATTTTATTTGCAGTTATTTACGTGACGAGTGACGAATATTAGTAAAAAGTACCTACCTATTATACATATAATAGGTACTCCTATAAGAAGCTTCAGGGGCACTTATTCAATTTAAATGCATCTTTTATCTTACATGTAAAGGACCAATATTTACGCTTATACTAAGTGATTTAGGGGCATTTATTGGATGAGCTTAATTTACCTATATGTAATGATTTTATAAAGGGATTATATTTTTTATGAGATTTTGTAATCAACATTATACAGTTGACGTTTGTACCTAATGTAACAAATAACTCAAATTAAGTAGGTACCTATAGTTGATCCCACTTTTCACCTTCTCATATTAAAATAGTAGCATTTATTTTAGGCACATGTAGGTACCCTCGGAATGGGTTCCTTCAACTATCATCAGTAAGTCTCATCATTTAGAAAATATTTGTAGAAATGCCTTATTTAATATATTTATATAAATACTAGCCCTGCTCTCATTTAGTACACGTAACGGAAGCGAGTAGAATAATCTCATGTAATGCATACCTAGACAATATCCTACTAACCTCCATGGATGTTTTGGCACGTGGCAGAATTCGGAACTAACGCAGCCCCATAGGTTGTACGAAGTACTTGATACTTCCATGCGCAGCCCTGATATAAAATGTCACTTTTGACGTGGATTTTTTGACATTTTCGCTAACGCACTCCTGCCAATGTCACCCTCTTGCCAAAACATCCTTGTCAGTCGGTAAAAGAGGTAAGTTTAGCACAATGCTAACTATTACTGGGCCTACTTTTAAGGCTAAGCGTATGCAAAAACGCAGGCTACGCAGCACCGGGCAGAGCAAATTTTGTAAAACACGTAACGTCGTGCCTACGCTACAAGGCAGTCACGCGTGACGCAGACACACCTACCTACGTCTCATCATCATCAACATCAGCCTATAGCAGTCCACTGCTGGACATAGGCCTCTCCAAATGTTAGCCACTTTGGGAAAACACCTGGAGGTAACCCATAATCGCCACGCTGGGTTGGCGATCATCGGCCTGTGGTATGTAGGTACGCCTTCAACTGTGGTGGTTATACCGCCACCAGTCGGTTGCCAGAGCCTCGTTCGTTATTCAGCAGGATGCACCACGGGTAAGTGAGGGTGACTTGGAGCGAGAAGATGATAGGTCGCTCCCTTACATCCCATGCGTATGTCCTACATCTGTTGTCTTTTTTCGTCGGAAATGCCTTTAAACATGGTCGCGTATTTTTGCCCCATAAATCCCTCTCATTTGTCCTTCCCGTGTTCGAATATACGAACTAAAATTCGTCAACGTCGATTTTCAACAATTTAATTGATATATTAGAACACGGGAAGGACAAATGAGAGGGGTTTAAGGGGCAAAAATAAGCGATCCGTTCAACGAACGATCGTTTTAGGGCCTGTAGTAGGGCCCCTGATCCGACTGACACCCAATCGGAACTTTCGGTTCTTTAGTCCCTTTTTAAGCCACCGAGGTGTGACGTTTTCAAGTTTACAGCGTTAACTACGCATAGTCTTAAAGTTTAAGGTCGGCATTCAAAATAATGTAGGTGATGTTACTACGTGATGGGGCCTAACCTATCTATTCTTGGCTAATGTTTTCGTATGAACTATTTTCAGTTCCAGGCTTTTTCCTGGTAATCAAATAGGTACCTATCATATCAAAAATATCGATTTCATATTATACTTAATTAACACGTTCCTACCCCAACAAAGTACCTAACGCTTTTTAGGCACCTTTGTAAAGAGTCCTTGTATGGTATTCCTATACCTACCTTCGTTGATTATATAGATACGTATTATTACCTACTTCCATTACTCAAGTGCTACCTACTTGCTTTGTTATCAGGTCAAACGTATGTGATGATTTCTAATATTTTTTTCTCATTAATTAATAACACGTACCTAGACATAATTTCCTATTAATCGATATTCGATTGCTCTCTGATTAGGTATATTAGGTATTACGTAGACAGATAGGTACTTAGTTATTAACGTTTTATGAATATTTAGTTTAAGTAAATGGATAGTAAATTATGATATTTTTGGTAGAAATCTCACTGGGTGGTGACCACAGGAATCATGTGGGTAGGTATAGGTGTGGGCTTAGTTATTAATCTGTGGCTTAGGTAACGCCTACCAATTTTTGCTGACGTTATAAGTCATCCAGTGCGTTTCAAACATTCCTATTTTGATAAAAGCAATTTACATATTTAACAATGAATATTATATTTATAGGTAAGTATCATATGATTCAATAAACCTATTTAGCTACTGGTGTATCAGTACTTCCTACGTGGTACTTTGTATAATATACCCGATAGGTACATTAACTGTCCATTAACCTATAAATTTGACCTATAAAGACTTTTGTTGGATACCTTACGCAGATGCCTACAAATGCAAGCAATAAAGAAGCCTTCCTCTTCTTTCTCGAAGTTTGGTACTTTCCCAAAACAATAGAACCTAATGTAGAGAAGATGTTTATGCGACAAGATTATGCCCTAAACAAGTATGTACATACATATCGAATTTAATGGTTTGAATTATGAGCTCAAAAACTGGTCTAAAGTCTGTAGGTAGGTACATGTTGTGTACCCTACCCCTATTACCAAAACATTAGCAATTCACCTAACTAGGTTACCGTTTTGTGTAGGCATCTGTGCAAGACTTGTTTAGTATATAAATATCATTAAAATATATATAGCTATATATTTATCCTGTGTGTTATACATATATGAAAAGTTGAAACTTACTATATTTCTTACTATGGTAAACCACGGAGTAAATACATCCGTGTAGTAAACTCTTTACTAGGTATGTGTATGTAATGGAACTGTTATATAAATGAATATATTATACGATCTTTATCTGTTTATGAGTATTTTTTTTATTAATATTTGCAATAGAATAAGTACCTACAAAAGAGCCATTAAACCATTATGGGTGAGCAACCTCTTTGGCAAAGAACATCTAAAATGACTGTAGGAAAAAATTATACATGTCATCTACTTCACATTGACACTGCATTCCTTGTACAGGTGGGCAAGTACACAATAATATTATTAACATATAAGTACCTACAGATTGTTAGATGCAAAATGCAACATATGAAATTGTTGGCCTCTAGGCTGAACGTAGCACGTGTTCAAAATTTCAGAACGCACGCCCCTGTCATGGGACACCGATGGTTCCCCGATGTGGACTATGTTAACGAGTTCAAAGGCCCGGTTCTATTCAGTACACCAGAAACAGATAGCTATTACAAAATGATCTACTCTAACAAACTACCACCAGTAGAGCGAAAGTTAAAGAATATGTGGATTAACTTCGGGCCGCAACATCCAGCCGCCCATGGAGTGCTTAGGCTTATTTTGGAATTGGACGGCGAAACCGTGGTCAGGGCTGATCCCCACGTTGGCTTTCTACATCGCGCAACAGAGAAGCTAATGGAATATAAGCATTATAACCAAAGCCTACCATATATGGATCGCCTCGATTACGTATCAACGTTATCCAACGAACAGACCTTCGCTTTAGCTGTCGAAACCCTTCTGGACATAGAAGCACCACCAAGAGCGAAAGCCATTCGTGTGTTATGCAGCGAGCTGTGCAGGATTGCTAACCACCTACTGAACGTATCGGGAACCATACTTGACGCGGGTGGTATTACTCCATTCTTTTGGATGTGCGAGGAACGGGAGAAGATCTACGAATTATTCGAAAGACTCTGCGGTGCGCGAGTGCACTGCGCCTACATTCGGCCAGGGGGAGTGTCTCAAGACATACCTATTGGCTTTCTGGACGACGTGTACGAATTATGCTCTAAAATGGGAGAACGCTGTGATGAAACCGAAGACGTTGCTACTGGGAATAGGCTGTATTATGCTAGAACCGCTGGCATCGGTGCTGTTTCCGCCCATGATGCTATCAGCTTGGGCTTTACCGGACCTATGCTAAGATGTGCCGGGGTGAAGTGGGATTTAAGGATTTCCTCACCGTATGACGGTTACGATCTATACGACTTTGACGTCCCTGTAGGTACCTTCGGAGATAGTTACGATCGCCATCTTCTCCGGTTAGAGGAGATGCGCCAGTCTTTGAGGATTGTTAACCAAGTGATCGATACTATGCCCGAAGGTGAAGTGAGGACTGATGATTCTAAGATTACAATGCCTTCTCGTAAGGAAATGAAGACGTCTATGGAGTCGCTTATACATCACTTCAAACTGTGCACAGAGGGCTACCCGGTCCCGCCCGCTGCTACCTACACGGCGACAGAGTGTCCTAAGGGAGAACTGGGCGTGTACATGGTTTCTGATGGCACGTCGAAACCTTATCGAGTCTTCCTGAGGCCATCATCATACACCCATCTAATGGGTCTCGCTCATCTCTGTCCAAGATTAATGCTTGCTGATGTGGCGGTTCTAATTGCTACCATAGATATTGTTTTTGGTGATATTGACCGTTAACACTTACTGAATCTTTGTACTTGTTAACAGATTTTTTTTGAATTATAATTATTATAAATAAAATGTATATGTATGCATCACCGAAAATTCTTGAGATAAATAAGCGTGTATCAGGTAGGTATGCTCTGCAAGTAGGTACATCACGGGCACCATACCTACTTATGGAAATCCGCTTTAAGTCACACGAACACGAACATTAGGAGATGCCTATGTCCAGCAGTGGACTGATACGGGTTGATGATGATGATGAAAATATTACTTACTCTATACCTACTACATCTTTTTATGTCATACCCATGGACGTACGTCCATGGTCATACCAAAGTATTTTTGTGATTTTTTCAATTTAGGGGTTGTTTGCTTGGGTTGTAAGATTTTCAAGGGGTTGAAAATGATTTTAATATGAGGTAGGTAATCGTATTAGAAAACACTTTACAATTTCACCACTTACTATTAGACTGGTTTCTAGCGATAAAATGGCTGAAACTCAATTTTTCCATTAAGGGGTCATTTACACCGCTTAAAAATAATTGGCGGAGTTCAGATCATTTTCACTATTGAAGATAAGGGTAAAGATGGGAACCTAATTTCAAAATTTCATGCAAATCGGACACAAATCGGATCACAGTAAAAAAATTCGGAGGTTAGACCGTATTTTTCGCTTCCTTGACTGCACTATATACTGTTAGAGGAGAATAATCAACAGCTGCGGCACAGCACTATTCGCCACGCTCAAGAGTCACCGCACTAACGTTGACAGTTGAAGTTTGACACTGACAGCTGTCATAGAGCGCCCGCCATTATTACTTTTTCTCTCTCTGGTTGAATGAGTGTTTTGTAATCGGATTCTGTTAATAAATACTTTCAGATTATCAATTCTTGTCTTATCAATACCTATTTAAATTTAAGAATATTCCATCATGCAAAATTTAACTCTTTGAAGAAGTTAAGTAGTAAAATATTTTTCTTTAACAATTTTGTTATGTTTGATTACAATAAAAATGTTGTTTGTCCCGCTCGGCTCGTTTTTGTTGCTGAGAATGCAGTCCTGTTTATCCACGTCCATTTGCAGGCTACATAAAAATATTAACAAATTTGGAACAAACAGACCAATATGTACTTGTCGCAAAATTAGTGAGAGCTGAATAAACTATTATGCCTTTGCCTTAAAACTTCATTTATAACAGTCACTGTCGACTTCAAAACAGGGATGAGTGTTTTAAAAAATGTTTAACGATTTTACAACCTTCAATTTTTTTTTTTTCATCGATTTCATAGTGTAAAATGTTCTCAAATATCAATAATTTGAGTGTTAAAACTCTGGAGAAATTACACTTAAAAAGGTTTCAAATACATACACATCGATAAGAATGTTTTAATTCTATGGTCAACACAGATATATGGTCAATAAGGAAGAGTATGTAAGCCAAAACATTTTCAATTGAATCACATTTATTTATACAAACAATAGAAACACGAATTTGTGTGCTAGGTATGTTAGTCTTAGAATAACTCTCAGTGCGAAGTTCAGTCAGGACGCAAAAGTGGATCGAAAGTCGTGGATATTGGAAGGAAGGTCATGTCGTTAAAGTGGGTAGGACACTTAGCACGAGGAAAGGATTGAAGATCCACACCGTACTCAGTGGTGGTCAAGGATGGGTAAGGGAAGTCGCGGACGTCTACCTTCCAGATGGACGGTCGATAATATTATTAGAGTCAGGGAAGTAAAGTAAATGGTAATCAGGAGAGAAGACCTATGACCTGCAGGGGAGAAACAAAAAAACGGCTGATGATGATGATAATGTTTGTGCCCCGCTACCATGGAGCCCCTGTCCCGGTTCCAAGTAGACTTGGACCTGATGCCTAATAATTGCCTATAGTTACGATATCTGCGTTCTCTTCTGCTATCTGTTATTATTACTTGCCGCCTTACTTTCTCAACATTGGAAGGGAATTCTGCTAGAATATTGAAACTAATTTCTTCTTTATTCCCACACTCCGGACACATTAGGATCTCTTTTTGTCCTATCATCATTCATTATCTCATCTAGGTGTTATTCTAATTCAGGATATCCTGTTTTTTTTATATAGGTACCTGTTTGCAGTGGCGTAATACCATTCCAGGCCCGTGGCAAATTCATCGGATTTTCACTAAATGTGGCATAATAAATGTTAGGTGGGGCCCCTTACGGCTGGGGGCCCGTGGCATTTTGCCGACATGCCACCCTGTAGTTACGCCACTGCCTGTTTGTATGTAGCTTTAATGTTAACCGTATATTGTGGTCTTTTTTTTGGAAATGTAGCCTTTACAAGTTTGAGACTTATAAGTGATTTAACATGTAGGTCTTATGGTAAAATAATTACCTATTTTTACATTAAAACATGGATTGAAAACATTTATTAATTGATGCAACAATTAATTAAAAACAAAACCATGCACACGACAGACTATCCATTTACATCATTTATTTGGTATCGATTAGGTACACTAGGACAACACTACTGTCTGCTGTCAAAAGGAGCAGTGACATCATGACACTGACATGACTGGCCTGTGACATGTGTGACACTTCTTTACAAACAAAGCAAATTTTAGCAAATAGATCTCGTTCAACACACACAAGTTTGTTTTGAACAGTATTTTATATTAAAATAATCATGTTAAAATTTAAAATCACGTCCTCACGTATCGTTGAAGGTACAGAAAGTGAGAAAAAATACGTAGCGTACATGTTACAAGCAAGAGTTGCTCATAAGGAACCTGATATTCGTGATCCGGATCCAGCGAATGTGGAAAGAAGATACACACATTTCCTAGACTTATACAATGGATTGAAAAAAGACAATGCTGCTTTATTAAGCAGCATGTCTTTTCCAAGTAAGGTGAGAAGAAAGTTTTACATAGTTTAAACTTACTAATGTGTTAATAAAAATGGGCGTGTACGGTTTTTCTTTGTCTTCTAATTAGTACCTACACATATCAAATAGATACTCAATTGACTTGAAATTGATTAGTATTTACAATAGGAAATTCACCACCCATCTTATTTGTGATGATGAGTCATCTTAGTTTGTTTGTTAATAAATGTATGTCACTATTTATTTGTTTTTTCTGCTGATTTGAACACAATGTTATTTTACTTTTTAGAAAGTCGTCGGAAATTTCGAGCCGAATGTTATTACAGCAAGAACAAATGCCTTTCGGTCATTACTGAAACTGATTTCGGATGACTCTCGATTAAGAGATTCTCCAGCCACCATGGCATTTTTACATGAAATTGAACTTATAGAAGCAAGAAAACTTATAGAGGAGAACAAGTTTGACCAAGCTCTTTCAGTGCTAGAAACTAGCTTTAAATTATTGAACAAGGTAAGGTATTATATGTTGATAATTTTACTTTTAACCAACTTCAAATGTCTCCAAGAATTGTAAACCAATTTAGATAATTCTTTTTTTGTTTGGAAGGATGTACTTGGTTCCATTGTCATCATATTGGAGTTGTTTTTTTTCTTATAAATGTTATAGTAAATAATTAGTGGGATACCATCCGGCAAAGGCAGAACTTCAATCTGTATAGATTGTGCAGGTTTATGATGGTTGTCATTTTCTGTGGAAGGCCCACATTCAGCAGTGGATGGCATTGAGCTTATTGATTGAATGGTTCAGAATTCAAAGTTAATATTTTGTCAAAAACAACATTCTATAACTGCTGATGACTTAGCATCTGTACTTTGTTACATGCTGATATTAACTTTATCATTTTCCTGATGTTTTATTTGTTTATCATTAGTGTAGGTATAATTAAATTCATATTGTTATTTTTAATAATTCCATGCCAGTTTGTTTCCAATGTATGTTTGAATCATTTTTAAAACAACTCTCTACAAAATGTGTGCACTTTTAGTGAAGTTGTAGCGAAAATATTAATAGCCTGATTAAAAAGCCAAGTGTGTTTTTTCTACATTTGAAAATTAGTGCATGCTACATGTCTATACTTATAATAAATCTGTAGTGAAGTCAATTCTGTACATGAAATATATTTTCAAAATAACTATCAGGGGGTGATTAGTGATCAATACTGATGCCAAAAATGCAATCAGTAAAATTTTTGTCTGTGTGTCTGTCTGTATGTTCGTTATACAGCGTGTTTCGGAAATGAGCACTAATACTTAAGGGTGTTTATATATATCATGTAAAGAAAGCATAGTGAAGGTAATGGTGGTAATGGTTTAATTATTCTTCATACTCCTGGTCAGGTTATAGTATACTTTTCATCACGACACTATCAATAGGAGCAGAGCAGTGATGGCATGTGTTGGGAAAACGGGAGAAATTTTTATCTGTATGTTTGATCACGCAAAAACTACTGCATGAAATAAAATGCAGTTTTCGCTGATGTATTGCTAGAAGTCTACCTTAAAATTTAGGTATCATTTTATGGAAGTCCGTCAATTTTTAAACCTGATATCCACGCGTGCGACGCCGCCGGCACAGCTAGTTTGTAATAAAAAGTAATTTCAAATACTTTCGTTATAAATTATAATATAAATAGAAAATTGTTTATTGCACACATTACATTAAAAATTATAACAATCAATATAGCATTTAAAACAAAAATAATAGCTGAATTTAATTAGAACAGGCCTATTCTGCAACCCAATATAATGTTGCCTATTTTTAATTACAGTAGTAAATTAATTTAAAAAACATTTATTCTATTTTCAGGTCTACACAGACAGATCTCGTGTGGTTCTGGGTGCTCTGTGTCGCATTGTTGCCTGCGCAGAGGCCAGTGGGGGAGCACTAGCCGGCCCTGTGGAGCGATGGGCGCAACTCGCTCTGAAACGATATGAGGGTGTCAGCGATTCAGATCTGTTACTCATATACATTCCATTGCTGCATGCTTGTATCAATATATGGTGAGTGCACTGTGAAAAGAATAATTTTAAGAGGCCTGTTTTTTTGAGCCAGATATAGACTGATGCAGATGTATATTATTATTATTAGCCTTTCTTCAGATGTGATCTGTTTGCTATATAGCATAGGCCTCCTCCAACTCTTTCCATGCTTTTCTATCAATGGCCAGTCTGGTCCAAGTTGCTCCTGCAACTTTCCTTATATCGTCCACCCATCTCCTGTGTGGACGACCCCGTTTCCTTTTTAGGTGACTCAAATACCAGAACATAATTGCTCTGCTCCACTTGTCCCTGCCTCGCACAGTGTGGCCTGTCCACTTCCACTTCAACTTCTGGATCGTTGTTTTCACATCCTGTGCCTTAACATGGTTTTTTATTGTCTCCGTTCTTATCTTGTCTGATAGTTTCTTCCCCAGCATGCTTCTGTTCATAGCATTTTGACAAGTTATTAATTTATTTATTTGAGATTTGTTCAAGGCCCAAGTCTGGCATCCATATGTAAGTACTGGAAGTATACATGTATTGAAGAGCTTTCTTTTAATCTCTATATTCATTAGTTTGTCTTTCATTATTTCTTTTAAGCTCCAATATCTTTTCCAGGCGTTAGCTATGCGTCTGTCTATTTCCTTTGGCATTGAGTCTTTTGTTGATATCTGATGGCCCAAGTAGATGTATTCACTGACATATTCGATTGTACTGTCCCCCACAGTTATAGGTTCCTCAGTACTATTGGTCATAATTTTTGTTTTAGATGTATTCATTTTCAAACCAGCTTTTCTACTCTCTGTGTCTAGGTCATTGATCATTTCCTGTAGTCCTTCCTTTGTTGGTGAAAACAGTACCAAATCGTCAGCGAATCTGAGATGTGTTAGCTCTTCTCCATTTATTCTCAATCCCTTTCCCTCCCAATCGATTTTACGGAATATGTCTTCTAGCACCGCGCTGAACAGTTTGGGAGATATGTGGTCTCCTTGTCTAACTCCTCTCTGGATTTTTATTTCTTTCCCTTCGACATCCAGCTTTACCTTTGCTGTGCTATTCTCATATATATTTCTCAGTATTCTAATATATTTATGTTCTATTCCCTGATTATACAGCGCTCTCCATATCATCTCATGTTCTAATGAGTCAAAATGCGGATGTATAGCATGTGCCTATTGGTTACCATCGTAAATGATTACTTCAGCCTATAGACACCGTAACAGCAACGGAGTCACGGGTGCATTGCCAACCCTTGAGAAAATTGTATGAGCCCCTGCTCATAAAAATTTTGCTTTAGGCGATTTCAGCCACATGCCTAAATTTCGCGACTTCCAACCTTCTCATGATGCTATATGTAATAATTATTACACATGTATTATCTTATTAGATCATGGTATTTTGCTTAGCTTATTAAAACTTTGGCTACTGAGCAGGGAGACGACAAATGAAACAGCCAGTGGGTAGTGTAATAAGCAAGAGCCCACATTATTGATTGTTATTTATTTAAATACTAATGTGTATGTGGTCAGCTGTGACCTACTATTCAAAGTCTATGCTGACGCTACAAAACAATAAATTTGATGCATACTCAATGTATAAATTACTAAACAGAAACTATTAGATTTTGATAGTAATGATGACTCACTAAATTATGAGTACCTATGTTCAGAGCAAACTAAAGACCATCATAGTAATAAAAAGAGGATCAACTTTATCACACAGAGTTTTCGTTATACAGAGGAAATTAATGTATGGGTTTTGTTTTGTATAGTGAGCCAACCAAATTGAACTAATTTCTATGTTATAGTAAGTTTTTTGTTAAACGAATCACATTATTTATAGAGACTGTAATGTATTTTTTGAAGTATGTCACAATATCATTACAACAAATTTTTCTTTGAAATATATGTTCCTTGTTATGATTTTATAAAATTGATATTTCAGGGAAACCCTGGGAAGAGATAAAACTAAACTTATTGAAGAATTAAATGATCTCCGTAAACGAGGAATGAATGTGGATTCTACACAAAAACTCATGGATGCAGTTGACAATTTAAACCCTACCACATAATAATAATCTCCTTTTATTTATTTTTTCACAGGAAAAATGTATATGGAGTCTTACTTTTGTTTTGGTATTATAACTTTAATTGTATGAACTCTTAATCTGAATTGAACTAGTTAGCACAGTTGTACAGAACTTAATGTGTACCAAATAGTAAGGTTTTATATGCCAACTAATGATTTACTTGTCTGTTATTTATATTAAAACATTTTATTTTTGATGCTCAATTGGAAATCTCGAAAAGTTGATATTACGACACCATGTTACATTTGTCATTATTTAATATCATTGTTATCAAATTTGTTTATCTCATTAGTTTTTAAGTAAAGTTATAATCAGTAACTAGTACATATTTAAGACTGTGAACTAACAGATCTCTGGACATGATGATTAAGACACAATTTGATTTTAACATTGGATATCCAATCATGCTACATGCTTATTTAATTGTTGCTGTATAATATGAATGGTTTTGCCTAAAGTTTAAGTCGTGCAGCTTTTATCTTAATACGCAATTAACTTTCATTATGAACTATGAAAGTTTTATGTATTTATGTCAAACTGAACTTGGACCCTTGTGACGCAGTATGATTCAAAATTGATACTTGTACATATTATTCCATTGTATGGCAGATTAATTTCAAGTGTGGGTAATAATTATCAAAAGTTTACAGAAGATTAACATACATTATTTTGGACTATGTAAGTATCTATTTTTTTTTTTTTTTTAAATAACCCAAGACATGCCACGCTGGGCCACACAGCGCCACCTAGCCCCAAACTAAGCCGAAGCTTGTACTATGGGTACTAGACAACTGATAAACTTACTTAGATACATTTTTTTTTTTGTAAATAAATACATATTATACATAGAAAACACCCAGACCAATACAAACAGACATGCTCATGAACACAAATGTTTGTACTGTGCGGGAATCGAACCCACGACCCTTGGCTCAGAGGGCAGAGGTCACTACCAAATGAGCCACCGAGCCTGTCGGTATATTAAACATGTGTGTATATGTGTGTATTAAACATAATTACTTGTTTACTGTGTGAGAGTTAATGTTATCAAAGAGAGAGAAGTCTCGTTATAAAATTTTGAACTCTAATGCTGTACGGTCTGTTATAAACGTATGTGTATCAAAACAGTATAAAATACGTGTGTCAATTTGTCATTGATAGTGAGAATAATTTCTGGTTTATGGAAATTAATAAACTAGGCTTAAATTATTCGCTATGTATTATAATAAAATAGCGAAACTACGTGCGATATAATATTAGTATTAACACAGTTATTGCTTACTAACTCGTCATGGACTTGGCTGATATAAAATGTCATCATCATTATCAGCCTATCTCAGTTCACTGCTAGCCTCTAGGCCTCTCCAGTTGTTTGCCACCTTATCCAAACACTAGGAGGATATCGCCGCACTGGGCAGGCGGGTTGGCGATCGCAGCGAGTACCTCCTCGCTCTGGTGACGCTAGCAGGATGCACCACGGGCTGGTGATGGTGGCTTGGAGCGAAAAGATGATGGGTCGCCCTTACAAATGGTGGGAGAAGCTACGCCCTGTGATCGCCAACCCGCCTACGCAGCGTGGCGATTATGGGTATATTCTCCAGATGTTTGCCCTAAGTGGCGAACAACTGGAGAGGCCTATGTCCAGCAGTGGACTGCGATAGGCTGATGATGATGCTGATCATGAATCTACCTAAATATTCATGCGCATGTTATGCCCCTCCTGTTGCAACGTTCAGGCTGCGGTTACCGCGTACCGTCAGACGGGCTGGTATAAAAAATCATTTGATTCGTGATGGTTTCAAATTTTGTATAATAGAAAACAATAGAAAATCAAATGACGTTCAAATTGTTTGAATTACAAAAATCATCTGTAAAATTGTGATACAACATTGATTCTTAGTAGATAAAATCCTAGTCTTTTCAAGAGCAAATTATTATATTAATTTGATTTTTGTTTTTGAGATTTGATTATTGTTTCATAAAATCAGTAAGGCAATTTATTGTTAATGTTAAGTAAAGAAACTCCTTTTTGTATACTATGTAGAATCATTATGTAACTGAGATTGTAACGGGGGCACTTATTCTTCGTGTGAAAATAATGCATGAGTCAATTTTATTAGTTATATGATAAGTGCATTGTATTCTATCTAAACGGCCAATTAATCAACCAAATAACTAAGGTATAAGCTAAAGTTGTAAAAATAATATAACATCATTTTATCATAAAGTATCATGAAATGTTGGCAGTGGAGTTTATTGTAGTAGGTCTGCTATGTCTTTATATTATGTGCCTGTTTAAAAAAATAATATTAGGTATATAAACAAAAATATAACAAATATAACCTGTAGGTATGTGTATATAAAGATATTCGCAATCATGTCTCAAACTTTGTCTTCAACATCTCGTACATTTGATGTACCTGTAATTTAGTGTGTGATTTTTCATTGAATTATTACAACTGCTAGTTTTTGGTGATATTTTTATTTACACTTATAAAAGTATGATATTGCTAATAAGGTGACTGATATTTTATATATTTGTAGCTATTTAGAAATTAATAAATCACTATATTTCGAAACATATATTTTTACTTTTTAACTGTTTTACTGAGGAGGGAGATACCAAGATTTTATATATTTCATATCATAGTTATGGGCATCATTTATGTGATTGGATTCTAGCCTATGAGTCTTTTGACGATGTTCACCGTTAGGTTACATGTTATACCTACGTACCTATTCTATACAGTATCGCTTCTGTACCTAAGAGAGGTACGGTGTAGCGAATATTTGCTCGAATTGAACGCCCGCCCAGGGAAGTACCTCCACCTTATAGAATACTGCAGCCAAGTGGTCTCCGGGTCGTGTTTCTGCCGGTGAGTGGGGTTTCCAGTGTTCGTGGGGGGAGTGCTGCATCGGTAGCCGGGGGTTAGGGTGAGCAACGCGCGTGTGATACCTCTGGTGTTGGAGACATCCATAGGCTGCGGTAACCGCTTAACATCAGATGGGCCGTAGGCTTGTTTGCCACCTAAGTGGTACAAAAAAAAACCTAAACCCAGAAGTAGAACCATAATAACGATCGAAAATATTTTCGTAAAGCAATCTGCTTAACCTTCCTTATTATATGCATAAAGAACCAATCAATTTAGTAAATTGATCGGGTGTTTTGCCCTTCATAAGGCGAATGAGTTCGGTTCAACTACCGATGTAATGACTGCTATTAGACCGCGCAGGACATATGGCTAATGTTCTCATATCAGGTGAATTGACGGTATCGATGTAGGTATCGGTCCTAAGTATTTTTTAATACGTTGTAAAATTTGTTGTCTAAACGAAGTAGGTACCTACTTACCTTGGTGGCCGGTTACCTGTCCTTTGTCGCAGCGACTTGGGCTTCTCTTTCCATCAGGCATATGGAAAGCCATTATGCCGTGCTACTAAGTATTATACTTATATGTAGGTATAAAACAATAGTCCTACTCGTAAACAAGTCTATTATTTATAGCAATTTACCTATTATCAAAATAATATATGACTGATGTTTTATATCTTTCCACTTGCTCACAGCAGCATAGGTAGGTACCTACATTATAATATTCAAAGTCGAAAAAATCATTAATCGTATTGTTTAAAAAAACACTAACAAATCGTCAAAACTAAGTACAAACTACCTATCTACCATCGGTTCGGAAAATAGCATCTACCTAGAAGAAACCAGCAACAAAACTTTTCAACTAATGGAGCTACCTATACCTACATAGGTAGCTAGCATAGGTAGGTAACCTACGTATTATGTTTATATTTGAGGGTATATATGTTGACTAGCCGCTATCCTGCGCAATTAACCAGTGTGATCTTTGGCAATTGAGTGACGGCGACTCACGCAAAGTATCTCTAATCAGCTAATTGAATCGCGTGGCCCGACTCCTTACGAGCGCGCGTGGCTCGGCGATCAGCCCTAACTGAGCCTGCTAATTCCTCCAGGAAATGCTTGTCAGCACGCAATAGCTGCCTTACTGATTTTTCAATTAGCGTGTTAAGTACGTAACGTGATTGACAATTTCTTAGAAACTGTGGGGCTTGCGGGAACTTTTCATTAGGGGGTTTTGTAACATTTTTGCTGGGTTAAAAGCGAGTGCATTCGAATATGGTTCCCACTTTTTATTATGTAGGTTTCGAGATGGGTACCTAAATATTTTATTTAGGTGCTGTGGTAATTATCTCTATGAAAGAATTAATTCGCTTGAGATATTCTGATTCTCATTAGACTTCTATTCAAGATTTGATGAGTCACTTTACCGACCGAAGTCACTTTCCTGGTATTTCGCAGATCGGTACGGTTGTCAACCTGGTTGAGAGACTGAATCCTTAGTCGACCTGTACGATACCTACAGGAATCAATGTGGATGGATGGTAAGAAGCGCAACTCCGGACGCAAGCGGACTCCTGATAAGTCGGTAATGAATAACAAAAGTCCAACTATAGATAAAATAGTTACCTACTATGATGAAGGCGGTAATAGAAGACAACTAATGAAAGTGATGATATCTAGATGGTGTTAGATAGGTAGGTAGGTCCTACTCCTACCTACTCCATAAACCATAAGGAATATGTATTTCTTTGCCTCACTATTATAACTAGGTACCTGCGTACAATGCGTAGGACTATTATTAAAACTATAGTTGGGTGTTATTTATAGGTAGGTGTTGACTTTAAGTGGTTGTCGAAAAACAGTATTTTATGTCGTCTTCTGCGGACAAGAATCAACTCCGCACAGAGAAGTTCTTAAGAAGCAACTTTGTTTTAAGCGCGCTCTGTAACCGCTATAAATCAGCCGTTCAGAATTTACGAGGGCCCTCCGCAAATCGGTTTATATTTTCGATAAATAAAATTGGCGCGGGTTTTGCGAGGTAAGCAGAGGCCGTTAGGAGCGCGTCGCCCGCTGCCGCCAGCTGCCGCGTGCACATAAACCCGACTACCCTCGCGTTTTCTTGCTGACAATTTTTTCCTGCTCCGGTCATTACGCAGCTGGGCCCCGAGACAAAACGGCGAATCGTTTAAGCTCTCTCCGGAGACCGTCCAATTTTATTGTGTGTACCTAGTCGAAATTGATATGCCGCGCGAGTGGCGACCGAAGGCTGGTGTGTGACGGACTCCGCCTCGTTTGCTGCCTCGCAACTTTTGCGCACTAAACTCTGTAATGATCGTTGTTTTTGATGTCTTGTGTTTCTTTAATCCATTTGCCTTAGTCCCTACTAGGTTTAGGAAGAGCGTCGGTGGCCTGTAACGCGGTTGTAGCGTAGCGGTAGGCGGCGGTTCAAGCCTTACCACTTACCAATGCGTTTTCTGTAATTCGTATGTAGGTACCTTTATTTGAAGCTCACGAGGGAAATATCGTGAGCATATCTACATGCACACTTGTACTGTCGGTATCATCATCTCATCATCATCAGCCTATTACAGTCCACTGCTGGACATAGGCCTCTCCAGTTGTTCGCCACTTAGAGCAAACATCTGGAGGATATACCCATAATCGCCACGCTGGGCAGGCGGGTTGGCGATCGCAGGGCGTAGCTTCTTGCTCCGGGGATCGGGCTATTGTGCGGGGATCGAACCGACGACCACTGCGTCAGAGGCAGCGTTCACTTCCACTCAACTATGCTGGTTGTTAGTTTTTTTTTATAGTAGCTCGGCATAATGGCTTCCCGACACCTGATGGAAAACGAAAGAGAAGCTCAAGTCGCTGTGTCAGTTACCTGTAAGTTGCAACCGCCATGCCGGCCCAACCCTAACCCCCCACGAGCTCTGAAAACTCACCGACAGAAACACGACCCGGAGGCCATTTAGCTGCGGTATTCTATAAGGTGGAGGTCCTTCCCCGGACGGGCATCTCAATTCGAGCCATAATTCGCTATGCCCTACCTTCTCTTAGGGTTATGCACCTGAATTCAGCAACTTTAACTAAGTAGGACGAAGTCACGGCCAGAAGTTAACATGAAATGTCAATGGAAACATACCGAATCGATAGCAAACTTCTTGCAGACATTAACATATTGCTGTGGCACTGTACGTCAACTCAAGAGTGACAGCAACAAACAAACCATTTTATTTCTAATGTCTAGCGATAAATCCGAATGTGATGTGACGGTGGTGCTGGGCGCAGTGGTGGTATTCGCGCTGCCCCTCACCCTCCTCATTCCGGACTTCTCCATCTGGGACGTGATCCCGAAGGTGCGCGTGACGCGGTTCCACGTCCTGAGCCAGCACCTCACGTGGCCGCAGATCAATGCCGCTCTCATTGCGGTGCTGTCACTGCTCTTCTGTTTGTACTTGGAAATAAGGAAGCGGAAGTAAGTAGTCTTGAATTTGGCTGGCTCGGTGGGTATGCTTCGGCGCTACCCGTGTCCCTGCAACTTGCTGCCCACTGGCGACACAGGGGGGTTTTGGCTGGCTCGGTGGCTCAATTGGTAGTGACCCCTGCCTTTTCCACCAAGGGTCGTGAGTTCGATTCCCACCCGGGTCAAACATTCGTGTGATGAATACTTTTGTTTGTTCCGTGTCTGGGTGTTTATAATTTGTATTTGCCTAAGTCCTATCTATTTATTCGTGGTACCTTCGTGGTTCTGATACCCATAATACAAGTGCTTAAGCTACTTACTTTGGGATTAGAGCAATGTATGTAATGTTGTCTGATATTTATTTATTGATTATTTATTGGATACCTACTAGGAGACTGCGCCGCGCAGTTCGATAGAGCTATATTCTGCTATATAACTTTCGAAAAAGTCAATGTTTCATTGATTCGACCTAATTAGGATTGCATTAATAAAGAGGTAGATATTATGGTGCTTCAGTTTTATCCAATTAACAAGATATAACCTAACTATTGAAGCTTCTCAAGCAGCAGCCACAATATGTAGGTAATTATTAAGTATGGGTCGGCCTTACATCACCATCATCGTCAGCCTATTGCAGTCCAATGTTGGACATAATGTGTCCAACATTTTCCGACCAATATAATAAGTAAGTAATCATCATCACCCACAGTCAATTGTTCTCAAGTATTTTTGAGAGTTCTATGATTATCATCATCATCAGCCCAATCACAGTCCATTACTGGACATAAGTAGGCCTCTCCAGCTGTTCGCCATTTTAATTGATCTTAGTCCTCTCGCATTCAGCACTTGCCAGCATCCTGCGTAAATCATCACTCCATTAGGCCTGAGGGCGTCTTGTACTAGATGGGTACGTTTTCCGAGTAACGGTGGATACTCTACGTATAGAACTCGTTTACCCCAACGATTGTCGGTTCTATAGCTAATATGGCCATCCCACGGCCACTTCAATCTGCTACCTATTTCGTCCGCAATTTTTATAAGTAGGTAACTAATAAAAATCTTCTGTATTTATATACCTACTACTGTTTCGCTAATTATCTCTATATTTTTTAGATTAGACGATATGGTAGAGAAAGTTCTGACTGTGAGCCAAGCGACAGACGCTACGATGGAAGTGGAGCGAGACCGGCAATCGGCAGCCATGAGGGTCTGCGTAGAGCTATTGGACACGTCTGCCGAGCACTACGAGGACCTCATGCTGTTCAGGGATGAGCTCCGGAAGAGGGAGAAGCCGAAGAAACAGCTGCCGCCGGTGATCGAACCCAGCGGATCTGACATTTGAACTTACCTTATTGAAACTTTTTGAGACTGTTTTGTAATGTAACTTTTGAAATCTGTACTCTGTGGCATGTTTTTATGTAGCAGTCATTACAAAAGTATGGTAAAGTTTGACTACAAATTATAATGCGTTAATTCTATATTGTTTTCATTATTTCATTATTAGGTAGGTACATATTTGGTTGGCTTGGAGCGAAAAGATGATAGCCCGCTCTCTTACATCGGGTATCCTTTAGATGTTTTTTTTTTTTTTTTTTTTTTTTTAAGAGGGGAATGCATTAGGCACCTTCATGCCGTCTCCGGGGGGAGGCGGCATGGTGTGTGGGACTCACACCTCCCAAAAAGGGAGGGCATACCCACTAAACCCCCCTGTGTCGCCAGTGGGCAGCAAGTTGCAGGGACACGGGTAGCGCCGAAGCATACGGCCACATCCCTGCCTGCCCTGGCCAGCCGCAGATGATAAGCGGCCGGCACTCCTGGTCCGGGGAGGGCAAATACCCCTGCCCCCGGATCCGGGGAGCAATAGAGTGCTCCCCGGGCGGACCTCGTGCAAAGGTGTGGCTGCACCCACCACACCGTTACGCCCCTATGAGTGGATCGCGCCCCCGCACTCACCACTCGGGGCACGAAGGAGAGGCTCAGAGGGCATCCTTTAGATGTTTGCCCCAAGTGGCGAACAACTGGAGAGGCTTATGTAGAGCAGTGGACTGCGGTAGGCTGATGATGATGGTGATGACATATTTGAACCTGAAAAAGCTCAGTACTCTAGTATCTACATAAACTTATCCTACGGGCACTAAATTAGAGCAGGTATTTGATCCACAAAGGAAACGAAATTGGTTTTAAAGACTGGGGACAAATAACTGTTAGTATCTATCTAGGATTATCATTTATTAAAAAGCTCATTTCAGACAAAGATTTTTCTTAGAGTTTTGTAACCTGACGGCTTACTTATGGCACGTACTTACCTAACTACTTACCTAGGCATCCCCACACACATTATGTTTGGTACGAAGTCCTAGGTACTCAATTAGCACGAAATATTTTCGAGGAATTTAATAATAAATGAAACTGAAAATAATGAGTAAAAGCTGTAAACGGACAATGGGCCTGTTTCCGTAAAAAATGTAATTAGTCCGTCTTTTAGATTGTTCAAAAATAAAAGACACGTATTTTTTCATTTGTAAATTAGACTAAAAATTACAAAGATATAGCCCGTTAAAATTACGCGTGACGTCACAGAGTGGGAGTTTTTTCGCCACTAAGTAACGTCAAAGACCCCCACTCCTAAATTTTGATGCCTTGTATCTTTGTTATTTTTTGTTTAAATGAAAAAAGGAAAAATACGTGTCTAATATATTTTTATAATCTAAAATGCGGACTAAACATAATGTAATTATTTTGACCCTGGAAACATCCCCATTGATCAATGTCTGAGATCATGTACAAAACTTCATTAGCGAAAATTAAATAAACTTCCTGAACTGATCTCTAAATATGTTCCCTGGGTTGAAAAATAACGAACTTAGCCTACATTCATCACAAGAACGATAACAAAATCATCCGCCATAGTTGACAATTGAAATTCAATTGGGATTATGAAAGGGGATTATTGGGCTATGAAAGTCACCTTGAATTTCGCTATTGTTCTAACTTTTCTGGGAACAGCTTTAGTTAACTTTAAAGTGAGGAGACGTCAATACATGTACTATCTATTGTTTTATACAATTTTTATTCAACTCTGTTCTAGAATTGTCCATTACATTGAATGCCCGGGTGTCGGGGGACGTTGTCGCCGCGAAAAAACCAATCTGAAGCTGGCAATTATGGCAAATGACCTAATTAGAGTGCCCGGTGCCTTGCGGTACGGGACTTTTCACCTTCAGTACCTATTTAGTCAATGTTGATGTTTTTTTGGTTACGATTCGGGTACTAGGCTAGTTCAAGAAATGGTAATGTAACGCTGCTTTTTCCTTTTAATTATATCTTAAAGTTAAGTCTAGATTAGGCTAAGATCTTTATTCTATTCCTTCCAATAGAAACAGTAAACTTCTACTTTTGGCCATATCTGGGATTCGAACCTCGGTGCATACCTAAACACCTGCCCGGGGGCAATTTGAAAACGTTTTCACCTATAGCACCAAAGATATGCATTTAGTTATCCAAGTTAGAAAAGGACCTTTTCTAAACAAGTTCGAGTCTAGGTGTACTGAAAGATCCGAACAATGGGAAAAGTTAGTTTCAGGCGAGGTGCTTCGTGTGGATTTAGTTATTGCAAAGTTGAAACTTGTAATGCCAACAATATTCTACGAGAGATATAATAAATGGAGAAACAACCGTTTAATATGAGATTTAACTAGCTATTCAGTTGAAGAGATTCGCTCGTCTCCGCCGAGAGGCGTCGCGGGTCGGCGACGCCGCGGATCCCGCGAGTCTGAACACGCCTCCTATTTTCATTAGACGGTTCCACGGGGAGCGGATCAGCCGCTCGCAAAAATAAATAAAACTGTTATTGAGATAAGCATCTGCGCTACGAGGCTTTCCGCTAAGTCCCGCACTGTCGCTCTGAGCAATGTACCGAGATATGTATGGATTACGCCGCGCCGCAGCGCCCGGCTCCCGCTCCCCTCCACATCCGCTGCTTTTCTTCTGTTTTGCAGCTGAAACCTCTTAACATAAACGGGATGACTTTACTTTTTCGGTTGTCGGATTGTATCAGTGCTGTTTTTGTTTAGTTTCGCCGGTTACTCCGTACACTTGTATTTATGTTAAACGTGGTTACGTTGAGTAAAATATGACGGAGATTTAAGAGATCTCTTTTAAGTTGGGGTTGGTACACGCTTTAGACTTTATGCTGCTATTGAGCCATTTCGCATGAACATTATTAAATCAGTATTGCATATAAATTTAAATGTGATATTGTTTTACCTAGGTTCTACCTTTACCTAGAATTTGTGCATCTTGATAGAGAGATAATTAGATACGAGTAGGTCATATTCATTTTTTATTGCACGCCAAAACAATTGACTTAGAACTAAGCAAAGTAAGTAGTACCTATTCCTACATTTATGATTTGTTTACTTTTTGAAGACTTGATGTGTCATCATTAAGGTAAACGTAACAAAACATATTTTAAACACATACCTATGCTTTTATCGCAGCCCGAATCATTCATTCAACATGGCCGAGCCAGCGCAGTTAGTAAACTAAGTAGGTAACTTTTTTATTTTTAAAATTACTACATATTCTGTGTTGAAAAATGTCGAAGATTATGTCTATAATTTGTCTGGCTAGATATTGTTTTTTTTTTTTATAAGAAGAGCTTTCAGGTTGACCTCACTCCACCTGATGGAAAGCGGTCGTGAGGTCCAAAAGTTAAGTCGACAGGCACAATAGAGCCCATTGCGCCTGTCGCCCTCACCCTGAAGGCCCACTGAGATGCCGTTTCACGCCCCGCCTAAAGAACCCAGGATTGTAAGAGGAAGGAAACACATGAGCTGGAAGGGCATTCCATGACTTAATGGCACGGGGCAGGAACGAGGAACTAAACCTCTTGGTGCGCGCCACCATCGTCTGGATGGTATGAGGATGACAACGCTGTCCAGCACGTGTTGTTCGGGAGTGGAAAGGAGAGGATGGAACGAGTTGGAATAACTCTTCGGAGCATTCCCCATTGTAAAGACGATAGAGAACACTAAGACTGGCAATGTCTCTACGTAATTGAAGAGGTTCTAGGGTCTTAGTTATCTCTTGATCCCCAACAATACGGATAGCACGTCGCTGCAACCTGTCGAGAGCCTCCAATAGGTACTTTGCAGAACCGTCCCAGAGATGAGAACAGTACTCCACACACGGACGAACTTGTGTCTTATACAAGACACAGTTTTATATCTAGACGCAAAGTTTTGCTCTCTATGTAGGTAATTATAAATCTGCAAAAGCATCTTCGGCAGTTTTCGTCCCCAAACTTTTTATTTTCATAACGGACCGTCTGCGTCCAATTTGAAGACAGCTATAAAAGTAAGGCCTCCGAGTTTATTAATCAAGCGGAGACATTTTTCCGGAGGATGTCGTGTTCATTATCCGGCGTGATGAGAAATTAATCCGTCGGGCGCAGGTGCGCCTCCGCCGATAAACCGCTCCTTCCGCCGCTACTGTGATGATATAGTCCTCTCCTCCAAGGTTTGCGGAACATCTACCTACTTACTTTATATTTAGCTTAGGGTATAAACTTAAGTAGCTTATAATAATGCTCTGGAAAAATAGAAAGATATAAGTTATAGCTGGCATTTGGTGGTGTTGAGAAAGACAGTCATAGTTTGCGATCATCATCATTTACTTATATGCGCTTTTGTTTAGTTCAGGGTGTAAAGTCCAAAGCCTTTACTACTGAAAACTATTTGTCCGTGACACTAATACAAATACACTTAAAATGCAGATAATCATTTCTAGCTCACGCAGATGGTATCACGAGTAGGTATAGGGTACCAGTGGACCTCACTTCTTATATCCTGCAGATGCAGATAAACTCTCTGTTCCCTAACTCTTATAATCAAGAAGAAGTTATCACATAAGAGACTTCTTCTTGATTATGAGTTAGAGAGTTATATATAGTTAAATCATCGGCTAAAAATCTAGCTACATACATGAAACGGTTCCCTTCCAAATTACGAATATCTTCAAGAACGCACTAAGGAAACAAGATCACAGTACATATTTTTCCAGCACTGTTGCGACAGGACCCTTAGCTTTCAAGATAGACGGACGTACCTAAGAACCTGGGTTTTCGATACAGCGCTATTTTATGTGATGCCCTTTGCAATAGCGACCTTTACATCAGGCGTGAGGTAGTTAATACCTCTATATACCTACTTAGTTCAATAAAAATGTTTGACATTAACCATCTAATGCGTGCTTATAATGTAGGTACGGGTTTATTACCGGTCCTCCCCCGAGACACACAGGAGCCGCGAAGACAAAAATGTTCGTTGTATAGATCGGTAACAATGTAGCCGAGCAGTTAACAGTGTACGGGCAGACGCCAATTTCACGCTCCGCGGGCCCTTGCCGCGTATCTTTTATTGTTTTTATTATTGCCCTTAAAACGTACTTGTTAGGTGCTTTATACGACATAGATATATCATTATAATAATACCCGTCTAACGAAGCGGCTGTTACGGCCAATTGTATCGGTACTTCCTTTGATGGAAATACGAGTATATTTGCAGACGGTCGGTTGATTGATTTCGAAGCTAAACTTACAGGATTGAACCTGAAAATTTGGTCTGGTCATAATATACCTACCTACCTATGGAAGTAATTAGTTATCATAATAATATTGTGTAGACCTAATTGGTCTGTCAACATCAAGAAACTAAATTTTCACTTCTAATCTTCTTACGCCATAATAGGTAGACACAGCTGGACCTTACTGTAACTAGGTAAGTATGTTTACAACAGTGTCAACAGACCTCTATATTATTTGACTCGTTAAATATATACCTTGTGAGAACCCGAGTAATTAACTTAATAAAGCATCAATGGTACTTGAGCTTTAGAAAATTAGTATCATTACTTGAAATTACCTGTGGGTATGTAACAAGCAATAACGTTTCATTGTACCTAACGCGTTGCTAATTAAATGATTGTGTAAAGTTATTTCCTCGAAGAAAAAAAAAACAATGTAACAACCCTTATTGGATATCAAATATTTTTTAAAAAGGACAGACCGTTGCTGAGTAATTTCGGTAATGTTGTGTTACCAAAATTTGATTTTAAACGGAGACAATGTGACCACAAGTCACGAATGACGCGTCGTAGCCGCAAGATGGCTGGAAGCATCTGTCGGTTTGTCGCTCTTTCCTCTAAATAACACTACTTTGTGATATAATTATTTGCTTATGTCATTATTATTGTGGTCGGGGTACACGTGAACACTTTCCTCGTAACCGACGTCGCCTTGAGGTATGTAAATAGCTTGTTGTAAGCACGCGTGTCATGTGTCTGACTTTAACACACTTTCTAACTTATGTTGCGTTTTCAAATTTTCACAATACATGGGGCGTATAAAACGTGTAAAAAATTATAATTACATGCTACTGTCGGTATATCTGTAAGCTATAATAAAGCTTATTACAAAATCTAAGTAACATCATTATTTTTTTATTAGATTCCTTATTAAGCTTAAGTTAAGCATTGCAGACAAACCTCTGTGGTTTTTGCCAATGTCCTTAGTTTTAAACTGTATGTGTAACATTTTGTAATGATAAATAAATAAAAAAAAGTGAAATTGTGCATTGTGAATGAACTTTTAAGCGTGATAATTTAGAACTCCTCAATTCTATGAGTAGATACTGTTCGGGGATTGTATCCGCGCCCACTTTGTCAGGAACGTTCATTATCTACCACTAAACCATCGTCGTTATACATTCTGTTGCACAATTATGCTATTTTTGAACGGGGTTGGTTTCCATAGATTGCAATATAGTCAGGCATCGATACCAAGCATCAATCCAGAGCGATATTATTTTTTTTTAAGCCGAATTCATTTCACGACCTTGGTTTCGGACCTATTTACACCTGCTAGCCACCAGCCAAGTCGCCTGGTTACTCACAATGGTACCTACATGCCAAGAAATTGATTAGGTTCAAGTAGTCAGTTTTTGGGCTTAGCTTTCTTTTACTACCAGGCAAAGGGAGGCTACTATACAGAGCTACTATAAAGAAAAACACTATCTGCCGTGGTTAGAAGTGATACGGAAATTACAGGAAAATTTTTGGGATCATGATAAAAGTCTCCAGCAAAAATTCAAAGTGTCGGTTTACATTCATAAAATTGCAACTGTAAATATTGGCTTCATTCGGGAAGGGATGATATTTAAAAAATGGTAAGTGGATAAAATATTCCATTGGTTTTATGGGGCGAGATCCGCACCGTTGCATTTTGGCGCAATTTAAAAATTAAAGGTAATTATTGCTCACTTTATTTCCCAGTTGTTACATTCAATTTTGCTTTTCTACTTAAGTTTATAGCTCAAGTTTATAAATATATTTATGTTATTAATGGCGACATAAACGCTGTAGATAGGTATTTATATGATTTATTTGTTACGACCATTTTAAATTCATTTCTGGTTAGGTATTTCTAACAATATGTTGAATACTACTCTTTCCCTAGGCAGCATTGAAACCATTTCCATTCAAAGAAAACTTTTTAAATGATCCTATATCACTGTACCTATCAGAGAAAAGAAAAAGTTTAAGTCATATCAAATAATTTATTTGTAATATTTGTTCAACTTAGATAACATATAGTTTATAGGTACACTAACGGAACCATCGGACCAATCAATCAATTAATAAATTTAAAAATACTAAAAGTAATTTACACATACCTACATTAATTTATGAAATTAGGAGTAAGTAGGTAGGTATGTAGGTACAATATGGGCGTGAACAAAATCACAAATCTTTCAATTTAAGGTAGCCTCTGGAAAGACAGTGGTTCTATTCACGACATATAAATTTAAATTGTCTTCCTTGCCTTCACCCGGCGTTATTTATGTCGGTATTTATTGTATTAACATAAATTGGACGTGAGTTATTTTATTGGTCCGAATGCGCCGAGAATGCGCTGGACAAAGGTTATGATTGTAATTCAGATTTGTCGTAGCTCGTAAAGGCTGCGTTTGTTTATTTTATACGATGGAAATGATCCTTGTGCCACGCTCCGTGTCCAGGGTGCTGTCGATTTTGAGTTTTTATTGTAGGTAGGTACCTGCGGATAGCTTAACTGAGTGGGTTCTTGTGGTTGAGCGGTGGGGGAAGAGTTTAAGTACCTACGAACTGACTTCTCGCATTGGGTTGGACTGCAGCATGAGTCCAGATAACTCTTTGAAGTCAATGGGATGTATTTTTATCGATATCAATCAATACAATAAACATAATATATAAAGCTAATTGTAATATAAAACTAGTCAAGAGAGAGAGGTAGAAGAACCGGCAAGGATTTCAATAGTCACTGACTATGGAATTAGGTATTGGTGTCGGTTCTTCTCTGTAGAATGCACTTTCCGAATCCCGGTGGTAAATTATTTTTATTTGCACTTGACAATTCGTGTGTACAAGTATATTTTAAGTCCTATATATGAATAAATATATTTTCTATTTTATTCTGTCATGTAACTAGTTGAAAGCAAACAATTCAATTAATTTATGCTGTAGGTCGGTGCTAGCGAATAAGCCGTCTTCTAGGGTAGGTACAGTATGTATCGTCTAGTGTAGAGGGGCCGGACGCGAGGACATGACCTCTCGCAACCTGCATTTGGGAACAGTAGAGGCTTTACAACGCACGCACTGTCATGTTATATTCTCAATATATTTTGTTTTATGTCAATCTTATCCTTATCGTGTAAAGGGTAAATAAGGGTAGAAATGCGGGGAGAGCCTGCAGTTTTTCTACGCAAAATTAAGACTCTTGTACATACTCTACTTAAATATTGGAGGCCTAATAATTGTGATAATATAATAAATATACTTAAGATAACTCTGGACTGTCCAAGTTATTCTTATATAAATTAGTTAGAGATTAAAAGTGTTTTAATGTGTTAGGTCGATGGTTATCGTTTTCAGACAACTCTAAACTATGTTTCACAATCATGTCAATTTTGAAACGGACATTTTCTAATGGAAAATGGTGTTTGAAGCATTTATTAACCGGATAATTTATATTAAACGTTTTTGTTTTTGGGTGCCAATATGAAATCAGGCGATGGGTTAGTACATGCCAGGCTTTTTCCCAAAAAAACGTACCAAGAAAAGGTAGTTCAGAATATAAGCAACTAAAATGCCACCAACGCAAGAAAAATAAACAAGAGCCATATTTTAATGACTGCAATCTTATCACGTGGTCTTTACACCTAAGTAGGAATAGGTATAATCTCTTAGTGCTTAGCTTTAACTATCAAGCTACTCCGTCCAATAACGGCCTGTTTTACTGCATCGTTTTAAATGCGATTATTAAATTAAAATCAAGGACTATCGCTGAGCCGGCCCCCTGCGGCCCAGAGCGTCCCCTTCGCCCACTACGCACAGATTTTATATGAGGACAACAGCTTTTGATACTTTGACACAATTAACATTATAATAGTTCAATGGACAGCATGATGGAACGGCTGAGCATAATAGAGATGAGTCTATTGAAGACCGCAACATTAACGTTATTCTGATGATTTAAAGTAACAACAACAGTTTTTGTTACATTTTCGAACTGACATTTGATAACATATTTGATTTACATTACCCCTGTAAATTAATCTACGCTAATAATAAAATTAATAACAAAACATTCTTGAATTAAGTATACCTAGAAGACAACTTTGAGAAGAAGCTAGCGAGACAAGCATTGAAACATATCGTAAATACTAAGTAATTTTTATTCATGTCCTGTGGCAGAGTAGTGATGAACAGTTATTTGTTACTAGTCACAGATATATTATATTAAAATAAAATTTTAAAAAATATTAAAAATAAATTTACATACATAATTCACTTTAGGTACCTTAAAATTCTATACGAATACTCCCCGAAGCTTTGCAACAGGCTAATATCTAGTTAACGTGGCATAATAGACTTAAATAAATTGAAAAGTTATTTCTTTACGAGCATATCGGGTCGATTAGGGTTTGTCGATGTTACAAAAAAATTGTATTTATAAAATAGTATCAAGACTATTCGAGCGTATCTTTGTCAAATAACAAACGTGACCAGTAGAACAGTGGACAAGTAAAAGTCTATGAGGGACAGATGCCCATTGAGTTGGGACCACTGGCCCTGATTAATTGACATCACCGATGTTTAATGACCTCACATTGCTCCTTGACATTATTAGGATGTTTATTTATTATCTCATTATGATGATGTTTCGTTGACATCGCTTGAATTTTATGATTGTCTTGTGTTATTGTTTCTTTTAAGTCTGAGAATCAAGAATGCTGGTAAATTTCGTGCGAAACATTCTAAACCTTCGAATCTACATAATATTATGAATCCTACTTTAAAATATTGGTCTAATATCTTTGGTAAATTTTTGGTTAGGTTTGTAGCTTTGCTTCTATGGAAACACAGCGTAGCGTGGGTAGGTTTTTGGATCTGTTGATATCTTACAGGACTTAAGATAATAATGGTAACATCGCAACCTGAGATAAAATTTTCTATGGTTTCTATTACAATTCTTGTTCTGTACTTAAGCACTGAAAATTACTTCCCACAAATATACAGTATAGTCTGCATCTACCTACATAGGATCATGTGTCATTATACTACCTATTACTTATTGTATTGCGCACAATATGTACTCGTATTTTCCGTGGACATTTTCCCCAGTACTAAGAGCCATGCTTAATGGGGTATTGTCCAAGGCTGGCGCCATCGCCAGGCCATGCGTCCCATAATGCTTCGCCAACATAGCTGCGCGACAATGTCGTGTTGTGTCTCCACCATTAGCTATGATTGATTGATCTCGTTTCGTCTACACGTCTTAGAAATTGAAAACCAATTTCAAACAAGCTGTTTAGTAGTGATTCCTTTTACCATGGTTGTTTGTCTGGTTCGAAACTTTTAGTACCGATTCTTATTTACTCTTTAGTTTAAAAAGATTCTAATGAATACCTACTTAGGTACTAGGCACAAAACATTTTGCTCAGTCAATCAAAACGTTGCTTTAAGACAATATTTTTTTAACGTTTTTCGTCAGATTATTTCTTAAAAAGTCTCTCCGACCCTTTTGCGTCAGAATCTGTTTTATAACGAAAATGTTTAACGACACTTTACGCAACCAAAAAATAAACAATTTTGCTTGTTTGATAAATAAAAATACAAAGTTCAGCCCTTTGTGGGTCTGCAGTGCAGACCATTTGACAAAGAGGCATGAGGTCCATTAAAGCGACAACAATGGTCAGCGAACGTTTATGATATTCACATAAACACAATATTAGGATCGTACAATTCAAAATTTATAATGGCGTGTACTCTGACCACGCTGACCATAAACAAAGCAGAAGGACCATAATCATCAGTAAATCTCCCAAGTACCCTCATTCGGGGCATTAACGATAGTCCGGTCAGCACACGCCTTTTCATCTGTCAAGTTTTAACAGCCGTGGAATTGGGTTATAATTTACGATATTATCTCGTACGTACCCCGCATAGGGGCAGTGGTCAGTGTGACCAGTCAAAAAAACGCGATGGCTGTAATAGGGGGGCAATGGTAGCGGTGACCGGACCGCGCCTCCCCTGTTGTGACTTGCCAAAATAGGAGTCGTAATAATGAAAGATGGCCCGTGTAAGTTGCACGTTATTTAGTGAAATCTCGATAGTAGTGTGGAATTGGGCATTCTAGATCATTTGTCGTTCGTTTCAGCCAGCTGAAACTCACTCCACATGATCTAGAATGCCCAATTCCACATTATGAATGATCGAAGCTAATTTTGAGTGCTTCAGAAAATAGTGCAATAATCTAACTAACTTATTTGTTATCGTTTTTATACCGAATAAATAGTTCCCACCAATATCAACTCGTTGGTTGCGTCATGCATGTGTAAGCGCGCCGGACATACGAGCAGTGCTGCTGACATTGCGACAAAAGTACCTATTGTTTGTGCCTCTTGCACTCGTTTCTGATGTTTTATAATATTCAATATTTTAACATACAATTTGTACAAAAATAGTCTATTGCTAAATGCATGCGAAATACGTAAGTATTTGATTTTTTACTCAAAGTGAGCGCCTCAATAAGTGTGAAACTTAGGTAATAAATTCGGTAGATCTTTTATACTTTATCTAGCAAAATATATTTAATTAATCAATAATCTGATTGTATGGTTTAAAAGGGTAATCTATATAAATGCAATCACAGCTAGCATTCCTACGTAAATAATTCAAGCGTACCTACTATCAATCATTTAATTTTTGGTTAAACTGGTTTTAGTAAGTTGTAATGTTGTTAAATGCCCACCAAAAAGTTGTATTAAATGCTGTTTATTATAAAATATAAATAATGTTTACTAAATATGTTTAATAATAGTGATTAAAATGAGATATGAATAGAAATGTCTAAAATAGTTGTTTTAATAATAATAACAAAGTAATTTCTATAAATTAAATAAATGTGGAAAAATACCAAATTAATAAAAGTAGGTCAAATTAAATATGACGTGCTATGAATCCACGTGCAAGTTGTAAATCTGCATGGTAGCAATTTTCGCGCGCGGTGCAGTAGGGCTGATACAAATCTTTTGAACGAAGGCGGCGCGGACATAGATTGAAACTTGGTAACTTCGATTCGTGAGAGCTATAAATATATAACCTGTTACTATTTTTCTTCATTGCAGATGATTTCAATATGTCTATTTTTGGTCTCCGTATGTAAATAACATGGTATAGATCGTTTTCACGCGAAGATTTTAGTATCTAGTAGACGAAAAGATGTTATATTCTAAAAATATTTTGCTAATCAAATTATTACTAAATTTAAGTTTGTTTAAGCTCGGACTAAAAACGCTGAGCTCATAATGTAACTACATAGTTACCGCATAGTAACTATCCCATATTCCTTGCATGATCCATACTTTAACAACCCTATGAAATTTAGCGAATTCGACATTATTCGCGTTATAAAATGAGCGTCCCGGTGATTGTCGCCACATTACCGTGCTACTTAAGTGACTAGTGTGCTCAGTGTGCTCATCAGTGCTCCAGAATATCTGCTCTCCAGAATCCCTGCTCTCCAGAAACTCTGCTCTCCTGAATCCTTGCTCTCACCAAGGTAAAATTATGTAAGTTTTTTTATTAATTTTCTTTGTTTAATTTTTGTTGTAGGTAACTGTTTGCGTGACCACCAAGTTTTTCGTGTAGCAGATCATCATCCATCAGCCTACCTTTGGCTGGTGTGCAGTGGGTTGTGTGACTGTTAAGCATTATTTGTTAGATGTCTCATTGAAAAGTTGATGAGACTTTGAATACTATGTAGAAATTCTTTTATGTTCGCAGGTCTGACTCGGAGATTGAATCCGTGTTTGGAGAGGGTTCCGCTGCCCCCAGTTCGCGTAAATATACGAAAAAGGGGAAGACGCTAACCACATCAAGGTACGTACAGTGCATTCATATTCATTCACCAACATCGTATTGACAAGCTCGAAGGCGGTTTTGTTGCAGCCCTGCCTAAGGCAGCGAATTGTGGGTTCGATTCCCAACTGGGACAAACATTAATGTGATGAACATTTTGCGTTTGTTACATGCCTGCTGATTTAGAATTCTTTAACACAAGTACCTACTTAAGTAACTTAACAATAATAAATGTATGATATTTTTTCCTATTTATTTTTAGATTATAAGTAATGATCCTTGGTGCTACAACTGATGACAGCTGACATTTAATGCTCATAATAATTTAATTTACAGATCCGACTCCGATTGTGAAGTTGCGCTGCCGCTACCGAAAAAGAAACGTGCTTCTAAATCGCAGTAAGTGAATGTTACAATGATTATCAGTATGAGTGTACTTATAATGTGTATGTGACTGTACCTATAATGTTGATTGTAATCTGAAAAATCAGTAAGAGGTTCGTCTGATGATATGTGTGAGTGTGTGTGCACGTTGATTGAACTCTAAAATCATGGTACAGTAGAACGCCGATTATCCGAACGCCGATTAACCGAATCGCCAATTATCCGAATCGGACCTAAGCTTAATATAAAAAATTAAAACCAAGTAATTTTTGTTTTGTATTGTTGTAACAAGTCGAAACACGCTCGAGTCCAGATATATTTCAACTGTTATGGTTGAAAGCTAGATGCAAGATACTATTTTACTGTTCTCATATTTTTTTTTCGCTACTACATACATATGTACCTCTATTATTGTTGTGAATTTTTACACTTTGTATTTTTGATAAGGTCTGATGGGGTTGCAACTTTATCTGATCGAGATGTTCAAGTGAGCGTTATTGTAGAACTGTGTTTGTTAAACAGTTCGTTTTTTTATTACCAGTCTATGTCCGATTATCCGAATTTTCGATTATCCGAATCGACCTCGGTCCCAATTAATTCGGATAATCGGCGTTCTACTGTATGTGGTTAGTTCAGTAAGATGCGTGTGAATGTACCTACTCTTATTTTAATTGATTAATATTTTGTCTTTAGAAGCTCTATTTTACTAATGAAGATGAATGATATCAATAGGCTACAACACTTTATCATAGCGCATTGACAGTAAAAAATAATATTGTTATGTTTCAGAGCTCCGTCAAAGAGATCGAAAGATCTGTTCGGTCTGGTGTCCGACGAGGACGAGGCACTAGCGGTAGAGAACTCCCAACGCCGGGGTTCCGCAGCTCACCCGTCGCTGGACAGCAGCCTAACGACAAAGGTGGCCAACGGGTCAGTGCGGCGCTCCGCCCCGCTCACCGGCGCCTACTACGTGGAGGTGCGTGCCTACACCACCAGCGACGCACTCAAGGCGTCGCCCGTCGACCGCTACAAGAAGGCGCTGCTCACCGCTAAGGTGCAGCTGGACACCGGCACTTCAGAGTGGGGACATCTTCAAAAGTTTACGAAGAGTGTGCAAAAACTATTTCAAGATAGAGAGCCAATATTCTATAGTAATAGAGTTAATTTTAAATAATTTTAAACGTTTGAATACATTTATTATAATACAAGTATATTAGGTCATTTTAAATATTAATTAATAATTACGTTATTGTTACTAGTGCGGTCTGCCAGTTCTCTTCGCTGGAACTTGGCTGACACGCTCTCGCGTGTCTTGATTTAACACCATGCCTTTCTGTACCGCTTGTTCGGCACGCGTTGATAATACGCATTGGGTAGGGCATTTGCGTAGTAACGCGCACAAGAACAAATGTACAGCTCCGGTAGAGGACGGAGTGGTCACCATCTCCTCTGCGTTCAGAGGTCGTATCGCTTCGTATAGGATACTAGCGAATGAGGGAAATGAGTTGACTTTACTCGAGGTATTCTTAAACAGTATACGTACTAAATTGCTTGGTCTTATAGAAAAATCGTTAAAGCAATACATTAGCATAAAAATGAATCTAGAGTATTTTGGCAATTTTATATTGCTAAAAAGCGATACACAAGATGTAAAATCATTTGCGACTAAAAATATGATTATACATCGTAACTTTGATTACGACCAGATATTTGACAACATCGTTAGTATATTATGTAAAAAAGTGGAAGAGTTTCAGGATCGTGACAGCGGTTGGGGATTTTTAAGTAACATACATGTTGAAGTTAATATTAACAAGTTTGATCCGTTAAGTGGGGCAGGTTCAACGTATGTGGACTTACCGCTTTATTTAAAAAGGAAAAAAGCATGTATTAACGTTAGAAACGACGACAACTTTTGTTTTTTGTGGAGCGTTGTCGCAGCCCTTTGCCCAGCAAAACGCAATAGTGTTCGTACAGCTTCGTATCCTCATTTTCGAGAAGTGTTAAATATTAAAGATTTAAACTTTCCTGTCACTTTGAAAGATATTAAAACATTTGAAAATAATAATAAATTTCTGAGCATTAACGTATACTCCGTAAAGAATAAGCGCATTGTGGGACCCATTTATAGATCAGAATTCAAAAGAAAAACTAGGATTAATTTATTGTTATTGGAAAATGGTAACAAATCTCACTACGTGTTAATAAAAAATTTATCACGTCTTGTGCGAGCTCAAATAACAAAGCATCATAATAAGATTTATTTTTGTGATGATTGTTTACTTTTCTTTTCGTCAGAACAAAAACTTGATAATCACGTTTGTAGTGGTGTGACCACTGTTCTGCCAGAAAAAGGCAGCTATCTTCATTTTAAAAATTTTAATCGTAAACAAGACATACCGTTTGTGGTGTATGCTGATTTTGAAACTCTTCTTAAACCAATAGCTACTTGCGAACCGAGCCCCTCTTGTAGTTTTACTGTAAATCAGAAACAACACATTCCAGCCGCTTTTGCTTACAACATAGTGTGCTCGTTTGACAGCAATCTTAATCGTTTTGTTTCGTACCGCGGACGGGACTGTGTTCAGAAATTTCTTGAAAGCCTTTACAAAGATATAGAACACATTTATGACATTTTGGGTATTGAGGTGCGAATGATATTTGATGATAACGATGCTGAATCTCATGCAAAAGCTGAAGTGTGTCACATTTGCAATAATATACTTCTGTTCGATAAAGTAAGGGACCACTGTCACTTGACAGGCCGCTACCGAGGCGCTGCTCACCAATACTGTAATTTACAGTACAGCCTACCCAAATTGGTTCCTGTCTTTTTTCATAATCTGGCTGGCTATGATTGTCATCTGTTCATTAAAGAGTTGGCTGAAAGTTCGGGTCCCATAAAAGTAATACCGAAGAACAAAGAGAATTACATTTCTTTTACAAAATTTTTAAAAATGTCGGATGGTAAATTTGTCCAAATAAGATTCGTAGATTCTTTTAAGTTTTTAGGGACAAGCTTAGAAAAATTGGGAAACGGTCTACACAAAACAGATTTCGCTCACTTAAAACATTGTTTTACTGATGAAAGCCAATTTGAATTATTAACCCGTAAGGGCGTGTATCCTTATGATCACATGAAATCTTGGAGATCGTATTCTGAGAAACGTCTGCCTTCTAAGGAAAGTTTTTATAATACTTTGATCGACGAAGGGATAAGCGATGAAGATTACATGCATGCGAAATTGGTCTGGAAAACCTTTAACATTTCTAATTTGGGAGAATATACTGATCTTTATCTTAAAACCGATGTTTATTTGTTGACAGATATATTTGAAAATTTTAGAGCTGTTTGTAAAAAAAATTATCATTTAGATCCGGCTTTTTACTCAACTGCTCCGAGTTTATCATTTGACGCAATGTTATTAAAAACGGGCGTAGAGTTAGAGCTACTGTCCGACTTAGAAATTATACGCCTCGTGCAGAAAGGTGTGCGGGGCGGAATTTGTCTTTGTTCTACCAGACTAGCTAGGGCGAACAACTTTTACATGGAAAACTATGATGGAACTAAACCGGATACTTTTCTCATATATATTGACTGTAATAATCTATATGGTTACAGCATGTGCCAGTCATTGCCAGTAGCCAATTTTAAATTTCTGGAACAAGACGATATTGATAGACTAGATATTATGGACATTTCAGACGATGCAGAATACGGATTTATACTTGAAGTTGATTTGTTTTACCCCGAAGAGTTGCATTGTACTCATAACGACTATCCATTTTGCGCGGAGAAGTTTATACCTCCAGGAGGTAAAACTTCCAAATTAGTGCCAAATTTATACTCGAAATACAATTATGTAATCCACTACGTTCATTTGAAAACTTGTTTAAATCATGGTCTTATTTTGAAAAAAATACATCGAGTAGTTACATTTAAGCAAAGTAAATTTTTAGCGGAATATATTAATCTTAATACCGAATTGAGAAAGAAAGCAGTAACACCTTTTCAACAGGACTTATTTAAACTCATGAATAATTCTGTCTTTGGGAAAACTTTAGAAGATACTGAGCGTAGAGTAAACATCAAATTAGTGAATCAATGGCAAGACGATACCAATCGAACCAATCGATCTATCTCTGCGGCAAAGTTAATTTCACGACCAAATTTTCACAGTGCTACCATTTTTACTGAAAATTTAGTAGCCGTTCAAATGAAACCGGAAAGAATTATTCTAGACAAACCCATTTACGTAGGCTTTGCCGTTTTAGAGCTTTCTAAAAGTCATATGTACCAGTTTCATTACTCTGTAATAAAGCCTCACTACGGACACAGAGTGCAGTTATGTTATACGGACACTGACAGTTTTATTTATGAAATACAGACAAAAGATGTGTAGCAGAACCTCCTTGCAGGTTCTTTGTAAATATGTGAAAAGTAAATTTGTATATAGACGGTTGCTATGGCAACGTAATTAACAACATTAAGAATTTTCCGCATCTCATGTTTGTTTTTAGTTTTTCTGTTTTTTAAATTTTATTGTAAATATTTTATTGTTTAATTATACATTCCTGTACATAGAAAAACTATCTTATTCTTTTACCTTCAATCTACAACTACGCACGCCGCGCCACCGCCTGCCATTGCCAAACTGGTGACCCCTACTTGGACACATGCCGTCTGACGAGGAGAAGAGCAAGAGCAGTCTTTTCATGGAGGCAATGGAGGCTGGACCATCACAGGAAATACATCGTGTGGGTGTGCGGGTGCCCCCGTTTTTCCCCGAGAAGCCGGCTTTGTGGTTCGCGCAGCTTGAAAGTCAATTCTTTCTGGCCGGCATCTCGCAAGACACCACGAAGTACCACTACGCCATCAGCCAGCTGGATCCTGTGTACGCGTCGGAGGTTGAAGACATAATATCTGCGCCCCCGGCCCCAGATAAGTACGAGCGGCTTAAGGCGGACCTAGTAAGGCGACTCTCGGCTTCGCGGGAAAAGAAGGTAAAACAGTTACTTACTTATGAGGAACTCGGAGACAGAAAACCTTCTCAATTTTTACGGCATTTACAACATCTTGCCGGTCCGGGAGTGCCCGAGGAGTTCCTTAGGACTATTTGGACAAGTCGATTACCGACCAGTACGCAAACTATAATAGCGTCTCAGTCCAAATCGACGTTAGAGGAGCTAGCCGAGTTGGCGGATAGGATCCACGACGTGGTACCCTCCAGCCCGCAAATTGCAGCCGCAGCAGCACCAGGAGGTTCCGGTCGCATGGAAAGCCAAATAGAGGAGCTCACGCGTCAAGTTCATTCGCTCTCTACGAAGATGGAGCGGATGTCGCGGCCCAGAGGACGAGAGAGCAGTAGCCGGTCCCGTGAGACTTCGCGTTCCCGTCTTACCCGATCCCAGTCGAGTTACAGGAAATTCCCGGTTTGCTGGTATCACTATAAATTTAGTAGTAACGCTAGCAAGTGCGTCAAACCCTGTGACTATGCGGGAAAAGTGTAGGGCAGGATGTGATGGTGACCGACGCCTGTCCGACTACAGGTCGCTTATTTGTGACGGACCGAAACAGTAAAGTGCAATACTTGGTTGATACTGGTAGTGACTTGTGTGTATTCCCTAGATCTTGTGTTAACAAATATTGTCGTAAAACCGATTACGAACTTAGTGCGGCTAACGGATCTGTAATTAGTACATACGGGTATGCGCATTTAGTGTTGGATATTGGCTTGCGCCGTAACTATGCGTGGCGCTTTGTTATAGCAGACGTCTCGAAGGCGATAATAGGCGTGGATTTCTTATCCTATTATAATTTAATAGTTGACGTACGTAATCAATGCCTAATTGACGGGGAAACTACGCTCATCACCCCGGCTTTGCTCGCGAAAAATACTGATAGTATATCGTCTATCAAAATAACGTCTGGCGGTGATACGGTATATCATGACATACTGGCTCAGTATCCCGACATCACCCGCCCTTCTGGCATGCATAACAAAATTACTCACAACACTCTTCATCACATACGCACCACACCCGGACCACCGGTATCGTGTTCACCGCGCAGGTTGGCCCCCGATAGGCTTAAGATAGCGAAGGCCGAGTTCGAGGCCATGTTGCAAATCGGTACCTGTCGTCCCTCCGAATCAGCCTGGTCATCACCTTTACACCTCGCAACGAAGAAGGATCAAGGTTGGCGGCCCTGTGGGGACTACCGTATGCTGAATGCCAGGACGATACCAGACAGGTATTCAATTAGGCACATTCAGGACTTCGGCCATAATCTTAGCGGCTCTACAGTCTTTTCGAAAATAGATTTGGTAAAGGCTTACCAACAAATACCGGTCCATCCCGACGATATTGCGAAAACTGCGATCACGACACCGTTCGGCACTTATGAATTTCCTTACATGACGTTTGGACTTCGTAATGCCGCACAGTCGTTCCAGCGGTTTGTCGACGAGGTGCTGCGGGGACTAGATTTTGTATATAGTTATATAGATGACATTTTAGTGTATTCACCGTGTCCTATTTCCCATCAGAAGCATCTACGTGAGGTATTTTCCAGGCTTCAACAGTACGGCTTGGTCATCAACACCTCCAAGTGTGTATTCGGCGCTCAAACGGTAACGTTTTTGGGTTATGAGGTATCAGCTCACGGCGTTAAACCGCCTTTGGAGAGAGTGGAAGCTATACGTAACTTCCAGGCGCCTAAAACCATCCGTGAATTGCGCAGGTTTCTCGGGATGTTAAACTTTTACCGCAGGTTTATTCCAAACGCTGCTCAGCACCAAGCGCCTTTACACGCTCTGCTAGTGGGTTCGGTAAAGGGTTCACATCCTGTCGCCTTCACATCGGTAGAAATTGAAGCTTTCGAGGCGTGCAAGCAAGACCTTTGCGACGCAGCCATGTTGGCGCATCCCGATTGCAAGGCTAATTTAGCTTTGGTTACGGATGCATCCGACACTGCCATCGGCGCTGTTTTACAACAGCAAAAGGGTGACGCCTGGCAACCATTGGCATTCTTTTCGCGTAAGCTGTGTCCCGCCCAGACCAAGTACTCTCCTTACGATCGGGAGCTTTTGGCCATATATGAGGCAATCAAGCACTTCCGACACATGGTCGAAGCTCGAGACTTTGTGATATATACTGATCACAAACCTCTTACATTCGCATTTCACTCCAGGAAGGAAAACTGCTCGCCGAGGCAATTTCGTCACCTAGACCTCATTGCACAATTCTCGACTGATATCAGACACATATCAGGTAAGGAAAATGTGGTGGCTGATACTTTGTCACGAGTGGAGGAGATTGTGCAGCCAATCAACCTGCATACACTCGCAGCCTCTCAGAAATCGGACCCGGAACTGCAGCAGATCTTGAGTGGCGATACATCGCTGTGTCTCAAGCGGACGAAATTGCCTGGTACTGACGTCGAGTTGTATTGTGATGTAAGAGATGATGTTAAGCGGCCTTATGTCACAAAGGAGTTTCGTCGGAAAGTGTTTGAGAGCTTACACTCGCTCAGCCATCCTGGCACCAACGCGTCGGTCAAGTTGATCAGCGATCGTTACGTATGGCCAGGGATCCGGCGAGACTGCAGGGACTGGGTTCGGACGTGCTTAGCGTGCCAACGCTCTAAAGTTACTCGTCATGTATCTTCGCCTATAGGAACTTTCAGACTTCCGCAAGGAAGGTTCTTGGAGATACATATAGATCTTATTGGACCTTTACCTGTATCACAGGGTTTTCGGTATTGCCTTACAGCCGTCGATAGGTTTACACGGTGGCCTGAGGCGATACCAATCCAGGACATTACCGCAGAAACCGTCGCCAAGGCCTTTGTAAGCCATTGGATATCCCGGTTTGGTTGTCCTATTAAAATCGTCACTGACAGAGGGAGACAGTTTGAGTCTGCATTATTCAAACAATTATCCCACATTGTCGGTTTCCAACACAACACAACCACGGCTTATCATCCATCTTGTAATGGTTTGGTGGAAAGATTCCATCGCCAACTTAAAGCCGCTATAGTCTGTCATGCTAATAGCAGTTGGGTAGAGTGTCTTCCACTTGTGTTATTAGGAATCCGTAGCACTTTTAAAGAGGATTTAAATTCGTCGTCGGCAGAACTTATCTACGGTCAACCTCTGCGCCTCCCAGGGGATTTCTTCCAGCCCCAGAGCGAGGATACTGTTGACGTGACAGATTATATTGCACGAATTCGAAAATTCGTGAAGGATTTGCAACCATCCCCAGCTTCACGTCATGGTCAACAACGTTCAACTTTCGTGTTCAAGGATTTAGCCACGACTTCTCACGTCTTCCTTCGCGATGACACAGGAGTCGGAAGCTTAAAGCCTGCTTATTCCGGTCCACACGAGGTTCTGGATCGCGGAGACAAGGTGTTTAAGCTTATTGTGAATGGTAAGCGGGTTACCGTGTCTATCGACAGATTAAAACCAGCCTACATACTTGGTGATCCGTCATCTACCACACACACTACACACCTTGTACCACTTACACGCACACACAACACGAATACAGGTACTCTATCAAACTCACACACTCCTCATAACATTCATGCACACTCTCCTATTGTGCCAGTGTGTCATGATTTACCCACCACGATTGGTAGAAGTACCGTAACTACGCGGTCTGGTCGTAGGGTCAGATTCACAGACTTTTATCGCCCGTAGGGACGGTCTCTGGAGGGGGGTGTTGTAGCAGAACCTCCTTGCAGGTTCTTTGTAAATATGTGAAAAGTAAATTTGTATATAGACGGTTGCTATGGCAACGTAATTAACAACATTAAGAATTTTCCGCATCTCATGTTTGTTTTTAGTTTTTCTGTTTTTTAAATTTTATTGTAAATATTTTATTGTTTAATTATACATTCCTGTACATAGAAAAACTATCTTATTCTTTTACCTTCAATCTACAACTACGCACGCCGCGCCACCGCCTGCCATTGCCAAAGATGTATACAGGGATATAAAACAATATTTCTTGCGTTATTTCGACACAAGTAATTACTCTTCGCAAAACCAGCACGGTCTTCCGATTATAAACAAGAAGGTACCGGGTCTGTTCAAAGACGAACTTGGCGGACGTATTATGACTGAATTTGTAGGGCTAAGATCAAAATTGTACTGCATCAAAACTGAATCTGATGTTATCAAAAAGGCAAAAGGTATTAAAAAGAATGTTATCAAACATTTGAAGGTATCCGATTATGGTGATGTATTACTTAATGATAAATTAGTGCGCCGAAAAAATATTCTATTTAAATGTATTAAACATAATATTTTTACCCAGACAGTTAATAAAATTGCTTTGTCAAATGCTGATGACAAACGTTTTATAATGCATGATAAAATTTCCACTAAGGCATGGGGTCATAGTTCCTTATTGTAATAAGTGCTTTACCTTATGCTGTAATAAATATTATTGTTACTGTAACTGTAAATTGTACTTAGTTAGTTTTATGTTATAAGATATAAATAAATATATATCATATTTAACACAAAACTTATGGTTTTATTTAAAACACATAAAAATTATTATAACACATAACCTAATTTTCATCATCATCATCGTCAGCCTATCGCAGTCCACTGCTGGACATAGGCCTCTCCAGTTGCTCGCCACCTAGGACAAACATCAGGAGGATATACCCATAATCGCCACGCTGGGCAGGCGGGTTGGCGATCGCAGGGCGTAGCTTCTCGCTCCGGTGACGCTGCTGCCCGTCATCGGTCTGTGGTATCTAAGCCTTCAATTGTGATGGTTATACCGCCACCAGTCGGTTGCCAGCGCCTCGTTTGTTATTCGGCAGGATGCACCACGGGCAGGTGAGGTTGGCTTGGAGTGGAAAGATGATAGACCGCTCCCTTACATCCCATCAACCTAATTTTACGCAATAATAAAATTTGCGCTGATACAAAGCATTCGTTCTTTTTGCAGATTCATCGATTTTGCAATAAAGTAGGTCATCCCCGCCACTAATCATATTCAACATTGGCACTAGAGCTCATTCGTTTCATATTTTTCAACACGTTCGGACAAGCGTCAGATTAAATTACAATGTAAGTATACAATATTTCTAAGAATTTGTCATTGGTATATTATTGTATTTTAATACAAGCACTAACAACTGTTTTACTTTTCAGATCATGGACAGCTCGAGTGATACTAACATCATGCTGTCTCAGTATACATATGATCCCTGGGAGGGGCTAACGCAAGCCTGTCAAGAAGGTATGGATAGACCTGAGATGTCCGAGCCTCACACCTCGCGGGAAAAGAAGGTTCGGCGGAGGGGTGAGGCAAAGAAGAAACGACCTAGTACAGCAAAGTCCTATGTTATCAGCAGGGAGCGCTCCAGAGGCATTCGGTTGATACAGATACGAGTGTGTGACCTGACCAGTGAGCCATCCCGTTTGATGGCGCAGGACCTGGACTATAGTGACAGTGAGGACAATGTGGTGCTAAAAGCGCAATACATAGTGACTGAACAAATTGACGAAATTATGGATATGACTGATACAGTGATAAGAAAAATATCAAAAAAGTTGTGTAATGATTGTCTTTAATTTTAGGTATATGTAATGTAATTTTAGGTATTTGTAGAGTGTATATTGTAATTAAAGAATAAAAGTATATGAATAAAAAAGGTTTATTATTTTATCACCTTTTAAGTAAGTATACATAGGTACGAATTAATTCTTACTTTAGGGTTCTTAAATTAAAGACAGTAATTCATTTTTACATAGTTTATTAAAAAATTATAGAGTCACTTTATTTTCAACACACCATTTCTTTATACATACTACATTTTTTAATGCACAAATATTTTTATGATAACAACAATTATATAACGTTGTGTTATTTGAACAATAAATATTACAAAGCATATTTAGGTTAGGAGCACTTAAATTACTTATATCTAAATTACAATTTTCTTTACCAAATATATCTTGCACCCACTTAACTTTTTCTTCTCCTTTTACTATAATCTTTTTGTCGATTAAATATGGTTTTATAATTCTTCTAAATTCTCTGTAGTCTATATACCCTTCACTCCACCTATAGCCCCTGTTCTTTTCTATCCACCACACATGTTTACGTTCTTTCTCAGTTAGTGAAATATAAGGATATGGAGGCTTTATTAAAAACGTTTGAGTATATTCTAAACTAGCTATAGCAAACTCTTTTACAATAAACTCATTTAACTTGTTTTTAAATCCTTGTAAATCTACAACTATCGTATTGGTATTCATGATATTTTTCTTACAATGTTACTTAGAGGTTTATACTCGAATACACAATCGTTTAAAATCAAACAATATGCAGCCGTCTGGTCTGGTATTTCGGTGTCTGTTTCAAACTCAACTCTCACGTCGATAGAACCTTTCAATGATTCCTGCTGACGAGAACAGTCTATTACGAACAAAGGTGCGATTTTTTGGAATTCTTTAACACCCATCACAGGTTCAGGTCGGCGTCCGTGATAAGACTGTTGAAATCTAGCGTATTGCTCGTATAATAAATCAAATTTATGATCCGAAAAGTTTATATTCAATCCTTCATATGGATAATACGATGAATTTAAAAACACTTTTACATCCCGTATATCACAATGATCAAACTCAGCCATTGATGCACCAGCTTGTTGTTTTCTATTGGTCTGCAAAGCGATCACTACAAATCGTGGCTTCTCTATTTGCGATGAAGTTTTAATCGACCAGGTATGTTTGCGAGTTTTTGGCAGTAATGGATATTCGTACAAGTCCCAATTCCTAAAGGCTACTGTAATAGCTCGATCTTTTTCTAAATATTTTAGTAAATTTATTCTTTCACGATCAGACACTTTAACATGAGGAACACGCCAAACGATTTTATGGATTACTATATCCTCCATGACTTCTCCAGCCTTTAGTTGTACTGCGTTGAGGTTTGTATTACTTCTCAATAGTACTAATTCATGTTTACAGTTTATTAATATTTTTTCATAGTCCTCAGCAAATCCTAATATTTGATTAAGTGGTACCGAAGCGGAGAATACACCATTACGCAATTCATTTGTGCCTGTGGTCGACCAGCCCCAAGCATGAGCGCGTTTTGATTCGCTTTCATTTAACGATAAATAAGATTTTATTGTTGTGGTAATACCTGCATTCTTAATTTTATCAATCTCTATTCCATTTAATTCATATCGAATGTCTTGAAATAAAAACATTAATGGATTATTCACAAAATGCACACCCGATACTTTTTGCTTAGTAGTGCTATCAAAGATGTTGACTTTGCCCTCGATGTACAAAGTGCTGAGTGCAGGCAACACGTACAAGTCTTGCTGATTAATAGGGATTCGTATTTCATCATTCTTGTTGAAACTTGTCACGTATGGTTTATACGAGTGATATTCGAAACTTTCGATACTGTTATCATAAGATGTGTTTTGTGATATATTTAGCATGTTTATTTTAACAAACCGATTAATTTTAAAAAATCCTTATTGCTTTTGGTTAACTTTTTTGTAAGATTTTTTTTCGACTTAGCAGTTGTTGTACTATGAGATGTTCTTTTAGAACTGATTCGAACACAAGATGTGGATGGGTTTTTATTGAAATTTATCATTTTTTCTAAAGTGTAAGTACAATTGAACTTCTTCACCCCGTAAATTGATTTGCTTATTATCAGCGTCTAACAACCTTATATTGATTGCACTAATTGTGTTTTGGTTTACTGGAAAATATATGAGGTTTTTAGGAATTTCAACAATTCGATATCCAGGAGGTACGTTGGGCACAAATTCATAAATAATATGACTTGGTCTGCCGTTCACAAATGATCCGCTTACCACATCACATTCGATGCGCACAATGGGTGTTGATAAAATACTCACGGGATAATGAGATTCGCTACTTATATTGGCTTTTATCGTCTCACTTCCGAAACCTAAAATTTTACCAAGCGAGCAATCTTTACCGAAGTGAACATCTTTAGAGCAACATATGTTCGTTTTTAGTGTATTATTATTACATGTTAATAACAGCACTGAATCTTTAATGTTATTTTTTAAGTAATCACAAATATCTTTAAGTTCATATGAACCTTCAGGGATTTCAACCATTTCATCTTTCCCATAATAAAACTTATTATTTCTTTCATCTATATTAGGAATAGAATTAAATGTTGAAAAACACAGGAGACCACACTCATACTCGCCACATAGCTCTATCGTTGGCGAATAGTTTGTAGTTAAAGACGCTCCAACTCCAGTTATCGACACAGTGAAAGACATTTTTGTACTGATAACTATTTTTATTTCTATGTTTATTTAAATGATTTTATTTTTCCAATAGTTGTGTAAAAATTGCAAACAAAGATGACCACAATTCACAGTACCAAATGTTTGATGTTGTACATAGTTGTAACGTATTACACATTTTTTCAAATATGTCATTAATTCTAACGGTGGTTTTAAATTACCAAAACTATTGAAATATTCGCAACTGGCATTCTGTTTGATGTAAGCTACCCAATGAGTTCCAGGATTATCTGAACTGTCTAAATTCAAAATTGCGCATTCTACCGGCTTGGGTCGAGATGGTAACGTATCTCTCATGAAAACACCCCGGAAAAATGGTATATCTTTAGCGTGTTTCAATATGTCTAAATTAGTTAGGGCACGATTAGGTAGCTTCTTCTTTAGTTTTTTGATGGATTCAAATATAAACCAGCTCCTTTTTTGTATGGTTTAATGAATAATCCTTTTCCGAGAGCAATTGATTCCATCATTTTATTATGTCGTTCTGACTCTTGCAAACTTTTTTGAGCAGCTTTAGAATCATTTACAGCCTTTGCTATACCAGCTGCCCCTCCAGCAAGTGAACCTAAAGCTGACAGTCCTGCAAATATCGGGATGAGAGGTAGCAGGCCGCCACATTTTGGGATTGGAATGCAGCGCGGCATGTGTATCCCCTTTTTCTTAGTAAACGCCTTCTTTGCAGCTGCATATGCGTACTTGATTATTGTGCGGTTGTCCTTGGATTTAAGTTTCTTTAATTGAGAATGAATTTTTTTTACTTTTGACATGAATGACTTTGCACCAGCACCAGCTTTGAGTTTTGCTTTCATAGCATTTTTCACAATCCAAGCAGCCATCTTTTCTCGTCTTCCAGAATCTTTAGCTTTTAGCCTGTTTTTAGCCATGATTAAAAGTTGTTTATCTGCTCTTTGACGTACGCTCAAATCAGTGTTATTGTAGGCAATATCGTGATGCATACAAGCTTCGTCTAATTTATTAATACCTCGATCACCTCTATTTAACCGTTCTTGAAGCTTTGTTCCAGGTCCACAAAATTGGTAACCAGGTAAGTGTAACTCAAACGGTATCTTATTTATTAAATTATTGACAATACCACTTCCTTCTTTCATTTGTACAGACAAAGTGAGTGTTTTTGATTATAGGAGGATATTTATATTAAGTTATCAATTCACTCTTGTTGACCCAACTGTTATTTTCATCACTCAGACCTAACCATTTGACAAACAATCTGTTCCCCCTTCGTTTCAAAACTTTTTCTATCAGATAAAGGTCAGGAAATTGTGTGTGTTGTAGTTCGTATTCATAGAAAGATCCTAAAATTCGTTGTTTTTGTTTGTCTTCTAGCACGTAAGTCACTGGATACGTATGATTTACTTTGATGATACAAAATATTTCTGTCGACCAATTAGGTGTGTATCCTTTATAAAAGTCACCTTTGTACTTACTAATACGAACATGATCGCCAACATGAAACTTTTGTTTGATGCTTGGCCCTTGTCTATGTGTTTTGATAATATTTAACTTAACCACCATCTGGTTATTTTTATCCACATCAATAGGCTTATATTTTGTTATTCGATGAACTGTGTTATTGTACTTTTGAACTACTTGATCCCAATTTCCTTTAATCCACTGATATCGTCCACAAAGACTAAATAGTTTGTAAAGATGGTTTTTCAATGTTCTTATTGCTCTTTCTACTATCGAAGCTTTTTTCACTGAATACGTAGAATAGTGATTTACATTAAATTTGTTCATCAATTGTTTAAAAGAATCATTGTAAAACTCTTTTCCCAAATCAGTTTGCAAATTCTTAGGTCTTCTTGATGAATCATAAAATATTACTTGCATTGCACTGGTTACGCAATTTTTGGATTTCGATTTTAATGGATGAGTCCAAACGTATTTTGATAAAGCATCAATGACAACCAAAATGTATTTATATCCTTTATTATAACTGGAAAACTTTTGCATATCTATTAGATCAGCTTGCCATAAATCATCTAATCCCTTTAGGATAGTGCATCGACGAGGAAAGTTCCTTCTAGCTGCTTTGTGAAGTTCGTCTACTATGTTTTGTTTACTCATGATTGTTTGACTTTTTTATTTGTATCAAACGATCTACTTCAGACTTTATATAATACGACTTATGTAACAATTCTGAAGTGGATTTTTCAAAATTTTTGAGATAGACTTGTACTCGATCGTTCAATTTCTGCATTTCATCTCTTAGAATTTTGAGTTCTTTGTCTAAATATTCCTTATTTACTGCTTCATCGTCTGTTTTTGGAGATATGAGACCTTTCAATCTTGATGATTGGAAATCATAAACACCTGAATCTGATTTTACTAGTATGCCTTTCTCAGTATATTCTGATAACCGTAGGCGTTTGTGAACGTGATGACCAAATTTGTCTACATTCATTGTTTACGTCTTGCTCTCTGTATTTCAACTGCAGAGATTTTTAAATGTCTTTACTTTATATTTTTATATTTTATAATGCCGGCTTCATACAACTCTTCAATTATTGCAATAATCTCATTATCTAATCCGGTGTTTCCTGCATCTCGAGATGCAATCAATATTTGTAATCGTTCGACCAACTCATTTGGATCATCCCAATAAATATAATCAGTATTTTTCTTAACTTCTTTAAAGATGTCTATACCCTTTCCCTTAGTCAGGCTTTCTATGCTGCTTGTAACATTTTTTGAGAATTTGAACATGGGTCGTATTACGTTCGTATACTTAAAGCCTTTATTACTATTTATTGGCTTGGATGGATCATAATTGCGTCTATGCGCACTGGTATCCAATAATAATAACTTATAATTTTGTAAATCCTCTTCAGTGATTATATCTAAATTAGGTGTTCGATTATACAGTAATTCCTTCAGACCTGGAGTTTTCTTCATTCTTCGGGTTCCGATTTTAAGAGTACTTGAATCATCATAAACTCGAACATTTCCGAGCATTAGTTTTCCTCGCTCATTCCTAACGCCATAGGGAATATCTTGCATTGCTTCAGATGATGTAGACCATGAAGATTGATTTTTTATGCTTGGCGAAGACCGGAATGACTTGAAAGATTCCTTGCTGACATTCAGATCTTCATGAGGAGAAAAAGTGAGGGTTTTATGTATATCATTATCCCAATCATCTTCCGAAGTAGGTTCTTTATCATAAACATCTTCATATGAAGAATCAGACAAGTTATTGCTGTTGATTTTATTTTTTTTCGGTACTGGTATAGACTCAATATCTTCAGCCACATTTTCATAATGGTCTTTTTTTGCTAGTTGATTAAGGGGGCTGATTATAGGTTTGAATATTGTTTCCAAAGCCATATTACTAGAATTATTCATATCTTTTAACATCCGGACCTTCCTTTTTACAGCCTGCGCAGATTTAACGATTTGTTCTTTTAATTTTTTTTCCATATTTGATATAGATTCCACTCTGGTCAATATCACAACTGGAAGTGATCGTTAATGATCGTTCAATACTATATATGTATCAAATGCCATTCTGTAACATCCGTTGTTTCGTTCACAGTCTTTATTTATTACGACATATCCGTACGGTTTATGCCAAACCCGTGCACACATGTCTCTGAACTGAGACCATGACATGTCTGATCCAACATGCTCATTATAAACATGTCTTAAATTTACGTCATCTTGCTTGAATAATATTAATAAGTTCGCATTATCCCTCACAAGTTGTTTCGGTACTTTAGTGTAAGTCTGGTTAATATAAAAACAATCAATGTTTTTATGACGTCCCATAGCAAAGTAATCTCTAATATTGTTTTGGTTTTCACATGCTACATCGTCAAAAACAAAAATTGAGTTAGGTAGAGCTTCATGAGGGCTTATAATCTCATTATTATGATTATATTTGTTATAGGAAGTCCCCGCAACCACATTCATTACTTTTTCTAAAAACATATATTTGGGCTGATACAAAGATTTGGAATACACATAGAGGTTTTGAAAGCGCGGACCATCCTGGTGTAATAATAAACTAATCACTAAGTTGGTCTTGCCACAATTAGATGGCCCGCAAACGAGACATCTAAAAGAATTAGGCAAAAAACTTCCATGACGCTTTTGCTCAGATGATGACACAGGACAGATGCATTCCAGGTTTAACGATGTTTTTTGCTTAAGAAATTTCATCGTTTCGCGTTTTTAACTGTCACGTTCAGATGGTTACAACAAAATGGTTATTATATTTGTATGTCAATACATTTAAATGAATTTATCATCTTCAAACAGAACGTTAGTGGACGACGTCAAACAAGGTACCAGAGATCCACACTCGTGTGAGGTTGCTGATTAATTTGTGTGTTGTGGGCTATCTGAAAGTAGCTTCGCATGCGGTACTGGTGAGTAGTATGGCATTGGGTCTTTCTATATCATGTGGAGTGAGTTTCAGCTGGCTGAAACGAACGACAAATGATATAGAATGCATTCTATATCATTCTATATCATTCATAGTGTGGAATTGGGCATTCTAGATCATGTGGAGTGAGTTTCAGCTGGCTGAAACGAACGACAAATGATATAGAATGCATTCTATATCATTCTATATCATTCATAGTTTGGAATTGGGCATTCTAGATCATGTGGAGTGAGTTTCAGCTGGCTGAAACGAACGACAAATGATCTAGAATGCCCAATTCCACACTACTCTCGATGCAGGCTAGGGGATGCGGTGCGCGATTTTTAAGCCAAATGGATTTTGGAAACTGAAACTGTTGAACACTATTGAGGCGTTAAAAATAAGAATATTGTTTTTGAAAACTGTAATACAGGTTAGCATATTATGTGTATAAATATTTGCATTAAATATTTGTGTAAAAATTTCCATTGGTGCTTACCTATTATTAAAATAGTTTTTTTTTGCAATAGGTAATTAAATTCCTTGCAATAATTGAAAATCATGAGGAAGACGCTGTCTGAACAAATCAACTTTTTCATATTGTACAGTCGATTACAAAAGATCGATGTGCGAAAATTATTTCAGGGTGACTAATACATTGGTTTTACTGAAAAAGATTTACGCTCGTTAGTAGGATTACAAATGATCAAAATTAGTTACAGAATTGTCATCGGTTCTATATGCAAATCAACAGAATAGAATGAACCAAAAAGCTAAAAATACCTATTTACCGAATTGGTTAACTAGCTGACTATTGCGCTTGGTAAATCATCAACCGCCAAGGTGAGTTACCCAAATATTTTGTTTTTTCTCTTCTCAGTAAATACACTAACTACGCACTTGGTCTCCCAAACTATATTCGCAGCCTCCGGCATCGGGTGTTTGTCTACCGGACGCCTCGGTGCCCGGGGCGATTCGGTTTCACTTTTGTTGGTCACTTTACGTCCCGGCCATTGTTAACGGTGCACTAGATAACGTTGTCACTGCTAATAAACCGGGGAAGTGGCTCGTTGGCGTTGAGCTGTGACAAATGGCAAATTGGCGGGCGACGTAATGCCGCACTTATGAGCTGAACAACCTGAGATGGGCGTAGAGCAATCAGTTACGTTTCTAGGCTGAAAATGCGCAGAGTATCTTTTTTATTTAGCTATGTTCTAGCTTATCAGTTTTTAAAAGCTGAAAATTTAGACTTGATGCTGGAACAAATGAGACCCTACACCAAAAAAAAAAGAATATCTAAGACTGCAGCGGTACATTTAAAAAGTTGCTTAAGTACGAATTTTATCGTAATAATGGTTTAAAGCATGCTAAGGACATCGTTATTGAGCTTCTACACGCGTTAAGCCAGTTCTGTAGATTGATACCAACGTCTGACGCTAGCTGGTGGCTGACAAATAGTTGGTTCGGCGGAGGCGTCGCAGGGCGTCTTGCCATAAATAAGGATTACGAGACTGACCACGCAGTCTTGCGGAGTGGCGCTCCCTGACGGCCAGCCCCGGCGAGCACTCGCCGCCCCACGTCAAACGTCTTAGACCCCGCATCGTTTGTTCACTTCACGTCTAAGAAAGCCCCATACAAATATCCCTCCACCCAAACCTCAGCCGAGCCCCCGAAGTTTACTCATCCGCTCGTCAATAGAAAATCAACGGCTGCAAAGTTGCTACAGCTTCGAATACATAAGAAAACGTGAATAAATTTTATCGCCTCCAATTCTCAGTCTTATCTCCCCACGAGCGGCGCACTTGACTCGTGAATTTGCGTTATTTCGGCGCCTAAGACCCGAATCACAAGTTAGAGAGGGGTACCAAGTCGGGCGCGAGAAGCGCTAAGCCATCCTGTTTTAGGCTCGGCGGCAATGTTTCAATAGCAATCGCGCCGCGGATTACGAGCTAACCCCCTCCGACGAAACGCGCATCAAATACCCATTTCACTTATCCTATGCTCCCCACTTGTAGTCTGTGGCAGGCACCTATTCCGCCACATTCTAATTAAACCTCGAACTGTAACTTTAGTTACGACCCGGGCGTGACGTGTCCCTCCTAGCGCCGTTTTTGTCTGTGGCCGCGTCTGTGTATAGATAGTCAACATTCGCTCCCACAAATGGGTATTCGTCGATCGTTTGTACAGTACGTTCGTTAGGTAGATTGCAGATTTACTGCCTCGGCTCATTCAAATTGCTTCAAGTTTGAGCAGAGGCTTAGCTCGGCGATAATGATGTCTCATTCGATGTACCATAAACGTTTACTTAACTGTTGTTTTGAATTTATTAAAGTTGGAGCAATAAAATGGTGGCTGTATTAAATTACCAGCGATTTGGTTTTTGTGAATAAAAGGAAAAATGCTATATTAGCACAATGTGCGGTTAAAGTGAAATAGTTTTTGCTTAAACCTAGCCTCTTTATTGGAATAAGATGCGGCGAATACCTATATAAAAGGAAAACAGCGGTGCCTTAAATGTATTTATAGATATGTTCTGTATAATTAGGGGTGATAGCCATAGTGTTATCTCGCTAAATCTCCAATTAGACAGATAGTATGGGCTGTGGGCAGTGGGTACGGCCGTTGGGCAGTCTTCTCACGTCGCCCAGCGGTTTCAATTAGAGCGGCCTGCCCTCGGAATGACAATATTGGTTTATTACAGCCAACCATGAATATGGAGCATGCTTTGTGTAATATTGTGCTCAAGTTATTCTTGAGGGTAGAATTATTGCAAGCCGATATCTTAGGGATGAAACCGCAGTCAATTGTTGTTATATCGCATCAATGGCATACCTATAGGTACCTAAATTGAAATCTGCTTTTTAACAAATATTTGCGACAAGTTTGAATTATGCATAGCTGTTTCATAAGGTTTAAAGTTTGGCTTTACATACTAATGAGATTTTAAATTTTATTAAGCTTCTTGTGAATACAGGAAGTGTAACATATATTAGCGTTCGTTTGAGCAGATAAAAACGCTCAAACAGTCACACCCCCACATCTGACACGCATAAAAACACACATCAAATTAAAGGGTTATGTTAATGTTACACCTACATATTGTGAATTCGTTATTTTTAAACAGCTTTAATCACGGATCTACATAATAATGTGGAACGGGCATTTCCCGTCCGTCCAACGACTTGATTGATGTGGCTTCCTAGATTTATTTGCCCGAAAAAAGTAACACGCCACACGTCCGCGAACGCACACAAAAATGGCACCCGAAATACCTTTGTTTCATTTTTAAATACGGCCCTTTCATAATTAGCGTAATAAATTTTAAAATGATAATACGAGGGCCATCTTGTGAACGCTTAATGCCGCGCGTCGGGGGGCGCCGCCGGCGACCGCATGTCAATCACTCTCCCGAATGTAGAACAATTCTTATTTCGAAAAAGAATAAAATGCCGCGTAGGTATCACTTTTATTTTCCATCCTTTTCGGACTTTATAGCGATCCCGCGGTGTAAAGAAGACAGAGTTAGAAATTGGTCTTGTGGTAACATCTGTGCTTTATAATAGATGCTTACGTAGGCTTCTTTTCGGGGATCGCGTCGAGCCCGGTGGGATCGGTTTAACATGATTGATCTGTTTATTTTACATTTTAAAGGAGCATTTTTACGGTTGCTTGTCAACTTAATAACAAAGTGTTTTATATCGGGACACGTTAAATTCAGTTTATATTGATAGGTTTCTTTTAGCGTTATTCATAAATGATGTGACTAGAATGCTTGGTATTCGAATAACTAAGTGGATAAAATATTTTATAGATGATTATTAATTATTTATGTGCGTGCGGGTTATGTAAAAAATAAGATACCTAAAGAGTCAGCATCAGTATATGCAACAAATTCATTTTATAATAAGTATGTAATTTTAATAAAATAGGCTTTATAATAATATCTGCTGAAGTCATTGATAGATAACAGCCTTATAAGTCGATAATAATTATTGATAATTATATCGTCGACAACAGATTTTTATAAAAAAAGAAAAGACTCATCGTGATATGACGACATAAAAATCGACATATTAGTGTTTTCTTATAAAAAACAAGAGTATTTACGTGTATGCCACGGCCACAGTCAAAAAGATAATAGGTTTAAAAATAAACAATCAAATGTCTTAATGAGTGCAAGTGTCGGTGCCAGGAAGGCGTCCAGCAGAGCAGGGCAGAGCAGAGCAGGGCCGGGCAGTTGACGCTGACATATAGGACAGATGTATGTCTCTGTGTACCACAGCGAACGTAGGTATCGGATGCTCCGTCATCCGTGTTTTACAAGATCTGTTAAAATTATTTTTATTATTTTATTGTCAATTTTTAAGATTAGTTAGTTTGAAAATAAAAAAAAAATATACGAACCATTATCATCTGTCACTTGTAGTTTAAGAACTGAAATTGTTGTGTTCTTGACCTCTTGCGAATTTATTACGCAAAAGTGCAGACAACTCGGGCACGGGTAAACCAAGTTACGTTAATATGGTCATCTATCAGACGGTGCGAAATTAATTTCGCTCGTTGTAATCTCCGATGGCTATACATTTTAATTACTTGGAATCGTTTAAGACGTGTTTGTATAGGTCGTTAAGCGGTTCAAAAAAAGAGACTGCTCCTCGCAGGCCGCTTATCGGAAGCAATTACTCGTTGTTCGCTTTATTAATTTTCGTAACTACCCTCGCGACATCAAAGGATGCCGCGTGCGCTCGCGCCGCCCTCGCGCTGTGGTGCAAGTAGTAAGTGTTTTATGTAAGCGATAGCATTGGAACAGATGTTTTTTATAAGTAAACTAGCGATCCGCCGTCGCTTCACTTCGGAAATTTCAGATAAATATCAGACAGCATCACGCATACATTGCTCTGATCCCAAAGTAAGTACGATTAGCTTAAGCACTTGTGGTGTTATTATGGTATCAGAACAATTAAGGTTCCACAAAATATAAATACATATATACTTAAATACAAAAATACACTGACACGCGACAAGCACAACGTCATGACATGAATGTTTGCCCCTGGTAGGGATGGAACCCAATGACAGAATTTCTTCCTAATTTGTATTCATCATCACCATCAATGCCTGTAAGCCTCTAAATGTCCACTGCTGGTCATAGGTCTGACCTAATGACAATTTTATTGTGGGGATTTGCCATAAGTTTCATTTTCAATGGGCAAACTGGCCGACTAAATTAGCGGCTGTGAACTCTTCATTTCAAGTTTATGGAAAAGCATACTATACCGACTTCAAACAGTTTGCCTGCTGGCAACACGTTTGGCAGACGATTTTATTATTAATTTTGTATTAAAGGTACGCCTTTAATCGTGATGATTATATCGCCTCCAGTCCGTTGCCAGAGCCTCGTTTGTTAGGCAGCAGGCTGCACCACGGGCAGATAAGGGTGGCTTGGAGCGAAATGATGAAATGTCGGTCCCTTACATTTATTCCCATAGAAAACGCTTCTCTCTCCCCGCTTGCGGCATCACACCGGCTACTGTTTGCCGCCGAAACCCTTGAAGACGTTTTAACAGCGCTCTCGGTCTGGCACATCCACTCTTTGATCTCCGCGACACTCCCGACTCTGCTCAAACAAGTTTGTCCTTTGAAAACTGCCTTATGTATACACTTGAGCTAACCACTTATGTCTACGTGCGTACACAATTTGCATTATTGATGAGATGAAAGACAGAGACGAAAGTAGAGATGTAAAATCAATTAAAGGTATTCTCTCTCTTTTACACACTACTAATAGACTTAATAATTTATACTTGTTAACATAATAAATTAAATCACATAACGAGGAAAGTGTCTAGTTTCAAGTATCTTTTATAAGTTGCGTATAGGCTAATTCTAACATTATTTGAGCTCTTATCATGATGCAATACCCCATTGTAAGTGTATTTAAAGAAATACAATGTAATAAGCCTATGAGCCGAATTTGGCCTACCAACAATACCAACTTTGTGTCTAATTTTATGAATAAAATGCTCGCATATCATATCGGTCGATATTTTCAGTTTTTCAATGTATCTGTATGAAATTCGGTGAGAAAGGTAAAGGTCTCGCTCACTCTATTACTTACTATATTATTCTGATGTAGATAGGCATCTGCTCATAATGCTGAGTATAAATGGTATAAAATGAGTTTGTGGTAAGGCTAGTTAATTCTCGTATACAATGTCTTATAGGTAATAATCTTACCACCTTTGTAAACGACACCGTTTAAAATAATAATGTAGTTTTTACTCAGATCATTCAATACGCCGCCTATTTCGTACTTCTTATTATGTTATTACAATGGAATCAACTTGTTAGGATATATTAACTATATTATATATTTATATATTTTATATATATATTATATATAATATTATAAAGCTGAAGAGTTTGTTTGTTTGAACGCGCTAATCTCAGGAACTACTGGTCCGAATTGAAAAATTCTTTTTGTGTTGAATAGACCATTTATCGAGGAAGGCTTTAGGCTATTTAACATCACGCTGCAGCTACTAGGAACGAAGAAATGATGGAAAATGTAAAAAAAAACGGGGAAAAAATAACTATTCCACGCGGACGAAGTCGCGAGCACAGCTAGTGTATTATAAGCATGGAATCGCATTCCCTGAAAATAACATCCCATTCGTTTATATTGACTCACAAAAGAGTCATAGTATGTTAAAATTCAGGAAACAGTATCATTTTATCATTGTACCTACTGTGTCATTTTTAAAGCTCGCGAGATATCAGGTAAGATAAGTTGGCCGGCGCACAAAATAAATCAGTATTCCGAAACAAACAAAATTTACATGCATCGCGAGAGGTGAACACTGGAGCACAGAAAGACTTATCTCGCTAAAACGATTCCCACATAAATAAAGCTCATCGGATATGAAACCGTATTTACATAAGAAAAATATAAAGAGGCCTAAACGATAGGTCGGCAAGGGCGGTATCGGCCGGCGCCGATCGGGACGCGGGGCACGTCCTGCGGGAGCCCCGTCTTTAATAACAATACGAAATATCAGTTCGTTCCTCCGATCGCAAATCTACGTCAATAACATATCCAATAGTAGCGCTCAATTCATTTCGACATAATCTAATATAGCGGGGCACGTTTCCCGCCTAAATCTCCCGCCACATGTCGCCAAGATGGCCGACCGGGCGAAACGCGAAACTAAAGAAAAAGGAGATCACGAATCGGTAATATCTTTCGAGTCCATAAACTTAAACGTTTATTTGCAGCGATATTTTGTCCTTTTGCAGATATTGCTTTCGAAATGTAACTACTATCAAAACAATAGATAGGTACCTACAGTTGATTTACAAAAGTCTATACGTTTTGTCAGTTTAACATTTTGATTTGAGGTTATTTTATGGGAATTTTCTGGTCAGGTAACATTAATCCGTTGTTAGTCTGTCTAACTCCAAAGTAATTGCATTGCTGATAGCTATAGCCTAACTGATCTATTATTACGATGAATCATTAACGTTATTGGAAGTCAATTGATCGCTTTTTATGGTATCTATTAGCGAATCAACATTGTCTACAGTCCGTCTGGCTACAGCTTACACGAAACATCGTTTACTACTTAATGACTACATTCTCCTTGAATTAACCTTTCTGCTACTTGTTTACTTTGACAGTCGGCAATAGATACATGAAAAAAAAGTCCTCCTAAATTATTATTTTTTCTTATATTATTTTAAATTTTCACTCTTATGGGTTCTCACTCTTAACTTTAATACCGGAAAACCTTATTTGTCAATAATTGATATGCAAATAACATTCTTAATTTTATTAAATACGATTCGTTGATTGACGATTATAATTCATACCAGTATGAACAAAATATATTATTTCGATAGATATTAATATTATATAAATTGTAAATACCATTACATCCATCTTGCGAGATTATAACTTGTTGAAAGATTGTGAACTGTAACATAGTGCTTAAATTTTTAACTGTCATTACCTATTATTTTTCGGTCATCATATTCGGATCATAATCTAACGGTATTTATAATTTTACGGTGACATATATATTTTAAAGACTTTGACTTGACAGTCAAGTAGCCTAATAAGTATAATTAGAAGTCAACAATTAAATTGGATAAGAAAGTGCACGGAGCCTTGGTTCACCCTAGTAAGTTTAAAATAGTAATAGCGATTTTAATATCAATGATTTAAGTAAGGTAAAGTTTTCACGTGGGTCAGTACATTATGATAGTTTTTGCATTAAATCTACAAACATAAGTTTAGTATAATGCTATTGTAATTAATTTAAAAATATGCAACTCTATCAACTTAAAACGAAAGTGTAGGTACTGAATAATTCCTCGAAGAACCACCCTCATACATAATGCCACTATGTAGAATCCTAGGTAGAACTTGTAATAACTTATGTATAAACTTAGTCACGGCTTCCCCTTTGAAAGACAAAGCGTATTAGAGTAATTTGGCGGAGTCAGGTCCGTCCATCCGTCCGTCAGTACAAATAAACGGGCGGAATTGCCGCAATTAAGCTGGCCTTTCAATTGCACTGATTGATCAATCATCGGTCTCCGACAATCGGTAGAAGTGCTGCTTTGTCTGGCCGCATTGTCCGCGGACGTGGTTTCGCCACTGTTCAAAGAGTACCGCGTTAGATCACAGAAGGAACGATTGGATGCTAGTCCGATTTTCAGCGGATCTTCATTAGCCTATCACAGCCAACTGCTGGAAATATGCCTGTCCAGATATTCGCCACTTCGGTCAAATATCTGCAGGTTTTGCCCATATTCGCCACGCTGCGCGCTCAGCAGGCGGGTTGGCGATCGCAGGGCGTAGCTTCTTGCACCGGTGACGCTACTGTCAGTCATTGGCCTGTGATATGTATACGTGATGATTCTACCGCCATCAGTCGGTAGCCAGAGCCTCGTTTGTTATTCGGCAGGATGCACCACGGTCAGGTTCGGCTTGGAGTGAAAAGATGATAGCTCCCTCGCATCCCCGGATTTTAACGGACATTATTGTCAAAAGAAAGCTCTCTGTCAAAAAAATAGTAGCATAGCAACCCCTGAATCGGGATGTTGGCGTTGAGACTCCCCAGTGTGTTCAGAAGCACGCTAAGCAATTGGTCCTGCATTGGATTTCTCTCTTGTCTTGTCTATCGTCTCATGAGATTATAAGAGTGAAGAAATAGAGAGTGTGCTTGATTTTGCGCACACACTTGAGCACTTTTATTAAATTTATTTATCATACATACTTTTTTATAGTCTCTTTGGTGATTAGCCGCTGTGGCCGAAATTATTTACATTAGGTATCCAAAGCTGTAGTATCGTTACAATTTGTTTGATGCAGCTTACCTACGTGAATAAATGGTAGAGTTAATTAGTAGTACAAAATATGAGTTAGGTACTTGTGTAACAATATATGTATTGTTATAAATACGTAGAAGGTAATATTCAAACTCGTAGATTGAGATAACAGATAAATTAAATGATGCGTCTGTAATAATTGTAATTAATCTATGACCGTGATTGCAGTGGATTCTATCGATCTCGTCAATACGAGAGTATTAGAAGAATAGAGATATTGAATCGGAGAATAGTAATTTCTGAAATTTGTTCTGCCGGACTCCCGTAAATATTCTATTGTAATGTTATATAGGTACCTACACGGAAACGGGTCGTTTTGTACTACCATTGTAAGTAATATGCAATGGAATCTACCTCTAATTTGATTTAAAATTCCGAAAGTATGGTTTTAGTTAGAACCTAATTTTAAATGTTTATTCTGAATAATCATTTCAGTTACTGAAGCGTTTTTTCGGAATAAACATTTATGTACATGTAATGTACTCGTACATGTATTTTAAGGCACAAATACCTTATGTATTTTTTAGTTGGACCAAGGGATTTAGTGTTTGTACATGCCGAGATTAGACATGATGAGGTCGAGGTTTCATAAACAACCCTGATCAAGTTGAACCTAGACTGAAAAGTACCTACTTTACACCTTCGATCTTGAGCCTGATCTTTACGATCATGTCGAAATGTCGCTATACATATTGGACTGTAGATTTCTGTAGAGTTCTAAATTTTCCCACGTTAGCAAAATTTTCCATTTTGTATAAAATTTTATTCCTATATATTTATAATAAATAAATAAAGATGAGAGGTTGTTCAAAGTCTCGCATGTAATGTGATGTCTTTATATTTAGAGTTTAGTAATGAACATATATAGCAAAATACTATGAATCCCTTCATTGGAGAAAGCTCAGTTCACAATTAATGTCTATGGTACTAAAATTGTGCCGCCATTCTTTCAGCGGCGCAGCGGTTGAGACGAATCTCGACAGGCATCCTGACCCTCCTCAGATGAGCGCTCGTAGCTCACCACCGTCAGGTTTAGTGGGCATTCTCCATTTTAGGACTGAGTCCCACATATTAGTATAAGATATTGCTACCAGGGGAACATTTTGCGAAAGAGGTATTCTGCAAAGGGATTCAGTTGAGGGATTCCAAGTCCAGCTTGGCCGGCGTGCATATTGCATTGACAGGCGTCGGCGAGATGTGAGGCGGGCGGTCACGTCGCGATGGCTATTGATTTCCATTTAATTCGGCGCGTGCCCGCTCGCCTACTGATGACTCCCGGCGTCCACGACAAATTGCTGGACGCCTTCAATTCCCACTGATTGAAGGGCGCCTTGCTATTCAACGCTGTTTGTTTGTAAGTAAATTATTTCTGTGAAGTATTGAGCTCGAATCGACTTCGGGGATTATTATAGCCTTTGTAACATAGGTAAGCTTTACGTACAGTAAAAAGCATAGATGTTTAGTCCTATAAGTAATATTGAAATAGAAAAACCATTTCCTTCGTCGGATATGTATTTGAACATAAGCACCTATCATGTAGAGTTGTATGTACACCTCCGGAATCCCTTGTTTATTTCGTTTGTTTAATTAGACGACTAGCTACGTATAATTCCAATGTTAAATGTTCTTTGTACAAGCTCGCTTAAAACGTTAAAATATCTAACGGCAACATGCTTTCTAATGTTTGTGCAAAGAAATTTAGTTTTAAGTATGTCATTTTTGCATTAAGGACTATAGATAGGTAGGTGGTATCGCTCAAAGTGGCAAAATATTGGAAAGGCCTAAGTCCAACAGTGAACTGCGAAATGCTGTTGATGATGATGATGATGATAGGTGACCTACTACTAGGATATTATTACATGTGATGATGACGTTGTAAATGTCAGGCAAGTAGCGATTTCGGTAGTAACAGTAATTGCAGGTAGCACGATAGTGCGCAGGTAGGTATCGCATTAGATGAAAGCGGTTGTCTCCGCAGACAATGGCGCGCGTGACTCCATCTCGGAGCCACTTCTGTGCCGCCGACACGCCGTAAATTGCATACAATTTACTATAAAACAATACTATTTTATTAGTACGAGTACGATACCGGGCACAGCGTGATTGCTAACGCAAATGACATACCCACGCTCCCACTCACAAAGTGTAACGGAAACTGCCGCAATTTAAACGTAAACCTTTACCCACTTGATCAATTACTTTTTGATAACCTTTTTGTAGAGACAAAATTGTTTTTTATTGAGCTCGGTAAATTCCGAAATGGCTTACGCCGCCCAAAAATTAATTGATCGGATCTCGTTTCTCGGAGGAAACAGCGCGGAAGAGTTTTAATTAGCGAGGAAAAAAGCAGCACGAAGTTCCGACGTAAAAAACCGGGAGACAAGGGTGGGCGGACCGCGGAATAAAAATCTCCCGCTCGTAATGCGGGCAACATTTGTGTGAGGAAGAAGCTCAGTAATGGAAGACAAATTTCAATATAATTTGCAATACATAAGCGTGTTACTTTAATAGCCCAGAACCACCCTTCAAATTAAACGGGGTTTAAGTTTTATTTTATTTTTTCCTCCTCAGTTCGATCGCGGTGCGGGCGCGTAAGCGTCGGGGGCGCGGACGCACAGGCGCGCTCGGAAAAAATATAATCCTGCCAAATTAATTGCTCCTACAGGCAATAGTGCCGGCCGCGATGCCGCCAAATCAAATTAAGGACGCGCTATAAAAACCAAATTAGTGCCCGCTTTAACCGTGAGAGGGTATTTAGTTACAAGACGTTAGTTCAAATCCCGCCATTTTCATTAACAATAAATATCCCCTCGCAGCCGCGCGGAATCCTTATTGTTTTACTTTTTACACCCTTGTGTCCCGAGCGGGAGATAGCGCAGACGACGTCTTGCACTGAGGCCGGCTAATTTGTTCTTTTTGTTTACTTACTTACCGGGCTGAGGTAATAAAAATTTGTGTTGCGCGAATTGTATGGACTTTAAATTTTATATAGCCGCCGGTGCCGGGCCGAGTTTTGCATTTAATTGGGAAAAATTTAGGGTCGGCGAAACGCTTCTGTGCGGATTCTTAAACTAATTGGACGGCCGTTACAACTTTTTTAGGTTAAAACGTTTACGCAATCAAATCGGGCTTGCGGTGTTGTACCGGAGAGGCGTCCGCTCGCGCCGCAGATAAATCTAAATTAAACCGAAACAAATCCCTTAATAAGTTCCTTAGTGACCGTTATTTTTAAGCCTCATATTTCAAGCACAGATGCAGTTATCGCGAAGGGGTGAATTTGATGTGTTTTTTTGGTCGGGATGAGGCTAATAACAGGCGATGCACTAAATTAAAGGGCGGCGGTGATCTAAAACAATAAGCTGGCGCTGTCATTAGCCGGCCGCTGCAGATTGCGCCCTGCACCTTCGTAATGTGACGACATTTATACCTTTCACATTTAATTTCGTATTAATTAGATTACGTGACGGGTGTCGGGTACCTGTGTGCATTCAGTTATGATTACGGCCTAAGTCATTTTAAATTTTGATGTTTTGTTCAATATTGATTATGTAGGAAGAAGCAGGTGTAGAAACCTACCTCTTACTTATACCCTAAGCCAATAACATGTTAGCTATCAAAGAATATTGATTTATCTACGTAATATTCTTCATATTCTCAATATTTAGCTGTCAAATTTATCATAATTACCTAACAAATTGCTGAAAAGTGTCAAATAGTTACAAAAATCAAAATAAATGGAATGTGTATTTTTCTAGTTACAGAGGCTTCTGGGAGACGTCGAGAGAATGGTGTGATGAATACTTTGTTCCGTGTCTGGGTGTTTATAATTTGTATTTAAGTATTTATTTGTGGTTTACCTTCGTTGTTCTGATACCCATAACACAAGTGCTTAAGCTACTTACTTTGGGATTAGAGCAATGTATGTGATGTTATCTGAATTTATTTATTTATCGGTACATACACTTACAAATACTGATTCAAAAATAATGGATTGCTGGGCTAGTATTTTCAACTTTGATTAACAAGCAAAAACTTGCGCTTCCTTCAACAACTAATATTTTTTGACTTATCTCGACTGAGTTGGCCATAACCGAGGACGAGATGGATTTCATTCGGATATGAGGTTTCAAATTGATATACCGCATTAAACGCCTACTAACGAGCTCATTTACTAAAATAAAAAAAAGATAAACGTCTTTCCTGCCTCGGCAATTAAAAATAATATGTAGCGCGGGAACTTGCCTTTCATATTTCTGCACCTCTAATTTGAGATAACCGTAAAATTATATAATTAAATATTTCAATAAATGATGAAACTCTGTAGGTACCTACATGTAAAGAGTCGCGACGTAGCAAATTTGCAAAAGGGGCTCGGACTACTGCCATTTATCCAAAATCTTTAAAGAGGTCCTGTAATGGTAAAATGGGACCTACTTATTACTTTTGCATGTCAAATTTTTTTCCTACCAGCACTTCGACATGAGGATGAGAAGAAATGCCGCAACGTACTTATCAGTTAGCCTTCTTTTTAAAGAACTACAACATAATATTTCTTAATGTCTTTTCGCTACCTAGTACAATATTAACATTGTATTATTGACGAATGCATCCGAGCAGCTCATTATGTTATGTTATCGTCCAGGAAATCTTGTATTTTGTAACATAGTTTAAATGAACATGTCTTAATATGAGACTTGGGATATGTCACAGTCAATACGTTTCATCAACCTTTAAACTACGGGGCGGCCTTCTAAACGTCGGGGCTGTACAAAACAGGCTTATTATCTAAAAGCAAACCACACGTCAGCAAACTAAAATCGCTTCAATGAAAGGAATCTGAAAATTGTCGACGTCATATTAGGATACAAGTCGAGTTTAGAAGAAGTCTCAGAGAAAGCTAGCTATTTTCACTTGTTTGGTTTAGGTACATCTGAACAATTAATTAATCCTACCTAGTTGTTTCTTCAAATGGCTGAAAGTCATGTAGGCTGTTTATTGAGCCGCATCGCATTGTAAAAAGTCTAGTCCGTTAATTAAAACACTGATTTCCACACACATAATATTATACCCAGACCTATTCACTTGCATAGGGAGTCGAAGGTTACGAATATAATGGCAGTATCGATGTTTAATGCCGTAATCGGCGGTGTTTGTGCACCCGTCATTACCAGAAACGCCGAATATCGTAATTATTATATTAAAATGAGCACGATGATTGCGGGAAACGTGTTATTTAACGTGTACCGATAGTATCTTATCGGGCGATCCTAATACTCGACGTGTGGATATTATCGTGCGCGCCCAAATCGGCCGGATATACGTGGATATTCGACACATGTCCGCTTTTACGTGGTTACAGGTACAGGGGAGTTTTGTATGCGATGTGACCAAATTACTAGGTAGGTTTCCTATTGAAATGTCTACATAGCTACCTCCGATATAGGTATTTTTAAGTGACGTAGAATAGAATCTGTTATTAAATGACTCACTGTATGGCGCTTACACTGTAGTATCGTATGCCATAGGGAAGCTACATTATAAAATTATGTTCTTTGGTTTAAATATTTTTCATCTTTTGGCTTTCAAAAGACATGTAGGTAAACTATTTTTTTTTTAGATTATTATTTGTAGAGTATCTACAAATTAAAGAGTGAAACATATTATTATCTGTCATACATATTGTGTTATAAGGCGCACTCACAGGGAGTCTAAGTTGAGTCTTGCGTTCGTTTTGAACCTCAGAGCTATTACGCCTAAACCAACTAACAAAAAGTATTTTTGAAAGATTGCTAATACTCAATAGAAATTATATTATACTCGTATGGTAGGTACGAAATGAGGAATAAAATAATGTAATGAAATAAAAAGCTTAAATCAGCCGAATCGGACATAACAAAATATTTACGCCAGTTCTCTTGGACATTGTCACAAACTTGCTCGCGAATATAAGTCTTACATATTTGAAAAGCTTTCTGTACTATTACTCAACGGAACGCCACTCGAACAAATAAATATCAAGGAAATCTATAGACATCGGGCGCAACGATTTGTCATTGTGTCGCAGCGGTAAACAACAGAACACCCACTATAAGGCGTTATTATCGAGACAAAGCGGTCTGTTTGTCTATCACGATAATCTGTGGCCTGCTCATTTCAATTCCGTGTTGTGTAAACGCCCTAATGGACGTCGGTAATGTGACACGCTTGACGATTTTACTCACAAATTGTTGTATGAAACTCTATTACGATCTAATGACAGCCACCGTCTAATTGTGAGGTTATTACGTTACGTTGTGCAGCCTTAATGATAGTGGTATGTAATTATTGGGCGAGGTGAAACCCTGAAGATGTGTCGAATTGAAACGTTGGCCGGCGTAATGGGTGCGCGGGCGCTGCCGAGGCGGATGTGAGCGCTCGAATTACATATCAATGAACGCATAAGATTAATTTTTAATTATCTCCTCCCTCGGGCTAACTTTAAAATTGCTACTTACATAGACGCGTTGATCGTATAAAGATATTAAGACCGCGATAAAGGAATTTATGACAGAAAAATGCAAAATCACGGAGCGTTTTGATTATGCCTGACGAAATAAGTAATTGGAGTACGGTCAACAGTGAAAATCGAAGATGAGGTATATTAAAAAACAGAGTAAGATCGGTTTTTGAATACACCTCATCTCCATAGCCACCTAACATTGACTTTTGGATCAAATTAATCAATATAATCAATCATATACCTACATATTTATATTTATTACTAGTTGTATCTACATACACTAAATAAACACAGGGCTTATTTATATTTATAAAAACAATGGAATCCATATTGTACATGGCGATATCAGATCTCAAAAACTAAAATAAGCTCTCCCCTGAAACTTCAGTATGAGAACAAGAAAGTACCTGAATCGATAAAAAATAGCAATTTCTTAGTCGTGAAAATCTACACTTAGGCTAATAGCAAATATTGTTTTAGTAGTATTGTTTTAGTACACGTTAATTGGTTTCTAGCAACACATTTCCAATGTCCATCTGTTTTTACAGCGTCTAAGCAATTGCAACCATTTTCTTGTCGCTTAAAATCTTTTATTGCAAGGAAATAATTACACTGCCATTGTCCATTTCATGTTTACTTCCTTCTCAGCGCATTATTTGTTTTGAAATCTGTGTACTTGAGGATATTGTTACATTACTAATGTACAATATCCTCAAGTACTACTAATGTAACCTTAACTTTAATACCAAGCACGGTTTTCCTGTCATTGCATTGCATATTTTTACCAATGAAAACCTGTTATGAATTACCTAATGATCGTTATTTTTCACGATTTTAGATAACTTAAAAATATGTTTACCTGTACCTACTTGCTTTAGCAAGTACCTAGTATCGCTGTAAGTATGGTACCTAATACTTAAAGTTCTTATTGCCATAATAACAGTAGGGATAGAAGGATACATACATAAGTATTATACTGTTGAAACATCTACTGTTGAAAACATACTTTCACAAATACTAAGTAGGTGTCGACTGCTAACAAATAAATAAGAACTACTTACAATTATAATAATTTAATAACTAACCTAATTCCTTTCAAAGCTCAAGGTTGTCTGGAAGAGTTCGCTTACAGCGATAAAACAGCCTAAATTGTGCAACAATTGTATACTTTTCCTAGTTCTAAGTAAATTTTTGGTGTGCAGTAAAATGGTCTACCTATGTAATTTTGTTACAACAATGTACCCAAGTGAAGACTCTACATCCTTGTTACGGTTTCGATTCACAGACTATTGTTGTCATAAACTCGTTGACCAAGCTTAAGTATGTTATGTACCATAAATGCTTTCCACATACGAGTAAAGCGACATCATTAACCGTCCGAACAAAAAGTCGATACGGGCGTCACGACTGTCATCAGCCGGGCCGCGCCATGAAATATTGTAACGCATGTAATTCCCCATATCGCCATATCTCGCCGAAGATCTGGAGCGGCGAATAGATTTCGTGAATAATTTAACAGACAATGGACTGCCAACTGTTTTATTCTATTATTTCGGTATTCCGGCGTTTTCTGTCACGAGAAAGTGGCATTTGTCTGGTAATAACTTTTGAAATGTTTACGTTGTTCGGCTGCTCTATGGTTGTTTGCGCTTCAGGTAATTTGCCGTTAGAATGTGTGCCTCCTAAGTAAGTCGACTGTCGTTGGTGAAAATGATACCAAACCTAACAGGTTCTGGTTTCAGACTTCGAACCAAACTTTATTACTGGGCTTTTCCATCATAATGTGTGAATATTCGTATAAAACATAGCCTATGTGTCAATCTGATGTATAAACTATATTCCTGTAAAGTTTCATTAAAATCCGTTCAGTAGTTTTTGCGTGAAAGTGGAACAAACATCCATCCATGTATCCAAACAAACTTTCACGTTTATAATATTAGTAGGATAGTAGGAAGTAATCAAAGAATATACAGTGCCATCTAGTCCCAAACGAAACCGAAGCTTGTGCTATGGGTATTAGATATTTTCTTTTTGTATATAAATATATACTTACAAACTAGTGTACAGGTTTCTGGTCTACGCGTGGAGATTTAAATATAACAGGCGATAATATTTAATTTACAGGTTTATTTACTTCCACATTGCGGAACTGACAATTTTGATGTGCTTTGAAAAACAATTAATAGTTTTTACCTATCAACTTACATTCGTAATAACTAAGACGCCCATACCAATACATATCTACATTTTCAAACACAAAATAGTTTGTACTGAACGGCTATCGAACCCGCGACAACCGTGAAAGGGGTACTGTTCATCGTGAATCATAAAATTATCTTTGTGATATCACCAAATTTCTCTCTGGCCACAGTCTCAGTCCGTATAGGTCAATATCTTCAGCGCGTGGGTGTTTGTAAGCGGATTGTAGGCAAGTTAGGGTGAAGGAGGTTTAGTGTTGGCTTAATAAAGACACGCCCTGTGGTTTTGCATGGGACGTGATTAATTTTCTTGATATTCTGGACAATTTTACTATTTCAATAATAATGTATGAATTTCTTTAAATACAATAGCAAATAATTTTAACACTAAGGATGCTTTTCAATTTTACATAGACGCTAAGACTGTCTCTTCTTTACTTCAATGGAACAACATAATTGGTGAACATTTTAGTTGCCTCTGTGGAAACGCACTCAAGTACTGAAAGTAACAGGCTGTAAAATAAAATATTTACAATAATAAAAAATATATGAATAGTAGTATTAATTACTTGTAAGGTAATTTCTCTGTCCTTAAAAGTAAGTGAGGCAATGACCACTCGTGCTGCGCCCGGCCATGCTAAGAACAGCCATTAAAAAGTAATGTTGGACCTATATCTAATTACTACGCAAAATTCGGGACACGGATTACAGTGGTCTGGCGGCATCACTAGTAGGTGACCTTTTATTTTTGCCGCCTCGTGAGACGGATTGATTTACGGGACGAAGTGTGAGATGGGCCGACCCGGCGCCCGGCCGCCCGACCGACCCGGCTTACACCTCACTAAGCCTTATTCGGGGATTACGCAAAACACACGCCACACGAGTGACGTGTGGCGAATCGAGAACAGAGCTAGGCAACTGCTTGTTTGTTTAGATGTTTGTACTGAAGAAGTTAGACGACCTCTGTCGGTGACTGCCTTTTTACTTAGGTAAATGTATGTAATGTATTAGGTCTATGTATTTATAACTCAAAGGTGACTGACTGACATAGTGATCTATCAACGCACAGCCCAAACCACTGGACGGATCGGGCTGATATTTGGCATGCAGAATCAGATAGATGTTATGTTATCAGAAATGATGTAGGCATCTGCTAAGAAAGTTCAGTTGTTATCAGTGAAAATCTGCCTCGTATGTGTATTTCAATATATCTAATTTTTCCCTATTCTACGTGTTTCCCTCATTTACACATCTAGCCTGATGGCTACAGAGGCTAGCAGAGGTTGATACCTCTGTGGTCAATAGCAGAGTGCACTTGTATGCGTGCGTAGTACCGTCTGTGATAGCGGGCACTTTGGCCCTTAGAAATATACCCAAGAATTTGGCAGCCAAATACGCAGGAGACGTAACAAACACACGTGCATCATCACTTAGGTCACTCTTATAATGAAACGGTACTATGATCAGTGGCGTAATTATACCATTCGAGGCCCGTGGCAAATTCATCGGATTTTTACTAAATATGTAATGTATAAGTATGCGATTTTTACTAAAATGTTGAGAGTTGAGATTCTCTTCTGACCTGGGTACCCTTTACGGCTGGGGGCGCGTGGCAATTTGCCTTCTTGCCACCCTAAAGTTACCTATGCCAAAGGGTACGTGTACGATAGTTCGGCGGTAAGAGAAGTCAAGCCTGTAACCACAATATAAATAAACATATTTAAAGTTACTAACTATCTAAGCAATTACGATGAATTAACATAATAATATTAGTAGTAAGTATTATTACCTATAGTATTTCGAAAATAACCAAGTGAAGAGACGTCTAAACATATGGCGTTACAAACAGCGGACATGTAAACAAATTTATTGGAATCTACCGCCAAACTTTAATCGTAATCGTCGGAAGCTTTAATTTTAAGGCTTGCATTTTTGTTTAAGTTATTACACCTATTAAGTGGAAGTAAGAAGACACGTTCCGCCATTAAGTCGGTCCCGGCGCGGGCAGGCTGAGCGGGTATTATCGCGCCGCTTGTGGCCCGCGTAAAATAATAATGGCCGAACTTCCTTTGCCGGCGGCGAGGAAAACTTAAGCGAAAAACGTAACTTTGTTAACCGCCCGGATGTGACGTCACTTAATTTATTAACACATCCCCGCCGCCACCGAGAGGCGATTCTCCGCGTTTTACGACACTTTTTCAGTTCTCACCCGACGTGCCACAATTTGGCGGGATGGCGGGCGATGAATAGTTTTTACGTGAAATTGATTTATTTTCTAATATTTTAAGAAGCTGCTATCTAGGACTAAGTAGGTATATACTGGCTCGATGGCTCAATGGTAGTGACTCCTGCCTTCTGAACCAAGGGTCGTGGGTTCGATTCCCACCCGGGACAAACATTCGTGTGATGAACACTTGTGTTTGTTCCGTGCCTGGGTGTTTATATTTGTATTTAAGTATTTATTTATGATACCTTCGTTGTTCTGATACCCATAACACAAGTGCTTAAGCTACTTACTTTGGGATCGGAGCAATGTATGTGAAAAAAAAAGAAATACTTAGAAACAGGCTTATTTTGCCTCATCATGATCTAGTACGAACTTGCTTTCTTCAGATTCTTGTAATGATTATAGTTTTAGGATTTTCTTCATTTTCAATTTTTTTTTATGCGAGAGGCGGCAGACGAGCAGGTGTGATGCCTGATGGTAAGCAGTCGACACTGCCCATGGACACCCGCAGCTCTTACCGAGTTTAGGGTCGCTGCCGGCCTTTTATACGCTCGTTTCTTGAGGTTCCCATGTCGTAGCTGTTCGGAAAGACTGTCGCAGGAAGTTGGTTCCACAAAACCGAGGCGCGAGGCAAGAAGTTCAGTCGATGACACTATGTCTAATTTGGCTCTTTTTGGCGCTTTGTGTAACAAAATATGTTGTCAAATGATATGCCGTTCCTACTGGCTTGCTTCCTTCAGTGAAGTTAATTAATAAGAAACCGTCGGTTTTGTGGCAGGAAACGAAGCCTAATATCTAATTTATAATCATATTTTTTAAGGTTTATATTATTTACTTATATAAAATAACCATCTCATTGAAAGATGAATCAATAAAGAAAAAAACCGGCCAAGTGCGAGTCGGACTCTCGCACGTAGGGTTCCGTACCACTATACAGCTAAATAAATGTTTTTCTTTACGTTATATTATATTGGAGTTAATTAAATGAAAAAATTAGGTAATTTGATTTATGACGTTTAAAAAAAAACTACTGGCTAGATTTCATTCAAACCAAATTTCGTTAGTAGTTTTCATAGTGATACACATGATATATTTTTTTCAGTTTTATCATGCCCATATTTTAGAAGTTACGGGGGGGGGGACACTCATTTTACCACTTTGGAAGAGTCTCTCGCGCAAACTATTCAGTTTAGAAAGAAATGATGTTAGTAACCTTAACATCATTTTCAAATACCTATCCATAGATACCCCACACGTATAGGTTCGATGAAAAAAAAATTTTTCAGTTTCAGTTCTATGTATGGGGAACCCCAAAAATTTTGCATTTTTTTCTGATTTTACTTTAAAATCTTAATGCGGTTCACAGAATACATCTACGTACCAAATTTCAATAATGTAGCTCTTATAGTTTCGGAATAAATTGGCTGTGACATACGGACGGACAGACAGACAGACAGACAGACAGACAGACAGACAGACAGACATGACGAATCTATAAGGGTCCCGTTTTTGCCATTTTGGCTACGGAACCCTAATTATAAAATGACATTCTAATAATTTCATATGAAATGAAATCGGGACAAACAAGATATTGCTTCTGAAAATCATTAAGCACATACAAGACATCAATGAAAACTCTAAGAAACATATCCAGTTATCTTTGGCTTATGTAAAATGTGTTCGAGGAACCGTAATACCATCTATCGAACACTCGTAAGGCGGAGGACGTATTGAATATCTTACAGCAGATGCTTAGATCCAGCACTTACGTAAGGGATGTGTAACCAAGGTACAATTTCTTGCTACTATCTCATAATCTAAGTAAAGTATGAGACACATAATCTTTCATCAGCGGGGTTATTCATTCACAATGCCTATTTCTACTCGGACTCGAAAACTTTTTCGCACGTTCATTTAAATTTGGGCTTTATCTATATTATGAGTACCCTCATCCCAGGTAAAAGCAGACAACATAAACAATAAAATTAATGTAGTATAAGTACAATTAATGACACAAAGTTCAACATTTGTTTGTTCATTGATCGCTGTAAACTATCCAGCCCAATTATATGTAGTAGGTACATAAAAGTAAAAAACAACGAGTGCAAACATTCCAAAATCAATAACCGAAACCGCATAGCGCTCCCAATCGAATAAATACAGGCGGACTATCCAATAAAACACGTGAATCGTTTACAATTAAAGCTTTAAATCGGCAATAGGTGTTGCCATAAATTCGACTGGAAAACAATCAGCGGGCTCGCGTTGTTCGCAATTAGCGCGCCGCGGGCCGATAAATTTGCATTAATGCCCTCGAAAAATCCGTACGGCAATAATTTTCGAGTGGCATATGCCCGTTGTCACAAAACAAGGACGCGCAGAAGGTGCACTAGCGCTGGACTGCTGGCGATGTGTCGGTTATTTAGGGCACCATTCCCGACCTTTACACATGTTTTTTTTGTAAATTCTGGAATGGAGAATAGGACTTTCCATCCAGAAGATTTGCGTTGCAGGCAATGTCGAAACCTTAAATACCTATTACGCATTTTCTAGTCATGTATTACTTGTGTTCCATTCTGAAAGCTTCTATTTGTTATATTTCATATGGGCTGCTGAGATATCTGGCTGTACAGACAGTTTTTCATACAGATGACGTTAAGAGCTTCACGAGCATTTAAACATTAAATCTGTGGGAACATCCTGCAGCATAGTTGCAATTGGCATGTTAATAGCCTGCTTCAGGCTAGTAGATTCTTTAATCGTTTTACTAGTCATGTCATCAATCAATGTCAAAGTAATATAAGACATATTACCTACTTTTTTAATGTACTGACATACATGTTTGTAGAACTGAGTAGAAAAGATACATAATTAAGATGTTAAGCTTTCGTCGCAAAAGCTGAACAGATTTTCGAGAAACACCTGTAGGTATGTGAAAAACATCGTAAAAAGTCTTCCCTGATGTACTGTCCTTACTGATTCCATATTGTACCACATTTATGATAAGTATGCAAAGAAAGTTTGAATCACATGTTAGGCCGGATGTAATACTCGGAGATATCTTATTGAAGTTTCGGGCCGTCACCTATCTATTCCGATAACTAACAGTTAATACTTCCATCCATCAGGTGTGTACCGGAACATACTCAGAGAAAGCTCTATACGTAAAGTTTTACGATTAACGAAGTGCAGTGTTAGTTAAAAGTTTATAAGTAAGCGTGAAAAATAACCCTGAAACTTCGATAATAGAGTTCGTAAGATATGCTTCTCGTCAGTAGTACCATAAAATATAACCTAAAGGATAAAGGTGTCCTAGAGAAGAATGCTGACCATGTTAGTTATTCTTTGAATGATTCCGTATTACACTCTCATCACATCGCGGTCCACTGCTGGATGGCCAAAGATGCTTTACCCATAATCGCCAAGCAGGGTTGGCGGTTGCAGGACGTAGCTCCTTGCTCCGATGACGCTGCGGCCCATCATCGGCGTCTGGTATTTAGCTACGCGTTCAATCGTGATGGTGATCAACTGTAAGATTTATATAAATTACTTGAGTAACACAGTCAGGTGCTTCTGCGTATTTATATTTGGTGTCGGTAGATCAGCATTTGGCTCCGATTTCGATGTCGCCAATCTCGCTTATTTGCTGCCGTTCGAACGATTTTGAGCGTTGATAATCATGCGCTGTGGAAATCGCAACAGGTGCATTTTGATATGATAAATAATAATTTTATATTGTTTGATTTTATTTATTGATTCCTGAGATAGGTAATGTGCACGAACGGTGTTCACCAACTGTAGGTAGGCCAAGACAATAAACTTGACAAGTTGGTAGGTACTACTATGAGTATGAATGTGAAGATAGGAAGCAGGTGAAGTAGATGACACCTACCTCTTGATGAGTAGGTACTTTAGGTTTAGTAAAATGGAGGTGAAAAGTTGCACTGACAGACTTCCAGTTTTTTGTCACGCGTCTTGTCTAGATATTTTTTCAAACACAGTCTAGCTAAAAGTGTATAATTTAGATTTGTATTCTGGTGTGTGTGTGTGGAGTGCGCTCGGTATTTCAGCGCTGTCGATTTACGCGGATCGCGCAGTGATTTACGAAACGCCCCCCGCCTCACTGCACTTTACACTTTTGCAGCTCCGCGCGCACCAACGTCTATTAATTGATATTCGCTGCGACACGACCGCTTTTTTGTTTGCCGATTTATATATATTTTTTAAATAAGAGAGACGAGAATGGCGAGCCGGTCACATAGCGTCAAGCGATCAACGGCTATTGACATACGCGTCGATAAAGCAATAAAATGAGATCAAATTTAATGATGCTTCATTTCCATGCAAAAAGTACAGTAGGTCTTAATCTAGGTATGAAAAGCTCCATTTTGCCATTGGGCTTGAACTAAATGGCAAAAAACAACAAACAGAAATGACAGATGCAAAACAGAGCTTCGCATATCTACCATAACATGCATTTCTCATGAAATACTGGACAAGCTAAGTTTAGGATTATTTCTTAAAAACTCTATAAAAAATTAATGATTGAGTTTCTGCAGTAGGATACTATCCTATTGTAGGTTATAAGATGTTTTCAGTAGTATGGTGGATTATCACAATTTATCAGAGTGGTGACAAAAAGTTGTAGCGACGGGGACCTGTTTACTTTATTAATTATTTCTATTCCAAATATAAAAATTCATTCTAAATGAGAAGAATATTGGTACTACAGATAGGTCATAATCCCTAATTGAGTAGAATACCAAGAAGTTTTCTCGTAACCAAGAGTTGAATACAGCGTAAAACATGCGAGTGTTACACAATGGATTGTTAGGATGAATAATTCAATGTACCTAGTTACGTAACGGTTGGTAAAAATTTAGATCTTTTAAACGCAATCCAACGGCTAGCTTTATTCGTATTCTCAAAAACGATAAATAGCCAATAAGTCCAACTTTAAAACAGAAAACTCCCATTAAGTGGTTCATTTAAAGTTTCTATTGCTTCTTTATAATGGCGTATTTATTTAAAGTGTTATTTTGGATAGGATTATTTCAATTTAACTACACAAGTAGAGCTCGAGCTGTCACACTAGGCGCCATCGGTGATACGACATCAACTTTATACCACAAATTTGTATGTGGGTTGATCAACGTAATAATGTTTAACTATGAAGCCAAACATTGGAATAATTTGTAGAAGAAACCGTGATAATAAATCGGAAGCTTTATGGGTTATTATCCGGTCTTTATACCACAAATGGTATCAAAAAGTCAAATTTAACATACGATACCTGTGGTTTGTTTTTAAAGGCGTGAAAAATTTGCATATGTAACACGGTCCAAAATTTACGGTCGTATAAAATTCACAGCTGTAAACGTAATTACTTGGAGACAATACACTTATAAATATGACATATTTTATAATTTAGAATGGCTTTAAGAACGATCAGTGGGTCAAAAAAAAAAGAAAGCCTTTGAGAAAACTTAATAACTGATTCCGGTGTATGTGGATCTTCATATGAGGATAAGAAATGGCTAAACTAGGTACATAATATGAAATAGCTGACTTGCTAATAAATATTAATTATTTATTTTATGTCTAGACGCAGAATTTGGAGATAAGCTTTACGAATGACATTTATTAAGTATACGTTTTTATTATTATTTAATAATTAACATAAAGCTTTTAAGCAGCAGGTGTTTAAATTTTAGAAACAAGAAAAGTTGTAGTTAAACTACTTCAGTAAGTAGGAATGTAATTTTTGAAGTGATAAGAGAAACGTTTCTTTTATTGAACTCTTTGTCAGATCTATTATGAAGAATTCAATTTAAGACCATTAAGGTAAACGCTCCTATTACGGAGGTATTTCGCAACATTCGAAACTAGGAGACAAAAATAAGCATTTGTAAGTATTTCTAAATGTGCAAAACCACTTCATCGTCAAAAGTGGTTATTATATTTTGTATTTATATTGATTTTGTGTTTCTTTTGATGTTAGTTTTTTTTAGAAAAAATATTTAAATAGCCGAGTCGATTGTTCCTAATTCGGAGGTATAATTTCGGTCAGTGCCTATTACGGCGGTAAACGGTTCCTAATTCGGAGGGTCAGAAAAAAATAATGTTACGTACATTAAATAATATAAAATATGTGTTAGTAAAGTAAATTGTATGTAAGGGATGTAAGGGAGTGACCTATCACCTTATCGTTCCAAGCCATCCTCACCTGCCCGTGGTGCATCCTGCCGAACAACAAACGAGGCTCTGGCAAACCGACTGGTGGCGGTTAAACCATCACGATAGAAGGCGTAGCTAAAAACCACAGGCCGATGACGGGCAGCAGCGTCACCGGAGCAAGAAGCTACGCCCTGCGATCGCCAACCCGCCTGCCCAGCGTGGCGATTATGGGTATGTCCTCCAGAAGTTTGCTTTAGATGGCGAACAACTGGAGAGGCCTATGTCCAGCAGTGGACTGCAATAGGCTGATGATGGTGATGAAAGTAAATTGTAAGGTTTTCATTCATTGATTTGATAACATTGATTCTCTTTTAATAAAATTTGCAAATATAGCAGGGATGTATGAATCACTTGAATTTTCCTTATTCTCCAGAACCTAGCACCCTCTAAATTCTAACAGTCACGTATTAAAAAAGATCTCGTTGAGACGAATTATTATTACTATATACAATAAACTACTCGTAGTAAGTATAAAGGTTACATTTTTGGAAAATAGGTTTTATACCCCGGGTCAAAGGTCAAAAGTAATAATATTTTTTCTAGATACCTAATACAACTTTGGTTTTGATGCAACACTTAACACAACTGTACTATTCTCCATACTATGATGGGCATTCTTCTCTTTAAGTAACATTTTTTACATACATTGTTAAGTTTTTATCGCTTTTGGTTTTATTAAATAAGAATCCATAAAACATTATAGAAAACTTTTTATTTATTTACTGAACCCTAAAACTTGAAATTTTATATTTTATGAATAGCGCCATAATAGGAACCCATATAACCTAATACGGAGTTACCTGAAAATAACTACCACCGTAATAGGAACACTACTCGTGTTATAATGTTCCTAATTCTGACCCATCAAAATTTAGATAAACAAAAGAGTGTAAATGCATAATCACACGATAACAGTTTTTTGGCTCAGTGTGTTAAATTTTAGTCAACAGTTATACAAAATAAACGATTTGTGATCAATTAAAATAAAGCTTTTTATTTTACCGCTTCTAAGAAACCAACATTTTATGCTCAACAATTTTCATATTTAACTAGATTTCTAAGAAAGATAGCATACCGCAGAATATGGTCCTTAATTTAAGAGATTAATGATTATTTCAATAAAACTTGGAACTAATTCAATAAGTTAATAAATTAAAAGTTATAAACAATTAAACATGTCCAGTATATTTTCTAATTCGGAGGTATACCACCGTATTAGGATCAACCTATAAAATTTGTATCCTTTTACGGTGGTATTTTGTTTCTTATTTTTTTGGGTAAAAATGAGTTTAAAATATGAATTAAGCTATTTAAATAGCTGCTGTAATAGTAGGAAAATGCAATAAATAACACACAAACAAACTTGAATGGGTTATTAATACGAAAAACTTAGTTTATAAATATTGGTGTACTTTCATTTGATGTTGCGCGTTTGTATGAAAATCTCTCTCACATCGATGTCGTTACACTAATTGATTGGTTTTGTTGTGTTGTATATGTGCTATACTTGCAAAATTCGGTCAACTGATGAAGGAATAGATTTGGAATAAATAGTATACATTTTGGTGCACTTATACTGAATAAAATAGGAATAAAACTCGAAAATAGAAATACCACCGTAATAGGAACCGATTTTGACTACCTCCGTGATAGGGACACTTACCTTATTTATTGAGCGACCATTAAGTTCTTATTTTAGTAAAAACATCAACCATCAAGGAATAGTCTGCTGAAAAGAGAACTGATGAAAATTGTATTTGTGATTATGTGTAATCGAATAGTGATATTCGTATAAGATTCTAGTTTGAACATTGTATAAAAATGAACTTGACTTGAACCACACACGTGTGTAAGTGAATTCCATGTATGTTCCTGCCTAGTACATACCTACTATTATGACGACCACTGAATATTTATAGCGTATAATAAACTTGGGTAACATCTGAGTATTTTCGGGGAAAAAAATCTTTCAAACATCGTGGAGACGTTAACAGCGATATTAAATAACGTCTCTATTCCCAATAAAACGTATCATAAAATGGTATGGTAGTTGACGTTCGGCCGTGATGGTCACGTCACTAGGTGTCCGGAAGAGGCGCGCGCCGCGGGGTAGGCGAGTGTACCTCGTTTAATATATGAAAATATTCAATTTTATAACATTCCTAAGCGATAACATCTTCCTGTCGATTTGATATTTTCGGCGGTAAGGTAATATTATCCGGCCGGTTGTGAATGGAGGCGGCTACACGCTGCGCGCGCGCCACGGAACTCGTAACTTAACACTTAATCATTTATACGGACACTTTATAGTGTCTTACGGGGTAGGTTAGGTACGCTATCGGGTGTTACTTACAATGATACATATTTCAATATTAAATATTGCTTTTGGTTATTCGTGCTAAAGTCGAGAGATGGCTTTTAACTTCAGTAGTATTTGTCGATAATGCAGTATAAAAAAATTATGGAAGAACAGAACAATGATTGTTACTCGAGCACCCGTGGATATACCATCACACAGTTCTTACTCAAAGTCAAAGTTCATTTAGTAGGTAGTCATTTTTCAATGATGTATTAAGTTTGACTGATAAAAGGATTTGATGTCAAGATGTATTCGCTAAGAGACGTCCGGTCATGGTTATCTTAATATTAAAAATCAACGGGCTATTGACAAAACAGGCATTAATGTAGAGCATAATATTTAGGTAGTAAATGGAGATAAGTAGATAAAAAATACTACCAGTAGTTTTTGAGCTAGCACTATGTACACTGAATATGCTGTGAGACAGCAGTTTAACAGATGTTGTAAGTCAACCGGTTGACTGGAATAAATTAGCGGGGCGAAGTCCAGCGTTGTATGTCAAGTCCAGTAGCGCAGTGGCAACACCCATCAATGCAGTAGAGTGCATTACAAAACCTACAACGAATCAGAGCATCGAAACTCCTCTGAGTAGGCGATTCTTCCGGGATAGGCGGCTGTAAAAGGTAGACTAATCTGCCGACTAGTTGGCTAAACCGATTACTGCTTTCGGTGTAGTCAGAAACTTTTGTGTGGCTTTTGATGCACGCGGTTGTATCGTTACCAACCTCTTGTAGTCTTGACCACGGAGTTGCTATTGAGAATATTTTAGAAAAATCCACTATGAAGTTTTCTATTCTGAATTTAAACCTTGGCACCTTTCGGTATAAGTATTTGAGTCATGTTTGTCATTGAAACTCAGGTCTTTACTTAACACGCCTGCATGTGGGTTCATCGCCAATACTGAGCATCTATTTATTGCAAGATCATATTTAATTTTGGCGCTGTCAAAAAGTATGACACCATGAAATTTGATTGTGTCCTATCTATTCTCACCGGTGTACTTTTACACTATTTGCTACCTACATCCAATTATCGTCATCATGGCGAAATTTTACGATTGCTCACAAAAGCTGGGGATCTATTTGTGACCGTTTAAACTTAGGCATCTCTTGTAATGGAGTCCGTCAATGAATCAGCGTTCTACCCAACTTAAGCATTGCCATTAATTGCTTGTGGCAGCATACTGCTGGGCGTTTATTCAAAGGCGCTTCATTTTCCTCAGATTTAGATCATAAGTTGCTGCCACCCGCCATTCACTTCATCAAACCAGAGGACATGCCACACTACGTTTACCTAAACTACACTTACAGATCTCTCTTGTTCCAGTAAATAAGTAAAGTCAGTTCTTCTCAGATTTACCCAGTTGAACATTTTCCATGGTAAATAGGGTTAGCAAAGGCGCGGCTGAATCCGGGTCCAGTGCGTGGGCTGACGGTAGCGAAAACTAGACTTTTCTGCTCATATCGTTTTACCCGCGATGATAAATGCCGGTGCTCATCGCGGCAGAAGCGCACCACACCGGATTCATAATGGTTATTTAATGATTATGAAATATGTACGAGTACATGTTGTCGGTTCATGATTTCGAAGAGTTCATACGTCTTTGAATAAAAGTAGATCTATGCTGTTTAGGTCGATGAAATGCTTAAAAATATTTTAATAGATGTTTGCGGTACTGTAATAGATAGCTAAGTAGGTATTATATATTTTATTACACATAAATATTAACACAAAATAGCCTATTAGACTTAGAGTTAGTAGAGAATATGACGTATTCTGAAATTGCGAAAGCTTTCGTAAAAATTCTTAACTCCCCTGGAGTTTACGAGAGCGTTAGAGGAGAGTGAACGGGGTAGGTCTAAAACCCATTCAAGAAGGAACATTATGTTCTTTCTTTCTTCAGCAGTCAGCAGTAATTATATTCCTAAAGACTTTGTCCCTAGATATATAAAGAAAGTTGATAGAGAGGAATAATATAAATTGATATGTAGATAATCCTTATACTAACATATCCCATAATTTGTACACGTCATACAAATATATTTTTAACGACAAATTCAGAATTATATTACTTTCATTTCAAAAAGCCTTTGGTTATACAAACAAAATCGCGGTGATAGTTCGCTACAAAGTGTTCCTGGACCTTACTACGAGGGACCAAGGCTATCGTATAAGGCTCCGTACATGTATGCCTTCTACTTTTGCAATAATAATGCCATTTTCACTAAGTACCATTTATAGGACACTTTTTAGTAACACCCTTGGCTGTCAAAATGTATAAGTACTGAATAATATCTTCTTATTTGGCATCTTAGCCTTCTTACTAAATATTGGCTGAACTGGGATTCAAATACAGCCGAAGCTTTAGGCGGAACTTGTGGCCAAGAATTGTGGTAGTCTCAATTTTTTTTTAAACGAAAAATTAAGTGTTTTTTTTTATATTTACTGCCCAAATAAAGGCGATCGAAGGTAGCGTAATGATTTGGTATAGCAATAATGAATTAATTGTTTGTCTTGATTATAATATTTCTACCGGTGCCGGTGGCTTATATGCGCGAAGCCTTACGAGTTGCACACAAAGCGCCTGTTAGTCAACGGCGACTACCTACCACGCCAGCCCATAACGCAGTTCATTATTTATATTAACAGTTTAGCAGTCAGTGGCCGGCGCGCCCGATCCCGACTTATAGCCGCGTGAATATGCGTGGGCATTATTTGTACCCTTGTTAAGCGCCGAGGATATTATAAAAATGATTCCTTTATCCGCGCTGTGACACTCGCTGGAAATTGGTCGGCTAATTTATGAGCGTCATAAAAAAGGATTCGAACCCGTGCAGGTTGGAATTTCATTCATAAGGAGCAGAGGCGTTCGGGTCTTTATGGATGGATGTTTTCATTAATTTAACGCGGATCCGGGGAATGCCACCGAGGTGTCGGGTGTCACGTGACAGCGGACGACCGATCTCAGATAGCGGGCTCGTGCTCTGCCGACTACCGTGCGCCCGCACCCGCCTGTCGCGAAGGATTTAGTGACGTCATGCGGCCCCAGAGTGAGCGCACCTTCTAATCGGCGAACGAGTAAGCAGAACGGAGGGTTTATTTTGCTCCGTGGTTTATACGCGAGCGGAACTCGTGATCGATACTCGTAATGGTTATTAACATATTAAATCAAAAATTCTTCGAGAGTCAAGTGCGTGACTTAATTTATTGCTGCGATCAGTGGAGTATAATTCTTAGACGTTTCAGAGCAGCAGTCATTAGTCACGTGGCCGGCGGTGGCGAAGCCGAGGGAGCTCGCCGGCCGCTCGCGGCGCGGGCGCATCATCAGATAAGCGACAATAACTCGGTACGATCCAAATAAGCCCTGAGAGGCATTAGTCATCGCGGTGACCGACCGACAGTTCACCTAATCCACTCAAAACATTCGGGGACATTTGTCGGTCCGCGGGGTCCGGGTGATCGATACCGCGACTCGCCACAAAACGATAGATAAAAGCCGATAAGTCAGAAGAAATATGACGCGAACAAAATCGGGAGATGTACGTAATAAGATAAAAGTCAAACAATGATTCGACCGCGGATTCGCCGCGGCATAATTTATGTGACAACGCTTGATGGACGAGCGGCGACTTTCGGTAAACTATTTACATACGGCGGCGGCGGCCGCGCTGTCGGATTGGGTTCCGTTGTGACAGAGGGTGGGGCTTAGTACCGAAAACAAATGTCACTGTTATTTATTAGGTTACGCTACTTACTATTAAGCCTAAGACGGGAATTATGGTGTGGGATAGAATTGTTTCACTGGATAATCGCGAGGGTATTCAAAGCAAAGGTGACTGTTTTGATTTGTTTGTGTAGACTTGCATTTCCGCTTACAGTACGAATATTTGCATAATAATCTACATTGTTATAAGTATCTAATGAGTGCGTTCCACGCCATTAGTAAACGCATCAAAGGTTAAATTAAATGACCGTGGGTCATTGAAAGTGTAACTAATTATGTTATTGGTTCATTTTCATATGACATTGATTTTATTATATTGTTGGTTGGAGCTCTAATTGCAATTTTCCAAAAATATTGTACTTGACTCTCATTCCATGGCGAAAATATGTGAGGAAATCTACTCAATCGTGGGGGCATGGAGTACTGTGTTCTGAAACGAAAGCTAAGGACAGAGGAAAGCTTTGCTGATTGCTCTTATGTTTTAAGTATACTAATTGTGGTAAGCCAACGTTACAAATGGTTATTAATTAACTTAGTGTGTAAAGGACGGTACAGAAAAAGCTAGCATCTATATTAGGTATACTGCATACATAAATAGGAAACTTCGAGATATCAACTTGTCCCCATGATAAAAATTATTTTATTTATTCGTTGTAATTCTTGTATCGGTTATTTTTTAAGTTATTTAAATCCAGTAAGATATTATTACCTACTAAGGTTTTTAATTCCCTGCCAATTGACTGGCTCGGTGGCTCAATTGGTAGTGACTCCTGCCTTCTGAACCAAGGGTCGTGGGTTTGATTTCCACCCGGGACAAACATTCGTGTGATGAACACTTGTGTTTGTTCCGTGTCTGGGTGTTAATATTTGTATTTAAGTATTTATTTGTGGTATCTTCGTTGTTCTGATACCCATAACACAAGTGCTTACGCTCCTTACTTTGGGATCGGAGCAATGTATGTGATGTTGTATAATATTTATATTTATTTATTATATTTGTTAATAGGCAGGTACCTTAAGTTCGCAAATATATTTATAACGATTTTAGATGAGTTTACACCGACCGTTGTAAACGTTCGAACATGAAACCATAATGAAGAAGATTTTTAATAGCCTACAATTAAATATGTTGTTTTTATATATTTGGACAAGTAATGTTTTTTATGCATGTGATGCATAAAAAACAATCCTTTAGATTATAAGTATATAGGTATTCAAATTTATTAGGTATACCTACTTTCAAGAACATGTGCCTAATAGGAGCCGGGTCCCGTGGCAATGTCTCTAATTGAATCAAGTTGTGGTACTGCCGACTAGGCTGGCTACTCCCTTGGTACCGCGACTTAGATTGCTTCTCAGCCCTCGGCTGAGATCGTACCTACAAGGGTTTGTGCTTTCGCAGATTATACCTACTAAATGTAGGTACAACGATCTTGATTATCTGTATTGGTATTGTCTAGCAGAAGGTGACAATATCGTCGAAATATTAATTAAGCTTCATAACAAAAAAATCCAAGCGCCATTAATTGTCAGAACATTTGCATTTCTCTTGGGTCTAATTAGTTTGTTTTTTTTTTTAATAGCAGCACAGGTCTGATATAGCCTGATGGAAAGCAGTCACTGCGGCTAGGGACAGGTAACCAAATCAAGCACTCGCCAGTTACAATACACCGCCATACTGGTGTGAAGGATTATTCCGCCTATAGAATAGAATAGAAAATGATTTATATTCTATAGGTACATCTACAGATTTGACTATTATTATTTATCCATACTAATATGTATTATAAATGGTAAAGTGTGTCAATCTGTATGTTTGTCTTTCTTTCACTGCAAATCGTAGCGACGAATTGACGGGATTTTGTTAAGTAGAGATAGTTGAAGGGATGGGGAGTAACATAGGCTACTTTTTACCCCTTTCCACCCCCCCACTTCCCTAAAATGGGGGGTGGAAGTTTGTATGGAGCATTCACCCCGAATTTAACGCGAGCGAAGCCGCGGGCAAAAGCTAGTTTATTATATTTGTGGTATACCAAGCATTTATATCCATAAGGCTTAACCACTCGAAGTTTGATATTTGGCGTAGGTAATGACTTGACTCTTATTTTCTTTGCTTGAGTCATTACGTCAATAAATATATTGTTCAGTCTGTACTCGGTTGGTAGTAAATTTCATAGTATTAAATACAATAGTCAAACGTACTTACTTATAGAACACACGAGAGTACCTACAGGAGTAAACAATACAGCAGCTCGATTATACGGTAACACGGTATTTGTTATGCTTATTTTAAACATTCCATTCCTTTTGGAGCGTGCCTTTGTTTTGGGTAGATGGCCCAAATTGTGTTTACAAAGGACGGGGTCGTAGGTGAAAACGTTAGCCGAGCGACAATCCCGGCGGAGACAGCGCGAGGCCGCTCCGCTTTTTATCTGCGCTCCGCTCGCTCCGCTCCTCGCCGCGCTCGCTCGACCGTGTAATTGGATGAGAACGACGCGATCCCAATAGCGCGCCCTTATCTGTTCGCGGCGGTCCCCGCGCCCCCCAGCCACCTCCAACACGCCAGCAATAAGTTTTTAGTGAGTAATTCAAGATAACCCCTTGATGTTGTTCATTTTCACACTTCCTTTAGCGAGAACAGCTCTTTATTGCGTAATATGTAACTGTCTCGTCGCCGACGGGTGTCCCGGGGGCCGGAGCGAAGTTCGCCCCTTTTATGATGCTAATGCGATCGCCTCCGACCCTCCTATCTGGATAATGATAATTGCTTTTTCTAAAATTATTGTTTGATGTTGTCGCTTAACGTAATTTCTGGAAGTTTGTAAATGGACTTGTGACTTCGACTGGTAATTGATTTAACATAAACAAGCGGTTGAGAACGTTCAGCTTTGTTACTACTTTTCGTTGTTATGTTTTGGAAATGGGTTGTGGACGGTGAAGGAAAGTTGGACAATGAACTCTGACCTTATCCATGTATCCAATCTAGAAAGGGGTGGTATCGGAAAAACACCATGTGCTAAATTGAAATGTCGATTGCCTAGAAGTAAACCCAAAGGTTTTTATGACTTGATATAAGATGGACACAGGATTGCGTTAGGCCTGGGTAAGGATAATTAGTACTCTGTATCTGTTTTGAAACCTCAAATGTTATAATCGGGACTTCCCGCCATTACATGTATGTAGTTCAACGTGATGACCAATTTTTTAAAAATGATTTTATTTTGCCCTGTCTATGTTACTACATCTACAGAAACTTATTGTTGTTCCTTACGATATCGCTGAAGAAGCTAAGCCGGAGGAATAGCTCAGCGGCTAAAGGAGACAGCGTGGTTGCATCTGATACCAACTAATACGACGACAGTTCACGTTGTCCCGATTAGGTAACCGGCTAAAAGCACTGGGACGAGCATCGTTTTAGTACCTACTGCGACTATTATCTCTATAATTAAACCTGTAGGTTTATTCTATTGGTTGCCGGTTTGTACATCAACTGTTAAATATAATGAGTAACTGTAAAAAAAGAACCTTCAAGGGTTCCAGAAATACACAATGGAAGTTTTCGGTAATTATGTATATCTATTAAAAAACAGTCCAATCTGTGACGATCTCTGTCACACTTACACACAGCATTAGACTACGGTAGTAAAGGAATAGAGAGTGAGCTTGCTTACTCATATTTTGAATGTTTATCGTGTGCTGTGTTATGGTAATGCATGAACACATTAGCGAATTATACTTTTTACTTACTAATAAGCAACTTCATGTGAGTGAGTGGCCAAAACACCAGAAAATTTTAGATGTGTCAAGGGAAAACATTAAAGGCATTTCGAAAGGCATAACGCACCGCTATCTATACTGTGTAGTCTGTGTATGCAACAATAAGGCCGGGCTTATCTTTATCACGGCGCGTAATAAGAGTCCTGCGTCGGCGCGCGAATTGTTGGCGTACTCCAGGCCTATCAGATCGGCTCCCTGTGGACGCCCTATCTCTTAGCTTAACCGGGAGAGCACCTACTGTGTACCTTATAAAGGACTTCTAAATAAAATAAGTAACAATAATGGTTTAAATATAAAAAAATAAAGGTTCATTAATGTCAAGAGTTCCAAAACAGAGTGGTGTGGTGGAGTGAGCAAAGCTTAGCTTAGCGTCAATGCCTGTTATACGAGGGTCTTACGTTTTAGATGTCAGTGAACGTTCATTGATTCTGATTTTCATCACCACAAACAAGTACATACCTACATCCATTGTCATCATCATCATTTTGCATACGTCCACCCTTGGCATAGGCCTCCCTCCTCCAATGACAATTGTCATTTTGGGGTTTACCTTCGTCACCACGCTTGGCAGGCGAGTGATGGTGACGGCAGTAGGTTTTATAAGCACTGCTGTCTGGATCCTCATATTCACTTACCTAGTCGTATTCCACGCCAGCCACAGGATGAGATTTGGTGGTCCTATTCTAATTCGGCTGACCACACGCATAAGTATCTATAATTTTAACATCTGTCATTAATCCAATCATATCTTGATGTGTTGTGATATTATCTACAAAACATGCTAATATTATCTAGAATACAAAACGAGTTACAAATGATTTAACAGTAATGCAATTTTAAAAGAGCAATTATTATGAACATAGCTACTAGATAAGTAAATGATCTTATTTTGATTGTGTATTTCAATAATGTTGAAAGCAACCAATTTCGTAGTTCGTAGAACAATTTCGTCAGATCAGAAAAGGTCTATCGTGAGGAGATCAATATAAGAGCCATCGTGCAAGGAGTCGTGATCCTCACGTCGCCAGCTCTCATTTAGGGATACACTGAAACGTTTCTTAGAGTTCCGTAAGCCAGAATGTTAAGAAAGAAGCCTTATAAAGTTAACCGTATATTGTGCAAAACAAGGAAATTATTAGACCCACAAATTATTTGATGTTCAGAGTCTATCCAGCAAAATTTTCTTTATCTTCGACTTGAAATAAAATTGTACGACGAAACGCAATTTTAATAGATGAGTTATTAAGCAATGTTCCTAGAACCTTGGTCTTTAATTTAAAGGTTTGAATTGAAATACGTACTGCCATGAACTAAATTAATTTAGTTTAGTAAACTTAGTAAACATATGAGTACCTATGTATGAGATGTTTTACAACAGATGTTTTCAACAAATTACGAGGAAATTGATAATTTTTTGTTGTTGTGTGTGTAACACAAGCAGTGTTTTAGTATCTTTAACAAAACATTTAAATCACTGAATCTCCAACGCAGAATCTTTCCAATAGCAGTAGGCATTGACCTTATTTTATTAAGTTATTCTCAGGAAAGCCATCGGCCTGATAAGACTTGATCCACGATATACGACAAGTGGGATACAGATACAGACCTACGTATTGTACGGAACCATCGATGAAGTAGTCAAGTAGGACATGGCCGAATTTTTTTATTGTGTTCATTATTTTGAGTGAAATTGCGAGAGCATTAAGTTGAGTATAGGGTGGGACCCGTCGGCCCTATTACCGCGGACTTGTAATCATGTGCACCGTGCGCCGCGTAAACACCCAAACATGATATTAATTTGTTGCGGGAACCTTTCTGTGGGCTGCGCGCTGAAAAAAAAGCGATTTTGTCAAATACCTCACTTAAAATTACGTCCATTTTGTTACACAAAATGCGTCTGATAGGAACTTCTTATAACCAGGTGGTCCCAAGTCCAAATTTTATTTGACTACGTTGTACAATCTAGATTCTCTCTGGGTTGCCTAGGCTCTACTATGACGTGTGTGTATATTTCTATCAGATTTGAGAATGGAATGAAAGTGCATCCACGTTTGCTAGACCTAGTGATTAAGGCAGTTGACTTCCATATTGCATGCATTTAAATTTGAAAATTTGATTTTCGAAATTGAATTTTCGGCGCTCTTTTGGTGAAGAGGAACATCGTGAGGAAACCTGAACAGCTATGAACACATTGACCTTTAACGTCCTAGTTTGGGATAAGGCTCATTGGGATACATCATTAATGTAGTACAATTAATCGTGCAATCATTAGGGAAAGTATTAAGTTACCCATTTGTTCATAACTAATTAGTATAAAAAAATGTAGGTATACGAAACGGAAAATAATGTCAGTACCTTGTGATATATGACACATTTATTTATTACTAGCTGTGCCCGCGGCTTCGCCCGCGTGTAGCATAATGTCTATTGTCAGGGTCTAAAGATTGTCTGTGCCAAATGTCATCAAAATCGGTTGAGAGGTTTAAGCGGGAAAGCGTAACAGACAGACAGAGTAACTTTCGCATATTTATAATATTAGTAGGAATAAGCAAAGCAATTTGTGATATTTTCCCGTGGATGTATAAAGTGCGAACTGGGAGGCGCACGCCTCGCAGTAAACGCGCCATCGGCATTCCGGCCCTGTAATTTCCCCCCTAATTCGCCCACTTTGGACCTGTGATCCGAATTAGAATTTGCATAAAATTGTTAATGACAGTTAACGCGCGTCCGACGTGTTAAGATTGGCCTCTACCTATTTCGATTTTGTTACGGCCTGTTATCGGTGGAATCGAGCGATTTTGTGTTTTGATTCTTTTTTGCAATTCGAATGTGGTCTGGTGTGGTATTATTATTTTATAAGAAATATTTTAAGATCTCTTTTAGCGTTTAAGGTGACTTCATTTCGCTCGTGTTGAAGTATCGTTCCATCGGATTATGAGGGTGAGGGAGTACTTAGGGAGTGTACATTTGTCTTATATTTGTTTAAATGCTATTAGAAGTAATCAACTGGTTCAAACCAGTTGGTTTGTGCGCAATATTAGATTTATTTACCAATTCGTTTAGTTAAATGACCAAGAAATGGTCATTGGACAACCCTCCAAAGTCACTATGCATTGTATTTATCCCAACTATTTTGTACCCAAATTATAAAAAAATAGTTGATATAGTAATATAATCCAATGCCAATATATACTTTTGTAAAGGAAGGAACACGTTCACATTTCCATGCCTGGGTGGCAATAATTACTTACGCTTTATTATAGTCCAAATAATGATTATAAGTGGGTGAGATGGTAGGACTGGTGGCATGTCCCGCACTCTGTAATCTGAGGCCGGTCCCCAATCACGCATTTCTCACCCGCGCGCGTTGAAAAAATAATACGTTCCGAGATTTGTCTATAATTTGCCGGATGCCGCCGTCTGCTGCCCGGAGACCCCGCGTGTGCTTCCCGGCAATTTGACACTTACACCTGTAAATCTTTATTATCACCCCCATAAGGTCTTCAATTACCAAAGGCTTTGGGGCATGTTGCGCGATACTACAGGCTTACCCAAAATATTTTCAACTACTTCATTGCCGTCGAATTTGTACAAATTTCTTTCTTATGATCGCATAAATAATGTTTATATTAACAAAATTTTATTGTATGTTAATGCCGGAAGAAAGCTGCGTGGTTTTATTGGAATCATAACTTTCTAAAGCAACCATTACGTACTGTAATTTGAAGAAGTTACTATGTCACGTATGTATGGTGTACAATTAAATCAAAATGTCAAACTTATAAAACGAATGTTGAATAGCTTTACCAAAACCTTTTAAAAGAAATTAAAGAAAAAGAAAGACCTAAGATATTGAGGTTTTTTAGTACTGGCCATTTCAAACACAAAATTTTCGGTGAATTATAAATTTAAATATTATTTTGTTTTAAAAAAGATGAAGCCTTCTTGCAAAGTTTGTCTTTGGTTTCCTGATTAGCATTCTACGAGTAGGTATGTGACTATGATTATTTTTTAATCGAATACCCTTCGCAACATGTTTCTTAACAATTGGCTGCTTCTTTGTTTGTCACAATGTTGCTAATAAAAAAAAATCTCATGCATTCACATTTCATCGTCATTTATTCATTCCAGAAACACGTGTGTTGTGTTGTGACCACATCAGAAATTCCCAATGTTACGGGAAATTGGCCGCGAAATTCATAGAGCGCACGATATTTTGACATTTGAGTGACAGTTGCTTTCAATAAAGAATTACGCGTAACCGACGAGCGACGTAAAGTGGAGTCGCTGTTGTTGTTTCCATTATACGAACAACAATAAGACCGCAACAACAATAACAGTTTCGGTGTCAAACGGTTTTAAGTGGATTTGTCTTGTCCGTTTAGTTTTGTTGTTATATTATGTTTACGGGGTCCGGATTAAATATTTACGGACGAACTGATTTTATCTGTTGACTGATTTCGGTGGCGGAAGTCCTTCGAAGTGTTGTAACATGTCCGCTTTCGTTATATTGGGTATGTAAAAAAAATCTATCTGTGGTGGAACAATTTAGACGGTTTTTTTTTGTGATGGGAAGTGTTCTTCTTAGCTACTTATTCAAAAAACCTGTTTAAGGATCAAAAAATAATTATCACATGAAAATCTTTTTCAGAATAAAAGTCTAAAGCTGTTTACAACTTTTAAAAATACCACAGATTCTGATGAATCGCTACCAGAGATATAAACAAGCTCTCAATATTTTATGTATCCTGACATTGATGAAGTTTTTTACAATACAAAAGATATACCTAATGTTGGTTTGATCCAGTCATAAAATATAATCAAAAAGAAAATGTTCACGATGATACGATTTCAGAAAACACGGTAGTCAACCATATGACCCAGCAGCCAACTCAGTAGTAAGTAAGGTACATATAGCTCAAAAACATACCTACACCTAAACAGAAATGCACATTTACGTACACTAACGAAATAAACGTCTCACGACTGTTTAATTTACAACGAATTGTCAGTGTACGTCAGAGTGAATTGTATTGTGTATTATTATTTTCAGTTAAAGATCAATCTATCGATAGTTTACAAGCCGCGTGTGCAGGGCAGGCCACACAGATCGGCTGTCAAGCCATGAACGATCGGTATTTGTGCTACCTACCGATCCCGCAATGGCCATTCACGCAAGACAACGCGGTGTGATGTCAGAAAATCGATGGTAATCTTTTTATGACGGGAAAACACGTTGTTTTTTGCGATTCACTGTGTTTAAAATACGGTCAAGTGTCCTCTTTTTGAGCTTGGCATGGTTCTTTTCAAGGCTTTTTTTTATTAAAATAATAAGAGTAAGTAATTTGCGGTCTCACACCTAAGACCACATAACAGATATCTGCTTTGTGCTAAAGTCGATTTTTGACAAGTAATGGCAATGGTGACATCTTTTGACCAAAACTGAAAGCTGTGCCGGTGTAATTTTGATCATCCCTATGTATAAGTTGGTCTAGAGATCAAGATGACGTCTGAACTCACAGATTCCCAATACTCCTTTTATATGTATACATATATATACCTAGTCGTTGATAAGAAGCTATTTGGTTTTAGGGCGGAATTCAAGGTGGCCTAATGGCCTTATATGTGTTAGTATAGTTGGTTGGCGCAGTGGCGAATTTGTACGTGATCCTGACCTAAAAAATACAGTAAAATCAATCTACTTACTTTTCAGTCTTATTTTTTAACTTGACTAGTTCTATTTCTCTGAATATGACGAATGTTTTAAGGGCTATATGCCTAGGTACGTCACGTCTATATACAGATACGGATGTTAAAGAGCTATACACGTGCGGATCCCCAAAACGCCATCGATACAGTGGCTGCAGGTGAGGTACAGTGATCGACGTCGGATAAATTGGCCTGACGGCCGCGCTTCGGAAAACTTGAGCGGGACTCGCAGACGCTGGATATGTTGGCATATACATATACAAGGGACTGTATCCTTTGTACTTACTTTACTGCCTTGTTGGTATAGTAACCGGTGAATTGATTACAGGTCTAAATTCCGCACAAGCCAAAAATAGTTACTGGGTTTCTGTTAATATCAATATGCCTAAGTTGCCTCTGAAAGTTGGCGCAGATAATGGACATTGAAAAACAAGTGAAGCTTTTGGTCCTGCCCTTAAGTCGTATCACTTACACATTTGTATATTCTACTACAAATTAATATCTACTGTACTGTGCACTTGGATAATTTCTTTATAGATTGGTTGTTGTGTATTAAATTCGATAAGCAGAATGAGAAGAGAGAGAAAGAGTTATTCGGTGGAAATAGGTCTCAAAGGTACCTACTTAATTAGTTGCTTTTTTGTCTCTCCTTTTGGGATAGGTGGCCGAGGCCCGTCGAACAGAGCCTGACTAGACCAGCTCAGTCTGGCTGGCTTCCCTCGAGACTGCTGACTTGCTTTGCAACTACTATACAAAAAATATCTTTTGCCTGGCCAAAAAGTGATTTTTATGCGGTTTTTGAGTATTGCAGGGACTCTTCCTCTTGCTTTTATTTAAAGGAAAGAAGAAAAGAAAGAAAGAAAAAATGGTTTACTTAGTGACACATTTTAAGCTTATTCTAATCAAATTCTACTTATATAATATTAGAAATAGTTTGTTTGGGTGGATAGATATATGGATGTTTGTTGCTCTTTCCCGCAACTACTGTACGGATTTAATTGAAACTTTAAAGCAATTTATCTTATACATACATACGCTATGATTTATAAAAATATTCACGCAAGCCACGGACATCAGCTAGTTATTATGACAAATGTAAATATGTGAAATATGCTACCAAAAAGGACAGAAATGTTCAGCACATGTAGCGGCGCTGCATAGGCGTTGTGACGTGACGCTGGTCTTTCCGTCTAGTGCTGCGATCCCCCTTACATTATATTAGTCGATTTGCTACAGGTGCACTAAGCTCAGTGTCGGTGGTCGCAGCTCCCGGGACCGTCTGACGGATTACCGCCTCCTCATCCGCTTACTGCCGCCCATTGTGCACCCGCCTTTATGTTACCGACGTGTATCACGATACAGGGAGATAACGAGACATTTTTTGTTGTTTGCTCAGGAGACTTGTTGTTACGATTTTTGTGTGTTAAAAAGTTCGAACTTAAAATAAAATTTAAATAAAAATGTCCATAAACAAACCTAAAGTACCTTTGTTTTAATATCACAAAAATATAGGTTTATTTAAGCTTTAGAACAGCTAATTGAACAGTCATCAAGTTTATAAGAAAAACAGTAATACGGATTACTATAGGACCTACTATAAGAATAACAGATTCCATCATTTATCCAAAATTTTCAGTTGCGCTATTATTTTAGTAAAAGTACGTTGTGGTCTTGTGGTACTTTGCAGTTTATTACCAAAGATTCAGAGTAATTTTTTTAAGTTGGATCTTTCTCTGGGTCTGGCCTGGTATAAGCCTGATGGGTATTAAACCTTGAGTAGCGTTAGCTGTTAGATGTCTGAACAGTTTCATGACGGCCCGAAACTTTGGAGTAGGCTTATTATCTCGAGACCACGCAGAAAATAGTTGTATTTCTTTTAATCTACGAATTCGCAAGTGTCTATCGCAACTAGCGCTCACGTATGTTCGGACAGATTAAGGGCGCAGCAATGACCCCGCGATTAGAGGTGGGTTGGCGCCGGGACGCAAAGCCGCCGGTAATTGCGGCTTCGCCGATATCCCGCCGATCCGCCCGCCTGTCGGTACTGAGGCCCACTCTCTTACGCGAGGAGATTAGGGCGTTCTATTGATGACGTCACTAGTAAAGCTTTATTAGAGTTTTTTTATACAATGTAGGTAGTAGTAACCAATGAAAGTGATGTACCAGTGAATGAAGAGTTGGGATGTAAAATTGACGTTAATTGTGACTTTGCTTAAAATTCGCCGCGTGTAGTTACTGATGCATTCTCACACAGATTAGGGTGATTCCATTGATAACGTAGCAAGTGAGACCTTATTTTAACGTTGGTATTGCGAAATTTATATAAAAATTGCAAGTGACAGGGAGCTCCGATATGAATCTGTAAATTATGGCTTGGCCGATATCCCGTTGGTACTGATGCCCACTCTCTTACGCAGATTTGGGTCTATTGATGACGTCACTATGATGCTTTATTGAATTATTGTTTGTAGTGATCGATAAGAGATTTAAAAGTTACCAAAGAGATAGGGCGCAGAAGGTTGTTGCGATTTTGCCTATATTCCTGCTTTCCTGCAAATCAAGGCTGCGTATTAGGTCATTATCAAATAATTCTGAGCTTCAGAAAAGTTTCTTAAAGATAAAATACTTTACATATTCATATATTGCCTCCGGCAAACGAATATACTCGTACATAGTTCGATCTCCTTGATCGTCAGAACTGTCAGTAAACATTCCAGTTGGCATTCGGTTCAATTAGCGTTACGACCACTCGTCGATAACATTTTCCACGGTCAAAGGATCATAGATACAAAAACGGTCTGACGAATTACGGACTAACTAACCAAGTTAGCCCCTGCGCAAGTCATCCAAGTATTCGGCGGCGAACACAAATTACAAACAAAAAGCTAGGAGCGCCCTAATCTGACGTCGCATCACGTCCGATCATCGCTGATCATGATTTACGAACACGCTGAACGGTGATAGGTGATCTTTCTAACAATTGATTCTCGTTTGTTGAACTGGCGTGAGCGCTGTCGGCCTCTCGGCGTATTCCTTTGGACAGTCGACGTCATTCAATTTGCCACTAGCTATTGGTGCGGTTGAACATATTGATGCTGAATTAAATAGCGACAAATATGAACAAAAAATTGTTTGGCAACATTTCAGGCAAAATTTACATTAAGTGATCAGTTTTTTATAGTAGATACCTCTGCGTCTTATGTCGTCTGATGAAAAGCGAAAGAGGCCGAAGACCCTGCTGCTCGTCGTCGCGGCCTGTGGTGTTTTTATTATTCAGATTGGTTTATGTACCAATAATAAAAGTACCTAAGTAAAAATGCAGGCATTCATATCAATACATACCATCAAAGCATGCGCTTGAGATTAATCTATAATCAGATAAGGTAATAGATTACTAAACGCATACCTAAAGTAAACAAGTGTACTGAAATGCGTTCACAGGTTATGTTCTGGGATCGTGATGAAGCACTACTTATGTTTAGAATCAGTTTTTTCGCAATAGGTCATACCTACAGTTAACTAATGAAATATGATTTATGAACCAGAGTTTTACTTGCACAACACATTGTTCACTTTTTCATATTTGGCAAGTAGGCCAGTATTATTTATAATGTTTTTGTAATGGAGATATTACATAACATTCCTGTTTGACTAAGGTGAAGAATTAGAGGACGTCCCTGTAGACTGGTTGGTCGCATTGTTTGGATATGCCAAATCAATCATATTTTATTATTTTTTAAGTGCATGGCCAAATACTTTTATATTTTTGATGGCAGAAGTGAAGAAGTTAAAATACCGATCGATCACGACCTATGTTTGTAGCAAAGTTGAAATACAAAGTACGCTGTGGGATTCACGTTGGATTTTCGGTTTTATCGTCAACGTGGTAAAGGTTCGAATATGTAAACCTACTTTCGGTTAACACCGAGCCACCTGTCCGATTAACATCACCTCCCGCGGGTCACTCCGTCGGGACGGAACACCGTGCCACAAAACAAAATCTGTTTCGTTATGCCGTGTCAAAGAAACTAGCTGACACCAAGGTATGCCGGATTAGGAGCTGACTAATAGTCCGAATATTCCGGGCCGCGAGGGCAAGATGTTACGACCAGTTGCGTGTTTTGAAAATCAATCAACGTGATGGCACTTGATATCAATTCCCATTACGGTAGAACAATCAAACGTTTCTATTACGGAATGAGCTAACGGGGGTGTACTTCCTGGCTTGTTGCATATATTAATCCGAATTAAAAGCAACAGCAAACGCTGAGCATTAAACGGCGGCCCTAGAGACTCCATTACGGGCAATAAAATGCCTATTATTATCGAGGGCCGAAAAGCCGATGCACGCGATGCAATTACTTGATTGGCGGTGTTCTGGCGGTGGATGCCGTGATTGATGGTGTACGTAATTAGAAAACACTTCAGCATGTGTCTTCATCGGCGCAATCTTAATTGCGAGCTGCACTTACCTCCCTGAGTCATACCGCACGCGCCCGCACCAAACACTCCATACATCGCTGTTACTCCGACACCGCGCGATAAAACGAAAGTGATGGATATTGATTTCGAACACCGTTTGTAATGTATCTTAATTGTAATTATTATTCTGTTTGATAATTTTACAAACACGTTTTGTGTACAGTTAAACATAATGAGATCTATGAGTTATGGCATGCTCAATGATGGACGCGCAAAAAGTTTTTGGAATTCCACATTACTTAGCCTAGTATGATATAAATACGAATAAATAAATATATTATATTAAGTACGTACATATTTTAGATTTACAGGTAGATTTATTGACGTCGTGAAAATTCACATATCCTATTGAATATTAAAGGATTCAAAAGAATGGTACCAGATTGCAGGCTGGAGAATGACTTCATTTGCACTGCAAGAATTTCAAATGTTAAGTATCAAATGTGTAGGAAATGGAATAGACTAAACCCAAGTAAGAGGCCTTTGTCCAGCAGTGGACTGATAGGGGCTGGTGATGATGAAGCCAGGGAATATAATTGAGATAAGAACAAAAAAAGTTTAACGACATTTCCAGCTACTTAAAAGAGCCTCTACCAAATATTCTGATTGAATTGATAGACAATCGCTGTTTGAAACCGTTCAAACAAATGCTAAACGAAAACAGCAATTTATCATGTACTAAAACCTCATTACGACGTATTAGCAGAGTTAACTGGCCGAGATACTTCATAAGCTGCTTCGCGAATGATAGAAACCACCAGGCGGAGAGCTCGGCCGACAATCGCAGATTTATGCGAGCTCCGATATCGCGGATATTTCCGGACTCACGATATTTTCGGCTACGTGGTTACGAACTTCAAACGCAGTGAACCTACTTATCCGATGAGGCGGCAATCGATTGCTTTTAAACATTTTAAATTATTGCGTTGCGTCAATGTGCAAAACAACAGATTTGCGCGGTTCGTCATTCGTTTTGGGAGAAACTGCTACAAGTGCTTTTGACTGTGTTTAAACGGCTTTAAAACATGTGGTTTACGTTAGTGTGAATACAGATATAAAGTTTTTAGTTGTAGCTATTAATTGAAGTGGAGTAAAGCATTAACTAAGAGATGCGAAACGAAGTTTTGGGTCCAATGATTTAAAATCATGGTTGAAACGAGCTGCGATTGCATTGGAACAGAAATAAGAATAAGTGGTTGAAGCCCTTATTTTTTATTTTGTGTTAGACCCAGAATTTGAACTGAGAATATTTTAGTCATTAGATAAGTACCTATGTAACGCCTCTCAATCAGGATTATTACAATCATCAAAAGCGTACAGACGTTAGGTGACCGTTTAACTCTCTTTATAGACTTATCTAGAGCATCTTTGTGGCTCAGAAGGCATAATAACTAGTAGCCGAGCCTGATGTCAGTCGTTAAGCGTAGTCAGTGGTTTTACGGCAGTTTGATACCATCTACACATTCGTACGGCTTAGTGATAAATAATGCAAAATAATGTTCGACATAGAAGTTCTGTCTTAACCGAAACCTCGAAGTTCAAAGAAGCAAATAGAAAAGCTGAGTGTCTACAATGACGTATAATTGTATCTCTAGGATATGTGTTCCTTTAACGAGATCGATTTATCCTAAATAATAGATATTTATATAAAGTTGAGAGTGATGGTCTTAAATCGTTGTCAAATAGGTTAAAAATATATTAAGATCATTTGAAAAGACAAACTAACGTGCTTCTGTTATTCATTCTTATGAAAACAAATTGATAATTCTAAGGAAGTGCGTAATGGTCAACTGTCCCAGTCGTCAGATATGCTACACCGACAATGTTGCAATCCAATATTTTTACTAGCGTCTTAGCAATACGTGGAAAGCTTTACTTAGACACATAAGATGCAGATCCTAGGGGCGGTTGCGGTGCGTCCGGCCGCTGCACCGAAGCCTCAGTAATCAACCTATTAATAAGGGGCTCAGACCTAATGCGACCAATTAAAACGACTCAGTCTCAAGACGCCAGTTTTTGGGCTCGCTCCAGCCGAATTAAAAGAGCGTTCTGGAGTTACAACGCTGCATTTTATGTGTTGCGTCGTACTTAATTCGCGCGATTGCGCTTATCTCGTTTTCATGGGAGTTTTATGTAAATTTTGAATATTAATATTCAATTGTTGATAACACTCATCGCTCGTAATTTTAGCCGGGGGCAGAAATTAAGTATGGACCGTGACTGCGTTGACAGGGCGGGAGCGGCGTCTTTGTCGGCGGCGCTTTGATGCGCGGCGGTGCGCGGGCGCCGCCGCTCGAGTGCCAGTTTACGGCCGCCCCGTTTTATTGCTCGTCTGCTGCCTTTGCTGCGAGCTTGAAGTACCATTAGGCAACCTGGATGATGCCACTACTCATTTAGATAACGTTTTTTCAAGCTTTTCGGGCATGAATACTTACATACATAATTAGCTTACACAAATTGTTCCCTTGAAAGAAGTGTATGCAATTTCTTATATTTTTGTTTATGCTATATTAAGTAATCTCTAGTTAAGTTAATTTTCCCGAAATGTTGCTCGTAGCTAGCTATAGCTCGTAGCTAGGATAGCTACCTGTACCTAAATCCAAGAAATACTACAGCCGGGATAGCACTTTAGCCGCGTCTTGAACCAGACGTCCTGAAATTCTTTCTTTCCTTGAACCTCCTTGAATCGAAAAAAGTATAATCGTCAGTCCATATTATAAAAATGAACAGGTATTTATTTTCTAAAATTCTTGAACAAAAGCATCTACTTTCATTACAAGCTTTTATTTAACTTGCAATAGTTGCAATGTAAGTATGTAGGTATGTATGTTCGGGTAAAATCTTACAACTAAATTTTTAGACACTTGCCCTCAAGCGATTGAGCTAACATTTTAATATTTAAGTATAGAGATAATTCCTGTAAGTCAAGCCTTTACATAGACTTTCAGTTTTCGACAGCTTTTATGGTTAGGTTAGGCGCGATAATATATTGCGAGCAAAAAGATACACATGCTTTTTAGTAAGTTCCCACAGAATATCCATAGCCACTGGCCTATCGCACTGATATGTTCAGTTAGCGTTTAAAACAATTAAGCGACGTAAGCGCTGCACAGTTCGCAAGCAGCGGTTCTCGCGAGCAATATACATATTTAGCGTCATTAAGGAGGCGTAACGTTTATGCGCCATAACGCGACTACCGCGAATCTCCGGCGCAAAAACGTTGTTTCATCAACACCAACCCCGGACAGGACGGTAATTAGTTTCGATTGCGTATAAAAGCAGCTTTATGCGTAAGTGAGGCAGCGGCTTGTTCGGCTATTGTTTAAAATTGTCTCGCGTATTATTTAAATGCAAATTGCTTGTGGGAATAAGGAGAGTTAAATCAGTCATTATGGCTGCCAAAACAATAATAAAGGTAATGGTGATTTATTAAGATTTTTTGGCACATGTTGTTTTATAGCATATATATTATTAAAAAAAAATCGAGAAATTGAAATTCTTCTGTCGCATGAATGTTGACTTAATTTGCAACAATTTGCAAAAAAGTAAAAAATAATGAAGTTTATTCAGGGATAACAAAATAATGATTAAAGTATTGATGATATACTTAGGTTAAGAAATTATAGCGCCACTAACGGGGTTCCATGTGTTAATTATGTGATAGGCATTAGGTATTAAAAGTATGTCAAAGGCAATGAAATAAATAAATACATAAAATTATTTTTTAATTTTATTTGATGTCATCAATTCATATTGAAAATCAATAATTACCGTAAAGTTTCTGACCTTCGTTGGTTCCGTCCAGTGCAATGCTAGCCATTGCAATAAAATGATATCGTTACAGCTTAAAGTGTGCAGTAATAGGCGAGACCGATCGAATGCGGCCAAATTTGCAAAAAACGCTACTCAAGTGGCGTTTAAGTACCGTCAGAAATTTAAGAAAGAACCCTTCAGGATAAAACTGTGGTAAAAATATTACTATGGAATATTTGGTGGTGATCACAAATTTAAATTTCCTCTTGAGCTGGAGGTATACTAGACTAGACTAGAGTAGCTTCTCCCAAAATACTTATCATCATCATCCCTTTGCAGTCTACTCCTGGACAAATACTCATATCGAAGGTTAATTATAAAAGTTTGTTTCGAATTCTATAGCTCTGCTTTCATCATCACCATGACTGTGTTTTACTTTTAGATGAATGCAATACCAATTTGCTATTGAGATCGTCGGTTGACTCTATATAAATTTCATTATTCTCATTCGAAAGAAAAATCTCATTCTTTGTCCCAACATTACTAAATTAATAGTGGTTAAGGTAAAAGAGAAGCCCAAGACGAACAATTGGAGAGGCCTATGTCCAGTAGTGGGGGATGTAAGGAAGTGATCCATCATTTTTTAGCTCCAAGTCACCCTCATGTGCCCGTGGTATACCCTGCCGAATAACAAACGAGGCTCTGGCAACCGACTGGTAGCGGTATAACCATCACGATTCAAGGCGTAGGTAAATAGCACGGGCCGATGACAGCGTCACAGGAGCAAGAAGCTATGCCCTGCGATCGCCATCCAGTATGCCCAGCGTGGCGATGATGGTGGACTCCAAGTGTTTGACCAAAGTTGTAAACAACTGGGAAGGCCTATGTCTGGCAGTGGGCTGTGGTAGGCTCATGATGATGTCCAGTAATGGACTACGAAAGACTGATTATGATGATAAAAGTTAAAAAATATCGTACCTTCCTTTGCAGGCTGACGGTACTTGTGTGAGCGGCCGGCACAAAGCGTCGGGCTACAGGTGCTTAAATCGCGATCAAACACGATCGAGAGGTGGTGTTCTCCGCGCATAATCAACCCCATACTCGGTACACGCCAATATGTCTGCCAGATATTGGCTTAACATGCCACGGTTTTTGATTGCTTTTCATTGTACTTACATTAATTACTTCTTTGATCATTAAAGAATGATACCTATTGTCAGAAAAAATATCATAGTACTTATTAAATAAGGATATTAAATCTGTCACCAAGATATTATATTGTGGCGTAATGCGCTCGGCATCAACCTTCAGAGACCGGTGGAGACGAATCGCGAAAGCGTTTTTTAATAAGAAATTTTAATTTAGGACTTTAAATTTAGTTTATCAAATCTTGTGATAACAACGAAAACGGAAACTTGTAGAGTTGAAGAAAAGTGGAAAAATGGCTAAACATTTTGGAAAATCCACATATGTAGATATTCTTGATTACTAAAATACACCCGTTCGAAACCTAGCCGAGTCGCTAGTTTAAAATAATATTCAACTACACTATTGGTACTCATAATCTTACTTTACGATGTTAAACGAACACTACGTCTTTTCCCTGAAGTGTCAATATAGCAGGTGCTTCCAAAAATATCCTTTGAGCGGCACTTGTTTCTCAGAATCTCACATTTGAGTGGGCAGTATCAAATGTATGGCGCCAGATATCTCGGAGACGGTAGCTCGGAGCTACTCAGAAGTGCGCCGGCCGTTTGAAGGCGCCGAGACCTCATTCACTCTTCAGTGATGCACCAAAAATAGGACGTAGAAAAACTGCATATGGCCCTTTATCAGCCGCGGGCGGCATCTAATACGTTGTGCCTGACGTGTGGTGCCCTTAATGGATAATTCAAGTGAAGTCAAGGAGATGAAGATGAATTGAATAAAATAATTCATTTTTAACTATTCATTCTATTTGGAATACTTTTTATAATTTTATCTGTACAACTTTAACCCAGTTTTCAGTACATTTACATATGATATTCCACACTGCAGTCAGCGACTCTAGTTATGTCTATACAATTTATCTCATATATAATTATATAGAAAAGCTTCCTTGGGTGAGTATTTGTAATAATAATGAACACAAGAATAATCCATATTAATGCTATGATGATATTTAAATTTCCCGAAAAGGGCGACTAAGTTTTTAGTTGCCACAGATCTTTTTTTTAGTTAATTAACATTCGGGATTAAAACTCTTAGTGTACTAAAACAGCTGGCTTTGCCTTAGATATTAGGATCTAGGCAGCATTATTTAAAACCACCAAAATCATCAATTGAAATTGAAATCAAACGTAACTTTTTTCCAATGAACTAAATACAAGACCCACAAAATAGAGTCATAAATTGCTTACTCCAAATACCACCATCTGTTTTACGGAAACATCTCTCTTCACCCGAACGGTTGGTGATCACCATTGTCACCAATTAACAGGGTGTGTTCACAAAAAACGGACCACCATAGTGGAAACACCTTGGCTAATGTGCCAGTTGACAAACCGATATCGGGGGCGGGAAAAAACTGGCGAAAAAATGTGTCATTTCGCAACCGACGGGGGGCCAAGCGTTAATAGTGGACGTGTGTCCAAACAGAACTCACGAGGAGGCCTTGTGGAGACCATTATTGCTCGAAATATTTGGTATCAAAAGATGCTCTCAAATAACACAGTATTAAATATAGATTGACATTGGTAGTGACTTAACTGTAACACTAGTTTTATTCTTCCTATTAAAGTTTGAAGGAGGCTATTAAAATTCCATAAAAAAGTGAAGGCCCACAAATAGCGTAATGAATCTTGGGAACAAATTTTTCATTTATTATGATGCAGTTTGTTACAATTCTGGCCGCATGCCCGACAGTACTTCCATCCGTAGGTAGGTAAGTCTATAACTTAGATTTCCTATTACGACGAATTTCATGAAATCTTAAAGTAACTTCCTAAATATACTTTTTGCATTTATAATTTCTAAATTCTTGAAATGTAAAAACTTACAATGTCATAATTAAAATTTATATGACGTTTGATTCAACGATTTCATCTCTTTCATGGCATCTAACCACTATGGTTTATAGAACACTTCAGCCAATTTAGAATACCTACTTCGTTTCGTTAATTAACCCATTCAGAATTATGGAGCCATCGACCTTGCTGTTGTATTTTTCTGTAAATATCTAAAGTTCTGTAAAAAATACGTCCAACATTGCTTCATGCTTTCGAACCATGTGTATTTAAATTCTGCCTTTCTAAATTTTCATCTATGCTTAGATAACATACCATTTATATCATTTTGTACTTACTTCTCAAATACAGACTCACTCCCATTAATATTTTTGTGTTCACTCATTCCACATTAAAAGTGCTCAGTGGTCCAGAGTCTTTTTTTCAGGGCCATTCACATTGTGTACCTACCTCAAGTCATTTGGTAGGCCACACGCAGTAACCGCAAGTGGGCACCGCGGGGTCCTTGTTCATCGCTAGACGCCCCCCATATGTCACGGGCACAATAGCGACCACGAAAATGTCTTAATAGTGTCGCGGGCGAGTTGCGAGCGAGTCGCCGTGATGAATGGCAGGCTAACGAGAGGGCTATGATGGCAGATGTGGAGGCGCTGTCTACAGGGTGGATTGGGATGTAAGTAAATAAATAAACAACCCAAGACATGTCACGCTGGGCCACACATCGCCATCTAGCACCAAACTAAGCCGAAGCTTGTACTATTACTAATGATGCTTCGGGAAAGTAACCTTCACCTCTAAAAATATCAGCTAAAGCTTTTAAATTAGACTGGCGTTTTTCACACAATCTATTGACCTGCGTATAGTTTTGCGTGTGGGTTGCAGAGACGAATGCCGATAATATCACGTAACCGATCGCAATTCCATCCTCAGCATCTCGATGGTTGGCGATCCTCCACTGTACGCTTTATGAGGAACTTCCTGCCTCGTGCATCGGTTTTGTGGAACCAACTCTCTGTGTTAGTCTTTTCGAACAGCTACGACTTGGGAGCCTTCAAGAAACGAGCGTACTCTTATTTAAAAGGCCCGCAGCGACCCCAGAACTCGATTTCCATGGGCGGTGTCGACTGCTTACCATCAGGCATTACATTTGCTCGTCTGCCGCCTCTTGCATAAAAACAAAAATATCTAGCTTAATATTGTCAAAATCAAATCAAAATATTTTTATTGTTCCTTCACAATCAGACACTTACAATATGTATAAAGATATTAAGAAAGAATAGTGCAGTAGTTGTGAAAAATCACCTTTAGACATTAAACGTTGTTTTCTAAGTGGATTGCAAGAAAGTGTAATTAATGCTTGTGAGAACTACTCTACTACACTGTGCTACTATAAAAGCCACTAATACTGTGTTACTTACTATAATAAAATTCAGCAGTTAGGTCCTATGAGAAGGCTTCATATAAATTGCGAGCAAGTTGCCAGCCAGTTGCTCAATAGATAGCTCGGCTAACCGGAGCATGTTGACAGGCGGCAGTTTGTTGCGGCCGCGGGATTGCCCGCTGTCTACAAGTTGGGTTTCTGGTATATATTGTTGTGCAGCTAAAAACTAATCTTATTGAAAGGCTATAAGTATTTAACGAAGCGCAAAAGTAAAGCCTTTACTAAATACGAAATAAACACAAATATTAATTTCAGTGCTAAACCAAAGCTTAATTATTCAAGGGCTTGATAAAATGTCACTGAAGGTTTACTTTATTCGACGATTAATAAATCAGAACTTAAATTATTAAGTAGGTATGCAAAGTGTTTGATTCCATCATCATCATCAGCCTATTGCAGTCCACTGCTGGACATAGGCCTCTCCAGTTGTTCGCCACTTAAGGCAAACATCTGGAGGGTATACCCATAATCGCCACGCTGGGCAGGCGGGTTGGCGATCGCAGGGCGTAGCTTCTCGCTCCGGTGACGCTGCTGCCCGTCATCGGTCTGTGGTATTTAGCTAGTTCGATTCAATAACGGAAGCCAACGTTGACTTTCGACTTATTTATGTCTGTTATTTTCAGTTGCTTTGTCTACGGTGCTACGACAGTCTACGGTCATAGCTTATAAATGTGTAACGTATATTAAATTTGATAATAATTACGTTATTTTGATAAAATATATTTGAAATTAGAAGAAATGTGTGCATTCGTATATGCATGTACTGTGTATAAACATATCAATGATAAATCATCCTGTACCCTGCATGAAAACTTGTAAGGACATTCTAAAGTGTTCTTCAACTTAACGCGAAGTCATTTAATCAGCATTTATTCGTGATGTGACAAGTTTACAAATCAATCTTGTGCATATTGAGGCACAAACAGTTGTCACAACACTAACAAAGACGTTTTTGCAAACAATAGGCCCTTCACTCTCAATACAGTTGGAACACCTTGCAGCTCTCAAAGACTTGCACGAAGTATATTTATTGCTCGTAGTGAGTTTATTGCTCGTGGGTAAAGAGATAATACATATTACATGACAGTCATATTTAAGATAAATATTTGGGTGCTTACTTTGAACTAAAATATTCCCCAGAGCGGTTCTATAAAAGGATACGTTATATAAAATATTACGGCGATTTATTTCTTCATTAATGTGAGTAAAAACCTGTGCAAGGAATGCAACAAACAATGCCATTTTTTTCTAAAGATATTTACTAAATATGAACTTGATTTTGCTTTGAAATAAGTGATAGATGATCCTACTTAAATTGAGCAATAGTAAAATGCTCTCCTCCTAACGAATTTCGACCATAGCGACAAGCAGTGCTTAAGTAAATATGTAAGCAAATATACTTACTTAGTACAGTTCATATATTTATTTCAGAAGATCTAGTGCCATATCTTTCGAAATATCAAAGTCATGAAATGATAGAGAAATCATATTAAAGAAGAAACCATTTAATGAAGATTTCGTTCACAGGTAAGGTATATTTTTGCCACCACAAATTCCAGATCATTTCTGTCAATAAAGCTTCATTAAATCATAGAAATTAATAAAAAAAAATAAACAACATTAAATCAGGAATGTCAAACTAAAAGCGTCCATAACCATTCGTATAATCGTGACAACTAAACCAGTCCATCCTAATGAGCGGTGACTATTCATTTGTGGGTTTTCACTTCAAATGTTTATTAAGTTAAGACGGAATGCACGTCGCACAGCGAACCACCGAGCTAGATATGTCTTCGTCACAATTTACATAAATGATATATGCGATCCGCCTAATACAGCGCGATGGTAATTTATTAAGCGGTTAGGAGTATGAGGTGCGCAGGCGCAGCGCATAGCGCGCGTGCCGGCCATGCGGCGACAGCCACGACGCCGGACCACACTGAACCCAGCCTCGGGGAATGCCAGGCCCACTTCGGGGTCAAACCTGTTGACGCATTTAAATCATCTAAAAGATCATTATCAAGCGCGCTCGTTCTGTAACTATGTTACCTTCACATTTAAATAGAATTTGAACAAAATAAATAACTCAAGACGTGGCACGGGCCACACAGCGCCATCTAGTCGCAAACTAAGCCGAAGCTTAAACTATGGGAACCAGACAACTGATAAATTTACTTAGAGACTTTTTTCCTCAATAAATAGTAAGTACAAAATGATACATAACAAACACCCAGACCAAATACACAAATAAATGTTCATGCACACAAATGTTTGGGCGGGCATTGCATCCGCGGCGGAGAACATTGAACCAAACTAGTCATCAAAACACATTTCGAATGCCATTCCCGACATTTCTTTCACATTGCACTAAGGTCAAACAATCAGACGTAATCGTGCAAAAACTGGAACTCATCAAAAGTGTGTCCCTTCCATGTGTGTTGCGCACACGCCCCCTAGTCGGTGGTCGAGCGCGGGTGGTCCACGCGCGCGGCGTGCGCAGGAGGCGTCAGTTTCACACGTCTACCAGATATATTTTCTAGAGTAAACCCACAATCAAACATATTTGAATCTTACAACCAAACACAAACAGCACAGACTCGCATACACACATTCATTCCAATTGTAACCTTATCGACGTAAATACTAGAAGTAACTCATTATTACACATGATGGTAAGTCTACCGAAAGTAAAGATTTGGATGTAATAACAGATGGGTGTTAATTGCTATCATGAGGAGTCAATAATTGTTTTTTGGTCACTAATGGCAATGGAAGTTCCGGGTTATGAAAGTTTTTGTGGGGTGTAATCAAGCCGTAATCAGAGGTTTGGATAGACCGTGTGAGCTACTCCCGCGGACTCACCTCACCGTGAGGAAATTATTACTTTGGTGGCGCTAGTTTCGTGTTGAGGCGTTGTGAGCGTCATATGAAGACATTAGAAAGATCTTTATGACCCGTTGCGTGTGGCTCGACGTAGGTAATTCATGGTGCAATCACAGCTCTGATGTCCGTGCAATTTATGACTAAGCACCGACTTGATAACGCTGTAGGATCATGAAATTTCTTTTGTTATGTTAAAACGCATCAAACATAACAGAATGATTTCTCATCCATGTCGTTAAATAAGTCGTAAATTGGGACAACACCGCGTTTTGGAAACAATTTGTAACGTCCCGGTATGGTTAATAAATCAAGTTTGGGCATCTTGTTTCACAGAAACGGCGCATTGCCGAAATATTTGGTAGCGCATCTGTCATCTCGTGGGTTAGTTTTTGTCAGCGTGGGTTTTTGTGACCACGCTACTGGAAGTGCTAATGAGATAGAAGAGGAAGAGGGACCTCATTCGTGAGTTATCTCCCTCTCACAAAAATAAATAAAGGTCTCTAACTGAATTTAAAATGTTTGCAAATAGGAAGGCGTGGCTTGACTTCTAACGTTATCCTTGCTAAAATGGTATTTAAATGAATAGATGATCTTCAAACACAGGTATGTTTAGGAAAGAAAAACAAATCATTGCATTACCTATTTATTTATAAGTGAACAAGAGGAGGTCGTGACCTCAGCCCCTCCCATAGTTGTGTAGGAGACGGAGCGTGACGGCAGCGCCACAACGTGACACCGCTCTTCATATAACCTTCTACCACTTTCTGCTTAACATTAAGAAAATAATACCTACTTAGATGCTCACTCGTGTTTACTATACCACAGCACTCGAGTAAATAATTATGTGTATTCCGCATTTCGTGACCTCATCGAGATACCACCTGCCTACATAAACAAAACAACGAAAAGCGAAACATGACAAACAAGAAAACTATCTTGCAAATGAAATTTCAGTGAACGCACGATCCGACAGATCCTATCGCAAAACCCACTATTTTCCATCGGAGTGGGCCATATTTTTGTCAATTTTTCGTCTGACATATCCCATTTCCTATTCAGAAAAACACGGAGCAGACGTTTAGTTGGAAAACAAGGGAATGGAAAAAAGGAACGTCTCGTCCGAAACGACAGATAATCGTGTTAGCCGGCCGCAGTGGCGAATAACTGATGCGAGCGACTCGCTGCACCGAACCAATGAGATTGCGGTGTTTTTTCCGCCGAGGCTCCGTGGAGACAAACAAGGGATGCAAATTCGTGTTGACACCGCGATCCATCTTGTTCGCCTCTCCGGAGACCGGCGGCGAACAAATAGAGCCGTGATTGAGACGTCCCAGTGGTTTATTTGTACGTAACAAGGTTTCAGTTGTTTTTCCCGTTCCGAAAAATAAGCGGGCGGGCGGTATCGTTCGCGCAATAAATAAGTGTGAGGTCAGTGAGTAGTGTATGCCAGCAGTTTAGTTTCGCTTAATCTTGGAAACAAAACTGGCTGTGTCGTAAAACAGGAGTGCGCGACAGGGGCTGGGCGGCGGACAGCGGACAGTGCAAACTGTGACCTTACTCGAATGAGGCACGGCCTGCGCTCTGCTGCACAACAGACTGCATAACGGGTGCCATTTTTCAGGACGGAGGAAATATTTTCTTTTGTGTATATTCCTTAATTTTGTTGATAATTTCAATTATTCACTTTATTTCACCACTGATTGATAAATGTTTCATAGCTACCAGCATTAAAAAGAGATCACGTTACCTATAAAATAAAAATCAAGGACTTGCGCCGTCACCGTCGCCATTTCTGCAATTTATGTGGGTTAGAAAAGCAAAACATATCAAGCTAGCACTGAAGCGAAAATAAAACCATATTTATATCAGGAAAACTTTACATGTTATCCCCAATTGGGCATGGTAAGTAAAATTACAATTATTAGTAGTTAGCATTCAATAGGGTATGTATGGACCTCCAATAAAGAACATAGTAGAGTTGTTAAAATGTTCATCCACTAAATAGTTACAACAAAAAAGTAGGTAGGTTACTAAAAGGCTCTACACATTTGTATTTCAAACGCAGCTTCTCTACAGCAGAGTTCTCTGTGCCGGCAGGGTAAGTGCACAGTGAATAGATCATCCGCCGGATCGGGCGCAGCGCTACTGTCCAATAAATATATTGTTTCGCGCAGAGCCAGCGCAGATAAAGCAAGCTCGCGCCTCGCTCTGCCTCGCTGCCTCCGAACCGTGGGCCCACTGGGCGCGAACTAATCGCCTAAACATTCGTTTAAAAAGGCGAGGTGTGGAGGTTAGAGTATTAGGTACAAGGATGTCGGTTGGTTGAAGTATTGTTCTAGGTTTAAGAAAAAAGTAATTAGGTCATTAGTAGGTTGTCATCGATCGAAAATTGAATTGATGAAATTATTAAATTACAATCTCTCCCGCGTTAAATTATCAACAGTTCCTCTTCGATCTACCATAATATACCAAAAATAATAGGTACGCTAAATTGTAAACAGTATGTTTCCAATCTTGTAACATTGTAAACAATCTCGCGAGATAGATTTTAATCTAACAGTATTTACCATTTTATGGCGATTGTAGGTCTTGGACATTTTTAATTAATATTAATAACATTTTTTTTATTCAAACGGAAATTTTTTAATAACAAGAGTTCATGAAAATGTCTAAATAGGTTATTCGCATAATTATCAAAAATTCAAATGGGCAAAGTATAATTGTTGACATTTTAGGTGATCTTATTACCATGAGCGATTTTTAGGATCAACCTTTAGAATAGGATAGCTAGAACTAACGCAATCTAAAGTTTCGATTTAGGTTCTAAACATAGTCTTTAGGTACTATTCAATTTCAATGACTCTACATCATTTTACCCTCGAAGCAAGTAATTTTCATTTGTTATTGACATTTTTACGTTGTTTGTCGGTGTATTTAGAAAATAACTGTTTTTGTTTTATTCCCCGCTGTCAGTGGCGCCCCGCCCGGATTTTGCGCCACGAGGAGTGTCAGCCAAACGCGGAGCGGAGAGCTTGGCGTTTGCACATTATGACTACGTGGACGGTGCCCGCTCACTTATTTATTTTACATGCACACTGTTTTGCAGCTTATTACATTTGTACTTCAACGGACCGTTATTTGATAAAGAATGTGGAACATTTTTTGCAGCGAAGCATTATGTTTGCGCCACTATTAGGCACTTTCAACGACTTACGCACCAGCATCTGACACCGACGTCATTGCGGCCAATCACAAAGCAGCATACGTGCTGCTGCATGACAGTGCGTCAACAACGTCAGACAGACTACGCACGCTACCGTCAAGTTGGTTCCTAATTTTGTGCACTAATTAAAAAAAAACAATAAAAGTAAGTGAGCCAAAAACAAAGGAATATGGAAGCAACCAGCTGCCTTATTTTGGCACCATCACATTATATGCGTACTTGTCATTACCAGGTACAGTTCATGAGATCTTTCAATTTTGCTTTTAAGCTAGTAGGGTAACAATATTATATTAAACATGATGTGTGGTATCTCGATTTAAATCTTCATAAGCAATAATTTAACTACTTACCTCGTCGGTCAAGTTACAAGCATAGTCTAAGCGGCATACTCATATTCTCCAACTGCTTCCTAAGCTACAAGTCTCGTGTAAAGAGCTATAAGGGGACGCTTTCCATTGTTAAAATAACAAAATATTTAAAGTCGCTCCTTCTAATCATCTCGTCTTAATCCTTTCTTATATAAATTAATAAGAAATGTGCCAGACAATTCACACCAACCACCTAGTCTCAAACTAAGGTAGGTATGTAATTTCCTTTGTACCAGATGATGATTGGGGCATCTCCCAAAACACATAGAGAAAAGTTCATTTTAATTAATTTACCCGACTGAGAATCGAACCCTTGGGGTTTACCACTGTTTAGACTTAACACTGTAAACTTTAGCATCGAGGCCATTTATTGCAAATGGGTATCATTTTGTCATAGATTTTTTAATGATGTTTACATGACTTTATGACAAATTACCTATAACAATTGTTGCGTGTTGTTTTCCAATTACAGATATTAAAAGTTTCCTTAACTATACATACGTATACATACCATTTAACCAACGAATGTGTGTACCAAAAGAAAAAGGGGCAAAGAGACGGCAGGAAACCAATACGATTTGCTGTTCTCCCGGGAGATGCGCCGTCCGCCCGTGGAGGGACCGTATTGTCACCCTGTAAAGACGTGTAGGACACAATTCCCGACCTAATGTGGGTATTTTAGAAACAGCTGTCTCCCGTCTTTTATTTAGGAGATCAACGACAGTGGGTACCTAATGTAAACGAGGCAGTGTGGCGGGGGTTTAGGTGTGGTTATATTATTGCTAATAATATTACGATATTTTAAATTTTTGATTGAAGACGAGCAGACGGACTGTCTGATGTTAAACAGCACCCGCCACCCATGGACATCACCATGCTGCTGCCTATCGTGAGATAAGAGCTGTCTTTAAACCACGTTTAAGGAATGATATGTCGTAGCGATCAGGAAACTAAGAGAGGTAGGGCATAGCGAATCTTCGCTCGAATTGAGCTGCCCGTCCGGGGAAGGACCTCCACCCTATAAAATACCGCAGCCAAATGACCTTCGGGTCGTGTTTCTGCTGGTGAGTAGGGTGTCCGGAGCTCGTGGGGGGTTAGGGTTGGGCCGGCATGGCAGTGGCAACTGACAGGTAACTGACCAGTTACTTGCCAGTTGTTACAGTGACTTGGGCCTCTCTTTCGCTTTCCATCAGGCGTAGGGAAGCCATTATGTCGAACCACTATAAAAAAAAAAATATATTTGACTGCAATTTTCATGGACGATTGAGCTTAAGATTAAAAAAATATATATACCTAATTTATTACTTTTCCTCTTACTTTAAAAAAGCTTTGGAGTAGGTAATTGAAGAGCTTAACTCTAAAATTATAGGGACTAACAATATTGACTAGTTTAGTAAATTAAACGTTCTAAACGATTACACATTTTAACGACGCGAAGATTTTGATAGCTTGATTGTGAGTAAGCAGCAATTATTCTAGCGAGTACCTAGTGGTATTGCGACAATGACGCAACACACCGGCGACAAAACGCCGCTGGCCGCCGGAGCTGAATGAATTAGAACCATCCCGGACTAATTAATGAGCGACAAATAAAACCGCTGGATAGGTTTTCTCGTGATTAATTTGATTGCAAGTATTCGCTTAGGGCATTGTCGATTTCCAAACTACTTTTACGAGAAATGATATGAAAATAGGTACCACGTAGGTAAGTAATAAGTTATATTATTCTAATCAAGCAGTCCTCTAATTAACTGTCCTGGCTGTAAGTTCATACTGGGATACATCCCCAGCCGTCATTACAATATGTCACTCCCAGTAGGTAGACGGGAAAATCTTAATTTGATACACCAATACGGTGTGAATTTTCTGATGTATTTCATATCAAAAAATACTTTGCTTTAGTTAGTTTGAGTTCATGGTAAAAATGTTATTTAAAAACATTGTGTAAAAAATCATATTGGTACCTCTGTACCTCTACAGAGAACACATCAAAAATATCGGTCTTATTAAATGTTTACATTTTCAAATTTATGTTTATGTTTAAATTTTGCAAATTTTTTGCTAATTATGGCACCAAATAAAAAAATATTCTGAAAATAACAATAGGTCAAAAATATTAAAATAGTTTGTCATCATTTAAAATGTGCTTAACAATGAACGGATCTTTCTAAATTATCATAAGAGAAAGAAATTATAAGACATTATTCACACTGATCATACAGATTCCATTCTATTTTATTATTGAGCCTTTGACGCCAAACTGACCGTATTTGTGCAACAGCGCCCTATCCCCAAGGAGACTAATCTCCTTGGCTAACCAAGTAAGCAAGAGATTTTAAAGTGCACAAAAATTTATCTCTTTATTCCTTCTCTATCATAATCGTATGGGATTATTGTTGACACGACAGGAAAGAAATCAGGCGCAGGACCAAACGGCTTAAAGTGCTTTCCTATGGTCAGAGGTATTATACACCCCTGTCCAACGGTGACACCACCGCAAACTTCCTGACTCTGGTGCTGCTACTAAGTGATTGGCTGGCTGGCTCGATGGCTCATTTGGTTGTGTTTGGTGTTTGCCTTCTGAATCAAGGGTTCGATTCCCGCACAGCACAAACATTTGTGTGCATGAACCTGCCTGTTTGTATTGGTCATACATATTATACATAGAAAATACCTAATTTTATATGTATAATATGTACTTATTTACAAAAAAAGTATCTAAGTAAGTTTATCAGGTGTCCAGTACCTATAGTACAAGCTTCGGCTTAGTTTGGGGTTAGACGGCGCTGTATGGTCTGGCCCAGCGTGGCATGTCTTGGGTCATTTATTTATTGAATTTCTTGGCTCTCAGTTACCATTTTCGGCCTGACCCGGAATTATTGCCCGGGACGTCTTGATCATTAGGCGAAACTTGCTACTAGTATACCAACGAGTCATTTTAAAATAACATAGTTCCCTGCCTGGATTAGATTTTCATCAGAAATGTACAAATATATCTACGTTTTTGTTTAATCTTCCTATAAATAAGAACGGCTAATATTCCTTATATCTGGGCACAATAACGGACTCCGATATATCGGTTACATACAGGCATTCGTGCCGGCTTCAATACTAGCAGTTTGATTTAGCCGTTTCAATAACCGTCGGTGGTAAAATTTTATTGTCATAGTGAGCCATGCCATCGTGGGCAGACTATATGCACAGCTGTGGCCGGTGCCCAACTAAATTGTGGAGCGAGCTAGCGTGTAACCACCCTTACTTTACGTCTGATGGGTGAATGATAGCTGTTGTAATAATGCACGCTTTAGATGCATTGGACATTGAATTTGTTATACGTAGGTACCTAACTGATATTTTAGTTCAAAGATTTCAACATTTTTTTACAAAAATTACATAAAAACATATATACCTAACAGTTAAAATAATGTTTTAAATGTTGAAATTCCAAATGAAATAAATGCACTAGATTCTCACTTGGTGCTCGCTTGATCTCCACCAGCTCAGAGTATCAGCTATTGATTATGGCAATAATGTCATGAGAATTTTGTAAAATTTCTTATGTGAATGTCTATTAAAGATCCATCACAAGTTTGCCAGCTCTAGATGTTAGAAGGATAACCTGTACTTACCTACCTACTTGTTACCTAAATTTCCAAACTGAATCAAACATAGGTTGATAAATGATGTGTGAAAATAATTATTTGAAAATGCAAAACATATAAATTTAAAATTCGATAAGCAATCTTTCGTAAAATATTATGCATTCTAATTAATTACTAATTATTTAGTCATTTATCAGGAATGCTCAGAAGTCTTAAGAGCTTATTAGTATAGTTAAGATTAGTATTTATAAGTAAGTAAGTACTTTTTCTGATTAGGTTTGAAATAGATAATATTATTTAAAAAATGTGAAATTTAATCTTACTTTTTATGATAAATGGTTTGGAAAACAACGAATTGCAACTAAATCTTAAAAGTTTACCTATTAAGCTAAGCTAATCAACAGATGAGTGCAAAAAAATATTAAAACTTGAAATTTTTTTAGCAAAATAACTGATAGAATATTATACTGATAGAATATTATCGTCGTAGAGACGAGTCTCTGACGTTTTTTGACAAAAGAAGTCTAACTTGATGTAGTCTAATATATCTCTATAAAATAAGCTTAATATAAATTAAGGCTGTAAATTAAGACTGTACCTACACTTAGTAAGCAAATAAAGAAATTGAAAAGAAATTGCAATTGACTTCTTTTTATTTTAATTTAAATCTTATTAATTTTTTTGCTCTTTTTAAAATTTACTCGTAATTACTTTAGTAAGTTTAAGAACAAATTGTGGAAAATATATGAAACCCAGCTACCTTTCGAAAGATTATTATTATTGTACAAAGCTACGTGAGTGCATCTATGTATAAAAAATAGACCATTCTATTGGTACATAAGTATACGCTAACGATAACATGATTTTATGTCCGTACTTGTAATTAGATACTGCAATGCCTTAACAAAAAATATTTTACATATTCCTACCCGTGGTCTTGGAAATGAAAATAATTTGCAGTTTAAACTTTACATTAAATACATTAAGTTTATTTATGCTCGGGTGTAATTTTATCACAGACGGACAATAAATAACAACGACATTTTTGTACCAATTATGGTACGCATTAAAAGTCACAGTAATCGCCCCTTCGCTGTTTAAACTGACAACCTGCCCGATTGGACTCGAAAAAGGGAAGTACGAGAAAGCAGTAATCGATCGAAACGAAAACTGGGCATCGCTTGCAAAAGCTCTGATAATAATCATGAAGCGCTCCGGCGAAAAAACTCTGAGCACGTCGCGCACTCGAAAGCTACTTAGCGAAGAATTGCTTACTCCCACACGGACTTGCACTAAATGCACCGGCCGTACTAAAGCTAAACTAATCCTTATCTGCAAGTTAATAAGACTCGTAATCGGTTAATGCCGCGCCGTCCCGCCTACTGGGGGCGTCGTCCCCCCTCCGTCGGCGACCGCACTGAGTGCGTTCACACAACTTGCTTACTTTTAAATTTTAATCACAACTCCGCCGTTGATTTGGAGAAAGAGAAATGGACGCGATTCCTAAGTACAATAGTATCGATTTTTTTAACCCGTTTATGTAAATAACTAGTCTGGGGTTGAGGGATAATTAAAGGTAGTGTATTCGAAGCCCTTATTAAATGCTTAATATAAATTCTATGGTACGTTTTTATAGATTGTATGGAGTATTAGGAGACGTATTATTCTAGTCCGATACCTAGCTGTTTTGATTTTAATGTGCTCTAAAATTATAGTAAATCTACTTAGTTAGGTAAAGCTTTAATTGGATATTTAATTATTAATTAAGCAAACTACTGGTTATATTTTTAAATAATGATACATACGTAATTTTCATTAAATGTTTCTGATTTAAAATATGTACGTTATTATTTATTGTTTGTCTAATGTAGGTATCTAGACTTTTTTTGTTATTAAAAAGTGTTTTATGAAAATGTTTATTATTCTTTTAATTTATCAGTAAATTGAATTTAATATTGACCATCCCAAAGAATGCTCATACTGTTGTCTTATAATTAATAATTTGTTTAATGTGTTGGGTTAATTACCTACTAGATACTAGTTGTTTGTGTAGTTAAATGAGTATTGAAATTGACAGGTTTTATTTAATAAAATAATGCACTTACAAGATAACTTACAACCTCCAAGGCTCAAATTACGATTTTTTTCCACAAGGAAAACCAGACAAACTATGAAAACCAGATGAAGACTAAGCGTCTCGTAGAACACCCAGACCATAAACAATTTAGAAGAGTTGATTTGAATTTACCCCATTGGGAATGGAACCTGTAACCATCAGATTGTACGCGATTTAAACGTGACGTTACCATTGCACCACCCATGCCGTTCAATTATTCATTATTCTATGAAACAAAATATTTCGGCTAGGGACGTTCTTATTGAAGGATATGGAATAATTAATGACGTATTGTATCCAAATACTGAATGATCTGTATTTAACTTGTATCAATTACTTTCTCAATATTAAAATGTATGATGTTCATGTTAAGTACAGAAAACCCTCACATTTTCTAATGATAGAGTTTTTTATTTTAAAACGAATTGTTGTGTACATTTTTTTTATCTTTGTGTACAATATTACACATATTATGATGTATTACATGATAATTTCATTACTATGAAGTTCAGCACATATAATTATTTGTTTTCTGCCAAAGGATTTAGGTCCATGTAATTGTAATTATTCAGCCGGATATCTCCTTTTGTACAAGATTTTTTTAACTTGCAATAATTTGTAATTTCTTAGGATTAAATCTGGTAAACATTTGAAGAACTTCGTCCTTATTCCTTCTCCAAATATATAAATTGCGGTTTAATATTTCAATTAAAACTATTTGTATGAACTTTGAGTTTAAACATTTTGTGCGATAAAGTTCACGTATAGGTAAGTGTGGATTGTTTGATCTGAGTGCTTCAGTACCTACCGTTCTAAGACAGTAAAACTTGGAAATACATATTGTCAATAGGAACGAGGGTAGGTATTTTATTTACAAGAGATTAGGTAAGACCCTTACCTTCGTAAGTGCAAAAAGTTGTAGAACATTTAATGAATTTTACTCGGTTGTGTCTCTATCACGTCTGCTCATAGTTTTAAATTCTGTATGGTGCATAGATGTGGATTAACTATATCAGTAAGCTAATTAATAAACCTTGCCTGAATGCTATTATTTTCGGTAGAAAACTTATTCAACAGACTCTTTATTTTTCGTCTTATTGTGGCATCGTTTTCCAGATTATAATTTCAATAATGTTAAAAAAGTAAGTGACTGGTGTTACGATTGTCATTATTAGTAAATTATAGGTCCTACGCTAATCTCGTAAATTTAATTTTCGTGTAAAATAAGCAAATAAAGAGTTTAATTTCCTTAGAAGGTAATCTTTCGGTATTTAATACCATTTTAAAGGTAGGTAATTTTATTCATTTAACTCATTTTAAGCTGATTTAATGGCGGGCTCCATAAATATACCTAAATCTTAAACTTAATTAGGTTATTGGTATTTTTTCGAAAATTCTTAGTTTTATAGAATCAATTAAATGATAACTACTATGTCTGCATTTCTTAAAAAGATATATTTTTGTGAGTGGTTGACCAAAAGGGAACCTGGAGTGATTGAAACCTGAATTTTGAATCTGGGGACTTATTTTTAATCTGGGTACAAGCTTTGTTTTTATTTGAACAGAATATTTTTAGGTGACACCTACTTATATTTTTTAATGTTTTTTGTTTTCTGAGCTGAGGCAACAACAGTCCTCTCTAACTACATGAAAATTTAATCGCGATTTACTCGAAATAAATAATTTACCCTTGAGATCCAAAAAGTGAAGATTTTGCTCAACCACTCGATTTAATCAATTTTTTCTTTGCAGATAATATTATAAAGAATTTTTGATTAAATTAAAACATAGGTTAAGTATTATAAAAAGGTAACAATTTGATCTTTAAAACCTTTAAAGGTAAAAAACACTGTTCAATTGCAATTCACGACAATCTTAATCAAACGTAAATTAAAAACAAAACACTGCCAGCCACTACTCTTTTATAGGAAAACGGTTATTATTTCATTTGGCTCGCGTAGAAATCAACGAAATAATTAATTGGATTCGTCACGAGTGGTGTATCGTCGGCCATTTGTGCGACCATTACCGGCCCGACGTCGATAAGTTTTACTGCCAGCCGATATGCTTAGTTTCCAACACTCGCACGTAATAAATTATTATAAATACGAAAGTATGCGTTCAATTTTCCGCAAATTTGATCTAGCGCCATAAAGTAAGGTGCAATCTTGAGGGATTGACGCGTTGGCTGTTTATCGAGTACCATTATTTACATAACTTCTGTTACCTAGGTACCTTTTCTGAAGATAGTTTGTAAGTACGAGTAAGTGAGCACGATATAAGTACTTAATTATGTCTATAGTTCTTATTCCTATGTCTTTCTACAAAACTAAAAAGTTTATTCCAAATAAGGACTTAAGTAAGTACATCACTTAATTGCTTAATGTTCCTGGAAGCTTCTAAGATTTATAATCCTACAATGAAAACCAGTTTATTTCATATGCTTAAATAACTAAAAGAATAGCTATCACCCCTAGTTAAAGAAATAAACAATAAAAATATCTGATGGAACTTGTTCTACCCTATAAAAACTTTCTTATGTGTATCGATCGCAGTTAATCATAGCCCATTAATGTTGTTATCCCGTAATAGCCAGTGTGCTTGAAGCCATTTGCATCGTGTAATAAACTATGAACTTATTTATTTATTCATAATGTTATAACCAAGGATATTCTCATGCAAGTAATCGCCGGGCACAGCCCATCGGCGGCGAGCTCTCAGTGCATAAATAGTGATGCGAAGCGTCGGCGCAGCGAGTAATGCGAATAAATACTTCGATACGATCAACTCACCGTTTAACGAGAGAGCCTTTTCCGCGCCGCGGTGAGCCATTTAGCGAATTTCAATAGTTATCGCGCGGAGAAAAACTCGCCCGCCGAAAGGGACGGGCGCAAAGAGCGCGGCCGGCGCGAGCGGGACGGACGTCATAAGAAAGAAGTAATAAAAAAGCGGTTGTGTGTGCGTGGTCGGAGTGTGGTGGTATAGGGCGGCGATGCAGGCCCCTCCCTGCGGCGACCGCCTCGCGCCTCGCCGCCGCCTCAGTCGAGTCGACAGCGCGCCAACTCGCACCGGTCCGCTCCACCGCGTGACGCCCGCGTAAAAAGTTTCAACTACTCCGAAACTTGCGATCTCCGCGGCGACAGCCCGGCTCATGCGAAACGGTTCCATGTCCAACGGTGCCCTGTTTAGGACTTTTTGAAGTTTGTGTTCTATTTTATTTGTGGTTTTTTTTTTATTAAACAAATTTTTGGTAGCTTCAACGAAGTAAGCAAGTAGGAGTGAATGGTGGAGGAGGTCAACGTAGCGTCGAGGCGGGAGTACCTGGGTTTGAAGTTGCAAAGACTATGTCCTTTGGTGCCACCGATGGGATGTTCGGACGGTGACGGCGTGTGGGCTGGCGGCAGGCTGGGCGCGGAGGGTAACTTGATGCTGCTGCAGGGCGAGAGGGGCGAGCGGGCCATGGAGGAGGACTGCTCGGCGCGGCCCTGCGCCACCGACTTCTCCATAGCCGCCATCATGGCCAGGGACCGCCAGGAGAGACGGGAGAGGCGGAGACATAGAGACCCTAGGGAAGATACGCTTATGCCATTAGGTTTGTAACTTTTAACATTTATTCTTAACTGCTGCCTGCGGCTCTGCCTGCGTGAATAGTCTTACAAATCTATATGTTAACCCAATGTATAAGCTACTCGTAAATTACTGTAAAGTTTCGTTAAAATCCGTTCAGTATTTTTCGCGTAAAAGAGTAACAAACATCCATACATCCGTCCATCCAAAACCAACCAACCCAACTTTCGCATTTATAATATTAGTAGGAAATATAAAAGACGCCGAAAGTTTACATGTCTTAGTTAAAGTCGTACAATACAAAATAAAATAATTACCATCAACTTAGTAGTTCCAAAAAAATCTAATTGTTGACAATATCTAACGACACTACGTTTCATAATTAAATGAACAAATATAAAATATACACATGCATTAGTTACTTCATGCACAAAACTACAAGAAAAAAGAACTTTCTTCAGATTTGTGTAATAATTAAAATAAATCATGTAAAATGTCTGAGGAACTCGTTTAAGACAATATGACTGTATAGCGTAGCGTGTTGGTATTCTGTTAATTGGCGCCACAAGCACGAATATCATAAACTTTTTATAACTTAATGGCTTAAGAAACCAGAAGCAATGAAATTGTGTATCAATAGTTTCTTATAAAAATTAACAATTAGGAATAATGTCTATGAATGCGTGAGTGAGTACTCACAGGAATTTTTAACAAATATATTAGAAATAATGTAAATAAGTAATACTGGAAGATCACAGTGCTAGCCTTGAAATTAGAAGAGTTATATTGCAATGCTATCTGTACGGGACGGAAAACGGGAATGAATGTGTATACATTTCAGTACATAAAATATTAGACAACATCACACTCATTGCTCTGATCCCGTAGTAAGTTACACTTGAGCATTTGTCTTATGGGTTTCAGAAAAATGAAGATACCACAAATAGGCACTCAAATACAGATTCAAACACGGAACAGGCACAAATGTTCATCACACAAGTGTTTACGCCGGGTGGGAACCCACGACCCCTGATTCAATAGGCAGGGGTCGCTACCAAATGAGCCATCAAACCAGGCTAGGCTGGTCTAGGCCTAATTACGAACTAAAATGATGGATAGATCAGATTAGTGGCGACAAAATTATTTTATAGGTAGCTGAAGATTTGTAGAGCAAAAAAGATACATTAATACCTAAGTATCTTTTAATATAGATATAATAGGTACCTATTGATATGCTTTACTCTTAAATTATCAATTGCAAAAAATGGCGAGTCTTTGATACCTGCATTTGCAGGCTTAAATTTTCAATGCCATTTGCAGGCTCTATATAAATTTTACCATCAGCGAAAGATATTCTACGAAGTCACTTAGTAAACAATATACACAGATTTTGAAATTATAATCGCATTACACAAGTAATCATGCAACATCGATTTATCATCATGAGACTTTGATCCCATGATTTACTCGTATATATTAATATATATTAATCTAATCTATTCGTATATATTAATTATAATAATTAACATTCTGAAATATTCTATATGGGCTCAAGGAGTATAAATAACAAATTTCTTGCTACACAGCATTCTCTATCAGTCAACCCTTATGTAAGATATATTCTTGTGTGATGAATAAAATTCAATATTTTCAAAATTTATTTTCAAAGTAAATCTATGTACTAAGTATGTGTGTACATATTATAGGAACAGTAGACTGTCACACTGCAAATATTTCACTTTCGATTAATCCTTGATTAGCACTTAACTAGTAGATATTGATTGGATCTAGACCGAAAGAAAACATTTAAAAAAATCCGAAAAAATCTTCTCAAAATTACTCGTTGGAGTCCTATCGGCCTAAAGGGAATAAAAATAGGAACTCTTTATTATACTTTTACATCACAACATATATTAACATTATACTAAAATTAAAAGAAATATGTAAGTAGTTAAAAAAATCTATGTGGAACAAAAGAATAAAAACACAACCGGGCACTGGGCTGTGATGTCTAATTATACTCGTTAAAAGACCTTACTCAACATATAAGGTTCTCGGTGAGTCCTGAGGCTCGGAAATTTAGAGGGAAATCGGTCGCAATAGATTTTATTTTTGTGTATAGAATTAGCGTACTATGTACTTAGACTCGTATTGCTTAAAGTACAAAGTACTATGTTACTTACAACGAGATATCTTTGATGCACACATTCATACAACGTACCCTACCCCAAATGCGCTCGACTCTACGTGCATTAAGCGTGCAAACAATCGAAAAAATTGCGGTTCTAACATCATTACGAAGCATTTTTGTTCAATTCAGAAAGTGGTTCTGCTGAACAATTTTTAACATGTAAGCGTCGTTTTGTAAACGCGCGGACGTTACTTGTTATTCTTTTGTGCCAAGTCTATTTTTAACTCTATTAGAGCGTTATCATAGTGCATAGTGCAATTGGTAGTACAAAGATAGAACTACCTAAAGAAAAATAATAAATAATACATATCAATTCCATTTCGTGACATTTGTTTTTTATTTCTATAGAATTTGTTTTTATGAGGAAGCAAGCCTCTTCAACTCACCACCACCTCACTGTCAACCTTTCATTATTCTAAAATAAAACATAAAGTACCTTTAAGATGCCCATGAAAACACTCTATTTAACCTGAAAAATTAACAGATATACATATATGATTAATAATTCCGCAACTCTACATAATCAATAGGTTTATATTTGTATATGGTTTAAAAATATTATTAAATCAAAAGTAGATTATTTAATTTCAGAAAATACGTCATTAAAGATAGAAAATATTTAAAAATAATAATATTTTTAAAAATCTAACGCGTGTTGCTTATATGTATTAAAATATAAAATTGTTGAGGTTACGCAACGAAAATTATGTAAGTCACGTAAGTTCTTAAAAATGCGCGAAGGTAACTTAAATTGTTCATATCAGTTTAGAAATACATTGTACATTTACATTCCTTAGTCGTGTGAAAAAAAATATCATGATGAAACCTTCTCAGCTCTACATTTGTTGCTATTGACACTTCAATTTGCTTACCTTCTCATATATAATCTCTTGTTAAAAAATTGCCAGGCAATGGTAACATGAGAAAAATAGGTAGGTAGACAGGTATAAACATTTGTAGAAAGAGTTTTATGGGAGTGCATAACAAAAGATATTTATCAAACCGTCAACATAATATTTTTTATTGTACAAGGGAACATTTTCAACATCACGCTGTTCTCATATTCTCTACATCCTTCTGTAGGTATACTAAATGATGATAATGTTTTAATAACAAAATGAATATCATGCATGTTGTCTTGTTTTAATGCAAGTCATCTCCTCAATTGTGCTGAAAGATTTGGCACCTACTTATGACATTTTGTTTTAACCTTTTTGTTAGGTTGTTTTAGTACTTACATATATTTTTAAAATGCTCATCTATATTTTTGTTATTCACCGACTTGCTTAGTCAGTTAATATTTAAATACGTACGTTTTAAAGTGAAGTGTAGAAATGTTTTAAATATCTTATAATATCTTTAAATAATATATAAAAAACAATCTCTTACTAGCTAGATATAATTAATGGAAGATCTTGAAGATAAGTAGGTATCATGGCAACTGACGTAATGATTTTTGTCAAATGTTAATTTCACTTTTTGCCAACTTTAGTTTTGTTTTTGTCGTATTTAAAATTTTTGTTGAGCGGCAAATGAATTGTTTAGAATATTGATGGCTCGGTACCGAAAATCCTGTTTCAATAAATAACGAGGTAGTCATTTGTAGTAAATACTTTTACCAAACTTACTTACCTATAAGTGTTATTGCATTACGTATAATCGCGTCATCTAATTGTTTTTAGGGTTCCGTAGCCAAATGGCAAAAAACTTAACACTTATAGATTCGTCATGTCTGTCCGTCCGTATGTTTTTTTTTTATTATTTTCACTACTAAAATGTTGTTTAAAGTCGCAAGGCCCAGACTTCTAGTGACAATAGATAAAACAATAAAGTTTGGACCATATGAAGACATTACGCCAATATGTCTATTATATTTAAGGTTAAAATTATCCGGTTTCGTCTAGGCATCTTAATCAAAGTAACATGTGGCGGCTACTGGGGGCGTCTCCCAGAACACGCAGGCCCGACATGACACTCGTACATAGAGGCAGTCGGGCTCTAATTGGGCCGCGCCGGAAATAGAACCTGGGACAACCTATACTTATAATAATTATATTTACTGCTCAGGTAGTTACGTCATTTTATTTTAATGACACCAAAACAAATCGTTTTAAAAGTTCTGTTTAAATTATAAGTATAAATAAATAAAATAAATAAATATTAGACAACATCACATACATTGCTCTAATCCCAAAGTAAGTAGCTTAAGCACTTGTGTTAAGGGTATCAGAACAACGAAGGTATCACAAATAAATACTTAAATACAAATTATAAACACCCACCCAGTAGTATAAGAAATAATAATATTAGTATCTCGATATCCGAATACAAAGACACCCCATATTCTACATATTGAACTACATACATACTATACTTTTATAAAATAATATTATCACTACCGAATTTCGGTCACAGTCATCATCAACTAATCGTCACAGTGTCTTATCTGCTAGGAGATAGCCAAAGATGCAAGGCATGCCAGGGACCTCAAAACTAAGGAATACCGTTAGAATATTTCCCACTGTTAAGAGTCTTTTTGTATCTTTGACTTGCTACAGCACTTGGGAACCTAATGGTTATGTAGATATTGAAGGTCAAAGTCACATTTTCTTTCGAAAACATTATTTAAAATGTTAGTCAAAGTTACTTAAAATGCACGCCCACCCGTCCCATTTTACATTCATATAGGCAGTTCTACGGGCGTTCCGTCGCGTTCTACGAAAATAACAATGATCTTTAAGCTCTGAAAATTATTTTCCAGTAAATAAACACATATTTTTCTTATAATACCTGGTTTATGTAAACTTTTTGGTATAATTTGGTGTAACAGACCATATAATGTGAAATTATTAGATAAGTAACAATGATCTTTAAGCTCTGAAAATTATTTTCCAGTAAATAAACACATATTTTTCTTATAATACCTGGTTTATGTAAACTTTTTGGTATAATTTGGTGTAACAGACCATATAATGTGAAATTATTAGATAAGTAACAATGATCTTTAAGCTCTGAAAATTATTTTCCAGTAAATAAACACATATTTTTTTTATAATACCTGGTTTATGTAAACTTTTTGGTATAATTTGGTGTAACAGACCATATAATATGAAATTATTAGATAAGTCATAGATTTTGTATGAGTCGTAACAGCACGAACAGTAGAAATGAAAATGCAAATCATTATCAGCATAAGACAGTCTGAATAAGACAAGAAAATGCTTAATTGTTTCGAGTCTGGGTGTACAGGGAAACGCTCCTTTATCTGGTATTCATAGATCATGATATTTGCGATCATAATTAAATAATAAATAATAAGTTTTAATTGATTAAATTTTAAGTGTTAATTAATGGAATAATAATATACCATCACTGAACCTACTACCTACTACCATCAGCCTGCGAATGTCCACCGCTGGACATAGACTTTCCCCAATGACAAATACGCTAGGTACAAATACTGTGGGTCTCCGTGTGGTTTCTAGATATAGAATAGGATAGTGTCCTGGAAGACGACTAAGGGAATATCTTGATATTCGCCGGTCGCCAACCCACCTACCAAGCGTAGGTAAGGACGGATCCCCCCCCAAATGACAATAGGCCTGTAAAAAATGTAATTAGTCCGTCTTTTAGATTGTTCAAAAATAAAAGACACTTATTTTTCATTTGTAAATTAGACCAAAATTGACAAAGATATAGCCCGTTAAAATTACGCGTGACGTCAAAGAGTGGGAGTTTTTTCGCCACTGAGTGACGTCATAGACCCCCACTCCTATGTTTTTATGCCTCTTATCTTTGTTTTTTTTTTGTTTAAATGAAAGAAGGAAAAATACGTGTCAAATATATTTTTATAATCTAAAATACGGACTAAATAAAATGTAATGATTTTGACCCTGGAAACATCACTATTTATTTATTTAAAGTTTATTGCACAAAATGGTACAAAAGGCGAACTTAATGCTAGGAGCATTCTCTACCAATCCCTATTGTTATTGCGGGAAGCCTATGTCCTGCAGTAGTCGTTTGCGGTGATATATGTCTCAAACTTCTGAAGAATATACCCATAATCGCCACGCTGGGCAGGCGGGTTGGCGATCGCAAGGCGTAGCTTCTTGCTCCGGTGACGATATATGTGTACCTACTAGTTTTTTTAGTTTACAATTAATATATCTTCGTTTCCAGAAAAGTTCGTTGACGCAACAGCATCAGCGTCGGGGTCACCATCGCCACCGCTCCCGGAATATGAACGGGATTCACCGGTGGATGTCTCTTCTACCTCCGAGGCGGGTTCCGCGAGCGGCGCGGCGAGCGGTTCCCGAGCAATCTCACCTCCTCCACGGAACCCGCAACTTGCCGAGCGGTGGTCCAGTGAGGAGATGCGGCACATACAGTGCCATTTGGAAACTAAGGAACTCTGGGACAAGTTCAATGAGCTAGGGACGGAGATGATCATCACTAAGACTGGAAGGTATGTGTTTCAATTTATTAAAAAAAACACTCCTGACCGAATTTCGGCCATAGCGGGCAATTTCGAGGGCTAGCTAAGTACGCAGGAGATACTAAGGTTCATCTAAATGTGTGCGCAAACACACTTGTGTCACTGACCGATTCGGGATTCGAACTCGGGACCTCTCGGTTGTTAGGTAAAACTTGCAACCGCTATAACTACGAGGCTGTAAAATATTCAATCTATCATATAAATTCAAATGTATTTTATGAACCTCGAAGAACCTTTTTGCTCATTCTCATCAGCAGCCTTTAAATCGTCTTAATTTTCTCGGGTCTGGGTGTTCTGGGTCATCGGGCAATGATAGTCAAGGAAAACCCCTACTATATAAGTTCAGACGTTTGATGTAAACTGCCTGCTGCACTTATACTTACTTATAAGCTTTCACACGGCTTTAGCACTTCAAATCAACGAGCAAAATTTAAAGGACGCTTTGATTTTTGTCATAATTTTAGTAATAAATATAAAAGCGTGCCCCAATTCCTGTTTAAGGGATTCTATTTGTACTCGTCAGCCCTACACCTAAATTAGCGATGTAAAGCAGCTAAAGCAAATCATTGTGTAATCGAAAAATCCAACCGTTTGTTTAAGCTAATAAGACCCGAAGTAGCTAAGAATAAAAATCTCGATGGTAGGTGATCGAATGCAATTGTTGCTTAACGAGATCAAGGTAGGTAATATAGGTGCGTAAAAGACGCAGGGCTGAAACCTCTTATAACGTATAAAACAGACTTTTTTTCATACGTGCTACAATGGTTTGGGTGTTAACCAATATGAAGTTTATTCAAAGAGAGTTTACTATGTTTTGAGCTTAAATATTAAAAAATTAGGTATATTCATCACTTAGTATGACATTTCCATACTATCTTGGTAATTTTTTCAAGTACATTGAATACGCATGCTTTCAAATACATAATGATAAGACTGTTTTTCATCTGTCTCATCACTACATAGTATAAAACAAAGTCGCTTTTGTTGTCTGTCTGTCTCTATGTATGCGAAGGTTTTTATGTATAATACATGCATACCTATATAGTACTTATTGCACCAGTGCGAAGCCGGGGCGGGTCGCTAGTATTAAAATAATTTATAGAAATCTTTCGACGAAACGTTTCCGAGAGATTTTCGTAATGAATCCAAAATGTAGTTTTTAAATTTCTTAAGGGTCATTTAATATTTAAAAAAAAAAGCATACGGTCGAATTGAGAAACCTTCCTCCTTTTTTGAAGTCGGTTAAAAATGTAGTAACCCTGTATCGGCGATAAGGTAGGTGGCACAGTGCGGGCAGCGGCGCGAGGCGTGTCGGTCGCGGCGCGCGGTAGAACAATGGCCAATCGGCCTCCGTGCCTACCGCCCGACGAGGTGGCCGAAACTTTCATTCACTCAGTCACATTTCTAATAAGACTGGCTTGGTTTGGAAGTATGTGTTCGACTCTTGAATACAGTGTTACAAGTAAATAAATAAAAATAAATTAATAAATAACCCAAGACATGCCACGCTAGGCCACACAGCGCCACCTAGCCCCAAACTAAGCCGAAGCTTGTACTATGGGTACTAGACAACTGATAAACTTACTTAGATACATTTTTGTTTTTGTAAATAAATACATATTATACATAGAAAACACCCAGACCAATACAAACAGATATGTTCATGAACACAAATGTTTGTACTGTGCGGGAATCGAACCCACGACCCTTGGCTCAGAGGGCAGAGGTCCCTACCAAATGAGCCACCGAGCCTGTCATGCCGAGTAAGAGAAGATAATATTGTAAATTAGCTAGGATATTTAGTTTTCTCTTACTCTTTACGTTAAAGGTTCTCATATCCAATACAATTTAAAATCACAGGCATTTTTTACATAAAGGAATACATTGGTAAATAAGGCAATTTAAGGAAATTACTTCAATTATCGGATATCAGACTAATTCATGTATTGATGCTTAATAAAATCTATTTTACAATCCATTTCTATTATGTCCGATTACCGGGTGCAAGCATTCTTATATACTTCAGGTGGTTGAGTGTCTTAGTCTGTTGGTACAATAAAAACACAGTGATGCTCTTAAATAATAAAAGGTAATAAAGATTAACTATGTAACCCAAACATAACTTAAAACTGTAAAGCAACCAAAAATAAATGAATAAATAATTATGATAAGATGATGATGATTTTTGTCTTTTGCTAACCTAGCTACAGTAGGGAATCATCAACGAGAACTACTGTCTTGTCATGTGGCGAACTCGGGGTGGTGCCGGATAGTGTATAACTGATCAATACAGTTATTAATACATACCTAACTGTTGACTGACATTATTGCTCTCATGATCTTGCTCAGCCTACAAATTTCGATCTTCGTAAGTAGGTATCATAGAAAAAAAAAACAATTGAACAATCTAAAATCTTACTACGTTTCACAAAGATGCCTACCTAATAAGGTCGTTAAAAAATTGTTGCACACTAAAAGGTGTTATCGAATTGTACCGCGCAACGTGCGACGGAGCGTCGCGCTTATCGCCGCAGACGTAAATCAACGCGACAGGGCACCGATCGTGACAAATTCACCAACCTAATCTTTGATAACGGCCTCTTGCTTACTTAAAATGCCGGTGTTTGATGCGAACTAGCTTTTGTTAACTGTTGGTAGGTTATTTTTTTTCTGTAAACGTGTGCCATGTTCTGATGATGGAGCCGTAACTATTAATTATTATTATTGTTATACGTACTCATGTACACTTTGACTAACAAATAAACTTGTTTTTTACTTTTACTGGGTAGTATCATTTAAAATAAATATTAGATAGAGTTTCTTCTTTAGTCTCGTTAGTTCTAAGATCTAAATACTGTAAGGACTCACAAATATTAAAAATCGGTTAAAAATGTCCACATGCCCATTACGATACTGTGGATAACCATTAGGATAGATTTTCTAAAAAAATGATTTTAGTAGATAAGTAAATAAGTTCTATCGTACTATTAATTAAAAAGATTTTGCATTCCAAGAAAACTTATGGAAGCCTTACTATACAAGACCACAGCCAAAGGATATGCTTTTAGTATTTAATGCCAAATACGTCACATCAAATAAATAAATTTGAACAAAGGAAGTGGATACAGTACGCAAAACAATGAAGGCTCTTTCACGGACTATAAAGCCGTATTAATACTTCACTTATTTATTCCTTATAATGTTCTCGAGTTAACGACGCCTTGGGCATTCAGTTTTTTCCACCACGCACCATAAAATACGACATCTGGAAATATATGCCGGCCGCATTTATTTTCCAAACTTAGCAGCCCAGAACAGCCAGTGTGCGTGTTTTATACTGTGTTGATATGCGTTAATTCCTCAGCCATAAAAGTGACGTGTGCTGGTTAAAGCCGTTTTGATTAAAACGATTTCAGAAATTGAATGATATTATCTATTTGTCATATCGCTGGTGCATTAGCAACGGTTCGTATAAAAGGTCGTATGCGAATCGCAGCGCAACAAAGGGCGTTGGGAAGTCGCAATGGGAGACAATTTGCCACACACCGTCACGCGAGCTTATGCGAGTCGTCCTCGTCGATTAGCATAAATCTCGCCAACTAACCGTCACAAATGAACGGCGGACGCGGGCCGCGGCGGGCGGCGGAACGAGCGGCTAAACAAACTGATGATGCGATCGCAACGCGCGACGCGACGCGACGCGGCGCGCGACGAATCGCGAGCGTCGCGCGCCCGCATAAATCAGTATTATCTCGCGAGATAGCCGCCTGGACCCACCCCGCCATATCACGGAGCCCCGTGTCGTTCGAAAAAATTAATGACTCGGAAAAACGATTCGCTTATGAGGGATCTTTCACTGTAATTGAATTGCCCCATAGAGATCTGCCAAATTGTCAATGTTGCGAGAATGTGCGTCAAGACTGTTGTGTCAAATAAATGTACATTTGGCCATTCAGGTCTACCACATATAATAATTAAACTTAATTTGTAAGCGATATTAAAGTTACAATGCGAACTCTACAATTTTGTGGACTCTACACTTAACATGAGACACTACCTACTTGTAAAAATGTTTAATAAAAAATAATGATGTATTCATCTGTCAACTAGGTTTTGATGTACAATATGCATAATGATCTGTGGTAGTGGGTCCTGGCATGGAATCGCAAATAACTGCGATGTAATTTATTGCATGCTACTTTGTTGCAAACAATATAATTGCTTAAGTAAACTGTTTCCATGAATGACTTTGGAGATGCAAGTAATATAAACCTACGAATAGATTATTTACTTCCACCAGAATATATTACTTACTTATTTTCAGATAGAAGCTAACGACTCCTGTGTGACGTTGACACATGTTCTAAACATTGAAAAATAATTGAACTATCATTTCTTGGACAAATATAAAAAATATAAAATAAAATACTAAGATTCATGAATGGGACTAATTAGCAAGTTCAAATAAAAAAAGAATTATCCAGATCGGTTTATATCAGGAGATAGGCACACATACAACAAAAAAGAAACAAATTCAGTCGAATTGGGAACATCCTTTTTTTCGAAGTCGGTTATAAAGGTTTTGATGAAAAATCATCAGAAGCTAAAAAGCTTTAGCCTCTTTTCAGATTTACATAAAGTTTACTTACATGCAATACATTTTTATGTTATTGAACTGTGAACTTAACAGTACATTTTAAAGTTAATATGTTACCCAAATTTTGCAATCCGCAAAGCTAATTCTCAATATTTGACTTAAATAAAATCAAGTAACGTTATTGAACAACTTTGATAGACGGCAAATAGGTGCTGCATCAAAACTCTATAAAACAAGGATTATCCGTTAAAATCGCTTATTAATTCAGAGACAAGGGAAAAATGTGGCGCTCTATAAATCCAAGTGCACTCGCTGCACTAACCCCTCCGAGATTAACATAACAGGCGTAATAGAATAATGTAAATATTTCACGTCTGTCTGTCGGCCGCTAGTTGCCATGCTAATCGCGGCGCTCGGTAAGCTCCGTTTTAAAACCTGTCCCTTTTGTGCACAGCTCTTTTAGTTTATTCACCGGGGACCCATTTTTCATCCGCTCTGCAAATATTTTGATGTTTGTCGGCTACGCGGCTTTGGATCCGGCTTTTACGAGCGAACAGTTCGTCGGATGCACTAGTTTGTTTGCACTTTTATAAATTCGAACGGCCATAAAGTAATCTTTAATACTAATAAAACGCTCTACGATACGGGAATCTGTTTTCACCAAAGCATCGTTTAGTTAATCTCGGGTCGATATTATAACATTTCGAACAGAATCTTGCTTTAATCTGTATGGGTGTTTGGTGTTTTACGAGGGCTTAGTGTGCGATGGGCGCGAATCGTTTTAAATTAACATGTATTCGCATTGGAATATATCGGCTATCTAGAGCGGTGAAGATGTTTGCGCTCGCGCTGCCAACGCTTTAATCGCAGTCGGCCGGACTTGGCAGACAACAGGCTCTTTGATTTACTTCTCACCACTATTCTATCTATCATAAATCTCTCACATAAAATGTTCAAGCGAACATTTTCCCGTGCTCCCTGAACTTTGCAAATTCGGACAAATCGCAATAAATTTTCAGAATTTAAATTATTAACGCTCCGTTGCGGTGAGAACCGCAATACATGTCTCCTAAAGCGTGTTGTCCACGGGGATTCTTTGATCTGCAAATTAGATTAATAATGATTGGATTATATATTTCAAACATAATGTTTTATTTTCACTTCTAATTTCTTGAAAAGCGTATTCAGTGCTTTATTTTCGGAATCAAACGGATCTTTCATCTTTGTTGTGAATTCTCTAATGTTATGATTGAGATATTGCTACCCATAGTTTACATTCTAAATTAACTTGTTCTAAATGGTTATCACTTCTCGTATATTTCGTTTGTGTTGTTCAAAAAAATGTCACTTTGGGGTCAAGTTTATAGGTGATAAGTGCATGAGTGTTTAATATTGGTTTGTTTTGCAGTTTGTGTTATAATTCAGGGAGAATTCAAGGACTCTTGAATGTCTTAAGGACTTCTGCGTCAACGAATTTACCACAGGTTGTACCTGTATTCAGATAACTCGTAGCGTAACCAAAAGAAGATCTGTTTGGGAGTGCCTTTGAGTTGCGGAGACCATATTATTACTAATCATGATTGTAGTCACAGAAATGTATTAAGGATAGACCATTCATATACAATACGCGTTCTGAATATAGTACTATATAACATTCTATCTAATTGAAGTAGAGCAATATGTGTGCATCTTTGTCAAACTTGAACGCATCACTAGGTTTTGCGCAGTTTACATGCTCTTCATACATCTGTGGTTGAAGCTTGACTGACTGACTTGACTTAATATACATAGGTATTATATCCTCTGGATGGAGTAAAGAGTGTATGCAGCACGTCGCCATCACGAGCGGTCTTGAGTCTCATTCCTTTCAGGCGATAGGAATAACCTGGCACCGCAGAACCGAAAGCTCATTTGTGCGGTGATTGAGTGTTACCGTAGCATTACGATATTTGGAACGATTTCTCACAATTGATGCACGTACAGTTCGCAACAAAATTAAAATGTATCTCATGGAAAGCGCATCCCATTCGAGGGCGTCCACAGTACGTCGTCGCCATGCTGAGCGGTCAGGTCAGTACCGCCTTCGCTTCTGCAGTGATGGAGCGTTACAACATTACGATATTTGGTACGATTGCTCACAATTGATGCACGTACCGTTCGCAACAAAATTAAAATGTATCTCATGGAACGCATCCGATTCGGTGGGCATTGTGTGCAGGTACGCGCTTGCTACTCGCGCTGCCGGCCATTTGTCGCACGGCCGCGATAATTGTTGATATACGGTCGCGATCCGGCGCCGTAATTGTCAACGCTTAATCTTCTAATTGGCTCGCATTTGCCAATGCCAGCGTGTCGCCTCCACCAATCGCAATGATAGTTTGCCTGTGAAAAATACGCCTTGACTGTTAAAGTATCATCGTACATGTTTGTTCTCATCCGGTGCTGTATGAAGGCAAACTTCGTCCTATCATTGAGAAACTGTTAAGCTTGGTGACGTCTTAGTTAACAACTCAATGCCTACTAGACTACTGCTACTAGTCTACCTATGTCTATATCAACGAGTCACCTTAATTTCTTTGCTCTATTAAAGACGTCACTGAAATCTAATTTGGAATGTTCCGACAGGATTACTAATGTTTGGCCAAAAAACGGTTACAAAACCCAAAATCTTATCGCAAACAATTTTTAGCAAATGTTATTTGGTATCTTGCCGCTATCTCGAAGTGGCGAGTATTGGGAGAGGCCTATGTCCAGCAGTGGACTGATGTGGACTGATGATGATGATGAAGATGATCTGGCCGTTACTGCACATCTTTAGATAGACAACTCTATTATCTACAGGTTCGTCACATACGTGTACATTCGGGTAGAATTAAATGTCCGCTAGATAGCATTGGCTCCACCTTTGCTCTTATTACGGGCAACCAACAGTGATAATATGTATATATCAGTCCAACATGATTCAGATCAGTTTTCAAAAAGATTTCAGATTTCATTATTGTATAATCTTCGTAATAGTTGAACCTGTTACGTATGAGCACTTCACTGACGGTAGCTGGTTCAAGTAGGTAAAACATGATAGGTGGCTGGTTCAAGTAGGTAAGTCTCTGATATAATGGATTGGGAAAACGCAAGATCTGAATAATGGAGGAGACTCAGCGTATATCGTCGCTTATAATGCACCAATAAATTTTCATGACATAAAGCTTCTAATAGCAACGACCCACCAAGCTGCTGGACCATCACAGCCTTTAACAAAGGCATGTCTCATAAAAAAGGCAGCCAAACTCCATCCGCTCGAAAAGCAATTCGCAACGCCAATTTCAAGAACAGTAAAAAGTGCGATTCACAAGTGCAACTTGAAACGGCGTTTAAGAGCGAACCGAGGGCGGCGCCCACCGGGGGCGCGAAAACAATTTGAAATTTTATCGGCTGCGGCGGGGGCGGGGGGCGCGTTACCTCTGATTTATGCCCGACATTAGACGCGAGTGGGCGAAACGCGAGGAATGCACACACGCCGCGCGGACCATTGCCACTCACTCGCCTTCTCACCTACCCACCTACATCACTTGCCTGCCCTGGAAACACTTCTCTTACTTATTCTTTCAATTCAATTCTCCTGTAGGTACTCCTTTATTCCCGAAGTTTTGAAACTTGAAAGATCTATCAATTGTTAGATACATCGCAATTCGAAATAAGCGCTGTCCCGAAACCATTTAAATTGCAAAACACCAAGTTTCTAAAGTTCAGATGACTGAGTGTAATTACTTCTTTGCTAATCTTCCCATCTTTGAAAATCTCTCATCAAACAGTAAATGTTATTGGTAAAGCCGCGGATGTTTCACTGCCATTCGAATTCAAAAGCTAATTTCACTAAAACCTTAAATGAATCGACTTGGCCGGAGCTCGCACATTATTTAACTTGTTCAAAGTTTAAATTGAAAACGCCACCGAACTCTTTGTGGAGTCGGAGTCAAATTTTGAACTTTGCCGCTGAATCGGAAATTTCTTTATAAATATCTTATTAAGCTTAAATTCAGTTGGTGTCACGCTGCCGACACTAATTTTATTCGTGAGAGACGGCGTCGGCCGCCGCTAGGGAGCGCTGGGCCGGCGCGGGACGCGGGCTGGCGAAAATGTATGCAAACGGGAAGCGCGATATTTGACGGAGCTGAAAACGACAAAAGAATTAAGGAGGAAGACGGGCCCTCCGCGACGCGACGTTGACGCGGCGACACCGCCCGCGCCACCCGCCCGCCCCCGCGGCACTCACATTGCAAATTCACTTTGCTTGATGCCATGTTAAGAGATTAGCTGTCACTTGAGCCACGGCTTTCCTGAAGCCCTTTCATTATATAAAACACTTTAAATGAACTTTGATTACTTATTGCAACAATAATGGACAGAGACAATAAAATTACTTGTTCCATATCAATCCATTATTAATTATACCGTCCGATCCAACTATTTGAATACATATTATTAAAAATGAACCTACTTTAAATACTACTTGAGCTGGTAATTAAAAGGGTTGAAATTACAAAACAATTTAAAGGCGTATTTTTAATTTCTGATACATTAATAAGCGATTGAAACACAACCCTATCTGTTGTTATCTAGGTTATGTGAAGAGAACACATGCAGCCTATTTGAATACAGGGTGTAATAGATGTGTGATTCATGTAAATGTACCCTTAGCGAGTGTATCGCGGGCTAATCTCCCCCCGGCCCCGGCATATTGCCGCGACAGGGGTGGGGGCTGTTGGAGAAAACGTGTAAACTAATTATGTACATTTTCGTAGCCACTTATTTACATAACCACGGGCTGAACCCCGCTTTCACCGTGAATATTTCATTTGTAATCTTTACTTTGACGGTTTAATATGACAGCTGTTGTTTTGTTTGAAGGAAACTTTTAATTTTCGTCGTTTTCTTCCGGTTCCAGCACCCTTTGTATACGCATCGCGCGGTAATGATAGGTGATTATCGAACAACTTTTTTCGGATAAACGTCTGGGAAACTTCGTGAGGTGTAATTTGAAATTTTCGCCGAGACGTGTTGTCTGACAGTCGGAAGGTGCTTATTATTTTGATGACTGTTTTGTTTGACTATGAACTCCGTTTTTTCCTTGGTGTTTAGGGATCGCGCTAGTTGGTTCATTAGAAGGGGTCAATTTTACGTCGTGCAGTATGTGAGGTTGGACTTTTATAGGCGTAAGCTTGCTGTGAGTTGTGCAGGAAGCCGATAAATAAAACTATTAGTAGGTAATGAGCAAGTGGCGTCGTTTCGCGGGTATTTATACCGCGCCTTCGCGGGAACTAATTTATGGAACTAAGTACGCGGAAAATGTTTATGTACATACTTGCCCTACGTCGACGACGTCCGGGGCACTTCCACTTGGTATGTGAACTGGGATATTGTGTTGTTAACCAAAATTAACCAAAGTAGAGAAACAATGGGAGTTAAATACTATCAGCGTTTTGATTTGATCAGGGTGTGGATTTCGAAATTCACGATATATATTTTTTTTATAGTAGCTCGACACAATGGCTTCCATACACCTGATAAAAAGCGAAAGCCCACGTTGTGACAACGGGCAAGCAACTGGTCAGTTACCTGTCAGATGCCACCGCCATGCCAGCCCAACCCTAACCCTCACGAGCTCCGGAAACCCTGCTCACCGGTAAATACACGACCCTGAGGTCATTTGGCTGCGGGTAGGCTCCACACTATAGAATACCGCAACCTCCGTTCTTCCCCAAACGGACGGCTCAGTTAGAGCGAAGATTTGCTATGCCCTACCTCTTTTAAAGGTATGTTTTTCCACTTAGCATTAATACCTCGATACCAACTTATATATACAAAATGTGGGCAAAAATAGCCCCCTACTGTCACCATAATAATAATTAGTCAGTCGCCTATGACCACTGTGTGTGAGCTGCTATTATGGGATTTGCCTTTGATGCTAAATAGACAGCAACTTGTTGAGTGACGTCTGCTGCACCAGTCAAAAGTTCAAAGCGGTAAAATGTGCCCACCGATTGTTAAAAGATATAACTTGTATGACGATACGGACCACCGACTAATAAGCCATCAATTTTCATCAACTGACTGTTGAAAGATATAAAATAAAAGACGAGTAATACGATCGAGTGAATCAGTTTTGAAGACTATTTTTAGAAGTGTTTTTTAAAATTCCTATTGAGAGAAAATATGTTTACATTGCGAGAAATATGTTTATATCGATAAGTACATAATAGGGCAGGTAAATGTCACACAATATGTAGGTATGATGCCCTAACCCGAAATCAACTGTTAAAATTAAGAAAAAATTAGGAATTGTCGAATAATAGAGTCGCTTTGTTAGAACAGATGAGGCTATTCCACCGGATGGTGGCAAAGCAAGGTCTGATAGCAAACATTTCCAGACATTCCCTATCTCAAAATATAGTCACAACAAGCCCCAGCCTACAACGCACTTATTAAAACAAACTAAACCAACGAAACGTTACACTATCAATATCATCTACGCACAAACTCCAACCCCAACCCCTTAATTTAACGTTTTAATAAAGCCGTAATAGTTGAGCAAGCCATCATAGAGGTCACGACATTATCAACGGACCTCCATCGCGCGATTACAGGCCCGGAGACGAAACTCCGCCCGTTGACATGTAGCGTTTTAACAGCCTGTACGTGCGCCCCCCACGCTACCCCCACACCCACCCGGCCCACAGAGCTGATGACATTAGCAGCCGCAGACATAGGGCGCGTCCCCGGCCAGACGTTCAACTATATGTATACCTACCAATATAGGGAAGTATGGTGGACCTATGGTCTAGTTTTGTTCTGGATTCATATAGCGGGTAGTGTGATAGGTCTACGTTTTTCTTTATGGGAGGGATACTTTTCTCGTTTTCGACAGTTTGAAATATCACACAAAAAATGTTTCTTTGTTTATAGAAGTTTTCAGATACAATAGAAATTCCGGATTAGATGGTTCGATGCGGTCTTAGTCTAAAAGATTCCCTGATGGATATTCATTAGGTTCGCTTCTAGGCTAAATGGCTGAACAGCATAATTGTATCCTAAATTAACTGTTTTTCTAGGTTTATCTCAGAAAATTATTAAGTGTGTGTTTACATTAATAAATAGACCAAAAACCCCGGGAGAAAAGCTAGTTAAAATAATATTCCACTGGTGAGGAAAGTTAGGGCTAGTTAGGAGTTCGCGAGTAGATAAATTGGTTTCGATACGCTCTCAGCGAAAAAGTTTCAGGTTTTCCTATTTAGACGTGTTAGATATTGGTTCTGCTTAGTAATAAAGCTACATGTCCTGTTTAAAAATGTTTGTTAAAACTACTTATACCAAATCCTACTGTATAAAACGTTTTAAGCACGTGGTGAAATTGAAGTTTATTTTAATTTGTTGAATTTCTATAGAATTGGATTCCGTAGGATGTTTATTATGAAATTGGTGTGCATAATCATGTGCAAGTAAGCATGATATGGGATTAAAAACGTATTGAGAGACGTAATTAATTCTCTAGTTTATGTGCGAATCCACAAAATGTACTTCCTACACCTACGCAAAGCACTGGTAAAGCTATGTCCATAATGAATAGCTACAATACTACCAGTTTTAAATGCCACCAGCATTAACAATTTTCTTAACTAAATAAGTTATTCTTAACAAGATACGCCCAAGGAGAGGACGGAGGTTGGCGACAGTTTTCGCAATATTGTCGCGAAACTTCCCAAATTCGGTGTCGACTTGCGAAACTCCGCGCCGCGTTCGAACCAAAACACAGCACACAGGTGCACAGGCACACAGGTGTGCTGTCGAGCGCTGCGGTGTGTGCACGAACGTGATTTCAAATTGAGGGCTTTGCGGGAATTAACGCCGGATTTGCAAGGAATAATTCCTACGAGTACTCTGTAATGTATACTGCGCGCTAGCCTAATTTCCACGCTCGTGCTAGGTGAAAATTTATACCAATGGGGTTTTTCCATTGGCGATATTTCACAACGAAATGCGGGTTTTAGTGAAACAAGCATTGTTGGTGAATTTTAGTGAAGAAAACTAAACAAAGATATACCTGTACTATTTAGGTACCTCCATTGGTTCTACGAGTCATCGAGTTAAAATTCACAAACGACCAAAATAAGCCGGCAACAAGAGGAGTGCGAGCGCATTCTGACATCGTTCGCTATGCAATGTGACACCATTAGCGTTGTAAACCGCGCAAACAATAGAAACAAAACGAGGTGACGGAATTTCGCGCGACGGCGGCTCGGATACCGCGCCCGTCGTCTCCGCCTTCGAAACTCCTGACTTCGCATAAACTTCACAACAAAATATCGGCCGCACTGTACACAATGGCCATGTAATGATCTCCATGACGAGATAAAGAACCGGCTAACTTGTGGGAAAACTTGTGCCAAATGTTTATTTTCGCAGAAACATTATAAAAGTGGCTGTTTAGCGACTTTTTTTCCGTCTAATCTGTCGATGAGTGTCGATGTAGGCGTCCAGTCGTCGCCCAGCGAGCTAGTGCCACATTCTTGGACGAATACCACATTATTGCAAGTGGTGCTAAGACGTCCGATGTCCCGCCCCCGAGACTCCGTACAATCCTACCATTTCATTGCTAGTGCGGACAAATGAAAAGAATTTTAACGACTTTCGAATTTAGAGCGTTGAAACGCGCTTGAGCTAATTCTTTACAGCTCGGATGACGACTTCACTTTTTTACTGTTAAATTTTATTATTATTCTCTGGGGTTCATTTTTCGATCTCAAATTGCATAGGTAGGTAGGTAGGTAAGTTCATGGTACATGAATTTATCAAAAATGTATGCGTTTATTGTGTGTTCGAGGTTATCTACTAATATCGTTTAATAACGTGCCGCGATATGTGGCAAGATATCCATCTATGTTACACTTGTATTGTATTTTAGATACAAATATTGATTATTGCACGCCGTATAGTTGATTTAAAACTAGGTATTATTGATATTGAGATAATCTAGTTACTTATTTAATAATTTATTAAACAGGTTGCGCGTACCTAATTAGTTAATTCGATTCAATCAGGAACCCTTCTAATTAAAATACTTAGTCAAGAGGCAATTCACCACCACAGTTCAGCCTGTTTTCGTTAATCTATCATTTGTTCGACAATCGCTTATGAGTCGTTTGAGTTATGTTAGCGTTTGCTCTAAAATGTGCTTAATAAAGGGCCCGTTCTCAATTCGCTAGCTAAAACAACAGTACTAATTGAGAACCCAACGACAAAAAGGCTCAGTTTCCGGCCAGTGGAGGCAATATAGTGTGTCATTACCTTACAAGTGGCAATTAAAATTGTACGCTCAAGTTATATTTGTTTAAATTCACTAATTACGTTGCCGCTAATAAATACTTACATTCAACATCTGCTGTGCAGTAATGGTTGCGGTGTACTATACAATGTTTTATTTGCTGCGCGCCATTGGTCGAACCTTATAATTTTCTGTTCGTGCGAACACAAGGTTTACGTGGACAGAATGTATGATATACAAAGTGCTAGCAAATAGCTCGATATCACCGAATCTATGATTATTGAAATGAAAGCGTTAGAACTGCATACGATGTCCAATATTTAAAGGGACATGGCAATATTCACCGCATTCAGCTGTGTATGGATGGTGAACACGCATTGTTCATTTTTAATTGTGTTGTAATCTATCGGTAGTCTTATGTATAAACAATATTTTATATACCTTTGTAATTTTATACAGATCTCACATCAAACGTTGAAGCTACATAATTTTTGATTGAACATTTAACACATTTTATGGGCCATAAAAACGTAGTAAATATATTAATATAACATTTATGAACTAATCTATATTAAACCTAATGGTAGTTCCTATGTGATCGCTTGTATGTGTGTGTATGTGCGTGTATCGCTTAGCAGAAATAAATACAATAACACGATAAAATTAACTGAATTAATAAAATAGAAGTGACAAGAAGCCTTGAGCAATAACAACTAAGCACTTGTACCGTTTTTTGCTCCTATCTGCAAGTCACTCGCTCCGTGGCGGTAGTCGATTATCGTCGATCTCTACCGCGCGATATTAATCAGTTGCGATTGACAAAATCGTGCGAGTGTCGAAAATCTGACGGCCGTGGTCGGACCTCCCAGGACGAGCGATATTTCACCGCCACACCAGCCCGCCCAGCCCCGCCCCGCCGCTCATTACGTGCTTCTAATGCGCATCAATCTTTACACTTTCTACCATGCATGGAGAATGTTCGTTTGCCTCAATAATCGGCTTTTTCTGGTGCCACCGAGCACGCCGTGTCGAAATGACTTCGTATTACTAACGAATTCAATATAGTGTAGGTTATATCTACATAAATATTAATTTGCTGTTCTGTCGTTTTTTGTTGGGATATTTGCTCAAATCTGATTGATGTTTGATTTGATTTATTTGTTAATATTATCTTTATGTTCAGTTAATTATCTTTCTGTTCAGTTGAATATTAAAAACCGTAGGTATTCTTTTTACATCAAGAAAAGTTCTTCTAAATAGGTATGGGTTACAATTTCAATATAATATTCTATATTAATTCCATGGATTATAACTGTTAGGAAAAGTAAGATTTTTTAAGTCACATTGTTACTTATTATTGCAATTTCCCGTATACCTATCGTTCGTTTCGTAATGAAAGAGCGCTTCGAATAAACAAAATCGTGACCATTTTGTGTCAAAGTATATTAGTCACCGTAAAATTGTAAATACCGTTAGATTATAATCTATCTCGCGAGATTTTAAACTGTTTGAAAGATTGCGAACTGTAACATAATGCTTACAGTTTAACTATTATTTTCCGGTAGACTGTAATCTTCACTTAAGGTACCTATTTAAAATTGTACTGTGACAAATGCATTAATTAAATATAAACAGGTCTTTTTGTCCATAATAAAATTTTCATTTTGAGCCTGTAATAATCATGTCGCTTGTGACTGGGTCATTAGTCATTGCGTCAATCGCATGTCAGCGTCTCTGTTACGCCCTTTTCCGTCATAAGTTTGGTCTCACTCGGGAATCTTACTGTAAACTAATAATAGCTTATACAAAGTTGTCTTTATTACCAACTCACCTTTGCTGGGAATAGAAATGGAAACAATAGGGATCAGTTACAAATTGTTTGAACATGTTGATGAGTAAAAGAAGATACTTTCATAAAATTCGAAAAGATGTATTAATCCTGGATGCTGGAGATTAAGCAGGAAAGCGGATTCTGGCATTAGGCCGGGAGATGATTAGAACGAAGAAAATTTAGCCAGCTGTTCATCATGACATAAAGCACAAAATAAACTCATACTAAAGAGGATATAATTAAAGAACTTTATGTTATGTTTCATATTAGCTTTTAAAAAGCAGCTCAGTTTACAGTCATCATCATAAACTCTCGCTGCAAAACTTTATATGAGTGTGTATCCACGAATATCATCAATGACTAATTAAAGCCGAACCTATCAATTGAGTTCGCGACTAAATAATTAGCTTAAACGATGCGTGCGACAGTCGCCTTGTAACATCGTCACCGGAGCCGTGTCGCGTTACAAACGGATCGGACGCGCAGGCGACGAGTCGTGACTGCGTCAGGACGTCGCGCGACGTCGCAACACGTCGCTTCTGTTGCCGGACTGGCATCAATCACGGGGTGACGGCCGTGACGAAGGCACTATCCGATGCTGAAACAAGAAACTTGATGAATGATTTGTAACGTTTGTAACCTACATAACAGTATAGATTGGACTGGACGGGCGTCCCTAATATAGATTTGGGTCATAGAAACTAGATTAGAACCGTAAAAAAACCCGTAGGTTTAGTTTACGAATGACCGATCCGCAAACTATATTATGGTCTATAAATGACAAATTTCTTGAAATGTACAATGCTTATAATGACCGATTCCTTAAATGGAGGAATCAGTCTCCATATTTTATGGTTAGGATTTGTTATTAGTTGGTTAAAGGGTATAAAGGGGGTCTACTAAAATTGTCGCATCGTCGAAATGTTTTCGCAGGATAACAACGCAAATGGTCAGTAATTTTAAAAACACGTAATTAATTATGTTCGTTTCTCGGACTAGAAAGAATCCTGTATCTGTTTATCATTAAGCCCCAAGAACGCTTCTTATTCCTAATGACAAACATACTTAATAAACGTTACCTACGTACTGTTCAATTACTTATCATAAGTATTTCGTATGACATGTCAGTGTAATCATCTGTCAAAGCTCAACAAAAAAAGAAGCTTTATATTAATGACAGCTATAAGCCTCTGTATTTCATTCTGCTCTACCCTTTCAAATCCTTTGTTATATGTATATTTTAAAGGCATATCTACGACTATAGTCGGTAAATTTAAAACGAGTACTGTGTTACATTGCATACATTACATGAAAACGGTATTTTACAACAATTTGCGCTTAAAAAATTAAATAAGGTTATTTTAAATTGTAGGTGTTTGTAACTCGTAATTTGATAATGGCGTCAGTTCTCTCATTTGGTTAATTTTGTTATTAACTTATCTTACACGGGTATAATTGTAATGTCGGCGACTGTTATTCGTTTCTTAACCGCCGTTGCATATGAGTGGGGCACCGGTGTGTTATAAAATTATCTGTAAGTGGGTTCATTATCTGGTATGAAATATTCATTGGCCACCAGTATGGATTGTTGTCACTGGAATTATGCGGCAGAAATCACTTAGGAGTGACTATTAGCGCTAATTCGCGGTAATGGCGGCTGGGAATATGGTGACCGCCACACAGAACATAAAAGACCCGCTTCATGCATTAACGAAACAACACTGCGTTAATACATGTCCTTATAAAACGAATCTCGAGATTCACCTAAAGTTTCTGCACAATTTTTGCTTCGATCGTATTTTTCACCAAAGATTATGAATGATATTTCCCTAACATTTTTGGTCATAGCGACCAATCTCCAAAGAGACTTTGGCCAAGTGCACAGGAGATTATAAAGTGTACAAATGTTTCAGGGAGAAAAGACATTAAAGATTTTGAGTAAATCAGAGGTTCGAATTTTGGCATTTTTTTAGAATTTATTTAGAACCGCAGTTTAAAGATTTTTATAAAATACTATATAACTTTGATATTCCTATTTACATGGATTTACATTTCATATTTCTACGAATGTATTTTTATGTACTTAGCCGTCTCATGATCCGCCAATTTCAAGGGCTCCGTAGTTTTCCTAAATGAGTTATGTAGTCGTATATTTTCTTACTGCACGCTATAAAAGCTTAAGCAATAGCAATCACTGAGTATCTAACGTCAAAAGTGCGCTAATGAGCGGCCGGGTCGGAATCTGCAATCTCGCGCCATCTGTCTCTAATCAACGAATCGAGTTAATTAAATCGCGTTGGCAATATGGCGGCGGCAGTAATTGCTATTAATAAAGCGCTTTCCTGTATAATTAGACGGGCGAGCGCGATTGGCCGCCAGTCGGCCCTAATCACGACGTGATAACATTGCGCTAATGGCTGTACCGCTTCCTATTGCATAATAACTGCCGAATGACTGTAGGCTTCGTTAGTTTTAGTATAGCACTTTTAATTTTATGAATATTTTAATTAATTTTTCATCTCATTATTGTCATGAGGAGATATTTTTTAACATATTTAATCAGTTGACAGAAGTTGGGAGTTTGATAGGCACCAAATGTTAGAGAGTACCTACTTAATATCATTGTAATTTTGAAATCACATACAAGTCACCATCACCAGCGGGACTATTTACTTTGCCTATTTCCGTTTGGATGCGGAATTTTTCTCGCACTTTCATTCAAATTTGACATTAGGTACAACTAAGTAATGTCAAATTTGAAGACGCTCATTCAAAGTTGCCGAATAAGAGCGGAAATAAGGAAAGCAAATGCATTGTTTACCGAAATTTTCTTACTGCGTTCGTCTGGAGACGCCTATGTCCAGCATTGGACTGAGATAATATGCTGATGATGATGATGATTCTCTTGCTCAGTGGAGAATGTAGGTATGAGAAGGGGGGCGTTAGGCAGCTTAGGTATTACTCCACCCACACCTACAATTCAAAAAAGTAAAGTCATTAATCAAGCTGAAACAAAATATATCTACACAGATTATAAAACCATACGGTGAGGAAATCTCCGGAAAATAGCCCACTAATTACAGCCAATTTACGTATTAGTTCGGCAAACGATAGTATGGATGCACGCTCGACAAAAGTCCAATAGTGCGTCGCGAAGATTCATCAGACGGGACGCGACGGAACAATGATTGACGAGTTCGCACCTCGCCTCGTGCCTTTCTAATTAAGACGACATGCGCCCGCGCACCGCTGCACTGCCCGCTTTTAACTCACAACACAAACTCACTCATTTCACCCTTCTTCTCACACGATACATTTCACTATAACATCATGATGAAGCACTAACTAAATTCCCAACCTTAAATAAGTATGGAGCGAACATATTTATGACTGTCACAATGGCATTCTCCCTACCACAACAAAAATGGTTCAATTCAACTCTAAAGAAGTTTAATTATGTCCTTTATAGTATTTTTCTGCGCGCAAGAGCTTTTGTTTATAAAATCCGTCTAGATTTCAGTAGAGCATTTTAACAATGTCATAACAATAACGAGGCGTTGCAAACGCGCCTTATTTCTGTCTTCGGTATCTGCTCATTAAAGCGCTTCTTATACGAGTCCCGATGTCCTTTTGCTCGGTCGCTTTTCCGCTAACTTTTGGGTGGTAGGATGATGGACGACGTCGGTGGCCATATATCATTGCGGTAATATATCGCGCGGTGCGCCGAGTGTCGCCATTAACGCATGCGCGCAATTGCCCGTGCGCATGCACCATCGCGCTAGCTATAAGAAGCGTCTCACAAATCGACGCGCGCGACCACAGCTAAACGCGCATAAATCTTATTAATGGTATTCTTATTTTCGTCCACACTCAATCTTGTAAAATCGTTAGACGAGGTACAACTAGCAGTACCTTTGTTAAGCTCGACAGCGCTCAGGTGTCCGTCGAGCATAAAATTTCCAAGATAAATCAAACCAATCAAAATTATATTGTGTATATACGTCTACACACAATCGTAGTAAGCGTCTTGGGTGGTCGGCTGTCAACTGTTATGTAGGTTTGATAGTTCGCGGGTCAGGCCGTGCATTCCTCGGCGTTGCGTAAGCTCGAATGCGAATTGTCAAAGTCTCGCGCACGTCTCGCCCGGGGCGTTGTGGACAAAAAGTGAGAGGCCGCTAGAGAAGCTACGTCTCAACTTACAGTTTAAGATTTGTTGTTTCCGTTCTTGCCGCCTCAATGACTACCATTTTATGTCGATTAGGAGATAGTGTTTCACGCGCCTGCTACCGACACCAGTTTTTTGACACTCCTTTCTGCTCACAACTAGTTTATTATCGTCGATCTTTTTTGTCAACCTTTTTTTGTATTATTTGTTCAAAAGTTTTAAAGATGTTCTGTTTCAACTGTCTTTAACATCGTACACATATTGTAATAAATTACATAGCCATCTCCCCTAGTTAAAATGCGTAACAACAGGAAACCGCAGTGGAATAGTGCAATAAGAGCCATTACATCGACCAACCGCAAGCAATTTCACTCAGTAAACAAAAACATACACCTTGACAAAAATGTCTGCCCATTCATCTTTCCTGAACAGAAGACATTAAAGAATGTCTCCGTTAAAGAGGGGAAAGGGAGCGAACGTCTAAGAGTCAAAATTGTGTGCGAGCTTTCAATCTGAATATGTAATTCTCTTTCGTACAACGGAAACAGTGTCAAAGAATTTTAAGCTTTATTGTTCAGTAAGAGAATTTTTTACGTTTTTATTCTAAATATTTATTATTGCTGACAATCTCTCCGTAGAGGGGCAAAAGAACATAAGGGCGACCCTCTTAAGTAGGGACTCTTTATTGAGGGACGCAACGAGTGTCATTTGTGAAATATGAAGTAGTCTATTGTAAATTAAACCAAGATACGTATAGTGTACACGTATCTTGCTTTAAACAAACAATTTTCCTATAATGAGCAAACCAAACAATTTTCCTTCAATTTACCATCCATAGAACGTCATTTTGTTGATAAACACAATATACAGTAATTTGGAACGTACGTCATAATCAAAAAGTGTTTAAAAAACAAATCAAGAAATTTATCGGTCTTTGCTAGACTTCCAAAAAAACTACTACATATTATAGACATTATGTATGTGTATCATCTAAAAAAGAATCAATTTATAGATATATAATACTCTGTGTGAAACCACCCTATGCTGGTTACTTAATGGTCGACTTGTTATAAAAGTATAATTAAAAATTGCCCCGACCAGCTAGATGCGAGAAGGTGCTCTAGATTTCCTATTGTTGTACCAATTACTTGTGACAATTCACGATAAACTCGGCTCTTAATGAGTACACGACTATTTGTTACGATAATAACCCGGCCAACTAATTGTCGAATAATTGCGTTAATGTGAAAATATACGCTTTAACATAACAATGGAACAAGTAAGCCGATAAAATGGCTACGGAGTCCGTCAAGAATTTTTGTTTCATGAGAAATACCTCCATTTTAAAATATTGAACTTATGATTTTCTTAAAAGTAATTACATAATATGTACCCTAGTATTATCCCGGGTACAAATTGGTATTAATCCGGTTCTCTAGTTGACGCATTTTATGCTGCTAAAGATCCTGAATGATTTTTCGACATAAATATAATGCTTAAAATGGTGTAATGTAATGCTTTAGCTTGCAGTTGTTACCATGATCACAGTATAGTGTAATGTTACACAAATTGTGTTGTGTTCTTCTGTCATTAAAATGAAAATTGCTCACAAGTTCTCAAACATTAAGTACTTACGTTTCTTTTTTATGTTGTACTTTGAATGATTGTTAGCATTGTACGTATTACTCTAAGGACTTTTATCTGCAGAGGCTAATGAAAGACCTTACACGCATGGGTTTGACAATGCGAACCACTTATGGGTAGGACACCGAGGCTGCTAGGTTATACCGGGGCGTAAGGTCGTTCCTCAATGTCCCCGGATGTATGTTAACAACAGCGTGCACCACGTATGGATACAACGTGGAAGTCAATAGGTTGTTGCAGCTCGCTTTGTCTGACCACAACGGGTGTTGTCCGAAGGCGCATGTTACCGACAGCGCGCATCACGTATAGATACGACGTGGAATCCGATAGATTGTTGTTGCTCGCCCCGACAAGGGCTGTTGTCCACAGGCGCATGTTCCCGACGGTGCGCGTGTCGTATGAGTACGATAGGCTGTCGCGGCTCTGACTGACCACGCCGCGCCGGTATTGTTCGCAGGCGTATGACATGTACCTAAGGTTCCTTATTGCGGTTCGTTTCACTAACACTAACTAACAACGGCTTGCCCTGTCTCGACCGTGCGCGTGTCGTATGAGTACGATACTCGCTCTGACTGACCACATGCCTATGTTGTCCCCAGACGCATGTTCCCGACCGTGCGCGTGTCGTATGAGTACGATACTCGCTCTGACTGACCACGCCGTTGTTGTCCCCAGGCGCATGTTCCCGACCGTGCGCGTGTCGTATGAGTACGATACTCGCTCTGACTGACCACGCCGTTGTTGTCCCCAGGCGCATGTTCCCGACCGTGCGCGTGTCGTATGAGTACGATACTCGCTCTGACTGACCACATGCCTATGTTGTCCCCAGACGCATGTTCCCGACCGTGCGCGTGTCGTATGAGTACGATACTCGCTCTAACTGACCACGCCGTTGTTGTCCCCAGGCGCATGTTCCCGACCGTGCGCGTGTCGTATGAGTACGATACTCGCTTTGACTGACCACGCCGTTGTTGTCCCCAGGCGCATGTTCCCGACCGTGCGCGTGTCGTATGAGTACGATACTCGCTCTGATTGACCACGCCGTTGTTGTCCCCAGACGCATGTTCCCGACCGTGCGCGTGTCGTATGAGTACGATACTCGCTCTGACTGACCACATGCCTATGTTGTCCCCAGGCGCATGTTCCCGACCGTGCGCGTGTCGTATGAGTACGATACTCGCACTGACTGACCACATGCCTATGTTGTCCGCAGGCGCATGTTCCCGACGGTGCGCGTGTCGTTCGCCGGCTGCCGCGCGGAGGCGCGCTACGCCGTGCTGCTGGACGTGGTGCCGGTGGACGGCAAGCGCTACCGCTACGCGTACCACCGCTCCTCGTGGCTGGTGGCGGGCAAGGCGGACCCCCCCGCGCCCGCGCGCCTCTACCCGCACCCCGACTCGCCCTTCACCGGCGACCAGCTGCGCAAGCAGGTCGTCTCCTTCGAGAAGGTCAAGCTTACCAACAACGAGATGGACAAAAATGGACAGGTACGGTGTTCTTCTACATTTACATAGCCATACATGGTTCAAGTACATCGACTTTGCAATGAATGTTTCCTGAAAAAAGAACACTAGATGGAACCACATAAGCTGCAGGTCAAACTGTTACGTGATTGGTTCATTTTGACATGTAGCAACTGACAAATCATATCATAGCTGTACCGCAGGGCTACATCATTGGGGTCTGTGCCTAGTAGTGTTCTGCGTTCTTTAAGCTTAGCCGGTTATTTATTTAGCCGACCGATTAAAAGACGGTTGGATGATGTAAATAATTGTTTGCTGATATTGACTATAAGGACTGAAATTGACGGTTCGGTTGTAAGGGAAATTATTTATTATGATGAAAAGCATAAATATTATTATTGATGTTACCATGTTCATGTTGACATGTAGAAATCAGAGGGATGATGGAATGGAATTTGAAATTATCTTCTCCATTGTAATGATGGAGAAGATAATTTCTTCTGTAGAAATTAAGAAGTATTAAACGTTAGAATTACTCTTTTTATAGATTCCAACTGAAAACGTATTAATCTGCTTTCATTATTTCAACAGTTGGTGTTAAATTCGATGCACAAGTACCAGCCACGGATCCACCTAGTACTAAGGAGAGAAGGCGCCATAAACGCACCCATCACGGATCTCGAACAAGAGGAGTTCAAGACCTTCATATTCCCCGAATGCGTGTTCACGGCAGTCACCGCCTATCAGAACCAGCTTGTAAGTATTCGCATTCTTATTTCTATGGATGAAAGTGAGCGACCCATCATCTTTTCGCTCCATGCCACCCTCATCCTGCTGGATAACAGACGAGGTTCTGCCAACCGACAGACGGTATAACCATCACGATTGAAGGCGTAGCTAAATACAGGCCGGTGACGGGCAGCAGCGTCACCGGAGCGAGGAGCTACGCCCTGTGATCGCCAACCCGCCTGCCCAGCATGGCAAATTATGGGTAAAGCTTCCAGGTGCTTTTCAAAGTGTCGAACTACTGGAGAGGCCTATGTCCAGCAGTGGACTGTGATATGATGATAATGGATTTCTTTGAGTTATAGTTGGTGTAAAAGATATGACTGGAGGTTATCACAATTTTAGACCAAAATTTCATCCGCGTAGACGTGATTTCTTATTAGGACTTAAATTCACGTTATCGCGGAATTAGCGATGTTGATATTTAGAATGCTACGGTATAAGCATGAGTACGAATCTTATATACCTATCCCATAATTAGATAGGAGCAAGCGCATTTATTTATGGGCTTCAGTCAGTAGGACTTGCCTACTGAAAACCAGTGCCGTGGCTCCAGTGCCAGTCATGGCTTACCTATATGCTGAGAGAGGCCATTTTATTTTGGACATCGCAACAATGCCATGTCCGGTTTTCTTATTTTGTTTTTTTTTTTTATATTAGTTTGTTCGATGTGCTTATTGTCGATGTGTTGTCATAATAATAAATTTCTCTTACTTCTTTGTATGCGTTATGTGATGTTGTTGCAAGCGTAGTTGCAAACGTGAAACGTCAGTAAAAATAAGCTGCAGTTCGTTTGGCGACATCGATCTTCTTATTTCTATCATTTGATATCCGAAATAGATCACAGAACCGAACGTTTGAAATCGCACGGCGCTGTCGGGTGACTATCGACGGGTGCTATTTCAGTCACACTAATTGCATCTCGTTGAAAGGTATGTCCAGTCTGAACAAAGGGAGATGGCACATAATTTTTTGTCTATCAGGCGGCCACACGCGTGCGCCGGCGACGACAGACGGACAGTGCGTTTGACGCGGTCGCTGCAGTGACGATTAAAGTTTTCACCCGAGCTAAATATAAACACGATGGGCTCGATACCGGCGACCATTTTCTATTATTGCCAATGCTTTCCATGTATCGCTAATTTTCACAGCGATGATTTTCTTAGAACAAACATTATTGTGGTTCGCGTTAAACGTTCCCTGAAACGCACGTGCAAATTTCGATCGTCGAAACTTTGCTGTCACTTGCGAAAATAATGTACAGTGACACATCGTGTTGCGCGATGTGTGTCCTTACTGATGATTCAGCTGACGGCTGAACGATGCTGCTATTGTTTTGTGATTGTCTTTTGTTTTATTGTAGTTAATCTTATCATGACAGTGAGGTGAAAATTAAATATCTTCAATCTTGCGCATGTGTACCATGAATAGATTGCGAGTAACTTTGCACTACTTACGACTACTTGAAATGAGTACATCATGTCGTATGGCTTGATTCTGCTCTAGTCTAGTAAAATAAGTCCAATTGTCAATGATACAAATACGCAATAACTGTCGAAGCGCCAGCCTTTAAAAAATAGCAGATTCTGAGTGCCACTAAGTATTTGTAAAATACAAATACTTAGTTGTGTAGATTTTAGGTATTCGCCGATTTCTTTTGACTTTGTTTTCAATATGCTTCATGAAACTGAAGCTTTCTTCGTTCAAAACCGCACCGCTCCTCAACTCTATTGCAACATGTTCATGTACTGAAGCTTTCTTCCTTCAAAACCTCTCTGGTCCTCAATTTTATCGCAACATGTTCATGAAACTAAAGCTTTCTTCGCTCAAAACTGTTCCGCTCCTCAAATTTATCACAACGTGCTCATGTAACTGAGGCTTTCTTCGTTTTAAACCGCATGTTACTGTAACCGAAACCCTTTTCTCGATCAAAACCGCTCCGCTCATGCGCCCGCTCCGCCCGCCTCTCCGCTAGCTCGATCGCGCGGCCGCGATCCGTCGCATGTGTCGCCACGCGCAATTAATTCTCTGTCACAAGAGCGTTTGGGCGTCTCCGAGCTCGTTTTGTTCTGTACCGTGTAGTAAAATAATTAGGACGTTTTGAGGTTCATAAAGGAAACGTTACTTTATATCGACAACGCGGTACATAAATCTTAATTTGTTGCTTAATTAGCTACTTCCAGTTAGTAATACATTTATTACTATCTTTAGTTTCGCCCTTACAAGGTATGCATTAAATTTCTCATGACGAATAGGATTTGTTCAATAATCGTAAACACATTTACGTGTCTTATGTCTATGTGACTTTACTTTTCAGTCAGCCAATTGCACAGCGTATATACTTACCTACTTACCAATATAATTTATGCAAACATTACACCTACCATTATTGTTTATCAAAATGTTCATTATTATCATACTGCGCGCTGTTGGCACTCCGACCAAGGCTGAAGTGTCAAACATTTCAAATTCTGATTATAAAATGTAACCTATGCGACAGTCTATCCAACCGGACTCAAATAATTAACAACAGTAGGTAGGCGACGAACAATAAACTACGGAGAGGACGCGGCTCCGCCTCCGCAGCCAACTACAAACGACTCCCCAGGGCTATCGGTTATTGATTTCTATTGATTCTAATGCGATTCTGGATTTACTGCCAACACCTAGTGATACTGTCATCCATTACCGCCGCTACACCTACCTAACACGCCCATACATTTCGTAAATTTACAGCCATAGATTAATTTCGATTGTAACGTAATTTATAGAATAATTATACAGAATTCAAAAAATACCTTTAGTAAAGTAACAAGCGTGATATCTGTTCGATCGCAATGCTCGCTCGGCGCGGGCGCAGCGCTCTGTCCCGATTTGGCTGACGTCACACCTCTGACAGTTAAAACATTTGTCGAACAGCAGAGATAGTGTCACTGATAACTCAATCCTTTATAACAATAAGAACACACTTAGCATGTTTGCACCTGCGGCCCGGCCGAGATTGATACGGATTGCGCCCGCATAACTTTAAGCTTACAAAAAATATTGGTTCCTATAAAAACGAAACTATGATGAAATTTTAAGATTTACGTCAGAACAAACTGTCGCCTAATAAGATTTTTATGCGTGCACGACGTATGTTAACGATTCGAAATGGAACATCATTATTGGTGCTTTATCATACGTGGATGCTGATATAAGATAGATAAAAGCATGTACAAAAAACGTGAATTGTGTTTTTTGTGTGCGCGGTGAGAGACGGAGCGTCGCCGCGTGCGCCGCGGGGTGGTTTCCCAGGAAAGCGCCGTGGGCCGCGCGACCTGTTTCAATATTTAAACATAATTTTACAACATCTAGGGTTGTCTTAATATTCTGATGCTTATAAAATTTCTATACCTACATTTCTATTTGCATTTGAATTGAGAAGGAACGAAGACAATATAGCAATTCCAATGCGATTCTGGACTATAGCACATCAAATCACATGCGAGTATAATTTGTTCACGGAAATCTTTCATTATTCACTAAAAAAGACTATTCACTTTTTCTTTAAAAGTATTTCTCCTGAATTTAATCTGACTGTTTTTTTGATAATCGAGTTATACTTAATTGGTATGAACTGAACTGAAATGAAAAAAGTAAACTAGCCCCATTATTAGGTAACTTCCAAATGCATCAATATCCTTATTTTACCAAAGTTTCTGAACTACCAACTGTCATTATAGGATGCGATTTCACGACTGAATCGTCGCAATCAAAAGAAATCTTATATTTAAATGTCACGCCTAAAGCCAATTAAAGATGAATTTTAAACTTAAAAGCTACTGAACGTAGAACTGTTATAACGGCACGACAACCCTACATTATAAATATTTTGTTCTTTTTCTGTAGAATCCTTTGTAAGGAATTTGACTTGCTGCGAGGTGACAATGTTTGTTAGAGTTTACGCATCCTCAATGCACACAATGCGTTTTTTGATAGCCGATGACTTGTGAATTTGTAGTGATTGATTATCCCGCTGAGGTTTCCTCAACTAGGTAAAAATTCGTGCATACAAGCCAGCACCGATCCCAACATATAGCATTCGTTTATTGTTGGTGAACAACAGTGGTTCATCTTCAAAATATTAGTCTATACCACCCATCAACTGTATCATCGCTACTAATCTATTCACAGAAGTCTTAGTGCTATTCAAAGTCTTAACGTCAAGCTTACATGTTTTCATCAAACGTTCTTTATGCTGTCCATACAATACTGTCAATAAAATAAAGACGACTTCCACGATCAGTAGTATCACGTCAGTAGTTTTGTTTGTCGTGCTACATCGGAGTACTACGCTCCTTGAAGAGATAATCACGAAAATAACTGCGCTTGTTGGTCGCATGTGGCAGCGTAAACACGCTCAATAGCCGCTTAATTGAAATTTATTCCTCATTTCTCAGTATCAACAATCAATATTCTAAAATCTCTAAAGCTATTCTCACATTGAACATCCACAAACAAGTTTTACACGGGTATAATCGAACAATATGGTGAAGGAGTGAAGGCAAACACGATTTCAATAACAAAGGCGAGCCATGACAAATAAACATATTTCACGGGCTAAAATGGCTGCGGTCAGGTGTCACGAGAAGCCCCCCACTCCCCCCTCCGACCAGTTCTTCTTTTTCTTCCCCAATAATCGATTCATTCTTTTCAATATGAGCCTTTTATCTTTTTTAGCTCTTGACTCATAATTTGTTTGGAGAGGATGATTTTATTAGTTTACGACAAAACTTTTGCTTTTTATGAACGGAAGATATTTAGGTGTGTTTCCATTAGTGACTTGTGAATCAATTCAGTGTTCATTAATAAACTATACTTACTTATTAGCATAATATACCTACGTACAGCATGCGTTGGTCGCACAAGCATAATTTAGGTTCTATAGTTATTTTTATATCGAATGTGTTAATATTCTACCACTAAATCAATTAAGACATTTGAATGTCCACCATAATAAGGCAGTGTCACTACATCCGTTCATTTTTCATAAAGCACGATAACACGTAGCTCCATAATTCTCGAATACAAGAAGTCAACGTACTTGCTTAAGAGTAGATTTAAAATAATTTAAGATTAAATTATTTATTGGTTTCGCGTCTCTTTCCCTCTTATAAAGTTTTATAAAATGCATCTCGGTCCTTCTCGCCATCGATCACCCGAGGTGTGACGTCACGCAGCGCCATCGTGTGCGGCCCGAGTGAATTTATTGCGTCTGCGCACCCAGCTACCAGAGAAAAACTAACATTTGTTGGGCTTTGTAGGTTTTAATTAAGTTTTGTAACTTGGGCTATAACTTAAGAAGATAATTGATGACATTATTGCAAACTTAAAGACATTAGATTTACAATAGCTTATAATTATTTTTGTAACTTCCTATTAATAAAGGTTTTAATGAAAAATCAAAGAAGTTTTATACCGTTTAAGTAGTAAAAATCTTTGATTGACGAAATTGTCGTTATACTGATTTATGTCACACTGACAATAACAGCAAATCACACAATTTAATTTTTATATCAACTTGTTCACTCGTATATATTTATGACTATTTATTACCTGTTATATTGAAATGTGGCAAATCGCCTACTCGCTCATCTTTCGAGTGTACAGCCAAAACTACGGGCACGAGTGCCAAGTGGACCTCATTCTGACGGTAGGGCCTCTGAGGGACCTGGTGACCCGACTCAACCGGGAGACCTACGACCGGCTGCCCAACTAGCGAAAGAACAGGACACCTCGCGATGCCTTTGGACACACACGAATCAAACACGGACTCGACACACAGATAGTTGTTATGTGGGTGTGTAGGATGATTGTGAAAATAGTGACGGAGATCGCGAGCGACCTTTACAATCTGCATACGGTGTCTCTCATACTGTCTGTGGGCAGCGTCAGTGAAAGCCTACAATTAATCGACATGTTGGACGAAGACGAAGGGTTATGAGTTGACCCGCACTAAGTGAAATTTATTGTAAATAATATTAAAGTTTTTTATAATATGACTTGGGCGTTTCTATGAATACTGCTAAATGAGCGTGTGAAAGCGTTACAGGAATCTGATTAAGAACTACTTACTTACGTTAGTTACATTGCTGCGTATATTGTCAGCTCAGCTAAATCATAAGTTACCACAAAAACATCCACAAGCCAGTCGTAGCAAGTGCAAATGAGTGCACTAAACAAGTTTCACAGTATGGCAATTTGCGAAAACCGCAACGCACTCCCAGGAATATTCGCAGTGAACTGGTTGCCGATGCCACATGCAGCGTCCATTATTTCGGGGCACTTGCGAATTATTGTCAATAAAGCATCGGTTTTCTGGAAAAGCATTTACAGCTCGCAGCTGTAGGTCGTTCCGAATTTACTGAGGGGGCTTCTGTCATCTGCTAACAAACTATCTTTTGCGTGCTACGCGATAAATGCTCGCGAATCGAGGTCGCGTATGAAACTGCAATTAACGCACTATTGTTACAGCTACTTTGTTACGTAGATACCATTAGGTAAAATTTCAATAAATAAGGTGGGTGGGAAGCCTTCGCCCAGTAATGGAACAGTAGAGACTAGTAAAAAAAAATCATCTCTTTTTATATTAAAGTCAATGATGTCCTATGTTTGGCAAATATTCAATGAAAACGCAAAGAAATGCAGACCTATTCTTATTGATCTATTAACTTAATAGTCAATATATAATAAGCAATTCTTTAATACAAATAGAAATGGTACGTAGATAAATTATTACCTAAATTGGAGCATACATGATACTTTTTAAACATTTAGGAGTTAGTAGAAAATAAGCGCCCGCGGCTTGATAGTACTTACTTGAGACTAGAATCAGCGTAAAAACAATTTAGAATCTCTATCCTTGTATTTGAATGTAATTTTATCATTCCAATAGCACTCGGCACCTAATGATCGGTTTTCTATTTATTTTTTATTATCATATAAATTCCCTAAAACATAAATACATCATCAGAAAAGTTAGTGATGATCATTCGCAGTCGCAGGACGCACTGACATCAATCAGTGGAGCGCGAGTGCCCGGGCTGCGCTAACGTGACGTTTATTTATTCCCCAGAATGCTCCTGTCGTGTCCCGCTCGTCTCCCCATATGTTTACACGACACCCGATGGCTGACATTCTTCTTTTTATAATTACTCTGTATAGAATTTGAGATGAAAAAGTTCGACTGTAGAGTTTCTTGTCGGTTTTTCTCGATAGAAACTACTTTTCGAATACGATGGTAGAGTAATTGTTATTTGTACCTGACAATTTTATATTAAGTAAAAGCTTGTCGTGAGTCATGAATTAAGATATTTTTCATTTTCATGTATATCTTTTTGAAAGTTCAAAACTGATTTAAATTTTGATTGGAATTGATGTTAGTTCAATTAGATGTTTACTACTATAAAATAGAAAACAATGCTTACGTTATTGTGACTTTAATTTGTAAACGAAAGAATCACACCGACAGTCCCAACATAGACACAAAATAACAAAAATAGTTATCCAATAATAGACAATAGATTTAAAATATATAGTCCTATAAATATGATGGTAGGTACACGTGCAGAACACATGCAAGCTTCGCCATTCAATCCGGGAGCGGCTCTCCCGATACTCGCCGCTTCCATAAACAATACATCACCAGCGCAATAATTAGAGCATCGTTTGCGCGGGCTGCGCGGGCGCGGGGCCGCTCATCTCTCTCCTTGACGCCTTTTTGTAACATTTTTTTGTTTCCCGCCCGGGAATAATGTCATTATGGCGCCTTTAATGTTGTCAGTGAGCGGAGCGCGCCGCCGCCCAAGGCGAACGTTTGTTGATACTTAAATTAGGTTGTTTTGACACGCCTCGTTCTTATGTTTGTACTAAATCTAATAAACGTCGGTAGCGGGAAAGCGGCTCGTTCATTATTCGTCTTTGCTCTTGAAGCTATATTTTGAATGACTACGTTAAATTCGTTCTATTGTCAGCTCGCCGAACGGTGCGCTACTTAAGTATTGGTTTACGTAAACGGTATGCACGTAACGAATGCGAGGTATTGAAAACAATTACAGGCGGTCCGCCGGGGCGTCATACATAATGTATAGTGCGTCAATATTGTCAGCTACTAGTCGCATTTTGAGCGCACTCATTACGTCAAGCGCAGCGCGACGAGAGAGCGCGGCCATTGTAGTCAATGGCGTTCGCCAGGTGGGTGTGCAAGCGTAAGTAGCTGCCACGACCGGTGACCCTCGACACGGCCCCTCCCGCGCCAGCGCGCCCGAACGGTGCAGCGTCACTTGCAGCCGTACTGGTCCCCATATTCACAGGTCGACTTACTCCACCCAAACGCTATTCATACCACGAAGCTGACACAGCACTCATTCATTTTCTATAGTCCGTTGAACCTTTTTTTGTTTTAACATTTACATATTTTTAAGAATGAAATCAGTGGGAACAAAATACCTCATTCTGCTTTTGAGCTTCCTTGTACCTATTTTTGAAATCATTAGTTCAGCCTGACACGTACGAGCAGCTTGAGAAATTACTCACCGCAAACCGAAGACTTGTCACGGGCCGGTCAATATTTTGTACTGTTTATTATTCTCTTTTGATGCCAAACCATAATGCCCAGAACATTTAATTTTATCAAGACATTCCGTAGATTAACGCATGTCAAACAGAACACATCAAACAAATGCATAAATATCTTCGACAAAAATTAAGAAGTTAATTGTCTTAGCAGTTTTAAAATAGTTCACAGCCGACGGTAGCATCGAATTTTTTTGTCTTTAGAACTGAACAGATGGCTCTTATTGCATGACTAAAGCTTTTGTTAGTAAGTTGATATTATATGAAGACAAAAACTAAATGCAACAATTATAGACCACGAGTAAAGTGGCATCGTCCTCCTGAAATAATTTCGCGAAGTTGACAAAACGGTTTGCAATAACTTACGCGTAGGCGTGGCGGGTGGGTAGAATAGATCTGTACAGTTCATTCGCCAAGTAATTACCGGCCGACCGCTAGACACGCTGAAAGATTGACACGACACTAGATCACGCGGCGACTTGTTCACTGAAAGCTACTACAAAAAATATGTATCTTTAGTCATAAAAGTGTAACATGTTCAAATCGTTAGCAATATTGGTTTAATCAGATATTAGGCGAGCGCTCGCTATTTAATGATGACTGGTTTCCGTGGAAGGTTTTGTCGTAAATATTATTTACAAAATGTGTGGACCCCAGCGGGAGCACAGCCACTCAGCGAGGGGGCGATTTTTCATCGACACTGCCTCTGCTCTGCCAAACACATTTTTTAACACCTCGGACCGCACTTAAATCAGGCGTTTGTTTTATGAGTACTTTGCCTTAACACACTTTCTTAAGAACAATTTGCATGAAATATCATGTGAAATACCTTTAAGTAAACATTGCTTGCAGAATCGCGCGTATTTACATTTTCAATCAATAAAATGGTTAGACATTCGTTTTGTTGCATCTTTTAATGATAAAATACGCGTAGATTTTGCATCGTTCGTAACTGTAAGTTGTTAGTAGGTAGGTACTGAGTATGGTGCATCAGACTAGTAAACTTAAAATGATAAAGTAATGTGGTACGTCGTCAATAAGTTAACCTTATTAGTTGGTACGCAACTCTCGGCGGGTGGCGTCCGATCCCAGCGACCTCGTCCATACCGGGGGCACACAGTTGTATCTCTGCCTCCCAACTAGTGTTGGACTACTCGAGATTTTCGAGTTCTAATATAAATATTGTTAGCGTTCCATTTATTCAAATCACTCGTTTCAGATAGACACTCGTCTGAATTAAACGAATGATTTGCAAAAAAATACAAAAAAAAAATTACTTAATTCGATTTTTACAATCGAAATAATCGATATCGACAAGCAAAATAATATAGAGTAATTTTCTTTAAGAATCTTCTATTCTAAGATTCAAATAATTGATGTTGAGAGTTTAGAAACATGTATTAATTCTGTAAAAAAATTAGAGCTCTCATTTGAATATCTGGAAAAAGGACTCGATCGACTCGGTAGTTATCCAACACTATTTCTAACGCTGATGTAAAGCTTGTTCTCTTAGTCTATACACGGTTTTATGCTAATCATCGACCGTTTTCGAGCCTTATACATCTAATTGAAAACTTGCTTATGTCATTAAAATGTTAACTACACTTAATTGATTACATTATATTAACGTGTAGCGTTTCCATACTGAGAGACTTGTTTTATCTAGACATGTCTACCTCTTTAAGCAATAAACAGCTTGTTGTTCATGTAAATAAGTAGACTCCATCTGTTTTGTTTCAGATCACGAAGCTGAAAATCGACAGTAATCCATTCGCAAAGGGATTTCGCGACTCTTCACGTCTCACTGAATTCGAAAGGTAACTATTACATTTTGTGTACATTTTATTGTGTTTTGAATATTACAAAGAAGTTGGCCAAAACGATTACTGGAATTATTGCATGTCGAGGTACCCACAAAACAATTAAAATAATCGACTTAAATATGGACGAAACTGCGGTTATAACTGTTATCTTGATAATAACCTGCAATAAATTAACGGAAGCGGCAGCTGTACATCAAATAGCTATTCATTAGTTCTCATTACATATATGACAGAATTCGGTTTGTGGTTTGATGCGCATTGGTTACGCTCTCAGAAACAAACATCCATCCACAATTATTTAGATTGATAACCCCAACTCTACTATTACGACTCTATAATACCACCTCATAACCAATCGAATAACTTTAATTATTGACACACGATGTATGTAATTTTGCAATTTGTAATTAAAAATAATTTCTCTAGTCATTCGCTTTGGACCATTCAAATTCCTTTACATTGGTTTCCGCATTACTCATTACATTTTAATTTTTTATTCGTGCACATTTTTATTTGAAATCGTTTTTTTTGTTGAGATTCTATGTGACGGGCGAGCACGAAAGAGTCTTCCCCGATGTCGCTCGCTTCAGTGCAGTCCAACATAGGTAGATACGACCGTACTATTATGATGATTGGGTGTGGCCGAATAAGCAGTCTGATGTAATATTCTGTTGTGTTACAGGGAGACGATGGAGTCGATGCTTGCGGAACAGCACTACCTGCGATCGCCGCTGCGGCCCTTCGACCTGGATCAGCATAATAATAATTTGACGTTGGAGGAGAAGGCGATTCTGGCGGCGCGGTCGCAGCTTTTTCTGCGAGCGGCGTACCCGCTGTACGGGGTGCCGGCGGCGGCGCTGTGGGGGCAGTGGGCGTGCCTGGCGCCGCAGCTGCTCGCGCAGCAGCACCTCGCGGCGTCAGGGTCGGGGCTGCAGCTGCCGCGGCCGGTGTACCCGGGCGGGCTGCCGGCGGGCGCGGCGGGGCTCTCCCAGCACCGGTTCTCGCCGTACCCGCCGCGACGCTCCTCGCCCGGCTCCTCGCCGGACTCCCTGCGCGACGCCAGCCCGCAGACGGTCCCGCTGACCCCCCACCCGCCGCATACCCCTCACCCGCCTCACAGCCCCACTTAGTGATAAACACCATAAAATTATACCGAGATCTCCTTATATGCGATATCTTACGAGAGTTTATAAAGTGATTATATAAAAATATTAATGATGTTCGAACTGAACCCGAATGTTTAGGGAACTGTTGTAAAGTGTAATGAGTAGCTCTGGGTTAGCCCGGACAGACTTGGTGACGAACTCTTACGTTTTATGTTGCACCTGATGTGTATAAACTGTGAAATCCGTGGAACGATATTAAATTTGTAATATATTGTAAAATACGAGTAATATTTAATTATAATTTATCTGTAATTATATTTGTTATATGTTCCTAATAGCATTCTCTGGTAGTGATGGTTTCCGCAATTCATGTTATAGCTTTAGTAATATAGAATTAAAGGCATTGGAAGGAAGCATTTCGTAGTTACTTTAATTTGCTATGGATCTGTAGTGTAGATTGATTTGGTATTAAGTTTGTTCCGTGAAAGCGCCTGATTTTCCGCTTATTCAGGTGAAATGTGCAATACAACTGAATGACAAAATTGTTTTAGAGAACTTACTCTTCTAGTAATAGCAAGAATAGAAATAGATTTTAATGGTAGAAGTTATACTTGCTGTCTGTGTTACTATTAATTCCAAATCTTTGGTGAATATGAGCGGACACATAGAAGTGACTGTACGGTTACTTCGTAGTTAAATTATAGTTATTATAGATAATATATTGCTAAAGAATAAAAAAATTAAATGTTTGTTAACATATTGTTTTGTTTTCTTTCGTTGAAGCTGTGGAACTCTACAAGGCGTATGACTAATCGAAACCCGACTTTACATATCTATAGTTCAAACGCTAGAAATAAATAAATTTATTTCTAGCGTTTTAATTGGCTAGTGGCCTGTCAGTGACCTGTCAGTCACTATTTTCTTAACGCGAATGAACTATAGAACCAATTATATTTAAAAGAGTTAATATAAAAAACACCAGGCCAGTGTGAAGACGTAAGGTAGGCATTATTAATAAATATCTAAGTAAAATTCAAGGAAATACAATTCAGTAATAACTGAATGATGATTATATTATGTCCTCATCGCGAAGATCGAGCCAACCCCAACTCAAGCCGAATGGGCCTAAAAATCTCGCCATAATACTGGCGCGTTTTCAAAATTGAAATTTATACGTACGTTTATTCGATGTACCTATCTTATGGCAAAAAAAAAATGGCAAAAATGATTCTTATGCTACGACAAAACATCGTAGGGAAACTTGCACTCCTTTGAAGAGATTCTAAGGTTGTGAGAAGTTGACCGGCCTGACCTTGGCTAGCGTGATATTAAGGAGCCCCTGGTTACAAGAAAGTCATCGGCCTTAATCCTCTGACCGTCGATAAATGAGACACAATAGTAAATTCATTGTTATGGTCATATATAAGCATCAGTGGCGTTCAAAGGCCACAATTTCAACAACTACTACCTCCTATACATAAAGACATAGAATATTTTCCAATACAAAAATAAGATGAATACCTAGTTCAGTATTCAGTGGTCTGAAAGGTATCTAGAAAATAATATTTTATTCTTTTAAAGGACATATACATTATACATATTGACACGACATAATATAATAACTATAAGTACCACGCTATGCTAAGCTTACCTAAACATTAATAATATTCAAATGATTTATGTCCTTATTGAGATAGATACCTATGACCCCCCTGAAAAGGCAGGTTCACGTCCAAGTGGGACAACGGGTCAGTCAACAGACCTCTTAATGTTGATCTGTCCACAGGTGTGGATAAATAGTTTTATAATTTATGCAGGTCAGGTACCTAAGTAAAACCGGTTTTATAAATTTATTTAACAGGTTATGATTTTTAATTTTTTTATCAGTCCACATCAATGGAAATCCAACCTCATATTATATGATAATAGAATAAATATTACGAAGTGTGTTATTATAATTTGCAATAGTAGGTTAACCCTAATTGACTATAAACATTTCTAACTCTAAACATCAAAAGTGAAACGACTCCTAACTAATCAACTAATAGGATAAGCTAAGTTCAAATTGTAGTATCTCTTGACACAATGACATATAATTGATGTGCTAACTCATACAAGGTTTGTTCTTTCCGTAACGCACCGTAGGTAATGTACGGGATGGGTAAGAACTAAGAACCATTCCTGTGTTGTTTTAGTCAAAGCCCCGGTAGATGGCGGTAGTAGTCGCGATCCGAGAGAACTTTTTATAGCATCGAGTGCTACGAAAAGCTCCGCGTGGCGAGTTTGAGATTTCGTGCGGATTGGTTTGACTTACTTAGTATAGTCGTATGAATTAAAACCAGTTCCTGTGAACTAATTGTGATAGAGAGGGTTAAATACGTACATTTTATGTACCTAGGTACCGTGATATGTGCCAACAAAACGGCAATCGACCAACATATCTAAGACTAGATAATCAGTATTTAATAAAATAGAATATTTATTTATTTCCTTTCACAAAAGAACGTAACGTTGGCTATGATGATATGAACAATGTTTTTTGCAGTTGCATTGATGTTTAAGACCTACCCCTTGAAGTCACTATTTTATTTGTTGAGCGTAGCATCATCTAACAAACCCCACTATGATAATTACGTATTTAGTAGAACCTCTATAAATTAGATCCAAATTTGATAGACAAATTATAGCTTATTCAATAGATTTAACAAATAAAAAATTAAAATACACCACACAATAACAGATAGTTACAGGTTCAGAACGGTGTAATGACTTAATTAGACCAGGGTACATTTAATTGGGAGGTGTAAAATTTAAACAATGTTGACACAACATAACGTTAAATTATTTATTGTTCGAGGTATTTTTGTAAGCGGCAACTTCCTCCATGGAACCGCTTTTGATTCGGCACAGCGTGACAGATTGCGAAATTGTAACAAATTAGTGCGACACGACCGGCAATTATGCAAAGCGGCTATAAAGTTATCTTTAGGAAAACAACGGCGTCACCCCAGCTAACTATTCAATTAAAATGAAACAGTGCCGGGCGACATTCGAGTCACATAGAGGAAGGGTCTCCATCGAATTAGTGTGGCGCGTGGCCACATTACTGGGACAAATTTCGCGTCCCATGGGCGGCTCGCCCGAGGGATGCAACGCTAATCTAATCTGGATTGTAGCTAATAAATGTTGTAGCCACTGACGCGGGTTGCACGAATTTATTGCTTGTAAAACTGTTTCCAATTGTAGAAATTGTTCGGGTGACGCGTCGCTTTCGATGAGCTCTGATTGAATTTAACGTGTCGCTGGGTTTAGTGGTGTCTGTAATTAGATTTAGTAATCAGTTATTGAGATTTAGCTACGGTTGTAGCTTATACAGGGGTGCTTTTAATGCTTCTTACTTAGGAATTTAAGTAGTCATCGTTTGTTTGGGCGACTCTTAACAAACTAGCTATGATTTTGCTTTTTTTTCAATCTGAAAGCCTTACAGCGGCTGTACACGGACTGCTGCAAGCAGTTGAGAATTTATCGCTTAAAGACGAGACCACGCGGTGAACTAAAGTCATTCTTACGCTGCCGTACACACGACCGCTCGAGCAGTCGCAACCGCTCCTATAGCTGTCACAAGCAGTCCGTGCTCGGCCGCTATTAGACATTATGGCCAGCATTGCACGCATATCAGATTTTCTACTTAAATACCTACGAGCAATGTTGAATTTTCAACATTTTTCGATTTCCTCAGCTTGCGTTGACAGAGATGAATCCAGGTGCCACGGTACATTAAATGTGTACGGCATGTCGCCGACATCGGAGCTAAGGAGTGCGAATGTTCACGAACAGAAGAAACGGAATATAAACATTCGGGGCACGTCCGCGCTTGGGTTGCGCAGTTAAAAGGGGATTATGAGCCGAGTGGCCAATATAGCGGCTCACCCCGCCCGAGAAGACGATAATCCACCACGGAATGAGATTTTCTGTTTTCCTAGATGGCTGATAGTAATAGGGTAGGCTACGGCTTCATTGGATGGGTGAGGTTTCATTAGGAACTATAAGCTTTCATTAGGAATTGTCTATTGATGTAGTCTCTGTTAGCCCCGGACTGGCCAGTATCGTCATAATACTCGTACCGTATTTTATACAATTTGACGAAGTTTATACAAATATACGTTATTTTACACAATCATATTAATTTCACGTCAAACATCTATATTTATATATATAAAAGGAGAAACTGACTGACTGACTGACTGACTGACATATCAACGCACAGCCCAAACGGCTAAACGTAGGCACTTGAAATTTGGAAGGGACGTAGCTTAGGTACCGTAGGGGTGCACTAAGAAAGGAATTCCCGAAATTCCCACGGGAACGGGAATTAGCGGGAAAATCCTTTTGTATGAAAAATCTAAACCGCTTAAGTTAGACGCTTGAAATTTGGCATGCAGGTACCTTAGTAAATATAAAGTTTAGTTATGGCTGTATTTTGAGAAATTCCCACGGGAACGGGAGTTAGCGGGAAAAAACTTTTGTATGTATAAATTTAAACACGCGGACGAAGTCGCGGGCAAAAGCTAGTATTGTATAAAATTCAACACTGAATGAGTATTGGTAGGCTACAACTTATAATTACGAGTAGATAGTATACCTACTATAGACTTTACACACAATTGACATATTAGTTAGATACCTACATAAAGTTTAGAATTTAAAGCCTCCTATTTTTTTTACTCGGTATCAATTATTTCTTTGGATAGTTGCACGTTTAATGCTGAACATTGAGGACTTTTTATAGAGACGACATGGTCGTTCTTACATTTTTTTTCTATTCTACATTAGGCTTTATTAAACATTTAGTAGGTAGGTAGGTCTCGTGATGCACCTACTTATGTACGTACCTACTTTATGAGACATGTTGTGCTAAGAGTGATGAGTTTCATATTTTTACGTATTACATAATTAGATAGATAAAAAATGTATTTTGAACTAGGAAAGTATGAGTATGAGCGATCGCTTTCAGACAACCTATGGGTAGCAAATAGCCAGAAAGAAAGGGCGAGGGATTATCAATATTATTTCAATGTTCTATTTCAAATTGACTGAAACACCTCACGAAAAGGTTTGGATGCCATTAAACGAAAAAATGCGTGGGGCGAAACAGTCGCGCTAATGTCGCCTTCCCGGGCACATCTCCACATTTCAGTAAAACTGCAAACGTAACTGGGCAATAAATTCACGTTTATTACCGCAAATATATGTACCTGTTACCTTGGCAGTCGGTACCGGAACAAATCGGCCGCGTGCCGTTTACGCAGAAAACGTTGAACGTGCCCTATGAAATATTAACGTTTACGTGTGCGTTACGTGGAAACAATGCATGCGGAGTGAGGCCCCGCCGCTAAGGTGGGCACATTATCAGAACGGCGCTAATGGAATTGAGAGTTTTTATTTATTACCGGTATTCGTTGGCTCCGTTTAGACTCACATCGACAATGCGTAATGGTCGCGCAATAATTCATGCTCGTTATTATTTATTGTTTTATTTCCACCTTTTAAGATCTGGAACCTATTTATTAGGTATGTGAGTGAAACTGAAAATAAGTTTTCTTAACTACAGGTGTTTTAATTCTTTTGATTTATGTATTTGGTTACATATAGGAATGACAATGAGAAATAGAAAATATGAAAAAAATACATTCAAGTAGGTACACATTAAAATTTTTGTAAAAGTAAGTGTAAATTATTCTATAAAAAAAACTATCGCAAGTGTCATAAATATGTACCTACATAAATAAGTAGGTACTTAAATATCATACCTACTACCTACCTACACATATTTTCCTGGATGCAACCCAAGACCGCATCCAGTTCGGTCACTAAAAATGAGCAAACTTTTTAAATAGTATTAAAAAAAACTCTGAAGTACCTAAAACCACTAACTAATATTTTCATAACGATTCCAAAACGTAATCTGTATCCAATAGAACGGAAGAGAATCACATAAGAACGAACGTACTCAGCAGCCGGCTTCAGCGCATATTGCAACCCGATAAAGTTATTTGCGTTCAATAACGCGAATGATCTGACTTTTCCCATTTTTCCCCCCCAAAATGGCCCCGACTCACCCCCCTCCGCCCACGCCCATTGCGGTGCAAAGTTGAGGGCATTAGCGTGTTATCGGCGGCGGCGGTGTGAAGACGGCACCCACCTGATCCCCGATACCACACCCCGAAATTACGACCATGTCACCTCCCCACGCGTACATTACCCCAATCTGTGACGCGTTTCACAACAGCCATCAAACGGACGCAGCGATGTAACGCAAACTGCGCAGGTAGCATGAGCCTCGCCGCAGCTTAATAGATGTAACAGATACTATCTATAAGCGTTGAGATGTGGGGATAGGTTGGAAGCGTGAACGTGTTTTGCAAACCAGCAGAGGGAAATAAGGTGTCCCAAATTTTACTTTGTCGGCCGCCACTGATAGCAGATAATGTAGTGTTACTGGGAAACTTTGTAAACGGAACATTTTTCGTTTTGTTTTATTGCACGAGCATTATGATAATTTCACGGGCTCTGAAAGCTATTTCTGCAAAGTGGTTCCGTTACAATAAAAGTACCTACGCATTTTAATGGGACCTCTGGTAGTTTTATGTTGCGTTTACTGTTTCGTACAAACAGTCTTTAGGGATCATATGATCTTAGATATCGATAGGTATCTGAGCATAAGATCTTTAAATTTGTCCAAGCACATGAAGTTAGGAGAAATCAATGACTATATTAATAAAATTAGACTTAGCGCTTCTTACAAAACATGACCATTAATTTAAAACAAAGTCTTAACTTTGTGTCAATATTTACACTATGTTAATGCATGATTAAGACTCTAGTTATTGATCTGCCAATAGTCAGTCTATCAAATTGTGACTGGTGTACTATTTGACAGAATCCATAGACCTATTTATGAGTAGTATGTTTAAGTATGTATTGACAGGCTCGGTGGCTCATTTGGTAGTGCCCTCTGCCTTCTGAGCCAAGGGTTGTGGGTTCGATCCCCGCACAGTACAAATATTTGTGTGCATGAACATGTCTGTTTGTATTGGTCTGGGTGTTTTCTATGTATAATATGTATTTATTTACAAAAAAAATGTATTTATGTAAGTTTATCAGTTGTCTAGTACCCATAGTACAAGATTCGGCTTAGTTTGGGGCTAGGTGGCGCTGTGTGGCCCAGCGTGGCATGTCTTGGGTTATTTATTTATTTATTTATGTACACGTATTCTTGAACCGTCCCTGATTTGTGATAGCGGCACGAAACACGGGCCTTACATCTATTTTAGTAATTACTCGAAATGCGTCGGGTCTCATGTTATCGGGTCTAAGATATGTACGAGTTACTTTTAATGGACAACAAGACAAGATAGACTAAATAGACAAGCCGTATCGTACAGCAAATGTGCCAATTGCCAAACTTTTTTTTCTTTCTTCTTTTTCAACTTATAGACAACATAGCATTGCTAGGCAAAGGTCTCCCCAAATTTTTCCATAGTTCTTTGTCTAAAGCTAGAGCATGCCAATCCTCTGATTGATGGACCAAATCGTCAAACCACCAAACGTTTTTTAAAAAAAAAAAATCACACGGCTATGGTTTTCTAATCAAATCTATGCGGCCGCAGTCGCGAGTATCGAGTGGCAGGCACAGGTCCCCGCGGGGCGCGAGCCCATTGACAGGTTATTGATATAAATAGTCCACCCGCCCCCCACTCCCGCACCCCGCCCCACCCCGATAACACCAATAAAACCTGATTGATATTGTGTAAGTGCGCCCGGAAAATGTGGGAACTCGATTGATGTTACAGCCAAATTCGATTGGAGGAAAATTGAAAAGAACTTTGACCCCAACAGAAGTTTCACTCTATTACTGAAGTCATAAAGTCGATATTAGTACTGTCGGGCACTGTAATAATGCCTTGTAGTGTGGAGGCGCGTGTATTGATAATAGTTGGAGGCGTGAATAGTGTTGTCTAATGGCTAGTAGGTACAACAGGCGTAAATATCTATGGTAGGTACAGTAAGCATAAAGTTAGACAGTTCGCACTGCTCGAGTTCTTAAGTCGTACGGCATAAGGTTTCTTATTCCACTTATTGTCTTGTGTTTGTTCCGTATTTTTTGACATACTGGCCCTGCGTCACTTATGTTTGAGAATGCAGACTACCAATACAGAATGACATGGCGATATTTGATACGTCAAATCTTCATTATTTTTCTAAATACATACTACTTCTGTTGCTATGTAAGATTGAATTCTATAGGTACTAAGGAATATGGTCTATAAATGTAGAGTTACAATGAAGCGATTGATTTCCAACTCGATACTGAATTCAGGCATCTTCGATTAACTAAAGGTTTCCTCAAGATATTCTCCCTCACATCGGAACAGTTGACATTATCACCTACACAGCTCTGACAATATCAGAAGATATAGGTACTATTGCTTGATTTTGAACGAAATAATAACTTTGGATAAAGCTAAAGGTCCCGCCTACTGACACCAACTGTCTAAGAGATTGTAGGACATTTATTTATTCTATTTACTGAGCTATTCAGTTCATATTACGTATAACCATTGTTCATTTATTTTAAAAGCTTAATACAATAAAATCGTACGGATACGAACCTTAGAAACTTTATACCTGTACGCGCGTAAAACGCTACGCGGGATCGTATTTTAAACGATTATATTACATAACTTAAACATTTACAGGAATAGCATTACCAGCATTTACGCTACATATTTAACGAGCCATTTGCATCCACGAACGGTAAGTTACTCGGAACATGGTCTGAGTGCGAGCTTAACAATAAGACGCATGTTAATGTTTAAGTAAGTAGACGTATATACGTATCCGGGGCTAGTAGGCGTTGCCTTGGCATCGATAATTACCCGAAGTGGTAGCCATCGAGATGCGCGTCAGACATGCAAATACAAGACAGTTGACCCCGAATTATTCATTACTTAGACGTGTCGTGTAGGCGTCAATTAACACACGAGAGGCGGAACCGGCCTTTAAAACCGTGACGGCTGTGACACCTCGAGTTGGTGCTATCGAAATAGCAATCGTTGTGACAACACAACTCCTGTACGGCCACTTTAGGCTTACACGAGTTTGGGCAAAGGAATCTGTGAATGCGATACGTGAGTTTCAATATCTACGGCGGGTCCAAAGCAAATTGTCACTTAACGCCCGATGCATGACCGAAAGCTTGCTAAGCTTTCGAATGACGTAAAAAAGCAATTAAATACGTACCTACCTAGACCATGCACTTCGTTCAACTAACAACAGCTCTCCATAAAAGCATGAAAATCAATAAACTGGATTAGAGCTTAGCACTTTTATAATCAGTCATTTGCCTCTATAACACATATTGTCCTATATCTATTTGGCACAGCTATGGGATATGTTATCATTGTAGCAGTTTAGGTCAGTTTCATTTTAGATGACACAGTTTATCCTGTCTAATTTTGGCATCAGTCGAGATATCAATTAATTTTTTCATAATAAAGTGGCCTTTCATCGCCTGATGGAAAGTGAAAGAGAGGGCCAAATAGCTGCGGGAACTTACAAGTAGCGAAATGAATCACTTGACAATTGCCACCGCCATACTGGTCTGCAGGATTATTCTGGCTATATACTTACGGCTTGTACTTAAAACGCGTCCGAAGTCACTCCTCGGGTGTTTACTAGAGTGTACAATGTTCCAGAATTAACTAAAAATCCAACCATATCGTCTTAAATAAGATCGTCAAGTTGTATTAATAGGTAGGTCAAATAAATGAATGAATTTTCATGTTTCCTACAGATCATATTGACTTTTGCCCGTGTATCCGCCCCTGTGAGACCAAACAGACCGAGTAACGGTATGAAAACGAAACAAACAAGTGACTACCGAACTGCCCCACTCAATAAGCCATCAGACAAATGTGATTGAAAAGCGAACATTAAGTGATACAAGCGAATAATTTTGCTTAGTAAGCTCTCAGAGGGTCCGATACTAAATGGAATTTATGTCATACCGATCATTCTACTTTTACGGGGCTCCGGAGGGTTACCGGGTGTGAATGGCCACCCCATTGTGGGAAAATATCTATTAAATATTTATGATCTTTATATCGGAATATTGCGTGGATCGGCGAATGTTACGCGTTGTAATGTGTTTTTATAGATAACATTATTATAGAGTAGATTAATGTAATGCTATGTGACCAGGGTTTATTATCAAGTAGCGTATATAATCGACATTTTTTTTTGATTTTGTAGTTGGGCTTACCAATTTTATACGCTTTCCATCAGCCGATAGGAAGCCACTAAACTGTGCCACTATATAAAGTAATTATTAATAAAAATAATCTATCTATACAAATAACTATTAGTATAAATTAAATTGACTAGCTCATAACAAATTTTTAACTTTTAACTATGACGAAATTATCGACATCTAATGACTATTTAGAGAATACTTTATGTAAGTAGATAGGTATCTACGTCACTAAATGCAACCTTGAAATGTCTGTAAACAATGTCAACTTTATGTAAATATTATAATATTATGTTTAAGCTTAACATTTCAGAAAATACTTATTTGGCAAAAAGTTACTACTTAGATACAGAGGCGTCGCTATGGTGTACAATCTATGGTGGAGGTAAAATGACTTGACATTTTATGTTTTCAGTGATGTAATAACCTAAATGTTTAGCAAGTAGATGTGGAAAAAGAAAACCTACTTATTATAGCCACATTTTGGTCAGAAAAGCCGTCTATATATCATTGTGAAAACATTGTGAATATGTTTATAAAAAAGACAACGTTAATGTAGTACTACATGCAACGCGAATCCTTTCTCACCTATTACAGAAAGTAGATAGCTCGACTTGGCGGGGGCACTACCGTACCCCCCGATAATAGGTATACCAATCAATATTCTGTGTAAAAAGTTAAGATTAAGTTCGATTATTTGTTAAAAAAGTGATTGGTTTTTTAATAGTTATTTTTTTAAATAATAACTAGTAAATCAGAAAATCATAGTAACATTATTCCCGGAACTATTATAAGTAAGAGTAGAATAAATCAATTACCAGCGTCTACCTCGACAACTAACATTTGTAAAATGGGGTTCTTTGCCAACGCAGCGTCAACTGACTACAAACTGTACCTACAATCTTCGACTTTAATGCCCCTAAATAAGTGTTGAATTAACCACCCTCGAATCTGACCCCTGATGTTTCTAATAAGCGTATCAATATCACTGTCTCAAAATACACTCGCAAGCTTATGATACCCTAATCACGGTACCCTCTAATTCGTGCGGATGACGCTTTCCTACGATCATTACAAACGAAATCACTCTCTGTTAAACGGTAATAAGGGTTATTTTAACAAAATGCCATCACGAAGGAAGCATTTCTTCAAATAAAGCAAGGGATTGCGATGTGCAATTTTATTATTATGAAATGAGTGAGTGTGGAGGCGTAAAATTAACTCGTCGGTGCCGGATGCGCGATATTTAATCTTGCGAGGAAATTTTGCAGGTTAGAAGGATGAAATGGAAGGATGGAAATTGAAAACAATAACAGCACTGTACATAATTATATGCAGTTTTGTTTTTTATCTCATATCAGACATTATAAAGTTTCATAATTTCATCGTTCAGTAGGAATCGTGTAAAATTTTATCGTTGCGTGGAAATGAGTGTGTCTACTAAAACGTCTACTCCTTTATTTCTAACTAGCTGTGCTCGCGACTTCGTCCGCGTGGAATAGTTATTTTTTCCCCGTTTTTTTTTTAACATTTTCCATTATTTCTTCGCTCCTAATAGTTGCAGCGTGATGTTATATATCCTAAAGCCTTCCTCGATAAATGGTCTATTCAACACAAAAAGAATTTTTCAATTCGGACCAGTAGTTCCTGAGATTAGCGCGTTCAAACAAACAAACAAACAAACAAACTCTTCAGCTTTATAATATTAGTTAAGATTAAGATTGACTACGATGAATAGATACACGATATATCCACATATACACTTCAATTTACGTCTATTTTTCAATACGTTCTAGTCCATGCTAATTTTATATCTAAAAAAAATATAAAATTGAAATAATTTCAAATTGAAAGACTGCATTATTATGACGATCTTTATGAACTTAAACTTCACATTCTAAAATGATTCTTAACAACATTCTACCAGCTGGTATTAGCTAATAACCAACCAAAATACAAATAGGCCTACTGAATCCTTATTAAAAAGTAGACATAAATAAAGGGTCTGTGTTGTATTGCCACGCCATCTGCGCAAATAGTGTCATAGAATCACTACACCTCCCCCTTGGAATTGTAATGAATTGTGTAAGAGCCCTTGTTTCAATTGAATAATCTTCTATAATAGAGGTCAAAATGCCAGCCCCTTAACGGTTGATACTATTTTTAACAGGAGTAAGTTCTAATCTCATCTGATGTTTAACTAAAGCTAACTAATGACTAGAAGAGTCAATAAAAAGCATTGCGTGAAACAATTGACCCCAGCCAGAGCAAGTCTACGTTTTGCAAGATATTTAGAGAAAAATGATTTTGATTTTGAGGTCGCCACGCTGCTGGGCAGGCGCGTTGACGATTACATACATTATCTATAGATTATCGCCCGCGTGACGCTACAATTTTACATAAAAAAAATCAAGGGATTTATTTATTGAGACCGGGCGGTGGTATTGTTTTCATTTGTTTTTTATTTTTTTATAAAAAAAGATTTTATTGCTAGTTCAATAAGTCGATAGGTACATACCGAAACTATTTAAAATCAGTAGGTACTTGTCTACTATACGACCAGTCTCTGACCTAGGAATGGGTTTATCGTCCTTTGGCATGTACTCATATTTTATTAGGTCGCATTCTCTAGTTCACAGTGAGCCTGGTTACGTAAGCTTGATTCCTAGAACTATCGGTGTAAACCTGAGACGAAGTCCTGTCGTGCACCACTTTGTTGCAATCGCATTCTTCCTGACATCAATACGAGGACAGATTCTATTTCATCGCGTCGTATAAAGCGCGTTAAGCTTTTGCTTGTTTATGAATTACCTCACCTTGTGCTTATTTCTGGCCCACATAAAATGTATGGCAAATTACTTTGAAAGGTTCCCTTTGACGAAAAGTATTTACTTACGCGTACAGTTACGGTAACATTGTCATCATCATCATCATCAGCCCGTAGACGTCCACTGCTGGACATAGGCCTCCCCCAATGACCTCCACATGGACCGGTCCTGAGCGGTCTGGGTCCAAAGGATCCCCGCTATCCTGAGCGGTCTGGGTCCAAAGGATCCCCGCTATATTCCCCGCTATTTCCCCCAGTAACATTGTAACTTGCAGAAATTCTACGTTAACTTGACACACCAGTTTTATGATATTGCTTTACAAATACATGATGAACAACTAATAAATAATCCATACCAATATTATAAATGGGAAAGTGTGTCTGTCTGTATGTTTGTCTTTCTTTCACTGCAAAACGGAGCGACGAATTGACGTGATTTATTAAGTGGAGATAGTTGAAGGAATGGAGAGTAACATAGGCTACTTTTTGCCCCTTTTTAACCCCCCACTTCCCTAAATGGAGGTTGGAAGTTTGTATGGGGCACTCACCTGGAATTTAACGCGAGCGAAGCCACGGGAAAAATCATTTAATTAATAAATAACTCAAGACATGCCACGTTGGGTTACATAGCGTCATCTAGGTCCCAAACAAAGCCTAGTATCTGTGAATAGCTGCGCTAATCAATATGCCTACTTCTTTAAATCAAACCTCCAAGCCTATAAAATAATGTGACACTAAGACAAACGCTGCAAACAGGTAGTATTATACCTTCTACTACCACTTACTTTTTTATAACAGACCGATTAACAAGTACCGCGCTAGATATTGATAGCGTCATTTAAAAACATAAAAGTAACGATCGATGAAGTTCCGTCTAAGTATGGTAGCAAACAACAATTCATTAACATGCTATCCCTCGTAGACTATGAAAGTAAATTAACTATGTAATGGACGTACTATAACAGTTTTATGTACATACTTAGTGACCGTAACAGAGAAAGGTTACTGAACTTTTTTAACTTTTGCAAGGATTGATCTGTGGATTGCGAGATCTCCCCCGCTGCCCCATTACGTACCCACCATAAGCAGAAGGTTTGCCTCTTGTTCAAGAGAAGTCCTGGCCAGAAGTGGTCAGTGTGAAAAACCCTTAACCGACTTCGCTCAGGAGATGACCGGTGTAGAACCAATCTAGTTAAGCGGGAATGTGCATGCTGGCTGCGACTGTGGTGCAAACCATGGCATGAAGTACCTAGGTACCTGCATAATCATTTTTGGTTCAGTAAAAAAAAAAAAAATTAGTGCCAATAAATCTACTTATAGGACAATACATAAATCAGAATACTGTGATTTTGTCAGATATCCATAACCCATGACTTGACGCATGCAATTACGTTGTAAATTTGTTAAACAAAATAAGAAGCTTTTCTTGTTTTATGGTGTTTTTAAATATCCTATAGGCGTGACTCCAAATGAATAATGTAGTTGGCTTAACGAACTTCGCAGAAAGGAGTTAATTACTTTTATAATGACGCAGATGTCGTTTTATTAATTGAGCCTCCGCTGAAAGAGTGGGTGCGAGTCGGATGATATATTTTGTGTAAATATTCATTATCGACCGCTTAATTTCGTCGATATTTTTTGTATTAACACTAACTAATGTAAGCATTTATCAATGTGTGCGTAATTTTGTGATAGTCAACGCTTTGTAAGAGCTATAGAATGTTATAGGTCTACTACACCTATGAAATAACACTATGCTTGCTATTTTCGATATGGGTTGTTTGTTTTTTACAATCGTCCATTGGCCATGGGCCCTCTGTTTTCAGTGCAGTTTTCGGAAATCACCATTACTACATAGAACAAAATCGCTTTCTCGCCCTCTGCCCTGATCTTTAAAACTACGCCGCGCGTTTTTTTGATAGACAAATGATTCAAAAGGAAGATTTAGTTATGTAGGTATAATATATTTATAATAGACAGAGATGTATTAGGTACTTTAGAGGTATCTAATGTGTAAGTAATAAAGAAACTTTTATGTTTACTACAAAACGTTGGGTAAACTCTACGAGATAGATTAAAATAATCTACTCCAGTTATATATCTTATAACCACCTTGTAGTGATTAAAGGTCTACATAGTCCGAAATATTATATGTCTATCTCTTAGGAATAAACCGCAATATACAATGCACCAATGCGAAACCAAGGGGGGTCGCTAGTATCGCCTAATATGCAAACGTATCCTATGTATAGGCACCAAAACGCATCGCAGAGAATTCGTAGCATACCACACAAAATGATTATGACTAACAATACAACGCATCTCCTGACTTAACAATCAATACACGTAGTGTTATCTGATTAAACATTGCCGCCATTTAAAAAGTGAAATCTACAAATAACGTAATCCCCAATGATTCGTCACCATATTTACTTTGTGAAGGCGGCACCGTCGGCTTCGTCTTGGGGATTAGTGCAGTCTTGATAGATGGGACAACAATTCAGGACTGCATAATGACACTGGTGGGTCCTGGCTCTGATCTCCGGGCCGATAGCTTTCGGCGAAGGTGCGACGTCACCGCCTGCGCACCGATCTTATCGTGTGCATACGCATACACACAATATTACAAGTCACTGCGGATTGCACTAATGACGATTTCGAGAATTTATTTGTGCTTTGTTAAGTTTCCATCAATCATGCTAAGTATAGAAAAAATATGGTGATGCCAATATCATATTTTTGAATTATCTAGTTTGATATTTTGACAGGATAAGCTTTTAACTACATGATATTTGAATCTCAAAATTCGTATACGTAAAGAATTTAACATAAGTTCAAAAAATTCTATTTTTGCTATGTTAATTTATAAAAGATTTTGGTAAACTGCGTTAGTGAGGTCTATTTTTAAATGCAAATGTGTTACAAGGTTACTTCATAAGTAAGATTCTAAACGAATAGGTTGAATAAGATTTAAGACAGCCGAAATTGTATTGCACTTCAAGATGTCTGTATTTTTTTATATTTTGGCAATAAAGAATTATGATCATTATTATCATCATCATCAGCCTACTGCAGTCTAATAGGCATCTCTAGTTGTGTACCACTTTGGGCAAACGTCTGGAGGCTTTACCCATTATCACCACACTGGGCAGGCGGGTTGGTGATCGATTCATCTATATATCTATCTATATTTGCAAGGAATCAAATACATAATCGTTTAATGGGCGTTCTACGACCTGCGATGCGCTGCGGGCAGCGGGCCTCGGCGGCATCGCGGCAGGTGCGCCGGATTTGTATTCCATAGGTTTATCCAATCCCAAAGGCATCGACAATACGCCGTAATACAATCGCAATAGAAGCTATAATTGTTTGCTTCAAATGCAAAATGCGTGTGTTTGCTAATTTGCTATCTCCAAGGAGATGGCGTTCGCAATCACGAGCCATCCGCATCAAGATCGCGGTATCACAATGCATTGAACTATCGCCCGACAATCAAGCCTTTCACTGTGCCTTCCTGTGCCTTAAGATGTATCTAGATTCAGTACACAGATCCTAGGACTTATTTTAATGGGTAGGTACTATTTTGTACCTATATACGTACCTCCAACAGGGATCTACCCTATGCTCTATTGGAAAATCTATTATTTTGCAAATGTATAATTGGCTGTTAAAGTTTTGACGTGTAGACCAGCCGGTTAAGCCATTTACGAGAATCCAATTTCTAACTTTAATAATAAAATCGCAATACTAAGGAGGCTCCCATATAATAAACGCGATTTTTAAACCCTTTTTTGCTCGATATCAACAATGGCAACAGGCTGAGCTGTATTTTTACTTTAATAATAAAATTAAAATAAAAACAATACTTATTCTCTCATAGAACAAAAGTTATTTTTATACTGCTTTTTTCCCGATATAAAATCGGCACGAGGTAAACGCTTCAAATTTAATCTAGTTAATAATACGGAACCGTCTGTGCGCGAATCCGAATCGCGCTTGGCTACTCAGGCAGGTACTCGTATCTACATGTATTGTTATGTAGGAATATGTATTTTATGTTACCATATTATTATTATTATATTATTGAGTTATTGTTTTTCAAATTAACTTTGTAGCACACTACCTTAAAATTAGTTTCTGCTTAGCCTAATGGTTGACTGGTAGAGAATGCCTATGTGGCATTAGGTCCGCCTTTTGTACACTACTTAATTGTGCAATAAAGATTAAATAAATAAATAAATAAGTATGTATAGTTTCAAACTTACTTCGTACTTATTGTTGAGAACCTATGACAAACGCACATGTTTTCATAAAAGGTATGACTATAAAATTTAACAATGAATATTTATGAAATATTTCAAAATGACGGACATTCCACAACTTAGACGTACTTGAACATTAAGCTGGGGTCGAGGTTAGTAACAAGTTACGGGCTAAAGCTAATGTTTGAAGAGTCAATGATGATGTTACTGTCAGGTATTCAGCCTAATAGACATGTGAATTGCTTAAGATTATCGAGTGGGTATTATGTTTTTCCAATAATTGTTGTGTACATTTTGAACGAAACTGTATTTTCAATGACTGCGTTTGACGAATTTGACCTCTGTGGCGCAATGGTTAGAGCGTTAATCGCGGATAATTTAAAATCGGGTCAATTTAGGAAATTGACTATTTCAAATCTTCAAGAAGATTGTCCTCGGAGAATAAACAATACCATCTGGTCGCATAATACAAGGGGAAACCGTATCTATATAGGTAGAAATACTTTCATACCAACGACCTGGGTGGTTGGTCTCAATTGTCTAAGGCATTTGGGGCAAGGTAGGAAGACTAATATATTTATTAGTTCTCTAGTCAGGAGTTGTAATGACCAAACTTGTAAGCGCCATGGAAAACTTCGTACAATAATAACGAAATATTAAGTTAAGATATAGATACTCGTAAAATATCCGTATCAGTTTCCACAGCTACTACACCTCAAATTCGCTTTTCATCAGGCAGTGCAACTATAAAAAGAAATATTACGTGTGACTACAGAACCCAGTTCAATGTGTGACCACGCATTTCGCCAGTTTTAATTTCTATTCATTCTCGTTCCTATGACGACCCGCCGCCGTACAACAGTGCAGTTACAGTTAAAAGGTAGATAGAACACCTATTAATTAGTAGTGTATCGTTAGTTTCGCCTCTTGATCACGTACAAAGCGCCGCTAGCATAATAAATGTGACGAAAGGACCGTTTAATCATATCCCAATTCAAGGTGTCCTGTCATTAAGCGATCGAGGCCAATCGACCGGGAAGAGTTAATAAAACGGTATTTTTATTGCCACATCCAGGAAATATAATTTTACCGTCCGACTATCTTACTTTGTAACTGAACTATTGTTGTAATACAGTGAAGGGCGTAGAGAATTGACATTAAAAGTTAAAGTAGTTTACGAATATTGACGAAAAAGTAAATTGGTAATTAGACAACATCAAGAGAATTAAGAGAGGTAGGGCATAGCGAATCTTCGCTCGAATTGCAGGCATGGCAGTGGCAATCGCCGGCATGGCAGTGGCAACCGACAGGTAAGGTAACTGACCAGTTACTTGCCAGTTGTCACAGCGACTTGGGCTTCTGGGAAGCCATTATGTCGAGCTACTATAAAAATAAATCACATACTCGTACATTGACTCGATCCCAAAGTAAGTAGTTATGCACTTATGTTATAGAAATCTGAATCAATAAAGTTACCGTATATTTATAGTTAAATACATACGAGTATAGCTAAATCCAACAATAACATCCAGACATAGAATAAACACAAATGTTCATCACATAGATCGAATCTACGACCCTTGATTTAAAAAGCGGCCAGCCAGTATGAGAAAGAATTGAATGTTTCAGTTTCAGTTATCTTTATCTTGTACCTGTTTTACACCACAAGTTATGTTAAATCAACAAATGCACAGAAAACTTTAGAATTTAAATTTAAATAATATTGTTATTTTATTATTTCTGTACGAAATTCTCCAGTAAGCACATATAGAAAATATGTAAGTACATGTAAGTTTTCGTGATTTTGTTTTAGTACTTTGACGTCGAAAGTGAGTTAGTTATGTGATTGTTGCGTATTTCGTTTAGCGCGCTCACTAATCATATTGTTTTGTTATTGTTGCGATCTATTTTTTTTTTCTTATTGTTTTGTTTGTATTTTGTTTTTAAAATATTGAAATTTATTGCAATTTTGTGTTCTTGAATTTGTGATTTGTGTGCGCCAAATAAACCGATTTTCTTTCTTTCTTTCTTATTTAAATACAACTATTCGGATTGTTCGGCCTCCAAGATGGACACAACATATTCATGTAATGTTACATAATATTTCAAGCACTAGACTCACCATTTGGAGTGTAGGTAAGACCAGGTTGAACAGATGGACACTGGACAGATAGACGGACATGACGTAATTTTAAGGGTTCCGGACATGAAAAAAGAACCTTGAAAACAGTTCTAAGGTGAAACGCCTATAATGCGATGCCAACGCTTATTTACAAAGTTGTAACCAGCACAAAGTAATTTTTAGGTTACAAATAATTGTGTAATAATGTACTTAGTTAGCTAATAAATGCATAGGTAGGTAACAAATGTTCTGATAATTAACTGTTACAAAGTAGATTAGGTATGTGTAATCTTCGATAATGTAAAAATATAAAAAATGGTCCTTATTCCAATCAATGAACATGATAGTTGAGGGCAATAAAACTGCGAAATGATCGATCTGAATAGATACAATTTACAATAGAGTTAAGCAATATTACAGGCACTAGTACAATGTTGCCTATATATTAGTTATGATGACTGAATGTGTACACCGGAAAACACAAAATTTTTAAAGCATTTTGTATAAAAGTTGAAAAAATATTTACCTACTTAAATATATTTTACTGCTGATACTGAATCACAGGAGCTTATAAGCTCGGTGGTTTTTGCGAATGAGCGCGATTAAAAGACCCTTCAAAAGCAAGTCAAGAATTTCTTTAAAGGCTGACATACGTATAAACACTTCTGTTGCGGACAGAACGACCTTTTATATACTTTTACCTTTTTGATAGTTTTGTACGTAGTTTTATATTTAGAAGTGTTTTTAAGAGTATATTTAGTTGCTACGGTTTTTGTTATTGTTTGTTGTAAGTAAAAGTGATACAGTCCACCGCGGCTGTGGGCTAGTAAAGTGTTTTTGTGGTTTCCCGTTAACTTGTTTTTGATTTCACACCCCCTGACGCCAGCTCCAGCCACAACAACTTCTACTCACTACATAGTAAAAGTAAGTGTGGTACTAGCAGTGCTCGCGACTTCGTCCGCGTGGAATAGTTATTTTTTCCTCGTTTTTTTTTACGTTTTCCATTATTTCTTCGCTCCTAATAGTTGCAGCGTGATTTTATATAGTCTATAGCCTTTCGATAAATGGTCTATTCAACACAAAAAGATTTTTTCAATTCGGACTAGTAGTTCCTGAGATTAGCGCGTTCAAACAAACAAACTCTTCAGCTTTATAATATTAGTATAGATTATAATATCAGTATAGATAGTGTCTTTGACCGCAATGATATCACGTCAGATCTGTTGTTACTCTGCCTGTGTAACCAAAGTTCTTTGTTAACTACCTGCGTAAACCCGAGGCATAATTGTTAACTAACACTAAAATGTAACTCGAAGGTAACTTAACGAGCCATTCGCAACTTCAACAGAGAATCACGCAAAACACTAATTTGCCTACATCCTTGCACACTGTAAACCTCAATTTGCCGCAACTGACAAAGCTAATGATATAATTGCATTGTTAATTATTTACCAGAACATTATACCAAGCCATACAATGTAGTAGCTGTGGCCTCTAATGTGCCTGCTTACCTAATAACAGAGATACAAATGATTGCCGTGGGTTGGTTAAGTTTTACGATTTACATAGGTACCTACAGAATAAACCCACAAATAAGTAGCACTTAGCTATATGTTACACAACGACATATGTGTATACAACCTTAATTTAGTATAGTACGAGTGTAAATGAAACTACAAAACTGTTTACCTACGCTAGTTTTGTACCATGTCAAACTTTGACAAAACTTCACTTTATCATGTAAGAAGAAGAATAAATAAATAAAAGTAATTAATAAATATCAGACAATAAATACTTATTATGATTATGACAACATCACATACATTGCTCCGATCCTAAAGTAAAGTAGGTTAAATTGGTATCAAATACGCCAGATTACAATATGTATTTGGAATTTGAATTTGTAATGCTTTGTCCAGTTCTACAAATCCAGTTTTACAAAAAAAAAATAGTGAAGGAACATTATAATGAAAGAAAAAGTAATTTTGCTACGAGAGCAATTAACGGACAAACTTTGTTCAGATAAAGGAACTATACAGGCTGTGGAAACTTGACAATAGAGGTGAGATTATGCTTACAAAATTCATAATAAGCCCGATTATATCGAAGGTCAGAAGTCACAGGCAATTAGACAAAACGCAAGCGCATCCAGCGGCCGGGCGAACGGAAATCTTGTGTTATCTATGAGAATGATACCTACAGGTTGTTTAAAGTATATTACTTTTTTTGTATGGCCGGCATTTGTATTTTTTTTTATAATCTTAAAGAATACACTATTGTGTGTGTGTGTGTGGCTTAGTGTTGAAACTGTGGTTCACATGAGGGAAAGCTAAACGGCAGCCCAAGGTGCTATGACAATGAAAACCTCAGTTTCCAGTCAATAGCCATAGTCATGCTGACTCTCATGGTTTTCTATACATTTCATATGAAACCTCCCATAACAGCACTTATAGGACAACAAAAATGGAAATACATTTGTGGGCATGTAGTTCTTATTTTACGATCGCCTCGCCTGTCTAGTGGTGGCAAGTGCCGCCTAAGGTCCGGGGTTCAAATCCCGGGTTGTGCCAAAAATTGCTCTATCAAGAAGATTGCTTAGTACAATCCCCGGTGTCAGAAAGCTGGCGGTGATACACTCCCGTACATCAGAAAGCCTTTTGGTCGTGCAGGGCACATGATATCTCTCCATATCGAGTTATACTCGTATATAAGCCCCATGGGAATATGATAATGAAGGAACAAAGAGTACCTACATCTGTTTTTGCACATAATACTTCTGTCCTTAAATACTTATCCCCTGAATCTTGTCCAGTCTAACTGGAAATGGCTGCTGAGACCGAAACTTGCTCAGAAAAGTATTATTTATTACTTTTAACGTTACTATGTTAACGTAAACCATTACGCCCTAGCCAGTCATAAATTGGATGAGCCTATTTTTAATTGAAGCGCACATAGCGAGGAAAGTGGTGATATGATCGGCAGTAAAGCGTTAATATGTAAAGCCTTTGTTGCGCCGACAGACGGTAATTATTGGGCTCTGATTACCGTGCGAAAGGCGTGACGTACCAAAGTTAACATGAAACGTGTTATGCTATACTGCTAATGAGTATTAAAAGCAACGGAGCTGGTTTTATACTTACAGACAGAAAGGTTGTCTACTTTTCTGCATTGTTTACTGGTTTAATATTCAACATTTTTTTAGTATCTACTAAGAAATTACGCTCTTAGTAGAGTATCATGTAATATTTTTTGTCGATAACCTATCGTTTGATAAATAATTAGGTACAGTCATATTCGACAGTGAAAATAGAAGGACTATGCAACTTAATTCAATGTTGTAGCAAAATTTCTTTCATGTTTTTTGTGTTTGGTTAGAAATTCTAAAATCAAATTAAGTAAGAAGGTAGTTAGTGTGAATGAAATAGCAATGAAAATGAGTTAATATCTATGTGGAATGTATATAACTTATTTTAGAGATATACATTGACTTGAAATATTATTTTTAATCGTAACTGTAAACAATATCAACATCAAAAATCTATGGGAAACTCCTTCAAGTATAAAATAAGTTAGTGCTGTAACCGTTTAATGGTAAAAGCTACCTACTGTTATATGATTTTAATTACAAACTCATAATGGCAGCTACAACATGTTCCTAACAAGCAATATCAATAAATTCGCTGAATTACGTAGCTAGTTTATTATGTGGGCCTATGAACAGCTAGGCGTGGATATTGCAATCTAAATACCACGACATGTAGTTCAATGCATAAGAATTACGAAGTATAAATATAACTTACATGGAAATGGCCACCCACTGTATCGTTGCTAGTTTTAGACATTTGCTAGGCAATGATCCTGTTATTAACTTGTAAATATTCTACTTTCACGAAATATTTTATTTCTCTTATATTTAATCTTAGATTTTCGGTTTTTCATCTTTCTTATGTCCTACATTATGAATTCATAAGAAACATAGTGAGTAATATAACCCATCCTAAAAGTAAGTAATTAAGAAAACTTAGTTGCATGTTAGCTCTAATCACAGCTCTAATCGGATGTTAGATCTAATCAATGCGATTGAAATCAAAATCTAAAATGTAAAATGATGATCTACTAAAATGACGTAAACATTTTTGTGCATGTCACTTCTTTCGACACTTTCTGATCATGGTTGGACAATGAATTTTAGATTTTGCTTAAGTAGGTAATACATACTTAGAGAATAAAGACTAAGAACGCAACTTAGATTATGGGGATAAGTTGATAATTAGGTCTATGTGTTAAAACAATTTGATTGTGTTTAAGACCTCCGGTCTAGCAACACGCATTATGGCTAATTTGGACAAATAAATTCTTTCTTCTTCTTCAAACCAGCTTTTAATCCACAAAACCTAACTACAGTCCATCACAGTCTCCGACAGATTGATCGAATCGAAAAACGATGCACATTCGAGGTTTTTAAAAATGTTGTCACCATTTTTAGTTTTGAAGTCTATAAAAATGACTGTTTTTGGCACATAGCGCGCGAGCCGTGTGCGACCCGTCTGCCGTCCCAAGCCGAGGCGTGGTCGCGAGATCCTATCACACCCATTAGCGCACGTCGCGCCCAGCCACTATCAGCCGCATCGGCCCTTCCAACACATCAAACATCATAATACCACCCCCACGACCACTCCCGACCTTACCCCCAACGCAATAAGACACATACTTGATTACCACTAACGAGAATCCTCTCATCAATCCGCGCACAAACATATCTCGGTAATATTGTTCGTCGAGTTTTTTCCGCATTAGTAGATTTTCGTGTGGGCTCTATCGCGATCTGTATCTGGTTGGTAATTTGCGTGATGCGGCTGTTTTCGATGATGATAGCTGCTTTGTGCTAATAGTGGGTGGCCACAAAGGCTCCTAAGTCTAAAAATAATGATTTCACGCTTCATAAATTTCATGCAGATTTCCTCTGTATAACATGTTTTCAAGTACCTAAGTAGCATATGATTTCCGAAACTAGTTTCAATGCCGAGTGTTAGAACATAAAATGTAATGACTGAATGAATCGTTACCCATGTTTTCTACAAAATACAGTTTCAGAACTAATGATAGGCTATGTAGAACGCAAATGCAACTATTTTAAATTAATTACTTCTAAGTATCTGGAAATCACGAGCCTTAAATTCAAATGCTTGAAAATGACTTAAACGCCTTAGTTTTCAAGTTTGTAAAATTTGAACGTCAACATTTCCCAACCTTGGAAGATGAAAAGGCAAATTTTCCCCATACAAATTTGGTAGCCCTACAAATAAAATCGCCGACCTCTGATGCTTCTGCCACTCTCTTGTTAGAAGCTATTCTAGGAATGTTGCGCCCACGCCTCGCAGACTAATGCGCTTACTATTGAACACCTGATAACCATCAGATTCCCCGAACTCGCCACTGTTGTCAGAAGAAAAATTAATATCATCAATATAGTCTTTCGCTTCCTAGTCGGGGATTATGAGCTTGCACGATGCATTGTCTCTCATATCTCACGGTTCAAATTGTACGGTAAAAAATAGTCTCACCTTTGATTTGAAAGGCAAAGTGCCTACCTATGCAGGTGCTTCTATTTTTCTATGTAATTGTGAATTCTTAGATTCTCCTTACCCACCAACTTAATTTTCTTTTCATATCGTTGAACCAAAGAACTTTAAATAGCAAAAAGTCATAAATAGGTGACCATCATTTCATTATCTGAAAGTCAATGTTACATACAGATTTCTGTTGATCCAATCATCTTACCTATCACTCTTAGAGATGTTCAATAATTTTTATTGACTATATATACGACTGTACCATATATATTTTCTAAGTCTACCACACAAAGGCGAGTGTCGTTGCGTAATGAGCAGTTGTAGTACACGCGCGCGAGCAAGCGTGCTAATTGCTGATCATCGCTGCGCCCGCGCCGCTGTTGCCCCACGCAACCGCCGCTAATGCGAATTTAATGATACGAGGAAAACCGCAATTATTGAGGCTTTATATCACACAAATGCCATTTAATAAGTATAAAAGTGTTTGGCAAAAAAAAAATATGTCATCATAATCGGTCTCACGGGTTTGCAAATGTTCGTTTCCTTGCTCGACCCTGAGCTTCTCGCACCCCGCTGTTGCCAGCCAACTGACACAAATCATCACTTCATCTGACCAGACGGCACAGCGTCCTACTACGTTTCCCGAGACGCGGTATACCTATACTTCAGAAATCGATAGTTAACTTGAATAATTTAAGTAATTACTGCTACTTATTATTAACCTATACGCGTTAAAAGTGTAGTATGGTTTTATACCTATAGTATGGCTACAAGCACACTATTACAGTGTGTTCTGTTGGGGCGGCATTGACAATAGAGAGCTCGCTGGAAGCTGTGCTTGTAGCCGTACTAATTGTATGAAAGCAATACATACAAGCTTCTGACGCCTCAGGTCAGGACACGTCACGACACAGTATCTAGGTACCATGTTTCGGCCTTAAATTTAATTTGACAAACTCAATCGAACCTAATTATAAATACAACATTATGATAAATTATATCCTGAAAATTTTAAAATCGCTATAAATTACTGCACTTTTAGATGCATTTTGTTTTATTGTTTAATATAGCATTCAGGTAGGAGAGATACCCTTTACCCGGGTAACCACGATGCACTCGAGATTTCGACGCGCAGATACGATGCGTTACGAAAACGCCTAATTAGAAAGCAAATTAACATAATTTGTAAACATTCTGTAGCGTTAACACTGAGGTTTTATTGGTCCGTTAGCCAGAATCGGACAATATCAAACGTTGTGAAAAGAATTAAGTTAAGGAGAAAGCAAAACATAAGAAAATCATATTATTGTTTTTCAGAAGTGATATTAAACTACTCTTGTTTTTTTTTAATTTATCGTAAAATGGGAAAAAATGTAAATACTTACTATTTTAAAACAAAGTCAAAATTAACCGCCTAAATTGTACAACAATACTATGACTAAGTAGTTCTAAATTATTTATAAAGAATATTAATTTATGTATCTTACCCAAAACAGATTTATCTAAGGAAGTTATATGGAGTGTGTATAATAATATGACGCCGTAATACTCTAATAATAATTCAAATAATATATTCATGCATATTTCCTATTATAAAAAGCATTTTTAGCATTTTATTTTCATTGTTTACACTTAGATGCTACGAAATATTGTAGCAAATCTGATACCCTCATACACGAACGTGAACGCTAGAAGTGCCTACTTATATGGGAATATTTGTAATTTACGATGCCGCTGCACTTCCTTCCTACCAATATCATTGAACTGAGATCGATATCACCTATACAGGGCAACGTCAAATAGCAAGAATTTATGTTTCGCGTAGCATACTCGGTGCGCTGGTCGTGACGGGGCGCGGGGGGCGGCGGCGAGAACAAAGAGCGGCATTTCAAACGTGCCGCCGCGATGCCCGCTAATAAGCAATAAACAAGGGGGCGGGCATCTGAGGGATCACCTCGCGCCTGGACCAGCATCTCCGGTGCGCGAGCGCAGACCAACGCACCTACTTGTTTGATGCAATTTTGGCGGAGGTTTTCGTACGTTTTTAAAGTCTACTGTCGACTAGGGAAGGAGACTACTCGTATATTCGCACTAATGACTCGTATATACTGCAACCATGATCATCATCATCAGCCTGTAGCAACAATCACCTAGTATTTTTTTTAGAATGTAGGTTATCACTTACTTAATTTATCAGTTAACTAAATTAAGTGCATTTTTACCTGATAGACATCACATATTGAAAACAACATATTTTGACAACAAAGTACACGTTTCTCATCTTATAAACTAATTAAGTACATAAACAAATTAAATAATAATGAAATGTAATGTAACATAAACAATTGCTCGAGTAAAGTTTTTAAGAGTACAAATAAGTATAAAGCGTGATCTAATTTTATGGTGGATTTTAAGAGAATCAAATGATTCTCTTAAAAACCATCTATCTGCATGCCTACCATAATGCATCTGCTATATCTACCTACTATACTAATGTTTGGGGTGCAATGAAAAATATCTATTAACAATTCACAGTTCATGCCACCGATATCACAGACATAAATCAATTTTAATAGCCTATAAAACTTGGAAAACGTATAGTAATTGATATCAAACTTACTTTGATGAATAAGTGGGAAAGAAGCTAACCCATTTTGCATGAAGTATTCATATTATCTCCTTTTATCTGAGCAGTAAATCAGACAAATGAATGGTCTCACAAGTCGCAAAGAATTGCGACCCATCGAACCATTACACCATTTCAATGCAATTAAGAAGCAATAAATGAACTGTTAGAATTAGACGTGCATAAGGCGATGCTCTGTCATTATGCTGGGAATAAAAACTTTATGGGCTTGCAGAAACAAAGTAGGTAAGTAATAGATGCTTCGCTATTGCACCTTTTTACGTTATCAGACATAGCGGTAATTCTTTCCTTGTTATATTTTGTTTACCATGGAAAACGAACCATCCTCCAAGCTCGTGTATTTGTACTACTCATACAATTATTACACCAACCTACACATTAACGTTTTGTATGAAAACTCAAGAACACAATGTTAGAAGCTTAAAAATATTATAATTATGATTTATTCGAGGACTATATCTTCATTGACGAAGAATTTATACACTGGGATTTTAATCCCAGATTTTGTGTGGACACTAAAAACTAACCAACAGCAACTTACCTTGCTTAATACTCCATAAGATTCATTATAAAATTAGGTGTAAGGTTCGAGGTTAATATAAAAATTATATGTAGATGGCCTGGATTTGGAAACATATTCATTTTTTTCTATTAATAATCAATTGATCACCAACTAAATTTAATTTACTATTATCCTAACCAATATCTGCATACAAAATGAGTATCAGTCACCATGGCAGTATGTAGGTACAGCACAGTACCTAGGTAGGTATGAGTAGGTACTCATTAGCACGAATTGCCTCAATTTGTGACGCGTATAAGTTGACAGCGACTCTGCGATCACGGAATGCGATCCAATTTGGATCCTATTTGGTGTTTTTATTTTCGCATCTATTACTTTAGCCTTAAGGCACATCAACATATCCAGTGTGCATAGCAGGCGAGCTGTTAGCCTGTCTGCTGTCCGTCACGAGGCTCTGACGGCTCCTCTCGCCACCACGCCACTCGTGACAGCCACCACTTAGATCGAACACAGTGTTTTACACAAACTATTCTGCCAATCAATGATCGGAATTAAAAATAGCCTCTGAGATATTTAGATTACAGGCATTATCAGACTTGAGAAGATGGCTATTCTAAAGAATTCTCTCGGCGTGAGAGCGGAAGATTGAATGATTTTCTTTTACTTGGTTTCAGAAATGTTCTGTTTTGAAATAATTTATATCTCTAGATAGATTTTTTAATTATGGAGAAATCAAAATATGTAAGTAAACTTTGTAGTATGACTTGATACCTATGTATGTTCATAACTTTTTTACAACCCAAAAATTTGCTTTGTCAATTTTCTTGGATAAAAATCTTAGCTGTAGACTTTAAGTTGCTTATGTCACTACGTACCTACTTAACCTAAAGGTTAGGTAGATATGCTAAGAATATTGGCATTTACTGTCTTACAAAAATCTATTGGTACAGGTATATATATGTAATCTGTATCAAAAGACGTTGTACGTTACATTCAAAATTATCTTCCCCATTATCGTAACGCGCATGAGACTGTGATATATTCCATTATACATTATAGCATTCTGCATCACTAGATAATGTATGACACTTCTTTAACTTCTAGCAAATTAATAAACTAACTAACTTATACTATTCGTAAAACCGTAGGAAAACTTTACAAGCTCCTAAATGTAAGACAATCGAAAACAATGGGATCACAAATTCGCGCACATCTTTCAATCTCGCTCGGAGTCCGAGGCGCGAGGTAGACAGGCATCAATCGTGCGCATGCGCATCTATCGATAACAATGCGATCGTTGGGCACGCCCGTGACGTAGTAATTCGCCGTTTCCCGCTCTGGACGCGACGATTAGCCTAGCTCTATTTAGTTGTCCGTCGCGTTAGACCTGGCAGCTGACGCCGGACGGACCGACAGACGGACACCGTTACAATGTGGACTTAGAAAAACGTTTGCCACGGACAGCGCGCTGTCTGTACACTTGAACGACATTTAAACTGTTCCTCGATTGTTGAACGGGACCCAAATTGATGGCAAATTGACCTAGCGTCTTTTTGTTAGAGCATAAGATGGAAGTTAGTTGGTTAAGGCGATTTGTGGTGCATTGCTTTTTAGGTTAGTGCCTAAAGCGCTGAAGATCTGCTGGTTCCGGATTTCTGGTAGAAACAATTTAGAAAACATTAAACTCCCCGTCTGGTCTTAAACTATTTATTTTTCTTGTATGTAGGACTATACCTATTTAATCGTACTATCAGTGTATTCCTTAGTACTCTAATTCGATCAAATGTTGCCAAATTCATTTTTTACTACAAGCGAATGGGAAATGGATCGGGAACTGATATAATCCGCGCTTTGTGTGAACATCATTGTACGCCACTAAGGTCGTCAATTAAGAATTGAAGTTAGGTATTTGAGTTTATATCTAAATGAATACAGTTACTGTGTTTCAAGCAGAGATCCTGCAAGCGAATAGTAAAGTTTCCCACAGGCGCGATATGTTGAGATCGGCATCGCGGGGCACGACCGAGCGCACGTGGGGCGAACACCTCCGAGCCTTAATCACTGATAATCTGCGCGGAACAATGCCTCCACGCCGCCCAACAAATAGCCGCAATTAATGCCAATAATCCAAATCGCACGCTCGTAAACATTGTCTCAGATCCTCATCTGATAAGTCATAGTGCAACGCCAGTACGAAATCTCCAACGCGCACTGATAGAGCGTAGTTAACAGCGTTTGATCTCTCCGACAGTGCATTAGCACAGGACCTTTCTTCGAACTAGTGTTTCTCTTGAAAACTAATCAGCGCGAGCCATAAGTACCACAGAGCATCTTTACGCAGGCCAATATATCGCCTGGGCTCAGGGCGAGGATAGCGCTCCGAATTGTCCCGGACAACACCACAATAGTCCATAATTATGAAATGTGTTGTGATTCTACAAGGATATGCAATTTTTCTCGTGCGCCGAACAATGCCGGACGGTAATGAAAGGAGTCAATCAGTCGGTGTCTGCGGAATAGGCTGCGCTAATTTATGCGAAGGCGGGGCGCGGGCGCAGCTTTTCGTTCCGAGCTGTTTTAATGTCTCTCGCTCGGACAAAGGGTGATGAAGCCCCGTCATACTGAGTCCAAATTGCTGTGCGCGTCGGGATATTTCAAATTGCTTTTTTATTTGAGCATTGTCAAACATTAATTAGGAAACGTATTTAAGCGTTGTGTGTGTAGTGCTCGAACTATTATTGTAGGCTCATCTTATTTTAAAAGACGACAGATAAGAGTGTTTACAGTGATGTGAATTACAGAAGAACGAGAGAAATCTTACTTTAAAGCCCAACTCTACAGAGCTTGAATCCTGTGTTAATATTTAGGGCAAAATTAACCTACAAAGTCTATAGGTACTGAATGTTCCTATACACTTCCTATAAATACTTACATATTATCATTAGACTAGTCAGTGAAATACCCAATCGCTTCAATCTTAATTTTACTGCTATACATATTCATACAAATTAACATTGAAGTAAAATGCTATCAATACAAACCCAGTCTTATGTTATTGTAGCGGGCACCATTTGTAAGTATTCTTGGAGTTACGTAAAAGTATTACTCACTTCTTAAATCCACTAACATTGTTATGAGGATTTATACTGTTATGAGATCAAATACTATGTGTACAAGTAGTATACGAGTAGGTCGAACGAATACTCGTACATCTTAACTAATATTATAAAGCTGAAGAGTTTGTTTGTTTGTTTGTTTGTTTGAACGTGCTAATCTCAGGAACTACTGGTCCGAATTGAAAAATTCTTTTTGTGTTGAATAGACCATTTATCGAGGAAGGCTTTAGGCTATATAACATCACGCTGCAACTATTAGGAGCGAAGAAATAATGGAAAATGTAAAAAAAAACGGGGAAAAAATAACTATTCCACGCAGACGAAGTCGCGAGCACAGCTAGTAAATAATAAACGAATTAGGCAGATAATGCACACCTACAGGGTTGAAATTAATTATTTTATATGAGAGCAATGTATATACGTCAGATTATAGTAATTTTTATATATAGATAGATTTAGAGATACAGATAGCACAGAATTCCTTTCTCGAGATACGGTGATTTTGGGGGACCTCAAATTATTAGTGACGTACCTACTTGTATGGAATATAAATAATTACCTATCTCTTAGTCTAGGGTAGGAACTATAGACCAGTACAATGTACCTACACAAAATCAAAAGTTACTTACTTATAATGGATGAAAATCGTGTTTATAAAAATAAGACATAGAATAAACAAATATTATATGGGTGGAAAAACCGATAATAATATAATAAGAGACTATTACTCAAACTAAATATAGCAACATAAAACAAAATTGATCGTTCAGGGTTCCTCTGTTCACATTGAAAAACGACAGGCGCGCGCATCAAAACGGAACAGTGGGTGGTTTTTGATTGCATTAAAAACTGCGATACCTATGGCACTGCAAGCAGTTGACTAACAAAAGACAAACAAAACCACCGGTCAGTACGCGTGTCGCGATACGTGAGACGCGCTCACACGCTAGCTTATGAATTTATAGCGAACTGAGTATTATTTACTAGCATTATACGCACAATTTGCGGAGCTGTCGCAAGGGCTGGCTATAATTTCCCGATGGCAGCAGATCCATCAATACCCGCCCGAGGCCACTGACGCTTTCAATTTGTAGGCCGCTTACATCGACGGCAATTACCCGACGGAAGGCCGCTCATCATCGATATACGCGCTTAATAATGCCTAATGACACTTAATAAAGACGGAAAATAAAAGTGTGACGATTATTTATTGTCTGCGTCGGTGACCGGTATTCGGCTATTGATAGTTGCTTCACTTTCAAATATAGATTTAGTGAGCAGGGCCCTTACTACCATGCTGGGGCTCAAGGTGGCACTCAGCAAAACGGAGGCCGTATTTTTCCGCGGTCCCCGTATGCGCTGCCCCCGAGATGCCCACATCATGATCGATGGGGTAGAAGTGGCTATCAAGCCCCATATTGTGTACTTGGGCCTAACCCTGGACTCGCGATGGCAGTTTGGCCCGCATTTTAGCGGGCTGTCATCGCAACTCCTGAAGGCAGCTAATGCCTTTGCTTGGCTCCTTCCAAATTTGGGGGGGCCAAAGGCACATTGCCGACGCCTTTACGCCGGCATCCTGAGGAGCATGGCGACATATGGGGCACCAATATGGGCTGATGTTGTCTCACGCCGAGACAACGTAAAGCACCTGAGGCGCCCCCAGAGGGCCATAGCCCAACGGGTCTCACGGTCCTATAGGACCGTGAGCTTTGACGTGTCCTGCGTCTTGGCCAGCACCCCGCCCTGGGAGCTTGAAGCCCAGGTGCTGGCCAAGGTTTACTGGTGGACGGCCGAGCAGAGGGCGAACGGGGACCGTCCTGCTCCGGCCGAGAGAGGGGCGGTGCGGAGAGCGGCCCATCAAGACCTGCTCCAGCAGTGGGCCGTGGGTCTTGCCTCCGCTGCATTCGGGCGGCGCTTCTTGGATGCTGTAGGTCCGGAGCTACAACAGTGGCTAGAGCGGCCGCATGGATTCCTCACATTCCGTTTGGTGCAGATACTGACCGAACATGGCTGTTTCGGGAAGTATCTGCATCGAATCGGGCGGGAGGAATCTACTGCGTGCCACGAGTGTGGGGCAGAATGTGATACGGCTGATCACACTCTAGCCATTTGTCCGGCCTTTAGCGGCCCACGAGCCATCTTGATCGGCTCGGTAGGGCCGAATTTGTCTCTCCCAGCCATCGTTCTGTCGATGCTGGGAAGCCGCGCGTCATGGACGGCGATGGCCTCCTTTTGTGAGACGGTCATGTCCCAAAAGGAGGCCGCGGAGCGGCAGCGGGAGGACGACCCGAACGCTCCTCCGCTCCGCCGACGTAGAGGCGGTCGCACTCGGCGGCAGTTCCGCCGCCTGATGCCGCCTGACGGGGCCCAGCGGGTGGTTGGTGCGGGGGCACCTCCACCCGCCTTGCACGGGTCCCCGTCTCCATCGGACGGGAGTGGGCTGGCCCTCCGGGCCCCTCCCATCGCTCCCCCTTAGGGGGTGAGCCTGTTGGTTTTTGCCACTTAAGGCAGACAGCGCTGGCGGTGTCATGGTCGTATGGGTTAGCTCAGGCCCCTTGACACCGCCCCCATAGGCGCACGACGAAGGGCCCGGTGTTTTTAGTGGGTATTTCTCGCCTCACTTCCATCTTTCCGAGGCGGGATGAGTCCCACATACCCCGCTGCTCCCCCGAGCAGCGGGCATGCCTAAAAGCATTTTCACCGGGTTAAAAAAAAAAAAAAAAAAAAAGGGCCCTTACTACCAAAATCGAAAACGATCGTTCGTTGAACGGATACTTTTGCAGCATAAATCCCTCCCATGTGTCACTCCTGTGTTCGAATATCGTAACGCAAACTTTATTTTTTATTTATTTGATTTAATAATATCTAATTGTGCAATATAAACACCGACATTACTATCTTATTTGTATTCTAAGGTAAGTGATACAAATAAGGCCTACCTAATTTCAACCACTCTTTTCAGGATTAATTATTTGAATAAAGTGAAAAATAAAAGCAAGGCATCATTAATTGGTTTATAAATTTTAATTATTTAAGAAAAAATATTATAATTTTTTATCAATAATCACTTAAAAAGAGGTAATTCTGGAACCTTAGCATTAGGCCTTTTAAAAACATAGTGACGTAATAAAGCCTATATGCTTAAATATATACTGAAATTTAGAATATTGTTATTAGAGTATTAATTACATAAAATATGTTTTTCTTAGCCTTTTATCAAGCGTTCCATGAGATCTTTATAGAACTTTATAAGTTATTTTACTAAATATTTTGCTTCAATTGCTAGTCAGACTTGAAGTCATATATCAACGGGAAATGAAGATTAATATTAAAAAAAACTTATCCATACAATCAAAAATTAGCAAATGAACATGTCTTCCAAAAAATATTATTAAATATTAAAAGTAAAAAAATAATTTAATAGGCCTTAATTAAGCAAGGTAACTAAATAAGGCCTTAAATAGCATAATTTGCTTAGGAACATTAACCAGTCTTGCTGATAATAAGTACTAGTACTTATAGGAGTCTTGGAGGAGACATACTGAGACGATCAATCTGTAAATAAACATAATAAAGTTCAAATTCAGCAGGATTTCCATTAAGGCCTAGGGTCGGAAATAAGGCCTATTAAAAATGTAGGCTTTATTTAGTACATCATACTTCATAAATATTTTAAGCAGTAAATAATTCGCATATTCTAAAAATTACAATTTAAAATAATAGTTACCTTTTCGATGAGTTATATTGTGATCCGCATACATTAATTGAAACAAAACTTCGTAGAATAATTTATTAAAATTCGATACAAATGACGACAAATTAATAACGCGCAATGAAAACACCCACCCTTGACACCAACGGGCCACTGCTGTCGTTGTGAGCGCTACCGGGGCTCTTGCACACTTTTGGCCGAGTCGTAATGCTGTCGTCTATGTGTGTGTGAAGTATTTTTGACGTAAATATATTTTAAACGACTTTTTCGCAGTATAGGCCTTATTTGAGCATAGGCCTTATTTGTATCAAGTACCTTATTACCCTTTTTAAAAAAATATCTCATACCTTGATGCCAATTCGTTCAAGCATGCCGTCTCTCTCCTGGTGTGACTGAAAAAAATGCGTTGCGACGATCCTTAACACACACAACACTATGCTGAGTCTACCTTTATAGTTTTTACCCGACTGAGAAAATGCGTTTTTGACAGGTCGTGACCAAATGGGCGATCTAACTATGAACTGGCGTACAATTTACAGCAAAATTTCAAATAACTTTTATTTACATCATTAACGAGTGACGACACGAATAATTAAACAATTATGCCAACTTACATTAAGCGTATTCATTTTGGGAAAAATTCATTGACCAATATTGATCTATTTATCAAATATATGAATTGACATCTGTCACAAACGCATTCTTTGGGCGGCCGGACTAAAATGTGTTTATTGGCATTACCTAAGCATTAAGTTAGATCAATGAATATGTTGTGAATTTGCTAAAAATAAATTATAAAAATTATTATAAATTTAATACCTTTACAATAGGGTCGCCCACCCAAAATTGGGTAGGTACCTATTATAGTGTATTCAATTTTGTTATTGAAAACCGTCATAAAGAAAGTGCTACAAATTACTTGCCTTTAGACTCATAATGCAATATTGAGAACCGACTCGGAGTTCATTAAATGAATGATTGTTCTATATGTTTGGAATTTTACGACCCTTGGCTCTGATGTCTTTGCTGCAAAGGCCACACACAGGACATTTTGCCCTGAATAAATTTAAAATTTATCTCGGTGTAGGTTACATAAATTATGGTAGGATACCAATTGAGCCACCGAAATGAATGATGTGCTATCTCCCTTTTTTTCTAATTATCACTCAAATGAGTTCAGTGTGTAACATTCCAGTAGGTGGCGCTTATATAAAAACCACTCCATTGTAGTCTACCGAGATCCGCTGCATTTTTTTATAGTAGCTTCTCGTCGCCTGATGACAAGCGAAAGAGAAGCCCAAGTCATTGCGGCGACGGAGAAGGAGCTAAAACAATCACTAGTTATTAAAATAAGACCCTAGAAGGTACGTAACTATTTTTACTAATGGCTTGATTCCTAAGCAATTTAAAATGTGTCTTATTGATGAGTATATAATTTGCCTGTTGGTCTGCTTCACCATCATTGAACTAGAAGCATATAGGTACCTACTTACTCATTAATAATAATGAATCAAACGCAAAACTTCATTCCGTGAATTTTCGTCCTGTGTGAGATTCAAATTCACAACACCCACCTTACATGACATGACAGGATCTAATACCGAAAACGGTCCAAATTGGCGCTTATAATAGGGTCGTGTTTACAATATTCGAATGAAGGTCATCAGGTAAATTGATCATAACATCGTATAAAACTCGCTTGCATTTGTTTATCTCAATTTGTTGTTCATAGTTCATACTTAGCGGAAAGCAATAGCTAAGTGTGCACTGATACCCCAAGGCGCAGGATGCTTCGGATTGCACATAATTTATATTGGCACTACAATGTTTCTTCAACGAAATCTTGAAAATGACCATCTTTATTCCGTGCGGTGACGGGAAAGAATACAAATCATCGTCTCATTTCTTCTTAAGGTAATAGAAGTCAAGTAAGGGACTTTTTGAGATTTTCGCCTTTCAGCCGGGCTTACCTCACCTGCCTGGTTTTCTGGGATTTCAGTCGCGTTTTGAGATCAGTTGCTGTATAGCCAGACCAATCCTACAGGCCAGCATGGAGATGGCAACAGACAAGTGATTGATTTGGTTACCTGTCCGTTGTCGCAGCGACTTGGGACTATGCTATACTAAGTACTATTAAAACACCTGGAATAATTAAATATAACCTTGTCATAGCTGTATCATTCCTCCAATAATTCTTAAAACCTTATATGTAATTAGAATAATAACATGGCAAAAGTTTTTGCATAATTAGCTGCAGATAATTTTGTAGACTATGTAAGATTTTAAATAGAAATACTGGTATTTATGATTTAATAAGCCCCTTAGTAAAAACATATTACCTATGACTTCTTCTGGTTTTCTGAAAAAAGAAATCACCAGATGTCACCACATAGGTAGCAGGTTCAACTGTAACGTAATTGGTTCATTTTGACATGGAACTGACATTTACACAGCGACTGACCAATCACATGATAGCTGGACTGCAGGCCTACATAACGCCATATAACGGATATTTAATTTTTAAACCCCCTCATTGAATGCTGTAATTGAAAAATAAAACAACGATTTGTTTGGTTTCTGTTTATTAACACTTAGGGACGAACCCTGATATGTGTCGCTACTCCTGTATGCTGCTCACACTTTCAGATTCATATTAATAAATCAATTTTTAGTGAGAAGAAACAGTAATTATTGTTTCTTAACTATTTGCAATCATAATTGCATCTAATGTACAAAAAATTGCCCAATGTAATTTTATGCTCCTTACTTCAAATAAGATACGTTTCGAGACTGGGAAATTATAGTTTTAGTTGAACATGAACATGTTTCATGTTTCTTTAGTAAATTCTAGAATTTACTAACCAAAGGATATTCCAATTGTCTAAAACATTTTCATTTCTTAAAAGCAATTAGGTATTCAAACCATATTAATAAACTCTTTGGTTAGTGATCTATTATGAAGTGCATGTTTTTAGGTTCTTTCACAATTTGATTTTAAATTAAATATATCTTATTTATCAGTACAACTTACATGTCACCACGAATACAATTTTTAAAAATAACTAGCATCCAAAAAATAAGGCTGAGTAAGAACTGAGCTTCTATATCTGTGACAGGGTACATATGACGAAATTATAAGTAAGGTTAATTTTATTTCAGGTTTATACATTTCAAAAATTATTTCTATACGAGTATTAATAATTTCCTGTTGATGGATTTGGCATGTAGAACGGCAGGAAATGCTAGACTCTTTATTTAGGTAAGTATCGCATCTGGATAAAGCAAATGTACCAACCATTATTTAAATTCTTTACAGTGTGGAAAATAGTTTGATTTCATATACATACCCGGTAATTGCGAGTTACTACTTTCATGACTATAAAATATAGAAGTAATGAAGACCCTTTATTAATATTAAGCAACCAATGGATTCTGTGTATTATAGGTAGTATTTCAAATCTGTATTCCATCATAACAGACAGGTTTGTTAAATAAAACAAAGCTTTTTTCACTTGTTGCTGCACTTTTGTGTATGTGTAAGAGCTGTGTAACAGTATTTACAAATAAATTATTGATATTTTTTAACATACTTTTTGATCTACTTGTATAGATGAGTTTAATTACATCAAAACGTGGCAAAGGCTTTCCATGACATATAAATATTTAGGTATATATTAGGTAATATGTTTAAGGGTAGATACTACATACATAATATGGAATATTTTAAAATACATACCGACATGTATAGTAAGCCTACCCTATTTAAAAATAACTTGTCTAATACAATGTACACATAGGCATGCACAGCATTGCACCACTAGTGATGCTAAGCGTCGAAATTTAACGGGTAATAACCTACAAATATCGGAAAAGTTTCCGATACGAAACGTTAGGTTTAATATAGAAAAACCATACTTTCGAATGCAAATACGTTTCCTACGTTTTGTGAATAAATGTAATTGTAGCTAATTAAAACTGTTAACATTTTACACTCCAGTTTATAAAAAAGTAAAAATAATCATTATTACTGATTTACGTTTTATGAACCTGGTGTGAGCAACATTCGTAACATATTTTTCTACTACACTTCTTCGAAACCTCTTATTACAAACATCTAGGTGATCCTCTATATACAGTGCTTATACTACAAAAATAATTTAGTCAACCACTATACAATACATACAGTTTTTAAGGTACCTTAAATAAATGGAATATAAATATTCTTAAGAATTACAATGTACACACAAATGTTATTTATTTATTAAAACTAAGGTTTGTATTATCACGGATTTGAAATTCAGGATAGTCTGAAATACAAATTGAATGAGATTCGGAATGATAAGAAAATATTGTAGGCATTTAAATTAAGCACTGCCTTTTTCAAATCAAACAGATTTTTTTTACTTGGTTTATTTATATATTGACCATTTCATTGGAATGTAAAATTTTAATGAAAATGTATCTTAAAATCAAATTATTGCGTTTCATTCATTTCTTTCTTTGGTTAAAACTAGGTTTCATCGATTTTAATATAACTATTATTTGTATTACTTCTCTCAAATCCAATTTACAAAATTAATGAACAATAACAGTTTGGAGGAATAAAATAAAATGAAATTGAAAAGTATGGTGAAAAAGAGCATAGGTAACTATTGTTATGACATAGTTCATAAGTATCTACGTTAAAAATACAGTTGAAAATCTATTTTCGGGTAGGAACCTTGAAATTATATTATTAGAGTATATCTATAGATAGTCTTACATTTATTTAATACATTCAATTATTTATAAGGTACTAGGTTAAAATTTAGTTTAAATATTCGAAGTCTGCGAATCTCATTCATGCAAAATCAGCACGGATTAGATGAGATCGGTTATCGATATTCGTCACAGCACTATTTTTCGTCACCGTTTAAGGTATAGTTTGGAATGGTTCACAGTGGATGTCGTGGCGAGGGTGCATGGTCAGGGCGCGCGGGGGGCGCGGAGGGGTGCGCCGGCGGCGGGTAGGGGCAGTATCGGAGCGGCGCGGGGGGCTTCTGGAGCCAGAGGTCGGGGGGAAGCGCCAGGGGCTGCGGCCAGGCGGCGGGCCAGCCTCGCCCCCCCAGGGCCAGCAGTTGCAGCGCCGGGGGGGTCCTGGCCCAGGCAGCGCGCTTCTCCGCCTCCTCGTCCCCACCGGCCGAGCCAGGCCCGCTCGCGTACAGTCGTAGCGGGGAGCGCAGTAGCTGTTGCTCCATAAGCATCAGCTCCATCGGATCTCTGAGGAAAAGGAAAATGTTCATTGTTAAGTTCTGATTGATTGAGATGTAGGTACATGTACTTGCAATTTCAAATATAAACTAGTTGATAAACCTATTTCGACTTATGTAGTAAGTGTATAGGTATATGTAATTAATAAAAGGTTAAACAAAAATTGTGTTTGAGATCAGTAGGTATTAAAGGTACGATCCCTCTATATTTGACCATGTTATGTGAAAACGGAATTAGCAATGTTTCTTGAAGAGGTTTAGGTAGGAACTTATGAATCTAGAACGTGTCGATATGGGTTCTGCGAAAATACAGTATGTTTAAACGATTGTGCGTTCGCTGGATGTCAGCGGTCCGTAGTCTATAAAACAGAGTTCGCGGAAAGATGCGCAGCCGGCCACGTGCACTTACACATCATAAAACTTTATAATTACACGATTATGAGTCTGACGGCTAAAAAAGAACGTTTTGGCAACGTGTAAAGGGCCCGCGCATGTCGCAAAAGGACGATTTACAACAATATTTCGAAATGAAAACATGTGCAGTAATCTATTCACACAATATCTCCGGCGATTGTTTCGGCGAAGCAGCTTTACTTTACGAGTACGTGGCGAGTTAACGAGGCGTCCCGGCCCTTTATTGCGGAGTGCACGATGCCCTTTATCGGTTCCCAGAGGTTGTCGCGACCGCCACCGAGCACGCTTCCCGCTAACCCGCTATTTTCGCCTCTCTACGAAACTATCGACACCACTTACAAGCATACAATAATGCGTCTCACACCGCTCAATAGAATCGTACCGAGGCACGATCACTTCCCTATTGCGGGAGTTATTGTGCAGCGAGGTGTTTATTAATACTGGCCTGTCTGGATCCGACGCTCTGAGCGTTAAATGAGCGTGACGACACGGCCGACTCGAAGTGGGCCTCAAAATTGGCATGACATCATGAGATGGCGTGTCGAATTTAATCTATCACCGCTGCGGCGGCCGCGGGCGCCGGCGTTCTCTCCAGAAATTAAAACAGGTAGTGCCCCACACACAATATCCGAGCCACGGATTATTTTTTACAAAACATTCTAGCTCAAAAAAAGTGAATGATAGGATATTAGCGCTATCGTAACCGCCTATTATCTCGCCTATTCTCGATCATTTGACCACTTCACACGATATCAACATGTGTTACCGCAACCTCAAACACGCAACCATAAAAAAGTAATGCGCCGATGTGATTCGAAATCTTAAAAATACACGTAATTGAATTAAATCGTTACAATCACACTTACGAAACTTAATTTCAGTACAAAAATATTTTAAAATTGTAAACCGGGGCTTTCCTCAAAACGTAACCAAAAGAGGGCACGTAATAAAGTCGCATGATTACCACCAATCAGGGCCAGTTAATTTTTAACTAACACATTCCACGACAGTAATGTTTATAAATTTACACGTGTGGCTTTGCGAGCATAAGGTCGTAACGGCTCGGCGTTCTTGTACGAATCAGAGCCAGTTAGTCTGGGTGGTTATGTCGTTTCGGGGGCTGTGGGGGCGTTAATGGCGTATTTATTATGATCCCGGTATCAGCAGTAATAGCCAACACTCTCCGCCGGCAAATTACAGGGCGGCGATTCAAGAGGCCCGCCGCTAGGGCCGCGGCCGAGAGCGGCTTATCGATATCTCGCCGCGGTTCGCGCTTATCGATATAGTGTTCGAATGCATAATGTTACCATCTGATTATGAAGTGAAATATTGCTTCCTTTCGGTGCAGTACCTACTCACTTGAAGTTAGGTACTTAATGTTGAGTTTATTCATAATTTACATTCGATTGATCGACGCACCGATACTATAGAATGCCATTGGAATCATTACGTTTAAATCCCATTTTACACTTCAATAATCTTAACGTAGGTAATTCAATCTTGAACGTTATCGATATTAATTCTTATCGAAAAGGGTTCGATTCACAGAGTCCATCATTACCCTATAAATCGTTCAATCGGACGCATCTTGTAACATTGGAAACAATTTCTTCAGTTTACTGTGAAATTTATTCTTCTTATAAAGTTTCCAGCCATAGAATTACTATAGCGGACATTACCGGAGTGACGCCGGAGATATTTAAGGGACGTAACTGTAAGCGCTCTCCGCCCGCGGCGCACACGCACTTGTCGTTAAAGTTATTTCTAGCACGTAAGTGAATCGCATGCAATTAACGAAGAGGTGCGTCCGAGCATAAATATAAATCCTCGCCCGCTAAATATCGGCCCTGATTGAGCGAGGGGCGTATCTTATTAATTAATGGATGAAAAGCCGCCTCGGCCACCACGCCAAATAACTCCACCGATTCTCACACAATGGCAATTCATCATACTTATTGTCTGACGATTTCGGACGTCAGCGAAGGAAGTCATTAAGGCTGAACGCCGTTAGGCGGTTGTTTTAAACATTTTTATTTATGACGGTGTGAATTCGGCAATCAAAATAGAAAGCTCGATAGATGGCCGCTTCAGGAGCTGGCGAACAATGGAGACGAGCGAAAGTAAGTAGTTAATCGGGCTCCGACTGTCGGCTGACATATGGTGGAGTGGCAATTTGCATTGAGATGTTATCAGCACTCCTACGCGTTGAGCTGAATTAGCGGTGCGCGGGCGCACGGTAGCGGCGCCGGTGACTGACACCTATCAATGTAGCTACGATATAATACGTAGGCTCTAATTATTCTGCCTTTCATTCTGTTACACGCCAGTCGAGATCAGGGTCAGATGAGAGCGGGCGAGCTTATAAATGCATGTATTATATTAACACTTACCTATTATAAAGTAGCAAGCGGACTATGGAGGATCGAAAGGACTTTTTCAATTCTTGGCTTTGAATTTTTGCAGATTTTTCAGACAATTCCGATGGTCACGTTGTGATCCGTTCCACAAAACCGGATTTGATTCTCGATCGGGTTTATTTATGTTAAATATATTTAAATTTAAAAATAGGAAAATTAGAAAACTGTCATTACGGCGTGTGAAAGTGACCCCCCTATTTTAGTTCTAATCTTTGGGCATCTGACAGGTTCAACCTTACACTGACTAATGATATATAATCAAACTTAGCGTAACATTATAAGGTCATACGTAGTTATTAGATATGAATCACTGTTAGTTCCTCAATAGAGGCTGTAAGTAACGCTCTACGAAAACATTAGGAGCAAATAAGTAAGTTAGCCAATGACTTTCCGTCAGATCTTACGCAAATTCGAAGGTCGTGAAATGAAAGGGCTTTAGAATATTAAGTAGAGCGGGTAAGTTACAGCTGTGGGAGTTTTTTTTAACACCAGCCATTCACAACCGGCGCAGAATCTGACGATAATTTACAACCTCTTACTCAATTAAAATTTTGGTAGGCTCTCTGACTTATAATGGCTTCATAATAACACAGCATCGTCTATTAACTTAATCAATTACTATCTATCTATCGATTACTTTAAGTGCACGTCGATCTTGCTACTTGTGCTTGCATAACTTGGAGCGTTCTCATGACGCCACTAAGGGTTGATTCACACCGAGCGTAGGTAACTACAGTCATGAGTAGGTATATTCTTGAACGTTGCGCAGTGATTAAAGGTTTTAATGTTATGATAGGAAGAAGGACATGTATGTGCCGGCAATTACTTTCACTGCTTAGGATATTTGATAATGATAGGATGTTTGAAAATATTGTAGTGTCCAAACTTTTTATTAGATTCGACAAATGGTGTCCGAACGTGAATTAAGATTTCATACAAGTCTTTCATGTAAGTATTATTATTGTGTATTTATTTATATTTGTATGTATGGAATTATATCATTTTTGCAAGGGGACCGACAGTGGCATATAGACTCAGAAGAAGACTAAACTGGTGGCAAATTGGAAAGCTCACAGCCCCAAAAAAAGTAACAGCGACAGGTCCCGGACTTCACGTTGCTTGGATAGGAATTTGGAACAGACAACGCGGGTCGGTAAAGCGAATAAGTTAAAGAACATGGTGTTTTAAGATGAATATCGTTTGGGCTTTTATTATTAACTGTTTTTACTCCAAAACCTTAGGATTTACCCTAATTCGGGCTTTTAAAGTAACACATGCACATGACCGATGTGTCACGGTGATTTGCGCTATATGGATGAACCTTTAGCGATCTTCGGAGCTTCCCGCGGCACGACGGGCGGCGGATGCGGGGTAATTGCACCGATAACATCTCGAATTAGCCGTCAATCACTAGACCAGTGAACTATCATCGCACCGCCTATACAATATCAATTAATCCAAATCGGTAGCCGTGTACTGACGCGCACTGAAATTAGATTATTAATAGGCTCGATAATTCCGCAGATCACGCTCGGAGATGTAACGAGTTACGACAGTCTGGGAGTCAATGAGCGATGGTTCTGTAATTTTGATACGCGGCGGATTGTGCTTTGTAATTTGCGTGTTTATTTTAATTAAAAACTGGTAGCGCCTTTTTGATTAATTAAGCAACTCCTAGATGCTTTATCAATTGCCTCGCGGATTTGTTAAGTTTTAATAAAACTTTAGGTACCTATATTTTAAGATGCGCATAGTCACAGATTAATAAATAGTTACTACGTTCAAATTCAAATATGAGCTTAATTTTTTTAATAACTACTGCAATCACAAATGAGGCAGATATTTAGTAAAATGATATTATTTTCTTTTAGATTATAATTTCATTTCACCTATTTAACCTCAAGGTAGGAGAAACTATTACATTAGGCATTAATAGTCGTCAAAAATCATTAACTACTGATTTTGTTGCACAAACGACTTCCGCATTTTACACTAGTCCTCGGTTCGATTCACGAGGCGAGAGAATGTTGGACAAGTTTAATTCAAAAATTGAATAAGAAGTTCTTCGATGACCGCTGGAGTCAACAGAACGTTCCAAATCCTCACCACATAAAGGACCAAAAGCTAAAACCGAGTCAAAACGCCTCAACCAAAACCAGACAAACACCTGACCGCGAAAACGCGGATCACGCCTCCAGCGCCGCCGAACCGGTCCCGCGAATGCGCATCACACCGATGCGCAGATAATAGAAATGCGCTTTAATTTGTCGTTTAGGGCATAATGAGGGCTCGCCCTGTGATTACCGCGCCGCCGCCGCCGGCCCTCGCTGACGTGAACCGTTTCCACTCTCCCGCGCCGCGCCTCTCAGCTACTACGAAATCTCGATATGATAGTACCTGTTGTCGTGTTTTCGATGCTTCAAAGTTGCTGAGAACGATGGAATCCTAATGAAGATGAAAGTATAGATTTTGCTATTCACGCCATGAAACTGTTGCCGCCAATTTACGATCGTTCAAAGTTGCAAAGTTCAAAATTAGCAAGATCCGAACATAGATGAAGGAAAGATTCTGCTTATAGCTATCTTGTAATAGATTGCTGCCTGTTCCGTATTTCTAATCCTTTAAAATTGCTGAATAATATGGATCCCTAACGAGGATGAAGGTTTGGTCGTACTGCTAATTAATATCTTCTAACAAATCGCATCATCAATCAACATAATCGCAACAACAGCTGAGTTTCTAGTTCCTAAAAACATGGAATAACCCTAACCTAAATGGATAGAAATTCTTTTACGTCTAGACATTTTGGTCAAAGGTAAAAATTCTTTACTTTAGCATTTCAAATCTCTGAAAAGGCATTTCGGATCAATATCGATAGCTTTAAAAACGAATTCCTTGTTTCCTCTATACGTTACAGTGGATTTAGGCCATGAGGCACCTAAGTAACTACATTCTTGCATTAAATATCTCACACAAACATCAACAAGTTCTCAGTGAGATCCCTTAGTAGAGGCTCCGGGCACGCCCGCGCCGCACTTTTGCCTGTCGGCTAATTCGCGCCTTCCACACCGCGCCATCATTCCAATACCTTCAAATTAATGAGTACACTGGAAAGGAAATTCGCAGAACCCACTGTTAGACTCAGTCTCACGGTTGGTAGGAATTGCGTTGGAACTTTAGTAATCTAACTATTCTACGTAGGTGATGATGCGATCACCTTATTCGGTATTTGTATTATAAGCGACAGTATTAAAGTTTATAAATGTTATTTTATGACATTGCTTAATAAAGTATAGTGATGGTTATTTTCTTACTTTAAAAAATCTAACGAATCAATATTTTTCTGCGCAGTTTTGCCAGGATAAGTAGGGTCGACATTAAGTTAAACCTTATTCCTTTCTGATAGGATTCAAATTAAAAAGAACTCCTTATCTTATTATAATAATAATAAAGCACCTATTTACACAAATACCTATTTAAATTACTCTATCTCTCAATTTTGAGGACTAATTGACGGGTAAATGTAGGTACCAGTCTATTGAAATGATAGTCACAAGTATATAAATTCTCAAGAAATACGTGTATCTTTACAGTTTGTTAAATATTCAAGCTATTGCTACATTACAAATAAAGTTAGCCAAAGAGATTATCATTTTCATTTCTGCACTATCGTAAATAATTATACTTTATAGGTGTATGCGAGTCTTGTCCAACATTAGTTTCACTTTAAGGTTTTTTTATACCATCACAGTTCATTGAAGTAGATAAGGGAGATAACACTCGCGTGTAGTTTTATCTCCCAGGTAAGGCAAGCCGACCAAACCCAGAATCATATCGGACGCAATCAGCCGGGCATCGGTTTTAATCTTTTATGTATGCTAAAACCGTTTCGGCGAGCAAATTGCAGGGCAGCCCACCTAATGCCTTTCAACTGTTGCTAATAACCTGCCAATTTATCAAACTCGCCCCGAGCCGAAACGTATCGATTTGGGGCATTTAAAGGCCTGCGCAGACGAGCGATGATCCCGGCGTACTTTTTATTTATTTATTTATTTATTTATTTATTTATGGTTTACCAGCAGTTGTACATTAATACATTTATATTCAACATACACATTAAAAACATAGCCAAATGCACATCTATTTAAAGGCAAACACAACATGCAAAAATAATAAAAAAAAATTAAACCGACTTCAAAAAAAACACAAACGACTAAAACTAAAAAGCGATAAATAACTTAAGTAATTCTATCCTTAATACATAATTATTTAAATATTACAATTATCACTTATTTTTGAAGTCGGTGCCAGCCTCTCGGTACCTAACGTAGACTGTTGTTAGGTATGACGCGCGCGGCCGGCAAATCCACACGACAATATACATTTATTTGTTTGGCTGGCACCGACTTCAAAAATAAGTGATAATTGTAATATTTAAATAATTATGTATTAAGGATAGAATTACTTAAGTTATTTATCGCTTTTTAGTTTTAGTCGTTTGTGTTTTTTTTGAAGTCGGTTTAATTTTTTTTTAAAAAATAATTTTATTTCACTATTTTTAGTTGCGTTGATGTGCTGTGACCTTGAGTAAAGGCTAATTAATGTCCTTAAGAGTTTTACTTAGGAATGAAAAATTTTACTTTAAGTCAAGTGAAGACTTTGCGATCTAGAATCAAGCATATCACTTACAAAATCACCTGCCCTATTAGCCCTGCATAAGTACATACTACTACCTAGTTTAATATCGACCAATGTCAGTACTGTCCCCTAACTCCTAACCGTTAAGGAGTTAAGTGGCTTCATCATCAGCACCAGATGTTGACGCCCGGAAGCATATACCTGAGTAAAATATGATTACGTAACAAAAACACCATATGAGCATACAATTTTCGGTTGTTGCCCTCAATTTCTCCAGGATCCCATCATCAGATCCTGACTTGGTGATAATGGGACCACCTCGGAAGTGTCCTCTGTCGAACTGTCGAAAAATTTTTGAAATCCATCCATAATTGACGGAAATATCGGTGAACATACATAAAAAAAAAAAAAAAAAAAAAAAATATTATACATACAGACGAATTGAGAACCTCCTCCTTTTTTCGAAGTCGGTTAAAAAAGTAGCCAAAGAGAAATGCTGCAAGACTAAAAGCGCACAACAATTCGGAACATGAAAGCAAAGCTTTTTATTTTATAATAGTGTAATAAGCAAAAATAATTGAGGAGAATAATAGTAATATTAGTAATATTAATATTATAGTAATATTATTTTTTGCCCTTTGTGTTAACACTAGGGATTAAAATTACCGTGTACAAAAAAGAGTCCACACAAGGAATAGAACTAACTACACATTTGTCTAAAACTCTTTCAGTTTTCACACATTTTGTTAAGTTGGCATAAGAATATTTTAGAAGATTTTTTAGAAATGACTATTTACGAACCTGAATTATAACATTTTGTTACTGGATCTTTAACTAAAGCTTATTTCTTTCTTTCAACTACTAGGCGCACAGCGAATTTTAGTTCGCGTTGATTGCTCGATACTGACGTTAAATATGCGCAACAAATGATCGCGTTGAGTCCGTGGCAAGTTCTTAGCGGACATTTTATTTATGACTTTTAGTATAAATCTACCGTAAAATATAGCTAATATGTAACAAAAATAAAATGCTAGCAACATTTACACGTAGTTAATAAAACAAATTTATTCGTAAGATTCACGGACTTCTTCCCCTGCGGACAAAGGTCGTTCGTCTGCGCAGGCCTTTAGTTATTACGGACATGTGGGGACGTCCGCCAGTTTTTGGCCAACCTTGGAAATGACGGACAGATCGTTTTAAAGCGTTTTAGAGACGCTAATCGCTCTTGACCTTTCAATTTAGACGCCCGTTCCTTTAGATATCGTTGTAACCTATTGTTAAATAATTTTATGAATGTTAACGATAATAATTTAGTTTTTTTTTATCGCCAATCGGATCTTAGAAGTCGTTAAAGTTTAATAATGTCAAAATCGTAGTTAATTGAAAAACAGATCTTGGTTTATTTTCATGAGATTTGAACGTTTTATGGTACTTATTAAATGTTGTGAAATAATTATAAAATAAGTGTGTTAGTTTCAAAACCATAGCTATCTTGAAATCTAGTACCTGTTACAACCATAGAAATGTGTAAATAATAGCACAACATTCAGTGCGCTCTTACATTTGTTCTCTTAATTTTGCACCAAGGCGCATATTTGTTCAATCAGCGCTCAGGTCAAAATAATTTTATCACATCCAATTCGCGTTCTGAATTTATTTTCTTACGTTCTTATCTATTAGAAAGCTCAATCTAATTGATATGAGGAAGATGAGCGGGGAACTGTAACATATTATTAAATAACACGTAATCTGCGTACTAAATAGTATTCCTGTGATTACTGCTAAACATAGCACAAATCACCATCATCATCATCATCATCAGCCCATTGCAGTCCACTGCTGGACATAGGCCTCTCCAGTTGTTCGCCACTTAGGGCAAACATGGAGGATATACCCATAATCGCCACGCGATCGCAGGGCGTAGCTACTCGCTCCGGTGGCGCTGCTGCCCGTCATCGTTCTGTGGTATTTAGCTACGCCTCCAATAGTGATGGTTATACCGCCACCAGTCGGTTGCCAGCGCCTCGTTTGTTATTCGGCATTATGCACCACGGGCAGGTGAGGTTGGCTTGGAGCGAAAAGATGATGGGGCGCTCCCTTACATCCCTATAACAATTTGTAATGTAGACCACACTCATAAATAGTCATCCTACCAAAACCTATATTTGTATGTTATTATTAGGTACATAGTAGTAACAGCAAGTAATTGCTTTCAGATGAAATAAACAACAATACAAAATAACTCACCGATCAAAGTCCGTGAGCCTCGAAGAGTCTCTAAATCCTTTCGCAAAGGGATTGGAGTCGATCTTGAGCTTCGTGATGAGCTGGTTCTGATAGGCAGTGACGGCCGTGAACACCGTCTCCGGGAACACGAAGGTCCTGTGCTGTTCCCGGCAGAGGTCCGTGATGGGTCCGCCACCATCCCGGACTTTTACGAGGTGGATCCGAGGCTGGTACCGGTGCATTGAGTTTAGAACGATCTGTAGAAGAAAAATATACTCGTAAGCAATGTGTGATAGCTCAGTCCACAATTACGTCCTTACGGTGAAGAACGTAGGCCCAAAGAATCCATGGCAAATAAGTATAGGACCTCTATAAAATTTCCGTTTTGTATAAGAGTAAATAAATTTGCTTCAAATGTATTATTAATTTGGAATCATGGAAGTATCAAGTACTTCGTACAACAGGAAGGCGCTCTATCTATGCATATTGAAGCTAAAATAAGGAAATTGAAACCTTATGTTAAGGCCCTAAGAGTCTTGTTCAAAATAAGTCTTGTCAAAATAAGAACGTAACCAATGAGAGGGAAAATAGTGAACAAAACGTCCCTTTCTAGCAGCGACTAGATTGCTAGATAGAGTACGAAACACCGGCCCCCTACCACCAAAAACGAAAACGATCGCTCGCTCAACGGATGGCGTACCCTTGAGCCATGAATCCCACTCATTTGTCCCCCCCGTGTTCGAATATACAAACTAAAATTCGTCAAAGTTGATTTTCGTTAATTTAATTCATATATTCAAACACGGAAAGGAATAATGGGAGGGATTGATTTTGCAAAAATACACGATCCGTTCAACGAACGATCGCTCTCGAACCGGTGGTAGGGGCCCTGACAACTTCACATGACATCGCCGACTTTGACGTCGGTGGCGGGGATCTTTAATTTGTTATATTTTTCTTAATGTGTAATTAAAATGGGGAGAATTTGTGTCGGGGGGCTTGTGAAAGCGAGTATTATCCGGATTGTAGTTTGTCTTTTCACAAGTAATACTTTTAAATATAATTTGTTAGTGAAGAATTAGGGTGACCATGCATGACTATCCAATCATAAAGTCCGTTGTTTTTTTGTATAGGAAAACTAAAGCATGTTTCCCGATTCGTCTTCGAAGTTCTAAAATACACGTAAAAACTATTTATAACATTATCAAATCAATCATTAAAAAACGTAGGTACACAAAAATAAAACTACCATGTATGTTGTCCAAGAATTTTATAGCAAACAACATAGGTACATTGTTAGATCCACCACATCCTTCTCAATCTATATTTGAAGATCCACGTGATATTCAATTGGTAAAGGCATTAGCCAATTCATATTTACATTTTCGCCATATTGAAGTCGGTTTCTTTGCAAAAAAAAAGTGGTGTTATTTAAAAAACGATTACGAATAAAAAATATTTTGGCTTTCAATGTTGGCTGTTTTTTTTGTACGTATGTATTGTCATTGCCCTTAAATCATATTTTAATATAGTCACCCTATTCAGAAAGAGACAAAAGGGACATGCACTGCGCTTTCGTTCGGCTTCGATTTTCCGACAAACAGCTTGTTCCTTATATATTACTTCTATGTTTGGAATACATGGGACTGTTTAAATTTTGATGTTAGTAAGAGAATTTCATCTTTATAAAACAAAATTAATTTAAATTTAGAATTCACAGCCAAACAATTTCTATTTTGTTTTTAAATGGCCAGTACTAAACAATTACTAAATAATGATAATTCAGATAAGTTACAACCATTTTTTTTTTCTTCACACACAACATCACATACATTGCTCCGATCCCAAAGAAAGGCACTTGTGTTATGGGTATCAGAACAACGAAGGTATCACAAATACAATACTTAAAAACAAATATAAACACCCAGACACCCCGGATCAAACACAAATGTTCATCATACGAATGTTTGTCCCGAGTGGGAATTGAACCCACGACTCTTGGATCAGAAGGCAGGGGTCACTACCAATTGAGCCACCGAGCCAGTCAAATTTATTGTTAAGCACTACAGTTACGACACTTACGACATAAATAATAAGTAGATATGAGTATGACTAAGAGAGGTAGGGCATAGCGAATCTTCGCTCGAATTGAGCCGCCCGTCCGGGGAAGGACCTCCACCCTATAGAATACCGCAGTCAAATGACCTCTGGATCGTGTTTCTGCCGGTGAGTAGGGTTTCCGGAGCTCGTGGGGGGTTAGGGTTGGGCCGGCATGGCGGTGGCAACTGACAGGTAACTGACCAGTTACTTGCCCGTTGTCACAGCGACTTGGGCTTCTCTTTCGCTTTCCATCAGGTGTAGGGAAGCCATTATGTCGAGCCAATATAAAAAAAAAATGACAGATTTGTAGGTGTAAAACCTAAGTATTCCGTCATTCTGCAGACAACTTTAAATTATGTAAAAACAACTTAACTAAAATAAGGTAGGGTTGAATAGCGATTGTGACATATAACTTTGTTTTTATGAGTAGGTATAACAACTCGGGTAGGTACACATAAAACATCAGAATTACATGTCCTTAAATATGTAAAAATAACCTAACTAGATAACATTACGCAAGATTGCATAACGATTGTAAAATATAAGTTTGTTTAATGAAGCTATTAGCTGTGACAAGCTTAATTCCGTACAAGACAAGGGAGCTACTTAATTTTAATTGCAAATTACAAAAGTCTCCATCCATCTTTCTAGTATTGATACTATGCAACTTATAGAAAAAGTGCATTAGTCATTCGCGAAGACAGATGTTTCGATTAATGCACCTTGTTATGTATGCACACGGTCGATAGTAATGCATTTGTATTATAGAAGCTTGAAGCATTAGTTAATGGGATCAAATTAATGATGCCATTAGTGTGGCAAATGCACTATGTGCAGCGTAATATGCAGTTAACATCTTGTTTCTTGTGTTTTGTTGTCATGCTGTAAAATTGACACTTGATGGATTCATTTAGATGGTAGTATGACGACCTGAGTAAATGTCAGCGAAGAGAATTCTAAGAAAGAAACGCCATTATCAAATTTTACCCATAGTTGTTATGCATAATTTTCATTAAATATTAAAATAAATATGGGCATACAATAATGTAACTTTGTACTCTAATGATTTGATAGAATATATATCACAGTGCACAACTTATGAATGTTGATACTGAAATATACAAAAAATACGAACGAATTGAGAAACGTTCCTCCTTTTTTTAAATCACTTAAAAAGACACAAACACAAATTACCAGTTTTGTAGATTTCCACATAATCGAGGAAGGTTCTATAAATTGAATTTTAAATTAAACAGCTTAAGATTGTCCTTTATATACAAAACATACACAAACCATCCTATTTTGAAATTAAATATTAAGAGTAGGTACGTAATTAAGCACCGACTGATATTTAGCGTTGCATCGTAAGCAGTGTGCCTAGCACGAACATTTTCGAAAAAGTATGCGTAACGTTTCCGTAAATATTTGTATGAAACTTGGTACAGCGCCCCTATCGTGCGTAAGAGGTACTACGTTTACGTACGTTAACGTAGTGAAAATTATCGCCCGTTCACGGTTACGTTACGCATACTTTTTTGAAAGTGTTCGTGCTAGGTACACTGATTTCAAGTCGTCATCAAAGCAAGTTGTCCACGCGAGACGCTGGACATCCCCTTTGACAGGCTGGTTGGTGACCGCAGTATAATATACATATTTGTACCCAGGTAGCCGCTGCTGCCCGATTTCGGATATTCTCTTAGTCACCTTCTGCGACACCCACGGGATGAGATGGGGTGGTCATACTCATATTCTAAATCCGGAATCAAACCAAACCTATCATCATCATCATCAGCCCACATCACCAAACCTATAGCTACAATAAAATCCATTATATGTTAAAAGAAACTAGATGCTTCCCGTTTAATTACTCTCCAAGTAAATCCCGAAATATTTTGTATCCCGCTGTTTAGATTGTCAAAAGGGCATTAATGACGCTCCCGCTAATTACAATACATAGTAGGTATGATTTCTCGCATTACAATGTTGGTAATTAATTGTTGAGGTTGTCGGGCGATGTGACGAGCCGATAAGCCCACGGCAAATTGGTCGTGACTTTACTGCCCTGATGAGATAATTAAACTCTGTAAATTAATTACGGCGGGCTAGTTATTTTTAACGAATTCAACGGCGAAGGGAAATGTGCTGATTCACTTTAGTGCTCCAATGAATGTTGATGAAATTATGTAAACTACTTCCATAATTTGTGGTTTCATATTGGACGTGAGTTGTTTTTATGTTGTATTAATTATACGGCCGCATCGTCGGAAAATCAGGTTAGGTGCCTACCTCGTCCTTTATTATAAATATCAGACAACATCACATATTATATTGCTCCGATCCCAAATTAAGTAGCTTATGCACAGGTGTTATAGGGGATCAGAACAACGAAGGCACCACAAATATATACTTAAATATAAACAAAACACCCAGACACGGAACAAACACAAATGTTCATCACATGAATGTATGTCCTGGGTGGGGATCGAACCCACAAGCCTTGGTTCAGAAGGCAGGAGTCACTACCAATTGAGTCGCCGAGCCAGTCAAATTATGAGTGAAATAGATGAGTACCAAGATCTATTGTACAGCAGTTATTTTTTTATAGTAGCACAGCATATTGGCCGCCTGATGGCTCAAGTTGCGACAGCAACGGAATTAAATTAATTTATGTCAGTTGCCACGACCATGCTGGTCTATACCCCTAGATCTAACTATAGGTACGCTGACTGATCCTGAAACGCGATTGAAGTAACTTCACGGGTGATTCGCGAATAAACCCTACAAAATTTATAAAACTAAATGTATCTACGATCGGGCGCCAAAGTAAATTATTATATCAATTTTATTAAAAAGGACGTAAAAACATTTATTTAAATGTAAATGGAATGCATCGTCTGCTTTTGCGGATTAACACATACCTAAGTTTGTGATTTGGTTCTATTCTTGGACCAAATATTGAACAAAAAGTATTTTAAAATTATGACAAAAAATATTCTAAAATCATCACTGGGTGCATTTCCTGACGCACTTTTTTTCTTTATTCTAACAAATGACTAACATTTCATTCTCAAGATAAACATAAGAAACTCGCAGACAAAAATGCAAAAAGGTTATAAAACAGAAGAGCATCGCGCCTACCACACATCCTGTAGGTGATAAGTGCGCATGGGGCGTGGCTGCCGTCATTAAGGCGCCACTAATTTACACACACTTAATGAATTATATTATTACCCGCCGCCCCACACCGGCCGGAATCACGGCCCCGATAATAACAGGGATCGATCATTGTGATGACATTGAATTATTAAATAGATAGCTATCTATCGATTAATCAAGCGAGAGGTAATTAATAGGTCGGTGTCCGTGATACAGTTACGGTCGGCTCGAAATCTCGATAAATTTCTTTGTACGACAACATATAAATTACTTTTAAACGTATGTTTACTGGAGTTTATTTCGCAAAAGCATCATGAAGTGTTATGAAAAGTCAAATATGAATAAAATAGCTTACCCACCTATACCTAGGTTCTATTAAAAAAATTAAGAAGTCAAAGATAGTGAAGAACTATGTTACGCAAAATGTCGTCCTTTAATAATAAAAATATTATCACAATGAACATGGGTTCTATGTATTTTAGTGGTAATTTGTTTGAAGAAATTTAACATTAGGGCGAAGCGTGTCCGTCTCTACATATAAAATAGATTGTAAAACTTATTTCAAATTAGGTTATATGGTTGTAAATGTTAATTTACACAAAAATATTGTCAAGTACGCATATTTTTATTTTTACTATAGATTTAATACACTAATACTGTAAGGGTGCACTAATTAGTAAGCAAAGACCTAATGAAGATATTTTTTTTTTTTCAATTATTATCATTGCCTAGACTCTTTCTCAATTAAATGTACCAACTTACACGTACTATCGAAATGCTTAAGGAATTATTAGACATTTAGGGAAGTTCCACAACCGACCTAGCTTGCGTTGGCTAGCGTCCAATTAGGTATTCAATAAATCCAGCGAGAGCTGCCGATACGATACCATTACGATAATTATTAGCGCTCCGAGTCACGTAGTACGTAGGCGACGACACGAAGCTCCGAAGGGATGCGGTTACAACCCACCCGGCGGCGTTTGCCACGCGGTATTAATCTTTATTATCTGAGCGGTAAGATAACTTATGGGTCAGTGGTGAAAGGGCCGATAGGTGTAATTGCGGTGGGGGCGGTGGGAGGGTCGTGGGGAGGAGCGGGACATGGCGGACGGTGGGGGCCAGATGGCGGCGAGCCGGCAGACGCTCAGCACGGCTTTATGGTTGGGGCGAACGAAGCGGTGGCCCATAGTAAATTGTCACTGAAAAAGGTGAACGGACACGGATTGTTCAAGACTGGTGGCGTTTTTTGGGAGCAGTGGATGGCAATAGATAATTTTTTAGTACACTGAAGTGCACTGAAAGTATATGCGTTTGTCTAATTGATATTCGATAACTCATCCAGTGAAAAGTAAAGTGAACGGTTGGAAAATTTTATACCATCAATAGAAAGAAAGAAAATTTCTTTTCTTTCTTTCTAATGATCAATGTCTGTAAATAATTTTAATTATTGCTTAAATATTCAAGTTTTAGTATTTTTTAGAGATGCCGTTTCAGAGCAGTAGGTACCTATTTTTTAAAATCAACAATTTCCAATAAGATCACAATTACTCCTTTCGCCAATAAGACTTTTGACTTGAAGCGTATCTCTACCTAAAATTTTCTGACCTTTCAGACCTTTCTTTATTTCTTTCCAAAAAACCATTGAATCATCGATGCGTTTGTGCGAAAAGTGCGGGCTAGCACTTGCATCATCATAACAGACTTGACTTTTTATAAGTATCTGGGGTCGGACCAATGTTCATATGTGATGTTACGTGGTATAAAAAAAAGCAATAAAATTTTCCCAACAGCACATCACTACCGATAGGAAAATATTCCGGATGGGCCCTCGCGTCAAACGTTGCCGAGGCGTCCCGTCAATGCCCGCGTCGATATTTCGATTAGCGCGAGCCCGCGGATTATGTCGGATTTTCGCCTCCGCGCCGACAAATTGGGCCATTTGTACCTTCCGCCGCGCACCGGCGACACCGCCGCAACTCGCACTAACTTCGTTATACGAGTACCTACATTGCGAATAGCCGACTCGACTTTGTGAGCTATAAGCTGCGTTGTAAGATATGCAACTTTTTAACGGTTTTTCCGCAGGGAAAGTTATATATCTTGATTTTATATGATACTAGCTGTGCCCGCGACTTCGTCCGCGTGGAATAGAGAGGTAGAATTGATCAAAATCCTCACTTAGCGGATGCCTACGTCATAACATCTACCTGCATGCCAAATTTCAGCCCGATCAGTCCAGTGATTTGGGCTGTGCGTTGATAGATCGCTATGTCAGTCAGACAGTCAGTCACCTTTGAGTTATATTTATTCAGATAGTAGTCAGTGGCGTAACTATACCTACATTCGAGACCAGTAGCAAATTAATTGGATCTATACTAAATGTGTACCCTAATAATAAATGTTAGTACATAATTTGGATTCTTCCCTGACCGAACGCCCCTTACGGCTGTAGTTACGCCTTTGATACAAATAGGACAGAAATCTATTTATTTGACACTGTAGGACAGTTCAACAAGAACGCAGCAGCTACAGCCGTTGGAGTAAACAAGTTCTGGAATCGATACCGTTTCTCGGCAAACGTAGTGTAGGACGCCTTAGGCCAGATGGCTAGTCGGTGCCGGATGTGAATGTTCTAAGAACAAGCAGAGTGGTTAACAATTGGAGAGGACTATATCCAGCAGTGGACTGCGAGAGGCTGATGACGATGAATCCAACAAATCAAAAACAAAAGAGCTGTTCTCGAGAAGTGTGCGAAACAAACCCAACTTAGGTTTAAATACACTATCAAGATGATTACTTTTCAGAAAGCTATAATATCATGTTACTGGAAATTTTAATACATTATCAAGTAAGAGTTTCCACCTTAATTAATAAGACTTTAGAGATCTTATCGAAACGTCATCGAATCATTTTCTACTTATTCCAAAACTAAACCATGCCAGCATAGCCATGTAAATTAGTCATCAATGCGATAAAAATCGCAAGTCACTTTAACAAACACCCATCCAAACCAAAATAAAATAATTTACACACAAAATCAGTGCTAAATATTCTCACATATGAACGCATTAGTTTCCCAAATGGCTTATACGACATTACGATGACGACGTATGTGTTGTGAATCAATTTTAACGGTGTCTGTAAAGTGGAAGATGAGCGCAGATATAGTTTTGAAGCGTCCTAATGATTGTTATAAGAGAATAAATAATGTCATAAGTGGCTCATGTCGAGTGTGCGTGGAAATAATACAAGTATTTATGCAAACAGCACGCGTCGGTTCGACACGGGACGTCAACAGCTGAGACGTAACCGACTGTCGGTGCGTGGGCGGGTATCGTCACACACATACGTACTTACTTAAAAACTGTGTAGGTATTGTTTGAAATGACTTGACGGTACCTAGTAACTTAAGAATTTAAGCGTATGCGCATTCCTTAAATGTGGTATTCCAGAAGCGATAGAAAAGCTCCACGACTAAATTTAGCCTTGCGGTCATAAAAATGGTATCACAAAGACCTGGAAATCAAAATAACAAAGGTACCACAAATATATAATTTGATTACAAATACAAGCACAGACTCGGAACCAACATAAAATGTTCATCACATGAATGTTTGCCCCGGGTAGCTTCAGCTTTGCGACTCTTGGTTCAGGAGCGAGGTCAAACTAGCAACTGGGACAGTCAAAGAAATCTAAGTCGAAGAATCAGGGATCGGGTCCATGCATAGGTATGATCTGATACTCGTTTAGTTTATACCTACTAGTTAGATCTTAGTTTACTTTGTAAATTTTTTAAAGTCACTTTTATTAAATCCTATCGGAATTTCTTTTTTCCAAATAGCCTGACGATAAGCCGAGCACCATTGGCCGCGAGCGTCCGCGTTAAGTCAACAGCGGCGGTAAGCGGTGAGAAATGATCCTCTAAAGTAGCGGATTTCTTCGCATTTACATTAGTTAGCCTCCTCGCACAACAGGCCAGTTTTTATGTTTATATCGCACCCATAAATACGCAAATATTATTTGCCCACCGAATATCATGGATTATTTTAATACAAATTGCCAAAACAGTTTGTTTAACGCTGTCATTAATAACTTAAATGATTTTATTTATGACTGTACCGTTGATTGAGGTAGTCACACGCGGTTCCAAATGTAATAAAATAAATTTCATGGACGCTCGCACGATGTTTCTTTTATTTGTTCCGTAATTCAGTTAAACTACGTACTTAGTTCGAGACATTAAGGCGTTTTTTTAAATAAACAAGCTGTTTGACAATTAAATTGCTAAGTTGTATAAAGTTGCATACCTACGTTTGTTCGTATTATGACTACGCGCATAAATAAATCTAAAATTTACAACATTGCACACTGGTCATTAAATGTCTTGAACACACAAACTCAAATTGGAGATTAAAATAACTTAAAAGGCAGGTAAAGCGTCCATCATAACATCAGTGGCAGTAAAATACCTCCAAATAAAATACTCGCTCGTAAAGAGAGTGACATCGGGAGTCGAATGAAAAACTGGTAAATCGTCATTTAAGTAGAGGCTCGCGTCGCGTCGCCGTCACCCGGGGAGCCACGATAAACGTCACCTCGGAATGAAAAAAGAGAAAAGGATTATTAAAAAACGACCTCCGATTGAAATGAAGTGAGACGACCGAGGGAAAAACAAATACGACCACGAATCGAAGTGAGAAATGTTATGTCGCTGCGGACGCCCCCCGCCAGGAGGCAGCGTCCTGCCCGGATCGGGCGAAGCGCTTAAAGCCATCATTACAGCGCTTGATTAATACAACAAGTCGCGCAACTCCTATCACTGGCATCGCCACGACAACACGTAAGGATCATAACTTCACTAAATGAGCCCAATACCATACAGTGGCGCCCGCGCCGATTTGCATACAATGCGTGGCACTTTCTTAAACCGCATTCCATCGATGCATTAAAATCGAACACGTCACAAAAATGGTTTATCATCACAATGCCGTGAGTAAATACATGGAGTAGTTTTGTGATGTCCAGAATGTCATTCGTCATGACAACCGTTCTGTTAGCCGGGCACAAATAATGGCCTATTATGATGATCTTGTTACCCCAGTATAGGTCGACAGCTGTGTGTAACATGGAAACGAATCGACATCGATTTGGATTTTTGTAATATGATCTAAATGAGATCTTTAAAAGGTACTTCTTGAAGTTTTGTACGCTTCACTCGTAGAAAATGTCACACATATTCTGCTCTGTCTTTTTGCTTTATCATTAAATCCAGAATTGCAATTACCTACAACACACTGCGGTATTAAATTATTTGTATAGGTACGTAGTTTAGTTCTCACATCTCCTACCTATTAACAAGTAAATCGCGAAATAACTCTTATAACGATGTGTGGACGAAAACAATACCCCCTCATACTCAGTGGTATAAGTTACTGCCGAGTGGCGTATTATTCATAAAAATACAAACTTAATTTCTTCGTGTTTGCTTATATGTACATTTTAGTATCAATTATGATCCTGGCGAAGTGATTTACGTTAGAAGGCTTGTTGCTTAGTAACAAGACAAAACGTGCTCCGAGGGTGCCATAAAGAATGCTGTTTAGTGGTGGGCTGAGACAACGCAGGTGACAACAGACTGGATCGTAAACTTGAGTCCTCATCTTCAAAACAAACAACTACGAAGAAGTCGAATCAAGAGGTCAAAAATTTGCAGTGCAATCATACTCATGCAATTATTCTGAAGCCTGGTTTATTTTAAAATGCAACACGGCTCAAATTTTAATAACAGATTTCGGTATAACTACACATTTGCTAATTCACAATGTACTATGAATAAATTTTTATAAGCTACTCAATTAATACACCATTTTGAATGATTAAATCAATAAGTCACCATCGCATTATATGACTCATCGCAAGAGGGTTTTATAAATAATTAACACGACCATCGTTACCGCTGATTTAACGATTGCGACATTTAAAGAACACAATATAAAAAACGGGAAAATAAAAAAATTGGAACTAATAACTATTAAAAGTAATATCAAAAAAATTAACTGAGACAATTGTGTAATAAAACCGCTTGTGTTCATTAAAACGAATATATGTCAAAATAGTAATAGTCACAGCACGCAAGAAACCCTTACCTTATAGCGCCATCATTAATAATATTGCGTCCAATTAAATATATTTTGCTAGCGATCAACCCTGGATTTGCTTGGTTAGCAATAAAAAATATGTGAATACTTCAAAACATTGTGTTGTTGATAAGTCTTAGTCGACTTCCGATAAAATTTTTCTTTTATTCTAACCTCTTCCTAATATAGGCTTCCATTCTAATATTATCTCGGTCAATTAATAAATAATTATTATTATTGTAATGAATTACCAAGTGAAGACTTGAATTGAAAACCTAATCTCTCTCTATTGACAGACGTGAGTAAATGTGGACGACATATTTAATGACCTAATTGCGGGTCCTTCCTAGGACCCACAGCCATTCAATACTGTAAGAATATTCTTTACAGTAGCACAGCAAAGTGGCTCCACCTCGCCGGATGGAAAGAGAAAGAGCCAAGTCAGCTCCGGTAATGGAAAACTTAATCAATTCCTAAAGCCACTTTACGGGTGCTTCAACGAGTGAACTATACTACGAGTTTGGTTTGACGGCGAATTCAAAATAATTCTGATTTAGAGCTCTATTTTACTAACACTGCGCATTTTGCAATCCAACCTTTACAGGTCATCATTAGCGCATAGCAACGTTACAAACACCTGTAGACCTTAGACATTACCTTGTCTATAATACCTCCTTGTCGATAATACGTCGATAATACTCTCGTCTATATCACTACTAAATTGCACAATACGAATGGTGGCAAATTGCCGAGTTTCCTTGGTGCAGCGGTCCGGCCGCTTATTACCCGCCATCCGGCTGCGCGCACGCAAACTCGCCACTCGCTAATAACTACTTTAGGTACGAATTAAGCATTCGTTCGCGGCTTTTCTTTTAAACACAAGGCACCATTAAAAACTACACATTTTAATACGTCATAAAAACCGTTATTAAATGGTAATGAAGCAACTTGGACGTGGGTAATCGGTGCACGGTAGCGGTGTGGACTATGTGTTGTGACGAGTGTTGAGTGGATTCACGAATTGTGAGATAGCATTGCCATTATTATGAGGTTTGCCTCAAAAATTGGGCTTAAAATCTATTTAATATTATTTTTAGTAAAAAAATTAAAGTCATTTAAACTTCTTATAACGTCACCTACTATGGTGCCGATTTAAGATCTGCCAAAGTAGGATGATCGATACTGTAAGAATAAAACAACTTTAGTAGAAGTTGTTATTTTGGAAACGGTTCTAAAATTCATGGGAGTCTCGCATTGGGAGAACAATATCATCGGACGGACGCTGACGTTTTAAGCAAAGTCCAAAGATAAAATATATACCAGCACCAAACAGATAGAATAGGTCCCAGTATTACACTTCATAATATGAAGGCTTATATTGTAAGCTTGCTTTTCAGTTCATCGAGCCTAATGTATGCAATATCTTACGTAAGTCATTAACAAGCACCTTTAGAACTGTTCCGCGATAATACATGTAAGCAAACTACGGCCGATACAAGCCGTGAACAAAAACAATATTTTCGGAGCGAAGTGGACGAGTAAACGATCGAATTATAAGCAATAAAAGACGATGGAGGCGCGAGCGACGGACGCAGGCTGTTTCCGCTGCGCGGGCGCTGGCAAAGTATGACTAATCACAGACTAGACATTTTGCTGACACATGTGATTTAATTCCTCATCTAAAATTTTATACGAGTTCATTCGAGGAGAGCGTGTCGTCGTAACCTTAAAGCACTGGCAGCTTTTGCTCGCTCACATACTAAGTCATATATATGATTTTTACTTTCTGATTCGATTCTATTTATTTCAGAATATTATTATTCTATACATTTCATTTGATTCAAAACTATAAAAAAATGTAATTAAAATTATGAATTCGCGTTATTACCTAGCCTGAATTTCATGTTTCATGACATAATCTGTTCAGTCGTTTATTGTATGTAGGTAGGCATTGTAGGTATAGGTAGATAAGTCAGTCCTCATTTTTAATATTACTTATTCTAAACTTAATTAAATAAAGAGACATTTCTAATTGCATATGTCTAATTTCTACTCCAATTATCAACACACATATTTAACCACCTGCGAACATTTACTCACATACAAAGTACAATGTGAACCTTCTGCAAACTATAGCGTATGGTTAAAGAGCTCACCCGCACCCGCTCTTTATTCCGATTAGCCTTATTATGACATAAAAATAATTCATGAGATCCCCGCCAACACCGCCACAAAGTATATTAACCGCCGTTAACCCTATTTGAGTTAGCAACGAGTAATTCGTGAAGAACCCTTTTTACACTACTAAGGCGCCTACAGATCCGGTTAATAAGGTATTTTTATCAGTAGTTTCTTGACTTCTACAATCTATTGTTTCGCGGCTGAGGAGAAAATGAAATGTTTAAAAACTCATTTCTTAACATTGATCACAGTTGACAAATTCTGAATAAATTAAAGGACTTAGACACTTAAAACGTTACACATGTTGCAACAAGATTTTATCAGTGACAGTTTTATTACGGCTTGACCCATACTACTGTATGTAGCTCTATATCTAGAATGATAAACAAGGATCGGGATACAATTCTCAGTCTATCATACATGTTACGAGTAAAAATAATAGCAATACAAGTACAGATTTTAAAATGCCCATAGATTTGCAAATGTACGGATTATAGCCAAACTTTTCATAAATATTGTGAAAGAACCAAGCTTCAATTACTTACTTAATTTAAAGCGACAAATCTGTAAACATCTTGTTAATTTGACCCGATCGAAGCAACATTGTGGCTCTTATTTTAATTGTAACCAGTAACTTTCGCCGCATTATTGCTTCTTATCGTAAACAGACAGCAGTTCAAAACTACATTGAAAAGTCAGTATGTTTATCATGTTTTTGATGACACATTTCTTCTTTTTATTTCACCATTATAACTCGTATTTGGCGAATCTTTTCAATAATAACCCAAATTACATATTATTTAAATGTCATTTGCTACCAGGACTTACCATGCCCCCAATTATAGTCAAACCCTGGACCCCAAAGCGGAGGCCCATCAGGATAAATACATAGATAGATATGTGTTCCACCGATTAATAAACTTTTACACTACCTATATTAAAACAGATTTAACAGAGATATAAACTTAATAAAATAATAATTAAGTTTTCCTACAAGTTCAATATCTCTGTTAAATCTGTTTTAATATAGGTAGTGTAAAAGTTACGACATTAATTTGTTGCACGTCAATTTTATTTCTATAAACCAAGTAGGCATGCCCTGAATGGTACATGTATGGAATGCTAACTTATCATACGCTATATCATTCACATAAACTATTACTGAAAGTGTAAAAGTGATAGACATGTCAATGGACGAGGTATCAGTAATACTAATATTATCCGATATTTGTTTCGTGAGTAAGACAAATTACTCTTCAGGTAATAAACTGTTACTGGTTGTCATCGTCAATAGCGATCGTGAATAAGTAAAGGAAATAAGCAACGCGTACTAAGTAGGGTGGCGTCATTATATAAAATGTTTCAAGACAGTATTGAAAAATGATCTATAGTAAGTAGATAATACTCTATTCGAAAGTGGAAGGTATTTGACAACAAACAAATAAATAAAGTGTTAAGAAAAACATTAAGTTATACATCTGTGTGTTGAAACTAGGACCTGTGTCCTGGTTTCAAAATAAGTTTTATTAGATAAATCATATCCCTTCATATTATTAAGATTGATTCAATCAATTAGATATAGCGATTGAGTTCGGATTCCATGGTTCCTATGAATTTTAAGTACCAGATGACATGACGACTAGAGGCGTTTCCCATATTGGTGTAAGCTATAATAGGTAAATAATCATCATCAAAATGATAAATTCTCCTGTTTTATTCTATCGCTTGGTCCACACAGCTCACGGACAGCTTTAGAGAGCGGATGATTAGCATCCATTATCACGCCCTATTCAACAAAACCAAATAAGTGCTTAAAATCAGGTGCTTAGTAAGATTTACACACACAATTTATTATGATTTATATTAATTTGACATTACAAACCTTAAATGGTTTCGACTCGGAATAGCATTAAATAAAATAACCTATAGATATTAGATTTTAGTTAGGCAAGAATCGTAAAGAGTATTATTCCTACTTCAGCTTAACGGTATATTTATGATAATGTACTTATTTTACAATTACATGTAAAATATAGTAGAACCATAAATGCGCGTAGGTACAGAATGAAAAATAATATCTACCATATTGGAAATAAGAAACAAAAAAACAATACGCTTTTACATTGCACTATACTACGATAGTAAAAGTGTACTAAATGTCGCATGAAGAAACAAAAATAGTATTCAACTCTTTTTATAATATAGACTTCATTCTTTATAATAAATTTAATAAATAACAACTAATTGGCAGTTTTTATGAAGAAATTACTGCGTCAAGGAATATAAATAGGTGAACTGTGATTTAGATTTTACAATTACGAGTATATAGGTATTGGTAAACAAGTATACCAAAATGCTGTTGATGATTGCAGGGTCCAATTTAGCGTAAGTCTTCCAGAATACCCATATTAGAACCAATTTGAAACACTTTATTTACAAAATCAAAACGGATCCATGATATAAAATAAAAAAGGTAACAAATTATGAAATCGATATTCGATTCAAAAAGTTATGATGCCATGATGCTGTCTCTATTAAGCAAATATATTTTATTTAGAGATAAATTCAACTCAAATAGTGAGTTACTTATAATTAAATTGGTGACCTTCTATCCCAAGAAAGACATAAAGTTTGACTACCTAAATGTTGATTAACCTCGACATAGCCGCTCAAGTGCCACGGCTATGGTTACTGATAGATTTGTCATAGATCGGACGGCGATAAGAGTTTGGTACCCTACGGTGTTTTGTAGCGACGCCCCCGGTCATTCCGATGTATGACATTTTATAGATTTTCGTGTTGGAGTTGTATTACGCTATAACAATTTATGTTTTTATTCAACATCTTTTTTTTTGTATGCGCTGGATCAGTTGTCATCTCAAAAGTTGTCGCGTAATTAATTGATTTAAGATACTTATTGGAATGAAACTAATTGTGTTTTTTCTTTAATATGATTTTGCTGAATTGGGCACCTACTAATTAAGAGACTGGAAATCTTTAATTTATTAAACGTACCTACAAAAATTTGTATTCAAAATCGCATAAATAAACTTAGATTACAGCGTTGCAAGAATGTTACTTTTGTAACATTTTGTGTAGTTATTATGTTACTTTTTGAAGTGAACGAAATATGCGGAGACTTATAAACATGAATCTGATTTTTACCAACATGTTACTTTTTGAGCAGTTTCATGTTACTTCTGGTCTTAAGCCACTGGCAACACTGTTAGGATACTTGATTTCCACACATGAAGCAAGAGGAACGTATCTCAAAATATTCTAAGTATGTCTTTCTATGTAGTAACAATGAAAGGGCTTTTTTATTTTCAAACAGATCAATGAACATGGAAACCGTTTTACATTTTTAATTACACTCAAAAGCACATATATAATGAACTTGTCGTTAATTGTACCATACATTGTGTTTATTATGTTGCATTATTATGTCTTTTTCTATTTTGCCGCTTTGTGCCTAGCAGATAAATTCAACTCTGCTTTAGAAAAACTGTTATTATTGTTATAACTAGTCCAGATAGTCTACTAGCATCATAATTAATAGCTTTGATGAACTCTAACTCAATGTCGAGAAACAAGATATACGAGTGAATATAAAATATAAATAACCTTATAGGCTTAACTTGACCCTATGTAACGGCTAGCCAACTTGATAATTATTGTTTAATACTCGCTATGAAATGCATTTTAAACTGTAGATACGCATTCAAATCAAAATGCGTAACTAATGGCTGGCTAACGTTGCTTTTACTATGACTTGTTTAAATGCATGGTATATTTTTATTTAATTACGTATTATAAAATCAACATAGATATTAGATAATAGAATCGGAAAGAAGACACTTTAAACATTTGCTCCTGCGTCTAGTCTCTCTTATTCTATATTTTTATAAACTAGCTTCCTTAAGCGTGTATTATTCTCTTAATAACTTTTGCTAGCCCCCTACAACGATTTTGTAACTTTGCATAATGTTGTTAACTAAAAATAATGTTGTCTTTAAGTAAAAGGTATTTTGAAAATCATCACTTCTTTTATTTGGTGGTTAAATGCCAGATGATTGGCACTGTGTAACAATATAAAGAGTAATGATCGGAGAATTATAAAAACAGCTACTACCTACCACTGCAAATGCTACCAATGGCATTTTACATCGAAATAACGAACACGAGCGAGTCTTCATAAATGTTTAAAAATTTCTTTTAATATGGTAACTTGAGAGAATAGAGCGATTCCCTTACCGAACCAACTAACTGTTATAATACGCGTTATATGCGAGGGCCGAGAGCGCCGCGCGCACCACGGGAGTCCCACAGACGCCAAATAACTTATTAATTTATATTACACTTACATTCACTACCTACTCAAATCACCTGTCTAGCGTGTTTGTTTTTATAATTGCCCCGTCCCTCGGATACGTTAACGACGTGAAAATATCAACAGTAATTAAAAACGCAAATGATCGGCCAGAATTGATGTTTGTCGCTGTTCATTAAGACAGTCAGACGATGCGGTGAGCGTTTTATTGAATTTTATTGGCCAGTATATCTGTGTACCGGCGCGAATACCGCCATAAATTAAGCGCAGATTATTATTAATGAAAGTATACTGTGGATGATTTCGTGTGGCGTGGAAAAGTGTAATCGAGTAGCTCCTACGGTTGAAAAGTGTCCCTACACAATATTCACTGGCTAACAATAAAACGGCGTTCATGTCGTCTTAAAACATAACACCTAGCTGGCAACAATTACAGCTCTTACATAAAGTTTAAAAGCTTCACATTCCTTATAGGCGCTTACACGCACGTGTAATAAACGACTATTTTTATTGTTCTATGTACGAAAACAAGTGGTTGAATACTCGTAATAAGATTCTGGATTTGTTGCTTGTAAAGTAACACTTTCTAAACAGAGGATGATGAAAATTTTCTTATAGGTACCGTGATTTACCTACAGTACCTTCTATTTTAAAAGCTTTTTATTGAAAACAAAGAAATCCTGTAATACCATATTATTGTTTTCTGGCTCGCCCAATGGTTGACTGGTAGAGAATGCCACACGGCATTAAGTCCGCCATTTGTACTTTCCTTGTGCAATAAAGAATAAATAAATAAAAATAAATCCGCGAATAGACTATTTTCTTGAAATAAAAAAAAGAATCTTGTACTTCATTATACTTATTTGCATCACGTACGGAATGATGATTTCAAGTATCGAATAAAAACTTTCCAATGATTTATACTTATGTATCATTTTTTTACAAAACCTTATCAGCTATTTAATCCAGTATTTCCCATCAACAAAATTAGCATGGATAATATCTGATAACAATCGTAACAAACAATTACACAATTAGAAATCGCGAAGCAGGTACGCGAACACGCAGTGATCACGCGAACAAACTGATCCATTTACTTTTCTTCCATAATAGTTAATTATAATGCTTTTTTATATTCACTGTCAAAGTGAAATACAGCGTTAACTATTGGCAATGAGCGTAACGCGTAATCACCTTGTTTCGTGTGAAAAAGCGTTCCACAAACGAGATAAGCTTTGCACTTGTGCACACATCTTAAGTGCAATATAATTGGCGTCCCAGTTGCGTCGGACATTGCATAAAATAAATATGGCGATAGCACGTCTAACGACATAATTCCCGGTGTAATAAATGGGATAAATGACTGTGATTACGAGGTTCATGTGTGTGGCCCCACGGCTAGAGTGCCAAGGTCCCTACCACCTGTGTGTATGTCACTGAGATTTCGCTTATCGCTTTAATAGGGCGAGTTGCGAACGACTTGGATCGGTAGCAGCTGTTCATCGTCTAACGAGGATTTTGTTAAATCAGATGTACCTAAGTGCCTTAACATTTTGATTCCGGAAAACACAGATCCTCTGACTGCCCATGAGATCAGCAACCTGGCTTTTACGTTTGTTGCTAGTACTTATTAGGTCCATTTCCTAGTAATTTATATGCAGAAAGAAAAAATACCAGTAACACTTTTTGGACCCACCCGGTATGCGAACGCTGACATTAGAGCAATAGTCAGTTTATCTTAATGAATATCAATGTAACTTGCCACGCCTTATATGGTTGTGTTGCCAACATGGTACTTTATTATTTTGATGCAAAATAATTAACAATTGGTTAATAATATAAGCAGTTACCTTGACATCATGGCTACTACTTCAAATGTCAGAATGCATTAAGCAACGGCGTAGCGGGATTATCACAACTGCATCTAGGTAGGTACATGAGAATTTTGTAATTCATAGTAAGAACTTTTTAGCTAGTTTTACTCCAACCACAGTTAGTCAGCCCCCCGAGGCAATGACAACTTACTGATACAATGTACGGTACAGTCTTTCAAACGTAACCACGCTCACTCTTCGCTTCGTTAACAAACTCATTTCGCTCATATCAAAACACCCTGTCCTACCATTTCCTTCCTAAAGCAATATTTCCCAATATCTTTGCAATGTGTTTTTTGACCATTCAAAAACTTTAACAAAACCGAAATTCGGTGGATCCTTTCATAGCACGCCATGCGATTTTAATCATTCTCATTATTTAAGTAAGCGGTGGAAAGAGCGTCCATTAATCATCGCAACCATTCGTCATTAGCGCTGCAGTATGAATACTCAAAACCGGCAATTTCCATATTTTCATTAATAAAACGTTCTTTACAATTAGTCTTAAATTCAATGTTGAGTATATCTGGAGTTGGTAATCTAAAAATAAGAAAATGTTTGTTTAACCCTGCGATTGTCGCTGGGTGTTTGCCGGCGTGCGCGTGGGCGCGACCGGTAGCGCCAACATTCGTACAATCGCCGCCCGTCATCGCCGTGCTTTCGTGCGACCGTTCTCATGAATTGTAACGTTTTGACCCCGATTCTTCCACACGAAAATGTATAAAGCTTTTTAATTTAACCCTGCGAACTTATAGTTATCATCAAAGTATACCCTTGACAATTTTATAAGTGGCTAATTTGAGTCAGTGTACGGAAAAATAAAAAATCCATAAACAATAGGTACCTAGTGTTAACGTTTAAGATGATGATGTACGAAGAATGACATAGTCAGTCCGTTGAGTTGATTCCGCTAATTAATCATCATTTATCACAATAAATAAGGATACAAGGAAATCGCGTTTAGAAGTGCAAATATACCTGTAAAAATAATTGCAAGATAAGTATTGCAAGTTGATTTATATGACTTAATTACAACAATCAACTGAAGCTGTCTTCGCTTTTTTGTCGTCCCATAACTGAGACTAAGAAGAAAAAGGGTATTGAATCATCACATTACCTAACCCTATAAATACTAGCTTGAGCTGGGTAGATAGTCGGTTTCATACACCGGGAAATGTTGCAATACATATCTAACGGCATTGGCTTAATTATGTTTATTGCTGACTGTACCGCCGCTGCGCCAGACATTTTTCCGCGAAACAGTAATTGTTTAGGGAGGAGGGCACTGTGGCTAAAAAATACTGGATATAATGAAACCTAACAACTGCCATTTCATTTGACAGACGCAGGACAGTGTCAGTCAAAATTGGTAAATTCATGCCATTGAACTTGTATACCCAGCCATAAATTGCATGACAGACTACTTATATAAGTTCAAGTTATATTTTGGGTATGGCAACAGCCAAGTCTGGTCAAATCGTCTTGTCTTCTGGGTTGATCTTTATTTGTGTATTAGTTTTAGTAGGTATGCGTTTATGGTATATGTTATTTCTTATCTTATTTCTTAGTCATTATCATCATGCCTGCAAACATCCCCTGCTGGACATAGGCCTACCCCCATGACAATCGTTGGAGGTCTATCCCCAGCAGTGACTGAGTAGGTTTCATTTGCACCTAGGTAAACGCTGCTGCCCGTTTTCTGATATTCCTTTAGTCGTTTCCTACGACACCCATGAGATGAAATGGGAAGATCTTATTCTAAATCCGGAAATCACTCGGATATTTCGTAGTTATTTTTTTTACCATGTACAATAAATCCCACGGTCGACGTTCGCAGGGTTGTGAAATTACATGCCTTACGAATGCAGCAGTTATTTCTGTATTATTCGAATACAGGTAGTTAAGTCGCGAGCTGATGATTAATTCGTCGGTTTCATGGAGTTTTTGTTCCACAATTAGGCGAAGTCTCGGCACGCGTGCGTCGCGTTGCGTGGCCAATACATTGTTACTAGTATTAACGAGTCGGGGCCAGTTCCGTTTTAGTTTAACTTATTACTAATTAGACTTTTTATTTGTAAATTTTCGACGTATTTACGGCACAATGCGAGATTTGATAGAAACGGTCGAACGTTTCGCCGTGATATATGTGCGTCGGGCACTTCACGGTCTCGACCTACATAATTAGTTTAATATAATAAAGCTCGTGTGACGTGCGCGATGGCTATCGGCTATGGGAAAGCCAATTAGGTGTATTTTTCCTGAGAGTTCGTCCATCCATCACCGCGCCCCGCCCGTGTCGTTCCGTTTCGTTGCTACAGGGCATAGGTTCCCAACCTTTTATGGACTACTGCTCCCTTTACATGAAAAAATTACCCAACAGCCCATACTACAAAATGTTCAATTAATTATACGCAAAATACGTTGTTACAGTTATTATCCGTACCAAAATCGCGTGTTGGTGTTTTTACAAATACGTCAATATGAAGGTCACACGCATCATTACTGTAAGAAAGTTTTTTTTTTCCAGAAGACCGTATGCAGTGTTGAACCACGGCCGCTTCTTTTACTGTTCATGATACTCCCCATTTGCCTTTAGACTTCCTACCTCTCCCACAAAGAGATCCATCGCCCACCAGGGGCCAGTACTGCCTCTGTTGGGAACCTATGCTATAGGCACTACCACTAAGTCACCGTATTGAATTAATGCCACTTTTACCTAATTGTTATTCAAAGTAAACACATTTATAAATGACACAAATTCGAACCCCAAAAGCTCGTCGTAGTTTCGCTGTTAATTTGAATTACTTACTTTACTTCATATTACTTACCTATCGTTACCTATGTTCGAAGTTCAAGCTTTGAAGATAATTTTTTTTAAGTATAATAAGGTAGCACAAACCACTTACAGCACAAATAGTATGACTCTAGGAAACACTTAACCAAGTAGTTTAAGCAAGGCCCCTAATTATTTGCGCAAAACATTTTTATTATTTGAGTATTATTCAGCACAAAAAAACACTTTAATAACACACATTTTTATTATTACTATTATTAAACTATGAAGACCTCACAGAAATTTCCGCGAAAGCAAAAAATTCAATTGTTTCTCGTCACTCCCAAATCAATTACTATCTCACTGATAGCATCGGTTCGTCTACTCAATATCCTGTCATACGCGGATAACCCTCATTTTGGTGTACGCTAGCTAGGCTAAGCTAGACCTACTGTCGTCTACATAGTGGTACCGGTAAAGGGTCTCTGGTGGGTGGTTGGGAGTGTGACATTTGCATCAAAGCGGCACCTGCGCTGTAAGTAGCTGCCGGCTGTCGCGGGACAACATGTGCGACTAATTTGTTGGCAACAACGCGGTCATTACAGCGCCGACGCCCGAGGTGTCGCCGACACCAGCAATTTTACCCCGTAATTCTATAAATTGCCACACGCATAAGGAAGTAGATCACGTGACTGCATCTCCGAAGCTCGCCTTAATTGAGCTCGGTGCGAAAAGTGTTGCCAACGTAACAGGTGATGATTACGTGTACAACCATTTAATTTTTCGTTCGACGTTCGATGATCGGCGAGTAGAAACTTTCGTTAACATAAAACGCATTATGCCCCATTATGGAGAAAACCTTTTATTAAACTGTCTCGTCTACATGGTGTGAGGATGAATCTATGTTTTAATTTCATTAATGATGGATCACCTAATTTATACTACATAGGAAAGTTTTACAAGCAAGTAGGTAGATGATTTCATTAGCGCAATGTAACTTAACAATGTTAAGTTACATTAATGTAAACATTAATGTAAAGTGTAATCTGTTTAAATGGCACCACCTCTCATCCCTATGAATTATCTTCTACCTAAAAGTTGTCCGGAAGAGAGCTGACAATAAAAGTCTACTATACTTAGTTCTAAGTCATTTGCATGGTGTGCAATTAGGAATATCTATCTACCTATGATTAAATTTATAATAAGTGTTATTTTTGCTTTCTTGTAATTTTATATAGTATATTTATATAGTATATTTTTCAATTAACTCACCTTTATGATATTGCAAACCAATACTCTAGCAGCTCTTATCATAGCATTGGAATAAGGTCACCGAAGAATAGTATTATTAAAAGTTTATATTATATTGGCCTTGACATGATCAAATTCATTTTGACTATTACAAAAACAACGTTTACAAATTACAATTTCATTTTACTTCTCCTTTAAGCAACCACTAACTGAATGCATTAATCATTACGTTATTGCATTAATTAAATTTCACTGGATAGTTTATTAAATCTGAATGGACTTGTAGATATCGTAAAAGGCATCTTTTCATTGAACCTCCAAGGTGGCTGGTGTATAATTAAATGTTGATGGATAATTTATAAACCTCAGTCTGCTGTGAAGCAAGCATTTGTCAAGTTTACGGCGTTAATGATACTAACAAAAGATGTAATTGAACTATTATAAGATATCTAATAACTACGTTTATAACCATTCTCAATAGGTATTGTTTTGGTACATAAATTACCGCTATGTTAAATGTTTATAGAGTATGGAGATATTGTATAAAACTAAAGATATAGATATAGATACCCTTTTGCCTCCAAAAAAAAATTACTTAGAACTAGGAAACAAATACATGCCTTGTTAGGTAAATGCTAGCTAACTGGTTGACTGGTAGAGAATGCCTATGCGACATTAAGACTGCCTTTGCCGCTTTTTTACTGTGCAATAAAGTTCAGTTTATGCAGGAGTTCGAATCATGTGTGTGGCGTGGCAGATGAAAGATCCTTAAATAAAAGATAGACCATAATATATTGGTGAAGATACATAATTTCTAAAATCTATTTTGAAGCATAAATTAACTCTATATTAATTATGCATCTATAAATACGTTTGTTGACCCGTTCGGTGCATATACCGGCGCGAACATGCCCGTTACTGTAAGTACGTAGGTACAAGCATTACTTGATGAAGCTAAACCTAATTTACAGGGCATAAATGGAGTAGTCTACGATCCTGTGCTCGTTAGTGCCAATGATCCCCGGGGCAACCCGTAAATCAAGTGTTTTACGTCAACACTTTATAGCTCATTCAGGCTCCGGTCGCTTTATCACCTTGTTCCTGAGATCCAACAACCTCCAGAGCGATGCATGACGGCTGTTGTTTATGACGCGAAAGGACCCTTTACACGTAACGATTTTAAGGATCGTCTGAGAGTTGCGTTGACCCACTCACTGTCAGTCAAACAAGGTACATACGGTCGCAATCTAGGCCACAAGCTTGTTGCCAATTATCAGCCTAGAAGAATAAAATAAGAGGAAATATTTTATTGGAACAAAAGCCTCCGCCGCTTCCCACAACTTACGTGTCTCTAGGTTCAAATAAGTGCGAGTAGTAAAAACCATTATGACATCGAGTCCGTAGGAAGACCTAGGTTTTCTAAAACATTTATATAGTCGAAAGTACTGTCCGTTAGGTAATACAACCTTAACACGTTCATTTCCGTGTGTATAATTTTTCACACGAACATTCCGGGAGTTAAAGGGTTAAAACACAACAATGGCAGATACAATGGCTATTTGTTATAGTTACCCACGCGGGGTATTTTAACCTTACTTTTTTTTAAGCTAAGCAGCGGAGGTAAAAAGACCGTTATTTTTATATACGGAACTCTACGAGAAGAGACAAGAAATTTTAATGTGTCCTTCCGCAAATCTTAGCTTTATAAAACTAAAGTCTTAATGACGTCCACTTTGAAAATGAACTCAAGCATCAATGCATTGAAATTGCTAAAGCTATTGTAGCTATGATGTAAACGCAATACATCATCGATGTAAAGACGTTACAAAGTCTCATCGTGTGTAAATGTACTTTCACCTTTACCTTACGTTGACGACATTGTCACTGTTAGCGTATTATTGCAAACACGATGTTGCTGCGATTCACACATTATGTCACTCCCTTTTTGATTATCAAACTTTTATTTACGAACGGATACGGCCAAACATTCCCTTTTTATTTTCGTTCACAGATCGTTTATGTCGTATAATACTAGGTATATGTAATTTTGTTGTAAAAATTATGAAAACATACTGCCTTTCTTGGCCACGCCATAATATGCGAAACCTTTTTTGTAATAATCGCAGCGTGTAAAAGACGTATGAGGTGACCGCTATGATGGCCCGAATCAAAACGCAGCCCACGCACCATCAATCATCGATCTTAACAGGTGCAACAAATTATTTAAAAGTATGTTTGTTTTACGATCACATTTTGTGTCTACAGGATGTATGGGTTGTGACATCAACAGTTTCAGGATTATTTAATGTTACACTTTTAGAAATTAGCTTATTTCAACTCTCTTAAATTCTATTTTAAATTATGATAAATCAACGAGAATGTATTTACCCATAAATATAGATAGATCCACGGACATATATTGTCATTGTATTAAAATGTACCTCCACATAGTCTTAACTACTTATTGTATTGAAAAGCATACTTAATCTAATTTCGTAGCTGATTTGCAAATGTAATAATATTATGTATAAGTATTATATTACGCCCATAAAAACCTGAAGCGAAGTCATTGTACACATTTCCACAATCCAGCACAGACACTTACTTTGATAAGCACAACAAAGATAAATGTTACGTAATGTGATGTGAGGCGCTGACACCCTGTATATTGCACCGTGAAAGTGAATCATAGACTGACCTGTCCATTTTTGTCCATCTCGTTGTTGGTGAGCTTGACCTTCTCGAAGGAGACGACCTGCTTGCGCAGCTGGTCGCCGGTGAAGGGCGAGTCGGGGTGCGGGTAGAGGCGCGCGGGCGCGGGGGGGTCCGCCTTGCCCGCCACCAGCCACGAGGAGCGGTGGTACGCGTAGCGGTAGCGCTTGCCGTCCACCGGCACCACGTCCAGCAGCACGGCGTAGCGCGCCTCCGCGCGGCAGCCGGCGAACGACACGCGCACCGTCGGGAACATGCGCCTGCGGACAACAACCGGTGTGGTCAGAAAGAGCCAAGACGCGACAACCTATCGTACTCATACGACACGCGCACCGTAGGGAACATGCGCCTGCTGACAACAGGACAAGCCGTTGTTAGTCAGAGCGAACCGCAATAACCTATCGGCTTTCACGTCGTATCTACACGTGACGCGCACCGTCGGGAACATGCGCCTGCGGACAATACCGGCGTGGGGTCAGACAAAGCCGCGGCAGCCTATCGTACTCATACTTTACGCGCACCGTCGGGAACATGCGCCTGCGGACAACAGCCTTTGCGGTCAGTATGGGGCAAGACGCAACAACCTATCGGCTTCCACGTCATATCCATACGTAATGCGCGCTATCGGTAACATGCGTCTGGAGACAACACTGGGACGACCCAGCACCAGTTGTATGGGCGATGATCGTGACGTCATGCTCGCTGCTTCAACCTGTAGGTATATCCGTTACGTTATGCATACCATCGGGTATATGCGTTTAGGTACAACCAACGTGTACACATATAGCCTTTAAACAGAACGAAATTATCCTGAGAACGACGAACCCGCTCTAAAAAATTTAGGTCAATCTTGTAGGTTCGTACGTAGAAAAAAAAAGTGAAAACAGTTCTGCATAGTGCAGTCAATCCCTTGTTAACTAATTATAATCAGAACTTTAAACAATTGAAAGCATAATATACGACTTTACTTCGAAGTAAAACATTACATTCCATAACTGCGCTAATCTATATCGGCAATAAAAATTAAAATAACGTTGTAACAGGTGAGTTTCAAATTTTATTGCGACAAATTATATCAACATAAAAAGTAAAACTTAACTATAAATTTTCTACCCCAGCTAAGAACGAGCCTTCGCGCTAATGACCGAACTCGTAAGAATCGACCGAAAACTAAATTAGACATTAAGAGCCGAAAGCTTATAATCCCCAAAAAGTGTTTTACGAGACCAAAACACATGCTCGCAATAAAAAAAGATGATTAATGCATCTCCACAAAAACCGCCAGAGATCCGGCCACGTTCGGTGACTTGTATAATTACAGGGTAGAACGCGAACTAGGAAATCAAACAAATATGATGTATACGATTTTAATGCACCCTTAAATGGGCCGAAGCGCTTCCTGCCGGCCACGACCGATAACATCTCACCTCAGTTTATTTATGATGTAGTATTTCTTAATACAATTTTTTTCGTTGTCTTTAAACGGCACTTTTGTAATTTCGGGCCGGGGCCAAACAAGTAGTCGTTGACCTGTCAGATTAGATAACCGTCTACTAACAATTTGTCCACTGGCCCTAACGCGATCCGACGTCGTAGCGCTACAGCTGTTCCGATCGACTTTTTTTACACATGCTACACAATAAGGTTATGAGAGCGTACACAGAATTTATTATTGAATTCCTGAAGCGCGGGCAATAAAGTCAGGGAGTGAGAGAAAGAATTATTAGCGCCTATAAAACACGAACGCGGTGTCAACCTTCCTATAAGAAAAGTATGATAATAATAATAAATAGAAGAAACCTATAAAATTCTCGGAGGCTTGACGGTCGAGCGCAGCACGAGTAAAGGCACTCGTATTGAGGGCCTCCGCGAGTTAAGCACTAGCCATAAATAAATCGTATTAAGGTATGTTTTGAATGGTTCCGTATCGGACGCGCGGGATCTCTCGTCGGCCGACAATAAGTCGCTGTCAACTGCGTTTATGAGTGTGTCGTTAAAGAGAGTCGCGGACGCGGTGCCACCCAGCGCGGCGCTGTAATGAGGCGCATCCATCACGGATAACAATCGATGCCCGACGAATTCCAGGGCCCCCGTTCTCAGCTAATTGAACGGTGATGCGAACTTGCTTGCTGTACTTGCTGTACACTTAAGACGCAAGACGACGTCCATAAATCGGGGTACGTACCTACTAAACGTCAACTGTCACTTGCATCAGTAAGTACCTCTACATTTTAACGACTACTCCTTAATCTAATTAGATTTTTTTTATTTAAGTGTAAAAAATGTATGAATTAGAATAACTCATTAATAGCAATTCGCTACCGTACTTTGAATTTTTGCAAAACATTAATCATAATACTACAGAGATTTTTAAAAACAATCGTTTCACGACGTTGCATGACGCACGCTCAGTTTGTTGAAAGAGCCGTTGAAAAGCATTCGAGTGGATATCTCAAAGAATTATTGATGGCATTAATTTCGCAAGCAATTAACCGGGACTTTGCAGAACAAAGCTAACAATTCGATGTTAACGCGTTCGTGTAATAAAGTCGGCAGAGTCGGTAGAGCGTCGGCGCACATTTGCATAATTCATTTATAAACGTCCGCTGCGATGCCCTCGGATAAGCTTTAACAAACATCAATTGGAAACATATCTGTAAATGTACACCAACACCAATTTATTGTACATGTCATAATCTTTATTACGACAGCGCAGAGTCCATAATTGAAAAGAAAGACGGAGTAGCTTCTATAATTACGGGTATTAACGCGTGACTTTACTTTGTTTAGTTAAACGTGGCCTATTTTCTATCCCTTCGGGCGACCATTTACCTGGCTCATTGTGAATTTGTTTCAATACCTGAATGAAAAGAAAATGTACCTACATAATTCTTTTAATTTAATTTTTAAGTCTACAAATTGTGACCTCAATTATTCCAGCTTGCTATTGTTTTGCATGCCACCATGGTACCGTGGCTTTCTACTTATTATTTGGTTGCGGTGAGCAACCGCGATGCGACAGTAGCACCGAAGGAGCCCAATTTCCAGTAGGCAACACCACCAATTATGGGCAACCGCTTCCGGGGAGAGGCGCGAAATTGCTCCGCATATGAACAATCACCCTTGTTTACTTTTGCATTACACATGTTTTTTTTTGGGACTTGAATACCTGGTAAATAATTATGTTTCAAAGAAGAATGTATTTTTAAAAGGATTTTGTAGTCGCTATGTTTATTTTACCTAGTAGGTGGTGTTTTACGCTAAATAAGTAGCTCCGAGATTTATTGAAAATTCCGTGGGCTTAGTTAGTTGCCTAGACTACTTGTACAAAGGATTAGGTCCTAATACAGACTTCACTTAATGACCTATGAAAACTACAAATACTTATAGTTACTTACCCACAATTTTGCAACGGTGTTACAGTTGAAACTGAAATATTTATGATTTTCAACTAAACTAAGGAATCACAAACATGTGTTTGCAAACATAATGCCTAATGCTTATAAAATTGCAAAACAAGATTTTAGTTTTGATAATTCCTTTTTATTGGTTATATTTAGGTATGACAGAAAAATGTAAATAAACAATTATTTAATTAATAATGCCAATGAAGTCATAATGAAGTAAATGAAGACCTACAAAGGACTGCAATAATATTAGTGGACATTAATTAATGTTAATTTATTATGTGAGTATGACCTTTTGCTTAATTGGTAAATAAATACATAGCACAGAGTGCATCAATTCAAGTAATAATTGAAGTATATTAATTGTCAGGAGTTTTTCTTGTTTGCAAGCTCATTTCTTGCTGGCGTTGCGTGCAGCTTGAAATGGGAAGTTATCATATCGTCGACTGTTAATCGGTTTTTTATTGCTATAACTTATGTGAGTTTATCTATTCTGTTTTATACCAGAACGAAGACAATTTTAACAATATGAAAAAGTAAACAATTTCAAAAGATATTAAACTTCCTAATGGGAACACTTTAAATGAGAATGGTTTCATATTGTGATTTTATGAGTGTTTAATGGATAATATTGAATATAAATTTATTTACAATAATAAATAATAAAAAACTTTTAAAGGAATTGTAAAAAAATGTTCATTACGCCGATTGTAGGTAGCCATGTACATACATTACCTATCACGAATTAACTTGCAAAAATAATGACTATTCTCCGCCATCGTAAAGTGGCAATAAAGATGTTGACTAACGCCTTTGAAATCAGGTTCGAGAATTTTTTACTCGAAAAACGTTAATCATCATTTATTGGATGGAGACCTACCTGATTTTATTGACGATTAAAATTGATGGATTAGTGATGTGGTAGGATTTAGAATTTACTTTTTTTGCAGGCTGGCTTTGAATATTTGACAAGAAACGTCAATCTTTAGGAAACCAATTAGATAAATATTTTATTTAACAAAATATATCTAACTAATGACCTTCCATCAAGATGTTAATTTATTTGATAAGGACAAGTATCTAGTCATAATTAACTGACCGATTGTAATTCATTGGTAGGTAAGTATTGACCTAATTAAGACGGTTGTTGTATTTATTGGCTTGAACACAAAATACCAAATAACATTTTGCACGAAGCGAGGTGGCCAAGTCGAAAATCTCGTATTATTTGTATTGAAATCATACATGACGCCAGTCGTTTATAAATGTCAATGGCAATCAGCAATACTATTAATATTGTGTCAAACGAGAAACTAGCAGCATTTGTGTGTGAAACCAGATAGGCTGTGTCTATCCATCAGTCGATTGTAGCTAAACTGGTCCTTTCTGTTACATACGTTTCATAATTCCAGTAAGTCTCCGCAATTATTGCTACCTACATACTAAATTATTCAAATTATTTATGTTCATTATAAATAACTGCACGTTCTGACACCTGCTCACGCGAAGAGCTATCAAAAGCTACTGGGTGGCTAATCGACCAGGCAGCAGATATGGTTAGATGAAAACTGTAAAAGTCTATAAAATAAAATATATAAATCTAGAAGATTCATTAAATATGACAATATTTCTGTCAAAAGTTCTCGGGAACTTCTCCAAAATTTTACGATGGCTTAATCCCCTTCTTTGTCCGAACATAGAATGAAAGTGTTTGTTTAACTGCTCTACCAAAAAGATCACGCTCTTTACAATTTTCGCGGAAAAGAGGCAAAAATAAAGAAATGTCACCTAGTTCATAAATTTCTTTCAGCCATTGGTATCGATACGCGGTCACGCGTTCGCATTAGAAACAACTGGTTTACGAAATGTCATGAGTTGCATACAAGGCGTGTACATAACACGCAAACGCAAAGCACCTTCGGAACTTACACCACGTATGATTATTATGACCTTTTACAATCGATTATTGTAAATTGTAACAACTAGATCTATGACTTCATATAGTGTAGTCTTTATAGTCACTTAAGCTGAACTTTCGGCTTCATTAAGTATTTATTCACACTGTAAGTTTCTGTAACGGCATAAAAACTGTCGTTGTAAATATTCAATGTGGTTCGACATCATCAGGGTTGGCTTAAGAACGTCTAGACAGAACGGGATCTTTCCCAAAGACTTTCCGACGCCTAATTTGATATGAATGAATTACTTGAGAATTTCGTAGGCAATTATCAAATGTTAACCATACCAGTGTTTTCGATGCCGACATTGCCAAATGGTTATCAAATAATGAAGTTTAGTGACATAGGCATACTTGGTATCGCGTATAGACTAACTTAAGTAAAATCCCGAATCAGGCCAAAAACTACTGAGTGTTCTCTATAAAAGTTATTCAGTAGCTGTCCGAAACCGGAAAGTTGGCAGTGACACTTCCCCGTGCTTTATAAAGCACAATAAAAAGGTCCGTCCCTGAATGCTCTCTACAAGTGACTTATTATACCGTTGTTATATCAGCCTGAAGGACTGCATTTGTGTTTGCGCACATATTTGGGTTCTTTATCTCCTGGGTAGAGTTATTTTTGAGATTGTTGGATATTGGTCATGCTTCCTAATGTCTAATGTATCACTTAAACTATAGGGTTTAAAGCCAGCATGTAAGCAAGTTGTTGCTTCGTACGTAACGTGGGCACGTCGCAGATACAGTAATGCAGTCTAAACGATCCGCGAATTGGATCCCAGTCACGTGTAATGTAGGCGCGTGCGACGCCGGCGGCTGTCGCTCACACGTCTCGTTACGTCGCCACGCGGCCTCGCGACTCGGCTAATCCCACTCACAACAAAGTATCCTGTTACTCGATACCCGTTTGTGTAACATCGACACAAAAAGTAATAAAATAAAGTCAGCAGGATTCGCAGAATACATAAGATGCCCGATGTGACGCCACCAAGCGGGACGAGAGCCACGCGAACTGTCATCTGTCAGACCGCCATTTTAATTCCGCTGTAAATTACACAAATTGACACTTGACATGTTTTGTCGTCTCCCGAGTAATCGTGCGAAATGGAAATCTCATTTTATTACATTTGTAAATTGGTGGAGGGTCTACATTTTGCCCTGTCGTGCCATCTCATTTTGTACTTTGTTCTTAAAATTGACGACATTGTCTGAGAAAATTCATTTACAAACATGACTGCACCCTAGTGTATTTTTTTACGAAACAGCATGTATGTATAATGCGGAATAATATTACTATGGCGAAGTATTTTATAAAGTTATATTATATTCTCTCACTATTAGCAGCCCAATCTATAAATAATAGTATTATAGCTTTCGCTATCAATTTAAGAAAGTGAGAATGGCACTTCTTCAGCGAAGTTTCAATTTTACGATGTCGTTATACATGAAATATAATGGAGACATAAATATGGTGAAAAGTGACGTTTTGTTAACGACCCGGAGCAATGTGAATAAAGTAGCAGAGCCACGGGGCGCCTCACTACAGGAAAACGCTTGATAATTAAAAATTCTTCTTTGTTTTTGCGTTGAGATTGTAGTTATGCGAGAAATGTTTTATTGTTTCAACACACGATAATTCACGAGTAATGTTTTGCGTGAAATTCCAATGTAATTTGGATTTGCCTTATTATAATATTAATGGCTCGGTATTTTACTGCTGTTTACTTTGTTGGTTGTCAGGTCAAACTAGAAACATTCCTTTTATGCTAATTGTATTTAATTTACCTATCATAAAGACATTAAATCTCTAGTACACAGTAGCATATTGTGGTTTGCACACTATTTCGTTAAGATCTGTGCAATACTGCTTAAGTTCGCTGATATTAAAAATTTGTCTATGCATGGTGTATGTGCTACATACATTTTATACTGCTATTGTTTCACAATTGCATGTGCTTTGCGGAAATGTAATATGTGAGTTAAGTGACTAAAACAAGCCGGATTCAAAATTGATTGTAATACTTGTGTTGTGATGGAAGCTTTTTAATTTATTTGTTTCGTAAGTAGCCAGCAAGCTGTATCCGGGCAGCCAAGATGTGCGGTGCAGTAGGCCATGATATAAGAATCCTTTAAATTTTATTGCGGTAGTCACATGATGTTCTGGATATTTTATTTATACTTTATTACACAACATCAAAACGCAACCTTTCGCAATCGACGCGACGTATGCGTTATATGATTTTTGAATGTTAACACAGTAATATAAACATCATTTAATTATAGTTAGTGTAATTTTATTAACATAAGAAATAATGTTTATCGATTGACTTTACCGAGTTAATTTTTAACCTTAAAATCAACTTAGAGGTGCATTGCAGGAGTTTAAATGCCAAATAGTAACGTTCTATTAAAGAATCTGAAATATTATATACGATAAAATCTTTGCTAAGGTTATCGCACGATAACTAACCTCGGGCGCCCAGCATTCTTCGGCCGACACCCACTTACGTACTGGAACGGTTCCTATTTTTTCCTCACATAAATATAGTAATTGAACGATAATTAGAGATCCCGCAATCGATTAAATACTTGCAATGTTATAACTTATAACTCTCTTGGGCATATAAAACTAATGAATATCGGCCCGATAATTATAAAACAGTTAAGGTAACAAGGTGCCCTTTAATCACTATCAGCAAAATCTGATGACGTAGTTTTACGAGGCTTCCGGCGGAACACGGACCGCCATAAAGTTAACTGCGGCCAATCGCTGGCCACTACACTGGCCCTAAATTATCGAGGTCACGTCCAAATTCGATGGTGTGGCGGCGGACAAAATATAAAAATGCTGAATGGTCCCAATTATAATTTTATAACGTAATAAAAGTTGTACTATTTTGTGGGCCCTGACACGCGTACTAGCCTATAAATATTGTATTAATGTCATTATATTAAATTAGAGATTACATTTTTCCTTTTCGTTAGTTCTAATTGTAATGGGTACACTGAAATCATGCGGTTATCAATAACAAATTTATATTTTAAAAACAAATAGAAAAAAAATACCCGATTAAAATTAAACGACTGCTTTTCTCTGTCTACATTAGGTACATGAAGTCCCTATTTTCTTTTCCTTTTGATATACTTATTTATAATTGATGTTAACGTATTTGTTTTAGATCATATTTCACACAATAAATGGAATCTGAAACGTGAGTTTATGATAATGCTTATCGGACCTGCCTACCTAATCCTTTACTTTCCATTTATTTCTAAATAATTGATTAAGGCCTATGTCCAGCAGTGGATTGACACGGGCTGATGATGATGATGATGAATTGATTTCATATTATATCTAGGCACGTCCAAATAAGGGCTACATGTGATATAAAAAAAATCATATGTCTCCTACTGTTTAAATTAGTCGACCTAACATTTAACGACCTAGTGGTAAACCTAAATGCAATTCGATTTAAGTAGCCATATATAATCCATATTCGATATTGGTTTAAAATAAATGTTTATAACCGCACGCTATGGTCATGAATTGAATGTAAAAAGCTACCACATATCCAATTAACCATTAATACAGCCGATAGGGACATAAATATAACACGATAAACGAATCGCATGTCAACAGGATAGTACATTTATATGTATATCAAAAAATTTAATTTCAGACTTGTCAAGCTACCATTTAACAATCAACACAGTGCAAAACTACAGTAAGCGTGCAATATGGTAGTTTTTTTTTATTTTTTTTTCCTCTGAAAAGCTGACCTAAACTTTTACATTAACTTAAATAATACTTATATTATTTTATTTAAACGATACGCATTTTAGTATCTTCATAAAAAAAAATCAAGGAATTCAAATCACGTTACATCTATTTTATGGACCTTTCCGATTATAATTATTATCGGTTTGTGAGACGAGAAAGTAACCGAAATCTGGAATCATAAAATAATAATCAATTCATCAAATTTGACGTAAAATAATAATTGGTTTGGTCCGAGTTTTGACTTCCCATTTAGTAAATTCAGGAAACTTTGTCAAATGAACTGGTATTAATTGGGAGCGTTCCCCGAACAAGTTTTGTGCAAACTTTTGCTCGCGGGTTGAATTCGAACGCAATATTCGACTATGACATTTTCCGAGAACGTTGAAATGAATATCGAAGGATATTTTTGGGTAGGTGTGCTCACGGATTTAGTGTTTAAAATAATGCTCTGATACACTGCACTTACTCATACAGTTTCATAGTTCCTGCAGTTTTAATTTAAAGATTTCATATAATTTAGCTAATGTACACGAGGTTATCATCAAAAGCAAGAGGTCTTATAACCCGAGCGTACCTACTTATTTTTCAATACAAAAGGTGATTTTACATTGATTGACGTAAATTTTCGATTGCAATTTAATTGAAAGAAATAAATGAAACAACGTCGATCGAGATAATCTTGACAGATTTGCACAGAATTGGCAAATATTGTCGATGATATGATCGATCTACTCTTTAGTAGAGAATACATAAAAAAACTAAATACAAATTAACATCATTCGGTTACCGTAAATTAGGTACAACAACCTCTGTGTAGAATCCATCTATTCTTCTCACTTGCCAAATCTTGTGTAACCACTACATCGATTTTAATGACAACAAAAAATAAATTTAAGATTTTTTTTCAGAAATGGCGGGTTACTCATTCAATTATACAAATAGTAGAGTCTTGGCAGACGCGCGACCGCCCGCAGCGATTACGGCTCAACATCCGTCCGACTGTTCCGTACGTGATAGGTCGCCTTGTCGCCTATGATTACTTCAGAGCCGCGTCATCTATCATTACTGGATGCACACCTCACTTTTGATCAACCAAAAAAATTGATAATCCAAGTGTTCAACACGATCAGAAGTCATACGCCAAATGTCAGTGGACATCATAATTGGTATCGCTTGTAAATTGAAATAATTTTTTTTTCATTCAACTTAAGAGTGGGACTCGCCACTCTTTAATAACCGTTTAATGCGTTATGGGAATTTATTGTTAATGTATATTATAAGAGACTTACATTCGCACGCGACTTTGCTGCCATTGAGTTACTTATTACTTACATAAAGATCTTGAAGCCTTCTTCTGAATCTTCACCATGTTCGGGCATAAGAAATTAACATATTTTCTTATTAAGAAGTGCTTTTTTTCTATAGATATCACATTTTTTTCTTCTTCAACTATTATCAACCAAATTACGAGTACATATTTTTTCCATTACCCTTCACATTATACGATCCCGGACATTCCTGATCTAGGCCTTTCCACCTACTTGGACTTAAGACTAGATCGACTCCCCACATATTTTCAGCCCGTCCATGGTCTTTCTTTTACATTATATCGCGATACATTCCAAAGTTTATTTATTTTCAAAGCTGCTAAAACATCGTGTATTTGAAGCATAATAATCAAGTTGAATGTAAATAATATTCTGTCGTTATCCCGTTCATTGCAATCGCGAGTATCTCCGCCACCTCGGGTCGAGATTACGCCAATAATTAACTGTTTTACACGCTCCTAATGGCTTCATTCCGCTAATGGCCGTCTCATCTCGTCCTTTTGCTCCTATCTTCTACCTTCCAACCCCTTTACAAGCCAATTCATACTTTCAAGCTCATAATTCAAAGTTTAATTTTGATTACGTCCCGCAAAACGATTATTCATTTAGCGTCGGATTAGGTACATCGTCTATATTAGAAAAGGGTTATAGAATAACCCTGTTCGTATTAAGATGTTAATGCAATCTGTTAATGACATAAGTGGTTGAAAGCGGATAATGTTAAATACATAATGTCAAAATTTATTTTATTTTCTAATGCTTAGGTAAAAACATTTTTTTTTATAAATTACAGTTAATTTACTAAATAAATACAAGAGTATAAAAGCCAACACAATTACTTCACAGCAAAAAAAAAACATCTAACTAAATATGGTTCGACACAAGCGAGACAACATTCTTGTATTAATTTGACTTAACTAAGTGACCGATATTAAGTATCTTTTTATATAAGTAGTTAGCAAAAATTGTCGGTAGTTACGGACAAGCTGTCAACGAGGTTGCAATTATCCCATCAAGTTAATGTAACGGCGTGTTCAATGGTGCGCACGATTGTTACTAACTTACGGCGCGTATTAACTTACCATAGTACCCATAAATACCTTACTTACCATCAATGGTATAATTTAGATTAGATACTTTGAGGAAAGTAATTTTTGCCTGCTCATTTAGTATTTATATTTCAGGTTTTGTATAACCAATGTTTTGTTTTGAAGATTACTTGATACTTCTAACAGTAGACTTAGACCAAGAGCCGTAGTCCAATTTATGACATATTTACTGGCTTTTATTTTGATTACTATTACAGGAGATAATGGAATACTTGTATTTGAATATTATTATCATCTAAGTAAGATGATAATAATATAATCAATATCCATTAAATATCGGAATCAATACAATTTGCATTAAATTCGTGTAATCTTTTTATGTACCTACAGTTCTTTTCAGTTTATTTTGCCAGCTGAATTATTTCCTGAACGTTTCGCCTTGGAAATATTTAAGGCTAGAGTGAATAAGCTTTGTATATGTAAGATTGCTCCATCCTAGGCTCATCATCACTTAACACAAGGTGTGATTGTCGACAAATGCTTTGTGAGAAATGAACAGAAAAATAGTTACTATTAAAACGTACCTACTCGTCGCATGTTGTTACTGAAGGCGTTCGAAATTTCGTTTCAGCTTAGGTTCAATTACGTTTCGATCGTATTTCAACGCGATTTACCATCTGGTATAGTGTGAAGAGCTGTCCAGTAAAAACGGTAGTCTAAAGTGTCGGCCGGTGTGGAATGGCGGCCGCGTGTCGCGGCTTGATTAACGGCCGGCGATCGCCGCACGCAAGTAGCAATTTGTCGATAGCTCTCGCAGCGAAGGGTTAATGTCATTCCCGACCAACCTTTCACTACAAGAGATCATTTATTAAACTGCCGCAACCTACCTACAAACTGTAGCATTCGCGAAGTTTCTACGTTAGAACACTCTAAAGTGTGTACATTATGTGCCTCTCGAATTCGGGCGCGAATCAACAACTTATCGATTGTGTCATAGTTATTGTTTTTATTATTGACATTTGAAGCATTGTTTTGGTGTTAGGTTGATCAAAATTCATCTTCTGATAGAGTTAACTCTATATTAGGTATCTTTTTTCTTTTTCTGATATTACATTCCTCAGTCAATTAGAAAGATTGATAATAAGTTAACTACGCATAACAAAAGTGAGAAATTCTTTCAGATGCGCGTAATTATAGCAAGTAACAACTAATATCCATAGATCGACGGCGCCGCTTGTGTAAGTGGCATTCTTTTATGATGTTTTCGTAACGAGTTCGCGCATGGCGAGTTTTTACTGCAGTAACCAGCGTAACAACCCGCGCTACACAATATTTCTCCACAATAAGTATGTTGATGTGAAGACAATTAATAGTAATTGTAGCAACAATGATAGATTGATATATTGTCGCACTGTAACAGTTGTTTGCTCTGCGAATAAAAACATTGCTATTGTTACTCGGGATGCCTTTGCGAGCGGTGTCGTACGCATTTGCGAAATAATGTTAACTACTCAATTCAGCGCTAATGAGTGTTCGACACGAGCTATGAAAATATCATCAGATGAATGCAAATAAAAACTCATTTAGCGGATTATCGAATGATGTAATTAATTATGCATTATTGGAATAGGTAATGGGATACCATACGCGTAAAGCCGGCGTCATTGGGCGTCCGCGGACGTTGCTAACTCAGGTTTAACGAACCGAGAAGCGTCTATAAACGGCAATAAAGCGTGTCGCAGGTGCACCGATACAAGACACTGCTCCGGTTCCTGCCGCATTGGACTCAATAAAATTATCCCCTGCCTATATTATTGCACAATAGAGCATAACTAACACGGATAAATATTGTTGCGTATTAGATTTGCATGAAAATAATGCCCTGCGACTTTTCTTTTCCTATTACGACTTTGTTTCGGAAAAACCATAATCTTATACATTAGATCTATGTAAAAGTTATTTGTATTCTTGGTATCCAATAGTTATGAATTATTAAATTAATAAATAGGTAGGTATAATAATTATGTCCGATAGTGTCTACCTATCATCATCATCCTAGCCTTTTCCCGATTGTCTCAGGGTCGGCTTCCCAAACTGAGAGATTTGGCGAGGGCTAAGCTTTTACACAGAGCGACTGCCATCAGACCTCCGCAACACTTAGGGTAAACTATACCCATTCCCAGTTTAGGCGTCAGAGTTATCATCATCTCTGATATGATGTGACGACTGCTATCTGAGTTGGTAAAGATAGCACCCGGGACCAACAGCTTAACGTGCCTTCCGAAGCACGGAGGAAATCGGTGTCAAATTTTGGTCACCCATCATCGGATTGACCGCGCCAATGGTTGCACAACGTTGCGATCATTGTTAATCGAACAAGACCGCGGCGCCACCGAGCTCCTCTCGTGTCTACCTATATTTATTAAAATAAATTTCGTATGAGTAATGTTTCTACAAATACTTAATTATGTCGTAATTTTGAAATGCGGATTTCATTCCAAATTACATTTACTCTAAAGCCTTCTTTATATGCCTTAAGAAATTGAAAGCCATAATATCTTCTATGTTCGTTTCAAACGTCAGACATAACATATCAATACTGTATTTAAGCATATATGTGGTGCTTTCATTGGATCTAATTTCCATAACACAAGTGCTTAAGCTACTTATATCGGGATGCTCAATGTATGTATGCAAAGGTGTCCGATACCACCAACGGTCATTGGTTGTCTACGCTATGAGGTGGTCCTACTCATTTACCACAAAGTTATGAAACATTTCTGAATTAAAACTTAACTACATATTTATAAGGATACAAATTTAGGGAACTGCTTGGGATTAATAAAAACTAGGTCAAGTTTGCACCATAGTAACATTTTTCAAAATACAAGCGTATGAAATACATAAATTAAACAAGGAACTTAGAATGAATTGCCGAATAATATTGGCTGCAAACAGTTATGAAAACCGCTACATTGTTGAATCTGTTAACCTACTATTAATTGACTTCCCCTCTTTAAGTTAGTTATTACTTCTTAGTAGGTAAATTTTCACATTAATGTGAAGTGAAGTACATATAAAAATGTAAACTAATCTATGGTTTACAAATGAATTTATTTTAATTTTACTTTTAGTAGGTATGTTTAATGGTCTTAACAAGTGCAAACAAGCCAGATGTTCTTATAATCACGCTTGTAATTACACATTTCCATGTTGCCAACATTTAAAATAATAAATTAACTCCAACTACAGGAAAATTCATCGTTTACCCCTCTAATTACAATGAACACTTCCACACCCGGAATTACTGGTATTATCCTCATTATACACGCTGCTAACTGCACCACAAAGACAATGCCCCTTTACTTTGACAAGCAAACTAATTGAAAGAAGTTGCACAATTTATAGTTTTATTCATAGTAGGTAAATTATTTTTTTTTTTGCTTTTTCACTAATTAGAAAACCAAAGTGCGTTTAAGTGACGCGGCAAAGGTCTGTTCCCACATGATGCATTCATCAAGATTGATATCAGCACTTAACCGGAGTCAGCTGGTGATGCAATTAGCAATACCGACTCGTGCGCACTACACACTACCTTATGTTTTACTTTAAGGGCTATGATGTCATATATATGATGGTAGATTTCTTCAGGTATCTGACAGGTTGACAGAGTATTAAAGTGTGGAAAGAAAAAGCTTTATGTTATGAAGGAGAAGGAGAAAAAAATTAAATAAAGAGATTAGTTACTTTTTTCACGCGAAATCTACTGAACTTTTAAATGAAACTTTACGTCAGATCAATGCAAACGGTATAGTTTACAAGAATATTTATCAATTCACATATACATATATTACCAATATTCACGCGGGCATAACTGCGGCCTGCAGCTAGTATAAAATAATAAAATAACAATGAATAAAACCAAAGAGTAGCAATAAAAATGTCAGTAAGAATGAACAAATTTCTAGATTATTAACTGCATACAAATGAAGTATACACGACAATTTCAAAAACGATATTACATGTAATTAAAAAAGTCTGGCTCCCTGTCTAGTTTACTCCGGCTAGCACACAATCTATCAGGATATACCGCAAGCGTTTGATACTGGTGAAAAATACGACCACACGTGGCGTAGCTTCCAGCAAATGTCATTGCGTCTGCAAATTTTTTAAGCTAGACCAGTATTTTTCTTCGACTGGCAAACGTCTAAATAGGTACTATTACCGTATAGTGCGTACCGTATAGTGAATAGAAGTATTAAATAAGTACTTTGATGGTTTGGTAACGCTAATATAACTTTAATAAAATTATATCTGCTTTTCGTGACTCTGAAGCTAGTAAATAACCATGGATGATAACGATTCCTTGACTAGAATTGATTTTTCTCATAATGAATTAAGGTGTTCTTAATATCCGTCTAATTAGGGTGATATATACATCCATAATTAACAATAGCCTTTCAATCAAGGCTTAAGAAAAATAACGCAGACTTTATATTTAATTAGGTTCAAAAAATACTTAGTGTTTATATAATCTATTACCATTTTATGGTATCTCATTATACTAATAAGCCCTTGGCGTCATGTACTATAAAAACCATAGAGCAAACGAGACAAAACTTATCGGCTTATAATAAGTATGGGGGACACTGCAAAACGATTTCACTTCTACAGAGTTATGTAGTATAGTACTAATGAGACTAGTACAAATTCCCAAAGTGGTTCTCATTACCCAAAGATTGCCTAGATGAGCAATAAATAAATAGTATGCACTTTAAGAAAAACCATGATTACCAACTATAAACATGATTTTTCAAATAACGGTAGCCGAATTTCTTTCTCGAAAATTCTGAAAGTTCCGGATGTGCGGTTTGATGTCTGAATCGGGCCATTGACATGGCGGTTTAAACTGAAGTTTTTACTGCTTTGAGAGATAAGTATGTATCCTATTTACTGCTACGTGTTCATTTAAAAAAAATATATGAATTACAAGGGAGACAAGTATTTTATTGCTAGAGGAGACAAATCTTTTATTGTTCAGCTTTCACACAACCGTATCAACACATACTTATTATTAGCGGTCTGAATAAAATTTATCAGATCTGTATTTCGTACATTACCAAGCATAAATTTTACTGGCATCGTTTTAGACATTGGTAGACGTAACACGTAGCAGTCGCAGAACTGCTTACAATGCAAAACGCCATTCAACATGGTGATTTAACTGAAGCTGGTGGTGAAACTTTTTCATACTACGAGAGACATGTTTTTATTACTATGGAAGACGATCCTAGCATAGCTACAAGAGATAACAATTTTATTTGCAACCAGAGAAAATAGGGTATTTACTATTTATCGATACGGGAGACACGTCTTTTATAGTTACGGGAGACAAGTCTTTTATTATACCAGTAGACTAAGTAATATTTTTTGGTATAGCATGGAAGTCATGTCTTTCATCGCTACGGGTGACATGTCTTTCATTGCTGCGGGGGAAATGTCTTTCATTGGCACGGAAGACAGGACTGTTATAGTTCAGAAAACTTTCAACATCATTTGAAGTATCAACACACAATATTAGCGGTCTAAATTAAATTTGTCGGGTGTGTATCGCGGCGCCGGCGGCGGTGATCCATCATCGGTAATGGCGGCCACACTAACGACCGCCCGTCACGCCGCGCGTCGCACCGCGTAACATCGACAGTTTTGTACGGACACGTTTGACATTGAGCTCTGGTCCTGGCCCTTTGTGCCCGTACGATTCCGGTTCGATTGTGCCTGTTCGTCTTCGAAATTTTGACGTACTTGGAGTCAATAGACTCCATTCGGTCTCATTGGACAGTCTTGATACAAACTAGCAAGATATTTAAGTCATCATCAATAATTCTTAGGCAAGCCCAAAGATACTAAAACTTGAACATATCCGTGGAGGTACACTTTTACTAGTACTTTTTTACTTTAAACTGATTGCGCTTTCGTCCTCGATGTTTCACTTGATGTTAAGTGATATCTAATAAAGACGACGAATCAGTAAATGCCTACTTAATTAGGTAAATGATAAATAGCTGGCTCAAATAAAATTATGGTACTCTACATTTCCAGTACATACATTTACGCAGATTACTGTATTACTCGTACTATAATCCAAAAAGAAACGAAATGCTTATTACAAGTTCCTGTATTTCAACTTGCTACACCGCATGTACAGCTTTTCGGACTATACAAAATTTCCGTAATGGTCTCACGTTAAAAATGAAACAAAAGTTGAAAACAACACTTTAATAGTGTAGAGCCACAATTAATTTGGTGAATAAACGCATTACAATGTTTCGATAATTTCTCGAGCACATTAACGTAGCTACAGTGTACGCGTATAAAATTTATAACGTAATTCAGTTTTAATGAGCACAAATAACATTTACAGGTCGCTCGCAAGGAGATGTAAACTGCTTTAATTGCACCTTCCCGAGCGAGCTACCGGCCAGCGAATCAACACCTCAGCTCAGATAGGTACCTATATAAACGGCCCGCAATAAACCGACTTTATGCCGCCTTCAAATAATAACGAACAAAAACGGTTGCAATGTTTGCCAAAATATGGTAGGAAACGTTCAGCGTCGGTAGACAGGTAGTTGTACGTATGTGGGGGTGGCGGGTGGTAAATGCAGTCGGTCGGGGCGCTAACGCGCGCGGGCGGCGGGGGTGCTGGGGAGCAGACGTCGTCGAGGAGCGTCGGAGGCTGCGATCGATGAAGCGCGGACACGCCTTGCGCACGCCACCGCAGCCGCAAACTACACTCATTGTTGATTCAGTCGTCGCACCTTCCACCCCGCCACCTACCGCGGCCTGATGAGTTAACCCGCCACCTCTATCGTCAAACGAATCGCTCCAACCCGAAAAGGCTGTCCGAGACGGATCGGGCCCGCATTAGAACTGTCAAGAGATCGTCCAAATGCGATGAGCGTGTTAAACGACTGCATTGTGGTGCGCTGTCACTGGGCGCGGTGCCTTTGCCGGGCCCTTGCCACGTCGATATTATCTCGCCTCACAGGCTAGGAAGCCACTCACTTCCAAATCCGAGAGGTTTCATAAAAAAACGACTGTAATCTGACAACGATCGATCGACGATCTTTTAATAATCCCCTTCACTAATAGACAATTTGTACGATTGTTTATTTTAGGCGGGCCTTACCAGATACCATTCCAAAGTCACAGTATTTTGAGTCTATTATAGATGTGAATAATGGTTTTACGAAAAACAATTTTTTTTTCAAGAGAATAACTTCAGTGGTCGCTTCCATTAGCCGCTATCTAACACAAGAAGCGAAACATTTTTGATATATGTGAAGGTGCTATATGTTATTTACCAAGCACACTCTAATCTCAATTACCTACTATGAGAAAGTCATACCTATCCATTTTTATATTATATTATGCTCTAAAATATCATATGAAACAATTTTCTCGAGATGCACAACTCTTCCAACAGCATGCTAATGCATAATAAATCCCACCGTGAAAACGGAAACACGAAAAGATCGAGATACACTAAAAAGTCGAATTCAACCTTATCTCTACATCTGGAATCTTGTCAAAACGGTTAGCTAAGCGCGGGATTAGGCGAGGAGCACAAAACGAGCAGCATGTCGACCCAACCGCTCCGGCCATCGTAACAACCGACCAACACACACCACACTCTTAACGAAACAACACAGAGGCGAATTCACCTTGCCATCCGAAGTAGACGTTTTGTAAGCGACGAACAATTTGAATTCCAGATGATTTCAGAGGACACTGATCCGTCACCGATAAAACACTTTAGCACCGTTTGGTGACAAGTGAGTTGTCCACTTGTAATCCGTCCGATTAAGATATATCTCTATTAATTGTCCGATCCGGGCGAGTGCATCGCCGGCACCGAAATAACACCCTGAGTTTTTTGTTGCAGCTTAAACGAGTCTAATTACTTTATATGCCCGCTAATGCACCGTTAATTTCGCTATAATGGCGCTGACGGAAGCGAATTATGAATATTATATCTATAAATTCTTTTATCTTCGGACAGGTCTTCCATAATTTACAATCATAAAATAATAACTACAAAAGTTGAGCAGGCTTAATGAGGCATCAGTCTAAATTACCGCGGTTTGTATAACGCAACGAGCGGGCGCGGGCGTAAACAGGCGAAGGGCCAAATATTATGAGTATCTACGCGTGGCTGTATTTATTAGCCTATGTAAGGTTCCGCTCGGGTTCGCGAGGGCAGGGAGGGCGTGCGCATGTGCTTGTGAATACGTACCGTAACCTCACACAAACAAGCTCTACGGTCATAGTAGACAACGACTTCTCGGTCGGGACCTCACTATTTACAAAATGGGAAGCATGCCCACTAACCGCGTATACCTTTCCACTACCGCCGGATTTACACAAAACTATACTAAAGCACGCGATATTAAGACATAAAAACTTATCAAGCCCGTTACATGGCTAATTAGGGGTTCACTAATTGTTATTTATTGCTGCTCAGTAAGCACTTCAAGTCGGTTGTGTCACCGAGTTCATGCCGACACGAGAACGTATTCATAAGCTTATTAGCATTGTTTACGTGATGATCGATTTGCATTACTCATACGCGAGCTCTTAACTCAGCAATTTACAACGCGCATAGTGACTAATACGTGTTATAAATCATTTTTGCAAGCAATCAATTCAAAGATACCTACTTGATTTTTTCGTGTTTCAATTGACAGGTAGTTAAGTATGCAGTATGCAGTTTACCCAAATCAACACGATTCAAATAAGGACTTTCGTTTAAACAAAAGAAAGGCGAATTCTTTCCGCCGATCAATTTGTGTAATAAGAAATTCGTGTGTAATATTCGATTTCACATATTGTATGTATAATGATTGGCGTCCCAACAATTCTATTAGTCATATAAAAAGAAACACTAGGACTGAGTGTCAGCATTATTGTCATAGATAAGGTGAAATATTTCTCGTTTGACGGTTTGACGAGGCAGGCCGCACCTGTCTGCCGGGCGATCTAATTCGTCCGAATGCTAATGTGGCCCACTCACATGGTGCATGTAGGGCTGCTAGCTAGCCACAAAACATTTTCAGCTACTTGGTGTCACGTGGCGACTAAGAAAAGGATTTATTTTAAGATTTCGTAGCCGACAAAGTTTGACAAGTTGACGCATATGTATTAAGAGTGGTTATTTAATGTAACGTTACAAATCTCTCTCAAGTCATATTTGGCAAACTAAGAGTAAAAATGTTTGCATTTTGATTCAAGGATATTTACAATTGCGAAACATTCGGATTTAAATGATTTCTGTTCCTCAAGCTTGTATTGTCATTCCTTACTTTTAATAACCTAAATATATGTATGTGTTACTTTCATTTATTTACCAATTTTACATTTTAAATCGTAAAACATAAACATTATTTGATGATGATGAAACATTAATTACCTGAATTTCGGACTAAGATACTTTGAATATTTGGATAATTTATTTTAGTTCAATTCTATTGTCCTATTAAATAATGATTAAAAGATAATAATAATAAATGTGATCTATATAGTGTGGGGTAATATGAGGTTAGTGGTACATGTTCTCAAATTACCACGTACCATGGCCACAGCGTGAGAACATGATAGTAATTTCTCACCGTTATGCTGCCTCTAATTAGAAGGCGAGTACAAGACTTACTCAATCGAATTCCCCTTTTCAGTCACATATTATGGCAGCACCCTTATTTAATAATTAATTAGACTAACTCTTAAAAGTGTCCCGCTGGCGTATGCAATTAATGATGTTCCCCGTGCATCAAAAGTTATGAATTCGTATCCCATACCAGAGTAAGCGTTCTTTGATGGATATTTATAAATCTATCTATTTTTTCATGTTATTGGTTTCAAATACAGATTTATTTATGACACATCCATTGGTTTTGTTGTGTACGCGTCACGAGATCTGACGCTCAGGAATTTCCAAGTAAACAAATATGATGTTTTTATTATTTCTTTGCTTAGGAAGTAAATTATTTTGATAGGAGCAAAGGGTTTTGTTGATGACAGGCATCTGTCATTCAAAGTCCGAGAATTATCTAGCCAACGTCACAGCTAGCCTTGGATGCTGGTATGCCAAATGCGCAATATTTAGCAATGACGACAATGATTGTCATTTCCAAATAAAGGTTAAGTTAATCGACAAACCAAAACAATTGCGCATTTCAGAGTACGTGCCAACCCTGGCCCGCGTAACCCGATGCCTCACCTGTCCCGAAATGAAATAATTTTTATTTATGAAACCCTCCGAAGATTATGGATATCTGTATGCTATCTCGAGGTACATCGAACCGCATATTATGTTACCACGCTGGCCTATGACGATCCACATTATTTACAAGCTACGGAAAATATCATTTTCAATTGACACCTTCTATAGTAGTCGTCTGACTGAATTATGGAGTATCGTGTTACTGGTATAACGTAATCATTATGTTTCCGTTAGTTTAATTTTATTATCTTATATTAATAATGTATTGGCGTATTTACGTATGAAGTTCGAAATGATATCATTATGCTAATTACTGATGAAAAATGTGGAATTAACGCCTTGCTTGCTTTATAACTATCGTTTTCTCAGGACTAATAATCATATATAAGAATTTTAACACTTGGTTTACTGGTGGATTAATGAAAATATGTATATTGAACAGAAAAACCAAAAAGAAGAATTGTTCTTGTGTTCTATATTTTTAGAAAGGTTTAGAAAAAGTTAGAAATTCTAATAAAAAGGTAACAAGGCTAGCAATTTTTGTCTCAAATTGAGACTCTCAATCGTGGTTATTTACCTTCTCTGAACATGGAAAATTGGAAATTACCAGAAAAATGAATCATAGAGTTTCTTCTTGCCTTCACTACGAAGGTTCCACACAGAATACGTCTCGTTAAAGCAATTTTGACATCATTTTGTAAAGATAGACTTCTCTAGATCAGGGTCATCAATCAAGGCGAACCCCACCGCCCCGCGGCGCCCGCGACGCCCCGTGACGGATGCCTGCCCAAACACCATTGTGCGCCGCGCCACACACAGCCTCGCGAAACGTTCACTAACCAATACACTAGGTGAACTTTGGGTTCTGTACGTAATAAACTGGCTAGTATATTTTCCTTACACGTTCGCCACTGACTGACATTAGGTCAGCAGGGCTTTTCAGAATGCCTCTTTCCCCTCGGATGCGCAAACTTTCTCTTACGTTTATTCTTATAAGACATATTCTAATACAAATTTAAATAACGATTATCAAAAAAAATTCGAATCAGAGCGGATATAGATATTGTGAACAGACCTGTAGGAGACAGTAAATGTTTGCAACAACTATTATTACAGATAGATGATATGTAAGGATTAAAGCATATTATTGATACTATTATTGCGTGATTTTTTTTCCTTCGGCAATTACTAAAATCCTGTTCTAAATTAAACACGTGCTTTAGGCTGTCCCAATATGCCGCATCACCAAGACCGTTAATGATGCGAATTGTTGTTATACGATCCACATTGTTGTTTGATTAACTGATTGAATAAAGTCTATTCCAAAGGTCTCTCAACATACGGATCCCTAAAATCGTACCATGTGTACACAGTCACGCAAAAAACGCTATTGTTGATGCTCATTGACACAGCCTTTTCATCGGCCACGACACCCCATTGTCCGGTAATTAATGGCTGTGCACTTGCGCAGGCACCTTCCCAGAAGACATCCTGGGGCGACGCACCAGCTAGTGAAAACTGAGATGTTGTAAATGACCACATTTGTATCTAAAAGCGATGTTCCTTCGCCACACACGGTGCGTCGAAAAAATACCATCAAACCGTAAATTTATTACCAATTTTATGTCATCATAAGCCACAAATCTTTTCACTGCCAGGACGCATATATCTCCTCATTTTACTGGAGGCCGTACAATATGCAATTAACATCTTATTAATTGCCGCTTTGTTTCAATTTACCTATATGACTTTTATCCCGTATAACGAGCAATACGCTATGACGACGCGTAGTCAAGGCAGGCAGTAGGTAGCTCTGACTAGTAATGTTAATATTTTATAATACCGTGCAGGATGCAATAAATATATTCCATTAAAACTGTAAATTACCCAACGGCACAGGAAATAGAGCTAATTCCTATTAAAATTGTGTCAGAAAAATATCGTCAAGTAATCATCATTCTGATGCTGGTAGCGTGAATTCAGATTGAAATAAACGGGGAAATTCTTGATTTATTTAAAATATTTTTTGAATAATGTTTAGCGATGTCCGATGAAAAGCCACTTTGCCTTAGCCTCACTATTCAATTTGTATAATCATGTAGGCTGGAATAGGATTTTATGGAAAATTATATTATTTCTAGCGCATAAAAAGACATGTATTTGCATTAAATTTGAATAAGGTATAACTTTTCCTACGTGAAATTTATGACGCATAATTTCACGCGTCGCATCTACCACTACTAAAGTCCTAGGTACAGTCGTAAACATAATCTTGTTCCAATAGCCCCGGGGAATTCACCGGGCATGTGCAATCAATTGCCTTATCGCCACAGTTTATTGATTTGGTAAGGCGATCCGTTTTAATTACCGCCATCGCTCATTTGCCACTGATTGGCTCTCAAGGGGGTACTATCGATAACAAAAATTTGAATTAAATGATAAAAACTGGCAAACTTTTATATACAACTACCTATTACTGTTTTACCATCATTGAGAGGAAATAAAAATGCATAATGAGAAGTTTTACGCCTGAATGGATACAATTACAACAAAAGCGTAAAGCTCTCGCTGTTATATTATAAGTTTATAGCACTAATAGCAAAAAGACAATCTACATTAATAGCTTCCCCGGCACCTAACTGTTTCAATTAAGTGAAATGCTACTGCATACTTCGATTTCATTATATAACTATAATTATTATTCACTTTTATTGTTGACTGTACGCTATAGAGAACCTTCAGTTATTGCAAACTGGCTAAATAAAATGACCCATTAAATGGCATGGTATGCAAAATCTATACCTATGTAAGTACAAACGAACATATGAACGTAATGCGTTAAGAAACTTTAGTCTAATGTTAACTTTCGACTGTATGGCATTAGACTGGGCAAAAGACACAGTACAAGAAATTTTTTTGGGGGCCAAGACGTGTGTTAAGCACTTTCGTAAGGGTATTTTATACCACATTGTCTTTCTCTGTCCATGTCGTTCCTAGACTGTCTTGACTCGAAGCCAAGCCGAACGAACCCACAAAATTCGGTTGTTTTGCACTATCATCGGAACTTCTTACACAATCCGGCAGGTCACGGTCATCGGTAGCAGTGGTGGTATTTTGATGCGTAGTTAGTATACTATAAACAGTCTTCAGTCAACAAAGAATCATCTATGTACGAGTATCAACATCCCAATGCCATTCTATATTTTATATAGAATTTGCTTTTGTCAAGAAATTTTTTTTTTTTATTGCACAAGGAAAGTACAAATGGCGGACTTAATGCCGTGTGGCATTCTCTACCAGTCAACCATTGGGCGAGCCAGAAGCACAAATATACAAGTAATACACATACATATATATATATATATATATATATATATATATATATATATATACAATATATTATACAATAATAAGTATTACGTACAAGATACATAGTTATATAATATTGGACCTTTACGTTAAGGTTATTAGTTTTAATCTACAACACTGGAAAAACCTACAACATTTATAACACCACTAATACCAACCACTATGTAATCGATCGCCAACCCACCTGCCCAGCATGGCGATTATGGGTAAAGCCTCCAGGTATTTGCCCAAAGTGGCGAACAACTGGAGAGGCCTATGTGGACTTTGTTACGCTGATGATGATGTTAACGATGTATAAAAATAAATATCACTTCTGACTAACTGATGCTAGCCAGCCTTCACCCATTGTCTGCTTTCTTGCTTCCATTTCGCTAAAGCCTTTGTTGCAACTTGCAACAATGCGACCGAAATTGCTATGTCGCGTTAATAAGTGCGCCTATGAGGTTTTCTGGCATTGTATAATTTTGTGTCGTAAAAAGGGAACAAACACAAGAGTCGGTCGCATATGTCGGACTAATTGACTGGCTGCCCTGTGTGCATTTGTCACTTGCCGCGCTAATGATAGCCTACGTGTCGATAAGGGCCTTAAACACACTTCTTGGTACATATTAAACTATGCAATGACATTGCAATCTATAAAGTATTCTTGATGGAAAAATGTATGACGAGTAAAAAAATAACAAGACAACGAAGTAGGCCTTGAGGTCTTGTTTTTTTTATTCAGCCTTTATTGTCCCACTGCTGGGTAAAGTCCTCATCTAAGTTTCTCCGCAGCTCTCGATTGTTCCATACATTTGGCCAGGTCTTATTAATTTTTAAATATATTTAAATCGACAATATCATCTGCACAAGTCCAAGGCACAGAGTTCATTGCACATCGAAATCGTTTAATAGATTTGGGTAACCGAATGTGTCGCTTTATGTACATGTTCATACTACCAGTGTAAATCAATATTAAAATTGCATATAACTATACTAAGTATACTTTAAGTAACAAATATGATAAGTGAATACTAGAGAATATTCATGAAAGTGAGACTTCTAGAGACAAATTTATTTCCAAGTAAGTACATATTAGTAATTCTAACTAGTTAGCCTGTAAGTAGATGTCAATAAATACTCGTAATAATCAGTCTTAAACCGCTAAGTCTACGAATTTAAGTATGTAGTCTTAATAAAAATTCAACAAGGAAGCAGGAGCTATTTATTTATAACTTTATACCGTAATCAACGTTCATACCTTGCAAGTGCCTAGCGCAAACTCTATTTACGATATAATAATATTCACTTAAATTACTAAACTAACTACCCATAATACCAATATTTAAACTGATGGCCCATAATAACCGCGTAATAGATCACCTCAACGAGCGGTCTCGTCCGCCATCACAGTCTATTTGGCGGGCATCAACAAACTTATCAATAATCACGATTTCGTTAATCGCTCGGGGCGAGCTCCGGTTCCAGCACAACAGACTCATAATAAAGATATAATATCGCCGGCGGGTCTCCCGAGGGTGACGAATCGCTCGTCCGATTAACTCTTAAACGACAAATAGAGGAACTCCCTTCCCGCAAACCTCCCGCTCGGGGGTAAACTAAGCCACGACTTCCGCTAATTATTCGGGGGAGCGACGCAGCACCATCGCCGTCTCGCTCGCACTCCGCGAGCCGATGCACATCTCCGCAAAAACTCAGTGAAAACCAAAATTTTCCCTTCTCCCGACGGGCGGTCATATTTCTTCCCTCTCGCTCCCATTAAACACGCCGTAAACGCTTTCCTTTTTTCACGCCCTCGCTCTAATAGAAAGGCAAATTACGAGCTTACGGGCGCCGACGGGCGGCGGTGTTCGAAACCGCGTCTGCTCTCCCGCTCGCGCCCGCCGACCGCCATATTTCCTCGTCGTTCGGGAAAACAGGGGTCGACGTGAACTTTCACGTCATATGTTGTTTGTACCTATCATGTGCCCGCTAACCCGCCACGCTCTTTTGCGGCCTCGGCTTCTGAGCGTTGGATCTCTACCAACTGACTTTACAAATCGCAATATCAGATTAGATAATATATATACGTACGGAACTACGAACTTATATTTTACTAGAAACTGCCAAAATGCTTCATGTTTGAATGATATCTCTGACAGACCCCAACGTAAAGGTGAGATCTTGCAAATTTTATGAACAAACGTCACGGAAACTAGTTCCTTTTCTAGCTCCCCCTTGAAACCACTACACCAACCGGTTATGAATATACAATGCAAACGTCACTCCACGTTTTTGGCAGAAAACGATCTTCAGCTGACCTATATTTTCACATTTCGTATTACTTTTTGATCATCATTCATCACCCAACTCACAAAACTGTAGTCTAATAAAAACAACTTGATGGCTTGTTATACCGCTGTTCTTTTTAACAGTCACATTTCAAATTAATAATTTCCGTGTAACGGGGAAAAAATATGAAAATTCCGTGTCGTCGGGTTGGCGGGATAACATGTTAATTCGGCATTAACGGGTGCAATTTGTCGTCACGCGTGGATTTCCGCGCCGAAACCCGGGTGAGTTGTAGTCGATATAGTAAAACGACAATGAAGTAATATAAAACGACAATAAACATCGGGCGCTGACGAGCGGCTCGCGTGACGTCACCGATTGAACCGATGCAATGGTTCGACCCCGTCATAGCGAGGCGTGATAGGATACAAGCGAACTAAAAGTTGGTTATTTTTTATGATACAAAATAAAGATATTCGTTGTAAAGATCGTTAGACAAGCATGTGTTGTATAGCCAAAATTGCATTATGCATTCTGGCTCCTTTTATTAGTTGGTATATTGACCACTAGACAGTAATACAATCTTAGTCCATTAGCTAATCAAGCTATACCTTCAGGCTTACAAATTATAAGTTTATTTCGCAAATTTTAAAATGTTCGGAATTAAACGCGCTCTTCCCTTTTTCTTAGCCCGAAAAAAAGGTATATGCGCCTTAAATCTCGGACATTTCATAATTATATTACAAATGCAATGCAAAAGTTTTAAAAGTCCTTTCAGCGTCGCGTTTAGAACGTTGAAAGACCATTAACTAATTTGTGTAGTCAACCATAATAAACCGAGACTTTCAACGTGGATTCCATGTCACGCGGTCTAAATTATAATCTTGAACTATGCATTTAAAGTATAGGCCAAGTCTATGATTCGGTAATGAGCGACAGATTGCGGGCCTGTTCGTACAACCGTCATTTTCGAGTTATCGACTTAACGCCGCGGAAATGGAAAATAATGACTTCATAGCGGGGCGGCGCCGGCGACGAACGTAATTTGAAAACATTAGCCGTCATTTGTACCAAAATATTATTAGGTATATAATTTGTTCACGGCCGTTATTTCACCTATTCTTCATCATTGCGTAATGAGGGGAAATGCCGCTGCTGTTAGTTTGTAAATTGATCTTCGCCACTTCTAATATTAACAAATTCGTAGGTAGATTTAGGTAGGTAGATCCTAAATTGCAATGATCGGCTGAGAGAAATAACACCTCAATGTTTTTTACTATAAAATACACAAATGTCTGAAAGTCCTCAATAGCCTTATTCGAATTTATACGAAAAACGAATTTAGTGATATCTCAGTTCTATCTGCTGAAAATTTATACCTATTTGATTTGAGCTATCATAACAATCTAAACAGGATCGAATGCAGGTATAAAAAAAAACAAGTACCTACCTGCATTCGATCCTTTATACATCCTACATGTAAAAATAGGTTATCACACTATTTTAAAATATGTGTGCGTATTAAATGTGTACCATCTGGAGCGAAAATTATGATGAAGTCACGTTTTGAAGCAATCTTTATTTCCGCAATGGTAGAGCCGGCGTTACTTTTCATAACAAAAAGCTCGTTGCTTCGGCCACCCGGAATTCACATAAAAATAATTTATTCCAACGAGGGGTAGCTGTGAAAATTTAACGCTCCACTTGAAAAAACTGACACCACATGACGAACTGAATGCAGTCTGTCCTGTACTCTTTCATATGTGAGGGTGATATTGTATAGGGCTGACTCTCTTGTTATATGTTATCTATAATATATAAAGCTAAATTATATAATATAAACCCTTTCCCTACAGTTTATTGTTTAATGTTTTATGCATATTTACTAAGTTCAGTTTTTATTAATAGAGTTTATTTATACATTTAAATTGATATCTAAAGACATTTCATAATGACTTGGACGTGGATTTAAATTTTATACAATCATTATTTCCTGGCACATAAATATCGCTAAATACACACACAGTGTGACTTTGAAATGGCTTTTGAGCTTGCACCTACAACTTACTAACTAATAGTTAGGTAGGTAGGTACAAGCTTATTCTCTCGCCAATGTTTTCATATTTATCTTAATTAGAAACACGTGTTTATCTTTTTATAGCATGCAATCCTTCAAACGAAGTGTGAAGAAGATTTTTGTGAGGGCAACTGCTGGAAAGTAAGATTTCTCGCCTATTTTCATCGCAACTTGGGCTATTTTTCTATTAGGCGAAGAGCCAATATTAAAAAAATAAAAATCATTAACATTGGAATTATACTCGGAAATATTGCCAACCCTACAGCCTAGTGATGGGGTTTTTTACGGTGTCGCCTGAAGCGGTGATTAAAAAAGTTCACGGTACAACTGGTGTATCGCTTCCGCGTGCCCCGGGCGGGTAACGACCGCCCTAATTAGCACCCTGCAGATGACACCCGCGACCATTGTCATCTATCACGTCATTCACGGTTTGACGACCAGTTTGGTGCAGTCGTAGTGAACGCTGGCTTTGACTTAGTGATCGCGGGTTCGATCCCCGCAGTACAAAAGTTTGTGTGCATGAACATGTCTGTTTGTATTGGTCTGGGTGATTACTATGTACAAAATTGATGTACTTAAAAAGTATCTAAGTAAGTATACCAGTTGTCTAGTACCCATGGTACAAGCTCCCGCCTTGTTTGGGACTAGATGGTGCTGTCGGACGCAGCGTGGAATATCTATCTACTTATTATACGGTAATCGAAGTTTAAAATGCTTCGAATAATTTTGCTTGGCTGTGTGAATCGTTTAACAGTGATTAATTTGATGTGATTTTTTATTTTAGATATTCTATTTGTTACGCTATAAATAAGAATACCTATTTTAATTAATAAATCATTTGCCGTACTAGATAAGCTCACTGAACAAATAACACATGAGACTGTTTCTAAAGATGATTAGAACACGAGTAATAAATTAATATATCGCGTTAATGATTGTCTATTGAAAGCTGTTCGGGCATTTCATTCGATACACGAAGTTCGGTAGACTAAAACCGCAAACAATCTCCATATAATTGTACGAGTAGGGTGAGTGCGCCGGTTCGCGTCCACTGCCCAGTTCGCGTCCATTTCGCGGAAATCTCTCGATATTAAGTAAACTAACATACCAATGAGTCGAAAAGTAATTACCGCCAATAGCTCAATATATATGACATTTATGCACATTGACAAAAGTTCCGTGCGCTCAATCAATCCTGTGTAAAAAATAATTAATGACGGCTTTTCACCAAGAGAGCTCTGACGGTCGAAAAAAAATAGTGGGCAGCAGTGTGTTTGATAGTCAATATTTTGTTGATTTATGTGTATTTTGGATACATAGCTGTTTCTAGACGTGGATAATGATCCAAGGAATTATATTAATTATGAATTTGATTATGTTTTTTATAATTAACAGTTAAAATAGGGTGGACGCGAATTAGAACACCAAATTTTTAAAACTTCCATTTTGCGTCCACACTGGACCATATCAAAAATTGGCAAAAAGATCGCATTTATTGTATGGGAGCCCCCCTTAAAAACTTATTTAATTTTGTTTATAGTAGGTATATGTTGTTATAGCAGCAAAAATACATATTTTTTGAAAATTTTAACTCTCTACCTAACGAGCTTCTTGAAATAGAGCTACAAAGCTTAACCAGCTTCGTTAACAGTGATTTATTAATATATTAATAAACATTCTCATAAAAATATCATCCTTTAATTCCATATAAAAGCTGGTGGACGCGACTTGGTCCAGGTGTGGACGCGAATAGGAATTTTTGGACGCAAACTGGGCAAATCGCCTAATTCTGATGTTTATATTTTTAATAAAAAAACCACATGGTATTTCGAACTGATCTAAATGTTACCCTAAAATAGATTATTCTACTGAACAAATGCCGTAAGATTTTTATTTAAATTGGTGCTGGAACATTTTTATTTTCTCCTTCAAAGTTGCCAACTGCGCTAAATGGACGCGAACTGGCGCACTCACCCTATATGCTCATATTGACAACTGATTTGTAATGTTATTGTTGCATTTTTTGCATACAAGTTCGTACAAATTGTATGAAGTAACGGGGATATCAGTTCTAGTCTCCTCGGCTGTATCAGACCGCGGATACTAACAAGAGTACATTTCCGAGGTGGCAGCAACAGAGGAGGGGTCACCCGGGCCGCGAGTTCGCGAGCGGTGGCACAGTCAGATATGACCCAGTAATCAAACTCATTGCGATATACTGAGTTATACGTTGATTATGCCCAGAAACATCTAAGAAGGCACCGTATAAGTCTACTTTACTGCGATACGTGACAAATTTGTTCCGGAAAAATATTCCGTCAGGTCTCATTTAGAAATGAGAATTCTTTATTTATTTAAGCTCGCCATCTGGTACTTATATTACAAATCTTTACTCTGTCACCAGTTATTGGTATAAGAAATTTCTCCGCCGTACTTTAAATGTACGTTGTAGAACATTATAATTATTGCGTAACTAACTGAAGCGTCAACGATAATCTCTACATTTTTTCCTAGATCACTATATGCTTACACGTTCGCGAACAAACTTCTTAATAAGAACGCCTCCAAAGGTGACCTATGCGAACTAGTTCCGCTAAGCTGCGTTTCATAGTTCTTTTGAAATCCGGCGACATACTTACACCGAGCAATGCCAGTCGCGGACTATTACTCCCGAGCCTTCTTCACTGTCGTCATTCATACATTGGTCCAGTAACGAGCGGGTCGCGGTCTTGGGTCGCGCGGCCACAATGGCTCGTTTGAGGCACAATGCCGCCCCCTCGCGCCCACTTCATTACGCGCGCATTGTGCCGCACGCGCGACCCACCCGCAGCCCTGACTGCCGTGACCCACCGCCGGTGGCCTGAGCATTCCACATTACCGCCTTTTGTCTTCACCTAACACAAAACCAACAACGGCCCCATTGAACCCAACAAGTGCACCAATTAAAAAACCAACACGGATCAAAAACTCCGAATACCGAAACGTTAAAACCATCGATCATGCACGAAATAGCTCCGGGCGCTGCTAAAGCGAATTAAGGCAATCAATCACAATGAGTCGAACTCGTATACCAAATCGACAGTAATATTAAATCATTATCTATTTAAACATCGGATGTTCAGCTAATAATGGGCGATAATATCTCATTGAGAGCGAGTGGAATGGCGAAGCGCGATTGAAGTCGTTACAATGGGTGTAGGCGGAAAACTAACACGGCGGACGGCGCGGGCGCCCGCGCACACAATGCGCACAATGGCGGGCTAATTGTGCGTCGACAGCCAGCCGGTGCCCCTCATTGTTACCCAAGAACCAACATCAATGTCATTATTACTAAGTTTGCACTTCCGCGAGGAGCAGACGCCTACGGTCTCCATACGGCGGATATACGCTTGTGTATGCGTCAAGGAAAGGATAAAAGAGGATGTCTGATAAAGACTAGATTTTAATACTTTACTGGAACTAGACTAGAATTTAATTAATGAATAAATATGTATGTACAAAAGCTGCTACTGTATTTTAATAAAACCCATTTTAATAAAATCATAGCTGGACAACTTATTTTATTACAATAACTGATTATTATTCGGTTAAGCAAGCTAAAAATAAGTAAGTTAAGCAAAGATAAGGGATCTAGGTACTCTCCTTTAACTTAGATACTTTTTAATTAAACAAATCAAATAAGTCTAAGCAAAGAAAGCATGCTAGTCTGGTACCGCATAAAAAAACTACTTGAAATGCACGCAAATTGTCAAGAGTTTAATGATTTTTAATATTGCCAATTTGCAACTATTTACAATTAGTTACGTCATCATCTTCGAAGAGATTTGGATGCACATTTCCAATGACTAAGTCGACAAACGGTTAGGAATCATGTATTTATATATTTGGTGTGACTTAATGCGACCCTAGCGAAATAGAGATAGGCCGCGAATTCTTGGGTTGAATCCCATGACACAACTTCGGGACGCTGAGTCATCGGGGTCAAGAAAGTAAATCAAGTTTAGTATTCTCAAGCTTCCTTTATTAGCCAATTTGACAATATGGACTTAGCAGGTTATTTCATAGGCCAATTTTAACACGTTCCATGTAAGATACATCACTGCATCCTCCCTACGCTACACCTCACCAGTGACCGGGAACTAACGACGTGTAAAATTAGTCAATTCCTTACCGGTGCTATTCGATTAGTGGCTTCACAGCCGTTGTTATAAGTCGCGTGAATCGTGCGCATCTCGTGTAACACCAACCAACGAGCCGTGAGATGAATGATGATTACTCTCTATGAGATGCCCGAAACCACCCGATGTCCATGATTCCGTAATCAATCTCCGTCCGGAGTCGCCGTCAGCCTTTCATCGGGCGGCGCGCGCGCATCACTCTCCTCGTATTCAATACCTTTTTACACCTTTTTTCGTAATTATTTAACGTTGCTTATTATGTTTTAGGCGTTAATGGCTGTTAAATGACCACCCTTTCTTGATGATGCCTTTCAGTCATCCGAACTCATTTCGGATAATGTTGCCGAGTCTCACAAATTGACTTTGTGAAAAATATAGTTTTCGTCGAAGCACTTTGGGAGATTCGTATCGCATAAATCATCTTGAATTTAATTGACTAGGTATGTAAACACATACCTAGTCAATTAAATTCAAGATGATGATGTACCTAATGATATAAGCAAAACCATATACTTGCAATATAGCAGCAACGCAACGCTAACTTTTATAAAGGAGTACCTATTGTTAGATTGCGTGTAGTACCTAAGTTCAGCCAATTGGTCAACTTTGTTTGAGTTGTTAGGCAAATAATTGAAAAAAAAAATGTATTTATATTTCGTACACAAGAAAAAGGTTTGGTTTTAATATATGTTTAGGTATAAGGCTACCAAGACATAAGCCAACTATAAAAAGTATACTTTTTTCAATTGTAATTATTGATGTGTTATGTTTACTTTTTGGTTGTCCAGTCCATACAAATAAGCAAGCACTAAGTATGACTGAGAGACACGAATTCAAACCGAAAGTTCTAACTTTCGGTCTACTACGGTAGACTCTGCGATCGCCAACCCGCCTGCCCAGCGTGGCGATTATGGGTATATCCTCCAGAAGCTTGCCCTAGGGGGCGAACAACTGGAGAGGCCTATGTCCAGCAGTGGACTGCAATAGGCTGATGATGATGATGATGACGGTAGACTCTAGTCTATGAGTGTAAAACAGAAGAAATTGGCATGACCGTCCAGTAGATAGCAGTGGCATGTCGGCAAAATGCCACGGGGCTATAAGGGGCCCCCAGTCAGAGGAGAATCCAAATTCCCAACATTTAGTATTACACATTTAGTGAAAATCCGATGAATTAGCCACGGGCCTCCAATGGTATACTTACGCGGCGTAAGTTACGCCACTGGTAGATACAACATTTGCGCAAAATTTATGGAAAATGCCACACAGCTCAACGAATTTCGCTTTATAAACTGTTATTGTTATGAGGTGTTAAGATAAATTTTCGATAACACAAGCGTGGTGCCTGCGCGGGCGTTTCGTAAGCTAGCACGGTAGCGCACAGATATCAGCGCGAGGCGAATTGCGAGGTGCGTGGGCGCAGCCTCATTGTGTTTGGGGTTTATTTGCTCTTATTGAATGCACAATAGTAGTGAGTATATTAATCATCGTCAATTGATGTACTAAATGAGAATGTATTGCCAGTAGCATCGCGTTTTGTAGATAGGTTTTCATTTTATAGTACTGCATAGAGTATCCTTTTTCGCTTGATAGAATGCAAGAAAAGTAAGTTTAGGAAGAGTCATCCATAATTTTAGTTATAATTAAAATTAAGTTTACTTCAATTCATATTGTAAAGAAAATTTCTCACGAATAAATGTTGCATCGTTTTTTCCGGAAATTAGATATCCATTTAATTAAATTAACTATTTTGTTCACGTCATTTAATCAATCTGTTATGTAAAGCCGTAACTAATAAATGTGGCATCTCAGTGGGCCTTCGGGGTGAGGGCGACAAGCGCAATGGGTTTGTTCTATTGTGCCTGTCGACCTAACTTTTGGACCTCACGACCGCTTACCATCAGGTGGAGTGAGGTCATCCCGAAAGCTCTTCGTATAAAAAAAAATAAATAAATAATAATAAATAAATAAATAACCCAAGACATGCCACGCTGGGCCACACAGCGCCACCTAGCCCCAAACTAAGCCGAAGCTTGTACTATGGGTACTAGACAACTGATAAACTTACTTAGATACATTTTTTTTTGTAAATAAATACATATTATACATAGAAAACACCCAGACCAATACAAACAGATATTTTCATGAACACAAATGTTTGTACTGTGCGGGAATCGAACCCACGACCCTTGGCTCAGAGGGCAGAGGTCACTACCAAATGAGCCACCGAGCCTGTCAAAAAATAAAGTCATTCAGGTAACCTTTTGACAGCTAATAAAAGGAGCTCAAATCGACAGTGAAGTCAGATCCTCTATTAAATATGTGCGGTTTGATTAAGCCGTATGCGCGTGCGTTGAACTCTTTCGCAGGGCGGCGCGCGCGCAGACGCGGCGACTCAAGCTGAAAGGTGCATTAGCGCAAAATAACACGTACCCACGAAAATTTCAATTAAGTTTAATGCACATGTCGAACCTCCCCATATCCCCGCACTCCGGCGCGATTTATTAAACCGATTACAAAGCTAAGCCGACAAACGGCTGAGTCTGCACTTGTGTATAACTGACCGTTGAATTCGCTCGCCTAAATATTTTATGATGTCGGCAAGGCAACCCTTAATTTAATATCGTAATACCAACTTCCCTACTGATACGAAGGCTTGATAACGTTGCAAAACGCATTTAACGTCTCCGTTACTCATATTTTTATAATCGGCCATTGCCAATTTATTACCTAAATGATGATCAAAATCATTTTCTGCTTTACATGCGCTTAGGGTGGAATATTTACTTGATTATTCCGCTCTTCAAAGAGTTATCTATACAACTCGAATGCTTAAAAGTTATATGGGATTACATAGAAGCTACCTACTCGCTTTCAAGTGGTCCAACGTGTACAAAAAAAGTTATCCAAGCGACAATTTCATTAGTCCTAAGTTTATAACACAAATACCAAAACTAATTATTATTATATGATAAAACTAAAAAATAGATTAACCATGTATGTTACCCAAGTACGTCCATAATAATGGGCGTAGTTGAATAATCTCTACCTACCAATTTTTGTATGAATTTTTATTTATGTAGACAAACCTCTGTTATGTATTTAGTTGCTTACTGCGGCAGTATCTGTTAAGCTAAAATCCTATCAAATACTCACAGTAAAGTCTCCCTATCAATCACAAAGAAATGTTTAGTCAAATCATTTTTAAGTAAACTCTACATCTAAATTGTGCACACAAAACCATAAATATTAGTCAAGTCAAAATCAGTCAAAATAATCTTTATTTGTATAGGTTTTTATGAAAAACACTTACAAACAAATTGACAAATGTTATGTAGGTACCTAAGTAATTTCGATAGTAAACTGAACGCTGGAAGTCATAAAAACCAGTATGATGTTAAGAACCTGCTTTTGTGGGTAATGAAATCTGAATGAATATAAATTTTGTATACAACATTTTACTTTAGGTTCGTAACCGAATCTAGGTAATTTACGTAATAAAAAGCATGTTCATATGACTGAAAGATAACGTGTTATGTACATAACATAATGAAACTTAAAACTGGACTTTATAATAAACATAAAATAAGGCTATGTGTAATACTAGTTCTAGACAATTTCTATGGCTAGGGTGTCTCTCAGAACACCTATGAAAAAAGTAGAAGTAAGTAGAAGTAATCTCGACCATTTAATGCGTGGTCTAGGATTTCCATATACAAGCCATTAAAATGTAATTACTATTAAATTCTAAATGTTCATTGAAGTGAAGTAGATAATCACACAACATACAAAGAAAACGTCGAGCGTCAAACGAATATTCCTCTACAAACGCATGAAGCATTTCGGTAAACAGAAACGTTAATCCTATAAAATACAAGCGTTTTTATTGCGGGCCAACGTAGGGGCACCTGTTAGCCGCCCTCGCGAGCAAAAACTGCATTATAACCACCATAATCGACAGTAATCATTGACTACAATAACTGTCAAAACGCCACTAAATATTGTTTGTTAAATGCCATAAGTTTTGTATTTTTTTTTAACGGTCAACACCTTTGGAGCGCACACAAAAGACCGTAGGAGGCGATCAAAGGGTGCCAGGTGCTAAAGGTTAACATACCTGTAAATGGAGATTGTATTTGATATTCACAATAAAATTGCTTCAGTAATCAAATATTGGATGTTATGATTAGTAAAAAAGATCGAGTGTTTATATTAGCAATTCTTTTTCGAGAAAGGATTTGTCAATGTGTCGTAAAGATGTTGGTCGGTTGAGTATACGTTCAAATTTAGGTTCAGTAATTGGGTTTTTAAGCTTATTATACAATGTAATAAAAAATTAACCCATAATAATATATTCGTATATAAGGCATTAATCTTTGCCTATAATTTGATACGAGTATACTTGTGGTCGCGGGTTTGAACCCCGCAGAGCACTAACATTTGTATACTTACATGAACATGAATGTACTATTATAGGTGTTTGCTAGGTATCTACAATAGGTATTTACAAACAAGTTCAGTTTGGGACTAGATGGCGCCGGGTGCCCAGTGTGGCATATCTTGGGTTATATTATTATTATTTTATTACAATGACAATGATGTTTATTTCCAGACTTAACTTAATAAAACAGACAAATATAATTATATACAATTAGCTGTGCATTTATTGTTGCTAAGGCTGTCTATGCTAAGCTAATGCACTCTTGCGCATTGACATTTAGTTGACAAACATTGCCCATTTAACGGTTTGTAAGTCCTTTTAATATACCATACCGTACTCTATTCCATGATTTATATAGGTAAGTATTATGCTAACCTAAGTATTTTTAAAAGGCTTCTACGTCGGTAACATTAAACCTACGGATGACTTAGAAAAGTTAGCACTAGGTTCTCAAAAAATAGCACCCAGCATCTCTGTGGGTAATAACCGCAAGAGGTACATAAATAAAGTTCTGTGGATTTTTGGAAAAATAACTATCTAATCTATATATTTAAATTTTTCTATGTTAGGAAATATTCATGATTTATGTACATATAAGTGGATGAGTTGTGGTTATCATAAAGCTATTACTTGGTATTTCATGATTACTGTCATACAACATAATATTATTAAAATTTATAAGTAATAATCTACACTAATATTATAAAGAGGAAAACTTTGTTTGTTTGGTTGTAATGAATAGGCTCAAAAACTACTGGACCGTTTTTAAAAATTCTTTCACCATTCGAAAGCTACATTATCCACGAGTAACATAGGCACAATTTTATTTTGGAAAAAAAAACTTTACGCGGACGAAGTCGCGGGCGGAAAGCTAGTAAGTAATATTTATATCTTAACTTCAATATTTAAAGTAGGTACATTCTTCGGTATTCGCAGTATCAAAATAGCCTTTATCGAAATTAATTATAATATATATTTAAAAACATTATTTGCTTCTGACAAAGTGTTACTAACATAAATTTTATCCGGAAATATGCAAAACTCATAATTTGTTTAAGGACGGTCGTGCTTAAATTAACTTTGACAACAAACATTTTTATTTTAATTTGCATAGTCTGCCAACCTACCTGGCTGCGTTGCCTTGCTTAGCTGTCATCGAGGAGAGCATTGACGTAAGCGTGACATGTGACGCCGAATGTGAGGACAGCACTGACATTCGTAAATTATATTTTACCTCTTTTGTCAATTTTAATATTTCATTTTTTTTGTGTTTTTTCTTTTTTTAATTATTGTAAAGCTGATCGACAAATATAGATTGAGATATTTGAAATGTCGGCCAAATAGGTATCGCACTTGCGCACCAAGGGTTACGTACCAATATTTAGCTAACAAGTAGTGTTTGAAATAATCGCTTTTTACATTTGTTGTATTGGACGACAGACAACTTACCCTATTCAAGATCTGATTCTTTTCTCTTAGGTATAGATAGGTGTACTATTTACATAATGATAATTTAGGTTTTTCCCAAAATACACAAAAGACCCATTGAGAAAAGATTGTTCCCCAAATTAAACACGATCGCATATCGAACTCGTTTCCTGCTGTGCTGTGTTAAGTGTATATCAATCTATAATAAATTCAAATTGTTTTAACGGGTTTTCAACTCAAAATAAAATATATACTTAGATGTTACGAATAAAAGTGACAATGGGGACAGTATTTATTGACACCATCTGGTAATTTGTTTTCCAATTAGATTTTTCAGCTGGTAAGGGGGTAAAGCAGTGATAAATGTTAAAAAGACATGACTTATCAGTTGAAATACTTTTAGAGAATTGTAAAAACAACAACAACAAACAAACAACTACAAAAAGAGCTGACCATTGATAATGATTTCAAAATAGTAACTTTATATTTTCTTAAGAACCAAAGCCAAACTTCTGCAACACATTTTTTTTTTCAAGGAATTCAATATGTTGCCTGTGAATTCCGTTAATAAAAGTTATAATATAATTGCAATGAAATACGAAAGTTTTATTAAATCTACTATTCTATTGAAGAGGTAAAACGGCCACAATGTTCATAAAGGTATAAAAGGAAGTACACTTAATGATGCTCTATTGTAGCGTTGTGTCCCCGAGACGGCAACACAACTTACGAATAAACAAGAATCCCAATCTCCTCGTCCCAAAATGAAGCTTTACAGTAAAGTTTACTTTATAATATAAGCTTTATGAGCACTCAATGACATATTGCACTACGAGTATAAGCATCAAATGACAATCTCATCAGGGTGTCTCAGAACTCTGTTTACACAAAATGTCTTCTTTGTAAAAATCAATGTGACTATAAAAAAAGCTTTCCAAATTATTTTCAATGAAGAAGTTTTTGATTAAAATCCTGAAGTGTATTTAATTATCAACAATATTGATAGGTGATAATGTTACCTAATTATTTATGTAAACGAAACTATTCAGCAATTGTCTTAATACATTACATTCGTAACAATAGGTGATAGAAGGTTCACACTGTGGGGACAGAAAGTGTTTCTAATTACCGTTGAAAACATTGAAATACAACTTTGTTTCGTCTGACATCGACAACGCGCGACCGCAGGCTGAAGTATTGCAATGACGCTGTTAATCATTTGCCGGACGAGCGTTATGACTTAACAAATATTTTGAACAAACTGACTGTCCCGAGCGGTCCGGCGTACATAAATCCTCTACCAGTTAGCGTTCTAACAAAGTCCACTCGGCAGTAAAGTGGCCGCTTGTAAATCAAAACGACGAATCGAAAAAATGAAGAAAAAATAAACAAATCGAGACGAGCCGACATTTCTCGCGAGCCACGCCACGCAACGCTAGTGACGCGACGCTCTGCGTGATGCATATCGATAACCTCAATCATAATCACTGATTTGTGTACTCTTTCAATAGTAAAAGCCTGAATATCGTGCCCTTGTATTCGAGTTATCCAAATAAATTATTAATATTTTTCACTTAGGACTTAAGTTTCATAAATCTTCTGTGAAATCAAGATTACTAATAATGTACATGTTTAAAAATATATCTTAAATATGCTTACATATTTATAGTGGATACATATTTGCAAAACAGCAACTAACGAAGCGGGATAAGTACTTTCGCTTTCAAAGGAAGGTACAATAACACAATTAAAATTACAACCTTATCCATCTGATCATAATCAGTTTCTGGTTAACTCTACATCATTGTTTACGAAACAATTTGCAGAAAGGTACATACCATATCACTCAGGAACACAAAAAGATAGCTTATTACGTACGGTACATAGTTTTGCAAACCTGTCATTGGCGTTGCAGTTAAAATAGAGTCATTCAGCATAACCACAACCACGCCTACCCTAACCACAGCACACATTCACCACTTACCTACTCAATTAGAGGTTTCAAAAAGCTATTAATACTTTACACAATAATTTTATCCTGCAATTTTCAGAAAAGCCGATTACATAAACATTTAAACTAAATAAAATCAATTCTCTCAAACATTACTCACTATAATTTTTCTCCGTGTAATACTTGTACATAAATCGAAAATAATTACTTAATCTTAGTTCAGTACGCTCGTAAAATTAGATGGTATCGGAAAAATATTACCGCTATCGATAAAAAATACGACAAGCTGGCCGGTGGCCAACTGAGTCAACGTGGAAAGGAACGGATTGTGCATCGCAATAAAAAAAGATAAAGCGTATTACGGGATGTCCGGAGATAAGGGCCCACTTTATGTTTTCATATTAAGTTTGTCATAAAAATGAGCACAGTAACGCACTTTATTACTATTGGTCGCCTTTGTTAGTTTTGCACGCGCAAAATTGGCAATTTTCACGTTAGCCGTGTTATTTTACTGCCCAATATGTATTAAAGTATAAATGTGCTCCTAAATTAATAGACAGGGCATTGTAAAGCAATTTAAAAACATGCTCCGACGCCCACCCCTGATAAAATTTGTCCCCGATATCCCATTTTGATTGGACGGGTTGATTTATCTCTTGTTTAGATGTGAATGTGAAGATTACATGCGTTTGATACTTTTATTGTAATTCAGAACACCTTTTATAGATGTTTGGAGACAATAAAATGTTAAATTATGCAAATAAGATTTCCCTTTGGGAGCCTTTTTACACAACAACTGGTAAAAATCGCGTGTTCGGACTCGGTACTTTATTGTTTTATTAATTATTATAGAGTATTGTTTTAAAATGTGACATTTAGATTAAGTATTGTACTTATTCGCAATTAGGTATTCTTTCGTAATTAGTGTTTCAAAACATAAGCGATAATTGATACAGAGTTGTTACAACTTGTAATAAATCAAGTTTTTATTATTGTTTTAGAAATAAATTGGTTTCTACTAAGCGTAATCTTTTTCTAGTATCAATATGAGTTTGTAGCAATATACTGAGGCAATTGAACAATGGCAAGTTTACCCTCGGGATTGAATCCTCTCCGGGAGAGTACAGTGATTTAGGCTAACTGCACTCCTGCCGGAGGGTCGCGCGCCCCTCGCCGCAGATAACATATGACATGAGCCTAATACTCAGATTATGCTCATTCTATGCACTTGTTCTGACAAACTATTAGCCATGACAAAAAAGTGAGGGCATGTGATCAATCACTCATTAAATCATGCGGTTTATAATCTACTTTGTATGATGAGCTTTGTATTTGGTTCAAATTTTTTACGATTCAGGGGCTTGATACGATCTCAAGTTTATATTAATATTTTTGTAGTTTCTTCACTTTATTATAGTAACACAGCTTAGTGGCTAGCGAACTCGTCGCCTGATGGAAAGCAAAAGAGATACTTAACGTACGTACGTAAACGTACAGTAACCAAATCAATTAGTTGCCAGTTGCCATCGCCATACTGACAACTGGCACGATGCACTGACTGATTCCGAAACGGACAGAAGTCATTGGGTTTGTTTTCTATTATCTAGTATATACTAGTACCTAGTCCCTATGTAGATAACAATAGTAGGATGAACTATGTATTAATGTACACTCACTATCCATAGTACTTATCTTAAATATTTTCTAAGAACTTTCGGTTTTAAAAATGGCATTTAAATAAATTTTAAAAGTAGGTAGCGTATAATTTATTCCCATAACTCTTAGTTGCCTTTTGGCAAGAAGGAGACATTTATTACCACACCTACAAACGACACTAAAATGTGTTCGCAGCCCTATGAAAATATGATATTTTATCGCAAACTCTAACGTCGTCCGCAAGGTAATAAATATTGCCATTATTGAATAAAAATACGATCATAAACAAAACTGTTATTGTTAACCATAAAGCGACCATAAATATCCGACTAATAAAACTTGAAAAATGTTCGCTGAAAGTGTGAACTTGAAACGGTTGGATTTGAAGAATTAAAAGTCTGTATTGATGTTACAAGTGAGTTACCGAGAAGGGTCGTGACACGGCCATATCAGGCCCTATCCCTAGAATCGTTCCATCGCTACACAATGCCAATTTTCCGCTCTCCGCCGCCGTCTACGCAATTATTTAGATAAACCTCTGGCTTCACTATAAAAACATCTTCCCCACCCCACCGCTTGCTTGTTGTCTTTAGGGCCCGTGAATTTATGGCTCGGCATTACGCCGATGGTTAGGAAAAAATGTACTTTTAATTTATCTCGTTAAAGGGTTGAAGGACGACTGGGTTCGCGGAGTAATTATTCCGGAATTGGCCACTTTGGCTGATGAATCCATTCCGTTGAACCCTTTTCGAGGGCGATTGTACAGTGAATTAATTTGTTTTTGACTCCGATTTTAGCGGAGTGAAAGATTGCATTATGTTGATGAGCCAAGTAATTATTAATTTAGGGATTGCTTCACTCCTTTCTTCTTTGAGCACCAATGTACTATGATCGTGGTAGATTACTCGTATTTTTAATGGAAATTATTTTTTAGAAATGTGACCTATTTTTTTAAAATAATTGTTACTGATACCAGTTCCCGTCGTTTATCAAAGAGCTATAAGGGTATATTTTAAGTAAAAGGTAGAGTTTCATCAAGTAGACTGCCATATCGTGTGGACCTACCAAGAATAGGCTACATTATAACTATGACTGACGATTATTATTTTTTTCTTAGACCTGATTTTTCAATGGTCTGATAATGTTCAACTAGCTGATAAAATGTAAGACGACTGATTGCAAAAGTCATGATATGTAAATACGAGTATACCTCAAACTAAAAGACGTCCGAACATAACTGTTTTACCTTTAGCCAGTCAGTAAACTTTATCCGTCATCATAAAAATTAGTCTGCTATATTTTCGAACGGGTTGCTTTGACTAAAGCCGGTCTTAATGTGCTATATGCCTGAATTTGTGAGAAGTTAGGCTTAGATGGTTTCCTGAGCATGGATTGCCCTTGTAGCTAAAGTAAGCTTAGGTAGAGTGCTCTGTCTATCCCACACACCACGCCTTATCTCCCCAAAAGTCACGCTGCTTTTGGGGGGATAAGGCGTGGTGCCTAACGCATTCCTTTAACGCATAACCTTTTAAGAAAAAAAGGAAGATAGATGCACCTTTACCATTGATTCTGATCGAGATTAGGGATAAATAAATGCAACATACGACTCACCTCCCAGTTTTGGTGATGATCATCTCGGTGCCGAGGTCGTGGAACTTGTCCCAAAGTTCCTTGGTCTCAAGTTGGCAGTCCACAGACAGGAGTTCCTCGCAATTGCAAGAGGTGGCGGGGGGTAGCGGCCGGGCAGGTGATGGGGTGTCCCTCTCTCCTAACTCTGTTAACATAGGTATACAGTTCATTGATATTTAAAAAAAAAGAAGGTTGCCTATGCGTAACAATTGTACAAGGGTTATCTGGAATGTTATTTTGTGTCGATCATTAAAAAAAAACTTCTGGCCACCATAAAGAATCTCAAAACGCAACATAAACTGATGATATGATACAAACACAAATGTTTACCACAATAATAATGTTTGACTGGCTCGGTGGCTCAATTGGTAGTGACCCCTGCCTTCTGAACCAAGGGTCGTGGGTTCGATTCCCGCCCGGGACAAACATTCGTGCGATGAACACTTGTGTTTGTTCCGTGTCTGGGTGTTTATATTTGTATTTAAGTATTTATTTGTGGTACCTTCGTTGTTCTGATGCCCATAACACAAGTGCTTAAGCTACTTACTTTGGGATCGGAGCAATGTATGTGATGTTGTCTGATATTTATTTATTTATTATTACCACAATAATGGTTGTCATTGTGTCCGACGACTCAGTAAAGTAGATGAGAGTTTGGTACAACCGTATTCACACACAATACTTAGCTAGGAAAAGTAACAACACTACGCGAAGTAAGGCATTTACATACAAATGCGGTTTTTGGGTACCTGTGCGTCCGCGCGTCGCATAGTAACGTTTGTGAATAAATAAATAACCCAAGACATGCCACGCTGGGCCACACAGCACCATCTAGCCCCAAACTAAGCCGAAGCTTGTACTATGGACAACTGATAAACTTACATAAATTCCTTTTTTATTTTTTTGAAAATAAATACATATTATACATAGAAACACCCAGACCAATACAAACAGACATGTTCATGCACACAAATGTTTGTAATGTGTGGGGATCGAACCCACGACCCTTGGCTCAGAAGGCAGAGGTCACTACCAATTGAGCCACCGAGCCAGTCAATACAGGTGTAAATGTCCAAATGAAAGATTAATCTAGACATTTACTGTAGAAGTAACCAACCAAATAGATACTTTTGGTACTAGACTAAAAGCTATATTAATATGAAACACCAGAAAAGCATAATAATACTCTAAAGCTATTCTACAATAGTGATCTTGCTGAATACCTATACCATACCATATAAGTGTAACATTAATAGGAAGGTATTAACAAGCTATTAATTGACCGAACCCTTTTTGTTCAACTACACAATTGTACTGATGATTCAACACCCATTTATTCCCAATTACGAAGACATTGCAGTAGTTTCCATTATTCATAGTTGTAAATAAAGATTTCCACATAAGGTTGTAACTATTATGAAGGTGTGTCACCGGTCATAATTATGCAAACTTGGGTACTGTGCTATGTTCAGAAAAAGTTCAAACCCTATTAAGCATATCGGAAATGAGCAATCGAGTTATGTTTTTGTTGTTCTCCGGGTAGCTACTGCACCATTAACTTTTTTTCGGCAGCTGCTCACCTGTCAGCATCTATAGCCGCTTTAATCCATTGGCCGTACAAGCATTTCCTCACGACTTCATCAAGCTTTTAACTCTTTTAAATGTTAAGAACAACTCTCAGAGAGTAATAAAGATCTACACAGCTGATTCATGTATGAAACGTATGTTCCGAAAACGCTTGCATCGCATAACACTGGGTACTTTTTAAGCATTTTTATGTGAACCAGACGAGATTAGCAAAATTAAAATGCGATTATTAAACAATGGGATGTACTCGTAATTACGAGTAACCGGATAGACAACCCAGGGCAAGCTATATTAATGAAGATTCATCCGCAAGTTTATTCAACAATTTTCTCATTACTCAAGTCTGAGTCGTCAATATAACAACAGTTCAAGAATTAGCTAAAGAAAACAATACGCTATAAGAGAGTTAGTGCTGTCATTTTGCGCTGTCTGGGTTTATTACCGGCATCTATGACGATATCATCATTGCCCGCACTCACTCGATCAGGCTGTGAGAAACGAATTGTGTTTGTCTGAGAAAGCCTGTTTATTACACCGATAATAGTTGCTTTAAACACGAGTTCATTTACTTTTTGCGTCACATAACATGAATACGATAGTGCGGTACGAAAGAATAAATTACGTTTTTTAATCAGGGCCATGCAAGAGTTTTAATAACAATGAGATAAAATTAACGATATGAAAGAAATTATACCGAACAGGTGATGTTAATTAATTATGTTGTGGAGCAACTCGAAATAGAAATAACGTACTTACTGTGAAACTAAACTACATTTACATCGATCTACTGAATATCAAGTATTTTTGTCAAATTAATTAATCAATGTAATAAATTATTTTGACAATCTAGCGGCGTTGTGTTTTTCATGTTTTTTTTTTAAATAAATGAATGGGTAACGCTTGACCCTAATTCGCCTGATGTTAGAACCAAGGACGAAGGAAAAGGATTTCATGATATCCATAAACAAACGAATATCATAGTTTGGGCCTCAATAGAGTGTATTATTTAGTAAGAATCGAAAGACTGTAAGAAGACATTGTTTTACAGAGTACAGTAATAAATGCATTTATGTCTGTTATATTATTGTGTCTGTATCTCAAGTCATCATCGCCTGTAGGTCCTTGTCAGTACGCAGCAACTGCTTACCAACAACGAACGCTTCTTAGCTTTCAATTCGGAGCCAATTATTACGACCATGATCAGACATAAGTCTTGTCTTTGGATCGAAGCGGTTTATAATTGCAGTAGCAGATAATGTGATGTAAGGGATCGGCCTATCATCATTTCGCTCCAAGCCAACCTCACCTGCTCTTGGTGCATCCTGCCGAATAAAAAAACGAGGCACTGGCAACCGACTGGTGGCGGTATAACCGCCACAATTGAAGGCGTAGCTAAATACCATAGACCGATGACGGGCAGCAGCGTCACCGGAGCGAAAAGCTATGACCTGCGATCGCCAACCTGCCTACCCAGCGTGGCGATTATGGGTATATCCTCCAGACGTTTGTCCTAAGTGACGAACAACTGGAGAGGCCTATGTCCAGCAGGGGACTGTAATAGGCTGATGATGATGATGATAATGTGATAACGACCGGACGACATATTAAGAAATCAAATCGATACCGAGCAGAAGAAAGGTCAAGGGGTAGCTACGTGGTACACGGCATCACGCTCGCCGTTCGAGCTTTGCTAGACTTCGGTTTGGACATCCTAGCCCGGCCACGGGCGTGTTAGGTGTTATGATACTAACCAGATGAAGGAGCCGGGGAAGGCGCCGCGTGGTCGGAGGCGTCTCGCTCGCCGTCCGAGCACTGCTCCACGTCCACCTCGACGTCCTCGTCGGGCACCGGTGACCGACAACTCGACGCGGGCGAACTGAGCGACGCCGGCGAACTCTGTCTCGACACCGAACCTGCCGATGAGATCGTTGTACAGAGAAAATAATAATGCGTATAAATTTTAGAACCTTGTCACATTAATAAATGAAAATAGAAAATGTTTATAACATTTCACTTTCATTTTTCTATTATAAATAATAATTTTTGGACATCATAACATACACAGTAAACAAACATTTACACTAAAACTTAAACAAAGATAAGCACATACTCATAAGTACCTATATGACAATTAGACATAATATCAACATTATAACTGAAGCGAGGAAAATTCATAGGTTCAATGTAACAAAGTTCTAGGGTGACTTATCCCTGAGGTTATTTAAAAAAAATTTCAAATCATTAAAAATTTTGTAAGAAGTTTATCAAGTCGATATACTAGAGTTTTCGACATCTACCGTTGTATGGATTTCACGAATTTTCCGATGTCCTCATTCATGGCGAGATATATCTACATATTATTGCTTTTGACTGTACTAGTGAATGATCCGTCATTGTATTGACAACAAAGTAAGTAACGTCATGGGTACCAGAACCAGCGAAGAAGTTTTACAATGTTATATAGTCAGACACAAAAACATAAGTTATGAAGGTAGTCTGTGCGAACCTGTTGACATGAAACAAGGGGTATCTAAATCAGATCTTTAATGTATTATTGTCTTTACAACATAAAACCTGTTTAAGTAGATATAAAGTAATTGATGTAATAAGTCGCACATTTAACTGTAAAACTTTTATATAAGACTGTATCAGTGACAATGTTAGATCCCATAAACTATAACTGGGTTTCATGTTGGCACCCTGCAAATGAGTTTCTATAGAACAAGAAGTCCACTCCATACCGAACCATACATCATCTTACCATACAGATGATGATTTTCGGGATGCTAATAGATAAAAAAAAAATTATTCATTATTTATTATAACTTTTTTTTAATTTTCGTAACATTAAATATGATATTAAATATGATTCTAACGAGACAACATATCTACAGTTAGGTCAAAATTTTAATAATTATGCTTTAAATCATTTTAGCATGGTAATTTATGTTTTCTGTCGACACAATGCTTGACGAACAAATACAGTAGGCATTGAAATGAATCTATTGAATATATTTAGGCAAATAGTACTAAGTACATTTAGCCACAAAATTAAATAAAGTTTATATTTTCTCATAATAATATGTTGAATAACATACATACCTACTAGAAGTTAGCATAAACTATGTTTAAGGACTTGGCCTGATTTATTAAATCAAACAAAATAAATAATTTTATTTTAATTACATAATTCTTTCATTTAATTTATTCACAACGTAAATATAGCCTATGGCTATGCAATTAAGTCATGAAGACCAGAGATACTTCAAAATATAACCTCATGATTATGAATGTTTGTTCTTATCTTATAGGAATATGCTGGGTTAATCAGTTTGGTAACTTCAAAATGGGAATTAGGAATAACTATCCCAGTGAATCGTAGATTAAGGTCGTAAGACTGAATTTTCTTTTAAATACCAATTTCTATGGTTAAAATTAATGTGCCTGGGTATCTCGGTTTTATGGGGTTACAGGAAGATATTTCCTTTGATATTAAAACTAACATTATTAAGTAATACTAACAATAGTCATTAAATATTTTCGAACATAATTTTCTAGGACACATCAAAATATAATTGAATGCGTATTTGCATGTGTATGATAGCGCATAATGCGTGCATATAAACTGGTTTCATGCTCATAAGTAATTATATTTGGCTTAACCTCTCGTGAAGTATGCTTTACGATTTGTCTAATTTTGCTATTTAAGTTTTACGCAATAAAACTTTATCTCGCACATTTAAGTGGCTCTTAAAGCAAGCTATCATTTTTATCTTATTACCTATATGTTTCATATATTTAAAATTGTTTAAAACAAAATTCCAGAGGTTTCCTACTTACATTATTGAATTAACAGTCATTTATGAGATCTAAACAGAAGAAAAACCCTAATTAAATTTTATCAAATAAAATATCTTAGTTTTTTACCGTTTTTTCCAAATGCATAAATTGAAACTGTATAGGTACAAGTATATTGAAAATTTGTTTGAAAATTGTTTAGAAAATTTATAATTTTAAGCTCAGACGGCCACTTGTCATAATTTCCCTAAAATCTCGAAAGATAATAACCAATTATTGGTCCTACAAATTGGAAACATACTTGAAAATTAGTCAAAACTTAACAGCATCTGTAAAAAGGTTGATGTGTGGCCATCTGTACATGGAAATAAATCACAATTAATTTATGTAAGAATCATCGTTAAAAAGTGTGCGTCAAACAAATTATGACTATTTACTGAATTATTGGTGTATGAAGCCATTTAATCTTTGAATGTGATTTAAATTTGTGTTCAAAGTTTGGGTGACCGTCTTGGTGCGGTGTCGAATGTGTTCGGTTCCGCGCAATTAATCCGGAATAACGAACAGACCCGCAACACGACGCGAACGCTGCGCCCGCGCACGACACACCAATTATTGTAAGCCACTGATTCTGAAACTATTTTTGAAATGAACACATTATGGACCTCTTTATTGTGGTAAAGAAACAACGTTGTTCATTTATTGTTCTGTCTGTGATAATGAACGATGTATCACTCTTGTTCAAAAATCTTACCAAAAAGAAGAAACTCTAAACTTTACGTTAAAATGATTATTTTACAGAAAACTTGTAACAACTTGAGCAAAAATCTATTTAACGATTATTGATCATCATCATCCTAGCCTTTTTCCCGATTGTCTCAGGGTCGGCTTCCCACACTGAAAGATTTGGCGAGGGCTAAGCTTTTACACAGAGCGACTGCCATCAGACCTCCACAACACTTAGGGTAAGCTATACCCATTCTCAGTTAGGTGTCAGAGTTATCATCATCTCTGATATGATGTGACGACTGCTATCTGAGTTGGTAAAGATAGCACCCGGGATCAACAGCTTAACGTGCCTTCCGAAGCACGGAGGAAATCGGTGTCAAATTTTGGTCACCCATCAACCAATGGTTGCACAACGTTGCGATCATTGTTAAGCGTACAAGACCGCGGCGCCACCGAGCTCCTAGTTAACGATTACTGATCAATATCCCATAAACCACAGATTGAGAACCATTGTTGTAACCCTTAGTCGTGCCCGAAATTTTATATTCGTTGGTGACTAAGGAATTGTATTCGCCCAAACCAATAAAACGGTAGGTATTCGGCTTATTTATATTACATTAATAATTTCATTCTTAAGACCCTGCATATATTATTGGAAATCTCAATGAGATAAGCGTGTATTCAATTTTGCACATTATTAATTATTTATTTATGCTCCTTAGCGAGTCATAAAAATGTTAAGAGAGTTCTGTGATGAAAATCATTATAAAGATAATTAAATATGGCTGCAATCAATATGATATGATTACAGAGGTATTGAATAAAAATTAATGAGCCCAAAGAAATTAATTTTTCAGCTTTTATACTTCATTACATCATAAAATATTAAAAACGATTTTTTGTTTTAAACTCAATTTGTGTTTAAATTAAATATTTTGCTGGAAAAAGTATAATGTTTTCTTTCCTTGAATATTTTTCACGGGTTGGATGAGGATTTTTGAGCGTTCCGTATGACTGTTTGGAACAACATACCTAATAAGGTCATACTTTTTATTATTTTTGTTCAATTGAATGTCTGATTTCTCTTAGTCTGATTTGACAGTGACTCTGCACTATAAGTTTTTATTTTAAATACGGACTCTATCACGCATGTAGAGTTAACGCGGATAAATTCGCCAATATCAGTGTTTAGTGAGACACGTCAAAACCATTAAATGTTAAACATGTTGGGCAAATTTGACATTGTCCAGTAGTAGTAGTATCTTTTCAAATGTATATTCGAAATTGTCACCGACGTTGTGGTTAATAACCACGACAAAGGCATCGAGCCGGAAACAAAATCATCACTAAAGAGTATTCTCTCTATTCAAATAAAATAAAAATAAAATTGATTTCGTACCTCGCTTTTTGCGCTCGAGTTTAAGAAGAGATTATGTGAAAAAGTACCCACGATCATTAGATATAATAAAAATTATTAAAAGCGTTGGTACCCCCATGTAATGACTCGCTATGTGCGTAGTAGTAAATTGCATGGTTTGCAATTACGGATATATTGTGTCTGTTTGTGTATCGTTTAGGTAAATGATATGTATGATAATTTACCCTTACTCTACCTGAAGGTTGTCTGGAAGAGATCGCTCACTAGCGATAAGACCGCCTAGATTGTACCACAACATGTCTGTATCACCTTTACTGTATTTACTCTGTGTTTTGTGCAATAATGAATATCTATCTATCTATATGCTTAGTTAGTATTTAATATCAATTGTTAAATGTAGAAAATTACTGTACCATTAACATTATGGTTTTATTTGTGATATCAATCTTTATAGTTGATGGCTTCATAATTCAGACATTTGTTGACAAAACATTTTTTTCAAATACTTAATACATCTATATATATAAAAGGAGAAACTGACTGACTGACTGACTGACTGACTGACTGACATATCAACGCACAGCCCAAACGGCTAAACGTAGGCACTTGAAATTTGGAAGGGACGTAGCTTAGGTACCGTAGGGGTGCACTAAGAAAGGAATTCCCGAAATTCCCACGGGAACGGGAATTAGCGGGAAAATCCTTTTGTATGAAAAATCTAAACCGCTTAAGTTAGACGCTTGAAATTTGGCATGCAGGTACCTTAGTAAATATAAAGTTTAGTTATGGCTGTATTTTGAGAAATTCCCATGGGAACGGGAGTTAGCGGGAAAAAACTTTTGTATGTATAAATTTAAACACGCGGACGAAGTCGCGGGCAAAAGCTAGTAATTCCTATAGCTTAACGTTAATAGGTGGTGGTTGATCATAAAGCCGCCCATTAAAAAAGGTCCTCGGCCACTTAGGATTTTATAATTGACTAGCTGTGCCGGCGGCGTCGCACGCTTGGATATCGGGTTCCAAAAAAACGGACTTCCATAAAATGGTATCCACCTACATTTTAAGTTAGACCTCTAGCAATACATAGGTGAAAACCGCATTTAATTCCATGCAGTAGTTTTCGCGTGATGCGCGATCAAACATGCAGATAAAATTTTCTCCCGTTTTCCCAACACTTCCCGTCACTCCTATTGATTGTGGCGTGATGAAAAGTACACTATAACCTGCCCAGGAGGATTAATAGGTTACGAAGTATTTACGAAGTTTATAAAACTTTAGAATATTGTACGGCTAAGGTGTAAAACTTCTTACAGTAGTAATATAGTGACAGCTGTTGTAGAATAAAAGATAAGAACATTTGAAATGACATCAATGAGAAAAGTCCAATAAGAAAAGTAAACCTACCAGAACCAGATATTATCATGATATACCTACAAGGAACTATAATATTTTAACTGATAATTAGATAGAGGAAAAGAAAATATAACTAGACGTATTTGTTAGTTAGGAGTTAAATGTATAGCTTAATGTTATTATGCCTACAGCTACGTGATATTATGTAGAGTCGTTTCCATGCAGTAAAAATGCTTAGAAAACTCGTGTATAATAATAGCTCAGGAATAATATTACTCGAATATTATTATGAAATTGCCAAAACATATATTATACAAACTGTATACAGTACCTACAATATTTCAATTACACAAAAGTCTTATTTAATTTTACAACTGTGAACTGTGACCTTAACCCCGCGAGCGGTTAAATCCGGTAAGAACAAGTAAAATGTAGAGAAACAAATTTTATTTATAAAATTTACTTTGTGGTGTTTGAATATTTGTACAATCTACTTTCTGATGTTTCAACAGAACGGTTGTCACACGCACCTCTTGTAACTTTTATTAATGGTTTTTAACATTTATTTAAAAAATTTGGTACTTACTATTAGATTTTTGTATTTAGTATAAATATGTCAGTTATCCCGGTTGTTTTTTGTCCTCTCAGTTCATAGATCTGAATTTTCTATGTAAGGTTCAAGATACGGAAGGTTTTCTGATGGAAAACCCATTTCCTACATTTTATAAACACTTAATAGACCAAATGGATTGATTTACAGATTGACGGTGGACGGTAATCAATAAAATGGGTGCAAGTGATACCTATCTATAGGTTGTAGGAGTTTTTGTGGTCTTGATTACAAGATAGAAATGTTTTGGATGTCAAAAAATATTGTTTCCTTAACAGTTTCCCTGTCCTGTGTATCACATTTGATACGTAATAATTAAAACTCTTTTGTGTCTGATCGGTGGTCAGGGAGAAGATTAAATAAAGGTTCACAGTCCTGTGTATCACATTTGTTACATGACAATTAAAATTTTATTATGTCTGCTTGGGAAAAGGTTAAATAAATTAGGCCTAAGTTACCGGTGTGTGGCGGCGATCGCGCGACGGGGCTGCGCGGCTCGGCGGCGCTGCGGGCCATGATGGCCGCGATGGAGAAGTCCGTCGCCCTGGTCTTGCCCTCCTCGGCCACCATCCTGTCGCCCCTCCAGCACTCCGCGCCCTCCACATCCATCAAACGACCCTCAGTACCCACAGTCAGGCCCACATCTCACCGGCGGCGTCCGATACATCGTTCTCTGAACATGTTTCTTTTTTAATAATCTAAACACAATTTTTCTTTTAATTTGGGAAACTCATTTATTGACTTTTTAGTTTAATGCTCGCGGGAATCATGTCTCGATATTTGGTTGCGATAAATTATTTTGAAATTGAAATCGGAAAAGAAAAAAGCACTTTTTTTTCTAAGGTAATGTCACTAGGGTTAACGTTTCGGTGTTTCAGCGGTCGCGTGCGGTCGTGTTGCGCGTGCACACAGGCGGGAGCGGTACGGGCGAGCGCGGACTGAGCGCGGAGCGGGCGCGCGCGGGGCGGGGCGCGCCGCCGGCCCCGCCCCCTTCGGCCGCCACTGGCCGCTCTCCCCGCTGTCGCCTACCCCCCAACCCACCTCCCCCCTCCGTTCAGCTTTTCATAACAATAAAAATAACATCATACCCATTATTTAATTTGTATTCAACTCGGATAATCCCCCGATAATAATTTCCTTCGCAGATGCAAACCTATGCAATAAGATTTTCAGTAGATAAATATGACGTCTTGACATTATTACTGTTTTTTTTTATTTGAATGCACTTGAAAGCCTGCGTTAATTTAACTAAACATAAATTAAATTAAATTACGAAAACAGAATAAACAAACACGCTATCAAAATGGTGTCTGTTGAAAACGTGCGCAGAGACAGAGTGAATGCGCCGCCCATAAAAAGTGATCTGTTGTTTAGAGCGAGAGGGAAAGCGTTGCATGAGCGGGCGCTTTATAGCGAGGGAGCGAGACGAAGCGATGATAGAGACTATTGCATGCGCGAAGGACGTTTACAACTATAGCAAAACTATACAAGGATACCTATTTAGGTGCTCGTAAATTTATAATTACAATCTTTAATCTTCCTTGACAATTTTTTTTTATTTACCTATTAATATTTAGTCTACACCATTCCGTTTCTTTTTAAAATCTGCTACAAAAAAGAACATAATTTTTCATACAAGCATAGAAATATGTATTTTTAGTATCTACCAATATCAAAATATTTAAAAAAAAAATTAATTTAACTTTGTTGCTCTATTGAGTTAGGTACAAACAGAGAATGTGTCCATTGAGCGCGTAAATAAATGATGTTTCTCAGGTACTCAATAATAATACTTTTTTACCTACAATAAATTTTACTACAAATTTGTGATTTAATTCAGGATCACAATGTTTTTGACATTTTTAGAAATACGAAATATTTTAAGTTGGAGCTCATGATTTAAATAAAAAATAGACTAAGTAAGGATCTAAAATATTCGTTATTTTTGTGAGTAAACCATTTAGGTTTACGTTGTTCAAGTAGGTATGTGGTGGCTAACCTACCTACCTACCTTTGGGGACTGGAGCGTCTACCAGAACCTCAAACCTATGTTCATAGGATTGAGGTTCTAGTAGACGCTCCCATCTACCGCGTTCGCTAGAACTAGCGAACGCCGACAAAGTGCAACTAGGACACCATAATTACTACCCGTGATTTGCGACAAAACGATTGGCGTGTACTCGCATCCATTATTTATTACAAGAGGCAAATGGAGGTACCTCCAGTGACATTCGCAAGCAGCGCAGTGGTGAACACTCCGCTATCTGTTCGTAATGTTTCACGGTTTACGGCACATTGGTATGACGCCTATAAAAGGCTTTTCATAATTCATTCCCCTTTAAGTGAAATGAGAGAACAACGCGGGGCGCCTATTCAGGCGTCGCGAGTCTTCATGTATTAAGTATAAACTGTGAAATATTGCCTTCCCGCCTGGCCGCGTAACGGCGCCAAGCGTACGAGTAGGTACCTAGTAGGTACGAGTAGGTACCCGCATCACAACAAACGGGAGAGGACGCACACTCCACTCTCGTCGAACACCCTCATTATTCGCGAAAATATGAAAAATACTGCGCACTTAAGGGGCTATAACTCTCTGGCTGAGGCATTAAGAGGCATTATGAGCCACTCGGATGTTTTTCAATTTGGCAGAATGGCGCTTCTCCTTTATGGCGATACAGAGGTGCCTTGAACGCTTCGACTATTCACTTATTATTATTTCCTGGTGCTTCATGCACATTTCTATCGTACCCTTTCTTCCCCTGATATTGAACCGCTCGGAAAGGTATATTTAACGACTACAAGCTGTTAGTATAATACTTCCTTATTAATTGTAGCGATAGAAGCCACAGTCTACAAAAACTGTAGACTACATACACTCCTCGATTATTCAAACATGTAAGTAATAAAAGGACAATAGTACAACAAAACCAGTCACAACATTGCAAAACGTGACGCAACTCATAATTCATTCCCAAAATCAACACCGGTGACAAGGTATAACAAAAATAAACATAGGAAACGCATCCAGAATACATTTCGGAAGCGGGCACAAAGCGTTTCGACCATTGTGCAAATGCTCGCGGAGCAAAACGACTGCAACTCGAGCGCGTTTTTTTTTTCATTTCGAAAATCGAATGTCAAAACGTCAATGAGCCTCTGGAATACCAGCCAAATATTAAGGCGAACACACACGTGGCGGCCACACATGACGCCGTGTTCCCCATATTGTGCAACATTAGAAAGTGGCGGAAAGTTATGAGTTTTCAGCTAAAAGTCAATACAAACGAATCGGCAACACGTCAGACACACATCAAGCGTGAAATGAGCCCGTGAGCGGAGCTTGGAAATCAATTTCTCATAAGCAATTATATTTGAGCGCGCTACACGTTATGGCAGTAATTGTTTCATTTGTGGGTTTTCTGCAGTCGATCAATCAGAAATTAAGCTAACCGGAATTAAGTAATAAAAATCTATGAAGAAAATAATTGCGTAATTGATAATGTGAGAGAAGATTCACATGATTAGTTTTCGTCTCTACTCATGTGAAACTTTTAAGCTATTTGTACCTGTTTCATTTTACGGAACTATGAATTCTACTTGATTAGCGAATGTTATCGTCTATGTAAAAGCTTACATTACATTGCTTGTTTTTAACGGTTGATGGTACCGATTCTCTGTTTGGTAAAAGAAAGAAAACATAATAGGTACCTAGATTTCATAAAACTAGTAGGTACCTCTTAGTTTTACTGCTTAGGTGACTTCTTATTAAAACTTTACAACTTAACAATTGCACGTCTCAATCTTTTTTTACGTAGTTAATTGTTCGTGAAGATGTCTGTATAAGATATAAGTAGAGCATTTTTTAAATAGTTCCATTGTTATGTATCCTGTTAGTTAGAAGGTATGTGTTAGGTATGCCTGTCGGAAAAAATACTTATCACTATTCCAATTCATACTAAGTCACGATCAAGTTTATTTTGAGTTAACTAACGCTAGTTACGATACAAGAATCAAACCAAACCCATCTTCGAATTCATTCACATTCCCCAAACCGCATATTCAGTTAAAAAATATCGCTCTTCACTAGAAAGAGAACTGAGGCCATAAAGTGTCATAAAAAATATGGCGTACATCGCGAGGCTTGAATATTTGAATAAAGAATAAGTGAACATAAAAAGGCTGTGTAGTGGCTTGTGAGGTGAGGAGCAACAAATCGCTCGCATTATAAATGACAAATGTAAGGTGCGCCCGCGCGGTGTCGGGTGTCGCCCACCCGCGCGCCGGATTAGTTTCAGTTTACTTTCCTGCGCCACCGAAATAGCGCCCTGCACCCGACGCCCTCTGCCCTACCTAGCCCTGCCATCAATACTGTTACCGAATTCCCACTTAAAAGATGGATCATTACACTTCCTACTAGTAAACCACCCGATCTGTGCCGCCCTGTATTTTTAGACGGATTTAAATTAGAACGCAACCCTAATTGGGAACTGGTATGCACAATTTGTTTTCTTGCCATACATGCTCGTTTTTTTAAGAAGAGTAGACAATTATTATTTTTCAAGGAGCTATAAAAATAACCATTATTTGATTGTCAGGTAACTTACTCGGTGACTATATCGCTATATTCTGTTCCAATGAATAGTACTCGTACCTACCTTTGTACATCCACCTGCAAATTAATGTTCTTTAGTATTTTAAATCAAGTATAATGCTATTGAAATATGACTCGTAATGGCCGTTAGAAATCAATTCGTTGAATAAGTATAGGAAAACGTTAATGAGTCGGTTCTACCCAACAACGGCGATCGTTAAGTTTTTACATTTTCTGCTTCTCTGATTCACGCAATAAGTCCATTTGTTTGAAACAGTCCTTTTACTTACAATAATATAAAGAAAGACAATACTGATGTTAATGAAAGTGTTTCAAGTAATTAAAGGCTTTTATATAGATTATTATAAATATTCTGAACTAAAATCATCATCATACAAAGGCTGGACAAAGGGATAAGTAATGAAGTAGGTAGGTGAGTACGTTGGCTAATCTTCATTCAGACCTACGAATAGATGCATATGCTTTGTTGTAAGGTACAAATAACTGACTTCAAACTAGGTATAGAGGACACTTGTTGAATATTTTAGTCTTATTATCATTCTTATATAATTATTATAATGGCTATTTAATAAACTTCAGTGTTTTTCTAAAATTTATATCATTACACCAAACCACACGATTCAACATAGTTACACGTAATTTGCGGTCAAGTCTTGCTTCACGCAGAGCCCACAATCACCTGCACACATTCACTATGAGAAGTTAAATTACTTTTATGGCTTTGTAATTAAATAGGAAGAGTTTCACTACCTATACCTAATAAACAAGGAATCGTAACATCTGTTGAATTTAATCATCCGTGTATTCAGCTCCGTTCTGGAGCCTTTTGTGGATATTTTCGCATTAGTAAAATAGACAGTCAGAAATCATTGTTAAACAGATAGGTAGTTTAGATTTAAATTGGGGTTATGCACCCAGAATTGATTTTCCATTTTGCTCCTCAGTCGAGAATTGAAAAGCCTAACCAGAATCAGAAGTCTGCCAAGAGAGCTAACTGGTATAGCAAAGCTGAAGCCAGCCGGAGCACAATGCGTCCTCTACAATCGCGGCTCATACCTACCCATTGAATTATTCCCAGTTGAGAGTATTTAAGCTTTTATCGAGGTGCAGCCATAAATCGGTGCGCAGACGCACGTAATCCCCGCCCCCGCTGCGCCCGCGCCCCGCCGCTAGCTATAAACAGAAGTCAACGTGTTGTACTTATAAATCGTGCTCTTAACTATTGTATCTCACGCCACAATAATGAAGTTAGCTCATTCAGGAAGAAATACGGGCACCACGTGGGTGGGCGACGCGGTCGGAATAAATCCTTACAGATTATTGCATACGAATGCGTTTAACCGATTTTTTGTGTGTAAGGCGGTAGTCGGCCGTCGACACTGGCAGGGCAAAAGCTCGCAAATGGTGAAAGGTCTCCTGAAAAAACAAACGTCGGCTCGGCTCGTCGCGCGTCGATGACGAGGTGTCGGATTGCGGTCTCGCGATTTATGCTCGTTCGCCGCGAGTGTCACATCGCCCCGCAATGCCCATAAAGTAGGCAATTTAATATCACACTGCCCGGTGGACAATATGTAAACATAAACTTGACGTCTCCGATTCCGCCGCCGTCGCGGCTCACCCGCTTCCTGAAAGGCACAGTTTAAAGATCTTTCTTACAGTAAACTTGGTGCCGTGCATGTATATCCGATGTCCATAGATAGATATATACATATTCTTTATTGCATAAAATACAAACATAAGTATACAGAAGGCATTAGTTAAAAAAAAGTATTAAACATCTTGTGGTACAATTAAGGTGATCTTATCGCTTCCAGACAACCTTCAGGTCATATATTTAGCCAAAACCGATCAAGATCAAAATGCAAATCTAATCTTAAAAAGACTCTTGATCTGAGAATCAATATAGACATCAGAATTTCATCATCATCAGCCTATATCAGTCCTCTGCTGGACATAGGCCTCTCCTAATGTTCGCCACCTTGATCGATCCTGGGCTTTTCGCATCCAGGGTCGTCACTCCACCTGACCTCCTCTTCAGAACTCGTTTACCCCAGCGGTTATCGGCTCTGCGGCTGATGCAGCCAGCCCACTGTCACTTCAGCTTACTGATCCGGTGATTTTAGAAATATAGTCAACGTTTATATGCTGTCATCCGTCGGTTCCTTTTTTGAGCGAAGCGATTAAAGCCAAATTTGGTACGACTAGCAGGTATGTAAGTACAGGTACACATTAATTAAAGTAACTTTATGATATGACGTACCAATAGTTTATAGCTGATTAAAACCTTTGACGGACGGATAGCAATTTTAACGGCTTTATAGCATATTTGGTTATCGCAGATGCAGTTGGGGTGTTAACTACAATTTTATATCGATATCCTCCTTACGGGAAAACCTTATTTGGTTCCGTCATTTTATTATCTTTCTTCGAAAAAATACCGATTCTCAAGGGTGAGGTACACCTCGGGAGGACGATGTGGTGTCCTCACGGCGTCTAGCGGTACAACTGTGGCCATTGTGCCGCAAGACATGTGTCGTAAGACACATGTCTTGCGGCACAATGTGTCGGGGATGTAAGGGAGCGACCTATCACCTTTTCGCTCCAAGCCATCCTCACCTGCCCGTGGTGCATCCTGCCGAACAACAAACGAGGCTCTGGCAAACCGACTGGTGGCGGTAAAACCATCACGATAGAAGCGTAGCTAAATACCACAGGCCGATGACGGGCAGCAGCGTCACCGGAGCGAGAAACTACGCCCTGCGATCGCCAACCCGCCTGCCCAGCGTGGCGATTATGGGTATATCCTTCAGAGGTTTGCCCTAGGTGGCGAACTACTGGAGAGGCTATGTCCAGCAGTGGACTCCAATAGGCTGATGATGATGATGACATGTGTCGTAGTCATCCTCGGTGCCACTAGCCGGAGAGTGCCCCACGACCAAAAAACCTTTTTAGTCGCCTCTTAGGTACAACAAGCCATACCTCGGTATTATTTTAAGTCCCATACCGCAGAACGCCTCATCAATAGGCCATACCAAGTATTCACAACCCCAGTTTACACGTGAGAACTGTCGTGACGAATGCAACATCACCACCAAGTGCGGCACAAAGAGGCGTGCGTAATCGTCCTATAAACAAACACTCTCGCTCCACACTAAAACTGATATATTTCACCAAACTTTTATATCCGTTCGGCCCAACTTAAAATATATTACTTTTTCTTTAGCACCTTTTGTATCTTTTAGTGCGTTGTGTCCCCGGTTTTATGGGTGCAGGCGGTTCGTAAATCATTGTAGTGTAAGTGGTGCGCGTCGTGAACAATGCGCGCCCCGCGGCCTCGTCCGCGCACCTGACCGGCGCGATATCGGCCAATAAACGTTTAACATTAAACATATTTTATTAGAGCGGTGATCTCATTACGTGAGGTAAGTCGCCTTCCACGATGTTTGTTTCCGCTACGTAGGTATAGGTCAGTTTTGCTTTTTTTCAATCCAAGAAAGAGAGAAATCAAATGCACCGTAGAAACGGGGAAGGAACTTGATGAAACAAATTAACATGTCCATTAAACTACATATAAGTACACCAATTTACTAGGAGGTGAGGGTAAACATCGTGAAGGAAACTGCACAAATTCAAGTAACTTAAGTGAGTAAACTAGATTTGATTCAGTTGAAGAAAGAATAAAGTTAAAAGTCGGAAATGGATTGTAGTGGACTGAAAATAAGCAAAAGCTTGGATGCAACTTGGGCAGCGCCAGAATAATCAGAAAACATCACATACTTACAATGCTCTGATCCCAAAGTAAGTAGCTTAAGAACAACGAAGGTACCACAAATAAATACTTAAATACAAATATAACCACCCAGGCACGGAACAAACACAAGTGTTCATCACACGAATGTTTGTCCCAGGTGGGAATCGAACCCACGACCCTTGGTACAGAAGGCAGGGGTCACTACCAATTGAGCCACCGAGCCAGTCCAGAATGATGATAATTAACTACATTAATTAATAGGTATGATTCCACAACCAGATTAATTACCCCTTCAAATTGTTAACAAATTATGAAATGATGACCGCGATAAGGCATTCCACAGGACGCACAGCGGGAACACTGTACAACATCTTAGTGTTATTTTTATAAGGGTTTTTTTGATCAGACATAATTTATGTATTTTAAGTGTGTACGTAATTATATGCCACTACCCAACATGTACTCGTATAAACTTCTACGAATAACTGTTATCGCGCCCATGAAGTAGAGCCGTATTTAATAAGCATGTACATTAACCTTTACTAATCGTTTTAAGGCGTAAACATAAATAAGATTTAATATTTGTATAAATCACACCGGCCAGCATCCAGACTTGCTATTTACATATTTAATCGCGTAATGTGGAAAACAGCCCGGCATTAAATGGTTAATTAGAAAACCATGTTCAAACAGAGAAAGCAGCAGCGCAAGAATATTAAGCAATAAAACGCACATTTTATTTGAACAAAGAAAACAATTTTCACGTTGGGCCTGAATGTGGACATAATATTACCGATAACCGTTAATCCGTAGACGCAGCAAAGCTGTAAATTAAACTTTATATCATTTTTAATGACCGCCACGAATGGTGTTTTGATTGCGGCCGGCTGGAGGCGTCGACAACTCGACACGATGATAAGGCGACAGTTAACGCGAGACACAAAAAACTCGCGTTTAATGGCCAAAAAAGCGAGCCTCGCGTCTAACACCGCGCATCGTCGCACCGCCTCGCCAGCGTCCCTCAAACATACACTTTTATGTGGATTCCTCCGCCGCAATCACTTCACTTTTACGATTCTGTAGGTCCCAACATGACATTATGGACGTCGTTAATAATTCTTAAGTATCTGTTCTCATAACATTTTTCTATAAAATTCTTTAGATTTCACACATCACCACGTTCGGCAATAAACGACGGAACTTGTCGAGTTTTTTTCAGGCAATCAACGCCGATGGGACGTAACGCAGTGTTCGTTTTGGCGCGTCGTGGGTAAAACAATAATTTAACGCTCATTGATATTTAAACAGCTAAATAAACCGTGAAACGAGGCCACAAAATGAGTGAAGACCATCGAGCGATAACAAAAAGAGAGCCATTAATCTCGCATTGTGTGACGTCGGCACAACGCGACGTCCCGTTTGTTTGCGGACGCGTCCCAATCGCTGGCTCGTTTACAGCTCGCCATTGTCCTAACCCGCTGGGTGTGATCCGCCACAATATACGTTACAAATGGCCCGAGAATAACTGTCTATTCGTCATAACTCACGCACACATCCGTATCGCTCACACTTACACTGTATCACCAGCTTAACTGACAATCGAATAAATTTTACTAAATTCAAACATTTTAACGCTAATGGCGTTTAGTGCTAATGGTGTGGTATGGAATGGTAGTTGATTTAATACGGTTGAGAGATGTTTATCTTCTTTTATAGGCCTTCTTCCATTTCTAATGATAATTCATTCATTTGCGTCCATATCGATAGATATGATACCTACTTACATCGTTTTGTCCTTAACGAATCTCCCTTAAAGTTACTACTATTTAGGTATATCTAGTTAAGGATTTTGGTCTGTCCTCAGTCACCCTTCGCCAGTCTGGCCGTTGAAGGTGAGCGAGATCCCTTCGGGTCGCTGAGCCAGCGCAGTAAGTAAGTAAGTAGTTAAGGATTTTCTATTGCCTTAAGACCGCGTTGACAATTAAAATCATCGAAAAATATCAGTGTCGGCAGCTGTGTCAAACAAACGACGAACAAATCCTGTTATTCTATTATTTAATTTGCAGTTACATTGTGTTCGCGTTATTCCGCGTACAGACGGATAATGTTTCCGTATTTACGATTTACATGCGGAATCCGGACAGGAGTCAAGTTAGGCAGTGTCAACATGTCAGAATGACAATGGCCGTCACACGTCACGGGCTGTCAATCGAGAGCATGAGAAGCGGGCGGGGGACGCGGCTCGTGGGACAGACGGCCAACAAAAGGAACGCTTTAACATGGAAATTCTTAAGTTATTTAGCGGTGAGCGATCGGTCCCTCGGCGTATCGTGTTTCGCGCGAAAACGTGTATTAAAAATGCTCCTCAAACGCGGTAGCTGCTACTTGGACTGTGACAAATTGGATGACAAATTAAATGGCCCTTCAAAGCGAAAGAATAATGCAGCGTTTATAAGAAAAGTATTACTACTTTTATGGATTCTACGGGGCTGGTTAAAAGAGTTTACCATTTATTTACCGCCAAGTCACATTTATCAACATCAAATAAAATGACATAAACGTTAATATTGGTAAACGGTACGGGTCTTTAACTTGCCATAAATTAAATAAATGAAAATTACTAGGTAGTTTTAGAAAAGACGATCTATGCCATTAAAAAATTAAATGTTGTAAAAGATATCAGCGAATAAAACAACAATATTACATACCAGACTGTAAAATATCGTCTCCTACTTTTTGTACCAGCACGCTTCATTAAAATGTAAACGGTCATTCCAAACATGCCTACAAAACGCGCGTACAAAGGCCACTCGGCAGATTGTGTTCCTAACAAAAACAAATACGATAACACAAATAGAGACAAAAATAGGAACAAAAACACAAGTTTAGAGTAAAGTCAGCAAATGAGGAGTGGACGCGCCCCCCGCTGTGCCAACCGCCACCCCCGGCTGCCTCCACTAGGGCATCTTTCTCTGGGCCCGGTGACAAAGTGACAATTTAACCATTCAACTCTAATGTTGTTTAGGGAATATTCAATGGGCAAACAATCCGTTTTATTTATGGTCGTGTTGTGCGCCCACAATGGTCGACACGTCTTAAATTCCTTTTAAGCTGTTTCATTTCCGGACATGTGGAAAAAAGCTCCGCGTTTCGTAGGTGTGTCTGTGCGGACACTTTTTTAACGTCCACGCGTGGGGATGATAAAAAATGTGCCAATCATACTTCACGTATTGATTTCAAACGAAGGTTTCCTTCTACGTACGCAATGTGGTTATAAAATCATAAGTATAAGGATGTTTTTTCCATAGAGCCATCTAAACCAAATTAGACAAGACCCAATTTTGAAAAGTTGCTTGTAACTTCGCTTTCGCAATTTGGCAGCATATATAAATAGCCTGTTAATATGTAGATATGTAATCGTAAAATAATGCACTAAATAACAAATTAATACTATTTATCTAACATAATGTTTGATACCTGTCTTATGTCTATTTATCTCGAGGAATATTAATTTTTTCATTATACTTTGACAGGAATTTATATAAAAAGCTTTAATAAGTACTTACCATAATAACAGCAGTTAAGTAATTCACTGTAAGCAAGTATGGGTAAACTTAGGATGTTATAATAATCCGGGGGTAGGGGTATTTGCCCTCCCCGGACCAGGAGTGCTGGCCGCTTGTCATCTGCGGCTGGCCAGGGCATGCAGGGATGCGGCGGTATGCTTCGGCGTTGCCCGTGTCCTTGCAACTTGCTGCCCACTGGCGACACAGGGGGGTTTAGTGGGTATACCCTCCCATTTCGGGAGGTGTGAGTCCCACACACCATGTCACCTCCCCCCGGAGGTGGCATGACGGTGCCTAATGCATTCCCCTCTAAAAAAAAAAAAAAAAGGATGTTATAATAATTCCTATAATGAACAATGTTTTCTTTACTTTTTGCCTCTTACTACTCAGGATTTCATGTTTTTTAAAGAATCATTTCATAGGAGAACTAGAAAAAAAAAACATACCTATTCTTTCTATGTCATACCAATCTAGAGAACAATTACTTGAACCTTGCACCGCGATAAACTTAGTATCGGCGTGTAATCCGTATTAAGTCACAATGATTGCAGATCCGAGTGGGGGGCCCCGCCCCTCCTATTAGAGCTATCTGTGCTCCCCTCGCCTTTGTCCGCCTAATCCGGCGGGGAAGTGGCTAAATATCTTGTGCAAATAAACATTCGGCTTGTTTCATTGTGTAGGGACGAAGCGTAGCCGTTACAAATCGGATTATGTGGCGCGAGGTAGCACTATCAACCCCCTAATTAGTTATCTTTTAGATTTGTTGCGATCCGCAACTAAACGATTTATTATTGCGTGTTGCGGATTATAAGAGGACGCATGTCTGGAAGATATCGGTTTCATAATATTGTGTAATTTTTATTTTCTACGATCTAATACAACCGGTCTCTGTTTGTACCCAATTTCTGACATTAAGTGAGAATACGCAGTCGGCAAGTTTCTGATTCCTTGATATAAAAATACGGATATTATTGCAGAAATAAAAAAAATTGTAGCGCAGCCATACTAGGGATTTCGCCGCGCAATGAAAGATAATAAATTGTAAATTGGTTTAAACCTTTGCTTGGTCGTTCTAAATGTCTCAAAAGTCACAATTGCTATCGTCTCTGTGTCTCAACATATTGATGGTCAAAAAAGTCATAAAAACCTTTTTTTCGCGAATACCTCGTTACGTTTCAGGAGTAGAGCGCAATATTGCACAATAGTAAGATTGGCATGGGATAAATTACAAATTAATAAATATTATTTATTAAATTCCTCCCTATTTCACCTATAGACCGGAGTCTAACATTCTCCATCAAGATAACTCCAAGGTTAAAGCAAGGAAGCTGTTACTTATAATAACCACTACCGAAAACAAACACGGTTTGTTCCCGCTAACGCGTTATACTAAACAATGGTTAGTGCGATCATTGTGTGCGCACGAGTGGATCGACAGCTCCCCGCCCATTCGTAGCTCGGGCACCTACGAGGCCTCGAGCTCCACTATATGTAAATAACTACTCAGAAATGGGAATCGTGTTAGTGGCGTGACGAGCGCACTTACTTGACACATTTCTTTCAACTAAAAAGTCCCATGAGATCACCATAAGCAAAACAAGAGACGAACTTTCTTGTATGAAACTTTGAGCGGAAGCTCTGTATTTACATTTGTCTTCACACTTTTAGTGTACGAACCAAAGATTCGTAAACAAAATTCAATAACAAATGTTCAGTTATTCCTATCTCTAAAAAACATGCTACTGAAATAAGAGCTAAGTAGTATTTGCAGATCTATCCTTAAACTATTATTATCATTTAGTCAAGAAAAACTGATTAAAATGGACATTTTGTCACATACCTACTCATAAATTTGTACCTGCTAGAACTGATCAAACCTACTACTCAAAAGGTTTGCCCACTTCTAAATGCGTACTGTAGTCCTGGTAGGAGTACCTCATAGAAGTATTTACTTTTCGGGAGCAATTAAGCAGTAAGCTGTCCCTGTTATCAAGAGATTTTTCCGTGAAGTAGGTAAAAGTAACATAAGTATAATAACATACAAATCCATTGTTTAGAACTAAACAAAGACCTTGAATACCCTATGTAATTAACTTAGATTTTGATCATCAATGCATCGGATGTGTTTTCACATATTCATCGAAACGACACGTAATAACAAACGTGATGTGAAAATACAATTTTATTGAGCTCCTTATGTATACCGCAAACGGCCGAATCTGCTCGTTCATGCATAACACAGCACCCCACGTATGTACCAACACATTTTCCTTAACAAGAAAGCAACGAATAAAATCTATTCTTTATTACCTAGAGAAAGCTTCAGCGTTTCCCACTTAACTGTATTAAAGTTGTATTATGCCTGTGAATTAAGCCTTAGATGTCGCACTAGGGGATAGAATACCATTGATAAATAATCAAGTTTAATTACATAAAGGGCCTTATAAAGCCTATAGCGTTCGCGTACACTTTGCTAGCAACGAATACCGCGCAGAATTCCTATCTCGCTGCTAAATGCAATGAATCGGGTCAATCGTATATATAAATTACCTATTGAAACTACAAAAACAACAACAACTAATTGTTGTCATGTGTATTGTATGGCACTATAGCAGTTAATAGTTGATGTGACACTTAAATAAGATTACTCGCCCTCTGCCCACGTGAATTTTCTCAAAAAATCACAGTTTTTGTGTTAATCTTAAATTAAGTTGTATGAAAACAAATATCCATCCAAACAAACTTTCGCATTTATAATATCAGCAGGATGTAGGTGTTCTAGCCTATCTCACTTCTCTTTCGATTTTCCCTATTCCAAACAATGGTAAAAATCTTGGAAGACTGCAGTAAGTTATACAACTATTACATAGATAAATATTCTTTTTTGCACAAAATACAAACATTTATTGACAAGGTATTACAGACAAGTGGTACAATTTAGGCGGTCTTATCGCTAGTAAGCGACATAGTACATACCTTTTATTATCAGAAGGAAAGCTTCAATGTAATGTAATGCAATCAAAAAAGGTATGTAATGCAATTATTATAGGTATGATTTAATATACCAACATATACATAACACTAAACGATCCATGTGTAAGTACATAAAGAGTCGCAGTGTCGAACTTACGATTTGCATAACGTTGCAGCAAGATGACGATGCGCATAGCTCGGAAGGCCGGTGCATGCGTATTCATGAGGCGACGGCTGCAGCCGCTCTGTGCGCCATTTGAATAAATACAATTAACTTGTTTGTTTTGCTCGCCCGGGGCGCCCTCCGACCCGGCCTTCCGGTAAACGACACATTCCGAGACCGAGCTCTCAGCCAAGCGTTCTGTGAAGCTATTGAGAAAGAGGCATGCGGGGAAATTGAGTACTTATTTAACTGGCTTGTTAATTAAAAACATACTTCCAACATATAAAAATGTCACGCCTCATGTCGCACTCGTTACGATGGTCCAATTTTTATTCTTTTTTTGTAGATAAATTTGAGAAGCAGGATATCTGACCGAAAATAAATCCAAGAATTTTACATACAATTAAATAAAATGTTATTATTGATATAGACTAGAAAAAAGCACACATAAATAAAATCCTATCAACAAATAAAAAATGACTCTACCGCCAGGTTCGGAAAGTGGTTCCTATCGACAACTGAGATTATACCTACAGCGATAGTGCTAATTTATGTAAAATTAAAAATAATTAATTGATAATAAAGAATATCTTATTTTAAATGAGTTTTGTGTGATTTTAGTTACTTGGGTACCTACACACTGTAAAATCCTAATGCAAGAAAACCTTTCATACTGGCACAACCCAATCCAATCATATTCCGATATAATTTAATATGAGAGCAAATAGGTACAATCTTCCGTTTCACTCAGCAAGACTCACTGAAAACCAGCGCCTTGGCTTAAATGCAGAATGAGACTTTTATATTTTGTACGTCACAATAGCTAGCCGTGCCCGGTCTAATGGTCCTGTATTAAGTGTTTATCTTTGTTTATGTTTTAGTGTTATATTTATTTCACCAATAGAAGTTTCATTAGCATGAATCAAAAAGATTAAGTTTAGTACCTAAACCCAGATAATGATAGCCTTCCAATCGCTATTATTACTTTCGTATTAATGTTGCTATGGAAGTAGATGATGGACTAAAGGTGGTGGCGAAATTGAAAAGCAGTTCGCGTGGAGGTATTCAAATTGCGGCTAATGGTGATATTCGGCAGCGCTGCGGCGGCGCGCGCGCACCTCAAAGGGCCGCTGGACGCCGCCGCACTGTTATTATCTCAACACCATCGCGCTCACACCTAAACCATTCCTTTTTTACCAGACGCCGCCGTCCTCTTCCTACCCATCCCGGAGGAACGAGACCAGCACTCATTTATACTAAACTGGACTCGGGGGCGTTCCTTCGACGATTTATCATTTAGCGTTGCCTACAGACATTATTTGAAACGCATTAAAATCGCGGTTGTGGAAAATTTGTCGGCATCGAAATTAGTACTCCTTGGCGAGTGCATAATTTATCGCTTTGGACGCATCCGGCGGGAGTTGCGATATTTCTAATTAGAATTTCATTGATGATGATAATCTAACTCTTAAGTTTATGGCTATCGTGCACCCTTCGAACGAATTAATCATCGTCGATTCGCTTTCGTCGCCATATGTGAATATAATGTTCATGGGTATGGTAGAAGGCGCCTAAGGGAACATCATGAAATGGGTAGTAACGCTTATCTGGGTACAAATAAAACCTACTGCGATTACCAACCCATCTGCCAAGCGTGGTGACTAAGGCAAATAGCCCCAAAAATTATTGTTGATTGGAAGAGACCTATGTGCAGCAGCGGTGGACGCATTCAGGCTTTTGATACTGAGGATGGTGTAAATATAAATGTCTATATATAGGAAGCATTTTTATAGTTTCTAGAGTAAACCTTGAAAAAGTTTTATTAATGTACAATCAAATGTTTTCGTAAAGATGAGCTACAACAATATCATTATTATAACTTAACTAGGTTGCGTAGAAAAAGATTACGAAAATGGCGAGAACAATATATTTTCCCAGACGTCACCTCCCAAATTACCCGAGAAGCTCGAGGCCCTAATGAGTTAAAGGTTCATTAGCATCGCCGCAAAGTAATCTACAAGTGCCAGTTTCGTTTTAATTAAGCGAAGTGAAGCGGACGTGTTTCGCGAGGAGAGCTAGTGACCGGATCGGGCTGCCCTGAGGAAGCTGTCACGCGCGGCGCGAACATCTGATGAATATGTATCGGCAGGCCGTAGCGGCGCCTTGTAATTTGAGACTCGCCGGTAATTATTTACGTGAGAATGGGCCGAGGTCTGCCCGCGCCCCGCTACCCGCCGGAACGAATCGGTGATTGCGCGCGAGCGGAGATGCCGCCGCCAGATTGCTGCTCACGCTCCGATGACGCTCCGCAGAGCGACTGCGGACGCGCAGGCGGCTGTACAACGCCGAAACTCTTCGGCCAATTCCAGCCAGCACCAAAAAAAACTACGCATTTGACATAAGAAAACTCTGCATGTAGGTACAGTCAATGACGCATCAACACAGTACCTTTCAGTCGCAACAATCACGCACGCTAAACATCTAGATAGAACGGAGATCACATCTTATTATTACCGTGAATCTACAAATCACAACGAGCCACTTTCTTCTTCAAGCTTCCGAAATTCGACCATAAATGATTTGTAAATTATAAAAAAAATTGTTCTCCCAGAAACGAGCGCTAGAAAATACATTTTGAACGAGTATTAGCTGTGAAGAAGTCGTACTGACGTGTGAGCTAATTAACCTGACGTTTACAATCATGCACTATGGTGTGTTTTTTGTATGACTAAGGGAGCAAACGGGCCTGAAGGTCACACGACAGTATGTGATTACTTCAGCCCATGGGCACCGAAACACCAGGGGAGTCACAGGTGCGTTGCCGGCCCTTGAGAAATCTATAGGCTCGCTTTTCGAAGGTCCCTAAGTCGTATCCACTTGGTCGGTCGTGTATGAATGAGCCACGTGTATAGCTCGCATAAGGCTGTTCTATCTTCGATACATTTCTGTGGGCACACTTTGAGTCATGTCGGGCCCTAGCATTTCTGTGCTGTAGATGTGCTGAGCAAACTTTTTTAAAACGCTGGCTTCTATCAATAGAAGACAATCATACAAGAGATACTTACATACAGCATAGTACCGCATACATACTACATACACCGATAAAGATCCATACAAAAGGTTTATGGCTACCGAAGTGTAGCATTAGTTCCCGAGAAACTTTAATACCTAGCAAGCTTTGAAGAACGCTCTCGGTCTGAGAGTCTTGTACCACACGTCAACGAGATCGTCACGTCAATATGAAATCAACCCCTATGTTGTAGGAACGACACTAAGTCCAGCGTGATGTGATGCTGACTGTACAATACACTAATCACATCAGAATGGATGACTACATTTATGACAGAGCTGGTCCGTATTGCAAATTGACCCATTAGACCATTAGGCGAATGCGATGGTTACTGATTGATGCTAATGCCTGCAGAGATCTATGCATATAGGATAGGAAAATTATGGAATTTACCAGGAAATGGCAATTCGTTTGAATGAGAGAACTATAGTAACATTATGAACCTGTAAGTAGATACAGTTAGCACCGCATTTTATTGGACACATAGTACGATTTGCGCAGTACGGCTGGCAAGTGCTGGACTGGATGCGAGAAGCCCAGGATCGATCAAAGTGGCGAATATTGGGAGAGGCCTATTTCCAGCAGTGGACTGATATGGGCTTATGATGAAAGGAATTTATACTGTTCTAAATCATATGATATAAATGCCATATTAAGTATGGCAAAAACTTGAACATTTTCATTGGTCTTCAATTGAACTAGTCAAAGGGAAAAGGTTCGAATTATGGTGGCATTTAGTTGCCACTATTCTATAAATGTCTAACTTACCTACTATTTAATAATGTTTTAAGCATAACTAGTAGTGCCCGTTAGTTCGTCTGAATGGACAACAAACTTTTTTCGTTTAAAATTCCTATGTCCTTTCTCAAGCTCAAGACTGTCCGACCGGTGTACCAAATTTCATGTCAATTAGCTCAGGACTTTTAGGGTAAAAAGGCGACAGACAAAGATACTTTCGATATTACAATAGGTATGTATTAGTAAAGATTATCCCAATGAAACGGCAGTGACACTGAAAATTTCTTTTTGCATCGTCATGATGATGAATTCCGAATAACATTCTCAATACATAGTCAAGAAACCTTTCTGTTGAGATATGACTGTAATAAATCCTCATCTGAACTATGCAAAAATGTACAACAAGTAAATATAAACACGGTTAGGTACACCACATGCGTTCAAGTGTAAAAAATTAAATTGTCATATCGCATCTTATTATCATGGCAATTTAGCACAGATAACAAATAAGCAAAATATACCGCTCTTCGCGGGGTTTTATTTTTACGTTTTAGGGCCTTAGAGTGATGATGGTTGTTGTGACTGGGCCCGACACTGGCCCGGCTAAGAGGCCTCGATGTGGGGTACACACAATGTTGCGAAGTGTTGTTTTATTGTTTTTATAAAAAATGATTTCGCGCTAGACTGCGATTCGCCTGATGGTAAGCGATATCGTAGTCTAATCAAACACGCTCAGCCAGCAAAAACCGGTTCACTCTCACCTTGAACATCGGAAGATTATTATATCTATATATATGAGCTATATTGTATTATACTTACTTTATAATATGTATGTATTTATTTAAGTATATTTATTGCTGTTTAATTTTATCCAACTTTGCAGCACACTACCTACATCTATTTCTGCTTAGCCCAATGGTTGACTGGTAGAGAATGCCTATGCGGCATTAAGTCCGCCTTTTGTACACTATTTCTATTATGCAATAAAGCTTAAATAAATAAAAAAATATCTCTCGGGGAACAACGATCCCGGCAAAGAGTTCCTTAGTTTAGCAGTTCGCACTATAAAGGTAGAGGCGAAACGCGCTGTGTGAGTCTTAGGAACTTGCACCATGTAACGGTTGATATTGAGTGAGTGAGTTAACTGGAATTACTATTTTTAGTCATACTCACAAATTATAAGCAAAATTAGTATATTGAAGCTTTTTTGCTTGTCACCTTTGGGTATTAGCCGACAACAGATACAAATTTAAATCTTTTAGATACCTACTTACACGAAATGTGAGCGCCAACACAATTCTCTTTCCTCCATTACTCTCGTAAAGGTGCTAAATCTTAAATCTGATTAATTCGATATACATAAAGATCAGCAGAAGGTCTTGTGGCTCAAAGGTCCTGGGTTTTAACTCCGAAGTCCAGGATGCCAACTTAGAACTACATGAGTCCAGTACTACAACAATCTGTATTAGAAGAAAGTTAATTAAGTGGGTACATGTAGAGTTTACTTTTCAGAGCAGAAATACTCTGCTACTTACAATGCCATCTACCGAATGAACGCAAAACTTACGTGCCATAAATGGACTCAGTAAAACACTGTTCAATTCATTAAAACTCTGCAATCAATAAAAAGTGTCGGAGAACATTTTGTTATTTTCAATAACCTACTAGAACGTGTGGTGTTTGTTTAAACAACAGAATGTTAAATTAGCCGGTTTCAATAAGTGGGCACGCCGCGTCAGTCACCGCGAGGCGCCCCGCAGCGCCCCTAAACACACACAGACCGCGGGGCGCCGCGCCCCTACCCGCACCCAGCCCACTAATAACACCGTCTTTCCCTCTGTCATGCTTTATTTCATCCAACCATCTCTTGTTTTTTTCCACAACTTTTTTCCTTCGACTGCATCAAAACGAATCCTTGATGATAGTAATCCTTCATCCTCATTGTCTTTTGGCAGTTTCGTGGAATAAAATATGCTGCGCTGTTGCGACTTGATATCCGAACGTCACATTATAAATGGCATCATTTAAAATGTTTAAATATCGTCTACATGACGGCGATATTAATTTAGTACGGTTGAGCAGCCATCGCTGGAATGTTATGACGGATTACCCGCGCCGAGATGGAAAGATAACTTGAGATTCTGTTCGTTCTATGAGTGCCCTTCGGTCCCTACCACCGGCCTCGTGTTGATATATTAACCCTTACCCTAATTAGTACCACCAACCATGTGAATGCAATTTAATCGTTACCCTTATTAAAAATGTTTTCGTGTATAACTTTAATCATTTTATGTCATCTTGATTTTAATTAATTATTAAGCAAGTTATCATTAACAACGGTAGTCTTGTCGCAGTCCCTTATTGTCTAAAAATAATACGATGAGTTTTGAGTGTGATCAATACGTTCGGTTGCTAAGCACCAATTATTTGCCTTTTATTTTTACCTTTTGTTTAGTAACCTCGTGTAACAGAAACTATACGATAGTTTTATTCGTTTGATATTATGTACCGTGAGCACAGATGAGTAATATTTTAATTTTAAAAATAACTTGGATAATAAAACGTCATACCTGCATCGGAGGATGTTACTAAGCAACGTAACAACTTAAGCATTTATAAATTGACACATTGTCACTCACGAAAGGTGAAACTTGTAAAATAATTAGATCTTTATTCATTTCTTAGTAGAAATGGTACAAATAACAGTTGAACTGGTGCGTAAAAAAACAGAACACCATGAACGCCTTTTAGGGCCAGTGGAGGAAATAGCTTTGCATCAAGAAAACATTGAGAAGATTGAATACCTACAAGACTGGTGTCCGAAGCTGAAAATACTTCTGATGCAGAGCAACCTCATCGCTAAAATAGAAAATCTTAATAAATTAAAATACCTCGTCTACCTCAATTTGGCACTTAACAATATAGAAATAATAGAAAATCTGGAAAGGTGCGAGTCTTTGCAAAAATTGGATCTTACTGTGAACTTCATTGGTGAAATAGTCAGTGTAGAGAATTTGATTGATAATTATAACTTGGAAAATCTCTATCTTACTGGTAACCCTTGCACAGACTATGATAATTACCGCGATTTTGTGATTGGCACTCTACCACAACTTAGTACATTAGATGGAATAGACATTGAAAGGTCAGATCGAATTAAAGCCCTACAAAATTTGAAAGTTATTAGATCTGATATTTTATATGAGCAAGAGAATTACAGACACCAGAGGAGGAAGCAAAAGTCTCGGTTGGAAAGAGATATTAAATATAAGTGGGAAAATGAGTACAAAGACATGGATCCGGATGAGAGGAATAAGAAATTTTGGGCTGAAAAATGTGAACACGCGCCCGAAGTGCGTTACGAAATTGAACACATGCGGCAACTGAAGTTAAAAAGCTACGAGACAGAGGAAAAAAAGGAAGAAAAACGCGTGTACAAGCTATTTGCCCCTGACGGAAGACCCTTCAATATAAATCAAGCTAAACTGGATTTTAAATTTAACGACTTGGAACCAGATGTTTACATTCTAGATTTAGCAGTATACAAGCATTTGGACACGAGCCTCTTAGATATTGATGTGCAGCCGAATTATGTGCGGGTCAATGTGAAGGGTAAGATTTTTCAGCTCCATCTACCGGAGGAAGTAGACACTACAAACTCGAAGGCCGAGCGCTCGCAAATAACCGGCCACTTGCTAGTCACGATGCCGAAAGCACACGCAGTTCTACGCAAGCCTGCTACTAAAGCATCAACAGCGTTAGACGATAAAAAGCAAGCACAACTTTACACTGAACACAAAACTTCCGATTGCCATGAAAGTTTGGGCCAATCTAAAAGAGAATATTTAGAAATAGGCCCTGCAGACAATGTATTGGATTTTACTAAAATGACGCACACAACATCTAAGCCACGCTACATCGATCCGAGGCTGAAATTGGAAGGAAAACAGCCTTCGCAAGATTTTGTAGATGATCCAGAAGTACCAGATCTCATTTAAAACACATAATGACTTTTAATTTGCGACTATAACGTATCTTTAAGAGTTTAAGTCGAAATATTTTTCTCGGCTCTATGTAGAGCTCAACAGCCGTAGTAATAACATTTTTCGCTAGATGGAGCTGTTACATTTTGTAATATCAGAATAAAATAAATTCCTTCATTATTTTACATGCGCTGAAATACTTTGTAGCAATTCAATATACCTATGTAGTTTCCTGTATAGGTTATGGTCGTTGTGTAGTTATCATGAAAATTATGGAAATAATTATAGCACTTTTTATGACAAGTTTTAATACAACATCATCTTAACAATAGTAAAATATAAATACATTTGGTCTTAACTATTTATACAATAAATTAATACGTTTGTTATACTTAATAAATACTAAGGATTATAAAATTTTCTTCAGTTCATTAGGAGTACTTAGTTAATTTAGGGAAACATGATAATTTTATAACTTGGTAACAAAAATCATCAAAGATCCCGATCACGTCGTAAAATTTAAGAACCAAATAACCGTTAATTGCTATTGTTTTCAAGTAAATAGAATACTTTCCTACGTACTAGGATTTGATAAAATTTCACTTATCCATCCTCAAAAACAACATTTCGCAAAAAGTAACAACACGTTAGATTAGTGAGTTCATAAAATAGATTATTGCTTGCAATAATTGAGTCTTGAATAGAAGCTAATTTTTTTGTCCCGTTACATTATTTTAAGTAAACGAATGCTGCCAGAGTTAATATAACTACATATATAAATCAATAAGTTACAGGTTACCTACACTTTTTTCTACCGCCAAAACATGAGGGATGATCATGTCAACTCATCATTACACATATACCTTCCTTCTTTGATCGTTTTTAAGCTTCCATGATTAAAAACTGAAATTGTTGTAAATAAAAACCTATTGTGTATCATAGAAGCACCCAATTAATATATAAAAACTATTTATAATATTTGACCCAGACGTCACTGCGAGGTTTTCTGCCATGGTAAAAATTGTGATTTACGATTTGTGCGAAAGTGTCTGAGAAACATTACTCATTATTACTAACTATTCATTTTGGTAATGTATTTAAGGACAAACAGGTATTATCAAACAGCATGCGTTTCAATGTCATTGGAGTAACCATTGTTAGACAGGGGCAGCGTAGACACCTCGGGCATACCCACACGGATGGACAGGAAACCGTCTACATCATGCATTTCCTGAAAAAAATATTTCAGTAGTACTATATGCGATATAAAGCTGATTTAGCTGCTCAAAATGAAAAGGATTACATTTTGAGCAGCTAAATTAGAAATAATAGAATCATACTTTCACATTTTAATTTTGGGTGTCTGGGTGACTGTGACTGGTTTGTCCCCTCTATTACCAGCCGTCAAAGGTAGTATTCGGCAGGAATGTTACCCCGGTGACAACCGGGAAGTCAATACTCAGTTGTCACCCTGAAGGACAAGGCTAGAGGGAACAACTGGGAATAATAAGTTATTATCTGATAGGTCTGATACTCGTAGTACAATTGAAAACTTTAGCGGTGTCTAGTGACACCACAGACTGTTATAATATGTGTATAACCACTAGGTTATAAGTTGACATTATTATAACAGCACCGGTCAGCTCTTTTGCTATACATGTATTTACGTATAAATTTGATTTTGCCAGGTCAGGCACATTTAAAATCCAGTATTGGTCGCCTTCGCCGATTATAGCGTCGAGGCCTTTTTTTTAGAGGGGAATGCATTACGCACCGTCATGCCACCTCCGGGGGGAGGTGACATGGTGTGTGGGAGTCACACCTCCCGTAATAGGAGGGTATACCCACTAAACCCCTCTGTGTCGCCAGTGGGCAGCAAGTTGCAGGGACACAGGCAACGCCGAAGCATACCGCCGCATCCCTGCATGCCCTGGCTAGCCGTAGATGACAACCGGCCGGCACTCCTGGTCCGGGGAGGGCAAATACCCTACCCCCGGCTTCCGGGGAGCAATAGGGTGCTCCCCGGGCGGACCTCGTGCAACGGTGTGGCTGCACCCACCACACCGTTACGCCCCTATGAGTGGATCGTGCCCCCGCACTCACCACTCGGGGCACGAAGGAGAGGCTCAGAGGGCATACAATGCATAGCGTCGAGGCCTAGTACTACTATAACAACATGCAATAAATTGTGCGCGTTACCTTCGAGTTGAACTTAGCAGAGATCTGGTGCCGGCCCGCCCACGGCGGCGTCATCTTGAATTGGGCCGTGGCAGTAGCACCAGGTGCTACAGGCTGGAACGAAAAATGTGCTTAAGTAACATTGTTAAAACTATTTATATCGCTACCTAAACGTTCGAATTAGAGCGGTGAGCAGATGTCTCTGCAGTGCCATTCACAATGCCTATTTCTGCTTCGATTGGAAACAAGTCATTTTGACAAATTAATTTTTTACTATGCTTTGACGAACCTGAAAAAATTATTATTTTAAAATGAAAAAGAAAAAAAAAAAAAAAATATTTATTCAGTATCTTAAGTTTAACAATATTGATCAATGGCTGGGATCTCAATTTAAGTATAATACTTGTGTTTGGAGACCCCGCTCTTTCTTACAAGATGTAATTTAAAGATACCTACATAACAAAATTATTGTATGTATTAGGTAATTATTTTATGATAAAATTGATTATTAAAATTAATTTTGATGTGTGTGTGTGTGTGTGTGTGTGTGTGTGTGATGTGTGTGTGAATTGAAAAGTGATCATTTAAATAATAACATTCTCTTATAAAAATTAATACAAAATGGTTACCTCTCCCAGCTCAATCTTCAGCTGCTTATCCAAGCCCGGGCCCTGTATGTAGAACTTGCCATTCTTCAACGGTATTGGCAGTGGGTTCTCCAGCTTCACAGTAACGGTGAACTCTTGTTTGGAGACCGGCGTGCCATCCACGCTGATCTTGATGTCGGGATTGCGCACCCTGAAGTCGTCTTGGGCGAAATAATCGTATTGATTCTCTACTATTGTGGCTATGGTCGCGATGTTAAAGGATGCCTGGAAGCAATAACAAGTTCAGTTGGGTATCAGAACAACGAAGGTACCACAAATATTTATACTTAATACAAATAAAAACACCCACCACGGAACAAACACAAAATGAGTGTTTGTCCCGAGTGGGAATGGAACCCACGACTCTTGGTTCAGAAGGCAGGGGTCACTACCAATTGAGCCACCGAACCAGTCAATGGTGATTTTTATTTTATTTATTAGGAACAACAAACAGTTATAGGTACATTGTGTGTTTACAGAAAAGGATATACTAGGTATAGAATTAGGTAAATGTACAACCAACACCGTACACCGTGATGATGATGACGACGATGATGGTGATGATGATGATGATAAGCATACCTGATCAACAAGCCTCTTGTAGTAGTCGTCGAAGGTGACGAGCATGTCGACCTTGTGCTTGGCCGCCGGCTGCAGCGTGAGGTCGAACTCGCTGCGCTTGACGCTGTCGCCCGTCTTGCCGCGGTAGGTGACCGTGTCCACGCGTAGGACGCCCTTCACGTGGTACGGGTTGCTCGTTGAGATGTTCTTCATATGGAGGACCTAATAGATTTAAGAAATAAAACCGTTTATTTATTTAAAAAAAAGGCGTTCAGGATGTCTTCACTCTACCTAATGGTAAGCGGTCGTGAGGTCCAAATGTTAGGTCGACAGGCACACTCATGCAAACACCGTCCGCCCTCACAACGAGGAACTAAACCTCTTGGTGCGCGCCACTATTGTCTGTATGGTATGCGGATGACAACGCTATCCAGTACATGCTGTTCGGGAGATGAAAGGAGAGGATTAGGGGCAGCGCAGACGACAGACTATCCGTGACGCACTTTTTTGCAATTATATGCAGTAACGCACACGACGCGCAAAAATCTGTCGCGGATATTTCACAGACTCAACGCACACCTTCGATCATTCTGTCGGCAGACCTAGACACTCTTTTTAAATATCTCAGACGCAGACTCTATCGCATAAAAAGTGTACCGTCTGCGCTGCACCTTAGTTGTAACAAAGTATTTTTAATTGTTTTTTTTTATTTAGGTTTCATGAGGACAACTGAGAATAACAAAGCGGGTAAAAACGTTTTTGGAGACCTATGTCCAGTAGTGAACGTTTGCAGGCTCATGATGATGGAGATCTTTTCATTGCTATTTGGTGATTTGTTGGTATTTGTAATTTTAGTTCCTGAGAATATATACAGGAACTATACAATGATTTGTGTAATGTTTTCGGCACTAATGGAGTGTATGTTATCAGGTAGACATGTACTTCCACAAGTTATACCTCCGTATAGGTAGGTACATATATAATAAAAACCCTCTGATTTATCAAACATTCTTTACCAAAATAAATATTTAAAATATTTAATTTCAAGGGATGCTCCTAGAAAGAGGTTTTTTTCTATATTGCTTGCCCATTCAACCTTGCACTTTTAAGTTATGACCTCAGAAATCTATATAAACTAAGCTTGAGCTCCGAATATGTAAATGGCATGTCAATAGCATGGATGATGCATTTACAAATAAAGTAAGTCATTATGTCCATAAATATACATATTGGCATTGCAGCCAATGCTTACAACTAGATGAGATTATTTCCAAGAAAATGTGACTTAGCCATACCATTTATAAACTTTACGGTACAAAATGCCTACTAATTTTATTATTGCAGAATCTTACAATCGAGAGTTCCTTTATTCTAAGGGAGTTTCCACTAAAACCCGCGGAGATGGTGTGACTTGAGCAATGTCATATTGCTTATTCGATCAACTTACAACGGTGAAGATAGCCTTCTGCAATACAATGAAACTTACGACAGTGAAGTCCTGTCAAATCTTGATTTCGCTCCTCAGCTCGAAGTCGAAAATGACGCCATTCGAGGCGTCGTTGAGGAAGCACTGCGCGAACAAGCTATTCGAGCAACTTACAACAGTGAAGATACCCATCTGCGGTACAATGAAACTTACAACAGTGAAGTCCTGTCCAATCTTGATGTCGCTCCTCAGCTCGAAGTCGAATATGACGTCATTGAAGGCGTCGTTGAGGTAGTACCGCGCGAACATGGTGCCGGAGCGACGTAGAGCCTTCTCCATCGTCACGCGCTCGTCTCGCGAGCTTTCGGGGTATTTGTACAGATCTGTTATGTCCTGAATAAGAAAAATAAGTTTGAGTAGGTAGGCACTTGATCTCGAGGGATTACCTCATAAAGTCTCTTGTTTTCACAATTAAGCGACTCTTCTGATGATATAATAACATTAAAAGAATACTGAATTTGCAAATGTATAGGGGTTCAAAATATTAAATTAAATTAGATCACACATTCTAGACGTACATTACAGATGTCATCAAAACGAGGAAGAAATCTAACGTAACAATGGTACACCACATCAACATTGAGAGAATACTTTGGTGATGGAACTAGGACTATACCTACATATACTTACTTACGCTATATTAGATTACATACACATTTCCAAATACCTACAAGCTGTAATTACCTCTCTTTCCATCTTGCCGATACCCTTTGTTGAAATATTTTGTCCGATTGATCTAGTATCACGCTTTATTAGTTTCAGAGGCTGGATTTCGCCGGAATACTTCCAGAGTAACTGAAAATAAAAGAAGATTCTGTATCAGTAACAATTATTCCACATTCGTGCAGTTTAATAGGCATGAGAATTAAAATTAAACATCTGTAGCATACCTTATCAGCGTTGACCTGCGCGAAGACATAACCCGCATCATAGGGCCTCTGCAGGTCCCCGTCCCTGACTGCCCGCAGGGACGCCGGCCCGCAGCGGTACATGTCGTCCGACATCTCCTGCGGGGTCGCGTCTGTCGCCTGCCACCCGGCGTACTCCGAGCCCAGGTCAGGCCGCTCCATCCAAACCTGGCCAATACAAGGAAGATTGGTGTTAAAGATTCCTTAAAAATTAAAGCGTATTTTTTTTTATGTAGGTACCACAAAAATGACTAGAGTTTACGGCTCGCCCGATGTTTAGCGGTTACCGCTTATGGAAGGCTGCAACACAGCGCGTTGCGCACCCTAATCCCCCGGCTGCCGATGCAGCACTCACCCCACGAGCTCCGGATACCCCGGCAGAAACAAGATCCGGACTTCATTTATCTGCGGTACTTGGAGGTATATCCCCAGGCGGCTCAATTCAAGCGAAGATTCGCTATGCCCTACATCTCTTAAAGTTACTATTGCTCTTTTCGGATACAAGGGATGTATTCCCGTCATTTTCTCGATTCCTGTGCTGATACTAAGTTTAATCAGATCTGTATCGTTGGCGCGTTGGATCTAATGGCCTTTAGGTGGCACTTGCGACGTTAAATCCAATGAAGTATTCGAACTGTACTATATTTGGTACCGGTTTCGTATGTATATTTGTTACATTTATAGAAGCATCAACCTTATATTTATCTGAAATTCATACATGATGAATGGATTACTAAGTCTCAAATTTAGATAGTCCTACCAACATTTCTGGCATTTTATGATTCAGACGGCCGTTATTGGTCGCGGTGTAGATATCTAAAGAGGTTTCTTTACACGAAACAGATGCGAGATGCAAAGTTATTTATAACCGCGAGCTTTCTTATGATCGCTCTCAGAAGTTGGAAGTTTTGATTTCACAACAGAAAGTTTATAATTGGACTGAATCAGGTTACGGAACAGCTTGTTGACAGATCCAGTACCAAAATATAGTTCAGCAATCATCTTGTCATCTCTCAAGAGCAAGTTACATTTTGTTATATATCAGGGTATTATAAATATTTGTATTGGCCTTGGCCTTTGTGTGGTACCTTCGTTGTTTTGATACCCATAAGTGCTTAAGTTATTTACTTTAGGAGCAATGTACCTATGTGATGTTGTCTGATTTTCATTTTTATTTTATAATGAGTATATTTTTCATTCTTCTTCTTCGTTACTACTTTTGACAGAGTAGTCGTGGTCCTCATTTCAAGTGCTAATGACTAGTACTTCACAACGCCCTTCTTCTCTTACAGCCGCCTTCCCTGTGCATTTGAGTAGTTCCTCATATCCATAAATGGCAAGAATAACTCGTATTTAGGGACCCATAAGAAGCGAGCGTTTTCTCTCCTAATGCCACAAAGCTCTAGTGACTCCAATGGTTTTGCATATTCAGTTTCCTTACCTATCCATTGACGTTCGGGGCCGTTTGCCCCCGCTGTTTAAGAAAACACAATCTTAAATAATACTAACTACAAATGATGATCCTACCTCATTCCAAACGTGATAATTCCAGACTGAGTCGTTGGTGAAGTTCTCTAAAATTGTGCCGTCTTCATCTTGAATGATATCTATAGTAAGACTTCCACCGCTATCGTGCGCTGCGTTGAACCCGGTCACCGCCCTGCATGGGATTCCCAGAGCTCTGCAAACTGAATACAAAACACAGGATAAATACACTATTTACACGAACAAAGGACTTATCGAAAATACTTTCAACGTACTTTATTATTAGAGCTCGGCCACACAGCTATTCCTAGAGGCAAAAACGCTTTCAAAACGCTAAGAATGTTCATAGTACAAGCTTCGGATAAGTTTGGGGCTAGATGGCGATGTGTGGCGCAGTGTGGCATGTCTTGATAAAAAAAAACATGCTAGTCTAGCCGAACTCTTATCCAAGGGTCAATTTGTCAGCCTAAAGAACTATGTCCAAATGGTTAGTCACGCGGGAGCTATGAACTCTGACTCATGCCGTCTGACCAAAGGCTGACCCATTCACATATAAGTTTAATAAATTAATCATAAACAATTGTTCTTTTGTCAAAGACTAGGTACCTACTGTGAAAATTAACATAATGTTATCTTAACCCAAGTATAAATGAGCAATATTCATGTATACTTTAAACCAATGAAATCATCGGAATTCCACATACCCACTATGTCCACAACACATTCAGTTGAGTAACTTATATGACATATCCTTATTGCATAGCTAGCAGTCAATCTGAAATACACCTGAATCATATTTCTAAGGCATAATACTTATATTTAAAAAATATGGCAACTTATGAATAAGGGTCATAGTAATATTGTAAACTACTTAGGTATACTACACTGACAACAACTTTTTATTTTTATACTACTTTGGCGCTATTCTGCGTACTCTTCACGTACAAAGCGACCATCATTAATTTTGTATACCAGGGAAGCTTCACCAGCTCTTTTCGCAAAACAGAAGAGTATTTTCTTTCTTACGGAAATTACTGCGTAAATATACCACAATAACATAAACAAGCAAGCCAAAATGTTCACTAATGCTCGCAAAATATATGTCAAGGTGTAAACATCCGTTAAGTAAATAGCTTCGATCACTTTCCGGATCAGTCTTCCGGGATCAGAGAACTGATAAGTGATGAGCTTCTCTTTCGCGTTCCATCGGGTGAGAGGAAGCTCCTGTAACAGTTTGGTCATAACAAAGCAACCCGCGACAGTCATCACTGCCTTTAAGAAAGAAGAGCTTTAGTCTTATAGCCAGTGCAAAATCCACTCACTAGTCGTCAGAACTCCGGCGTAGACCCAGCACTGCGCGTACTTAACCGGCTTCTTCTTCTCGTAGTACTGCTGGAGGATGTTGAGGGAGCCGACCCACTTGAGCGGGTGGTTGCCGCCGCTGTAGTCGCTGAGCTCCTTGCCCCAGTTGCCGAACAGCACGCCGTTGTCGTCCTGCACGTTGACGGCGGCAGACAACGCGCGCACTACTCTGATGGGGTCGCCTCGGCCGCGGCCCTTGACCTGCAATTAGCGATGGGTTCTTTCGATGACTTCATGTGTATTAATATTTAATAAGTCCGTTTTTTTTTATATAGTAGCTCGACATACTGGCTTCCCTACGCCTGATGGAAAGTCAAAGAGAAGCCCAAGTCGCTGTGACAACTGGCAAGTAGCTGGTTAGTTACCTGTCAGTTGCCACTGCCATGCCGGCCCAACCTTAACCCCCCACGAGCTCCGGAGACCCTACTCACCAGCAGAAACACGACCCGGAGGTCATTTGGCTGCGGTATTCTATAGGGTGGAGGTCCTTCCCCGGACGGGCAGCTCAATACGAGCGAAGATTCGCTATGCCCTACCTCTCTTAAAAGTTAGAGCTACCTACCTACCTCTCTTTAAGTTTAGAGCTTGCACTAAACGGACGGAAACTGATATGACGGCCATACTATGCAGGAAACTATCACTCGGTAAAATTATTGTACCTATCATGCCTCGAACTAAATAGGTAACATTTAATAGTCCTCATTCGTAACATGGATACCTACTATTTTTACTGTCCCTGAAGTAGGATTTTCTAAAACCAAGTTCCGTGTAAGTCACCATAAAATACTTAATAAATAGAAATTTGTATTCAACAAGCTCTAAATTGACGGAACTGATTTTATAGATAAAGATCCTTTGGAGCTATCCTACTTACATTTTATGCATGATCGTGAAGTCGCAGATGGAAACTAGTAATATCCACCAATCAAGTCAAAGGAATCCCATTGTTTCTACGAGTCAACAAGACTTTATACTTATTAGGTAAATAATTTATGTAGGTATGTTATCTATCGTCTCCGTTGAATTAATTTATACAAGGTTTAGGTAATTCTTCCTTGACGATTTTTTATTCAGCTATTGAGAATCAATGGTGATTTAAAGTGTATGGAAACTTTGGAGTTTACCAATGCCCTTGCACTGCATATTCATATATGCTACTTCTTTATCTTCTTCTTGTTGTTGAAGGGCTATCACCTAAGGGAAGTCGCCTATCATTAGGGCCATCCTAACTTTTGGTACGGAACCATTTTCGGAGATTCTTGAGCCATGAAGTAAGACATTTTCTGGTGGTCGTTTACCTTCGATTTTACTACTAGGTATAAGAAAAATAATTTTATATTGACCTTTCCTATCTCATTGACTAGATACAACGAACAGTCCAATATGTCCTTTTCGTACTGTGCGTAGTTCCACGGCGTAGGTTTGATGACATTGTGCACTCCCCTGAACATAAGACCGCCATCTTCTTGCACATACTCCTCACGATGACTGTGCCCTATTAAAATGTAATAAAAAAATAATAATTTAAACTAGAACTAATTTATCATCATATTTAGCTTTTTTTTTACTAGAGGGGAATGCATTTGGCACCTCCCGGGGGGAGATGACATGTTGTGTGGGACTCGCACTTCCCAAAAATGGGAGGGCATACCCACTAAAGCCCCCTGTGTCACCAGTGGGCAGCAAGTTGCAGGGACACGGGTAACGCCGAAGCATACGGCCGCATGGCTGCATGCCCTGTCCAGCCGCAGATGACTAGCGGCCAGCACTCCCGGTCCGGGGAGGGCAAATACCCTTACCTCCGGCAGGACATAGGCCTCCCCCAAAGACTCTCACAACGGCCCGTTGCAAGCTGCCCGCATCCAGCCACATCTTGCGACCTTTATTATGTCGTCAGTCTACCTCGCTCGTCTCTTGCCTATAACCTTTCGACCCTTAACTTAGATTAATACAGCTCTCAAATAAAGTTTAAGCGAAATCCTAAATTATGTTGACGAGTGTACTAGTATGTACCAGGCCTATTCTGGACGTTGAGTTTATGAATAGGCTCGCGTGGGTTGCTGTTGTTAAACAATTAATAACATATTCATACTACAAGAATGCATTGCATCATTCAACACCACCATAGAACATTGCAAACAAAACAAACATAAAACTTTGTAGTCTTGAACTTATGAACAGAAATAACCAGTTGATATGAAAGCTACACAGTATTGTTATCGAATTCATAGTGCGAACGGCTAAACTATAAAACACTTTACCGGGCTCCTTATTTCGCAAGAGATACATGATCTTCTAAGGCGAGAGTGAACCGATTTATGATGATGAACGCGTTGCATCCTAGACTACGATAACGCTTACTATCAGACGAATCGCAGTCAAGCGCATGCCCATTTAGAATTAAAAAAAATAGTATTTCATTACAAATAGGTAAATTTCGGACAAATTACCTGGCATATACACGCTGTCGTTAAGGCACCAAGGGTTAAAAAGTATATAGATCGGCTGTGGATGCGTGTAGCTCAGGGATCCTCCTCCAGTTAACTTGGTGTCGATGTCAACGCGCCACGCGGACACGATGCAATCCGCAGCCGGCATAATGGCCACCATAAGGTGGGAGTCCATTTGACCCTCGTACACCGCGGACCAGCCCCCGACGATCTCTGACCCCTTCTCCAGAAGAGGTACGGCAGCAGACATCTCGTTGGACGGGCCACGCATCGTGGAATCTGAAGAACGTAACGTGTCTATTGTCGCGGGCGACGAAAAATTTTATTAGTGAGAGTATTAGGAAAATTAGCTTATAGGCAAAGTTTTAAGAAGAACAAGTATAATAATATAAAATAAGTACTTAAATATGATATGTCTTAGCGAAGCGTAAAGATGTGCGTTTTAAAATACTTGTATTGTGGCAGGTGCAACTCATTTTTAATTGACTACATAAATATTTATTAAGCTGTTAGTCCAATAAGATCGACATCTCCGGTTACGTTCAATGTTAATAAAATGTAGAGTTCCTTTCGAACGAAAATGTCTTTTCTTCTCTGATGGATGGTGAAGAAAATCAATTTAGTAATCGTTTCATCAGTTTAGTCAGTAAGTCCAACATAGTTAAAATAATAAATTCGACCATTCAATAAAGATTCTAAAGTTGATGTTTTGTTAAAGATCCTGAGACGTTATGGAATCTTTAAACGGAGCGTGAAGAAATTTCTCACGGGTGGCAATTGCCAATTAACAGGAATATGGACAACCTGTTGCTACACCGACTTGGACACCCTTTCTCAATTACTATCAGATAAATTGAAAATGAATATAAAATACATACCAGCGACGTAGAATATAAAGGAGACAGCATCCTTGCTGGCGTCATATGGTCTGTTCAGAAGGAGGTCCAGTTTGAAGGACTGTCCCCGCCGCGCCACGAGACACCGGTCTACCGCCCTGGTCATCAAGTTGAACTTGCTCGTGTGGTGGTTCTCTCCGTTCACATCGATGCAAAAGTCGATGCCCTGTATTGCGAGAACACCCAGTCGCGTGCCATCGATGACATCTGAAAATAAACTATGATTATAGAGTTTGCAAAAAGTTAAGTCATCAATTTGAGAGTACATATTTGATTATTTTTGATGACCTCATGGTTGGGTCGATTTAGGATTTTTTCTTAAATGGGTCAGTTGTTCTGGGAGACGTTCTCAGTCAGTCATAGTAAAAGAAAAAACATTGGTATGTTGGCAACAATGGCTGACGCTTAGAAGGTACCTAGACTTTGCGATGAATTAATACATTTTTTCCATGTGTCTATCTATATTATGGCTTCGCCCATCCATTTTCATACTAACACTTTTCATTTTATTCTCACTGTTTATATCAAAATACCTAAGCAATTTCGGAATCTGACTGAATGTACCAACTGTATCTAATGGAATTTACGCATGAAATTTAATATCACAATACTCAACGGCATAATATAAAGTGACAAATAAAATTAAAATTTCAAAAGCAAAATTCACATACAAAGGAATATAAAAAATCTTATCTAATAATCGTTAACTTTGACATCAAAGGTTAGGTACGCGACCTCGCACTTAGATCATTTAGCTAATAAGCGATTTACTTACGAAAGTTAAAATATTTTTTACTAGATTTAAAAGTATGTAACTATATCTTTTAATGCGAATACCTATAGTAATATAGTCTTTCTAAATTATCATTTATTTCAACAAAAAAAAATGCTTTCCATATTGCTGTTCACATCATAATTTTATTATTCATTACACTCTGTAAAATAGTTTATAATAGCACTTCGCCCTTCAGACACGACTATAGAACGAACTAAGTGATTAAAAGGATGCTCTGGGCTTCCTTTCTTTCATTCTACATGGTTAATAAATTAAACCAATTATACATATGTAAGGATATGGTAACAAATAAAATATCTCTAACCTTGAAGGCTAAAGATTTATTAAAGGAAACATCTCACATTGAAAACTGTCGTCATCACTTGAAATCGCGGGAAACAAACAAACCAGACGTGTATAATTTAATTTCCATTGTTACAGAGATATTTTAGTTCTCACACTTCAATGAAATACTTAAATAAGTTAAAGGATTTCCTGTATATAGATAGAAATCAATTTTCGAAAACTCGACGGGCTAATTTTATTCATGATACCTGCATTCTATTTTTGAACATTGGTTTATTATTGGCTTACAACTTTATTATGTTTACCTCATTATTAGTTAATTTAATCAAAAATCGTTATCAAGCATTATTTATATAGGTATGACATTGATGATGAAATTCTATAAATAAAGAAACCGTAAACAGATACACATAATTCAATAATTAGTATGCAGTTATTTATTAGATACTAAACAAAATATTTTAAACAGCCTGTTGATATTGAACACATTTTTTTTTCATCAAAATCTGATTTGAAATGGGATTTTGGTGATAAATTCTCATAGACGTATTTTTGATAATTGTTTATTAATTAACGTATACAACACAATATCTAAAAATACTTCTGTAATAGGTACCGCTAAAAATAAACTAGGTATTAATTTATTCCGGATTCTCTCTTATTGCTTTTATACGATTTTCCTACCTGGTTGAAATGGCACTATGACGAACTTTTGGCGCCCACCAAAATAGCGTCTCCAGAAGTTCCTTATATATTCCATGTTTATATTTATCAGCAACTCCTAAATGTTATTTACAGTAAACTCGAACGAAATCACTAGTTTTCATTGAACATTTTGACCGGCCGATTCCGACCGTATTCGCGACTTGCTAATAGTTTCAACAAACGTGCAGTCGTTCACACATTTCGTCAGAAACTGTACGACTATAGTCATGGACACCAGTCTAAAGCCGCCTACAAAAATGATGTCATAATGTCAATAAGACGCTAAAAGCTTCATCCCGGTACTGAGAAACTGAACCATTCATTAAACAAGGTTACACCAAATTAGTCATACTATCAATTTGTATCAGTAGGATAGACGTGTCCGAAGATGTAAATCAGTTGTTATGAAAGGGCAAGATGACGTATGTTAAGAATAAGAATTATGTCACCGTGAGAGCATCTAAGTAGAGTTTGACTATGACTGCCTTGTTGGTCTGTTTGTTGGATTACCGGCTATCTATATTTTATTATTATTTATCTGCCTGTCTAGCGACTGGTACTCGGCGAAATACCTGTGAAGTCATGTCAAAAGCGTTTTCAAAGTCAGAAGTATCTTACAAGTCTCGGTGACTCATTTGGTAGTGACCTCTGCCCTCTGAGCCAAGGGTCGTGGGTTCGATTCCCGCACAGTACAAACATTTGTGTTCATGAACATGTCTGTTTGTATTGGTCTGGGTGTTTTCTATGTATAATATGTATTTATTTACAAAAAAAAATGTATCTTAGTAAGTTTATCAGTTGTCTAGTACCCATAGTACAAGCTTCGGCTTAGTATTAAACATGGACTGTATCCAATCGCGGTCCTGAGACACCGTAAATAAAACAAACACCGAATAAAAAAAATAAAAATAAAAAAAAAACCAATTTGGAATTCACTTTCGATCTCTATTAGGTACTCGACGGAAAGCCCCATGTTAAGCCACTATAAAAAATGTTTCGATGCTAATGGGTATTGTAATATGGAGAAGCATACTATTTCCTATCAAATTCTCAATATCAGGGCGAAAACATTTATTAACCTGTCTCTACATTCTTATTGATTCATCTCTTTAACGAATTAATGAAGTTAAGTGCATAACAGTTCGATAGTGCAAAAATAAGACAAACTTGTGAGAAACTTCCTCCTTTATTTTACCTAAGCTTTTGCCAAATGACGAAATTGCTTTACTTTATGTAAAGTTCATTCCAACACTGCACATTATCAGTGTATGCTAATTGACATCTGGGCAAACAAAAGTATCATCATACTATAAGTCAACTCTCTTAGCAATAACAATAAGGTAATAAATTAGATATACCATCGAACAATTAATCATGTAGTTTGTACAATTTATAGTATGTAACTGTAAGGTATTTATAAGATGTCAACGTTCAATCGTAATTTATAATTGCGGAATAATTGCTAGTACTATAGATAAGATATATTAAATAATTAAGGGTCTTATTTAACATACCCAATGATATTAATAAGTAATAAACATATACTGATGTGGGCAACATAGTAAGTGGGAGGGAAATAAGACGCCTAGTAAATATCATTTCAATGTAGAGAATATTTCCTTCACGCAACAAACATAATTAGAAGTATGTTGTCATTGAAAGTGATTTTAAAGTTAAATAAATGGGACACTTGACACTAGATGCACAAGTTCATATGGTTTGAAACTTTGAAACGATATTAAGAGATCACTTGTAAGCTTTGTGACCTCCTTTACCTTATTTATATATTTTTGAATACGAATCACTAATCAACTTCGACAAATTTGAAATTTAAGAGAGGTAGGGCATAGCGAATCTTCGCTCGAATTGAGCCGCCCGTCCGGGGAAGGACCTCCACCCTAATAGAATACCGCAGTCAAATGACCTCTGGGTCGTGTTTCTGCCGGTGAGTAGGGTTTCCGGAGCTCGTGGGGGGTTAGGGTTGGGCCGGCATGGCGGTGGCAACTGACAAGTAACTGACCAGTTACTTGCCCGTTGTCACAGCGACTTGGGCTTCTCTTTCGCTTTCCATCAGGCGTAGGGAAGCCATTATGTCGAGCCACTATAAAAAAAAAAAAAAAAAACAATTTGAAAATCCCATATGATACCCACGTGAACATTAAATATTGTGTATTTAAATTTACTTTTTCGACTCTATCAGGGCCGTCTCTACCGTGGGGTGCAAGGGGTGCGGTGCACCCGGGCGCAGGGCGCCCAGGGGCGCCAGCCGGGCGCTGCCGGGGCAGCGCGGTGCAGGTCTATCCCCTGAGCACTTGCCGAAAATTCTTAAGCCGATCCTACGCCTGAACTTCAATAAATCCGGATATCAAATGAGACATTGTAATCAAGGGGTGCACTTTTGTTTCTGTGTACTTACAGTACTAAACACAGAACATCTTAAAAATCTACTCGTAGCTACAAATACCTACGTCCTAACTTTGACAATTTTTATCTAAACGGTAGGTAGGTATACCTATCTATACTTATAATAAATCTGTAGAGAGGTCAATTCTGTACATGAAATATTTTTTCAAAATAACTATCAGGGGGTGATTAGTGATCGATACTGATGCCAAAAATGCAATCAGTAAAATTTTTGTCTGTCTGTCTGTCTGTCTGTCTGCATTGGCGTATATAGGGGGGGGGCCGGGTGGGCCGTGCCCACCCCAGAATGGTCTGGTGCCCACCCCAGGATTTTAGGCCATCGATACAAAATTCTATGATGGATACGAAAATTAATACTGATAACTACACTAAAAAAAACAATTATTTAGTTACAGCCGAAAAATTCGAAAAAATCATCCGTATTTTCGCGTCATAAGTAAAAATACTTATAATGACATCTAGCGGTTTCCATCAAAAATTGCCTAATTTTATATTACTTACGCACACACCTGGACACCTGTTACTCGTCCATTCCTGTCCTTTTCCCTCGCATGACACGCTGCGCGGGTTAGAAGAGTGCGACAATAGCGCTCGCAGTATGGACTCGACCGGGACACCGGCAAACATACAAGCAAGCGAGAAGACACGAATTGACGAACGATTACTCCCCGCTTGGACGCCGGCTGCATAGCAACAAAATATTATGCTCTTGCCGCGCCGCCGCTCTGGGCAGGGACACGGATTTTTACATCGAATCCACACTTGGCAGAAGTAATTGGGTCGATTTGTCGTCTGATATACGCCCTAGTGAATATTGGAAAATTAACATTTGCTATCCTGTCATCGACAATATAATAGCTAACATGAAAACAAGATTCGAAAGTGTACCTCTAGCCCAATCGATTGAAGCGTTCTCAAACTTAGATCTCGAAAATGGAAAGGCTTTCGTAGATAATTACGAGAAGATTCTTAAAATTGATAGGACTTTTCTAGAAGCTGAATGCTTAATTATGAAAAACGTTTTAAAAGACAAGACTATCACAATTGAAGTCCTAAGGGAATATGTCAGACAAGATTTTTGCCCAAATCTTTTCAAATTAATTCAAGCTGCAATTGTGATCCCAGTCAGCTCGGCCGGATGCGAGCGGAGCTTTTCAGCAATGCGGCGAATTAAGACGTGGCTGAGATCTACTATGGGAGAGGAAAGATTCTCAAGCACTACTCTGCTCCATGTAGAAAACAAGTATGTTAAGCTTAACGTTACTCCGGAGATGGTTTTGAAAGCTTTTTCAGAGAAGAAGCGAAAATTAAAATTGGTGTAATCTCCGGGGTAACGTTTTGCTTAATATGCTTGTTAAGCTTGTTTGCTCTTGTAAATAGTTAATAAACATGATTAAGTAATATTTGTTTTTTACTTACGTAATAATAATTTACATATCCCAAAACGCTTAAAATCCAGACTAACGTTCTACCTAGTTAAAAATCATGCTCTTCCATATGTAGATTCTAACTGCTAAACTAAACAAAACAAAGTAGATTTACACAGTTAAGTACTTCAAGACTAAAAAAAATATGGCCGTGACATGTCCGGGGCCAGGCCCCCCCTGGAAATTATGCCTAGATACGCCACTGTCTGTCTGTCTGTCTGTCTGTCTGTCTGTATGTTCGTTATAGAAACAAAAACTACTGAACGGATTTTAACGAAACTTGGTACAATTATTCTTCATACTCCTGGGCAGGTTATAGTATACTTTTCATCACGCTACGATCAATAGGAGCAGAGCTGTGACGGGAAATGTTGGGAAAACGGGAGAAATTTTTATCTGCATGTTTGAACGGGCATTACGCAAAAACTACTACATGGAATTGAATGCGGTTTTAACCAATGTATTGCTAGAGGTCTTTTATTTAAAATATAGGTACCGTTTTATGGAAGTCCGATATTTTTGAAACCCGATATCCACGCGTGCAACGCCGCTGGCACAGCTAGTCTATCATAAAATCAAATTGCACCAAATCTCACTGTTGGACGGTGGATTCTCTGTTACAACAACCTACCTATTTAGTAATAATTGCCTGTGTAGGAGAACCACAACTATACCGGGATTATATTGCCTTGAAATAATAAGCATTTAATAGATATTTCCCACACAATCCGCACTCGGCGTCCGCGTAGGTTTCTCCATATTGCGCATATGGTCATGAGGACCGTGCGCGGAATACATCGGCCATTAGTGAAAAGACTCATATTAACTTTCTTCATAAATGATTTGTACTTAATTTAAATAAAGGAAATGAATCTTCTACAGAAGAAGATATATTATGTCACAATCAGGGCAGGGCAATATAGGACAATTTTGCCAATATTAGGTACCAATATTGTTTAAATTGAAAATTCTGTATATTTTCCTATAACGTAATACCTAAGCTCCCTCTATTTCATGGCAATAACGTAGTTAATACTGTAATAATACCTATACTGACATAGCTTTGTAATTGCGCATATTAAAAACTGGTTCTACAATTGAAAACGTATTAAGCAGGATTTATTAAATTGATCCTTAATTTATCTCTTTAATAACACTGCGTTACAAATAAAAAAAAATATTGAGTACCCACTTTGAAATGTCATGATTTTTTATTTATACGTATCGTTTAATAAACATACATACAAATTTTCTTTCCATCACGTCTCATTTTTTTTCCGCAAGAATATGCCAGATTATATTAGAAATTAAAACGTCAAAACATATTTTAAAGAAATTTAATGAAATCAATATATTTTTTTTAATTATTGAAGTCTAATAATATCATTTAAGTTCAAAAAATCTACAAAAATATTATCCATGAAATTTTTATAATAAATATAGTGAAACTTTAACTTTTTCTTTTGTGCTTCGAATGATCTTCTCGTTTTAACCGCCAACAGTAATCACCTAGCATAGTCGTGTCCCAACGGCCTTGAAATCGTTCTTCAAGCTTTTTTATATCCTGGTGAAACCTCTCACCCTGCTCATCACTGACCGCACCTAGATTAGATGGAAAAAAAGAAAAATGAGAGTGAAGAAAGTGAATTTTTAATGACATTCTGCAACCCAACTTTTCGTATGCTTTTAACATGTCGTTCACTAGCTGTTCCACATTTTCGGCTCTATGGTTCCCTAAAAACCCTTTTATAACTGCTTTCAGTGACAACCAGGTATCAAGTTCCGTATTAGTAAGCTTTTTGTCAAAATTTGAGTCTTTCATCAAAGTACGTATTTGTGGTCCCACAAATATTCCTTCTTTGAGTTTGGCATCACTTAACTTTGAAAATACTGTCTTCAAATATAAAAAACCATCTCCCTTTTTATTCATAGTCTTCACAAACATTTTTTGTTTGTGATTTCACTATATACTGTCCGCAAACATAACAAAACTTATTTGGTACATTTAAGCAGCTGCGACGACCAGTTAGTCCAGTATCCATATTGAATTTTCAAATAAATATGTGTAAAGATGTTGACGTTATCGAATATAAACGATTACTAAACAAAACAAAAAAATAAAAAAGTACAATACATCAAAAACTGTAACGGTCTTTTACGCGTAAAGTGAAGGTAGTAGAAAATAATAATTGAATGTACCTCGAAAACTAGACGTGATGGATACCACATATGTTTGGAACATTTAATCTATGACTCATTACCTATTCATTCCAGCTAACAGTTAAGAGGGTACCAAAATCGTGTAACGCAGTGTAATTAGCAATCCACAACAGAATAACAATCATGATTCAGTCATTTTCGATCCCAGTGCTGCATCTGTGTAAGTCCCTAATATAGTCTAGAATTTACTACCGATCCTGTGCCACCCAAGCCCTTTTATTGTAGCACAGTAGTGGCCTCCCGTGACCCGTTGCCTGATGGAAAGCGAAAGATAGGATAGATGCAGCTACATACAAGTAGGTAACCAAATCAATCACACTAGTCCGTTGCCACCGCCATGCTGGCCAATAAGATTATCTAGCTTTCTCAAAATACGAGTCCAGTACCGCCTCCGTACCGGCGGTACGGTGGTAAACACATAAATATGCAATTATGCATGCAAAGTTGTGTCTTTTTAGTACTAACCGTTCCGAAGGTAAGCCGAGGTCGGACGGATGGGCATGACGAAGTCGTAAGGGTTCCAGACGTGAATGGAACCCAAAAAAAGACGAAGTGCTTCAAAAAAAGTTTAACTGTGTACTTGCTTCGTATTGACGTCGACACTGCTGCGTCTCAAGATACTAATAAGCGAATTTTATTAAACTAACGGAGCGATAGTGATCTATTTCGGTGTGATATCAAATTCAAAGTCATCTGCATCGGCGGATATTGCAAGTCGGCGAGAGACTGACGGGCGGGCGTGGGTGAACAATATTAGAGTGACAAGACAGGTGACTCCGCAGTCACCGAATCAACCAATCTGTAGAGGTATTTCATAAATATCGTTTCTTTATGAAATAAAGCCATGGATACGGAAATACGCGTATTTTACTAAGGTTTGACCGCCAGATAGAGCTTAACAGAGTGATAAAATATAGGTAAGACATAAAGGGTTATGTGAGAATTACATTTGGTATTTATTATCTCTTAGCGAATACATTTTGAATTTGCAAATAGCGACTTACTTATTTGCCTTTTGTCACTCTGTTAAACTTTATCCATCAATTGATAAATACCAAATAAATTATTTTTGCTTTCATTCATTTCATTGTAATCAAATGATCAACGATGTAGGAATTATGTTTCTTTTTGATGCTTTGTAAATGATGGAAGTGGAAATCGGTAGGTATGTGGTATCATAGAATAAAAGATGATGTTAAATAATCGTCTTGTATTCTATGATCACGGTAACGTAAATAAATATTACTATTCAGGATAATAATAAGAAAATCAGCCGACATACCTACATTAAGAATTTATGTAGGTAATTAAATATGATTTGTAGTTAGTGGTCAACATAATTATCTATCACTCATTTTAGATCTCAGGAATCGTAGAGTAGAGACAGCAATCTATCATTTCAAATTTGAATTAATTCATTATGTAAGTTAAGAGTCCCGGAGTACCTATTGAATACTACATTTACCTATTAAAATACTAACAAGATCTATCCAATATTTTACTACTACGATTCGTACTGACGTCTGTCACAACGACAATGTTTCTAGAACACAGCTGGTTCACCTTGAAATAGTTTGAACAATTTATAAGTCTTTAGTATACGGACTACCTCCTGCCATGGCTAGACTACACTCGTCAAGTTAAAGGCCATTACTTAGTTGGTTTCATGTTCTAATTCAACATTTCAATACCACCTTCGGTTCATACGTATGTACAAACATAATTTCTATTATAATCATAGAAGAGTAGATTTTTTTCATGTACTTTTGTAAGGTTCGTGTTTTATAGATATTCTTACATGGATATTTCGTAGGTATTCAGAGAAAAGTTAAATTAAAATATATACGTATTTTCAACTTTATTTTACTACACCATATCTAAAATCTTATGACCACGAACATTTTAAGGATTTCAGAAGCTTCTCCATACCTTGATGAAATTTATTGATGCGAGTACAAAAAAACTCACTAGTACCTACTTACTACTAGAATACTAGAGTATAAAGATTCTATGATTGTAACACATTATTTTTGTAAGGTTATGAATCTCGTTTTGCTTTAATTAGGGACAGATATAATATATTGAGGATGTTTGTATATATTCGAAATCACAAATAACTCATGAACTTTATTGTAGCAAAAGCAAATTCTGTAATTCCCAATATTATTCATTCATGATTACTCAAGGACCCAATGCGGTTTTGAACATTCATTCCATTACCTTAAGCTTTAACGCGTATTTACTAATTACGCATGTAAGTACGTAGGTATACCTAACTACGTACAATCATAACAATTCATTATTACAATTGAATTAGCTACTAGATACATATTCACAAGCAGGAATAGGTAAAATGTTCAAATAAATGTGCGTACATACCTTTTTAGGCAGTAGGTAGTTAATTTTCAAATTCAAATCAAAAATCCAAATTTGTCTGGTTCCCCTTTCTGAGGGTTACGAAGGTCAGATGGCAGTCGCTTCAATGTAATAACCAGACTCGCTAAATCTAGGATCGTGGTCAAAGCGGACCCTGGGCCTAGAGGCACAAACCGGGACAACGCTAAGAGGTGTGAGGTAGTTAATTTTAAAAACTATGTTTTAACTTGTAGGTATTATGCTATAAAAGCGTCCCTCAGAAATCGTGACCTAGCCTTAGTCTGAAAAAAGTCTTACATCGCAAGGTACCTACCTAGAATATGATAGGTCATTATTATTAATCATTACTTCATAAATTACGTTCCTACTTGGTTAACGTCTATCTATCTATAGGTACTACGCAGGGATCTGCTGTAAGATCCTATAATTCGTGTCAGTCGGGCACTGTTTATGCCATTAAATAATCAAAATCATTTAATTTGCTTTTAATTCGTAAACCGATTAAAACCATGAATCTGTATTTGAATACATGAATGCATTATATTGCATAATATTATTTAATATGTAAAGGCTCAGATATAATACTCGTAGACAGTTTTGTGTTCCTACGTATTGCATTATTTTATTATTCTTGTAAAAATGTTCTAAGGGATAAAATGTTTATCTCATGTTAATCTATGTCATGAAGGTTAATGTTTTGGAAGAAAATCTCGTACTTTCATTTATTCTAGGGAAATATTACATACCGACTTGTGAACCGAATACAATAATCCTTAATTTCTTAGGTATGCATTGTATGCATAAGTAAATATTTAATAGACATGACCGTATCGAATGAGTAAGTAGGTGCTATATACCTAGGTACCTATCAAGTGCGTAAAATGAAAAATAACCCTATGCAAATCATTTATCAAACACCGCAACAAATGCCTAGCGCTAAATGTCGAAGCAAATAATATTATGTTATGTCAGCTCAAGATTTCATAGGTTACTCATCAAGGTTTTCACACAACAAAAAATATATACCTATTTATTTGTGAATCCTATTTCTGCGTTTTTACCTACACTACAGTCAGAAAGTTCTAACAAAAAGGGCAGAAGTGAATCTGTTTTATATAGGCCAATGATCTTAAACTAGTGTCCTACATCTAACAACGAACCGATCGCGCAGCTTCAGTGAAAGCTAAACACGTTTGTCCACTTTGTGTGTATCACAAACTTCGCCTAAACTGCTAAAATAAATAATCAACCATACCAATTAAAGCTACAAGCAAAAAATGATTTCTTTCTTTCAATAGATGGACAATGACAGTACGATATAAATTATACCAGATAAAGTGTCACGTGTATAACATTAAATAGTAGAAATATATACATATGTATATGAATTACTTGTATATTAGTAGATATATGTAATTATAGCAGTTGTTAGAATGCCTATTATCGCACCACACCATAGTTTTCTGGCTCGCCCAATGGTTGACTTTTAGAGAATGCCACACGGCATTAATTCCGCCATTTGTACTTCCTTTGTGCAATAAAGATTAAATAAATAAACATTATGGATTAATACGACTAAAGTTTGAGTATTGAGTGTTAATGTTTCGTGATCCGTATTGAATATTTTCTGTTCACTCACATAGATATTTTTACTAATTTACGATGAAAGTCCAAGATCTCGTCAATAAATTATTCCTTCGGAGCGCGTTTCCCATTAGAATCAGTCATTTTATTTTTAAACCACTCAGTCAAAGAAAGGCGAATATAAATCCACTTAATTGCGCCTTTGGCCTATATTTCTGATGAATCTCTTTGATGATGTAGAGAATGGTTTTGAAATCATCGTTTACATGGTCACGTTTGTTAAAAGTCATATTGTTGATGTTAACGAAAGTGAAGTTGGAAAAAACTACCTACCTATCTCTTTCTAAACACATTACAAAGCTTAGCCATGCCTCTAACAATACTACGTTCTACTATAACTCTATATTTATATTATTTTCAAAGGATGATGAATTAGATTCTTACATCTATATAGGTACCTAAGTTTCCAAATATGATAGATCTGACTGAATACAATAACCGCTGGCTTTTGTGGTTGACCGTATCTCACAATAGGTACTACGTACACTTGCAGATTATAATTAGATAAACTCAACGATATAATAATAAAATAAATAACCAAGACAGGCCACACAGCGCCACCTAGCCCCAAACTAAGCCGAAGCTTGTACTATGGGTACTAGACAACTGATAAACTTACTTAGATACATTTTTTTTGTAAATAAATACATATTATACATAGAAAACACCCAGATCAATACAAACAGACATGTTCATGAACAGAAATGTTTGTACTGTGCGGGAATCGAACCCACGACCCTTGGCTCAGAGGGCAGAGGTAACTTCCAAATGAGCCACCGAGCCTGTCGAAGCCTGCCTGAACGTTGAAACAATAACATAACTTTATAATAATAGTTGCACCGTTTTACTTACTAGAACTATATCTAGATACATAAATTTATACACTCTTTTACATTATAACAAGTAAATATTATATTTAGCCGGACTTAATAGCGTTTTTTTACAGCCCAGATCTTCAACCGGCGGGGTCTTATTTTCCGATTAAGAACCTACCTATAATTTTGGGTTCAATATAAAGTGCAAGCGCTTTAAAAGTAGGAACAAAAATTTTCTTGATTTACATTTTTAAACACAAAATACGCATGACCTCAGCCCGCGAACCAGTTGAAAACTTGTCTAAAAACAAACATGACCACAGAATAAAGGATCAATCCAGTGACCTTGACCTACCGTTGGATGAATCCAGTTGTGGCGGGCGAGGTAGATCCTTTAAGTCATAGGAATCCGACTTGCATCCCTTACAGCACCACGGACGCATATAGCTGGCCACCTTGCTACTCACACTTCCCATATTTACCACTTTACAAACAACCACTATCTCAAAACACCGTTAATTAATGCTCCAACATCAATTATCACACTCAATATTATAAAACGCGATTAGATCATATCCGATTCCGAACCGACCTCTACACTCAAAGTTTGAACAGTTTGCCACAAAGTAAACAATCGTAACGATCAGCTGTTTCTAATCAATATGTCACATTGGGTTCGGTATTGAGTTAAGTTATTATTTCGATTAATTATATCCAATGGTTAAGTTTTAGTTACAGCACACGCGAAATATTGTATGAAAACAAATCCGATAAATTAATGTTTGTATGGCGTGGGCGCGTGCGCACACCGGCGCTATGCTTGTTCGTCTGAGGTGAATCTCACCGAATACCACCAATCATATATCAACGTGACCTCTTATGAAAATTTGTGTCGCCTGTAATAGGGGAATAGTATGCTAATCGGTAACATGATTCACTGAATTTTGCACAGAATTGCACAGATACGTCACTTCACGTCACCAACGGAATCACGTAGACATTATTCGTGTTAAATTGAAAACATTTTACGTCTAAAACGCGCGGACTCCTACAATGGCAAATCAGTAATAGGTATGTAATACTAAAGAGTAAAAAAGTGTGTGCGTGTACATTGAGTATTTTTCTAAAATAATATTTAGGAGAGTAAAGAGACAGTAATATAGTAAAAAATAAAATCTATTTGTCTGTTTGACCGCGCTAATTTCCGAAACACCTGGACGAATTTGAATGAAACTTATTTCTTTTTGGCTATTGCAATACACTCCTGGACATACCTAAGCTTCTTCAATTGTTCGCCACTTCTCTCGATGGCTGGATTGATGGCTAGAATTTTATTATCATCACCATCAGATTGTCCCACATAAAAATATCTGTCACTATATTTTTTATGAACGTCTCTATACTTTGAAAAGCAGTAAGTTAGAACAAGCTATTTCATGTTACCAAATAGCACTATAAACAAAACTAGTTGCACTTCTAATAGTGCAACATTACATAGTTTTTAACCCCAATATATATAATCAAATATCCTAAATAAATCTTGTAAATAAAATTAATTAAATGTATTAATATAAAAACCTATCGTATTGCGCATTGGAGCTTGTAAACAATTTTTCTGACTTAAATTTTTATTTAAATACTGAGATAAACCTAATTACACAATGGGTGTCAATAATGAAACGTACCTAATTAAATTTTACTAATCAAAAAATCATTTGAGGGCTTCTCACCTGCTGCATATACCTGAATAAAATGACAATGCATTGTATATGGTGACTATCTCATAATAAGGAAAGATTTCCTATATAAAATCCTGTTTGTTAATATCACAAAAGATTAGTAGCTACAGTAGATAACAGGTCGCATAAAATATGTTTACAATAATGATAATTTACAATGGGTGATGTGATATCATACATCTCGACACCTAAGTCATTTGCACGCAGGTAGGTACTCTACAGAGGTATGCGCGCTGGCGTAATACGTTTCTAACAAAGGTCACAGCTTTTTCCTCAATAATGCGATCATGAATGAACTAATCATCGCTTACTTTTAATTGAATTTATTTCACCATGGAATTTACGCCAAAAAGTGACGTCGCTGGGCGTTGGTGAATCTTATGCATGTGGCTCATTCATCACAATCAGTCACGCACGAAGTGGGTCAAAGGGTCAAGCGTTAATAAAGATACGCGTATAAAGCAATTATTAGGCCATTTGTGCTAAATATAATTAATAATCAAATAATTAAAAATTCCATTGAATATTTTTAATGGGCGACGAACTAATATTTTGTTTTGGCCAAACGATAACACACAAGTTACCATGCATTTTTAAGTAAGTAGGTCAAGTAATCTGAAATTCTATTCATACTGATTCTTAGGAATAAAAAGGTACTGAATTCAATTTACTCCGCAAAATTACTGAATATTTTTGTTAATTTATCCTTTAAAGTTGCTTTATAATGAGATCATTGGGGTTAACGCGTCAGTACATAGGTACCTACTGGTAAGCCAAACTGAGCCAAAGCACGTTTCATGGGCTATTTCGTGTTCGCTGATAATAGTTTTACTACTTATGCGTGAAAAGTACTTACAATGTAGGGTACCTACTTCACTCACATGGAAGGACGATGCACTAAGAATTATGTGATTTTTTTTTTGCTTGATAGATGCTATGATCGGCCGGCAGCCGACTGTTAAAGTGAAGTCTGTTTTGATATTGATAAGGACTTAATCAATTTCAATGATGTTTTGATAGTTACTTATTTTTTTACACGTTTCTCATCTCCGCTAAAAAGTATAAGGTCTACCTACTCACCAAAATGTCCTGCCCCAGCCATTGGCATAACTTAGTTATCTCTGCAAAGAAAAGAAAAAAAATTATATCTTTTCCTAGTTTATTTTTGGAAACTAGCATGAAATTGTCACAATAGGTAGTAGTGCTTAAATTCAATATAAACAGAAATAGAGAACAAAGTATGAAAGATACCTAAATCTTAAAGTTTTAACCCAATCGGTATTACCTATAACCCCACGTTCAAAAGTTTTATGAAAGCACAAATTCTAAAACACAAGTTGTTCAAGTGTATCACAATTTTAACTTTTTAACCGACTTCAAAAAAGGAGGAAGGTTTCTCAATTCGACCGTATGTTTTTTTACTTATGGTACCTACAAGGGAAAATTAAGACTACACCTAAATGATAGGGGTTTTCCATAAAATTTACCTAAAATTTGCTTGTGCGTTTTTTCTACCATTAGGTGAAAGACAATTATTAATAGTTGCACTAAGTGCAAAATCAAACAGAGGTCAAACACTAAGCAATGCATCAAAAAGGTCGGCCACTATACTCGTACCTATTATACGTAACACACCTGCCTCCAGCAGCACTGTAGTATCCACATTGCACTATGTGTCCCTAAAACATACCTTTATGTAACCTATTCTTCCGAGATTATCTTGTGATTGCGACAAATTGTAACTATTCTTCCTTCTTTAAATGGCTAGTTAAAACACCTATGTCAAGTGGAAATATTCGCACTATGTAATTAGTTAATCAAGCAATCAGTTTATAAGGTCATAAAATCAATTTAAACTAAGACATAATATCTCCTGTAAACCTTCAGCGGGAAATAATAAAATATAATTTTAATAGGGCAATAACGAGCTAAAACGGTACTATTGAAAAAGGGCGGCAATTCGCATCGCATACCACAGAGATTAAATGTATTACATCTTTAATTTTTAAACAAAATCGTTTGTTTTGTCAATTTTTTTTAAAGTGCGTATTATTATACACGCTATGGAAATATCCATTTTCCAATATCTATCATCGCTTGTGTGTAGATAATAATTTATAATTATTCGAGAAGGACTTGAAGCATTGTGAGTAGGTACACCTACGCATTCAAATAATTCTGAAATTGTAACCGTGATCAGCCCAGCATGGCGATATGGGTAAGGTCTTCAGATGTTTGACCAAAGTGGCGAACAACTGGAGAGGTCTATGTCCAGCAGTGGACTGTGATAGGCTGATGATGATGATGATAAACCGTGATGTTATTAACCATAAAACTCTAAATTAATGAAAATCAGGTATTATCACCGAAATAAAATAAAAATTTTGAAAAGGACTTTGTGGCCACTATGAGATTAATCATATTAAGACAGATGAGATAGATTCAGTTACTTCGTATGTAGGTATTAGAGTTATTTAAAAAGGTTCAACCAAGTCATTTGCCCAGTCGTTTGAAGAAATAGCTATCTATAATTTATTTCTACAAATAGATTCACGAGTAGAGTAATACTTTTGCTTGTCAAACATTTTTCTTACCAGCACTTCGACATGAGGCCAGATGAGAAGAATATAGTCGTGCCTACGTCGTCAGACCTCTGATCAAACAGGGTTGTTAAAAGAGAACAATATCTACAATTACTTAACTACAATATAGGACCAATATTAGTTATTAAATGAAACATGATAGTTGCAGTGAATGCTTTATTATATTTTTGAGATCCCAAAAACACACAAACGCCGTGCAATCACATGGTTAATATTTTAATATATTAGATATTTTTGTGTTTTATTTATATAATATTATAAGATAATATCGTAAGAATTGTCATAAAATAAATCATTATTGTAATACTTAGGCATTATAAAAACATAGGTATACCTTAAGTCTAGACCTTAAATCGATAGGTATGTAAAATATTTAATTAAATATAATAGATGGCACTTGAAGCATCGGTTACTGTCTTACACATTACATTTGAATAATAAGTAGGTATAGATAACTTAATAAAAAAAATCACGCAGTGAAATATGTGAAATTATTTTTATGTTTTTTTTTTTCATTTCATCTGTGCTCGTGCCACACACGCGAGATATCATAACAAGAATAAATAAACAAGTCCGTCCACGTATGCCAAGTCGTCGTAGTTATAGTAGGTAAGCAAACACACAAATTATTTAAAAGTCTAAAATAGGCAACATTTGCGTAAACTCTGTAAGCAGAGCGTAAAGAGGTTTGCAAGGAAGCGTCTGTGTTCCGAAGTTAAATAGACTTTAGAACGACGACTTCCTCCTCTTGAACATACAAATGCTGTTCCGGCGCCACATATGAGGCGTAGGAGCGTTCCATCTGCAGAGCAGGGGGTGAAGTAGGCCCCGGGGAGGTGCGCGGGGAGGGCGCGCGGGGCCCGGGGGCTAGCTAGCCGCGCACATTCACCGTGGTACAGCCGAAGATCTCGTCGAGCTGGCGGGAGGAGAACGTCACCACGATGCGCCGCTCGCCGTGTCGTCGCGGCACAAACTTGTCCTGGTAGTTCACGAACTCACCCGGCTTCACGTCGCGGAAACGAATCTGCGAAACAGAGCTCCTATCATGTTCTATTCCAAAATAACCGTATAAACCTAAAAAGGTGAATGCCCTCGAAGCATACCTGTCGTGGTCTCTGCACGCCTGGCCCTTCGAATGTGAAGTAGCAGTCGGTCAAATGAACATTCAATGGATTCTGGAAGCTAAATGTCACAGCGCATTCTTGACCGATGCAAGGTTGACTCCTCACCTGAAAGGATTTGTCATGTTTTAAACTTGTGATCTACGAAATAAATGAAGCATGTAAATGTTTGGTTTTGTTGGGTTACCTGGACTTGCATCCTCGGTTTGTGCAGCGGGAAATCATCCTCATCGGACCAGGCCTGGCGCGTTTGCTTGACGTAAGCCATTGCGTGCACCTTGATCATGGAATGGTCGACTAATTTGTCCATGTATTCCTGGGGCGTAACATGCAGCTTCAGGACTTCGCGTTGGCCAGCTCGTACGACGAACTCGCCTTGAGCACGTCGCAGCCGAGAGGCAATAGCCCCGGTGTAGTAGCAAGATGACGCTGTCAGCACACACCAGATCGTGCGATCTTCATGGGATTTGTTCTGTGGACAACGTTCAAATAGTTATGTTAGTATGCCAAATTGCATCATTATATTGACAAGTCTAGTGTGAATCACCTACCTGAATATTCATGGTGCAGTCGAAAGGCTGTCCGTAAGGTACAAGATCAATGTCCATGAGATCAAAGTATACATCCTCGAAGTTACGGTCCGGGTACTCGTAATACTGTTGCAGGCGCTGATATCCGCGACATGAGGCAATAACAGCCAAGCGCTCAGGAGAATTGCTATCCACAGTCTTATATTCGTGGGTAATCTCGAGCATGTCACTCTCACCCTCATCGTCGTCACGGTTAGGATTCTTGGTAAGGATTTTACGTCCCACTCTGTGAAGAAATCATAAAAGTTTCACATTAACCACTTTCTCACACTGATGACATCGTATATCTAAGTTAACAATAGCCTTTTTACTTACTGATACTGGTTAGAAGCCATTCTAATGAATCCCCATTCGGAGTTCTCTTCCTCTTGGAAGTGGCAAAGTTCGGCGTTAACTTGGCAGAACATGAAAGGCGTATCATATTGGAAGCCAACCTCTCCACGGCGAACGGCCTCAACACTGGCAGGTCCACAGTGGTATACCGATTCTGCTTCCTCCTGTGGCGTGGAGTCAATGATCTGCCATCCACTGTATCCTGTTCAGAACACAAAACATGTGTAATGTAATATCTGATTTATCATAATCAAGCCAAGTGAATAATAGATATTATTCAAAAGAAATACCCTGAGGCAGGTCCGGTCTCTGCATCCAAACGTCGTTCCAGACATGGAAGTTCCAGCAGGAATCGTAGCAGTCTTCATCAGGACCATTAGGCACTTCGTTGCCATCACGGTCGAAATATTTATCGACCGTGTAAGTCCTGTTGGTGTCATGGGCTGATACGTAATTTGTAACCGAGCGGCAAGGTATACCTGTATAACAATGTAAGAATTAGAGTTGACCTTGAAACATGGTATATTACAGCATGATCATAATATTGATACGAACCCAAAGCTCTACAAATGGTAACAACAAGACCGGAGTAGACCCAACACTGGCCATATTCAACTGGTCTGCCGCCGTCGGTGAGGTAGCGTTCCAATATGGCTACAGAACCAGTCCAGGCGTGCGGTGCCACGCCGTCTTTGTACTCTCCATCGTAGCGGCCCACCATTAGGCCATCGTCATCATGGTTCGCATTGATCTACAAAAAATTACAAGATATATCATAGGTACCTATGTACCTAACACATTGTATTATACAGGATAAGATTTTGGTTACATTCTTACCATGGATGAAATGGCCCTGCAGACACGAATAGGATTACCGCGCTCCGAGTGCTCAAGACCACTACGTTCAAGCAAATACATACAAGCCGGCAACACAACATCATCAAACTGGCCGTAAATCCATTTACGTCCTTTGGGCTGACGCCATGTTCCACACCAGATTTTCCCTTGCTCGTTCATAACGTATTCCTTTCTAGACGATTCATTGTCCATGTAGACGGGGTCCTCACGGCACCACGGGTTGAACAGCATGTAAATATCTTCGTCACACTTGTAATCGTGACGGTTATCGCGCTGGCCGAAGCGGTTAGTCTGGACCCAGCAGTTCCATACGCCCACTGGGGCGGTAGCAGGCACGTGTACTTGGAATGTAATAGTGTTGCCATCTTGTCTCTGGATGCTAATGTCCCATCTATCCATGTCATGAGCGAGAGACGCCAAATTCTGCATAGATCCATGACGAGATCCGTGACGCGAACCGTAGCCGCGGCCAAAGGTAGAGTGCTGCGTGGTGCCGCCATAACGATCAATCATCGGTCTGTCCATTGGGCCATGAGGACTCAGAGGGCTATGCTGCAGAGGCAGAGGTTCGTTGCTGAAAGAGCTGCGGCGGACACCATATGTAGTGGTTTCCCTCATGCCGCTCATTGGACCCATCGAACCCATAGAACCCATGGTACCCATTGTTCCCATAGTGCCCATGGTGCCCATTGTGCCCATCGTACCCATTGTACCCATAGTGCCCATAGCAGTGCTAGTGTCCTGCATACGCGACATGCCCATTCCCATACCCATGCCCATCATATCACGAGAGTGTTGGAACACTCCTTGCTGGGTGCTCCAATTCACTGGCAAGACTACCCTTGTACCCTTGGTTACGCTTGGCTTAGATCCTGAAAATAATAATTAAAATGTAAAAATTGTGTGAATATAATAACAACTTCTATGGACCATGGTCGATCAACAAAATCCAAGTGTAACAATTAGAGAAAATATTTTTATATAGGTAGATACGAGTAAATATTGCTTACCAAAGCAGAACACGATGCGAATCATATCCTGTTGCTTGTCGTAAGTCCTGTCGAAGCGCACAGCAAAGAAGAAGTTCTGGCCTCTTCTCAACACTGGGTTAGGCAAGATGTTGTCATTCACCAAGTCATATTGCTCAGTATGGTGATCCTTCGAGTTATCACGGGAATAAAATTCCGTGAGCTCCACCTTCAAAGGCTGCTGTGAGTAGTAGCTTTGGGGCAGCATCTCCATGGTATCTTGACGGCGACGGCGTTCGTTTTGGTCAGCCATTTTGCAAATCAAGTTGTGAGTGTACTGGGTATTCGGACTATTCCTCATGGAATGCTTCATGCGGTGCAGTGCCCCGGTGCTGTGGGAGCGGCCAGGGCGATGCTGCGCCGTTGGCCCGGCTCGCTGCATGGGCCAGCGACGCGTCTGCCCAGGACGCTGGCAAAAGCTGGAGATGTTATAATACGCCGAGAGTCCAGGCACATAATTCGAAGGCATCCCGCCAATGGTCATCTGCTGCTCCCTCATGCAGCTCAGTGTGCTCATTCCAGAAGTAAGTCCAGTTATTCCGCCGAGACCCATTCCAGTCATGCTGGAGGTCATGCTGGAGGACATCCTGTCCATACTAGATCTTCGGACCATGGACATCTTGGCGTAGACGCTGTACGTTGAGTTAACTGAGTAGTCCCCGTTGAGAAGGGCACTGTGCTCCGGGCTGACACCAGAGCGAATGCTGATGTTGACAACCTCTGCAGCCCTTTTATAGGTAGCAGAGTGTAAGGATCGTTCACCGGCGAGGTGTCAGTTGTCAGTAGCGGCGCCTGGGCTGCCTGTTTTCTGGCGTTCCCTATTGTTCGTACGCATTAGCGTAGCGCAAACGGGATCTCCTCACTCACTTTGTCATTACAAGAGCGAATACAATCGGCACAAATTCTACCCGCCTATTATGGACGTACAGGTAAACAAAGAAATTTAAAAAATGATATATTTTAACACTAACGAAATAATGGTACGTTCGCACTAACTATCATTCTTAATGTATGATGTATTAGGTACCTACCAAATGGTAAGGTATTTTTTTATTTGTTGAATGGACGATCTGGACAATAAAGAAGGAATATTTTTTTTCAACAGCGATTATGATATTTATTAACACTTTTGAAATATATTTTTAGTTCGGTAGTAGCTTAGATACAAGAAAAAGGTTTTGGGGGCAGATCAGGTGATCAATGCGCAGTATCTGGTGTTTTATCGATAAAGTTTTATATTTCTCAGAAATAAGCAATGTTGAATATTTCATTCATTATTACCAACTAGAGTCTGCAGCTCACATTATGACTCTACATTCTTATTAAAACTTGTAAAGGAGATCTTGTTGTCCGTTCCTCCAACGTTCCTATCTTAGTCTTTTAGCCTTTTTAGTTTACATTTCGAGTTAGCATAAATTCTAAATAAATAAAAGTCCTCGATTTTAAACAATGTACTTTTCGTATGTTACTGACTGTACCCAGTTGAAATCTCTTTTGTCTTTTGTTTTGAACAGAGTTCGTCCTTTTGTTGTAGAATGAACTCGGGAGCGATGAAATTGATACCTAGGTCCTTACATTTGTCAAAAAAATAAATACCTACTTAGATTTAATAGGTACGTGGCGGGGGACGGGACGAAAGTTTGCATACCTATAGTCTACATTTAACATCAAGAAGAGATACTGTACCAACCTCCTACCTAGTTGTGTGTATTTGGCTACTAATGTCGACACACAGCGGCAGTCGATCAATCAAGCAACTAATAACGAGCTATCACTGCCGAAAGGGGTAGGTATAACCTACACTACAATACTATAGTGACCCTACCTTGTGCAATAAAGCAATTGTTGTAGCATTGTAATCCCGTAGCGTACCTACTACGTACCTACCTACTTTCAATGAAGGTACCGGAACTTTAGATACCTACCTTCGTGAAAACACAGACAACCGCGGGCCTGGGTTTTAAAAAAAGGTGTTTTTTTTTTAAATATGTCGATTACCGTTTACCGTGACCAACCGTGACAAACGAATAGGTAGTTAAAGGAATCCATGGCTATAGTCCTCAGGTTTATTTAAAAAAATATGTTGCTAAGCAACGCAATGTTGTGACGCTCCATGCATCGCTAATTTATTCTTCGGTTGTGTTTTGGTGTTCATTGTAGTGATTAAAATATTATATAAGTACAATAGTTTAGGTCCTAGTGACATAAATATCGTAAAGTATCGTAATGGGATTATATAAATTATTCAGTTGCAACGTGGAAGTACAGTACAAAAGTTATTTGTTATCGAAAGCTACGATATTTACGTTAATTACTACGTTACTCAACATTATTTTGCCCTTTATTATAGCCTACAGAAGTAAAGGTAGGTACAAATTGCCGAACTTCGTCTTAATCATTAAAAAATAGACGTTGCAGAGAATGCATGCACACCAACCACAAGTCTGGAATGAACAAATAGAACCATTTCTGGTCCGCTCCTGGAGACCATCACCATAATTGTGAAAAGTTTCCTCAATTGGGCCGACTTGGAATCGAACCCGGACCATTCTGTGCCTTTGTACCAAAAATGAATACTTCGTTCGATTCGATCATAAAAAATGTACCTATAATGGTTTTGGAAAACCTGGGCAGACTGGCCATATCAGCCGCAGAACCGATAACCGTTGGGCTAAACGAGTTCTAGATTAGTCACCGCTTCTCGGGAAACGTAGTGTAAGACGCTCTCAGGCCACGTGGAGTGACAATTTGCGCAAGATTATTGGCAAGTGCTGGATGCGAGAAGACCAAGATCGAGCAAAGTGGCGAACAATCGGAGAAGAGGCCTATGTCCAGCAGTGGACTGCGAAAGACTAATGATAATGGACAGACAAATTGTCTTTCTTCCGAGTTTATTTATCATTCTTCGTCTTTTTCAGGCTTTTGGCTTCGAACAGATAGTTTCTATGAGCAGCCAATATTACAGTTCACATACGAGTATTTGCTGGTAGCAGAGACGGACGATCCAAGCCACCCAATAGTTTGCGGGGAAACTGCGGCTCTGAACACTGAAATTATAAATGACGATGAAAATTGTGCCCAAATGGAGGTGGGTGCCTAATGAAGTACCGAACGCTAGTCCTGACTAGCACTAGCTAACTAGCCATTAGGCCAGTCAGTCTTAGAATCTTTATTAATTAGATGTGGGCAAGTGGGTATTATAAATGTAACTAACTTGTTTTATACTGGCACACCATAGTGGCCTCCTGTCATCTGATAGAAAGTGAAGCCTAAGTCGCCGCGGCCACGGATAAGTAACCATATCAATAATTTATCAGGCTGGCACTACCGCCATGCTGGCTCCAAACGCGACGAAAGGCACTTCTTGTGTTCGCCGAATGTATAGTGGTCGCCACCCAGGTTAACCTTACCACCAACTGAGAAGCTGAAATCTCAAGAGTCCCTTAGTCGACTATTACGCCGCCCACTGGAAGAAATGGGAACCTTACGTACTGTGAAAATAAGCTAAAAACTCCCTTGTGCGTAGTAGTAGTACGTCACTCGTAGGTAGGTTTTGTTGGTGTGATGATAAATAACATCTAACTATTAATTTTACCACTGTTTTAGGTCCGAGAATACGATTACAATAATGACGGAAAATATGATTCTTTAGAAGTTAAATACCATTTAAATATCCCTATAGATAGAACCATAACTGGTATAACATTAATTTTAGGATTGGATTTCCAAGTACAGGTAAGTATTTTATAAATAAAAATACAAATAAATAAATAACCCAAGACATGCCACTCTGGGCCACACAGCGCCGTCTAGCCCCAAACTAAGCCGAAGCTTGTACTATGGGTACTAGACAACTGATAAACTTACATAAATAGATACTTTTTTTTGTAAATAAATACATATTATACATAGTAAACACCCAGACTAAATACAAACAGACATGTTCATGAACACAAATGTTTGTACTGTGCGGGAATCGAACCCTTGGTTCAGAAGGCAGAGGTCCCTACCAAATGAGCCATCGAGCCAGTCATAAAAGTATATAGTATTTTTAGATTAGGTATCTTTTCTTGTAACCAAGTTGTCTGTCTATAAGACTCGCCAGTTTTAAGAATAGCTATAACAGGTATATAGATCCACTAAAAAGCACTATTAAGATAACAATTTATTTTATCCTATAATATATTTATTGCACCCAACAAATACAAGAGTTCATGATGTTGGTAGCATAACTTTGCTGTTTTATTTTTAGTAGGCGCCCGACCGCATTCCGTACACAGTGTAAAAAAAGAATTGTTACCCGGCCGTATTCGGCCGATAGGGGGTCGTCTACTTAAAGCTTATAGTAGTCTTTGAATTACCAGGACCTGATTATCTTTGGCTAATAATCTCATTCTTAACTGAGCTCCTGAGGCTCATTGTAAAATATTCCACCAAAAGACTATGTATCTACCTATTAATGCTTTTTTCAGTCGGTGTGTCCGCTACACATGCAGAGTTTAGCTATTCTAGACAAAAACTTCGCAATACCTCCTTCGGCATTTAAATACTATGGAGATATTGAGCTCTACCAAATCGCAGACTTACTATGTGTATCAAATATAATAGACTCTAAATACAACTACTCTATGCTCAATTACGATAACGTTAATAATAACGATGCCGTGGACTTCATTTTAGAGAATTACTTCCAGAGACAAGGTACGTACCAACAACCAACCAAAATGAGCTCTTTTAGAGAAGTATACCATTTAATAAATGTAAAGTCTGTCTGTTACGTTCTCAATCCCAATCAACTGAAAAACCGATTTTGATGACTTTTGGTAAAGGCTATGTTTTGTCGCGACAGGGTCAAAATAGGGGTTTTTTCCTTATACCATTGTGACTCTAACAAACCGGAATTTCTCTTTTATCTACATACATACATTATTCAACATCTGGGTTAGTTTCAAAAATATTCATATAGTGCACAATAAAATGAGAACTTCAACAACTTGATATTTGACACAACCAGATATTTCAAGTCACTATGCATTTTTATTTTATTTTAGTTACCACACAAATAAAACAAATACATGCAAGAAGTGAAAATGGTCATACTGGAACCATGCATTTGAAGGTTCAGCTAAGGATACCTGAAATGCAAATCAGATATCTTCCAAGTTTGCTGCAAGAGCTGAAATGGGCCTGGCCACAGTACCTGTCACTAGTTGTAATTTTTTATTGGATATTCAATAGAATAAAGAAGTTTGTCTTTAATCACCGTCTGCTGATGGCTTGGGAAGTGATACCATGGAAGAAACATTAAAAAACCTATGAGTACCTAAGAATGAATGTATGGTTTTGAATACATCTTTTAAATCAATCACCTTCTTTTAATTTCTTATCCAACTCTATACTTCGTTACTATGTTCTACATTAGAAATTTGGTAAACATGAAAGCAGTGATAGGTACTTTTTTCCTACAGATGTGTTGTGATAACCAACAAGTACCTGTAATAAGCCCAATCTAAAATTACTTAATGTTTAGCAAGTAGGTATATAAAAACTGACATGCTCTTTTTATTTTGTTGTGTCAAAAACTATTATAATTTCTGTTTCATTCGCAACCTCTTCTTCTTTAAGTCTCGTAAGTCATAAGTTTTCATGCCTTTAACTATTAATGTGAACATACATACATAAATACCCAAATTATGTAATTTCTTTAAAACCAAGTTTCACTAAAAAATAACAAACATGCCCAAGTAACATGATAACAAATTTATTAATTACTACTTATCTATTTAATTTACAATATTCACATGTTTTGTTTACATCTTACTACTGAGTCAATGTCAAAGTGGGCAGTCCAGCTCCCAGCTTGCTCGAACTATCCAGTTCAGCCCGGTTGTCTTCAATGATGAATGTCTTCCCACTGAAGTCATCTAGCTGGACTAGTAAGTACCGACACATATAATTGCCATATTCATTCTGAAATAATGAAAATTAAGTTGATATTAATATCTTTAAGTTATTAAGTCAAAAGCAATTTCAAGAAACTAACATAACAATCAATTAAACAAAAAATAAACAATTGGGATCATATTTTAGGGATATAGTGAGAAATACAAGTTTATTTGTAAATAAAATTAAATAATATTGAGTGCTTAGTTATTTATATAAGGTAGATATATCTTTAAAGAAATTATCACAACAACTTAAATATTATGTAGTGGATTTCCACTGTACATTTGTACACCTGAAACAATTTCAAATTCAATCTTCTAAATTGACCTGACCGGGGATCCAACATGCAACCATTGAAACCATCTACTCTTTAAGCTTGTCATTTGGCCACTTATGATATGTAATAATCTAGTACTGATTTGTTTAACAAATAAGACATTATAGAGCCATAATATACCAGCATTCTGTAGCAAGTGACTGAATGTCACCCAATAGATCTATCTGGATAGTATTGTTAAAGATCTATTTACACTACATGTTACAGCAATGAACTGTTTATGGCTCTACCATGTGGATGTAGGTAACACAAGTTTTGTACACTACACTATATTGTCATCAAGTACCTGTTTCATATCTAATTCAACCACAGCCTTGTTCCTAATGCCTTTGATGTAAAATTTCATTCTCATATGCTTCACTCCATCTTTTTCATAAACAGCATGGCTCACATGTGTGCGTCGTCTCCTTGTTGTTTCTTCTCCATAACCTTTGATAGGTGCACCTAAAGCATCTTCTACTCTATAATCCTGAAATAATTATTTATTATTACATAACAGGGTCAATTTAGTATAATGCTCTGAATTATAAAGATAAAACTTTAACATACGTTTTTACATTTCTCCAGTGCTACTGAATAAATACTATTCGGGCTGTTGCTAGAAAATAGCTCCCTGAAGACATAGAAGAAAATAATACCAGTGACCCCCACACCCAGTAGAATAACACCAGTATAGGAGACGGTCTTGGTCGTTTCCTTTATCTTCTCTCCTAAAGGACGAACATCGGTGGAAACTTCCGCTCTTTCTTTACTTTTTGCCAAACTGGTATCCTTGTCAGTGGAATAACACCGGTTGTGACATCCAATTTTAGTAACAACTTGTGTCAACACGGGTGCAAAATCGATGGTCTTCGTTCGTACCACTGGCAATAACTTCGAAATGATTGTCATATTAATAAAGCTTAAAGTACTGACGTAGGTATCCTTAGTAAAATTAAAAATGTAAAAAAATAATTTGAAATGCACCGATTAAGATTTGTATGGATGGATTATCAGCTGTAAAATGTCAGTAACGTCAATGTCAGAGATCACAGATGACATTTTACTTTTTTGATATTTTTTTTTACACAGGAATGCGCAATGTCCATATAATACAACACAAAGAGATCAATCAGGGGATGTAAAAGGGAGCGACCTATCACCTTTTCGCTCTAAGCCATTCTCACCTGCCCCAAACTCCCAACCAACCAAAAAGTCCCAACTGGTGGCGGTAAAACCATCACGATAGAAGGTAGCTAAATACCACAGGCTAAAGACGGGCAGCAGCGTCACCGGAGCAAGAAGCTACGCCCTGCGATCGCCAACTCGCCTGGCCAGCGCGAGCGTGGCGATTATGGGTATATCCTTTAGAAGTTTGCCCTAGGTGGCGAACAACTGGAGAGGCCTATGTCTAGCAGTGGACTGAGGACTGCAATAGGCTGATGATGATGAAAGAGATGAGTGCATTGTGTGCACCAAATAAACGTATGTACCCGAAAAACCGACAACTTGCCGATAGCGCGCCACGATCGACAATTGTCCGCCACTACATACAATTACCCCCTGTACACAATGGTCATGGTCTGTAGTGGCCCATCATGGCCCATTGTGTACCTTTATTATCGACGTTAAACGCATATTAAGAAATGTGATTGCGATTTAAAGAACGAAACGAAATTTAATGGGATTGATGGTTGACTTCCAAGGCGATATCTTGAAGATAAAAAAAAGTAACTTGACATTTATACTGACTCATGTCACATCATCATTGATTGACAGTGACATGAGAAAATATTGATTTCGATTGATTTGCGACTTCGCAACTCAGTCGACTCGTCTTGCCTTGTATTTTGTTAAATATATTAATAATTAACCCAAAAATAGTGCTATCTTAATAATGGGCTCGTAACGAACATGAAGTTAGTGATTTACAACGTGTATTGTAAAAGCGATAGTTATCGTTTTTCTAGTTTTAGTAGTGTATAAATCCATCAATTATTACCAATGGATTGGATTATTTCGGATGAGCTGGGCCTGACTGTGGGACACCTCGTAGGTTGGGGGGCCGCTGGGGCAATGATCATCGGAGGTGTAGCTCCCTATATTCCTCAATATAGGCAAATAAAAAAGACACAAGACGCTGAAGGATTTTCGCTCTATGTCTGTTTAGCATTGCTCATTGCTAACACTCTTAGAATATTATTTTGGTAAGTATAGTAAATCGTAGTACCTGTATTTACAATAAATATAGTATAAAAACTGACCAAATATTTGTGAAGGTTTTAGTAAATTTTAAATCTTGACTGTCTCAATTCTAATACTAATTTTAATTGTTTTAGGTTTGGCAAACGCTATGAACTCCCATTATTAATACAAAGCATTGTTATGAATATAACAATGTTTGTCATGATTCATCTTTGTGTAACTGTTCGTAAAAAGAATCAAATTATTAGAGCACGGGAGAGAATATTTACAGGTATGAACCTTTTATAATTTCATGTACCTATTCCTGCAAAGTACTTACTTTTTTATATTAATAAATTGTATCATTACCATTTCATGTATAAACTTTATTAAAATATAATTAATATTGTTATTTATGCATCTTTATTTTAACACTAGGCAAGTATTGTTCAGATTATTTTATTATGCTTTCATAAATAACATTATAAAACATTTGTTTTATTTTTTTTGTTTTATTATTTTTTTCTTGCTATGATTTATTTATGACTTTTGTATACTATTGATTTTACTAATTTTCCTTTTTTTTGTTAATATTATTTTATGTCTGGTGGTTGGTGTATTGATGGTGACATTAGGTGCAATTTTCATGTTATATATACTATTGTGTTGTGTGAATGGATCAGCCCAGCCAGATGAAACGGCAAACTGGTTGGACCAACGTAGCGGCATCGCTGGTAGGGAGAAACCTCATCGGTTTTATGGTGAGTGCGTACGTTTTTTCAGTGGTTTTGTGATATCATGTTTGCTAATCATATTTAATTTGTCTTGTTTATTGTTTTTGTTTCAGCATACAATAATCTTCATGCTTTGTCATTGTGTATGGATGACTGAAAATTTTTATTAGTATAGTATAGTTTTAAAAGTTATTCATTATGAGAAAAAGCTATGTAAAGTGCATTTTTTTTTTGTATTGCAATATTTATGTTAAATTGTTTGCAGAGCATGATGTAGTTTTTATTTTGAAACAGTAAAGGCAGTTTTATTTTTACTTCACTTAAAGAAACACATATTCATAGAACAAAAAACTTGTACTTTTAAGACAAACTAGTGATTTGTTTAAGTATTCTAATGAAGTAATCATGATGTTGTCTTATTGAAAATGTAGTAGACTATTATCTATCTACACAAATTATTAGCTCTTCGTGGAGCAATGACCGGGTCAAATATACAACATATTCTTATCTTTTGATGTCATTTGGTTGGGATATGAGTTGTTAATATGTGATAGTCATTAATTTGGAATTACTTATGAATGAAGTAATTATTATTAAGTATTTGTATTTACCTACATTATTAAATGCTGCATGTATTTAAACATGGATTATTTGACTGCATATGGGTGTGCATTTTCAACAAATGTACTTTTCATGATACATTATTGCACTTGCATAAATATTTATAATTTTTTTACTCTTTTAATTTCGTCACATTTGAACATAATGCATTGTGGTACATGGGATAATGTAATCGGTGGTTTTTGTCATTGTAATCACATTTTTTATGGCAATTAAATAACCATTTTATTTCATCTCATTGTTTTATTATTATTCACATCACCTCGCTTATGTAACATCGTTTAAAGGTAAAGACAAGTGTAATGTTATGCCTAATATTGGGTTTATGAAGCTTATGTGTTAAGTTACCATTACAACATTTATTTGCATAACCTATATATTAAATTATAAACTATGTATCATTCACTATACAAAGTTAATTAAACAAAAGAAATACTACTACAGTTTTACAGCTTATACATTTCTTCAATGTCTGGTACACTTAGGGAAAGTACTTTGCAGTCCTACATAAAAAGTGCGGATTTTGCGGGCCATGTAAAAAAAATATTGTGTGGAGGTATTGTTAATGAAAAATGTCTGTATCAAAAATTGTAATACAGAAATGTTTCATTATAATTTGATTTGGTGTCGAAACAGAGCGGTGTTTCCGACCCATAATATGGTATTAATAAATTTTTACAAGCTTTTTTCATACTGTTATCTTCCGACTCCGAATGAAATAGTATTAAAAATTGTTTACCTTGTCTGTTGAAATATACTTTCATAAACGATATCGTCGCTAAAAAAATGATGACTAAAGAAAATGTTCTATTAGTTAAAATTTTTACTTCTACTCAAAGATTTTTATGGAAAGACTAGTTAACGCAAAACATGCCAGACTGCAACTTTAATATTTGTAACATTAACAATTATACTTATCTATGATAAACTTTTTTATGGTAAGCTTTAATATTGTGTTTCCAGCTGATTCACGTTTTTATTTCAGATATGGATAGAAAGTATTTCTGGGCGTGGACAGATTTCCAAAGCTATCTGGACTGCATGCTCGTATTCTCAGTATTCGGGGCGGCCGTCACATATCTGTTGATAGAGTTCTCTCCTTTTGTGGAATTAATCGGATTCCTCGCTGTGTTTACCGAGGCCATGCTCGGTGCCCCCCAAATCGCGAAGAACCTTAATAACAAGAGTACAGAAGGAATGAGGTAAATATAACTAGCTTTTCTTTTCTCACCTCATCTTTTCGCTCCAAGCCTCCCTCACCTGACCGTTGTGCATCCTACCGAATCGCAAACCCGCCTGCTCAGCGTGGTAATTATGAGTTTTTAAGTGTTTGCCCTAAGTGGTGACTGAGTGATCAAGTAATGACTGAAATACCTCTCATCTCAGCCTTTAAGGTCATTTCATTCATATCCCTCGGTAACCACAAACCAAATGTGTCAATCAAGTTTATTTACTCTACACTAATAAGTACCTACTATAAACAGGAAAGATTTGTATTTTTTGGTGTATGTATATTTGTGATTGTGATGAGTAGACTCGTAAAATATACTGTGCTGAATTCAAACATTCACTCTATTAATTTACTATTAGAATGCTACATTCACCCTGAGTACCTACTGCTAGAAAAGATTAGGGATCCATACTAAAACACCGACTGGTGGCGATATAACCATCATATTTGAAGGCGTAGCTAAATATCACAGGCAGATGACGGGCAGCAGCGTCACTGGAGCGAAAAGCTACGCCCTGCGATCGCCGACCCACCTGACCAACGTGGCGATTATGGGTATATCCTCCAGACGTTTGCCCTAAGTGGCGAGGCCTATGTCCAGCAGTGGACTGCAATAGGCTGACTATGATGATGATGACTAAAACACCAATAATGAAACCTAATGAAATGTTTATCTAAAATACGCGAAGCGAGCGGGGCGGGTCGCTAGGCAAATATAAAAGTGCATTTTTATCTAGAATAGGTACAGCACTGTCATTATGATATTTGAAAGATTTTTATGCTATGTAATAATGATACTATGCGTTATTCATAGCATGCGTCTATCGACTTCCTAAAACGCGCCAGATTGCGATTGTGGGGCTCCTAACCAGACCACCACACATATCGGAGAGGTTTGTTCCCTCCGGCGTTTACCTGGCGGAATGTGTGAGCTCCATGAATTCACTCCGGCTGCGATAGATTGGCTTCGCCAATTGGATATTGAGTTCTGAGGACTTGAGCATAGAAAAGCCATACGACATAATGATCCTAATTATTATTAATATCTATCTGAAATAATCTTTTCTTCACAAAGGGTCCGATCGAGACCAATTTATAAGGCTCCATTTTCCAATTAATTTATTATTGTACCTACCTACTTAGTCCAGTCTTTCTATCTATTAGTTACATTGTTTGTTCAGCCGTTTTGATGACCTTGCTTTGTGTAGATTTCTAGAGTTGTTTATTTAACTCTAAGATTTACGCTACGAATTAAGATGATAGTTTATACATTTGTGGTCTTAACACATCAAAATAAAGTACATAATCAATAAAAAATAATGGCATAGGCGTGGGCAAACTAGAGTTGAAAAGTACTATATTGCGCCCTTTCCCGAACAAGTGAACGGTGGATTGTTCTAATATGCACATACCATTCTTTATATAAATTATAATGAACCTTATCTAATCTATGGTAACTAGATGCATCAAACACTTTATGTGATAAGTGAAAAGATCGAATTTCCCATCAAAAATACAATTGGAGTTTTACTGTTACTTATCTGCCTAAGAATGGAATTACATATAAGTGGCTAGTCAATGCTCTGAGACTAAAGGGCTCAAACTGCATTTCTGTCCTAGTGCCCTATGAAAGTTCATTTTGTTAACACCAATGTTCCATCCATACACTATTTCCATAAAGGTGGCTAATAGTAGGCCACAAACATTGAAATTATAACCTCTTTTCTTATATTCGTTTCAGTTTGAGTATGGTGGTAATGTGGACTTGTGGTGACATATTCAAGACTGCATATTTCGTTGTAAGGGAAGCGCCCACGCAGTTTTGGGTGTGCGGCAGCCTCCAAGTCTTCTTAGATGTAGTTATTCTTATTCAAGTAAGTTGAATTTTGAAATGTTTTTTTCCTAAATTACTCCAACGAAAGTATAGAGATATAGAGAACCTGGCTAACCTGGCCTGGAAACTTTGAATGCTCATACAACGTGGAACGCTTCTTGGTTTGGCTATTATAATTTGGTTTGGCTGGTCAGCCCCGCTTGTTTTTTTTGTTAATCGTTATGCGACGGATTGAGAAATGTTTTGCATCTGACGGTAAACTTCTAGTCAATCCATGACGACTGAAACGTCAAACTAAAAAAAAGTTAAAGTCACTAGCGGATAGCGGACCAGTGTTCTCGCCAACAAATACGAATCAACGCCTAGCTTGTGGCCCGCACCTATATCCCCCACGGATGGTAAAAGGCCATTCACAAATTATGCTACACTTTCATGATTATTTGGCCTCTCCCCCTCCGTATCACAAATGCGGCGATTCACAAATGTGCTTAGAAAAATCTCTCGGAAAGTTGCTCGACGTTCAAATTTTAGGTACATTAGTCTAGTAGATCTAATGTCAAATCAGAATGACGTTCATTCAAAGTATCCGAATCCGTTCGAAAATAGGTATTAGCCCTATCGGGAGGCTATTCACAAATATTTACGTTCGAAAAGATCTTTCTCGGAAACGCATAATGCACGTTCGTTGTGAATAGCCCCGCGCGCTAGTCACTTTTGTGGGACTCCTTTCGTCCTTGCGTGTCACACTTACGGCCGTATTCACAAACGTTACTATGCGACGCGTGGCCGCACAGTGCCCAAAATCCTATTGGTCTTTACAATGCGTGCTACGAAAGATGAGACTTGCCGAGCGTCAGTAGTGGGGCGTCCGCGTAGGTACTGTCGTGTACCTATACGGTAACGGATTTCGGAGTGGTATAGAGGTAGGCTTATGAATGTAGGTAGTGGCAAAGAATGGAAAATAATAAAAAAATGTTCTTGGTAATTATTTCATTAATTAGTTACACGATTAATTATTAACCCCCCCCCCCCCCCCCCCCCTTACTTGTGGCGTAATTTATGTATGGTCCCTAAACGTGACTCTGAAAGCTGAAGTGTACATTTGCGACAGGTGTGGTTGTACCGGCACAACACGGCGGCGGCGAGGCGGGTGCGGCGCGGCGACTAGCAGTGGACGGAGACGGACTTATAGCACTCGCGACGCGCCCGCGCGCCCCGGCCCTCCCGTAACACATCTCCACCCCCCCTATGCTTCCCCCACATTTTATGACGATTTACTCGTACAATTAATAGTATGTAGGTTGTGTGACTTTCTTAGCTCTTTTTTACGTATTCGACCCCTGTGGATTGAGATCGATCTAGAGACTTATCCACACGTTTTATCTGACCAAAATTAACAAGATTTTTATATCTATATAGTTATTATTTTGAACTCTACCTATTGTTCATTAATTCCATAGATTTGCGGTGCTATAGGTTTGTGCCTAAATTTAAATAGACTATGACCAACGTTCATAGAAAAGTATGAATTTACGTCGTCTAAAATATTGTTACCTTAGGAATGTTACGGAACGATGTTGGTAGATCAAAATATAAAGTTAAATGTATACTTCCTGTAATGTGATTTACTAGTCGTTGTTTAGCTTTACAAGTCTTGTTAGTGTCGACGTGTATCTTTTTAATGGGTATAAATATTCCTATTAACATCAACGTTAATCACTTGTAATGAGGAAATTAAAAAGTAAATTTAATAGAAATACGGGCTTGTGAACAACTACTAGACTTTAATCATGACAAAATACACTATTTATAGACGAGATGCATTTGTTTATGATCGCCATTACACTAAGTCGTTTTAAATACCGCCAAAATAAAGTACAATAATTTCAGTGTTTTTCATATCAAGTTTTTTTATTAATTAGATCGAAGTCTTGAAACAGACATTCCCTAGTTGCCAATATCTGGAATAATTTTGTATAATTACTTATTTTTCACAGATATACAATATTACCTGTAATTTTAGTCAGAAAAACATATTAAGAAATACATTCTTAATACATTTTTTTGCTACGCCTGTCATATGAATTGAGTGATGCACTCTAGAAATGTTCGTGCTCGAATACTATCGCAAAATAATATTGTAGGTAGGTAGGTACATTGAACATAGGTGGATATTGAAATATTTCTAATCGAAAATAAAAGGTATAGAATTTGTTTTAGTAGCCATGTAAAGCTTGAAGTGCATCTACCTTACTCGTACATAGACGGATTTAGTCGTTCGCCTAAAGTGCACAACGATCACTGTAACAGAACTGCATCTGTGTAGGGTTGTATAAGTTACATGATAAAAGGTCATGCATAATTTTCCAAAATACTTAGTTCTGTTAAGTATTATTTGTGATATATTATAATAGTAAGTTGTGTATGTAATTATCACCTATATGTACAAATATGAGTCCAATTTATATAAATTTATTTAATATGCATTGTAGTATGCATTTTATATTTTAATGTTTGGATTTGAAGTATATACCTACTTAATTTACTAATCATCCCAACAAATGTACAATCTTATTTTTATTTTACAAGAGGACTTACATATAAAACTGATTGCGTTTAGATGAAAATAAATGTCCTGATTGGGAAAAGCGCATATTGCTTATGACCACGAAAACTGATATTTATAAGTAAATATGTTCTCCCAATTCCTAAATAATTATTAATTACACACTTATTTGTTGTAAGCGCATATATTATTTAGTAACCATATCTATATTTAGATATTCAGTGCAATAAGCGTGTGATAATGCGTTTATAAGGTGCACATTATTCCATGAATGTATTTACATATTTGTGTAAAAATAATATTACTATTTTGCGTGTTGAATTGAATTTTTGTAAAGTAGCTTTTATTAATGTCATAACATAGCAAATATGTCCCCGATTTTAATGAAAAATATATCACCTGTCATGATGATCCTAAGCTTCCATGTAATTATAATCAAACGGCGTAAAGTTTAATATAATTTAATACATTAGGCTTCCTTCAGATTGACGTTTAACCGCCATCAAACCGCCGTCAAACCGCTACCCCTGTTCACACTGCGAACGCGGCGGGGCGCGGCGTTCAAACTGCGGTTTGGCGGTTGATCCGCTACCCCTATTCACACTATCGTATTGTTTTGACATCGGCGGGCTAGGGCTGCTCTATAGTCAAATTGTGAATATCGATGAAAGTAGAAGACAAATGCCCATCGCGAATCTTACATTATGCAAAGTAAGCGTATCTGCACTACGTAGTGTCACTAGGTAAATAACTTAGTGCCGACGTAAGTTCTTTAGTGTAGGTACTCTCGTAATTAATGGTTCACAAATGGTGGGCAGCAATACTATCCATATTGTGAGTAAAATTTTCAGCTACTAAATATTTTTAGCTAGAAGAATTATACTCTACCACAAGTCAATGTCGCAAAATTTCATATTCATTAATTCTAAAGAGGTTTGCTCTTGTCGGGTGAGCAATATCCACCACTCCCTGAACTCCGCCAGTGCCTTCAACTCCCATTACGTAAAACAGTACTCGAAGGTAATGTAGAATAGGAAAGAAAGGATGAGAGAGGCCACGACGACCATTACACAACAGCTAAGAGAAAGTTATTTAACTATTTCCTAAGTGATAATAATGGCCCGTAGCACTATAAAAAATATTACCTTTCTTTACTCCTTGTCGAAATATTTTCTCAAGAAAATATCCATTTCCATTTAAAATTATTTTACTTATCAGGTTATTATATTTAGATATTATCGAAACTTTAATAGCACTATACCTCCATCACTAGCTAGTGACATTTCTTCTTCTGTTTTATAGAACGTAACTTTACACGGTTAAAATAAAATATGAAACAAATTTATTTGAATTTATAAATTATGGTGGAAAATATAAGTACACGATGAGGCCACACTAATTATTTAGAAATGGTTATTAAACTATGGATACATTTTTAGTTAGCATTTTTCTATACCAAAAATCAAACATTATTTTCTATGAAATACGAAATAATGGAAATCTGAACATGATTAATTCATGAATACTTATATCTACCTATTTTATGTGGCTTTAGGGAAAGGAATTTTTAAAAGAATATTAGTAGATTTTAATGAGTGTGACTGGATGGAGGGGGCGAGGCCGCCCGAAGAAAAGATGGATGGACTGAAATCTACCTGATCCTTGTCTATAAATGTAGCCACCGGTCTCCAGGAACCGCTGGCAAAACTTTTCAAATCAAAAAACGGTTTGAGTTCAGTTGCCAACCATCATCACCCTACCGCATACCCGATTGAAGCAGTGCCCTCACTTAAGCAGCTTCATCACGTGTGGTATCCATATTCAAACTGTGTTTCTTATTACACATCTTTTATTGTGTCTTCATAAACTTGTTTGTTAGCGAAAATCCCCAATTGAACCGGTATCGACCCTGTGAGATTTGTTTGTGTGCGTGTCGACGATAGCACCGACATGACTGATGTGTGCTTCTCTAATTGAAAGTACCAGGAGTGTATATCACATAGGAAGTTTAAATTATTCAATTCCTAGACAAGAAGCATTGTAATATTTGATAAGAATTTCTTTAAGTATTGTGGGAACGAAAACTCCCATTAGATCTACCGTAAAAACAGGTAGTAGAACAACATAATACAACATAATTTTAGTATGAAGTAAGTAAATACAATAATTCTTTATTTTCGCAACGCGCTTCAAAAATGGTTACGTTCTGTTAGTAGATACGTAATTGTTTCATTTTTAGTGTTGTTACAATTTAATCGTTACGCTAATGGATCATAATGATTAATCGATATGTGAATAGTACAAATTGTAATCAGCATTGGACACCAGAAAGTTAAACGATCACTAGGAATCGTTTATAATTTGCTGTTCGCTATAGACAATTGTGACAACTGTATTAAATGTGAGTTTATGAAATTTATTTCTTAAGTGAAGATGTTATTATAGATAAAAATACGATAATATTATAATTTAATCAAAACTTAACTTTTGTAATAATATTTAAAGTTTGTAGACGTTAATAAACTTCTCATTTGCAATCAATTTAGTACTCATGGCTCTCAAATAAGTTAAATTTTACTTCTTCTTTAAGGTGACCAGAAAGTAATATAGAAAAGCAAACAGTCGTGTATCCTATTCCCAAAAACAGAGTAAATAAAGTCACATATAAATCATCTTTAAAGCGATTATCGATGTTTATATTGTAAAATCATTTGGTACTTGAATCGATTTATTCTCACTAAAGAATCAACAATTACCTATAGCTGACCATCGATCTACAACACTACCAGCTGCCTAACCGCAAAACCGCGACCGCTAGTGTGAACACCTCGGCCGTTTTGCGGTTGATCGGCGGTCGATTTGCGGTCGCCGCCGGGCGGATCAACCGCTAGTGTGAACGAAAATAAACGCTAGTATGAACAGGCGCTTATTCCACTTAAAGCGCGTAATCTCCGCCACTCTGTGGTTTGCTGTTTTAATATTGTTGTAAAGAGAGGCGGACGATATCGAGATATAAGTAGGAGGAAGAATAACTCCCTTCTTTCTTCCGTCACAGTTAAAGAGAATTCTCAATGGACATAAAAAATGGTTATTGGAAACTCTTACTCACAAATTAGCTCATTTTATTTGATCATTCATAAATGTGTCTATTTTAAAGTAGTTGTAGGCTGGTTTGTACGGGAGCTAATAAATGGATATAAAATGTCGTAATAATGCATCGAAAGAGTTGTGGTAAACATAATATAACTGTATCAGTATTATACTTATATCAATAAGAATCACAGGGATTCCCGTTAGCCCTAGAGATTTGCCAATTAATTCTGCCTTTATCACATCTTTTGACATAACATCCAACCTTAAAAAAACGTAATTGAACCTTCTGGATTTTATACCTACTTATAAATTATACATCGATTTCCTATACCTACATATTAGGCAAATTATGTGTATAATGTCCGTATACGTGACAGGGCTGTGATTTAATCGGGCAATATCTCTTGGAACGACGGGAAACATTCTTCAATGTTGTCTACATCGAGAAGTCTACACATTTCCCCCTATAAGGCCGCGGTTCCACAGAGGCAGAGCAGATCGGAGGTGAGCTTTTCCGCATTTTCATCAATCACATAGTTTGATTTCCACATGTCTTGGATTTCAGGCCACGTGATTGGTGGATAGCGGCACGGCTAGTCTCCGCTCCGCCTCAGTGGAACCGCAGCCTAAAAAGATGGCGTAGGTACTCTACATTCCAGCGCCTATTTTATATTTTACTAAGTTTAAAAACTCCCATATAAACCGTTACACCTCACCATGAGAGATAATAGGTAATATTTAAAGAAACATATCATATTTATATGACATTGTATAAATATATTATTTAATGTGGATTTAAATCCGACTAGACATTCTGGTCAATTACATGCTACGTACCTAGGTAATATTGTGAAATTATGCTGATGAAGAATGTATGTTGTGATTTTATTAGTTATCAATTCTTATATGAAATAAAGTTATATTGTTTTGTAAGTGCTCGTTTGATTCAAAGTGTTTGCCATAGTTAATCCTATTATTGTCTTAATGAGAAGAGTCTTTGCGCGGCCATACAATCCTGTACTACAATGTCACGAAAATAAAGCTCGGTGATCATCGTTACGGAGCTTTACGTCATCAAAGCATCGTCGTCACAGTTGTGTCTCGGGGTGCAGCGGATTTGGGACGGTACGGTGTTGTGAATACGAGCCGGTTTGGCTGGAGGGTTGGGGTGGAGGGTAGATCGATGGATGCGGGATGTGTGCGAGGGGGGGGGGAGCCCGGCCGCGGCGGGCGCCTCCGGTAGTGCGCGGGGCTCTCGGCCGGCGCCGGGCGTGTCGCATCTCGCATCGCAGCGCCCACACGGGGTAAGTGGACCCACTGGCCGGCAATCTGCTAAACAATCTGACACCCAATTAACTGCCACTTCGGCGCGACATCGGATTTAATTGATTGTTTGTTCGAGTTTTGGTTGCGTGTAAATTTACCAACGGCACGTTATACTCGTACCTATTTGTGTATATTATGGTCTATGCCTTACTATGATTACCTAACTTTGGTTTATCCAAGTATTGAGGAATCTTAGATTTTTTTAATGTGCAACATCATGTTAAGTATATCATCGAACTTGATAATAAAAGCTCTTTCTTGGGATTGTTTACATCTATTATGCCTAGGTATAACTATGACTTATGTTTTGTGTCCAATTAGATAAAGATCATGTAAGTTTTATCTAATAAGTAGGTATGTTTTATACGTGGTTAAATTCCAAATTTAAGATTTTTCAAATTAGGTAGGTATTGTGTGATTAAAAAGTTACGATATTGTAAAAAGTTAACTGTTCAATAATTATGACAACTTCACTGCACTTCGTAGTCTAATTTTTAAATGATCTTCATGGCATGTTAACGATCCTTTGATAACACCCGCAGTTTGCTTCATTATTCTTATTTTTTAATCGCTTCAAAAAAGGAGGAGGTTCTCATTTATTTTATGACTAGCTGTGCCGGCGGCGTCGCACGTGTGATTATCGGGTTTCAAAAATAACGGACTGCCATAAAATCGTGACTAAATTTTAAGTTAGACTTCTAGCAATACATTGGTGAAAACCACATTCAATTCCATGCAGTAGTTTTTGCGTGATGCGCGTTCAAACATACATATAAAGTTTCTCCCGTTTTTCCAACACTTCCCATCATTGCTCTGCTCCTATTGATCGTAGCGCGATGAAAAGTATACTATAACCTGCCCACGAGTATGACGAATAATTGTACCAAGTTTCGTTAAAATCCGTTCAGTAGTTTTTGTTTCTATAGCAAACATACAGACAGACAGAAATTTTACTGATTGCATTTTTGGCATCAGTATCGATCACTAATTATCCCCTGGTAATTATTTATTTAAAATATATTTGAATAAATGAAAATATATTTGATGTACAGAATTGACCTCTACAGATTTATTATAATAAGCGCATTACATTAAGTCTGTATACTTAACATAATAATTAGCAATAGCTGACTAGCAGGGGCAAACGATCCGGGGGTTTCGGGTTCGATTCCCGCTTGGGTCATCATTCAAGTTTAATACTGTAGCGTGGAGACCATTGTCTGGCGAGTTTATTAAAAGTTTGAGATCAAAAACAATGCTCCCTTGGCACAAACTAACTACCTACTTAGCACAATAATGAGTAAGTGCACAGTCGACTATAAATCTTAATATACTTACCTACCTAAATAATTTATACCTACATTCCTACAATTCTTTGAACTTTGAACCTAAAGCTCTGTATCAAATTGGTAGTAGGTAGGTATGCGGGTGAGGTCAACCGTTCTCACTAGCGTTTTATCGTTGGTTATTTTTAATGAAGACATTAAAAAACTAATTAAAGCCTGCAACTCGCTCAATAACCTCATTCCACAACATTTCGTGTTCAATACCTGTTTTAGGTATATTAATGTAAACGTGCAATATGAGCAATATCTAATAGGTAAGTAAGCTTCATTTAGAAATTAAAATAAAATTTATATCTTTTTAGGGACCGTTGCCGAATGGCACAAAACGGAACCCTTACGGATTCGTCATGTCTGCCCTGTCTGTCCGTCCGTACGTCACAGCCACTTTTTTCTGTAACTATAAAAGCTACACTAAACTAAACTTGGTAGGTAAGTAGACGTATTCGGTGAACCGCATTAAGATTGTCTTTCATACAAAAATTGAAAAATAAACAATAAACGTTTGGGGTTCCCCATACTTAGAACTAAAACGAATTTTTTTTTTCATCAAAAATGATATTGAGGTAGGTAGAATAGTTTGCCCGAGAGACGCTCCCAAAATGGAAAATCCTGTAAAGTCAAGTCGGTTTGAAAAATTGGTTTAGGTTCGGACCCTAGTTCGGGTCAATAATTGTTATGTTTTCTTTTCAGTATTAATTTTGTTAGGAAGCTACGTTGGTTGGTACACAAAGTAGACTTAGGTAATCTACGCCCCAGGCGGTAGGTACTTTTGATAAGCACTACGGGCAGCCCTCGGTATTCACTACAGAAAACTAGGAAATACTATAACATGCTACATCACAGCTGCTAGGTACTAAGTGATTTCCGGACTAGACGCTGGAAATATTTTAAAAATCTACAGCGATTGTCTATTAGTAGTAAGAAACGAAATGACACCACTTAGTAGGGAATATGCATGATTTTTTTTATGGATTTATTGAGATCTTTTATCTTCCAGATACATAAATATCAAAGAATTTTTAAAGTAACTTTTCTATTAAGCGAGTTATAAAGCGTTAAAGTTATTGCTTAGACAGAGAGATCCGACGTGGCGGATGACGTCACGTACCGTGCGCGCCATACAAACTCCATAGAAAAATCTGTTTTGTGTGAGAGAGATGGATACATTTACTTTCAACGACTGTATCTCGCCCATTTTTCAGCCAATTTTGATTTTGTTTTCACTGTTTGTAGTATATTTTTATCTTTTTTACGATAAATTAGTAAATACATGAAACTATTTTTCATGCATATTCCCTATTGTGGTACACAACGTTGAGTTGTAGTGTGAGTTGTAGAAACTGTGTATTTGACTATTTTTTTCTCTGTGGTGTGGGTTTACGGACATAAACAGCCAGCATACAATGACGTCAATAAATGACGTCGTATACTATTTGTTGCGATATGTGGGGTATCTTATTTAATGAAACGCAAACCGGCTTTATATAGTCAAAACAAAATAACCATTAAACATAGTTAACATGCTTGGGACGAAGCAGGAAGCGTATGCCAGTACAAAGTGGCAAGCGCATATTTTTCTTCGCATACTTATCTGCGTTGTCTATCAACTATAGTGGAATACCATTATGGCTAAGTAAGGTCGTCTACTCGTATGTTATTATGTATCTACAGGTTACATAATTACTTACGTAGTTTAATTGACACCCAAATATTGAGGATATTTTCTGACGTAGCTGTATAAAGTAGGTATTTCATAAAACTAATTTGTCCCTATAAATAAGTATTAATTCTGTCAAGAAAAGTTATTTATAGGGACAAGTACTTAAGTACTAGCTTATTTTATAAGGCATTGATAAATACATACAACATATTATTCATACCTAAAGGTTACAAGTTTACCATCAGTGCCCTTAATAAAAAGGGGCGTTGCTGAACTACTACTATAGTAGCGTCATTTTGGGAAAATAATGCGTTAACAGAAGGAACGGGAGGGAGAAAGCTCCAACTGGGGCGCATATTCTTAATTAGCCTAGGGCGGTAACTCTAAACCAGGCTTTAATTAGCATGCCTGGCCGGCCTACCTAAAATGCTTTTGTCTAGGAGGAGTTGTTATCTACTACCAAACTCACACAACTTGTATGGTTCACCTGTGCTAGACTGTAATTAAATTTATTATTCGAATACCTATACCAAAATATAATAGGCCTACCTAGGTATGGATTAAAATTGCACCTCCTCTGTCCTTATTCAAGATGTTTGTTTTTTCATTTTGAAGAAAAACGATTGCGCTATGGACAATTTATCTTAACTAATATTATAAAGCTGAAGAGTTTGTTTGTTTGAACGCGCTAATCTCAGGAACATCACGCTGCAACTATTAGGAGCGAAGAAATAATGGAAAATGCAAAAAAGGGAAAAAATAACTATTCCACGCGGACGAAGTCGCGAGCACAGCTAGTAACACTATAATTGCACTAGATTGAACGAAATAGCGAAGAAAAACAAATTGCTTCGAGTGACCACGCGCATACATATAGATTCGATTACGGCCAAATAGATTGTCTTTTAGAAGTATCAAAAAATTATATCAAAGTTTACTTTTTTTATACCTACTATTGTACTATGGAAGCGTATGCTACCTAGTGTTTTACCTACAGTAGGGAGATACTAGATACAACATATTGGTTCATGTTATTCAAATTAAACGAGGAGCATCAAATTCCCAATACAAAGACAGGGACCATTTTATGTGAATTCCTGCCTCGCTCGAGAGCGATCGGAATTCTCTTTAGTCGCTCTACACATTTACCTGTGGTCTGCATTACAGTACCTAACTACATTTTCGAATGTTAGAGAACTAGAATGTGAAGGTACCTACACACGCTTGAAATTTACTAGTTGTATAGCTACCTATCCAACAAAAATAGAGGTAGAGGACTTATCCGATTGTGCGAACTTCGATACCTATGTTGTGATTAGAAAATTTACAGATTACCAGTCAAAAAAGTATAAATTTATCTAACACAAGCAGGCACCACCAGCATATGACTTTGTCCGCGTGGGCTTTAGGATAATAAATAATTGTTACTCAACTACGAGTACATCAAATGTTCATCAGGCTGAACAACTTTTGCTACTGGGCCATTTTCATATCTCTTAGCCTATAGGTAAGTTTCTCAGACTGTTGCACTTTTTATTATAGTTTCCCTCTATTAGTAAGATATACTTTTTTCGCTGCAAACATTGTTGCAGTGCAGCTGGCAAATTCATTAACTTAATAGGTACGAGATGATTTCTGTACCTGCGGCAGGATCTTAATGATTAAGCTGTACCTACCTAACTTGTTTCACGGTAAACAAGCAACACGAAACGTTCAACAATATGCAAACAATAATGATCGTCAAAGAGCCCCACTTTGTGTAGCTGTAATAAATATCATTTAGTAAAACGACGCGATAGGCTATGTTTGAAATTCTCATTTCGCAAAGAGCGGCGGGGAATGAAATAAAATCGACCCAAAGGCGTCGTCTTCCCTTTGAAAGCTGCTCCACATCCTTCCCTTTGGCTCGAAAATAGGTTATCAAGAGGTAATAAAGAGCAATAAGAGCGGAATTTAATGTAGTTCTCGGCAGACGTGCTTTGCGAGATATCACATTGCTAATATTATAAACGCGAAAGGGTACGTTAAATCTACTAACATGTTATAGCTTATTCTGTTTGTCAAATTGAATTAAGTGTTTTAAGATTATCTTTGTAGAGACATGAAATGCATATCTCCATTTCATGGTCTTAACTTAATTGTGTTGAAGAAGAGCCAAAGAGCGGCGTTTCTGTCTTAAAATCAAAGGTACCAACAAAACGTGGGTTATGCGCCACAATAGTGTAATTGACCCTGGCGTTGTCTTCCTTATTGTAAGTTATCTCCACGCTGGACTATTTGAACTACTCTGTCCACATAGCATCTGCCGTCAGCTTTTATGACGACGTCTCTGCAACCAGTCACAGGGTGACATGTTTGGGTGTGACTCGTTGAGAACAAACGTCCGAGCGTTTATCACTGTCTCGGAAGATGTAGTAGGAATTCCTACTACTTAAATCGATAGTAGGTAAGTAAAACCCAGAAAATAAAATACTTAGATGCCTACGTACGTCTAAAATTTTAATTGTTTCCGAGGGTATTAAGACTTTCAACGCCAACTGTAGGCAATCTCCTCAGGCAAAAGCTATTAACTTACACTTAAAAACCGGCCAAGTGCGAGTCGGACTCGCGCACGTAGGGTTCCGTACCACTGATTGAATGAAAAAATTAGGTAATTTGATTTACGACGTTTAAAAAAAAACTACTGTCTAGATTTCATTCAAACCAAATTTCGTTAGTAGTTTTTATAGTAATACACATCATATATTTTTTTCAGTTTTGTCATGCTCATATTTTAGAAGTTACGGGGGGGGGGACACACATTTTACCACTTTGGAACAGTCTCTCGCGCAAACTATTCAGTTTAGAAAAAAATGTTGTTAGAAACCTCAACATCATTTTCAAATACCTATTCATAGATACCCCACACGTATAGGTTTGATGAAAAAAATTTTTTTGAGTTTTAGTTCTATGTATGGGGAACCCCAAAAATTTTGGATTTTTTTCTGATTTCATTCTCACATCTTAATGCGGTTCACAGAATACATCTATGTACTAAATTTCAATAATGTAGCTCTTATAGTTTCGGAATAAACTGGCTGTGACATACGGACGGACAGACAGACAGACAGACAGACAGACAGACAGACAGACATGACGAATCTATAAGGGTCCCGTTTTTGCCATTTTGGCTACGGAACCCTAAAAAGGAATTAATGAACTGTCCCCGGGCACATCCGCTTCGCTATCAAGGGTGCCTTTGTAACGCTTAGTGGAATCCAGATATTGCTACGTCAACTCGGTTATCTGCGGGTCTGAAATTGAAATTCCTTTTACCAAAATTCAAAATGTTGTTAATACCTATATTTTAATGTAATTTTGTTAAGATTTTCAGACCAGACTACCCATAAAATGAACTGACATACCTATTATTTTTTTATTTATTTATTTAATCTTTATTGCACAGTAAAGTACTGTACAAAAGGCGGACTTAATGCCACATAGGCATTCATTACCAGTCAACCATTGGGCTAAGTAGAAACTAGCAATAGGGTAGTGTGCCAAAAATTTGTTTGAAAAATTTTCTGATTCCCTTTTAAAATCATAATAATATTTTTGGTTCCAAGAGTTGTCTACTCTTTTTTGTAACTATGCCGACGTACCAACTAGTGAATCATGTGTGACAAAGCCAGCTTTATGATCTAATACATATTTCATAAAGCTTGTTATGCCGCATGCATATGTAGGTAAGTCGTTGTAAGATACCTACACGAAGCCACCTTTAGAGCCATTACGGAACAAAGAACATCAAAGAATTGTAGCTCTCATTCGCCGTTTATTATTTGGATATTGTTCAAAAACCTAAAAAGATTGCACGGAATCAGAATAATTTAAATGAAATGAAAAAGATGTTTATTAGGTACTTGCCTACCTAAATTTTATTTCTAGTCGCAAATAAATACGATACAATGCCTACCTACTCAGCAGATGTCAGTTTGGTGATACATCTCCGTCCGTCAGAAAGCATTTTCTTAGCCACTCATCTCATCGGCCACATTACCATTTTGTTCTTTTACCGTTCCGCGCCTAAATGACACCAAAATTGTGCAAATTTAAAACCAATGCAACACAGGGGTGAAATAGCGTGAAGTGAAGATAGTATAAGTTCAGGTCAGACATGGCGTGTCGTAAAACCGAATGCGAGCATAATAAACCGCCGCACATTTGCACGAGGAGGTGCGGGAATGCCGCCGGGCGGGCGGGATCGCCGACGGGCGGGCGGGATCGCCGCCGAGAGGGCGGGATGCGCCGCTCGTTACGTCGCCACTCTACTCTGTAATTGTACAGCAGTCTCCACTTTTCATGCAAATTACTATAGTCAGTTTTTACTGGTCCGCTATATTTTGACCACTATTCTATTCAAGCTTAGCTACCTACCTAGGTAAGTACCTACGTATCTGTTGCGTTCAATACCACCTAGCTATTTTGTTTTGATAAAATGTGGGCACTTTGATTGTTTCTAAGGTCTTTCCCGGCGCTTGCCTCGGATGTCACTGTAACATTAATTTTGTAATACGAGTATGTTCGCTTCGAATCGATCATAGAATTCTGAGATGAGAATAAGACAGATTTGAATTATCATAGCATTGGTATCTCTGTCGTGTCTGAAATAATAATTTCCTCAGGATTTAGGTAGGTATCTTTCCTATTCAAACTAACTTTTAACAAATCGACAATGTTGTGGCAATAAAAAGATAACATCCAATAGGATATTATCAACTTTACAGCACACTATAAATATATATCTTACCTCATCATCATCATCATCAGCCTATCACAGTCCACTGCTGGACATAGGCCTCTCCAATTGTTCGCCACAGGGCAAACATCTGGAGGATATACCCATAATCGCCACGCTGGGTAGGCGGGTTGGCGATCGCAGGGCGTAGCTTCTCGCTCCGGTGACGCTGCTGCCCGTCATCGGTCTGTGGTATTTAGCTACGCCGTCAATTGTGATGGTCATACCGCCACCAATCGGTTGCCAGCGCCTCGTTTGTTATTCGGCAGGATGCACCACGGGCAGGTGAGGTTGGCTTGGAGCGAAATGATGATAGGCCGCTCCCTTAGATCCCCGTACCTACATACTTATATATAAAATGTTATGTCAAAAGATTTTTCAAAAGAAGGGATATTGTAAGTATTTCGATTGCGCGAAAGTCGATTTAATATAATAATGAGGGTTACAATGGTTGTACCTTATCTGGCCATGTCCCGCCTGCCCCGTCCAATCGAGCAGTGACCCGTCCCTCCGCATTTGTCCCCAGCCGATTTCCCGTCTAGCTTTTTTATTTCCACAATTTACCATTTACGCCGTGTAGGGGATATTCAGAGACAACATTTTCTCTCGTTCAATATGAGATTTACACACGGCGCGTGTTAGAATAAATGAATACAAATATGGAGCGACATGTTGACAGTTATTATTAGATATCTGGAACTCTTCGCACCTACATGGTTTAGGAATTTTATTTAATTATTTAGATTAGATACACGTGTACACTAGTAATTTAACTTAGCAATTAACTAGCCGATTTGGATTAAGGCACCAGTTTGGTCTCGAGTGATTTAACGTTTAGTCGCTACTTAGATATGCTAAGTAGGTAGGCATAGTAGATATACCTACCGATATTGGGCTTTAGAACCAACAATCTATGTAATGCAAAATTTGATTATCAATAATAAGTAGGTATCTTCTCGAATTAGCCACAATTTTATTGATTGGCATTGCACGATGAAACTAAAATTTACCTATATGGTATCTATGTAGTTAAAAGGTTGAGATTATTTTTGGTGCATTCAAGCACCTCGTCCATATTTGGATTAAAACCGTTGCTATCTAAGATACCTATACAGTAAACAAATTTATATTGTGATTAAGTAGCAAGTGTGCTGCACTGGGTTATTTACAATCCCCGAGGAAATATCAAATAAAGTTTGAATCTTATAGATTAATCATTAGTGATGATGATTCTGTATGATGCAAGTTATGTAACTAGATATGAAAGTAGGCAATATGATTTCCGAAAATTCAAACTTTACGAGTAAATTGAGCGAAGCACCTACTCTACCCAATGTAGAATTTTTTTTCATAGATTTTCGATAGTCTCTACACGTCGGTAAAGGTAGTAGCAATAGGTAGGCATCTATTAAATTAAATCGCTCTTATTCTAATAAATTCATAGCAAGTTATGTTTCCGTATTATGTAATCATAACTTCCATTTGCACTAGATTTCATCATCCACATTCCATTAAAGCTTATTTAATTAAGCTCTGTATTTGCGTACCTAATGATCGTAAGACCAAATGTACTTTTAAAGTCTGTTGTACTAGTGTACCTACTGTTGTCTCTGGACATATCTATCTTACGATGTTAAACCTACTTACTTAAACAAACAAAACAAAATCCTGATCTCCAACAGCTACTTGGGCTGCTTACTATCTAATCTGGGAATGACGTCACTGCGAGGGCGCCCCCTCGGCCCTCCCAGCCTCAGGCATTATTAGGCACCTACCTCTCGCCCGCTCTATGGGCACGGACATCTTAGTGTATGTACTCGATGCCATTATCTTGATTAAATTGAATTCATCATCCTAGCCTTTCTCCCGATTGTCTCAGGGTCGGCTTCCCAAACTGAGAGATTTGGCGAGGGCTAAGCTTTTTACACAGAGCGACTTCCATCAGACCTCCGCAACACTTAGGGTAAGCTATACCCATTCCCAGTTAGGAGTTATCATCATCTCTGATTAAATTGAATTAATACGTTATTTAGCCAGTCGATCCTTAAGTGCAGACGATTTCACCGCTGTAGAAAATTTCAATAAACACTCATGTCTAGTAATTCCAGTAGGTGAAGGAAAACGAAATACAGAATATCCTCAGGGTACTTTAAAACTCAATTAGCGTTTATTGTACCTAAGTACATATGTAGATTATTTTTGCTTACTAGGGTCTCTTAAGGATCTTTTTATTTTCTTATCTATGGATTTTTTTGAGGCGGCACAGTGTGATAAATTGAGCATCTAAATATATGCAGTTCCTACTTACTGGGTCATCCAGGGGGTCAATCTAAATTAAATAAAATATGCACGTTATTTTTGGATCGGGTCTTGAAGGTCCCATGGGTAGAAGACCTTTGTCTGAGACTGCGAAGAAGCATTAGACACCTTTGATTTAATTTGCAGCAGAGAATTACTTTAGTCAGTTTGTTAGTATAGTATTAGCAATAGCACAACGCATCGTCCCCATAGATACTCTACTCGTAGGTACCCCATAGCCATAAGTTAATATGAAATATGTTTTATGGATTCCGGAAGGTTGACTAGGATTATCACGCAATGGCAGCCGGTAGACGGATGGCGGCAGATAGGCAGGTCAAAGAAAAGATGGTATGATGAATTAGACAACCATTTGCAAGACTGGCAAAATGTGGCTGATAATAATCGGGAGCTATGGAGTGACTTAGGGAAGTGGGAAACAAAGGTTAACTAAAAAAATATGTGGTAGAGTTTACCATCCGAAACTTTGTCGTGTGCGTAGGTACCTATCACCTAATACATCAACTCTACGGTACAATACATTATATAACCTGTGTTAGGATATAATCTGCTTATATCTTCTACAATTACGTGAATATTCACGTAATTTATCTAAGTACGTACACGGTACAATACCTACCTACTCAATAAATCTTCGTTAACACAATTATGACGGTTTAATGTCAAGGGAAGTGGTAAACCTGCTTTGTAGATTACACCCACACCCAACATGGAACTTCGTAATAATCCGGGAAAATGCATGCATCATAATAATACTTACGGTAAATTTACATTTCCAAGAAGAGCATAATTGTGTATTAAATTCAATGACATACGTATAAAATCATTTTTATTGCAAAAATGTTCATAAACCTACATTTCCGCTATGTGAATCTTACGTTAACTTAAATAAATCCAGATTAGTTAGACACATGAATAACAGTAGATAAATCTGTCTGACCTGTCTCTAATATCATCAATTCAACACAAGAGAAATTAATTAGATCAATGTAATTGATAAATATTTTATTTGTTCTGTTACTGTTTTTTCATCGCCCACATCCATTTTTTGTAAATTTTATCAAATGTAGGTACAGACACTCGGTTTCTACTGTTTTATTATATGTAGGTATATCAATTCCCAGTATGGTCAATTTAGAAAATTAACTATTTTTAACTGGCTCGAGTCTGGGTGTTCTGTAGAAACCCGTTATAAAGCCTTACTTTGAAACTTACAACTTTGTATATGAACTACCAGCCACAAAGATCCAAGTAAATAAACCAGGCATTAAAAAGTTAATAAAAAATTGCGTGTGTTTCTCAAGATCGATCTCACAATCAATTTGGTACGGGATGTTCATATCATTGTGAATATCGGTGGTGGTGTGGGCCTATGGTGTGTAGACATATATGAGTAGCTTAAGTGCCCATATTATATCTAATGCTGACGTTACGTCTTTATAAAAGTGAATAATGCATTAGCTTTTGAAGTGAATTTTCTCAGAACCATTAACGAGGTAGGAGTTTGCGTCTATGCAATGTGGTGCTTTATTAAATTCGATCCCCAGCGCGGGCAAATGGCGCGTGACTGTTGGAGCGTGGCGAGTGACTCGTTCCTTCCGAATTACTATCTAATTTGCTTTCACCACTTGGGAAACCTGTGATTTGAACGCGGAACGTGTCATGAAAACGTGAATTTTATCTATTTGAAATCGACGAATCTCAGGTGGTTCAAATGTTTTGACGCGCGGATACTTTGTTCGTAGTCCCCCGTAACGTTAATTATAGGTACATAATATTTGATAGGATAAATAATTATTGTTCAATTATGCATAATAAAAGTTTAGTCGATATCTACATTTCGATGCAACAAAGCTGATACAGCCAAGTAAAATATTTATTTGGACAACAGAGAATTGCGTTGTTCCTACGTTTGCATTTACCCTTCAACAGAATGACCATTATAACTGCATGTGTACCTATATGTATTGCGTCTCTAATCTTTGAAATTTGCGGTGCTGGGGCGCGTCATTTCAGATTAGACGATCTCTACACATTATTTGCCCTGTTTAGAGAATCAATTGGGTCGCAGTGCACAATAATTTTAAACCACTTAAATTGTATGAAACCTTTTCTGCCGTTCTGCGTCTCAAGTAAATAGGTAGAGAATGCCGACCGCGACCTAACTTATCGCTGTAATAAAAATCAAAGCCAAATACCTATTTCTAGCAAACATCAATGACGTCAAAGAAAGTTTTCATAATGCATATTCGAATTCGCCCATATAACCTTGATATTGGCTCGTGAGAGACGCTTTATAAATAATAAATGTATAAAATCTTACCTACAACCATGTTCTATAGTTACCTACATAGTTCAGACAGTAGGTATGTAGCTAACTGGCTTAATTAGACGAAACGCTACCCCTGGATCCATGTAAATACAGACGGGTCGCACTTTCAAGAACGCGCTAAGCTCTTAATCTGGAGAATACTGGAGATGCAAGTCAGTACACAAATAGAAATTCGGGTTTCTCACCACAATACCATATTCTCATTAGTATCTCTCTAAAACTTTAATAACAAGTAGCTATTAAGGAAAGCTTAATGTGAAGATGTAAATTTGGAAATTAAAGCACGGCAGCGTCACTTTGTTTTAAAATTACTTTATTGTGAGCTAAACACTAGACGACCATAACTTGTTTTATCCAATTGTTTTAGTAGATTATATCATCATCATCATCAGCCTATATCAGTCCACACTCCACATACATTGGGAACATTGGGAGAGGCCTATGTTCAGCAGATTATACACATGTAGGTAGATATATAATATTCAATTTATAAACGACGTTTCAGTATAGGTACAAACAAAGTAACTGGACTATACCAAATCACCAGGTCAGCACCGAGTTTCACTTTGAATAAATAAAATTTTGAGATTACACCGTGCAATAGAGTGCAGAATGAGAATCAAGATAAACTGCTAGCCTATCTTAGATTTACCTACATAGATTTTAGCGTTTGTGTTCCAACTATTACATTGAAATTAATATTACCTACTTAATTAGATTCTTGGGCACCGTAATCAAATAGTGACTAACGCATAACCCGTTGTCCCATAGGACCCTGGTGTATGCGTCAATGCATTCCTGACGTTAAAAAGTGGAAATGGTTGGGGCAAACGTACCCTACTACACACCAATACAAGCACGGCGTACAAATTACGAGCGTTTACTACGAGCGCAAGATGTATTGCTTATACGTGGGCTGTTTACGAAGGACATAATAAAAGTATCTGTACTAATTCCTCTTGGGACATAATCTGTCAGATACCGGGCATGTTGCCAGAGCGAAGCCTCCACGGGTCGCCATTGCCAAGGGCGCCGCAAGGGCGAGGGCCGGCCGTAAATATCGTTTGCACAACGCGCTCAATTTACGGCTAAGATCAGCAATAGAGCTAATGAAAAGCGGGAGGAAAAATGTTGTTAAGTATACCTACTTAGTGATGTACTAGCTGGTTTGAACTTGCGGCCTTGTGGTAGGTAGGTATCTATAATTTTTGTATGTACTTATTTCTCGTGGTATTTTTATTTCCTTCCCATGGTATTTTAGCTTAAATTGAAGACTAGCGACCCTCAATCGCTACGCTTCGGGCGTATTTTATTATATACATAAACCTGACTATTGAATCACTCTACCAGCTACCTATTTAAAAAAACCGGCCAAGTGCGAGTCGGACTCTCGCACGTAGGGTTCCGTGCCACTATACAGTTAAATAAGTGTTTTTCTTTACGTTTTATTATATTGGAGTTAATTAAATTAAAAAATTAGGTAATTCGATTTATGACGTTTAAAAAAAAACTACTGTCTAGATTTCATTCAAACCAAATTTCGTTAGTAGTTTTTATAGTCATACACATCATATATTTTTTTCAGTTTTATCATGCTCATATTTTAGAAGATACGGGGGGGGGGACACATTTTACCACTTTGGAAGAGTCTCTCGCGCAAACTATTCAGTTTAGAATAAAATGATGTTAGTAACCTCAACATCATTTTCAAATACCTATTCATAGATACCCCACACGTATAGGTTCGATGAAAAAAAATTTTTTCAGTTTCAGTTCTATGTATGAGGAACCCCAAAAATTTTGGATTTTTTTCTGATTTTATTTTAAAATCTCAATGCGGTTCACAGAATACATCTACGTACCAAATTTCAATAATGCAGCTCTTATAGTTTCGGATGTAAGGGAGCGGCCTATCATCTTTTCCCTCCAAGCCAACCTCACCTGCCCGTGGTGCATCCTGCCGAATAACAAACGAGGCGCTGGCAACCGACTGGTGGCGGTATAACCATCACAATTGAAGACGTAGCTAAATACTAAAGACCGGTGACGGGCAGCAGCATCACCGGAGCAAGAAGCTACGCCCTGCGATCGCCAACCCGCCTGCCCAGCGTGGCGATTATGGGTATATCCTCCAGATGATTACTCTAAGTGGCAAACAACTGGAGAGGCCTATGTCCAGCAGTGGACTGTAATAAGCTGATGATGATGATGATGATAGTTTTGGAATAAACTGGCTGTGACATACGGACGGACAGACAGACAGACAAACAGACAGACAGACAGACAGACAGACAGACATGACGAATCTATAAGGGTCCCGTTTTTGCCATTTTGGCTACGGAACCCTAAAAAAACCGCATCAAAATACGTTGCGTAGATTTAAAGATTTAAATTAAACGCACATAGGGATTTAGGGACAGAAAAAGCCACTTTGTTTTATACTAAGTAGTGATAAATCTGGTGTTTATAAGTATAGCCATTTAGTTGTAGACATAATATATCTATTTAAACAAAAGAACGTAAAGTAACAATCGTCACCATTGTGAATTTGTTCACAAAAAGCGGGTTTGAACTTACGGCCTTGGGTGCAATCTCGTGGTATTTTTATTTATTCCTTGTGGCGATTTAGCTTATACTGAAGGTTAAATTGATGTTTTTATATTAATTAAATATAAATAAATATTTGACACTTTTGACAGTCCCTACATTAACATCGGCAGGCTGACTCTACCCCCTATCTCATCAAGATGTACCTACTTTAGGTAACAAAAGGTTTATAACTACTTACTAGTGATATTAGACTTGCGTTAATATAATATAGTGTTTTTATTCGATTTTTAATAAACTAGCGCGTTTGAACCTACGGCCTTACGTGCAATCTCGTGGTATTTTTATTTATATCTGAAGTGAAGATAAATTTAGCGTTTTTAAAGTCCTTCTTGTAAAGTCGATATGCCTATAACAAAAGGACTTAAGAATTCAATAACAATCGTCACCATTGTGAAATTGTTCACAAATTTTTTAATCCGTGTTTTATCCTCAGGTGGTTTACGTTTAATCCTGATAAAGGTCGAGGCATTTTGAACAATAGAAACCATAATTCACAGTACATTATCATCGACAGGTTAACTTTTTTTTTAATCCCGTTGTCGACGCCCACCAGGCGCTGGTGTGCAGTGATAAAGCTAGCCATAGGGACATGATCCACGCAAGAGTGTACCTGACAGGTTTGCCTGAATAGATCAACTGTTCAGGTAAACCGGAGCGTGTATGATACAGAACTGTGCAGGTTTTTCGCTCAACTTTACCTGACAGGCGTAACTGAACTGCTCAGGCAAACCTGTCATGTACGTACACCCTTGCGTGTGTGCCCTGCTGTAGTTAAACTCCCGGGTGATCACATGGGTCGCAGGTTCGGAGGAGATAGGATGGCAGGGCATGTTTCGACTCAGGACGTTCGGAGGAGATGGGATGGTAGCGCATGTTTCGACTCAGGACAAAGTTGCGAAGTCTGTAGAGCAATTTGACATAATGGTTCTACTAAGGTCTTATAACTTTTTAACAGTGCAACTAGTCTCTTCTGTGCAACCTTTTACATAAATCACTGTCATTGTCTATCTGGCCCTGTATGCTTTGAGCCACTTGAGCGTTCCCGCCTATTGATCGACCGAGTATTTCGGATTCGATTCCCCATCCGGTCAGTTTAAGAAATTAACTTTATTAAATTGCTTTGGATCTGTGTGATCTGGTTTCTGGTTGACGCCCCAGTTATTTCATAATTTGGGAATAACGAGTTGTGTACCCATTAGTCAGTCAATAAACTTAGGGTTTATGAGCGGATAAATAAATAAATAACTCAAGACATGCCACGCTGGGCCACACAGCGCCACCTAGCCCCAAACTAAGCCGAAGCTTGTACTATGGGTACTATACAACTGATAAACTTACTTAGATACATTTTCTTTTGTAAATAAATACATATTATACATAGAAAACACCCAGACCAATACAAACAGACATGTTCATGAACACAAATGTTTGTACTGTGCGGGAATGGAACCCACGACCCTTGGTTCAGAGGGCAGAGGTCACTACCAAATGAGCCACCGAGCCTGTCAATATAGGATATTAGTAACGTATTAAATAATAATATTAAGGCTAAGTAAGTATGCTCATCAGTAAATATTACGTGTATTGCTGCAAATAGATCATTTTTGAAAATTACTTTAAGACAAGGTATTTGTAGACCTGTTAAGAAATTATAGAGATCAGTGAAGAAATTGGACTAACGTACCTACGTTTGTCAGTACCTACTTACTTAGTTTACATTAATTGCCTCTACCTACAGGAATGTGTACCTACCTAGTATATAGCAATCTTTACGATAAGAATTTTAGGATAAGAATATAGGTCATAATAATATTATATTCTTCGTTAACTTACTGCATCCCGCGACTCTGCCCGCGTGAATATTCTTCATCTTCATAGAATAATCATAGCCTATATGTTAATCTGATATATTATCAACTAGCTGCTGCCCGCGGCTCTGCCCGCGTGAATATTTGTATAAAACATAGTCTATGTGGTAATCTGATGTACAAACTATATTCCTGTAAAGTTTCATTAAAATCCGTTCAGTAGTTTTGGCGTGAAAGTGGAACAAACATCCATCCATCTATCCAAACAAACTTTCGCGTTTATAATATTAGTAGGAAGTAGGATATTATCAATATTAGGTACTAGGTACATTGAGTATCTACGTAAGTTTCATTAGAATCCGTATAACTAGTAGGTATAGCCTGAAAGAGTAAGTAACAAACATCCAACCTTCGCATTTATAATACTTACTTATTAGTAGGAAGTTGGATAAACCTTTCATTGTTTGGATAAAAAAACGCTATAAATAACAACCGCTGAGTATTGCCGTACCTTCGCCGTAATCACTTTCCCACGGGGAATAACATTTTCCTGTAATATCTTACTCGAGTTCACTGTACCTAATATAAAAGAAAACATTGTGCTACGTCGGCCTAGGGTCTAATGCGCCGTTTATCATCAAGATACCAAAATATATGTGGGTGTGGCGGGAGCCGGGAGCTAGACTCAACTTAGAATAGCTAGCCTAACGTTTGGGTCTACTAATCGACCCAATACGCGAAGACCGTGTGACGTTTGGGACGCCAAAGCGTCTGCCGATGGTTTGCGTCAAAAAATTGTTATTTTATCTGTGGCTCAATGCACTAAGAGTCCAGGGCTGTGTTTTTTTTAATTCTGTAATAGAAAACAAACTTAAAAGTGACATTGTAATAGAGAAACCTATTACCAACACGGAAAAAAAAAATCTTAAAAATGAAAAGTGTCAGTGAGTGACAATTTTCTAAACGTGATTTTGTGCTCCTTACTAAAAATGTAAGTATTAATGTATTTTGCGTTTGTTTCTGTAGTGTTATACATGAAAAACATCTGTAAGATCAGCACTTTATGACTATTTATAGATATCTAATGTCGAATATCAGAAATTACTAGAAAATCGACAATGGAAAAAACGCTTCACGCACAATCAACATTACTCTAATTTATTCCTAACTTTCAGATTAATCATTTATTTAGGTTACTTTAAATTAGTATTCATAATTTTCAATTCATACTTACTTATTCCTTATGTATTTAGCTATTCAAATATATTTTTTAAGTTAATATAGGTTCAGTGGCCATTGAGATATTATTATTTTTAATGGAGAGGGTAGGGCGCTCGGCAAACAAAAATGGAGATCGGCCGGCGTGCCGTCGTGCAACTTGCCATATAGCTGTCAGCGGCTCAGCAAAGGAGCGGATAGGGTACGTATACGTTTACATAAGATACTGCGGCGGAATATGTACATAAGTATAATAAATCTACTCACATTAATCATCAGATGACCTAGTAAAAAAAATATATCTAAAATAAGGACCTAAAAATATTATCTGAAAAAGCTCATGGCGAAACGTAGGGTCGCATAACTAAGACTTATAAAATTTTAAAAATAATGTCACATCCTATTTTTTTTATGCAAGAGGCGGCAGATAATTTTATACTTTATTAAATATCCAGCATCAACAGCATTATATACCTATTAATTGTCCGATTGATTTCAATAGTTAGGTAGGTATTATTGAAAAAAATATCAGTGACGTTAAAGGCAACTCTTTGTTATTTTCAGATCACACCTGTAAGATCAGCAAGCCTGCCACTGTCTAGAATTCAGACAGGATTCGAAGGATAAGTCCCGAGAGTTCGTTCACACGGGGCGGCTGCAAGCCGGTCGTGCGTGATATGCGCCGGCGCACTCTGACACACTCGCGCCCGCATCGCGCCTCCGCGGAGCGATAACCGACCTCCTCCACTCTGCCAAGTTTTCATTTCAACGCGCTCTCACTCCGTAGTCGCACGCCTGCAGACGCAGACGCACCGCGTGCGAGACGCCCGAACAACAAAACCTCCGTCGATCGTCGTGCGTACTGGCAGCTAACTCGATCGAATTTCAAATCTGAAGTTCGTTTGACATGTCGCACAGCTGCAAACTCGCGGATGCATTGCGCGGACGTTAACGAAACGCATAAATGTACACTGTGTGAACTGTGAAAGTTGGATTAAGTGTAAGGATAGAAAGTGTAGTTAAAATAGTGCAACATGACGTCACGCTCGAAGGAAAAGGTGGCAGCTGCGTTCCGGAAGTTATTCCGGTCCCCAGAGAAACTGGAGAACGACGGAGCCGGACCCAGCGGATCCCCGGCCCGCCGGGGTCTTCTCCGACGACATAGGTAAGGCACAGTCCGTTATTTTCTTAAAGTGTAAGGGCTAGAGTCATGATTCTGGAGTAATCATGAAATAAGCGCGATATGAAAGTACTTAACAAATAAGAATGTTTTCAACGCCCCTTTAATTTCAAATCACAATAATATTTATTGTGTAAAGAAAACCAAAAATGAAATTTCGTTTAAGTGCAAAATTTGAATGCATCATAAGTAGGTGACGGAGTAGTGTGGATGGTGTAAGCCGTGTTGTAACAGTCGGTAGATGTTTGGATAACACAACCGTGGCAACCGGTCACGTAGCCGGCAATTCTCATTATCACATACCTCCCAACCAACGTTTAGCAACCGCTGCAATCAGCTATGAAACTACAGAAAACGGTTTTGGGCGCCTATAACTGCCTTTCCAAGCCCCATATTTCATGTACTTGCAAGATTATTCATGAATAGCTCTAGCTACCAGCTACGCAAAATATTAACATGCTCCGATATTTCAACTGCCATTCCCATGTTTTGTGTTAATCCTTCCAAAAGAAATGTTTACTGTAGGTCCTACGAACATATGAATATGTAACAATTGCTCTCGGCCAGACAGGTAGACGTGGAAATTTCTATCTGATCCAAACACATCTTTGAATAAGTGCTTCATCCTTATAAGTCCTATTCATTCTTAGCTATGAGTGGCATTAGCATTATACTTTCTACTAAGCTACATATATTTCACGAAATATAGTTAAGACCATGACCCAAACTTCTGTTTCAAATAAACCCTAAGTTTAGTAGGTAGTATCTTTGTTTACGAATGCAGACAACACAAAGATAAACGAAATAATGTAAGTAATGTAGAGGTACGTAGGTACGTCCAGTATTGTGAAATATAGACGCAGGATGCGATGCGATAGCGTGTAAAATTTGATTCCAGCATCGAAATAATCGAGATCTTATTTAAATTACAACTTATAGAAAATTAAATTATTAAAGGTAGCTAAGTTCGGTATTTGTTCACTGGATCTTCATAAGGAAGTCTAATTTTGGAATGTTTATAAATAAGTACACACGTCGTGGTTAATCGGGTCGGAATGTGGGAAATATTCAGGTTAGGATGAATGATTAAAATCAAGGTTTCAAGCCGAAACATGAACGTAGGTAGGTACACACATACTTACGATGTTTTACTCGCGTTATTTAAGGTCAAATAAGTTACTAACATTGATTGGTAAGTACTCAAAAACACTTAATTAAAAGACCGATCAAAACATAAACAAACATAATTGAACGAACATGTGGACGTCTAGCAAACACGTTTTCAAAAATAGATAGGTACCTAATCAAGAGACTCTGTATCTGAACATATGTTACGCATCCAATTAATAATATTATAAATCGCGTTTATGTACGTGGAGACATGAGCAATAACCCCACACGTCGACACAATAATATATTTTTAGACGAAGATGTATTGATGCGAGTAATAAGGATAAGATCAAGGGATTTTCTTGTGGAGTAAGCTGCTAAAATGGCAAGTAACTGCGTACAAACATAAATACTAGCATACTTAGTGTAACGCTAAAGCTCTTTGTCGATTCGTATTTGGCTTTCGTATCTTGAATTTTATCCACATATAAAAAAAGTTTTATTTTTCTGTTCATTTTGACATTTGGAAGGACTGGAAGTTCGGATAATCCTGTATTTCAGGCCACAAAACTTTAAGGTACCGAACTAGGTAATTACAATATCTGGTAAATAGAAATCCAATGTGGTATTTTCATTTACCACTCTACATTAATCTAAATTAATGTTTGTGTATTGTATGCTTATTATGCGTAGTTAAACTGTAAATTTAACCTGCCATGGTCACTGATGGTCGTCGAACAATAGTTTTCTAATGTAGGTAGGCAGTAACGGGAGTCTAAAAGCCTTGTTGGACCTATAATATCAAGCTTTATTATGCACAAATACACTGTAAAATAACATTATCTGCCATGAGGATCATTTATGGTCGTTGAACAATAGTTTTCCATTGCAGGTAATTTCTATGGCAGGCTAGAACGGTCAAAATCTTAGCGCTTTTCGTTACCTAGGTATAATCTAAAGCTTTATTATGCGTAAATACACTGTCAAATAGCATTACATAATAATGCAAAATAATCCTTTGCCGTAGACTGTAACGTAACCACGTACCGTTCGATTTAGTAAAATCTTAAGCCCTATGTACTCGTATGTACCTACCTACACATGTTTTGACTTGTTTTGACAATCTTCAGTGTCGGATTGCTCATGAAAGCTCGCTCACGCTATATCTGTAGCTTCGATGAAATTGAACAATGGGGACATTACGCGTCTGATTCAAGGAAGAGCGAACCCGAAGCTGCGTCATTTGTGTGGCTCGGCGGAGACAAAGACATAGTTTACACGCGGACATGAGCCCGGCTAGCACAATATGCTTCGCCGCGTCATAATTGAAACAACGCATCAGCCGCATCGCATGCTACCATAAGAGAATAATAAAATGCAACAATCAAACAAACGAAGAAACGGCTACAATACCTTTAATAACTTTGGTTTGTAACAATGTAAACAAAAACATCCTGAACATTTAGGTACATATGTCTCACTAATTAAACAACGATTACATTTAATTAGGTAATTACGACTGTAAATACATACATATTTTTTTATTATAATTAGTTTACTCGCGCATTAAAATCTCATTAAATAGATAGTTTCCTTGTTACATTATCAATCGATTAGCAAATGCGAATTTGATTGACTGGTAAAACTACTAAGTAGATAGGTATGTGGATAAAATTAAATATTATACGACATACAAATACCTACCTAACCTATTAAGCTAAAAATAACTTTACTGATAGAATCTAATTATGTTGGAGCTTTAAAATATTTTAGTAATATATTAGGTAAGTTCGTACTAGGTAATTTATTAATCGTTTTCACTTCTATATTATACCTATCTGACACACTTTCCCATCTATATCTATACTTTATAATAAATCTGTAGAGAGGGGATGTTTAGTGATGGACACTGATGCCAAAAATGCAATCGGTATAATATTTGTATGTCTGTCTGTCTGTCCGTCTGTCTGTCTGACTGTATGTTCGTTATAGAAACAAAAACTACTGGACGGATTTTAACGAAACTTGGTACAATTATTCTTCATACTTCATCCTGGGCAGGTTATAGTATACTTTTCACCACGCTACGATCAAATGGAGCAGAGCAGTGAAGGGTAATGTTTGAAAAACGGGAGAATTTTTTATCTGTACTTATGTTTGAACGCGCATCACGCAAGAACTACTGCATGGAATTGAATGCGTTATTCACCAATGTATTCCTAGAGGTCTACTTAAAATTTAGGCACCATTTTATGGAAGTCCGTTATTTTTGAAATCCGATATACACGCGTGGGACGCCGCTGGCACAGCTAGTTTATATTATTAGTATGGATGGTAATATTTATAAGGAAAGATAAAAGTATGTCTACATCATTCGGCGTAAAACAAAAATAAAACGACCTCTTTTTCTCACTTACAAATTTAGAGCATTACAGCTACGGCCTGGATCCGTAGTTAAAAGTTAAGCTCTGATATGATGTACATGATAATAATGAAATATTTAGTTAGGTACCTAACAGAGTAATTTGAATACGTTAATAATATTAAAGGTTGTAAACAAAGTACAACGCAAGCAGGTATATAGATAAAATGTAGAGATCCTCGTAAAAGCTTTCCTATTGCAGCCCACATAATATAATGACATGAAATGTACCTTATTTAAAAAAAAATAAGGTTATATGCACGAATATATGTACATAGGTACAGCCTAATATCTATAAATAAACACCGTTCGTCGCGTGCGGTGCGTGTGACGTGCAGATGCAAGTGCGTGATCACCTTAACAAAGGTTCATGCGGAAATAATTCGTAATAGACATAATTGTATACCTACTTTGCGCTTCAGTGATCATCGGAGTCATTAACACTTATAAAACTAGGTAAACATTCTACGTAAGTTATCCTTTTTAACAAGCTTTTTTTAAGTTAGGTTAAATGTATATGCTTTCCCCGTCTCATCCCTTGGGTATCGTAAAAGACGACTAAGGGAGTACAAATAAACCTACTACTCCCTCCTCCAATGACAATTGAGGGAGGTCTATGTCCCGTGGTAGACCTTTGCAGGCTGATGGTAATGTGCTAGTGACTCCCTATCAAATGATAGTCAGGGAGAATGAAAACCTAAGTTACAATTTTTCACCTGGCAGGTATCCAAAGTCTCTATCAATTGCCACCGCCCTGACAACTGGCCTTTTAAATGTCCTAACGGCATAATTAATCTTACGAAAGTCTCGTAAAAGCAATACACTTAAGTGTTTATATTTAGGAGTGTTATTTCGCGTGGAATTATGCATGGGACCTACTGTTCGGCCTTCTTATACAGGAACCCGTACCTGCAATAAAGGAAAGGCAGGGGTGTGAAAATGGTTTTCTGCGCCGTCCTACTAAAAGTTTTGTGGAAATCCGAATCGTTTATTTTTTTTTTATAGTAGCACGGCATAATGGCCACTCTACGCCTGATGGAAAGCGAGAGAGAAGCCCAAGTCGCTGCAACAACGGGCAGGTAACCAAGCCAGTTACCTGTCAGTTGCCACCGCCACTTGGGCTTCTCTTTCGCTTTCCATCAGGCGTAGGGAAGCTATTATGTCGAGTTACTATAAAAAAAAATCGTTTACCGGAAAATCATGCCTGCTCGTAACGTAACTAAGACATACTTTTTATTATTTTCTTATATAAAGACCTCATTTTGTGAGCACAGTTTAGATAAGATGTTGGCATTTGTTTCTATTGTCTTGGAAGATATATTTGTTTTCTAGGACGAGGATTATTTATTAATTGCAGCCCACTAACCCATTTCTAGTACGTTCAATTAGGTTACCGTAGTTTCCTGTTTTTATTTAGAAAGTTTGAAAATTTCTTGTAGGTATTTCGTTCAGTTAGTTTTCTAAGTCTAATTCCGTCACCAGACTGCAAGTCGGACCTTTAAAGGGGTTCAAAGTCTGAATGCACCAACTATTCTCAGCCTACCGGTTTCCACCCAGTTTGATACCGGATTGGAAGTTGTTTACGTAATACTTTGCATAAATCTCTTGGAAGTCAACGAACCAACAGCGGGCGCATTACACCCGCGTTGGACGCGATCCAGGCCCAAGGTTGTGATAACAGCAATGTTTATGGCAGGTTTTCTTGTCAGTTCTTCTGATAACAACCAGAAAAAAAACAAAAGACAAGGTGTCTTTTGTTTTTTTTTCTAAAGCTAAAGAATTAGTTAACAGGGAAATGAAAACCTTTTTTCTTATTTACCTACCACTTACCTACTTAGTTGACAAAAAGATATGATACGTCTCCTTTATTTATTGTTATGAAATATGTCGCCGCATGATTGTGTATGTGGTCCAAATTTGTATCAAAAATGTAAATGCTTCCGTTTAGGTAACTTATATACCAAAGGGGCCCAACATTGCGACTCTATCAATACGCCTACCAATAGATACCTATTTAACTTTGAGTTTCAACAAGTAGGGATTCGTTGGTAAAGAAATTAATCTTTAGTTAGATCAAGTTGGCCACCCCTGCTATATACCTACTTGTACTTCTTCTACCTGCTATATTTCTACTTTACATTCCAAACTCTGTGGTGCCTCTCGGCGGCAGATCTAAGCCCTGGTTTGGTCGATCTAGCAAATTGGCATCTCGCCAGAAGCAAAATCGTTACCGGGCCTGGGCTAGGGCGATCGCATCTAAGGATCCAAATACCAGTGCACTCAAGAAAGAGTACAACTTTGCTGCCAGGTCATTTAAGAAGGAGATTGCTAAAGCGAAGTCGTCCTTCATAGGGCGAATTGGTGATAGACTGGCACGTCTTCCTTCTGGAACACGTGCGTTTTGGTCTCTCTCCAAAGCTGTCCTTGGGAATTTCAGTGTCCCGTCATTTCCACCACTGCACGTAACTGAGGAAACTCTGGCCCACACTGCGAAAGAGAAAGCCGATCTTTTGGGTACTCTCTTCGCATCCAACTCGACCTTGGACGATCAGGGAAAAACACCACCATCAATACCGCATTGCGCGAGCTCCATGCCTAACGTTCGGTTCTTGCAAAGTTCTGTCCGTAAGGCCCTCCTTTCTCTTGACATCCATAAGTCGAGTGGGCCAGATGGAATCCCACCAGTTGTGCTTAAAGCTTGTGCTCCTGAGTTGGCACCGGTACTAACGCGTCTTTTCCGACTCTCATACTCTACTGGCGTAGTCCCGAAAACGTGGAAGATAGCTCTTGTGCATCCGGTTCCTAAAAAGGGTAATCGCTCTGATCCAGCTAACTATAGGCCAATCGCCATCACATCCTTGCTCTCCAAAGTAATGGAATCCATTACCAATCGCCAGCTCCTGAGGTATCTAGATGATAACCAGCTACTAAGCGACCAACAATACGGTTTCCGTAGCGGTCGCTCTGCTGGTGATCTTCTGGTTTACCTCACGCATAGATGGGCAGAGGCAGTCGAGAGCAAAGGAGAAGCCTTGGCAGCTGGTCTGGACATAGCGAAAGCCTTTGATAGGGTTTGGCACAAAGCTCTTATCTCCAAACTTCCATCGTATGGGCTTCCGGAGAAGCTGTGTGCATGGGTCTCCAGCTTTCTCTCTGGGCGTAGCATAAAAGTCGTCGTCGACGGCTCATGCTCGGACTTTAAGCCCGTCAATGCTGGTGTCCCGCAGGGTTGTGTGTTGTCGCCTACTCTTTTTCTCCTGCATATCAATGATATGTTGCAGTACAGCAGCATCCATTGTTATGCAGATGACAGTACGGTTGACTCACTATACAACGGGCATAAGCGTGCTTCTCTGGAAAGCGTCGTCGAGAGCCGGAATAAACTTGTGTCTGACACTGAGAACATGTTAAGTCATGTTTCAGAATGGGGCAGACTAAATTTAGTCCGCTTTAACCCCGCCAAGACACAAGTTTGCGCGTTTACTGCTAAGCGTAGTCCCTTTGTCGTAACCGTAAATTTTGAAGACACTCCCATTATTGCCAAGTCTACTATCGGGATCCTGGGAGTCGACATTTCGAGCAGCGTTCAGTTTCGTGGACATCTGGAGGGTAAAGCCAAACTGGCTTCCAAGAAACTGGGTGTGCTTAATAGAGCGGGACAGTATTTCACGCCGACCCAGTGCTTACAACTGTATAAAGCACAGGTCCGGCCACACATGGAATACTGTTCCCACCTCTGGGCTGGAGCACCCCAGTATCAACTCCTTCCATTTGACCGAATCCAGCGAAGAGCTGTTCGTATTGTTGATGACTTGACCCTGTCTAGTCGACTCGACTCACTGGCATTGCGAAGAGACGTCGCATCCATGTGCGTTCTCTACCGCATCTATCACGGGGAATGTTCTGAAGAATTGTTTGGTTTACTGCCTGCAGCTGAGTTTCTTCACCGCACCACGCGTAATCGATTGCAATTCCATCCTCATCATCTCGATGGTTGGCGATCCTCTACTGTACGCTTTATGAGGAACTTCTTGCCTCGCGCATCGGTTTTGTGGAACCAACTCTCTGCTTCAGTATTTCCGAACAGTTACGACATGGGAGCCTTCAAGAAACGAGCGTACTCCTATTTAAAAGGCCGGCAGCGACCCTAAACTCGATTTGAGTGCGGGTGTCCATGGGCGGTGTCGACTGCTTACCATCAGGCATCACATTTGCTCGTCTGCCGCCTCTTGCATAAAAAAAAAAAAAAAAAAAAAAAATACTTGTCGTGGATAATCTTGGTTTTTGGGGCCTCATGCCGCCTAACAGAGGGAGGGCCGCGTTCTAAGCGGGAATAATCCTGTTTTCTTATCTTGGGCAGGCTTTCGTTCTACGGTTGCCCTGGAACTGGTTTGATTTTTCTACGCAGACATAGCGTATGAAGTAATAACCTATCCAATCGCAGAAATAAAACACTTTAGAATCTTAAGCTCAATATTTTCAAAGAAATTTGATAAAAACCCAGTAAATTCTCTAGTCCGATAAAAAAGCAGATAAAGAAAAAGTTACTAGTAGCGAAAATGTCCGACAAATAGGTATTGAAATGAAATTTTATCGATCCGGTTATATCAAGGTCCTAGTAGACCGTTCTCAATACCGACTCATATAAACTGCAACATAACGTGCGCCGTGAGAATCGCCGGCCGACTGCATTCCTCGCCTGAGCGGATTCGGTGCAACAAAACTCCGCGGACTACCTTGAAAGAATCTCAATTACCTACCGAGTGACGGCATGTTTATACATCTCAGGAATGTAATCCTTATAAAGAATAATTATACAGACTCGTTTAGTTTTTGCTTCCAAGTACTGTTATAATGAGGTCGATTTCAAAATAAAACAATTATCGCTGTAAAATTGAGATAATTAAATATAACAAGATCAGTATTGATTGGCCAGTTTTCGCAGATATATCTGCAAAAATTGGCTAGTTATGCCTAGATCTATAAAAGTCTACCTATATCGACAGTAAGATCTACTTACTTATAAGGATGAGAACCTTCCGCTACCCCAATGTTCGGCGATGATAACAAAGCTTCTTCCTGGCCGTCATTACAGTGTGACGTCATCGTATTGATCTCCCTGGCATTTTCGCCTAATGCGCGAAAGATTCAAGGATCTTCACCACCACAGTTAGCTTTCGAATCACAATTAACTAGCAATCAATTAGTTCGAGTACGAGACACAATCCCTAAGTCCTAAGTCCCAAATTCATCATAGTAGAGTCAAAATCTATGTCTCAGAACACAAGGAAAAACCATTGATTTTATTTAGATTTTGAGCCATTTAGCAAAATGATCGAAGCCTCTCGTGTATTTTTACCCAACGTGTACATAAATAAATAGTATAAAAGTAGGTACTTACGTACCTAATTCTATTCTTGGCTTGATAGTATTTAATAATCACACATCTTCTGTTTGCAAAACGATAACTCTCGAGGGATTTAATAGTTAATCTAATATTCATGCTTCGTTAATACTACGTGATTAAGGTCGAATTACTCATTTGAATCGTAAACGATGCGTACATAATGTTCGCTAATGTGGGTAGTTTGTTGGTGCGTATTATTCATAAGCGTTGTCTAAAAATAGACTTGTTAGATAAATCTGCGCAGGTACCTACTTAGTGGATTAATTCTTAGGTACCTAGTTGTCGTAGGTCACAGATGTTTAAAATGTCATTCGATACTTAGTTAAAGGTATATTATTATTAATAGGTATTATTATTAATCCCCACTTAATGTTTTAAATGCGAAAATAACTGTGTCTGTGGCGTTTTCAGCCAAAACTATTGGTAGATATTACACAGTTTAGAGCCTGAGAAAGACTCAGGATACTTTTTAATACGAAAAAGGATTGTCCACGAGGACGAAGTCGTGGAAACAACAGGTAGGTAAAAATAATGACATGAAATGAGACTTTCAGGCTAATAAAAATTCTTGTGTAGATAGAATGAAGACTTGCATAAATAAATACCAGTAATAAAGAGGTAAGGTCTTAGGAGGTACACAAACAAGAGGGCGACATTAATGTCATTTGTCACAAAACGAATCCCTCTATAAAATACCAAGAAGTTTCGCAACTTGAGGCAACATAACGAGGCGTGTGGGCGGAAAATTAAACATTTCCTTGTTGATTTAGGTTTGCGGTCTTTAAGTAAGCATACAAAAGCACCATGAGGGGCGAACACTGGCTTACACGGCTAACAAAATGTTTCGTCATTCGGCAGGTAAATTACGCACTTATTGCTTAACTAGGGCAACCTTTGTGGGTAGGTAAACTGCTATCACCCCAGTTTCATACCAAGTGTGGTGAACAGGCAAATATCGTTTGTCTTTATCGTTTAGAAATGTACAACTTTAGGTAGGTACCTATATAAGTTTAATTATAAGAAAAAAATACCGGTGAAATTCCTACTTTAATTTAGTTTACCAGCTCGACCTTGTCATATGCTTTAAAAAAAGTAAGGCTTACTGTATTGTATGTTATCTACCGCTGAAATAACAACATTGTTTGTAAACTGTGTTAATTTATTTAAAAAATAACTAAGTATCAGTATCAGTCTCCAAATAAAATTATTTATGGTAGAGGTAGAGGAGGTATTATTAGGCAGAGCTTTTATCTGTAAGAATACTTGAATAGTTATATAATTTTGCACAATATTAAATAAATATCTACAGAAATGATTCCTTAAACGTGCCATCCGATGGTAAGGATTTTGTCCACGCAAAAGTTAAAACACTACAATGCCTACCCTGCTCCCATTATTCGGGGTCGCCAATATGTCTTTTTCTTCCATTCATCCTTAGGTATCAGCCGTCATGGTCCCATCCACTCATTCCTCATCCATGTAACCATTCACGTAGTCCATCCACTTTTTCTTCGGGCGGCCTCGCCTCTTTCACCAGTCACACTCGTGTACATTACGGTCTCGGCCACATGTTTTTCATCTCTCCTCATTACATGTCCGTACCAAGACAGACGGTACTGTTAATTAGCACTAGATGCAAAATAGGTCATTTATTCCCATTGTCAATTTTTTTCAGAGATGGAGTTAGTCCTGCGGAGGCGGCGGCGAGTCTGCCGGCCAGCCCGGGCGCCGCGGCCCTCGGCAAGAAGAAGGCGGCGGGCGCCAACGAGGTGCGCGAGCGAGCCGCCGCCGTGCGCACGCGCCGGCTCATGAAGGAGCTCAAGGAAATACAGCGGTTGCAGGACAGTCGACCCGATCCTATTTTCACAGTAAGTTATGTTTTTTATTAAAAAGCATGATCTCACCTCACTTGATGGTAAGCGTGAGGACCAAAGTTAGGACGACAGACATAATAGGACCAACGAAGGACCTCCCCTGCCTGTCACCCTGAAGGCTTAGTGGGATGCCGCTTCACGCCCCGCCTAGAAATCCCAGGATTATTAGAGAAAGGTGTTTTGTTTTCACAATGTAGTGGCTTCTCCTCCTCTGAATGTACATAGGCATATCATCATCATCAGCCTATCGCAATCCATTGCTGGACATAAGCTTCCCCGTTGTTCGGCTCTTTGCTCAAACATTTGGAGGCTTTACCCATTTTATTGCCACGCTGGGCAGGCGGGCGACCATCGCCACGTTGGCGATCGCAGGTCCTAGCTTCTTGCTCCTGTGACGCTACTGCCCGTCATCAGTCTGTCGTATTTAGCTACGCCTTCGATCGTGATAGTTATACCGGCATGTAGTAGTTAGAAACATGCTGTGCCTATCAGCTCATGTAACTATTTATTTCAGGTGGAGTTGGTGAACGACAATCTATTCGAGTGGCACGTGAGGCTGCACCAGATCGACCCCGAGAGCGAGCTGGCGGGCGACCTGCGCGAGTTGCACATACAGAACATACTGCTGCACCTCATCTTCCCGGAGAACTTCCCCTTCGCGCCGCCCTTCATGCGCGTCATAGAGCCCAGGATAGAGAAGGGCTTTGTCATGGAAGGTAAGCCTTTGCAAGATCCCGTTAGCCCCTCGTGATAAGGATTTGTTTAAAGTACCAACATGCTGAGATAGCAACGAACTAACGAACAATGCATGCAGTTTCTGTAATGAGCATTAAGATTTTCTTCATATTAAAAAGAATAATATCCTATGTATAACGTAAACAAACATGTCCACATTGCAGGCTTAAAAGAGTACTGCTTAGAAGTCATTAGGTATTACTCAAGTTTAAGTTCACCTAATATTGTACAGGTTAATTGCACTTTTTGCATAGCCTTTTATTACGCTTTAATTACCTACCGTTACATTTTTGAATAGCATAATAATTATATACCTACCTGAAATTAATCACTTCATAGAAGCAGCCCCACGTTGGGCGCCATTATTTTGTTATAAATAAATATTTTAATCAAATATAGTTACGCAAACACAACTTATAAATTTAAAAGACATCAAGCTGGAACAACACAATAAATAAATAACTAACAGCGTGGTTGATCCGTCCTTTCCAGAACCCCGATTGATTAATATTGAAATTTAGGTAATAAACTAAAAATGAACTTACCAGGTGGCGCGATCTGCATGGAGCTGCTGACGCCGCGAGGCTGGGCGTCCGCGTACACCGTGGAGGCGGTGGTGATGCAGTTCGCCGCGTCGGTGGTGAAGGGCCAGGGGCGGGTGGCGCGGGCGCCGCCGCGGCCCTCGCGCGAGTTCTCGCGGCGCCGCGCCGAGGAGGCCTTCCGCTCGCTCGTCAAGACACATGACAAATACGGCTGGGTCACGCCGGCACTCTCCGACGGTTGAACCAAGAAGGTGGGTAAACATGACAGATAAAACATGCTTAAGCGCTCCTCACATACAACGCCACCGCTGCACGTCACACTGTGCAGGAACACGCGCCGCCATTTTCTAAACTTAAAGTAATCGAGCACAAACATTATTTTTTTCATTAAATTAGACGTTATATTGCTAGTTACAAAATGGCAGCACTTCTCATCGCGCGGGTAAAAATTTTCTTCAATAATTATAAGTAGTTTGAGAGCTATCGACATCAAATTTATTTTTTGGACAGATTTCGTATATACATAATCGGTTATAGTCGCGACGTATGAAAATTCTCTAATTCGTGATAAGGTGTTCGATTCGAAGTGCTATCTGCAAGTCTGTAATAATTTTAAAACTCACAATTCAAAATTTGTCGATATTCCGTTTACGTTACAGTTAGTTAGTTACCTATAGATACCATACCTACGCCGAGAGATTTCTAATTGATCAAAAACCCCGTAAATCTAGTAACGCGGTAATAATAGGTAATCTCCTTAAGCAGTAGTAGTATACCAATGATAATAATCATATTATGATCGTCTGGCTTCCATTCACTGCGCTCACATCGCGCTACAGTTCCGACATTGACCCAAATCTGAGCAAATGCCCGGTCATCAGTATCGCTTAGTTCACAATATCTGCGTATCCCACCCAACTAACACAAAACTAGAGCACAACGCTATCTTTTGCTAATAATTTATGAACACTCAACAGTAACTACCTACAAAATGTCTAGATAAAAATACCTACCCGAAATCCTGAATCAAGGATTTTAGTAGACAAAAACAAGAGTCGATATAAACGCTATCATGTAATGAATTTTTGTTCAAGCACAATAAAGAATCTTAATCAGTACCTACTCCGCTTATTACTAGGTAATACCTACCAACTAGATAACTATTAAAGTGCCTAGGTACTCGCAGATAATAATTTGTTACTATTGTGTACTTAAATTCTTATTTCTTTCTTTTCCAGGTCGACGTGTTCAACTGAAATGCAGAATGGATCTCCTTTAGTTATATTTTAGTCGTAATAACTTAGTTCAAATTTTGATAAATAATGCTCCGCTCCATGTAATTAGTCGTTAACAAGCAAGTGGTGATCAATGGGTGGCAAGAATATTTTGTATAATAAACAAGTCGTGAACCATATTGTATACTTTAATAAATTAAAACTCATGGTTGGGATACACGATAGGTGAAAGCGGGCAGATAGCGTCGCGATGACAAAGCATTGCCAGTACTTGTAATATACATAATTCTTTGGGCGAGAAGATTGAATGGGCGGTTACGTCGCTCGATTTCATAAATTGTAACTTGGTAGAAGTCTGGTGATCATGTCTCGACCGACTCGTCGCGGTCCATCCTATCGCGTGAAACAACCGTTATTATGGAATGGGACGTTGCAATTCAGATTATAATTACTGCAATGTAGAAAAATCTAAAATGAACATTCCAAACAGCTTGCTGTTATTAGAAATAAATAAGTAGTATTGCCGCTACGAATATAACAATCACCAACTTAGGTGCATGAAAATATTTCAAAAAGGCCTCGCCTTTCAAAACCGTTGGTTTTGGGGTTGTTTCGAATGGTCGGTGATTTTGGCATCGCTTGATCGGTAATGAAATCTTTTATAGTATGAAAATATTTTGAGGAATATAGTGACGTATTTATTAAAATAACTTGCAGACAAATCTTTACGAATAGGTACCTATACTTTTTCTCGATTATAATCGATAATATTTGAATATATTTTGCAATAGTTTACTGGTAGGGTACAGTCAGTCATTGTGGCAAACTCGTATAAGATCACATCACAATCAACGAGCAGAGACCTCCTCATACCCTAAATGGCAAGTGTAGGCTTTCCTACGTTATCATGTTATACGATTAATGAATAATTTATTATTTAATCATCAAATCTTAAAAAGTAAGTACCTAGCTACCCAACCGAGCGGAAAATAATAACTTGTTGCTAGAATGACTACAATCAAATCGTTACCTACACGATAATATTCCATATCTACTTACCTATACCCATTTAGGTATCCGCCTAGACAATTTAACGAACAGTTTTATGCCATTCATTACGAATTTCAATATTTGTGGGCAACAACAATGCCCATGTGTTTGAAACTGTTCGCGCAATGTGCCAAAATATCGTTTATAATGCTCATTATCCATATATTATCCTAGTTATTAATTTTCAAAGTAAAAGCTCAATACCTTCCAGGAATATCTCAAAATTTTAAACTCGTCCAAATTTATATACCTAATTATCTACCATTGTTGGCTTTTAAGAATAACATTGTATTGTAACATCTTTTATTAAATTGTTACAATACCATACGAAATAAATCCAATTTGGTTAACATTTTACCAATAAACAGTTTTACACGAAACCTCGGCTACCTACTAAAATATACTAAGTTAGGTAGGTATTAAATGTAGGTTGATAACATGTAATAACAAAAATGATTACTAAGTAAATTACGTAATACATATTACCTATCTTTGCTAAGATAAAAAATATTTTATAAATTTTAACCCTTAACCGGAATCGCTAAATTGTTCCACATAACTGGAATCGTGGGTCCAAATGGACCCATTAATTAAAATCTAAATTATTTTTTTAAATACATGATATTACCACTTATATGGGTTCTAACTAAATTAAAACAAGTTTCAAGTAATATATAAATCAACTTTTATGACTTTAAATCTTTAAATTATACATTTTTTTTTACTTTAATCTGAGGTGCATCATTTGGTCATTATTTTTTTATGTCGTTCTTTGACCACATCAAACGATAATAAAAACAAAAAGCTTAAAAATATAATAATACTATAGGACTTTACGTATCTTCCCCTTTATAAAAAAATATTTTTTTTGTGAAATTAAATGCAAATAAAAAAAATGACAACCTATTCTCGAAGCGTAAAATCGTTATCAGTCTCTTACTATTTTATGTAAGGCACTTGCTATACAATGTTTTTTATACATGAAGCTTACATATAAATTTGCAGTGATGACAGTGAAATACTTTCTTCTTCACTTTCTTCTACGACATCGATAGATGAAGAGTCACTTGATTGAGCAGTGGCTTCATGTTTTGGATTTTCGTTGTCGTTTAGATCATCCTCATCACAAAGTTCAAAATCACTCAAAGATTCTGGGTCTGAATCATTTTCATCCAACAATAATTCCTGAATATCGTTCTCTGTAATATTACGCGTCATTATTCCAAAGAAATGCCTCAAACAACTCAGAATATATAAATATACACATTGAAAAAAGAAAACGTATCTGGAATCGTGGGTCCAATCGGACCCAACGATGGCTTATACTTACACTTCCAGTCAATTAAAAGCGCCATACGTCCGGCACCCGCCTCACCTTACGGCGTAAAGACATTACATTGGCGCGCAAATGTGATGATGCGCGCGTTTAGAAATTATAGGGTTTTTTTGTCGTCGTCGGGTCCAAATTGACCCACGATTCCGGTTAAGGGTTAAACTTGATGCTCCATATTTTTTTGCAGATCTGTGCTTATAAAACATGATTGAAAGGAAATGTTTCCGTCCCAAAGTCATTTAATCATTTTGATATTATAGATAAATTTAGTAGTACATATTTTAAAATTCCACCAAACGATTATTCTAAAAGTTGACTCCAAATTCCATGTTTTAACCTACCCTTTATATATTATATTAATACAATATTTATGTATACTATACATGCATACATGCTATAAATCGCATGCTTTAAATATTGAAGTAAATAGTAGTAAAGTCAAATTACTTATTACTACAATGTGTGTTTCCATGTGAGTAGAGAATGCTCAAATTATTAAGTAGATATTTTCTTAAAATGTGAAATGAAAGGCTTGTGGTATTATAAAATGTAAAATAAAATCATAGAAATATAACATTTATGTATTATGTACTTTAGGACATTGATGTTGTTAATTTGTTTGGTGAACCAAAGATGTTTATTTTGTGTAACTGTAAATTCATTCAGTGCAAGATGTGTATTTATAAGTGGATTATATGTACAACGTTATTATGGATGTAATAAATTTACCTGCTCAATATTGTGTTGTTTATTTTTTGTTACCTGTGCAATACTCAAAATGGGCCAGCAAATGTTTTCTTTAGTGCCTGAAGAGTTATTTCATTTTTATTTTATTTATTAGGGTACACAAAACAGAGTTACAGCAATACCTACATTCATTCCTTAAAACAACACTGACACTGAAGGCTTATAAAAATCCACAATCATGTGTACGCAACGTGTTATCAAGCACATCATAAGGCAAGACGCAATAACGGCAATACATTGTTAAAAATTTCTTAGTAAAATTGCAGACTGTCTAAATGGGAACTACGAGTACATATTTTATGTCTAATAGGTAAGTCTCACAGTATGAGTTGTGTGTTGGGCGCTGATAACTATATTATAAACTTGAAAGTAACTGTCTATACCATGTCTATAGTGTCTAGGATTTCATCATCTATACCACTCGACTGATATTTCGACGAGCCTTTCCGAAAGGACACGGATCTTATGTATCGGAAATAGGCTCAGAAGGATTCGAATAGCGCTAAAGTTGCTAAGTAAGTAGCTCCGACTCCGAGCATATGCTCGGCCGGCAAGTCCTCCAGAGTTTGACAACTGCCGGTGCCAGGTGTGCGAGTGAGGGCCAACAAGAAGATTATTGGGATAACTCGGCACCTTACAACAACGCCTTTCTTCCCCGTAACAGAAGGTGAGGTAAGAGACGTGGTCAAGTGTTGACAAAAAAAATAGTAGCAAAAGCCGCCCGCGATGTTTGTCGTGCGACAGACGCGTTTGAGTGATTATTTATTATATTGCACTTGGCCTTTATTAAAAATGTTCGCATAAAATATATACCTATGTATATAATAATGTTTTTTAAATAAATAAAGTTCTTTACGCCATCTATTATCCATGGAAGTAATACACACTACTTCCATGCTTTTATAACATAGAAATGTATAAATAAGCGTGAGCCAGAACCTGACCTGAACTCATAGGGGGTAATCTGAGGACTCATACTAAGGGCCAACCGTAAAACACGAGCGAAAGCGGAGGCGGGTGCACGCGTCGGAAGTCCGCCGCGGACCACGAACCCGCGAGTCCGCTAGCGGGCATCCGTCTCATTTAGTGCTGCTAGTAGGTACACTATCTATAATTTCGATCTCAAGTGTGTACAGTTGTGTCAAGTAGACTACCTACCATGGTTTATTTGCTAATTTATTATTTGTCCCAGACCAGAGACAAAACATAAAGGTTCATTTCTTAAATTGATCAAATAATTTCAGATGCCTAATGGTAAAATAGAGGTTCTCATACCTACAATAAGACCTAATCTGTACTCCGTTTTCAGTGAAATAAAGCATCATTTCATTTCACCGGGAATTGAACCCAGCATCTTGGATAATCCATGCTTTTAGGCTTAGCATTCTAACCATTGCACCATTATGTTTGTTGAAGATCAAGATTTTTATAGATATAAAACGTTCAAGTCATGAATTAAAAAAAAAGGTTCACATAATTAATGTATGTTGACTTTATACAAGAATTGAAAAATAATATTACAAGTTAAATATGAGAAATCAATTATCACAAGCAAGATCACTCGCCCCCTCGCAGCGCTAACACAAGATGAAGCACGGAACCTCCTTGGACTTTGTAATCTTGTGCTGTTTTTTCATCATTCCTAAAAGCAAATGAAGATATTAAAAAAATAATGAATTAATTTGTTCCAACTACCTAATCTTTCTTTTCTTTTCAGGGGAATGAAAATTAAAACATGAATACATAATAGCCTTTCTTCCAACATTAAATTGTAAATATCTATGTCTATTCTAATAACAAATGGGACAGCCTCATTTTTTAATAGAATAGATCATTAATGTCATAAACGTATTTAGTTAGAAGTTAACCTTATCTGGTGTTGTACCTAATATTGTATTATTATAGTAAGATATTGATCACCCAATTACAATTTTATACATATTATTTGGTCAGTTTTAGTGGCAATTTGTTTCATCAACCCTTATTTATTTATATATTAGGGAAACCTATAGTATAAACCTAACTTGATTGATTACCTGCATTTCAGGTTCACTAATACTATTACGAAATATTCTTATAGTGTAACATAAAATTATTGTCTAAAATATTGGTAGAGTACATAAGCATAATAAATAAAAAAAATATTCATAAAAACTTGAACTTACATTTGTTTGCCTGAGAATATAAGACGCTGCTGCTGAGGTGGAATGCCTTCCTTTTCTTCTACTCTCTCCTTAATTCTTTCTACTTTGTCAGTAGGTTCTATGTCTATTTCGATTTCCTTACCAGTAAGGGTCTAAAAAACATGAGGTTAAAAATAAATTAGCGAACGACTCTTTCTATTTTCTCAAATCGCAATGTTCAGATTTCAGTCTTACCTTCACTTTGATCAACATGATGAAAATGAAATGTTGTTTAAAATAACTGCAACGAAAAAATGCACTCTGAAGGCTAATTAATGCAGTATTCACCCTTTGTTCCGGTGAAAATTAGCTAAAATTTTGCTGTTGCCTTTTCAATGGCCTTACTGCAACATGCATGACAATTGATTTTGACAGATTGACGTTGACAGTTTTTTTTATAAAATTCTAAATCGGCTATGGTCAGAACGCGAACCATGCGTGTATAGAGCATGGAAGAAGTTCTACGTACATACAACAGGAATGACCTGTTCTCGCAAAATGTACCTGTTGTACTGATTACTTCCATGGTATAGAGAGTCTGCTTTGATTTAATACGAATTTTAGCTCAACTAAAGTACTTTACTTCTGAACGACACAGCCCTGACAACCATCAGCTGTCTTAAATACCTAAGATATGGTCTTAGACCATATATAGCCGGTTCCATTCATGGACGTATAATAGGCTATTCCACCCTATGAATAAAAAAAACTAAAATTATGTTTATATGATAGATCATGAAAAAGTAAACCAAGAATATTAATATCAATTCATAAAAGTGAAAAATAAATTTAATATTTCGGATCTGTGCCGTCGGCTTGACCTTACGGAGATGATGCCTTTGCCTTACCTTCATGTGATTGCATTTTAGCCATAGAAGTAATATATAAGGAACAAGCTGTTTGTCGGAAAATCGAAGCCGAACGAAAGCGCAGTGCATGTCCCTTTTGTCTCTTTCTGAATAGGGTGACTATATTAAAATATGATTTAAGGGCAATGACAATACATACGTACAAAAAAAACAGCCAACATTGAAAGCCAAAATATATTTTATTCGTAATCGTTTTTTAAATAACACCACTTTTTTTTTGCAAAGAAACCGACTTCAATATGGCGAAAATGTAAATATGAATTGGCTAATGCCTTTACCAATTGAATATCACGTGGATCTTCAAATATAGATTGAGAAGGATGTGGTGGATCTAACAATGTACCTATGTTGTTTGCTATAAAATTCTTGGACAACATACATGGTAGTTTTATTTTTGTGTACCTACGTTTTTTAATGATTGATTTGATAATGTTATAAATAGTTTTTACGTGTATTTTAGAACTTCGAAGACGAATCGGGAAACATGCTTTAGTTTTCCTATACAAAAAAACAACGGACTTTATGATTGGATAGTCATGCATGGTCACCCTAATTCTTCACTAACAAATTATGTTTAAAAGTATTACTTGTGAAAAGACAAACTACAATCCGGATAATACTCGCTTTCACAAGCCCCCCGACACAAATTCTCCCCGTTTTAATTACACATTAAGAAAAATATAACAAATTAAAGATCCCCGCCACCGACGTCAAAGTCGGCGATGTCATGTGAAGTTGTCAGGGCCCCTACCACCGGTTCGAGAGCGATCGTTCGTTGAACGGATCGTGTATTTTTGCAAAATCAATCCCTCCCATTATTCCTTTCCGTGTTTGAATATATGAATTAAATTAACGAAAATCAACTTTGACGAATTTTAGTTTGTATATTCGAACACGGGGGGGACAAATGAGTGGGATTCATGGCTCAAGGGTACGCCATCCGTTGAGCGAGCGATCGTTTTCGTTTTTGGTGGTAGGGGGCCTCTAGGTCCGGTGTTTCGTACTCTATCTAGCAATCTAGTCGCTGCTAGAAAGGGACGTTTTGTTCACTATTTTCCCTCTCATTGGTTACGTTCTTATTTTGACAAGACTTATTTTGAACAAGACTCTTACGACCTTAACATAAGGTTTCATTTTCTTTATTTTAGCTTCAATATGCATAGATAGAGCGCCTTCCTGTTGTACGAAGTACTTGATACTTCCATGATTTTAGCATAAACTATCCCTAGAGTGACAGCGAGACGGTCTGTGAGAGTATGGAACGCATCTTACAGGGTGCCGGCTAGGAGCGAGCGGATCGCGCCAAGCTCGTCTTTCTTCAGTACGCTATTGCTTTCGCTTAAGTGTGTATTGTTTTGGAATTGAAATTGTTTTTGAAAGCTGATTACACAGAAACAGTGAGTAGAAAATATTTATATCCCTACGGAAAGTGACAGTGAGTTTGTTTAACATATAACTCGATCCTGGAAACGATGCTATCGTTGGATTGTAGTTCATCTGTTGTTTTTTAGGTTATGTAGGTATGTACTGTGAATAACTTTCAAATCCTAATAAAATGGTATTAATACTTACTGACTTAACTAATTACAGTTAAATCAGTTATCTGCGACGGACGTAATAAGTGGGTTTTCCTGTTTCATCATAATATTATGTGCTTTTTCATGAAATTCTTTCAGTTTTTTTTTTTTTGTTTGTTAAGCTTATTTTCCCGCAACCTCGTGAGGTTCGGTAACAAAAAATAATGATTATTTAATCATATCAGGACGGATATCGGTTTTTTATCACTGCCGCGAAGGCTTACCGATTTACATCACATGGGTGGGCAATGCCGCCGTATGTGTTTCCGTCCTAGTCATCGACGGCTTGCTTGACACAACCGTCTTTGGCTTGATGGCCGCGGTCGCATGGCCATCGAAGTCGGCTCCTTGAGCCGGAACCGTCGACGGCTCCTCGAGCCTCACGGTGTCATTGACGGCTCCTCGAGCCGCAGCCATTGACGGCTCCTCGAGCCGCAGCCATCTAAATATCCTCGAGCCGCAGCCGTCTAAGGCTCCTCGAGGCGCAGCCTTCGACGGCTCCTCGAGCCTCGAGCGCGGGTATTTAGAGCCTCGAGCACGATAGCCCTATATCTGTGACTTTGTATGCTCTATGGTACATTTGGTCAAATTGCCATAGATTGAGATCTAACACAGTGATTTCTATTGGTGCAGATGGCGGTGCTACCACTGCCACCCCCATTCATAACAATGGAACAGCTGCTAGAAGAGTCAGGTGAAACGGAGGTAGAAGATGTCTTCTTTAACCAACTTAAGGTCATGGCGCTGCGTACCATGCCGGAAGGATGGGTGAATTGGAAGACATTAAATTGGTCGAAGGAGGATCTTTTTGGACAAGAGCTGGATCCTCAAATCCTTAATAAACTTCGATTTGCGCTGCCGACGTTAGAGTGTGTGAAATTATTTCTGCCCGAGTCATAATATATAGCAGAAAAACCTTTTCGGGATATGAAGATCTGCATGCTCGAATGGGCTTTATACAGAGCCCTAATAATAAGTCCGCCTTGCATTGTTAATAAAATCAAGGGATCGGCAGCTCGGGCGGAGATTTTTATTAACGCTGTTGAACCTATGCGTCGTCTAGTCCTGACAAGGATGGAAGTGTGTCGACAACTAAATATAGATTCAGATTGTGAAAATCGCCAACAAGAGGAAGTAGTGTCTTCAAAGAGATGTCGGCTGAATAGACTAGAAGAAAAAGTAGATAATCTTTGTAACATTATAAACCAAAAGGTGGAATCTCTAAGAGAGTTTAACATTAGTCAGCAAAGAGTTGGTTCAGCAATCGACAACAAGAAATCTACACAGGAAATCTATAGTGATATGGAAAATGATGATCAATCTGATGAGATTTCGGATTTTAGTTCAGATAATGAGGGTTCAAACTCCTTTCAAGCTCCCGATGCAGGACTTGAATTTGGTAATCCTCGTCCAGGGGGAAGTAAAGATATAGATTTTGCACCTACGGTAAAAGAAGACGATCCTTTAATACCTACTCCGTCGGAGAGTATTAAAGCTCAAGGCATAGCTTGTCAGAAACTTGGGTCCACGTCATGGAATAAGATTCGATATAAGGAGGTTCAGAAAAAATTACGAGTGTCTCCAGTGTTTGATGCTCTTCGAGTAAATGATCAGCTAGGAGGCATGGTATCAAAAAGCTTTAGTACTGATATTTTAGTCAATGCCGATACGACATTGGGTACTATTTGCCATGGACTGCTTAAGCAAAGAGAAGCTGCCGTGCAACAAGCAAAACAGCTATCAGACAAGTACCCCGAAATATCAGATGATCTGCAAAAATTATTGTTTGCACTTCTTCACCTTTTAAAAATGTGTCAGATGATCTCCTTCACTACACATGTGCTCGTAGAGCGGAAATAATAGAGTTGAGGCGAAAGGAGTTTAAACCTGCTAATGATTTTTTAGCAGCAAAGCTGTCGCAACTTCCACCATCTGAGACACATTTATTTGACGACGAACATCTAGCTGATCTCCTTGATAAGCAGGGAGACTCCTATCGCCTTTTCCGCTCCTCCAAGGGATCCCTACAGTCAAGGACCAGTTATAATTACGCAAGGCGTAATAAACCAAACCCGAAACCAAAATCGAAGCGAACGGAATGGAAAAAACCGCGAGCTTCTACCTCCACCTCGGGGGCTGGGACTAAGCAGAGTAAAGTTGGAACAAACACGGCCAAAAAAACGTCATCCTCACGAGGGACGATCATCGACTTATTGATTATCCGAAGTTCGAAGGTGGCCAACTCGCTCGGTATGCCGTGCTTTGGAAGGAACTCGAGGCCCCGAAACAGATCATCCCAGAAGTCGGGGTTCCTGTCGAAAATGTTCCTTCTAAAGAAGTCGGATGAAAGCCAGCGCCAAATACTTGATCTTCGACGGTTAAATTTATACCTAAAACCAAAGAAATTTCGTCTAATCAATCAGTCCAAAGTACCAAAGTTCCTGCAGAAATGCGACTACATGTGCAAAATAGACCTCTCAAGAGCCTATCTACATGTGCCAGTAAAAAGGGCTCACCGCAGATTCTTATCCCTCAGTTATCGAGGCGTAGTATAACAGATGACTTGCCTACCGATGGGTCTGGCCAGTGCGCCCTGGGCCTTTTTTTCCAGAATTGGGTAGCAAACCTACTCCGATCAAGGGGAGTAAGGGTCCTAGTTTATTTGGACGATTTTCTGTTTGCCCATCAGGACAGAAAAGTTCTTCAGAGTCAGGTTCAAGAAGCCTTAGATCTATTTGTAGCCCTAGGATGGATGATAAATAGGAAGAAATCAGTGATTATACCATCACAAGAAATAGAATTTCTGGGAATCACTTTCAATACGCTGCAGAATATAAAGGCTCTTCCCGAGAACAAGTCCGCAGTCAGCGTTGGAATTGGATTCAGGCAATGTCTCTTCTAGGAAAGTTACAATTTGTCGCAAAAGTAATTCCTCTCGGCCGTCTTTACTGCAGAGAACTCCAAAAAGCCAGTCGAGTCCTAGAAGAACAGAGGCCGAAAAAGTGCTTTCGATTACCTTACCCAGCGATGCTTATGGTGGATAAATCGAGTAATGGAATCAAGTCCAATGTTTAAAAAAGAGCCCAGTGTGGACTTGACAAAGAAGATTCTACTCTTTGTAGAACGGCTCAATTCTGTTGTAATTTCTTATTATATTCCCGGAAAATACGTCGAGGTCCAGAGTAGTCCCCATTTATGTATCAATAGAGGCGAGGGACGTCTAGGCACACTTCATAAATGCCTTCAGCAAAATATGGGATTTCAACCTAGCGTGGGTGTTTCCTCCTTTACCTTTGATCCCAAAAGTCATCCAACATCTGAATATGTCCCGGTGAACATACTTGGTAGTGGTCCCCAGATGGCCGCGAGCTTTTGACGCCCAGCTCTGAAATCAATGGCAACAGCTCCTCCCATGGTAATAACGAATCTTTCAGATCACCTCTGGACCTGGCTATCAATCGCCCTCCACCGAAGTTGACGTCAATGATTTTGGAGGTTTGGAGAATACAGGATGGAATACATTACTAAAAGATTTTCCGTTAGAGGACGTCCAATTGTTGCAGTCACCATGGAGGTCTTCTACCTGGAAATCTTATGGGTCAGCATGGAGAGACTGGGTAAAATGGTGCAAGTCTGAAGGGGTTGTGCCAAATGCACCTACTCCGCAGAAAGTAGCGAGTTATTTAAGTTATTTATTCAGAGTTAAGAAAGCAGCTTATAGCACAATTCTGGTCAGAAAGTCAGTTATTGTAACATTTGCGGATCCAAAAGGAGAACAAGCTATTGCAAATTATCCTTTAGTTAGATCTATCTTAAAAGCTATTAGTGTCAAGTCTGCAATGATGATATGTCCGAGTCCGCAGATATGAAACATTCAAGAGTTGTTTGCGTGGCTTGGAAATAATCCGCCAGATTATGGAAGCATATATCAAATTTCGAGACATTGTGCTATTTTATTGCTCTTGGCGTCTGGGAGACGAGTTCACGATTTGACTCTGCTCCAAATAGACGTTAAACACTGCTATATGAAGGAAGATTCTATAATGTTTTGGCCTTCTTTTGGTTCTAAGACCGATCGCGTTAATCTTAAAAAAAAAAAAAAAAAAAAAAAAGCAACCAGAATGATACGTAAATCGAACGTATCATGTTGTTGGATGGATAAAACATTTGATTAAAGTGTCTTTGACAGACGGAATGCATGCTCGGGCTTAGCAAGCCTGTTTATTATTACAAGAGGCCAGGTAAAACCGGCGTCTAGATCGGTTATTGCAGGGTGGCTTAAACCGCTATTTACTGATTTAGGCCTTCAGGTTTCAGCGGGTTCGATTAGATCGGCTGTGGCTTCGTATAATTTTGAAAACAATTTACCTTTGGATGATTTATTAAAAAGAGGTAATTGGCACGGGTCAGAGAGTTTTTTAAAGCACTATTTATATATAAACCAGTGTCAGCGCCATCATTACACTCTAATAATTTTTTATTACAATCATTTGTGGCAGTTTAGAGGTAACTTGATCTCATATGAAACTGATTGTGATTTTTTGTTTTGTTAATGTTTGATAATTACGCAGAAGTTATTTAATAAATATTGTTTAATTTTGTTACAAAGTTAACGAGAATAAGTCTGATTATAAGTACAAGATGAAGACTTATGACCAAATACTTTGTAGACTTAATCTAATTTCGCAAGAAATTGAAATGATTTCATTGTTGAAAATGTGAGACTGTATTAAATTTCTAATTTCTATTTTAATGTAGTTGTTTTTGTACCACCCTTGGTGTATTAACTAATTAATTTTAGTCACAGTACGCTATACTAGTGCCGGCAGATAGAGAAACAAGTCTCCGTAAGGTCAAGCCGACGGCACAGATCCGAAATATAACCGTTTTCTACCCCGAAGGGAGGAAAACGAGTATTTCGGGTCTTGCCTAGGCTTGACCTGGAGCAAGCCCCTTGCCGTCAAACAGAGTACTGAAGAAAGACGAGCTTGGCGCGATCCGCTCGCTCCTAGCCGGCACCCTGTAAGATGCGTTCCATACTCTCACAGACCGTCTCGCTGTCACTCTAGGGATAGTTTATGCTAAAATGCAATCACATGAAGGTAAGGCAAAGGCATCATCTCCGTAAGGTCAAGCCTAGGCAAGACCCGAAATACTCGTTTTCCTCCCTTCGGGGTAGAAAACGGTTATATTTCCATTTTAAAATTCATGTTTTTTAATCTGTCTCCAATTTGGTGAAAACGCTGTACGCCATGTTGGCTAAAGTTTTGACGTAATCTGTCTTGTAAACAAATAATCTCAGTACTGTGTCTACTACATTTACTACAATAATTCGAAAATTCTTAGTTATTATTAACACGTTTCTTGATATTCCGGCACTATAATATAATTTCATCATGGAAGATGGTTTTATGAAAGCAGAAAGCACTAATCTTCCACGAAGACATAACCTATGAAATATTACTTTTGCAATATTGTGAATATAATTTTGCAAGTTTTGAAGGTCTATTAAATTGCATACTTACATCAAAATGATCTTCACAAAAATAGTATTTACTATTTATGGACAATAACTTCGGATCTCTTCATGCTATCTTTAGCCACGTATTTCTCATTTTTAAATCTGTTGGCACTTGTATCCATAACTTTTCCGGCGTTTTAACACTTGTATTCTTACATTCAGACACAAGACACCAATGATATGGACTATAGTTCATTTTGTATTTGCGAAAATAACTTTAATCTCTCAGTGAAGCGTGATGTTTACCAAAAGTGTGACGTAAAAGTCACGGCGGACTAGAGTTGTGCTGTTTTCGAGCAAGTAATTTAATTTGATATTAATAAAATATATCTCTATTTTTCCGTGGTATTTTATCACTACAAGATGCATTTGAACTACTTTTTGAATGAGACCGGAATAGCCTATTACGTTACGTTTATTTTATACGTTCATGGTTCCATTATGGACGAATTAAAAAAAACATCCGCTGTCATTGCTGTCAAAATGACAGACCAGACCACTCGCCACCACCTGACCTGTATCTGTATCTGACCCATCATAAAGCACTCAATGTGATTGTTTTGTATTTGTTTTTATTTTATTATTTCTTCGCATAGAGTTCTCCGATTTCAATGGTAAATAATCGTTTATTTACAAGATTTGATAATTTGTATCTCGTTTATTGTACACAATGTCGTTAACTTCTACTATATTTGCGAACATAGAGAAATTAACTCTTGAAGGTATGTAAATTCATCATTATAACCTTCTATTCTTTGTTTTATTTACTACATATCTCAATGGGAAGAACTGTACTGAAAATCCAAAGCTTAATATTATATACGCTGTCTATATAAGCTGCTCTGAAGAGCTATCTGTATAAGAACTAAATTGAACTGGTTCTTTACCTTGTAAGCATTCTTTTTAATAATAATTAAGTATATTGTAAACTTTTCACTGAGTACATTTATGTATAATTGTATCTTTGTTTTAAGATGGGCAACAAGAATTTTTATCATCATTAATAACAATTGATAACAACGAAAATGCCACTGACCAACAGAACAACATTTATTTATCTCTAAAAACTTTTCTGAAGAAAATAATCAATGAAATTGACAGTTTGTCCAAGAGCATTCAAAATGATGAAACTATTTTAATAAGTGTAAAGAATCAAAAACTATTGCGGACATGCTACCAACTAATAACATCACTCGGGATATCTCAGTGTCTGATACCGGGGCTCGGCATCAGCCTGACGCGCCGGTGTGCAACTGCAAGTGCGTTACCAACACTTCATTTCACAGATGAACAAAAATATGAGATGCTTACTGAAATTACAGATTTCTTTACTAGAAGCTATAACATTCCAGTTCTGAAGAAAATTATCCTAACTCTGCATTTATCTGACTACCTTGCAGCATTAATACAATTGGCATTTGCCCCAATCAAAAAACCTGGTACATATAGCAATTTTGTGATGACAACTGAATTGCATAAGAAACTAGGTGAAGATAGGAAGAAATATATTCATACTTATGAATATTTGGTGGCAAACTGTTTTCAACCAACTTTGATGAAAGAACTGTTAGTTCTGCAGAGTATTACTGAGCCTTCACCCCCAATGTTTGTAAAAAGAGTAATTGCTAAAGAAATGAGCCGAAGATTGTTAACCCCTGGTGGGCTATTGAGCCTGATAAGATGCTTTATGGAGAGTTATGAAATAGACACTGGCTTCCATTGGAGAAAAATTGATATGATTTGTAAAATAGTGTCATGCAAACATGGAACTGCCCCAGAGGCCTCCTACTTGAGTAATATTTGTTCTCAACTTGCACAAATATTGTCCCTGAACAATACACATTACTTAACTACCTCTGTAGCTTGTATCTTACGAATCTATGATAAGTATCCTCAGTCAGAACCTGTGAAAGGGTTGATTAATGAAATTTTTCAAACATTTGATTACAGCTATTTAATCTCACAACGTAGTCTACCAGGGACTGTAATACTATCACCACATGAAATAGAACATAAAATAAATATTTTAAATGCTTGCTTATCCATGTCTAAACATGAATTCACATTTTCTCTCCTTATTCCTAATATTTATGTGATATTCTTACTTGGCATGAAATGCTCCAAACATGAAGAATTGAAAATTAAATTAAAAGACATCTTAATAAAATGTTTTGAACAATTAGAAAAAACTGAAATGTATCCAATCATTACTGAATGTTTATTTGGCAAAGATGGCTCAAACTTACTTATTAATATTGAAGAATATGATGCAGGGTTGGCTGTAAAATGTGTTACTACAGGAATTAACTATCCCAAGGAAGATGCTTTACTGTATTTCTTGAATCTGATAAAATTGTCTCCAGATAACAATTTTATACAGTATGCCTTTGAGGTGTCTTTGTTGAAGCTTATTGAATTGGACTCCAAGAGGAATAAAATTACCAATAAAGAACTGATATTAAATCTAGAAGATGAACCGGCATTGATCAATGAAATTGATCAAGAATATGTATACTTACTGCAATTACTATCTGAATTAGCAACATCTCCGAAAATAATATCATGCATAAAAATAAACCCATCAACAGTCTTAGATTTTGTGGAATATTTTATTCTTAACCACCACAAAAAAAAGAATGAAGAATGTGTTACAATATCGTTAGTTTTGCTTAATACAATACTATCCTATTCAATGAAAACAGAAGATTTAGAAAAGAGATTTGTGAAACTCATTCCTGTGTTAAAAAGATTATCTAGTGATGATTCAAATATCAACAGTGTTTTATGCAAAGAGGCATTGTCTTTGATTACATCTGAAAATATTAAGCAAGAAGATTCTGCATTCAAGAAAGCTATTACGGATATATTTGATGATTTGTTGCCTGTGAGAGCACATGGAATTATTGCTTTAACTAAATTAATTGAAAACAAAGACCCAGAAACAATATCCAAGAAGCATTACATATTCTGTTTGTTTCAGGTAATGTCCATAATTCTAATTTATTTTTGTAATTCAGTCTGATTTAGTGTGATCAATTCATTTATGACAATTAATTTTATTTCATCATCCATCAACCTCACAGCCTATCACAGTCCACTGCTGGACGTAGGCCTCTCCAGGTGTTCACCACTTTGAGCAATTGCCATTAGGGCATCGAAATTTTGTTTAAGCTACTAATATTATATTTATTTTAATTTTATTCCTTCATAGTAAATATTGTCTTCACAGGAACATCTCAAAGATCCTGACTCTTATATGTATTTGTCAGCTATCAACGGAATAGCTTCTCTTGGAACTCACTGTCCTGATGATGTACTACATGTACTCTGCAAAGAATTTTTACAAATGTCTATTGACGAAAATGATGTAGAAACCAAACTTAATCAAAACAAGATAGCAGAGATGAGAATGAAAATTAGTGATATTATTGTCAAAGTAACTAAAAGATTAGGTAAGTTAACATTGGCATTGAAATAAGAAATAATGTACCTACATATCGATGATTATTAAGAGATATTGCTATGTATTTCTATGCTGGGCGTGTCGTGAAATGATAGAGCAGTCATAACTTTAAACAATTATTCTGTATTTTTTTTTGCAGGTGAAATGGCTATAGTCCACAAAGCAATCTTGCTTAATACTATGCTTTGTGGATGCAGAGATGACGATCACCTCATTAGAACATCAGCCTTATCAAATTTAGCTGAAATTGCTCTTGTATTGAATTATAAAATAGGGACTATTATTTATGAGGTAAGAGACATAATCATTAATCATTGACCTAATACTAAAAAAATCTGGGATGGTACTTATCGTTGCTATATTTCAGGTTCTGTTATGCATTTGGTCTATATTGGAAACTGATAAGGCCATAGAATGCAGGAGAGCTGCAGTTATGGTAATTTCCAGTCTTATAAAGGGTTTGGGGAAAGATGTGCTGTTGGAGCTCAAAGATAATATACTTCCAATCTATAGAACTTTAAAAGACCTATACAATGATAATAATGAGGACTCTGTGTTAAGACTCCATGCTCAAACAGCTTTAGAAGAACTTAACGACATTGTTAAACAATTTGTATTCCCTGAAGTGAAAATGGATAAGCAGATATTTGTATTGGATAAACCCAATTAAACATTCAAATAAAAAACGGTAAGTTTTAATTTTATTTTAATCACACTTATCACTATTTTATTTAATCACATCACTATTAATAAACATCCATACCAATAAAAATACTTATAACTAAAGAGAACCGAAATTATAAATTATTATTGGTAAAGCAATTTTATTTTTGTTCAGTTTTGTACATTTCTATTAGTATGGTGCTACGTATCTACTTATCTAATCACCTGCTACATTTGTATGGCAATCATAGCATTACTTTACTTAATTTATATGTGTTAAGTGCAAAAAAATACTGGCCACATGTATCGCTAACAGATTCTGCATTATTGTAATATCATATCATTACAAACTCTCTAAATCTTTTGGTCGACGGTCTTCATGTACCATGGGAACAGTTGCACGCGATTTAGACCACATGACCGAACGTGCGTTTTGTGCACCGTATCATACCATAAATTATACAAACATTAGTTGGTATGTAAAAGTTATTCACGCTTCGGAAGTATTGTCACCTTCATTTGACTTCTTTATTGGATCTTCGCACTTTTCCGAAAGAGTAATGGAGTAAACGGAACTCTGATCTGAGAATCTGTCCCTATTCCGTTGACCGAAGATGCTACTGCGAGATAGAGATGATACAGTTCCGATAGATATGTTGTCTCTTTCAGTTTGCGGCACCATTTTCCATATCAGCAGTGCGATACCTCCAAAAGCAGCGACAACAAGAAACATAACCAGTGTAACCTCACCGAAAACACCTGTAAATTAAGTAACATTTTATTTTATATACTTAGAAATATTATGTACGTATAAGAAACAAATATATTTGACTTTATACAAACTTTGTTGTACGTCCTCCTTTCGAGCCTCAAGTCTGGCAGGTTGTAATTCATTGTAATCTGAGTCCAGATCTTCGTAGGGTTCCACAGATCCTAGGTGAGGTTTCATTTGATGAAGAACATCACCCGGATTAGCCTTAGGCAAGTTAATACCGGCTCTAACCGTCAGCGTCTCAGGTTTGTATGTGCAGAGCACTAGGAAACTGAAACAAAATAATGTTAAATTAGTTGGGATTTGGGGCAGCGCAGACGACAGACTGTCCGTGACGCACTTTTTTGCAATTATATGCAGTAACGCACACGACGCGCAAAAATCTGTCGCGGATATTTCACAGACTCAACGCACACGACGCACATCTTCGATCATTCTGTCGGCAGACCTAGACGCTCTTTTTGAATGTCTCAGACGCAGACTCTATCGCACAAAAAGTGTGCCGTCTGCGCTGCACCTTTATTATAACTAGGTACCTAAGTATGAAACTGGCCAAATGGATTCAACGTTGTGAGCACAATGAAAATGCCCTCAATCATAAAAGACTTGTGACGTCACCAATTCACCCATCCATATGTAAATCCAAGGTCTGACGATATTTGTTGTACCCGAATAAAATATGAAATGCACACTAAAACGTCCACAAAACGTTCGTTTCGTTCGTTCACAAATTCGTAATTACCACCCTGTGTAGTGCTATGTCCGCATGAGCAAGTTCTGCTACACGATGATGTGGCGTCCTGGGCGCTGTTCAGATTGCCTTATAGCGAACCAACCGCTCATTGTAGCAAGCTTAATTATATGTATAACTAGCTGTGCCAGCGGCGTCGCACGCGTGGATATCAGGTATTCATAAATAACGGACTTCCATAAAATGGTGCCTAAATTTTAAGTTAGACCTCTAGCAATGCATTGGTGAAAACCGCATTCAAAACCATGCAGTAGTTTTCACGTGATACGCGATCAAACATACAGATAAAAATTTCTCTCATTTTTCCAACACTTCCTTTTTCCTTCACTGCTCTGCTCCTATTGATTGTAGCGTGATAAAAAGTATACTATAACCTGCCCAGGAGTATGAAGAATAAATTGTACCAAGTTTCGTTAGAGTCCATCGAGTAGTTTTAGTTTCTATAACGAACATACAGACAGACAAAAATTTTACTGGATGCTTTCTAGGCATCAGTATCGATCACTAATCATCCCCTGATAGTTATTTTGAATATAATATTTTTCTACAGATTTATTATAAGTATAGATTATAGATATGTAGATAGGTATTAGAAATAGGGAATATGCATGAAAAATAGTTTCAGGTTTTTACTAATTTATCGTAAAATAGATCAAAATCTACTACGAACAGTGAAAACAAAATTAAAATTGGTTGAAAAATGGGCGAAATTCAGTCGTTGAAAGCAAATATATCCGTCTCTCTCTCGCGAAACAGATTTTTCTATGGAGTACAGCGTTCACGGTACGTGACGTCATCCGCCGCGTCGGATCTCTCTGTCTAAGCAATAACTTTAACGCTTTATAACTCGTTTAATAGAAAAGATAGTTTAAAAATTCTTCGATATTTATGTATCTGGAAGATAAAAGATCTCAATAAATCCATAAAAAAAGTCATGCATGTTCCCTATTATCGACGTACCGTCTTGTGCTATGCGTCAGTATGGGCAGGTTCTCCTGCACGATGACGTAGGTGGCGACGGTGGTGTCGTTGACGTCGGAGCCGCACTCGTCGTGGTGGATGCGCAGCGTGTAGGCGTCCTGCGCGCTGTTGGGGTTGCCCTGCAGCGAGCAGCGCTCCGGGCCGCCGTCGGCCGCCTCCACGGCGATGCGCCCGCCGAAGTACGGGCCCGTCGACACCTCCACCTCGCTGGCGTGCGGCAGGCATTGCGTGGCGCGGGCTGAAACTGACAAGAAGGAAGGGTGAGTTTTGATTCAAGTATATTAATATCGATGTTGGGCTATGGTAGTGAAGTGAAGGTGGACGGGGTGTAGTGAGCGTACTTGCTTACATATAGGTATGCAGAATAGGCTATTATGGCTAAAACTTGTAATTAGTCCGTCTTTTAGCTTATTCAAAAATAAACAATAGCAAAGATACGAGGCATCAAAGTTAGGAGTGGGAGTCTTTGACGTCACTCGCTCCCGTAAAAATGCCTCACCGAGTGACGTCGCGCGTAATTTCAATGGGCTATAACTTTGTAATTGTTAGTCTAATTTAGAAGTAAAAAAATACGTGTCTTTTATTTTTGAATAAGCTAAACGACGGACTAATTACAATTTTTAGCCATAATAGCCTATTATCCGATATATGATATAAAAAAATATCATATGCTTAACCGTCCAATTTCGGGTCTAGATTGCTAGAAGTTCCTACTAAGATTCAAGGAACAAAGAATGCACTCACAATATGTTAGTAGTGTAGTACCTGATACTTATTAGTCGATTTGGCCGAAATTCTTTACGAGGCGGTTGGGTTGATAGACGACCTGCAGCGAGCGTTTAATAATACTTATAATGACGATTGCTTACAGATAAATTATGCAGGCGATATTATGATTCATTAACCTGCGTACAACAGTTACGAACGCATCAAACCGGTCGCCATCGCTAGCTCCGATCCGATTAATGTTTCCATACGGACAGTAATATTTCTCTGTACAAAGTTACAGCGGTCGTACACGAACTGCTTCAAGCAGTTGAGGACCGACTGCTTCAAGCCGCGACCGCGCGGAGCATGAACCCTTTGTTTCCAACGAGTCACCACACTGTAACCTGTAACACTGTGGCTCGTTGGGAGAACTTTCTTAAATCATTCCCAACAAGTCACACTGTTAATTGTTAGACTGGGGATTTGTTCTGGGGGTATATTGACAGTAGGACAGCGGCCCAACAAGTCACACTGTCAACCTTCTTATCTATATCTATACTAATATTATAAAGCTGAAGAGTTTGTTTGTTTGTTTGTATGTTTGTTTGAACGCGCTAATCTCAGGAACTACTGGTCCGAATTGAAAAATTCTTTTTGTGTTGAATAGACCATTTATCGAGGAAGGCTTTAGGCTATATAACATCACGCTGCAACATTTTGGGGCGAAGATATAATGGAAAATGTATGTTCGCGCGCAAGGTGAGCGCGGAGTGTTAGTCAACGCGGGGGGGGGGGGGGGGGGAACGATTCGCGACCGCGATGCCCCGCGCTCCGAATATAATCCCTCGACAATTATCAAAGTTTCAATGTAAAAACAAAGGGGAAAACTATTCCACGCGGACGAAGTCGCGGGCACTGCTAGTCTTAACTAATATTATAAAGCTGAAGAGTTTGTTTGTTTGTTTGAACGCGCTAATCTCAGGAACTACTGGTCTGAATTGAAAAATTCTTTTTGTGTTGAATAGACCATTTATCGAGGAAGGCTTTAGGCTATATAACATCACGCTGCAACTATTAGGAGCGAAGAAATAATGGAAAATGTAAAAAAAAAAAACGGGGAAAAAATAACTATTCCACGCGGACGAAGTCGCGAGCACAGCTAGTACTTCGATATGGGTACTGTTACATGTTTATTATATTTTGGACTCTATTTATATAAGTAAAACCTTTTTTCCAATCTTTGACTTTGAATCTTTGACTCAAAGAGCAATCCGTGTACGGCCGGGATTAGATTTACGACTTACATCCTTTAGTGGGTACTATAATGATCTTGGAGCCGATGGACTGCGGGTCGGCGAGGTCGCGGGCGTCGCGGCGCACGGGGCGCACCTCGAAGGAGTAGGTGGTGGCCATCCGCAGGCCCGTGATGCGGGCGGTGTAGCTGCGCGCGCGGCGCCCGCTCGCGGCGGGGGCCGACGCGGCCGCCGGCGGGGACTGGGCCGTACTCGTGGGAACGTCCGACAGAGATCTGCCGGACTTGTCTTCTTCTACGTTGTCTATCACCTAAAATTACACAGAGATATGTGTGAAGGAAGGTGGAAATCGCCAACCGCCTCCGAGGAGGCCTAAACAACATTTAGGGTATCTACGCTTTGACAGTAGGTACGTACCTAATTGACGTTTTCTCCAACAAAATGTCTCGTACTTAAATGGTTACTATGCTAAGATACATAGGTATAGGGAAATGCATTGTGCACCTTCACGCCGTCCTCCGGGGGAAGTCGACGTGGTGTGTAGGACTCGGACCTGTGTGGCTGCACCCACGCCCTATTTAGTGGTTCGCGCCCCGCGCTTACCATTCGGGGCGCGAAAAAGAGGCTCAGAGGGCATACGAATCCCTAGGTTAAGAGACACTTACTTAGGAAAACCCTAAACCTTTGTTATAATAAAAATTCTTTCTCTCTCAAGTTTTCTGACATATATGTGGCTAAATAGACGCTTCCAAAATCTGCTCATAAGAAGATGTTCTCTTTTTGCAATTGTATCTTGGATATACCTACAGACCGTTAAGCCAATACCCAAAACACTTGATTTAGCCGATAATTAGAATGTAATTTTGTTAGCGATACAATCTTGCGTTGTATCTGTTATGGACCAAGTGATTAATGCGGGCATTATTTATAATGCTAGGGCATTATGAATAATGTCAAATTCTATTGGGCAAAGTGATAATTACTATCTAAACTTCATTATTTATCACATTGGCCGGTCATTATTGTATTGCTACTTGGCAATTAGGCAATTTGATAATAAAGCAAAGGAGAGGGACGCACGCGTACTTATTCCGATGTATCCGGTAGGTAATGTTTTTTTTTAACCGACTGCGAAAAAGGAGGAGGTTCTTAATTCGTCTGTATGTATAATTTTTTATGTATGTTCACCGATATTTCCGTCAATTATATGTAGATGGATGTCAAAAATTTTTTTTTTGTTCGACAGAAGACACTTCCGTGGTGATCCCACTATCACCAAGTCAGGATTTGATGATGGTATCCGGAAGAAATTGAGGGCAACAACCAAAGTTGTATGCTCATATGGTGATTTTGTTACGCAATCATAACCTACTCAGGCATATGCTTCCGGGCGTCAACATCTTATATCTTATCATTCTCTCCTTAACGGTTAGGATATAGGGGACAGTACTGCCATTGGTCGATGGGAACTAGGTAGTAGTATGTACTTATGCAGGGCTAATAGGGCAGCTGATTTGACAAGTAATTTGCTTGATTCTACTTCGCAACGTTTTCACTTGACTTAAAGCAATTTTTTACTTTCCTAAGTAAAACTCTTAAGGACTTTAGTTCCCACCATTATGCAATAGTGCTGCATTTGCCGAGTAGGTATTACTACTGAGTGCGTCATCTTGGAGCAGTCAGAAGTAATGTCTGGCCTGTGTATCACATACACATATTATATTATCTCAGGAGTGGATGAACTTGTGCCCCCACGCAAGCCTTACAGAGGAGACTGCGAAATAGTTATAAAATATGTTTTTATTACTTTGCCCAAAGGGTGATAAACAATATTTATAATGCCCGATCAATTTGATTATTTTAATAATGATTATCAAATTGCCCTCTCATATTGGCCATTTATCAGAATGCCCGGGCATTATATATAATGCTACATTTATCACTTGGTCCATAACATATCCACTCGTTACACCGAGTAAAGGAGTGAAATTAATTAATAATTTCAAGAATGTTTGTTTGTAGACACAGCGTATAATGAAGAAAGCTATTAAGCTGGAAGTGCATATTGTTATCAAGTGCATCGCACCGCGCACCGGTGTCTGTCCGCGAGGCAACATCTTGATTGTTGCCGAAGGCGCGTCGCACGTACCGCGGTAATGGTTGCCAACATGTTCCCCGCCACGTCACATTCACCGCGCGTAAACGACGAGCCATTATCTCCCGTTTCAAAGTGCAAACTCATTACACGAGTTTTAGGCCCGTATTCACAAACGATACTTATCTAAGGAGACCAGCACCGCTAAGTTAAGGGAGGCATTTATCAGTGCGTTGAACATGGCGAGCCTTTCAATTCATAAACAATACTTATGCGGCACTTGAATAAGCAAACGCACAGCGTAAAATAGAGCCCCGTGATTGGTTCATTTGTTGTTGCACACTTCACTTCCTTGACTGACATTTGACATTTCATTTTTTATAACCTCAATCGGGCTCAACAAAATAGTGTCGGAAAAGTGAGAATTGGTTTTAGTTTGTGTTTTGTGGTGATTTTGCAGTAATTGTTGCGTCGATTTGTGGTCATAATGAATAAGGATATAATTACGCCAAACTCAACTATCAGGTTAGATGAATTCACTAATTAACATTCATTATGAAAACATTGTGTAGTAAATAGTTTTAAAAATGCGTATACTTATATTACAGTTCCATGAAGCTGCCATGAGTTAAAGAAGAAGGCTTGGAAGGATCTCGCAGTGGCCTACAACTCGCAATCATGTGTCACAATGGCCCGCTTATCAGTTAAAAAGATGCTGGGAGAATATTAAAACCCTGAGGAAAAAAGAGCTTTCCCAAGAATCCCTCAGCATGAAACGTACTGGTTGAGGACCCCCAGAAGGCTTCACGGTGGATAATGTTGTATACATACAATTTGTCCATTCATAAATGTAATTGTAATTGACTCCAATTGGTACTAGAGAAAGAGTAGGTATGCCCAAAGTTTTATTTTTTACATTTTACACTTTAAATTTACTAAAATAAAAACAAATAGGAGATAATGTTTCAAATTATTATATAAAATATATACTTATGTTTTATTTTGTAGATGATATGAAAGAAATCAATGAGAATGAGGTCCATTTACAACTAATATTTAAGAAACATTTCAAACCATTATGGGTATATTCTCCAGATGTTTCCCCTAAGTCGCGACCAACTGGACAGGCCTATGTCCAGCAGTGGACTGCTATAGGCTGAAGATGATGATTTCAAATCATACACTAGTAAGTAATATTTAAAATCTTACATTTAATTTAACTTGTCTTTAATATGTATTGAAATATTATTGTACATGTATGTATAATGGTGTTATGTATAATTTAAGTGAATATTTATTGTTTTATATATGTTTATAGAATTATGATATTAGGTACTTGGTATATTTATGTATTTGTCTAGATGAGATCGCTATACGGATGCAAGACAATATAATTTATTAGAATATGAAGATATGATACATAATTTACAATTTGAAAAAGTGTTCTTGAAATTGAATTGTTAAAGATAGGTACAAACTGGAAAATAAAAACATTTACCTAATAATATTTTTTGTTTTATTGAATACTAGCTGTGCACGCGGCTTCGCCCGCGTTGCCCCTCATTTAGGGAAGTAGGGGGTTAGAAAGGGGCAAAAAGTAGCCTATGTTACTCTCCATTCCTTCAACTATCTCCACTTAAAAAAATCACGTCAATTCGTCGCTCCGCTCCGTTTTGCCGTGAAAGAAAGACAAACATACCGACAGACAGACACACTTTCCCATTTATAATATTAGTATGGATATTTGAAACTAACTGAAAATATATTTCATGTACAGAATTACATTTAATTAATTAATTCTCTACAGATTTATTGTAAGTTTACATAAACTCAAACCTACTTGCAATAATACCTAATCAAAAGGATCTTTAAAATCCCGTATCACTTTTCTTATGTTTATTCTGCTTGCTCATTGATATAATTATCAAACTCTTCTTCATAATATTATCCATCGTTAGAACAAAAACAACCTCAATTTAGCAAAACCAAAACTTTTACGTACCTAATCTGTGCAGAAACTGACCCTATGCGTTGCGTAAAATAGGTCGCTAGCTATTTTACCAATGCGTTCATTTTAAGAGACGCACAGGGCCGACCGCCCCTCAAGTGTCGTTTATGAATAGGTTTTAGGGTACCTGTGCGTCCGCGCGCACTGTGAGACCTCACAGTATCGTTTGTGAATACGGGTGTTAGTCATCTCACACTTGTACAACGGCAGTGCCTAGCCTACCTAGTGCATCTTAGGTACAACATGGCGCCCTGCTCCTACCGCACTCGCAATCCCGTTAATTGATGATAAATAGTACCAAACGCACTTGGCCAGTGTGGTTGATTAGGACCTTATCGCTCTAGCTTAGGGTAGACCCGAGCCTCTCCGTGGGGACATAAATAAACTGTTATTGAGCTGTTGAAGTACACAGTACCTTTACATAGTACGGTTGCGTTTCGAGATCAGTCGGGAGACAAATGACTTATTTATTTGTTTACTTGTCCGTTGCCGCAACAACATAAGCCTCTCTTTCGCTTTCCATCACGCGAAGAGAGGCCACTATTTTGGGAAAAAAAGTTTAAAGGAATTTAATATGACTGAAGTCAAGACTTTTTCAAGATTCTTATCGTTTTCATACCTTGGTCCGACACCGATATTGACCCCATGCTTGTAGCTCACAATAGTGAACCTGGAACGCCAAAAGCTTCGGACTCTTCTCGTCTTCTACTTTGCCGTACTCCCAGCGAAGGCGCACATCGCGGAAGTCTGGCTCGCCGATCAGGTGTAGTACCTCTATAAAAAACGTTTCAATGTTAGAACGTGCAATCTGTATTAAGCGATTGCCCTAGTAACTGCATAGCTGTTCAATTAATTATTGCTCTCGAGTAGCCTATAGATCCCTTGGAGCCGCGATATGCCTGGGCGCGTAGGCAAGGCGGTGATCCGGTCGTGCTATTAACCCAATGACTTGTTCAACACACACCCATACTACACATACAATACAGGTCAATTCTTAGCATAACTCATCATTTATCTATATCCCTTCCTCTGTCACATTCATAATTCGATATTGTAAGTAAAGTTACGTTTATGTAGTGGTTCCAGATAATGAAAGCGACTGGGATGCTTCCCGCAACACATAATAGATCCAAGTCAATTTACAAAAATTCGTTGTGAAAATGTAGCTCATTTAAAGAGGCCGTAGAATAATACTAACTAAAAAGTGAACAAAAGTACCTACCTAGTATGTAGGTACCAGTCCTTAAAATATTTTTAAGTGAAATAGGAAACATAATGGAAAAAGAATTTACAATAATTCCTATTGTTACCAGTGAAATTTCTTCGTCACGACTCGCGGAAGCGCAGTGCGACCGTCCATTTCAACGTCAGTTTCGTCGAATTGTTAGTATCTAAAGACACAAAACAACTTTCGTCAATGTAATTGGTGCAAATATGCGCCGTCATCTTTCTAATTTGCGATGGTGCACTAGAGACCCGTTTTCGTAAAATTGCTGAAGCAAAAATGTTAATTTGATACGGAAATTAGGATAAATAGGTAAGTAAGTGTTGCTACGAGTATACTCGTAATACCTTTGATGCACTGGGATAATTTTTATTATTCTTCTGATGGAAATGTATCACCCAGCGCCAGCTTTGGTCGTACATATTAATAAATGCACCTACCACACCACCACGTAGTTAATTATCTTAACTAATATTATAAAGCTGAAGAGTTTGTTCGTTTGTTTGAACGCGCTAATCTCAGGAACTACTGGTCCGAATTGAAAAATTCTTTTTGTGTTGAATAGACCATTTATCGAGGAAGGCTTTAGGCTATATAACATAACTATTCCACGCGGACGATGACGCGTCGCGAGCACAGCTAGTTACCTATGTAGGTTTTCTTTCGAAGTATTTTCCTATGTACCTAATGCTAAATAGGTGTGTACCTACCTATGTAGAATACCTACAGATATATGAAAATACCTAGAGGTATACCTACCTACCTAACAAGTGTCACATAAATCCTATGCAGCATGACAGCGCGGTACAAAGTACAATATGTCTACCTGGATGTGGCGCTTACTGTACTAGGTACGTGCCAGGTCGGAACCAACGACCTTTTAGAAGGGGGCAAGGTTATTACCTAATGGGATACCACCGTTGTTTATGACAAGTTAAAATGTAGTGTATGCTGAAATGGCAGTAATAACAAACGAACATGACAAACTTACAATAAGGATTTTTAGATTGATAAAGAAACTTAGATAACTTTGCAGTTGATTATAAATCGCAGGTGTTTTTTGTGTCACACAATTTTGCTAATTAGAAGTGCAGAATGAAAGACAGAACTGTAAGATTTTTATAAACTGCGATTGGTTTCAGTACAGGTAATAAAATGTAATACAAGTAAATTGAAATTGATGTCCTACTGTTTATGGTCTTAAATTTTGTAGTTAATTAGTTTTCAGCCGATGTCAGATAGAAAGCTGTAAAATATCTTGGATAGTAGGTTGTGTAATGGCGCCTTTTATTGTACTAGCGAGATAAATTTCTCATTACTGTCAGGCGGCTGCCTTGTCCTGCGGGAGCCCGGGGCCGCAAAATATTGCCAGTGCTCTCTATCTGATGCCACGCCACACCTACAACCATTAACTTTCTTTATGCAAACATTAACCAACTCTAGATTTTAGATACGAAACCCTTTTCAGTAGTTTACAGATTACTAGTTTTGATACCTTTATAAAACCGTTAAGGTTTCTAACGATTGGTTGGTTGTCGAATAGAGTAGCACCGCTAATACCTACTTAAGTACCAAGAAGAAGACTAAATGCAAGTAGCCAAAATATGTGATTGGCAAATTTTGGACACCCATGACAATCACAGTTCTCCAAAACCATTAGTCAAACTCGTGAAAGTTATAACACCGGTTTTTTTTGCTTCGGGGGGTTAAAATTACATTAAGAATCGTTAGTAAGTATTTATTATTGTCCTAATAATATCAATATCGTACCTTTTATAGAGCAAGAGCAGAAATCGCACTGGTCTAAAAATATCTATTTCAAAGATTGTAGACTGGTTCCTCGGTATCTGATTCTAGTAAACTCACTTGTAAACTTAATGGGGACAGCCATCTTAGCGGTCTGAAGGAAGATATCATTACAGGCGGCCAGTTATGCTATAGTTATCAGTAACAAGAACGGCTCAGTGAACGTGTATGTCGCCCAACTTCTCTTGCCGTCTGCACCGATTGTTTATTTTGGATCACTAGATGTTAAGATTTACCATTAGACCAACGAATCGTCACAGTAGCAGCACTGCAGCCGAAAATCTACTCTCATACTTAGATAACTTTTAAATAATATTGACGCATCAAAATAAAATTTCGTTAATTTAAAATAAATATTACATTATCTACCTAGACACATTCGTAATATAATTTATGTATTGTGTTTAGATATACATACAGTATGGAAGTAGATATAAATAAGCGTGTCGACGCGCGGCGGAGTCCACAATGGTCGTTATGGTCCAGTCGTCGGGTCATGCCTCGCATCCGTCATTCTGTATGATAGGTACATACTGTAACGATACATAATGCGGTATTACTAATACACAACGCCACAGATTTGCACCAAATCAGGAGAATAACATAACATGCAAGTTTTAGAAAGTTTCCCAAACTAAGGAACGAGCACTGTCAAAGTATTGTCCTGACTGAAAATTAAGACAATAGAACCAAATAACTAACTGCTAAAATTGAGTGCGGTAGTTTCTCAGAGCATACATATTAAATGACACAATTAGTTAAACAGTTGTTTTTTATAAGTACATAGGTATTAAAAACCTAAGCCCTTGACTTGCAAACAACATGATTTACCTACTTCCGAGCAATGTAACAAAACCCATTTCAAATTCGGAAGGCTATACTCATATAATGCTCGAGGTCGCATCCGCTTTATCATTCTGTCCGTGTTGCTGCCGAAATATTATGATGATCATGAATTTTCATTGTAATTACATAATTCATACCTACAGCTTGTGGTATAATTAAGTTTGCAAATGATAGGACCTACCTCAGAATCTGTCTGAGACGACAAAAAGTGAAAGTTAAAATTCAAATTGGTCTAGAAATATGGATGCTAAAAAATTTGAAACTTCTAATTAGACGGTAAAATCTTAGTCGTAAACTAACATGATACCTAGCTAACAAAGAGACAGAAACAAATCTTTGATTGATTGTGTCGTGGTTGTATTATAAACATTAAAAAATATGTTATTAAGTGATCAATCGGTATTCGCTAATTAGCTTTAATCATAAACAATCCCTTGTTAGCGCCTTGATAGCCGTCGCATTCTTTAATTGTGACCCCGATATGGCGTTGTATATTTTGACGGGACCTTTCGCCGTTTGCCGTAACAGTAACTTTGGGTAATACGCGTTGTTATGCTTTCTGTTCGCTTAATAAATAATTTATAACGAATATGCCTGGTGTGCCGTCATTGTGGCGGGCGAGTGGCGCGAAACGGCGGCAAACAATAAAGTGTTTCACGCGTCGCGCGCTCTTCCTGCCGCCTGCGCTCGTGCCCGTGCTCTATGGGCCCGGCTAATTGTGTTGTGATACAGAGACACGTCGGTAGCTGCTGTGCCGTGTACCGAGTGCATCTACGTGACCTGCAGGCAAGGCTCGTATCTCTGTAGCGTAACGGTACCTGCAACTTATCGAGGAATTGCTAACCAAACTCGATTCTAAAAGCCTGACCCCTTCAGCGTGTTTAAACTTAGAGATTATTTAGATATGACAGCAGATACTTATATCACAAATGCATAATGTTGTAAAGTGGTGGTTGTATGTAGAGATCGTAGGAACTTAGACGCCGATCACTGAGGACTACTGTACATGCGGGGCACTTACCTATTTCGGTTATTTTAACCAAGTACCTACTTCGTTCGGTAGATAAGGTTTAGGGATGATGTTTCATAAAGACATCTTCGCTGAAGGTACAAATATCAAATTTAAGAACCTACCTATCTTACCCTGTACCTACCTACCTATCTTTTTTCTATAATTGATGGGTCACTGATTTTAAAGACTCCATATAAATTCGAACTCTGATAGGTACCTACTTTCTCGCACGCATTCGAACTTGACATTAGTTTTCGGGAATTTGAGAGTTCGCAATGCAAATCGAATATTACAATCAACGGAACCTTGTAGTTATCGAGTTTTTTTTTCTGGACTCATTGTGATTTATCGGGACAAACCGATAAAGGCGCGAGGTAAAAGCTCTAGCTAATGTTATTCAGCATTTGCAGCAGTTCCCCCTTCCATGGTCATTATCTCGAACATGTCAATATAGCACAGTGGAAAATCGAGTCAATTATATGCACGAGCGCGCTCACGTCCACGAATTCCAAGATACCTACGATTGTTTTAGTTATTCGGTTGGAGGACGCGCTGGCAGGGTCGACGATAACGGCGCCGACCGCGGAACGCGCCGACCGTGCCGAGAGAACATCCAACCGTTTAATTTAATAGATACAAGCGTTTAACCGCTATGGGTCCGAGGTTCCTTACAATTCGATCATTCTGCATGTGACTCACCAACTGTTAGGGAGCTTTTCACAATCATCGGTCAATCAATTTGCAACATAAAAAGTAGCAAGGGATCGTCACCTACATAAACTTCTTTCTGGTCACAAAGGCCAACCTCCGAATATAAAAAACGGAAGAAAGCAAGAAAATATTAACCATATACCTACCTACACATGTAATAAAACTAGCAGAAAAATTGGCAACTGAAAAAAGTGAATTTGTCAGAAAATTCGTTTCCTATTATTCTGACTTATTACTTCCATGGACTTTCATAATGACCGGGATTCGGAAAGCATCTATTCCTGACACTATTTATGATTACACTCACTACAATACCTACATCTCTGCATAGAGGGCGTCGGTCATAATCTCTTAAATATTTAATCCCCCCAAAAACATTTTCATGTAAAATGTAGCCAAGACGAGGGCGAGACCACATTGCGTGCACTGTCAAAAAGTTATCAGATGTCATGAAGGGCCAAGCTGACTACAACTCTACACGCCCCCAATTATTCTACAATCACAAACTTAACATCTTTGCCAAAATATGTGGATGGCCGTTTCGCATAATAATAAGGGGAAATTTTTTTTTCGTTTCCACAATAGTTCTTACGAAAGCTCAACGGCCAAGCCACATATTTTGGCAAAGATGTTAAGTTTGTGATTGTAGAAAAATTGGGGGCGTGTAGAGTTGTAGTCAGCTTGGCCCTTCATGACATCTGATAACTTTTTGACAGTGCACGCAATGTGGTCTCGCCCTCGTCTTGGCTACATTTTACATGAAAATGTTTTTGGGGGGATTTCACCTCTTTTTGTAGGTTGCTTGTTTATTGCAGTATTGTATTTTTACTTATTCTCCCTATTTTTTAGTAATTATTCCCTGAATAAACATATATATAGTACGCAGTCAGTTCATCATCATCATCAGCCTATAGCACTCCACTGCTGGACATAGGCCTTTCCAGTTGTTCGCCACTTCTGGCAAACAACTGGAGGCTTTTCCCTCCGGTGACACTGCTGCCCGTCATCGGCCTGTGATATTTACAGACCGTTCCCATTTGTCGGGTGTCGGGTCCGGATTTTAATCGGAGGTTACAGTGGCAGAACATTTATATTATATGGAGCTATTCACACTTGTTGGAATCCGATTTCTAACCGGGCCCGACAAGAAATGTTGGGTGTTTTGCCAGCCCTCTATGCCCGGAAAAAATAGCCTCGCCTATGAATATGAATGGCGATGTTCACATTTGTCGGATGTCGGGACCGATAACCGATGATTGAAACTTGTATATTAGTTGATATAAGTATGGACTGGTAGAGAATGCCACACGGCATTAAGGCCGCCATTTGTACTTTCATCATCATCATGATGATGAAGATGATGATGACGATGTTATAGTTTTCTGGCTCGTCCAATGGTTGACTGTTAGAGAATGCCACACGGCATTAAGTCCGCTATTTGTACTTTCATCATCATCATGATGATGATGTTGTTATAGTTTTCTGTCTTGCCCAATGGTTGACTGGTATAGAATGCCACACGGCATTAAATCCGCCATTTGTACTTTCATCATGATGATGATGATGATGATGATGACGATGTTATAGTTTCGTGGCTCGCCCAATGGTTGACTGGTAGAGAATGCCACATGGCATTAAGTGCGCCATTTGTACTTTCATCATCATTATGATGATGATGACGATTTTATAGTTTTTGGCTCGCCCAATGGTTGACTGGTAGAGAATGCCACACGGCATTCAGTGCGCCATTTGTACTTTCATCATCATCATGATGATGATGACGATGTTATAGTTTTCTGGCTCGCCCAATGGTTGACTGGTAGAGAATGCCACGCGGCATTAAGTGCGCCATTTGTACTTTCTTTGAGCAATAAAGCTTAAATAAATACGACAACCGATAAAAAACGGACTAATTTTAGGGGTTGGGGTGGTAAAGTTTAAAGTTTTAGAATTTTCCTCTAGCTTGTATACTAATATCAGCTTACATACCAAATTTCAGCTTTCTAAGACTTCAGGAAGTACCCTAAGAATTTTAGGTTTCATACAAATTACCATCCCCTAATTTTAGGGGTTGGGGGGCAAAGATTAGAGTTTTATAATTTTTCTCTTGTTTGTTTGCTAATAGCAGCTTATATACCAAATTTCAGCTTCCTAGAACTTCAGGAAGCACCTTAAGAATTTTTTGTTTCATACAAATTGCCATCCCCTAATTTTAAGGGTTGGGGGTAAAGTTTAAAGTTTTATAATTTTCCTCTAACTTGTATACTAATAGCAGCTTACATATCAAATTTCAGCTTTCTAAGACTTCAAGAAGTACCTACCCTAAGAATTTTATGTTTTATACAAATTGCCACCCCTTAATGTTAGGGGTCGGAGGGTAAAGATTAAAGTTTTATAATTTTTATCTTGTTTATTTGCTAATAGCAGCTTATAGACCAAATTTCAGCTTTCTAGACCTTCAGGGACCACCTTAAGAATTTTTGTTTCATACAAATTGCCATCCCCTAATTTTAGGGGTTGGGGGGGTAAAGTCTAAATTTTTATAATTTTTCTTTTGTTTGTATACTAATAGCAGCTTACATACCAAATTTCAGCTTTCTAAGACTTCAGGAAGTACCCTATAATTTTGATGATCAGTGAGTCAGTCAGTCAGTCAGTCAGTCAGTCAGTGACGAAATCGCAGGTTTTTACATGTTAATAAAAACCAAAGTATCAAAGCTACGGTTATCAAACTTTGTATGTGTAATAAGTGTACTGATGGCATTCTATCTTGAAAATTTTAACTATTAAGCATCATTCAAACCAAAGTTATGAGGGTTCAAAAAAACGGCGAAACCTTTCGAGAAAAGATAGGTAGTGCCCTTGCGCTTCGCTTGGCTCGTCTTGGCGAGGGCACGACCGTGCCCTCAGATATTTTCATAAGGGTATGCGCGCACTGGTGACTTTTTGTGATGCATCGTGTTGTCGTCTCATCTCTTTTGCCCTTTCAAAATGAGAAGAAGAGAGATTCTGTCACAATACGGGTCTATACCAGTACCTATGTACTTAGGTTGGTATATCTTAAGTACCAACATGCAATTTGATGGAAGCGGTTAAGCGTGAAGAATTGCTCCTGTATTTTTTAATACCATTAGGGGTTTCAAGACAATGATGAAAATATCTACAAAAAGTATCTAGCTAATAGAAAATCTTCTCAGATTTCTTTTGCACAAAAGATTTGCTATGCTAACAAGCAAAATTCATTATCTATCATAAAATGCGAACACTAAAGAACGTTAGTTAAGTTACTAAAACGTTCTACTTACTTATAATTAGAAAGTTAAGATTGTTTCTCTCATTAAATCTTTATTATAATATGAGCTGTTTATAACGGTACGAATTACCTACACTTTTGTCCCATACATAAATGTATTATGCAGTTCATATTTTCTCTAACTAAAAACGTTATGGTTTTAATAAATTCGTTATTTATTTTTGACGGAGTGGTTACCTAACCAACCTACCTAGGTATAGATACTAAGAACTGAAACTTGGAAAAAACATAATAAAAAATGTGTAACGTAACAAAAGGTCGTAAAATCTCAACGTCGATTCATCACGCATGTCTGTTCAGTGACAGCTAGTCCTTTCTTTTCAACCTGACCAAAATTAGTTAGAAGAAACGACAAGTAAATTCTCTCCGTCCCATTGTTAGTCGTGCGTGTATAACACCGTTTTTGCCGTTGTCAATTAAAAGTGACCCACTGGTGACGCGCGTCGGCGTCCGGCTACCGTCCAAAACAGAAAAGTATCCGCAAAAACAATTGCATTTCGGCTAACCTGTCACAATAGCGACAAATGCGTACTTACACGCCCGCAGAATGAGGTCAACACAAAAGATTAATTTCGGGCGCCAATTATCAACGTAACTGTAACTGGATTAAATGACTTTTTGTGAACTTTACGCACCGTGTAAACGCTGTACAATTTCAATTACGTTTTACTTAAGATTGGAATAAGCAGTCCTATTCATGGCATTAATTATAATCGTCATAATCAACAACATTTATAATTATCTTCTTAAGAAGTTGTAGTTGTAGGTATGTGGTTGTAAAAAGATGCGCTAAAGCAACGTGTGTCTCAAGGCATGTAGGTGCATAATTTAATACTTATGAAGACTGCTACTTGAAAGATATCATAAAACAACCTTTACCAAGACTTTGGCAAAACACCAAGAGGCCTAACTCCTTATAATTATGTACGTAGGTAATGTAAGTGTAGAAATATAATTATCATAAATTCCACAAACTGATGGCCTCCAATCCTTTCTCTTACATACCTCACATATATAGATAAATAAATGTTCAAATGATTTCTGTGATTCAAAAGCTTGTTACGATGATGACACGATAACCATGATGAATACAACCGTCTGCTGTGTCAACAAGAAAGTGTTATTGTGTTCGTTGTTAGCAGAGACGAGTGCACAGCGGGATACCGCATCGCATTCGTTAGGTCGTAGTAACTATAAGAATCAGTAGGCCGAAGTAACTTGGCCCAGTGTATACCGCGACGCGACTGTTCCAACGAGAAAGCATTTACAGGCCAATTCAATTATAATATCTTTACAAATGGCCATAAGTTGACCGTCCCTTAAGTAGTTAGGTACCTACATCTTTCAAATGACTAATCTAATTTATATTTACGAGTAAAAAACCTCTGGTTTATCGAAACGCAACGGGTTAACCTAGCCTCTTATAACGGCCAGAGCAAATCGCCAATAACGTAATAACAAATTACAGTTGTGCAACAGGAAGACAGATAGATGGGTACCGTATGATCAGACCGTTTTGTAGGGAACCAGGTGTTGCCCAATTTTTAAGTTGAAGAAATAAAAGAGAATTTTTGCTGCAATTCCCGGAAGTAAGATTAAAATAACCACAGAAACGCCGGAGGTCTTAATTTTATCACACTTTATCTAGTTATAGACTTACAGATGCGCCAATAACATAGTGATTTACAATAAAAAGGTTAACAAGATGTTTGTCTTCATTAATTTGTGATTATCTACCGGTTAATTAGACCGGATACCATAATGATAGAGTAATTTAGCTACCGCCCACGATTATCTACAGCTATGAGTATAACAACGATGCCGAAAAAACATCCATTATTAAAGGAAAGAAAACAATCAGCATCTAAAATAAGATTCGCGACTGTCTCTGAAAGGCGCCATAGCGTGGGTACCTACATTCCATAAACGAAAAGGCCAAACCCGAATAAGGCGATAGTCCCGTTCTCGATTGCCGTAGGAAATTTGGAAGTAGCGAAGATTCCTCTAAATGGCGAGATGGGGATAAGTGGGCGTCAACAAATTGCAGTTTTAGCTGTAACGTATGCTACAGGCTTGGGCTGGGTCGGCGACCCTAGCCTTCAGGGAAGGACTGAGTCTGCGCGGGCGCCGCACCGACCTACATCGAACACGACACCTACCGGATTCGTGCAGGAAGCAATTTATCCATCTCGGGCGACGAGTATTTATTTATGTAATAGGTACTTAATAGTCAAATTATTACATAGGCATATCATTTTGACATAAAAATAGGTACATAATGTATTCTGTATTGTAAGCAGTGCATGCATAAAAGTTTGCCAACTGAAAATTATTTCGGAAAGATAGGTACCTATTTTATATTGTGTGCCTAACTAAACTACCTATGTATCTGAAACCTATCTGGTACATTATAATATACCTACCTGCCCGTCTGGAAACCGTATCGAACTTTTGCTTTAAACACTTGTATTGTAATAGACGACTGGATATTTCTACCTCGGTACATACTTAGGTAGATATAAATATATAAACTACCTATTTATAACGAACTGCCGAAGTTGTTTCTTTTTATAAATAAAGCATAACGATCCATAACCTGTTCATTCATACAGTCATTATTTTGTTTTTACAACGAAGCGCACGGGGTTTGACGTGAGCGGTGGAGAACATCATTTCTTTCTTGGCAAACCACTTTCACTTGTATAAATTAACCATCTCAAGGTCTTCAAGAGCGGCATTGAGTCATTTTCTTAATTAAGTAATTTGGTTTCTATACGTTCCTATCAAAATGTAGTTTACCTAAAGTTGAGACGATTTTATTTCGCTTGCTTTGAATTATTGCTTACCATCTAATTCGTTTGTATGAATAAATCAATTAAAATCGAAATATAGATTACCTCGAGCGGGACAATGTCCAAACGACAGTAAAAGTTGACTCATCTGTGATTTTATCTAACAAGCAATTACGATAGACTAATTATCGTCATGTCTAGCCAAACCCGTTCAGTGAAAGCAAATTTCACACATGGCCCATTTAGCATGTAACAAGAGCAAATCAAGCGCTCGTTTTGACGTGACATGTTATGTACCGCTCATTAGTTGACAAAGATGTGCGGAGTGCTCTCCGGGCTTTATTGGATGTGGTCATGTAGCGATGTCGGCGTAGTGTTGCAAAGAAAACGTTTTTTCTTCTAATGTAAAAAATACCTTGAAAACAAATCTAAAAAAAATGTTTCGTTTTTCTGGACCATGTTTTTTTAAGAGTAGGTATGAAATCTAAAACTGTTAGGGCATTTACCATTTAAGATTAATATGTACTTAACATAATAGAGTTTTAGGTTTATTCTTAAACATACGGTACAAAATTTCATAAAAATAGTGACGCTGACGTGTGACGGACGGAGAAAGTTCATAATTGAACTAAAACTCATGTACTGGAGATAAATAATAGTCTTGTTGAGAGTTGAAATGGTAAAAACCCATTTATTAAATCGATAGGTATAAAGACAGTTACGGTGTCAACATTTGAATTTATAAAAGGAACTCCAAGCGGCCAGACACGCGTGTGTTTATAAACCTCCTTCAACATCCTCCCTTAAACATACGCCCATCTTGGTAGAACAGAATTGGCGCTTGGGCAGTGAAGTAGCCTCGGTCAAAGCGTCTGCAACCATCCGGTCCGTTTGAATGTACTGTACTTGAATCAAACCGCTAAGTACTTTGTCACGAACAAAGTAGTGCCGAACATCAATGTGCTAAGTTCGCGCATGATAGACATCTGGACCTGAAAGTTTTATAGAACTTTGATTATCGCTATAAATGACTAGAGGTTGATTCTTGAGGTGTGGCCAAATATCTTCCTGAAATAGTCTAAGCCACATAACTTCTTGCACACAATCCGAGAACGACATAGAGCCACGATCACTTGTCGTCTTGATTGCCAGCTAATTCCTCCCTGAAACAAGAAGACATAACCGGTGCAAGATCGTCTGTCGTCGCTTCCTCTGGAAACATCCCTTTACAACAAGCCGGGCTTTATATTTCACTTTATCAGCCTTTTCATTTCCTTTGGTTTTGAACAACCACTTGCAGGAAAAAGCACGCTTATTACACGGTAAAGTTTTTAGCTCCCATGTACCGTTGTTTATCAATGATTTGTGCTCCTCATCCATAGCATCTTTCCACATTAGTGAGTTGGTACTAGACAGAGCTTCTTCTGCAGTTAATGGATCTGCAAACTGTACAACACAAGAAAAATTGTTATCACAAACACGGCTATCTCTGTGTGGTCTAGGTCTCAGTGTGATATTTCTAGTAAAACTTTCATCACTGTCAAACTCATCACTAGTATTCGGTTGATAAGTCTCGTCATTGTCATCTCTATTTACACAACTGTCGAATGAATTATTCGAACTCTCGGAAAAAACAACATTATTCGGTGTCGTCTCCTCCCTCTCTCGACCTCCTCCCTGTTCCAAGGTATCATTTTGTGAACTGAATGGTATTGTAACGAGTGAAGGCGATGGTGCAGAAGTTTCCTTTTTGGAACCTTCGATAAAAATAACATCTCTGCTAATTACAGTTTGTTTTCTTTGAGGATCAAAAAGTCGATATCCTTTCGTATTCTGACAATATCCTGTAAAAATTAGCTCTCTGGATTTACGATCCCATTTTAGACGATTTTGTTTTGGTATATGCACCATAGCTCTTGAGACAAAAATCCTTAAATGTGATAAATTAGGCTTCTTACCGGACCATTTTTCATACGGTGTTACCTCGTCAAGAACTCTTGTAGGCGATCGATTAACAATATAGACAGCAGTTGCTATGGCCTCAGCCCAGTAGCTCTTGTCCAGATTTGCATCAAACAACATCGCTTTAGCCCGCTCCACTAAAGTCCTGTTCCTCCGCTCAGCCAGGCCATTTTGCTCTGGAGTGTACGGTGTGGAGGTTTGATGTTTAATGCCGGAATCTGCTAAGAATTTAGAAAAAGTTTTATTACAATACTCCTTCCCATTGTCTGTCCTAAGTACCTTTATTTTCTTATCCGTTTCATTTTCAACTTCATTTTTAAATTGCATAAACACCGACTTTATATCCATCTTGTTCTTAAGGAAATAGACATAAATTTTACGAGAGTAGTCATCCACAAAAGTTATGAAGTATTTAGCTCCACCAGCAGAGACAGTCTCCATAGGACCACAGAGGTCGGAATGTATTATTTCCAACAAAGCATTAGCTCTAGAACCAGAAAGCGGAAACGGAAGTCTAGTTTGTTTTCCTTCGCAACAAGGAATGCATACATTTTTCTCAGAACCTTTTGTAATATTTACACCTTCAGTACATTTCTCTAACTTTTTAACATCTGCTAAATTTAAATGAGCCATTCTCCTATGCCAGGTATCAATATCAGCTTTGCTTTCATGTGTAAGCAATGCACAGGTATTGTTTGTGCTAGTATTCAATTTATACATATTATTGTAAAGCTGTGCTGTTGCAACAAGATGGTTGTTTGAATTAAAAATTAGACAACCTGTATCAGTGAACTCCACTTTACAACCGTTTTTAGTCAACTGGCTGACCGACAATAAATTTGCACTAAGCTCTGGTATAAGTAAAACATTTCTCACCTGTATTTGATGTTCATCAAGTCCCGTAAGAGTACGAATGTTTACTTTACCTATCTGCTTCACATGAACCTTGTCGCTATTGGCCACCATTATCTTTTGGATCGGAGGTGAGCGAGCTTCATACATCCAATCTGAGCGTCGCGTCATGTGCATCGTAGCGCCCGAATCTATGTACCAGTCGTCCTGACTTAAAATGTTGTAAGCTGAAAAAATAGCTGAAATAACGTTGTTATCCCCGTTTTCCTTAGTGTGTTTCTGTGCAGTGCACTGAGGTTTCAAATGTCCAAATTTGTTGCAATTAAAGCATCGGGGTCCTTTCCCCTTAGGCTTAGGCTGGCTGTTCGGAAAATGTCTAATGTACTTGTGTTTCGTATAAAAGGCTGATGAAGAAGACTCGGAAACTTTTACTTCTTGTAATAGTTTTGTCTTTATGAAGTCCGATGAAATTTTCATTCCTGAGCTTTCTAATCCCATGATCATTGGTTTATATTCTTCCGGTAAACCCGCTAGCATCAGGGTTCCTAGCCACTCATCCTCAACTTTGAAACCGATGTTCCTCAGCTTGTGAGCGGTGCTCAGTATCTTATTCAGGTACTCTTCCACATTTGCGCAACTCTCCAGAGACGTGTTAATTAAATCTTTCAGTAAACCAACTTTCCGCGAAAGACCGGAATCTTCAAAAACCTTCTGTAGCTGTTCCCATACTTCACGAGCCGTCTGGGCATTTTCGACGTGAACGTAATTTATCGGGTCTACTAGGAGAATAATTTTAGATTTTGCCTTTACATCTTTTTTGGTATCCACTGAACCAGATTCCGGATCAACACAATCCCATAATTCTTCATGCTCTAGATAATTTTTTACGGCAAATTTCCATGTGTTCCAATTGTCTCTTCCAGACAATTTTTCTATTTGGAAATTACTAGAAGCCATGATTGTCGGTTTTTTCACTCGGATAAATTATCGTATTTATTAGCGAAAAAATACATTGAACGTTATCCCCCGGTAGGAACTAATAATAATCCTGTTCCTATAGAACGCCCATAACCTCATGTACTGGAGATAAATAATAGTCTTGTTGAGAGTTGAAATGGTAAAAACCCATTTATTAAATCGATAGGTATAAAGACAGTTACGGTGTCAACATTTGAATTTATAAAAGGAACTCCAAGCGGCCAGACACGCGTGTGTTTATAAACCTCCTTCAACAAAAACATAGGTTAGAAAAAACAACAAATTTACAAAAAAACAACGATGCTATGTTTTTTTTTCAATATAGTGAAAAAAAAACTTTTTTTTATCTTACATCACTATCTCGGCGGTTATTAGAGCGGCTGAGCGGCGGGCGCGGCGGGTGAACGCGCGTCGCGTGCTACCGTTAGTGCATGCTAATGCCGACCGCGAAATGTTCACCGACGTAATGACATGCGCAGTATGGATCTGCACTACATACACAAAAAAAATGCGAACCCGCATTCAGCCGATGTGGACTTAACCAATACAATCGGACGCCTGAGTGCGGCTTTCGTCAAGCATGAGTGGTAGAGACCGCGCCCATGCCCGTGTAAAAACTACCATAATTAAATAATATCGCTGGTCAAGCAGGTACAAATTTGATTGTGCCTAACCTTTTACGAGTTTATCCGGGTACAGAAAAAGCAGACCTTAAGTGCAATAATAACACCCGAATTCACAAACGTTACTATGCGTTGCGCGGACGCACAGGTATACAAAACCCTATTCATAGACAACACTTGAGTGTCGGTCGCCATTGAAAATGCCTTCTATAAGTATCGTTTGTGAATAGCCAGGAGTGTGGGCTCGGTCGGCGTGTTACACAAATCACAAATGGTGCCTAACGAAATAAGACGCATCGGGGCCGTTTTTCTGAAGTAGTTTGCAGTGGACACGGGCAATCCATCAGCGATAGTGGGTGAACGCCAGTAATATGGGCGACCGCGTCTATGATTTACCTTATTTTCTACTCGGAGCGATTTGAGCCCTTGTTATCGCATACTCGCCTCTACAATGACCGTGTTATCAATTCCAGTCCATGCGCTCCTATGTATGCCCCGCGGTAACGAGCCGACCTCTCGCGGATGTCGCTTCGATAGATAGATAGGTGCAAATAATAACTTGCACATAGTTAGTAGGTAGGTGCTGGCCGAAATAGAAAACGAATCTATCAATTCGTCATGAATCATCTGCCACCGGCTTCGACCCAGATACAACTGCTTGTCGATTTGGTAACGATCAAACCGAATTCATGTCATGTAAACAATGAAAATAAAGTACAGATCTTCGATACCGACGCTATTATAGAGCTCGATAATATTGTATCGGTACCGATTGTTCCATGGTGTGCAGTTAATTTGACCGAAGCTATCTAGCTGATGGCGAGATAAGCTTACAGATGGTCTTGCTGTCCCGCTGCGGTTGCGATCCGTGACACAGATAACGCTTGTTCAACGTTTCCTGGCGGCCTTAAATATGTCGCGGGTCCCATTGAACATGCTAACGATGCCATCGATCCGACCGTTACCGCGGGTATTATGCAAAGAACACGAGTAACACGACCACGGAAAGAATAGAGGGATGTACGTGCTCATAGATGTTGACGTGGATTACATGAGCCGTTAGGGTTATGGCGGTGATGTGGGAAAAGTGTGAAATATTGATAGTTTGCGGTAAGCGAGCATTGTTCTGTTCATGCCACCGGACTGCACGCCGCCTCACCACGAGCGTGCGACAGATTCCACGGTACCCGTTACTAATGCATTTGACTTTGAATAGGTAAATTAACTAGCCAAGTAGGATTTACTGTAGGACATCACTGTTGCTGACATAGTACCTCGGCTACGTGGCTTAATTAATTATGTTAATGCGCATGATTATGCAGGCATACTTAGTAGAAACTGTTTCTGACTTTTCTAAATCTGAAAATGGCTAGATTACGTATGTAGATACATTACACAAGGCAAGATAATAGGTATTATAAATAAATAAGTACATCTTAATAAGCTTGTGGCAGCAAACGTACCTACTCTTTGCTTTACGGTAGCGTAAGGTATCTGCAGTGTGGGTGCACGAGTAGGTAAAAGATCAGATGGAAATCTTTAAATTTTAATAACTTTACTAGACCTAGAGAATGTGCGGCGGATCCTAGACTAATAACTGGGATAATAATTGGTGTGTAGTGGTGGTTAGAGGACGGTTATTCCATGATAGCTGAATGAATAAAACATTAATGTTTCTGCAGATACTTTTTTTTAATAATCAGGTAGGTCGGAGAAAATGTTTGGACCCATTTTTTTCTTTCAGATGACCTTTCGATATTGCATCAAATGAAAAACGTAACGTACTTACACTAATCGTGGCCATTAGCTACATGCATTACCTACGTAAGATACGAATAGCTTAGTGTTATTCAGAGGTAAATCTCGCTATGGTGTGGTGACGACGAGTTCCACCCATGAGCGCGCCGCTATGGAGTTTGCCTAACTTAAGTATAATTATGTAGGTACCCACCTACATAATTCGAGTCACGTCATGTGCGGATAACAGGTATTATCTACCTATTCGATTCAATACAGTAGTATAATGCCTAACGATTAAGCTTAAGCTTCTTCCCTTAGCTTGTCCCAAACTTCTTCGACAAAGCGTCAAATCTTGGTTGCAGCGATTCATCTGATCTCGATCCTCGAATTAGTAAAGCTAGATTAAAAGGATTTTTTGATATAAACAAATATGGCAAAATGTATTAACTTATTGTTTAAAGGCAAACTAAATCCGAGAAAAACAATGCTTGCATACTGCAACTTTCTTACCTGTTCAACTTTGAATTTCAGTTGGGTACTACATTTCAACTTTGAATTTTAGTTACCTTTAAATTGGATATCTGGTGCAGAATTAAATATAACGCATTACGTAGTATCTAAATAGAAATAAGTTGGCACTTCAACCGTTTATTTACATAAATACAACAGATTTTTACATTACGAAAGCGAGTCGTTTTTTGTTCTATAAAAAGTAAGAGAGAGCATTATTCTACGATTTTAATCGATCGTTCGTTACGCACGAGCCCATGATGTCTTCACTGTTTCGGTTGAAACGGCCTTTTATGTTGCCAATGCGAATCAAAAGCTTAAGTGGAGTAGGAAAGTGTTAAAACGAAAATGCAATTAAACCTAAATATCTGCGTATGCATTTATGCCCACATGCACGCAATCTTACTTGTTATTATTGCCATTCGGTGCCAAACGTGAGCTTGAAAACTGCCGTTGCGAAGTTGGTTTCTACGTTATTTTTAAAACTTTTATGTTTGGCCGAGTTTGAGAATAAGAACTGTATGATACGTGACTTTATTCCAGTCACTGATTTTATGTATCACAATGTTTATTTTGTTCCAAAATTACAGTAATGCCTATTGACTAAAATAATGTTTGACTTTCTTTGACAAAGGTTCATATTTATTCGAATCTTTTAGGATTAGGTATTTTTTTTAATGACGGTATTTATTGATAATTGTAAATTAGTTTAAGATAATAGGTATGGTAGAGCCAACTTCCAGCACCAGAATTGGGCGCTTGGATTTTCGATCAGCTGTGCAGGCAGACAAAAATATATCACCTACATACTTACATTCAAATACTAATTAGGTAGATATTTACTTCGAATAACTATAATAATCTGTTAAATATATTAATCTGCTACATGTCGCTCATAAAGATAATGGCAGATGGTACCAATTATTCACCTCGTACCAACGTATTCGTAACTTTTAAATTTAACAGTTTTGCAAGAAACATTATCGACATAATTTATTATGTTATGTTTCTTAGACACATTAAATAAAATAAAATACTACTTAAGTAATTATTAATTTTACGGCACAAACTGTACCTAACTAGGTATTTATTGACACTCTAGGTACCTTCCTAGTACCACCTTTTCTTAAAACTTTCGTTATTAGGTAGGTACAAGAGATAATATCTATGAATACTACGAGTACAATACTTTACAACAATAGGTACTTACTTATTTATTATGACTTGTTACTTTAGGCAAATATTAGAGAAACTTATGGAAGTTTAATAAACATTATTATTTTTATAGTAAGTCGCGTTTTCTAAAATATTTTATCCAAACTATAAATGCTGACATCTTCAATTATAGGTACCTAATTTATTATTATTGTACTATATTTTACGTGCTCATAGATAAAACTGTTGGATACATATTATGTTCTTGATTGTAATGAGTAGGTAAGGACCCATGTACCTATAGATATCACCTTGTAAGCCCACACTTTTGCAGAATAAAATAAATTTAAATTGCAATTGTTTTTTTAATACTATATTTTATAGGGCCTAATGGAGCAGTTATAAGGGTATAAAACAGGCTTACCATCGTCAGAGTCCATATCTGCTATCGGAGATACGGTTGTTATTCTGAAAATGACTCCAATTACGATTAAATTTGCGCGGCAAATCATCTTGCGCCCGCTGCGTTTGCAGACCAATTTACATTCGGGCGAGAATATTTTAAAATATACTTATTTTTAATCACGGTTAATTTTTTTATTGTGAATTGTATAGCGTTATGGTTTTCGCGGCGGATCGAGCGGGTTCTCGTGAAAGGCGACATGCGCCGACGCACCAATAGTTGCTGAACGACTAACTAACCGATACGTTACTGCGCGGAGACAGTACGCGCGTTTGGAACAGTTAGCGCGGCGCCGTTCGCTCTTCACGAAGGACTTGTATACAATGGAATGGGAATATAGCCTCCAATTTAACAGAAAACTCTAAACGGACCAGAGCGAAATGAATAATCCCTGTAAAGACGGAGGTCTCCCGGATCCGACTAGGTAATGAGATCTAACAATTATAAAGTTTACGGTGTGTAAAATTGAGCTTTTGTTTTCAAAGTGCACTATTTTTAAGATAAATGTAGGTTTAAGGAAATTTCTTTTATACCTCTCTACAATCTATTCTAGGCATTAACCTCAAAGTATTTAAAGAACTGTATCTACATACCTATTACCTACTTGGTTCGGGTTGAGTTGAAGTTGCTGGAAATTCAATAATTAAATATTCGAAAATTGACACATGAAACAAACAGCTACAAAGTTACCAACGTTTGTAATAGGTAATTTAGTTTTTTATATGATCAATGCAGATGTACCTTTTCTGGAGAGGAATGCATTAGGCACTGGGACTCACACACCCCAAAAAGGGGGGGCATACTTACCCACTAAACCCCCCTGTATTTTAAGTGGGTAGCAACTTGCAGGGATAGTGGTAGCGCATACACACAGTAATGTACCAACTACATCGTCTGTTATATCTTAATGTATTCAAGTATTTCTACCTCTATGTAGAGTCATATGTTATTATGATTTCAGAGATCCCGAAAACGGGAATTTCAATACCGAGACTAACTAGCTCCAAGGGCCTATCATTCATCATCATCAGCCTATTACAGTCCACTGCTGGACATAGGCCTCTCCAGTTGTTCGCCACTTAGAGCAAACATCTGGAGGATATACCCATAATCGCCACGCTGGGCAGGCGGGTTGGCGATCGCAGGGCGTAGCTTTTTGCTCCGGTGACGCTGCTGCCCGTCACCGGTCTTTAGTATTTAGCTACGCCTTCAATTGTGATGGTTATACCGCCACCAGTCGGTTGCCAAGCCTCGTTTGTTATTCGGCAGGATGCACCACTGGCAGGTGAGGTTGGCTTGGACCGAAAAGATGATAGGCCGCTCCCTTACATCCCCAAGGACCTATAATATCAACTATTACACGATGTTCGATGTAGTACAGCTCTTTTCTACTATTATTTACAAACAAAGAGATGTAATCACCACGCATGCGCCGCGGGCCGCAGCCGCGCGCTCCGCCCTGCGCCGCCCGTTGCGCGTGGTCGCTTCGTCCTGCCACCCTGTCAAGCACAAAGATCCTCCACATCCAACAAAATGCCATTAGTAACCATGTCTTAGAAGTTACATATCAAGTGTAGGTACTATCCGCAGCCATGGGTAACCAATTCAAAAACGTGGCGGTCATAGCCTGTCTGAAAACGTTCCTCTTCATTTTCAATGTTTTATTTTGGGTAAGTTTTATGCGTGTAAGCGGACGTGTAAATGTTGTGATTAAACATAATGTCCTTTCTATCCGACTGCAGAAGAAAGGAGCTTGATGTTTTAATAGCCTAATTTTGGGTAACTAGGCTACGCTGTTACAATTAATTTGTAAAAGTATTTTTTTTTCTTTTGTTTACAATCGTTGCTTCCCGCAGGATAACAAATTCGTCGTTTGTCAGACTTTGAATGCTCTGAGCATATACACCTACCTACTTAACTTTCTATACTTTGATTCGCATCGTTTAAGTAGGTACAAGCTGAAAAAAGTCACACATGAATATCAGGCAATTTATCGGTCCATTTTATTTTCCATCACACCCGTTCTACTGAAGTAGACGTAGGCAAGGTAGGTATGTTTGCATTTTTTATTTCACGAAGTTAAAAGTTACGGTGTCTCAATTGCTTTTTTCAGGTGACAGGTTTGCTTCTCCTGATCGTGGGCTTGTGGGCGGAGTTCGACTTGTACACGTACATAGAACTGTCGCCTGAGTTCTCGGGGACCGCACCGCACGTGATCATCGGCATCGCAGGCCTCATCATCTTGATCAGCTCCGTCGCCTTCTCCTGCATTATCAAGGGACAACCTGTGCTGCTCTATATCGTAAGTAGATAGTAGTTTGTTGTGTAGAAACATCAACTATTCATTAATGTACCTACCTAGGTAAGGCAGAAGGAAGGCAAGAACTACCACAGCCCGACCTTTGACTTCACAGCCCGGGGCGCTTTAATAAGACCATAATCCGAACGTACGGAGTTCTTTGCTTGTTGTATGATCTGACCTCTGCAACCAAATAGTTAAATAGGAAAAAATACCAGACGTAATTGATCGTAGTTTTCTATTAGACAAACTTATCTTTGTTGCCTATAAGCCGCCAACGGGGAAATCATGCATATAATCATGTGAATAATAAATACATAATAAGTAGGTCTAAAGAAACAGATTAGATTAGGCCTAAGTAAGTATATAAATATCATGCAATGTTCAGTTCACAGTTTAACAACTTAAATAAGCAACCTGTACCTACCTACAAGAGCTTTGATAAAACTTTCTAAAATCTTTGTCGTTGTTGAAAGCTTTTTCCCAGCAATAAGGACTTGAGTACCTTTTCCAGACACATAAGTATGTGTCAAAATGACTCACTTACAAGCATTTGAGCTTAACTTTGAGTAAGTAGGTAGGTAGGTACCTAAGTTACCGAAGGAAGGACGGAACACGCTTCAAATTTCACGCAAATGAAATTGCAGGAGATAGGTAGGTAGATACTAATTAGAAAAGGAACCACCAACCGAGCAATTCATTCAATAACAAGCTATTAACGTGAAATCATACACACGTGAAATTATGTTGTTCATTCATGCACAGTATTTTTATGAATGCCCCGTTGAAGATTCCTAGATAATTAATCTACAAGAGCGTTCAAACACTTTGATTTGAATTGAGTAGGTTGTTTCATGTCTTTTATGAACCACCACAAATAATAAAATCTGTTTAACACCTACCTTTTTTTAGACATTTCTCGTTTGCAATGTAGCATTTAGGTACGTAGGTCGGTATTTAGAATTCATCGAGATTTACATGGAATATCAATAAGACTTCAATTAGATTCTCGGACGGATCAGGTTATAAAAATGATAGGCCTATTTCTGGTGGACGACTGTCCCAGTACCTACCAAGTTACATTCAAAGCACCTTCCACTAAAAGACAGTTTCATAAATAATCTGATATAAATTCTGCAGTATGGAGCATTCCTCGCGTGTATCTTCATGATGGACGCCGGAGTAGGCGCGTCGGTGGCGTGCTACCGTGATACCTTCGCCAAGGGACTGCGCGACGGACTCACTCAAACCCTCGAATCACACAACTCTAACAAAGACTTTAACTTCGCTCAATCCAAGGTAATACCTAACTGCTAGGTTTATAATTGTTGACCATCCTATAAAATTGTATAGGTCCTACCTATCGTCTTACCTAAGCCGAAACAAAGCGTTCCTCCGATCACTGATTTCGATGTCATGTAGGGACCTCTTTACCTATGCAATACCTACTTAATTTTATCATTGTGAAAGCGAACTTAGGATCTAGTCTTCGTTCTATGCTAACTTAATAAAACTGAAATGATCCTGATCCTGCTTGTCCTGTAACGGCGTAACTATACCATTCGAGGCCCGTGGCAAAATCATCGGATTTTTACTAAATGTGTAATGAAAGGCTGACTTCTCATCCCAATGAACTAGCCACCCAGCTACTGAGCCAGAGCTACGATAACCGTGTCAAGAGACACGCCATCCACAAACTACACCTAAGAATGGTGTAGTACAAAAATAAGTAGTGTTCTCGGTGGAGAGCACACTTCGAACGAAATGGCCTCAACACATCCGCTCATAGTCATGCGACTGATTGCAGATGAACTAACAAAAAAAAAGTGTAATAAATGCATATTAGAACTCTTCTTCGGCCCGTGGCAATCTGCCGAGTGGCCACCCTGTAGTTACGCCATTGCCTGTTAGTCAATAGATCATAAGCATCAGCTAACACGAAGCCCAAACTCAAAGCTGTTCTTACATTGTGTAATTTGATCCAATATCAAACCTCAGACGACTATCAAATAAGTAATTGATGAATCCTGGCAAAGAAAACGGGTGCAATAACAATGCACTTCTTCAAAATTATAATACCGAATTACCGATCTACTTACTACCTACTTACATGCACTTTTCCACTAATCCTCAAGTATGAATGAATAATGAAAGCCATACTCCTATTTCAGTTGCAATGCTGCGGCGTATCTAACTATACCGACTGGACGAGACTGTCACCGCAGAGAGTAATTCCTATCTCCTGCTGTGTGGACCTCAACAACTGCATCACCGCTAATTACAAAGACGTCTTCCAAAGGGTAAGTGAGAATTGACAAACAGCTGTTGAAACTATATCTCTGCCTTTTACGTACAACTAGGTAGCATCTATATTCGTAAAATAGTAGAGGTACCTACCTACGTACTAATAATTAAATACTAAGAATTTATTCTTGTTGCCATTGATAGATAAGTTTAGCACACACACACCTTATTTATGTTTACAATATCGTGCAGATTTCATCACGCTTCCGAAGCAAACCCGCAAGTGTCATTTCATAGACAGGCTCGGTGGCTCATTCGGTAGTGACCTCTGCCCTCTGAGCCAAGGGTGGTGGGTTCGATTCCCGCACAGTACAAACATTTGTGTTCATGAACATGTCTGTTTGTATTGGTCTGGGTGTTTTCTATGTATTTGTATTAATTTCCAAAAAAAAATTTATCTAAGTAAGTAAGTTTATCAGTTGTCTAGTAGGTACCCATAGTACAAGCTTCGGCTTAGTTTGGGGCTAGGTGGGGCTGTGTGGCCCAGCGTGACATGTCTTAGGTTATTTATTTATTTATTCAATAAATTTCATGTTATTACTAATTACGCGGGGCGAGATACCTATTGGGCAACAAGCCATTCCACGCATTATTATAATAAATATGTCTTGTAGGAAAAGGGCGGGTACCTACCTATTCATACATGCGAGGCAAGCAATCCTGCAAGTAAAATCCGCACGATAAAAAACACTCGTAGGAAAAATAATGATATTTTTTGTTTCAGGGATGCTATGATGTTATAGTGGAATATGTGCAAAATAACATGGACTTGCTAGTGGGCATCGCAATAGGCACCGCACTCCTACCCCTACTTGGTACTTTCCTGTCGTGTTGCCTTGCAAGCTATATCAAGAAATCTAAATATGATGTCATGAACTAAAACGAACCTCGGACGATGTATTACATACTATATTAGAAGACTATTTCAATTATTATATTTATCAAAATTGTAATTTATCTTTTTATAATAATAACATTATTCTTTTGATTAATGTGCGTAATAAAAACATTCTGAATGATTTTGATAAATTGCTGTTACTATTATATTGTCAATTTTATGGCCAAAAATATATTTACTCAAATAAAATGTTGCATCACTCACTAGTTGTAAAAGTTATTGCTAAAACCCTTCCCTCTTTGAGTATTCTATTAGTATTCATAGTAGGTCTATATAAAGTACTCGTAAATTAGCAATCTTCTTCTTTCTTCTAATTAAATAAAACTCAAAGGTGACTGACTGACATAGTGATCTATCAACGCACAGCCCAAACCACTGGACGATTCGGGCTGAAATTTGGCATGCAGGTAGATGTTATGACGTAGGCATCCGCTAAGAAAGGATTTTGATCAACTCTACTCCCAAGGGGATGATAAAATAGGGGATGAAACTTTATTCCACGCGGGCGAAGTCGCGGGCACAGCTAGTGAGCTAATATAAGCCTCTTTTCATTCGAGCCACTTTTCTCTGACCCAGCTTTCCCATACCTGGCCAATGCCAGCAGTTCTTCTAAGGTCATCAGCCCAACGGTCCTACACTACATCTACCTAAAAACGAAGTCCAGTCAATGACTTATCTGTTTCGTATGTTTTATGCCAAATTGAACCATTCTATAAACACACATAAAAATATTTTAGTTAAAAGAGGGATAGGTTAACGGAATAGAAAAACTGAATGTTTGATATTTACCAAATTATACATATATTTCGTGTTAAAGGAACCTTACAACAGTAATATAATAATATGCACACACATTTTGCACCTAGTCACTATCTGAGCTCTGCTTGTCCTCCTTCATCTCGACAGGCGGATCTTGCTTGTAATGCCTGTATTCTGGCTTCAATTCCCACATATTTTTGTGTGGATTTTTCAAATTGTAATTACAAACTTCTTTGAGTATTTCCTTCAAATATACTATAGGCTGATTTGTTATCTGAAATATGAAATTATTAAATCTTCAATGAATAAATTAATTAACAGCATTTTTTAGCAAAAAGAAAACCAATTTCAATATGATGACAATGGGACCAACTATGGCCCTTTTCAAACAAAAAAACTCTCACAGACATTTGGCAACAAACATACAATAAAAAAAATCTGTAGAAACGAGAAACTCCTCCTTTTTTTTAAATTAAAAAGTTAAAAAGAGATGCAACACTACAATAATAAAATTCTTGACTATTTGCACAATATGTACCTTTTGTAGATCTTTTATGTTATAATACTGATGTTTCTCAAATGCAGCAAAGAGCATATTGAGCACAGCGTCTTTGTCATCACGAGCCTTCTTACCCTCAGCCTTTTTCCTCTCTTGATATTCAATCTGAAATAAAAATAATTAATGAAATCTTAGGAGTACCTTGACATTGATAATAATTTCAGGAAATAAAAAAAAAATTGTCATTACTCTATTTAAAATTAGGCAACAAACATAGGTATAGGTCGCGGCACGTAAGTTGAGCGCTGAGCGTTTCTGCGCAGAAGTCAAAAATTCGGTATCACAGGGGGGAGTACGGGGCGAGGGCGGGTGTGCGCACGCGCTTATTGGCTCTCCAGTCGTTCCTCGCTCCCCGCAACGTCGCGTCCACCCGCTTACGCCCGACCGGTACAATCGCGTTCTAAGTTTTAATGTTCTCGTTGTTTAATTTGTTTGTTGAAATTTGTTTTATCAATAAGCAAAGAGTGTCCAAGTTGTTGACTTCGTAACCGAATAATTTATCATTCAATTGATCAAGACATTTCAGATGAAGATGTTGATGATTCAAATGATGAAGGCATGCTGCCTTTGTCAGATTCAGACTATTTGTTTTTGAATGTAAAAAGAAATGGTCAAAATGTTTCTATACAAACCTATGTTTTATTTCTATCTCACGTAAGTAGGCAGTAACCTCGTAACTGGTTACAAATTCCTGGCAGTTATTTATTTTTATTTCTTATAATAATATTACTTTAAGTTCATTCGCGTTAAGAAAATAGTGACTCATCACCGACTGCCGGCCAAGCCACACCCCCTAGCCAATTAAAACGCTAGAAATTATAATTTCTAGCGTTAGCCACACCCCCTAGGGGTGTGGCTTGGCCGGCAGTCGGTGATGAGTCACTATTTTCTTAACGCGAATGAACTATACGTTAACTGGCTTTCTTGAAATCTGTTTTTTTAAATGAAATACACGGTAGAATAATTTACAAATAAAATGATAAATTAGTCGAGCTAATAAATGTGTGCGCAATAGTACACATGCGCAGCTATCCCCTCCATAGTCCGCTCAGCGCTCAACTTACGTGCCGCGACCTATACATTGTGTAGTATTGTAAGGGTGCATATCCATAGAAGCACTGAAATGAAGCCGAGATGATTTGAGAAATATCATTGGTTAATGTGTTAGCTACATACAGCACCTCTTCTGTGGATATGCACCAACGTGTACTTACATTATGCTTGTGATTAGCAATTGGCTTGAAGTTCTGGACAATCCTGTCTAATTGTTGCACTTGTCGCTGGGGCATGGATGCTTTCCTAATGGATTCAGACTTCAATCTATAATATGTAGTATCAGCATATGGCCTGCACTCTAGTTTTTGTACTATCCGTCCTTCCATATATAATTTTTCTGATTCTGGTATGACTGAATCAGTGTTAGATGCTGTAAAACAATGAAAGTTATTGATCTAAATATGTTTCCAAAAGCAATCTAGCTGTATTAATCTTCTACATAATATATGTCACTGTAAAATTGTAAATAAATAACTAAATATAAATAAATCTACCGAAAAATAATAGTTAAAATGTAAGAATTATGTTACAGTTCACAATCTTTCGACAGTTTACAATATCGCAAGATGGAATAAAATCTAATGGTATTTACAATTTCATGGTGACATATTATATCACACAACATTGGCAACTGATTTCATGAGATGATGAAAATACTTACGCACAACATGGGAGAATACCCCCAAAGATTGTCTTGTTTCATTGGTCACGTCAAGACGATGTTCTTTCGGTATATTCTGCTCCCCAGGGTCTTTTAGGCAGAGTACAGCCTCAGAAAGCGACAGCTGTACCTGTGCTCTTTGTCCGGGCACTCGAGATATCTTTAACTTGCCTACCTCTATGTCTCCTGGAGCTTTGTCCCATTTATTCGCAATATACTTTGGTACCTTTACCAGCCAAACACCTCTACCTGTATTGGATAGGTCTAATTCACGATCAATGTGGGGAGCTGGATTCGGATTAGACATAATTAAATATTGACTTATATATACACGAATTAATTATTATAATAGAAGTAAAGTTCCAGCAGACTCAACACCAGAAAATTACAATGTGTCAAACTCGGAAGAGAGTGACGTTGACACATGACATTTTAGCACATTTTCTTTTTTAATCATTCCTGGCGTAGCTACGATACCGAAGAGAGTCGGCTATGTGTATGATTTTGTGTCGACTTTTATGTATTTTTTATCCTATTTTATACATAATTTATATTATATTGCTTTATTATATACTACATATATACGCTACGTACATTAATTAAGTCCGGTTGTTATATATTTGAAACGAAATCTACTGTGAGATCCATGACCGAGTACTTTCATATCTATGGACTGGTACATAACTGTCATTTCATGTGTCATTCATCCATCATTTCATTCATTCATTGTGATTGTAAATTTACGAAATAGTGTAGTGAAAACAATTTGAAAATAAATGTAGCAGCTATAATTTACATTTTTATGAAATAGATATTTACATAGCAATGGTTGTAAAACTTCTTAAGTGAACAAATAAAGAAATCATGTTCGGTTACAGCAAAGAAGCAGTTAGAGTGAAAGTCAAGGTTTGTATTGTGTAAATTAAATTGCAAAACCTAATGTGTTTTGTTAAATATTACGCTCATATGATATTTATATTAGTATTACTAACAACTACTGTATCATTACAAAATAAAGGTGTCATTTGAACAAAGCAAATGTATCTATTTGTTGCTTCGAGTGCTTCAACTGTAGCTGAACTTTTTATCAAGTATGTTTATTGAAATCATTTATTGTTATAGAAATGTGAAGGAAAACTTCAGCCAGAACTAAGGAAGTTCTCTGTGGATCCACAAATCACCTCTTTGGAAGTTCTACAAAGCATACTAGTGAAAGCATTTGATATCAAATCTGATTTTACATTATCATATCGAAGTGTTGATGATTATGGCCAGGAAATCCATTTGCCATTGTTATCTGATTGGGACCTGGATGCAGCATTCCTTAAGTAAGAGTTATAAAGTGCTGATATGACCTACACTAGACCAATACACTTGAAAAAAAACTTGAAGTATTTTCTCTTCCCTTTGGGAAAGCAAACTTAGTGGACTCAAAAGCAGCCATTTTAAAGTTACCTTAATAGTTACAGTTGTTCTTAAGTATTAGTAAATATTGTGCCCATTCAATAAATCATAAATAAATCCTGCATATTCATACATTACATTTACTAAATAAGATAATTAGACAAGACAGACTTATGAGTATGTCTTGTCTAAATATTTAAAAATAAACAATTCTTATCGGCAACCATTTGTCAACAGTTACAAATTATATTTGTTTTCATTGCTATCAAATTAGTCTTTCTATTTGTGAAGACCTTTATTAGTGGGTTGTTAGTTTAATTTTGAAACAGTATTAGATTTTATAAAAGAGCATAGTAACAACATTGCTAAAAAATTATTAACTCAATTTTGTACATTTGAACATATAATATAATTGTAGGATAAATTAATCTGAAGAGAGGAAATAGAAAACTAAAAAAAAAACACATTTTCAGAGCACATAACATAGCATTGAACCAAAAAAGCGAGCCATGCGTCCAACTCAAAGTGGATATGAAACCTTTTGCGGAGGCGTCTGACGATTGGGAACCACCAAATGTGAACACAGTTGCACAGATGGCAAACCAGAGCCGGGAACAACCAACTGTAGCACCGGCACCACATCAGGCAGAGAAGCAGGAGACTCCATCAGGCTTCCAGGGGCTTATCATGAACCAAGTATGTTGTAATATGTAAGCTTTCTTTATTTTTACTTTACATATGAATCTAAATAATAAATTAATTTGATTCATTGTCTGGAAGATATCTCTTATAGTGATATGATAATATACCTAATTTATAGACTGCCTAAATTGCCCAAAAATTGTATACTATGTCGCGTTCTAAGTCAATTTTTTGGTGCAACAAAGAGTTATCTATCTTAGTTTTATAATTTTATTACCCCCTTTAAATAGCGGCACTCTCTGTCAAAGAAGATTAGTAAAGTTTGTATTCTAAAGTGATTTAACTAGGAATCATAGAACCTTCAAACCTACTGATATCTCTATGAACACCTTACAGACTTTATTTACCATGCTTTATAAATAGCAAGCTAAAAAGAGTTCAAATGTCCCAAGTTTAAAACTATATCAGTAATTTCAGAGTAAGATTTGAAGTGCCTGCCATAATTATTGTGGCAAACTATTGTGGGGAGGTCTCCATTCCGCTGTGGACTGTGAATACTCAATACTCAATCATTTATTGCATCTATAATGTATGATGATACATAATTCCAGGTTGAAAAGACATTCAACATGGTGTCACGGGCACTCAACTTATATGAAGACCCCAACACGCCTCCACGTCCGCCACTGTGTGATATTGAGTTCAGAGCTTTCCTAGATGCTGTAGGACAAATCAACAATCCTTCAAAACTGAGAGAAGTTATTTACTGTGGTGGTATCGACCCAAGCCTAAGGTGAACAGTTTTGTTATACTTGTAAGAAAAAATATTGTATTATTATTGTGTATGTTACCGGAAAATACCAAAGAATCGTGAATTGATAAATTTTCTAGGTAGTTGATTAACTTTCGGAATATAACAAATGGTACATAGCTGAAATGTAATATTTGACGATTTAACGTAAAGACGCCTTAAATTAATCAATTTACTGAAATACGTACAATAAACAATAATTTTCAACAGCTCTTTATTATTTTCCGGGAGTTGATTAGCTAAGAAATTGATTAACTTATGAGTGTTGCTATTTTCCGGTGACATACAAAATTTTATGAAACACCATAGTTATTAAATAAATGTTCTTATAAGTGATAAATGAATGTTAGGGTAATCACAAAAAGTCGTTTATATATCTTTCAGAAAAGTGGTTTGGAAACACATACTAAATGTTTATCCAGATGGTATGACTGGAAAAGAGAGAATGGACTACATAAAGAAAAAGGCAAATGAATATTATGCCCTTAGAACGCGATGGAAAGATTGTATACAAAAGGGTTTGGTAAGAACAAAGAAACACTATTATTTCATAAAATTTTTTGTAGGTGTTAAACTACCTACTCATTTGGTGAAAATTTAATAAATATTAGTGTAAAATTTGCATTTATGCTGCGCGTCTGAGACATTTAAAAAGAGCGCATCTAGGTCCCTACAGCTCTGCCGACAGAATGATCGAAGATGTGCGTTGAGTCTGTGAAATATCCGCGACAGATTTTTGCGCGTCGTGTGCGTTACTGCATATAATTGCATCACAGACTAAAAAAGTGCGTCACGGATAGTCTGTCGTCTGCGCTGCGCCTTATTAACATTTGCTTATTTTATTTTTCTTTTACAGGTCAATGCTGATTTAGCTTACGTTACAGGAATGGTTCGAAAAGATGTCCTTCGAACTGATAGACATCATAATTTTTATGCTGGTAGTGATGATAATCAGAACATAGCTTCGCTTTTCAATATTTTGACGACGTAAGTTTTCACTACTCATGCCATGTTTAAACCTCTATAAAAATAAAACTAGTCTGTTGATAAGCCTAATTATATAGCTTTTTATTATAATATTTAATATATCAAATGTTCAACTGTATATAACTTGTGTTGGTAGTGCATTCAATTCTTTAGTAGTTTTAAACACTTAATATTTATTTTTGTTTTAGGTATGCACTGAATCATCCAACGGTAAGCTACTGTCAAGGCATGTCCGACCTAGCTTCACCCCTTCTGGTAACAATGGGAGACGAAGCTCACGCTTATATTTGCCTCTGCGCCCTAATGACTCGCCTCTATCCCAATTTCCTACTAGACGGAGAAGCCATGACATTAAAATTCTCCCATTTGACTGAATCCTTGCAGGTGTATGATCCTGACTTTTATAATTACTTGAAATCACAGCAGGCGGATGACTTGCTATTTTGTTACCGATGGCTGCTGTTAGAAATGAAACGTGAGTTTGCCTTCGACGACGCCCTTAGAATGTTAGAAGTGCTATGGGCGTCATTGCCCCAAAGAACGCCAGCGCTTGAACTTTCGTTGAAAGAAAAAGAGTTTGATCCAACTATAGAAATAGACGATGATCCTCCTCCCCTGAGTCCGCTGATAAAAGCGCCCCGCGAGAACGCGTACACCAAGGTGTGCGCTATCCGACGTCAAAGTTCTAGTTTTAGCTTGGCAAATGTAAAAGCACCTAAGCTTTCAACTTGTAAACAAATGAATCATAGTCTTGATGAAAACGTTACGCGCAACATTCTTACGAATTCATCCCTGAAACATGCTAAAGAATTCCAAAGCTTAGATGACGCGGCTTTACAAACACAGAAATTAGATAAACACGACAACGCATTTGACAAAAATAAAGAAAATAATTTTATACCCAAAGATTCAAAACTTCATTTGAAAAGAAGTATGAAAAGTGTACCAGAAGACGGGAAGTTACCTGAGCATCCCGAACCTCCAGTAACAGGCTGGTCGAGTACGGGAAATTTAATGAATGGGAACTCTCATGGTGACATAAAAGACCCCCCGTTAGGACGTCAAATAAGATTACTTACTGATAAAATATCTACACATAATAATAAATTTTCTTCTTCATTGGATAAACTCGACAATTCCGTTAATTTAGACACAAATAATAGACCTAAAGTTAAAATGATAAAAAATTTAAATGAGTTCTTAAATTTTGCATCGGGAAGCAAAGTAGCAAATGCGAAACATGAAAAACTCCAAAGAACAAATTCAGCTAAAGAGAACAATTCTAAAGAATGTCCGAGAATCACACTGACTAAAACATCGTTTGATGAAAACGATTTGACATCCCAGAAGGTGAAAGACCAAAAAGCTAATAAAATTAATAGGAACCTTTACGAAACAAATGACGGAAGTAGCCCTGACGATTCCCAGGAATATTACCCCATGACTACCTCCATGACAAGAGAATTAAGACTAGAGTTGGAACATTTAGATCGCCAGGTATTTGGGCAGTCATACGTGAATCGATGTAGTTTAATTTGTGATTCTCCTTCTGAATCAACAAGTACAGAAGAAAAGCCAACTAATAACTGCACAGATGCTAAACAATCGTGTCTTACGGTCGATAACGTGGAAAACCAAACGGATACTACAGAACTGACAGAGGTTACAAAAAAGTCTCCATTATTTGAAACTATAAAATCAAATGCTCGAAGTGCGGAAGATATTTACTTATGGGAGAATCCATTACATAGGAATACGCCTACTACAAGAACGACCGCAAGTTGCCCACAAACTCCGGATGAACAAGCCGAACTAGACTTTGACGGCGATACGGGGGAGATTTTCGAGGAGCATTCTGGAAAGAAATCCATCACGCCGATAAGATTATTGCGAAAAAATCAGTCTTTAGAACCGCAAGAATTATCGCGAGACACCAGACATTCTGTTACTCATTCCAGCGAGTCGGATTCCTCTGAGAAGGACACTGTGGAGCCAATGAATGCCGCACATGATAAAAATATTGAACCAGAAGCTAATAGTGCTTCAAGATCTCAAAAGTTTTTCTCTAATATGTCCCAGGAGCTAGAAAATGCTAAAAGAAATTGCGAATCTTTGCTAAATGCTAAGCAACCAAATTTGCACAGTGTGGCGTCTACTATAAATAATTTTCAGAAAAAATATGAAGTATTCAAACCGCCAATTCAAAAAAATGTTGCAGCTAATACCGGTGGTGGCGATACTACGGCAAAATTTAGTATTGGCAGCCTACCCCCACCCACAGTGTTCGGTGGAGGCAATCCGTTTTTGATGTTCCTCTGTTTGACTGTTTTACTACAACATAGAGATTACATTATGAGAAACCGAATGGATTATAATGAATTAGCGATGCATTTTGACAAAATGGTTCGCAAGCATAATGTGAACAGGGTACTGAACCAAGCGCGACAAATGTACGCCATGTACTTAAAACAACAAGCACATAAGACTGGGGATATTACGACATGAGATAATTATTATTAATAGTATGTTAGGTAATCTATGAAATACCAGGCGATATTCAATTGTGCAGTGCAATATAATTAGTAGATACAGTTAATATCTACCTACAGGCTAGTTGCGCTGAAACGGGAAAGGGATTTTCGTCTCCTCGCTGTCTTCTATTTTACAATGTACCTAAAATTTACAAATATTCCACTTTTTCTGATTGCTCGTGATAAAACGGTATACTGCCTAAAGATTTATCCCTATGACGGCATTGTATTTATTACGATAATAATTAGTGCAATAATTTATTAATTCGGTTAACCGATAGATGTATCTATATTATGTGTTTATCGTATTTTTACGTTTATTCTGCAAGCGACCTTGAATAAATGTTGTTAGGTATAATGAAGGATTACATGTTTATTCACAGCCAGACGCTCGATTGCAATTTTAATTTATCGTTTAGTCAAGAAATATAAAATAAGATGAAATCATATCAATCGCATGAAATAAAAATTCCGATATGAGAATATTCAATAGAGTGTGGTCTACAGTGAGTAGCATGTTTACTTAATCCTAAATTATCTTTACTTGTATGTAATGCTTAAATCAACTAAATCACCAAAGCCAAAATGTTAAAATCAACATCTGAATCGAGTTTATTTAGGTACCTATTTATTCCTAGACTTATGAACATTTTCATGTTTCTCGTTGATATTGTAAAAAAGTGGTTTAACAATTCCTTCTATTTCTATTGATCTCAATATATTTTGCTCATTATTAAGTATTCACACTACGATAACCGAAAGCAGGTGTGTAAGTATAGCAACATATTAACGCATCATCTTTTGTTCTTGTGCGAGGTTGGAGAAAAGCAGTCTCTCATAACGACTAAGCCAATATACCAATGTTGTATTGATGAAATGATCAAATTCCAATAGTTATAACTAATATTTATGAATATTATTTAAGGACAGTTTGCTACATTCAAATCATGTTTTAATTGCTTTTGCACGTAGTATATAAACAAATAGAGCTTGAACTAAGTCATACAATTTTATAAAATACTAGCAGTGCCCGCGACTTCGTCCGCGTGGAATAGTTTTTACATTGAAATTTTGATAATCGTGAAGGGATTATATTCGGAGCGCGTGGCAGCTGCGTCTGCGTCAGAGTTCCGTCGTCGACTCCGCTTCCCGGCGTCCCAGTGCTCCCGGCGGCTGAGAGGGGGCGGTGCGGGGCATCGCGGTCGCGGATCGTTTCCCCCCGCCCCCCGCGTTGACTAACACTCCGCGCTCACCTTGCGCGCGAACATACATTTTCCATTATATCTTCGCTCCTAATAGTTTCAGCGTGATGTTATATAGCCTAAAGCCTTCCTCGATAAATGGTCTATTCAACACAAAAAGAATTTTTCAATTCGGACCATTACTTCCTGAGATTAGCGCGTTCAAACAAACAAACAAACAAACATACAAACAAACAAACAAACTCTTCAGCTTTATAATATTAGTATAGACTAGCTGTGCCAGCGACTTCGTCCGCGTGGAATAGTTTCTTGGGTAGTGATTTTAATGACCCCCAGTGCCTGGCAGCTGGCAGCGGCGCGGCGCAGATCTCGGCGCGTTTTATATACCCGCGCAAACGTACAGCAGGCTCGACGTGATTAGTTAAATGGGCGTAACTTTTTTATTTATGGACCGATTAACATGAAACAAACACTACATGTTAAGGGAAGCTTCCAGCAATATATTAGTGAAAACCGCATCTTAATCGGATACGCGGTTTCTGAGATTAGCGTGCACAAACATACAGACAAACAGACAAAAATTCCAAAAATCATTGTTTTGGGTACTATTGCATTAATAAAGGCCTCCCATAATATTTTTTTACATATATCTTCCATGTACAGACAGCGATTCGTTACATTTTTATTATATGTATAGAAGATTATTTTTAAGTCCGCGTAATAACTCCAAACCTACATCGATTTGATTCCTTTGAAGGGTTTATTGTGCTAGAATTCTAGAATTTCGAATGTTCCTATTTATCTTATCTTATCCCCCACGGGGTAACTGGGATTTTGTAAATGTCCTAGTTGCTCCCATTCTTAAAGTTATTAAGTTCCGAGTCTACTACACTAGGTAATACTACGAATCTGACGATATAATAACTACTTAAGATATAAAAAAGGAAGACCAATAAATCGTTACTTGAAATTGTAGGTATCTACAGTTCTAACTATTTTGGATCATAATTATTGAAGTTGCATCAACTTATCCTCAAGGGAAACAAATCGATATCGGATTAGACTTCATACCGCCTTGCATTTTAATAATATCGTTTTTAAACGACAAGTTATTTAGAAGTAATCCAAAGAATAGTTATTTTTTCTAAAATGTGATATTTTACTTGTTATTTTGTTGTACCTAAGACACTTTGTGTCCCTACTTATTTTTATAATTGACACAAGTTACTATGATGCATTTTATGGCTTGACCGACCAAAATTATATCTTGTACAAAACTGCATTGAATAAAATAATAATAATTTAGCACAATAAAAGGTATCGATAAATTGCGCTCATTATATTGGTTTAGGACGTAGATTATGTAATACCATTATGCAATACCTATTTCAATATATGTTCATAAATTAATGTAAATGTGATTTTGTTAGTCTTCTAACATGTTAGCTGTTTTTTCCTCAAGATGCCTATTATACTCCCGAACTTGTTTCATAATGAAAGGACAGACGGAAATATACACAGGTGGATGTTAGTAATTTTAAGTCTAGTACTATACTTAGTAACACGAAAATGTATATTGGCCTATACCATTGTATTAACAGGAACACTTAATTCAGTATTTAATTGCAATGGAATAATAAGATATAATGCTGCTACCAATCGCAATCATTTAGCTTGTAAATAAAGTATTCAATTATATTCATTCGCTATTATTATTTACTGCCCCTAATATTCTAAATAAAAAAAAAGATATTAGAATGCTAAAACATATTTGACGCTGATCATATAACCTGTTAGGTAAAAAAAATACCTAAATTAAGTAAATGCATTAGGGTTTAGAAAATGAAAGAAGATTTGTTGTTGCACTGGTTAATTTATTTACGCCCAACATAAGCCAAATTTGTTACCTAACCTTTACAAACTTAATGCCTACTTAATATCACATGTCTTCGAAATGGGGATCGAAAGCAAAGAGTCTGTACTAAAATTTCTGCCTCCTACTCCATTACAAATATTTCCATCAAATAGGTTGACTTGTTTATTTATAAACTGTGACGGTGTGTCGCAGGTGATGATTCATAAAAATTGTTTACTTCCTTTTGTTTCCTCCGCCACCGGACAGTATCATGGCAATTCGCATAAATATGTTCAGCACATCCAGATAGACAGAAATCGCACTGAAAAGAAAACAATAATTTATAATTTTATAAATATGAAACTTGGACCGTTTCTGACGTGTCTCTGAACACTTGGCATTGGCGGAATTACTGCTCACTTTACACAGGATAGTGTCATAGATAGTACAACACAATGCCTCTAGGCATTTTAAATTGTGAGTTTACACATCAATATTTATCAAGTTAGTAAATAAGGCAGCTTGCATCTAAAAATTTATATGTGACATGCCTCTATGTCTTGGCACTAGTACCCATGTACTAAGGCGATAGTCTGGCATAGTAGTTTGGATAAGTGGTCATTTGGATAATCGATGCTCCACTATATCAAATGAACAATAGAAAAATACTTACGAGTTAATAGGATCGTAGGGCTGGAATCCATACATGGGATGCATTTCCGCTCGCTTGATAATAGCTTGAGTGTCATATAGTAAGAAACCACCAAATACTATCAATCCACCATACAAACTAAGAGAGTATAATCCTGAAACAAATAAAAAGGAAATTAAATAATGATATAATGTACCTACAATCAAATCAATCAAAAAAAATAGGATTGTTGCCTTAAAAAACGAAAAATTACAAAGTTATAGCCGTTGAAATTACGCGTGACGTCACGCGGTGTGGCATTTTTATGGGATGGAGTGACGTCAAAGACCGTCATTTATTACATCTTTGCTATTTTTTATTTTAATGAAAAAAGGAAAAATATGTGTCCAATACTAAGTGACTAAATATAATGTAATTATTTTGACCCCCAAAACATCCCAAGATATTGTGATCGGTATCTAAAATGAGATTTAAATGACCTATACAAACATTTAAAGAAATTTCCTGTTATAGGTTTTCCTGTTATACGAATCTCCCTATAAATTTGTATAACAGGTTTTCCACGGAGATGCATATAACAGGAAATATTTGTATAGGTCATTTTACCTTCATTACATAGTCGTAATTTTTTAAAAGTGAAATAAAAAAAAATACAAGTGCAAGAACTGACCAGCTCCTAATGCTGAAGTGGGTGGCAAAAACATGCCAGCAAGAGACGCGGCGAACACGGCGCCGAGACCCATCGCCAGAGGCGCGCGCATGTTGAGGAACTCGCCTGATGGTGCGCAAATGGCAATCGTGCTCAGACCACCGACGACACCTGCTGTGTACCTAGAAAATCAGAAGACCATGCCTAAGTCTCACTGAACACTTATTTCCTTTCACAAAAGAACATAATTTATACAAACTTTTATATATCTTAACAATGTCTTTAAATAAAACTCACCAAGCAGCCCTTATGAGCACTGGCCCACCCAAAAAGCACATGGGTGCAATGACTGCCCCCATTATTCCTGTGTGCACAATCCAGGCCAGCTGTTTAGCTCCGAAACCAGGTTTATAATCCATCCCACGTACCACCATACCGGAGCCGATCATCAAACCCATTGTCATAATAATGGACTGAAAAAATAAGGACATATTATGGTGTTATAGGCAAAGAACATTCAAAAATATTTAGCATTCACATTATAAGGAAATTACATACCATCCAGCCATTTCGTGCCACTAAATTTAGTAGAGCAGGTGTACGAAACACCGTAATGGCACTGCCAGCTGTGATTAACAAGGATCCTGCGATATACCCATATGTTGCCTTAATGCGATCTTTCACATATTGGGGCCAGAGACTGGAATAAAACAACAATTTAAAGAATCAGATAAACCATAACTTTTTACCAATAAAAGTTATTTATTTTCGATACTATAGATTAGTAAGAAATTTCACATGCAATAAGTTTACAACTCCAAGAACCCACTGATGAACCACAAGAAGCATGTGGAGATAAAAGTAATCAATTATATTTTATCAGTAGGTTGTTGTTTGCCAAAAGAAAAAATTATACTGTAATCATGTTGACAATTAAGTATTTAAATTATCACCTCCACAAAAAATTTAATAAAGTGCAATGACTTGCTTTGCTAAAGCAATGCCATTCAATTATTTATAAATCTAGCCACAAAAAATTCAAAAGTCAACCAATGAATAAAATTAATATAATCAAAACATAGCAAAGCAAACTAAGTTTCATATAGGCAAAGCAAGTCAGAATCAGGTAGAATACCTTAACAGAGATAGATAAAAATGATGGCAATATAGGTATATAAAATTTCATTATGTAATTTTGCAATAATATTATTCCTTTAAAGTCGTAAGGCCCTATCTTTCAGAGACAATAGATAGGGTTTGGATCATGAGGATGTATTGGGCCTTACGAGGTTAAAACAATGATAATATGCACTTAGATGCTGCAGGTAGGGATGACTGGAGAGAATTGGGGGAGGCCTTTGCCCAGCAGTGGGACATTAACGGCTAATTAAAAAAAAATGTGCACTTATGTTATGGATAACCTACTGTGCTTCTTGCAGTGTACCAGGCTTGACTCCAGAGCCATAGTAACATAAAGCCACCAGACCCGCAGCTGATGCACCTGCCAAAGCACCTTTTCCCAAGCTGAATGCTGCAAAAAGTTAATCTTGTTTTAATGTAAAGTTTTAGTTATGTTCACAAGCAATCATACCACCTAAATCTGTAATGCATGGGATGCATTCTAGTAAATTTTGATTTTATCATGTAGTATGCACTCTTTCCATGAAGTGATTTATACATGGAAAACTTATACCCAACATCATAAATCCAAGAAAGCTATACTTTAGAACTAATTTGCCAAAATAACTTTTATTTTAGTATGTAGGCATAGAAATAGTTTTACAAAAAAAATCTATCACTCACCATTGGGTCCAGCTGGTGCCATCAATCTTTCCCAAACACTTGGTTGAGATCTGGATGCGATACGAGATCGAGCATCTCGGGCATAGTTTCGAACAACATAATTTTTCGGAACAAATCTTTGTGGTACTGGAGTTCTCAGTGTTTGTGTTACGTTAAACGTTGAACGGGCAACGCACATGCGGGAAAGCATCTTGTTGTGATGTAACCTATTAAAATTTATAATAATAAACTTATTAACCAACAACTCAAACCAAACCTTAAATTGGAGGTGATAAATGATCACTTGGAAAAATATGTGGAAATCTTTCTGGTATAACTGTCACTTGAAAACGAAAAATTACACTTCTCAAAATAATAAGTGCCACACAGAAATTCGTTTATCGTTCCAATCGGTAGGAAAATTGCAATATGTTTGATAATTGTGAAATAGTTAGACAATGAGAAAATCAAATCAATGATATTACCCGAGTTTTCTGGAAAATCTCTATTTACGTTTGCACTGCGACAATTTTGTTGGGGGTGTTCCGTTTGTTATAGATTGTGGATAAATCTATTCGATCGCATTCGGTTTCTATTCCATTCCTCTAATGTCAAACAACATATGTAGGTACACAAATCTCTCAAAATATCGCGAGGAATAATGGACTCTATTACAAGCACATACAGTTGAAATAATATTGTTAAAATTTGACGAAGTGAACTGTGATAAATGTGTAGCTATTTGTATAGGTACCTAGTTTTCTTTCAGAACTTAATTACCTACTGACTACTGTAATCGAGAAATTCAGGAAAATCTAATTAAAATAGGCTCTTTTTTATAACTTCCTTAACGGATGCATCGCCATTTGCACGGAATATTAAACACAAGAGGAAAGGGCATAATCTAGTCAGTTCATACAAAACTGCTGTCGCCAAACTCACACAATAACATTATACGCACACACAAAATGAACCAATCATAACTATAATAATTTCTTGAAATCACAAAGATGTAACCGCTACTAACAATAACATAAAAACGACCATAATGCATTAGAGATAAAGAAGAATTTAGAAATTACACTTTGAGGGTTTTACGTCATCTCATCGAAGTGCTTTTGGCCTGCTTTGACTAGTTAGTTCACCTATTGCACGCTAGATGACACTCTTAAAAGTTGTACGCTGTTTAACACCTTACGACAATCAGCGTAAGGTTTTAATTTATACGCATGCACTTGCTTTTTTTCTAGAATGTTTTATCATGACATTTATTATCGTCGCTACTCAAACAGGGATGGGATTAATACGAATATTATTGGTGATGAAACATCGATTACTTCTAAAATAATTAATTAATATTAGAATAGATATACATTAACATTTAAATACACTGACAAAAGTTTCACATTTAATGTATATGTTACGGGTAATGCTAGAAGTTGGAGTAAACCTAGGTTTACCCGGGTTTACTTAGGATTACCCAAGCTACTTGGGTAAAGTCCGAATACAAAGTAAAATAAATTTTAATTCGTGGTTTACCCATGCTCACCTAGGTCTACCCAACTACTGTCTGGGTAAACTTAGGTGTTGCCTAATTTTCTTTTTTATTTAATGAAATAGGGTTCACTACTAACTGTTCATCTAATGGTAAATGATAACCGCCGCTCATATACATCTGCAACGTCAGGAATTTCGAATCATGTCACAGAAGTTTATCTTGCTCAAATAAATAATTTCAATTTTAATAACACAAGGACCGCTATTAGTTTTTGCTATTAAAGCTATTATTAAGTTTATGCTCACTAAATGTTGTTGTAGATGTTTAAAATGCCCTTGAAATTTCATTTCACTAACCCACTTGGCTCCCGGAGCCACGCACAAGTGCGTGCTCCCTACAGGGAATTAGCCGTCGGGTAGCAGCCATCCTCTACTACCCGCCGTTGCCCGGGGTACGCCGGGCCGTCTGCAAGCAGACGACCACGCGTGGAGGCTTCCCTTGTTGTACCCCAGCTTGGGTAATACTAGGTCAACCCGGGTAAACCTAGATTTACTCCACCTTCTAGCATTACCCGTAACTTAAATAAATATTATTTGTGTTTTTCTGTAGAAAATGAATGAACTTGATACTATGTGGTCCGTCCGTAAAATTTAGTGTTAACAGGTCTAAAAACCCTATAATAATAGAAATTATTATTGGGTTTTTTAGATCATAAGGCCTACTTACACGACAAGAAGTATTGACTAGATCTACAAATGTATTATCTACGAGCCGTTTTCTGCTTAAAAAGCTAGCAGCTCCAATATAATCAATTATATGACGTTCAACGAGCTTTGAATGGAATAGAAAAATCCTGTCATTTTATGACATTGAAAAAAGTATTTAATGTAATTTTTCCTTAAATTCCGTAACAGTCCGAAATGGGTATTCTATGATCATCTAGGGAGCTACACTGAACCATATTTTAAAAAAGAAAACAGCTCTTTGTAGGGAACTTCATAAAATAAAACTCATTTAAAATAAATTAAATAGTTTATTTCTGCAAATAGATTCACTAGTAATACTTTTGCACGTCAAACTTTTTTCCTACCAGCACTTCGACGTGTAGCCTGCCGAGAAGAATCCACCGAAGAGCCGAATCCACGTCTCTTTTGCATTTGGATCTTTAGGAAAACTAAAACGAAAATAATCAATAGTTTACAATAAGGCATAAAAAAGTGTAATAGACAAAATACATAATTAAATCGATGATATTTCAACGTGTCACAACCCTAAAGTAGGTTCGACTTGGGACGTAGTTTCTGATTCTACTATTCGATACTAGATGGCGCATGCGGACCAGGCGTCAGACAATTATAAACTTTATTTCAGTGTACATACGTGTGATTCTTAATTTACACGAATGTTTTAAATGGATAGAGGTTATGCCGAAAGATTATTTATTTAATAAAAAGTAAATACCAACTTACCGATGATAAGAAACACCTGATCGAAGCAAGTTCTTAGTACTACTATTGTTTTTGCACTCAAAGACGGAACATCGAGTCATTATTGAGAGTTATTTAATAAAACACTCGAATGAAAATACCGACAGCGCACGTCACGATACTTAAGCAACCACAAAGCGACTGAGTCAAGTTAAGACTCGCTGTCCTTAACTTTGGCACGCGGGCCACGCCCACACGTCCTTTCCTCTTGTGTTTAATATTCCGTGGCCATTTGCAAAAAGGACAAAGTAAAACCGTTTTGGAACGGATCCGAACGAACAAATAAAAAAGGAACAGGCTCGTGGTTGTCACTGTCACTGTCAAACAAACGTCAAAATAACCAAAAAAAAAAAAAACGCTCACGCACCGCGCGCAGCGTTCTCGCACGTGGTGTATTGAGTAAATAAAGTAAATAAAGTAACTAAATACAAAATATAATATTTATATACGTAAAGTGTTATCAAACATGGTTAAAGTTAAGAAACAACCAGAAGCTGTGGAGCAAACAGGTACTTTAAAGTTCAATGTTGGTTTTCGTCAATGATAACCAAACTGGGACTGTATGATAATAATAATTCTATTAATTTCAGATTCTGAAGATGATCTCAATCCGGAGACTCATAAAAAGTCCCTAGAAAAACTGAAAAAGATCGACCCTGACTTCTACAACTTTTTGGAAGAAAATGATGAAAACTTATTGAACTTCGATGTGGACTCTGAAGATGACGGATCAGAGAGAGGAGATGATGATGAAGACACAGTGCATAAGCCTGGACCACTCCAAGGAGACAGTGATGAAAGCGACTTTGAGGTAGCTACTATAATTAAAAAATGTTTTTTTTTATACATATTAGTTTAGTTAAGGTTTTATTTATTTATTTTTTATTTATAATGTGTAACTTAACTGTAAATACCATGAGAAATAAATATTCCTTTTTTTTATTATAACCCAATATTGCCATCGAGCCCCGAACTAAGTCAAAGCTTGTGCTATGGATACTAGACAACTGATGAACTTACTTTGATATAAGCTATGCATTTAACGGGTTGTATTATGTGCAACAATAATTACATTATGGCTTAATGTTGTTATAAATTTAGTCACATTATCTTTTTTTTCAGGATGAAGATGCTAAACCTATTAAAGGGAAAATTACTCTTAAAATGGTGGCACAATGGCAAGCCGAGCTACAGAGTGAAGGCAAAATCAAACTCTCATCATTAACTACAGTAATAAAGGCCTTTAATGCAGCCATGCTGCGTGTCACCAGTGAGGATGGGACCTCTGATGGAGAATACAAAGTAGAAGGTATGAAGAACGAAAGAATATTCCCTAATTTTAATTTTTTTTTTTTTTTTATAACCCAAGACATGCCACTCTGGGCCACACAGCGCCACCTAGCCCCAAACTAAGCCGAAGCTTGTACTATGGGTACTAGACAACTGATAAACTTACTTAGATACATTTTTTTTTTGTAAATAAATACATATTATACATAGAAAACACCCAGACCAATACAGACATGTTCATGAACACAAATGTTTGCACTGTGCGGGAATCGAACCCGCGACCCTTGGCTCAGAGGGCAGAGGTCACTACCAAAATGAGCCACCGAGCCTGTCGACCCTAAATAAGCATGTCAAGAAGTTTCTCGTCTGGGGAAGGACCTCCACCCTATATAATCATCATCATCATCACCAGCTTATTGCAGTCCACTGCTGGACATAGGCCTCTCCAGCTGCTCGCCACTCAGGGCAAACATCTGGAGGATATGCCCATAATCGCCACGCTGGGCAGGCGGGTTGGCGATCGCAGGACATAGCTTCTCGCTCCAGTGACGCTGCTGCCCGTCCTCGGCCTGTGGTACTTAACTACGCCTTCAATTGTGATGGTTATACCGCCACCAGTCGGTTGATCCTATATAATACCGCAGCTAAATCATCACCGAGTCATGTTTCTGCCGGTGGGGCTTTTGGGGTTAGTAGGGTAATATAGGTAGCGGGAGGTGAAGCTTAGACCGGCAAGGTGGTGCCGACTGATAGGTGACTAACCAGCTACTTACCCATTGTGCAGTGACTTGGGCACCTCTTTGGCTTTCCATCAGGCATAGGGAGGCTTCCCTATTTAGGCATGCTAATATAAAAAAACAACATTGTTAAAACTAAGTAAAAAGTTCCAAATAGCTTGATATTAATCAATTAAAATAATTTCAGGTTCATCGGTTTTCAATGCTGTCATTCAAATGTGTGTTTTATATTTGCCACCTGCTATAAAAAAATACCTAGGAATTGAGCAGTCGGGAAAAGACCCACAAAAATGTAAACATTTTGTCAAAATAAAGGGGCCTCTGCTGTCTTATCTAAATGACTTACTGAAACTCTTGAGTGGAGTCACTTCGGAGAACATCCTAACTGTCCTGTTGAAACATTTACACCAAATGTCTGTATATGTGGCCTGTTTTAGTAGAGTGTCTAAACTGTCACTAAAGAAGCTGATAACATTGTGGAGCACTGGTGAGGAGACTGTGCGAGTTCTGGCTTTCCTGTGCATACTGAGAATAACCAGGAATCAACAAGCTAATTTACTGGATCTTGTCCTGAAGGCAATGTACATGACCTATGTGAAGAACTGCAAATTTGTTAGCCCTTCAACATGGCCAGGAATAAACTTTATGAGGAGATCTTTAGTTGAAATGTTTACATTAGATTTGAATGTTTCATATCAACATGTCTTTTTGTACATCAGACAACTGGCTATACACTTGAGGAATGCCATTGTGGTCCAGAAGATTGAGAATAGACAGGCCGTGTACAACTGGCAATTTATTAATTCTCTTCATTTATGGGCTGACCTGTTGTCATCAACCTCAAATAAAGCACAACTGCAACCACTTATATACCCTCTGGTCATGGTAATCACGAACACTATAAAACTAGTGCCAACACATCAATATTACCCCCTGAGATTCCACTGCGTAGAAATTTTGATCAGTTTGGCTAAAGAGTCGAATACATTCATTCCAATATTGCCATTTCTTGTTGAGGTAACTAACATGTTAATTTTAATACATTATGAAATAAATTCCTTTATAACTCACCATTATTCTTATGTAAACCGATGTGCATGTATGAAGAGATTGATGAATGTGGACAAAGCAAAAGTTGTGTGCCAGGATCATAGCAAATGGAAGAATGTAGTTTTCTACCCCGATGGGAGAAAGGCGTGACGTTAAGTATGTATGTATGTAATTCTTATGTTGTTTGTTGTATTCCAGGTTTTAACATCATATGATTTTAACAAGAAACATAAGAAAGTTTCAATGAAACCAATAGACTTTTCTTGTATACTTAGACTGGCAAAGTCCCAACTGATGGAAAATGGATTTAAAGATGCTGTTATTGAGCGCCTGTATGGACTTTTGTTAGAATACAGTGCAAATGAATCACACAACATTGCTTTTCCTGACCTAACTCTACTGGCAGTTATTCAGGTTTGTTCTTGTATTATAATGCATTTTTTTCTACTATATAAAAGTATGCAAGTGCTAAATATGTATTATGGAAACTAGTACTCATTCTTTTTTTATTATTAAAACAAGTATTGGTTCATGCTTTTATATTTTTTAGAATCTAACACAACTAAAATGTAAATATAGCATACCCTTAGATAAAATACTTACATAAATAAATCTAATAAAAATTACCTTTTCTTGCAGATAAAACAGTTTTTGAAAACATGTTCAGTTTCCAATTACACAAAGAAAATTCGCCAGTTACTGGAAAAAATAGAAGAAAACTCGAGATTTATTGAAAAGGAAAGAGCGAAAGTCAGCTTTGCCCTGAATGATGATAAAATGGTGTCAGCATGGGAGACTAACATTAAGACCAGAGGTACACCTCTGCTAACATTCTTCGAAAATTGGAACAAGGTGAACAGGATACAGAAGCGTAAGAAGATTACTAAAAACGATGAGCTAGCTACAGAGTTGCCTATGATAAAGAGGCCAAAGATATCAGAAGACCAAGTGAATAAAGCTAAGCCAGAAAATAAGGGTCCAATGGTCCTATTTCCTTCTGACAGTGAGGACGACAATGACCATTTTAAAGCAGACGAAGATGATGAACAACCCAAAGTAAAGAAAGTTAAGAAAAAGAAACTGCCGAAAAAGAAAAAGGGTGAAAAGAAGATCAGCAATGATGATGAAGAAGCTGTTGATCATAAAGAAGACATTGTTCAAGATTTTAGTGTTAGTGATTGGTAAGGAATATTATGATACCATAATAATATACATATTTAAAGTTACTTGTCTTTTTAATTCTAAAAATAAACACTCGACGATAATTTACGTGTATATTAACTAAAAATCATAATTGGAGAAAAGAACAAGACAAAGGAATACAAATTAAAACTATATAGTAGTAAATCTAGGGAATGCCTTGCAGGAAGTAGGTCCAATGCACTCTGGGCTCGGTGGGGTCGTAGCACTCGACGGTGAGGCAGCCCGTGGGCGCGTCGCCCCAGCCCTGCGGCGGCTTCTCGCTCAGGTACACCGCCACTTTCATTTCCTAGTATAAAACATTAAGTTTTGTAAATATGTAGTGTAGGTACCACTAGAATGTCTAGAAGATTGGTGGACAAAATACGATCTGCTTGGCCAACTCCTAGTGCAAAGGTATTTTAACATTGAACTTGACAACAAAGATGTTTCCAACCTATATCTTACACACTTATTTTGAGAGAAAAACGTTGCGCTTTCCTGATAGTAAGGTTTTATAAACAAAAGTTTACCCACTCCTGGCACATAAAGCGATTGATTTGATAAATCCGAGCAAAATCTGATGGTCAGGAGAATAGACTTCCGACCTTTGAAAAGCAGAATATATTAGATTGAATACACTTTCTGTATGACAGGAAAAATCACATGGGCTCTTTTGTTGCATTTCTAAAGTGCCTTCAACCAAAAAGTTATTTTATACTTATTTCTTATTTACCTTTTTGGATCTTATTGGCTCATATAATGTTTTAACATAGAACTCCTCGCGATCTACAGACGTTTTGAATATTCGAGTTTCATCAAATATGTTTTTAAATGTGATAGTTGTATAACTTCCAGCTTTTATCTCGTAGGGTCCTTGCGGTTTTGGTACTATTGCTCTTCCTTTTATGCTAAAGCTGAAAATACGTAATTCTTTTAATGAATAGACCATGAAATGTTAAAATTAGGAAGTCTCAAATTAAATCGGGCGTAAGAATGTCGTCTATTTATAGGACAACATGACGCATGGCATATCGTAAGAGATTTCCCAAACTTTCATCATGAAGACCTTTTTATTACAGACAAACCGAGTTTAATTTGCACTGTAGTGGAGTCATTGACTGTACCATTCTATCACTATCCAACGGGTGATAAACCAGAACAAGTCATTGGTAATAGCCAAAGTAGGTACCTATTATCGGAACTTAGTTCAGGGTTTCGTACGGTCAACAGCACAAGTCGATGAGGATTCAAAACTAAACCTGTTGCATTGCCCAAAGAAACAATATAATTATTATACTTACACGAATTCACCAGCTACTGGAGATGCGAACGATAGTCTGCATTCTTGAACACCCAACTCGGTAGGTTCGAACCAGACAAGCAGCTTGCCTTTTTCAAATGGCCCCAAGGTGTACTCTTTGTCGGCTTGAATACAAGGATGTGAGACCTAAGTAACAATGTAGATAGTTAAAAGGACTCGTAGGTAGAATATAGATCCCTAGTAAACAACTCGATGTCCAGTTAACGGCCTATCAAGCTACACATAGGTAATAAATATAACCTGAATAAACCTGTCTCGTTTAATAAGTCACAGTGAGTTGGCAATAGAAGTCGTAAACACAAACATACGGCTTCAAGAAGCAGTGTTTTTAGCGACGAACCGACACGCGATGCCCTGTGCCCCTAACAATCCCCTATTCCGTTCTATTCCAATATTTGTCACGTTCACGCCGCCTATTTCCTCACTGACTGTAGGTACCTAAATTAAGTGAAGTGAACAATTTTATGACATGGCCGAGACAGATGGCGGACTTGACGATATGAGGTAGTTAGTAAGATACCTACAGAACTCCAAACTTACTTAGAACTAGCTGTGTTGGCAGCGTCGCACGAGTGCATATCGGGTTAAAAAAAACGAACTTCCATAAAATGGTGCCTAAATTTTAAGGTAGACCTCTATCTAGCAATACATTGGAGAAAACCGCAATCAAATCCATGCAGTAGTTTTCACGTGATGCTCGTTCAAACATAGGTACAGGTAAAAAAATCTCCCGTTTTCCCCACACTTCCCACACACACACACACAATTGTAGCGTGATCAAACTATACTATACATACCTGCACAGGCGTATGAAGAATAATTGTACCAAGTTTCGTTAAAATCCGTTGAGTAGTTTTTGTTTCTATAACGAACATACAGACAGACAAAAATTTTTCTGATTGCATTTTTGGCATCAGTGTCGATCACTTTTGGCATCAACACCCCCTGACAGTTATTTTGAAAAAATACTTCATGTACAGAATTGACCTCTCTACAGATTTATTATAAGTATTGATGATTGATGATGATTCGTAACATCAATGCAGTCTTTCTGGGGCTCTTCATAGTTATCATCTGGTTTTCAAATGAGGTAGTAGTTAGTTATAGTAGATAGTAGTAGTAGCTTACCGAAGTAATGAAATCCGTTTTAACATCGGTTTTGTTATGCACCCTTAGCCTCAGAGGCATGCACGTGCCGAGAGGCGTGGTGTATTCAAGGTTTTTCACTTTAGCCGGCAAGCATTTCAGCACGACCTTGTAGACGTACGTGCCAACAAGATTGTTGGACACTTCCAAATAGTCCTCAACTTCACCCACCACCAATGGCGAGTACAGTAACACCAATATGGCCTGAAAATATATGTTTAATGCAGTTTTATTTGTCACTTAGCCAATTTATGTCCATTGAATGTTTATAGAGGCAGTCAATAGCAAAGGTATGTAAGGTGTGGGGGTTTTCAGTGACGTTTATTTCCAATTGATCCTGCAAGCATAATCACGTGAGCCAAATTACAGAAAATAAAAATTACGAGCTGCCCCCGGTGCCGATTTCAGTTTTGCTCTACTTTGTGTTCCCCATGAAAGGATAAGACTTTTATTCAAAACCTGCTTCTTATTCTCCACCGGTAGCAACTAGGAGATAACAATCCCATGAGCCTTAAGGAGCATATCCCATAAGAGTGCTGCGTGAAGCTTTTGCCATTTACCTCTGAACTTCTGCTGATCTTCAGTTCGTCAGGGCATTGGAGTTTATCGCATCGCACGCTGAAGTTTGCCTCTTCCGCGAGCGAATTGGCTATAACGAGATCTTTCTGCATCGACTCTCGCGCACGCGATACGAACGTTAGCGTATCGACAATCGGGCTTGCCGTCACAGTCGCGACAATGTTGTAGTATTGATATTCACGAGTTTCCTCATTGACGAATATCACCTATTATGATACACACACATTAATATTCCTCCAACACAAGAAAATCAAACCCGTGTGAAGAAAAGAGAAGACATACTTATAGGTTTACAATAAGCAAAATACATCACCCTAGGTATTGAGGTAAATCCTATACAAACATAAACTGTACAAACTTTGATATGCATTTCGCACTCTTCATAGCACACGTATGAAACACGGCAAGTGGCAGCGGCTTCTCCCCATACTTTTATGTTGTCCGGGTGTTTGATTTCAAAGTAACCCTCGAATTTGTCAGGTATCACTTTTATGACTTCGGTAGATACTACGTAAGATTCTGGAAACTGCAAAGCGAATACCCATTTCATTTCATTGGAAAAGATCTTTATCGGTCTACATTTGCGTACAATATTTGTGGACTATTTACATGCAGCTTCTCATATCGATACAGGGGATTTTTATCAGCGAAAACTCTCCATTCTATGTTGGGAACTTCGCAACAGATAGATACTCGAATTTCTTTCAGTTAGCATGCCCAAACTGATGGTGATCGTGTTTGTAATTATTTTATTTTCAGTGGTGTAAAGGATTTCTTTAAAGATATTAGGACTTCGTAAATTAAAAAGAAACACTAACCTCAGTAATATTGTACACGAGTAGTTCTTGAACGTGAAAATCTTTTGCAGGCACCGTAATGTTTATATTCCCATTGGGGTTCGGATGTGTAGCTGCCCCGACCATTGTAACGAATAATGCACTCTCCCCTAACGGCGAAAATAGCACTTGTGCCTAAAAATCACATCTCACTTATAATACTTGCCTGGGCCTAGATGAAGAAGACAATTCCGAAAGTGCAGGGTTCTAAAACGGGACTGCATAGATTTTCCATGATTCTATTATGCAGATAAGAATAGGTAGATACCTACCATCTTTAATTTATACCTAATCTTCTGACAATACAAAAACATTTACCTCATGCTTGCCAATAGTTTTGGGTTTGAAGTGTACAGGTATATCAAATGTTGAATTGGGTTCGATATGAAACTCTTTCAGGGTTTCGAAGGGTCCGCCGGAAACTTCACTTAATACAAGCCACATATCATCAGAGCTAGAATTCAAAAGATCAGTGTCGTCATAAATGTGTCTGTTCATACTCTTAAAAGAGCATATTTGTACAGCCTTGGTTATTATGATTACTTACGGATTTGTTACGACCACATAGTCCGTTTGGACTTCTCGCACCGGGCATTCTAAATACATTGTCTTATTTTGAACATTGCCGATATCCACACATGTAGCGTACATGGCTATTTCTAGAGGCATGTAATTCTCGATGTTGCAACTTGCCTATTATTAATAATAACTTATTATTATTATTTTAATAACTTATTTGATATTATAAAAGCAAATATTAACTATGTAGGTAGATAACATCGCCATCTTTGTTTAACCGTAAAATAGAAGTTCGAAGGCATTACTGCTTTTCAAGGAAAGGAAGAGCGTTGTTTAATTGATGCAATTATTGGAGACCACCATGGTCTGGACATATGGACACTTAGTTTGTGGTGCTTGAAAATAATAATTGCTTACTAATATAGGTTTATTTAATTAACATTGCAACTGTCATTGGCTGACGTGACGTTTAGAAAGATACCAAAAGCTTCACTATTTTGATCATAAAATCTTTACACAATATAGCTAAACTCTTTCATTTAAATTGAACTAATAACTATTTATAGAATAGTCACTCTTACCCATACTTTGATGAATGGATTATGGTTTAGCGGTCTGAATGTAATTGTAAACGTTACATTAGTGTGTGCAGCTATATTGCCTTGCAATGGAGATATGGTAAATTCGTTCGATATTAATGGTTGCCACCAAAACCTGAGAGAAAGATCATGTTAATATACTTAACTAATTCCTACAAGGTCTTTAGTTGACAGAGAGCCGTTTTGGTCGGTTTGTTGGGACCAGACCTATCGCTCCCCGCAGTCGTATCGGCGATGCTGGGGAGCCGCGAAGCCTGGACGGCTATGGCCTCCTTCTGCGAGACGGTCATGTCCCAGAAGGAGGCCGCGGAGCGGGAACGGGAGGACGACCCTAACGCTCCTCCGCTCCGCCGGCGCAGAGGTGGTCGCAGGCAGCGGGAGTATCGCCGCCTGATGCCGCCAGATGGGGCCCAGCGGGTGGTCGGTGCGGGGGCACCTCCACCTGCATTGCACGGGTCCTCGTCTTCGTCGGACGGGAGTGGGCTGGCCCACCGGGCCGCTCCCGTCGCTCCCCCCTAATGGGTGAGCTTGTTCTTAAGGGCAGATAGCGCTGGCGGTGGCAAGGTCGTATAGGTATACCTTGGCCCCTTGACATCGCCCCCATAGGCGCATGACGGAGGGACCGGAGTTTTAGTGGGTATTCCCCGCCACTTTGGCGGGGTGAGTCCCACATACCCCGTCGCTCCCCCGGGTGAACGGGGATGCTTAAACGCATTTCTCCGGTATAAAAAAAAAACAAACAAAAAATAAAAAAGGTCTTTAGTTGACGTCCGCAACTTCATAAACAAATAACAACTAACTTGTACGACACAAGTAGGTACTGCCAAAGTTTGTTAGGGTGGATTGATGTTTGTTATTCTTTCAAGCAAGCTACTGAAGTGAAACTACCTAGGTTTTCTAGTAAACTTTAGGTACCTGGCACCAAAGTCTCCTTTGTTCTGTAGCATTACTTTGAGTATTTTGCAACCACGTTTGCGCACGCGCCCAAACTGTAGAGAGTTCTGGCTGAAGCACAGACTCATGCCCGTGGCGCTCCCGCTCAGACGAACCAAAGGCCTTTCGAAATGAAACACTTTCATGTTCAACTGCAAAGTTATAATTTTTTTTATTAAATCTTCTTAATAGTTTCAAACTTCTACTTGCATTAAAATATAATGCTGTTTGAAGGCTCCATCTTCTCCATAAATGATTTTTTTTTTCATACCAATGTAATGCTGTTTACACGTCATGACGCCGCAGCTACCTATTTGGCACCTATTTGTCAGTTTATTAGCCGCAGTAAGGAAATTGAAAGTATGTAATAAGTAGACAGAAAAAAAAACGACTTGTTTAATACTATGTAATGTAGTGATGAACACTACACTCATGACTGTGATATCATTGGTCCGTCGTCCTACCGTTTTAAGGGAATGAACAAATAGAATAATCTTCTGCGTTCTTTCATAGTACCTATCCTTTAAAACAGGGTGCTATTTACCTATTACAATTAACAGTCGTAAAACGCACCTGAACATTAAGAGTGCTGATCATCCCAACGGGCTTAAATTGTATCTTCAGTGGCACTTTCCTGTAAGGCTTTATGATGCATTTGTTAGGCACCACCTTCAGTGATGATAGAGCATTTTGTATGTCCATAGCGATTTGTTCTCGGACTTTGTCGTCTTTATACGTCTGCAGCATTTTAACTCTACAAGACAAATTGCACGTTTATCGATTCTCACTAGGATTTATGGACATAGAAAAATTGTCTTTTGCGATTATCAATTTTTCTATACAATCGTTTAGCAGAACAACATCATGATAGATGATCGTCGAAGTTGCAGGTTTATTAGTCCGTCTAAAATGCCCTGGGTGATTACCTAGCTCGGCGAGTAACAGGCGATTGCCTGCTACTTACTCGCCCAGCTTTTGTGTTTGAGCGTAGATGCATTTGTTGCAGAAGTTAAGTAACTACTACACTGCACTAAATCTTCCCCGTATACATACAAGTATTTCATCAACAGCCTTTGACAGTCTACTCTGTTGGACATTGGCCTCTCAATTGTTCGCCACTCCCCTCGATCCTGGGTTTGCATTCAGCACTTGCCAGCAATCTCGCGCAAATTTTTACTCCACCTTGCCAGGGCGTTCTACTTGTTAAGAAGGGTTATCCAAATATTTTATTGATTATGTATAAATAACGACAAACCTCGACGGTCCAGTGTCTGTTGCCTGTAACGCATTTGCGGCACTAGGACTCAAACAAACACTAGTCGCTTCAGAGTTGGTCGTGTCTTCCACCACTGGGTACATATCCCTGAATATGAACGTAGCTTCAATCGGCACTTTGCTGTGATTCATCACTTCTATTTGCCGGATTATCTTTTCACCCACTTTCACAGCTCCAAGATCGAAACTCTTTTGACATCCTTCGTATAAGTCGTAGAGCAGAGGTACTCCTGATTTTAAGAACAATAGGGTATTTCACTATGATTTTGCATGCTAGGTACCAACTTCATGGTTAGCAAAGAGAATCAAAAAATATTACCAATTTGAGATATCACAACTAAAATTTGTTACAAAATGAGACTACAATAGTCCTAAAAAGCGGATCAGCAAATTACTTGTCTTGGAAAGGTTGCTTGGAATGGTTGATATTGATAAAAGCATAACTAAACGGAATCAAAAATAGTGCTTACTACTGTAGTCATGTAGGTAGTTAATGTTCAACGTTGTCATTTATTTACAATTTAAATATTTTTAAAGATCTTGACACTGACGATGAGATGATCTATCTAGCAGCCCCGGATCTACGATTTTTTCGAACCGGGGCAAGAACTTGATTGTTGCGTTTGACTGATTTGTTGCGTAGTTTTGAAGATTTAAGCGTACAAAGGGATATAGAGACAGAAAAAGCGACTTTGTTTTATACTATGTAGTGATGATTTTGGCGCCCCCTGAAACTGCCGCCCGGGGCAGGTGCCCCGGTTTGCCCCCCCCTAGATCCGGGGCTGCTATCTAGATACTACGAGCTCAATTAAAATATACCTTCGCCTTTGATTGTAATAATCTCTTCACATAAAGAATTCACCCAAAATGGAAGCTTGAACTCGTATTCTTTAACTTGTTTCGGTCGGAAGAAAATAGGAATTTTCAAACGCTTGCCGGGCTCAATGTGTGCCATTTCCCCGTAGTCTACGAATAGTTCGGGAACATTGGCAAAATTTAGGTCTAGGCTGAAAATATGTAAAGATGCATGAGAACTGGCAGGGTGGCCTAGTAAATAACAGTAAATTTTGAAACACGTTCGCTAACTCTGGGGTAAAAAAGGTAGTGGTATAATAAGTGGTACATATAATTTTGTTATTGTTACATACATGAGAGGAACTTTATCTTCATTTACAAAGGCTAGATTTTTCTTGTAAGTCGAATCCGGCGCGTTAACAATACATTTCCCAAAATCGTATTCCATGCACGAGAAATGGTACGGAGGTTTTTCTATTTCAGCGTGAAGATTAATGCTATATTCTGGGCCATCTGAAATCTAAATAGTAATAACGGAACGTTTACTATCTTCCAGATTGTAGAGTGTGTCAGTGTTCTATTGAGATGTTAATTTATGGTTTAGCTTGAATAGCAAATTTTCTATTGATAAAATTCTTTGATTTAGTATTTAATTTAGCGTCGCATGACATAGATAATCCAATATACATGACTTAATCTTCAGATAACTTTGACCTTGCTTTCATTAACAATTGCATCTGAACTGATTATTGTGGCTTTCTCAACTAATCGACTTTTTATATTTCTGAATATGGGCACATACTGAATCTAACGCTCATTTGAGTATTCATGCCTATAACAAGGACGACTGATAAGATGATATCTCTTGCGAGAAATGCAACAGTAGGTACTCACAGCAAGTGTGACTGGGAAAGATTGCACCGGAACTTGCTTCAGCGTAAAATAGAGCGTGCATTCAACCTCATTGGCCGGCGTGACGTGCCCGCTCTTCGGCTCCACGTACATTTGCAAGTACTTTTTAACGGAGTTCGCGTTGTAATGCCAGTCAAAGAAGAACGTGGCGGAGCCGTCGTTCTTAATTGTGAAAGGTATCCGTCTTTCGTATGTAGAAGCCGTCTGTTTAGAGATAAAGGGGAGTATGTCATAAATGAGCAGAAAATAATTCTCTTCTGACTGAATTTCATTTATACTCTTAGCAGCAAATTGCTAAGGTAATTATTCAAGCGTAGAATAGAATTAGTTCACTTACACTAATAAACTAATTCTATTAGGGGTTTATGACTGACTCGAAAAGAAAGAAGATTCAAGCGGAGGAGGATAATACAGGGCACTCACGCACTATTGTGCGCAAACATAGATAAACTCTGTTCCTTGAGTGGGGCGTTGTAAAAATTTAGCATCAGACGATTAGAATTAACCATCAAACATAACAATAAGACATACATTAAACGACACGAATATTCGTCTTGGGATGGAATGGACTTTACGGCCTACGGTTTAACAGCCAGAGTCGCTATCAAATGGTGCAAGTGTTAAAGACTCGCACTCCACCCATGGTGTGTACGGTCAAACTATGGAACTCCTTGCCGGATTCGGTTCTGAACAAAATGTGAATTGCAGTCAAGCGCAAGCCCATAGCGAATTACAAAAAATATCAAAAGATTATGTACCTGATCCAAATGAATATTTGTAACTGCATCGGAGTTAAGTAAATGTTCATTTCCAATTAGATAGTAAGTTACTTTGGGTTTTATTGAATAGCTCAGCGCATTCACGCACAATGTCAAAAACTTTGTCATATAAGTGATACTGCAGAATATTTTAAATGATAACGGTCCATCGTCTATCGGCGTGTAAATTATTCTAAAACAAAAATAAAATTTAAAAAGACAAACGGGTATTTTACGGGAAGAATTATTAATAAACTTACTTGATAGGCGTTTCTGAGCGAGGCTTCAAAATCCCGTGTTCAGGGTCCACAATGACAGGTGTCTTACCAGATTCATTGCATAATGAATTCCCTTTGAATTGAAACTTCAGACCTTCATTTTCATTATTTTTCAACTTAACTACGTGAGTCGTTGTAAAGCCGACCAGCGAATTTCGTATAATTAGAATCGTAGGTAGGAATACCACATCAGGTTCTCTGACCAATCCCACAACCAGTAAATTCATTACTAAGTTGTAAATTGGTATGATGAACTTCCACTGTGACTCGTAGACCTGTGGGATAAAATGTTTTGGTACTTAGGGTGCGTTTCCACAGGAGCGGGGCTGCGCAGAGCTAAGTAGACCAAGAATTGATGTAGGTAGAGCGAAGATGATATTATCTGTGATTTGCGTTTGAGTAAACTCGCTTCTGTGGAAACGCAGCCTTCGATTTATTCGTGCTTGATGTGTTCTCTTTTTCTGTATCATTAACAATTTTAGTCAGTCGTAGCGTAGGAGGAAATCAAACCTTACCTACTCTCTTTTAAGGCAGGCAGGGAGAATATTTTTGTTAAAATTAGCTTCGTTTAAATGATACCTTTATCATATGATAGTACCATATGGTACTCTTATAAGATGACAGTCTTTAATATACATGCCTAAACTTATGTTAATTTTACTTATGTCTATTAATTTGAAAATAGAAAGTAAATATTTCAATCATTGTGCTCTACAAACCCCAGGAGCGGTAGGCGAAAAAGTAAAAGTGACATCTGAGGAAGTCCCTCCTTCTACAAATCCTTTCAGCATATTGCAATGAACAGGAATTAGTTCTGGCTTATCGGACAAAACCATTTCGAATATAAATTCATAAGATTCACTTGTAGGGTTGATCACGCTAAATGTTCTGTAACATAAAATTCACTTAAATAGTAAAAATTTCTCCCGTTTTCAAAACTCTTCTCTTCACTGCTCTGCTCCTATTGGTTGTAGCGTGATGAAAAGTATACTATAAAATCCGTCCAGTAGTTTTTGTTTCCATAACGAACATACAGACAGACAAAAATTTTCGATCACTAATCACCCCCTGATAGTTATTTTGAAAAAATATTTCATGTACAGAATTGACCTCTCTACAGATTTATTATAAGTCTCTACTTATATCTCTATCTCTATAGAGATATAGAAAATAGAAGATAATATATGTGGTAACTTCCTACTTCTTATAACATCCCGAACCAAGGACGTTAAATTCCAATACAGTCATATGAGGAGGTAGCGCCACTCCCGTTATCTTCCTGCGACCAGAAGTTAGATAGTCACTCTCTTCTATGTCGAGGTGGCAGTATGGAATTAATGATTTTGCCGTTATCTTACAAGCCACATTCTGATCATATGGATCCAAATTGTCTGTAAATAAAAATTCAAGCGTCTAAATAGAACCGTGCATGATTCCATTAATATCTCGCACCAAAACGAACAATCCTTCGTATTGATCGACTTACCTATGGTACTCTTTAGTTTGACTTTGAAATCGAATGCGTCCAATGGCGAAAAAGTGACTTTGAAAACCCGACTTTCGTGAGGTTTGAGACAATCTTTCACTGGTTGTATTTCGAACGGTAAATCTACCTCAAACCACGTGTCTACACTCTCCCTGTCTATACTTCCACTGAACAATGTTACTTTGCTGGGGGGACCTATAAACAGGTATGGTAATGTATTTTAGTAGAAAATTAAGCAATTTTATTAAAATTAATTTACATTAAACAACAAGATTTACCTATTTCATCTTTCTTTGCTGTTACTTGTGTATCTGGTAGACTTTCTGCTGCGCCGTTAACACTACTCTTGTCATCCGTGGGTCCGATAATGCTCGTTGAATCTGGAAGCTTTAGGTCTGTGCTCTGTACAACATAAATAAATCAGCAGGTACTTGTGGTATAGAAATACTAAACGTAATTGCGTAACTTTAAAGACTTCTGACATGTACCTTGTCTTTTATAGTATACTTGTCGATTCTTGCAGGATATTCATCATCTATAACGAAACTCCAGGCAATTTTTAAAGGCACACCCCCTACATTTTGCACTTTGAAGTCGAAACTTCTTACCTGCACAAAACAACGAAAAATAAGTAAAAATAGCTTTCTTATTCTTAAATATGTAACTACTGAACTAAAATATGACATGTAGCTGATACTAACACCGATAGCTAAGATTAAATTAAAGGAACTTACTTGATATATAAACGTGTCTTTTAGTGATTTATCTTCTTTGAGGGTGCACGTGTACTTTGTATATTCGGTCATCGCCGAGTAAACTACAATCATATGTATGGTGCCGTAACATTCTTCTGAAGGTGGAATCAGTTGCTCGTCGAGTACAGTTTCGCAACGCTCATTTAGTCGCACTTCTCTAAAGGAGAATGGGCATTTTACTATGGGAGTTGGCCTGAACTTGAGTTGGACCAAAACACATGAGACATTGTTTTTTTGTGATAGATCTGAACACATACATAACGGGAAAAATATTTTTAAAAAATCAACCGGGTTTTTGTGTAGTCACATCATAAGCTTTTATTTCTTTAAGTATAATATGTTTTGCAATTAATAACTGTTACATTTCGAGTGAAAGAAATCCTTTGTCGATTATGACGATTTTGCTCCACATACCTACTCCTTCAAATGTTCGGTGAATGAATTCTTCCCTGTATGCGGTTATTATTGGAGCGCGTACACTGTCACAGATTACAGGATGAAAATAGATAATTAACGCTTTTTGTGGTTACAGTCACTTTATTGACACTTAGGTTTATATTTACATTACTCGAATTAAAACATTCAAAATAATAGACGAATAAATAAAACTTTTTGTCTTGACTGTACAAGAACCTGTTAGGAAAGTGTTTCCTATCACAAAAACAATATCCCTTGCGTATTGGTCTTCTTATCCCACGTTCAGGCCCAATTTGGCGCATCCTCCTTTGTTGTCTTTATTTATATTATTAATACACGAAATCATTAGTGAAACTTTATTGATTCATCTATATACCTGTTATGCCCAAATACAGTAAGAATCTGACGATTATCCCATGTGGCACCTTTCAAATCAATTGTCAACGAATCATTATTTATTGCCGTTAGCGTGCAGTTAAGTAATTCCTGAAACATATATTTTTTTATTTAACATATATATGAATATGTAAAAATATCAATAAATTGCTACGGTTGAAAATAAAGTAATTCATGTATGTATCACCTTCTTCAATATTACGGGCTGTGCCGAAAAGAATATTATTTCTAGATCTTTTTCTTCTCCTGGTGAAATATAACCCATAGACGGCTTTATGCAGATATTTTCGACAATCAACCACTCGAATTTATATACCTTTTCAGAATTATTCACCATAACGACTGATCTCTTATGTGCAGAACACAATTCACATCCTCCTGTTGTGTACAAAAGTAGATACATAGATAGTTATAATGTTTGTTTAACATAAATGATCCGAATAGTACAAAACAAACCATAAATAAGTATGAGTAAGTAGGTATTAACGTAGAAAACGATAATAGAAATTACGCACCAAAATCGAGTAAATACTTCAATATAGATGGTTCTAAACTAGATTCGCTACATTTCACTGATCCCATTGAAGTACGTTTGCTCTTCTTTAAGTCTATTGTTTTCGACTTGCTTTTGTTACCAAGTGTCGCACTTTTACTTTTTTTTCGACTGTCCACTGTCGATACCGTAGACACAGTTCTGAATAAAGTAAGCAAGAATAAGATTCAATCACTACACGTAGGTTGGTTTTTTTTTTTTTTTTTTTATGCGAGAGGCGGCAGACGAGCAAGTGATGGTAAGCAGTCGACACCGCCCATGGACACCCGCAGCTCTAACCGAGTTTAGGGTCGCTGCCGGCCTTTTAAATATGAATACGCTCGTTTCTTGAAGGTTCCCAAGTCGTAGCTGTTCGGAAAGACTGCCGCAGGAAGTTGGTTCCACAAAACCGAGGCGCGAGGCAAGAAATTCGTCATAAAACGTACAGTCGAGGATCGCCAGCCATCGAGATGATGTGGATGGAATTTCAGTCGGTTACGTGTGGTGCGGTGAAGAAACTCCGCTGCAGGCAGTAAACCAAACAATTCTTTAGAACACTCCCCATGATAGATGCGGTAGAGAACGCACATGGATGCAACGTCTCTTCGCAATGCCAGATTAGATAAGATAAGATTAGAAGATAAGATTGTTTAAAAGATTATTATAATACCCATCAATAGAAGATCTATACGCATCTAAATCTATATCCATGGAAAGCATTTCAAGGCCTAGTAGTATAACATCTTCCATAAAAGCTTCACCTTCACACAATACCTACGATTATAAAAAATATGAGTAACTTGAAAAGAAACGCTCTATAAAATTATGATTTGATTAATTAGTAAATAAGTTACCATGAAGTATTCGTAAGGATTGTCCACAATGCTAATTTTTATATCGCAACCAATCCTGCCCTTCCTAATCGGATTATAATGAACCATAAGGGTTGCTATTTCGGTAGGCTTTATAATTACTTTCATAGAGATGTTAAGCTTGTCTGCAAAGTTTTGACAGTATAAGGTATAAAATACATCTTATATTAAAGTAAAAATATGTTTATAATTTCGCATGCCACAGCACTAACCGTTGTTACCAAGCACAATTATATGTTCATTGTTAGTAGCGGCCGTTAACCAAAACACGGGTCTCTCATCATAAGGAGGTTGCGAGATCTCAGCTATAACCATACTTTTAACAGAACTTATATTCTTGAAACGTATAGGCTTGTTACTTATTGAACCTAAACAAGTAACTGGAAACTGCATAAGACTCATCCGGTGATGCTTTATCTTAGGTGACACCATTCGTATTCTTGGTATGACACCTTCTCCTATGAGGCATATTTTAAACGATTGCTCTTGACTATCAAGGAGTTTTAATTTAATTTCTAGTACAGCACGATACTCCTGCATAAAGAACATAATTTTAAAGTAGAAGTAACTAACTGCTATAATTATATCTAAGTCATATAATTTTTGATTACCTGTAAAGCTTTAGGACTAAATATGATGCCTAGAGACTTGTGTAACAGAGGTTCAATGTGAGTCTCATATTTGTCTAATGAAAATATATCTTGGTTAGAATTCGATTGATAGTGCAGCTTCATTCTGAGTGCACAGGCGACCAGACCATTATTATACAAATCTATCGTGCCCATTAGACTCGTATTGACAGTGACGCAAAAGAAGTGTAAAGTAACCGAATCTTCCACGAATACACAGTGCGGGGAGGACTGAAATATATAAAAACTGTCATTAAACAAGATAATTACATCTTACAAAATAAAAGCTTTATAGTGAAACATTTTTACCTCCGGAACTTTATATTCCGATAAATTTTTAACGATGAGATGTTCCCTAAAAGTGGTTTCTAAATTCCAAAAATCTAAGGTAGGCATTGCTCCCGTACCAACTAGCCTAAGGGGGACGCCCTGTGCTTCGGCTGGGCATGTATCACTTATTATAAAATTTATAGTTTCCTCAAATTTTCTAGCTGCTGTCGCCATAAACTGCATATTTATTGTGCGACTTGTTCCGGGAGCAAGAAGATTGTCATCGTTCAAAATAAGAAAGTTGCCACATCTGAGTGGTGGGTTTTTCAGTCTGAAAACAGAAATATTAGTTTTTGCTTGTGACTTATTGCTCTTTACTGTCCAAATATAATCAGTACATATTTCAAAATTAGGATATGTACGTACTTGTTATCCTTAACTTTAGTCTGGATTGGAGCGTCGGGATCTGGTTGATACTGAAGTGGTAAAACGATTTCAAAAGTAAAGGGACACTTGCTAGTATTGTTCAATATTACTTCTCTCATAACACCACTCCCAACGGGTATTATATGGAAATTCAATTCTCCTAATGGGAACAGCGTGAACCTAGAGAAAATAGAAGATATAATGGCACGGGATAATAACGGTAGTCTAGAAACTGCAGTCCATTTTTAGCATAGATCTTTGATATTTACGCATCTAAAACAAGTCTGATTCACATATAAGAAAAAACATACGTACGTATTGTAAAAAGAGGCAATCGTGACGTATACCGGAAACTTGGCTACTACTACTTGGTTCTTGCTTCCGTCAAGTAAAGAGCATATGTACGCCGGCACGTTCACTAGATTCATGGACGATGTTGGTGTACATTCAAATTCTATAGTAACCAACTTCAATGAAGCTGGAATAAGTCCGCATTCTGGAGTCGCTTCAAATGAACGCAAGAGCGATGGTTCCGGGAAATTTTTAACTTTTTTCAGTCTACAATTTGAAAAAGACCGTATATAGGCTTAAAGCACACACAATAGAACAGTATGCTATTTTATTTAGGCTGGAGTTGGAACTGTGGCTAAAAATTAGAGCTAAGTAAGTAGTAAACTTAACTTACTTGAAGTATATATTGTATTTTCCTCTATTCAGCAAATACATTTCCCTGATAACGGTTGAATTGACTTTAACGTTTCCGTAATTAAGCAGGGTCTCGTTAGGGTTCTCATAGGCACACTCAACCATTACATCGTAACATTCAGCTGATAAGAACAGCGTATCTATAACCATTGGATCTCCTCGTCCTTCTGCATCGTAAATCTAAAAAAATCACATAATCAATTATGTTATTAAAATAACAGATTATTACGCACAAAAAGAAATAAATTAGATTTGTATCTTTTTTCTACTTACATCAATAATGAGCGCCTTATTTGCAATAACTCCAACTCTACATGCAATGTAAGTGACAGGAACCACTTGATTATCGTGTCTGAGTACAATTCCTGACGTTTGGGCTATTATAAAATCCTCAACGAAATCTGCTGCATTTCGTATCTTCCACATCACAGGTAATATGGAGTCATTTTTGACGATGAATCTATCATCTTCCCTTCTATACAAAAGAAGTTTGCCATACTCTACAAGTTAACATTCCTAGTTGTAATTTACATAAAGTCACAGAGATATTGGTATATATTATAATGACTCTTTAGGAGTAGTTGCATACCTATCATTTTAGTTAATGGTAAAATCTCGACGACAGGCAACACTCCACTGCACGCTATATTGACGGTGACTATTTCTGGGTTGTCTTTTACGCAAAATAGTAAAACGACGTGGTGCACTCCGACTTCTGCAGGGGCAGCTGATATGGATAGCTTTCCTCTGCACCCAGGCTAATGTAAAAGCTCACAAGAATATAAAAAACGATAATCTCAACAATACAGCGGTATATTTAAATGCAGGTAGGTACTACGGAACTTGTTGTAATTACATATAGCAATTTTGAGATCGTTACTAAAAGCAAAATTATACTTCCTTATTCTTCAGTATGATTTTATGCATAATAATAATGTTGGAAATTTTATAATCGATGGCTGTTGCTATGGGTACCTGACATACTGATTAAATCCTAAACTTACTTCTAGTCTTATAAACGTTTTGTCAATCTGAAAAATAATGGTCTCTTCTAGGAATTCAATCTCAATATCAGCAGTAATTAATGAAGAATTTTTCAAATCTATGACGTATTCCTCTTCATATATTCTGACATAAAATAACAGTTGCATTAATAATAAAATTACATAATGTAAACAACGTTTATTTAAATACCTATGAGTCGCTCTTCTATACAATCGCAAAGTTTGACAAAAATAGAATTGGTTAAGAATTTTAATTAAGCCAAGGTTCGGCAAGTCAAACATCCGTAAGTGTTTGGATCCAGACATTAACATTGTGTACTTACAACGTTAACGAGAGAGATAAAATAGAAATCTACCTCATTTTATAACTAGGCATGAAATTCTTAGAATACTACCGCAAAATCTTTTTTATAATAAACATTGTTATCCATTAGGATGGTGCTAATATTAAATAATTTTAGTGTAGGTAGGTACGATTATATTATTTACCTGTTGGCTCCAACAAAAATTGGCCCAAATTCAAATAATTTTAAATCATCTAAAAATGTTATTTTGTATACATTATCCTCTAAAGTTCTTCTGACAAAATTTTCAAACATTTTTTTCGGACGGCTGTCTAATCTGTAAATTAAATATTTTTGTGAACATAATGATAAATTCTCCCACGCACTAATAGCCTTAGTATGTGTATTACCTTGGTAAATCACATATTCCATTCACATTTATATCTACCCGTGATTCTGGCCATCCACTAACTTCGACGTATCGTTTCACACTGAAATTGCCTTCTAACTGTGGACTGAAAGAATATTTGCACCGGACAAGATCACCGGGGTGCAAAACAATTCGTTCGGAGTGAGCTATGGAAATAAGATGTTTTATTATTTAACGGGCTACTTAATTTTATTAAAAAACTTCAATGACGATCAAGTTTGAGAAATCAAAGAGCGGAGTTATTCCGCTGATGTCGTAAATCTTGGTGACATTTGTGTGAATCATTTAGCTACTAATTACTAGTAATCTGTAAATTACCCGATGTTGATTTGACGCTTCTTAAAGGTAAAGGTTGGAATATATCCGATTCGCTATCCTCTTCCGCTAGTTTCTCGATAGACGTGGATGGTATTTCACTAGTTGATGTTTGCGAAGACGTTACCTTAGAACATTGAAAAATATACGGTTATTTAACAAAAAAAATAAACAGATTGACATGGTATATCCAAAAGGCATGGATAATTACCTTTTTCCCGCATACACAATGCCATTTGGACAATATGTTTAATACATTATCTTGCGTTAAATCGTCTAGTAAATTAAGATCAGTGAGTTGATTGCATTCACATTTTTTAATCTGCAAAAAATACATATTCATTAAAACTTCAATTTGTACCTACAGCGAAACATCTATTTTTGAGACTTACCGGAAGTTCATCGAGATAGCGCCACTTCAAAGGATCTTCATGATGTATTTGCGGGAAAGTTTTAGGTAACAATACTGTAAATTCCTTCCTGTTCACTGGACATTTAAGAATATCAAACTCCTCCTCTTCTCTTAACGCTTCTTGAACAAGCGGGGAATTCTCAAACATCTTAACTAAGGCATTTTTGTAATGAAGGCATGGACACATTATTAAAGTTAGTGGAAAACCCCGTTCTGAGAAACTGACGTCTGAAACCTATAATTGAAAAAACATTTCTTCAAGGATAAATTGTACACTTCATTATAAGGTGCATCCCTATTTAATTGTTATAGTATTTACTTGTAATTGTATTTCTGATTTCTTTTTGGCCTTCTTCTGAGCAGCACCAACAACTTGACCGTTAAATCCGTATATAGGACACCCTATGTCACACTCTTCTACGATCCAATTATTTGCAATGTTAATTAAATTTTCGTATGTATTTTTCATGTATTCATTATATTTAGTGTTCATGAGTAAATATTCATTGGTAGGTTTGGCTGTGGGAAAGATTTAGTTAGTAGGATCGTTAGATTTTTCAAAGTAAATTATACCCGTAGCAAGTTTATCTATCTTCTATCTAAGTACATATGTAAAACTCAAAGGTGACGAACTGACATAGTGATCTATCAACGCACAGCGCAAACTACTGGACCGATCGGGCTGAAATTTGGCATGCAGGTAGATATGGTGACGTAGGCACTCGCTAAGAAAGGATTTTGTTTAATTCTACCCCCAAGGGTATAAAATAGGGGATGTAAGTTTGTATGAAACCTTGTCAATTTTAAACCGTTCGGGCTAAGACTTTGCATTCATAAAGCTATTATGACGTAGGTATTGCTAAGAAAGGGTTTTGATAAATTCCACTCCGAAAGGGATTTCATTTCAAATTTTTAAATCAACCATTTACGGGATAAAATAAGGAAAAAGGCTGAGAAATAAACTCACAGTCCAAATCTATCGATTCTTTTTTAAAATCAACCCTTTACAGGATAAAATAGGGAAAAAGGATCAGAAATAAACTCGCAGTCCAAATCTATCGATTCTTTTCAATAAATGGCGTTACTGGTCAAATTAAATCTAAATATATAAAAGGAGTAACTGACTCACTCACTGACTGCCTGATATGCCTAAACGGCTAAACGTAGGCACTTGACATGTAGAAGGGACGTCGCTTAGGTACCGTAGAGGTGCACTAAGAAAGGAATTCCCGAAATTTCTACGGGAACGGAAATTAGCGGGAAAATCCTTTTGTATGAAAAATGTCAACTGCTTAAGTTAGACGCTTGAAATTTGGTATGCAGGTAACTTAGTAAACTTAAAGTTTAGTTGCAACAGGGTATTGCAAAATTCCTACGGGAACGGGAGTTATTGGGAAAAAACTTTTGTATGTCAAAATCTAAACACGCGGACGAAGTCGCGGGCAAAAGCTAGTAATTAGTAAACCTGTAGTAGTAGTTTCGATATTATTCCCATTACTTACCTTTTGTATCATCCCTTTTGATTTTTTTCTTTGATTCGGAGCCATCTATAGCCAATAGTGATTTACTGCGATCTGTCGAATTATAAATATATGTATAATTGTGTAACTTATATAGATATTTCATTAATAACGACAACACTTACCTCTACCGCCTTTTTCTTTTTTGAATGTTTCACTAGGGTATCTATGGAAAAATGTTTTATCATTATTTTTCAATAATTTAATTTTCGTTTTAATTTTTCATACAAACTAATTACTTACCCGAATTTGTTTGTATGAAAAATAAACTGTCAAAATAATGGTTTGGTTACCGAGGATTTTATTATTATTATTACCCTTTTCTTTCCCAGAGTTTCCTGCGTCTCATTTCTAAACCATAAGATATGTATATAGATTTCAGTTCTGCTGATGAATTTTCATATTCATCTTCATCCATATCATCAAAAGACTTACATATTTCTTCAATCTCTGTTTCATCGTATACCTTAGATACGTTTCTAAAAAAAGAAATTCTCATTAAATATCAAAACATTGTCGATTTAACATTTTCATAAGATTTTGAATAACTATTTTTATGGTTTTGACTTATGTACTTGTTTTACCAAAACATTTACTGCAGATGTAGAGTCAGCGCAGACGTTGTAAAATAGATCACAGCGTAACGTCAGTTGTGACTTCTCGTGCAGTATCTGTGCTGACACTACACTACAAAGGACTTACTCGTCAATTAAATCATTTTCTCGTTGAGCCTCCTCGTAAGACTGTGCCCATTTATAAAAATCTGAATGACATAAAACGAGATGTATATTCCATATTGTAGTCTTACATTTTAGTACCGCTGTGATTACCACAGGGGCACTTTTTAACATTATACTTGTCAACGAATCAACCACGAAACCTCGGTTAAACTTGGGTTGACTAAAGAAATCAGTTAGGAGTTCCTGTATCAAATCCTGAAAATGGATGAAGCAATATGTGCTAATAAATATATTACTCAATGTCAAATAATTTGCAACCTAAGGAAAATGCTAAGACTGACCATATGAAACATTGTTGTCGATCCCAGGGCACCTAGGGCTGTGTGTGAAGCAATTGATGATGTGGGAGACTTTTTCTTTTTTTTATCACTTGCTTTTGAACGAGGTGTTCCCACATTTTTGTTATTAGCTAGAAATTCTATTTTCTTCCAAATGATCTCGAACTCATCTTCCGTATCACCAAAAATCTCTACAGGTTCAGAGAAACAAAAGTTAAACATCAATATATAATTAATGTGTATTTTATCATTCATAACACAGTTCGTGTGTGCTCTTAATTTCATACCTTCATCATCTTCCTCGTTTGTATCAGAGTCTCTATTCCCGCCCGATTTGCGTGACATTTGGTACATTTCATTTATCGCACTCATTAATATTATTTTTGCTGGAACGTTGCTTACACAAAGTGCTTCTACAATACATAGATCAATATTGACTGTTGGTATTCCTAGACTTTTCCCAACAGAATAAGCCATCTCTTGACAGTTTATTTCTGTAATGAAAATTACAATGTTCCCACAAATTATACGAATCATAGATGTAGAGTTGATTGCTGAATGATACTAATGTACGTAATTTACCTTCACATGGAGAACCGTGTACAAAAATAATTATTCCTTTCGAATGTCTATCGCTTCCAGATTCGGTGCTCATATGATCAAAGACATGCAAGCATTCCTTTAAAGGATCAACTTTATTATCTTTCATAGTTTTTATTTCGTCTGAAAATTTAAATAGAATGCCTATTTAAATTTTACTGAATTATTTACATATCTTTTGGGGTGACCTACATTTTCGTACAAAATCCATATTTTGTTATTTATAACATTAAACAATTTTGATTACTCTTTATATCGTCGTTTTACACGAACATGTACAGACAGAAATTCATCATTTGAAAACTTATGCGTAATTTTTTTAGTAACCTGCTATAATTTCTGCATCTGTCCGATATTTTCGCGGTTGTGTATCTTTCGCGGTCGTAGTTTTAGCTGCAGTTTTTGGACTTTTCTGTGACTTCCTGTAAAAATTATTCATACACATATTTTTCTAGTACATATTAGGCATATACAGTTATGATACATAGATATAAATTCGTTTACATACTTTGCTGCAGCAGGTGACATTTTGGCGTTCGCAGCTTTCTGTGCTATGGCCTCTTCTTCTATGCTCCTGTACATTTAATTGCCATTATTATTTAGTAGACTGGTTCATTTATAAAGGTTTATACAAAGTACTACATACCTTTTCACATTTTCGGTGAATTTCCTATAGAAGCTGACAATTTCACAAGGCAATCCTGCACCTGGTCTAATAGCTGGTACTAGCATTTCCTCAGGTTTATTATAATACTTAAACAACAACTGATACATTTCTTCTTCTTCTTTCCATTTTCTGTGTATAAGTAGAGAGTTTGAGGATATAATATGTAAATTACATGCAGGATTCTTCTTTCAGATTTTATTTTCTTTATGAAATTCAAATATATTCTCAAAGCAGTTTAATAATACTTACGTATCACTATGTGCTATTATTAGTTCTATTGGAAATGGGCAAGGGTTGGTAAGACCAAAATATATGTCTGTGGTTTCTGCCCATGGAAGTGTGGGTGGAAAGTTGACGTTCGGCCCAATAATGTGAACGTGTGGGAGGATACCTTGTCCTGTCACTGGTATTGTCATTCTATTCGGGTTCATGTGAAATCGAAATATTAGGAGCCCTTCGTAAGTCATCTATTGAAAAAGAAAACACATAGATTTGATTAATTCACAAGTGGAATATGAACACACATACAAGACATAACGGAGGACTACAAACCTCCATAGTGGGCTTAAAAGCTACGCTGAGCCAGCCACCTTCACCCGGTTCATATTTTCCAGAACTATCTAAGACTAGCATCGGATTATGCCCAGGTGCTTTTAATCGTAATGTGACATACCAGATACAAGTCGGTTTGCCTCTGTAAGATAATATTAAAGGTTTATGCATTGATGAAAATTAAAGATATTTTCGTCAATTTCATTAACGTACGTACACATTTTTGAGCGGTATGGATGAAATAATTTTATCACCGCATCTAACGGAACCAAAGTTAATAGTTGCAACGTTAGACATTAGGTACGGGACTGCACACAGAGCTCTAATATGAATTGGAATTGTCACGCCATATGGAACCTGAAAAATAATTATTTAATTAAAGAATATATTTATTTCATACTAGCTTTTACCCGCGGCTTCGCTCGCGTTAAATTCTGAGTGAATGCGCCATACAAACTTCCACCTCCCCATTTTAGGGAAGTGGGGTGTTAGAAAGGGGCAAAAAGTAGCCTATGTTACTCTCCATCCCTTCAACTATCTCCACTTAAAAAATCACGTCAATTCGTCGTTCCGTTTTGCCGTGAAAGAAAGACAAACATACAGACAGACCGACACACTTTTCCATTAATAATATTAGTATGTATTTAATATATATATATATATATATATATATATATATATGGATCAATATGGTACAAAATGGTAACAAAGATAGTCGGTTCTGCCCGTAAACATTTTAGAAAATGAACCTACCCAATTTAGATTTTCAAATTACCTCTAGGTTAAAATACGTTTCAACATTTTGCTCCAATTCTGTGAAATCATTGGAAGTTGGTGCAAATGTCACTTCCAATTTTCCGGTCTCACCAGGCATTAATTTTCCACAAAGCTTTATTCCCAGCCACGTAGGAATTTGTGTACCTTTTGCAAAGTGCATTTTCGTAGCAATTGGTCCATAATTTATTATTTCTGATGTACATTGAACCTGTGAAGTCGTTCATCATTTAAAAATTCAATTCCTTCAATTATAAGTTGTCTGTTTTTTGAAAGAAAAGTAGAATAATCAATTTCAAATGTAAGTTTCAATTTTATTAAATGAACTATTAGGGCTATTTTCTTAGCGTCTCGTCTTAGCGCCTATTTTGCATAAACATAATTTTAGACATGTACTTTTACCAATGGCCTCACTATCTGAATCAAACCTCAAAACTTTTCATCAATATAATGTACTAGGTATACTCATATTAGGTACCTACTGTACTGTAGCAAGTATCTACATCGTCGCCAGTAACAATATCATTTTAAACTTTTTATAATACATAGGTACTTAACCCTGAATTGAATTGAATACTTACTGTACTGCCTGTAATGACTACACCATAGTCAATAACGTATGGTGTAGTATGAAATCCTGGAATAGGTCCCATCTTGGATGACGTGGAATATGCAGTTAATATATCTGGTCGAAGTTTGATGTGATTTATCACAAGCATTCTTTCTATTGCCAGTTCTATGTCCATTATAGATGGGTAACCATCCTAAGGGAAAATATGAATTATTCACGATACGACTAAATAAATATTTTTTCGAGACTGTCTTGGTAGCGTAATGGTTAGAAACCTAAGCCTTAAAGCACGAATGACCCCGATGAGAATTCGATATTAACTTTTCTTTGATCCGAATGTTCCAGGAGACGCGACATCATAAAAGGGAAAATCTTTGATTTGAGGTGATTTGTGAATTAATGACATATTTTTTAAAAATAAAGCTATATTAGTTACTCGGGTGAGAGTAGCACAGGACCGTGGTAAATGGCAATTAAGAGAGGAGGCCTACGCTCTGCAGTGGGAGCGATAAGAAAGGCTGATAATGATTATATTAGCTAGCCGTTTTCCATACCCATGGAGAACATATGTGCCAGTTCTGTTGAAAATCAGGATCTTCGAAACATTTGTCAGTTAGTGGAGAATTTAAATGCTCCGAAGCACCTTTCATAAAAAATTCACTGACTGCTTCCAAATATTCTTGAGTTAGTGTCGGTATTGCCAGATATCCAAACTCAGGATTAAGCTGGAATAAATATATAGAATATTAGTCGTTTATTTGTAGGTGCATTAAGTTTATTATGCTTGTATGTTAACAAAGTAATTTGGATGCTTACTTCGATCATACTCGGTCTTTGTAACGACAAGTAAACTTGTGGGATCACTCCCCAACCAAATATCTCAATTGGAATATGAGGTAAATGTCCAATTTCCAATAAATAAACTCTATTAAAATAACCGATTACACCGGGTCTTACAATAATCTTTATCTCTGCTTCCTCTTCAGGATCTAATACTTTGTCTGGAGGCACAATATCGAGAATTGTTCCTTCTAGTTCATTTTCAAACTTTGGTTCATTCAAGTATGTTTTATATTCAAATGGCAGCTGAGCAACATTCAATAAAAATAATTCTTCCGAAGCATTTTCATGAAATGATCTAATTTTAAAATTCAATTTTTGTGTATTTAGTTTGTACATTAAATCTGAACTTTGCCCTGTTACTATTACAGTTTCTGGCGGTCCTCCTAATACTTCACACTCTAATATGGCGCGCACATTTATGTTCGGTTTCGGTCTGAATATAACATGAACATACTGCACTTCATTTGGTTTTAATAATCCCCTGTGTGGTACTAATTGTAGGACCTCATTCAAATTAGTCTTGGTAGGCTTATTAATCTTAGAAAACTTGTATATCCAAGGAAACTCAGATTCTATTTGAGAATTTACCATAGGTGCTACTTTCTTAATAATCCTTAACTTTTTAAATACAAATTCTTCTTCAGAATCGTCTAAGCTAGACTCTAAGGCAGTAGAATCGTGTACGGCAGATATAATTTCTTTTGGAATGCCTTCCACTTCAGGTTTGTCTACTGCAGATATGTCTGGAGTTTGGCAGGCCATCATTTCATGCAGGTCGCTCACTAAAATAATATAATATCAAGAAAAATGTATTATTGAATAAAAAAATAAAGATTTTAACACATTAAACATACCACTGGGCTCGGTTCCATCAGTTAACGATTTGACTTCTGTTATATTGCTTCCAAATTCACCCTTTGGGACTTCGCTTACCGTCTATTGCAAAAATAAACATATTTAAATCTGTCACTATAATAATAACTAGCTGACTATTAGCCTTTTTATTTTTCGGTTTTTTATATAACCTATGACACTCAGCAACAATGTGGCTTTCTATTGGTGAAAGAATTTTTAAAATCGGTTCAGTGGATCCCGAGATTACCCCTTACAATTTAACAAATATACACACAAACTTTACTTGTTTATAATATTAGTATAGATAAACATAGACAATCGGGAAAAAGGATGATGATGATGAGATAAACATACTTTGGAAACCATTATTATTATTTTTATAAAGTATAGGTAGGTATACGATTTTAAACCAAATATTAAAAATATGCCTCATATTGAAAATGAAAATAAACTAACGGTAGGTGTTGCAGTAATTATACATTTTTTCCATTGAAATCGATAACAGACTAGAAGCGGTGTCATATTTTGTATCTTTATAGTTTTACTCTCCAAGCTTCCATTCAAAATGCACTGGAAATCTACTCGTGGTGATAATACGAATATATTTGGGAAGTTTATCTTCCCTATTAACTTGATTGCATCCTAAAACACAGGAATGATTTCTATTTTGCTTTTTGTACAGGAACATTAATAAAATTTTAACTGTACCTAATATACCTTATTTTTGTGGCCCTTGAATTTAATTCGCATTAAGTCGCAATAGACTTTTGATTTTAATGATAAATGTTTGGTAGTATCAAACAATATTTGAATCTTCATCACTTCCTGATCTTCGAGTCGTTCCTCAATTCCATGTGTGAGATTAAATGCCATTTTTATTTTATTGATATCTTGAAAAAAATGTAATGGCGTTTTTCGCAAAAGTTCCACTGGTTTCAGCGTTAAATAATCAATGAATATACGAGATTGGCATAGGCCGACTTCATTTATAAGATTTGGAACATTGAGGTCTGACTCGTTGTAACATATACAACAACACAAATTTTCTTCTTCAGGCAAGATTTTATAAGTAAGTTGTTTTTGGATAATAGCAAATGGTGGCTTAACACTTATATCCATATCCAACGGCAATTTTGAAACATTCTTTATAGTAACAATATCTGTAACCATGACAATAATAGAATATTATTATCCTGTTACTTGTACCTACTTTACAATTCCTTTTCAGGATTAAAAGAAGTCAGTGATTCATAATACCTGTCAATTTGTAATATTCACTGTAAGGTCCAAAGTCGTACTGAAAATCGATTACAGAAGAGGACACTTCAATCTTTGGATCGACAAATTCGGCTGCTATTTGACACTCCAATAACAATTCTTTCTTATTGATTCCTTCCACGCTGCCGACTAAATACCACATTTCTTTAATAGTTGTTACTTTGTAAGATAACCCTGTTATAGTTAGTTCAAATTTTTCTCCAGCTGCCATTTTAAATACTTTTGGGTCTAAATTGAAAAATCCCCTGAAAAAAAAAAGAAGTGTTAAATCAAAACATAACATTGACCGAATGGAGAGAATAGTAGATACTCACGCCGTGTGTGTCTTAGTTTTCGGGGCTTTATAATGTTCGCTCCATTCTAATGCATGCAATCGTGTTCCACAATTTTCCATCGTTATTTTGCAGTTTAATGGTATTTTAGTAAAGTGTCGTCCCAAGAAGATCCTGTCTCGTAATTCTCCGACTAAGATGCTAGTGCCAACCCCAGTGGCTGATAACGGTACTAACTAATAAAAAAAAATTTCGGTATTAAAACGAATCTTCTTTAGTTCATTATGCTATTAAATGATATAAAAAAACTTACTATGTCTTTGACTTTTTCTAATTGTAACACAGCTTTGTTGGTATAAGTATCCGCGTCCAGTAAATAAAGTGTAAGAACTAAATCGGTTTCCGATTCCGGTTCTATAAATCCTTCAGTTGGTTGAATATGCCATCTTCCATCCTTATTCAGCTAAAAAGAAAACAAATTAATTATAAAACGTAGACGGAAATAGCTTTGCAACCGTTTATCATATCTCACCAGTGAAGCTTTAAAGTTGACTTGAACTGGCGAGTCATTACAGAGTGTCAATATTTTTTGAGATTTCGTCAACAATTTGACTTGACCCCAATGAAGCGCAATTGGTGTACATGTCACTATAGGCCGTACTCCACATCCTGTTATGTGGCAAATTTCAATAGGCTTCGACAATCCGAAGAGATGCAACCTGTTAAATATCTCAAATTCAAATATGAACAATATTGAATTATAATAATATTTTAAATAATCCTGTATACCTTACACCATATTCTTGTACTCCAAGAACACTTGTTTTAATTGTAACAGGTAAACATATCGTAGTATTCGGTTCAATAAGACCTTCTTTAACACTGACTTCAACTTCTAGTGTAGAGTCTTCCTAAAACAGAATAAAATTACATTTTATTACGAACACTTGAATTATGTTTCGATAAATAAATAACCTTATCTCACCTCCGGCTCTATCAAAGTGAAGTATCCCCAAAACTCGTTAGATGTTACACATATTTCACTTTTATAGTGATAATCCAAGAAACATGCTCTCAATTTGATTTCTGGTGCAAGTGTTATCTCGGGAACCATTGCGTTAAATGTTACAGGTAGTATTATAGGCGGACTATCAGATTTTTCCAACTCTAATTCAAGGGAGGTCTGATTTGCTCTAATCAGATTGGCGGTTAGAGTAACCTACAAAATAATATGTTTAACGTTCCAACGTTTCATGTTATAGTTATCATCACAACAAAAAGTATTAATATCTACCTGAAGGGAAACTCTTGATTCTGGATCCATTTCAATTTTGCACGGTTCAATATTGAACTCACGCGGCCATTGTGGTACTTCTGGTTTTGGTTTATCCGTCACTGCGTAGTCTACAAGAGTTATACTGCTGATCTCTGGCCCATCTGACGATATCTTAACAGACCCCCGGACGTGGACTACTGATTCATTAATCACATCTAACCCTAATGTTTTTGGCACTCCTGTAAATTCATGTAAAATTTGTACAGCACAATTACTCAGACTTACACAAAAAGCTACCCTAAAATACTTACCTAAACTGACCATTCCAAAATCCAGACATGGTACACTGAACATCAGTGATGGGTAAATTACTTCGCCTCTGAAAATAAAAATTGTTATTGTGAGTTACGCAAAATACATTTATACATTTCGAAATAAAATCAATGATCACTTACTTCAAGTACAGCTTTAAAACGACACTTGTGTCACGTATAACAAAGTTTATTTCCTCAAAATAAGGACCCTGGTTAGAGTTACAAAAGGATATGACGAAAACTTCCTTGTCGCCTGGACGCAAACAGTGTAATTCTGGAGTACATGTGATGCGACTCCCGAATAATGTCGGAACTTCTTTGTATACAATTACTCCATTTATATGCCCTGTCAATTAAAAATTTATACAGTTTTGCTGATGAATCACGATTATACCTAATTCACAATATTATTAATAATACCTTTGTTAATGGCTACGATTTCATAATTGTACGTTTTGTTAATGTAAACACAATCCATGTCTAGTGTCTCTAAATTTAAGTGAATCGAGGGAGGTAACGAAATGCCGACCATTTTCAATGGCACACGATTGTTAACGCCATCAATATCCAAATACGCGGTTGCTTGAAATTCTCCCACTTCCTTCGGAAAAAATGTTATTGTCAATTCCGTAGCTTTGTTGGGCCACAGTTTTCCTTGCTGTAAAAATAATACAGCATTTTATTTGGGACATTCGAAAAGATTTCCTTCAAAAGTTTATTGGGATCATTTCATCTACTCACGATGGGCGTAATTGAAAAATGCGTATTCTGAAATGTTAAGGTTTCATCAGCTACGAGTGCTTGAATTTCATCAAAAAATATCCTTGTATAAACTCTTTGATGTTCATCACTACTTAGGACATCATATTGTACTAATTTCATGTATTTCGAAGCTTCACTATCTTTCATGTTGTAAAAAATCGTAGCTAATTTAACTTTTTCTTCAAAATCTGTCATAAATTAAAATTGGAAGTTACATAAATGTGAATATTGACCCGTTATTTTGTCAATTACTTATGTTATCCAGAATCATAAGTTTGTATCATAACATAGCTTACCGTAATACACGCAATCATTTTTCATACACATGTAAGTCAGCAAGTGGTTTGACTTGTTGATGATCTTGAATGTTTGCTGACGTATCATTGTGTTGTATGTGTCCTGGAATCGAACGACTTGTTTTTCCAATTCCACACTTACAACATGTGTGTGCCCACTTAATTTGATCTTAAAATTTTCTCCTGTTACAATTTCAACATTATTTTAGTATAGGTCTTAATCACATCCTATATATTTTTAAGTTTAGGGTAGATAAAATCAAACCTGTTTCAAAGATCGCATATAATATACCACATGTGTCGCCAAGATTCATTGTCTTGAATATAACTTTAATATCTATTTTTTCATTTGGGTTCAAATAAGCAGATTTTGGTTCCACTGAAAAAGGACTAAAAGTACAGAGTTATACGAACAGACACAAATACTGTAAAATGCTGTATCCATAATAAAATGCTCACCATTTAGTTGACAATGTGAAACCTGCAGATACCATCCCAACGTTATGCACGGTTACCAAAGCATGGTTCTGTACTTTAAGCGGTATATGTGCTATTACAACTGCATCGGGAAAGTCAAATACAGGTCTTGGACCCATTGCTATCAGTGGCAAAACATATTGATCTATATCGGTATAAAAAGTGACTCTATGTGTGTAATCTTCATATTGGACTGGTGTAAAAGTGACGGCGAAAGTGACACTAATTCCTGGTGCTAGGCGTGACAACAACTGGCCACCGCAAGGCTTTATGAAGAAATACGATGACTCCTTGTATACCATATTTAGATATGTTGGTGCCTGTCATCAAATACATTTTAATTAAAAACTAAAAGAAAGTGAAATATACAAAAAAGAAAATATGTAGCATTGACCATAGTTTAGATCATATAATAGAAAAGAGAATAAACTTAAGGTGAATGAGTAATATTTGTGGCGCTGACTCCACTTAACTTAAAACAGTGTATTAGGTAAGATGTTAATGATACTGTTACGTACCTTACTGATATTTTTAACAGAAAACTTTGCAACGACTCTGTCATTAGGCTTAAAGTTCTGGAATACCAGTATCCTTGGTGTGAAAGACAACACTATTTTATCAGGTTTCTTTCCACTACTGACTATGTTGTCTACTTGTATATTATTTAAGTTTCGTAACCTTTCCATTGTGTCCATCTTCATTTCTTTTTCATATTGAGATGGTATAATCTACAAAAGATGTAATTTAAGTAAGAATTGTAACAAAATCGTCGCGTCTATAAAAACACTACTTGTTGATATTTTTAAGTACAAATAGATTGTAACCTCCTCAGATGCCTCCACAAGCTTCTTTTTGGCCAACAAATGGTATAATTCTGAAGTAAAATATCCATTTTGTTTGAACTTATGCAATATTTCCATTGTTATCGCACAATTATCGCAATTGATAAATCATTGTTTACAATCATCAAGAAGTAATTGATCGGTTGCTATGTCCGTACTTTCAAAATGACATTTGTTTACAACTTCGTGAAATGTTCAAAAAGGTTTCATTGAGAGTTTACTTAAAAATAGACCTGATAATCGTAGAGCCTAGACAATCATAGAAGATAATTAGGTCAAGCTAAATTACTATTATAGTGTACTACGATGTGAAACTTTTTAGCAATCAGTGGCGGGCGAGAGGGCACAGAGAAGTGCGGAAATAGCAAGAGCGTCGTCGTAATTTTAGTAGAATCGGGGCAACTCGGCCGCGGACCGAAATAGAGAGCCGGCGCACGCGTCTTCCCGCTGTCAATTTCGTCCGGATAGGGTGCGCGATTAGCGGCTAGCGGGGCCACCGGCCGCTGAAACTCCGCTCCCGGAGATCCTGGCCTGGTAGACCCAGGCCACGCGAGTGCAGTGCTCCGGAACCACAGTGTACTGTTGCATAATTGTCGACCAATATGTGTGTGACCAGTTCCAACAAATCAGTGTAATCCATCACGAAGGATTGTTAGACGAGCCAGACGCAAAGTACGTAACTTTTTCAACTAATTATAATGCATTGATTAATTTACTACATTGCGCCTGATTTCCGTGATTATGCACGGGTTGTCTGAAAATTGTACTCCACTTGTTTATTATTAGATGATGCAGAAGCTATTTCAGACGCACAGGTATTATTGGATTGCAAAACTGCAAAGTATAGGACACGGATATGATTTTTGTTGATTATCCGTAATTTATATTAGCATAGGCTTCAACCTTTATTATTTAATATAACTGTTGATATTTTGGGACAAGAGTGGTGAAATAAATGGGTCGGCGCGGCGTCTGCAACGTGGCAACGCCCGCTCTATCCCGGTCACAGCTGCCGTTTGCACGATAGTACTGTGTTACAACACGCAAGTGTTATAAACAGTATTTTGATAAACGCCAGCAAACCAAGGCAAGTATTTATCCTAATTAATATCAATATGATTAAAAGAATTACTGATAAATAATCATGACCAAGGATATACGGAAGCCCATCTAGAGGGATATTATTTGTGTTGAAGTTCTAAGTGCTAACTCAACCAAAAAGGAAGTAATTATACACTGAAAAATCGTGACATATAATAAAACAATGCCAATGCACCAATTTACCAATACATAGCAAACAGCAAAAATATCAACACTTGTTGCAAAAAACATACACATTACTTAGTTCAACAACAACACATCAACCCATGAAAGGACGATACGGTTATAGTACAGAAGTGCCTCTATCTGTGCCATTTTACTACAATTAGGTAGGTATATTACTAGTGCGTCTGTGGTAAGAATACATAACTTATTTTATATGAATATTATTTTCCTATCTTCCACAAATTCATCGCATTTAATTTTCCAATTTTGGATGAAGCAAAAATCGACTCGCATGCTTTCCCAATTTAATCAATTAATCGACAGCCTTGGTCCGTCCACTACCTAATATACATAGCTGGCTTCCCATATAATTATTTTTAATAAACTTCACACGAAATTGTTATTGTTATGCACGAAGCTACTATCCTAATCCAATATAGTGTTATTGAGTATCCACGGTCGTTTAGTTGAAGCAGTTACATAGTAGACCGGAAGGAACATAGGACATTTTCTTAAAGTAATATTCCTTTTCCATCAGTTAACCCGCAACTTTGTCTACCTACCTATATCAATTATCAAAATGAACTACCGATAATACGAAATTCAAGTCAAGTGTCACCATCCTAATTTTAATGGCCTAATTGTATAAATCATTTGTTGAACTAACGGAATTCTCTTCCTATTGATGGTATATACTCAACTACCTACTCGTATGTAATCTCGCCTAATTATTGGACTGTTTATCTGCTATAGCAGATGGTGGTGATTGTCAAGTTAATATAACAGTAGACATACTCCATCCTGTATCATTTCGTACTTAGAGATGCTCGGACACTGAATCGAAATATAGTAGGACCAGGATTTCACATCGATATTAGAATAAGTACACATCTAAATTCTAAATCTGTGATTTCAAATAAATTCAACAGCGATGCTGAAAGGCCGCGGGCGGGACCCTCGCGTCGCGCCGCACCCGGCGCCGGCGCACCTCACCGTGCGCGCGCCGACGCAAGCGCGCCAACCGGCGCATTCCCCGACGCACCTCTCGATACGCACTCCCACGCTACCGCGGGCGCCTCTGGCCAAACCTGAACCAGATTACGAAGTAGTGGAGTTCCCCACAGACCAGTATGTCAATGCGAAACTGCAACCACCACCGCCGCCTCCTCCACGCCCACCTACTGGTAAGAAGCGTATTGGAATATCTTTAATGTTCTGAAAATTAAAGAGGAATATTAATCTTAGGATCGACGAGCTTAACTTCTTTGATAATAATTTTTGTAAAATCATACACAATGCAGACAAAATATCGATAGAAATCTTAAATAGTTTAATTACAAAGCAAAGGATAGTCCTAGGTAATCCTATTCTATGAGCCACAACTCCGAAAAGAATTCTTGAAGTAGGTAAGAACATACAGTTTTAGATTTGATGATGATCAGAGTCTGTTTGATTAAGGATTCCCTGCCAGTGCAAAGAAAGAAAAAAGTTTTATTGGCAACACAGGTTACAATACAACACAACATACAACAAAAAGTACCTATTCTTTTACTTATTTAGGTACGAAAGAAAAATCATTGGTGTATCGGTTCTACTGTGAACCTCCCATACCCAGCATTGGCGTACCTATACCTTTACGTGTCGCATAGATAAGCGCGCCAGATTTACCAATAACCTAATTAATCTAAAATTAGAAGACATGACGGTCAACGACTTCGTTACTGAAGGCAACTACCGGTCTTTCCGTTGAACCTAAATAAATGTAAATGACTTCATCTTTACCTATTTGTTCTGTAAATTGGCTCCGTCTGCTTTAACGGTTATTAAATTATTTGAACGAGTAAGTTGTAAGTATTCTATTAGCATAACAAAATGTCTTCGGCTTTAAGATATCAGCTTCCCAACCGGTTGTTTCTCATCTTCCTAGCGAGCGTACACGACGCGACGTGAAGTTAATTCAGTCGCCTTTCGACCTAGCGATTGCAGTGATTAACTTGGACTTGGTTCTTCTCTTATTAGAGAGGTAGGGCATAGCAAATCTTCGCTTATATTGCGCGCCCCCCGCACGGGGAAGTACCTCCACCCTATACAATACCGCAACTAAATAATCTCCGGGTCTTATTTCCGCCGATGTACTCACTGGGCTTCTAGAGCTCGTGGTGTGAATGCTGCATCAGCAGCCAGGGGGTAGGGTGGGCAACGCTCGCGTGCCCCTGGTTCTGCAGGCATCTATTGGCTGCGGTAACCGGTTAACATCAGATAGATAGATACTCTTTATTGCACCAGAATAAAACATGTACAGGAAAAAGGTTTATACAGATATATAGTAGTACAATGTAGGCGGTCTTATCGCCGAAAGCGATCTCTTCCAGACAACCTTAGAGGATATACGCTGAAGAGAGGGGTAAAGTAGTGCATAATTGATCAGGTGTGCCGTAGGCTTGTTGCCCACCTTAGTGGTATAAAAAAGCTATAAAACTATAAAAAAATGTACCTATACAGGTCACCCAGCAGAGGCAGCGTCATGCGGCCTGTGCGGCGGCGGCGGCGCGCGCGTGCGCTGCACCGAGTGCGGCCGCCGCGCGCTCTGCGCTTCTTGCGACGATATGTACCACCGACACCCCAAGCGCAGGCATCACCAGAGACAGGTAACTAATGATGAAGAATATGACACAGGGAGAAATTAATAATAAACCGCGTGATTAAGGAATTTGTTCACTTTAGTAGAATAACTAAGTTCGTTGGAAACATAAAACCTTTAGATGTTTTTTGTTTAATAGTATTTTTATTTATGCGAGAGGCGGCAGACGATCAAGTGTGATGCCTGATGGTAAACCGTCGACACCGCCCATGGACACCCATGGCAACTCAAATCGAGCTGCCGGCCTGGCAGCGACCCTATAATATGAATACGCCCGTTTCTTGAAGGTTCCCAAGTCGTAAATGTTCGGAAAGACTGTCGCAGGAAGTTGGCTCCACAAAACCGAGGCGCGAGGCAAGAAGTTGCTCATAAAGCGTACCTACCTACAGTCGAGGATCGCCAACCATCAAGATGATGAGGATGGTATCGCAAGCGGTTCGTGTGGTGCGGTAGAGCAACTCAGCTGTAGGCAGTAAACCAAACAATTCTTCAGAACATTCCATAAGATAATTTATATTTATTATGTTGTAGTAGGTATACATAGTATTATTTTTATTCGTTATCGGTTTGCGCCTGACCACAATTCACTGATGTTAAGTGATATTAAAGCCTACGATGGAGAGCCCTTACCCAGTTAAGAGCAACGCTCTCTCGCCTTGAATACCTGAAGATTATATTATGTCTCAGGGTACAGAGAGTCCGGCAAGGAGTTCCATAGCTTGGCCGTTCATAGCAAGAAAGTGGAAGCAAAACGTACTGTGAGAGTCCTTGGGAATTACTTATACATATAACTTTTGTATAAGTAAAAGATGTTCTGAACATATGAATGCTGTTAGATATTTAAGTACAATGATAGTTTGAGATATACAGAAGGAGAATTTATTTAAACGGGATCAATTCAGGAGAGTCCAATACAATAGCTAGCAAGACTTGAAATGAAGGAAAAATATCTGATGAGGTATCGACGACATCAAAAGGGATCATTATCATTATGATCTCATAAATATTATTAAACAATGAAGTACATATGTATAAAGCCGTAAGGGACGCAATAGATAAAATTATCAACATACGCAATTTATTATTTGGCAAGTTCGCTATTTCTATTCTGAGAAGTGAAAATAATGTAACTACTTACAGCTGTCTCAAATATGAGTAGCGTCTGCTGACTATGACCAAGGACAATAGTCACTTGTACTGCATTTTTCCGTGTAGTTTCCGGATTTAGAATAGAACCACCCCATCTCATCCCGTGGGTGACGTGATGGTGAAGACGACTTAGGGAAGTAGGGCATAGCGAATCTTCGCTCGAATTGAGTCGCCCGCCCAGAGAAATACCTCTACTCTATAGAATACCGCAGCTAAATGACCTCCGGGTCGCGTTTCTGCCAATGAGTAGGGTTTCCGGAGCTCGTGGGGCGAGTGCTTCGGCAGCAGGGGGTTAGGGTGAGCAACGCGAGTGATACCCCTAGCGTTGCAGCCGTTCATAGGCTGCGGTAACCGCTCAATATCAGGCGGGACGTGGGCTCGTTGCCGCCTTAGTGATATATAAAAAAAAATGCTGATGATGAGGAGTGCACCTATTTGTTATAAAGATTCTTATGATTGTTTATTATACAGGCACTGTCGTTAAACCAAATGCGTGATGAGCGACCACCGCTACCGCCGAAGGGCACGCCACCGGTGCCTCCCCCGCGAAGACACAAGGTAAAAGCTCTATTAAACTTGTTACGTGAATGAAGTACTCCGCATTTCCTCTTATTTTCTTTCCAATGGCCGCCATCCAATGAAATTTTAAATCTCATCGGATTTAGACCAGAATTTGACGACCTGTTGTGTCAGTGATAGCGAACGCACAGTACAAACATTTGTGAGCATGAACATGTCTGTTTGTATTGATCTGTGTGTTTGCTATGTGTGCTATGTATGTATAAAAATGTATTTAAGTTTTTACAAAAAAAGTGTCTAAGTAAGTTTGTCAGCTGTCTTGCTTAGTTTGAGATTTGATGGCGCTGTGTGGGCCAGCATATTTAAATATACAGATGGTTCTCTTCGTCTGAGGTTGGGTTTTGGACTTCCTTGTGATCTTCCTCAATGTGACAAGTTTTACCATATGATCTGTTTATATGGAGCATGCTAAGTACCTACTATATTTTCTACGAAATTGGATATTCCTATAACAGATACACGTTTCAGATGAGCGGTGACAGAATGAGCGCGAGCCCTCGGCCTCCGTCGGCAGCAGACCAACGCAACTCTTCTCTCGCGTCGCACCCCACTATGCACACTCAGACGATGCCGAACAGTCGCATGGGCCAGAACGTCCAGCAGATTCCGGCCCACCTGCAGAAGCTGACCCAGGCGGTGCCGGGCGGGCACCTCAGCAGCATGCCGTACCTGCCGACGAGTGCGCACCACGCGGCAATGGCGCCTACGCAGGTTAACACAATGGGCCACATGTCGTCTGGCTGGCAGCGGCCGCGTAACTCGCTGCCTGGATTCAATATGCCTCCGAATGTGGTGAGTCTTTAATACTTATATGTGTTGGTTTTACTTTTTGCCATTTTTGTTTGCTTTCCGGTTACATATTAAAATAGTTTTAACTCTCTCGAATTGCCATGCCATTGCAGGGTGTCACATGTAAAGCGATTACTATCATCATCATCAGCCTCGCAGTCCTCTGGTGGACATAGGCCTCTCTAGTTTTTCGCCACTTTGGGCAAACACCTGTAGGATTTACCCATAATCGCCACGCTGAGCTGGTGGTTGGCAATCGCAGGACGCAGGTCCTCGCTCCGGTGAAGCTGCCGTCATCGGGCTGTGGTGTTTAGGTACGCTATCAATTGTGATGGTTATACCGCCACCAGTCGGTTGCCAAAGCCTCGTTTGTTAGACGGCAGGATGCACCACGGGCAGGTAAAGGTGGCTTGGAGCGAAAAGATAATGGGTCGCTCCCTTCCCTTAAAATCCACAATGCGATTACCATCTTTTAAAATGTATTGTATTTGTGTATTCATGTAATTTGTCCAATCCAATCCATGTAATTTTCAGCAAATGGCACCCGAGGCTTGGGAAGCGCCAGAAAACATGGTGTCCCAGAGCTGGGGTCGTCCGCTGCGGCGCGGAGCCTCTGTACTGGAGCTGGGTATGAGCGGCGTGGGCGTGGGCGCGGGCGTGGGCGCGGGCGCGGCGTGCGCGGGCTGCGGCCAGTGCGCGGGCGGCTGGCGCTACGGCAGCTGCGCCAGCCTCGACCACCAGGCCTGGCCCGCGCCCGCGTGGCCGCCGCCGCCCTGCTGCCACCCGCCGCACCCGCACGCGCACGCCCACCCCGCCGCGCATGTGCACGCGCCTTATACGCCGCAGCCCTATCGTAGAGGTAGCCTATTTTTTACTTTGCTAACAAAAGCTCCAGCACATCTATGTACAGATGCAGTTTGTACAACCAAAGTTGTGTACATACTTGTAAGAGCCAGCAGAGAGACAAACCAAGCGATGATCCCTGCGATACTAAAGTATATTTGTACCTTGAATTCCGTACAGTTGGTCCTTCGAGCCGGTTGCTGCTGATGAATACACTATCTACGGCGTAGCTCATACAGATATGGCTTATTGACTGATCTATACCTGAGCGAAGCCAGGGCGAGCAACTACTAATGAATAAAAAAACTCTTAAATTGCTAATTTAAGTATCTACAGTACAGATATAGTAAAGTTCTTGCCCAAAACAAGAAGATATAGATAGATAAATAGCTGCCGGCCCTACAACTGTGCAGCAAAAAGGATGGATGTTCATCTGTTGGTACTTCTAAACTAATTGACATAAATATACAAATGAAGTGTTGTTGAAAGCTTTTTGACCGTCCGCATTCGCTGGTTATAGAGTACATCTAGGGGACATAAATAAAAAGAGTAAAAAATTTTATTTTGACTGTGTCGTGTGATGTATCAAATGAAACACCTTAATTAGCACATTTCAAATAGGTATGTAAATATTATTTGTTAATCAGCGGACAGCCGAGCGGCTTCCCGAGTAGCGTCTCGGGCTGGGTCCCGCGCCGCGTCGCCGGCCGTGAGCGTGCGCTCGCGCGCGTCCCGCCGCACCAAGCACCGCACGCCGTCGCCGCCGCCGCTGCCCTCCAGCGACGCCGACTCCGAGAGCGAGAGCGAAAGTGACCACCCCCCGCCCAGTATGTACTACTAGGGGGAGAAGGCAGTTTCATACAGTGGGGTACATTCATACAGTGGTAATATTTAAGCGCTTCACTTTAGGAGGAGCCAGATTGCTTTACTTCAATTAATAATAAATTAAATGGTAGCAAAATTAGTGGTTTTTTTTTCATATTACAATTAAAGTATTGGCACTGTATGAATGTACCCCACTGTATGAAACTGACCCCTTTTCCCGTAATACTTATAATATCGTAAAGTGTGGTCTTATTTAAGCGTTCGTAAAACCGACCGCGTACTATATGTATCTGCATATCCTGCAATGTGAATTACAATGATAATAATCTTATTACCGTTGTAATTCACAATATAGGATGTATAGATACGACGCCACCTGGCACAGTCCGTTTCGCTATTACATTTGAAACGAAATATTTAACGACGAATCTTATAATGGCGCCCAACGTGTGGCGAATCTAAACGATTCATAAAGCTCTTTACGAGAGTTGAGTGGACGTTACTGCAAGTACCTAAATGTATTGTGGTAACTAGAGTACTAATATATTGGGGTAACTAGAGTAGTGATGCTCACTAAAATGTTTCTTGGGTGGCGCTGTGTAGCGGGTCGTTACATTCCCTCTAATATGGTTGAATGAAGCGATGGCTGGTACACACGTCATACTTGTGAACAGGTGCTGCCTTGGAGACTGGTCTGCTCCTGATTACGCCTACGCCCTGCGATCGCAAATTCGCCTGCCCAGCGTTTCAATTATGGGTATATCCTCCAGATATTTGCCCTAAGTGGCGAACAACTGGAGAGGCCTATGTCCAGTAGTGGACTGCTATAGGCTGATGATGTTTTGATGAACATTTCTCATTACAGAGGAGAAGCCACCGAGCCTTCCACTGGCCAACACGAACAAGCCGAAAGTTACCGAGGAGTGGGAGGACCCGCCCCCTGCGCCTGCGCCTGCTCCTGCGCGCGGCCCGTGGCAGTGCGAGCACTGCACGTTCGTGAACGAGGCCGGCGTGCGCGTGTGCGCCGTCTGCTGCCGCACGCCCACCGCTGCGCCAAGGGAGCTGCCCGCCGACCACGCGCCAGAGTGAGACCGCTTTTTTGTATAGTAGCTCGACATAATGGCTTCCCTAAGCCTAATGGAAAACGAAAGAGAAGTCCAAGTCGCTGTGACAACGGGCAAGTAACTGGTGAGTTACCGACCCAACCCTAACCCCCCACGAGCTCCGGAAACCCTACTCACAGGCAAAAACACAACCCGGAGGTCATTTTGCTGGGGTATCCTATAGGCTGGAGGTCCTTCCCCAGATGGGCGGCTTAATTCGAGCGAAGATTCGCTGTCCTACCTCGCTTTACGCATAACTGTAGATAGATAAGGTTGCTCACAGACATCCCTTTTCGCTCCAAGCCACCCTCACCTTCCCACGGTGCCTCCTGCCGAATAACAAACAAGGCTTCGGCAATCGACTGGTGGCGGTATAACCATCACCACTGAAGGAGTAGCTAAATACCACAAGCCGAGACGAGCAGCAGTGTGATCAAACCACCTGCCCAAAATGGCGATTATGGATGAATTCTCCAAGTGTTTGCCCAATATGGCGAACAACTGGAGAGGCTTTGTCCAGCTGTGAACTGCGATAGGCTGATGATGAAACAAAGTTTGCAATTGTTGTACAATTGGCGGTTTTATCGTCAGTTCTAGAACTACCACCGCCACGGACGAACTTGTTATAATTTTGTTCTTTCTAAAAACAATAAATAATAAATAAATAAATAAATAACCCAAGACATGCCACGCTGGGCCACACAGCGCCACCTAGCCCCAAACTAAGCCGAAGCTTGTACTATGGGTACTAGACAACTGATAAACTTACTTATATACTTTTTTTTGTAAATAAATACATATTATACATAGAAAACACCCAGACCAATACAAACAGACATGTTCATGAACACAAATGTTTGTACTGTGCGGGAATCGAACCCACGACCCTTGGCTCAGAGGGCAGAGGTCACTACCAAATGAGCCACCGAGCCTGTCATGTGTAACAATGCATGTGTAACGATGATATCCAAGGGAAGCCGCTTACACAATATACCTACCTACTTTTACCTAATATTATCTACTTATTACTAGCTAATAAAGTCGCACATACAAACTAAGGGGACACAACTACGTGAACTAATCTAAAATAACCTATTACTGAACGATTGGCTAACCTGTACTCTCTTATTCGGTAGTGTTGGTGCGGACAGGCCCAGTGTGGCGGAGAGTGTGCGCAGTGTAGCGGAGAGCGCTCGCGGCATCGAGCGGCTGGACCTCGGCGACGCGGCCTCGCCGCCGCCGCCGGCGCAGGCGCAGCCGCGACCAAGACAAAGTTAGTTCTGTGATTGATACTGTATTTGTCACACTGATAACGTTATGTATGTATGTTGTATCTACTAACACTATTTATAAGAAAATTGTTACTAACATTGTTTTGATTGTTTTGTTTGTTAATTCGATTTACTAACACTATTTGTAAGCAAAATTGTTACTAACATTATATGGCCTGAAATAAATGTATTGAATTGAATTGATAACACAAACATCTTACAAGTGAGGAAAAAGATTTAATGAGCAGCATTTATGAACATGTTGCTCGATAGTCTGGTGGCAATACGAGAGGCCCTACTAGAACATAACCAGGCGTAAGCACAGCTAGCTATATATGGTTCAGAACTGGCCTTAGGCAGCGGTCTCTGATAGAGAAACGCTTCTATTTGACTCAAAACTGTGCATATCTTTTCAAAGTAAGAGTCCTATCCCCTAACACGCATTAAATATGGCGCTTCACGGTTTTGATCCCTGCCTCCCATAGCCCTCCAAACTATTCAGAATGAGAAGGGATGAAATATTCTTCGACGACTTACATGTAAGATGGAAATTCGATTTAGACTTTATTCAGCCAAATATCGCAAGGCGTAGGTATATGCTTATCAAATCAAATCAAATCTTTATTTCGGACTAGCTGTGCCAGCGGCGACGCTCGCGTGGATATCGGGTTTCAAAAATAACGGACTTCCATATAATACCCATCTATACCTTGTGCCTAAGTTTTAAGTTAGACCTCTAGCAATATATTGGTGAAAACCGCATTCAATTCTATGCAGTAGTTTTCGCGTAATGCGCGTTCAAACATACAGGTTTAAATTTCTCTCACTTCCCGTCACTGCTCCGCTCCTATTGATTGTAGCGTGATGAAAAGTATCCTATAACCTGCCCAGGAGTATGAAGAATAACTGTACCAAGTTTCGTCAAAATCTGTTCAGTAGTTTTTTTTTCTATAACGAACATACAGACAGACAGACTGACAAAAATTTTACTGATTGCATTTTTGGTATCAGTATCAATCACTTATCACCCCCTGATAGTTATTTTGAAAAAATATTTTATGTACAGAATTGACCTCTCTACAGATCTTAACTAATATTATAAAGCTGAAGAGTTTGTTTGTTTGTTTGAACGCGCTAATCTCAGGAACTACTGGTCCGAATTGAAAAATTCTTTTTGTGTTGAATAGACCATTTATCGAGGAAGGCTATAGGTTATATAACATCACGCTGCAACTATTAGGAGCGAAGAAATAATGGAAAATGTAAAAAAAAAACAGGGAAAAAATAAATATTCCACGGGGACGAAGTCGCGAGCACTGCTAGTTTATTATAAATATAGATAACTTTGATATAAGCCACCATTTCTATTGTTATGCAGATGGTGAAACAACAAAAGCCACAACGAAAAAGGAACGCGTATCCACCAGTTGTGGTCCATCGCCGCCTCGAGAGGAGAGCGTTCGGAAACAGAATAACCGCCTAGTCACTCCCACGAGGGAGCAGAGCGTGGAGTCGACGAGAACGCGCCACGACATGGCCGTCGGGGCCTCGCCGCCCAGGGAAGTCCAGAACAGGACCAGTGTGGCGAGATCCCCACCACGACAGACATTAGCTAGAGCGTCCCCATACAGAGAACCCGAGAAGCCGACGCGACACAGCATCTCAGTGGGACCCTCCCCACCACGCGAAAGCTCCATCCGTCCATCTACCGTTCAAAAAAAGTCCGCTGGCACGTCGCCTCCGCGCGAACGAGAAATTGAAAATCGATCATCGTCCTCGATGATACGGACCAACGTATCTAATACCGGTACGTCTCCACCGCCGCAAAGTATCTCCACGCAGGTAAAAACACGTCATTTATTGAAGTTATATAGCTTGTGTGTTGTGAAATTAGAGCTTTACTTATGCTTAAATATCTACCTACACAGCAGCGCGCTTAGTTTTCTCTTTAACCACTGTAGGTTTAATATCAAAACTTATAATAGGGGTCCCAAGCAAGGTGCATTACCCACTTAAGGGATTTTAGGATGATAAAATAATGCTTTAACTGTCTCGGGACCCATTCTAAGATATACTTACTTAAATATCGAGACTAATTCGAGTCCTAGATACCAGATATCTCATCCAGATAAGCAGTTACTCGTTTATAAAATTTGACTCAAACAAATTAGGAACTCGATCAAACTGAACATGGAGAGGTTTGCATCACTATTTCCTCACCCTCTTTTATATACTTACCATCAATTTAAATCATTGCTACATTAATTGCTTCTACGTAGTTATAACTGCGATTATTTTTATTTAAATAACAACGAAATTTACCAATTACACAAGTTAAACTTGGTTTTGCACTTCTGTGGAACAATACCATGGGTAAAATTTTGTCAGCTTCTCGAGTGTGAGACCCTTCCGCTCCCTCAGCAGCCCGATGATGATAACAAGGCCGCCGCCTGGTTATCAGCGTAGTTATTTAGAAAAGCCGGCTTCCGTGGAAACGCATCGTAATATTTATCAAGCAACGCTATCAAAAGTAGCTTTCGCGCACAGCGAAAGTTAGTTTATAGTCATCATCATCAGCCCACATCAGTCCACTGCTAGACATAGGCCTCTCCCAATGCTCGCCACTTCGATCGGTCCCGGGCCTCTCGCATCCAGCACTTGCCAGCCGTCCTGCTCAAATCGTCACTCCACCTGGCCTGAGGGCGTCCTACACTACTTTTGCCGAGACGCGGTCTCCACTCGTTTACCGGTTCCGGTTAGTTTATAGTAGCTCGACATAATGGCTTCCCTGCGTCTGTTGGAAAGCGAAAGATAAGCCCAAGTCGCTGTGACAACGGGCAAGTAACTCGTCAGTTACCTGTAAGTTGTCGCCGCTACGCCGGCCCATTTTTTTTATAGAGGGGAATGTTGCATTATGCTCCGTCATGCCACCTCCGGGGGCCCACATTTCTTATAGCTTTGTAGGAACCGACTTGTCCCTACGAAAAGTGGAAGTACTTCCGCCGAGCTAGGTGATCGTGCTCGGGGACCGCGGTCCGATGGACCAACTTGGTTTTTCGTATATATAGCGAGTCGTGATGAAAACTTCGTATGTGAGTTGTAGGTCTTCCATACATTTTTTGATTTCAAATCGCCATCTGTTGTTAGCTGGCGGAACTTGCATATTGTAGCGACGTGGAGGTTGTTGTAGCGGTGTGGAGATAGGTGTCGCGCTATGTGTCGCTACAGCTTTATACGCTAACGTTGCCGTGTTTCGGCAGACGTACGAGGTGCCGAACACGTGGGAGCGTGCGCCGTCGGCGGCGCGGGGCCGCGCGCGGCGGCGCCTGCGCGACGACAGCCGCCGGGAGCGCTCGCACAGCCGGCACTCGCTGTCCAGCGACACGAGGGTGAGTGGCGGCTTGGTGTACGTACCATATTACCATACGACTGGCTCGGTGGCTCAATTGGTAGTGACTCGGGTTCGATTCCCACCCGGGACAAACATTCGTGTGATGAACACTTGCGTTTGTTCCGTGTCTGGGTGTTTATATTTGTACTAGCTTTTGCCCGCGACTTCGTCCGCGTGTTTAAATTTATACATACAAAAGTTTTTTCCCGCTAACTCCCGTTCCCGTGGGAATTTCTCAAAATACAGCCATAACTAAACTTTATATTTACTAAAGTACCTGCATGCCAAATTTCAAGCGTCTAACTTAAGCGGTTTAGATTTTTCATACAAAAGGATTTTCCCGCTAATTCCCGTCCCCGTGGGAATTTCAGGAATTCCTTTCTTAGTGCACCCCTACGGTACCTAAGCTACGTCCCTTCCAAATTTCAAGTGCCTACGTTTAGCCGTTTGGGCTGTGCGTTGATATGTCAGTCAGTCAGTCAGTCAGTCAGTTTCTCCTTTTATATATATAGATTTAAGTATTTATTTGTGGTACCTTCGTCGTTCTGATACCCATAACACAAGTGCTTAAGCTACTTACTTTGGGATCGGAGCAATGTATGTGATGTTGTCTGATATTTGTCTGATATATGAGAAAGGCGTTCCATGAGAAAGGCTTTTTTCGAAACTAATCCATGGTTTCATATCATCATCATCGGCCTATTGTCCACTGCTGGACATAAGTCTCTCCAGTTGTTCGCCACCTAGGGCAAACTTCTGGAGGATATACCCATAATTGCCACGCTGGGCAGGCGGGTTGGCGATCGCATAGCTTCTTGCTCCGGTGACGCTGCTGCGTTTGTTGTGCGGCAGGATGCACCACGGGCAGGTGAGGATGGCCCATGATATTATAGGTCTCTCCCGTACATCGGTGTCATGAAGATATTTTAGTTATTTAACAATAAGTGTACTTGTAGTTACTAGGCACTTGCCTGCAAACTTCGACTGTTGGACATAGGTGACCCAACCCAATGACAATTATCCTTTGGGAGGATTTGATTTAGTCACCACGCTTGGCTCCTTCTACGACACCCACGTAGTGTGATTGGGTGGTCCTATTCTAAACCCGTAAAACCACACGGTCGGATAAGGCTTCATCATCATCAGCCTATCGCGGTCGTGGGTTTCAGTTCGGTGACGCAGCTGCCCGTCATCGGCCTGTAGTATTTAGCTGCGCCTATTGTGATGGTTAGAGTAGTCTGGTAGACTGGTAGTAGTACCAGTCGGTTGCCAGAGCCTCGTTTGTTATTCGGCAGGACCACCACGGGCAGGTGAACCCTCACCTGACCGTGGTGCATCCTGTTGGATAACCCGACTTGGAGCTTGGCGTGGAGATAGATATCTTATTAAGTCGTTAATCGTTCGTCAGGAGAGCGAGCGCAGCGCGCGCACTAGCGGGGGCGGCGGGCGCTGGGAGTGGCGCGAGGGCCGCGACAGCAGCCCCGGCGGCGAGTGGAGCGGCAGCGAGCGACGCCCGCCGCCGCGCCTCGCCCGCCGCGCCTCGCACCTCGACCTGCGCCGCGAGCGGCAGCCGCCCGCCAGGCGCTCCAGCTTCTACCGCTCCGAGGTACTTGTAGCGACACCTCCGCGCCTCGCACCTCGACCTGCGCCGCGAGCGGCAGCCGCCCGCCAGGCGCTCCAGCTTCTACCGCTCCGAGGTACTTGTAGCGACACCTCCGCGCCTCGCACCTCCGAGGTATACTACCAACTGATCTACCTTCCCTCCATCCCTTTTTTTCATCATCATCAGCAGTCTGCTGCTGAATATAGGCTTCTCCAGTTGTTCGCCACTTAGGGCAAACATCTGGAGGATAGAGCCATAATCGGGCAGGCGCATTGCACCTGCACCTGCACCAATTGTGGTGGTTATGCCGCCACCATTTAGTTGCCAGCGCCTCGTTTGTTATTTGGCAGGATACCTCAAGGTGTTCATCCTCACACTTTGAGGCCTAATTGGTCACGCACGGTCCGATTTCAGAGGAATTTCCTCCCGAGAACGTTGCGTTTGTGGAATGAGCTACCTGCTGATGTTTTCTCAGGGGAATACAGTATGGGGCACTTCAAATCGAAAATAAATAGGTTTCTAAAGGGTCGGCTAAGCGCATGCGATGCCCCTGGTGTTGCAGGCGTCCATGGGCTACGGTAACTGCTTACCATCAGGCAGGCCGGTAGCCATTTGTCATCCTAGTGGTATAAAAAAAAATACCTCACGGGCAGCTGAGATTGGTTTGGAGGTAGATATAAATGATAGAGCGCTCCTGTGATAAGAAATGAACGCTCAAAGCGAACAGTTCTGGCCCAAGCTTATACTATTGCTATTAGACAAGTGATAAACATACTTCTTTTCCCCAGGCGGCGTCTCCAGAACCAACCCGGGCGATGTCTCTGGAGGCGCTGGCGACGGCGACGGGCGCCAACGCGGCGGCGGCGACGCGCGGCCTCGAGCTGGCGCGACTCATGGCGGAGGCCGAGCGGCTCGGCTTCAGCGCCGCCGAGGTATGCTGAAACTAAACTACCTACACGTTGCATAAAGCTAACACCCGTATTCACATATTCACAAACAGTACCTACTTATCTATGAAAACTAACAACATTATGCGAAGTAAGGCATTTACTAAGTAGTTCAACCGGCACTCAAGTGTTGTCTTTGAAAAGAAACACTCGTATTACGGATAACGGGTGTACCTAAGTGTATGCCGGGACGTATAGTCCGCCTCCGCAAGCTATATGTAGCTTCCAGACGGGTCGCGTCTTTCATTCAAATTGTCGAACCAATTTTTTTATGACGTCAACTATGATGACGCTCTCGATGAGGAGAAGCTCTCACCATTAGGCTGATATTAATCGTGATTCTAGGAAGCATAAACCTACCTAGACAGCGTTTTACATATTAGGTAGGCGTAGCTCAACTGATACGTTACCACCATACCAGTTGAGCTACGCGTAACACGTGTTACCACCGTACCATTTGAGCGTCGACAGCTCGGCAGCCATAGTCGTAGATAGAGTTATACGTGTTCCTGAGCCATTAGTGAGTGTTTTAGTGCAGACTTATGCTGTCAACCACGATTGCGCCTGAACATGATTTGCATGTTGTACAATGATATTTGTGGTGTGAAGGTACACGTCCCACCACCTTCCCATGGCCATACCAACCCTCAGGTTATACAGGCCGAATCATGGGAGATGCGCGCGGATATTGCGTGTGGCCAGGCACTCTGCACTCCACCGCGCGCAATTTCTTGACTCCCTACAAGTTCTTTAATCTGCACCTGTGTCCCGTGTGAAGGTGCAAGCGGCGCTGGCGCAGAGTCCGGCGGCGCCGCTGTCGTGGCTGCGCTCGCGCTGGCCCAGCCTGTGCGCCGGCGTGCGCGCCGCCGCCGCCCGCCTCGCGCCGCACGCGCGCGTCACCGAGCTGGAGGCGCGCGCGGCGCTCGCGCGGCACCGCGGCGCCATGTGGCCCGCCGTCACCGACTGCGTCGAGCGGCATCGCCGCCAGGTCAGTCACTGTTCAGCAGATAGCAGGCACGAGACCGACAGATTAACGTGATTTAAAGATCAACGGGGCTGTTTCAAGCAACAATTTTTAACATTTACACCACTCGAATTTCGTCTCCAACTCTGTTTGCGTACAATCCATCAGAAACTGGAACAGCTCTTAGTGTCTTTCAAAATACAGATCCAAAAAGATTATCGACTTCAACTTTCTGCTCAATAGTTGATTCTTCACATTACGTACCAACTTACAATTTTCTTACAATAATTTTTATGTATGTTGCAGACGGAGAAGGAGTCCGGCACGCGGCAGCACGGCGGGCGCGTGTGGGGGTCGCCGGCGGGCGCGGACGACGACGCTGCGCCCCCCCGCGGACTGCGCGGTAATCAGGCCCGCGCCGCTCGCTAGCTTAGCCGAAGCCCACCTCATACCACGCCATAACTGTCCCGTTTACGTTTCAGCAGAAGATAGTTCGGACGAGTTCGAGGCGCCGCCGCCGGCCGACCTCCGCGACGACGACTGGATGTACCTCCCGTTGGACGGCCCCGGGAGCCGGCGCGAGAGCGTCCCCTTCGACGACTGGGACGAGCGCCCCGCCGACCTCGGGTACCGCGAGGTCGCGAGCGACGTGGCCCTCGAACTGAGCCGGCTCCTCGTCCAGGCGGGCGTCCCGGCGACGAACGATAATTTGATACTAAACAGTCTTCTGTCGAATGCGCCGATGTTTCCCACGGAGGAACTAGGGAACGGCAGCAAGCCGAACTCTATTGATTTCATCCAATCTGAGAACGACTTTATCGACGCGTACAACGCCCTGACCCGGTCCACACCTCTGCCCGTAGTCGACGATCAACTTAAAGGTACACAAGCGTTGTCTGATAAAGATCCTAAACGAGATATGTATGACGTGAGTGAGAATTATTCACATTTAAACATTGAAATTGCAACAGCAAACGCGAGTAATAATAAACTAATAATCCACACACCTGAGTTAGTAATGGACTCCACTACTAAACAAACCAATGTTAGCCAGGATAATCAATTAAAAGTCAGATCTATTACTAATAGTCCCCCTAAACAAGAAGAAGCATTAATTTCATCAACTAAGATAAAATCTATGCCTGCCAAAGAAGAAATCACAAATGTAACAAAACAACATTCAAATACCGAAATCATTCCCAAAGAAGATAATTTAACAAGGAACAATATTCACCAACCTCTAATAGACAATTTCGAAGAATCCTTACCAAATGAATCAACAATTAGTGCACATGTTGAACAAAATCTAAACCAGATTGTAGAAAATATACCTGAAACAGAGCAAAATGTAAATCAAGCCGGGTTCGAAAAAACGAACTTAAATGATATTGTGGGCAACACACAAAAATTAATACAACAAATGAGAGATGAGATCAATTCAGATATAAATTACATTGATAGCAAGAATGCATCTCAGAGCGAACTTGAGAGTAGTTCTAACGAATCTGATATTTCAAGCGAACATGAATCTAGTTACAGCGACACTGAAGACAAAGAGACCGATGAGTTGTCATCAAATGAGAGCGAATCTTCAGATACAGATAGTGAAAAAGAGCATTCAAATAAAAGACGGCCTACTATAATCCATAGGACGAGTTCCGAGGAGAACGACCAGTTTGAAGAAGCTATGGACCATATAGAGGACCAAATAGAAGATTTCAAAAATACAAACATTGAAATCTTAGATTCTATTGCACGCAGCCTTCAAGAGGAACATTCTATATCGGTTCAGGTTAATGAACCAAGAAGTATTATTAATGACAAAAGGCAAGATTTGAATAATAATATGTTTGTTGAGGTGAATTCTTTCGAAGAAATTTATGCACAATTAAATACTAACAAAAATGAAATAACGAACCAGGAAAGGGTAACAAATCACAATTCGACAATCGGTTCACCTAATAAAACAGACATGAATGTAATCAGGCAACAAGGCACAGTCGCCACTTTTAATTCAAATTCGCAAATACAAGAAACAATTTCTAAAGATAGCCATAATATACTATATAATACAAATGTAAATAGACAAAGAGATCTTGTACATTCTTCTGAACAGAATGTCCCAGAGGAGATGGAAACAAATTCTTCGAAAAATTCGGCTAATGCACAAAATAATCTAGATACAAAGGATGTCGTGTCGAATTCATCCGATGTAGAAGATTCATTAGATTCAGCGGATTCTGACATTACAACAACCGAGCAAGATAACCCTCTAAATAATATCACAGCATCTTTGACTGAAAGTATTAATATTCAACATATTGAAGAAAACAGTGCTATAGAAGATAGCACTTCGGAATATATAATAATTGAAGACACTATTGAAAGGTCAACAATGTTGGAGAGTACTGAAGAGAATATGGCCGCAGACAATATCACTCAAATCATATTAACAGATGAGAGGTTCGACCACAACATAGCTACGGAAGATAATACTGAGCAGAAAATTATAAAAGTCTCCAGATCCAAAGTAGATCTTACTGAGGAAACCGTAGCAATGGAAACAACACAAAACATTTTAATTGAAAATAGCAATGAACACGACAATACTATACAAAATATTGTAGAAGAAAGAAATCTATCAGAAGAAAGAGCTCCAGAAAGGGCAACAACTGAAATCGACATAGATCAAACTGCAACGGCTAATAATATTACTGAGCAAATCGTAAATTCTAATGAACAAAAAGTATTAACTGAAGATATTGTTGAACAAAACATAGTAACAGAAAATACCACTGATCAAAGAACCGTAGCTGATAATAACCAAGAAAGAATAGACATTAATAATACCAATACGACAGAAATACATTCAATAGAAAATGAGGCAGTCATTAATGCAACCGAGGAAAGAAAAAGATCTCCTACAAAATCCCCTCCAAATTCGCCAACTGACGCTGGCACAAATAAAGCATTTACTATAAACAAGTCTAATATCCCCAAACTAGTTAAAGTAGTTCAAAATAATAAACAGAAGGGAGATAAAACATCTCCCAAAGTAATCGCATCCAAGGTACCAGTGCGTAGAGCTTCCCTGAAGCAATATCCCGCGCCAACGCCTCCAAAAACTCACTTCGGTAATGTCCAAAGCGGCCACGTGAAGCAGTTGCAGACAAGGCTATTTAACAACAAGTTTCCAAAAACAGTTGTGAACGTGCCGGACGTTATTGATGTTAAACCCTCCACCTCAACGATTCACAAGAAAAAGCCCGCACCACCGCCGCCCACCACCAGTGCCGCTCAGAAGCAACCCGTCTTGGAGAAACCTTCGCCACCAAAAGAGAAGAAGAACAGTTTCTTCCGCGAGTCTTGTCGCACAGAAGACGAGTGGACGGAGAGTGAAACGGAAGATGCGCCGCTGCCGGCCCCGAGGAAGAGCGAGGAGCCGCAAAGGCCACTGTCGCCGCCACCGCCCGTCACCCTGCGACGGGTGTCCGGACAGATCATCGACTTAGCCCGCGTTCGCCTGCCCGAAGGTTCTCCTGAGGTAAAATATACTTTTATTGTAGCCTGCTAATTACTCATCAAACTGTAATCAAAGTCAACGGTAGATATCTTTTGAAAGTATTAAATAGGATTAAAAGTTTCCGAAAGTCCCAAGACTTTTAAAGATAGTACAACTTTGAGTGAAAATACATACCTATATTAGTTTATAAAATACATTATACCTACCTAATTAATCATTGTTACCGTACAGCGTCAAGCGCGCATGCTGTTGGCGGAGGGCGCGACGGAGACGTGGGAGCAGGCTCGGCTGGCCGTGGAGCTGGTGTCGCGCGGGGCGGAGCCGCCCGCCGCGCTGCTGGCCGCCCTCGAGTGCGCCGACCTGCCCGCCGCCCTCGCCTACCTGCACCAGGACTGCGAGCTGTGCGCCTCGCGCCTGCCCGAGCACGAGGTGACGTCACCCGCCCCGCTCTAGCTGAGCTCGCCTACCTGCACCAGGACTGCGAGCTGTGCGCCTCGCGCCTGCCCGAGCACGAGGTGACGTCACCCGCCCCGCTCTAGCTGAGCTCGCCTACCTGCACCAGGACTGCGAGCTGTGCGCCTCGCGCCTGCCCGAGCACGAGGTGACGTCACCCGCCCCGCTCTAGCTGAGCTCGCCTACCTGCACCAGGACTGCGAGCTGTGCGCCTCGCGCCTGCCCGAGCACGAGGTGACGTCACCCGCCCCGCTCTAGCTGAGCTCGCCTACCTGCACCAGGACTGCGAGCTGTGCGCCTCGCGCCTGCCCGAGCACGAGGTGACGTCACCCGCCCCGCTCTAGCTGAGCTCGCCTACCTGCACCAGGACTGCGAGCTGTGCGCCTCGCGCCTGCCCGAGCACGAGGTGACGTCACCCGCCCCGCTCTAGCTGAGCTCGCCTACCTGCACCAGGACTGCGAGCTGTGCGCCTCGCGCCTGCCCGAGCACGAGGTGACGTCACCCGCCCCGCTCTAGCTGAGCTCGCCTACCTGCACCAGGACTGCGAGCTGTGCGCCTCGCGCCTGCCCGAGCACGAGGTGACGTCACCCGCCCCGCTCTAGCTGAGCTCGCCTACCTGCACCAGGAATGAAAACTACACGATTCGATGGCCTACTGCGTAGTGGATACTGCAGACAACAACCTCATAAATCAATTTATATAAGTATATAATATCAACATAATATCAATATCAATATATTTCCAGAATCCATTAAGGATCCAGAAAGTCCAGAAACACTGAATGAACATCTTTCAAAGTAGACTAATGTCAACTTGGAATGAACGTGTGTAGGTACATTTCCGAGAGATCTTTCAGAACGCAATCGTAATTGGCTCCGCTGTAATATTTGTCAGTTCCGGTGGCACATTTGTGCGGGACCTCATCGGCGAAAACATAAGTGTGATACACATTCTTTTCTTCTTTAGACAGCAGTATAACACAAGCACTGTTCCGAGCAGATGGTGTCTATGCTGCGCTGCACGCACCGCTGCTGCCGTGAGTGCGCGCGGCTGTACTTCACGGTGCAGATCACGGAGCGCAGCATCGCGGACTGCGTGTGCCCCTACTGCAAGGAGCCCGACCTGGAGAACACGCCCGAGGACGCCTGGCTCGAGTACTTCGCGCACCTCGACATACTGCTCAAGACGTTGCTGGAGACGGACGTGCATGAACTGTTTCAGAGAAAGGTTTATTTAATACTATTATATCATTATTATCAACAGCGTTTCGCTGTACAGTCCACTGCTGGAGATAGGCCTCTCCTAGCCTTCGATCGATTTTAATACTACTTATTACATAAAAAAGAACATAATATTTACACACACAAAAATATGAGGCAGCGGCGCTGTAACGACTATAATTTATTATAAGTAAGTGAAGGGCCTCACTCAGCATAAAATCCGTGGCATATGCTGAGTGGCTTAGCAGTTTTCAGTAAGTCCTACTGAATAAAGCCCACAGATGAATGCGCTCTATTTAAACACTAAAAATATACACAAAGGGAAAAATATATAATATGTAGGACGTAGGTACAACTTGTAAAGTATTAGGTATGTCAATTTACCGGAAAAAAAACTTATTTCTAATATTGTTTATTTGCAGTTACGAGACCGGACCCTGGCGCTAGATCCGAACTTCCGGTGGTGCATGGAGTGTTCCTCCGGATTCTTCGTGCATCCGAAACAAAAAAAGATACGCTGCCCGGAGTGCCGTTCGGTCAGCTGCGCTAAATGCAGGAAGACGGTAATATTAAAAGTTTATTTTTCTCGTAACTAGGCTTAATCTAAGACTTACCTACAGTGCCACAACACAAGTCATAGAACTACTTTAACGATGCGCCTAGACGCATTACGATCTGCTGGCCGTATTACCAGCCTTTGGGAGATTAGAATTGAATTCATTATCTCCACATGGGTCGGAATGCACCAGGGCCGTCTCTACCAGGGGGTGCAAGGGATGCGGTGCACCGGGCGCAGGACGCCCAGGGGGCTGCCAGGCGGCGCGGCGCAAGTCCCCAGGGGACCACCCTCCCACGAGGGCGCAGGTTGAGTCCGGTACCCCGGCGCCGAATATACTAAAGACGGCCCTGGATTGCACCAAGCGAACTGCATCCAACGGATTTCCGCTACTCCAATCAAGTTGTCGTCCTATCTCGTAGAGGGCGTTCTCTGGTCGCGATTCCGGAAACTTTGAATAAACGTCATTCATCATGTGCCCATGCAAATCATAGTTCACCAAATAATCGGCGCGGCAATGGACTCCTCCGAAAGGCTGTCATGGCCAAGATATGCGATCGGATCATTCTAGCCGATCTTCGGCGCCGTTCGGCCGTCTTGCGCGCCATTTTATTTATTTAATCTTTATTGCACAGTAAATAAGTGTACAAAAGGCGGACTTAATGCCATTAAGTGGTAAAGGGTATGTATAACGATCTGGATCACCATACTTGTTGGCAGTGGTCGGCGAACCACGAGGGGCTGTCGTGCGAGCAGTACGCGGCGTGGCTGGACGACAACGACCCGGAGCGCTCGCTGGCCGCCGTGCAGCAGCACCTGCGCGACAACGGGCTCGAGTGCCCGCGCTGCCGGTTCAAGTACTCGCTCTCCAGGTACGTCCACACCATCTACAACACAACTCGATTTTTATTTATTTATTTATTTGGTCTACTCTAGCCCCGGCTACCGTTGCAGCGCTCACCCCTGAGCTCGTCCGGAGACCCTACTCACCGACAGAAACAGGACTCGATCCTTTGGCAGCGGTATTCTATAGGATGGAGGTCCTTCCCCGGACGGACGGAGGTGCTACCCCGGACGGACGGCTCAATAATCGTAATTCATGAATTCGGATTATTTGGAGATATGCGAAAGACTTCCAAGTTGACCACTGTCTGGATGGCCTGTATCCAATGGTTCGCGAACCCGAATCAGCCCTGCTATTCAGAACACTACGGAAACATATTCGATTTCTAGATCCAAGTACCTATTGCCTCGCAGATCTTTTGAGAATTACAGGCATCCTGTAGGGGTCGTCCCACTCACGTTTTCTTTATCCATTACACAGTGGCGTAACTATACCATTCGAGGCCCGTGGCAAATTCATCAGATTTTCACTAAATGTGTAATAATAAATGTTGGGAGTTTGGATTCTCCTCTGACCGGGGGCCCCTTACGGCTGGGGGCCCGTGGCATTTTGCCGACATGCCACCCTGTAGTTACGCCACTGCCATTGCATCAGTTCCACGAACCAATTTATTAACAACGCTTTGACAATCCAGGGGCGGCTGCATGCACTTCACATGCACCCAATGCAAGTACGAGTTCTGCTACGGATGCGGCAAGCCGTTCATGATGGGTGCGCGCTGCGGCCTCAGCGAGTACTGCGCTCGGCTGGGCCTGCACGCGCACCACCCGCGCAACTGCCTCTTCTACCTGCGCGACAAGGAGCCGCACGAGCTGCAGACGCTGCTGCAGGTATACACGCGCAGTACGACTCTGCTAGTGCAGTAGACGCTACGGGGCATGACAAAAACGGATCGTCTCAGTGGAGTCACAGCCTATAATGAACGAATGGGCGCGCACAGCAGATGTTGTTAGTAGTAGTTAGTAAGTACATTCTTGCTAAATATCTACATTGAACAACGGCTGGCCCCATTAGGGTCATTCAGCAGCTTATTATTTGTTTTACACTACCACAAACACTGAACAAGACTGGAAAGTTTCCAGCCTTGTTCATTTCAGTGGATACTAGAAACAAGTTTACTTCCATGTAAGTAATCTTTCTCGCGAAGCTGAGGCGCAGTGGACAACCCTCACTGCCTAATCGAGAGAAATAGATTTGAAGTACCAAAGAGCCTCTCTCTATCTCTACTTCAGATGGAGTGAGAATTTTTCCTAAGTCACTTTCGATGTTCACCTCAGACCTTTTCGTCATTCACCCTGCACCCACCACTACCGCTTTGCATAATACTCTAATTACTTTCAGATGAACAACGTAGAATACGAGACTGCGACGCCGGAGGGCAGCGGCAACCGGTGCCCCATCCAGCTGCAGCGAGAGACGCCCACCGGCCTCGTGGACGGCACCTGCGGCAGCGAGGCGCCGCCCAACTACGCCGGCCTTTGCAAGTAAGCATCGCCTCAAAGGTAGATTTTAAGGGCAACATCATCAGCCTATTGTAGTACACCGCTGGACATAGGCCTCTCCAGTTGTTCGCCACTTAGGGCAAACATCTGGAGGATATACCCATAATTGCCACGCTGGGCGGGTTGGCGATCGCAGGCTTCTCGCTCCTATGACGCTGCTGCCTGTCATCGGTCTGTGGTATTTAGTGCCTTCAATTGTGATGGTTATACCGCCACCAGTGGGTTGCCAGCGCCTCGTTTGTTATTCGGCAGGATGCACCACGGGCAGGTGAAGTTGGCTTGGAGCGAAAAGGTGATAGGCCACTTCCTTACATCCCTGCAACATCATTGCCCAGGGTTTATTCTCAACAAATTACATTGGACCCTGTCACACTGCATTGAGCATTCAGTAACAGTGTGATTCGATGCGAATACTTATTTATTATCATCTTTATGAATCTCAATCAGTAACAGTCTGACTGGAGTCACACTATAACTCTATGCTACTATTTATCTCAACCAGTCACAGTGTGGCAGGATCAAGTGCAACTCGTTGAGTATAAACGTCCATCATAAAAAAAAACGTAATCTCTATATGCCAATCAGATTCGCTGGACTGTTCTTTGTTTGTGTTTATTTCCTACCTACCTGATTTTAGGGTTCCGTAGCCAAAATGGCAAAAACGGGACCCTTATTTTATGTTGTACTTATAGTTTCATTGTACATTGTATAAATGCTACAGGTTGATGAGTAACATATTTTAAAATACTAATCATTATATTATGTATCTAATAAATAATAAAAAAAACAATTGCATCCTAAATGCAAATAACTGTCATCTAACCGATTAAATATCCAAATAAGGACCAATTGCCCGTAACAATGCCTAACCTTTACAGTGGATCGGTGGGTGTTATTGTCCAAAAATCATAATACGTATCTATTATACCTTGAAATTATTGGCAATTATAAGCCGCGGCGCAGACGGGGCGAGGCGAGTGGGCGGGGGCCATCCATTAATTACGTCACACAACCATAAGCTTCCAGACCCCACCCTCCCCATGCTCGATTTAAATATTCTCACCTGAACCAATCGTCGGTCACTAGGACGAGCGGGTGACGTAATCGATGGATGACCCCTTGCAGGAACCACTACCTGGAGTACCTGTCGCGCGCGGTGCGGCGCGAGGGCGTGGACCCGCTGCCGCTGCTGGACGTGGACGACCTCGAGACGCTGGTGAAGCGCGCGGCGCTGCGGCCGCCGCCGCGGCCCTACGGCACGCTCGAGGGGCTGTACAAGCGCGCGCTGCTCACGGTACGTCGCGTCGTTGCAGGCCGCACTACGTGGAGTACCTGGCGGCGCGCGCGCGCTCGCTGGACCCCATCCCCATCATGGACGTGAGCGAGCTGGTGGCCGAGCTGCGCCGCCGCGCGCTGCCGCTGCCCGAGCGCGGCCCGTGGGACACCGACCCCATCTACGCCGGCATGTGCGCAGAGGTATGCGCACAATTTTCCCACTTGCCTCACCGACCCGCTACACTGGTGAGGCAAAAGGGAATGCTGTATAATAGGCCTGTTGCCGTAAAAAAATGTAATTAGTCTTTTAAATTGTTCAAAAATAAAAGACACGTATTTTTTTATTGTAAATTAGACCAAACATGACAAAGATATAACCCGTTAAAATTACGCGTGACGTCAAAGAGTGAAAGGTTTTTCGCCACTGAGTGACGTCAAAGACCCCCACTCCTACATTTTGATGCCTTGTATCTTTGTTATTTTGTGTTTAAATGAAAAAAGGAAAAATACGTGTCCAATATATTTTTATAATCTAAAATACGGACTAAATAAAATGTAATTATTTTGACCTTGGAAACATCCTATCACTGGAATGTGCCCTATTATGTATGTAACTATTGTGGCACATTTTCTTTGCCCTACTCTATAAATTTGCTATTTATAGAGTAGGGCAGAGAAAATGTGCTAGCTAGGTGGAGCGACGATCTGCGCAGGGCGGCCGGCATCAACTGGATGAGTGTTGCTGCCGATCGAGCACAACGGCGTATTTTGGGAGAGGCCTACGTCCAGCAGTGGACTGCCGCAGGCTGCCGATGATGATGATTACTCTATAAATTTACCTATTAGCACATTTTCCACTTTATAGCTCAAAACGTATTGTATTCTGTCCCTCTAAGTCTAGGGTTTGCCTGTCTCAACAATAGCGTGACTTTGTAGCACAGTGGAAATATTGGCGTCGAAATCAATGACTCTTTTGAAACATGATATTCACACTATTATTATTAAAAGCAAATACCTAGCTGTTTTAAATCTTGTCAGGTATTTCAGTCATAGGTGTTAATAAACAATTTAAACACTTTTTGTTGGTACACTGAGAGAGAAAACACACTTGAAAGAACTTGTAGTTGCTCTTCTTTTTAAAAAAAATATTGAACATTTCTATTTTATTCGCAGCATACAATTTTGCTGTAATTAAATTAGTCAAAATATCAAGACACCTTCACCTTGTATGTCTCGCATAATACTCACCATAGATAGAGTGTCTTTAATGATACGCACCATACAATTGGCTTCAGACGAGGTTTAAGACATTTAAACATACAGTTTAGTCCATACTTCACTGAGATCCGATATTTCAAAAAGTTTTACTACAATAGTAAATATGTAATAGAACATTACTTACTTTCGGTTAGGTACTTTAGAAACATTCTAAGACGTGTGTATTTTTTTCTGTTTCAGATTGTCAAAGAGAAGATACCACTGGACTAACTTGACACAAAGTACAATATTCTTAAAACGGCATTGTTTATGATTCTTCGAAATTCAGATAAATACGAATCGTCAGTCATTAAATACATACACATATATTTTAGATAAGTTAATTTATTAACATTAAATAATAGTCTGTATTATTACAACACTGTGTTTTATTCGTTAAATCGACTACTACCTCCTCGCGAAGTGCTCGTTCATGTGTCTGCTATCTCGCTGGATGTAGTGTCTGTTGGAGTGAATCCTGGCCTCCAGGGACTCGGGCAGGGCGTGTGCGTGGCGGGCGCGCGAGGGCGGCGCGCGCGGCGGCGAGGCGGCGCGCTGCTGGGCCACGCGGCGGCCGCGCGACTCCTCGCGCGAGGCGCCGGCCGCGGCCATCTCCGCCAGTCGAGCCGCCCTCTCCTCCTCGCTCAGTCCCTTCTTTCTCTTACCGACCTCAGGCTTGCCTCTGTATTCGGGCGTCAGTTTTCGCCGCCTGTCCCCCTCGTCCCTCCTTCCCGATTCCTCGTATCGACCTCTCCTCTCATCCCTATGGGACGACTCCTCCCTCCTGTATATTTTTTTATGAGATGATTCTGCTCCTCTTTTGTGATCATCTATATCAGTCTTTCGTTTGGATGACTCGGACTTTTTACTGTCCTGCCCTTCGCGCAACACTTTGTGCCTGTCCTTAATATTACTCTCTTCATCATCCGATGACTCCTCAGAATCCGAGGAGTGTTTTGACTTTTTCTTACTTTTCTTCGATTTCTTCTTTTTTGGCTTCTCCTGCTTTTTTTTCTTCTTCTTACTTTTCTTTTTAGATTCGCTTTCATCTTCTGAATCTGATGAGGAATCATTTGAGTCTAGAAGCTTAGCTATATCGATTGTCTTTTCTCCAGCTAATGCATTCAACTTAGCAGCGAGCTTGTCATCCAAACTTCCTTTATTTTTCAACTTATTCTTTGATTTCTCTTTTTTTTGTTCCTGAAATAAAAGGCAATCAATGTTATAATTATAAGGTAGCCCTACCCCTATAGAAAAGGGGACATTTTTTAATTTGCAGTATAAAATTTATTCTAATTATTACCAAACAATTTATCATTTATTTGATTCTAAGAAAGCATTTGCCTACACCCTTAAATATTTGCAAGTAACATTCAGGAAAGACTCAAATTGGCAGACACATTCAAATTATAGCGATTATTGGCCTTTAAGGACTTTGGAAATCCGTTTAAATATGAAATTATAAATATGTGGAAGGTATGTAGGTATGTATTCAAAGAAATCAAACAAGGAAGAATATAGGTATGTCTGTAAATTTATTTTACCTGTTCTTTTCTCAATAATTCTGTAAGTCGACGCCTCTGCAAAGGATTATTTAGAAGTGCTGCCCGTGCTGCTCTCTCCCTTTCTTTAACCAACAGCAGGGGATCCTCACGCATCTTACGTGCTAAATCAACTTGGCTATCTCCTGCACCTGTGGCCATGCTTGATCCGGCCACTCTACGGGAAACGGCAGGTATGCCTTCTTGCTCATCCTTTTCTGATTGGCCATAATTTTTCTCTATGGACTTCCCAAGTAAATAATCCTCATCTTGAGCTTTCTTATCAGGTTTCTGTAACATGATGCAGATAACATGTACTTGGTATTACATAGGCCTATAATAATCTAAACTAATATTATAAAGAGGAAAGATTTGATTGTTTGTTTGTTTGATATGAATAGGCTCCGAAACTACTGGACCGATTTTAACAAATATAAATAATACATACATTAAATATATTGACATGAATAAATCACTTATTTAAAATCATCAATATAAAGGAAAATGAGTCAACCGCCATTGATCTGATCTAATCTCAAAGTAGATCAAATCAATACCTTTATACTTTTTTTTTGTAAATAAATTCATATTGTATAATATGTACATAGTAGGAAAACACCCAGACCAACACAAACAGACATATTCATGAACACAAATATTTGTACTGTGCAGGAATCGAACCCATGACCCTCATAAGGCAGAGGTCACTACCAATTGATCCACCGACAGCCAGTCAAAAATTCTTAAACACAATAGTTAAAATCTGGATATAGCACAAATACAAACATCAAATGGATGAAAACCTCAAACACATGAGTACTTTTAGTACTAGTAGTAGAAAGAAAACCATTGGGTTGGTGGTGCCGATTCTACAGTCAAAAGCAATAGTATTATACTTTGGAACTATGTCACATTGAATCTATAAATGTTTCACACTTCATGTTATCTATTTTACTGTGACAAGTGTACACATATTTTAACTGTAGGAAAATCAGCACCACCAAGTCATTATCAGAGTATTTATTCGCCTCTAATATATAATACTACACAAAAATGGATAATTGTATTGCAAACTTGCCATACATCATACATCCAGTTCAGTCGGCCATCATTTGATGAGCCTGCACTCCTCTTGGCCAATTCATTCAGCTCGGCGCGGTCCCGTTCTTCTGCTCTCTCTCGTTGTAGTTCCAATATACGCTTTTTTTCTTCGGCTGCAGCTTGTTCTGCCTTCCAGACCCTTTCCTGATTTTTCATGGTATTTGGATGCCATGATTTTTTTGAATTCTGAAAAGCAAAAGGTAGGTTAAGAAATTTGTAATTGATTATAGAGTTTAGATTTACTCGTATACGACATTAAACATAATAATAAAGAACTAACCAAATCACCACCTCCCATTGTGATACTCAAATATAAAGAAAAACAAGACAGAAAATAGGTATGTGTAGGTTGCTATTATTGTTCCTGTCAGTGTTGTTGATCCAGTATCTTTCATTTATTCAAACGAATTAGATTTAAATTATGTCTGGGTAGAAACATTTTGTATGCAAAGAAAAAACACCACACATCATACAACCAATACCCAATAATGACTTATTAAATGCCAAAAAGAAGCAACTGCCAAACTGCAAAGTAAATGACCGACTGCCAGATTTGCTGCTTGTTGACATTGACATTTTTTTTTTTATAGTAGCACGGCATAATGGCCACTCTACGCCTGATGGAAAGCGAGAGAGAAGCCCAAGTCGCTGCGACAACGGGCAAGTAACCAAGCCAGTTACCTGTCAGTTGCCACCGCCATGCCGGCCCATAAGATGCTTCTTCACATAAGGGAACGCATACAAAAGTGACATTTTGAAAGAGGGCGGCGCGGTGTTTTATTTTATTTCTTCGGTCACGTGCCTATGTCGTAGTCGGATTGTAGACTGTTTGTACGTTACGTCTAGCTGTTATCAAAAACAGGGCCGTTTTGAAATGCGGCGGTTCAACTATTAGCCGAATTGAATGCGGCTGAATAAAAACCGCCGGAATGTATTCGACACCATATTATTATGTCATCATTACATTAAACCCTTAATAAACCACCCGGTATTCAGTGCCCTAAAGTGGGTAGTTGTTTTTTTTCTGATTCTTATCACTTGTGGCGCTGTTTGACGTTATGAGTGAAGTCAAAGAACGTGTATATTATGTCGATGAACAGTTACTTTGAACAATGTTCATGTACATTCAAAGAATTTCTATTCTTGTCAATGGGGAACGATAAAAAAAAGCCATGGATAAATGATCGTATCAACATTGTTTTATTTTGTAGTCATGGACACCCAACAATTTAAATAGTAGTACGATGCGGCTTAACTTGGGCTGCCTTATTGAAGAACGTATCGCAATAACAATCCGGCTAATGGTTGAACCGCCGCATTTCAAAACGTCCCTATTTTTGATAACAGCTAGCTGTAATGTAATACGGCGGAGTATACAATGTGACTACGATACCTTTAAATTCTTGTTGTCTGTATCACTCATGGAACTTCCATGGTATTACTTCCTACACTGTACTCCGATTCAAAACCTTTTTAAACTGACACAAACGTTTTGAAATCTTCACATCGCCGATCCCACAGTGATTAAAGACTTTCGTCTTCGATCAGTGCGTTCTACGGATTATGACATACGAAACCGAAACGTGGACACTCACGGTACGGCTAACCGGTAGGATTAGTAAGCTGAAGCTGCAGTGGGCTGGTCACATCAGCCGCAGAACCGATAACCGTTGGGGTAAACGAATTCTGTCTGTGTCGACCGTGTCTCAGCAAACGTAGTGTAGGACACCATCAGGCCAGGTGGAGTGACGATTTGCGCAGGACGTCTGGCAAGTGCTGGATGCGCGAGGCCCAGGATCTATTAAGGTGACGAACATAGGGAGAGGCCTATGTCCAGCAGTGGACTGAAATAGGCTGATGATGATGATGAATGTTTTGGAATGTTTGGATGAATATTTGTGACATTGGCATGAGGGCGGTTTAACGTGAAAAAAAATGTGAAATAGGTACCCAACGTCAAAAGTGACATTTTGTTCGAAAGAGAGGTTCTTTTGTTCTAGTCCAAAACCTGACAAATGACAAATTTGCTTATTTTTTTGAAACTTGTTATTATATAATAGAAAACATTTTTAACGAAAACACTACACTATGTATAAAATAATATTTCTACTCCTCTATATTTCGTGTGTTCAATACAAATAAATTCGAAAAGTTCTTGCAATGTTTATTTAAGTCTTACTGACAGCTGTCATTCTAATCATGTGATGCTAGGTTTTATGCTATAGTCTTTTTCAGATAGGATGGGTACGCTGACACATCAGTGACACTTGTCAACGAATCCTTTTCACGCAATTTCTATGACAAAATGATAAATAATCATCAAAATAAAAAGTGTTTTCACTTTGTTTATAACGCATGATAACAGAGATTTACTTTAATTTGTGTTTGAAACCTTAAATAACATTATAATGTACATAACTAAAGAAATCTAATACATTAAATATTTTTTATCAGTAATGCTTGATGCGTAAATTGAAACGTATTTTCATAGGGATTGAAACATAGAAATCGTTATAATACCGATTTAATCGTAAAATCGCTTCACGATTTTTCAACTATTGTATAAAATTTATTAAATACTTAAATTTCTTAATAAAGGATAAGCAGTTATTGGCGTAAAATCGAAAATCATGTATAACACGACTGAGTTAGTACATTTAAATGGGTAGTTTAATCGTAATTCAAATAATTATCTATGTAAAATGAAGAATGGAGAGATTCTTCAAACTCAGATAGGTCTAATGATTATTTTTACATAATTTTGGATCATAAATAAATATTTTTTTATTAAATCATGCCATTTTTAATTATCTCGAAATCGATTCTCTCTCCATACAAAATGAAATCGATAAATCATAAAATCGATTTTTTACCTTCGATTTTCATTTTACCACATGACTATAAACTTCAAATCCCAAGTGTCAGCGTACCCATCCTATCTGAAAAAGACTATAGGTTTACACGCGTGCCACGCAGCCCGGCAAGCAACCTGGCAAGCAGCTCGGCGAGTAGCCCTGCCGTAGGGCGTAGTGTCTAGACACTGCGCATGCACGTGCACATTCAAACAGTCGAACAGCCCGTTCTCATGCTTGTGCTTGTGTTTGTGCCCGTTGAATGTCGTATTAAACGCGAGCGTATAAACGCGACATTACATTTTATGGACTATATAGTTCATTCGCGTTAAGAAAATAGTGACTGACAGGTCACTGACAGGCCACTAGCCAATTAAAACGCTAGAAATTGTTCCGAATGCGGCCACGATAACGTCCTCATGTTAATGTCACATGTGTGTGCGTCTGTAGAGTGTAGAATGACTTGATAGTTCACATCTTAAGCACTTATTACACCACCCTAAATTCAGGGCACTGAATACCGGGTGGGCGGGGGGACCCTAGTTAGTGCGGCGCTTAGTACACTACACTGAATATCTGTCCCTAAATCAGTTGATATGCGATAATCGCCCTTAATGATATTAAGTTACACGATAGGCAGAGCGGTCAGGTAACTAGGCAGCCCGATCGCCCTAAATCTTTTTAAATTAGACCACCCATAATCAGAGTTAGGGTCCCTGAATATCGGGTGGTGTAATAACTGCTTTAAACCCCCTACAGACTCACGCGAGAAATCTCGCCGATAAGTGTTACCGATAGGGTTGCCATCACCTGAATTGCCAGCGCCGGATAACACGGAAAAAAATCTGTTTATGCGCATTAACCATACGCGAATTATGGTTTTTTCCCGGGACACTTAAGAATATTTTCATTCATTTTTTATTATTTTGCCGTGCCTTCTTGATTGTGGATTTATCGCTTGTTTATAAGAATTAGAGTGTCGATTTCAAAAGTGTCCGAATATTACTCGGACTCTTTTATAAGCCCCGGCCGGACGGACCCCGGACGCCCTTCAAACTAGGACAAATCCGGGGAAACCCGGACGGAGGGCGGCAACCCTAATTGCCGCGAACACAATCAAGAACGAACACAACACGGCAAGAAAGCAAAAGCAATCAGATTCACGCTTCTCGGGGGTTCTCGGCGTGAGTCTGTATGGGGCTTTAAGATCATAATTTTTAATCTGCCTCCCCCAATCTTAATATTTTGCCAGGTTTGGGTAGGTAGGTAATTAGGTATGTAACTTGATGTGTACACTGTACAGCCGAGTGTATAAACCCCAGTTCTGGCAAAATTTCCAAATCAATTTTAAAACCCCAGCACATAAAGTCTAATATTCAATTAACAAATTTGTACAAGCGTAACTTGAATTGTGATCGTGTACGTAAAGTAGGTAGGTACCTAAATTTTTAGTGTTCCAGTTCGTTACACTAAACTTACTCAATTATAAACAATTTTTAGAAAACCTATTTTTAAATTACATACCTATTTATTACGATCTAAATGCAAGAGATATACCTACCTACCTGAAAAGTCAATTACATTCTAACCCCATTCTTGGTGAAACATAGCTGACGGTATCGTTTACCTAAGTAGGTATTTTCTATTCTCAAAAATGTATCAGTCCCTTATTAACCTTTTGACCACCAACCCCTACCAAGCACGATCAAGTTATCTAGCGCCAAGTTGTAAACCAAATTTTAAAAGATGTAAATAAATACCTACCTCTACATACATTGAGTGTATAGAACAATTTGTGTTATAAATAATTTATGTAATATTATGTAGGTAATTCCCATTTTAATGGTCGTAGTATTAAAATATTACCCGCCTCATTTTTATACGATATAGGTAGTACATTTGAATCGTACTGTTTTAAGAGTATTAACAATATTTTGAGTGCAGTATGTGATCGTCAAGATGGCGGGACCCCGACTGGATTTTTGAATATTATGATAATATGTTTATGATGCAATAAAATATTTCTACTATCTCATACATTTATAAGAAGATTTTACACTTCAAAAATTTAATTATTTTTATCTCTTCCGCAAATTTGACATACCTATAAGTTTTTTGACTCTAGATTTTTTTATGGAAATATGGAACAGTAGAAATATTGCATTACATACTAAACAGATAAGCCTCCATCTTCACGATCATCTATATTTGACCGACGCGGGATTCGAACCCGAGACATGTCAGTTCTCGGGGCAGTAAGCGAGAATTAAACTATAACACAAAGGAATAATAAAAACAAACAACATTAAATATTTTATCTCATGTAATTGATACCTACATACTTAAGTAATAGATACATAAATACAAAACTTACAACAACGACATCGCAAATGCAGTTTAGATAGCTTAATATGATTAATTAGTCTTTTACTCAATTCTTACATAATTTTCACTACTTCTAACAACATTATACTTAAGCTGAAAACATAGATCACTTGAAATAACATTGCAATCTCATTCATAACTAAATACAGCCTTCAATAGAACAAACAAAGCCTAGGCGATTATAATAATTACTTATGTAACGGGTTATGCATCAGTTGCTGCCGGAGCAAACTGAATAACAGATGTGTGGCGTACTACGACAGGAGCGGTTTCAGGCTGAGCAATCAGTTTACGTTTCCTTGGCGGCAGTGACGAAGGGGCTAATGTGTACTGTAAACTTGCCACTGGAGGCGAAGGAGAAACGGAAGGCGATGGAGTCAATGGCGCCTCAGGCGGGGCAACAGGAGGCGCAGGGCACGGTGGAGACGGCGGGGAACTCGGCGGCGTTGGCGGAAGCTGTTGTAGGGCCGCTTCCACTAAATCACACATCACATTTCCGTTGACTACAATAGGAACCGCAGATTGCATTGGGGCCACACGCGGAGTTTCAGCACCATGTTCTTTATATATGTGAGCTTCCATTTGCTTTTTAGTATTAAATGTCCCATCACACACGGTGCAACGGTAGCAGCGCTCACCATAATGTTGAAAGCGATGAAGTTTCAGGACATGGTTATAACCAAAATCACGAAGGCAAATGTCACAGGTGTAAGGTCGCTCTCCCGTATGTGTGCGTGAGTGCACTTTCAGTTGCTTCGAACAGGTGAACCCCTTGCCGCATCCTGGAGCTGGACAACGGTACGGCTTCTCTCCAGTGTGTGTTCGCAGATGAATAACTAGCTGACCGGACTGGATAAATGTTTTATGACAATGGGGACACGCATGCGGCCTCTCTCCGGTGTGGATTCGTGCATGGCGATGAAGTTTTCCAGAATGTTCGAAGGCCGCGTTGCATACATTGCATCGATATGGTCTTTCTTTGGTGTGAATGCGACGATGCACCTGCAAGTTTTCTTTGACACTGAACATCTTATGGCAGTATTCACACTCAAAAGGCCGTTCGCCGGTGTGTGTTCTATAATGACGAACGAGTCTCGCTGGCACAGCAAAGGTCTTGTGGCAGACGTCACATCGATGAGCATCAGCGGCCACACGATGAGATCGGGCGTGTGCCGTCAGGGCACTCCTCGTGGTCAGAGTCAGGCCACACTCCCCACACTGATGACTGCGCTCTTCGTCACCTGCAGAACGATATAACTTTTGTTCAAATGTGGAAACAGAAACCATTATTACCCTAAATATCCAACTACTACGTATTATAGCGCGACGACCGTTCGCAGCGCAATGTGTGTTGTGTATGGTATGCAGCGATCAGGAATATCAGGATGCACATACTAGGGCCACAAAGGGGTGCAACTGGTCCGGGGGGAGCGGAGCGATTAAGAGTGAACGTCCTCTAAGAGCACGTGGAGGCCCCACCGCGGTTTCGTCGTTTCGAAACCGCGGTGCGGGCCTCCACGTGTTTAGGCCGCCGACCCGAGCCGCCTGTGATCCTCCCCTCCCGCCTCCCCTTCAATATGTACCGCACCGGATCCAATTTTAGTCGCTTCATATACTTACCTACCTTTTGTATACATAAATTAACTAGCCCTAAATGTGTGTCCAGTATATTTTTGTATACCCATTTGTTATCAGCTTATTTTAATTTGGTAAATTGTAATAAATTTTATAAATTCATAAATATTAATGCAATCTCGTATTATTTTAACATGAGAAACGGTTCTATTTTAGACATAAAACGTTTTACAGTGGCTATTAATGGCTTAATTTGGTGACTATGTAAGCCTAAAATATAATCGTAAAACAAATGTGTATAATGCCTCTGTGTATAGGTATACATAAAGGCAAATAGATTTGTTGAACCTATGTACATCATAATGCTAATAGTTGAATTGTTCAGGTATGTATTATTGAAATCCCGACCAGTAGAAAGAAACTCATACAAACATACAACAACATCAACATATTTTATGTTAATTTTAAACGATCAATACTATTATACTGCTAAATTGAGTAATTTATGAGTTTAAGAAACTATGAATCGGCGCTGATCATTTATGATTTAAATAATCCTGACAGAAAGCCAATTAAAATGAAACAATCAATAAATCATGTTGGTATTCTGATGATAGGTAAATAACGAATGACCCAACATACCTACTTCGGTAATAATGTTTGTAATACCCTTATATTTAGATCTCTGTTTTGGCTGTTGGTGCAGTATATATTATTTATAGGTACACAATTTATGTTACCACTAATAAATAGAGTCTATATGTATACATACATAATATGTATATAAAGTTTTTTTTAATATAAATGTAATATCAAATCAATATTAAATAATATTCAGCACTCACCTATCATGTTGCGCGATGATGATGATTGATCACTTTCTCGGTAGCAATCAGTGGGCGTACGTAATGGCGTTGATGTTGGTGTAGGTTGCGCACGGAGCTCGGAATAACAAAACAAACGGTCGCTCAAGCCACGGTCGGCGGGCGAATGCGCCGGGCCGAAATCCTCTGCTTTGGCTGGCAGCGGGTCGCGACGCGCGACGTGAGCGAGTGCGGAACACCCGCCAGTCAACCTGCTCGTGTGTGTTCGCCTTCACTTGATCCTCCTCAGCTTCTCTTTACGTTTATCATGGCCTTTTGTACTTAGTTTAGCTGTGTACAACAGTATACACGTGTATGTATGATAACATCATTAGATAATAATAGTCTATGTTAGGTAATTTGAATCAGTAATTTAAAAAAATCAATACTATAGTGTCATAATATCATTACATTCATCACCACACACTTACCTCTATCCTAATTTGTAAAATAAAATATGTAGGTAGTTTACCTGTAATCTTATCGTGCAATTAAATTTCGTTTACAAAATGCGCTTTCTGTATGTATGAAAAGGCGCGCAAGGTGTTAAATCGACCCCCTAATAGGTACTTAATTAAAAAATAAATATTTACATGGCAGTCATAATAATATAATACTTACTTGGTTATTTAATTATTACAATTGGCTAGGTACCTACCTACATACATATAAATAAAACTGCCAAATCTTTTTTATTTATCTAGATAATAATATTAATTTAATACCTCAAAAGCTGATATTCCAAAGGCAGTCAATAAATTGTTATTTGGCGGCCATTAGAGTAATCAAAAGGTTGAATTGCTGCAGGCGACAATAGTACCTATTTATTACAATAAATAACTGTGATTTCAGAGAAAATAGGTACTATTTACGTTCGATTCAATACAAAAATATTAATACCTACATACCTAGATAAGTATTTGTTTCAAAGTTGCTATTGAATTTAGTAAGTAATCTATCTAAGCATTTATGGAGATATCTTTGTATCCGTACATAAGTCATCATTATTTATGTCTATTTGTACACGAGTACTAACATAATACAATGCGATAAAGCAACTCGCAGTCTTTGATGAAGGTTGGCGGCCGCAACGCACAAGTAAGTGAGCGCGAGTAACGACGAGCGCGGCATGCGGCATGAGGCGGAGGGGGAGTACGGCACACGTGGAGGCCCACCGCGGTTTCGAAGCGCGCGTGTGAACTCTCGACATCACACAGCGCGTGCGTAGCTTTGAAACCCCCCTCGCCGCGTCGCAGTCCCCTCAATGACTTCTATGATTGTATCTGTCTGCCTGTCTAGGGCAACATAACATTAAACTACGGTAGGAACGTCTCGCTCGCACAACAATCACGTAATCGTGACTACGCCTGAATTAAATGTGGAGACTTGTCTAACTATTAATTATTTCTACTTGTCTATTAAACACTCTTCAAAGAAGATTTAGGGCCGAGGCAAATTACACGAAAAAGTTAGCGAAATAAGTAGGTAGCGACTATTGATAGAAGCGCAGACCAAAATTAGAGGGAAATCTAGATAGGTAATCTTAAGCGTGTCAGCCAAGTTCCTGCAAGGAAAACTGGCGACCGCACTCATGTACCTATATTTTACTTTCACATACCTAATAGGGTAGTTTAGCCGGTTTTCGTCCAATTACCGTGAAACCTTACATCTTTGCCCACATTTTTCGAAAGATTATACTTTTTTCCAAAAGTATCCAGTCCTTTCAGGTGGTTGCTAAAGCCTTAAATGGGACTCTATGTAACGAACATAAACTCAAAACAAAATTATAAAATTCCTTACGGATGCTAAGAAAAAAATTAAAATACATGCGGGCAAAGTTATCTCCACTTTCTTACATCTTTGCCCATCCTAAATATCTCAGCAACTATAAGCTCTATGACTTTGTTTTTAAGATATAAAGTTTAGTAAACGTGCAAAGTTGTATACCATAACTTTATCAAATAAAAATAGCATTACTGTAAGTTTTAACGGGAGTGGGCAATGTTATCGTCACATTTAGTCACATTTTCATACTAAAGAATTTGAGTTGCTAGGGTTGTGCGTCTAATGAAAGGTAAATAATAAACTGATTTTGAGGTAATACGAGTATCTTTATTTTTATATATTCGTAAACGATTATCTGTAAGTCAAGCTTTGATAATGGACAGCCAAAATCACCAGCTGCAACTGCCACTTTCACAATATTCTTTTCTTCTTCCTCAGTGAGCCGAGTTGGAGGTCCTACTTTTTTTTTATGCAGATCTGCTAAAGATCTGGTTCGTTCAGCAGGGTTCGTCTGGGGTTACCAAATTGTTTTTCAGCCTCTCTCGATGACATCTTTTTATTGTCAACATACTCAATTGCGAGATCTAACATATACTTAATCAGTATAGTTTTTATAAAACCTGGCACCGAGGCGTCTTCTGCTTTTTCTTTTAGGTTTGACCATCCTGCAAACGAATAAGAATTCCTGGTAAGTACTTCTAGAAAATTTTCACTAAGCACAAATCTTACTAAAAAACTTAAGCTTAAGCAGAAGTAGTGTCCCGAACTGACGCGAGCAATTTGCAGGCGGTAGATTACTTATAAACTATCATAATTATTATGATATAAAGATACGTTACGCAGGGCACGTCAGTCTATACCTAGTAGGTAGGTATAATAATACCTACCTACCTGCATGAGTCCTTGTTTAGTTTTCAATAGTGTCAACCCTAACCACATTTTTTGGCTGGGCAATGTTGTCGAACTCAGTCTATAAAATTGTTTACAACATTGCCCACACAATTTTCTCGCTAATTGATACGAGTAGAAGAAGGATATCATGATTAAAAGCAGCAACAATTAATGCTCTACACGTTAACAATAATAAATCTTACCTGCGCAGCATTTCTTGACATTACCGAACGTAAAACTTCAGTAACGTTTTTGCACCACCTTCGACAATGCCACTTTGACGGCCGCTGACAGATGACTGAATGACGTTAGTTGCTATTGTATTAGTCAGTGTTGCCAAACCGATATTTAACTTTTCCCTAGACGACATACTAAGTTGCCATTTGTTAAAAATAAAATGATATGGTACGTTTTAGTTAATTTTCGTGTTTGGGCAAAGATGTCCCCCAAGGGCAAAGTAGTAAGGTTTCACGGTAGTGGAGTTGCCAGGTTAAACATTAAAAAAAAATATGTTCCACTGGGCCAAATCTAACAAACTATATTTTTATTAAACGCTAATATAGTCTATTTTATGTTTACAACAAGGGACAATTAATTATAGTCATCGTTTTTTTTATAAAAAATATTTTAGTGAAAAGTACCGATTTCGTCAGTTTTCGTCCAAAAATATTACTTTTCGACCTATGTTACGTTACTTTTCGTCCGCTGTTAATAAAGAGGATTATAATGCAATGAATTAAAAATCAGTGATATAATAGTATTTTTAATCAACTTAATAAAATGCAACTATAATGCGTTAGTGAATGAAGTTACTTGAGCCACATTAACACGCCATTTCACCGAAGACTTGCCAGAAGTCAGTACTGACGAAATCGAGATCGCTCTTGAGCAGCTTAAAAATAGAAAAGTCCCATGGAGAGGACCGCGTTACAACAAAGCTGATGAGAGCTGGAGGTAGAGCCTATTTGAGGGAGCTCCAAAAGCTTTTCAACGCTGTCCTCCTGGAAGGGAGAACTCCGGAGGCGTGTACTAAGGGTGTGGTTGTCCTGTTCTTCAAAAAGTGAGACAAAACCCTATTGAAGAACTATAGACCCATTTCCCTTTTAAGCCACGTCTATAAGCTGTTTTCAAGAGTAGTCACGAACCGTATTGCGCGAAGACTCGACGAATTCCAACCGACGAAACAGGCTGGGTTTCGGAGCGAATACGGCACCACAGACCACATCCACACAGTGCGGCAGATTATACAGAAGACCGAAGAGTATTATCAGCCCCTGTGTCTAGCATTCGTGGACTATGAGAAGGCCTTTGACTCGGTTGAAACCTGGTCTGTTCTGGAGTCCCTGCAGCGATGCCAAGTAGAGTGGCGATACATCCATGTGATGAGATGTCTCTATGAAGCCGCCACCATGTCCGTCCAAATACAGAACCAGCAAACAAGGCCTATAACCGTTGCATCGAGGAGTGAGATAAGGGGATGTCATTTCCCCAAAGTTGATCACTAATGCAATGGAGGATATGTTCAACACACTGAACTGGAAAGGACGTGGCATCAACGTAAATGGCGAATACATTTGCGATTTACAGATGACATCGTCATAATGGCAGAATCGCTGCAGGACCTACAACAGACGCTGAATGAACTGGCTCACTCCTCTGTGCGCATCGGCCTACGGATGAACTTGTATAAAACCAAGGTCATGTTCAATGAAGATGTTCTACCGGAACCGAATGCAGTGCACGGCGCCGTACTCGAAGCTGTTCAAAAATATGTATACCTTGGGCAGACATTGCAGTTGTGTGGACACAACTTTGAGAACGAGATAAATAGGAGAATTCAGCTAGGCTGGGCAGCGTTTGGGAAACTTCGTCGAGTCTTCACATCGTCGATCCCACAGTGCCTAAAGACGAAAGTCTTCGATCAGTGCGTTCTACCGGTTATGACATACGGAGCCGAAACGTGGACACTCACGGTACGGCTAGTCCACAAGTTGAAGGTCGCTCACCGAGCTATGGAAAGGGCTATGCTCGGCGTCTCTCCGAGATCGGATCCGAAATGAGGTGATCCGGCAGAGAACCAAAGTTACCGACATAGCTCACCGGATCAGTAAGCTGAAGTGGCAGTGGGCTGGCCACATCATCCGCAGAACCGATAACCGTTGGGGTAAACGAGTCCTGGAGTGGAGACCACGTCTCGGCAAACGTAGTGTAGGACGCCCTCAGGCCAGGTGGATTGACGATTTGCGCAGGACGGCTAGCAAGTGCTGGATGCGAGAGGCCCGGGACGGCATCTTCTGTGTAAGAATTTGTTTATTTCCTTATTCTTTTCAGCTCCAATGACGTCATCTAAAACAATGCATTTAATAACCAGATATACTAAACGGCAAATGATATAGGCAATAATGATAATATAATACCAGCAGTGATCGAAAAACAAAATAAAAAGTCATGCCTAACCAAGATAATAATCGCTGTTTGTAATGGACGGAAAGTAAAAGTCAAGTCTTAGTTTTCGTCTGTTATATTAAAGAACTTGGACGAAAACTAGAGTAATTTTTATCGATATTTTTGGTTTCCGTCCAAGGTATTTAAATATAAATTTATGCTTGTAACACTGATAAATTCATGGACGTAAATGAAATTCTAGATCGAATATCTAACAAAGATCCAGCCATTAAAAAATTGAATGAAGTTCTTCGCATTCCTAACTTTAACTGATTTATCAAATTTCACTTATATTTTTGTGTTTTCGTCCATGTGGACGAGAACAGAATGTTTTGCGAAATAGGTAATTCCATTTCCGTCCACTTAGATTTTATAAGTAATTCGTTAAATAAGTACGAAAAACACCTCCTAATGCCAACTTTATGTCTTTACTTAGTTGTAAATGACCAAAACAAATAAATACATGCGTAAATTACCAAAAAAACTTACCGTGCAGCTACCTCGCGCCACTAATTTTTTCACATTCAAGATGGCGTGTTCATAGCTCGGAAGCAAGCCGCAGACAGACACAGCTTTTATTTGAGTTCTGAATTGTCAATCTTTTTAAATTTTGGTAGACGTGCAGATATGACGTCAAAGGCCGTAACAAGTCCAATCTTGCGCGGTTGACTATTAATATGATGCTATTTTACGTAAATATTGTAGGTAATGGACGAAAACCAGAGCTGGACGGGAAACCGGCTAAACTACCCTACCTACATTCACATACACAAAATTTTTAACCTATAACATTCCAATCGTATTCAGACTTCAGTATCTGCAACAAGCCCTGTTTACTACCTGCTTGACCAACTTTGTGGACTATTGGCACCGCACAAGGTTCCTAATACTTTACATAGGCCTACTTAAACGTCGTACGGATAATTTTATCAGCGCGCAAATTTTAACCTTTAGTTTAATATTATGCAATAAATTATTTAGATTGTTTATTTTAAATATTATTTGTATACCTATAAAAACATAGGTAGGTACATATAACATACGGTACATGAAGTTACCCCTAACTGTAATGTAGTGCCTTAGAATATGTTAATATTCTAAGTGTAGTGCAAATAAATCTGCATCTATTTTGTTTTTAGGCATCATACCTACCTACAAATCAAAATAAAATTTCATAGTAACAGTATACCTGGTACCTAGGTGGCTACTTCTTTTTGGGGGCGGGTCCAGTTTAATTATATTATTGGTCACATTCATAATAATTGTGATTAGAATTTTAATTTGACAAAATTACATTTCACATTGCGGTAGGTTAGTTACCTATAAATTCATTGACCGATTTGTTACAAAAATTTATAAAACATGCTTGACATTATATACCTACCCATGTATGTTAACTTTAAAGTAACATTATGTCAGTAAAATGAGGGAGGGTGCAAGCTGGCGAGGCGCGGTTGTGGTGCGCGGCGAGGGGGACGAAGCATCGACACGCGCTGCTCGGTCAGCGAACGTTCGAAACCGCGGTGATGAGGCCTATCGGCTCGTGCGCCCGATACAACCTTCCTCAACGCGACCGCAACTGACCCGCGCCGATCGCGCCCGCCGCCCGCCGCGCGCCCCTCGCCCCCCCCTTCACCTCGTCTTGTGCTGCCTCGACTCGAAACTCGTGTATTCATACAAAATAAAACCGTATTTTGACTTAGGTTTTCTTTTTTTACATTAAATAGACTATTGAGCTTGTTTTTATGTACTTATAAAAATCTGTTCTCAATAAGCACCAGCAAATCTCGTACCTAAGCACATAGGTACATAGGTAGGTAGGTAGAAACCGTTAACCAAATTTTTAGATTTTAAATGCAAATATTACCTATTTTATGTAGGCATGGACGTAGAAAATAAACTACGTCCATGTATGTAGGTACCTACCACAGGTACCTACCTACTTACATGACATATCTAGGTACGTATCTAATAAAAGTAGTCTTAAGTAGGTATAATAATATCAGGGACAGGACAGGGGGGACAACTAGGGTTGCCAACTATACTGTTAAAAACAGTATTATACTGTTTTTCACTACAAAATACTTTTTACTGTTGAACAAAAAAAAAGTATAAAATATACTGTTTTCAGCATCAAAGATGTGAGAGTGTGAGAGTTAGACGCACGCTCACACATGTTTTTTTATTTAGAGGGAGAACCCTCTAACTAAATAAAAAAAATGTGTGTTCTCAGTGAGGTCGGTGCGTACACTTGCACCACCTTGAGGCTATACCTCTCGGTGAGCTTGATAATAAGGTACGCTACCCTGTTCGATATACCTACTGGACATTTCCACCACGTTGTTGGAGAGGGACTTATTGACCAGAAACCCGACGCCACCTTGGGATTTTTGGTTTCCCTCGCGGAAGTACATAAGGTGGCCTGACTCTAGGATTACGGTAGCCTCCCCCTCTCTTCGGACTTCGCATAGCCCTAGTATGTGCCACCTAATTTTCCCAAGTTCCACCTCCAACTGCGCCAGATGCGAGTCAAGCCTTAGGTAGTGTGCGTTCGTTGTACGATGCCAGGGTAAGTTTGGTGTGGTGGCCTGCCGTAGCCCGGTGATTCTTGGCACCCCTCGCCCCGCCCGTACCGTGGTCGCCACCGTGATCAGGGATAGCGGGGCCGCTGGGAACTGGGGGCCATGGCTTATGTGAGACCATTTGGAGGAGTTGCCCATAATCGCCATGCTGGGCAAGCGGGTTGGCGATCGCAGGGCGTAGCCTCTCGCTCCGGTGACGCTGCTGCCCGTCATCGGTCTGTGGTACTTAGCTACGCCTTCAATTGTGGTGGTTATACCGCCTTCGATCGCCTCGTTCGCTATTCGGTAGGACGCACCACGGGCAGGTGAGGTTGGCTTGGAGCGAAAAGATGATAGGTCGCTCCCTTACATCCCCCGTAAATAAAATTAATATTATTAAATAAATAAAATACTGTTCATTTTTCTAAAATACTGTTTAATTTGTTTGCTTAGGCCTCAATATAGGTACTTGGTGGGTCATGGCAGCTCTAGTTTTAAGGTCCCGTGACACCACCCTGTGGGCGCTTGAAGGAGGACCGGGTTTTTTAGTGAGTATTTCCTGCCTTTCTACCATCTTTAGGCAGGATGCCGTCCTCCAAGGGCGGCGCGAGTCTCACATACCCCGGCGTTCCCCCGAACACCGGGCATGCGTAAAAGCATTTTTCCCGGATAAAAAAAAAAAAAAAAAAAAGGCCTCAATATACTTTATTTCTTGTAAAAAAAGTTGGCAAGCCTAGGGACAACCAAAGAACAGAATGCCGTCCGCTCGATGAAAAGTGTAGGTAGGTACCTAATGGAACAATTAAATTGCCAGGTAGGTGTACCATTTCATTTAAATTATTTATTTATTATTAGTAAAATCTTTGTCAAATAGAATGCCTCACAAAGCCAATATTTATCTGCGTCAATACCTGAATGTCTGAAAGATATGATTAGGTACCTACATATTGATTATTATCTTTGTAAGAATTCGGTTCATAAGCGTATCTTACTTACATACCTACCTACATACCATATAAGGTTTGATGACGGAAACGAAACGGACCGAATTTTTTTGTGAAGATAAATTACCTATGTACCCAAAATATTTAATTAATTATTATCACCTACCTACTCTTATTGTCTTACTCGGGAGGAACAAATACGAGGGATTTATGGGGCAAAAATACGTGATCCGTTCAACGAACCATCGTTTTCGGTTATTTTATTAAAGTTTAAAGTAGGAGCCCGACTGATGAGATGATTGACTGATTCGGATTCAGAAAAAAAACCGCCCAAGTGCGAATCTGTTCTGTACCACTATACCTACATCTAAATAAATGTTTTTCTTTGATATTTATACTTTATTATATTGGAGTTGATTGAACGAAAGGAAAAATGCGTTTCTAGGGGCACGGTAGTGCCCCCGCCAAGTCGAGCAAAAAAGCGGCACGGCCGTACCTATACTATATCTACCATCTTTCCTCGATGTAGTTCAGGCCATTTTCAACCGCCTATAACTTCGTTTTGGATAAAACCAGAAGCTAGAATTTTCTGTACCCTTAGAATAATAACACATGTTGTTATTATTCTAAGCCTGTACCTACCTACACGGTATATTTCAAATTTCATTGAATTTGAACCAGTACTTAAAGAATTATAACGAGTAAAATTTCTTAATTTTGTCACTCACTGACTGACCGATCATCAAAATTCTAAGGCACTTCTAGCAGACATAGGTAGAACCTTTAAATTTAGAATGTGATTAGTGTATAAGTATAAACCAAGGAAAAATTAAAACATTTTTCTAGTTTTCTAGATACATCAACTGCATAACTAACTTTGTAATCCCATACAAATACCACCAGATTACAAAGTTACATTTGCAGTTGATTAAGGTGCAGCGCAGATGGCACACATTTTGTGCGAACGAGTCTGCGGCGCACAAAAAGTCTGCGAGGCGCGCAAAAGTCTGTCGCGGATTTGTCACAGACTCAACGCAGACGACGCACATCTTTGATCATTCTGTCCACAGAGTACTTTGTAATATTGATTCTGTCAGCAGGGCTGTAGCGACGTAGATGCTATGGAAATCGTGCAGAGATCGCGAAGTATTATTTTGTACATTATGTATTTAAAATCCGTAACAGAAACCTATTTTATTTATATTTTATCCGACTGTTTACCAAATTGGCACAAATTTTGACAGCTCCTAATAAGCTTAATTGGTCTCTGTACGGTTCTACTCACGTGGTAAAGTCTATTAAAAACTTAAACTTACCGTATTTTGTTCCGACCGATCATTCTGTCGGCAGACCTAGACGCTCTTTTTAAGGTGCAGCGCAGACGGCACTTTTTTGTGCGATAGAGCCGACAGAATGATCGAAGATGTGCGTCGTGTGCGTTGAGTCTGTGAAATATCTCTCAGTCTCTTTGGAACTTGCCAGAAGTCAGTACTGACGAAATCGGGATCGCTCTTGCTTGGGCAGCTTAAAAATGGAAAAGCCCCTGGAGAGGACGGCGTTACAACAAAGCTGATGAGGGCTGGAGGTAGAGCCGTCTTGAATGAAAGAGCTTCAAAAGCTTTTTAACGCTGTCCTTCTGGAAGAGAGAACTCCAAAGGCGTGGACTAGGAGTGTGGTTGTCCTGTTCTTCAAAAAGGGAGACAAAACCCATTTGAAGAACTATAGACCCATTTCCCTTCTCGTTTTAGTTTTCTGTAGTAGGGCCTCAGGCTGGGTTTCGGAGCGGGTACGGCACCATAGACTACATCACAATATACAGAGTGTAATCAGCCTCTGTGTTTAGCATTCGTGGACTATGAGAAGGCCTTTGACTCGGTTGAAATCTGGTCTATTCTGGAGTCCCTGCAGCAATGCCAAGTAGATTGACGATACATCCAAGTGATGAAATGTCTATATGAAGCCGCCACCATGTCCGTCCAAGTACAGAATCAGCAAACAAGGCCTATACCGTTGCATCGAGGAGTGAGACAAGGGGATGTCATTTCCCCAAAGTTGTTCACTAATGCAATGGAGGATATGTTCAACACACTGAACTGGAAAGGATGCTGAATGAACTGGCTGACTCCTCTGTGCGCATCGGCCTACGGATGAACTTGGATAAAACCAAGGTCATGTTCAATGAACATGTTCTACCGGAACCGATTGCAGTTCACGGCGTCATCCTCGAAGTTGTTCAAAAATATATATTCCTCGGGCAGACATTGCAGTTGGGTGGAAACAACTTTGAGGACGAGGTAAATAGGAGAATTCAGCTAGGCTGGGCAGCGTTTGGGAAACTTCGTCGAGTCCTCACATCGTCGATCCCACAGTGTCTAAAGACGAAAGTCTTCGATCAGTGCGTTCTACCGGTTATGACATACGGTGCCGAAACGTGGACACTCACGGTACGGCTAGTCCACAAGTTGAAAGTCGCTCAGCGAGCTATGGAAAGGGCTATGCTCGGCGTCTCTCTGCGAGATCCGATCTCAAATGAGGTGATCCGGCAGAGAACCAAAGTTACCGACATAGCTCACCGGATCAGTAAGCTGAAGTGGCAGTGGGCTGGCCACATCAGCCGCAGAACCGACAACCGTTGGGGTGAACGAGTTCTGGAGTGGAGACCGCGTTTCGGCAAACGTAGTGTAGGACGCCCTCAGGCCAGGTTGAGTGACGATTTGGGCAAGACGGCTGGCAAAAGCTGGATGCGAAAGGCCCAGGACCGATCGAAGTGGCGAGCATTGGCCCTATGTCCAGCAGTGGACTGATGTGGACTGATGATGAGTGAGGTCAAAGACTCCCACTCCCAACTTTGATGTCTTGTATCTTTGCTATTTTTATTTGAATGAAAAAAGGAAAAATACGGGCGGATAAAATGATCTATAATACGCAGTAAGTTGACCCCCAAACCATACTTTAAACTTTTTATAACTGACTTCAAATGTCACAAAGACTGGCTTATTAGGGCACGCTCCCAGAGCCGTAAAAGCCAATATTAAAAAATGTCATCTGTCTATTGTTGTATTGTAAAACTGTGGCGTTGTGAATGCGTAATTTTTGTGAGTTATTTGTGTTCTTTTGCTGAAAACTATCCATAGCCGCGAAATAACACTAATTTACAACATATTTAAGCATTATTTTGTGAAATTGATGCCATTAAAAATGTACCATCAAATTGTTACCGAGGTTGTACTTGCAGCGCCCTCTATTTAGTTGTGTCTACTATAGCTTGACACGCCCAGACCCCGAGCCGTAAAATACTGTGTTAAAAAAAAAGTCAGCCATTACTGTCAATAGGACTGTCATTGTCAATTTGAAAGAACGTACAAGCTTTTTCGGCTTTGTTTTGAGGATTTGTTGCACAGAGTACTTTGTAATATACTGAAATAGAGACCAATCTTGGCTGTCAAAAGAGGCAACATAAATACAGCGCCACACGACGGTAGTTTACGGCAACTTTTCGTCAATATACATATCTAGAGCGATAAAACTACAGCATACTCTGGTCTTGTAATTAATTATAAGTACTTATGTACAGTTATTTCATTAAGGAATGATGAATTTTAGCTATGAATTGCCAACCGCAAGCACATTTTTCTTAATTATTTATTAACTTAAGCATAGAAACACAAACTAACAATGAGGTTGGCAAATCATTCAACATTTGAAAAATAAAAGATAAGTGTAAAATCATAGAAACTTTTATTATCTTTCACATTTTTACACACCACACACCACTATAAAATTAGAATCTTGGTTTCATTATCATTTAAGTTATTAAAATCACATTTTCTATCGAATGTAGAATAAACTTTCCGCGGGTTTCTTGCAATTACAATTTTCTTGCGGATTTTAGTCCCTTGGGCACAAACTTTAGCAATCACATTATAGCCTGGTTCTTGTACGACCGTTTTAAAAAATGCTAGGAGTTTCAAGTTCTAATAAAAGCACAAACTTTTGAAAACTTGATAAATTAATATTGACTGAAAGGAATATTTCAAAACACGCCATTTTATACTGTGTTGCCAGAAATTTGAATCTATAGTTTACAGTTTAAAATCACTAAATACTGAAAATGGAGAATAATACGTTATTTAACGCAATATTCAATAAATTAAGTGTAGTAATATATTATATAAGGAATAAATGAAATTAAAGTGAAATATAACTAGCGTTCATCTGGTTTCTAAATTTAAATAAAAGGACCGTAATAAAAAAAAACTTCACAAACTGTACAATATTGTCGAAACGTCGCAACTAAAATATGCTACCGAATTTGAAAGGCAATTTAATCCTTACAATTGTATAGAAAATAGATACCATCTTTAATCAATGAATATAAACTCCACCTAGAATTCAAATATGGAACTAACATAGTATAACCCAGGTAAATTGAAAAGATATAAGCTCTAATGTGTGCATCTAAATATTTGTGTACAATTAAATTTGGTCAGCTGTATTTATGTGATTGCCATACAATTTGTACTAAGATTGTATAGGCTGATTTGTTGTTGGCGCTATTTTATATTTGGGTGTTCGTTTTTATCCTTGAAGTGGTAAACAATCCGCCAGCCAAAATGGTTAGTATTTTAAAATAAAACCGAACAATCGTTTCGTAAAACACTTGAAATTATATTTTTGAGTATTTTGTTTGTTGCATCAAATTAGTAATTTTGAGGCTACCGGGTTTGCAATGTATCTTTATTTTTATATGTTAATTATATTATTGTTATATCTAATATAAATTTCTTTTTTCCAGACTATCGGCAAAAACAATAAGATGCAACAGCTTATCAATTATCGAGTACGAGTAATTTTGCAAGACTCTCGTATTTTTGTTGGTACCTTCAAAGCCTTTGATAAGCATATGAATCTTATCCTGGGAGACTGCGAGGAATTCAGAAAAATTAAATCCAAAAATAGTAAGACTGTCGACAGAGAAGAGAAGAGAACACTCGGATTCGTGTTATTGCGAGGAGAAAACATTGTTTCGTTGACAATTGAGGGTCTTCCTCCGCCGGAAGAAGGTTTGCCTAGAGTTCCTCTCCCCGGTGCTATGGGCGGGCCTGGAGGCGGCCGTGCTGCAGGCCGCGGCGCCGGCCCCGGCGGCGCCCCACCTGGTCTTCAGGGTCCAGCGAGAGGAGTCGGAGGTCCATCTCAACAACATATGGCTCCAGGAAGTCGAGGTCAGCTTTCCGCTCCACCACAGATGCGAGGTGGACATATGATGGGTGGACCACCACCTGGAATGATGGGTGCTCCAATGGGTCGAGGCGGCCCAGGTGGAAGAGGGCCACATGGGATGCGGCGCTATTAGTGTTAAGTGTAATGAATTACTGAACCCCGGAAAATAATAAGTATATTTTCATCATAACACTGCCAAATTTTACATTTTATAATAACCATAGAGATACCAAAGTTGGTTCTTTAGAACCTGGTAATTATTGATATTTTATCTACACTAATATTATAAAGAGGAAAACTTTGTTTGTTTGGTTGTAATGAATAGGCTCAAAAACTACTGGACCGTTTTTAAAAATTCTTTCACCATTCGAAAGCTACATTATCCACGAGTAACATAGGCACAATTTTATTTTGGAAAAAAAAACTTTACGCGGACGAAGTCGCGGGCGGAAAGCTAGTATAATAATAAAATTAATAATAGAAATGACCATGAGTGCATTAGCGGGAAATCACAAAAAAGAAATGCTGCAAACTTTGTCAATAAGTTAGTGCAGCACATGTAATAAGGTTATTGACTATGACTTGGCAGTGTTGTGCTTACCTACTAAAAAATATACCTGTCTGTGGTTCTTTCAGTGATCGTTGATTCCTTAATATTTAATCTTTTTTGTAGGATATCTTAAACTATAATTAAACAGGTTTGCATTACAAGATTGTTCCCTCCCAGCTCTAAATTCCTGTGGTGTGTATTCACACTGTATTCTCTAAGTTTGAAGATTAAGTAATAGAATCATTTGAAAAGCTTTAAAAGAGTCAAATGGAAGTTGCATTCTAAACAATAAAGTATTAAGTTCAATAAAAGTGTTTATTTTATAAAACTTATATTTTTTTATAATTCACATTATATTAGGAATAGATACTACACACTTTACATTACAGTTATGCAGTCTTATAACTAACTTTATATTATGATGTAATTTTTTTAAATAATACAGAACTGAGACTAGAAATCTGTGACATTTGGTAACCATCAAATAATTTGATTTTACATAGACAATCATTGCATTTTACAATATGATTACCCATGGTTTCCATTAATGTAGGAATATTATTATGTGCAAGTTATTATGGCCAAATTTGGTAGCCCTAAACCATTGTATTGAGGAGTTCTTATTACTACTACCATAGCGTGTGACTTGCCATGTGAAATGATAATATTCTCAATGCCCATCAAACAAATACAAAAAACTGAAAGTTAGATAGGTACTAGACGTTTTGTACGAAAAACTACCTACAGAGATGTACTCAGTAGTTTTTCGTACAAAACGTGTACTAGTGGAGCAGATTATTAGGTACCTAAATCTGTTTAAAATATTTCGTGAATATCAAGATGGCGGGACCACGCCAGGTTTTTCGAATAAATGTAATATTGAAAAGATTTAATATGTACTGAATTTCTACTATTTCATACTTTCACAGAAAAATTCTACCCTCAAAAATTATCAAAATTTTGTAGGTAGTAAGTGGCGCCGCCACTTTGACGTCAAAATGACGGGACCACAGCTCAGTTAAAACATATGTCGTAGTCTTAATTAGTATACACCACATTTTAATACGATATAGTATAACTATATTACAATATTACATAGGTCTTACACATAAAAAATTTCGAGAAATATGACCTGGGTACATACCTATTATTATTATTTATTTTGATGTATCCGAATTCCGATTTCATATAAATTTAATTCATTTCCCTCAATTCAATTCAATATTTATAATAAGTATTAAGGAGAATTAACATTATGAAGGACATCCAAAAATGTCTGTATACATAATATAAATACTACGAGGACTTTATTAAATGGGTGGCCCACATAGTGAATCGTACGGGTTGGTTCGCGAGTACCTACCACCTATATGAATCGAACATTTTCACTGTGACTGTGTGCTGGTAACATTTCCTAGGTAATTAATGGCAGTAGCCACAAGTTGGGTGGCACCGTTTCCCGTCCACGCCGCACCGGCACCCCCCACTGGTGTCTCCGCGGCCTGCGGGTCCCCAGCGACGACCCCGTGTTATCCAGCATATCTCTGTTTTGCACGCGGAGCATTTCACCCAATCGCAGCCCCACTTCTTGGTTATGATAGCACTACACTCAGGGCACTGAAGAGCTTCCCCTCGAGATATCAGACCGTCGATAAGCGCCTGTGTCCCTTCGTCAGCCTTCTCAGCAGTGCTAGAAGCGGATGTTTGCCGTAATTTTGCTTGATACTGCTCGCACGTTTCATTTTCGTGGATGGCCTGGAATAAGGATAAAGTAGAAACTTAACCACAATGCTTTTATATTATAATTTATTATTATTTTCAAAATATACTTGTGATTGAAACTAGGAATTGAGGTGAGCAGTGAGGAACTTATCATTCTAAGGGGCAGCGCAGACGACAGACTATAGGTACGTGACGCACTTTTTAGTCTGTGATGCAATTATATGCAGTAACGCACACGACGCGCCTAGCCTACCTAGTGCCTAAGTTTTAAGTTAAACCTCTAGCAATACATTGGTGAAAACCGCATTCAATAGGCTATTCCACCCTATGAATAAAAAAACTAAAATTATGTTTTTATAATGGATCATGAAAAAGTAAACAAAAAATAATAAAATCAAATCTTAAAAGTGAAAAATAAAAGCACTAATCTTCCACGAATAGATACATTGATGGTGGCAATCCCGATTTCTGTTTAAACGTCTATGTAAGTATTATATTGCCAACTTATAATAATATTGTGAATATAATTTTGCAAGTTTTATAGTTCTATTATATTGCATACTTACATCAAAATGATCTTCACAGAAAAATAGTACTTAAGTCTTTGTGGACAATGACTTCGGATTTCTTCGTGCTAGCTTTAACCCCGTATTTCTCATTTTTAAATCTATTGGCACTTGTATCCATAACTTTCCCGGCGTTTTAACACTTGTATTCTTACATTCAGACACAAGACACCAATGATATGGACTATAATTAATTTTGTATTTGCGAAAATAACTTTAATCCCTTATTGAAGCGTGATGTTTACACTGCGAGGGACGTAAATAATTTAATTGAACAATTAAAAGTCGTTTTTCTTTGTTATTTGATATTAATAAAATACATTTCCATTTTTTCATGGTATTTTATCACTAAAGGATGCATTTAAATTACTTTTTGAATGAAGTCGGAATAGTTTCCATGCAGTAGTTTTCGCGTGATGCGCTTTCAAACATAATTAGTTACAGATAAAAATTTCTCCCGTTTTCCCAACACTTTCTATCACTGCTACGGAGCACAGGCTCCTATTGATCGTAACGTGATGAAAAGTATACCTACTATAACCTACCCAGAAGTATAAAGAAACGGCAATTGTACCAAGTTTCGTAAAAATGCGTCGAATAGTTTTTGTTTCTATAACGAACAGACAAAAATTTTACTAAGTAATTGCATTTTTGGGATCAGTATCGATCATTTATCGCCCCCTGGTAGTTATTTTGAAAATATGTACAAAATTGATCTCTACAGATTTATTTTAAGTAAAGATCAATTGTGCAACCACAGCCCATCGGGCTGGTTCAGATTATGGAGGCCACGTAGGTATAACATCACCCTTTATTAAACTTGTAAATCTGTTAAAGGTAGCTAGCCAGTCTGCTGGCCGGACATTATGAGTAAAATGGCTAGGTACATCGTTGAGGATTGTGTCTTCGTGTACGACATAAAAACACGTAAATCTTGCAAAATGTAAAGAGCCTAACAAAAAATGGACAGTAGGTACCTACACGCAATCTAAATCCTAACTACCACATAGAATAGGTTTGGCCGATTTCATCCGGAATTCCGGACGCCAGCCAAAACTGTTGCAAGCAAAAGGCGTACTCCGTAGCGGGACCTTTCAAATAGCAATCGGGGACGTTATAGCTACTCATACGTTGGATTGGATCGCGGTAACATTGTGCGTTCTACCTATGGGTCAACACGCGTAGGTAGTTATGAAAACGGTCAATAACTTACTTGGCATGGTACACAATTAGTGTGTTTGCATACGGGACAAGGGAAACGCCGTACTTCTATTTCACAAAGTGCCCATCCGGTGCAGTCCTTTGTACGGCAGTGAAATGCATTGCGTGTGCCACTCTCTGCAGCGGCCAGTCCACGTGCAAGCCAGCGCTGGTAATCATCGGCGCTTACCAGCGCCCGGATTTCCCGTTCGTGTAACTCCCCAGGACAATTCGTAGCTGGACAAGATACTGTTGGTTCCTCACAGTGACGTATAACATCTGAGAGGCAACCTTTGCAAAAAGAATGTACGCATTCACGCAGTACGACCCCTTGTCCAGCAGCACATTCTTCCATACAGATGTCACATTCAAAAGTTTCAGCGTTGGGTACGAGTGCTTGTCGTTCCAAATTCACCAACTCGGAGTATACGTCGCTTGTGGGCTGCTTATTATTTTGAATAATTTTTACTTTCTCACTTTCTTTCTTTGTTTCTTTTTGAATAACGTCTACGTTTTTAGAATCTGAAATCATTATTCTTCTTAAAAAAATAATTAAAAGCTTAACCAGATTTATTTACCTATTCGTCATGATTTCTTACCAGATTCTACTAAACAAAGGTAGAAATGTGCGTTTAGTGTTGGACCAGCAAGTGAGATCAGTGAGGTTTTGTCATCATTGCAAAGAGTGCGGCCGACTATCCATCGCTGCAGATGAGCAGGCAGGCCCAACGACTGCTCTGCCTGACGGCGCAGCTCACCGACATTTGCATCGCGTCTCACATGCAGTTGTATAGGACCGCGGGCCTTTTCCTTGTCTTCAATCCATATTTTAAGACTGAAATCAGAAGCGTGAAATTTACTTTCTATTGCTCATAATTAAATCTTTAAAAATATTCTGTCTATTTATAACTTGCTATAATATGTAGGTACCTACATCCTAATGCATTTACAATCCTGTCAACGTTAGTATCACGCTATAGAATCCAAAGCCAAATAACTTAATTTAAATTTGGTCGATCTCTAAATTAGTCATCATCATCATTGTAGCCCACAACTATGTAACTAGTTTATGGCCTCTTCTCTCAACCAGGTAAAGTGTTACCTACACGATCCCTCGCCAAACTCGTCCAATCTACATTGGCCCTAATAAGTAATTTATGAAACTTCAAATAAAACATACTTAAGTATACTTACGATGCCACATCATCAACAACTTGTCTTGTAGCTGTTTCTTTCGATGTCGAGGCCTGAGCTAGTGATAATTTATTATCGTGTTTTATTTGCGTGACTGAAGTACCTGCACTATTCGTAGCAACCAGAGCTTTGCCTCCTGATGCTTGTGTCGATTTTGTTAACTTTGATGATACGGGTTCTCGTTTAACTAGGTCAGGTAGTGGTTCGCTTAATTTATTAGGTACTTTATCAGCTATAGGTTTCTCCACTTTCTGGTCATTCCGAACAAATGGGACCGATTTTTCGGTCGGTTTTGCTGAGGTTGTGGACGGTTCACCTAATATTTGAGAGGAGAATGACAATACCGAACAGGATAATCGCAACTGAGCAAGCTTTGATGCCGCTTCTGCTGCTGCGCGCTCGTCTCCTTTAGCAATTGACTGTTCTAATTGATTTACTAATTCTCTGCGCCTTGAATGTTCATTTAGTTTCGTGATGTTAGTTGCATTTTTAATAGGCGAACTAGTAGTAGTAGAATAAGATGATTTTTTTTGAAGCTCGGAATGATTTTTAGCATGTACCTTAGATACAGGTTCATCTGCTCTTATGTGCGACTTGTTTGGCAATTCATTTAATGATTTTATTTGCTCCGAAGTAGTATGAGTTGTTTTTGGAACGTTTGAATTTAATATTATGTCTCTAACTGTATCTGCTGTTTTGACATAAATCGGCGGTGGAGTCGAATTTTTATTTTCTTTGCTTATTTCTGGTATCACTGTTTTTAATATTGTCTGCTGGTGCAATTCTGTGTTCTTAGGAACATAAATAGGATTGAGTAGTGATGATATTTTTAGTGGTGTATGCAATTGGTTATTCTCATTTGTTGCAGCTTCGGTTTGTTTAATTGTCTGGTCTACACGTGTCGTTGTATTTTGTACACTGGTTATACCCTTATCTTGAATAACATTCACTGGTTTCTGTGTATTGTCTACTGCAATTTTCATTTCTATTATTTGTACAGCCTTTCCATGTTTGATGGGCGGAGAGGTAGACTCAGAGACTGGATGAGCAGCAGAAGATCCGATGCGTAATGTTGGAGTATCTGTGATATTCTTTGTAGTTTGAATAGGGTATACCTTCATTTCTAATTGATTATTATCAACTTTGCCTTCTTGTTTAGGCCGTTTTGGAAGAGAATCTTTCATTTCTTTGAGCATATTTTTTAATTTCTGTTTTTCTTCTATTTCGATCTTATTATTAGGAACAAGTGGCTTACGCAAAACATTTTCAGTTTGGATACACATACTAGTAGTATTTTGATGGTTAGCATGTTTGCTGCTAGAAGGTAAAACATCGGCATTGAAAGGTCGTTCGCTTGGTGAATTTTGGGTTTTCTCCTCAGTATTTTTTCTTTTATTTTCTATTATTTCTGTTGCCTGTTTATCTAGTTCGCTTATGCTCGGTAGCACCTTAACGGTACTTATGTCTACGCTTGAATTTCTTTTCTTATGTTCAAATATCTGTTTCAAAAAACTTTTCTCTGGTCGAATTTTACTATCTTTAGGACCCTTCTTAGTGCATTTCTCTGGTTTACATTCTGTTTCAAAGAAAACCTCGTGATATTTTACTTCCTCTTCATTATTGACAGATTTATTATTCATTTGAATTGAATTATGATTGTCAGGACAAGAATTATTGATATTTTCTTTTGTTGCTTTTATAATTTTAGTCGGAGGTTGAGGGGCTGGACGCTTTCTTGAATGCCGACGAGTTACAGTGACCGTAGGTTCCAGAGAGACTCCACGAAGAAGGGTGGGCGGTAAGGGCGCGCGTCGCTTGCCGGGGACGTGCGCGGTGCGCCGCTGGTAGCACTCGCTGGTGGCGCGCCGCTCGCGCTCAAGCCGGTCTGCGCCGGCGCCGCTACACCGCCGCGCCGGTGGAAGGCTGAAAGCGTCGTAGTTGGCTACGCCGTCTCCTCTAAAAAGGCCGTACTTTCTATGTAAAGTTAAATCTCTGTCGTATTGTCGCCTCAAATTTCTTTCGCGCACTCTATTCTTATAAGTATCAGTGGGTGGGCCCGGTGGTGGCAATATAATAGGTGACGCCTTAGAGTGGTAATGCGCGGGAGTTAGGAATGCAAAACTAACAGCCGTTCGATCTGAACCAGCGCTCGACAGGCTCTCGTTCGACGAGGATTGCTCCTCACGCCGCAACCACGACAGTAGGGTCCAAAATCCTCCAGAAAGGGGACGCGGGCGAGGAGACCCTGCATCCACGTCGCCGTTCATCACCTCTGAAAATCATAAAATAAATATTATATGAATAATTAAACACTTGACACGTACTCCACTTCCGCCAGCGCAGTACCTACTTAAGTAAGTAATTAAACAGTTATAGGTTTTTAAACGTACCTCTATCTACCTACTAATTTAAAATACCCATTACATAGGTATCTAACTACTATACCGACACTTATTTATCAATTTGTCCTTGGTAAAATAGAAATAGGTTGCTTTCAGCTATTGAATATTACTTAATTAATATATTTAATATAAATTAACTACATATAATCTGCACAAACTATTCTTAAAAAAATGTAAAAGAATTTAACCAATTAATTGGTGGCTTCGTAAAGTAGATATCTATACCTACCTAAGTAAAATTTAAGGTAGAAGAAACGTACTTACCTACCTACCTATATCAGTCACAGTAGGTAATGTGCTTAATAATCGTACCTACCAGGACATCTTTCAAAGCACTATATTCTGTCTAGAAATAAGTACTTATATCTGTTCTGGAATTATGTTGGTAGAATTACCTAGGTAGTATATTTCTACTTTCTTTGTTTGTAATTTGATAAATTAGCATTTGTTGTCTGCCGCCTCTCGCATAAAAAAAAAAATATATATATATATATATATATATATATATATATATATATATAGGTATTATTGTAACAAAAGAGTAGAATAATGTAGGTTTAAATTAGTAACCAACACCCGACGAATCTATCTAATTGTTTAACTATCTATTGTAAGACACAAAATTATAAAATATTTAATTATAGATAGTTATATTAGACAATTTTGTGTCTATTCATCGAATTGAAAATCGGCTTTTAAAATAAATAATTCATCAAAATTACTTACACGCAAATATCAAGGCGTAGCTGCAAAAATGTGAATCACCAAACTAGAACATATTAGCCTCAATTTTGCACTCACGCTGGGTACCTATTATTGAACTGAATTGGCACATCTGGACTATCCATCCTTGACCTGCATTGTACCCGTAGAACGTATGGAAACGACTTTGTTTACATAATATGAAAATTGAACGTAACTTGGATACTGAAGTTTCGAGTTCGCAGTAGCACGCGTGTGGGGAACAAAGCGAGGTCGCGCGCGCCACTGCGCGAGCGCTCCGCCCGCCCCGCTATATTTAGATTTTAGACTAACTTTGCGACTCTGTTTTTGCTATTTTCATTTCATTCTTGTTCGCAGCGATGCCGACCCCACTTAAAATTGGCTTCCTGCCTACTTTCTTCTAGATGTTGGTAGTATAATAATATCGTAAATTGGTGAATTTTGATAACATTTACCTAAGTAGGTATATAACCTACCATTCTAAATGTACCTAACATTTTCTTCTTATACAAGTACCTACCCATAATCGTCTTGTGTGTAGGTGCTATATATCTCTTAATTGGTAGGTAGGTACCATTTACTATTAATTATCGGAAAAAGTGACATGTACCCAATACGTCGCTACAGTAGACTACTCTCTCTATTATAATATTAAATAAATTATGCTACCTACTTAAATAATTGGTAGGTACTGCTCAAATAATACTACCATACTAAACCAATACGCTTAGTAAATAAAATGCATATTTCAATTATAGTTACAGGGAAGGAAATGAGGTGATCATACTGAAGTGAAACCATATTTTGACAAAAAAAAAGTATATTTTCAAGCTACATTTCCGAGTACATGAAGTAAATTTAACCATAATCATTAGTCGACTAGATATGATCGCCTTTTTACTAACATACATACATACTTAAATAATATAACTTGTTAATGGTTGAAGAACCTCGAGGACTTGAACAGTTTTCTCGCCTAAAGCGCGAACGACTTGAATGTTACGGGTTTGATTCTCGTATGGATAATTTTAGGATACGAACATTTATAAATTGCCTTGGGTTCTTGCCTTTAGGTGTTCTGGGAGACGCAACCAGTTATTATAGCCTGGTAGGTAATCATAGTACAACTGGCTTTAAAAGTCCACAAGTTCGCGTGAGCAACCCTTTGTAATTCAGACCCTTACATAAATTACCTAAGCCTGCTACTGACATTGCGCAGATGAACAAGATCAATATTAAGAATTATTGACATTTTAACAAAGCAAAGTTCCTGATTGCTTAAATCTCTATTACATAGGTAATTAAGTGTGTGAACATGTCCCTCACAATAAGTCATAAGAATGAACTCTATCATTCATATCGTGAGATACTATCTATATATTTGTACCTATGTATAGATATACAATTCATACAAATCATCACAAGTCATAATAAGCCATGTAATGTGTCGAGGTGCAAAGGGCAGTGTTAGGCGAACTTGTCCATAATATTATAGGATTCCCTAGTGTATTGGGTGCCTGGGCTGGTGGTAATCATTTACTTATAACCATATACATATTTATAGGACGACATATGACGTTGCCCAGTTAACTATGGCTCTATCGCATTAAATGAAAAAAAAAATTAAATATATTTATTTCGAGTGTATCCACATTATTACACATTGTGATAATAACTCACTTCCATCATCAGCATTTGTTTTCCAGCAAATTAAAATTTCCAGGGCAATCTATATATATAAAAGGAGAAACTGACTGACTGACTGACATATCAACGCACAGCCCAAACGGCTAAACGTAGGCACTTGAAATTTTGTATGAAAAATCTAAACCGCTTAAGTTAGACGCTTGAAATTTGGCATGCAGGTACCTTAGTAAATATAAAGTTTAGTTATGGCTGTATTTTGAGAAATTCCCACGGGAACGGGAGTTAGCGGGAAAAAACTTTTGTATGTATAAATTTAAACACGCGGACGAAGTCGCGGGCAAAAGCTAGTCTAATATAATGTTCGATTCTTAATGCAAAAGAACAGTCTTCAACATCCAATTTGATATTTATGACCCTGCTGTACCTTCGAGTCACCATGGTAGTGTTAACGGTGGTGAGTGATGTTCTAATTAGATGGGGCTCTTAATTCCTATTAAATGAAGCCACTAACGTTTAGAGGCCGTCTAGTCACCCAATGGTTCCCGGATGATAACGAAAATTCCGTGCCACAATCACAATTAAGAAAAAAATACGGTGTCGTAGGTAAGACATGTTCACGCGAACGCGTCGACAGTATATTAATATCGTATTCATCGCGTATTTTGTTCTCCGGGCGAGGCTTTCGCTTGCGCGGTGTGCGACTCGCCCGCGCAGTGTATGACGAGCAGCGCGGCCAACACGCGCGCCGTCAGCTCGGCCTGGCTCAGCTCGTGCGCCCACGGCACGCGCCCCCACCGGGCTAACTGGAACCAATTTTGCTTTTATTAACCCCCACATGAACTGGGATAATAGCATGTACCGTCTTTACATAAAATACACAATCTTAGCCAAATCCGACATGATATCCATTATATTAACGGCATCTACGAGTACGTATCCTATATTGTGTTTTCCTGTGATTAAAATGGCGCGATATTTATTGAGTTTGCAATAAAACCTTATTGTGTTATACTCTACAAGCAAAGCCCTAAAAAAAAAAACCTACACAAACTAAAATGTTGTGTAAAGATGCCCTAATCCTCGTTATGCATCTCAGATCGCGTTCGTAAGGATGCTAAAACACATTAACAATCCAACTTCCCATCATATTTTTTTTTTGTTTTTTTTTCTTTTTTATGCCACGCTGGGCCACACAGCGCCACCTAGCCCCAAACTAAGCCGAAGCTTGTACTATGGGTACTAGACAACTGATAAACTTACTTAGATACATTTTTTTTTGTAAATAAATACATATTATACATAGAAAACACCCAGACCAATACAAACAGACATGTTCATGAACACAAATGTTTGTACTTTGCGGGAATCGAACCCACGACCAGAGGGCAGAGGTCACTACCAAATGAGCCACCAAGCCTGTCGATTATCCACCACCAATTGGTCCCCAGTTTTTCAGGTAGAAGCAATAGTGATTGTCCAGGTTCACCCAAACGTTTCTGGATCATGTACATAAATCATTTAGAGAACAGATGTGTGTTGGGCTTGAACCAACAACCTCAATTTAGGTAGCCAAAGTTTCTATCTTATAAACTACTCTATGTTAAAGTATGAATTTTTTACCTGATATTCTTCCTCTAATCTCGCAAGCAAGACAGCATCATTTGGTTCTAAATAACGTTCGACACAAGCCAACATAAGGATTGGGGACTTCAAAGCTTCTACTCCAAAGTTCAAAGCTGCAAATAAAGAAAATATTTCATTAATTTTGTTCAACTAAACTATACAATGGAGGAGGCCTACATTCAGCAGTGGATAGACCAAGGATGTCGATTGATTGATTGAAACTATACACTCATTTTCTTTGACAATGACTTCTTGTAATGTAAAAAAAAATCCTGTGGATTACCCCACTTCAAATTCAAATCATTCAAATTTTCAAGGTTTTATTTCTTTTCTACAAATTGAACACAACAATGAACTCATTTTGTGCACTTTGTATTTCAGTTGGGTCTAAATACAACTAAATTGAATGTATGTTTTAAAAAAGGTCTGTGGTTTTCATGAATTAGCTTTAGTAACTAAATGATATTACCATTTAATGCAGTAAAGTCATATGATAGGAAACTCCTAGCTAACACAGCTCTTGTGTCCGTGGTCACAGGTGGGGGCTCCAGACCGTGTGATATTTGTTGGGTGACATTATATCTCTTTTGAAACCATTCCAAAACGGGGCCCCATTTTTTCTGCTGCAATATTTTTAATTCTTCCTCTTCTTCCTGAAACAAATAAAGTACATTATATAAAATATAAATATAATATAAAAAATTTAATTTAATTGTTAAGTACAAACCGTAAATGGATATATTAATATAAAAAAGAAAGTAACTCTGATATTAAAGGATTTTGTATTGGCACTTGGAATACCAATTATGGTTGTTTATAAGCAATCTACAAGAAGTGTTGACAAGGCTTTTGTAATATGTACTGGTACCCTCATTATTATAAGTATTGAAACCCATATTATTTAAATAGTTCACACAATTTTTATTTTATTTTCTTAATTTTTATAATAAACAGCAATACACACTTAGTGATACTTACACCAGAATGAAACAGAAGAGTATCTGTAGGAAAATATTCCAATAAGTAATTGGCTATGTCATGTGATGTAATTTTTCCAGGATTATCTAAAGCAGTATTGCACAGTGCAGTCTGTGAACAAAAAATGTAACATATCAATACTCAGCTATGTATATTGAAGGTAAAATTATACACAATATTACAAAATAAAAACAGTCAAAAACTCTTTTAAGCAACTTTGACTAGTTTACACAAACATAAAAAAATACTTCATCAAACATTTTTGTTAAAAGCAATAAGAGCTCAGCTCCTATCATTAATAAGTAGTGTTTAGCTGATGCTTACTAAGTGCATGGTTGGCTGAGTAATAACTTCAACTTGAGAGTCCCATTCAGCTGCAATAGCACGAGCTAGGGGCTCATTTTGTACAATTAGAACACGGCCGTTTGGTGTCTTTAGTCGTCGATGATCCAAAGTGACTTCCCACTTGTTTTCATTTTGAACAATTCCAGTACTCCGATAAAATCTTTTACGTGTAGCTGAAAGATATTATACAATTTTTACAAATAAACGTAAACTACGATGGAATTTATGAATTCTTAGACTCTTATAACCTATATAATTAAAGGCTTCTTCAGTTTTTTATGATACGTTTTAATTCATTAAATAATTAATATAAATTGTTACTTTATAGGTTATGGTGATTTACCGTAATTTTGGTATCTGGTACAACTGGGACAACGGGCACGTAACAAGCTATTAATCACAGAACTAAAAGAAGACATTTTGTTCATATTTATTCCTTTTTACGTGTGCAATGTATCCTTTATTATATTCCTGTTCAAACAGCTCCAAACACTGATGAATGACTTCTTTTTCTGACACATGACATGACAGACAGACACTATATAAACTACTAGCTTTTGCCCGCGACTTCGTCCGCGTGTTTAAATTTATACATACAAAAGTTTTTTCCCGCTAACTCCCGTTCCCGTGGGAATTTCGGGAATTCCTTTCTTAGTGCACCCCTACGGTACCTAAGCTACGTCCCTTCCAAATTTCAAGTGCCTACGTTTAGCCGTTTGGGCTGTGCGTTGATATGTCAGTCAGTCAGTTTCTCCTTTTATATATAGGTATAGATAAACATGACCTGCTGACTGACTTTTTCTTTTTTAATAAATATGACCGCTGGAGCTATAGACCAAAAAACCATAGACAGTACGCTGCAGGCGCCAGGTATTCCCAGCCAGACTCTGTCTCTTTGGTTGGAAACGTCCATGGGTTGGAATCTGTCTTTCTTTCTCTATCTCTATACTCTATAGTCTTTGTTTGTTGAAGTCGATTCTGATTGCTTTGCTTTGTGACTTAGTCAAAATATCAATAATCCTTTTGAAAAGCAAAATAATTGTGTATTCAGTTGTGTCTACTTATATAATATAATTTGTGACGATGTCTTCTATGGATTTTGATCTCTAACGCCCAGCACAGTGCTTTGTAAATTTTGTAGATCAGTGAAGTGACGCGCGCCCTGTGTAGAAGCCAATAAACAAGCTATAAATAATTCTGCTGGCCTCTATAGAAATTTGTAAAATAAAACTTCTTCTCTTATTTGTGATGTTCCCGCATTCCATCAGCGCGGACGAAGAACAGAAGACGAATTTAATACCGAAACTTCTTCATTCCAAAAGAAAAGGAATATTTATACCCATGTACAGAAGTAGTGCACTTTGCTGCACAAATTCAATATTACTTTTGACACCAATAAGTTTGAGCGGATAAAACGTCAACTACTGTATCTAGAAATATGAAACTTCTAGAGAGTGGACGTCTGGAGGCTCTGAGCAGAGCACTGTCAATAATGAACGGCGACAGCGTCGTGCAGGGACGCGTAGAGAGCTACAGCTGTAAAATGGCTGGAGCAGAGAAAGCTTTCTACAAACGTTTCACTGCTGATGGGGAGACCACTCATGATCTCCAGGCTTTGTCGCCACCTGAAGGTGTAACATACAGGTATCAAGGGCGCTCCTATCTCTTTTACAATGTGTTTCATGTAATATGCACATCTACATACCCCAAATTTGTTTGCAGCCGTAGCCTGTCGGGGGATGAAGATGGCGTGCTGTGTGATACCATATCCAGGAAAACATTATTCTACCTAATTGCTACATTGAATGCTGCTTTTCCTGACTATGACTTTTCTATGTCTAAGGTAAATTTTGAAGACACATCCTCTAATTTATTTTTCAATTACTTAAAATTCCAATTAGAAACTTTGTGTAATAATATTGTAATTTTCTAGTACAATCAAGTATTTGTAAGCTGTAATAGATACAGACTACGGAGTTAAGTACATAAGATATTAAATTGGGATATTTAATTTTTACAGAGCAGTGAGTTCAGTGCAGAGCCTTCCCTTAGCTGGGTCCAAGGAGCAGTAGATGCAGCCGTGTCGGCAATCGGTGGAATGAGGTGGAGGCAGCTACGACCTGCCTTGTGGGCTGCCATTGATGAAGAAGTATTACTACCAGAATGCCGGATATACAGTTACAACCCTGACCTAGCCAGTGATCCTTTTGGAGAACCTGGATGTTTATGGGCATTCAATTACTTTTTCTACAACAGGAAGCTAAAACGCATTGTCTTTTTAACCTGTCGAGCTATGAGGTATTCTAAATGTTTATATACCTACTTTAAAATAATTTTTCTGTATAATTATAATGATTTTAATCTTTTTTTTTTCTCTTTTCTACGTAGCCCTGTTTGTGCTGTGGATTCTGGTGTAGACTTTGCAATGGATGAAGACGAAGAATACAATTGAGAAAACATTATTGTGATAAATTCACTTTTTTATTTTTTTTATTACATTAGTTTCACTACCCACTTAAAGTATTAACAATAATTATTGTATCTAAGTCACTTTTATTAATGTTTTGTAGTTTCTTAAATTATCCATATTATATAGCAATACTTGATTTTTTTGGAGAAATGTAATTTACTTACAAGTTCTCATAATCATAATGTAAATATTACATTACTGATTTATTATTAAGTTTAACTTCTACCTTATTGTATAAAAATACTAATAAGTAATCTTAGAAAACATTTTTAGATGATAAACATTGGGATGTTAGATCAAGTAGAATGGGTAGCAACAGGTGAACTGAAATTAGATATTGTCTAATGTTAAATATAATTACAAGTTACATAATTATTCACTTCTAGATTTATAACTATATTTCTGAATAAAATCTCGTCTTAAAGAGTTTAATACTAATCAGTTGTTTTCCCTTTTCTTTCATATTAGAAAATGTCTGTGCTAATCGCAATATCTTGTTGCATCTGGGGGTTATAAAATGTGTATTGAGTAGTGTTGGGCTGCCTTGGAGCACTCGCTATCATTAGAACTAATATAGTTCTATCTAAATTAGTGAGCCACATTATGCCCTTCAAGATAGCTTTAATCCCGTTACCTATTATTTATTTGTTAATGAAGTTACTTGGAACTTGATGCTTCACACACTTTTAATTGCCGCATGCAGGAAGATATTGCGGTTATGTGGGCATTATGATATAATTATAAATGTGCTACCTATCGATAGTACGGAATTAGTGACTACTATATGCATTAGTTCGATGATCAGGTGAAAATGCTCACTTTATTAGTTATTTGTGCTTTACTAACAAAGCCCACAAGTGGTATACTTTTTTGTTCTCACAATTCTTATTGGATCGCTGCGAGTCTGACGAAATGTTGCTTCGATAAACACTATTATAAATCCATCCGAAATAAAAGATTACTATCGTAAACCCTTTCAGCTCTATATAATCATGTGGTTGCTTTATTCTGACGATTGTGTATGTACCCAGTAGTCGAATTCTGGGCCAATTAGAACAATTTCATATCTACAGGCAATATTCTTCTCACTCCCTGCCTCTAAGGCGTACCCTTACATTGACCGCGAAAGAGCGCTAAGATTTTTTTATACTGCTTTTCTATGTAGCCTAACAATGCGTCCACTATCCGTGCCGCTCCTATTACACACATTTATAATACTTAAACGTTCATCGTTCGTACTCGATCCTTGCGCTACAACAGCGCCCCTAGTGATTAATGTTTGCACTTGCAATGTTTTCCCATTGTTTTTGCCTCCGTGGTTTCTACACTAACTTTAAAGGGGCCCATATACGGTACGATTCGTCTGTACGATCGATCTGATGAAAATCGTGACGATTGATCGCATTACTTTTAAAGTACTAGTAAATCGTTAACGATCTTGATATACATTATCGATTCGTCGTTTCGATCGGGCTGAAGCGACGGATCGTACAGACGAATCGTACCGTATATGGGCCCCTTAAGGTAGACTTCCGACCAGAGCGGCTCCGGCGACACTAACGCAGCGATAGTGACGCGGCGATAGAGCGATAGTATTATGCAGTACGGAAATGTATGAACTAACGTTCGAACGCGGCGTCACTGTCGCCGCGATCGCTCTATCGCCGCGTTACTATCGCTGCGTTAGTACTTTATAATACAAGTACAACGTAGTACCTACCCTTCCGTAGTGCGAATTTTAACGTTATTACATAACAATAATTAACAACTTTTGTATGGAATACTGTGGAGTGGAGGGTCGATATCTTGGGGACAGTTGGGGTTAATTTGAATTCAACGAAAGGTTCCATTAGGTACTTAGTGACAAAACTGATTGCTCCTTTTTTATAGTGGCAGGGCACAGCTTTCCCTCGCATGATAGAAAGTGAAAAAGAAGCCCTACCTATCGCTGTGGCAACGGAAGCGGAATTCGGAATCAGACCAATCACTTGTCAGTTGCCACTGCCTCCGCCTATGCCGGCTTTTACATAGTTCGGGCTATACATAATTACATACCTATACAATAACTGATCCCGAAACGCACGACCGAAGTTCACTTCAGGGACGAGTGGTCCGCCGTGTACGGTGAGCGCCAGGCGTGTAAATCCTGCGACTGGCTCAAATCTGCTGATTGAATGATCCTCGGGAAGTTTAAGCCCTAGGTATACTATAATTCTTACACGCAAAATGGGCCCTCGGACGCCTAGTTGCGGAAACGGCCCGTTTAAACTAACTGCTCTAATCCTTTCCGTCAAAATGTAATTTAATGGTATCTACCTACCTAATGACACGCGCTTCATTGAACTTGAAACTGTCTTCTCTCGAAAAAATAAAACTAAAGATATGTGATCGTTTCATTGTTAACATTTTCAGTTTGTCCCTATACTCAGTCAGGACTAATGACGCATATAACAAATTGCGATCCTGGGACGGTTAGCGAATGAGACTAACCGCGCATTACCCAGCTGATGAATATCGGCTAAGGCAGGCAGATGTACACATGTTTATTTTCGGTGAGATGTAAACGTACAGTCGGGCGGAACAGGGGCCCTACTACAAAAAAACGAACGGGAGGGACAAATGAGAGGGATTTATGGGGCAAAAATACGCAATCCGTTCAACGAACGATCGTTTTCGTTTTTTGTAGTAGAGCCCCAGATTTATCACTCGTATTTCAAAATGGATCTTGCTACATAGACTTCAAAATGGAACGTATCATCTAGTTTCGCGGCCGTCTGTACTTTTCATCAGCATTTTTAGGAGGGCGAGAAAAAATTACACATTTTTTTTTCAGAAAATATAATGACGAACATTAAAAACATAATAAATCTTTATCGACCTATACAACAGAAAAGGGAGACTCTTAAAAAAAAGTTGTAAAAATAAAAAATATTAGTAAAAATCATCATCCCTAAAACTATTTACACGGGTCGCGGGCGCAAGCGTAGTCCGCACGGGGAGCGAGAATGGAACGGTGCCTAATCACGTCACGACTCGGAACGCGAGCGGGTCACGACCGGTGCGCGGTAGCTCGCGTTCGCTGCCGACGGGCGCGTCGCTAGCGCTTGTCGGGCGCGTGCGCGTGGTGAGGCGTGGCGGGCGGCGCGGCGGCGGGCGGCGCGGCGGGCGGCGCGTCGTCGGCGGCGGGCGCGGCGTCGGCGGGCGGCAGCTTGGCGCGCGGCCGCCACGCGTCCAGCAGCGCCTCCACGCGCTCCTCGGTGGGCCCCCAGCGCGCGTGCCCGGCCGCGTTCTGCAGCCACACCACCACCGTGCCGCCGCCCCATCGGAAGTACACCTCGTTCCTGCGGCCACGGGAGGCGACAATTATTACACGTCGCACATTTTTTTACAAGCGAACGGGTAGCGCGCGACCCCGACTAGCCTGATGTTAGGCTATGTTAGAGCCGGATGAAGCGCGCTTACCCGACAACAACCGATTCACTCTCGCCTTAAAAATCTGAAGAATATCGGGAAATACAGACTCAGGTAAAGTAGTCCACCGCCAGTTGTGCTATAACTCGCGTAGCCGAATCATTTTGAGAGATTTAAAAAATAGTATAGTGTTCACTGTAATTCATATATTATTGATAAATAGGTATTTTTGATAAATTAGTACTTCATTAAAGATTGGCAAGAAATTTACTGGTAAGAACTCACTTTGGAAGGACATGTTGGAATCCATGTCTGTATTCGTGTTCGAAAGCAGGTATCACCACCTGAAATAAAATAAAAAGTTATATACCTACTAATAATATACCTACATAAATTATGTAGAGTAGACATTCTAAAATGAAACACTGGAACAAGCTCGTAATCATATTCGAATTTGGCTTTTATCTCAAGTTAGTATTTGAATCTACTAGTTATACCTACCTACACCTCAAGGCCTCAAGTTGTATAGCTACTCAATCAATACAATATTCAAACCTGCTTTCGTTTGAAATGACTGGCTTGCAATTTGTGTAGCGCGTGAGTTTGCCTGTCGGGCCACTCCGGCAGCACCACCACGAAGCTGAGCGGCTCCGCCGAGTCCTGCAGGAGCCGCTCCATGTGCCGTAACGCCGCTTCCAACAGCTCCTCGCAGTACGGAGGGTGCGCCACCATCGAACCAGAAACAGGCCTTAGTTCTAAAAAGGGCCTGGAATTGATTACAATAGGAACATGTTAAATAAGCAATCGAGGGCAGATCAAGCTTCACATGGGGACGACAAAATTACCTACTTATTTTGATTTGTGACAAACCGACGCCTAACATTACTTACACATTAATAGGCAAACGCCCATCTTTTATTAAATACATCATCAAGTATTTGTGTTAATTAAAGGTTTTTGAGGAACTGACCCTACGAAAAGTGGAAGTACTTCCTTCCAGAAGCTAGGTGACGATCACCTCTCAGCTCAGGGACCGAGGTCCGACGTACCATCTTGATTTGTCGGATATTATGCTAAATGATGATAAAAACCCTTATATACACATACATATACATTTTTACCACGGAAGGTACATCACCGTCTGTCTGTGTAATAGGAGGAACTATGTATGTTGTAGCTATGTTGACTAACCTGGCATATTTGGTTGTGACATATGCCTTCTGAGCCAAGGTTCGTGGGTGCGAACCCCGCACAGTACAGTCGGTGGTTGTCCAACCACGAACGCAGCTTGTCGGAAGAGATGCGTTCCCGATCAAGACTGTTGGCATCGACCAAATAATGATCGGACAACCATTATCTACATTGTCCATTTTTATATCAACCCGACCAAGGACGCGTTGGTCGGCGGTTCAATCCGACCGTGTAGAAGGCCTTTTAGTATTGTTTACTATGTATATGTATTTATTTACGACGCCACCAAGAGGTGGAAGCGCTCTTATTATAAAAAAAAAATACAAAAAAATGAGTGATGTATGTTTATCATGTCTATGTAAGTTTATCAGCTGTCTAGTACCCATGGTACAAGCATCAGCCTAGTTTGGGGCTAGATGGCTATGTATGGTCCACTAAGTATTTCATAGATGTCGCTACAGTTTCATGTCTTATCCTAAGCTAATTATAAATACGCACCCGCGGGACCCGAAGTAGGAGTCGGTGTCCGCAAACGCCGAGCAGTACTGGCGGAAGTAGCAGTCCAGCGGGCTCGCGAAGCACTCGAAGGTGACGCCGAAGCAGCGCTGCAGGCACTCCAGCACGGGCACGGGCAGCGCCATCTGCGCCAGCTGCGCCTCGCCGCCCGCGCCCACCCACGCCGCGTACCGCCGCAGCACGCACCACACGCGCGACAGGAACTGCTCGAACTTCTTGTCGTCGAAGCAGCTGTACCGGTACAGGCACTCCTGCGACACCACTCCTCAATAAACACCAGTTCTGCGACTCGGGCAACATTGGACGTCATTCAAATTTAGTGTGCTTCAAGCTGTTATCCTCATCTCTAAAATCGCAATGAAAACGAATTTTGACTATGCCAAAAACAGTCATAAATAGTCACACAAGTAAAAAAATAGTCGCATTATAGTTTCGGAGTTATAGGTATAGGTTGGTGAGGATTCTGGCTTGAACATCAAGCTGTAATCCTCACCTCTGATGCAAGCAAACAGCAAATTCTATCGAATTGATTTATGTTCCAAAAATAGTCATGAAATAGTCGCAACGACATGCCAAATCTCAGAAATAGTCGCTAAGAGATTCCAGAGATATAAGGGTACCCTAGTGAGGATATAAGGGTACTCTCGATTTTCGATTTCGAGTTTGTGCCAAAAAATAGTCAATAAATAGTCGTCTCCAGCGAAAATAAACTTGAGCTGATTTAATCTTAACTAATATTATAAAGCTGAAGAGTTTGTTTGTTTGTTTGTTTGAACGCGCTAATCTCAGGAACTACTGGTCCGAATTGAAAAATTCTTTTTGTGTTGAATAGACCATTTATCGAGGAAGGCTTTAGGCTATATAACATCACGCTGCAACTATTAGGAGCGAAGATATAACGGAAAATGTATGTTCGCGCGCAAGGTGAGCGCGGAGTGTTAGTCAACGCGGGGGGCGGGGGGAAACGATCGGCGACCGTCTGCCCCGCGCTGCCCCGCACCGCTCCTCTCAGCCGCCTGGAGCACTGGGACGCCGGGAAGCGGAGTCGACGACGGAACTCGGACGCAGACTGACGCAGACGCAGCTGCCACGCGCTCCGAAAGTTTCAATGTAAAAACAAAGGGGAAAACTATTCCACGCGGACGAAGTCGCGAGCACAGCTAGTCTTAACTAATATTATAAAGCTGAAGAGTTTGTTTGTTTGTTTGAACGCGCTAATCTCAGGAACTACTGGTCCGAATTGAAAAATTCTTTTTGTGTTGAATAGATCATTTATCGAGGAAGGCTTTAGGCTATATAACATCACGTTGCAACTATTAGGAGCGAAGAAATAATGGAAAATGTAAAAAAAAACGGGGAAAAAATGACTATTCCATGCGGACGAAGTCGCGAGCACAGCTAGTTTGAAAATAAAATGTTTTAATTTTCTCTACATTTCTGGAGGTACAGTTTTATTCGAATCACGACGAATAGCCACAGTGAATAGCTGCGTGGCATCGAGAGTATGTATGTACAATAGATTCTATTAATATAATAAAAAATAGGGGACCAAGTTTAACAAACACAATATTTTAATTAATTTGGGTGTGATATGTAGATGGTTGTCCTGCCGATATTGACTGCCTCTAGTTTGCCATCAGCTTCATCGTTTTCGCCCACTCCACAGTAAAATTGTACGTGCGTGTTATCCGGCGCTTGCCGTCCTTATTTTACTAAGGCTGGCCAATATACGGAATTCCGAAATACACGTTCGCAACAAAAATGCTCTACTTGCATACAATGGGCTCCAGCTAGGCAGCTATGTATATGTAAGTAGATAATTTTTGTTGCAAACGTAAATTTCACCTCGGAATTCCGCATCGAAATTCCCAATGTATGTGGCCAGCCTAAAACAGGAGTGTCATGCAGAACTCACCAGCTTTTGAAGATATGTCGCGTTGAGGACCTGCGTCTCGCCGAGGTACCGCAGCAGCGCTTGGTCGCGGTCCAGGAAGTGCTCCACGAGCGGCGGCCGCGGCGCCGGCACTGCGAACTGCACTGGGTAACACCATACTTTGCGCAGCGCGGCCTGCTGTAGCGGTGCAGGTAGCTCCTGAAATTGGAAATAAGGTTTCGTGCTTTTAATTTGGTCATATTGATTTATTTACTCATTATGCTGTCTTCCTCTGAATGTTATTGACATCCAATTTTTATTATTTTTGACTTATTTGAATCTCAACAATGTTAACTATGTGAAACACAAAGACATAAAACCTATTTACTGTTTACTCTGAAATAGATGTGCCCAGTGGTGTAACTATACTATTCAGCCGCAGTTTGTAAATGTGTAATAAATTGATGTCGGTAGTTGAGATTCTCCTTTGATTGGGGGCTCTTTACTAGGGCTAGGGACTAGTGGCTATTTGCCGACTTGCCTTAGTTACGTCATTGGATGTACTTATACATAATATTCCTTATATTATAAAGAATGGTTTTTGAAGGAATAATACTAATACTAAGTAAATATTAAAACCTGTATTCCATTTTCTTTAAGTAGTGCACTGTGTTTTTCTCTAATTTTCCTAGCATATTCAGCTGATAAATGGTAGATTTTTAAGCAGATTCCTTCCACAGACACCTTTACTGTCTCCGCTAGATGCGGTTGGCATTGTCTCTGAAATAAAACATTACATTAATATTACTAAATTAAAAACTGCATTTATATTCCATGGTAACAAAAAAGCCTTAAAGTTCTGCTTGGTTTTAAGATGAGATTAACTCCTTTCAATGAATCCTCAAATTCAAATCCTGCGAACTCGATACTATAACAAAACAATAGACTATCTATTGTCTCTGGAATGCTGGTACTTGAGAGTTTAATGATGGTTCATTTACCTATACAAGGAATTAGTCCTTAGTCTCATTTTATTCTAGTTATAATAAAATAGATACATACACGCAAGTGTGCTAATCTATCTTGAAAGTCATCATAATTTGCTCCTACTGTTCTTCGAAGCCATTGAAATGTATCTTCAGCATTCCACTTCACAACTTTGCGGCTTTCTGGTGATGCATTTCTTGATTCAATCATTTTTTTAGCTGCTTCAGCATATCGTGACAATTGTTTCCTTGCATCTCCAGTAAATTTTGGATGTGTCAACTTAATTGGAATATCATTCATTATTTCTTCATACATGGACCTTGATATTTCTGGAAAACAATGACTCGGCAAAAGTGGGTCAGAGCCACCTTGGTCATTCACTTTCCGCTCCATTAACCAACGGTTAAAGGAGTCTTTCGGAGCATCTATACTCTCACGAGTATGACAAAGCTCTTGATAACATTGTCTTAGCTTATTTGCTAATGTAAATCTAAAACCTTCTATTTCGGGATGTGGGTGCGGACAGATAGTTGGAGGGCGTTCATATATAACAACATTTGTTGCAACCTCTATATCCCATGGGCCAGCCAATACAAATTTCTTAGGAGGGGGTCCATTATCTTCAGAAGGACGCCTCTTACTAGCACCTGGAGTCATATTTCCTGCAGATGGGGGACCAGTGTGACATATGCCAAGGGGATCAGTGATGGGGTCAAAATCTCGTTTCACTGCAGGCAGTTCCCACATAGACTCTCCTGAAAGTTTGTTCCAGAAATATGGTCGATTTTCGCGTTTTGACCAGTATTTTCGCCAGCCTTGTTGCAAGAGATCTGGATGTAAATCTGCAGCCAAGTGTGAAGCCAGAGGAACGGGAGCACCAGGGGTTTGAGGCGTCTCTCCGCTGCCCCCTGGCGAGGACTGGATCTCGGGCGAAGAATCACTATGCGTAGTGGAAGTTTCCCATGTTGAAGAGCCGGCAACCACTTTATCACGAACATCATTCATATTGGCGCTATATTAGTCACTATGATCAAAACTATTTTAAATATATATATATCACTTATAGATATCTAAATATAATTTAAATAAACTCAACAAAATAAAATGCATTCCCTAATAAGGTTCTAATAAGCACAATATTTATATTACAAAAACGACAATATTGTTAGCGCCAACAAACATCAACTCCCAAAAGTGTTCATCCTCATAGAAACCCATATTAACAGATGTCAAATTAATTTCTAGATTGATAATTATACACAAAAATTTAAGTTAAAAGAAACCATCAAAACATCCTAATAATTGTTTCGTAGTAAGTATTGTGAAATAAACTAACGTAGCTCCCCAAGCACCGCCATCATAAAATGACATGACATGACAATTGACATATAGCTCAATACAACTTTTTTTGTGGAATGAATGCCAGAGATAAATAAAAGTGCATTTCATTCAGAATATTGCTTTCCATTTCAATGACTCTTTTGCTGATGGCCTGAAATTTAGTTAAAAAACTGTATGTTTATAATGATAATTTTATACTGCAGCAATCATATTGAAATAAATTAATGAAAACTTATTAATAAATTCACACAACAAAAGAAATTGAATCGATTTTATGTATCGATACTGTGCGTGAATCAATTGAATTATAACACCTCCCTAGAGCCCGAAAGTGATTTTTTGCTGATCTGTCAATGTCAAACGTCATTGTGATAGTATTATATCAGAGGAGGGATGCTGCTGTAATTTTTACAACCAATTATTTGGAGTTAAGCTGACTGGAGTGGGCCTTAAATAATGTTTCCTTCAATTAAAACTTGAATTAAATTAATTCAAAAATGTCTTTACCTATATCGACATGTGATGTTGACCAAGAAAACACAAGGCCAGAAATAGAAATACAAAATGAAAACATTAACATATTCAGGTCTAATGTTTACAATGAACATTGTAATATCGGTATTGAAAACCATTCCATACCTTATGCAGATTTCTTCGAAAAATATATGGCGAAAAACCTGCCTTGTGTAGTTAAAAATATCAGTTCGAATTGGGAATGTGTTGGAAAATGGATCAAAGATAAGAAGATTGATTATAGATATTTTAAAAAATATTATGGAGATCTACAAGCGCCGGTGGCAGATTGCAATAATATTATATATAATTCACATTGTAAAAATACCATGACGGTATCCGAATATATGAATTATCTAAATAATGATTGTAAAGACAAATTACTTTACTTGAAAGACTGGCATTTAAGAAGACTACGGCCAAACGATAATTTCTATGAAGTACCATTAGTTTTTTCATCAGATTGGCTCAATGAGTTTGCAATAGATCACCAAGAAGATGATTTTATGTTTGTCTATATAGGACCCTCAAATTCCTGGTAAATTTTGTTATTATAAATTAGTAAGTAATAATTGAGTAAATGCAATCTGTACCCTAAATATTGGAGTTGATAGCCATCATTATAGTAACTTCTAGCTAAGAAAAATAATTCACTGGAGTTTAACTTTTATTGCAATATTAATTTGTACAAGTTTAGCAAATTATATTTATAATTTACAGGACACCTTTGCATGCCGATGTCTACTGCTCCTACAGTTGGTCAGTGAATGTAACAGGCAAGAAAAAATGGATTCTGTTTCCTCCTGGTGAAGAATATAAAATTCAAGACTCATTTGGGACTTTACCTATACTATTTGAACCTGAAAAATATGAAGACATCAAATACATTGAAATTATTCAAGAGGAAGGTGATGGTATATTTGTTCCATCTGGTTGGCACCACCAGGTGGCAAATGTTTTGGATACAATTTCAATTAACCATAATTGGATTAATGGTTGCAATATAGAGTATGTATGGGAAGCATTACAAAAAAATATAATATCTGTAGAACACGAAATTGAAGAATTTAAACACACTGAAGAGTTTTCTACACAGTGCCAGCTAATTTTAAAGTCTGTATTTGGTATGGACTTTAATATGTTCATAAAGTTTGTATGCTATATAGGAAAAAAACGTCTGAGGCAGTTGAAATCAGGTAATTTAGAAAGACATGGGAACTCAAATTACCTTTATGGAATAAAACACCTGAAATTTGATGTAACAGTTATATTTAAACTGATAGATCAGATAGTTAACCATTCCCTTTTCATAAATAAAAATATAATATCAGTTGAAACAAAAAATGAATTAATTACTTTAAAACAATCCATTTTTAAATTTTTGAATACATTATCTGGTACCTAATTATATATTCTTCCATCTAAAACAGTTAAGTCATGATAGTAATAATAGTCAATTAGGATCACATTTCATATAGGAATAAGGACCATTACCATACCAAAGACCTTTTAATGTTAAACCTACTGATAACGTAGGTGATGGACAACAAAACAAAGGCTAATTTTTTGTCATAAAGACAAGAGCATAAATTCTTTCAGTTAGCACAACTTGGGCAGAAACCTTTTATTGACATTCTTGATTATATTTATCGCGTATCGCCTAGTACGACTTGTCCTTCTTCAAACGTGGCCTAAAGAGAACTCTTTCCTCACGGTAGGCAGCGGCTAAGCTGTGCCCCTGGCATTGCAGAGTCTATGAGCGGCGGTAACCGTTTAACATCAGATGGGCCGCTTGCTCGTCTGCCACCCATAGCAATAAAAAAAAAAAACTATGCTGAAGTTGTTGTCATTCCTGGGCTATTTCATTATATTTTCAATAATCTTCTCTTCCCAAAAAAATAATAATGAATTTGTTTATCAAATTGTCAAAGAAACACCTGTAAATATTAAAAACAATTGATACAAATATCTTTACAAGTTTGATTTTTTACCAACATTAACACAACCTTTATTGATAAGGTCTTTAATTTCACTGTCACTGTATCGGAGTGCTTTTAAAATCTGTAATGTATGCTGCATTTTTTCATTTTCATTGTGAGATTGGCGTCCCACTGAAACACCTGGTGTTCTACTCAGAGCTGGCGACGGATTGGGTAGTACGGTATTGTCAATGTCCCTATAGAACGATTTCTTTTGTCTGTGATATTCGTGTTCATCGATATTATTAATATCCAAGACAGGTGTAACGCAAGCATCGATATTTTCAAATACCTTACACCACTCCTCTTGTGTTTTTGATAAAAATACTTCTTCGAATTTTTTCCTACATTTTTCAATATCGGTCTGTTGATAGTCTTCTGGGGGTAATTGGAGCCCGTTTAAAAAACGATTATAAAATTGTGGTTCTAACGCGCCGACGGCCATAAATTTACCATCTTTTGTTTTATAAGTACCATAGCAAGGAAAACCACCGTCTAATAAATTGGTTCCTGATTCACCCGGGAATAAAAATCTTTGTGATTTTAGAAGCCATGTCGCTATATAAGCTACTCCCTCAGTCATCGCTGCGTCAATGATTTGACCTTTTCCAGACTGTGTCCTTTCAAAAAGTGCTAATATGATTCCTAGGGTGCACAACAGGCTGCCGCCTGCGAAATCCGCCAGTAAATTGATCGGTGGCACTGGGGGTTCTTTATTTCTACATAATAATGATAGAATACCGGAAATAGCTACATAGTTTATATCGTGACCGGCTTTGTCCTTATAAGGCCCTGTTTGTCCATATCCTGTTAATCTTGCTATAATTAATCCCGGATTTTGTTTTATTAGTGTGTTTGGTCCCAGTCCCAGCTTCTCTAATACTCCAGGTCTAAATGTATCCAAAAGTACATCCGATGACTTACATAATTTTTTGACTATTTCAACACCTTCATGTGATTTTAAATTTATTGATATTATTTTCTTGCCATTTGATAGCATGTCGATGGGTGCAGATTCAATCTGTAAAAGAATAAAATTATAATTTAAGCTCCATTAACTTATAAGTATGCTATAAGTATTTGATTCATATTCAGATTGTTGTAGGACGAGAAAATTCAAGGTTAAGATGAAGCCTTACTTTTCAATCCGATGGATTGAGTAATTTGGGCTAGCGCGGGAATTTCTTTACAAAAACAAATACGTATAAAACATTTCAGATATAAATGTTGTAAATAACACTGTTCTCTTCCTAATAAAATAGTTCGACCTATTTGTCCTGGGTTATTATGCAACCAACAAAATCCAAGAAGTAAGCCAACTTTTGGAATTGCCTTATTGCATACCGACTCTTTAGTCTGAGAAGTCGCCATACCTTTCTTTATAACAAAAATTTAATTCCCAATAGGTATGCGGTGACACGAATTGTGACCTGCAGCCTATTTTAACGTACTTACTTGCTTATAAATATTCTGAATAATTAGGGGAACTCTTGCCGGATGGTCGTCATTGTATGATTACGTACACGATTGCCTTTGACTCGGTATCGATTGATGTTAATTATTGTGGGCCTAAAACTTGGAAGCTCCTTCCGAATTAGAGTCCCGATCGAAATTTAGGAATAGAAACACTCTTCAATTGACTCGCGTCTGGGTGTTATGGGAGACACTCTCAATAATGCCTTAGTGAAATACTGACTTATGAGTTCTTATGTTAAAATCGCCCAATACGTTAAAATACCCAGGACCTCATAACAGCGAAAAAGTTAAAAGCAGACGTCCGTACCGCTACAAACGCGCTGACGCTTTTATTGCGGAACTTCCGGTCTTCCGAAGAGTTACCTGCCAACTGGAACAAAGACCTATCTATCATCACCGTAGACATCTAGAAAGGGAGACCTCAGTGAGTGTGGCAATTGGAAAGGCATCACTCCGCTCTTGATTCCTTCTAAGTCTATACGGATGTGAGACGTGGAAGGTCACGAAAGACATCACGGCTCGGGGTCTTCATTAACAGTTCAACTAACAGTCAAGTCAAATCAAACAATCTTTATTTGTATAGGTTTTTTAAAAAACACTTACAAATCGTCAAGACTACATACTACTACTGTCTTCGCCGTACTCTTGCTGTCTATTGACTGACCCGAGAAAATCTCTAACGCTTCGGTGAGGCGTCAATCAAGCGCCGCTAGTGGGATGGGCCATACGCTCCGAATTGACCTTATCCACACGTAGGGATTGCAATCCGGCCTCATTTTCAATCCGGCCGGATCCGGCTGGATATCCATCAATCCGGCCGGATCCGGCCGGGTCCGACCGGATTGATCTAACCAGGATAACTTAACTTTGGACTGTTAAGGAAATGTTAAAATAAATAAATAAATAACCCAAGACATGCCACGCTGGGCCACACAGCGCCACCCAGCCCCAAACTAAGCCGAATCTTGTACTATGGGTACTTGACAACTGAAAAACTACTTAGATACATTTTTTTTTGTAAATAAATACATATTATACATAGAAAACACCCAGACCAATACAAACAGACATGTTCATGAACACAAATGTTTGTACTGTGCGGGAATCGAACCCACGACCCTTGGCTCAGAGGGCAGAGGTCACTACCAATTGAGCCACCGAGCCAGTAAAAAACGATATATATACGAATACGAAATCACCTTTATTATTACTAAAAGAAAAATCTCAAAAACAAAATATACGGGGGTGGAGGCGCGCCGCGCGGTGCGACTCAGCGTCAAACGACTCGCACGCACACGCACAACATGTTTAAAGTGCCTACTCATACAATAGCGCAGGTATTTTACCAAAATATGCAATTACCGGATCCGGTCACCGGATCCGGTAAGTGTATATTGACGCCGGATCCGCCGGATTGCCGGATCCGGTTTTCCGGATTGCAATCCCTATCCACACGTCAAGTCAAAGTCAACCCTAGAATGGAATCCCCAAGAAAATGAATTTTAAGTCTGTTGACCGCCAAATTTAGTCGCATATTAGGTACGTAAAATATTAGTTTTAAATCAGTTTATGTTAGAAAGCTGTTTATTTCTATACAAAGTTTTACCTCTAAAACAAGTAATTTATTGAAGGTGATATTTTGTTTCAGTTGGACTTAAGTTTAACGTTAGGTCTATTTAGTAATGAAAGTAAATTACTTTTACCGTGTAGGTACTAGTACTGTATTAACCGTAATAAATAGTGAGTTTTTGTGAAAATGAAACCATAAACTTTTTAATGACTTTTCATTATCACGAAAATTAAACAGGTAGGTACACAATGTTTATTCAAACAAGCTAGGGGTGCAGTGCTGTTACAGGCTATTTTATATAAGGCAATATCATAGCATAGATCAAGCTATAATTGCAAGATCATCTTTTGCGATTCCCATATTCCACTAAGGCAGCGATGTAATAATTGATACAGTTAAAAGCATTATTAATTGTATCGACTTTAGAACTTAGTTACAATGATCCATTTCTTCTAAGGTGTATACTTCTTATTATTGCTATTACTGTCGGCCGCATATTTATTTAAATTACCATTATTTACATAATAATTACCTTTTTGATTACTGTTACATTAGCTCCAAAATCAGCAAGTATGGTTCCACATAACGGCCCTGGTGCTAACCCTAAAAATTCTATGACTTTTATCCCACGTAACGCCATCTTTTGGAGACACTGAAAAAATGGTAATAGTTTATGTATATAGTATGTACCACGGTATGTATGTCGCAGGCAAATTCTATAATTCGCCCGTATACAATAGGCGTCGGCAGTTTACAAAGACAAATTCGTTATATAAAATGCCGTACGCCGTATGTAAGATGTCGTTCATTTTCTTATATGCCGAGCTACGATATTACAGCCGATTACAAATTGCCTCGGCATATCGTTCTAATTAGTACCAAATTTAACCGCGTCCTGGCGCTACTAGTCTCCAAAACCAATATGGCGGTTAACAGTGAAAGTGTGGAAGAAATAAAATATTAAAAATAGGTCTAATATCGGCTGTTTCAAATAGATTTTAAGGGCTAGTACTATAGGAAACTATTGAAATTAAACTAATCACAAAGGGGGCTCCGAAAACACCGTGGAAAAAAAACGAAAAAATTCGAGGTTATCCAGCACGTAAAAACGCTAGGGTGTCCATGGAAACTGGTAAAGTGGAACAAAAAATTGCAATAAAATGCATTGTATTTTGATTCGCTGTAAATCAATTGTTTCGCTCATGGTTTTATGCTTGTTTAAGCTTAGCAGAATGAGTGAAACAAAGAAACATTGTAGAATTTATTTTTGTTATTACCACTGAATGTCTTGTTTAATTAATAGGTAATTCTTGGTAAGTTTACTAATACGTGTAGGGATCCTAAGACTAGGGAGAATATGTTCTCACACGGTACCATTTAGTGCAGGTTTTGTTTGGTTACGGTTTCAATTTCATGCTTATTTAATCGACGAATTTATTTTCGTAGTCAATAATTGAATAATATTCTATTATGAATCTTAAATACCTAAATAAAATGATTAAAAACCCTGTTTCATTTCTATTATCATGGTCACCCTAATACACAAACCAAGTCAACGTTGATGCGATGACAATTTGTCTTCGGCATTTTATAACACGTATTTATCTTTCTAAACTGCCGACGCCGTTTGTATACGAGCGAATTATAGAATTTGCCTGCGACATATACATAAATAGTTTGTTTTGTTTTTTGAGACTCGTTCTTTATTTACTTTGGATGCAATGATGATTTATTATCAAGAACAAAGTTAGATAAAATGAGTATTGACACAGATAAAGGAGATAAAAATTCTTATACAAATGTACCTACCTTGTTTATTTGTGCTAGCGCAGTTCCAGAAGAATTTGCTGAACATAAACAACTATTGTTATTTTACTATGTACTTCGCACTGTACTGCGCCCTCGTACATACGTACGGTGTAGGTACTTACGGGCTAGTGTAGCGCCGCTTGATATAGCAATCGATTGGTCGCGCTGTGGACGCAGACGAGATATCGATAATTCCTTCTGATTTGAATCAGCTTCAACAATAAATGGTGGAAATATTTCCGTTAAGGAAATTAATGTTTAATTAACTTAATTTATTTGAACTAAATTACAAAGTTACAATAAGGATGTCTGGAAGAGATCGCTTATAACGATAAGACCACCTAAATGCCTATTAGGTGTTAGGGTCACTCACTCACCCAGAGATTGGTTCACACATATCGCGCTCCGTCGTGACTCGCGTTACGCGTTTAATCGAGATAAATAACGTCCAGCTTTAGAAGGTACAAACGTCGACTGTAACGCGCTCTTGTTAAATAGTCTTCCTTGTCTTCCCTGTTGTAAATTATAAGCACTTATTACACCACCCTAAATTCAGGGACCCTGACCCTGAATTAGGGTAGTGTAATAGGATTCAGGGAGCAAGGGTCCCGATCGGTCGGCGACCGGGTCGACACGGTCTGCCTTGCTCCCTAACCACTCTGCCGACCGTGTAGTGTAATAATATTTAGGGCGGTTAGGTTAGGGAGCTCAGTGTCGCGCCGCCCTTGGCCGTGCGTGTTCAGCGTTACCCGATTTTAGTCAATATCCCAGACTCCGTACAAAACTCCCGATTCTTTTTTATCTCCCATATTGTATAAATATGACCAAACGTAGCAAAACCTCAACGGATTCCCTAGAAGGACGACCTTTATTTTTACTCTACAAGCAATTGAATGGGAAAAATTTTAGTTATAATAATCATCATTATAGTAATTATCATTCATAGCAAAAATATCATCTCCCGATCTTTCTCAAGGTATTATCTTAATCCTATTTCCGGAATTTTTGAAAATACATCTACCGAAAGTCAAAATTAGTTGTTCGAAGCACTGCCGTGACTACTACGGGAACTTTTTGATGTTTCGATAGTGAAGGCGGCATGATGTTAATACGTCCAACTCTCTTGACATTCACGTATCAGCTGATCACAGCTGATTTAGGGACCGATATTCAGTGTAGTGTAATAAGCGCCGCACTAACTATAGTTTATTCGCGTTAAGAAAATAGTGACTGACAGGTCACTGACAGGCCACTAGCCAATTAAAACGCTAGAAATTATAATTTCTAGCGTTTTAATTGGCTAGTGTATTGTTTAGGGTCCCCCGCCCACCCGGTATTCAGTGCCCTGAATTTAGGGTGGTGTAATAACTGCTATATCATTACATGTAAAAAACAACTGCCACTTGTGATTTACCTGTCATTGTCAATTGTCATTGATTTGTCAAATTTGTAAATGCAGTGAAGCGACACTGTGTCCGTAAAGATTTCGTTCTCTTTTTGTTTTCATCTTAAGAATTTTGCGCACGCCGAAGTTTTCAGAGTTTCATAGTCTTTTTTAATACACAGTTTACTTATAACTTTTTAATATGTCTGTCGCGTTTGCCCCGCGAGGCAATCGGCCTCAATTGAGCCCTGCTCAGATACAAAAGATGTTAGATGAAAATGCTCATCTCATACAAACAATTCAAGATTATCAAGCCAAAGGCCAGTTGATGGAATGTCATCAGTACCAGCAGGTTCTTCATAGAAATCTAGTGTATTTAGCATCCATTGCAGATGCTAATCAAAATATTCAAGCATTATTACCGGTAAGAACTGTAGTCTATTTATATCTTCTACACAATCGTTGTGTTCTTTTAAGACATTTTCATTACTGGAGTTGTCTACACCAAGAAATATGTGGTAGTGGTAGTGGCCTTACAATACTGTGGTTTTTATTGTATAAACTAGAGATGCGCCGAATAGTGGTTTCACCGAATAACCGAATACTATTCGGTTCAATCTTTACCGAACCGGATATTCGGCCGAATTATTCGGTTCACCATTTTACTGCTTTGCCACGTAAACAGGTTCAAACATGCACACCGTCTGTCGTTGGTGGCAAGTTGCGAGCGAGCCGTTTAATTGCTTTCATTTCATAATCGCAGTGCTCACTATGGACATGATAAGCCTCTCCAGGTGTTCGCCACTTTGGGCAAACACCTGGAGGTTGCACCCATAATCACCAAGCTGGGCAGGCGGGTTGACGATCGCACGGGGGTAGCTTCTCGCTCCGGTGACGCTGCTGCCCACCGTCGGTCTGTGGTATTTAGCTACGCGGTCAATCTCGATGGTTATATCGCCACCAGTCGGTTGCCAGAGCCTCATTCGTTATTCAGCAGGATGCACCACGGGCAGGTAAGGACGGCTTGCAGCGAGAAGATAATAAACATTCGAAGGGGCGAGGCAACCGACGTTCTTCGCAAGTTTTATTAACTTACTAGCTGTGCCGGCGGCGTCCCACGCGTGGATATATCGGGTTTCAAAAATAACGGACTTCCATAAAACTTCCACAAATTTTAAGTTAGACCTCTAGAAATACATTCGGTTTGAGTATTTCTATATTCTTGGCTACATGACATGGAATAAAACTGAAGACAAGCTTTTTTCTTATGTAAGATTGTTTTTAATCTATACCTACTTATAATAAATCTGTAGAGAGGTCAATTCTGAACATGAAATATATTTTCAAAATAACTATCAGGGGGTGATTAGTGATGATTGGTGAAAACCACATTTAATTCCATGCAGTAGTTTCCGCGTGATGCGCGATCAAACATGCAGATACAAATTTCTCCCGTTTTCCCAACACTTCACGTCACTGTATTGATTGTAGCGTAATGAATAGTATACTATAACCTGTCCTACTATGACTATAAGGAGTATGAAGAATAATCGTACCAAGTTTCGTTAAAATCCGTCCAGTAGTTTTTTTTTCTAGAACGAACATACAGACAGACAAAAATTTTACTGATTGCGTTTATGGCATCAGTATCGATCACTAATCATCACCTGATAGTTATTTTGAAAATATATTTCATGTACAGAATTGACCTCTCTACAGATTTATTATGTAGGTATAGATTAAAAACAATCTTACTTAAGAAAAAAGCTTGTCTTCAGTTTTATTCCATGTCATGTAGCCAAGAATATAGAAATACTCAAACCGAATATATTCGGCACTAAAACCGAATAATTCGGCCGAATACAAATAGTGGAAAACATGCCGAATACGCCGAATACCGAATACCAACCGAATATTCGGCGCATCTCTAGTATAAACACCCAACTGTTATGTCACGTTATATACTCGATTTAGGTAGGCACTAATTGTAATGTTATAGTACTGTACTAAGTATATACAATAAACTACAGCATCTCTTCATATAAATAATTTTTAATTTTCAGCCTCCACATGCATTGGCCTCGGGTAATGTGCCACAAGGCCCACTTAACCCTCCATCAAGTGGATCAGATTCGGCACAACAACCATATAGGCCGCCTCCAGGTGTTTCGTCTACACCAACAAGGCCCACTCAGTCATATGGCCAAAGGCCTTATGCTCAAAATCAATATCAAGGTCAATATCAGGGACCTGGAGTTTATCCACCACAAGCTGGCTATGGTCCACCTGGACAAGGATATGGCCCACCTAATCCTCCACAGTCTCAGGGATACCCACCAAACTCTACATATGGACCTCCTATAACAACCACTCCAAATAATTATCCACCATCTACACACCCAGGTTCGGGATACCCTCCATCCACAGTGCAACAGCCATATGCACCTCCGCCTGGCAGTCCTGCCGCAGCTGGCTCACCATACCCAGTGAGAGGTGCTTCTCAACCAGGCTATACTGGGAACTCTGCTTATCCTCCCCCTCAGTCTGGGGCTAATTACCCAAATGTTGGAGTCAGTACATACAATTCCACAGCCTCCCAACCACAACCTTATCAGTCACAACCGTTTCCCAATACTACAGCAACATCTGCTTACAGTTCTACACCAACTTCACAACCTAACCGCTCTCCTCAACCACCACCTAGTGGGTATTCTGCTCAGAATCCAACAAGCTCGGGGTATGGTTCTCCATCTGCTCAATCACCAACATACAACTCTAGTGCTCATGGAACAACTGCCCCTCCTTCCACAGTAGCCTCATCCGCTCCAGCTCCAGGCGGGCCCCCTGGACAACAGTATCCTCCTCCTGGACAACCCTCACCATACCCTCCAGCTACCCAGCCTCCTTATTCGAATCCTTCATCTCAACCTGGCAGTCCAGCTCCCTCTGTGTCAACTGCACCCCCTCCTCAGTCATCCTATCCACAAAATCCACAAAGCTATCCGCCTACTGGGGGAGCATATCCACCACATGCATACCAGCAGGGTTACCCTCCAGCCCAATACCCTCCGTCTCCGTACCCCTACGCGCGCGCCCCAGCCCCCGGAGCTCCACCCCCAGGTGCCCCACAACCTTACCCTGGTTATGGATTCCAACCTCCCACTCAACAATAAGTTGTTTTGCCTAACTTTCAAAGAAGTGTAAGTTATGTAAGATTATGCCCAGCATCAAATTATGATGTTAATATTAAATTTAACAAAAACTAGGTAGGTAGTTGTAGAATAAGATAATTATACAGGCTCATATTTCAGCATTATGCTTATTTTTTCTAAGTTGAAATTAGATAGAATTCAAAACCCGTCTAAATTATTAAGATTCCAATCTAATTTTGAATATGATGCTAAGTTAATTTAGCATTGTTTGGAAATGTAAATTGTAGGCTCAAAAGGTAAAAGAATTGTAGGATAATATTAATGGATAAGATAAATTTTCTTAGAATCTAAGAGACATTGTATTACATTCATCATGCTCTTGGAAAAGATGCATGCTCATGTCAGAATTCTTTTTATTATGTAGAACATAGATATTTTTTTTTTACATATTATAAACTTGGAGGCACAATAGGCTATAATGACTAAAAATTGTAATTAGTCCGTCTTTTAGCTTATTCAAAAATAAAAGACACGTATTTTTTAATTTGTAAATTAGACTAAAAATCACAAAGTTGAAGTTGAAGCCCGTTGAATTTACGCGTGACGTCACTCGGCGAGGCATTTTTACGGGAGCGAGTGACGTCAAAGACTCCCACTCCTAACTTTTGATGCCTTGTATCTTTGCTATTGTTAATTTAAATGGAAAAAGGAAAAATAGTGTCTTTTATTTTTGAATAAGCTAAAAGACGGACTAATTACAATTTTTAGCCATAATATCAAACCAATCAATTGATTATTGTGGAATAATTTTGTTTACAATAAATAAATGCTTGATAATGTTGAACATCAATGTAAACAACCCAAATATTTTATTGTATTTTTGAAATGAAATTCCCTAATTTATAGTATAATGCTATATTTTATTGTTATGTTAGAAATAAATTCTGAATAAAATTTGCGCCTCTGAGTCAATGTTCAATTAAGGTTGAACTATGGAACTTTACATAAATGTGTATGTACCTACATTATAATTTTCGTGATACTTATGTTTGAATTATGTGGATATAATAAAGTCACTTTTAAATAAATTGTTTATTTCTCACTAATTATAACATTTGCAGGATTGCACTCACTCTCTATTAGGGGTCATGTCATGTAACTCTTGGTTCATAAGGACGGGACAGACCTAGACAAAATGTATCATTTTCTGAACAAACATTCAATAGGTACTTATAAACACAAAATAATCTATGGCGTGGTTAGTTTAATTTCAACCACTGTGGCTGTGTTATCTTAACTAATATTATAAAGCTGAAGAGTTTGTTTGAACGCGCTAATCTCAGGAACTACTGGTCCGAATTGAAAAATTCGTTTTTTTTGTGTTGAATAGACCATTTATCGAGGAAGGCTTTAGGCTATATAACATCACGCTACAACTACTAGGAGCGAAGAAATAATGGAAAATTTAAAAAAACGGGGAAAAAATAACTATTCCACGCGGACGAAGTCGCGAGCACAGCTATAGTTCATTCGCGTTAAGAAAATAGTGACTCATCACCGACTGCCGGCCAAGCCACACCCCCTAGCCAATTAAAACGCTAGAAATTATAATTATATAACTATAGTCACATATACAAACTGAACTTGAGTTTAGAAACAAAAGAGCGTGCAGCAGTCTCGCTACCTGCGCCTGCGAGCGTGGGTAAAAACCACTTCTCAGTTAAAGCCAAAACAAAAACTATAGTGGTCTATACCAATATGCAAGATAAAAAAAATAGTATAGGTTTTACTTTAAATGTTTTTATTACATACATACATTACATAATTCCTATGGCTAGTTTAAACCTCTTCGAATGTGACTGTGGGAGCACCAAATTGATGTACTGATTCTTCATAATACTCTACTGGCAGGTCATCAGCAGGTGGATGTGTAGGAAATGGAGGGCTTGCTTTTAGTTTCTTCAAAGGTAAAATTGTATCAAAAAGATAACACATTGCACCAGTTTCCCCTGGTATGCCCACTCCTAATGTCCAGATCACATTGTGTTTTGTATCGATGCGAAGGATTTTGACGCCACGTAATATCCTCCAACTGAAAACAGGACAATAAGATTAAACCATTATTCGTTTACGCGTTGCACGCATCGCGCCCACGACAGCAATGAGTTTGCTATGCTTGCTATAAATATTGGTGTTCAGAGCGTCGGGAAAATTACAATAATCGTGAAAAGCAAAGCGCACTAAGCAAATAAAAATAAGTTTTGGGCCATCTCCGATCCAATTTTATCCTAATCTATATATATGAAAGGAGAAACTGACTGACTGACTGACTGACATATCAACGCACAGCCCAAACGGCTAAACGTAGGCACTTGAAATTTGGAAGGGACGTAGCTTAGGTACCGTAGGGGTGCACTAAGAAAGGAATTCCCGAAATTCCCACGGGAACGGGAATTAGCGGGAAAATCCTTTTGTATGAAAAATCTAAACCGCTTAAGTTAGACGCTTGAAATTTGGCATGCAGGTACCTTAGTAAATATAAAGTTTAGTTATGGCTGTATTTTGAGAAATTCCCACGGGAACGGGAGTTAGCGGGAAAAAACTTTTGTATGAAAAAATCTAAACCGCGTAAGTTAGAACGCCACGCGGACGAAGTCGCGGGCAAAAGCTAGTAATATTATAAATGCTTTTAAAGAATGTTTGGATGGATGGATGTTTATTACTCTTTTCGAGTTATTCCCGTTAGTTCTCAATCTTTTTTGGTGACGGAACCCTTTTGGATAGCAAAATACTTGATGGAACCCTACAATAAAACAATAAATAAAAATAATAAATAAATAAATAACCCAAGACATGCCACGCTGGGCCACACAGCGCCATCTAGCCCCAAACTAAGCCGAAGCTTGTACTATGGGTACTAGACAACTGATAAACTTACTTAGATACATTTTTTTGTAAATAAATACATATTATACATAGAAAACACCCAGACCAATACAAACAGTCATGTTCATGCACACAAATGTTTGTAATGTGTGGGGATCGAACCCACGACCCTTGGCTCAGAAGGCAGAGGTCACTACTAATTGAGCTACCGAGCCAGCCACAATGGTTTTTAAGTGTATTTTTTATTAATAAGCATAATTAAATGTAACAGTTACTTATTACTTACTTACATAACAAGTATATAATAGTGAATCGTGATACGCCGCGTCACAACGGTCGACTAGAGAGAGGTGTTTTGATTTTTTTTCTAACTTCTTGTGGAACCCTAGGGTTCCGCGGAACACACTTAGAGTATGGCTGTATTAGAGTATACTGACCTGTTTCCCATATGGCCTGGCATTTTTGTACCAGGCCAGACACGAGCTTTTTCGCCACCTGCACCAATATTTCCAGGTCTTCTATGTGTTTTTGTAACACCATGAGAAGCAGGCATGCCCTTGAAACCCCAACGCTTCATAACACCTTGAAAGCCCCTATCGATTCTACAAAATAGAACATTAGTCAATATTAATTAGAATATTCCTGAAAGTTGTTGTGTTGATAATAATAAAGAGGAAATATTTGAGTGTTTTCATTTGTTTCTTTGCATTGAATAGGCTCCGAAACTACTGGACCGATTTGAATAATTCTTTCACTGTTGGAAAGCTAGGGTTCTAAAACTAAAACTCCAATAATGTAACATGAGGTGTGAAATTTGCTAAGTTGTTGCATCATATGCGCTCCTAAATTTTTTGAACAATGTATCATAGAACAAAATAATGTACTACAACTTTGCAGAACATAATTATCTACAAAAGTGATGCGACAGAATATGTGTAACTGTTATAGTTTAGTTATGGTGCAAAATTATCTTAAATATCTGAAGCGAAGCGACAATGGGTCTCTAGTTAATTGATAAAACCATTTTTGTTTTTCTTTGTAAGTTGGAGATAGTGCACTAGACTGCATTCTTGGATCATTCTTAAGTTGGTTTAGGCTGAAAAAATACACTGGATTCACACAGTGGATTTATTAACTTACGTTTTCGCACGTATATCCAGATGATCTCCAACTCTGAAGTGGGTAGCAAATAATGGAGTTCCAACAGGTAAAGCTGCCTCTGGAGAAACCATGAACCTACACAAATGCCTTTTGGGTAACATTCCAGATCTTTCAAATAAATTATTGTAGTCCTTTGTTACTGTACTAGGATCAATTGTCTCAGACCCTACAAGTAGACAACCTAATGTTCTCTTTTCTTTCCAATCAACTTTTGTGGTTACCATTGGTCGGAACTTATCTGGAGGTGTATATCTGATAACATGATTGTCAACAACCTAAAACAAATAAAACATACATTAATTCTTCTTTTTTCTTTACCAATCTAAACTGTCCCACTGATGGGCATAGGTCTCCCCCAAACTTTTCCACAGATCCCTGTGCACAGATACCTGCCAATCTTTTGATTGATGGACCAGATAGTTACGCCATCTTTGCTTGGGCCTTCCCCTTCGGCAGTAGCTGTCCTCCAGTACCCATTGTGTGACGATCCTGGCCCATCTCTCTTCTTTCATCCTGCACACATGACCTGCCCAATTTCATTTTAGTTTGGCTGTTTCATGACCTACATCAGCAATTTTAGATTGAGAGAGAATGGAAGTATGTATTTACATTTATTAGCTACTTTAATTTAAACCATATACCACTGTACCCACTGCCTAATACCCACAGAGTTGCTTCAGTCACTTTTAGGATCAGTTAGTAATTAGTCATAATAGTCATACAGGTCAGCAAGGCAGTGGCGAACTGACATGTGATTGATAAAAAAGGAATAGATTAGCAGGAATACTAGCATTTAAGGCTATCAACAAAACTATTACCAGAAAGGTTTTTTATATTCCTTCAATACATTTAAGACAATCCTAAAACACACCTGCAACAATGTAGAAAGCATTTTTTTTCCATCCTTTGACCAAATAGGATAGTTGCCAATTTTTCTTGCAATAAGTCCAGCACGTCTTGTTTTCGGTGACCATGGTTGAATTAACTGAGGATCTGAATTTGCCAATGGTGATTCCGTTTCTCCTTGAGCCCTTAATTCATCTTTCAGAACTTCTTCAAGAAACTGTTTGTTTTCTTGTGTTAAATTTTCCTCAGTTAGCTAAAAGAAACAAATTATGTTATTATCAAAATTTTTCAATTAAAGGTAGTAGTACCTAATCAAAAGATGGAAAATATTACATGCACACAGCTAAGAGTAAGAGTCTATTATCCATTTAGGGAGTGTCATAAATTTACAGAATAATGTTATAAATTATTATGATTTATTGCTACTATAATATTGGATTATATCTCTCATGACTTTATAAATGTCGCAGTCATCTGGTTGAATCTCCTATTCAATTGAATCGCTAGCGCGTTCATTGAATGACGACATTCAATTGAATGACTAGACCGAACGTTGACTAAACACGCGTCACTTAACGTCCAACTAGGTAGTGGATTGAAACATAGCCCTTTGAAAAGAGCGGACGCAAAAGCAGTCAAGTGATTGTAATTTAGTTCATTTTTTTCCCGCACGGCGTTAGTAGTCACTAAAACAAATATGGCGTCGAACATGATCACCTGAGTGTTGATATTTCTTTGATTAGATTTACTTTAAACTGACTTATACGTAATAAAATAGTGTGACAGCATGGATTTACCTATTAATACGCCGCCTCCGGATACTTTTAAAGAAAAATTTAAAACTAAACATTAAACAGTCGGCTTTTACCCATTCAACGACTATGCTAAAATGACGTTCAGTCAAGACGTTGAACGTTTCATTCAATAACTTGACGAGTTGTCCTTTAGGCATTCAATTAAATGTCGTCATTCAATGAACGCGCTAGTCATTCAATTGAATAGCAGATTCAACCAGATGACTGCGACATAAACACTATATTAATGATTGAAAATTGGTAAAATAGTATTCACTACAACTTTATTCATATACTATAGGCCTATATTTATTTATTTAACTCCAGGCACAATATTGTTGGTCCAGTAGTAAACTAGCCAGTCTGAAATTTTCAACATTTGTATCAATATCTACCTAAAGTAGGTATTATTATTTTTAATAAATAAATTTGCAAAATTGAAGTGATATTTATTAATCCTGATTTACAGCCTACCAATTCTTATGCTCATTTCACTCGACTGAAAAGTTAGACAAATGCAGTTGACTAGTTTACTACCGAACCAACGACATATTCTAAAATACTTACCACTCTTTCCTTTTGTGCAAACCAATAAGGTGGGCGGTACCTGGGGACCTGTGATATCGATCTAGTCACTGCATGATTTATTCTGTGAAGAGAAATGTTTACATAATCCCATTAAATAAAAGAAATGCCTTTGTTTATTTCAATAATTTCTCGGTTACTCTTCGGTGTACTCTGCTCGACATTAGCCACATATGTTTCGACTTATTGAAAGAAAATTTTTCCAGTCTTGTCTTGCCAGAGATGGTAGCGATCTCTTCCAGAATTGTGTTTTGTAAAGAGTTTTAATTTAATAAAACGAAGACAGTGGGACCTCCAGTAAGACTGTGATACTGGCACGTTCGAGGGAATACTAGTAGTAGTTACTCACCGTAATATATTAAACTGTCTGCATAAATTCTTTATATTTATCGTAGCCATATTTATTTAACTTTAAGTTTTAGTAATTTGTGCAACAAATTTAGTTTAAATTCTGCACAAATTCAATTTTAGGTTAAATTCTCAGCAGTCAATCTCAGTACCAACAACAAAATATTTTTTTTTTTTTTGACATTGACAGTTTTTTTCGTAACTGTTTAGAAATAATTATTGTACATACAGGTAAAGGCGATAAATAATTTCGGTTTTAATATTTCACGATGTAGGTATCTAATTTAGACATCCATCTAAAACTCTAAAAACGGAAGAAGGGAAGCAGATTGAAAAACGATCTGCTTTCCGCTTCTTCAACTAAATTCAATGAGAATATTTCCCCTTCACGCCAATGCACGGCAACAATTTAAAAATAAAAAAAGAACTAACTGACAGACAGATAGATGACAGTTTATTTATTGTTTGTATTTTATTGTCAAAATAGTGCATAACCTCCAATATTTGAATTCATTTAAATTTTTATATAGAAAAACATGAATACTGCACCACTACATACCTTTAAGAACTGAAAAATAAATTTCCTATCTCGTGTAGTTCATTAAAGTCTTGAATTTGTTGATAAATTGTAGTAAATAAATTATTAAAGCCGTCATTTACTTTAGACATGCATTTACTGCTAAAAATCATTATCACTTTAATTTCTATTCATTATTGCTTACAAAGTGAGATAAATATATGGGGGCCGGGATTGCACCCGAAGAAAATTATTATGCCGGCCAGGTATTTCTTTGTTAATGTAACATCGTATCATAAAAGGTAACATTAAACATTTTTACTATTTTTTTACTTATATCACTGATAGAAATGTTACACAATATTTTCAATTAATTTGCAGTTACATACCCAGTTTATCGAATGATTTAGCTGTGGAAATTGAAGGGAAGCTAAATGATAATAGAAAATGCCGCATATGGGTCAACAAATTAGATAGAAAAGATGGAACTTTTATCATACGTTATAAACTATATGAGACATGTCTGAATCTCTCCATTGGCATTTATTACAAAAGCAGACATATTAAAGGATCACCATTTAATTTTAAAGGTAAAATTTGATTATACATAAATCATAAAATTATTAAGCTGGATACTGTAGTTAATTTATTCTTATAATTTAGTCTCCACAACTTTGAAAAAAGGTAAAATTACTGAATCACTATTACACTATTTTCTGTATGTTCTATAATGTTCTAATGATTTCAAAATTAGCAGGCAAATAAAAATTTTATAACTTTTTAATATACCTACCTATTAAAAACTTCAGTCATAATCTGTTTGGCATGCCTCTGAAATGGAGACATACAGGAGTATAGAGTCAGGACATTTTAAAATGTTTATTTTATGTTTATAGGTCCTATAGAGCCAGACCAGTGTAATTGCCCCATAAAGGACTTCAAAAATTGGCTGGAACAGTATGGTTGTCCAGCAACCTACAAACAAATTGAACATGATCTAAGTTTATTTAAGAATCTTGACATGAAACTTAACATTCAGAAAACAATAAACAAGTATCATAAACCTGAAAGCACTAGTTTCTGTCATTATGTTATAAAAGACAATGAGGTGTACAGAAATTGTTATGGAAAACATGTTGGTTTCAACATGTTTGCTGACAATATTTTGTTGTTTTTTACAAGAAAAGTAGTCTTACCTGATATGGAGCTAGTGATAAATTTGGGAGACTGGCCTCTTGTTTCCAAAACAACAGATCCTTTACCAGTATTCTCATGGTGTGGTAGTGACGACACTGTTGATATAATAATGCCTACTTATGATATAACAGAATCTACAATTGAAAATATGGGAAGGTAAGCAATACAAAGAAGAATAAGTAAATTGTTCACTTTAAAACAGATGCATTATAGGGTAAGAATAATGAAATCACTAAATATGTACAATGATTGATTTACAACCAAGATTTCATGGACTTTTATTATGAGGGTTTTCTGAAAAAAGGAAAATTCCAACTGATGGCCTGTTACATGATTGGTTAATTTTGACATGACAGTGATATTTACATGGCAGCGGACTAATCACATGATTGCTGGATGTGCCTTTTATGTGGTGCCATCTGGTGGATATCTTTTTTCAAAAAACCCTCATTGACCAACACACCCTTTGTGTGAACCACAAGGGATCACGACGGATATTTTATTCATTCAACATCTTGGTTATCTACAACACTTTGTTTTTGAACAAAATCATATGTATGTGCTTGCATTGAAGAGCATCTAAACACATATCATTATTATTTCAGGGTAACATTAGATGTGTTGTCAGTCCAAGGCAGCATAGAACATGAATGGGCGCAGCGCGAACCACGCGCAGTGTGGCGTGGGCGCGATTCTCGCCAGGAACGCTTGAAGCTTGTGGATATTGCAAGAGCCAATCCTGATCTTATCAATGCATCCCTCACCAATTTCTTTTTCTTTCGTGACAAAGAAGCGGAATATGGTCCAAAACAGCCACATATTTCATTTTTCAAATTCTTTGATGTAAGTATAATTTCCAATGGTTGACTGGTAGAAATTGCCTATGCGGCATTAAGTCCGCCTTTCGTACACTGCTTTTTGGCTTTTGAGCATTAAAGATTAAATATACTCTAGATTCCTAAGATTCGTGATACTGGTTTATATCCCATTTTAGCCTTTTTTACAAATGTTTACTGATTCTCAACATTTACTCAGAAAAAATTTACAGCAGCGTATCAACTCTATTGTGTTGCGACAAAGCTAGAAAACGAGCTTGTAGTCTTACAAGGCTTGTAATTTTTAGCCTTGTAAATCTTTACAAGCCTAAAAATATATTAATTCCCGTTTTTCTTTTCATTTCAGTACAAATATCAAATTAATATAGATGGTACTGTAGCTGCATATCGACTTCCTTATTTGCTTGCTGGTGGAGGCATGGTTTTAAAGCAAGATTCTCCATTTCATGAACATTTTTACTCTCAACTGAAACCTTGGATTCACTATGTACCAGTGACTCGAAATCTATCAGACTTGAAAGAACGCGTACTTTGGGCGCGTAATCACGATGAAGAAGCACGTAAGATTTCAGAAAGTGCACGCGAATTTGCAAACAGCAATTTGCTACCACAGCATATAATATGCTATCATGCTGTATTGTTTTCGGTAAGTGTGAATTGAAAAAAGCCTACACCTGTAACGAACAGGCAGTGGCAGGGTCGTCGCTCGAGACATTTTGCTAGTTACAAAGGGTGTTGATCTATATCACCCTATTGTTAAATCATTTTAAAGACCTAAAATAGGAAAAGTTGAATTGTATCATTTAAACTCGAAGAACACTACAAACAAAGTCGTTGCTAATAAATATTATAGTTGATATTGTTTTTATATTAACGCTAACATTTTTTTAGGAATGGAGCAAGAGAATAGCAAGTGATATAAAAATGTATGAAGGCATGACCCATGTACCCCAGTTGAAATCTTCATGTAAATGTGAAGATATAAATGGTAATGACCATGATGAGTTATGAACACTATAGGTACCATCCATCTACTCATTGTTTAGTCATTTATTGTAGATCTCACATAAATAATTAGAACAAATGGAAAAAAATATAAGTTTTTAGATTTGTCAATATGTTACTTTTCACATTTTTTATAAGATAAAAATAAACTTTGATTTAGTACAAATTAAATAATGTGAAAGTAAATAACTAAAACATTATCCAACATCTCTTAGGCAAAAAACTATCACATAATAATGTGGTCTTCTCAAATATATTAGGACTTGATTGTTAGGTAATTATGTAAATTCCTTATAGCATTTTACATAAGTACAATGATATAGTGGTGACTACCTGATACAGGTATAATATTTTACTTACTAGGTACCTCACCACAATATTATGTAATCGAAGGTTTGTTAAAGAATAAAGATTTTTTTTTAATAGTGGATCAAATCCTATGTACGATAGGGTGAATCTCACCATCATAGAGACGTTTTCGAATAGATTTGCTTTTATACTTGATTCAAAAAAAAATGTATGCATACTTATGTTGCACTGAATGAAGCCAGGGCCGACTTCAGGGCTAACTTCTAGTAATATTTATGTGAGTTAAAATAATACATTTTGTAATTCGTACACGTTTATTATGTAGAACGTTATACTGATCGCAACACCTTTTATTCCACAGCAGATATTTCAGTACATTATATTACAACATAAATAAAGAATCTATTTTATATAAACAAAACTGTTGATATTATATACCATTTTTTTTTTCATAAGTGTCAATGTTAAATCCTATTTATATACAATGTTAACATAAATAATAGTTTTAAGCGCTAAAAATAAAGACTCCTATTTAATTTTGAATGTTTTTCATTTTCATCTTTACAAAGTAAGTGTTACTCAGGCTCATTCTCCCTCACCGTCTAAAAGGGAGCTAGCTACCACGAGTCACTATCACAAAAGTGGATATATTTTAATAATGGACAATATATTGGACAATCCATGAGACTTCCATCATGATGGAGGCTGTGTCACCGATAGGGTTGCCGATGGCCGGGAAATCACGGATCATGCCGGAATGTCTTCTCCCCTGACCAGGTATCACACCAGCATACATGTTAAGTTGTACTGCTTGTACTCGATCCTGCAGATACGGAGTTGGTATTTGGTTGCTTCCAAGACGTGGAATTAGTTATTATAATGCAGCCGAGAGCTTTGTCACGTGGCTCGTAGGCCGCTAGCGGTACATGGCCACGTCGGGGCTACGGTAGAGGCACATGTAGGCGTCGGCCAGCAGGCGCGAGGCGTGCGGCGGCGCGGCGGCCGTCGGCGCGGCGCGCGCGGCCTCGTCCCCGAGCCAGCCGCCCAACTCCGCGATGCTCACTATCTCCGGAATGTTGTACCCGTTGCGCTCGCCTAAAGGGGACACAGTATTGCACCTCGTTTAATAATACTAGGTACTGTCAACTCGTTGAACTAGCGCTCAGACGTCTTGTTGTGGGAAATAGCCCATTACTGAACCCAATCGAGTTGCTCTGGCCTCTTGGATGAGGCCCACTCGGTAAAAATCGTCACTATGTAATTTTCTCGATAGAATTAATTACTTCTGATTTTTCGACGGAACTATCAATAAATTAAATAAGAAATCATTTTAAAGTGCAAGAGAAACAATAGAAGTACTACATTTTCATTGACAAGTCACCAGTGTTTATAGATTTATATTATGTTGTATGTGTTACCTTTCCTGTCGGCCATCGAGTCGAAGAAGCACCAAGGCGCGTCGTGCCCCACACCAGCTTTGACGAAGGCGACGTAGTGGCTGGTCTCTATGCACAGCACGGCGAATAGCTCCATGTACACCCGGGGCACCGGACAAGACTCCAGTATGTTTGCGAATTCTTCACATATTGTTAATGGGGTTGCCTATAAAAGTGTGTGATTTTTTAGATTATAGTTAGTAACTTTCTATGTCTTCCGGTTTGCCCCTTCAAACTTAAGCGAAGATGGCATTCTGAGAAGTTGTCATTTTGCAAGCGGCTGGCATTTTGCGCAGTTGACATTATGAGATGACAGACCTTCTAAGAGCTACATTAATATAATAACCAAGCTATACCTATGTATAAAAAACAATCCGTCGCACGGGCCCAAAGAAAATTGGTGGTATAGGTGCCACATACCTTGTGCGTCGGGCGCGTGGCGTGCGCGAGGCGCAGGCACTGCGTGCACAGCGCGCCCGCCTCCAGCGTGCCGCCGCTGCCGCACGCGCCGCACTCCCACCGCGCCAGGCCGCCGCACACCGTGCACTGGCGTGGCACTGGAACGTCACTCGTGGTAGTCCTCTCAAATAGGAAGCATAGCATTTGAAGGGACCATTTTGACCGTGTAACCATGCTAGAGCACGGAAAATAGTAAGCCTATGGCGTAGAACAGTTTTTAAATAGAGAATTTTTGGTAGGAATGTGTCGACGTTCGGAAATAAACATTGTGAGTAGTCCTGTTGGTAGTGCCTATTTCCGCATTGGCGGATTCGAAAACTTTGAAAGAACGTTATTCAAATTTGACATTAATTGTGTGGCGTCTCACAAGCGTCTTGAAAGTCGGCGTCGGGCGCTACGGCGCCGGCGCAATCTATATAGCTGCCGAACGCAGTACCTATTTGCGCAGCGCAGGCGACGTGGTATTCGTAAATAGCAATAAAGGCTTTATATAATGGATTATAATTTATAACATTTTGCAATATCATGCATTTGACAACTCCACAGAGGATCCCCCAATATTGACTGATGGACTAGACTAGTACCCATTCTTTTACGATTACGTGATACTAAGGGGCAGCGCAGACGACAGACTATCCGTGACGCACTTTTTTGCAGTAACGCACACAACGCGCAAAAATCTGTTCCAGATATTTTACAGACTCAACGCACACGACGCACATCTTCGATCATTCTGTCGGCAGACCAAGATGTTTTTTTTAAATGTCTCAGACGCAGACTCTATCGCATAAAAAATGCCGTCTGCGCTGCACCTAACTATAAACGAACGGCTAAACAATGGAATTCTTTGGGCTTTTTCCCCCGAGAGGTTCAAGGCGAGAGCGAACCAGTTTTTGCTGTGAGCGCGTTCCATCATAGACTATGATATTGCTTAACATCAGGCAAATCGCAGTCAAGCGCAAACCTATTTTGAATAAATAAAGTAATTTTCGTTAAAACAATAACGTTTGCGACTGATTATACGCCTAAGCGACGTCGCAAGGACAGGACGACGCGACGCCTGCGCTAAATGCGGCGCAAAGCAGCCACTCAGGGCTGGCGTAGAGTAGACGCTCGTTCAAAAGAGGCCAGTGTGACGAGTCTCTATTGTCAAATTCGAATGAACATCGAGGAAGTCTTCGTGAGATCTCGAACACATTAGATTTTATTTAGACTATAGATTCTAGCATTTAGACTATTGCGAATAGTCTTACAGAAAGGAGGAAAGATGATTTAATAAAATTAACAGCATCGTGACATTCTAGACAGAACAAAAACATTTTAGATTGTTACAGTGTTATATAAATAAAAATAAGTAATAGATTTTTAATAAGCTCTATTAATATCCTACTACGGAAAATGGAATACCTTGGTATCAGAGGCTGCCCTCTTGAGTGGTTCAGGAGTTATCTTACGGGAAGGTCTCAGTGTGTCCGAGTCGATTCTCATCTAAGTGAATTCACGACGGCATCTTTTGGAGTTCCTCAGGGAAGTATATTGGGGCCGTCCCTGTTTTTGATTTACATTAATGACATTGCATCATTGCCCCTGACTAATTCAAGCCTTATCTGCTATGCGGACGATACGGCCCTGCTCTTTCATGGCTCGAACTGGGTGGATTGTATTCGAAATGCAGAGGCGGGAATGGCTAGAGTTGCCTCATGGTTGGATAATAACCTCCTGACACTTAACACAACAAAGACAAAGTATCTGTGTTTTCACAAGACGGCGGCATCAGCTCCCAAGTCAGAACCGACTCTCGTAATTCACAGGTGTGGAAAGTACCTTTCGACGTCGGTATCACCTACAATCTGTACCTGTGAGCCCATTCAGATATCTTCTTCTATCAAGTATCTGGGTGTCTTTTTGGACGAGAAACTGACTTTCAAACAGCACATCGACACCGTGTCGGAGCGTACCCGTAGACTAATTTTTATAATGAAAACTTTACGGGATGTGACTGACTTCAAATTGATTAGGACGATTTACATAGCACTCTGCGAATCGATACTGACGTACTGTATATCGGTCTGGGGAGGCGCCGCTCCTTCTTTTCTGATAAAACTTGAGAGGGCGCAACGCTCAGTCTTGAAGGTGATGCTCGGAAAGCCCCCACGTTATCCAACCCACCTCGTTCACCGTGACGCAGAGGTGTTGAGTGTTAGGGGACTGTATATCCGACACGCTATTCTTGCAACTCATAGGAAAGTTATTGGCGCATCCGATAGCAGATCATTGGGTAAACGGGTTTTCAGAGTTCCGGTACCCGCTGTAAAAACCGCATTTGCAAACCGTTTTAGCAGTTTTCTGTATCCATATTTATATAATAAGTTTATTAAAAAGACAAAATTATCTTCTCTCAGCCCAATTTGCGCAGTAAAAAAACAAGTATTTGATGAGCTTATATCATGGGATTATGCAGAAACAGAACAGTTCCTTGGCATTCTTGTCTGATGATTGATTTATTTTAACTTTTAGTCTGAACTAACCGAAATTTATGTTATGTGCCGTAATTTTTAATTTCATTACAGTAAATTTTTCCATTTATTATATATCTATATAAAAATTAAAATTTTCTTTGTACTGTGCTCGAACTGGACTTGTAAATCGTAATTTATGGACCTCGCAGGACAGGCTATGCCTAGTGCGAGGTTCTCTGTTCCCCTCTGCTAAGTTTCTTTGTGTTTAATTAAGTTTTGTCCTAAGTACTTACATGTGTTGGTTTTCATTGTTTTTGTGTCTTTCATCAAGTGTTTTTTTTTTTTTTTCTTTTCTACACTTACTGTTAAGGACTTAATCTGTGATGAACTTAATGTCAATAAAAGTTTTTATTATTATTATTATTATTATATTAATACTTACGACCCTCAATTAGATCTGTAACATCCAACAGCGGCGAAGGCAAAACTTGCTGATATAGTTTGTATTGTTTACCAAATCTTGGCATCTGAATAATGAAAGCTGCTGGTACCTGTAAAAACAAAAGAAATAACATATTACCGCGCATATAGTATATAAATTACCGAATTATACATTTCCACAGCTGTTTCGTTTGTGTCTGTTGCAAAATCGTCATTTCATATTGTTAGAAAGAGTATAAGAGTCAAGCGTAAAGCACTGCAGTACATTAAAAATAAAAAAGCAGGATAAAACAGCAGTATAAAGAATAAACTAGTTGCTGTCTTTAGGGGCCATTAAAAATAAATACTCGTGATATTACTACACCCCCCTCCCCCATGATATTATTTTTTTAAAGGGACGGCCCCTTAAAAGACGCGGCAGGTATGTAACTCAACCATGAAAGGTACATAATGTTACATTATTAAATAAATACCTCACTGAGTTTCACGCCTGAAGTGGCAAACGACTGTTCCAAAAGTTGTTGTACTGTGGGTAAAGAGACATGCTCGTCCTTTTCCACGAACAGCTGATAGCAGAAGGATTCCTGTCCCGATGACAGCTTCAAGAAAGGCTCGGCTCGAAGTAGTTGTGCCACCAATCCATTTAAAAATTCTTCTGGATCCTATAACACGAATAACACGTCATTATTGCTGAAAAAAGGAATTATTTCAGATTGTATGCCAAAGTGCAAAACAGATCGATTTTTATTGATATTATTCTGTATTTTCCCAGAATCAGTTGACTTTCTCCATCTTGTGATATATGTAGTGGCAAATTTTGGAGCATCTTTTAGTTGCAAATAGCTCCTAATGACGTCAGAGAGTGAGTGGGACCTTCTCCTCGGAGGTGAGGCCGGGCACGTCGGACAGCCGCTCCAGCAGCGTGCGCAGCTTCATGAATGCCTAATGACGTCAGAGAGTGAGCGGGACCTTCTCCTCGGAGGTGAGGCCGGGCACGTCGGACAGCCGCTCCAGCAGCGTGCGCAGCTTCATGAATGCCTAATGACGTCAGAGAGTGAGCGGGACCTTCTCCTCGGGAGGTGAGGCCGGGCACGTCGGACAGCCGCTCCAGCAGCGTGCGCAGCTTCATGAATGCCTAATGACGTCAGAGAGTGAGCGGGACCTTCTCCTCGGGAGGTGAGGCCGGGCACGTCGGACAGCCGCTCCAGCAGCGTGCGCAGCTTCATGAATGCCTAATGACGTCAGAGAGTGAGCGGGACCTTCTCCTCGGAGGTGAGGCCGGGCACGTCGGACAGCCGCTCCAGCAGCGTGCGCAGCTTCATGAATGCCTAATGACGTCAGAGAGTAAGCGGGACCTTCTCCTCGGAGGTGAGGCCGGGCACGTCGGACAGCCGCTCCAGCAGCGTGCGCAGCTTCATGAATGCCTAATGACGTCAGAGAGTGAGCGGGACCTTCTCCTCGGAGGTGAGGCCGGGCACGTCGGACAGCCGCTCCAGCAGCGTGCGCAGCTTCATGAATGCCTAATGACGTCAGAGAGTGAGCGGGACCTTCTCCTCGGAGGTGAGGCCGGGCACGTCGGACAGCCGCTCCAGCAGCGTGCGCAGCTTCATGAATGCCTAATGACGTCAGAGAGTGAGCGGGACCTTCTCCTCGGAGGTGAGGCCGGGCACGTCGGACAGCCGCTCCAGCAGCGTGCGCAGCTTCATGAATGCCTAATGACGTCAGAGAGTGAGCGGGACCTTCTCCTCGGAGGTGAGGCCGGGCACGTCGGACAGCCGCTCCAGCAGCGTGCGCAGCTTCATGAATGCCTAATGACGTCAGAGAGTGAGCGGGACCTTCTCCTCGGAGGTGAGGCCGGGCACGTCGGACAGCCGCTCCAGCAGCGTGCGCAGCTTCATGAATGCCTAATGACGTCAGAGAGTGAGCGGGACCTTCTCCTCGGAGGTGAGGCCGGGCACGTCGGACAGCCGCTCCAGCAGCGTGCGCAGCTTCATGAATGCCTAATGACGTCAGAGAGTGAGCGGGACCTTCTCCTCGGAGGTGAGGCCGGGCACGTCGGACAGCCGCTCCAGCAGCGTGCGCAGCTTCATGAATGCCTAATGACGTCAGAGAGTGAGCGGGACCTTCTCCTCGGAGGTGAGGCCGGGCACGTCGGACAGCCGCTCCAGCAGCGTGCGCAGCTTCATGAATGCCTAATGACGTCAGAGAGTGAGCGGGACCTTCTCCTCGGAGGTGAGGCCGGGCACGTCGGACAGCCGCTCCAGCAGCGTGCGCAGCTTCATGAATGCCTAATGACGTCAGAGAGTGAGCGGGACCTTCTCCTCGGAGGTGAGGCCGGGCACGTCGGACAGCCGCTCCAGCAGCGTGCGCAGCTTCATGAATGCCTAATGACGTCAGAGAGTGAGCGGGACCTTCTCCTCGGAGGTGAGGCCGGGCACGTCGGACAGCCGCTCCAGCAGCGTGCGCAGCTTCATGACGCGGTCGGCGCGCACGTAGCCGTGTCGCCGCAGCGGGTTTACTATCTCCTCGCGCAGCACGCGTTGCACTTCCGAGTAGTGCGGCGAGTCCTGGAACATACTTGCGTGTTTCTTAAGCATATTTTAGTCAGTTTGCATATAAATAAAAAAAAACATTCCTGGCTGGGCCACACAGCGCCATCTAGTTCCAAACTAAGACGAAGCTTGTATTGTGAGTAGGTACTAGACAACTGATAGACAACTGACACATAAATGTCTTAGATACTTTTTATTAGTCGAAAGTCTTAAAAACGAATCGGAAAATACTTAAATGGAGTAGGGCGGAACACTGGTGTACTTTCTCCGAGCTAGGTGATCGTACTCCGTGACCGTGGTCCGATTTACCATCTTGATATGTCATAGAAATATATTCTAAGCTGTGATGGAAACTTAACAAATGTTGCGCCTAAGTTTTCCCATAGAACTTGTATGGAGCATTAACATTTTACAACCATGTACCATAGTGCAAGATTGAGCCTACACACGTGCGTTTTATTTTTAATACATTTATGTGGTAAACATCAAGCTATGTATAGAGTAAGACAACAAACCTCTGGTTCTGGCGGCCGATACAGAAGTGCATCAAAGACGCTGGTGAATGTGAACATAGCGAACAGTGTAGCGTCAAGGTAGCAGGAGTTATGGTGCCCTTGAATGCCGCGGTTTTTGCCTGCCAGTTCACCCAAGGAACTAAGGGGCGGCACGACGCCTGGAACTACGGGACAATCCGGCTGAAACAAGCAGATGCGCCACCTAAAGTACACTGATTACATTATCTCAAACTAATCGACATGTGATTGAGTGAATCTTTTAGTTTATTACGATTTATTTCCATAGGTGTAATGTAAACTGCTTCATTTTGTTTACATTGATTAGACGGAAATCGTTTCACGTTTTAATGAAATCGGTTTGGCATGTACCAATGTTACGGGCTCCAAAGAGATTATCGAAGCAACTCGTAGCCTCAAACCATTTTATATTTACAAAGGTTTTTCTCCATTCATAGGTTACATGAGCTTTATGGCTTGTCTTATCCACGAATCTAGTCTTAGCGCAAAAGGTAGATATCTTAAGATTTTATATTTAAGTAACATCCGTTCAATGTCATCAGTTTCGTGTTGCAGCGGCAGCGGTAAAAACAGGGTGCGAGCTGGCAAACAAGCATTGTGGCTGAAGACCTGAATTGGTTCAGGAGGCAGGGGTCACTACTAATGGAGCCACCGAGCCAGTCAAAAGGTTAGATGTGCGTATCACCTGTTCAAAGTCATCGGTTTCGTGCAAGTCCGCCCTGTCCGGCGGCGGCGTGTCCCGGAAGCGCGCGTCGCGGCGGCACAGCGGCAGAGGCACGAACAGCGCGCGGCCCGGCGCGCACGAGAACAGCCGCCCGCCGCCGCGGCTGCCGTCCCCCAGCCCGCACACGCTCTGCTCCAGCTCGACCCCTGCGGTCGCCGTGTCTGCAACCAACAAACGCACTCTACACAAGTGTTCTGCCAGTCTCCATTGGACTTGTCCCTACAAATATCAATGACAATAGATATAACAGCATTTTTTTTTGCAAAAAAAAAGACCGACTTTAGTATGGGACCAAATAGGAACAAAAAAGAATTTTTGAAATCGGTTCACAATTCTTGGAGATATGTGGTAACTAACATAAAAAAAAGCAATTCAGTCAAATTGAGAATCTCCTCCTTTTTTGTCGGTTAAAAAGAGACAGTCCCTACCTACTTTCTACAAGCTAGGAGATCGTACTCCGGAACCGCGGTCGGACGTATCATCTTGCATTTTCATAGAAATATATGTTAAGCTGTGATGGAAACTTCACAAATTCTTTGTAAGTTCTTTGATAGGGCTTTTATATGTATGGAGCAAGCATACTCATCGCAATAAACATCTGCTAATAACTTTTTTAATAGTAGCTATATTTACCTATAGATAGCACGCACGACCCTTGGCTCAGTAGTTAGAGTCCGAGGTCACTAACAAATGAGCCATTGAGCCAGATTTTTAAAAAGTGTACAACTTGAATCTATACTATATGTATTGGTTCACCCATACCTCAAAAAAACATTCAGATGAATGTACACTTTTCTTATATATAGATATTATATATAGATATATATAATCTTATATATAGATATTCGGAACAGCAAATATAGGATTAATTTATAAAGTTGATTCTGAAATTAATAAATCTAAACTTGAACATAACATTTGTAAGTACATAATCAATATCAACTTACCATCGATAATGCCAATCCACCTGACGACACCATAGTAGTGTTGATCAACATCGGTAGCAACCTCTACCAGTGACCCAACTCCAATGTCTTCTTGTAAATCTATGGGAGAAGCCCGCGCCGCTATAGGAGCAGTTCTTGGTGACCCCAATGCTGGGGAATCATATATTTCTTCAGGCGGATCCCCGCTGCACACATCTGTAGACAACGCAAACGAAAACTATGTTTCTGTCTTTTTAAACCCGATTTATACAAATGTACTTATATTGACAACGAACTTTTCTGTAACTGAAGCACGCATAGCGGAATCTCATCGTAGTTAATTTCTTGCAAATAGCTGCACGACATAGTTTACAAGTAGCGAACTCTATGCACCAGTGTCGGCCGGCCCTCTGCGCCATACACTAAATCTAAAATTAGAAACTAGGAAAGGCTAAAATCGGCCGGCCCACTCGTGTTCGAAAGAGAGTTATCTGTTGAGTGTTGTAGTGTAAATATCTCATTAGTGTTTCTGTTTTTCGTGGTGCCGACGGTATTGTGCTTGTTATAAAAACAGTTAAGAAAACAATTCCAGACAATGGTACAGTATTTCATGCATAATCGTTTAATCAACTTTATCAAATGTTGTTTACATAATATTTTGTATTCTATATGTGTTTGGTTATCACTATGCAGATATAATGGTCATGCAAGTTCACTTTAAAAGTTTCGATTTATTTTCTAGATAACTTTGAAATATATATATTTGGCATTTGATTCAATTGTATTCTCTGGGATAACATGTGAATATTGAACGCCAATAGATATGATGTATTTATAAGACAAAGGTGACATTTGATGATTAAAACACCAAGAGTAGCATTTCTTTTAAATGTGACACTTGTTGCTCATTTTGCTGAGGAACAAGAGTGGATTATTTGAACAAGGCTTATTCCTAGAGCTAATTGGAGAGTTCCATCATGCTTCTTGCAATGTTGTATGTGTTATAAAAAATGTTTACCTATTAGTATACCAGTTTCAACTTTCTTGGTATCCTGAACCATTTTTGGTTTGGATTTGAATTCCTCTGAGTAGGAACTTTTAGATTGTGGGGAAGTAGATGTTGACGGTTTATGTCGTCGTCTTTCGGGGGCTAAGTGCGCCAATAGGTTTACAGATTTGACACGTTCGTGTTGCGACGAACGCTGCATAGTGCGTCCAAGGCGACGAGGCACTGACCCATACTCGGGACACTCGGGCTCACGTGGCGCTGGTGGCCAGCTTCCCCCAATCAAATTGAATAGGTCTACCTGAAAGGAAGAATATGTTAAGTTTAAATCAGATATTCTTGGTTATCAAAAACGGCACCACATATAGTATCTCTGCAAAATAGTTATCAACAGTCAAGTGCTCAAGCAGGAATCATGAATATATACCTAGTCAAAAGTAAACTTAAAGATTATTTAGGTCATCTTTATTGACCCATACTGGTACTGCTAGGTAATTGATAAATAAAATTTTGATACTTGTAATTTAATTGTCAAACTGGTGCCTTTATCTCAATGTCTTATCCTAAGTATTTAGAAAACTCCAGTACATACAAATGGTCCTAAAACTGAATGCCCGTTTAAAGTTCCAAACTCAATAGCTGAGGAGGAATGAACTGAACAGCCTCTTAAGCTAAGAAATCCCTGATTCAGGGCTTAATTTACGAACAAGGCTAGAACCTAGAGTGCAAGGCCCAGGGGGAGCGGACGCGGCGTAGACCGACATACAGTATTAGAATATTAGGGGAAAATGTCTTTCTTAAGATAAAATATCTATAGATATTACTTCTGTGCTTAAGTTAGTTAGTTGCACCTATAAGTTACATGTTAAGACTTTGAGGTGCATATACATACACTAGGACATTCAGAACTCTACTTACACTAGGACATTCAGAATTCAGTTCTTTTTGTAATATTGATAATTCCTGAACATTGCTAAAGGACTCTTAGCTTATAATGCTTTTAATTTAATGATTGAAATTAATTGATTTTTGGATTACTTTCAATTTTAGTTCCAACACCATGTAAATTAAAAATCCAACATTGTGTAAAAAAAAATGAAAACCTTTTTTATTGCATATACATGTTTTTTGCTTTGAAAATAAAATGCTTCTATTGGTTAAAATTATTACATATTTCGATTCTATATTGAATGACATGCCAAAGTCAAAATAATCATTTTCAGACTTACACAATTTTAGAACTTATGTGATGATTTCTCCTCCTTCTTCCCTCGATCCTCTAAGCTGAATTACTGTTGAATTCAGTTTAGAGGATTATTCAGTGTTTATAGAAATAATGAACAGAGAGTCAGAGAGTACATATAATAGTGAAGAGCACAGAATATATTAAAATGTAAGTAAATTAACTACAAAAGAATAATACAATTTTATTGTGGCAGTCAATCCATAGTTCTATATGAAACTTGTTAACTTGTGGTTTATTGGGACATGCATGGAATAATGTGAGAATCTGAAAATTATGTCATGAAAACCATAGCAAGCACAGGCAAAACATTTGCAAATAAAGATTTTAAATGTAAGATATTTGTGTGCAACTACATGAACAATGTAAATCATTTAGCATTATAAAGCTCACAAGGATAAAGAAACCGTGGACAATGACAGAGACATACAATAGCTGCCAGAGATATTAAGGTCATGGATTTTATATGTGAAGAAAAATTTTATGATATACCTATCTTTAATGTGTGTTTAAATATTTAGACTTATTTTTGATTTTAATTTTCCAAATGCTAGTTTTTACTGTCCTCGTTAGGTGAGTTAGGTAGGTGCAAAATGAATTACTTTACCAATGATGTTCCTTGATCATCAGTTTTTTTTTCTAGTGTTAGTTTACTAAAAATTGTTATATGAATTTTGGACTCTTAATTCCATCACCAAAGTAAACTTAAAACTCATTCCATTGTTATAATTTGGTTAATGACCAGCCCAATTATTAACATCAGGTGCCTTTTAAACTTGTTAGAAGCAACATAACATGTTAGTCTAAATTTCAAAGAAAACAAGAACCTGCTTTTCTTTACTGTGTTCGTTGGCATCATGTTGGGTTTCTCTGTTCATTTTAGACGAACTACGCTCTAACTAGATAAACAAAAAATATTGGTCTCAGTAAGAAATTAACGAACCATTACTTTAAGTTTATAATTATTCTAAATTAAGTCTCGAATATTAACAGAGGCATGGCATGATAATTTACATATCTATATAATCTGAAAAGATTAAATTATGATAAGTGTATAGTATGTACTTAGGAATATTATCATAGCATTTTAATTTAAGTGGATCTACTTACCTATTATGTTGTCGATATTATGAGAATTATGGCAATCCCTTAGGTCTAGAACACTATTTTCGGTCGTAAATAAGTATTTATTTACAAATAAATAAATTAAACTGAGTGAAACTGCAGCAAATGCAATCCAAATTATTAAATGTCATTAAATAACTTTTTTTTTTTTTAAATTCGTTCCTAATGGAACCGGCTAAGGTCTGAGACCATGCTGCCAAGTCTTAAGTAAAAGATTACATTCATTTCCAGTGTATGCTATTAACTTCATTAGTATTTTATAATTTTATCCTGTTCCGTTCATTTTTTTCCGTCCAAGTTATTCATTCCCGTGTCAATAAATAACAACTTTAACAACAATGACAATGACGTCTCTGACTTTTTTTTTTAACGTCTCTGACTTCGTTTGGTAGAAAATGAAACGTCAGTGTAGTTAATGAACGAAATGCGTTTTGTTCTAAAACAAGCTGTTACTGGCTCACAGAGCAAATACTTGACTGTAAAATTTTAGTAAACATTTTTCTACTAAATGTACATAGTATAGAGTCCATTATTAATCTATAGATTTCACACTGTAACTCATGGAAGTATAAGTACTACGTACAAACTTCCATGGGGTAACTTGCTTGTTGACCGTACAACGTGACCGTAACCCACCCTCAAAGGATGACAGTGACACTGTCAGCTGTTTATAATGTCAGTGTGTGAGGTGATGTGAGGTTACAATAATCTGTCAATGAATTTGACCTTTGAAATGTTTTCAAAGGCATCTTTAAAATAAATAAACAGATTTAGTAGGTATTTACAAAAACTCACAATAACTGGTTACTAAATTTGTGAACTTCTTGATGAGATTCTTCTCCTCTAATAGAGAGGATTGTTTTTGTAAAAATATTTAATTGTATACAGTAGGTATCATAATTCATGTGTGTTGTACACAGGCTACCCCAGACATAATGATTCGTCAAGGGAGCATAGACGACATAAATGCTCAGCAATTCTTAAAAATATCCAACTATGAAGATACCGTCCGGCAGCTGGATATTTATTATGCCATTGGTTAGTGCAACTATCTGTGTATCATAATACCTGTTAATCCCTATTCTCTGAATTTTTTTTACTCTGAAAGAAATTCTAAACCAAGCCCCATAATTTTCATAAAAAAATATTTTATGAAAATTATGGGGCTTGGTTTTTGTACCTTAACTATGGGTTAAATTGAAATAATTAATATTATATTATTATGTAATGATTTTTATTTCAATTTATCATTAAATATGTACACTCTTTTATTTTCAGTGAAGCGGCAGTTATTAAGGTTCCAAAGTCCTATCACTGGTCTATTTCCAGTTTTGTCATCTGATCTTCATATTGCAAGTGTGAGGGACAGCATATATTGTGCTTCAGCTGTATGGGGATTATACCAGGCATATAGGTAATTTTTAGTATAATTAGGTACCTATGAATTTGCTTTTTTCAGTATCCAAATCATTCATACTTATTCTAATGGAGATTTGATGATGTGCAGAACATTGTGTGTTGTTTTGAATAAACAAATAACAAACTCTATTCTTAAAGCACCCTGTAAACGATCAAATTTGTTTGACAAACTTGTTGGCCAAACTTCATTTTTTCATCAAACAATATCATAAACAATTAAACAATCAAACCAAAGTGAAACTTTTTCCGTATCCATATCAACCAATTTCATCCAACGCTTCAAACATGTAGACTGTTTGAGAAATGTGTCAAGAACTACTGCACACTATCTAATATTTTGACAAACATGTAAAATTTTACAAACAATTTGATCATCTACAACAGGGTGCTTTAGTGACCTTTGCTGTTGAGCTATGTTGATATTGGCTTTTATTTGAAATTTTGCTTTTTGTCTATACAATCCCATAAACTGTTTAAGAACTGAAAAGGACATGTTTCCTTACAGTGTTTACACCTTTTATACTATACAACTCCATAGAAAAATCTGTTTTTGGGATATTTGCTTTAAACAACTGTAACTTGTCCTTTTTGTCTATTTTACTTTAGTAAATACACGAGAATGTTTCTGATGCATGTTCCCAATTAAGGACCAGCCTTCCAGACACTATTGTTAAACAATTTGGATATTAAAAGGATGTTGGGCCTCAGGGATGTAAGGGAGCGGCCTATGATCATTTCGCTCCAAGCCAACCTCTCCTGCCGAATAACAAACGAGGCGCTGGCAACCATCACAATTGAGAGCGTAGCTAAATGCCACAGACCAATGACGGGCAGCAGCGTCACCAGAGCGAGAAGCGTCCTGCGATCGCCAATCCGCCTGCCCAGCATGGCGACAATGGGCATATACTTAAGTGGCGAACAAACTGGAGAGGCCTATGTCCAGCAGTTGACTGCAATGGGCTGATGATGATGGGCCTCAAGAGTTTATAGATCAAAATGCATTCTAATATACAAATTTATGTAATTACAGGCGCATTGACGACGATCGAGGCAAGTCACATGAGCTGGGCCAAAGCACAGTAAAATGCATGCGAGGCATCCTCGAGTGCTGGATCAAACAGTCCGCTCGCGTGGAGGCGTTCAAGACGCGCCAGAGCGCCGCCCACGCGCTGCACGTCAAGTTCCACCTCACCACAGGGGAGCCTGTCCTCACAGATGAACAGTATCACCACTTACAGATCGATGTTGTCTCACTGTACTTGATATTTCTTGTACAAATGATCACATCTGGATTGCAAATTGTGTACACACAGGTATATTGGTCCATATTACAATTGATTTATGTACAACAAAAGAAACATCCCAGACAATGGACACCTATCATTTCAATACTTAGCCTTTTTATTATACAATGTGGACTATTGTTTTGAGATCAATAGATACCTTTTATTTTTAGCACTAATCTGAATACCTAGTTCAAACAAAGTTATACCTATTTTGTAAATTATTTTTACCATTTAAAGAAGTTTTTTGGTTACAGGATGAAGTAGCTTTTGTTCAAAATTTAGTATACTATGTAGAAAGAGCCTACAGAACACCAGATTATGGCATGTGGGAAAGAGGCTCAAAATACAATGATGGGAAACCAGAAATTCATGCTTCATCAATTGGTATGTTTATCTTTTTACTTAAAAAAAAATTAACTAATTAACGAAGCTAGCTTAGTCCATTCATTAGAATGGACTAAAAAATTGCTCGATCATGTTAATTATAATTATTTGTGTTTACTTTCTAGGAATGGCAAAAGCTGCGCTTGAAGCTATTAACGGTTGCAACCTGTTTGGCGACAAAGGCGCGTCCTGGAGCGTCGTCTACGTAGACATCGACGCTCATAACCGCAACAGAAGTATATTTGAAACTATGCTGCCTCGTGAATCCAGTTCCAAAGTAATGCACCTATGTATCTATGTTACACCTTATGTCATATGTTATACTTATAGGTATTGTTAACATTGGCCTGAAACATTGAATGGAATTCTGGCACGAGTTGTTTGCCTGCAAGATGTTGTCTAATATGTATTTAATTTTCCCAATAAATTTCAGGGAGTGGACGCGGCATTGTTACCCACGATATCATTCCCTGCTTTTGCTACACATGAAGAGCATTTGCTCCAACTAACTAAATCCAACATTTTACGCCGATTGCAAGGAAAGTACGGCTTCAAAAGGTTCAGTCGTGATGGCTACAAGTGCGTTGTAGAAGACCCTAATAGGAGATATTACAATGAAGGCGAATTAAAGGAGTTTGACGGAATAGAATCAGAATGGCCTTTGTTTTACGTGATGATGATCATAGATGGTGTATTTCGCACATTACCAGATCAAGTGGAGGAATATCAGAAGTTGTTAAAAGCAAGAATATATATGGACGAGTATGGTGGTATGTGTCACATCATAGAAACTCCCTAACTTGACAGGCGGTTCTGTATTAATATATATTGCTAAGTTTTCATTGATTTTGTTTATTACAGATCCTGTGATACCTTGGTACTATTACGTACCTCGTGAGGGTGTTGAAAATGAGCGTAATGAACCCAATTCCGTCCGTAGATTGCCCGCAAGTAAGTTATCATTTTTCAACAGCTTCCCTTGGCAGGCACGGGTTTTATATTTATATTACCGATTTATGTAACTATTTTACAAAGATTTACCAATAATTACAGGCAAACCCGGTGATAATGAAAATAAAGGTAACAAATCTGACAATTCTGGTGAATGGATTTTCTGATTCTGTATTCTCTCGTAACTTTCAGCTGTGTGTGTTAACTTGCTTTTGCGTGTGAATAACATTTAAAGTATTATTTACTAATAATAATAGAATGAACTTGGCTATACTATGAATAAATATGATGATTTCTGTAGTAAAGCGGCATTAACTACCTAACTACAGCACTATAGGAAGGTACTCCAACGAAACTATCCGAAAGAGAACAAGTATGGAAGCACTTCTGGTTTTACGCCCATACGTAGGTATCTCCCAGAAATTTGTTTGATACAGCGACCCAGTCTTTGTCCCCGATAAAATATTCCGGTGCCAGCTGGTTGCTCGCAGAGATCCCCTCCACAACTTCGCTAAAACGATGTCCAGGGCTGGTCAAACAGTACAGTAGGCGGATCCAGATAGGCTTTCTTGACGCTTAGGCGTCCTCCGATCCTCTCCCAATTTCTCCTGGAGTCCGAGGCAATAATCAGACCTTTTGTCTTTTCGATTATGTTGGGCAATCCTAAAAAAGCATACATAAACATAATTTTGGTATATTTCAAAGTATATTTAAAATAACGTAATTATGAGAATCCCGATTCTATTGTTTTTCATGGATTTGCAAGATCCTTTGTTCCCAAATTCTTCTGCATGACTTATGAAGACCTTGACTGCATTTAAACTATGTAACACTAGGTATGTCAAATCGATACTGGTCTTTCTCATTAGTCTGTCACGACCAAGCCACACGCTACTATGAACTAACGTTGATAAACATGTTAGGTTCACTGTATTCCCATATATAAATATAATATAGGTAGGTATATCCCCATTGTTCGGTTAGGTATGGCTCTAATCTTCAAACTGGAGCGACATCTATGAAATTTAAAATTTGATAATGCTCACAGTGACAGACAAATGTACGCCGATTAGCTCCTTCCTCCTTTATAAGTATAGCTTTGCCAGCGTGGATTTCGGATAAGCTTTGCAACCGCAACACACATTTGCTATTAAAGTAGTTTTAGTTTGAATTACACGTGTGTCTACACAGCTTTCAATTAGCAATCGTTTAGATGGTGTTACAGAAATAACACCAAAACCTTTATCGTTGTCTCAAACCATACGTCATATTCACGTCATACGTGGTGTGAAACGATCGTTTGGTAGGTAGCTTGCATTGGTGATCAAATACAGGAGGTCAGCATTAAAATATGGCCAATAAAAGTTACTTTCCCGTAGGTAGGCTTGAACAGCTTACGAAGCTTTAAAAGTTTCATGTTGTTGCTTAAATCTTGACCACGCCTCAATTGGATACCATGATCTGTAACTAATGATATATTCGTATCGATTTAGATAGATATTCCTTATTTGCACACCAAACAGATGACTTAAAACTAGGTACAATCACAACTCGACGTACAAATAAGGCGGATATCTTTCGGATAACCTTTGAGAAGACGGTTTAATTTATTTTTAGTGTAGATCGCAGTGTTCTTAAGAGCTTTTCAAATAAGTAGGTACCATATTATCTAGTAAATACCTACCAATTGAAATGTAAGTAAGTTATGCAATTATAGGTCAAATAGTTATGTTTTTTTTTTGTTTAGTTATAGGATATTTGATCACCAAATGCCTTAAAAGTACCTGTTCCATTATTAATTACCAACTAGTTTACGAAAGCACCTATGAACACGTGCAGACACGGGCGGGTTGTTCCTGTGGGCGCAGTCGCTGTTCGTGCTGGCGCAGCTGCTGACGGGCGGGCTGCTGCACGTCAACGAGCTGGACCCCATCCGCCGGTACCTGCCCTCCTACAACCGGCCGCGCCGCGCGGGACGGTACTCCGCCTTCCAGGTAATACCCGTTTTAGCAATACAAATATACACGGACGGACGTTTTCAGATTCTATTCAGTGGCGTAGCTACCTAGGGGCTAAGCGGGGCAGTGCCCCGGGGTCCTCAAGCTCAGGGGGCCTTCGAATTGGTAAAGACCAAAACTCTCGATCGCTCTGAAATTCGCATTTTCAAAATAAATATACAAGCTGCAAACCAACTTTAATTTTGTACATTTCATATTTTTACTTGATTGATATAAAACCTAATCAATTTCGATAGTAGTGGGGCCCCATTTTTTGGTATGCCCCAGGGCGCTTGGTTACCTAGCTACGCCACTGATTCGATTTTTCAATTAAAACATAGGATTAATAATGCTTCACACGAGCTCAAAGGAAAGTCTACATGCACATAGGTATGAAATTTTCTTCGCCAATGCTGGATCTGACTCAACGATATCTTAAAAACTCTCGACTGTTGTGAAATTGGTTGACTGATCTTTTGAATCAAAGTAAGTTATTGGTAACAAACTTGGTGGTAATGGTGGTGCATTATTTTAAAAGAACCTATTTGTCAGAAATTTTGTTTGCTCATTGGCCCTTCCCTATTACCTTATCATAACCAATGCAACTAATACGTCAACTACCTACCCTTATAAACTAATTGGACCTTACAATTTGTATAAAAGTATAATGACGACTACAAAATTTAAATCTAAATTTTGGTTTCACGCACAAATCCCAGGCAAAGCCGGCATTCGTAAGTATTGTGGATGCGAACTTAGAAATCAGCATGCGAAACTAAGCATCGTCCCAAATGTTAACATTCCGTGCATGTCTCGGATTATTATTTTAATTAGGTAGACTTATCTACTATTTTGTAATTTTCTAATTTTTTCAGTCTAATTTATCTAAAATACCTAATTAGCAATTAATTGCCAATTTCAAGCAGCTATTAAACCGGTAGGAAACGACTCTTGATGCTAAATAATAATAATTTGACGAAGTAAATGAATGACTGTCGCAACGGGCAAATGTTGTGTCGAGATCGACTTGTGTTATTTACTATAAAATAAAGCGATGTTGCAATCTGAATGCAAGAATATTTTTTTCTGCGACGCTACCTACTTTATGCATTTAACTTTACGCACGCTGGAAATTTTAATACTTATACCTAACTTATGAATAATGAATCTGTTGAAGAAAGCCAAATTCTTTTCTTTATTGAATTTATTTATTCGGATACTAAACGAAACTGCACAATGCGTACCGATAAGGATTTTACACGCAACGCTAGTTTTGTTATTGAAAGTAAAAAATAATAATCAGTGGTCACGCATGTGACCAATGCCGTAGAATGCATGATGAATGAATAAATTATACCTAATCCAAAGAGAATTGTCATTGATATTGATATCGCGTTAAATTCAATCCAGGATTATGAAAAGTATTTTATCAGACAGGTTGCAAACATTTTTGTCGACCAGTTTTGTTCATGGTAGGTAGTAAAGGCTGCCTCTGTAACGCTCGGGTAATGGTCGCGGGTTCGATCCCCGCACAGTACAAACATTTATGTGCATGAACACGTCTGTTAGTATCGATCTTGGTGTCTGCTATCTACGATAGTTATTTACTTACATAAAAAAGTATCTAAGTAAGTTTATCTGTTGCCTGTATAAGGTAGTACCCATAGTACAAGCTTCGATTTACTTTAAGACTAGATGGCGTCGGTGCCGGGCCACACCGTCTTGTGTTATTAATTTATGATAAGTACAGTAAGAAATTATATCGTAGATATAATTTCAACATTATAGGATGTTTTCATATCCTTACGGGTCTATGTTGTATTAGTTAGTAAACATACCTTGTATGTACTGTATAAACATGGTACATGGTAACTATTTACGAACAATAATAATATTCTATTCTACGTAATATCTGGTGACAAGAGATTCATTATTCTTATGGCTGCAAATACATAATCCGCACGAATTTAATTTGTTATGTGAACTGAGTGTAGGGTATAACACGAGTGTTGGCCGCAGGGCATAGCCACGGACCTAGTGGTGCAGGTCGTTCTGATCGCGGAGTCCATGCGCCTGCAGGCTATGATGGGCACCTACGGCATTCAGACCCAGACGCCGCACGAAGTGGAACCGGTACAGGTAAGTGAGCCAGCATCATTTAAAAGTACTTAGAATACCTATCTATCGAACGGAATTAGGCACTATGAATACTGAGCCCCGCCTGGTGCTTGATTCCTTGATTCGGATTATGTATGTAGGTAACATAGTCCAAGCAAGCCTGTATTAAGCCTTTATTTTAAAAACCAAAATATATCCTATCTTTATCGTCATGATCGAAGTGACCCCGGAATCCGAAGCGCAAAACAAAATACGAAGCTGGGACATCTTTGTAATGCTGACGTCATCATCCGACCCATCTATAAAATAATAATTATAATTGATTCAATCAAAGTCACTTTAGTAAATATCTATATCTTAAAATACAATGGTATTCCAGGTGTGCAGCTCAACACAGTTAGTTCATGTGTATCGTGAACTAGGCGTATGCCCAAAGTTGAAACTTACGGGACGCCCAATAAGACCCGTGGGTTCATTGGGCACGAGTAAGGTATAAATAACAAAATCCTTTTATATGCACTTGAGGACGGCACTATAAGGCGTTTATAAAAGAGATAATTACTTTTCAGATTTATAGAGTGTGCGGGATGACAGTATTATGCTACCCTCTAATATTTGAAGTGTCGGAGTTTTACCTGTACAGAGACATGGCGTTACTTATTGATGACATAAAGACTGAATTACAATTTGTTGGGAAGTAAGTTTCGTAGTTATTATAAAATGAACATAATACAAATCAATGTTCTCAACATAACCTCCTTAATTGTGTTGAGTCGCCTGCGAGGTGAGGTGTCAAGTTCTTCTCGATCTTATTTTCAAACAATTATAGCGTCTCTACTACGAGTAACACCTAATGAAGTATTTTAAATCTATCGCTCAACTCCAATTAAGCAGGTAGATTGGGACCGTTGAAACTAACTTGAAACGACCGTCAGAAAATACACTTAGAACATGTATTGGAATAGAACGCTTAGGTGTGTTCAAATTTGACTTGCATGCTGACCGTATCCGACCAACCTACTCCAAGATTGAGTCGCGATTTTAGCCGCCCGCTCCTCATCAGTACCATCCCGGTGCCTCACCACTTATTGAAATACTAGCGACCCGTCCCGGCTCCGCACGGGTGCAATACTATACACATAAACCTTCCTTTTGAAACCGCATCAAAATCCGTTGCGTAGTTTTAAAGATATAATGACAGGCTCGGTGGCTCATTTGGTAGTGACCTCTGCCATCTGAGCCAAGGGTCGTGGGTTCGATTCCCACACAGTACAAACATTTGTGTTCATGAACATGTCTGTTTGTATTGGTCTGGGTGTTTTCTATGTATAATATGTATTTACAAAAAAAAAGTATATAAGTAAGTTTATCAGTTGTCTAGTACCCATAGTACAAGCTTCGGCTTAGTTTGGGGCTAGGTGGCGCTGTGTGGCCCAGCGTGGCATGTCTTGGGTATTTATTATTTATTTATTTATAAGCATACATAGGGACAGGCAGAAAACGAAAAGCGACTTTGTTTTATAATATGTAGTGGATCAATAGATCTGTAAGTTAATATTTGTGCACAGGTATTGGCGCTTATCCGGTCGTCCCACCGTTTGCCTGCTCGTCCGCGAGGAGCACATGCGTGACCCCCACTTCAAGCAGATGTTGGATCTCTTTGCGATGCTCAAAAAGGGTCACTGCGACGGAGTCAAAGTTCGACTTGGCCGATTGCAGAATCTCATTTCCAGTTCCTGTATGGGTATGTTAACGGGCTATATCGATAAGCTAGTCTACGAAGTGATCATTAGCCTATTGCAGTCCACTGCTGGATATAGGCCTCTCCAGTTGTTCGTCACTTAGGGCAAAGATCTGGATATACCCATAATCGCCACGCTGGGCAGGCGGGTTGGCGATCGCAGGGAGTAGCTTCTCGCTCCGGTGACGCTGCTGCCCGTCATTGGTCTGTGGCATTTAGCTACGCCTTCAATTGTGATGGTTACCCCGCCACCAGTCGATTGCGCCTCGTTTGTTATTCGGCAGGATGCATCACGGGCAAGTGAGGTTTGATGGGAGCGAAAAGATGATAGGCCGCTCCCTTGTGGTTATTTCGCTACATTTATTTATCAGGCAGGATGCACCACGGGCAGGTGAGGGTGGCATGGAGCAATAAGTTGATAGGTCGGTCTCGTATACGGTCTTTACGGTTTTCATTTGATACAGTCTTTAAGGCATGTTTATGTCGCGTCCACAGAGCACTTGGACTTCATGAGCCAGGGCGAGTTCCCGTCGGAGATGTTCACGCAGTTCCGGCAGCTCGAGCACGAGTACATCGGCTACCAGTCGCTGACCGACGTGCCGCGTACGCTCACATACAGGTTATCAATACGCCATTCGACTGTTTAACCCACACTTCCAAAACACATAAAAGGAAGCTTCTCATACAGGTGACATTTTTATTTTGAAAAAGCGAGTGCTTAGTGGCCACGCTGGCCTCACCTTCTGGCCTCACCACTGTCCCTCTTGTCCGAATAGTTGCACATGTGATGTTCTACCTCTTACTCGCCCACGGTATAATGCATACCGTGTGGCAGAGGTTTGGTCTCCAAAAATTTTATCTGTTGTTGTTACCAACGGTACGACAAGATGATTTTTTTATTCTGACTTGCCTTTGATAGATTACCCCATTAAAGAAACATTGGTGAAGAGAAACTGTTCGTTAACTTAATACTTTTAATACCAAATCACCAATATTAACATGTCTAAAAACGGCTACATGCAAGTGACGTCACATGCATAGATATTACTGTGAAACTTATAAATGCTTGCACACTTTTTTCACATAGGAACTGGTAGGTATGTCGGTGGTGCTTACATAGAAGTATTCTCTACAGGAGACTACCATAATAACATTATCATCACCATTGTTCTACAGAGAGGAGACACTCTCTTACGAGTCGTACAAGCACCGGTCGACGCCCGACGTGGTGGCCGCGCTGCGCTCCACAGACAACATCTTCGCGCAGAGCCAGCTCTGGGGCATACTCATGGAGCGAGAAGGACCTATATACGAGGTAAGTCATTCGTACAGCTGAAAACGTCTTTTTTACATTGTTCATCGCAATAGGGATGTTTCCAGGGTCAAAATAATTATATTATATTTAGTCCGTATTTTAGATTATAAAAATATATTGGACACGTATTTTTCCTTTTTTCATTTAAACAAAAAATAACAAAGGTACAAGGCATCAAAATGTAGGAGTGGGGGTTTTTGACGTCACTCAGTGGCGTAAAAACTCCCACTCTCTGACGTCACGCGTAATTTTAACGGGCTATATATTTGTCATTTTTGGTCTAATTTACAAATAAAAAAAACGTGTCTTTTTTGAACAATCTAAAAGACGGACTAATTACATTTTTTACGGCAACAGGCCTATAATTATCAACTATTATAATACGGATGATGACAAGGTATGAAAATGAAGAAAATAATTAGTCCGTCTCTTAGATAATAAAAAAATATAAGACCCGTATTTTTTGTTTTGTCGAAATAACAAGAAAATACTTAGATATAGCGCATTAAAGTTACGGAGTGGGGGCTAACTACGTCACGTTAGAGTATATTTTGTACTCTAACGTGACGTCATGTGACATTTAAAATCAATGTATCTTCGTAAGTTTTTGAACAAGAGGCAAAATAAAAAATACGTATCCAATATTTTTCATTAATCTATCTGATGGACATTAAATTATTTTTTAGTCATCATCCCAATTGCTAGATGTGATTTATGGCAGCGAAAATGTAACTTCTGTATTCACTCGTGTAATGTAAAGAGGAGTGATGATGTTACTTATCTGTCAGGTGAACGGCACGAACGCGCTGGAGGCGCTGAAGACGCTGTACCACAGCGCGGGCGTGCTGCGGCACTGGCGCGCCGTGCGCTACTGCTCGTCGCTGCTCAGCCACACCGTCGACTCCATCAGCCCCTTCATCACCACCGTGCTCGTCAACGGGAAGCAGGTAATGTAGCCCTCATAGAAACGATTCTCTACGTATCTCTCTACTATCAGATTGTATATATGTAAGATTGCTCTTCGGATAGTTTCAAAAGGCCATTATTTCTTCATAGTATCATATACATTATAAAAATATCAAGAAACAAGGTGCCATTTTTCTTTTGAAATTATGCCTCGTTGACATTTCCTATATGTAGTCAGTTTCGAGTCCATTATTTCTTAATACTCGTAGTATTTTTAAATTTGGGGTTCGCCATGCTAATCGCTAGTATAGTCCATAAAATGTAAGATGATTAGAATGACAGCTGTCAATAAAACTTTTAATTTCGAATTTATTTTAATTGAACATACGAAAAATTATCACTTTATTAGAAGTACAAATATTTATAGTAGGTACAGTGTTTTCGTTATAAATGTTTTCTATAAATAAACAAGTTGCTAAAAAATGCAAATTACATGCAATTTGACATCTGTCATTTTTTCTTTAAATCATCTTACATTTTATGAACTGTACTAGCGATCAGCATGGCAAACCCCAAATTTAAAGATACTATTAAGAAATAATCGTCTCTCGAAACTGACTACATATATAGGAAATGCCAACGAGCCGTAATTTCAGAAGACAAATGACACCTTTTTTCTTGATATTTTTATAAGTATACGATAATATGATTTTGTTATTATTTTTTTTAACAGCTGACTGTGGGAGTGATCGGACGCAAAGAGACAGTTTTCGACAAACCCATGACTCCGGGCGAGATACAGTCCGTTATGTACTCGACCATACAGCCTTATGACGTCATCGGAGCAGTATTGCAGCAGGTGCGTGTAACTTATAACGTCAGTTTGATGTCATAATAATAATCTTTTGACGGGTTCCCGGTCACAGCGGTCAAGCGTCGAAATTACCTTAACTGTAAGTCAGTACAGTAAAACCATCTCCGGCATACTTCGTCTACGCAAAAGGCAGCACCGTTGACATAGGTATAGACCTTATTGTATTACGTTAACATTCAAAAACAGAGTCTCATGCTATCTTGCTTCATAGTCCCTATCAGAGTGCGGGGGTTTAGGGTGGATAACGTCAAATCGGATGTTTTGCCCACCCAAGACAAGACTAAGAGTTTAATGTTTATTCTCGATGTTTTGATTTGTAATGTTGATCTAATAGAGTTTATTTTAAACATATAGAGCTACGTGTCAGTAATATGACTTAATATAATTTTTGAGGCAGTGAAAGCCATAGTATAAGTGATAGGGAAGCCGTCAAAGCCATAGTACGAGTATAACTGAAGTGACCACCCGAGCTGCGATTCTATATCTTAACTAATATTATAAAGCTGAAGAGTTTGATTGTTTGAACGCGCTAATCTCAGGAACTACGGGTCCGAATTGAAAAATTCTTTTTGTGTTGAATAGACCATTTATCGAGGAAGGCTTTAGGCTATATAACATCACTTTGCAACTATTAGGAGCGAAGAAATAATGGAAAATGTAAAAAAAAAACGGGGAGAAAATGACTATTCCACGCGGAAGAAGTCGCGAGCACAGCTAGTAGGTATATATTCTAAGAGAGCAGGCTTACGTGAACAGGATCTGTACCAAACGGGTCGTAATGTCTTGCAAACTGTTTCACACCAGGAGATAGTGCTGTACTGCGGCCGTCTGATCGGCACCAACCCGGACATGTTCCGCGGCATCCTCAAGATCCGCGTGGGCTGGGTGCTGGAGGCGATCCGCATCTACCTGGAGCTGTTCCCGGAGGAGAAGCGCGCGGACGCCACGCTCGAGAGCCTCTCGCCGTACAAGCTGCGCACGCTGCTGCAGCGCGTGCTCACCGTCTCCGACTGGGCCGAGGAGCGCGGGTCAGTAATAATAATAATTTAATAATTTATTTATTTCAAGAAACATACATTTGTTTAAGTTAGGCACTGCATCCCACACTAGGATTCCCTGTGTTGTGGGATTCAGTCTCTTTCATATTAAAAATCGAACAAAAGATAAGAAAAAAATAAAATAAGTGACTGTTTGGATGTTTGTTTGTTTAGATAAAAATATGTGTGTGTTTGTGTTCGTGTGTTCAAGCGTGCGTGCGTATGTGTGTGTGTGTGTGTATGTGTGTGAATGTGTGTGTGTGTGTGTGGGTGTGTGTGTATGTGTGTGTCGTGTGGAACCTTGCCTTGTTTATGTTGTCAGGTGTTCTGTTTGCGTGTAATCTAGATTCAACAGCCATTTTGTAAGTGCATTTTTACAATTGCGCCTATTCAAATTCACCACACTTAAAAAGTTATCAAGCTTACTGTATATGAGGGACCCCTTGTAATAGTATGACCTTTTGCCAAACACTAGCTTGCAATTTTCTCTACGCCACTTTGGTTTTCTCTGCGACCGGAGGCTTTTTTTGGAGGAGTAACCAGTAACCAAAGGCCCTGGGGCAAATCGAAAATGGGGATTACTGCAGGCGCGGATCCAGCGCTGAAAGAAAGTTGTGGGCACACCTTTTTGCCGGTAAAAACTCATTTAGCATCCCCGCCAGCCGGGGGGGGAGGTATGTGGGACACAACCTGCCTCAAGATGGAAGGGAGGGAATAGGTACCCAGGTACCCGGGGAGGAGGGGGTCCCCTGCGCCGCGCCGCCCCGGCAGCGCCCGGGTCACCGCACCCCTTGCACCCCCTGGTAGAGACGGCCCTGATTGTGACAGATGTCGATTCGTTATTTGATAATTGATCAAATTTTTCCCAAAATTAATACGCTTATTGTAAATTGGCATAATTATTCAATTATTCGCGTTTACTCTCGTTAATGAGGTAAATAAAAGTTATTTGAAATTTTGCTGTAAATTGTACGCCAGTTCCACGGGATATCCCCCAATTGATAATTGTCACGGAGGGTGAGTAAGGCCTTAAGTGCAGCGCAGACGGCACACTTTTTGTGCGATAGAGTCTGCTTCTGAGACATTTAAAAAGAGCGTCTAGGTCTACCGACAGAATGATCGAAGATGTGCGTCGTGTGCGTTGAGTCTGTGAAATATCCGCGACGGATTTTTGAGCGTCGTGTGCGTTACTGCATATAATTGCAAAAAAGTGCGTCACGGATAGTCTGTCGTCTGCGCTGCCCCTATCTCACCATTCTTGGCAGGCGAGTTGGTGGCTGCAGTAGGTTCTATCTGTACCCAGCTAAACGCTGCTGCCCGTTTCCTGATATTATCTTAGTACCTAGTCTTTTACGACACTCTATGAAATGGGTTCTATTCTAAATCCGGAAACCACACTAACCATGGATGTGTACTGCAAACACAATATGACATTCAAAATATGTATGACAGTACTGTTAAACGATAAGTAAAAGAAACGATAAACGACACAACACATTTTCATTTCTGATATGATTTTCTGTATGCATATTATGTATTTGCAGATTAACTCCATTACAAAGGCGACAACTGGAAGGCTGCTTGTGTCGGGTGCCAAAACATTTCTACATACAAGTCTGGGATATTTTGTTACGAACGCCTAAAGGAATAATCGTACAGGTAAGATTATACTTACTTATGTGTTTATTAGTAGTTGAGTTTTGTATGTATGTGGGATGTGGCCGGCAGCGTCACGTTTTTAACCGACTTCAAAAAAAGGTGGAGGTTCTCAATTAGACTTTTTTTATGTTTGTTACATGTTAACATCATAGCCTTAATTACTGTATTATAATTTATTGGATTACCAACATAAGGTACAGTAATGTACAGTCATGTACAGTATATGTACAGTAATGTACCTACCTTATGTTGGTAATCCAATAAATAAATGAATGTTTTTTTGTATGATATCTCAGAGATTTGTGAACCGATTATGAAAATTATTTTATTGTCCGAAAGAGTGTACCTAGTTTTGAGTTGGTTCCATAGCCCTCATATTGAAGTCTGTTTTTCTAAAATGCTGTATTATTTTATTAGCACGTCAAAATTAGGTACTGCAAGCTGCCTGATGCTACAACGAGTCCAAAAAAAAAAACTACGAACGAGTACGAAGTTTTTTATTAGGTACGAAGTTTCTGCGATCGAAAAAAAAGTAAGGGTTTTTATTTAATGAGGTTCATTAGGGTAGTAGTATTGTTATTTACAATAGCGGTTTGTTGAGTAATCTAAAAATCTAAACTTATGTATATGTTTTATTCCTGGTAAAGGATACTGGAATAAGTAAGGGGTGGCTGTATGGAGAGATCTCAGGCCGATAAAACCTTATAAAAAAAAGTAAGGGGGTAAAATTAAAAAAAAAAACATGCCCCGTGTGTGTTCAGGGCCACGCGATCCCCGCTGTGCCGACGCTGGTGAACATGTCGCGGTCGGAGCTGTCGTTCGCGCTGCTGGTGGAGGAGGGCGCTGGTGCGCGTGGCCAGCGCGGCGCGCCGCCAGCTGTGCGTCGAGCTGCTGTGCGTGGCCGCCACCATCCTGCGGCGCAACCCCGAGCTGCGGCTGCGGCACCCGCTCGACCTCGACGAGCTGCTCAACGACGCGCACTACACCTTCGCCAAGGTGACCCGTCGGCGTCGACTTTGACACGTATCCATTCAGCGTTCTCCTTGAAACGAGCGTTTTTCTACCGAACATCCTATTGGTGAAGCATTAGTTCCACCAGCTAACAACAGATGGCGATGTACATTTCTGTTCGATGATGTACGAAATTTCTCTATTCAAGTTCTATGGAAGACCTACAACGCGCAAGCGAATTTTTCATTACGACTACGCTAGATATATACCTATAAGTACAAAAATCCGAAATCGAACCGCGGTCCCTCTAGGGGGTGAGAGCCTGCTCCCTCGACAGTCCGGTGGTGAAGACAAGGCCGCCCTGGCTATCATCATAGTAATTTAAAAAAAAAGGACCGCTGTCCCCGAGCGCGATCACCTAGCTCGTCGGAAGTGCTTCCACTTTTCGCTTGTTCCTACATAATTATCCCCACAGGACAGCGGGCTGGCGGAGACCGGCGGCGAGTGGGCGGAGGGCTCGAGCGGCCTGAGCGCGACGGCGCCGGGCGTGACGGCCGGGTACCTGGCGCGCGCCGTCGTCAACAGCGTGCTGCAGGGCGCCGCCGCGCCCGACCTCGTGCCCGCCGCGCAGCCCGCCTGCCTCGTGTCCTAACCGCGGCCGCTGCGCCGGCGTGGCGGGACGGCGACGCGACGGCGGGTACCTGGCGCGCGCCGTCGTCAACAGCGTGCTGCAGGGCGCCGCCGCGCCCGACCTCGTGCCCGCCGCGCAGCCCGCCTGCCTCGTGTCCTAACCGCGGCCGCTGCGCCGGCGTGGCGGGACGGCGACGCGACGGCGGGTACCTGGCGCGCGCCGTCGTCAACAGCGTGCTGCAGGGCGCCGCCGCGCCCGACCTCGTGCCCGCCGCGCAGCCCGCCTGCCTCGTGTCCTAACCGCGGCCGCTGCGCCGGCGTGGCGGGACGGCGACGCGACGGCGGGTACCTGGCGCGCGCCGTCGTCAACAGCGTGCTGCAGGGCGCCGCCGCGCCCGACCTCGTGCCCGCCGCGCAGCCCGCCTGCCTCGTGTCCTAACCGCGGCCGCTGCGCCGGCGTGGCGGGACGGCGACGCGACGGCGGGTACCTGGCGCGCGCCGTCGTCAACAGCGTGCTGCAGGGCGCCGCCGCGCCCGACCTCGTGCCCGCCGCGCAGCCCGCCTGCCTCGTGTCCTAACCGCGGCCGCTGCGCCGGCGTGGCGGGACGGCGACGCGACGGCGGGTACCTGGCGCGCGCCGTCGTCAACAGCGTGCTGCAGGGCGCCGCCGCGCCCGACCTCGTGCCCGCCGCGCAGCCCGCCTGCCTCGTGTCCTAACCGCGGCCGCTGCGCCGGCGTGGCGGGACGGCGACGCGACGGCGGGTACCTGGCGCGCGCCGTCGTCAACAGCGTGCTGCAGGGCGCCGCCGCGCCCGACCTCGTGCCCGCCGCGCAGCCCGCCTGCCTCGTGTCCTAACCGCGGCCGCTGCGCCGGCGTGGCGGGACGGCGACGCGACGGCGGGTACCTGGCGCGCGCCGTCGTCAACAGCGTGCTGCAGGGCGCCGCCGCGCCCGACCTCGTGCCCGCCGCGCAGCCCGCCTGCCTCGTGTCCTAACCGCGGCCGCTGCGCCGGCGTGGCGGGACGGCGACGCGACGGCGGGTACCTGGCGCGCGCCGTCGTCAACAGCGTGCTGCAGGGCGCCGCCGCGCCCGACCTCGTGCCCGCCGCGCAGCCCGCCTGCCTCGTGTCCTAACCGCGGCCGCTGCGCCGGCGTGGCGGGACGGCGACGCGACGGCGGGTACCTGGCGCGCGCCGTCGTCAACAGCGTGCTGCAGGGCGCCGCCGCGCCCGACCTCGTGCCCGCCGCGCAGCCCCGCCTGCCTCGTGTCCTAACCGCGGCCGCTGCGCCGGCGTGGCGGGACGGCGACGCGACGGCGGGTACCTGGCGCGCGCCGTCGTCAACAGCGTGCTGCAGGGCGCCGCCGCGCCCGACCTCGTGCCCGCCGCGCAGCCCGCCTGCCTCGTGTCCTAACCGCGGCCGCTGCGCCGGCGTGGCGGGACGGCGACGCGACGGCGGGTACCTGGCGCGCGCCGTCGTCAACAGCGTGCTGCAGGGCGCCGCCGCGCCCGACCTCGTGCCCGCCGCGCAGCCCGCCTGCCTCGTGTCCTAACCGCGGCCGCTGCGCCGGCGTGGCGGGACGGCGACGCGACGGCGGGTACCTGGCGCGCGCCGTCGTCAACAGCGTGCTGCAGGGCGCCGCCGCGCCCGACCTCGTGCCCGCCGCGCAGCCCGCCTGCCTCGTGTCCTAACCGCGGCCGCTGCGCCGGCGTGGCGGGACGGCGACGCGACGGCGGGTACCTGGCGCGCGCCGTCGTCAACAGCGTGCTGCAGGGCGCCGCCGCGCCCGACCTCGTGCCCGCCGCGCAGCCCGCCTGCCCTCGTGTCCTAACCGCGGCCGCTGCGCCGGCGTGGCGGGACGGCGACGCGACGGCGGGTACCTGGCGCGCGCCGTCGTCAACAGCGTGCTGCAGGGCGCCGCCGCGCCCGACCTCGTGCCCGCCGCGCAGCCCGCCTGCCTCGTGTCCTAACCGCGGCCGCTGCGCCGGCGTGGCGGGACGGCGACGCGACGGCGGGTACCTGGCGCGCGCCGTCGTCAACAGCGTGCTGCAGGGCGCCGCCGCGCCCGACCTCGTGCCCGCCGCGCAGCCCGCCTGCCTCGTGTCCTAACCGCGGCCGCTGCGCCGGCGTGGCGGGACGGCGACGCGACAGATTAATTCAAAAACATTAATTATAATTAAATTATGTTTCCACGTGAATATCTGGTTGTGAACTATGTGACAATAGTCACAAATGAACCACATTCAACTTCAGATAGGTAGTAGAAATTTTTTCTGAAACTTTTATCAACAGGATGAGTTTAATAATAGCAATATGGTAATGTATTATTTAATTTTTAAACGAATGGGCGAGTAAACTAGGTCTTCATGTAAAACATTTAATATTTGTCCAATCACTAAACGCTAACAATTCATATCATATTGGATCGTAATTTAAGGCGTAAGCGTAATTCATATTGATTTGGTAACCACCTGTGAGAAATAGCAATTTTTTAGATACACTTGCTATAAAAATTGTTTATCTCCGTCGGATTGTATTTCATATTACTATTGTAGATTTACAGTTTTAACCTTACGCCAGTGTCGCTTATTATATGCGACAATGACAATAGATTTTCTAATGTGTCTCATTTCTCGGTGGTCAAAGAAAATAAGACAGAATGTATGTGATATTAAATAAGCATCAAAATATGTATATTTCATTTATATAATGTCTTTATTGTAGGTATAAGTATAGAACATTATTAAAATAGGTATTCACTTGTGTCATCATAAGTTTAATAAAAGGTGGCTCTACACTAACGATACATATAAATTTTTATGAAATTTTATTTAATATTGGTGTCAAATATTAATTATTAAAAAAGAAATACGGAATTTCTTAATCCTTTATTAGGTTAATGAGTAATTTCCCTGATGGAATATACCTATATTTTTTTATAGTTGCTTAATATAATGACTCCTCTACGCAGGGCTTGGTAACGTTACCAATTTAACATTATAATAGCGGTAAGTAACGTTAATTTATAATGTTACTTTTTTTACCGGTAAAATAATTACCGGTAAGTCGGTAGCGATACTAAATTTTAACGGTAAATTATAACGGTAATTTTTACCGGAACGCAAACTTAACGTTAAGTTTCAGGTATCGATACTGCAATATAACGTTAAAAGTATCGATACCTGCTTTAGTTACCGGTAAAAATAATGATACTTATTACGCTACTTTGCTGCGTTTGCCGCTCCGCACGGTTACCTATAGCAGAGCGGCAACTTCGCGACACGAGACGCATGAGACCATGTTGGGTGGGAGCGATAGAGACAGAGAATGAATTTAATCCAAAATTAAGTAAGTAACGTTTAAACGTTTACCGATACCATCATGAAGGTAGCGGTAATTTATAACGTTAAAAATTACCGCTACTTTAGGTATCGCTACTTAAAAAAGTATCGATACCTCGGCGAGGCAAAAGTAACGTTACCATATTTTTACCGGTATTCCAAGCCCTGCCTCTACGCCTTATGAAAAGCGAAAGGGAATTCCAAGTCGCTGTGACAATGGGCAAGTAACTATTATAAAGAATGGGGTATATGTATCGTAATACATATACCGTATCCGTAGATACGGTTGTATATTCGCCAAGAAGATAATAATATACGAGTATATGTAGGTATGTGAATATTGTCAGTTGTCTAGTACCTACCCATAGTACAAGCTTCGGCTTAGTTTGGGGCTAGGTGGCGCTGTGTGGCCCAGCGTGGCATGTCTTGGGTTATTTATTTATTGTCGTCATTGTAGGGCCACATTCGTTAGCCATATATTTTATAGTTCCATCATACAATTAACAGGTTGTGACAGGAAATATGCTTGAATTTTAGTTGGTTCAATACCTACCCAATCATATGAAAATGGGTGATAAATTGAAAACAAAAAATAAGTTTAATTTCTTTGTAAGTAAAAACTAGGTTATAAGGTTATGCAAATTGAAATATATGAATGAATAAACTAGATTGTTCTCATACATGTGGCTTTATTACATTTATTACCCATATAAGTGAAAATCCTACGGGAAGTAGGATTCCTATTATTTTTATCCTATCTTATAATAAAATTTATTTATATTAAAAAATATGCATAGTGATGGATGATACAACACTTCAACTTCGATCCATTGCACACAACAAAATGCGTACATATATTGAGGAGAATTTATGAGAAACCTATATCTTAGGGCTTAAAAAATCCAAAAAAATTTAAGTGTATGTTTTTATTTTTATAAAACAATCACAATTCCTCACATAGCACAATATCCTGGCGTCACACAAACAAGTCTTTGTTCATTCAGTTTCACTCAATTCACTACTTAAATAAATTAATTGGCAGTGCAATAGTCCCCATCGCCACTATAGTCCATTGTACACTTTATTGTTTGGAGACTGTTTAAGAATTTTCCTCAAAGCTGAAAAAAAACGAATACATTAAATTCCACACTTTCGAGACAATAATAATAATTTAGCAAGGTACTATTCATAGAAGATGCTTTAATTTTATGGTAGTGGTATAATGTTGCTGGAAAGAAGAAGTTACATTGCATGAGATCAATATTTTACAAAATACAAGAATGGTGGTAATAGACCTACCTCTTCTCTATAAATACTCTACTAAGTGATATGTTAACCCTACTTATTGGAATTGTAATTTTATGTAGTAAAATACTCCTAGAAATAAATATTACCTTCTTTGTCTTCATCACTAAAGTCTTGTTTGGGGAATTCAATATCAAATGTAACATACAAGTTTCCATGTAAGTTATTATTATCAAAGTTGGGCATTCCTTCTCCCTTCTTGCGTACACGTGCTCCGGCCCACGTCACTTTGTCACGCGATACTGTTACTTTATGGCCGTCTAAGTGTTCCAAGTCCAGAGAAAATCCGGTTAATGCATCCTGGAATAGAAAATTTTGGTTCACTTAATGATTTCTTCACACAAAATAGCCACTCTGACATAGAATTGTGGTAAATGACCCATACAAACTATAATGCATAAATTGTATCTTTTGTCTTACAAAAATTGTATGGGAACATACATAGCACCACATTCTATTTTCCACAACAGATTTTGTTTTTATAAGAAGAACTTTCAGGCTGACCTTACTCAACCTGATGGTAAGTGGTCATGAGGTCCAAAAGTTAGTATTAGAGAAACAGTAACTTGGAAGTGTTATAACAAACCTGCAGAGATATAGTGACATTGGTATAGAGGTCGTCTCCTCGCCGAGTGAACTGTGCATGTTTGTCTGTTTTCAATATTATTATTAAGTCACCAGGCTCTCCATCAACATGGGGCTCACCCTCTCCTCGTAACCTTGATTTATGGCCATCTGGTGCACCAACTTCAACCTGAAATAAAAAAGCATTTATGTGCATGTGTAATAAAAAAAAAATTTTGTAGCATTAGGAATGTTTTATTTTAATGCCAGCAAATTAACAACACTTAAAGTGCTATTGTTATTTTAATTTCTACAATAAAAAAGTTTCCTCCGGTTTTAAAAGAAATCTAGGTACACATAAGTGATTTGCTATATACCTCTATTTCCAGCAGCCTCTCCTCGTTTACAAATTTAACATTTGGACACTCATCACAAACTGTTTGTTGCATCATCTGGAAGCGGCCTGGTCCAAGGTTCCTGGTCACCATCTCTTGTCTACAATTGCATTTCCGTGTCCCTGATGAAGGTTTGATCACTGGCTTGTTACGAGTTATCTGAAATTAAATACTATCTTTTAGACACATTCACTTATTTAAAAGATTATGCTAAATATCACAACTTTTAACAACCTTACCTCTATGAAATTTCCATTATATAGCTCTTCTAGAGAGACTGTTAGCTCCATGACAACATCTGCACCTCTAGGAGTCTCATGATGCTGAGGTTCGCCACCAAAGTGGAACCCGAAATCTCCAAAAAAACTCGCGAATGGGTCATTATTGTTCATCATACCATCTTTCTTGAGACATTCCTCTCCACAGCGATCATACAGTTCACGTTTTTCAGAGTCAGATAACGCTTCGTATGCCGCACCCAAATCTTGGAACTTTTGAGAGGCGTCGGGATCATCTTGGTTCTTGTCTGGATGGAGAGCTTTAGCGAGTTTTCTGTAAGCTTTTTTGATTTCATTTGTGCTAGCTGATCGGGATACTCCGAGTATTTGGTAAAAGTCACGGCCTGCTAAGGTAAGTACCAACACAGACGTGAAATATATTATACAAATGAATACAGTATTGGTTACCATATTTCTATTATTTTCTTAGGAACTTGTAAGCTGTAAATCTAGCAAATATTATTCAAAAAGCGACTACACCTTCCAACACATTTCGTCTTTTTGACGTATCCATTTGACAAATTAATAAGGCGTTTCGGAAGACAATTCGTCTTGCAGTGATTGGTTGTTAAACGTGGTTAAAATCGTAACATCGTAACTTCAAGAATGTGATATCTCTTTTAAATTCTTATTCTGTAGTAATAAAGTCTAATTTTGTTTATAATTATTTTAACCAATCACAAAAAGACTCGTACTTGTGAATGTTGCCATTTATACGAAAAATCAATAAAGGCTAACTAAAGTTAAATTTGTTCGATCCACGCTATGACTATTAAAAACACTTCTGCTGTCAAAATCACTTCTCAAAAGTCATCACTCGTTTGACAGACAATAAAAAGTTCGTGGTTGTTGCATGATTTTGTATATTTTGAAGACTGCCATCCCAATATTAATTTGATCTATTAATTACTCCAACTGTAATTAATCGTTATGGCATCAGTACTCGTGCCCGAAATTCCTGCCCCAGGCTTTAACTTCGAAAATTTTCAGCGGTAAGCTAACCATAATTTTTAGCGTCTATTTTCTTTAAATTCTCAGTAACGCTATATTATTCTAATTTGTTACTCAGGAACGCCTTTCTTGAACAAAAAGGATTCCCAGCTCCTAAAGCCACGAAAACTGGCACCACTATAGTGGGTATTATTTACGCTGATGGCGTTATTCTTGGTGCCGACACGAGAGCCACTGAAAACACCGTGGTGTCCGACAAAAACTGTCAGAAGATTCATTACTTGGCTGGAAATATGTACTGTTGCGGAGCGGGTACCGCTGCGGATACGGAGATGACGACGCAGACGGTGGCGTCGCAGCTAGAACTTCAGCGGCTGCACACTGGGCGCACGGTGCCGGTGGAGACGGCCGCCACGCTGCTGAAGCGCATGTTGTTCCGGTACCAGGGGTACATCGGCGCAGCGCTCGTGCTTGGCGGCGTAGATAGAACGGGCCCACATATCTATTGCATTTATCCCCATGGATCTGTTGACAAACTGCCCTATGCTACAATGGGTAAGTTTTGTATAAAATTAGGTGAAATTTTAATGAATTATAGAGAATAAGGATATAAGCTTTGTATGATTATAATATTGGAGCACCAGTACCTCTAGAATATGGTTTGAGCTGTAGTATTAGAAAAATTGAAGAAAGACTCATTTCGGCATTTTTGCATTAATTAATTTACAGGTTCCGGGTCTCTTGCTGCCATGGCAGTCTTTGAATCTGGTTGGAAGCCAAACTTGAGTGAGGAAGAGGGAAAGAAACTGGTCCGTGATGCAATTGCAGCTGGTATTTTCAATGACCTGGGATCAGGGTCCAATGTTGATCTGTGTGTGATTCGCAATACTGGACCTGCTCAATATCTGAGAACTTATGAGGAAGCTAATGTTAAGGTATGTAACCTTCATAGAGGATACAGATTGTTATAGAATTAACAGACTCTTGAAAAAGCTCAATAACTTGATTAATTATGATGTCTTTTCAGGGTAAAAAACAAGGATCTTACAGATATCCCCTTGGCACAACAGCAGTTTTGAAACAGCGTGTCATCCCACTTGAAGTGGAATCTGTTGCGGTGCATCAAGTTCAAGCTATGGAAGTGGAGCCCACATCCAGTCGCTAATAATAATTTGTTATATTTAGCAATACCATGATGAAAAATTAAACAACTATTTTATAAAATAATTTTGAGTATTTATTTCTTAATATATTATGTATAAATTGAAGTAACATTAAAGACTTTTTACACATTCACACACAACAGAGATGCAAGCAGCCCTTGAAAATTTAAAGGGCAAGATTTCAACATTTAATGTTCTATATTGCAGCATGTGCTATACCTAAGAAGTGGAGCAACATGTTATTATCTCTTTTTGTCAGTCTGTTCTATACATACAAGGTTATTATCCACACAAAGCTGTATTCTGCATGGCCTAAAGGCTGACTGATAAAAAAAATACTTCTATTATTAAGTTCACCTGTTGTACCATTTTGTGCAGTAAAGTTTAAATAAATAAATTTTAGTACACATACATATTCCTTCTTACATTTGTCATGTTGTGAGTAAATGCTACATGGACGGAATCATTATCACCTTATTCTTATATTAGCACCTAGGAACAGTAAATTTAAATAAGTAAATAGAAAAATAAATGCATTAATTTTATAAATTACATCTTATTCTAGTGGAATAACTGTAGAATAATATTTTCTATCAAATATACATTATCAATATTATGTGACAAGATCTTAGAAATGGCATGGCATAGAAGACAGTATTGTATCTATATATCTATTTAAGTACTTTTATTATAACCAACTTTGCAGCACGCTACCTACATCTGTTTCTGCTTAGCCCAATGGTTGACTGGTAGAGAATGCCTATGCGGCATTAAGTCCGTCTTTTGTACACTATTTCTTTTGTGCAATAAAGATTAAATAAATAAAGCTTATCTGAACTTAACCAGTGAATGTCATGTATAACAGTAGTAGTGTAGATGTTGTAGATTTATTCAAAGCTCACATATCAAGCATTAAAAGAAGTAAAAATACTATAAAACAAATTGTACACATATACATTTTACATACAGACTGCCAGCCTCTTGCTGTATAAGATTATGACTATCTATCAAGCTAATGGTTTATTTTCATGATTGTTAAAATATCTCCAAAATTAATTAATTTAACACTAAACCCTTTTATGAAGTATAAAATCCCAAGTATCTTTCCATCTCAATTTCATCAGATCATTCTCAGTCAAATCAACATTTCCATAGTTAAGTACAGAAAACTTTTTAAAAGTAATAATTACATAAGCCAACCATATGAACACACATAAAATGAACAAATTTGTTAATGGTCTAGTTTTTTCACGTATATGCAATGTATAATAGATGTGATCTATAACATAAGCTAAAAGGAGTATTTTAAATATATAAGCTGGCAAATAATGATGAAGAAAGAGTGTCCTATCCATGAAGAAATATGGGAGGTAGTGAGCCCAGTAGCCTAAAAACAGAATACATCCTGCATCATAAAATTTCCGCGAAGCACTTGATGGTAGGTCAGTACAGGCCCGTCGTTGTCGAATCTCGTAGACAGCGAGTAATATACTGTATATTACTACTGAGACTGAGCCGGCGTACCATGTTACCAAATTGCCAATCAAATGAATTTGTGCCTGAAACAATACAAGTTATTTTTTATTATGCAAAATAGGTACTCATAATGATCACTGATCATCGATCTGATAAATCAATTAGGCAAACAGTATGTTTTGCCTAATCACATGAAGACGCCGCCTGCGCCTTAGCTTCACAACCAGAGGCGTCCCCTCCAAAATATTCGTCATTTGAAGGCCCTACCAGTAAAAAATTACAAGTCTGAGTAACATTACTGAGCTCACAGTCTCTTGGTTGGGGCCCTTCCAGGGCATATTGCCGGATTACCACCCTATAGATACGCCGCTGTCAGCCCCTGATCTAAGATTTATTCGGTCTAGACATTTTGGAGATTAGCCCGTACAAACTGATAGAGAAACCAATAACTCAAAATGTTTTCTTTTGTATTTTCCCTTTTCTTCTTCCTTCTATGTTTTTGTCGCCCCCCTGAAACTGCCGCCCGGGGTCAAGTGCCTCCAGTGGCCTCCCTAGATTCGAGGCTGGCCACGCAGCTCACCATTCTTAGGTACTAGCTGTGCTCGCGACTTCGTCCGCGTGGAATAGTTATTTTTTCCCCGTTTTTTTTTTTTTTACATTTTCCATTATTTCTTCGCTCCTAATAGTTGCAACGTGATGTTATATAGCTTAAAGCCTTCCTCGATAAATGGTATATTCAACACAAAAAGAATTTTTCAATTCAGACCAGTAGTTCCTGGGATTAGCGCGTTCAAACAAACAAACAAACAAACTCTTCAGCTTTATAATATTAGTTAAGATATGCAGTGCCGTAACTAGGGCGCCGACCAGACCACATTTTTCAGGGGCGCAGTTTTGAAAGCTCGCACCGGGCGCATAAAAGGCTAATTACGGTACTTGTCCTTACATTTGAGTTGGGAGACAGCCAATAGGCGATGGAGCGGACCAGCAGCGGCCACTCGGCGGGCTCGCTGGCGAACATGTGCCCGTGCGGCGCGTCGGGCGCGTGCAGCATCATCTTGTACTGCAGCTCCGCGAACTTCTCCCAGAACGACAGCTGGGTGACGGCCGTCGGGATCATCTCGGCCGACGTCAGCTCGCGCTCGCGCTCTCTTCTGTCTTCAGCTGGATGTTACGTGATACAAAGGTTGTATGAGTTAATCATGACCTATCGATTTTTGTTGGATAAGCGCGCATCATCCTAGGTCTAATATCGCTTAACATCAGGCAAGTTAGGGTCAAGCGCTGCCCATTCATTGTAAAAAAATATTAGGTAAGTGTGTGTGTACTAGGTATGAAGAATACAGATACACTGAAAAGACATTATTTATAACAGAGGCTCCATAAGGCTTGAAAGTCATGCGTTATTTCAATTTCTTTATTTGCTCACTAAGTGTAGGTACAGTGCATTTTTGTATTTCACTCATTAAAGCTTAAGCGATGAATGTAAATTTTTTTTTATATCTGCACAAAGCAGTGCCCTCCTTTCGTCCGATTGAGAGCTAAAAGGGCAACCCAATCGCTCTGACCTAAAAACCCTCTGCTGCAGCTGCTTCTTTCTCATCATACAATGAGTGAAAAAGCAGCATGAGAAATTAAGGTTTGGTGTGCCGGCCTCCTTAAAGTAAATTAGAGGTACACTTAAAAAACTTTATGTTAATTTTGTTGTCTGGTTGTACTACTCAATATAACAAGCTGTGGTCTTCTGTAATTGTAGGAACACGAGAAACTGTGCCCATTTGAATGTATGTTTTATGTATCCTATTAAAATATGTGTGTCTTATGTTGGAGATCCAAATAAATAAAAAATAAAAATAACTTCAGAAAATAAATCCTACTACAATATTTTGCCTAACAAACGATACATAGGATAATAGAAATAACCTTTAGTATATCGATGTTCTTCTACGTTCCACACGGTGTCCTGGTGAGTGAGCACCTTGTCGGCCACCACCTCGTGCTGGTGGAAGCCCCACGGCGGCAGCTGTCGGCCGCTGAAGCGCAGCGCGGAGCCCGACTCCACGTGTATGAGCCGCACCAGCGACCGGATGCTGTCCCAAGTGGCGTCGTCGCTGTCGCGGTTCACGATGTCCACGCGCCACAGGTTCTGTGCTGGCATCGACACGTTGTAGTCGATGTAGCAAGACACCTCCTGCGAATTATTGAATACAATAAAAATAACACATTGTTTCAAAAATATTTATTTGTTTCAACTGCAATGCCTTTATGTTCTACTCCAACATTATTATATAACCATAGGTAAGCGCGTTCTGCTAGCGTGACGAGAGTGAAAGGAATCAATTTACATTTTTCATGCAATAACAATAAACACATTGACAAAATAACAATTAAATGTAAGTATCACGACAATAAAAAGTAAATTATGTACCTAATCATAATGACATGAACTTGTTCTTTAGTCATGTTCATTCATCATGTTCTTATGGGTGAAATATAGTGAAGTTATCACACAACAAACATTACACTACACATGGACTAGTTATAGCTTTATGAGGTCTTAGGGCATCTAATATCCAGTGACTTGTAGCGCGCTAGTTATTGATAATTTTGTGAATGTACACTCGACATTGGCAGAAACCAACCTCATGAAGAGGTTGGTTACCATTAATAAAATTAAATCCTTTTTTTTATTTGTGCGAGTACCAGTATAATAGATTTGTCCACACGAGAGGCGTGTTGCGCTGTGCTACGGCTGTACCTGCGACTGCGGCGAGGCGGGCGCGGCCACGTCGTGCGAGTTGAGCGCGCGGCTGGTGATGCCGTGCAGCAGCTGCACCACGTCGCCGTGCCGCACGGCGTCCGGCGGCTGCGCGACGGCCAGCGAGGCGACGCCCGGCCGCTTCACGATCCACCAGTTGTTGACGTCCTTGAAGCTGTAGCAGGTGACCTGCTGCTGGTGCGACGAGCCGCGCCCGTCCGCGTAGCGCACCGGGTACACGTGCGCGTGCGAGTGCAGCCAGCATGTGCGCCCGTGGGTGTGCCTGACACATACATACTATACTATATAGTATTTCTCAATTAATTCCTTGCTACGAGAGACCTGCTCGCTCACCGAGCTAATGTGCATGGCTGGGGGTGCGGTCGGGGAGGCACAGCACTGGTCACAGCGTGTTTGATTTCGATTTTTTTTTCTTTATTAAAATTATTTACTACTAGCTGTGCCGGCGGCGTCGCACGCGTGGATATCGGGTTTCAAAAATAACGGACTTCCATAAATTATGGTACCTGAATTTTAAGTTAGACCTCTATCAATACATTGGTGAAAACTGCATTTAATTCCATACTGTAGTTATTGCGTGATGCGCGTTCAAACATACAGATAAAATTTTCTCCCGTTTTCCCGTTACTGCTCTACTCCTATAGATTGTAGCGTGATGAAAAGTATACTATAACCTGCCCAGAAGTATGAAGAATAATCGTACCAAGTTTCGTTAAAATCCGTCCAGTAGTTTTTTTTTCTATAGCGAACACAAGACAGACAAAAATTTTACTGATTGCATTTTTTGGCGTCAGTATCGATCCTTAATCACCCCCTGATAGTTATTTTGAAAATATATTTCATGTACAGAATTGACTTCTCTACAGATTTATTATAAGTATAGATATTTACAGATAATTTACATATTATATATGAAAAAATAAATAAATAAAATTTGCCATTGAAACACAAAGAAGAGAAGAATGAATTCCTGTCTCACTAAAACTTGAGAACAGCTGGACCGATTTAGCTAATTTTGGTCTGGAATTATTTGTGCAAGTCCAGGGAAGGTTTAAAAGGTAAATAACGGGTGGTGCTAAGTCTGCCAGGTCAGCTAGTTAGTAATATACAATAAATAAATATCAGACATCATTACATATACTGCCCCTATCCCAAAATTATGGGTATGGGAACAATCACGGTATCAGGAATATAATACTTGTTATATTTGTAACACCTAGCTAGACACAGAACAAACACACAAAATGTTCATCATTATAGGGTGGCTTTTTTTTTCCCGGGGAAAATGCGATTATTCATCCCCGCCACTTGGGGGAGTGGCAGGGTATGTGGGACTCTCCTGCCTCAAGGTGTTGGTGAGGTAGGATATACCCACTAAAAACCCCGGTCCCTGAATCAGGCGCCTTATGGGGTGGTGTCATGGGGCCTTAAAACTATAACTGTCATGACACCACAAACGCTGCTTGCCTAAGCAAATCCAGCTCGCCCTCCCGTAGCGGGACCGATGGGAGGGTGAGCCCACCCCCATTAGACGAAGACGGGGAACCGTGCAAGGTAGGTGGCGGAACCCCCGTACATCACTATAGGGAGGCTAACTTGATTAGACCAAAGATCTATTTCTTTACTGACAAAATTTTGTGTGATCTATTAGTTACATACTTCTTGATATCAAGAAGTACATTTAACTTATACGTTTTTATCTTACCATAATCTGTTAATAGCCATGATCATCCAGCCCTGCTATAGATAAACCACTTGATACAGTGGTTCACTGTCAGCTATGCATGAATAAAGCTTGATACAGTGGTTCACTGTCAGCTATGCATAAATAGCATGCTTTCCTTAATACAAAACAATATGATAAATATTATACACATACCTTAAAGTTATTTGTGATCCATGAGATACATGTAGTGGTTGCCCTCTAGTAATGCTAGCTAGGCCACCTTGCAAGGATGCTTGAAATGCACTAGTCATTACACTGTCATGAGGGCCAGCTTTGGGTAACATTGCCAAGTGGGCATAAAACACTCCAACATAGATTGATAGCGGCAATATGATCAGAACCAGTAACCTCCATAAACTGGATAATGCAACATGAAGTCCTGATTTTGTTATACTGACTTGTTGCCATATCTGACGTCCCACTATGAATAGAGCTAAGTAGTATGTATATAGACCTGAGTATTTTACCCTGCAATTAAAACAAATTAAATTAATTTAAAATTAAGAGACTGTAGTACAAAGAAATAAATGATAATACAATCCACTTTAAATAGAAAATTATAACTTACGAAAAACAACATCCCAAAAAAATTGCACCAATACAAAGTAGAATGACACCTGTTGTGTTATTTTTTCGAGTACTTTTGATAATAAATAATATGCCACAAAGTCCAAACAATATTTGAATGCTTTCTAATAGCATAAATCTTGATTGTGCTAGAAAACAGTTCTCTGCAAAAAAGTAAACAAATAATAATTATTATAAACATTCCAGATAATGCAAACAATTAAAACATTCTTCTTCAAAAGAATTCTTTCACTTTCAATGAATCTAATAAAATCACCCAGGACTTCAGGAGTGACAGATGGACAGATAAGGTATAATATAAATGCTTTTATGATAACAATAACATTAAGCAAAAGTTTTTAATAAACATACTTACCAAATAATACTAATAAAGCAGCCAGAATAGCAGTCCACTGATAGCTTGATAGTTCTAACATCAGCTGATAAGTCACAGACACGAGGAGACTGCCAGCCACCGCAGGGACCAGTCTCAGTGCCTTCACAGGCACATTCTCAGTGTATGGTGAGCCAATCCTATCAAATGTGAAGTTCCCATCATACCCCGCAGCCCGCCCTGCTAGATACAGTAGTTGCTTTCCTAAAGGTGGATGTGCATCAAAGAAAAATACCCCTTTGGTATAAAGAGACACATATCTTCCATAGTGTAATTCATCAAATCTGAAATGGAAGCCCAATACTAATTAAGAACTTGGTCTAACATTAACATTTAACACATTGCTGTAAGTAAGTATTAAAACATTCAACAACAAATAGCACCAAAATGCTTAGGATATTTTTTTTAAATTAACCATAATTATAATACTTGAACTAAACTAAACCTTACCTACTTACATAGGTATAATAAGGCAAGTCAAAAGTAGATTATAAACTAAATACTGATTGACATACTTAGAAAACAAACAATTTGTCTCAATTATAAATAGTGCCACATAAACTACAATCCCTAATTCTGAAGCATTTATTTTAAAGTTAAATTTCACAGTAAATGTTCTTGGGGATAGTAAATGTATAGGGGAATATAGACAACAGTTTAAGCTTAGGTATATGTTAGTTACTTACACAATGTAATGAGGTTGATCAAGAAGATACAATCTAGTAGCAAGAGCCAGCACTAAGAGGCCTACACATACAATATCAATATAAATATGAACGTAGACACCTGTTGGACTATCCACTTCAGATTCCTTCAATTCACCATTGATCTTAAACATAAAATATATTTTAAATATTAATTACACTATTAAATTGGTTACATAAATAAGTGATCAAATAATTAGAAAATATGAATTATGAAATCCATTTCCGAATTATTAATACAAAATCCACACTCACCGTTTCTTGATTCGTAATACTTGACTTTTCATTAAATAGTTCCCGAGACTTTGTGACCTCCTTTATCTTTTTCTTATCCTCATGATCCCTCATAGTCTCGCCACGATCCATGATGATGATTATTGAAGTTATTCAGAAAAAATTAATCAAACTTTAGTTACCTAAACTATTTGAAAAGTGGTGAAACATCGCATTCTTTGGAGTTTTCAAACTTGGGCTCGAGAAAATGTTTTTTAGAATTTCTGACGTGTGTCTTGTTGAGCTGTCATGAGATGTCTGTCAGATGACACTGATGACAGACTGATGCCGTCCGTCCGTCAACGAATATTTTTTTTATATTGCCATGATACATCCGTGCATGATACTATCAAGTTTTAGAAATGAATAGAAACCATGGATTTTCAATCAAAAGTTTCAAGTTGCAAGTTTCAACATGGGAGTATAGTTTATAATAAATATTTATTTATTAAATATTTACGTCCATGAGTTTCATTGTGTACAGACCATGGAATCTACTATCCGTGTATATCCGTGATAGACAGACGGACGGCCACGGTGACTAATCACCATGGAAGTATCAAGTACTACGCTCATCACATCACCCCAACCAATCCGGAAAATCTGGATCATGAACCTGAACTATGCAACGGGACGGTCGATTAGACGAAAAGGCCAATTTTTTAGGGCCGGTGCAACAACTTCGGAGCTGTTTACTTACCTAAAAAAGTAAAAAGTCAAAGTCAAAAGTTCAGGATACTTTGTTGTACTTACTTTACTCCTTTTTACTCATTATAATTTTCTTTGATGGCCTATTGCTTTGATATACAAATTTAATAAGCATGTCAGATCCTTTAAAAATAAGTAATATTGCCTGTCCTATATGTAATAAACATTTTGAAAAAGCTGTTATAGAGAATCATGTCAATAAATGTCTGTTTCTTAACGCTCCTGAGCAAAATAATTCAAAAAGAGATAGTTCTCACTTAGAACAAACTAAAACACCTTCCGAGAAACGTGCAAAGTTGGGTTCCATACCAACTTCGAAAACAAATCATCAAAAGGTTAGTTTTCCCAGCAACAGTAACAAAGTACTTTAGTTTGCCCTACCTGCAACTACTGTGTGTGATATTGACTAATAATAATAAATATTAAATTTTTACTTTCATATAGGAAACACAACCCTCAGGGTCTACATCTAAAACACCAAATGCTAGTATTGCAGTGCCACTAGCTGAAGCCATGAGACCAAACAATTTCGATGATATTGTGGGACATAAAGAAGCATTTGGGCCGGGCACCATGGTCCGAGCCATGTTAGAACAAAAGAAAATCCCCAATATGATTTTGTGGGGACCTCCAGGCTGTGGGAAGGTAAGATACAAAATAGTATACCACTACAAATATTGTATATTAATATGACATAATCTAGTTAAATTTTATCTATACTTATAATAAATCTGTAGAGAGGTCAATTCTGTACATGAAATATATTTTCAAAATAACTATCAGGGGGTGATTAGTGATCGATACTGATGCCAAAAATGCAATCAGTAAAATTTTTGTCTGTCTGTCTGTCTGTCTGTCTGTATGTTCCTTATAGAAACAAAAACTACTCGACGGATTTTAACGAAACTTGGTACAATTATTCTTCATACTTCTGGGCAGGTTATAGTATACTTTTCATTACGCTACGATCAATAGGAGCAGAGTAGTGAAGGGAAATGTTGGGAAAACGGGAGAAGTTACTCCATTTTTTAAGCTTCCGTCGCGTGTGCAGCCTTAATGGTTAAAGTTACATAGAAATTATGTATGACAGAAATATTTTACATAAAATTGACTAAAAAATATCCCGCAACAGCATATGTCTATCTTTTATGGTTGACTCACAATAACACGTGTAACTCCTGATAGCTTAGCAGTTCGGAGCATTCTGATTATATTTGTTTACTCTTACGTTTATAATACTGTCATTCATCCCTAATTTAAAAAAGTTATCATTATTACCTATTCAATAAAAAAAGAATCATAGAAATCGGTATAGAAACACCAAACTTATACATGAAATAAGCCATCGCGCCGTCGCACGTGAATACTGAATCATGCTATAAGGATTATTTTTGTGTAACGGTTGCCGCGCTCGACACGGGTCGCGGCGGCGGTAGGGTATAAAAAGGCGGGAGGTCCGAGAGCTAGCTTCATTCAATATTTGGCTGTTGATGCGTTCAGAGCGATGGACCTTATTGACAGACAATAATTGATATCGAGAAACCGTGCTTATCAGCGCGACTTTTAGTGTTTAAATAGTTTATTTGAATTTCTTTTGTTGTTATATTGTAAAATATTCGTTCAAATTAAAAATTATTAAGCGTAGGTACTTTTATTAATTAAAGTAGTTATAAGTATTTATTTTTAAGTGAAGTAGGTATAGGTAGATAGTTTTGCACAGGCGTTTCAGCTTTATTTTCATTTTTGGGTATAATTCTATTAGAATATTTTAGTGTAAATAGTCATAAAGATTTTAATTTTTTGTCTGTCTGTATGTTCGTTATAGAAACAAAAACTACTCGACGGATTTTAACGAAACTTGGTACAATAACTCTTCATACCTTCTCCTGGGCAGGTTATAGTATACTTTTCATCGCGCTACAATCAATAGGAGCAGAGCAGTGACGGGAAAACGGGAGAAATTTTTATCTGTATGTTGGATTGCGCATCACGCGAAAACTACTGCATAGAATTGAATGCGGTTTTCACCAATGTATTGTTACAGGTCTAACTTTAAATATAGGCACCATTTTATAAGTCCGTTATTTTTGAAACCCGATATCCACGCGTGCGACGCCGCTGGCACAGCTAGTGTAAAATAAAAAGGCTGAGTGTTGTGTTTGTTGCAGCACTTCTTTTCATCAGGCTCCAAAGAGTTTGATAATGTGCAAAAGTATTATTCATTAATTTATTTGCATATATTAATTTATATAATATAATTTTAACTATAGTAAACAAGAGACACAGTCATATTAAATGTAATCATCATAAGTAGTGTCCGACCGAAGGTTCGGTTTGGGTTTGGCCGAGTTTCGGCCAAAAATCAAGTTTCGGCAAAAGTTTTGGTTTCGGCCAAAAAACTTTTGCCGAAACTGATTCCAGAAGTTCACCCACGTTCACCTAACTTCGTTTCTCGCCGCAATGATTTGACGAACGCTGGCGGTCCTGTTCGGGGATTGTCGTGCGCTGTTCTGATAGCTCTGTAGCAACAAAACTTAGCAAAATACAGGCTTTTACTAACCCTACATCAGGCTTAAGCCTCTTACAATGATGGGGTTGTTTAGCAGCACAATGATTGAATCATGTTTGTAGTTTTATGCCTTTGTGTTGATAAGGATTGATAGGGATGTAAGGGAGCGAATTATAACCTTTTCGCTCCAAGCCACCCTCACCTGCCCGTGGTGCATCCTGCCTGCCGAATAGCGAACTAGGCTCTGGCGACCGACTGGTGTCGAAATAACCATCACAATTGAAGGCATAGCTAAATACCACAGGCCAATGACGGGCAGCAGCGTCACTGGAACGAGCAGCTTCGCCCTGCGATCGCCTACCCACCCAGCGTGGCGATTATGGGTAAATCCTCCAGATCTTTGCCCAAAGTGGCGAACAACTAGAGTGGCCTATGTCCGGCTGCACACTGCGATAGGCTGATGATGATGATGTAAATGTGGAGGAAATAAATAAATAATCATTATTCATCTGATGACGATTTTTAAATAGTAGCGGTAGATAAATAAATATGAAATAAAACAATAATAGTGACTTGATTATTGTTAACTGATAAACATTTGCTATCAGAACTTAATGAAAAAACTATTAACACTAATATATATTCCTGTGGTAATATTCTATTGAAATTATTTTTTTCTTTGCTTATTAATTATAATAGTAAAACCTTTAATCAAGTCTATGTAAAGATAAAAATATTTACAGACATCATTGGCAAATGTAATATCTCATATGTGTAAAGAGAGTCAAAATATGAGGTTTGTGAAGCTGTCTGCGACCATGTGTGGAATCAATGATGTGAAAGAAATTGTGAAAGTGGCTAAGAATGAGGCTCAATTTAAACGTCAAACTGTACTTTTCATGGATGAAATTCACAGGTAAATTGGTATTTTCTACATTTGAATCTAAATAAATCTTGAAATTAATTGTTTATAATTCCATTTGTTTTCTTTTTTAGGTTTAATAAACTACAACAAGATACTTTTTTGCCCCACATTGAAAATGGTACAATTATTCTTATAGGTGCAACTACTGAAAATCCTTCATTCAGTTTAAACAATGCTCTGCTTAGTCGATGTCGTGTTATTGTTATGCAGAAATTGTTAGTTGATGATGTATTGTTAATTTTAAAAAGGGCACTCAGTTATAAAAAGGATGTAGCAATTTCAAGTTCTCTTAAAAATATAGATGATATACTGGAAGGTGATATTCCTAAGTAAGTATACCTATAAATAAACAAAACATCATAAAAAATTAAACAATGAAAACAGGGCCGTCTTAAGTATATTCGGCGCCGGGGTGCCGGACTCAACCTACGCCGTAGTGTTTTAAATTAAAAATGTTTTTTTTTCCATTTAAGGATTATAATTGAGCCAGAATCTTTAAAGTGGTTGGCTGAAATTTGTGATGGTGATGCTAGAATTGCTCTTGGTGCTTTAGAGCTGGCTATTAAGGCTAGAGATCCTGGAGATAGTTTAAATATTTGTACTACAGGACCTACCATAATATCTCTTGAGGATATAAAGAATGGAATTAAGGTACTTATAACAAATGGTAATGAATATATTGGGGGTATTGTTACTATAATACTCATGCTAGCTCTCGCTAGCTCTCGCTAGCATGAGTATTATAGTAACTTAAGTAAGTTAATTTTGGTGGTCCTATCAGACCACCAAAATTTTGTGCAATACATAATCTATTTATCTATACCCCAATTTATCCGTTAACATTGCATACCTACTTTATATCTCAAATGTTCTGAAAAAAAATATTGTTTACAATGAAAGTAGGTATGAATTTGAGACCAGAATTACCAGAAGAAATTAAATAGAGCACATCATAATCATTAATTAATTAATTTGAAGTTTTTTGTGGGTTGTTACTTGGTAGGCATGGCAGAAATATTCATAGGTATGAATGAAGCTGGCATTGAAAGTGTTAAGTGCATCATTTAGTTTTTACTGCACATCATGCAAGCTATTCATGATCTTACAATCAATGAAAATTTAAATGAATCAAGAAATATTGTTTAATTTATGATATCCAAAGGGTGTCTGGAAGAGATCGCTTTAAGTGATAAGGCCACCTAATTTGTACTTTGATATGTCTTTGTATCTAGTTTTAAGAATATCTATCTATATTCATTTTAGAGAACCCATATACTGTATGATCGAAAAGGAGAAGAACATTATAATATCATATCAGCTATACACAAATCAATTAGAGCTAGTGACGACAATGCTGCATTATATTGGACAACTAGGGCTCTGAGCAGTGGCGAGGATCCATTGTATATAGCCCGCCGACTAATACGTATAGCCTGCGAGGACGTTGGTATGGTGGTTTTTTAAAGTACATATAGGTACCTATAAAATGTACATTATTGTGGTTTAAGTCGAAATGATTTATTTACTGGTAATTCGTTTAAAGCGGCGCATCACCGCGCGTCTCCTTAGAAGCAAGGTACCTTACCTATAGATACATTAGCTGCTCTGTACCTACCTACTTTAGGAGAGCCTTCCGTTCCCCCATTGTCTGGTGATGGTGGTCATCAGTCATTTAGAAAACACAATAGTTTTACAATTTAAAAAATGTTTACATTGTGTAATGCAAGGGATCTACCCATATTTCAACCATTTAGATATAAAAGTTATTTTTTTAATTCACATTTGTTGTGCACTCGTGGGCCTAAAATGGGCATTCTTCTTTATTATCCAAACTGAGAAATTAGATTCCCCCCTTGGTCTAGTTGTCGCAAACGTTACTTAAAACCGAAAAGTCTCGGCTTCGAATCCCGGGTGTTATTTAGACAACTAGCGACCCGTACTCGCGTTGCATCGAGTATTTCAAATAGTATTTTCATACATATTAACCTTACTCTTGAATCACTATCCATTAAAACCGCATCAAAATCCGTTGCGTAGTTATAACGATTTAGGCATACATAGAAACAGACACGAAAAACTACTTTGTTAACCGACTTCGAAAAAAGGAGGAGGTTCTCAATTCGTCTGTATGTATAATATTATTTTTTTTATGTTTGTTCACCGATATTTCCGTCAATTATGGATGGATTTCAACAATTTTTCGACAGTTCGACAGAGGACACTTCCGAGGTGGTCCCATTATCACCAAGTCAGGATCTGATGATGGGATCCTGGAGAAATTGAGGGCAACAACCGAAAATTGTATGCTCATATGGTGTTTTTGTTACGTAATCATATTTTACTCAGGTGTATGCTTCCGGGCGTCAACATCTGGTGCTGATGATGAAGCCACAGAACTCCTTAACGGTTAGGAGTTAAGGGACAGTACTGACATTGGTCGATATTAAACTAGGTAGTAGTATGTACTTATGCAGGGCTAATAGGGCAGGTGATTACGTAAGTGATATGCTTGATTCTAGATCGCAAAGTCTTCACTTGACTTAAAGCAAAATTTTTCATTCCTAAGTAAAACTCTTAAGGACATTAATTAGCCTTTATTCAAGGTCACAGCACATTAACGCAACTAAAAATAGAGAAATAAAATTATTTTAAAAAAAAAATTAAACCGACTTCAAAAAAAACACAAACGACCAAAACTAAAAAGCGATAAATAACGTAAGTAATTCTATCCTTAATACATAATTATTTAAATGTTACAATTATCACTTATTTTTGAAGTCGGTGCCAGCCAAACAAATAAATGTATATTGTCGTGTGGATTTGCCGGCCGCGCGCGTCATACAACAACAGTCTACGAGAGGCACCGACTTCAAAAATAAGTGATAATTGTAACATTTAAATAATTATGTATTAAGGATAGAATTACTTACGTTATTTATCGCTTTTTAGTTTTGGTCGTTTTTAGGGTTCCGTAGCCAAAATGGCAAAAACGGGACCCTTATAGATTCGTCATGTCTGTCTGTCTGTCTGTCCGTCCGTATGTCACAGCCAATTTATTCCGAAACTATAAGAGCTACATTATTGAAATTTGGTACGTAGATGTATTCTGTGAACCGCATTAAGATTTTAAAGTAAAATCAGAAAAAAAATCCAAAATTTTTGGGGTTCCCCATACATAGAACTGAAACTGAAATTTTTTTTTTTCATCGAACCTATACGTGTGGGGTATCTATGGATAGGTATTTGAAAATGATGTTGAGGTTACTAACATCATTTCTTTCTAAACTGAATAGTTTGCGCGAGAGACTCTTCCAAAGTGGTAAAATGAGTGTCCCCCCCCCCCGTAACTTCTAAAATATGGGCATGATAAAACTGAAAAAATATATCATGTGTATCACTATGAAAACTACTAACGAAATTTGGTTTGAATGAAATCTAGCCAGTAGTTTTTTTTTAAACGTCATAAATCAAATTACCTAATTTTTTCATTTAATTAACTCCAATATAACGTAAAGAAAAACATTTATTTAGCTGTATAGTGGTACGGAACCCTACGTGCGAGAGTCCGACTCGCACTTGGCCGGTTTTTTTATACTATGTATAGTGACTTTAGGTATGATATAGTTTCCCGAAGTCCACCTAGTAAAACCACGGGAAAAAATAGTTTCCCGTGATCTATATAGATGTATTAATAAAATTAACCCATATCTATTACCCATAAATGGATTATGGGTAATAGATATGGGTTAATTTTATTTTAAATAGAGGGATCCAAGGCAGTTTAAAATAAGTATATTTAATTTTATTACAGGTATAGCAGACCAAAATGCTTTAGTGGAAGCTGTTGCTTGCCTACAAGGTTGTCAGCATATAGGAATGCCCGAGTGTGATATTTTATTGGTGCAATGTGCTGTAAGGTTGGCCAGAGCTGCAAAAAGCAGAGAAGTGTATTGCGCCATGAAAACCTGTCAACGTTTTATACAAGACACGAAAGGTCCTCTACCCTCGGTTCCACTTCATTTAAGAAACGCCCCAACGAAATTAATGAAAGAATTAGGCAAGTAATAAATTACATTAAATAGATAGATATTTCTCTATTGCACAAAATACAAACGTTTATAGAGAAGGTATTACAGACAACAAGTGGTACAATGCTAGTAGCGATCTAGAACGATCTAGAACGGTCTTATCGCTAGTAAGCGATCTCTTCCAGACAACCTTCAGGTAGAGGAAGTGTGCTATTCTGACTGTAGACTCTACCTACGTAAAGTGAAGATAGCGTAGCGTAGATAGCTCTCAGGCGTCACACGCCATACACAAAAGAAATTAATGACGCCCGACGGGCGTCATCCGCAAAGAATCGGTTAATGTAAGTGGGCTACCATTAGATAGACGAAATTATTAATACCGTTTTTTTATTTATTCGGCTGGTTTTTAGTTGATAAGTAGGTAGGTACATACTTCACAGTTTCCAATGTGTAATTACAAACTAAATTATTATTTTATAGGTTTTGGCAGTGGCTATAATTTACTACAAAAGGAAGAATCTGGACTTACATACATGCCCGCCGGTATGGAAGATATTGATTTCTTCAAAACTGAAGATTGAACATTTATACAAAAGGTGTCTGTTTTTAATATCGAACCAATAAATATAACAAGTTTGAATATTGTAGATTTATATTGATTTCGTGATAGGGCTCGTACACAAAACTGCGCCGCATCGTAAATATAAGTAGGTAGGTATGCGATCTTCCTCGACGCATCACTAGAACTTGCTAATTCATTCGCATCGCGCATTGCCGCGATGCACGATTTTAGGTACCCGAATCTTGAAGGGTCTCCCTTACGACGCCTAGCCGCACGATATCGCATCGTAACAATAGGCTATTATGACTAAAAATTGTAATTATTCCGTCTTTCAGCTTATTCAAAAATAAAGAACACATATTTTTTTATTTGTACCTACCTAAATTAGACTAAAAAATTAAATTACAAAGTGATAGCCCGTTGAAATTACGCGTGACGTCACTCGGTGAGGCATTTTTTACGGGAGCGAGTGACGTCAAAGACTCCCACTCCTAACTTTTGATGCTTTGTATCTTTGCTATTGTTTATTTGAATGATAAAAGGAAAAAATAGGTGTCTTTTATTTTTGAACAAGCTAAAAGATTAATTACAATTTTTAGCCATAATAGCCTATTTGTGTCCTAATTTTCTGCGTTGCGAATTCGCATCGCAGTTTTGTGTTCAACCCCTAAATCCCTGCCACATTTCCCGATGTTTTTAGGTGCCCCCGATACTTTTCTCTGCGAAAGGGCTTCGTCGTAATAATTAGTCTCGATTTCATATCACCAACTGCATTGCGCCACCACAAACCAAAATTCTGCTGCGCGAACGCACACAACCTGTGTGTGTTTGGCTCTATTTTATTACCGCGCCGTCCCGCGGTAGAGTGGGTGAACCGCGCCTAACCACTGCTGAAATTCTTGTGGTGTCGCTGAAATCTACTATAATCGAGGAACCTACGAGTACCTATATCAAGATATACGCGATCAGTGCGGATACGGCATGTACCTATCATGTTGCTTGCGAGAAAACACTATTTTGACTAAACCTCTTCGAACGTGCGATGATTCGACAGATATCACTACTCCGATAACATTCTATTTCGACAAAATAGGTACCATATAATTATGTCTAATATTTTGTCTAAACAATGTTCTGTCGAATACGCGTGATGTCGCAGTTGTGTTCTGTCGAAATAGAATGTTGTCCGAGTGTACCTACCTAATGTATTGTCTGACTAGAGATCTGTCTAAAATGTGATTTGTCGAAGTAGCGTTCTGTCGAATCATCGCACATTCGAAGAGGCGTTAAGGTACTTAGTCGAAATAGTGTTTTTCGAAATTCAGGATAAGACTCAACTCGATAGAATGTGATTAATTTTGAACAAACCATGGTGCAACCACGATACAAGAAACGACTGACTAGCGCTTAGGGACTGTAAGGTTCTTTCAATGAAAACATTGAATGTAATACTAGTGTCAATGTTTTATTTAATTGGGATAATCTCATTTGACAATAATTGTATGATGTGGTAAAAATTTCCTATTTACAAGACTCACAAACTGTAAATAATTACAATTTTACTTTTAATATTGTACCTTTTGTAACATTGACTGCTATTGCCACAATTTTCGATTCTAGTCTTATAAAAATAAAATAACATTATCACTTACTTTACAACATTTACTACTGCACATTGTGCACATACACACTGTAATAATTTACATCATTTCCGGCTACAAGCTACACACATGATTTCTCCAGATTTTATTCAAAGGATGTTATCATCCGTCACACAACTTTTCAACCATAATTTGATTTGTTACTCATGTTTTTTTTATAAAGAGATAAATTTTGAATGTGACTGTACAAATATCTTTTATGTGAAACGAATTAAAGATAGAGTAGCAAATAAAATGAAACAAGAGTGGGGCCAATGTACCTATATCGAGCAATATACAGTTTCTAAACAAAATAAAAGTCATTGTCCTAAGTCATTTGCTATTGAAGAGTAGATACAAAAGAAATTATATCGTCCAAAACAAAAGAAATTTAGTATAGGCATCTCTAGAAACATATTTTGATTGAGATAATTTCTATGTATGTGTGAATGATACATCCTTTTTAATTACTTTCTTAATATTGTGCCAATTTAAATGGTACTAGTAGTTCTAAATCATGAAGCTTATGTACAAATAACTCGATTGCTATTATACAGGGATGCTTTGCTTTCTGATATCTAGCATACACTCCATATTTTTAAACGAATAATGTAAAATCTAGAGAAATAGAACAGATAGCCATCTGTACTAGAAAAAATCTTAAGAGTAGTTTGTCTAACACTAAAATTTAGCCTATAAAACGTATAAGCAAAAATTGTTACTAAGTATACTAAATAAAATAAATTAGAATCAGACTTCTAATTTGGATCCTAATCAGAGAGTAACAATGAGTTGTTTGGGGTCCAAAATTTGTTAGTCAAAATAATATAGTACATCACACAATTTCCACCAAAATAGGTATTGAGTAGAGTTGCCAGATATTCGAAGATTTTCGAATCTTGATCGAGAGACATTATGGGACTGTCAGGTCCCATTTCGATCTATAGGTATATGCACCATTACATTCAATAACTAATGAAATAAGCAAGTTGTGAAACATGAAAGGTTTTACAACTCATTTCAGTCTTTATTTTAAAAACAAGGACTGAATACTTAAGGTAATCAAACGAATGGTTCTGGCAACACTAATCACAGTTCATACTGGATTGATATAGGTAGGTAAACTACAATAAACATAAAATGTATAAAGTGGAACGTTTGCAAATATGAAGTTTGTATATAAAATATAGCGAATGCTATGTTTGACCTTAAAAAATAAAGTCGGGACCGGCCATGTCGATCGCCCAACGAAATTTGTCGCTCTGTGTTTTGTTATAAATCTTCGAGATGGGTACGTTATTCTTCTTGCACCTGTAAAACATAAATTTGTATTAAACATAAAATAATAAGACTGAGAATTAGTGTATTAATGGAAGAAATAAAAAATGATGGGATCCCATCATTCAATCTAAGAGTTAGAAAGAAAGAAATGTGAAATGGCTGTGTGTGTGAACACAATATGGGCAAATGGAACTATTGCTTATGCACCAAATTAACCATAACAATATAAAACCCTGGGGATACATCAATTCTTTATTACCAATTTAGTGGAGGTCCTACTATATTTGGATCATAGACTAATTTGATTGTGTGCGCTTTTTATGCATACAATAATGTTTTAATAGTAGTAGATACACATGGTATTGATGTCAAGACTGATTAATTATTAATATTGATTGGTCTGATAACAACACTCCTAAGATTTACAACTAAAGATATTCTTTTCTATGATTTGAGAATGGCTGTATGTGCAAAGTGCACACAATGATTCAGATTTATTTATTAGGTATACCAAATTACCCATATTTCCATATTCCTCTTGCCCCTATTTATCATCGGACGAGCAGGGATACGGCGAATAGGCACCGTTACATGGTGCAAGTTCCTAGGACGCGCACAGCGCGTTTCGCTTCTACCATCGTAGTGCGAACGGCTAAACTATGGAACTCTTTGCCGTGCTACTTGTTCCCTGAGAGATTATCTTCCGATGTTCAAGGCAAGAGTGAATCGGTTTTTGCTGGGTGAGCGCGTTCCATCGTAGATTACGATATCGCTTACCATCAGGCGAATCGCAGTCAAACGCAAACTCATTTTGAATAAAAAAAAAAGTCTGGAAAATATTGGCATGCATAATGAATGGGACCCTATTGTCAGTTATCTAAATTAATAAATGAACAACACTTACCAAGCCACCGAAATACGTGGGTCAATATAATTAAGCTTGGAAGTACTGAGAGCAATAGTCTTGTTCTCATCACGGTCAGTTTCCTGAAGCTCTAATTTTTTTAACTGCTGTTTGAGGCGGTCCAAGGCTTTCTTCTTTTTATCACATGCCAGTTTTTCTTTAACAGAGCCCCGCTTAGATGCTTTAGTTGCTTCCCGAACATCTTCTTCGGCCTCATCAATTTGATCGCGTTTGGCTTGTATTTTTTCTTTCAATGCTTCCATTGATTTAGAATGACCTGTACAAAATAACAAATGTCGTTTAACATAAAATTAAATAATTATAACAACAACTACAATAACATAATTATGATACAATAATAACATACTTTTAGGCACAGCACGCTGATGGTTACAGAGAATAGCTACAGCCCGATTTGCTCTATTGTAAGCAAGAATCTTCTCTGGGATTGTAGCATCTGGATCAGTAATTTCCTCTAATTGTCTTTGTAATGTAATAGAAGCATTGTAAGTACGGAAGACCTTTGCAGTCAATCCTGGCATCAAATCTTTTAGATGTTCATTTAATGTCTGGGTATTCAACCTGTCAAATAAGTCATCTCCACCTTTTTTGCTCTCCATGAACAGTTCGAGATTCTTAAATACTCTCTTTTCTACTGGTACTTCATTATAATATCTGATAGAATCTTTACCAGGAAAGTCAAATACCACAACATATTCTTTGCCATCTTTCTCTTTGTGCAATTCAATGTGTTCAACTCTTAACGAACAACAACCAACTGTGTCAGCTTGATCGTCATCCTTTTCATTACCAGCTCTCAATGCAAGACGATCAATAAAGTATAATGCCACGGCTCTCTGTCGTACCCGCATTTCTTTCGCTTTCCAGTCTGCCCTGTAGTTTTCTCTAATTTTGTCAATACACTTATGTAATTTTCGAGCAGTTTCATATTTTTGCCAATCTTTTTCACCCTTTAGCTTTGAACTTGGGTTCAACATAACATACTTGGTGTTACCTTGAACATTTTCTGTCCAAGAGGCAAGCCATGTGACTGTATTATCATGCCGGACATCTTTCCACTTGTGGCCAGCTGGTGGTTTAGGTATAACACTGTCTTTAGAGCAATTTATTGAAACATCTTCTGGCATAATCCTTTTCTTTAACATACCAGTCTTAGGGTGTTCACCACGGCCTTTGAACAATCCAGGTGGTTCTATTCTGAAGTTACCTATTTTTTCTTTATGACCATCTATTTTACAGAACCCATACTCTTTCTGGATTTCTTCATTCTTAGCTTTAATTTCAGCTTTCTCTTCCTTTGAACGATTCTTATTTTTCTCAGATACACTCTGGAAATAGGCATGCATTTCTTTGAAATCACATTTTGAGAGATCCTTTATCAATTTTGATTCATCATGAGTCATAACTTTACGCCAATCATTGAAGAAGTTATTATTGAATGTAGTCTTGGTCATGTAGTCATGATCCAACATACGAGCATAAAATCCAGCTACTTCCTCTGCAGCCTCCGAGAGCCGTACTACCTTTCCGTCATAACGGAATTTAACATTTTCCGGTAGAGGTTCATACGGAGGTGCAAATAATGGCCCTTTATGTTCAAGGAAAGACCATTTGGTTCCATCATCCTTCTTTTCTTCTTCCCACCTAGAAATAATATAAATTAATTACACTCTTTGCACCAATTAAATAAATCCCACTAATATTATAATCGCGAAAGTTTGTGTCACTATATTTACTAAAATCCTCATACAAAATATTCCTGAATCGCCTTTGTCTTACACTTATAATTATTACTGATCTTTTTCTAAGAAATGGACGAATGTATACAAGATTTATCGCAAAAGAAAACACCATGATCCCATTAGCAATTAACCAGGCACATAACCTCAAAATTGTATTGCTACAATGTCTGCTTGCCGTCAGCTATGCCTATTGGGCGCCATCTAGCGATACCGCTAGATACTTTTGTACTTATCATATTGTCTGGCAAATCATATAGATGTCGCTATTAATTCGATTGCTGATATGAAAGGGTTGGATAGGAAACGAATTCTGAAATCTGTACTATTAATAAATCTGTAGAGAGGTCAATTCTGTACATGAAATATTTTTCCAAAATAACTATCAGGGGGTGATTAGTGATCGATACTGAAGCCGAAAATGCAATCAGTAAAATTTTTGTCTGTCTGTATGTTCGTTATAGAAAAAAAAAACTTCTGGACGGATTTTAACGAAACTTGGTACGATTATTCTTCATACTCCTGGGCAGGTTATAGTATACTTTTCATCACGCTACAATCAATAAGAGCAGAGCAGTGACAGGAAGTGTTCGGAAAACGCGAGAAATTTTAATCTGTATGTTTGATCGCATATCGCGCGAAAACTACTGCATGGAATTAAATGCGGTTTTCACCAATGTATTGCTAGAGGTCTAACTAAACCTTTAGGTACCATATAATGGAAGTCAGTTATTTTTGAAACCCGATACCCACGCGTGCGACGCCGCCGGCACAGCTAGTAAAATAACAAATCTGTAGAGTATTCTTGGTAGACCTATATGATAAAACTTACCATTTCCATACTTCTTGTTCATCTTCCTGTTTCTTCTTTCGTTTTGTTGGGCTGGGACCATCAGGTTCAGTCTTAACCTTGCTTCCTTTAACTTTTGTTTTTTCAGTTTTGACTTTCTTCTTCTTAGGTTTTTCTTCTATTTCTTCATCATCATCATAGGTTTCTAAAAATATTCAAATAAGACACTAAACATTTTAATTATTTATGAACACAAGGCAATTGTTGATAATCAAGAATAGTATTGTCATACCTTTCTTGACTTTTTTTTTGGATTTCTTCCGTAGTAATAGTGGCATGTCTTCCTCACTATCACTTACTATGTGTCGTTTGGGAGCTTTCCGGTCAGACTGTAAGGATAAGGTATATAAATATTTATAAATAAATAACACCATAACCTTACTTATAGTTCAACAAGGTCACAAAATATCATACAATAAATATACTATACCTATTTACACACTTCTCACAATATTTCTTTCAATTGAACTTAATTAAACATGTTATATCATGGGTTGTATCGCACAAAGCTTACCAGCGGTATGTCCTCTTCGCCATCAACACTGTCATCCTCAGGAGGCAGCTCAGAGAGGGGATCATCTTTGAATTGGGACAAAGAGTAATCACATGATGATACTGTGGTATTGTTTACTCCTGCATATCCATCCTCACTTTCTTCCTTTATTTCAGCTTTAATTTCATGTTTTACTACTGGTTCATCTATCTGTAACACAAATTTATTTGGTTTATTTAAAAATGTAAAGTTTGTTTAAGCTCATAGAACTCGGTATAGTTCTTAGATGAAAAACAGTAACAAGTTTCTTGCTGGCTATTTTTAATTAAAACCAGATTCCAAATTCAATGGTGGTTTTTTTTATATGTACCCGAGGATTCACAAGTGGTCATCATAAGTCTTTATGAATACAGATGGTTTTCATCTTCATTTGTTCAATAACTGATTACATTTTATGTTGGAGATTTTAATCATTACTTATTTTTCAATATATTCAAAATATTTAAGATAACTAACCTGCATAGGTTCATCTTTGACGGGCCAATCTTGAGATTCAGTTTTAATCTTATCTGGTTTTTCATCTCTGCTTTTTTCTTTGGATTTGCTTGAACTGCTATAACAGAACAATTATAAGGACATTAACAAGAGTGTTCATGAAATTGGATAAATAATTGATTCCTAGGTAGACACTAAATTGTACAATGTCTTGGGTCAAGAAACCTAAGGTAATGGTTACATTTTTCAAAATATAGATAATAATAATTAGCTTAAAATACCACTTTGAAATTTCCAATGACTTATTAGTAATTAAAATTATCTGGTGCATAATTTACAAAAATATATCAACAAAAATAACTTCAATATGACAAACTAAATGTCATCTAAATGTCTATGCACATTGGAGATTGTAGAACTAATAAGGGCAAGACTAACCTGTGCTTATCCTTAGAGCTGGAGTGCTTGTCTTTATCACTCCTATGTTTGTCACTCTTATGCCGATCCTTTTCGCGATCTTTTGATTTGTGTTCTTTTGAGGAGGAACTCTTGTGCTCCTTATCTTTGTCTTTTGATGAAGATTTCTTGTCATCACTACTGCTGCTTTTGTGTTTATCTTTGTCCCTGTCAGATCTGTCTCGGTCGCTCCTGTCCTTGTCTCTGTGTTTGTCCTTGTCACTGCGGTGTTTGTCTTTCTCACTCCGGTCTCTTTCTTTACTAGCATCATCTTTGCTCTTTTCGCTGCGATCTTTATCTCTGTCACTCCGATCTTTGTCCTTGCTAGAAGACTTGTGAGAGCTGCTATGACTTTTGCTGCTTGAATGTCTGTCCTTGTCTTTATCCCTGCAATGTAATTAAGTATAAATAATGTGATACTAAGGAACAATGCGGCGTTTCAATGGAATATTCTGGAAAGCCCACCTGCTTGAGCTGCTACTGTGTTTAGACGAGCTTTTATTTTCACGGTCTTTGTCGCGGTGCTTGTCTTTGCTTGACGATTTGTGGCTGGACTTGTGCTTATCGGAACTGCTGTAGCCGTTGTGGATACCATTCACGTGTTCATTTTTATTGCCGTTTACCTTTCCCTGCAAAAAATATTTCTTTCATGAAATAGATGTGCATATAACCAAAAAATTTATCAGTGTAATAGTCCTAATATCGCTTCATGTAAAAGTTAAGCAATAAAATTATTATTTCAATTGCACTACAATGAGGGGACGCTTCATTTTAACTCGAGTACTGTAGTAGACGCCATATTGGGACTTAGAAAATTTTCGCTTCGTGGAGAGTAGCGTTACTAGTAAAGAGAACAATACGGGCAATGATCTGGTATAAATATGATGTTAACATAAAGAGCAAAAATATAAAAACCGATTTGAATTACTTACAGATTCACCATCATTATCACTAGCTGGATTTTCGACACTCATTTTGCCTACGTATCACCAACGTTGTTCGAGATTACATGAGGCTTGGTTCAGAAGCGAACGCAAATTCTAAGTGCCGCGAGGTGACGAATGCGCATGCGCCGTTCCTACCCAGATTCAGGCAAACTTCAGATGAGTCGGTTCAATGTTCGCATTCGCACAAACTTCACTCCTTATTTTTTTTTTTGTAATAAATTAAGTAAAACGAATCGACACATTTTATTAATTAACATTTGGGATGTGTTTATTTAAAAATTAATTCAAGTAGGTACATATGTTTGTCTAATGTAGAAACTTATTATATATATTGCCTTTATATCTTTGAGTACGAGTAAGACGTAGGTACCTACAACATACAAATTACAATCCCCCCAAAATAAATAATTTTCATGTAAAATGTAGCCAAGACGAGGAGGGCGAGACCACATTGCGTGCACTGTCAATAAGTTATCAGATGTCATGAAGAGCCATGCTGGATGGAATCGATGTATCCGAAAGGATGGCCGTTTCGCATATACCTATTGAAGGTATTTTTTTTTCGTTTTCACAATAGTTCTTACGAAAGCTCAACGGCCAAGCCACATATTTTAGCAAAGATGTTACATTTGTGATTGTAGAATAATTGGGGGCGTGTAGAGTTGTAACTGTGAGTTGTAATCAACATGGCTCTTCACGACATCTGATAACTTTTTGATAGTGCATGCAATGTGGTCTCGCCCTCCTCGTCTTGGCTACATTTTACATGAAAATGTTTTTGGGGGGATTTCACTTCTTTTTGTAGGTTGCTTGTTTATTGCAGTATTTTATTTTTACTTATTTTCCCTATTTTTTTAGTAATAATTCCCTGAATATATATAAATATATTATAGTGCGCAGTCAGTTCATCATCAGCCTATAGCAGTTCACTGCTGGACATAGGCTTCTCCAGTTATTGTTCGCCACTTTGGGCAAACAACTGGGGACTTTACCCGTAATCGCCACGCTAAGTTGGCGATCACAGGACGTACCTCCTCGCGTCGGTGACGCTGCTGCCCGTCATCGGCCTGTGATATTTAGCTACGCATTCAATCGTGATGGTTATACCGCCACCAATCGGTTGCCAGGAGCCTCGTCAGCAGGATGCACCACGGGTAGGTGCGGGCGCCTTGGAGCGAAAAGAGGATGGCTCGCCCTTACATCCTCCGCAGTCAGTTACTACATATTTATCATTTGATTTTGATATAAAGGAATCTTTTAGCATCAAAATTAGAGGAAGTTTCATACTAATTGCTATCCCCTAATTTTAGGGGTTGGGGGGATAAAGTTTAAAGTTTTATAATTTTCGTCTAGTTTGTATGCTAAAAGCTACATACCTAATTTCAGCTTTCTAGATCTTCAGGAAGCACGTTAAGAATATTTTGTTTCAAACAAATTGCCATCCCCTAATGGTCGGGGGGTAAACTTTAAACTTTTATAATTTTTCTCTTGTTTGTATACTAATAGCAGCTTACATACCCAATTTCAGCTTTCTAAGACTTCAGGACGTACCCTAAGAATTTTATGTTTCATACAAATTGCCATCCCCTAATTTGAGGGGTTGGGGGGGAAAAGTTGAAACTTTTTAATTTTTCATTTGTTTGTATACCAACTTACATACCAAATTTTAGCTTTCTAGGACTTCAGGAATCACACTATAATTTTGATGATCAGTGAGTCAGTCAGTGACGAAATCGGAGGTTTTTACATATTAATAAAATTCAAAGTATCAAAGCTACGATATTCAAACTTTGTATGTTTAATATGTGCGCTGATGGCATGCTATCTTGAAAATTTTAACTATTTAACATCATCCAAACCAAAGTTATGAGGGTTCAAAAAAACGGCGAAACCTTTCGAGAAAAGGTAGGTAGTGCCCTTGCGCTTCGCTTGGCTCGTCTTGGCGGGAGCACGACCGTGCCCCCAGATCGCAAAGGGAGGCCTGAATATAGGGTTGCCATCACCTAAATTGCCGGCGCCGGATAACACGGCTAAAATTCCGGACATTTGGGCGAAATATGGTTTTTTCCCCGGACACTTCAGTTTTTTTATTATTTTACCGTGCCTTCTTGATTGTGGATTTATCGCTAATCTATAAGAATTTGAGTTTCAATTTCAAAAGTGTCCGGATTTTACCCGGACACTTTTAAAAACCCCGGCCGGACCGACCCCGGACGCCCTACAAACTAGGACAAATCCGGGGAAACCCGGACGGATGGCAACCCTACCTGAATAACATATTGCCGACATACCAAATAAGGATGAAATTTTTATACTGAGTGGCTACAATACAATACAACGTTACGTTCCTTGGTCTAATGTGTACCAAATAAAGTTTTTCATATTTCTCAATTAATAATTACTTTTTAGTGTATCACGTTGCCTTCATCCCTCAACTTCGGGATGAAGGCAACGTGATAGGTACCGAGAAGTTTTCAAATTACAGTTTTAAGAATTAATAATGATTCAAACGTAGTCATACTATATAGTATTAAAATGTGGTGTATACTAATTAAGACTACGACATATGTTTTAATAACTGAGCTGTGGTGTGGCTGTGGTCCCGCCCTTTTGACGTAAAAGTGGGCGGCGCCACTTACTACCTACAAAATTTTGATAATTTTTGAGTGTAGAATTTTTCTGTGAAAGTATGAATTAGTAGAAATTATGTATTAAATCTTTTCAATATTATATTATTATATATTATCAACGCGGTCGCACAGGCTTTAGACATTTTCTCGTGTTCTCTGAGTGAATTCACAAGGGTAACATTGTACATAATTAGCTATAAGTAGATAAGATTAGGTATAGTATACTACCGCATCATATTAGTCTGTAAGGGTAGTGTATTTTAAGTTTAATAAATAAATATTCGAAAAACCTGGCGTTGTCCCGCCATCTTGATATTCTAATAAAATATAACTAGCGGGATTTAACGCGCATACCTTTTTTAAAAACCCGACGTTTCGGCCGTGTTACAACGACGTTGTAACACGGCCGAAACGTCGGCACGGTTATATTTTATTATACTCGTATTATGCAACGCGAAAGCTTAAAAGTTATCTTGATATTCACAGTAAAAAGCCTCAAGTCGTATTTTTGAGTAGAGTCCTTTCATCACTGCTTCTAGACCAAGCGTCGTGGGTTCGATACCCACCTGGGACAAACATTCGTATGATGAATATTTATGTTTGATATGTGTCTGGATGTTTATATTTGTGGTACCTTCGTTGTTCTGATACCCATAACACACAAGTATCACATAAGTGCCTGAGCTATTTACTTTGGAATTTATGTGAATTTGCCTGATATTTAATATTTATAAGTAGTTTATGATCTACACCATCTCACCCTTTCCACCTTGCTTCCCTACCCAAAAGTCGCCTGGGAGAGATCAGTCATAGTGATAAGACCACCAAAATTGTACAACAATTGTTTACTCTGTCTAGTTCTGAGTACATTGTTTGGTGTACAATAAAGAGTACCTATTTATCTATAGTCATATAAGTATTATATTTGTACTATAACAAATGTTTCGATGTCACAAACTGGAGATGGATGGTGTGAGTAAGAATTGTATAAACTTATGTATCATTAACACATTGTTTCTTTCAACAAGTCAGCCTTGGTTTATTTATTGAAATGACTTAAATAAACAATTATTATGTGTCAAAATTAATTCTCTTCAATATTAACATGGAGGTATTTATTGAGGCTTTTCTATTGAAATATTATATGAAGCTTTTCCATTAGCATCCCAAACTGGCTTCTTCTTCTTGAAAGCAAATGCCATGTAAATAGCTGCAAAAGAAGTTAAATATACATATTAGTTACATATATGGAAAATCAAGAAATAGTCTTTTATGATTACATGTCTTTACACAGAATGTAAATTGGAATACTTACTTGCTACATCCCATTCACACACACTCATAGTGCCAATACGATCATGTTCTTTCTTATTCTCCATTTGTTCCCAAAATTTGTGTGCATGTTCATACTCTGTCATATCACCTATAAGTTCCTTGCCTGGTGGTGCAGGATAACTTTCAAAGCATATGATTCTATTTAGAAGTTGTTTGTAGTTTTCAGAATGATCATTGAAAAAATCTGCAAATTTTGCTCTGTATACCAACTCTAGGCCATACTCAGCAGCTAGTTTTACAAATAATTCAAAATTTACTAAGAACTCTGGACAGTCCACTACACCCTCCAGATGAAAATCATACTTAGCTCCAAATAAAGGATAACCTTGTTTGGGGTCAAAAAGTAATTTGATATTATAAATCCTGTTTCCAAATGTAAACCCTTCTGATTTTTGTGCCCGTGACACAATTTCATAGGCATTAGGAATAGTACCAAAAAAATATCCATCTGGTTTTATACACTCAGATATATTAGTAAGCATCCGCCTTGCTTGTGATAAACTCTCAAAGCTATAGTGTAGCCCGAACTGGCAACTTACTACATCAAAATTTATTGATGGATCTCTATATTTATCACGAAGTGTGTCTTTAGTGCAATCAGCAGCAATAAATTCTGCAGTGTAAAGACGACCACATCTCTTGCGGAGGTCTTGATAACGTGTTTCACACTGCTGCACAGATACTTCAGCTATGTCTGCAAATACCACATGTTCCACTCTAGCCTTCTGCCATTTGCTTAAATCACCACCTTTACCACAACATATATCCAGCACTCTAAGTGGTTTGCCATAATCTTTTTCTCTTACTTTATCAGTATATTCCTGAATAAGAACACTCTTGACCCAGTTATTAAAATTTCTGAGATAGAATATAGGAGAGTTAAATCGTTCCTTGAGTCCTTTTTCTTCAAGATGATTGTAATGCGCAGCTACAACATTTGCATGATCTTCTTGACCGGGCTGTTTGATTTCTTTGCTTTCTCCTTGATCATCAGAATGTAAGATCTTTTCTGTGTCTTCATCATTTTTAGAACCACTAGGTTTGTCCCCATTTTCGCCGGTTGGCTGAGGCATTTTAGTAATATCAGATAAATATTATCCTTAAACTAGTTAATACACATGTCAGATCACTCTTATTTGGTATGAAATTTCTAAAACAAGAAATTTTCAAAAAATAATACAAATGCACCACGCAACGCAATGCTGCTTCCTTTCCTTTTTTTGTCTATGAATCGACGGATTGCTTGCTTGCAGACGTCAACCTGCACTGACGTCTGTCATCTTAGATCATTGACAACCAAACCAGTTTAATGCAACGGTTAAAACTTAAAGCTACATAAAATATGAATACATTGATATTTGTTTTTTTAATTATTGATACATACATAATAATGCGTAAAATGAGACATTGGCTTCAACTTGGAACATTTTTTTTTCGGCCTACATATCGTACCGGAAAGTAACTTCGTGAATGCTCCCTTCGTTTAAAAAATTATATCTGTCAAAGTCATAGCGCGACGCGAAGCGTCTGAAATTCGCGCTTTTCTTTTCCGGAATTCCGGTTATATTTCCCGGTTTGTACTTTGTAGGTCAAGAAAGAAATGAAGAAAGCTTTTTACTTTACGCCAGTTTGGAATACAGAAGCCTTTTTAATAGAGTTCCCTCTTTAAAAAAAGATTTAGAGATAGAGATATTTTTTTATTATTAATAAATATAGCTGGATGCCCTTTTATAATTAAGTTTTTATAATAAAGTAGGTACTTATTTACTAATAGTAGGTACTCCTACTTAACGGTGAGTTACTAAAAGATTACGGGACGGGAATCTCAAACATTACCAGAATGTTTCTTTATTATTTAATTATTTATTTATTTATCGTGTGAAATATCTATTTAGGTATTATCAAATACCTGGTCTACACTATTTGGACGCATAAATAATAAAATAATACACCTATAAATAAATAATAAATAACCGAAGACATGCCACGCTGGGCCACACAGAGCCATCTAGCCCCAAACTAAGCCGAAGCTTGTACTATGGGTACTAGACAACTGATAAATGTACTTAGATACTTTTTTTTTGTAAATAAATACATATTATACATAGAAAACACCCAGACCAATACAAACAGACATGTTCATGCACACAAATGTTTGTAATGTGGGGGGATCGAACCCACGACCCTTGGCTCAGAAGGCAGAGGTCACTACCAATTGAGCCACCGAGCCTGTCTGTCAAATATCAGACGACATCACAAATCTACCTAAATTGCTCTAATCCCAAAGTAAGTAGGTAACTTGTGTTATGGGTATCAGAACAAAGAAAGTACCACAAATAAATACTTAAATACAAATTATTAACACCCAGAAATGGAACAAACACAAGTGATCATCACACGAATGTTTGTCCCGGGTGGGAATCGAACTCACAACCCTTGGTTCAGAAGGCAGGGGTCACAGCCAGTCATGATATAAAAGACTAGCTGTGCTCGCGACTTCGTCCGCGTGGAATAGTTATTTATTCCCCGTTTATTTCTTCGCTCCTTATTGTTGCATAGCCTAAAGCCGTCCTCGATAAATGGTCTATTACATATACACACATATATACACACATATATACACACACATATACACAAAAGAATTTTTCAATTCGTTCCTGACATTAGCGCGTTCAAACAAACAAACTCTTCAGCTTTATAATATTAGTTAAGATATCTACAAATTAAAATAACTGGGCAGGTGAGCCTCGATTGCTCGGGCTGCATCGAGATGATCATTTAGGGGTGAGAGCCTTCCGCTCCCCAAGAGTCATGTGACGATGACAACGCCGGCCTGGCCATTATCGTAGTCATTTAGAAAAAAAAAGAGATGATCCTATCAACAAACACGAATGTACCTACCTTTTTTCAAATTAAGTAATGAAATACTTATAGGAAAGCGTGGCTGGCTTGATAGCTAAAATATAGAATAAAAATTAAAATAAAAAGAATTGTCAAATCATAAACCGGTGTAAGACAGGTTATTGGAGATTCTTTTGTTTTCTACTGTTCAAAAGCTAGTGAACACTAGCAAGGCTTTGGAAGGCAAGCTAAGCTGCGCCACTTGTAGTTAGAATAACATGAAGTTTTCAATTTGTGTACAATTATAAAATTTATTAATCAGGATTAAGTTTGTTACCATACCATACCATATTAATTTAGAAAATTTGCTTATTTGTCCGCTTTATAGTACTTTACCTAATTACCTTTCAGACACAGCTAATACCTATGAGCACTGTCTATCATCCGAGAAAGTAGAAACAGTAGATAAGTCACATAGAAAATAATAAAGTTATCTTGACAATGCGGAGTGGGAGCATTAAACCATAGGTAGGTACGTGTGTAGTGTAGGGTACACGTAGTGTGGGTTGTTATTACGTGCCGATGCCGCCGAGAGCGAGCGCTGGGCTGGCGGCGCAACAGGGAGGTCTGGTGGAGTAGGGGCCAGGGAGGGCGCGGGGGTCTCGGTGCCGTTACGTGGTGCGCGCGCGCCGGCGGCTGTGCCACGACGCGGACGTGCTTCACTCAGTTCGTGCGCGAAAGTCGTTACCTGCGTCATACGATCGCATTTCCTCTACACGCGAACACCGATACCTGTGTGATTGGATCGACAAATATATTTCTGAAACGAACACGATCAGTGGTCACATTTTCAGTGTACGCGTGTTCCGATCAGCGGGAGACCTGCTTAGTGCAATACAACCTTGTGCGGTGCGAGAAAGTGTGTGACGTCATAGGGACCGGCCTGGGCGACCATATGTTGGACGCGGATGCAGTGATGGAATGTGGCGTGTTGTTGTGGTGACGTACGATGGTGCAGTGTCTTGGCATACCTTGGTAGTGGCTGTGCCGCCTGCGAGCGGGTCCTCCACGGGAAAAATGCGTAGAAAAAGATGAACCAGGATGCTGAGAGCTTGGTAATATTATTTTTATATCTTCATACTTTCTGTATACACCTCCAATTGTCACTACACTATAATATTCATTCGATGTCTATTTAAATTACATCACTAACTGATCACTATCGAGAGTTTTACACTACTACTTGATCCTGTTCGATTTTTGCACTGAGTCAAATTCAGATTTGTCTATTTATAATGATGATATAAATTGTAAACGTTGCCACATAACGTGTGTTTCTACAAACGGTGACGCTCAAGGCTATGAGTCTTTTATTGAGTTATTTATTTTGTGAATTTACGATCAGAAATATAGCTGCACTAGCTGTGCTCGCGACTTCGTCCGCGTGGAATAATTATTTTGTCCCCGTTTTTTTTACATTTTCCATTATTTCTTCGCTCCTAATAGTTGCAACGTGATGTTATATAGCCTAAAGCCTTCCTCGATAAATGGTCTATTCAACACAAAAAGAATTTTTTAATTCGGACCAGTAGTTCCTGAGATTAGCGCGTTCAAACAAACAAACTCTTCAGCTTTATAATATTAGTTAAGATAGGCACATAATATACGTTATTAGATACCTACAATTTAATATTGGATGGCTAGTTAGGTACTTACAGCTCAATTCATGATCTAAACAAGGAAATATAAAATAACAATAATTATAATTGGAATAGGTATATAATACCAGTACGTACCTACATACATATTGGGGCGTACATATTGGCATAAACAACACAATACTAACCTGACCGAAAACATTTTGTCGCCTTCTACAAGGAAATTCCATATCGTCAACAATTCCTCTAATAATTTCTGTTTATTTCTATTTCTGTAGAAAAAATAACCATCCTTCATACAAATAACTGTAATAACATAATCAAAGGAATTATCCAATAGCAAAAATGTTCTATAGAAAATATACCTATCTATAAATACACACCTATCGATCTATTGCTATGATAGAACGACGTTGTTTTCAATCCACGCTATTTAGATTGGCATAGAATTCAGGTTAGACGGCACATGATGATATCAGAACAAAAGGATGAGTTTACAAACATTTGAAAAGGTTATTATCATTGTAGGCTGGCATCGAAATAGATAGAGATTAATTAATTAAGGTATTCTTTGCGAATTGCTTCACGCCGTTAAATTGTAAAACGATGTACCTACCTATAACTTTCTGGCGACCTGGCTGCACAGCTTCCTTCTGTGAATCCTTATTTGGTCGGCTGGTAGCTGGTAGGATAGCCTCATAGGTGTGGGTGCCTTTCGCGCCCACGAGCAGTGTGGAGTTCATCAACCGTCGAAGTTTAGAATTAATTTGGAAATTTTTTGACTGACTAAAACAAACATGACACCACACACACAACCTACTTTTAAATAAGACTTATTAATCAAATCTTTTAATAGGTACCTACATTTTATTCTAGATTTATTCGTTTATACTTCGTGATACTTATTTATTTATTGTAAATCATTTCTATTTATTGTCAATGTTGACTTGTTGAGTCATAAAAACACAAAACAACATTGAGCATTATGTTTTATATCAATATAAACATTCTTAATGAAGAACTTATAATATAATGTTAATGAGGGACGCTCGTACCAAAATATCAATTTATTTTGATAGGTACTTTGAAATAAAATGAAAAATGTTTATTTCGGATCTCATAATCACTTTAAGCTGCAAAATAAAATTCGATCTCAATAAATGGCTATCTATGTGGTGTACCTACCCAAAGTTTATGTCGTTGGGTAAAGGAAGTAGAACCTGCAACCTGAACTATTGTTTAGTGCAGCGTTAAACTGATGAATGTTTAAAAATTCGTATGAAAATATCATCAGTTAGGTATCAAACTTTGGAAAAAACCTGAAGGTTTTATTATATTCAGGACGGAATGGAGCCATTTTCGAAATTTATAGACTCCATTGATTCTTCATTGTTTATTTGGGTACTTAGTTTGGGTTCTATGGTAACGGTTTGCACTTTGCAAAATTTGTTTTGTGTAATTCTAGCGGCGTGTCGAAAGCGCTCGTGGGACCGTCTTACCACACGCGTTCGTTCTAGTTTCTACACCATTGTTACCGTTAGATTTCTTTGCTCCCCTATTTACTCCTCTGTCCTATGCCTATGATCGAATATAATCCCATAAGTATCGATGTCGATCGATATTTTTTGTGCATTTGTTAACTAAGTAATTCGTTAAACAATAATTAAGTATTTTGTACTCTTATCAAATTTTCGTTTAGTTCCTCAATCAGATTTAGGCTTGATATACACGACAGTGTACCTACTAACGTTTTTTTAATCAACGACTTCTGGGTGAATCTAACCCAATAAATAGTGGCACATACATTGAATACTCGTATATGTAATTTACCTATGATTTTTTACAGAACAAACGAAGCGTGTAGGTATGGTTTTATATTCAATGTGTGAGCTTCAATTAATAAACAGTAAGATTCATATTGCAAAAAAGTGTAATACAATGGCGTGTGAACCAAGCCTTTATGTTTACGTGAACATATTATAAACAAAAGTAACACCAAATAATTACAATTGGTAGTTAGAGAATTTCTCTAAAAATTACAAAAACGTTGATGATCTCTATCTTTGGCGTTCACATGGACGAGTCAAAACATTCTCATGATATCTATGCGTAATTTTGTTCATTCATGCTATATCGAAGATAATAAACTTCGTTTATTGAAGTAATTAGTGGTAACGGCGGCGGCGGGAACAACTTTCTCATTTTAAAACGAAGCAATATTAAAGTAGGCTAAAACTATTCCATATTGATTAGCAAACTTGGTTACGTGAAGTTGATATTATAATAAATTATTGAAAAGTATTTAAGTAGGATGGGGCTGGATGCGTACAGCTAGCAACCCCATTGTGGAAGTCTTTGGGGGAGGCCTATGTTCTGCAGTGGACCTCCAACAGCTGATAATGACGATGATACGTAGTACGAAGCAATTAGTTTACTTATTTAGTTTTATACCATTATTCTTTAATATCTCATTCATCGTCAATGGTTTTCGTAATATTATTGGCGTAAAACACATCTATACCTGTTATAATAATAGTTTAAATGTAGATAGATACAAACATAAACATTTACAGGAAAGAGTACATACAAACATATAGTAGGTACAATGTAGGCGGTCTTATCGCTGGGAGCGATCTCTTCCAGACAACCTTCAGGTAAAGACAATTGATAAAGAAAAGGGAAGGCAGTGCAAACTGTGACAAGTAAGATAAAATAAAATAATATATTAAATACATAAAATAAACAATACAATATATACACAAATATATTATATTAATAATAATTTTATTACATGTATTTAAACAACTTGCGAACTTTGTAACCATCAACATGAACAAAACTCATGCAATAATATATCCAGATAACTTAAACTATAGCCCTATAACCTAAACTTTGAATTGACCATCTTTGCCCTTGTCGTTTACAGGAGGTAGAAGTCGGTTTTGTATACAATTTTATCTTGTTGGTTGGGCCCGTACACGAGCAGGTAGGCTAGGCATGCTTGGTCTCACTATCGGCCGGCAGACGCGTCTCTACGTAATTCGACAGCACGCATTTTTCCGTAGAAAGTGAAACGAACCGGACCTTCGACGTTACTTTCACGTCACACCACAATTTAAGTAGCTAACAGATTATTTGGACAAGCTACCTCTGAGAAGACGTAACTGCAGGTGTTCTATAAACCAAAATGGCTTATTATTCTTTTTATTTCGATCTATTCCATGCTTATATAATATGTTACAGTTAAAACCCATTTTTCGTTAGAACTCGTTTTACCTAGTTACAACGAGTCATAACTTAATGCCTTTGTTAGAATCTAGAAATAATCAGTTAAAACTCTATATGTACTTATAATAAATCTGTAGAGAGGTTAATACTGTACATTAAATTTATTTTCCAAATAACTATTCGGGGATAATTAGTGATCGATACTGATGTCAAAAATGCAATTACATAGTACAATTTTTGTCTGTCTGTCTGTATGACCGATAAAAAAACAAAAAGTACTCAACGGATGAACGTACTACGTTGAAGTAGAATAGAAGTTAAATAGACTATCATTTTTTTGTTGAAAATTGTATATTCATCAAAATCCGCACAATTAGGTAACCTATTATGTTGAAGATTTCTCTACACCGGGGATTGTTTGTTCCAATACCACAAAGTACATATATAAATAAAAAGACTAAACACAAATATTTTTAAATATACAAGACTATATCTAAGGTTGATAGTGCATTCTAAAATGTAATAAGTGCCTATTTGTGTGAAATTAGTTCAAACACATTAAGTGTTGCGCCTTGTAAGACCATAATGTAGGTACCTAATATGATATTAACAGACAAGTGTGTTAAAGTAAGTCCATTTTTTTATTTATTTACCCAATCAAAACAAACTCAATATGAATACTTAGGTACATGTACAATTATGAAATCTTTATCGCTTTGACCGATTTTAATCAGATATCGTTTTGGTAGACGTTATCAGTATGCATAAATGAGTTGGTATAATAGTGTATAGGTATGTACCTATGAATGTTCATTGCAATGATGATAATATGCATATCTTGTTTTTTCATATTGGTCCACACTATTTTACAATGATTTATCATTCACCTACGCAGTACGCCTTTATAAAGTGTAATAATATGTGGTGAAAAGAATTGTTTGGATGAGCGGACATAAAACATTACCTATTAGAAATTGTTTACATTTTGATTATTTATTTGGTCGCGTTACTTAAAACATAGAGTAAGGTCTTAAATTCACTATCTCACTAAAAGGCACACAATAGTACGGAGGTTGCTGAGCATTCCTAGCACAAGTAGAAAACTAGTAATTAATCGCTAGCGCGTTGAAATCTTTTTAATGATTTAGTTGTGCCCACATAATCTGTTTATGACACCTGAATTAACTTCTTGTTGATTTATTTATTTTTTAAATATACGTAATATATAAATAATGATATTATTAAAACGATCCAAAAGAAGTTAGAATTTTAAATACGTGTAGATACTGTAAGGGCAAGCAATTTCATTTCATTTCAATTTAACAAATATCGTACGTACTCCTTCTATGGATGGAGGCCAGTGGCGTAACATAATAATAACATTAAATAGGCAATAGTTAGGACAATATAGGCTCCCCAACTGTTTAGTGATGATGACTAGTCGCTGGTCATCATCAAAATAAGTGCGTGTAAAGCCGTCCGTACGTGTAAAGTTCGCCTAAAGCGGTCCTTCGCTCGTTAAAAAGAACAGACCGTGCAATAGATGGTTCTGATATTAAAAAAAATACAAACAAATAAACTTGAAAATGTTTGCAGTGAAAACTGAAAATGTTTGTCAATCTTTTCTGGCTAATCTCCGGAAACGGTTGAGCGTTAGAAAGACAGGCTCGGTGGCTCATTTGGTAGTGACCTCTACCCTCTGAGCCAAGGGTCGTGGGTTCGATTCCCGCACAGTACAAACATTTGTGTTCATGAACATGTCTGTTTGTATTGGTCTGGGTGTTTTCTATGTATAATATGTATTTATTTACAAAAAAAAATATCTAAGTAAGTTTATCAGTTGTCTAGTACCCATATTACAAGCTTCGGCTTAGTTTGGGGCTAGGTGGCGCTGTGTGGCCCAGCATGTCTTGAGTTATAAAAAAAAAAAGACCAACTCAGCCCGAGACTTTTATTTTACTCTAGAGACAAAGAAATAAGATGTCGTGAAAAAAAAAGTTATTGCGAAGAATGGTAACCTAAATCACAAAACAAGGAATCCGCGCGGGCGTAATCCCAGGGGCCCTACTACAGAAAACGAAAACGATCGTTCGTTGAACGGATCGCGTATTTGTGCCCCATAAATCCCTCTCATTTGTCCCTCCCGTGTTCGAATATACGAACTAAAATTCGTCAACGTCGATTTTCAACAATTTAATTGATATATTAAAACACGGGAGAGACAAATGAGAGGGATTTATGGGGCAAAAATACGCGATCCGTTCAACGAACGATCGTTTTCGTTTTCTGTAGTAGGGCCCCTGGTACCACTTCGTGTCACGTTGATATTGTGGAGAAGGAATGCAGCATTTGAAGCGATTCTTTCAGATTTCTAAGACTTGTAGGATTTGTGGCATTTCCCGGATTTTTATTGGTTTTTCAGATCCGTAATCACTTAATCGCGGCCCGAACATATTTTTTTTCCTTTCTTTTTACTTTATTGCACAACATGATAGTGCGGCGACATTTCTATACTCGATAACTTTTGGCGGTGGCCCATTTTAATATTAACACATGAATTAAATTTGCAGGTGTGCCACAGTATTTTCATAAATCAATTGAAATTGAATATTGGTTCGACGTTCCCAGGCTTTAAGGATATTAATTCGCAATGCAATTATAGGTTTATTACTCTTCTTAGGACGGGCCCTTTAACCAAACTGACATGATAATCAGCTATGCCTCCCCGGACTCTGTTGACGGTAACCTCGACAGAGTTCTCAGAGCCTTTCTATGCATAGAGCCCTAGGACGGCGCCGCGCACTTTTTGGGAATCCCTGACGTAGGTGTTACTACCTCAGTTTTCAAATATTAAGATTAAGGTTGTAAATGTTAAGGTAGGGCATAGCGAATCTTCGTTCGTATTGAACTGCGCGTCCGGGAAAGGTCCTCCACCCTATAGAATACCGCAGCCAAATGACCTCCGGGTCGTGTTTCTGCCGGTGAGTAGGGTTTCCGGAGCTCGTGGGGAGTTAGGGTTGGGCCGGCATGGCAGTGGCAACTGAAAGGTAACTAACCAGTTACTTGCCAGTTGTCAGCGACAGTTAAAACAGAATAGTTGAAACAGCGTAGGGAAGCCATTATGTCGAGCTACTATAAAAAAAAATTTATAAATAAAAAATGTTCGATTTACATATGTTGCATTAATTGTCCGGTAAACTAGTTCGATAACGTTTTTAATTTCTGTTATTTCAAAATCCAACTTAGATAACATTAAAAACACGGTCCCTAATCGAGCAAACATCCGAAACAACAAAGATAAAGAAAATGTCGCACGTCATCTGGCAAATACGTGTCGCTGAGTCACTTAAGAATAGCAGGACAAATCTTAACTAATATTATAAAGCTGAAGAGTTTGTTTGTTTGTTTGAACGCGCTAATCTCAGGAACTACTGGTCCGAATTGAAAAAATCTTTTTGTGTAGAATAGACCATTTATCGAGGAAGGCTTTAGGCTATATAACATCACGCTGCAACTATTAGGAGCGAAGAAATAATGGAAAATGTAAAAAAACCGTTTGTTCTCAACGAGTCACACCCAAACGTGTCACCCTGTGACTGGTTGCGAAAAAAAATCTTATCGAGTAACAGTGTGACGCAAGTGTGACTCGATGAGAATATTTATTCTCATCTAGTAATACGAATTATAAATAGTGTTACTGGTTCGGAAAAATAAATCTCAACAAGTAACAGTGTGACTCGATGCTAATATTTATTCTTATCTAGTAACACTATTTTTAATGGTATTACTGGTTCGGAAAAATAAATCTCAACGAGCAACAGTATGACTTGATGCGATTTTTTTTATTATTATGCGTTATTTAAAATGATGAAATACTCTTAAAGCTTCAAAGATTTGGTGCAAAACAGAATAAAACTAATCAGCTTTTATAACAAACTGTTTATTATTGTTTTAATATGTCAGGTAACTATAGGTTGATAACTATAAATATTTAAAAACATGATAGTTTTACATATTTCAAAATCAAAATTAAATAGTACTTTAACAATGGTACCTAAGTTAAAATATTATCTACACAAAAAGTTACCACAAAATGATTTCCTTACTAATGTTCTAAATAGAAAATGTAAATAGTTATTTCACTTACGAACTGTTACTATTTATAATTTTTATTATTACTTTACAAAATCAGCCCTTCTTTTGTCACACAGTAATCAAAGTCATCTATCTATCTATACATATAATAAAAATGTAACGAGTCGCTGTCTGTACATGGAAGATATATGTGAAAAAATATTATGGGAGGCCTTTATTAATGCAATAGTACCCAAAACAATGATTTTTGGAATTTTTGTCTGTTTGTCTGTTTGTCTGTATGTTTGTGCACGCTAATCTCAGAAGCCGCGTATCCGATTAAGATGCGGTTTTCACTAATATATTGCTGGAAGCTTCCCTTAACATTTAGTGTTTGTTTCATGATAATCGGTCCATAAATAAAAAAGTTACGCCGATTTAACTAATCACGTCGAGCCGTTTGCGCGGATAGGTAGGTATATAAAGCGCGCCGAGATCTGCGCCGCGCCGGTGTCAGCTACTAGGCACTATAGTGCACTCAATGAAGCATTATAGGTCCGAATTTTTTTACTGTGATCCGATTTGCATGAAATTTTGGAATTAGGTTCATCTTACCATTAACTTTAAAAGTGAAAATGATTTGAACTCCGCCACCACCCTGGGGGTGGTTGCCACCCCTTCTCGGAAGTCAATGTTTTTTTTTTTCAAAATAACCTCGGATATCAATTGAAGGTCTAAATTTAAGCAAAAGATCATCTATAAAGTTTTTCGAAAAATCTAATACTTTTCATGTTATTGGCAATTGAAAACTTGAAAATTTTTCACTTTTTTCATCGGTTTTTTTTCAAATATCTCCAAAAATATAAGTTTTATTGAAAACTTTATGAGGAACAAAATTGAAGCAGGTAAAAAAATTAACAATTTGGTTTTTTATAAAGTATACTAAGTGCAATATTAAGCTAGATATTAAAGATCAAAGCCGTTTTTTATTTTATCTGAAATTTCATCGATGTAGTCAATACCATCTATCAGCGAGCAAATGCATTTTATGCTTTCTAATCAAAAAGGGTTTTGTAGTGCTTGAAATAAGCTTTAAAATGAGCACTATTAAAAGTCTTATACATGTAAAATAAGTGAGCTGTATTGCAAATAAGAGGAGCATCGACTGTTTTTTTCTTTTGAATCAGTGGGTTTAAATAAGTGCCAGTTCCACCAAAACTAAAATTAATCATATTCCGTCTAGAATTAACTTAATCATAAAGAGTTTGATAGATTGTATTAGTTTGGCTGCTTTAGGATACATAGTTTTCAAAAAAGTCGTGATTGAAGGAAAATCGAAAATTTCAAATTTTTAAAAAACCCACCTTTCTTTCATAATATCTCAAAAATGACGATAGATACGTATAAAAGTGTAGGGATTAAAAATTTAGGTATTTTTCTGACCAACAATTTGGTCTTTTTATTTTTTCTGTGAAATAAAAATTGACGGAGATATGATTGTTTAAAGAGCGCGTGGCAGCGCAATCACAGCCTCTCTCAAGCCCTTTCACCCTTCACCGTTTTATAAAAAGGGTTTTTACTATATATTGCAATACAGGATGTTGTAGCTCTCTTAATTATCTTTACAATGGTATTTTATAAATTGTGATAGCATGAAAATTTAAGGAGTTATGGCCCAAAAATTTATCATATTTTTTTCTACTTAGTAACTGAAAGTTTCGGAGTGAATATTTGGACCAATGTGAAATGATCGGCGATACATCCAAGTGATGAGATGTCTCTATGAAGCTGCCACTATGTCCGTCCAAATACAGAATCAGCAAACAAGGCCTATACCGTTGCATCGAGGAGTGAGACAGGGGGATGTCGTTTCCCCGAAACTATTAACTAATGCAATGGAGGATATGTTCAAGACGCTGAACTGGAAAGGACGTGGCGTCAACATAAATGGCGAATACATCTCTCACTTGCGATTTGCAGACGACATCGTTATAATGGCAGAATCGCTGCAGGACCTAAAAACACAAATGCTGAATGAACTGGCTGAGTCCTCTATGCGTATCGGCCTATGGATGAACTTGGACAAACCCAAGGTTATGTTCAATGAACATGTTCTACCGGACCCGATTGTAGTACACGGCGCTATCCTCGAAGTTGTTCAAAAATATGTAGGGCAGACATTGCAGTTAGGTGGAAACAACTTTGAGGACGAGGTGAATAGGAGAATTCAGCTAGGCTGGGCAGCGTTTAGGAAACTACGTCGAGTCTTCACATCGTCGATCCCACAGTGCCTAAAGATGAAAGTCTTCGATCAGTGCCTTCTACCAATTATGACATACGGAGCCGAAACGTGGACATGAACCGTAAGGCCAGGTGGAGTGACGATTTGCGCAGGGCGGCTGGCAAGTGCTGGATGCGAGAGGCCCAGAATTGATCTAAGTGGTGAACATTCGGAGAGGCCTATGTCCAGCAGTGGACTGATACGGGCTGATGATGATGATGATGAAAATATTACTTACTCTATACTTACATCTTTTTATGTCATACCAAAGTATCTTTTGTGATTTTTTCAATTTAGGGGTTGTTTGCTTGGGTTGTAAGATTTTCAAGGGGTTAAAAATGATTTTAATATGAGGTAATTGTATTAGAAAACACTTCACAATTTCACCACTTACTATTAGACTGGTTTCTAGCGATAAAATGGCTTAAACTCAATTTTTCCATTAAGGGGTCATTTACACCCCTTAAAAATAATTGGCGGAGTTCAGATCATTTTACACTTTTGAAGTTAAGGGTAAGCTAAGCCTAATTCCAAAATTTCATGCAAATCGGATCACAGTAAAAAAATTCGGAGGTTAGGCCGTATTTTTCGCTTCATTGACTGCACTACTAGGGGTCAGAGCCCATAAATATATAATATTGTATGTATTTGGTGTAGGTGAGGCATTTTATTATTTAAAAAATGCCTCACCTACACCACTTACTAAAATTATTCTTTTTCTTGATTAAAAAAAACACGTAAAGTACATCTAATACAATAAATTGCTCTTTTGTTTCCTATAATTACCACTGCCGTGGGTTGTGAAGGGTTGTGAAATGCTTTTAAAGCTATAAGTTTGAAACTTCATTTTTAACAATTAGGTATAATCACTACCCAAAGAAACTATTCCACGCGGACGAAGTCGCGGGCACAGCTAGTTTACAATAATTATAAATTGAGATCATTCCTAAAACTAAAATAAACTGTTTTATATTCGCGTAAATATATAATAATATAAAAACATCAACAAATATTACAATAGAAAATGTAAATAGTCATTTCACTTACGTTACGAACTGTTGTTCTAATAAGTTCGAAACGTAATTTAAGAGTACTTAACGTATTTCATCGTTTTTAAATAACTCTATTAATAAAATAAAAAATCGAGTCACCCTATTACTCATTGAGTTTTGTTTTTCCTAACCAGTAATACTATTAATAATTCGTGTTACTAGATGAGAATGAAAATTCGCATTGGGTCACACGGCTTACTTGTTGAGAATTATTTTTCCGAACCAGTAACACTATTAATAAATACTGTTACTAGATAAGAATAAATATTCGCATCGGGTCACACTGTTACTCGATAAGATTTTTTTTCGCAACCAGTCACAGGGTGACACGTTTGGGTGTGACTCGTTGGTGTTGAGAACAAACGAAAAAAACGGGGAAAAATAACTATTCCACGCGGACGAAGTCGCGAGCACAGCTAGTTGTCTTATATCGCTAACTCGACGGTGACGCGCTGCCAATTTACAATTAAACTGTTTTATTACCTACATAAAACAAATTAAACTTTTGCCGAAATAGTTGAAATTAACTTAGCATCATTTTAATCGTATGCATACAGTTATAAGGGTGACTGTTCTGCAGTCCGGCATATGTTGATGATATACATAGTAGATACAATTGTGATGGCAAAAAAACTAATATATTTTATAACATTACTGGTTGAAAAGAAATATGTACCTATATTATCACATCTTAATATAAAAAGGGAAAAACATATTCTATAAAATATATCTTACGCTTGTATTGAATACGACATTTAACGATGAAATGGATTTTCATTTGAGTTTGTTACTCAAATGAAAATTGGAGAAAATCGAATTGGGCTTTTATATTTCTCTATATCTATACCTACATGATTCGCGCCAAAGGACCTAGATACGTATTTGCCGAGCAGCGTGACCTCACTGTTCGGAAAAACCATGAAAATCCTGCACATGCGTGGTTTCCTTGTCTTGTCTGGCAGTCCAGCGTGCGGCACTGCGAGCCGCGCGCTCAGACGGCGCGCACCGGGCGGCCAGTGCGGAAGGGCTTGTCAACTCGCGACGAGACAATTTAGTCGATCGGTGACACAACATCGTACATAATACATCTGAAACATAAAGTACGCGTCGTCTACAGGCATAATAGTTATAAATGTGTCCTTGCCAGTGAAAGAATTAAACATTTTTGTCCCAGTGTACAAACTAAGCAGTGAGTGTGTGATTCAGTGACCGAGTACCTCACGTAATTGTTGTTGTTAGTGGTTGTTCTTACATGCCGGGAGTCATTTGCATGTGCATACTTGTGATTGGTTAGTACATGTTGTTACGGATGCCTCAAAGTGATTGAATGTAGAAATGTTCGTATACTCAATGTCAAGTTCCAAATTAGGTACTTAATTACTAAACGAATATTTTCAAAAATAATTTTGTGAAAAAAAATTCAAAAAGTCTGCCATAAAAATTTTATATGTACCTATAACATCAGATGTTATCTCAACTTGGTACGTAATTTTATTGTATGATGTAAAAGTGGTATGTAGACTCTCCAAGATGTACACTTATCGTGTTATTGATACAGAAATATCGATAAAACTTGACCTAGAAGTACACAAAGAAGACCAGAATACTTAGTATTACATATCTTAGTCATTAGGTACATCTACCTTACCCTAGGTAGATACATCACCTAACCCGCATTTGTAACGCTGTTTTCCTATGCTCAATTCGGTAAGTGGGTAAGCAGATAGGCAGTAAGTATAATATGTGCATAGCATGGGCAGTAGAAATAGATGATATTTTGTAATACTTATTTACTTGATTAATCAATCAAGTATAGACATCAAAAAACACAATTATGAATCGTCAAGTTGAATTTACAGTTACAAGATTATGGCAGGGCCTTATGTTACCATGACCAAAGTTATTCGTCAATAGTCAAAAGTTTTTGAAGTTTAAAAGAAATATAGAAGCGGCTATGTAGTTTACATACAAGTACATACATAATATATGTTACTTATTGACTGGCAACATTAAAACTAAGTAGTATAATATTTCTATTGTAACGAATGAGTTTGCTTGCTATTACTAAGTAAATAAGGAACACGTATACTAAAGTGGGCTATGTTTTTTCAAGTGCTTTGTGAAATCCAGGTAGGATTTGAATACACTTTTTGGGCGATTTGTGCGTCGCAGCTGACGCGGGCCACCTGTCGCATTATGCGAGCCCCAATTGTGGGGCACTAAAGGCGAAATTCGTACAATAATAAGAAAGGACGGCACAACGACAAGAGGCACACCTGTTCTGTTTTTTTTATGATTTGGTTAACTAAAGAAATAATAATACTCCCCTGATCGAATTTCGGTCACTATGGACAGTCTCCGTTGATACCAGTAGATACGCAGCATACAATAAAGTGCGTTAGTGTGCGCCACCACAGGTGCACTTTCTGTACCATAATTCATTTTTCAATACGGCTGACATCAGGCGCATCTGAAGATTTAACGAGCTCTCCGATATCACGTCATATTTCTACAAACGTCCAGATTTTGGTGTTGCTTTAGATTATTGTGGTCTGCCTAGGTCTTTTGGTCTAAAAAGCTAGTTCTTGCGACCATATCCCAACGAGAAAGTATTGCAGTTAAAATATATATAAGAAAAACTATAAATACGAGTAGATGCTCCCAGTATAAATGTAGAACAATAATTGGAATCGGATAATTCGACAGAACAAAATATCGTGCATTACATGAATTTACACGCTCAACTATTTGGAGAAAACCATCAATGCAATCAGTAGGTTTGTGCCTTAATATAAAGCTAATACTTAGGTAGGTATTTGATTTTTTTTTAAACAAATGTTCAGGTTTGTAAATAGGAACTGGCTCACTATTAATAAAGCAAACTATTCAAATGTATCTTGTTATATACGGTCATCACATTAATTTAAGAGGTAGGTACAGGTTCGGAACGATTTTAGTTCAGTAGGTACGTAATCCAGTCTTAAGTAGAATCCACAAGGCAATACGTCGCTGGCCGCTCCCTTCCTCAATTATCCAATTTCCTTGTCAGATATCGACCTAGTGGCTGTTCGCTACCAGACTTATTCTTGACGATCAAATGGACTGGCTCACTTGTCTGTACCTTTGTTTCGTAATGCTTGAGAATGTACCTTCCATGTTATGATTCTATAATGAAAATGTTACTTAATGGTGTGTACCTGGGTACATTTGAAACAAAGAACCACCTCAGCGTTTGCTCAACACAGTTGTAATATCGTAATACAATTTTTCTAAAGAGAGTATTTTTGTTTTGTTACTCACTTTAGACTATGTTTTTAAGATACTAAATTGACAGTATACTACCATACTAATGGTGTCGTGGCTGTCAGGTCTTTAGGGACCCACAAACCCGAGGTCTTTACGGTTAGACGGTATCGGGAGTCCTACATACCCGACTGTCTCTTGAGTGGTAGGAATGCAAAATGCATTTCCCCGGGCTCTATTTGTTTTACTTCATTAAGCATCTTTTAAACTTTAGATCTATCATTTAGATATTTTATAATATTCTCTGTTGTAAGCTGTATGACGTACTGTCACAGACGCTATTGCTACTCCTGAACGATTTTGCTAAAATTTAGTGGAACGCTCAATTTGTTCCCGCCTGACTATAAATAGCCTGGGTTCACGTGGTGACCTTTTTAACCTAGACCTTAGCTCAGCGTCATCGATTACGCTGGTACCGACATTTTTTTACCAGATATGATATCTAACCTGACTCATAACCTGTTTAATATAATTTTTATACCCTGATCTTATTCCTGATATAAATCCATTAAAAGAATGACTCTATCTAGGTATGCATTTTAAAACTGTGCCTAACTGACGGAAAAGGGCCAGATTAAACGTGTAATATTTCATGAGCATCCCGATTTCATCCTGAGACAAAGGGTCGATTTGAAGGGATTTGATTTTAAGATTCCAGTCCAGATGGGTGAGAAGGGACGGTAGAGTTTGCTTGGGGAACATTTTATTTAGCTTATATTTTTTACTTGACGACCATGATACTGATCAGGCATCACATGTGCTCGTCTGCCGCCTCTTTCATAAAAAATATATAAAGAAAGGTACATTACTAAATAAAACATTATAATAATACATTCTCGTAATTTAACCATAAACACAGATTTCTTCACAAAAATAAAAGCAATAACAGTTGATAAAGAGCCGTGACAGATGTGTAAATTTTCATTCCATCACGTGACGCAAGCAAAAGATAATAAGTGATAACTAACTATTTAAGATTATTACAGATCCAATTTGGCTTGGCATTGAGTAGGCAAATCCGATTAGAAAACAATACTGACGATTTGGTTAGTGCTAGTGGGGAGTACAGTGAAAATATGGGTGTCGACGAGGAAGGTCGTATGGTGAGGGGCGTGGAGGTCGGGTGAGGCGATGCTGGTGCGCGGGTGCGCGGGCGCCGAGCTGCGGCACTCGTTGGCGGAGAGGACCAAGGCGCTGGCGGCGCGCTGCCACGCGCTGCGCTCGCCCGCGAGGGCCGCCGCCTCCGCCGACCGCGTCACGGACCGCCGCCGGCCCAGACACCGCAAGTCGCAGACGCGGTGGTACGTCAAGGTAAGCTGCCACCAGCCCCAGTGGTTGAGCCTCCTGGAATGACTCACTGTCACAGCTTAGGCACCGTACTGCGACCTACTTACGTCAACGTGAGGTTCTTAGCTCACAGCTGCCAGCTGGGATTTCAGTGGTATGCTCTACCACCTGCAAATATGATTCATAAGTTAAGTTAATACATATTCAATTACATAGTTCAAATATTTCCGTCTATAATTCCTATCCTAAAGTAGGTATGCTTATAAATCGACTGGGATTTACTATGAGATCGGAGCAATGTAACTATGTGATGTTGTCTGATATTATTTATATATTTATTGTACTTATTTATCCTCTGGTGTTGCGGTGTTTAGGGGTTGAAATGATTCTTACCATCAAGTGACCTACAGGCCCGTTTGCACCATGCATCTGGCAAAAAAAGTTGACTTAAACTGAAAATAAAAAAACCGGCCAAGTGCGAGTCGGACTCGCGCACGTAGGGTTCCGTACCACCGATTAAATGAAAAAAATTAGGTAATTTGATATACGACGTTTAGTAAAAACTACTGCCTAGATTTCATTCAAACCAAATATCGTTAGTAGTTTTCATAGTAATACACATAATATATTTTTTTCAGTTTTATCATGCCCATATTTTAGAAGTTACGGGGGGGGGGGGGACACTCATTTTACCACTTTGGAAGAGTCTCTCGCGCAAACTATTCAGTTTAGAAAAAAATGATGTTAGTTAGGAACCTCAATATCATTTTCAAATACCTATCCATAGATATCCCACACGAATAGGTTTGATGAAAAAAAAATTTTTGAGTTTCAGTTCTATGTATGGGGAACCCCAAAAGTTTTAGATATTTTCTGATTTTATTTTAAAATCATAATGCGGTTAACAGAATCTACGCACCAAATTTCAATAATGTAGCTCTCATAGTTTCGGAATAAACTGGCTGTGACATACGGACGGACAGACAGACAGACAGACAGTGTGCTTCAAGCTGGAATCCTCATCTCTGAAACCTGCATGAAAACGAATTTTGACTATGCCAAAAAATAGTCATGAAATAGTCATAAATAGTCGCCAAATAAAAAAAATAGTCGCATTATAGTTTCGGAGTTATAGCTATAGGTTGGTGAGGATTCTGGCTTGACGTTCAAGCTGTAATCCTCACCTCTGATGCAAGCAAACGGCAAAGTCTATCGAATTGGTTTATGTTCCAAAAAATAGTCATGAAATAGTCGCAACGGCATACCAAATTTCAGAATTAGTCGTTAAGAGATTCCAGAGATATAAGGGTAGGTTGGTGAGGATTCTAGCTTGAACATTTGAAAACTTCAAATATCTCCGAAACGGCTACGATTTTCGATTTGAGTTTTTGCCAAAAAATAGTCATGAAATAGTCGTCTCCAACGGAAATAAATTTGAGCTGATTTAATTTGAAATTAAAAAGTGTTAATTTTTCCCTACATTTCTATGGAGGTACAGTCGTGTACAAAATGTTTACTTCATTTTATACCATTGTAAAATATTTCGCTTGAACTATAATATTTCGTCAAATTAGGTGTTTTCCAAGACTAGTGACTAGACCGAGTGCTATTATGATTAAACAAATAAAAACAAACATTTATAATTTTTGTAGCTATTTTTATTTAGTACAATTTAAAGCTTGAAAATGCGTACAGAACATGTTTAAATTAAAAATAACTAAATATAATGTTTATATCACAACCGAATAATAGGTATGCCGTTCGGGCATTTCCATGCTAGCTTCGGGAGCGCTCGGCCTCATAGTCTCCGTCCTTTATGGTGCCCCCGCACTGCCGTTAGATAATATTTGTAAACATTTTCTAGCATACATTTATATTTTATTTTATTTACTCTATATTATGTATGTATCTATTAAGTTATTTAATATTTTAATCCCTGTTTAATCCTATCCCACTTTGCAACACTCTACCTACATACATCTGTTTCTGCTTAGCCCAATAGTTGACCGGTAGAGAATGCCTACACGGCATTCGATCCGCCTTTTGTGCACTATTTCTATTGTGCAATAAAGATTAAATAAAAAAAAATATTTACTAACAGATGTTGTCAATTGTTACATTTTGTTAGGAAGTGTCACATGTTATAAGTGCCCGTACACTGATGAAAAATGTTTACTAACATTTAAATCTGGCATTTGCTTACTTGGTTTTGCGTTCTGAGGGAGTGTCTATACAAAAATGGAAGAAGAATTGCCCATTAGAATAGCTTTTAGTTTTGTTTACAAAAGAAGAAGCGATCTTATTGGATGCGCCAAACAAAATATAACACTTATTTTATTTTGTTACTAGCTGTGCCAGCGGCGTCCCACGCGTGGATATGGGGTTTCAAAAATAACCGACTTCCACAAAATGGTACCCAGATTTTAAGTTAGACCTCTAGAGGTTGTTGGATTGCTAGCAATACATTGGTGAAACCGCATTTAATTCCAAGCAGTAGTTTTCGCGTGAGGCGCGATCAAACATACAGATAAAAATTTCTCCCGTTTCCCCAACACTTCCCGCCATTGCTCTGCTCCTATTAATTGTAGCGTGATGAAAGTATACTATAACCTGCCCAGGAATATGAAGAATAATCGTACCAAGTTTCGTTAAAATCCGTCTAGTAGTTTTTTTTCTATAACGAACATACAGACAGACAGACAACAATTTTACTGATTGCATTTTTGGCATCAATATCGATCACTAATGACTCCCTTATAGTTATTTTGAAAATATATTTAATGTACAGAATTGACTTCTCTACATATTTATTATAAGTATGGATAGAAGATAACTTGTTATAAAATGTTTACTCAGTTACGAAACATTTTCTAACATGAAATAATTTTTAACACAATGACATGTGATTAAATGTCTGCTAACGTTGCTAAACATTTTCTAACGGCGCGGCAGTGTGGGAGCACCATTAGTGTCTTCCCACAATCATCGTCGCGGACATTTCATTGACTTGAGTATTTTGCTTGACAGTCACGCCATCTAGTAAGTGTTGTGGAACTAGCTCTAACCATTTTAAAAACGCATTGCTGTGATATTAACATTAAAGGTAAATGTGAAATATATGTAAAGATCAATAATTAAAGCTCATAGTTATTCTTTTTGCTGGGTGGGAACAGGTCGGTAATTGTGTATTATATGTACTGATTTCAGATTTAAACAAGTTTTGTACTAATATGCAAACTTTATATTATAATAAATAAAAATAGCTACATAAAAATGTTTGTTTTTTTTTGTTTAATCATAACAGCTGCCATGGAAAATACCTAATTGAACGAAATATTATATTTTAAGCAGAACATTTCACAATAATATCAAATGAAGTAAAACATTTTGTATACAACTGTACCTCCAAAATTGTAGGGAAAATTATAACTTTTTATTTTCTAATTAAATCAGCTCAAATTTATTTCCGTTGGAGACGACTATTTCACGACTATTTTTTGGCAAAATCTCAAATCGAAAATCGTAGCCGTTTCGGAGATATTTGAAGTTTTCAAATGTTCAAGCTAGAATCCTCACCAACCTACCCTTATATCTCTGGAATCTCTTAACGACTAATTCTGAAATTTGGTATGCCGTTGCGACTATTTCATGACTATTTTTTGGAACATAAACCAATTCGATAGACTTTGCCGTTTGCTTGCATCAGAGGTGAGGATTACAGCTTGAACGTCAAGCTAGAATCCTCACCAACCTATAGCTATAACTCCGAAACTATAATGCGACTATTTTTTTTACTTGGCGACTATTTATGACTATTTCATGACTATTTTTTGGCATAGTCAAAATTCGTTTTCATGCAGGTTTCAGAGATGAGGATTCCAGCTTGAAGCACACGACAGACAGACAGACATGACGAATCTATAAGGGTCCCGTTTTTGCCATTTTGGCTACGGAACCCTAAAAATCGAACTATACTAATAATAGAAAAATAAAAAATGAGAAGATTTTACCTATTTAAAGTTGTTTTATCTCGCATTCGTCATTCATTCATCCATTACGCACAGATTTTATGTGTTTCTGAGCGGACCGTGATGATTTTACTCATACGTAATGATGTGCCAATCACTATGTATACCTACAGATATATACTTAGGTACGTACGACGGATGTGATTGTTGTTTACTGTAGAACTTTACATTGGATGAATCAATTCTATGAGTGATATGTACCAATTTACGAGTATATTTATATACGTAAAACACCTATTCTATAGTAATGCTTGTAAACTTACTGGAAAATAGTTCACTGGTTTTTAGTTACTGAGCCATTCCGTTTTTAATAAGTTTTGGATGGATATTAAAGTAATCTTAACAGGAAAACCGTGCATGTCCTGGGATTTACATTAAGTTATTTTTATAGTAAATATCGAGTAACCGGGTTAGTTATTACTACATAATATAATATGTAGGCATTGCGGTTACACTAAACATCAAACGATTGTTAATTGTATTACTAATGTCTTCCACTGAACATGACCCGCTGACTAACAGTACTCTCATGTTTGTTTACGAAGTATACCTACTTCTTTAGTCAGAATGAGTAATAGCACGTCAAATTGGCTACTAGAACACCTATTACAGCGTTTATTCAGTTTCCCGTTTAACGCTCGATGTGCCGCCGCATAATATTTACGCGCACTATGATGAATAGAGCTATATTTTTTTTTACCAGAAGTATTCATTATTTGTAATGTTATTGAGAAGCAGTAATTGTTTAGTTTTGTTATATACGAGGTCGCGTCGGTTGCTTCTGTGCAGTCATTAGTGGTGTTAGTGGTTGTTAGTGAAGTCGTCTAATTGTTTTCTTTTTATTTGGCGAGTGTTTAGCGAAGTGGCTTATCGCGGCCGCCTGCAGGCTTCGTTGGCAAAGCGGGTCAAGGCTTGTGTTATGTGAGTGCGGTGCGGCATAGCGCGGAGCGGTGCGCGCCCGGAATGCAGCCGAGCGCGCCGCCGGCGCTCCGTCCAGACGCACCTACTTATTGTGTTTTGATGCGATGCGTTCCATCGACGAATTCGTTAAGGTGGGATTTTCGGATTAGTCGTTGAAGTTATACCTACATACCGCAGTGTAGCTCTACTTTACCGCCGTACGCCGTACGGAAGCCGTGGTAGCTGCTTGAGCATACAACTCCAAACTCCTTGGCTTGGAAATTGTGAGGTCAGTCACCGTGGGGCTTAGCGAGTTAACACGGTATGGCAGACCGACCTCTTGATACCCGTTGCAGACGCTGAATTTATTACGAAATATATGTACCTACCTTCCTAATTTGTTACGACAACAGAAAGTTGTCCAATTAGGAAATGCAAGTTGCTTATATACGTTTCGTAGGATGTTGTGTCATTCACCCCTTATTTTCTTTTTATGGTAGATGCAGTAGGTAATAATAAAATTATAAAGGTAGGCAAGTAGGTACTTGCTATAACGTTTTGCCATTATTTATCTTGAGACGAGGTGAAAACATTACATCTAAAATATTATGAAATTTTACTTTATGTGAACTCTTTTGTTACTAAGTTTGTTGACCTCTTCCCCATCCACCCCAACCAACTATCGAGTAAATATATTATTCTGGCAATTCTCCAATATTTTTATGTACCTACAGAAGTCTTAGTGAAATGGCTTTACTACTGCAGACACACTTCCCGAACTAGGTACAGTGATAACACCATAAAATACCTTAGCTAGTTGTATTAAATATTTTCTGTTTTCAAAAAACACATTAATTGCATCTCAAAAATGAAAATGAAGAAATATTTCAAGTTAATTATTCAGTTCATTTGTGAGTCGTGTAGGCATGCATACGGAATGTAATTGTTATGTGTAACGTGCTGGCAAAGCCTTGTTAAATTGTATGCTCGCGTGAATAAATTAATGACGCCTCGTTATTTTGCGATCATCAAATTTTTTGGATGAAACTTTATTACAAATTCTCATTAAATTAATTATGTATCTACCATAAAATAGACAAAGTTTATTATAATAAAAGTTATAAATCTGCATTTCTTGTATCATAATCGTCTAGTAAAGTACAAGTACGTAGGGAGGTAGGTACCTATGTAATGATTGCAAAGAGGCTTGTAAAATAAGTTTTTTCCATCCAAATTCTTATTCATTAAAATTTTTGCAATTAGCATTCAAAAATATATATGTAATTTGTAACTTTTTACTAAAAAGGTTAGGTAGTTAATTTATACGTACAAGTAATATAATTCTAAAATCTTTTATGTCATACTGTTCTCAACTAAAGACGTATAAAGATCGTACCCAACACTCATTTCTCTTTTTCAATCGTGTACCTACTTTAATTAACTCTTCACAACTAGTATCGTATCATACAAAAATATTTTTCAAGAAGTTACCTATCATCGGGTCAATGAATGTCTGAGATTGGTGCCGCTTTTAGGTCGATGAGTATCGATTGTGCTAGGTCGACAAACTCTACCTACTTTGTTTTTGTCACCTGTAGGTACCGACTTAATTTACCAACCAATGTAAGTATTCATGATATCTATCTACAATTATATTGCATATTTTCCACATTACATTTTATTTGCTTATTCGTCAAGTCATAAAGAACAATGTAGGTTTGTGATATACATTGTACGTATACCCGTGTAAATAAATAATGTTAATATAAAGGTATGTTAGCGTGTACAAGCAATTTTCCATCAGTATTACAAATTCTACTTTATGTTTAGTATGTAAGTTGTGATGTGTTGTGTTGTGACGTGGCCGAATGAGGAAAGTTTAAAGAAAATGCGTGTGGTGTTGTTTTTCAAATAAGGGAACGAAACGAGCACAGCTCTTTTTACTTGTTTCTTAGTGAAACTCCTGCACACACTGCATATGGAATGGACGAGATCTCTAGCGTGTGTTTCCTTACTAATGCAGCACAAAGGCGTCCCGTGTTTGGTTGCATCCTTTGAATTCGTGGTGGGTTTGTATGTAGTTGTAAAACGGGAATGAATAGCATGTAAAAATGTGCGAAATGAGCAATTATCTATACCTATCTATTGTTGCAATTTCCTAAAATTCTATTAATTTTCTAAATTCAATATGATAATGAGATGTCCACGAATGTCAAGTTACGACGAAGAGAAACTCAAGATTGCATTCCAATTTTTATTGTACGGGGCTTAAATTAGGTACATAATACATCAAAATCAAACTATACGAGCTGTTTATCTAACGATTTTTAACCTCTAGTCTGCAAATCTGCAATGCTGTCACATCAGTGAAATAGTTTGATTTATCGATTTATCATAGTTTAACTTTGCCCAGCTCCAATTGAGAATCCATTTCGAGTCCCCAAACAAGATAAGCGCTTCTTGATTTTTCCACCCTACCTCAGAATTGTAGACTGTATTGCACAGAGCTTTGCAAGTCGGTAGAGAGTATTGCGGTCAGTAGTTGTCGTCGGTACCTAAGTTACCGTTGGCAGCAACGATGCGCTGGCGCCGTCTTATCCAATGGCTTGTGGGTGATGGTTCCGGGTATCATCGGCGTGGGGAGGGCGCGCCGGCGGCGGAGCGCGACCGTCACGGAGTTCGCCCAGCGCGTTGCCCTCGGCAGTCCTTCGTACAACGTTTTCTAATATTCTTCTGACGCATTGACAGTACGCGACTTGTTTTCACAACTGTCGTATACGCAACTTTGCGTGATCTTACGCAATACAGTTACGCCAGGAACCGTACCTGTCTTATGCAGGAAATGTAAGTGGACTAGGATATTAACTGCTGGCTACATAACATGAATGATTCGCAGTTATTGTTGGATGCTAAAACAAGTTATCTTCAATGCGAGGTACAATGCCAAGGCAATAACAATGTGAGGTGTATATTATAGAGTGTAGGGATAAATTGATTCTTAAAAGGCAGTATTCTAATAATGTTACGACCAACTTTCAAAATGTCATTTATTTTTACAGCTTACAGCCATATTGTCATACTACAAAGTAAGACTACGTCCTATAATTATACTCCGTAACAAAAAGTACAAGTCCACCACTGAATCGAACTAATTGACACAGGTGGGCCAGGTATCAAATCAAGCGGTAGGATTCGCAGCTATAAATGGATTTACGAGAGGTGCAGGGGTGCGGCGGGCGGGAGGCTTGAATCACTCTCCACCTTGAACAATCTCATCCAATTATGAGGAACGCGACTACAGCGCGACAGCCCTCGGTGACATGTGCTATTTTTAGACCTCCATGCCGTCGGTGCAGGCTTTAATCGATACTCTCTACCTTTTATTCTAAGCAATATTATCAACTTCGTATAGGAGTAGGTACTTCAATCGTAGAGACCATTTTTAATATTACAACGTTGCTTTGTAAGTGTCTTATTCAACCACAACGAATTAGAAGTAGGTATCATGTGAGGATTGAATGAACTGATTTCATGGAAATAGCAGCACCAACAAAGGAATAAAATTCAAAAAATTTGAATTTCAAATTATAAATTAGGACATGTTACAAAGAAATATGTACCCACTCATGAATAATATAATATGTAACCGACAATCTATTAGACGTCTAGACTACATAAACAAAGACTCTTGCACCAGTTCGGAATGCATTATATTGAGAAGATAGCACTCGAATGGTTTTTGTTTACGATGTGTCTTCCCAGTTACTTCCGATATACCATGACGGTAGAAGATAGGAAAAAAATTAAGCATTATTAGCATTTCAGAACCAATACAGGTTATTTTCCCATCAAAATCTCACTCATTAATATTTTTGTGCTGGCTACAAAAGCAATTACCATAGAGACATGTTGACGCTTCATTACATACAAGTGAGGGTCGACGTGGGTCTATCGCACTTGTTTATCACCTATTGATTAATGGAACATTGTAACAAGAATTTATTCGATAAATGCTTCTCAATGGTTTCGGGGAAAACTGCTCCCTCAAAAACTGTACAATAGTGGAGCTGTTAATTGGTTTCGGTCGAATAGTATAGAACAATAATATTGTATTTCTATAGGGAAAGCTGTAAAGCGATAATTTTAAATAAGCCATGGAACGAGCATCTAATTTCACGAAAGTATCGACATTTAACTACTTATAGGATATTTATTTATTTCCCCGTAATATCTCTAAAGGGCCAAATTATCTAAATGCTAGAAATGAAATAATATTTACCATTTCTAAAGATATATTATTGTAGTAAAATATATTATTGTAGTAGATTATGTACCTACATTACTTTTGTTATTTGCTATGCCATTTGCATATCTACATATCGTCGGTCCGATACCAAAATGCGTAACTCCTTTTGAGTGAATTGTTATTTATTAAAAATAGGTATTGTTCCCGTCTCTGCCATATAATTAACAAAGACTATAAAAATAAATATTAAACATGTTAATTTGTCACTCGCAAAGCAAGTAATTCAAGAGTTCAAGCGGGTCATGTAAAGCGGTGCGTTTGCGCTCTCTACATGTATGTGGAGCCGACCCCAGTTGAAATATTAAGCGGCTGTACTGTATTGTGTTTTACTCATGGAATCACTGCTTTGTTGTGCTAAAAATACGTTTACGTACATAACATACGCAATACATACTAACCTACTAGAATATTTTTGTTTTTGCTGTATCCTGTCAGCGTTATTGTGCCGATAATCATTAGTTTTTTTTATCAGATGTTACGTTTTACTAATTGACTTGTAAGTTTTAGAAACTAAGGTTTAACAAGAGGTAAAATTGGTTTTTCGAAAATATTTGTCTCAATATTTGAATAAGGGAGCAGGCAATATGATTCATACATAAATGTATCCCACTATACGGGCAAACCAGATTGAAATGATGAATTATGAATGATTATATCCATACCTACTTATTCAATTCAAATGTATGTAGTTTGTAACTAGGCTTGTCAGTTGATTGACTTCAGAACGATATTAGGTTTATTTAGAGATAGAAAACTGTTTATTTGGAACAAGTATTACAATGTTTAACCAATAATTCCATACCGAATTTAAGTTGTTTTGAAAATATATTATCTCATATTTTTTGCAATATTTTCCTGTACCTTCATTGTTACTGCACATTATAAACGTTGTAGTAGGAGGTACCTACTTAAACAGTATCGATTAGAATGTATTCTACATGTATTCTTTTTTATATTCACGTACTATTATTAATTAGTCCATTATGAGTATCATATGAACACCTCGTGTACCTAAGCCGTCAAGCGAACAGGGCATTATTCACTCCATTAGCATTAATTATTGTGTGCGTTTGCGCATGTCCACAATAATCCAGAAAATCCAGTCCCTAAAATTTACCATAAAATTAACTTAAAGAACAAAAATTTTTGGAGACTAAATTTTTGTGCAGAACGATCGGGTACCTCGTTTATAAAATTCCGTTTTTAAGTGTTTTCTGGTAGAGGTTATCATGGTCATTAGATAGTACAAGGGAAAACCTTAGTCTTATATGTTGTCCGTGCATTGCTTAGCGCATTATTATATACATATGTTAAATTATAGGCGTGGAGATACATATAAACTGTAAACATTATAGATGGGCCAGTAAAACTGTGTTATTGTATTGAATTGACAACTTCATAATGTTGTTACTTTAAGCATATCAACGATACGCTCGTTGTTTTGTTTTTAATGTATCTACTCTGTTTATTTAAACTACCGTATAATTATTTAGGTGGTAACAATAGATACATTATGCGATGCAAATATCATTCCAAACACAGGTAGCGTGTATATTGTTGACGGTATGTTTTTGTTTGCAAATGCTGAACATTCCACAGTGCATTCATTCATTTATGCTATTAATGCAGAGCATCATGGTAAATCCACTCTTAAATAGGCAACCGGTCCTACACTATATTATTTAAAACAAGTGTAAATTCATCGTTGCAGTAATGTAATGGCTATCGTAAGTTCTCAGAACGATTAAACGTAATTATGCCTAGCTACAATTATTGTACATACTTGTATATGTAGGTACGTACTAGCACAAGGTTACACCTTTCCTCCTTTTTCGAAGCCAATTTGGTCATACATGATACATGGCAAGAATCTCACTAAGTGCACTTATAAGTAAGATTCTTTACTTAAATGTTATGGATACTGTTGATTTCATTCCTAACTCGTATTGGATTATTTGCATTTCTTTGCAGACTGACCTGTATTGTTCAGTTCATCTATGGCGTGTTATGTAAATAGTAGATACATATTCTTATTCTGGTAGTAATACTGGATTTCAGGCCGCAGTAATCGTTAAAACAATTACAAATTAAGTGTAGGTACACCCATCTCGACGTGTGCTTGTTCCCAGTTGTTATTTTGATAGGTGTGCGTGTATAAATAAGCATACAGCACGGGTAACGCACACGGGCCCGCCACCTCCTGCCGCCGGCACAATAGCCATCCGCCGTCATTGACGTGCTTTATCGGAGTTTTTCACGCGATCTCTCCAACCGAGAGAGCAGTCTCGCTGCGTCCGCGCCGCTGCATCAGCGCATCTCAATACCCAACATCAATTTACTTCAAATTATGTTGTAATAACTTTAACATAAAAACGTTCAGAGGTGAACAGTTTCTTGCCGATGGCATAGCTGTGAAAGTCTGTGATAGTGAATTAACTGCTGCGATAACCATACGAGTACAACATGCATTCCGTTATTGTAACTAGTGAAAATGTGACGTTACCGTAAAAGTTAATTGTCGCTGGTGGTAGAGAAACCGCTAAACTAACTAATCATCGCAACGGTAAACAGGGGGCAAACGTGAATAGTGAAGTAGTTATTAAAGGTGGATGTTTCTCCGTCGGAGCCGGATGCCATCGGCAAGTGTGCCAGCGGCGGGGCGCGATTTCTCCGCATCACGCGCGTCCGGCCGGTTCGCATGTGCGCGCTCCTCTCGCGCTGATTGATCCAATTACAAAATCATTGGATTTGCATGTAGGAGCGCGGGTGTGCGGGCATCGGGCGCGGCAGTGAGAGTGCACGCTCGGCTCAGCTGAGCGGGGTGACGTCGCGCGTGACGTCGCCGCTGACATGGGCCATGTGGAGGATCTGCGGCGCCAGTAAGGCCGAGCCCGTGCTCTTCGGTGTTAACGCCGATGACGATTATGTAAGGCACTTTGGCACAACACTAGGTTTGAAAATAAGGTTTTCCTTTGTACTTTGAGTACCAAATGATAGGTACGTACGGTACGATAAATTAAGTAGATTTTACAAAGTCAAAGTGCTCTCTTTTCGCCAGGACCTGGCAATTATATATTTATTAATATGTACGGTGGTCAAGAAACGTAGTCGGTTTACCTAGGTGAAATAATTCTCTTGACATCCCTACTATAATTATCATAGTACGGTACAAAGTACAAACAAATGCAACATCCCTTTAGGGCTAATGGGCTGAAAAGAAAGCTTGTTAGTGCTCTATAGAGCGCGTACCAGACAGTGAAATAAATTATGTATTACTACTTTTGTTGAGCGACGACGATGACCAGACAGACCACTCATTTGTGTATTAGAATAATGGACCTCACATTTATAAGTTAAGTTTAGCTACACTATACTCAATAACATATTATGTACTTTTATTTACTACATCAGCAAACTGTGTTCAATGCGATCATTGGACGGTAAAAAAATGCCTTACGTTTGCGTACAAGTACCTACATATACTTACATGATAAGATTAAACAGATTGTGTTGATTTCAATCAATCTATATACGTAAATAAAACTATTAGGTCTTATGTTTCATTACTATATTACTATATAAAAACAGATAACTAAACTAGAAAATTTATTTACCCTCCACTGAATGTGTACCTATTTAACAATCTGTGGAGGGCATTTTATGAACTTCAACACATACCTTGTTATATTGACAGTTTCTTGTAGTAGTGTAAAAGTGATTCTCCACAAAAGGAATAATTGTCAACTCTGTTACCAACACGTGTTGACAACTTATCTAAAAGAGGGCATAGCGAATCTTCGCTCAAATCGAGCTACCTGTCTGGGGAAGGGCCTCCATCCTATATAATACCGCAGCCAAACGACCTTCGGGTCGTGTTTCTGCCGGTGAGTAGGGTCTCCGGAGCTCGTGGTCACACCACTGGTTCTGCATCGGCAACTGAACACTTACTTGCCCGTTGTCAGAGCGACTTGGGCTTCTCTTTCGCTTTCCATCAGGCGTAGAGAAGCCATTATGTCGAACTACTATAAAAAACAACTTAAAAGCTCACCACTGGGAGAGCTAGATCTCTATTTTCTCTGGCTGAGAGCCAGATCTCAGCCGGAGAAAATAGAGAGTGCCAATTTTTCTTTGGTACAATGTGACTATAGGTATTTATTATATGGGGATTGTGGACAGTTGTGTTGACCTGGTGTTGGTATGTTCCAGCAGCCGACATGGCGGTTGTGGGGCGAGGAGCGCGTCGACGGCGCCATCTACACCGTCTACCTGAAGAAAGTGCGCTACCATCGGCCTACGAGGAGCGCTTCCAGTGTAAGTCATGCTCTATATAAATAACAGCGCTGGGCCATACAGCGCCATCTAGTTTCAAACTAAGCCGAAGTTTGTACTATGGGTACTAGACGACTGATTATTAGATTTAGATACTTTTTATGCTCGTTGGTTTTATTAAATTAACTAGCTGTGCTCGCGACTTCGTCCGCGTGGAATAGTTATTTTTTCCCCGTTTTTTTTTACATTTTCCATTATTTCTTCGCTCCTTATAGTTGCAGCGTGATGTTATATAGCCTAAAGCCTTCCTCGATAAATGGTCTATTCAACACAAAAAGAATTTTTCGATTCGGACCAGTAGTTTCTGTGATTAGCGCGTTCAAACAAACAAACTCTTCAGCTTTATAATATTAGTTAAGATACGAGTAACAGTCGTTTTGTGTATACAAAAGGCATACATCAAGTATAAATCAACAAGAGCTGTGTGCTCTCATAATCTCTCTTATAATCTGATGGGCAGACATATTGAAGGCCGGAGAGATACGAGTCTCAAGCAAAAATGTAAAGGTTTAATTTTCTTTGTTATGAACGGGGATGTACTTACCTACCACCATCTATTTCCTGACCTGAGGCTGTTAATGAGCAATTTGTAGATAGAAAATCCAGTAGCATATTTTGGTACCTGTATGTGTTCAACCCTGAGTATGAAACTAAAAGTTGCAATAACTAAATCTATGATGTAGTCAAACACGTCAATCGCCGATAGTGACACAGAAAATATATCTAATAGCCAGAAGTAAATTGTACTAACAGTGAATTGTCGATTTAGCACTATGTTGACTAAGACCAGTGAATATATCATTACCTCTAGATTGACGTATAAAGATATATAAATATATCATCATAGTATGCTATGGTGTGATATAATTGTTACGTGCAGCATATAGCTCGTATCATAGAAAATTTGTCTCCCTGGGAGTAGTTAACATAGAATTCTTTTAAGTAGGTCTACTTTCAGTGAAGTACAATTTAATTAAAGTTTCGTCAATGTTCCATTATAAATTTAATTTTAATATGTACCTGATCTATGATTTATAGTAATAAAGCTACTGGGCTGTATTACGTAACTGTAAGATTTGTCGTAAATGCAACATAATATTTCATAGTTACGTAAAATAGGTAATAAATAATAAATGACTTCGACGTATAAAGAAATGATCTAATGGTAATTGTGTGTGATGCACGACAATTTTCAAATGATACGTAATACCTATCTGCTGTCACAAGATACCAATTAAGTACAAAAGGACCGGCGAGTAACTCCCACTCTCTATAAAATTATAAAGCCGTGTTCATGTATCAAAGGTTAGATAGACTATTGTGTGCTCCTACTCAGCGTACAGTAATTAAACCATTATTCTGTTTACGAAACAATAAAGAGATGTTCTTTGCGTGCTTCTAGTTATTACGATGATTTCAATCTCCATGAAGGCATAAGGCTAGTATTTATTATGAAACGTTATGTAACTTTTAAGTGGGAATTATCAATACCTATGACAGTGTTTTAAAATGGGAAGAAAATACGAGGATAATTCTTTTTCTGGGATAGATTCATTCTAAACGCAATGTAGATATCAATTTACTTTTTAAGAATCGTATCAATTTACTCGGTAAAGGTAATTATTTCCCAAGATCTACACGTTAGTTATTTAAATATGACCTTTAGAACCAAGGATTTTAATTTTAGTTACTATTTTAGATCCTTGTTAACATTAAGCATTGTTTAGAATATCATGTCGATTATTTCGTAACTCGCACGCTCTACATATTTCTCTTTTTTGTTTTTATTGCCCATGATGCGGAGTGTGATAGTCCGATTTGCATGTCGCGATAACACCATAAAACACAAAGCGTTAAATACGTGTGTACATACACTTTAATTACTACATACATATATGCTGTTTTAGGCTCGTAACAGTACAAGTACTGTCATTGTCGGTATGTCGTTGCTCCGGTTTGATATAAATAAAACTTACCTTCAACAAATATATGAGTAGGTACACAGATAATCTGTCCAATTAAAGTTTAAACACGTCGGTACATCTGAAGGTCTTTTCAATTCACTCACTCACACTTTTTAATGTAGGTACATATTACTGATAGGAACTTATACGATTCTCTGTCATAACATATTATTTTGTTTCGTGTCTCATAAAAATACGAATAAGAAATACGTTTCTTAAGTCAATGTTTAAAGTTGATTTTTTATTACATTAGGTCATTTTCCTGTTGACCGTACTTTAGTCAAAGGCGTTCTGAACTCGTACCTACTGTTTACGTGCACAAAGGATTTTTGTTTTCTATTTTCTCTCATACCGCATGGGATATATCCAATACGTTTATATTTAACGACATTGAAAAAGGGATGAAACAAAGACCGATATAAAATAATAATATTTTTGATATAAATTTAAAACAAAACGGGGTTCCTCATGACCCTAAAATTTTTTGTTTTTTTTTTCTATTTTGTATGAAAATCTTAATGCGGTTCATCGAATACATCTAGGTACTTACCAAGTTTCCACAGTATAGCTCTTATAGTTACAATAGAAAAAAGTGGCTAACAGAATGGAATAATCGAAAGTGACATTTAAAGGTATCTAACTATGAACGAACAGTTACGTAGTAGATATACTTTTTAATTTGACATTATTAGGGACTTAACTGTGAGACCATTATCACACCAACATACTCAGCATGAATGTTGGTATGCATGCAGGTAGGTATAGTAAAAGATTTACAGCCTCCTAACTAGAAACTAGATTGTTCTGATAATAATTTCTGTTCACTGATATGGAAGTAAAAAGTGTATTGTGGCTGTTTGAACTGAAGTAGCTTAGTAGCTTGTTCTCTAAATTGTCAACAAAAAAAACTGCACACTGTAAATAGATGAGATAAGAGGCAAATGCACTTCAAATTATTTTCATAACGAATCTGAATATACATATACTTTTCAAGTTAATTGCGATAACATTAAGCGTAGGCGTATGCACAAAATAAATGTAACAATAGTTTAACTGTTTAATGTGCGTCATGGCCACTGGTTATTTGTGAAACTAAATTACCTACAAGTCAGTGTAGCACTGCGATTATGTAAAATGTTCAAGATTGTTTATAAAAAGTGTAATGTGAGAGCGTGTTCGTGTTGTTAATTACTGATATGCATTGAAATGTGTTTTTTTGCTGAAACGCAAAAACAAAAGAATCTGAGTAACTATTTAAGCATTGTTAATGTCCGATAAGATGTTTATGAATGATACCTACTGGCCACATAGCTTTACTAATAATGGTAATTAATGACTTTATACAATTTTACTTTCTACTAGATGCAGAGAGTATTATTTTTGTATGTAAAAAAATATTTACAGGTACAAAACTAACATATAATAGCTAATTAAGATACACTAAAATAATGTTTCATTTAATACAAATTTTAAATAGAAGCAGCATTTACTAAAATATTATTTTGAGTTCTATAAAGCGAAGAAAATCCTTTTCAAAATGGATTTCTGAAATGAGTTTATGAATAATTTATGTGCTCGGTCGTGGGTCCTCTTTAGCTAGAAATTTTAAATCGCGCTATTTTTTAGTTTTCTATACTAAGTAGGCACAGAAAACATATTCCGTCTTAATTCATTTCATGATGTATTTTATTTACGTGTTTTTAACCAGCTATATTTAAACAGGGTATATTAAAACGTCGGATGGATCATAAAGTCCTCGTTGTGAATTCAAATTACTGGGAATAATAAGAAATAAGTATGTATAATGAAAAAGCAGAAAACGACGAAATATTGCTATAAGAGATTCTTTTTTTCTACTTTATATTTACAGTATTCAGACTAAAGTATTGAACTGCCGAGACACCAGACATAATATACTTAGATCGTTATTGTTTGGCGACCATGGCGACAAACGTGTTGTTGTAATTTGGTTAGATTTTATATACCTACTTATATAGAGATTTTAGTTAGATTTTATAAAATTATAGGTACTATATTACTGCAGTGCCATATTCATCCCTGAAATAGTATTGTCAAGCAAGCTTAATTATGTTTGAAATAATTCTCGCTTTGTTGCCCTGTGAGTCGGACAATACGACAGATGTCGGGTAGTGCTAGACCATACGTTATGTTAATTTTTTAAGTAAAGCCCTGATCGAATTCGGTCTTTCATGACAAAATAAAAATGTACGTGTTTTAGCTTTTTGACATACCTATTTACCACTTAAAGATGCAAAATAGGGGTTGAAAGTTTGTGCGTGTCACTTTTATCAGCCGCTGATGATTTTTGTTGTTTCTTAACCTTTCACGGCAAAACGGAACAGCAAATTGACATGATTTTTTACGTAGAGATAATTGAAGAGATTGAGTAAGATATAGGCTACTTTTTGTCACTTTGTAATAAATTTCTATGACCAACCTACATGAATGTGGGCGACGCCGCGGCGGCACAGCTAGTAGTTATATATAACTTAAAGGTGACTGACTGACTGATCTACACTGACTGACATAGTTATCTATCAAACCACTGGACGGAACAGGCTGTTTGGCATGCAGGTAGATGTTATGACGTAGGCATGCAAGGATTTTGATAATACTACCCCCATGGGGATAAATTAAGAGATGAAACTCTATTCCACGCGGACGAAGTCGGCTCAGCTAGTTTAACAAAATATATTTTAATATATATTTCAGGAATCTGACGACGAGATATCCCACCTGGAGTGGGAGACGGTGCGCGTGCGCTTCGTGAAGGCCGGCACCGTCGAGCGGCTGGTGGAGGCGCTCGCCACCGACGACGGCGAGCTCGAGTCCACCTACGTCAACGTGTTCCTCGCCACGTACCGGTGAGCCACCATCCAAACTCATTACCAGCGCCACAGGAGCCGAAACGTGGACTTACAGTACGGCTGGTCCACAAGTTCAAAGTCGCTCAGCAAGTTATGGAGAGGGTTCGGCGTATCTTTGCGAAATCGAATCCGAAATGAGGTGTTCTAACGGAGAACCAAAATCATCGACATGGCTCATAGATTGGATACCGCTTCTCCTTGTAGGACGCCTTTAGGCCAGGTGGAGTGACGATTTGCGCAAGATTGTAGACAAGAGCTCTATGCGAGAGACTCAGGATCGAGCAAAGTGGCGAACAATTGGACAAAGCAGCAGTGCACTGCAGGAGGCTGATGATGATGATCATCAGTAATATTGTTGATCCAACTGGACGGGTATTGTTGAGAACATTGTCTTGGCACAACGCAGGGTCAGCTATGAGACTCGCAATACATCGAATTCATTTCTACGAATCAATTAATACGAGCGTATACGTATACATGCAGTAACATCTATCCTATGAAATACGGTCCACTCTCATTTATACATCAGAATATTCTTTATTTCTCTCCCCTTTGGTCTACCATTCTCTGCATTCTTGCGCGACTCTACCCCAAGATCTTGCCTACCCTGCCTTGGCTACCACTGTGTTCTTGACTGACATCTTCCAATGTAATCGACCAAGATAATGATGCATTAGTTATTTTGTTCTAAACAATTTTATATCTAATTAAATGTTTTCAATGATAACTGTGTCATCGCATATCGTTGTTCATTTACAGTTCATTTGCCGAATGCGGCCGAGTATTGGATTTACTGCTGCGACGATATGAAGCCCTGGCTTCCGAGGATGTGGTCCCCGCAGTGGTTGACACTTCACAACAACATCGAAAGTGAGTTCATGTCGCGTGCAATTTGAAACGCATTATTTCCTCGTCAGGTCCGGTAGTTATTTGAAAATAACAAAAATATGATTGACTAGCTGTGCCAGCGACTTCGTCCGCGTGGAATTGTTTCTTGGGTAGTGATTTTAATGACCCCCAGTGCCTGGCAGCTGGCAGCGGCGCGGCGCAGATCTCGGCGCGCTTTATATACCCGCGCAAACGTACATCAGGCTCGACGTGATTAGTTAAATGGGCATAATTTTTTTATTTATGGACCGATTAACATGAAACAAACACTAAATGTTAAGGGAAGCTTCCAGCAATGTATTAGTGAAAACCGCATCTTAATCGGATACGCGGTTTCTGAGATTAGCGTGCACAAACATACAGACAAACAGACAAACCGACAAACAGACAAAAATTCCAAAAATCATTGTTTTGGGTACTATTGCATTAATAAAGGCCCCCCATAATATTTTTTCACATATATCTTCCATGTACAGACAGCGATTCGTTACAGTTTTATTATATGTATAGATATAGATAGATGATGCTTTCAAATGTGCAAATTGTCCTTCCGTTACCTTCTACAACGTTCAATCTTAAAACGGAAGACCAAATATTTTTTGTTTTTCCTCAAACTCGGAATTAGCTTGGCCAATGAACATTCATAAATTATTGTGCAACACTGTGAAAGGCTGGTATGGATTCGGATTGTCCACAAATGGGCTTGTTGACGTTTTGTGGTGGAAGCCTACACAATTATTCATTGTCCGCATTTGTCTATTTACATTCCAGGACTCTGGTGGCATGTCTCCACGTGTGGCTGGACACCTATCCGGAGGACTTTCGGCAACCACCGCACCACCCCGCACTGCAACAGCTACTCGCCTTCACACAACTCCACTTACCAGGATCTGAGCTACATTCGAAGGTTAGAAACAATTAATGCCATTATTCCTTTGGTGCTGAAAATACGTCTATACGTGCATGAAAGGAATAGAGTAGATAGAAATGGACTGCCTAGATATCGTTCTAGTACAGTCAGCAATTCGATGATCTACCAATATAACTTAATATATGGACATATATATGTATAAAACTTATTATATTCACTGCTCAAAAAAAATTTAATTGGCTGTTAAAAATTTTATGTGCCGACTTGGATCGATATTTTGTTCTTTTCACTTGTTATATGGAGTGAATCACCACATAACAATCAATGTTGTATTTGGTCATATTTAAGATTGGTGTGTATCTCTTGAACGTTATTTCCCTCCGATCCGTTTTGTTAATGAGAAATATTAAACGTTTTCAGGTGTTACAGAAGTTAGCGATATTCAGTGCGGAACGCAATGGCGGGTCGGGCGGCGCGCACGTGTGCCTGGCGGCGGGCATGCGGCTGCCGGCGCACCACACCAGCACGTACCGCATGCCGCACGTGCCGCACCGCCACTTCGCCGAGCAGCTCACGCGCATGGACATGGAGCTGTTCAAGAAGCTCGTGCCGCACCAGTGCCTCGGCGCCGTGTGGTCGCGCCGCGACAAGGACCGCTCGCACGACGCCGCCACGGTGCTCGCCACCGTCAACCAGTTCAACGCGGTCTCCTTCCGCGTCATCTCCACGGTGCTCGTCGAGCCCAACCTGAGGCCGCTCGAGCGAGCGGACATTCTAGCCACCTGGCTCGACATCGCCCGCGAGCTTAGAGTGCTCAAGAACTTCTCCTCGCTAAAGGCGATCATCTCCGGTTTGCAGAGCAATCCCGTTTACAGGTTAAGAAAAACGTGGGCACTGTTACAAAAGGAAAAGTCCGAGCTGTTCGACGAGCTCGCTCGAATATTCAGTGAGGATAACAACCGCTGGGCGCAAAGGGAGCTGCTCATGCGCGAGGGCACCGCCAAGTTCGCCGACACCGTTGGCGAAAACGATAGACAATTACAAAAATTGTTGCACGAGAGAGGTTCGCCCGGCGTCAGCCACGGGACGATACCGTACCTCGGTACGTTCCTAACGGATCTCACGATGATCGACACCGCGATACCTGACACTGTGGCGGATGGTTTAATAAATTTCGACAAACGAAGAAAAGAATTCGAGGTGTTAGCTCAAATCAAGTTACTGCAGGGCGCCGCCAACGCCTATCACCTCCCGTCCGACCCTATGTTCGATAGATGGTTCGACTCGGTGATAATTCTCGATGACCGGGAAGCTTACCAGCTCTCGTGTCAAATCGAACCACCGACTAATCCACCCAAAGATAGACGTCCGAAGAAAATTAACGAGACTAATAATCAGGGTCATAGGAAGAATGATTCCATTGCAAGTACGAGTTCGAGTAATAGTTCTCAGTTTTATTGTGAGACGGACGGCGCGGCTAACGCTTGGAAGAGAGATAGTTTGGAGCGTCGCGCGTCGCCTACGAGGTTGTCGCACGGGTCGTCGTCGTCGTCGCTTCCGTCGTTGGACGTGTCGCTTTCTAGTGCTAATAGCGGGCAAAAGCCTGCGAATGGCAAAGTTGGTGGGAATAGTCCGGCTCACGCGAACTCGCGGAACGGACCAGACTTTTACATAATCCGCGTGACGTACGAGTCGGAGTGCGCGGAGACCGAGGGCGTGGTGCTGTACAAGTCGATCATGCTGAGCAACAACGAGCGCACGCCGCAGGTCATCCGCAACGCCATGCTCAAACTCAACCTCGATGGCGATCCCGATGGATACACTTTAGCTCAAGTTCTCCCGGACAGGGGTGAGTGTCGTAAATTATAATTAAGAACCGGACCTAACGGGTTTAACTTAAATTTAGGAACAGGCTGCCCCCCTTGTTTGTCAAGTACCTACGTAATAGTTAATCAAATACATAAAGCCATGGATGTTCCGTGCACCATGCATAAAGCTAACTAATAGTAGGGGAGCCCAAGGGGGGATTTCGGGAGTTACTAAAGCGCGGCAGATTAATATATAGGGAGATACCTTGTACCCGATTAAATACTTCCACCAAACATGAGTCCCGTAAATGCGGCCGCCCGTCAAGGATAAAGGATCAGATTAGTAAAAAAAAGTTGATCATCAGAAATTCAACGGAAGGAAATAATTCAACGTTCACAAAAAATATATAATCTGACGATTTCCATAAGCCGAAGTAAGGAAAACTAATTAATAAAGTTTAATGCGTGCAGCTACGTAATCCCTGTATTCCCCACTCCGCGTTTCTATTCCTCTCTCACTTTTTCTCTATCTATGACTCTCTCACTCCGTCCCCACTCTGGTTTCTGTTGCCATGACGCCATGACGCCAAAGATTTGAAAAAATAAAAAAAAAAAATTTCAATTGTCAGATTAGGCGAATCCCTCTAGATAATCGTCAGATTATGAGACAGCACGTCTAGGGTATATAGATGAACCATATATATCTTAATCTGACGCGCTCGAGTATTTCAAAATGGCGATTTTTTTTTACACAGTTTAAAAATGGCCGCGAGTTTGGGTCACATCCAAATCGTCAGATTATTATATAAGAGCTTTTTTTTAGGTTCACTTAACACCCCCTTAGAAAATCTGACGCGCTCGATTAAGTTTTTTTTTTTATCGATTTCAACCCTTACGTATGACTACCCCCACCATGGAAACAATCAGATTAACATACGTATATCTTCCAAAATACGTAAAACATTGATGCTATCAATATCTGACGCGCTCCAGTATGTCCATGCATCGGTTTTTTTTTACATTTTTGAAAATTTATAGCCGCTCCCCCCACCACTGAAAGTGAAAATGTCACCGGAAAATAGCAAGAATCGTAAGTTGATCAATTTCCTAGGTAGTTGATTAACTTTCGGAATATAACAAACGGTAGTTGAAATGTATTATTTAACGCAATGGATTTCAGTTAGTTGATCAATTTACGGTAGCCTGACAGTCATTTAATAATTTACGATTTTGACACAAGTAAAATCGTCCTCAAATGGGCCAATCATAGCTTAATGTACTATTTAACGGTGCACTATTACCCGTAACTTAATACACTGTTCCCTGATTGGTTGCCGGGATAACGCCACCTGAGCCATTGAACCAATCAACGTTCACCTCACCTTCGTCGGATGATTTTACGGCAAGACCCCGTAAAATTATCAATTTACTAAAATACATACGTTAAATAATACATTTTAACTGCCGTTTATTATTTTCCGGAAGTTAATCAACTACCTAGGAAATTGATCAACTTACGATTCTTGCTATTTTCCAGTGACATATATATTATATAACATTTTCTTCTTCTAATTATCTAAGCTTCGCAATCGAATAGGTCTCTATGATGCTCGAGTAAATCCCGATTTAGCATCCCGGGCTCCCCTACCATAATCAATGACTAATATGACGCATAAGTATTTAATTATATAAATAATAATTATTAATTAATTTATTACCAATTCTGAATCAGTTGAATTGCCAATCAGGTGGTGCCATACCACAGCTCTTCTTTTCAACTAAGGCCGACTAAATTTACTACAAATATCTATAATAGACATCTAGTTTTAAGTCAGGCGTATGGTGTACAGGAAAATATAATATTATCTGAGTTCCGTACAGCCATAGGTATTTCTATGTCTGCTCCGATACTAGTACAAGGATAACATTAAAAAAATCATATATTACAATCTTGGACACATGCCATTAGCTCACACTCGAATTGTTTCTTAGCATCGCACCCTTGCCGACCAACTAACATTCAGAAATCATTTTCTACTAACGTTAAATAACAATGAAATTCCCACCTGTCTACCATTGAGAATAGTTTGTATGAGGCCTTTCTACCCTAGTTTAGGCTAGACTCGAGCCCGTCACAGGGGACAAAATGTATAATTATAATTTGTTAATGATGACATTATTGTTCACAGAAATGGTGCTCCCAGCAAACGCGAACGTGTACTACGCCGTAAACACAGCATACAACCTGAACTTCATACTGCGCGCGCGCAAGCCGCCGCAGCCCGAGGTTGCCCTCAACGGGAAGCCTCGAGGCAAGCGGCCCTGACTCCATACCAGTGCTGTGCAGCAAGAGATGCGGCTGGGCTATCTGACTCCGCATTTATCAACCAGACTTGCGATAAGTGTACCTCAATCCGTGTTCGGGGTCAAAGGCTAAAGCCAGGCCAAGAGCTATATCTTCGCGACTTTTTTCAAAAGTAAAACGCACGACAAGTGTTCCCGTATTTGTGACCTTACTGATAAGGTAGACGAGCAGAAAATTCTTTAGAGTTCGCGTGCTCATCGGCTAGACTTGTGGCATGTACTCTTAACTTCGCGATCTTGCTCGAAAGTTAAACGCGCGACAATTACACCTGAGTTCGTGTTCATGCCCGACGGATAGGTGTGTGGCAAGTGCTCTTGACTACGCGTATTTCTACAGAATTCGGATTCCCGATCAATTTCTAGAGTCGTGGCTAGTGGTTTTGTCTTTGCTCGACAGGTAAATCTCCATGTGTCCACGCGTATTCGGGCTTAACGTGTGGCAAATCCTCTCTACTTCGCGACTTGGCTCAATAAGAAAAGCGTCAATAACAGTTAGACGCGTAGAAAACACCCCTATTCGAAATAGTTATCGACAACAAATCGAGAAAAACTTTGTCTTTGCACACAAACACACGCACTTATATGCCTTAATTCGTCGGGATGAAATCATGTGATCTTGTACAAATTTTTCGAGTTCCTTTGGTATTTATTTATATACTATATGTACTTTGTATACTCGTTGCGTGTTACGATTGCAAGAACTGTTCAATATCTGTGTTCATATGTACTAAATAAGTGCATTTCAAGGTGTCTATAATATTGTTAAAATATGTAATGTAAATAATAAAATAATACCATGCCACCTTTTAGAATAGATTCGTTATGCTATATTAACTGTCTACGTTGTATGTATAGATGTGACATAATTATGTGTATATAGGAAACCTGTAAATAAGAATCTCATAATAAAACAATACTGAGCCAAAGGCAGATTGTTACGTCTTGTTAGTGAGGTGCTGTCTCTCTTTATACAACAATATATAGAAAAGCTTTAAATTAATCAATTTCGAAAAACCGAATTTTATTATTGTATTACTCGTATGTACTTGTAACCTTAAACTATATAATAGACAGAGTGCGAAGGTTATTGTGTAGAAAAATAATTAAAAATAATTAGTTTCTGCATTAGTTGCAATAGTAGGTAGACAATTTATAATAAAATTTATATTTATGCAAAATTTTCGATAATATTTATAGAGTGAAAGTTTATATTTGATTGGAGGTAGAAAGACTTATGTATCGTAATTGAAGAATGGTATTTAATAGTGCCTACTTTTGGTATTAAAATATTGTGGGGTAAAATTATATTCTTCATTTACGGCGAATCGGCACAAAGAGGGGTGTAAAATATAGAGAAACTAAAAGTAATAAATACTCCTTGAAAGACTAATTTTATTAGTACGAAGTCTGTGTATTAAACAGTAAATCTATAAAATTCTCAACATCTTTAACTCAATTGGAATTGGTATTTGCTATCCTTGGTTTTAATCAAGCACGCTGAGATTGTGCATGTTTTGTCAATACTTTTTATCTGCCAACGACATTCACGATAACCTGGAAAAGTGTATCGGTACCTACCATTCTAAAACATTCAGCTTACATTTATTTCCACTTATAATTCAAAACTTGTTTGTATTGTATTAAGTACCATAGTAAATCAGTTGTTCGCCTTTTATAGATAACTAAGTATTTGAATTGTTTGTTTCAATCCTACCTAATTTTATTTCACTAGTAGATGTACTATGTTTTTTATTCTCTGTGGTAGATGAAATTAATTCATTTTTCGACAATTTAGTCGATGTTTAATGTTTGTATTACCGTATATATTATATATTGTTGTCTACATACAGAGTGTCAATACTCAATTGTTTGGTATAAACGTTTTATGTATAGTACCTTTGTTAATGTAACGTATTAAATGTTACCTGCCCGCAACATGACTAGCATTCATTAAACTTGTGTGTAAATATTGTGTACCTAATTAATTTGTAATTTTGTAGTTTTCCACCAACGTCCGTAACATGTTGTAACTGTGTAATAAACGTTAATGATACCCTACTACATTGATTTTAATTTCATCTGTTTTATGCTCCTATGCTAGCGTCATTTCTCTAGCGTTTGCTGAGAAGTACGATTATTATTTTTTTATCATACTTGATAAAAATATACATATTTCTTTCCCCATCCCGTGGGTGTCATGTAAAAGACGGCAAAAGCAGTTATTACAATACCCGGTATTCAGAGACCCTTACTCTGAATAAGGGTAGTCTAATACGATTTAGGGTAAGGTAAGTGTCCCGATTTAAGATGATAGGGCTGCCTATACTAGCTACTTAGCCGCTCTGCCTATCGCGTAATGTAATAACATTTGGGGCGATTATCGCGTATCAACTGATTAAGAGACCGATTTTCAGAGTAGTGTAATAAGCGCCGCACTAACTAGGATCAGTGCCCTGAATACCGGGTTGTGTAATAAGGGTTTAAGGGTATATTAGAAAATGGGCAGCAGCGTTTACGTTGTTGTGCGCTTTAGCAGGCTGATGATTATATTCAGTTCTAATTATTAGAGAAATTTTCAAAAAATAATGACTAAATGAATACGTACATGGTAGGTAGGCATAAGAAAAATCAATCACAATGGAAACATAGTCAAATTCGAGATTTATGATTTGTTTCTAGCACAGTTGTTAGTTAAGCTGGTCATAAGCAAGGGTGTGCCTGATGGGTTTGAATATGTCAACTGTTCATGTAAATCGGAGCGTGTATGTTACAGAAATGTGCACATATTCACTCAGTTTTACCTGACAGGCGTAACTGCACATGCAAACTTGTCAGGTACACCCATGGGTACCTGCATAACAAAGCATTGAAACGAAATCGACAACCTTGCTACGCCCTCTACCGGGCTTAGTATATATTAGACTTGCAACAGTTTAGTTCCTAATGAAGAAGCTTTAACAGAAAAGCTTTGAAAGGTATGTAGTTCGAAATGAAATATCCGCTAGATGTCACAACGTTAGCGGGGCGGCTAAACCTACGGACCGACATGGTTGTTTTGACACGAGGGTGACATAAAGGCCATACCACATCATAACCGCCCTGCTCCCACCCAGCAAAAAGAATAAAATTCAAATATGGGCTTTAAATAAATTGGTCTTTAGACATATTTTCACATTGGCACCGAGCAGTCTGATGGCGGCAAGTACGCTGACAACGAGCTGTCTGCTGATTTATAAAGCCAATGTAAAATATGTCTGAAAAAAGTTTACTGGAAAAATAAGTAGGTAATAGAGTTCGTTGATGTCTTTTGAATGTATTAAATTACAGACAATATTTTTTGGGTCAAATAAGAAAAAAATAATGGCAAGTACCATTTATAACTAGGCAATATTTATTATTGTCCCTACATAGGTATTTATAATTGACCCGCCTATTAGGAAATAAACTCGTAGTATCCGACAATTTTTATTATTTTATTTACCGTGAAGATTTTTATTGTTTTTAAATTCAAAATCGTCTCTACAAGATGTGAATTCCTATAAATATAAATGTAGTTAATAAATAAATATTATTGGGAGTATGGAATATACCAGTGTAGTTACACTCAACTTATTACAGTAACAGAAAAACGAAGCTTTTTGCCAACTAAAATGTTTTATACTTCATTCTTTTCATTAAGGTCGACTCGACGTTTCATAACAACTACTGTGACTGTGAAAGTGGCAATATATTCGTAATCCTCGACAGCCTAGTGGTAAAAGGTAATAGAATTGTTGTCCTAAATGAAAATTGGCAAGCCGCATGAACAGCTGTATATGAATGGTGATTTTGGCAGTACGCGCGGTGTAGCGGGTATTTACGGCAGGTATGCGGCCACAGTGGCGCGCGCCACCTGCGAGCCGCCACCGGTTGACAGTGGCGGTTGAAATTTTCATGGCCAGGGTATCGAGCGAGCGGAGGCGGAGCGGAGCGCGCAGCCGCGCCGCGCCGCCCGTCCTAGGGACGCAAGCCCTGCCAAGCATCGATACGTTATATCGATATTATTTTACATTATCTATCTCTCTCATCATCATCATTCTCCTGCCCTTATCCCGCTCAAAGTGGGGTCGGCACAACATATTTTCTCCTTCCACTCTTCTCTATCAGCCGTCATCTCCACACTCGCACCTTTGACACGCGTATCATTTCTCACACAGTATCATTTCTCCATTCCTTTTTCGTCCTCTTCCTCTATATCCTTCCATATTCATACTCAATACTCGTCTCGTTACATGCCTTTCATCCCTCTTCATAATTATCTATCTATAAAAATAAAAACGGATCTTCGAAATGTAGGTATACGACCATAACTTTCGAACGAATTGGATGATTCTTGGTTTCAAATGTTGGATTGGTTTTGAAGCCATCTGAAATATAGTAATGTAAGGTAGATTGACATTGCATTATGTCATGGGCATATAAAATGCTCAGGTTGGCTATTAACATCGACATACTCCTTCTAATGTACAGAATAATATGTATATGTACCTAGTGTAATTTGTAAGTTTGATGCAATAAATTAATGATAGCAGTTCGCAGCATTACTACAAAGTTGTTTGTTGATTGGAAATGATATCGGTTTTCTGCTACATCGATATGTTGAACCGAATAGTCCGATGTATCGATATAATTTGGGCAAGCCTAGTCGTGCGGAGCGCTTCGTATGCCCGCCGCGCTCAGCCGCGCCGCACGCCCGTCGCCGCCGCGCCGCCGCCGCGCCGCCCCCGCTCGCGACAACAACACGGTCGCCGCGCAACACGCGCCCGCTCCAAGTGCAGTGTTCGTGCCACGTGTGCCCCCCTCTGGACCTCTTGAGATATGTGAAAAACATACCCTTTGTTGCGCCGGCCAGCGGCATGCGGTGCGCCGGGCATACGCGCAAAATGAAATAATAAGGTAAGTGCTGAATGGCGATTATTTTTGTACGTCCTTGAACAACGAACCTGCGCTTCAACAAGTCCTGGTTTCTATTTTGGGAACGACTCCATTTATCGATCGTGCTTAATTTAATTTCGCAATGAGCTATCGTTTGTTGTCGTCCTACCTGGGGCTGCCATAGTTTGAGCAGACCTACGAAAATGAGAGTGCGGAGTAGGATGTGATGCTATCTTACGTTAAGGATTCCAGATTGAGTGGGTTTTACTCTGTATTACTGAGTATGCGGTGGCGGGAGCGGCCAAAGTCTAAAAGGGAAGCTCTACAACTGCCGCAATCTGATTATGGCATACCTACTTTTACTACGTTGTATTATATCATAATGTAGAGACGAATACCTACTTTGATACAGATATCTTCATAATTTATAAGAAACTAGAGCAACTGAAATTAGATCTTGTGCTGAAGTGGATAACTTTAGAGTTGTAGCTCGTAGCGGCTTAGCTACGGCGCGCGCTCGTAGCGAACGCTCGCTTGTACTGAGCTGAAGACGTAACGGATCGACGAATTTTAAAAAATAAATTTGTTGTTAGATGTCAATTCCATAAATGATAAAAATTAAACTGTTTATAGCTGTCTTGTACATTTAGGGACGTAAGTACCGATTGTAAGTATAAAGCTCTAATGAGCGAGCCTGTGCTTAACTAATACGATATTTTTAACAATCATGTTTTCGTTTTTATTCCGTTTATGATCATTAAATGAATGATTTATATCATGTTTTTAAAACGTTTAACATTTTATAAATTTTTAATATTAATGCTCCTCATGTCTAAATACCACTAGATGAAGTCATGAAAGTTGACCCAGAAACAAACTGTTATAACTCTGAAATGCTAAACAACTAGTTCACGACGAAATAAGCTCGTTATTGAAAAAAATATACATGTATATGTACGTAGGGACCGTGACATGACGTGACGTGCAGTTGCGTGTCGCGGCGGGGCGAAGCGCGCACGCACAAGAAACAATGCAATAATTTAACCCGTCGGCATTCCACCCTCCGGCTTGGCTTGCTGTAGTTAAGATCCTAAAATTTAACTGCCATCGTTTGCTTTGCACAGCACGAAACGGTATTTATTTATATCCGTTAACAAAGGTCTCTAAAGCAAATGTAGGCATGTAAAATAGGAGTATGTACATAGTTACGAGTGGCGGTAGTGTTAGCTTAGATGCACAATGATAGTGTACGTTTAAGCATATAGGTACATGGAAAAAAATAATCAAGTGTCACACAGGGCCATGATAAACGACGGAGCTTTCATTGCCACATTGAAACAAACTATATATACTTAAAGAAGTATTGTACTCGTATAAATATAAATAAATATCGGATTTACATAAAAGAGTATGTTATTACTGAAGGATTCAATGAAAACCATACAATGGTAGCGGAAATTACGAGTAGGTATAAGAATAACTAGAGCGATTTAACTTAATTTGGCGAAAAGTTATAGGTCGCAAATCGTTTCATTGTTCGCGGGGCCAATTTGTCTGTCACAGGCTGAATGCTCATAATATACTGGAATTATACTATTTTATTTACGTACTGGCATCCCACGCTAAAGTGAATGCTAAAATGAAATTCTCATGTAAAATATCTTATCAGCCCGTGATGCACCATTTAATGTGAAAAACATACGAAAGTCGATTTTCAATGAAGATTGCCTGTCTTGTGCTGCAGCAAAAGTCTCTTCATAAATGTTTTCATATATTGGTTAAAAATAAAAGAAACATTTACTTAATATCATCGCTTTATTACCTACACTGGTATAGTTGCCTAAAACTTGTTGGCATTGCTTTCAAAAATTCCTTAGATGGATAACATAAATCAATGTTGTATTACCGCTCTTCTTTGCGGATTATGTCGGGATACGGTAAATCCTGCTTGAAGCATATTGGTATTACACGTTATCTTGAGTTGACAATTTCCTTTTGGCGATCACACGTCCTTTTGATATCAGAAAATACCCCTAGATTATTAAGAAAATAAATGTAGGTACATAAGATAGCTTTGTATCTATATTAATTAAAGAGTACCTATCAATAATAATTTTATTTAAAGTACCTGCTACCAGCGCAAATGAAATGCATGTTTCATTCCGCTGTGTTGAAGTTTAATTTGTCCTTCGCATGTTTTTCCTATTTTTAACCAAAAATATTGATTTTTATGCTTAAAACAGTAGCATGGGTTGGTAAGCGAAAAGGCACCATAAAACAAATTGGATTTAGCCGGTTTGTCTTGTAACAGGCAGACATAAAGATTAGGTCTCCATCTCCAGGGTAATTTCTTAGGCTGTAAACTAGAGCAGGCGGTCTTATTTGACTTTATAAGTCGTGTGTTTGCGCTGTAAAAATTTACTGGCCATTACTCGCACAGTCCTTTACGACCGGAGCCGATGTGCATCCGTTGTAAACCGAACTATTCCCTGAAGGAAGATATTACTACACGAATAGGTACGACTTCTGTTCTTCTTAGTAGTTAAGAATACATATCATCGCCCCATCTCTTTTCGTGGGCGTCATAAAAGTACCTATATTACGGGACTTCTTGAGATTTCAGCCGGCGCGGTAGGATCTACCCGCCTGGATGCTGACTACCGAATACTGGATCAGTGGTTATAAGCCAGAGCTATCTTACTGACCAGAATGGCGGCGGCAACTGATTATGTACTTGTCCGTTGCCGCAACGATTTGGAGTTCTCTTTCACTCTCCATCAGACGAGAAGAAGTCACTATAGCTACTGTACGCTGTGTCACTTTAAAAAAATGAAGTGATGATTTTTACCTTAAAGTTAGAAGTATCCTACTTTAATGTCGATATGTTATGTACTTATACTATTTATAGTATACTATTTATAGTATAAGTAGGTACATTATACTCGTATCTATTTAATAAGTATTCGGCTTGGATTGAGTGATAGCAAGTGCTACTTATAGGGAAAGGCCAAGATCGTATCTCAGGTCCGACAAAAATCTTACTGGATTTTCGGGCAAGTAATTACTCAGTAGCTACTCCTGCGTACTTGGCTAGTTTACTTAATTGGATATAGGCCGCTGTGGCCGCCATTCGGCATGTCTTGACTTAAAGCCTAATGTCCCCTGGATGGGGTAGAGAGCGTCCACAGCGAGTCGCCCTCTCAGGCTCGAGGCTGTCGAAGAGAGGAGAGGGAAATGTGGGTTTTCTGACTTGTAGTCATTTCCAGTGATGAATTTATTAGTGACATTAAAGATGAAGATGTTTTCAAAATTATATGTTATCTCTTCCATTTCTTGTGTAGTTTAGTTTTTCTCTTAATCATTTTTATTAGTTTGTAGAAAAACCAGACAGGATAATTATACTTATTAGTTGCAATTTTTGATGGTATGTATTTGTCCATTAGATTATTAATGATTAAATTCGTGAATGGCTATTAAAAATCTATATCTCTATTGTATATTACTACGTCTCTTGTTCCTTTTATTAATGTACTCTACATTTGTTTTTAATGGGGACGTTTGTCGTTCTAAAAACGGCAATTGTGTTTTGAATACGATTTAATATTTTCATTAAATTCACGTATACGGGGTAGCAATAAAACGATAACTGTAAACGGAAGCATTTAAAGATCTCTTGGCACGCAAACTTGTTTGGTATTCACCTTTGCCACCAATTTAGTGGGCTTATTATTATAAACTAATGTTTTACAGTCATGAGCTTTATACATTCGAATTGAATAGTTATTTTTGACATTTGGACGCTTTCCAATGTGTTGTTGAAGCGAAAGTGGGTCATTTGTTCACCTAAAGGAGGAGTTTATTACTTTTCTGAAGTACCGTAGGTTTATAATTTAGTTAGCTAGGTAGTTAGATTTTTTTATTGACGTACTTATACTTAGTAACTCTACTCGATTTTTACCTGGATGCTATTAAGAGAAGAAAAACGGTGCCTGATTTATTGTGACAAAGGCCTGGTATCATAAGTTTTCTGTTATATCTGTTTACTAGCTGTGCTCGCGACTTCGTCCGCGTGGAATAGTTATTTTTTCCCCGTTTTTTTTTTTACATTTTCCATTATTTCTTAGCTCCTAATAGTTGCAGCGTGATGTTATATAGCCTAAAGCCTTCCTCGATAAATGGTCTATTCAACACAAAAATAATTTTTCAATTCGGACCAGTAGTTCCTGAGATTAGCGCGTTCAAACAAACAAACTCTTCAGCTTTATAATATTAGTTAAGATGTGCTTCGACTTCTAGATACTAGAAGAAGCCCTAACTTGGACACAAAATTGCGATGCGACGCGATGCGAATTCGCAATCGCAACGCATAAAATTGCGACACGAATTGCTGCGATGCGATTTCTTGTGGCAAGGTCTCTCGAATCTTCGAAACAATTCGCAAGTTCTGGCGATGCGTAGAAGGAGTTCGCAGATTTTTACAATGCGACATCGCATCGCAGTTTAGTGTACGAGCATGGAGGCAAGTTATCCAGATTTGAGGATAACTTGATTGGTTCTTTGACAAAAAAAAAATTGTATCGGTGCTTAATTCATGTTTTGTTTATTTATTTTAACATATCCTCTTTGGTTTTGATTTTGATAAAACATAGCTACAATACCACCATAGGGATATTAACACCTATAATAATGTATGAAAGGATAAATTTAAATATCTATGTTACACACTATGTAATAATAATAAAAATTTTATTTCCAAAAGACACACTTACATTATAAAATGAATTATGCAATGGGCGCCAAACTTGCCCAAATGTGTGTTGATTAAAATGTTCAATGTACCTAAGTAAGGAACGTTGACTAAAATATGTGAGAGAACTGTTAAAGAATCCAAAAGGATTCACGAACAGGAAGTTCGTCGCCAAAAAGCTTTGTAAAAAAGGAAATACAAGTAGGTAGAAGGAAAAAGTGCCTGAATTACAAAGTCGAAGGCCATTTCAGGGACGTGTGTGTCAAGCCTCACTTAATATTCATCAGCCGGAAGTCTGTCCGTAAGTGAATTCGGCGTGAGATACCATTCGCCAAGCGAATAGCAATGAAAATACTACGACAATGAAAAATGCAAGTTTTTTATTTCACCGTCCCTGCTGCAAATGTGCATTGGCGAAGAATTATGATGAATATTTAATGAAATGCCCGACTTCATTTGTTTAAGTAGGTACGTAGATATTTATATGTACGTACAGTAGGTACAGAAAGGTTCCATAAATATGAATCCCGCCTGTCAAATAAAAACCGGTTTAGGATACAAGCAAAATACGTTTTCTCTTAAAATTCGTACCTAAATTTTAAGTTCTATTTGAGTACAATACAATGAACGTGTTCTGTCCAAATGCCGCTTCCTATTCTAATTTTACTACGGAACATTGCCAACTTGTTCCGCTTTTCTACTACGGTATTAATTTCTTAACAGAAAGCTAATTGAATGAACAATATGGCGTTTTGCTGAAGTGTTGCACAGCCATAAATCACTTTGGTAAACAGGCTTATTTAGGGCGAGGCCTTTGTGTGGTTCATAACCCGACAATATCCTGCTAAGCCTCTTTAACGCTCCTGCCATTGATGCCTTCCGCTTTATGAAAACTATTGTTTAATTGAATAGCCTTACACTTACCTATCCGATCAAAGTATTTGAAGGGGTGTAAGGCAGGCTTGTGTGCTAGGCGTACAATTTTATCAACAAAATGAAATCAAGAAACGTGACAATGTCAAGTATAAAAATCGAAAGAATAATAAAAATATATTTTGACATAAATTTACCAACTGGAACGGTCATATTCACAGTAATATTCGATAGGTAGGTATATTCTTGGGATCAAAGTAGGTGGTGTATTTGTTAAAAAATGTGATGGGAAAGTTTTTTATATTTGGGTTTAGTATTTATATTTTAAGAGACGTTATTGATTCAATATGTTCCGTAGGTTGTAGGTATAACCTAATAACGCCATAATCAGCTCCATCGGCTCATAAATTAAATTATGTTATATATGTTAACTTTCTTATATTTTAACTCGTTACTACTACATAGTTTGGCCGCGTCCCAGTCTATTTCAATGAACAATTTTTCATTCAATTACTAACTGAATTCAAGCTAATATTAAACTCAGATATTATTGAATGGTTAGGTTATACTTGTTTCACATACACAAGTTGTTAGAAATAAATATTTAATGTTTTTGATAAACATAGTTTCGTTCAATAATGTAATTTAATGGTGGAATAATAACTGACGTAGAAAATAATAATATTTTCCATATCCTTTTCATTTTTTAACTTGTAAAACCCAATGCCCTTATAAATAAATATCGCGGTGGGTAAACAAGTACATATATATTATATTTATATAAAATATATCATTCTAGCCTGATGACGATTCCGTAAGTAAGTATGTTCGTCTCATGATGCCCCCGAGAAAATAAAGAAAACCCATTATGATGATTGTCAGAAGATAGGTATTTGCAGTTCAAAGAGTTTAAACAATATTTTTGTCTTAAAGGGGCATGTTTGATATAAAACATTTAGGTGGTCAACACAGCTAGCGTCATCACTATAATCAAAGTAATATCGTAACACAAATGATACAGTAGGTACGCTTTACTTAACAAGGGGAACATGAATAGCGGTACAAAGGTAAAAAGGACGGTACTAAGTGCAAGATGTGTAAGTTGACATGGCAGTTACTGTATGTTAGAGTTACGTTAGGTGATATTCTCCGGTTATTCCCAACTTTTACGAGTAGGATATGTTAGGTCACTTGAATATTACAGCTCCGACAGAACATTTGGAAGAGGTATTTGGACAACAAGAAATGTTAATAGAAGTCTTAGTTGCGCAGACTCTATATCTGGAGAAGTAATAACTGTCTAGCAATTGGGTCACGAAAGTTCGGCGCGATTTGTACTACGTGCTGAATTACAAATAAGGCCAAAACGGCCGGTTGTTTTTGCGGTCCCAACAGTTTGTTGGTTCAAATCTAGAATTCAAATACCTATCTATCGTAGGGGTCAGTTCATAATTTTGTTGTGTGCCTTTTTGTTATTTATTTTTCTAATAAACTGCACTCTGAAATTACAATTCAGTATAAAATTTACATTAAATATAAAAAATTTACATTTGTTCCATTTAGTTGCCAGAGTAGGAACACCATCATAATAGGTAAGTGATTAACGAAATAGGTCTAGAATACGAATACTCGAATACTGATCCAAAACGGAGAAGCTTAGTAAGCTGTCTAATTTTCCGTAACCTAGATGTTAAATAATAATAAATAATAATAAATAACCCAAGACATGCCACGCTGGGCCACACAGCGCCATCTAGCCCCAAACTAAGCCGAAGCTTGTTCTATGGGTACTAGACAACTGATAAACTTACTTAAATACTTTTTTTTTTGTAAATAAATACATATTATACATAGTAAACACCCAGACCAATACAAACAGACATGTTCATGAACACAAATGTTTGTACCATGCGGGAATCGAACCCACGACCCTTGGCTCACAAGGCAGAGGTCACTACCAAATGAGCCATAGAGCCAGTCGAGAGTTAAGAATAGGTAGGTAGGTCTCTTTATGGACTGGGTCACTTTCGAAACCCATCTGGAATAAATATTTATGCGTTGATCATTTACGTATATATTTGTTCTGTGTATGGATGTTAATATTGCAAACGGGTACCTCCCTAGAATCTAATTTACATAATACATATGTTGCTTTAGGATTGGATAAATGTTTGCTATTTATTTATTTTTATTTACTTTAGCTACCACACTCTGTAGCCATAAGATCTATTCAAGCATGCCAGATATTGAAAGCCGTAGGCGTTATCCTACTCTAGCGATATCCTAGTAATTTCTGTAGCAGTTGGGAAATAGCTATCGGAATATTTCTAGTATACGTGCACCTACTTATGTACCTACTATTTGTGGCAGTGGTATTTGATGTCTAGTAGTTATAATGCTTAAACCTGAACTCCGTTTTCATCATCATCATCAGCCTATTGCAGTCCACTGCTGGACATAGGCCTCTCCAGTTGTTCACCACCTAGGGCAAACTTCTGGAGGATATACCCATAATCGCCACGCTGGGCAGGCGGGTTGGCGATTGCAGGGCGTAGCTTCTTGCTCCGGTGACGCTGCTGCCCGTCATTGGCCTGTGGTATTTAGCTACGCCTTCTATCGTGATGGTTTTACCGCCACCAGTCGGTTTGCCAGAGCCTCGTTTGTTGTTCGGCAGGATGCACCACGGGCAGGTGAGGATGGCTTGGAACGAAAAGATGATAGGTCGCTCCCTTACATCCCGTTTTAGGAGTTTTTAATGTTTAAATTACTTCTCTGATCTTACATACGGATCTTGTATAGCAGTTAAACAAATACGACAAATGGAACCATAAAATATTTTACCCACTTTCAGTTAAAGACATTAACATCAGAGTTTATGGTCCATAAACTTGACTATGCATGAAGAATACATTAATATTCAGGAACATGGGAGAGTACTGGTATGAGGGAACCTTTGATAATGAAAGATTAGTAGGTCCTGCTTCAGACAACTAAATTATGTACATTTTATAGGCAAAAAGCTGAATCTTCAAGTAATATTCGACTTTGATAATACTTATTCTCTCACTAACTGCTGACCTATCTGTCTGCGAGCCTAGACCAGGACTTATTGTACCACTGAGTCTTGATTCCTGATAAATGAAGAGATTATAAGTAACTCTCTACATGTATTTTTGTGATATAAATAAAAACCATTTAAATTGAATGGATTATTCGCTTAAAGAATGTTTAAAAGTAGAAATGTTTTGTACGTTCGTAATTTATTTCAATTCTTTAAGTGCATTTATTTATGTAACATAATACTGACTAAACATTTTTAAATACCAAATATCTAAGTGGGAGGAACAAATACACTCTACCACAGACTCTACTCGGTATTAGCAATTAGCGCCACACAGAAAACAATGTATGTACCTACGAAGTGCTCTCAAGTAATTAGGTATTTACCTACTTGTACCGAGAGATGTATTCGTACTTCTCTTATTTGTGCCAATACCAAAAATAAACAGGGTGGTTACAGTTTCTCTTGAATGGCTCTTTATATAAGTACGTAGGTACATATATCGAGAAGTAGGTAGGTATAAGGTTTCTGATCTGCTTCGAAGGCTGTAATGTAAGCGATTCCTTACAAGGCTATTCTCGGGCTATGAAAAATGGAGTTTGTCTGTAGCCTACACACTTCGAGAGATAAATGACGGACAAATAGGAGTTGGCCCATAACTCAGATAGAAGATACATAGCTTCCAGTTAACATAATTGAATATATTTACTGGGTAAATATTTCTGCTGAAACATATTTACTATTACAATTTAAGTTCTATATAGACATAGGTATAATTTGCTTTGTTTTTAGTTATTGCGATATACATTTTGATTATTAGCGGTACCTAATCTAAGATTTAGAGATCTATATAGGTACGAGTGAAACATAATAAAGAATTGCTCAGGGATTTTAATTGAACGATTTTAGAATTCTTGTATCATTTTATAGCCTGAATAATGTTTGCAAGCGTCACGCTACATGGAGGCTGGAAGTATTTCTGCCTGATATGAGTAGCAACCTGGAGTTACTCGTACATATACACTCCGTTGGTTCTGCATCTGGTCTCTCTCGGATCATGTCGTCCTATCGTTCATCGGAATACGGAATACGTATGATCCATCCTACCCATCCTACGTGCCATTGCTTTATAGGCGCGTGTCTCTTTTCAGGAGAATAATTAATGAATTATTCAAAAGTAACGTACCTACGATATTACTATATAACTTATATCTTAAATCCCTCTATCAATTAAAAAAAAACCGCATCAAAAACCGTTGCGTAGCTTTAAAGACTTTGTTTTATATTGTGTAGTAATAGTGATATGGTCTTTGATAATCTTATATGAAGGTGTGTAGTAGGATAGGTAGATCAACTATATAAACAGCAGATACTAGATAAACAGCAATAGTTGGTACAATCAGCTAGTAAATACAAGTTTGCGAGCAGTTCTCGCTAGCATATTATTTCATTGCCGAGTTCATTGTTCGGCTGCCAAGTGCATGCCTTACTACCAATACAGCATGGAAAGGGCGGGCGCGAAACCTACAATCTCGTGTATAATGTACCCACATATAGTTAAACGAACACGCCACCGACTAGGCTACGTTTAAGTTAATACCTAGATTTAGTTAATAGTAAATTGTATATATCTTAGCCCCATTACAATAAAATAAAAAACAAGTGGTCACAATTACTGCAACTGATACAACACGCATATTCAGTAAAAAAACTGATACAAATACTAACGCCTCACTTTCTTTGAAAAGTATTCTAGTCTAAAAACGACATAGGCTACTTTTTATTGCGAAAGAAGGGATGAAGAAACACTTCTGTGACACACCTACATGAACGGGGGCGAAGCCGCGGGCACAGCTAGTTTTTTATAACCCTAGGTTTCCATTTCGCAAGTACATATTTTCAAACATTATTAGTATTTTTTCGATGCCCGAAACGTTAATAAAGTAGTTCTCTGAAGTGACATAAACAAAAAGTAGGTAAGTATTTTTTCTGACATTCTGGCTAAAGGACAAGTTGGTATGAAAACGGGCAAATGTGGCAATTCATTGTGCAGGAAAGCCCGGGATTATGATGACGCTACTGAATTGTGTCTGGCCAAATTAAATGTCGCTGCGATAAACTGAGAACGTTTGCTTTGCTTTCACGAGAAAAAATATTTCAGTAAAATATTTCCATAGTTATGGCTATCTACGAATACAGCAGGACTTGGTAAATGTTTAGGCAATAGAATGGAACGAAAAAAGTAGGAAATAATTTTTGTTTAGTTCAAAGTAGGTTAAATATTTTTAATACAGAAATAAAAATCGTATTTAAATATGTAAGCTTGAGAATCATTCTGTAGAAACTGGTGGAAGCGACTCCATTCTTGAACTTGATGATTTTTACTCAATGACGCCAAAACTGTATGTAGATATAGTCTACTTTGTTAGTCAACGAAAATCGTCATATAACTGCATTTTTGCAACGACATCATTTCTTTATGTGTATTAGTGTAGCTGATCTCTTAAAAAGAGTTTCACATCTGAAGGTCCACCTTCGAATTTTATAAAAAATACTCATCAGATAAAATAATTTTTGCTAATTTCATTATTCAGCTGATCTATTGTGTTTTTGCATCAATGTGTAAAGTTAGCAAAATCAATTACATACCTAAGTATATGTTGCACGTTTACCTATAAAACAAAAAACAATTCAAGTTTTATTGAAACCCGCCCATCAATTTCGGACTAGTGAAACAAATAGACTGACGAAGAGATTATTGTTTTTTATAACCTGAAGATCATTTTTAAATTCTTACTTTTTTATTTTCTTATTCTTACTTCTATTCACTAAAACAGTAACAACACTGTTTTAACCCCTTAATTTATTTTGTTATTATGAAAACTCTATTGATATTGATTGACTTCAAAAAATTTGAAGACAAAGCCAAGAGGTTTCCAGGAGGTTGCCTTTAAATTTTTTGAAGAGGCTTTATTTCTCCTTAGCCTTAGCGTAGCCTCCTTAGCTTAGCCAGAGCCGTAATAAGTACTCCATACTTGTATGAGCATCACTCTACATAGAGGTGATATACAGAATGTGCGGAGTCTTATTTTAATCACATTAATTAAATTAGAGAACATAGGGCTTCTAATTTTCCAGATCACTAAAACAGGACCACCATTTGCATAGGCAAATGGATACTTGGAGGTGAATGTATCGACCAGGCAGCACTCAAACAGCCTAAACAAGCAGAACAAGTACCTATCGGTGTCCCGTTCGTAGACCACGGGAGCCCGGCTCCGCGCCCCACTGACCTACATGCACGCCCTTGAACCCGTCCCCCCTCCACCACTCCCCGTGCGCTCCCGTGACGTCACGGGCGCCCTTCGCATCCATTGTCTTTTGTTAACAGTGTTGTTTTCCCACCAAAAGCTGATACTGCTGTGTCAACAAGACTATTATTACAAGATCTATCGCTTTGTGCTAAGCCATTTTAAAAATAAATGCTTAAAGCAACGAAGCTTTTAAATCTGTCCCTCGGTATAAAGGAGGGAGGAGAATGGTTAGCACACAATGGCCAATTCTTGATTGGTAGGTTACTAACTATTATAACGTGCTTGGTTCTACAAACCATACAAAGTCGATAAAGTTTTTCAGCCATGGCTTGACCCAATGAAAAAGCCTCGTTTCTATTTTCGCTTGTTTGTCATCCACTCTAAATGAGCGTAGCGTAATTAACCAAATTACGGTCCCATTTAAACGATTCGCTTTTAAATAGGCTAGAGTAATGATATATCCGGTACACTACAGAAGTTCGGTTGTCCCAACAGCATCCTGGGGATGTAAGGGAGCGACCTATCATCTTTTCGCTCCAAGCCAACCTCACCTGCCCGAGGGGTATCCTGCCGAATAACAAACGAGGCAAGCGACTGGTGGCGGTATAACCACCACAATTGAAGGCGTAGGTAAATACAACAGGCCGATAATGGGCAGCAGCGTCACCGGAGCGAGAAGCTATGCCCTGCGATCGCCAACCCGCCTGCCCAGCGTTGCGATTGTGGGTATATCCTCTAGATGTTTGCCCTAAGTGGCGAAAAGCTGGAGAGGCGTATGTCCAGCAGTGGACTGTAATAGGCTGTTGATGATGATGATGATGAACAGCATCCAGAATATATTGTTGTACTTAGTGTACTCTAGCTCTTTATCAGATCTACCGTGTAATTTTTGTGAATTACAGAGTAGACCATGCCCAGGGTGTCCTGTGAGAGCACACAATTTGGTTCATTTGGTACAAAACTTTTGGGTGCCTTAAGTTCCACTTTCAAGTTCACATTTTTTAAATTAGGCCTTGAAATTATTATACTATATTTGACTTTTGGCGTTCTTCTTCTTCTTCTTCGCGTTCTCCGAGAGCTGGAGTTATGTCTTATCAAAATCTTCCAGACACTGTTTGGGTAGAGTTGGGTAATGTTGAATGTATGATTGTATATTAATTAAATTATTACTTATAGCACATCTCTCTTCAGTTGAATTTACACTATGTAAATTGGGTTATCACTGTTAGGGACCACTTCGTTTAAAGGATGAATAGTTGGTGTTTGTGCACTTTTTACGAACAACAGGTGCTGGACAGCGTTGTCATCCGCATACCTTATAGACGACGGTGGCGTGCACTAAGAGGTTTAGTTCCTCGGTCTTGCCCCGTGCCATTAAGTCATGGAATGTCCTTTCAGCTCATGTGTTTCCTGCCTCTTACAATCCTGGGTTCGTTAGGCGGGGCGTGAAACGGCATCTCAGTTGGCTTTCAGGGTGAGGGCGACGGGCGCAATGGGTTTGTTCTACTCGTATTTTGCCTGTCGACCTAACTTTTGGACCTCACGATCGCTTACCATCAGGTGGAGTCAGGTCATCCTGAAAGCTCTTCTTATAAAAAAAAGTCCTGCCTACATATAAATTCACAAGAGGCCTGTTGCCGTAAAAAATGGAATTAGTCCGTCATTTAGATTGTTCAAAAATTAAAGACACGTATTTTTTCATTTGTAAATTAGACCAAAAATGACAAAGATATAACCCGTTAAAATTACGCGTGACGTCAAAGAGTGGGAGTTTTTTCGATGCCTTGTATCTTTATTATTTTTTGTTTAAATAAAAAAGGAAAAATACGTGTCCAATATATTTTTATAATCTAAAATACGGTCTAAATATAGGTAATGTAATTATTTTTACCCTGGAAACTATCCCAATCTGTTGTTTATATTACATATGGACAAACCATTGTACAGTCGCAGTGTAGTTCGCTGGAGGCTGGGGCTGCTCTAGGCAAATTTTCCATTTGGTTATCTCGGACCGCCCTCGTTTTCCGAGCCACTGGGCCGGTGTGATTCGCGCTGTGAAGATATCCGGCAGAGCCCACCCACGGAGAACTAATGTGTTGATGAACCGTACATGTTCATGAGCTTTTATATCATAAGATATGTATGTACGTACAATAGCTTGATATATTAGGCATTCATATGCTGTTAATTTTGGTGCCTGGTTCCGGGTGGTGAAGGTATCGGGAAAAAATTGGATGAGCAAGGGAAAAGACCCATTAGGACCGTGCTCGTTGGAAGAGAAATACACTCGGCATTGAGTCACTACAAAAATGCTGTTTAATCAAGCACAGTATTTTTATATTATTACATTATAAAGTTATAAGTTATGGTTTACCCTGGACATCAGCTAAGAAGCAGATTACATATCTTTTAATGAAACGTCGAAGTTGTACTACTTATGTGTTCGTAACATTTTTAATGTTTAATGTGTAAAAGGGTTAAAATAACATGGGATACCTATATGACAGTGAATTACAAAACCACAGAGCAAACCGTGCATCAAAAATTTACATCTCCAATCATTAACTATAGTTTTTTCTTCCTAACATTTTCTTAGGTGACATCAACATGACATCTTACATCTCCTATTTTGTACCTACTTCATCTGTTCAAGAAAACTTGATCCCTTATGCATGTAGCTGTTTCTATTTAAATTCCAGACGCTTCTAAGTCTACTAGACGGTGCAATGCTGCAGTTTTAGAATTTAAAATGTAGGTACTGTATCCTCGTGATTCACGTCACGTAGAGGCAAGCCCAAATTTTATTAGGTCTCACTCCAATCTTATGACGAAACATACAGTAAGACGAACTAATTTTTTTTAGATTAAATTTAGTGAGAGTGTTTGATTTTATATGAACGAAAATATTCAAATAATAATTTATTCCTAATAACATCAGAAACGAATTTGAATGCAAAAACTACGATTTGTCCTTTTTCAACCTTAATGGTGAGTAGGCTATTAGAAATAAGAGATAGACTATAGGTTTCCAAACTTTATCTTTCGTCTTTTTATCGTCGCCTTTACCAAATGATCACAAAGCACATTAGCTGGGGATTGTAAGTCAAGGTAACATTATGCTTCGGGCCCGATACCCTCAGCCAATATCCAGGGCACCCCAGGGCACCGTGGCACATACTTTAGAAAGCCCTGAGGTAGCGGGTTTAAATTCAAGGTACCTATAAAGGAGGCTTACGGAGCCACTTAGAGTTGAGAAACTTTAGAAAGGTTTGTAGGTATTTATAAGAAAAATGAAGTGTATCTGTAATTGGCGCTACTTACCAATCAAATATGTCGAAATAAAAAGCATAGCATGTATTAGGATTCTCGGGATGAAGGGGAAACGTCGTAAGGGCGTCGCGCCGGCCTCTGACTGGCGCGCCGCCAGCCAGTCTGGCCCCGGCGACTGTCGCGATGAGTTATCGCACACAAAATAGAATTGCTGCCCGATTTCTTTCAATGAATGCGGATAACTGATGATAAGGTTATTCAGGATATTACCCATATATACCACAACTAGCGACACGCCCTCGCTTCGCTTCGGGTATAACCTGATCGGTACTGCATCATTGTCTTCACAGTGTTACTCCCTACGCCCTAAACTGTATTGTCCGTCATTGTTATCTTTATTTGACTTCGCCATAGCTAATGAAGGCACACCGGTTTTTAGGCACAAGGTTTCATATGTTTCTTAGAAGTACGATTATACTTCTGTGAAAATCTAACTGCTTTGTCAAAGTCTAATCACGATTGTTTTTTTAATTAAATTTTAAGGAGCTGTTGTTGTTGAAATATGCTAAGGATTAAGAAAAGTTATGTAATATCTACTCTTAGCTGGTGTAGTTGTTCGATACTGCACTAAGATATTTTAAACAGAAGCAATTTTAACTACACGCCAAGTTTATTCAGTGTTCAAATTTAAAGTTACTTATCAACAATTCCGGTTGCTCCGATTAAATAGAAGATCTGGCATCAGTGCCCCAGCTTTGCAGTGTTCAAATGCCGATTGTGATCCCAACTACGAGCGGACTCTATCGAGCGACTCGATCCGATTTTTTCATACAAAGCTCGACGCTCGAAAGGCATTCCAATACCAAGCAGTATCTGTGCTGCAGTGCAGGGATTATGCAATCGAGTGGCTATGTCCGGTCCATGGAGTGGTCTACCCACCTCGCCGATACTGTCTCGATGACGGGGGAAACAATCAACTCGCTCGCAAAATGCTCTATGAATATTAATACAGCGTCTCTTCTCACGTAATGAACTTTGAATGCAGAAATGGAAAAGTTTTCCCAAATTTACAAGTCATATAACGACTCGGGGACAAGTTTTGGTTAGGCGACTTTTTATTAATCTTCCTTCGTTATTGGAGTTGCTGCTACAGTTACTTTAACAATCATTATATTACTTTAAAATTTCACCACGTTGCGTTTGGACTGGGCATTAAGGGAAATCAGCACAATGATATCATTGAAACAGATGGTGAACAGCTACTATTCATCATTCCTTTCAAAGATAAGTAGTTGTTTCAATACAAATCAAGGCGCTCCACCAAGTCATAATAAATTTAAAAAAATGTAAGCTTGAATGGTAATTTAATACTTAGTCTGTGTATGAACGAGTACTTTTGTATTTGCTATATATTTCTCTATCAACAATTTGAATTTTCTTTGTATTTGTAGCAGTTCTATGCTCATTGGATAATTAATTGACTCATTACATCTAATTTAAAATAGCGTCTTTTCAAGGGTCTTTAAGGGTATTTGTTTCTTGAGGCTACCATCGAAATATCAATAAAATATAACCCGTGTAGTAAATATCGTAAATATCAATTAGTTAGTGGTATCAGTACAAACAACATTAATTTTAGTGGTACCAAAACTTTTGCAATATTTTCTTTAAATCTTTTTTAAAACCACCGGGAAAAGAAGATTTTCCACAGCAATTGAAGTTTAAGTATCAAGTGAAGTAGCTGCAAATAAGGTGAGAATTACCTCAATTGTAATAAATTACCGACAATCGTTTGTTGAGCGAAAGGGCCGGAGGTGTCGCGTGCGCCGGTCGCCTCGCGACACTCGGAAGTAGAATTCGTGTTCAAACGTTCATTACTTATTTTACGATAGCGTTTATAGCAAATTACCGGTTAACTGGCCGTGGGATGAGTGGCCACGGCTTTATAGGGCTATTGTAATGCCGTTAGGGCGTGGAATCGTAAATGCGCGCGAATGAAATAACAATTACGGATGAAACTTATTAAGGTGTGTTTCTTTTCTGGCAACAAAGGTGGAAATTAAAGTGTAATGAAGATACAATAGAATATACATTTTTGTTGGATTTAACCATGATCGAGTAATTCAATAGTAATGAATACTTATTTGAAATGTTATCGTCAATTTATGATGTTGATGTGATACGTTTCAATCTACTAGGTAATTCCTGAGTTATCGTGGACTTAGTTAGATATTAAACTGTTTAAACTTAAAAGCAATATAAATGGCGAGTGTCTAGCTGAAATATCTTTTAATATTTAAATACCTATAGAACCCAAATCATCACAGATACCTACCATGGTAGGTCGGCTATATATCCTCTTAGCGAACATATATTTAATATAGAGACGTGAATAAGTTGATAGATAGATCGACATAATATTATTTATTGCACACCATACAGTTGACATAAAACCATGGAAGTAATAAGTACTACATTTGCCACACTCAACACTCAAGACCACAAATAAATATAAGAAACCTTCTTTTCGCTCCACACAAATCTTTCACCCATAGTTCGCAAATCCAACTTACGTCGTAAATATTATGATATATTTATTCAGCACCTTGGGGGAAATCAGTTCGTTTCGTATTCGGGAAGCCGAACAACTCATTACAGGAAGGGCGGAACGTGATTTGGCTCCGAACTCGCAGCGATCGATGCATTCCCCAACTCATAAATCCACACGGAGTTGCCATTGTAATAATTAACCAACTTTATAGTAACATCTAGAGGAATCAGGTGAGAGTTGTTTACCACACGTTCTGATGGTGTTTTAGTAACACATTATATTAATTTTTTAATTAACGTTTGTCCACGTTTAAATACATGGATCAGACTTGTGTTTTATTTGTATCAAGATGTTCGGGTAGTTGGGTATTGACAAAGTGGATACGTTTCGAACACACGCTGAAGTCACACGTCACGCAGGCATTGCCAGGTCTTATGAGGTCTGCATGCTTCCTTCTTTAAAATCCTTGTGAGTTCACAATTCCTATGATTTCGGAAGCACCGCCCGGCAGGCAAGAACAATAAAATGATTAAATGCTTAAAATATTATTAACTTAGTTCTAATTAAACTGCCAAAGCTTCATTACGACAATTTCTATTTATGGATACTATTTATATATCTACATACTGTTTGAATAAGACGGTTCCACCGAAAATCAGCGTCTTGGCAGTCTTTATGTCATGCCTCGACATTCACTGAGTGGATACCAATTTGGCTGCACATTGTATAGCATTGTAGCTTAGTTTTAAGTTACTTTACTTAGATTTAGTACACCCTTGTATTTTTTAATGTGCGCTGAATAAAATATTTTCTATTCTATTCTATTCCTGATCTTTATGCTGGTACGTTCTATGACCAAGACCAACATTATTATCAGATGTTACCTATAATAAGTATGAGTTGTGTGTATTTGTCACAAACTATGTTGGTTTCTGCAATACTGGTACTTTAAGCTTTTCAAATATGATTGATGTTATTTTACCCGAAAAGTTGACTGCAGCATTTGACTGCAACAAGGATTTGTTGAAGTGTTTTATTTTTTGGCACTAAATAATCCGTTGTATTGTTATTGTCACCAGGGTGAAGGGTGACCCCCGGCATGAGGTCGGGGGAGGTGGGCGAGGGCTCGGAGCTAGCGGAGTTCGGCGCGCGGTGGCCGCCGCCCTACACGCAGGGCTACGGCTGGACGCGCTCCGCCACGCCGCAGCACCCGCCCGCTCACCACCTCGCGAGGCACTCCCGCTCGCACCAGGTAACAATTGCTCATCAGTATGAGTGGCCGCCGCCCTACACGCAGGGCTACGGCTGGACGCGCTCCGCCACGCCGCAGCACCCGCCCGCTCACCACCTCGCGAGGCACTCCCGCTCGCACCAGGTAACCACTGCACATCAGTATGAGTGGCCGCCGCCCTACACGCAGGGCTACGGCTGGACGCGCTCCGCCACGCCGCAGCACCCGCCCGCTCACCACCTCGCGAGGTACTCCCGCTCGCACCAGGTAACCACTGCACATCAGTATGAGTGGCCGCCGCCCTACACGCAGGGCTACGGCTGGACGCGCTCCGCCACGCCGCAGCACCCGCCCGCTCACCACCTCGCGAGGTACTCCCGCTCGCACCAGGTAACCACTGCACATCAGTATGAGTGGCCGCCGCCCTACACGCAGGGCTACGGCTGGACGCGCTCCGCCACGCCGCAGCACCCGCCCGCTCACCACCTCGCGAGGTACTCCCGCTCGCACCAGGTAACCACTGCTCATCAGTATGAGTTGCCACCGCCCTACACGCAGGGAAAAAATATGATGCAATAGCAGTAGGTAACTACTTGGCCAAAGTGGTAAGAACGACTAGAAAGACACATTGGAGTTAGATTTATTATAGTCGTAGACGTCGTCTTCGACTGAGACGTTCCGATATACTTAATGGTCTTAAAAGTTTCCGACCTCTTTTTTTTTCTCTTTTTCTAAAAAAGCCGTTCGCATCACGGGTCATCTTGAGTCACATCACTGATACTAATTACTTATCTACTATTTTCAGTTTGCTTCTCAGGAAAAGGCAATCTTTACTGCTTTAGACTTTTCTTATCATAAAATATTCAACGATGAATGTATCTCTGCTTTGAACATTTTTAACGCAAATAGATACAATATGATCAGTTACTAAAACAATAATATGTCAACCATCAGTACACACGGTTAGTTGCTCTCGGCACACTCCAGCACCTCTCGCTGCTATTTTAAAACCGTAGTCAAAGGTTTACGAGAGCTTTGCTTTGTAAACTTGAACACATAAGATGCTCCCAATGTTACACTGAATTTTGTCTCATGAATAATTCAGTGCCTTTTGTTACTGCGGAACTTTTGTGTATTTATAAAATGTTTATTGAAAGTGGAATGGGACTTAATTTCCTACATTAAAATGTTTGTTAAACTAAATAAGAGAACTTGAAATGAGATTGAAATAACAACTTTGTATAGAATTGTTTTAATCATTTTGAAATGACCTACAAGATATTGTTTTTCTTATTTATTTTTCGTAATTTAGCTCACATTACCGGGTAATCTTAATAAATACCAAAAAGAATAAAAATAAAGAAAACATAAAAAAAAGGAATTTATTTATTCCTATTATAACTTATTTATTATGTAGGTACAGAGCTGTCTGTTTGAATTCAGTTATTTAAGTAGCATGAACAAGGTTTGTTTCTAGACAAAAAGTTCCCTGTGTGCGCCTCAATGGAGTCATGTTGCAAAAGGCAAAAACATCACATAGCCAGCGACATGGCTGTGTCCCGGGCATTGCTGATGTTTAAGAGTGGCGATTACTGTTCAACATCAGACAGGCCGCCTGTACGTCTGCTGCCAACAGCAATAAAAAAACACTTCAAGTGTTCAAGGCCAGAGTGAATCGGTATTTTCTGGACAAGTGCGCCTCATTGTGGCTTCAATATCATTCACATCAGTTGAATTGTGGCCAAGAGCAAACCCATAATAAAGAATGAAAAAGAGAAGGTCGAAGTGTATAATAATAAATAAATAGACAACATCACATGCCTACATTGCACGAATCCCAAAGTAAGCACTTGTGTTATAGGTATCAGAAGAACGAAGGTATCACAAATATAGGTAGGTGAAATACTTACATACAAGTAAAAACACCCAGGCACGGAACAAACACAAATATTCATCACTCGATAGTTTGTCTCGGGTGAGGATCGAACCTACGACCTTTGGTTCAGAAGGAAGGGGTAGCTACTAATGAGGGTGTTTCAAAATGAAATGCCCGATAGATGGCGTTATGTAGCCCGCGGTTCAGCTATCACGCGATTGGTCAAGTGCTATGCAATCACGCAACAGTTGGACACGCGTATGTGGTGGCATATGGCGGATTAATTTCTTCAGAAAGCCCTCATTGAGCCAAGGGCCAGTCAGTATGATATAGTAATCCAGAGGTTATGTTTGATTTATCCAGTGGTTGCAGGACAGCCGCACCAGCTACGAGGCGGAGGACGCGCGCGCGCGGGCGCGGGGCGGCGTGTACTACTCGCCGCCCGGCACCTCCTACACCATCGTGGAGCGGCCGGCCTCCTCGCACGGCCACCACGCCTCCTACTCGCAGCACCACTACTCGGGCAAGCTCTCGCGGGCGCCCTACCTCGGCTCCACTAACATTGCCAATAGTGCAGGTAAGTCTATGTTCTCTTGTACAACATCGTGGTCCGGTGTGTGCTAGACCGCGAGGTAGGTAGGTAGGGTACCTGATGGTTAATAAACTTAACAGACCTAACTGAGACAAAGTGTATGTATACAAAGGGTACTTCTACGTCTTATTTCACAAAATCATTTCTATCTAATGGTTACTATTGCCATTATGTAGGTAAATACTAGTAACATTAGCTATTGTTGTATAAGCCCAGATAGAAGTTAAGACTTAGCCTGTCGTGACACAATAGTAAAAATATTGTTTACGAGTCATCGGTAACCCCCATGACAGGTAACGTGTTAAGAGCTGTGGATTGAGTATATTCTGATTTCTCGACATGGTCTATAATCGCGAACAAAGACCTATAGGGATTCTTTTTAAGAAGAAAATTGAGCTATGATCCGATTTAATGTGGAAATTTAAACATCAGCACCGTCACCGTCAGTTACAGCCAACTATTTTGTTATAGCCGGAGCAACTAGCTTAAGGAACAGCACGAATCACCTAAGTGCAGCGAACGGCAAGAAGCGGCCTATCTCACCGGAGCAGGTGCTGAGGCTGTTCGGGCAGGGCGGCGCCGCGGCGCTCGGCAAGGCGCTGCCGCCGTCGCACCCGCCCGCGCCGCTGCCGGCGCCCCTGCCTGCCCGCAGGCACTCGCCGGCCAGCAGCCCTAGCAGCACTACACACCATGTAAGCCAATACTCAGAGCATACTAAGCACAAAATAGACACAGAAATTAATATTAAAACGAGGCAAGAAATAATTGCCGACCCCGCAAGACGGGAATATTTCCTCCAATATGTCATAATATTGGCATATCAGAAAATGCAATAGCAAGGGATGTAAGGGAGCGGCCTATCATCTTTTTGCTCCAAGCCAACCTCACCTGCCCGTGGTGCATCCTGCCGAATAACAAACGAGGCGCTGGCAACCGACTGGTGGCGGTATAACCATCACAATTGAAGGCGTAGCTAAATACTAAAGACCGGTGACGGGCAGCAGCGTCACCGGAGCAAGAAGCTACGCCCTGCGATCGCCAACCCGCCTGCCCAGCGTGGCGATTATGGGTATATCCTCCAGATGTTTGCTCTAAGTGGCGAACAACTGGAGAGGCCTATGTCCAGCAGTGGACTGTAATAGGCTGATGATGATGATGATGATGAAATATAATTAAATACTTAAACCAGTAAATACGAAAGCAAAATACATAAAGCACGTAAAATGCAGCAAAAACTGTAATTCATAAAACTTGAAAGCAAAAGAATAATAAAAGCAGAGATAGAATAAAAGCGTAGACAAAGCCGCCTTGGCAATCATCGTAGTCATATAGAAAAAAAAAAAAAAAAGAAAAAAAAATACTGTGCTAATACCAGTGATCACGAGCAGCTCGTCGCTTCCTCGTCTTCCGACTCTTTGCCTCGTCATTAAAACCTGAACTCTTAGCTGGCATATGTTCCCTCTGTTCTAGAAATTGTTTCTTGAGGTTACTTGCACACAGCGATTTCGATTTTTCTCTCCTTTTCCTTTAAAGAGAAGTCATTGGTTTAATTAAACTTTAATTCTTGGAAGTACTAGGTACATCGATATCGGAGCGAAACTTAAACGCAAAGAACTAGCAGATTTGGGGCAAGTGTGATTATGAATTACGGCATGTTAAGTATAGAATGTTTCAAGAAGATAAAACTCTAAATCGAATAAGGATAGTGCTCAGTTGTTCTCTGACGATAATATGTTAAATCAATTCCTGTAATGTAACACATAAAAGGCTTCCGGGCTACGAAGAGAAGATACCCAATTTACCTGGGTTTGACATCGCTAGCTGGTTATTTGTCCCAGGTGATAGAATCCTAAATAAATTTGATTGCTATAAAAATGGGGTCGGGCTTTTCGTTGTGCCGTCAGCCACTGGGGAACGGTGACCGGCCACCCACGCCGGTTCGGTGACGATCAATGAGCGGATTCATTCTGAACTATCGATATTAATACGACTAACACAGTTACCGATTTCATACTTAATTGATAAACATTGTAGAATATGTTCCCGAGTTACTTGGAAATGTGTTCGAATGTATGTATATTGTGTTTATTTGACAGTTATAAGCTGGGCTGGTTCGCAAAGACTTAAAGGTTTTGTAGCTGTGAGAAAGTCAAAAGTATTCGCTAAAGCTTCCTTGACTTAGAAGCTCTTTTGGAGGGGATTCTTCCCTTTGTTCCATTTGTGCTATTGTTCGCGTTACTGACAGCCAATTCAACATAGCACGTCACGGAATGTTGCTAGGCTAGGTAATAAAAGAAGACAAATAAACATTCACTCTTTCAAGCTACTCGCGGCACGGGACCGTGACTCCACCTTATTTCGAATTAATTTGTCAGACACAAAGTAACAAGTCACCGGTGTTGATTAATGTTCCGACCGTACTGCTGCACTGGTTCAGATCGATGCGAGCGGCATAACGGATGACACTAGGTGAACCAGAGTTCCAAAAATAGCGCGGCAAGTGCCGCTGGTATGCGGGGGTGTCGCACGTGTAAATAATTCCTACTGGGGTAAGTCGCCTCAGTCGATACCACTACGTTATTCATGACCGCAGCGGCGGCCGTTTAGTGTCTGCCAAAGTGGACATGTCCATTCACGGTTTTTTAACGCGGCGTTGAGCAATTAAAATCCTTTTAATTTTACTTTTCGCTGAAATTAACACAATATGTCTATCGTAATTTTGATGAATCGTGAGGGTCCCGCCTAAACGTTACATATTTATTACATATAAGTACTATATATATACGCAATTTTCGGCGGTCTTTTAATGAGGAGACCCAGACTAGCCAATTATATCGTCTCCTTTTTAGGACAGTAAGTAATATTAATAATTGTGTTAAAAATTTAAATATTTACAATTATTTATTTATTTACAATATTTATATTTTTAGTTTAGGTTTTATTTATTTATTGTAGGCTTTAATTTACTTTGAAGGATTTGTATTTTTAACCGACTTCGAAAAAAGGAGGAGGTTCTCAATTCGTCTGTATGTATAATTTTTTTTTTTTTTTTTTTTATGTTTGTTCACCGATATCTCCGTCAATTTTGGATGGATTTCAAAAATTTTTCGACAGTTCGATAGAAGACACTTCCGAGGTGGTCCCATTATCACCAAGTCAGGATCTGATGATGGGATCCTGGAGAAATTGGGGGCATCAACCGAAAATTGTATGCTCATATGGTGTTTTTGTTACGTAATCATATTTTACTCAGGTATATGCTTCCGGGCGTCAACATCTGGTGCTGATGATGAAGCCACAGAACTCCTTAACGGTTAGGAGTTAGGGGACAGTACTGACATTGGTCTATATTAAACTAGGTAGTAGTATGTACTTATGCAGGGCTAATAGGGCAGGTGATTTGGAAAGTGATATGCTTGATTCTAGATCGCAAAGTCTTCATTTGACTTAAAGCAAAATTTTTCATTCATAAGTAAAACTCTTAAGGACATTAATTAACCTTTATTCAAGGTCACAGCCCATTAACGCAACTAAAAATAGTGAAATAAAATTATTTTGTTAAAAAAAAATTAAACCGATTTCAAAAAAAAAACACAAACGACCAAAACTAAAAAGCGATAAATAACGTAAGTAATTCTATCCTTAATACATAATTATTTAAATATTACAATTATCACTTATTTTTGAAGTCGGTGCCAGTCAAACAAATAAATGTATATTGTCGTGTGGATTTGCCGGCCGCGCGCGTCATACAACAACAGTCTACGTTAGGTACCTAGAGGCTGGCACCGACTTCAAACATAAGTGATAATTGTAATATTTAAATAATTATGTATTAAGGATAGAATTACTTACGTTATTTATCGCTTTTTAGTTTTGGTCGTTTGTGTTTTTTTTTGAAGTCGGTTTAATTTTTTTTACAATTCAAATTCTGGTTGGCTCAATTTTTTCGAAAGAATGTTTTTGGGTTGGACTGGTTGGGAGATATGATATTTTGTCATCTCTTTGATAGAAACGTTTCAGCTTGGGTTTATCCATAAAATTTAAACGTTCTGTAAATGTAGAACGTTCCACCTACTTATTAATGAAATGTGAGGGCGTGTCCACACCAAACCCACCAGGCCATGGTCAGCGGAGCGACGTCACCCTCCAGTCAGTCGTCGGCAAGAGATGGCCGGTACACTACGCAATTAGCTTTAATTTACAAAACTTTCTGCATGTCATTGTGCTAGTACTCCGGCCGTAACCTTTATCCTAATCAGCTTAGAGGTTTTATTTAAATGCACTTATGGTATTAGTGAATCAAATTAAAATACGTGGTGTTCAGGTTTTTTTTCTGTTTGAAATTCGTAGTCATTGTAGCGTTCTGTGAAATCGTATTCTAGAAACATCGCAGATGTAACAGTTCCCAGAAAATACATATCTATTACTTATTTAACACAGCCGCGTTTCAATTTCGATCGGTTTTGTAATGCTGTTATACCCTATTTGAAATGTAAAGTGAAGTGAATATCAAAAATATTATATGATAATTGTGCGTGATGTGCATTTGTTATCGATATTATACTGACATTCATCTGTTGTCTTGGTCAAATTGGATACCATCGAAAACCATGAGGTAATAATTGTATTACAGAGGCTCTGAAGAAGCAATATATTAAATCTTATTAACATTTTAAGCGTCATGAAGGTTGGACCGGAGCTGTTGGCGAGGGTGTTTAACTAACAGACATTATTTTCATAGTTTTGTCTATTTCAACGGGAACCCATTTCAAGTATGAAGAATTTCGTCGTATCTCTCGCGCATTTTGTTAACTGGCGTTAGTGAGTGGGGTGAAATTAACATTGACGTAAGAGGGAAGTTGTTAATCATTCCTCGGAGTTTGAGTACTCCGCAAAAGTTTGTCGGAAGCCGTCAGTATAGTCACGGGGGACTACTCACACCGTGAATGATTACTGCAAGAAAACACTTGTTGATCTAAACTCGTGTTCATATCTAACTTTGTTACAGAATAACGCATGATACGAGTATTAGTATTGATATTTTTGACAGTAGTTAAGAATATAGTTAAGAAGTTAGTTCGTACAGGAAAGTTACAAATGTTATAGTTTACGCACATGTTTGGAAGTTTATGGAAGCTGTTTTATATTAAAATAGTTACGTACTATCCTCATCAACCCAGCGTTAACCGGATTACGTCCTAAGTTTACGCTTCAGAGCGTGGGTCCGCTATAACCATAATCCAAGATAAAGCCGGCCGGGTCAATATATTGGAGCGATTGCTCCATTGCTTGCCATCTGGTATCCTCAACACAAAAGGCAATGGACCGATGCATAGATGATTGGATTATGGATGCATACTGAATGCTTAGCCTTCCTGTTAAGATATTTGCAATGGCTTGCCTACATCGGTGGGCTTCGTATTAACGCGATGATTGTTGCCGGGACATATTTGCAAGTATTCGGGAAAGACCGATTTGTTCGCCCGAATACTTCGCGCGAAAAAGTAATTAACGCGATTCAAAGGGACTTACCATATTCTTCGCGTTGATACGAAGTTTCGCTCGTCAATAGCCTCAGAATATGTACACGATGTTTTTATCGTGACGAATCTTCGCCTGCTAAAGTAGCAGCAGCATAAAGGGTAATTCAATTCATTCATCCTCTAAAAAATCCAGCGAAGTTTTTGGATTTATACCTCCAATCATTTCATAATTTATAATAAGTAGCAGTCAAGGTTCCTTTTGTGTTCAATATCATTCACTTACAATTGTGCTACAGAATATATTAGGCAAAGATTTTCGAGACCATCTAAATGTTAGCTAGAAAATGATTATTGTTTTCGTTAATGTGACGTACACGAACAGCGTTGCGAGACGCGGTTCGAGGAATATCAAAGGTCTCTTGGACGGTGGCTTGGCAGCGGTTTGCTCGCTCTTTGATATGCTAAACGGTCGAGAAACAACACGCGCTCAATGGAGGGTTCTTGTTTTATTGCTTATGAACGCCGCGCCGAGAGCAATATTGAGGAAAACCATTCATTCTTTAGAAACTCTTTGGCATTTAAATTGCTTTTCCTTAAATAAGGCTACTTTTCTAGCTAGAATAAAATAGCTTTCTCATTTTGTTGAAGATTGTATTGCGTACAGGTTTTGCATGTTGGCGATACAATCTCTTTGACTATTGTCGTCTATTCTTGAATTTAATAAGTGGTTTAGGGAAATTTTCACTTTAAATATTGCGAACTGCTCTCAAGATAAATATGATGTTTGGTGTTGGTGTAGTGTAGTGTCGTAAGCGGGAAGCGATGAAAACACTCAAGTCTCTTACGAAACAAATAACAGTTTATTCACAACACACTAGTTTTACACAAAACAGAAGGAGAAGTGGAAGAGACGAAAAAGAGAGATATAAAATAACAAACAGAAATAATTAAAGCGGTGATAGAGTAATGGCGCGAAAGGTAAGTGAGTACGAAGCGAGAACGTGCGCATTCGTTGCCGACCAGTGGAGCGACTGGATAGATCGGGCCGCGTCGTCCCGAGCCGGCGCCTATTGTTCGCCGGCCGTTCCGCATGACTGAGCACGGCGGCGCGGGCGCATTATCTAATAATAAATAGTAATCGCGCTGTCCTGTACGACTCATTTATAAATATATTTTCTTACATGTTATTTTATTTATATATTATTAATTTCGAATACATTGTAGTGATCAATATTGTATATGATATAATAAGACATATTTATTTATTTTTACATTTAGAACTAAACACAAATTACAATGACGTACACAAACAAGAACATTTAAAAGACACAAAATAAACATACATAAATTATCAAGGGCGTAACGCCACAACACCCCCCTCCAGAGACCGTCCCTACGGGCGATAATAGTCAGGGAACCTAACCCTACGGCCATATCGCGTAGTTTTGAAAGTATTATTATCCGTGACGGGTGGATCATGGCATACTGGCAAATTAGGTGTGTGTGTGTTATGATTATGTGTAGTATGTGTGTTTGTTCTAGTATTTGTGTTTGTGTTATGTGTGTGTGACTGCGTTGGTGATGTATGATATGTAGTGTGTGTGTCTGTGGTGTTTGGCTTTGGATCACCAAGTATATACGCGGGTTTTAACCTGTCAATTGACACTGTGACTGGCTTACCCTTGACACACAATTTGAATACTTTGTCCCCTCGATCCAGGACCTCATATGGACCGGTGTACGCAGGCTTTAGGCTACCGACTCCTGTGTCATCACGAAGGAAGACGTGAGAAGTCGTCGCCAAGTCCTTAAAGATGAAGGTGGTGCGTTTTCCGTGACGTGATGCTGGGGTTGGTTGTAAATCTTTTACAAACCTGCGAATCCTTCCAACGTAGTCCGTCATATCGGTGGTTTCCTCGCCCTGAGGTTGGAAAAAATCACCTGGGAGGCGTAGAGGCTGGCCGTAAACAAGTTCAGCCGCCGATGACTTTAAGTCCTCCTTGTACGAGCTGCGGATGCCAAGCAATACGAAAGGAAGAGATTCGACCCAACTACTGCTAGAGTGGCAAACTATAGCAGCCTTGAGTTGGCGGTGGAATCTCTCCACTAAGCCGTTGCATGCTGGATGGTAGGCTGTAGTCCGGTTATGCTGAAAGCCGACCATGTGGGATAAGTGCTTAAAAAGTGCACACTCAAATTGTCTCCCTCGGTCGGTAACAATTTTGGTTGGACACCCAAATCGGGAAATCCATTGGCTTAGCAAAGCCTTGGCTACCGTTTCGGCGGTAATGTCCTGTATTGGTATTGCCTCAGGCCATCGTGTGAATCTATCGATAGCTGTGAGACAATACCTATAGCCATTTGATAGTGGTAATGGACCTACCAGGTCAATATGTATTTCCGTGAATCTGCTTCGCGGAAGTGTGTACGTGCCTATAGGTGCAGACACATGTCGAGTGACCTTGGACCGTTGACACGCTAGGCATGTCCGAACCCAGTCCCTGCAGTCCCGCCGAACACCTGGCCATACGTACCGATCACTGATCAATTTGACCGTGGCATTGGTACCTGGATGGCTCAGAGAGTGTAAGCTCTCAAACACCTGTCGACGTAGCTCCTTTGTGACATACGGTCGCTGTATGTCACCCCTTACATCGCAGTATAGCTCGACGTCCGTACCAGGCAGTGTAGTTTTTCTCAGGCACAGAGATGTATCACCGCTCAGGACCTGCTGTAGTTCCTGGTCCGAGGTTTGTGAGGCTGCAAGCGTATGGAGGTCGATAGGTTGCACGATCTCCTCTACACGCGACAGTGTATCAGCCACCACGTTGCTCTTGCCTGAGATGTGCCTTATGTCCGTCGAAAATTGAGCGATGAGGTCGAGATGACGGAACTGCCTGGGCGAGCAATTCTCTTTCCTAGAGTGATAAGCGAATGTAAGGGGTTTGTGATCGGTGTAAATCACAAAGTCGCGAGCTTCGAGCATATGTCTAAAGTGTTTGATCGCCTCGTAGATGGCCAAAAGTTCTCGGTCGTACGGAGAGTATTTGGTCTGGGCTGGACACAACTTACGCGAGAAGAATGCTAATGGCTGCCAAGCATCGTCCTTCCGTTGCTGTAAAACGGCGCCGATAGCGGTGTCGGAGGCATCGGTGACCAAGGCCAAATCTGCCTTGCTGTCAGGATGTGCCAACATAGCTGCGTTACACAGGTCCTGTTTGCACGCCTCGAATGCCTGGATTTCTCCCGGCGTTAATGTGACAGGGTGTGAACCCTTCACTGATCCTGCCAGAAGAGCGTGCAAAGGCGCTTGGTGTTGAGCAGCGTTCGGAATAAACCTGCGGTAAAAATTAACCATGCCGAGGAATCTGCGCAGCTCCCGAACTGTTTTCGGCACTTTGAAGTTGTGTATGGCCTCGACTCTTTCTAAAGGTGGCTTTACACCATCAGCTGACACGTCGTAACCTAGAAAAGTCACCTTTTGAGCTCCAAATACACATTTACCTGTGTTGATGACCATGCCATATTTTTTCAGTCTTTCAAACACCTGGTGTAGGTGCTTTTGGTGTGAAATATGACAGGCCGAGTGCACTAAAATGTCGTCCAGGTACGAGTACACGAAATCTAGTCCTCTTAGGACCTCGTCGACAAACCGTTGGAATGACTGTGCGGCGTTACGAAGTCCGAACGTCATGTACGGAAATTCGTATGTACCGAACGGTGTCGTGATCGCGGTTTTCGCGATGTCGTCTGGATTTACCGGAATTTGTTGGTAGGCCTTTACTAAATCAATTTTAGAAAAGACGGTAGATCCAGACAAATTATGTCCGAAATCCTGTATGTGTCTGATGGAGTACCTGTCCGGGATTGTCCTGGCGTTCAGCATGCGATAGTCTCCGCAGGGTCGCCAACCTTGGTCCTTCTTCGGTGCGAGGTGTAAAGGAGACGACCAGGCTGATTCCGAGGGTCGACAGGTACCAATCTGTAACATGGCCTCAAATTCGGCCTTAGCAATTTTAAGCCTATCCGGTGCCAACCTGCGTGGTGCGCAAGATACTGGTGGTCCGGGTGTAGTGCGTATATGATGTACAGTGTTATGTGAAATTTTATTATGCATGCCAGAAGGGCGAGTGATGTCTGGATATTGTGCTAGTATGTCATGATACACCGTATCGCCGCCGGATGTTACCTTAATGGAAGAAATGCAATCACTATTTTTATTAGCAAGTAAAGCCGGGGTAACAAGCGTAGTGTTGGCATCTATTAAACGTTGATTCCGTACATCCACAATCAAATTATAGTATGATAAAAAATCTACACCTATTATTGCTTTAGACACATCAGCAATAATAAATCGCCAAGCGAAATCACGGCGCAAGCCTATATTTAACACTACGTGAGCATATCCGTACGTATTTATTATTGAACCGTTAGCTGCACTTAGTTGATATTCAGTTTTAGGGCGATGTTCTTTAGCGTACGATTTAGGGAAAACACATACATCACTACCTGTGTCCACTAGGTATTGCACTTTAGATCGTTTGTCCGTTACAAATAAGCGACCGGTATTTGAACCGGCGTCGGCCGCCATAACATTTTGTCCTACCCGTTTCGAAAAATCGCACGGCTCGACGCACTTGCTAGCGTTATTTCCGAATTTGGAATGATACCAGCACACGGTAGATTGTTTACAGCTGGATTGTGAACGGGGATGGGAATGCGAATTTTCACGAGACCGATTATGGGACTTCCTTCCTCTGGGCTGTGATATCCGTTGTAACCTCGTCGTCAGCGAATTGACCTGACGAGTGAGTTCTTCTATTTGCCCCGTCATCTCGCTGGAACCTCCTGATGCTGTAGTCACTGCCACTTGTGGGCCGGGGGATACGACGTCGTGTATCCGATCTGCTAGGTCAGCTACTTCCTCCAGGGTCGACTCCGACCGTGACGCAATTATTGTCTGCGTGGTGGTCGGCAGTCGGCTGGTCCAGATAGTTCTCAGGAACTCCTCATGGACATCAGGACCTGCGAGGTGCTGCAAGTGCCGCAGGAACTGAGATGGTTTCCTGTCTCCAAGCTCCTCGTGTGTGAGCAACTGCTTCACCTTCTTCTCTCTCGAAGCTGATAACCGCTTGATCAGCTCTGCCTTTAACTGTTCGTACTTGTCCGGTGTTGAGGGTGCGCAAATAATTTCCTCAACCTCTGATGCATATACCGGATCCAGTTGGGCGATGGCGTGATAGAATTTTGTGGTGTCCTCCGTTATGCCTGCCAGGAAAAATTGGCTTTCCAGCTGGGCAAACCACAATGCGGGTTTTTCTGGGAAAAATGGGGGTACTCGCACATCCATTCGATGTACCTCCTGGGTGTGGCTGGACTCCATTGCGTCCATAAATGGGCTGCTGCTGCTCTTTTCCTCTTCCGTCACCAATATGGTCCAACTCGGGGTCACCAGTTTGGTGTTGGTGTAGTGTAGTGTCGTAAGCGGGAAGCGATGAAAACACTCAAGTCTCTTACGAAACAAATAACAGTTTATTCACAACACACTAGTTTTACACAAAACAGAAGGAGAAGTGGAAGAGACGAAAAAGAGAGATATAAAATAACAAACAGAAATAATTAAAGCGGTGATAGAGTAATGGCGCGAAAGGTAAGTGAGTACGAAGCGAGAACGTGCGCATTCGTTGCCGACCAGTGGAGCGACTGGATAGATCGGGCCGCGTCGTCCCGAGCCGGCGCCTATTGTTCGCCGGCCGTTCCGCATGACTGAGCACGGCGGCGCGGGCGCATTATCTAATAATAAATAGTAATCGCGCTGTCCTGTACGACTCATTTATAAATATATTTTCTTACATGTTATTTTATTTATATATTATTAATTTCGAATACATTGTAGTGATCAATATTGTATATGATATAATAAGACATATTTATTTATTTTTACATTTAGAACTAAACACAAATTACAATGACGTACACAAACAAGAACATTTAAAAGACACAAAATAAACATACATAAATTATCAAGGGCGTAACGCCACAATATTAATTTTGATTTTTGTCTTTTTTTTATAGTAGCTCGACATAATGGCTTTCCTACGCCTCTCTACTACTACTAATTTTGTGTGCTTTTGTGATAGTAATCTGCACCAATTTGTTAGGCAATATACCGCGGTGGCGAGCGGGAGCGGCCGTACTCGTCAGGGGGGGCGCCGGCGCCGCAGGCGGAGCCCACCACGAGGACGGTCACCATGAGCCGGGACCCCGCCGACTCGCACGGGTTCGGCATCTGCGTCAAGGGCGGAAAGGAAGCAGGTAAGCCGACTGGAACCGATTGCGACTCATGGTAGGGATGTAAGGGAGCGACCTATCATCTTTTTGCTACAAGTCACCCTCACCTGCCGTGATGCCTGCCGAATAACAAACGAAGCTCTGGAAACCGACTGATGGTGGTATAACCATCACGATTAAAGGCGTAGTTATACCACAGACGAAGAGACAACGAAGAGCTACGCCCTGCGACCGCCAACTAGCCCGCCCTGCGTGGCGGTTATGGGCAAAGCCTCTAGATGTTTGACCAAAGTGGCGAACAACTGGAGAGGCCTATGTCCAGCAGTAGACTGCGATAGGCTGATGATGATGACGTACGGCTGGTGTGTCTATACTACCTCTACGTATTTGTCACCTTGGATTGAATTGAAATCGGAATCTGCTGGCAACGCAGTGTCCGCAGCATGCGGCCACTGGCTTCGTCATCTATCGAGAGACATGCTTCTCTTAACCCAGATTTTTTGACTGCCGAGAAACTAGACACAATACAAAAACTATACCGTGGTCGTGTGCGAAGCCTAACCTGCACAATAGTAATTCAATCTGGAGGATACTGAGAGGAAGCCTACATCATTTATCTTTCACCTTATATAGCTATTTTTTTAATAAATAGTTTACCAATTACATTTGCTTTCCCAATGAAGGTCAACTGCTTTAGTAGATTTGATAGGTTCGGCTAAAAACTATTGCGTAAGTTATTTGTAATAGCCAGAGCAGACTTAAAATTACTTATATTTGATAGATAAGCTTATTAGGGTAATAATACTTCTTAAATATGTCTGTGCCAGCTTCTATTCAAGTAATCTTGATCTTACTTTTAAAGTGTATTCTCTACATCTTCGGCCGTACTTGAAACAAAATGTGGGCCGACTTTTTATGAAGTTGTTATAAATAGTAAATCAAAATAAGATGACATATATTTTAAAGGTAAACATGCCAAATACTTTTTCATGTTAACCTTTACAACAATATCTGGTCTATGGTGCATGCGATATTGTAGGGTCTTTCATTAGTTTGGAATCTCTCAAAAATATGTGTGAATTTAATATGCTATTGTAGGAATTCTCATACATAAGAGCAATAATAAATTCAAACAAAAGAAAGCACAGCGAATCAATTCAGCGTAATCATGAAATGTCAAATTGTGTTATTTCCAAAAGCATTAACATGGCTAGATACTGGGCGTTGAATATTCCCGGTGATGACACAAATGAATGATATAAGTATTTATACCGGCAACAAATGACCAGGTCCCTAAGACCAAGAGCAAATCTGTGTACATACTATTTGTCCAAAATAATACTCATTAATATCATCAATGCATACATGTAGTAACGATTAAGATCCTTTGGTAGGTACCTACATTCGGTAAAAACTCTTGTTCAGGATATTTTTAACGTAATAAAGTGATTTATTAGACTGATGCATAAGACGACGATTAATGAATAAGACGGTGGTTAAGTAGATACAGTTGTTTGTCCAGGAGTGAGCGTGTACATATCTCGAGTGGAGGACGGGTCGGTGGCGGAGCGAGCCGGCCTGCGCCCTGGGGACTCCATTCTGCAGGTCAACGGGACGCCCTTCTCGGGTATCTCCCACGAGGATGCGCTTAAGGTAAACTCCTTTGATTTGTTAACTTACATCAATTCTCAAAGGCCTACTCTCCGTGGCATGTTCTAAGTTTACGCATAATGTTCATAATATTACATACTATTTGTAATACCATTCACAAATTTTTATACACGATTTATCTTTGTACCCACTGTGTATATTTAAAGTATTATGATTATGCCAGTTGATGTTATGTATAGCTATTGAAATTGCCTTTCTTTCTCTCTCTACTTGCATTGGAAATTATGCTTAGTGCAGAAGCTGCTAGATGTAAGTTGTTAACTTATACTATTTAATTATTTCCTTTTTTGCGGTAAAAGTTAGTGATTATTTACTGCTAAATGATATTACTTAACGCGCACTGGTAGTAAAGCACCAAATACCACACATTTCATTCTGGCCCTGTAAACAAATTATTCTAAAGTCCAGAAATTTTTATGAAAATGGTTTTTAACAGAACTTCTACTCATTTCCATTACGGTGCAAAATTTAATTTTAGTCAGAAGTGTCGCAATGTAAATGTACCTAAATTTACATTTAAGGACATTTTAATGTGCGCGGTAAAGTTATCTGGGAAAGACAAAATTCTTTTTCTTTTTTACGCCGCCTTATAAAATGCACTTGTAATAAAATGATTTTTTAATGGTTCTCTTGTTCAAGTGGTGCCTTTTGCTTCTGAAAGTTTTTTGAATGCGCTAAAATAATCAGTTTTTCTAAGAGAAAATAAATTAAACTGGTTTGGAGTTGGTGCCTTGAATAAGTGAGGTAATCCAAGGTAATGATTATTGGTTGGCGGCAGTGGGGTCTGCACGCGACCTGTTGCCTTTGGCAGGTCTCGCTGAGCCTATGCCAAATGACTTGTGTGGGTGGGTGACGCCTGCAGCCAAAATGGCTTCAACGCTATTGTCATATCCATCCAACGTCTTTACCGATTAAAGAAAAGAAGCTTTTCATTGTCTGGTGCTTTTGTTTATTTCTTTGGTTAAACTTTAAATTTATTTTAAAAATGGAGTCCTACTTCAGAAATAAATTTTGGTTCGCCCTAAAATAAATCTTTACATACAATTATTTTACATAAGCATATTCACTTGAGTTCATTGTGAGATTTTGAAAAATCACTAGCTGTAAAAACCGTATCTTCCAAATACGAGTAATATTATAGTCATATCATGTAATTCGCAGATGAAACTTTTAGATACTTCTTGATCGCTATATTGAAAAAAATAGCTGCTTAAGATGTTATTACGACAGTGAAAATAAACAGTTTTTGTATGTTTACTTGTAAAAGAAAATAATGTAAAAAATATATATATCTATTTCGTCAGAAAATCAGTAATATTAAAGTGAGTTTAATCGATTTGTACCTACTCCATTTATATACAGATTTGCTGTCTAGACAGACAAAATCTTGATGCTGAGCTAATCAATTACGTGTAAGTGTAGTTATATTTGTATATATACCTATAGTACATATTGAAAAGATGTCTCGAGGTCACGTTCTCGATCTAGAGCGAAAACATAAAGTACATTATCGAATCTAGATTAATGGATCGGTCGGGCGAAATTCTAACTTTAATAAGGTCCCGATAAATGCGCAGAACATTCAAATTTCGGCATAAATGTATACGGAATGGGTGAGAATTCAGTGAGTGTGCACATTAGTGAATGTGCATATCTGTAGTGCTTATGCACTTGAGTTTAGAGCCATTCCTCAATCTAGTTAAATAAAGTATAAACAAAAGCGCATCACGGCCAATTTTAAACTATTGATTTTAATATATTTTTTAAAATTAATGAATGACATCTTCATGGTGCATTTATTTGATCTCTTTATTTTAAATCGATTGGAAAATATGATATTATCTGAATGAAGACAAACCTTATAATGTAAAATAACCTGTTTCTCCCTTCATCCCAGATATAAAAAATAAAACAATGTTATTGCAGAAACTTTTGGTAATACCAGGAAATAATTTAGTCCGCTTCGCAAGATAGGCAATTTGGGTCAGAGCTTCTCAAACGAGGGTCCGCGGGTCCTTGTGGGACCTCGCACAATACGAAAAGTAAACTGTAGTTACAAAATATTGCTTTGAAGGAGCTTTAAAAAGGTAGGGAAGAGCTGATATAAAGTAGGACTTATTTCACACAAACTTATTAGGAATAACTGTTACTTCTTTCTATTTAACACAATAGAAGATTAGGTACGCGCTAAATGTAAACAAAATGAAACTTTAAATTGTTTATCGAGGAAAATAAGTGCCAATTAATGATACCTAATTCTGGTAAATAACGTCATAGAACCTAACTTAACTAATCGTTCAATAGTGGTGTAGCGTTACGTGAACTTTTGCATATGAAGTGTGGGGATAGCGTCAAATAGGTACATAGAATGACGCAAATAGTGCAGATTAGTAGCACTGTGCGGTTTTCTGCAGCCATTAAAAGCTCTGTCACCTGGTAGCACGAGAACGACGGCCGGACACGAGAGAGCGACGGTTTCTATTTCCGACAACCTACATACACGGTTGCTAATATCGATCGCGCGGTCTTACACCGGGAACTTTTCATTTCATTTTCAGCCCCGTTTGGCGACAGTATACAGTATACGTGTATTGGTATGTTTAAGCCAAGCTAATTACTTAAGCTTCCAATAACATGGCGCTTTTCTAAACGATCTCGGTCTTTATTTCAATCTCCATTGGGAAATCATGACCATAATACTACTTTGAATATTTGGATGAACATGTAGGTACGTACATCCGCATTCTGCAATATGTTAATATTGTAAGTTTACGACGTACTTACGATATGGTTAGTTTAGAGTTACAAATAAACGAATTAGAATCTAAATCTAAGCAATTTACATTGTTCTCTGTAACTTTTGCGAAGCTATTCTCTTCGCAGCATTTTATAGCCAAACTTTTCGATTGAGTTAATAAATTCCATCGCAACTTTTATTATTTTATTTACTGCTTTTTTTAATTATTGATTTTCGCAAGGACACTTGCAAACTTTACATCACAATGATATCATTTCGTCAAAATTCCTTGAACTCTTACAAGATTAAGTATAGTGTCGAGAGATCAATCAAACAAGAAGCCATTTTGCTTTGACCAGGTAGTTCTCACAATTTAATAGGTAGTTAACCTACAGTTCAATCAAAATCGATATAAACCGTTCCGAAATGGCCTTTTACCAGACTGATATCATGCAGGTCACTTTATAGTACCTAGTCATAGTTTGGTATTCATAGAACCAGGCATGTCCTAGTAAAATCTTGGGGATTGAATTATAATAACAAGCATAATAAACATTTTAATGGTCGTAATTTCCTTCAGATGAATGTTTAATAAAATAGCTCTTCCCTCTCTTATGTTTTATTGATGAGTAATAAAATCGGCAAAGGCATCACGCATTCTATAGAGATGTTCTATATCTACTTAATTGGTATTCCAGCCAGAAGTCGCGACGGACCCGTTCCACGTGAAGCATGCCGTTTTATTGATTCGCTGTTAACCAGAAGCGCTAAATTGCCGACGGAGCGAATTACACAGCCGTGGAATCAGTTGATTTTCCACATTCACTGTTAATTCCGTCGTTGTGTTCATTATTTCGTGACCACGCGACGTAAACCTAACGAGAATCGGTCGCCGCCCTTCCGATTTATGTTTTCTATACGTTATGGGGTTAACGATAGCTGCCCGCTGTAATGTGCCGACTAAAACAGCAGTTTACGTACTTGTTAATTTTTGTATTGGTACAATTTAAATGTGTTTGTGGTTTTGTGAAGCTATCATTCCAATGAATAATCTTTTGAACTATTTTAAAATCACGTATCTTCCAAACGGCGGCCACGTATGTTCTAATGGTATCAAAGTGTTAATTCTACAAAAGTACCTACCTAATAATTAGTTAAGAGGAATTTGTGGTTACCCCTTTCACCCCTTGTATTCACCCTTTGTTTTTATTAAACTCACTGATTTGATTTGCATATTGTCTATATCTATGATAGTAAAAAGAAGAACACAAAATTTTTACAATTTGCATATGGCGGCTATTTTCAGCCTCGGCATGGAAATGGATGGAAAATGGAAATGAATTGCGATAACCATCTCCTTTTAAATGAGAAAATTCAGCATCCTTTGCCGTATAAGTACGAAGTTGTTCGTTTCAGTCTATCGGAAACACTAGTCAGTTGATGTACTTATTTTTATTAAGATGGTTCTTCGTTGATATTTCCTGAAAGATTACGCCTATGGAAACGCTAAATAAGGTTAATACCTTGAACTTTTCAATGGCTCTCTTAAGTAGGTACTGTGGCACTTGGGATTTTATTTGCGTTACTTTATTATTTTTATACCTATATAGCTCTACATCACATGATTATGAACATTATAAACGTAGTTTTACTATAATATACGTCATATAGTAAAACAATGTTTATAAGCAGGCTCATGTTTATTATATCCTTTGAGACGTAACATAAAGAATAAAGTTTGGATTACTCCCAAACTTTTTTGTTAGCCAACTTCCTCTGTTAACGGTGGTCATTTGGAGTTTCCTCCTCTCTGAATTAAAAGTTATTGTAAGGGTCGCTTCTATCAGGATTTAAATAAATTAACACAATGCAAGTTAATATTCCTAATTTCTTTTGAGTAGGTATAATTTGGGCCGAATCATAGACGAAGACATCGAAGCGTACACAACTAAAAAGATATAGATATGTCTAAGAAAAGTTTATCACGAGCAGGCAAATTACGGAAAATCTACAAGCGAATTATCCATTCAAGCGAAAGTCAAAAATAGTGGACACTTTTGAATAATGTAGTCAATTATAAATAAGTAATAATACTAGAAGTTAGAAAAATTTTAATGTCTTACATACTACACTGGGTCGTAGGTAGCTCACTAATAAACACTCCAATTATATCTATTCCCTTTCCTCGTACGTTTCCAACAATTTAATAAGCTTAGCCCAAAAAAAAGCTCTTTTCGTATGGGTTTTTATATGGGTTTTATATAATAAAATCTAGAATTTGTAATATACATTTATCTTATACATTATAATGTCACGTACAAAAATTAAAGCCTGTCATGTCACATAATACTTCCTAGATTGGCCAATATTTGACCTCCATTTAAGAACAGAATTTAGGAGTGAACCTAAATTATTGTTAATGATTTTACATAAGTATCTCACGTTTGCTAATACAAGTAGCTCTTTTGAATATTGTGATTAACGGTCCGGCAAAATCACAGTTTAGCCTGTAAGTAATGGTGGTCCGTGTAGTATTGAATTTCAGTTCACACTTTGCCCACAAGTTAAGCTGGTAGTAAGAAATGGCCGATGCCACGAATCTAAGCCGTATACTTATACGGATTTCGTGTTTAGCGAGTAACAATACCCCAGGTGCGCGACACTATTTTAGCAGAAGCGGCCGGACGTATACTTCCGAGACGATACCGGCTGATTTACGGAGACACTTTGACATTCAATGTAAACTTTTTGCGGACCTCGCAAAAGATACGGTCATATTTCACTTCGAAGAACCCTTTGTAAGCGGTAAACTTGACGGAAAATGTGAAAGATATCTTTAAGACTACGAGTATATAGAAACATTGTAAGTAGGTACTCTTACATCATGCGAGCTCTTACATCATGACTCTGAGCTTATTATTATGCGTACGAAACGAGATTGACGAGCAAAAAACCGGCCAAGTGCGAGTCGGACTCGCGCACCGAGGGTTCCGTACAAACCTGCAAGGTTTACAAAGTTCGTTCATTACGACAATCGAGTCATAACTATGGTATTTTTATTGCAAAATGAAATTCATAACATTACAATGGGGAAAGATGAAGGAGCATAAATTTAAGACAAAGATCTCTTTATCGAAAAAAGTAATAAGTTTATATTTATTAATATATATTTTGTAATGTAACTAAAAATTTAAGGTTTTCGGAATTTTTCCTTTATGTGTGCTATAAAACGTTGCTTCATGCCAAATTTCAAGATTCTAGGTCGACTGGAAGTACCCTTTAGGTTTTGATTCCCTTGCGAGTACTTGCGAGTTTCAAAATATGCAGCTTAAATTGCTGTTTCTTTTGATTGCGTTGACATAGAAGTTTGATTTTGTTACAGCTTAAAGGTATTATAGACCTGAGTATTTGGTATGAATTTCAATTTAATACCTCTACGCGTTTATGAGGAAATGGGTAGTAAGTTTAAAATTATTAAAAAAAAAAATATTATGTGATGTAACTAAAAATTTATGGTTTTCGTATTTTTTCCTTTATCTATGCTATAAGACGTTGCTTCGTACCAAATTTCAAGATTCTGAGTTCACGGGAAGCACCCTGTAGGTTTTGATTCCCTTGCAAGTGTCGAAAATTTGCGGCATAAACGGCTGTATCTTTTGATTGCGTTGGCTTAGAAGTTTGATTTTTTCACAGCTTCAAGGGACAGTAGACCTGAGTAATTGATATAAATTTCAGCTTCATACCTCCACGCGTTCCTGAGAAAAAGGGTCTTGACAGACGGACGGACGGACGGACAGACGGACAACAAAGTGATCCTATAAGGGTTCCGTTTTTTCCTTTTGAGGTACGGAACCCTAAAAATGTGAACACGAAACCTACTTGTGTGGAGAATTCTTTATTAAATTTTCAATTACGTTCGTACGTTACCTATATACGTACTTAGTTCTTAGAGCGCAGATATAATTTTCTTTCCAGTAACGGTAATGTGTAGATTTATTCGTCGTTGGCAATCTCGCAGGAACCATTAGTAATGATCGTCTGGGGTAAAACCCGCTGAGATGGAGAGTCATAACTTTGGCTGTTTAGGATACTACAGAACAGGGCTTCCGAGTTGGCCCAATATTAATAAATTAAAGAGATAAGTAAAGTTATAAAAATAAATTTATTAGATTTTTGGTTTATTTTATGGCTTTCCACTGTGACGGATATACGGTTAACAGTTTCAGATGTTTAGAACTTATAAATCACGAAGTAGAGAGGGACACAAAGAATAAAATATATCTCTATGCTTAAAGCTTGATACTATCTCTGTAGTCTCTACATATAACATGAAATTTTGTTATGGATTTATCATCGAATTTTATTGAAGCGTATGAAAGATGAAAGTAGCGTTGAATGGACAGTACCTATATGAAGCATCGGTATTTTAGAGCGAAACAGCATTAAAATTGGACGAGGCACTATGACTACAAACGCTCCATTACGAAACGTGCAGAGAATCAAAAAAGATGATTGCTTCAGTTTTCGAGCGGACGGGCTTCGGACGGGTTGTTATGTTTGGATTATTCTAGAAAATAAAAAGCAATTACAACTTCAACCAGCGCTTATCTGGAATTGTTTTGGATACATTTAAAGAGCAACGTTCTCAGAATTTATAAAACGCCTTCTATCAAGATAATGTCTCAGCACAACATACCCAAGCATATAAGATACGATTCTACTAGTCCTAATAATTACTCGTTCACGTAAAATCATGAAATATTACAGTAGTATGACTCACACTCGTATATACGATTAACTAGACTAAGACTAAGTTCGCCTTTTGTACCATTTTGTGCAACAAAGTTTAAATAAATATAAGGATATTCATTCTGGCAGAACCGTGTACCACTAGTAATTAATAATGATTGGATATTAATACTCAGTTCTATGAATAATATTCAAAAGAATTGAGCTGGCCCAGTATGTTTCCCTATGGGATATGGCCGTATGCTTCGACGCTACTCGTGTACCTGTAACTTGCTGCCCAAGCCCCGCTGGCGACACAGGGGGGCTTAGTGGGTATGCCTCCCCCCGGGGGCGGTATGAAGGTGCCTAATGCATGCAGAAAAAAATAAGTATGTTTCCCTATCGGCCCCCATAGCCCTCATCCATTTCATTTTCTGCGTGATCCTTCACGGAGTCCATCCGTCTTCCTTATAGACATAAGCGCCCTTTTCGTACATTAATACTTATATTCATTACAATATTGGACACAATAATTTGTCTCGTCCCTCCTCATTCCGTCCGCGCCAACATAATCATATCACCGTGTAAGAAATAGGCCTTGCGTATTATGAAAATTAATTACTGGATGATGTTACCATTTCTAAAACTTTTAATTTATACTCACAAAACAAACACAAACACACAAAACGAATGTTTGTCGAGGCTGGTATGCGAACCCACGACTCTTGGTCCTGATGGCAGGGCTCACTATCAATAGGGCTGTTGCCGTAAAAAATGTAATTAGTCTGTCTTTTAGATTGTTCAAAAATAAAAGACACGTATTTTTCCATTTGTAAATTAGACCAAATATGGCAAAGATATAGCCCGTTAAAATTACGCGTGACGTCACAGAGTGGGAGCTTTTTCGCCACTGAGTAACGTCAAAGACCCCCACTCCTAAATTTTGATGCCTCGTATCTTTGTTATTTTTTGTTTAAATGAAAAAAGGAAAAATACGTGTCCAATATATTTATATAACCTATATTTTGACCCTGGAAACATCCCTATTGAGCCATCGACCGGGCCAGTCAATGGGTCGTTTTGTAGATCCATTACTAACCTCAGCTAATTTGTACAAAAAAAAGAACTGCTTTTATTGTCTTCATAAATATTGTCTTTCCTTTCTATTCTCGCGGAGACTTATTACGCCATGTTATTTTAGGGGATAAAAGAAAAATCATGTCGCGCTCCGTCTCTAGCGTGCTATAAAAGTTCCACCGAGACCTCGTTTCAGCTCACTTGTGTTGAAAATTGTTGAAAATGTTCTATACGAGTACCTACGAGTCCAGTATCTATCGACCTTTGTATCCCTATTAGAGGTACCTACTTAGTTAATTTTATATTAGGTATAAGTTATTGTTATCTTGCTAGTTAGGTAGGTGCTACGTGATAAGTATAGACTTTGACTAAAATTGGGTTTAATTTGTAAGAAAGTAGACAGCGAAATATGAGACCTATAGATTTGGAAAACAACAACAACAACACAATTTGTTTTTGCCGCTTTTAACTTTACGTAATCATTATTTTAGATTATTTATTATAAACGTCGTAACTGTTTGCCGCATTTTGACGTGCATCATCAATCAAAGTACTGGTGTTGGACCTTCGGGCCTAGTACCTACCTGAAAGATGTTCTTTGTTTACGGTGGAAAATTGTATCAAGGGAATATCCCTACCAGTCAAGTAGGATGTTTCGTTATTTATGGTAACGGAAAGGTATACCTTCGCAGTATTCACAAAGACGCCTCGAAAAAGCTTTATTCATGCAAGCTACGACCCATGAATACGTACGATACGTCAAACAAGATTATAAAACATACAAAGGTACATTCAGTTAAAGTTTGATTTATCACTCAGATCATAACATACCTTTAATAGGAAAAAAAATATTTTTGCCATGGAAAATAATGATCGAATAATATGATAATTTAAGCATCTCTATAATTAAAATGTTAAATTGTTGTAAATGTTAAAATATTTTGCCTTGCTATAATGTGCACGGTCTTTATATTATTATCAAAAGATAAATATTTTTGCCTTGCATTCTTTGTTTAAATCGCAACTCTTCTTCATTCTTTTAATTTTTTCATAAGAACACTGGCAGCTATTGTTATGTCTTTGTTTTTACAGGAGAGATGAGGTTTCTCTCATAAATAGTAATTTATTTTGATCAAGAACCGGTGTACTTTTAATTTCATGTAAATACTTTTTTGCAAGTAGATACTGGCAGTTTTTAAATATTTTTAATGCATACATACAGTCTTTTGTTATTTTTCATTTTCAAATAGTTTATCGTAAGTTAACTTTTACCTATGCTTGTCGTTTTATTTTGTAAGAAAATGTTCAAAAAGGTGTTATCAAAAATATATTGAATAAGTAGAGCACATTAGTTATTTACGGTTATTATTGGAAATTAAATTGTAAGAAGTACGTATTTATTATTATTAAATATTACGTTTAATCGATCAAGGTGACGAATATTAGGAGAGGCCTATGTCCAGCAGTGGACTGACACGGGCTGATGATGATAACGATCATTATGAGTTGAGGAAAATGCATTCTACCTAATGTTGTAGGTATTATCTGCTATCTGCATCAATAAGGTTTACCTAATGCGAAATATTCTGGTGTAGTTCAATTTGTAAAATTTTAAAGCTCATATTGAAGAAACGGTAGTAGGTACTGGGGTTTCGACATGTATTAAAGGGGCATTCTGCCTAGCCCTATATAGCCCTGAACTATATTTTTGTTGAATACATACCTAGGTATATTGACTATTAATATCTATCTGTTTTAACTGTAAGAGTACCTACAATTTTTTAAACTTTGAATGTGTTAGAATTCAAGTTTTTCATAATTTAAGCCTATAGGTATACCTACTACGAGCATAGGTACATTCAAGCTGTGACATTTTATAACGAGTAGAGACGATGGCAGTTCAGTCACAGTGCTAATTGCAGTGCTATCCGAAGTTAGGTCAATGAAACCCGTCCACTTACTTAAACGCGTTCCTTTGGTAATGTTCTAAATCTATCTAGCAGCTTTATTAAATTACATTACCGTTCATCAGATGCTGAAGTCGTGTCGGCAGCTGACGATGACGGTCCGTACGGCGGGGGCGCTGGTGAGCCGCGCCTCGTGCTCCTGGATGGACCGCTACGGGCGGCCCGCGTCGCCGCCGCCGGCGCGCCCGCCGCGCTCTGCCAGCAAGGACCGTTCTGTACGCAGAGTGAGTACACACGTGTAGCTGACGGTGTCGGTCCGTACGGCGAGGGCGCTGGTGAGCTGCGCCTTGTGGTATGGACCGCTACGGGCGGCCCGCCTGCAAGGACCATTCTGTACGCAGAGTGAGTACACACGAGTAGCTGACGGTGCCTGCCCGTACGGCGGGAGCGCTCGCGCTGGTGAGCCGCGCCTTGTGCTCCTGCATGGACTGCTATACGGACGGCCCGCGTCGCCACCTCCAAGGACCGTTACAGAACGGTTACAAAACGGTGCGTACAGACGCAGAGTGAGTACATAAGAGTGCGCAACTGACGACGATATTCCGCATAGTTGGGGTGTTGGTGTGCCGCAGATAGAAATGTAAAACCCGAGTCTTTTAGTCCTAATCCGTTAGACTCGGTTCAATTTTACAAAACAGTGAAACTAACTAAACTCGGAGTCTTGAATCTTTACACAAAGAGCACTAAAATAGAATTCGAGACTTAAAAGATCGCTCTTATGTCTTGAACGTACGAGGATAGATACATATAAGCACGGTGGTTACGAAACCGATCTTTTCTTGGAGAGTAAGTTCAAAAATCTGGTACACTTCAAAATCTTACCTGTAATTCAGTAGATATTTGGTACTGATAAAACATAGTTGCGTTTTAGTGTTTTTAAATTTATGCATACAAAATGTTTATAAAATTGTACACTAATAAAATTTTCCTGTATAGGAAACTAGAGACCACACAACTTCACACAAGGTACCTACTTCCTTTTCGTGCATATTTCAAATACATTTCTTACGTACCTATCTAACTTTTTGGATCTAAAAATTATTTGTTAGCTTGTTTCTGTAACATACGCTAAAATGAAACTGGGACAATGAAGTGTTTGTTACTTTTCTTTCTGGCATATTGCCTGGGTGGAAATCTCTCCATCCTACTGAGAGACAGACATATACCTGCGTTCTACAGGCTATAAGAACTTTTTTTATGTATTTTTATCCTATCATCTCGCGAAGCAAATATATTGTGTTAATACGAGAATACCATCATCACTTTCTTGAAGAAGGTATCTGTTAGCAACGTCTAGGTTCTGGCGGCTTTTCTTTAATATTTCCTGAGTTTATAATTAATATAATTATTTACATGTCGTTTATTATTATCATTTTACAACGATAAAACCTAGTTTTGTAAAATTAGCACTAATTGAGTAGCTAGGTACTTACTATTTTGGGAAACAAGACGCGACTAGCCCTTAGTTGGGTAAGGTCCATTGCCTAGTCCAGTTGATGTTTAGGTAAATTATTAAAACATCCTGAACACTTCTTTCTTATACTTTTTAAGCTTTTACGGTCACTATCATCATAATATTTATCAATGGGGTTATTTATCAAATGGTGTACCTATGTAATGTTAGTCCTGAGCTTATAAAATGTTTGACAACAAATTCTCCGTTTTTATGCAATCGCCATGACAATATCTTTTTGTTCCACCTTTTCACCCCGCTTTTTCCTGAGTGAGCTGTAATAGCAAACAAAATAAGCGGCACTCAACACGGAATGATATTGCGACCGAGCCGAACACATTTACGGCTTTGATGCGTAGCAGAGCACATTGGCTCTAATGATTTTACGTCATCATAAATTTTTATGCTCCAATTTCCCGGTCATAAATACGCGAATGCACATAACAGGGGATAGAGATGGCGGAGGGGCGGGGTGGTATGCTAATCGTTGTCCACTGGCCACTAAACTGTCGTTAGTGGTTGTAATGAGGCTGCCGCGGCCGCCATGACTGCGGGCCCAGCCCGCATCGATCGTGACGTCACTTCCGCTCACGCTATAAACCTCGTTGGTGGTGAATGAATAAACTATACGCTACCTTAACGTCTTCCAATATGCTTGAGTTCTACGGAAACTGTTTGGGTTGGGTCGGGGTACATGAAATATGAACTACTTTATTTCTCCATTTTGCTATTGTTTCTACGTCATTAACTTGTTAATTTGGATTGAAATGAATTTATGGTAACTTTAACATTCTTTTGCAAGCTTTGAGGTAATGACTCTTAAAGTAAATCCACTAGAGACAGAAAGTTTAGAATATTTAGTTTAAGGGATACTAATATTATCTACTCACTAGGAATAATGTTCTTGTTTAAACTTTATTTCTTGGTTGTTGAGACAAGACAAAGACACATATTTAGAACTAAGCATTTCTAATGTCCTTTTTAATTAAGTATCATGTATGTTGTTAGGTGGACCTGTGCATAGAGCCGGGTCAGTCGCTGGGCCTGATGATCCGAGGTGGCTTGGAGTACAACCTGGGCATTTACATCACTGGCGTCGACAAGGACTCCGTCGCCGACAGAGCTGGCCTCATGGTACATTATTTTTAATTTGTTTATTAACCATTAGCTTTTTTTTATCCAAAAGGCGGCTGACGAGCAAATGTGAAGCCTGATGGTAAGCAGTCACCACCGCCCATGGACACCTGCGACTCCTATCGAGTTCTGGGGTCGCTGCCGGCATTTTAAATAGGAGGACGCTCGTTTCTTGCAGGCTCCCAAGTCGTAACTGTTCGGAAGATTGCTAACTACTTAACACTTAATTTTCATAAATAAAATATTATGTTCTCACTCGAGGACCCGTCGCGTTCTCGAGATTAGGCGCTATACTCGTATAAGCAGAGCATTTTTTAAATTTCAGATTGCGTTTGGTCATGCACGGTACACATTCGAATAAAAAATATGAGATACGAACGACAAATTGTAATAAAGTGGGAAAAAATTGTAATGTCTGATGTTATATAGAACTTTGAATTATATTCATTAATAATATTGATTGAAATTATTGCGACTCACAATATTAACAAATACATTATTTATAATGTTTTAATCGAACAGTAGGTATCTCACAAAAATCGGTGTCGTTTTCCCCCGTTTTTTATATAACGCCCTTCCTACTCTCTTTGTTAGAGCTCACAATTAATTAAAAGAGATATTAATCACTGGGGGCTTTGAGGTGGCCGAGTTATTGTCTGGTGCGGTGTCTGTGCCTATCTGTATCTGCGGCGAGAGCGTCGTTTGTACGAACATGTGCCCGGCTGACCAACAATACCTCCCCCTATCTGAAATTACTTACGAATTGCTTTGTTGGTGAGCTCGCGTAAAAAAGAAATATGTAAGCAAATGTAGAATCTATTGTCTAATAAAGCGAATAAAATTAACAATACACTTGATAAACTAATCAAAAGCAACTAGCATATCAGGAATATTTAACTTCGTCTATATTCTAGGAGGTATTTTCCTACATACACGTCCAAAATAAATACACACAGGAGTAATGGGTTTGGGGTCTGACGTGTGTGGAATCGTAAAAAACAGATCGCAGCAATGAGGCTTAAAGTTCGACGAGATAATACCAAACACGTACCCTGGACCCACATCTGGCGGCTCATCAAGTCGACCCGTGTCTCGTGAAAATTGTAACTAAGCGAATTCCGCATCTCGTAATCAGAAGTCACATCGAAATGAATAGGAGTTTACAACAACTAATGGTTAAATTGTTATTGACCTAAACAAGTCCTAATATCGTAGTTATATATTACTAGACATTTATGTAACACGTATTCATAAAATGCATATTTCTAAATAATCAGGATGTGCGTGATATAATAAAATCGCATGCATTCCTTGAGAAATGCGATATTCCTTAGCAATTTGCAACAAATAAATAATGAAAATGTTCATTGAATATGTCCGGTAAGGATACATAAATAAACTTTTTTTAGGACGAGTCCATCTTACTTCAATTAGCTTGTTATTGTATAATCCATATCTAACTGCTATTGCGCACGTGGGTCGAGTAAATAGAAGTATGAATAACGATTCGACAGCTATTTATTGATTGGAAGTTGGTTGAGGATGCAAAACAAAGAACTGTAGTTAGTTTCTATACATAAATTTACAAGGTCCTTTCTAAAATTTGTTAGATAATCCAAAATCCAACCAAATTTGCTGACCACCGACAAAAAGAAAAAAGCACTTACACAAATTGAAGTCGTTGTATAAATTTAAATCTGATATTAATAAATTCTCGGCTAAACTGCAATTGCTTACAAATTACCTCGGTGCGCAGTTTCATGAAACTTTTAACATAAATAGCTCTTGCGAAGTTGCGAGTAGTAATCTGACTGTAATACTCGTATACGCGCCACAACTGTCATTCTGATCGTACCAGTCCGTTGTTTGATCTTTCTGTGTATTCCTTAATTTTGTAAAGAGTTTGCAATTCTGCAAAAACACAAAAGTTTGAGTACCTTCATTGTTAATTTTAAACATACTAGGTATCACACACATTTTTATTTATTAGGCAAATCTCTCAAGATTTTTTAAATATGTTCAAATTAATGTTAAAACAATAAATTCAAGAAATACATAAGAAATATTCGTAGGTACTTAACGTCTGCCATATTTTTTATGAAAGCCTAGATGTAAATGTAAGTTAGCTGTATGTTTCTAATTTAAGGAAGTACGCCAAATCGTATTTCATGGGGAATGGTGCTCGCGGCGAGGTGTGGCAGAAAATTTATAGTGTTTGAGTTCGAGACTGGCCCCGCCCACTGCACGCCACATCCGAGTCTCATAATTTACGTTTAAAAACTTTCGCCAACAAACAATACAAACCTCAAGACTTTTTTTTAACAACAAAGCCGGGATTTAGAGGCCAGTTTTAAAGGTGCACGTGCTCGATATAAGAAGAAGAATTTTTTTTTCTTATATCCGATTGAAGTTTTTAAGGCTTTCTCTCTTGCTTTTTACTTTACGTTTAATTTTCGCACGACTTACCTACTGTTAATCTGAATTTCATTTCGGTATACAGGAACTATTACATGTCTTTGTTATTCTAATAACAGTGATTTGTGAATTTAGAGGTGTAAAATTACCCCCGAAACAATAAAAATTGGTGAAATCGCTCAATTCAGATTGAAATAGGTAACTTGAAGATAAATTAATTTTTTTTTATCATGGCATAGATCGACTATCGCTTCACAAGCTTGAAGGTAGAGTTTGAAATTAGAATTTTGGTTGTGGCAGCTAATCCCTATGGAGGCAAGCCTGCAAAAAATATTGTAATGCGAAGGAGGTTCTACGAATTCTGTTCCTGGTTGGTTATTTCTAGTGGAATTCGTTTTTAAAAATCGATTTCCTTGATATTGTTTAGAATTGTATACAATGTACACGTATCTATTTGCTAAATTTTTGAACACGTAATTAAACGAAAAATTGCATTGGCAGGTTGGAGACCAAATTCTGGAGGTGAATGGTCAGTCGTTCGTGGACGTAACGCACGACGAGGCGGTGGCTCAACTTAAGTTCCACAAGAGGATGTCCCTTTTGGTGCGAGACGTGGGGAAGGTTCCCCACGCGTGCACCGCTTATGGAGAGCAGCGAGAAGCAGCTCCGAGGTTCGTATTAAGAGTGGTTGATTTTCTTTCATATTCTTTACTAGCAGCCCGTCCCGGCTTCGCACGGGGTTGACAATTATTATATTGTTCAAATTTTACCAAGGATCCCTATTTTTTTTCAAAATGAAATGTAGCCTATGTCAAGTTGGAAGAATGTAGCATTCTATTGGTGAAAGATTTTTTTTAAATCGGCACAGTACTTTTTGAGCCTATTCATTACAAATATACAAAAATAGGTACGAATCTTTCCTCTTTATAATATTAGTGTAGATTATTCTTAAAGCTTCACATCACAGTAGAGCTCATTATTTTTAGTGGAAATTTCGTGCAGTACACACATCTCCCCCGCCTAAACGTACATATACTCGTATAACAAATACATTTTCCGTTATAACCCCATATAGAAAGAAACCATTGTTTTTATCTGCCATTGCTAATGCGTTGATATTTTTGGAGGGTTTTAAAATATCAAAAAAACAGTTCTTGGTCCGATTTTATGTGGTTTATAAGCGTAACAAGAAAATGAACGAAAGTGATGATGATGATGATGATGATGCCTTCCCGACCGGTTTCGGCCACGGCGACCACTTTAAGTCCGTGACGTTTGTCGATCATGTGCTCGCATGTGACTGGCGTAGCCTATCTTCTTAGATAGCCTTTTCGCACAAAGCGGACATACGAGCACACCATCGACGTAATTATAGTTAATTGCCGCAGGTGGTCGGGCCTTTAATTCATCCCTCCTTGCATCAAGCTCAGAATGTCGCTGGGCCTCATATTGAATATGAACGAAAGTACTATATGCGTTAAACTGTGTCGCCGTTTACGATCGTAGCTACTTCCATCAACTGAATTTAAATTATAATGTGTCGTAGCTTTCTTTAAGTACAGTTAAGTTGTTTCTCTTTACAAAAGTTATACATTACTCATTTTTTTTCATACAGAATAAGTGGATGGGGTAAGCGAAGAGGAGCGGCAGCAGTGGCGGTGGAGCAGAAAGCGCGGTCGTTGCTGCCCCAGAGCGACCTGCCGGCGCTCGCCTACTACATGGAGGAGTACTCGGTGCGCCGCCTCACGCCAGACGCCTTCCTCACAGTCCTGAGGGACTTGCTGGATACTCCGCAAAAGGTATGCTGTTGGAATTTACACTTACAATATGTTTATTGCGAAAAAGGAGTAAAAAATAAGAGATAACATGGCAAGACATGCCAAGCTGGGTCTCACAGCGCCATCTAGCATCAAACTAAGCCGATAGTTAGTATATTAGATATATTTTGCTTATGAATAAATACATTATTATACATAACTAGCTGTGTTCGCGACTTCGTCCGCGTGGAATAGTTATTTTTTCCCCGTTTTTTTTTACATTTTCCATTATTTTTTCGCTCCTAATAGCTGCAGCGTGATGTTATATAGCCTAAAGCCTTCCTCGATAAATAGTCTATTCAACACAAAAATATTTTTTCAATTCGGACCAGTAGTTCCTGAGATTAGCGCGTTCAAACAAACAAACAAACTCTTCAGCCTTATAATATTAGTTAAGATAAACACCCAGGCCAATACATGTTCGTTCATGCACACAAATGTTTGTACTGAGCGGGGATCGAACATGCGACCAGACCTGTTTCAGGGGTAGCGTTTACTACCACTGAACTGAAACATATCAGTCGCAAACGATCGTGATGGGCACTAAAGTTTTAAAATATTTACTTAATAATTGTACTCAGGTATATGTAGTTCACAAGATATTGTTGATGAAAGCTTTTGTAGATAAATCTACGCACTTATTCACAGCCCGTGTAATATAGTGTATTTTAAAAAGTATTCAATTGCTTTTAAGGCGTTTAAAGGAATTTTACACAATCCACGTAGTCGTACGATTACTTTAAATGACCGGTAAATCTCTTAGTTCTGTTATACTTATTAATAAAGTATCAGGTAGGTTCTACTTACATCTATCCATAACATACGTATGATCGATCGTGGTGCTGGTGGCCCAGAGTCTACGTAGGTATTTAAATTTTCTCTCCAAAACTGACTAACCGGAAATTAATTCAGGCACCATCCGCATTTCACTAATGTTCAAGTCACAGTCCGAGAGTCATTTAAAAGATTCCCATTAAACCTTTGTTTTATTTCATACACAATATTAAATTTTATGATTGTAAGACATTTCTTATAGCACTAGGTACTTAAAACTTTTAGGAATTTTATATGACGACTTCGTCTCATATTGAATATCATGATCGTATTATACTGCATTGGTGCATACGTAGTGTAGAAATTTGCAAGACTTAAATATCTTTTAAATTTTTTATGACTCCGACCTATGATAGGAATATTATTTCGCGATACTACACTTTTATGACTATAGTAAAACGCAAATTACTCAATTATTTCAACGAGCATTATTTTAAACATGGTACGATTAGGTATGATGTAATATACACGTGCAAATCAAATTCAAAGAACTTAAGTACCAAGTCAAAGTATTTGCACTGTCTATCAAACCAACAAAACGGTATTAGAAACGCAACAATGTAGATCACATTTTAGGTAACACAATAATTCAAGCGGTCATATTTTTCCATAAGTTATTTGATTAAAGTACCTAGAGATTGTGTGTATTATAAATTAAATATATTGTACAGTATTAGTGTCATGTAAAAAATAAATACAAGCTGATTTCCCCGAGTAAATGGTAAACAGAATTGCAACAAAAATGCTAAATCATTCCAAAGCACACATTAATCATTTACAAAACAGTCCTTTTAGAGGCAGCATAAACTGTGAACCAATTTATCTTGTAACGGGAATATTCCAGTATTCCAGGAAAAGCGCGCGGGATATCTAATGGGACGTGTTAATTGACTTTCGCACTATCCATTTGTAATACGACTGATCGACCTGCAGCGAGAATCTGTAGGGGATCAAATGGTTTGGATATACCCTGAAAGCAATTTTGGATAGTGCTATTAAATTGTCCCGAACATGTTACCTGGCACTATGACAGAATTAGGTTTATATAAGAGACTTATGTGACACATTTGGTTTAGTGTGCTTTATGAGCAGTCAAGCTTTCAGAAAACACTAGATAGTAACGTAAAATTATTGATTGATTTGTGACAAGAATACATTTTATTCGGGTAATGGTGTCGTAACAAAATAAATTTGAGGTAATTTAGAATTTGCACCTACATTATACGCAGTCTATATGGCCAAAATACTGTATAGGTACTGTAGTATAGTACTGTGTAGTAGGTAAGATATTAAATTACTGTAAATTCATGGAAGACGTAGAGATTACAAAGTCAAAAGACTTTGTGATTAGAATATAGTAATTACTAGGCAAATGAACGGTATTGATGAACTAATTAAATCATTTTTGAGTTAACGTGAAATTAACGTGATTCAGTTGCGAATATCAGGTGGCTTCCAACTGTTTGCAAATATTTGCTATTCGACCTCGTAAAATTTATTAGATTCCAGTCAGTTCCGAAAATTCCGGAGCCTGTTAATTACCTAGATGACCGGCTTCGATGACTGATTATGAAACATTTTCAGTTACGGCTGCTTTTTATTTCTTAGACAATTAAGCACCAGGGCCCTGAGTAATAAAGCTGACAATCCGACAGGCGCGACATAATGTCAAAAAGCAACAATTCGACAATCTTGTCGTTTTTTTGACATATAATTATGTCAGCTTTATTAAAGAGGGCCCAGATTCCCGTGTGTTCAATGTCAATAATCGTAATATAAAACGTTTTTTTTTCTATTTTAGGACGAAAAATCATAATGGTAGGGAGATATTATTTATTGCACACCATACAGTTGACTTATAAATTTACATTAATTTGTTTTGTACAATAGGGGAGAATGACCATGGTTGAATTTCCATGTTCGTTGATGGTTGCCAGAAAGAACCATTAAAATAACACTTATTTGAACAACAAAATTGTTTTGCAAATCGAGAGCGTGATAGGCCTTAGGCCTAAGTTCATCGGGAAAGTCAATTTCAAAGGGTAAAATTAATCAAAAATCATTATAACACTGTTTAAGGTACATTAATTAAAACATATTTTGATATGGAACACCTATCATAAACGCACTATTTAATATAGCCATCGAACAAGCTTCTTGAACAAGGCATACAAAACACCACGCAATACGAATGCGTGACGTCACGATTTCGCTTCAGTTTTCATGATTATTGATGCGTTTTTGGGCGAGGTCATATTTTGTGATAGCTCGGGGACTTTTCATACAAGCGAAGTAATTCTTTCACCAATGTTTCTATAATTGGGTGATGTATCAATATTAATCCAAAACAAAAATTAGTCATCATGCCTATGAAGACGGTTCACGAATCACTATAAGCGATAATGATATGTCAATTCGATGTAATTTACTTATTAGAGTTTATCATATTATTATATTTATTTGCGATGCGGTTATGTAACATAATCACTACCTACATTAAAATACACCTCAATCAAATATAGTACGACGCATTAAATAATATCTTTCATGCTGACCATTGTATTTTTCCTGATTTCACTTGCTTTTGTTGCAGTATACGCTTCTTACGGAAATCCGGGAATTCATGGTTCCCGAAGATAGACCGAGATTCGACGAGCTCGTGTACAGAAGAGAAGAGCCAGTCGATCATCATATAAAGGTAAACCGCTTAATAAGTTTATTTGATAGTTTAATTCGGGGTGACAGTTTATATAGATAGTTTCGATAGGTTATGATAAGTATATACAGAATTATGTTTTTTTTTGGGTTACGGCCCTGATAAAATAAAAGGCAATATTACATGGCTGGCAGATTTTTTTTGTTCTTAACATGGAAAAAATATTCTGTCTACTGTTAAAATGTTCTGTCTGTTTTGTAGTTTGTTATCACGTGATTTCCTTGGTTTTAAACAAATTTGAAAAGGGCATCTTTATTTCAAATACCTACGTGAAATGAATAAAAAATGAGGAAAAATTAACAAAATCACTTCGTATTTGTATACAAGGGTGGGCCTGTGTTCGCTGGGCAGGCGCATTTACTGGGATACTTTTGTTAAACTGGGATGGGCGGTGTTTCGGCGTGTTCATTAAGCGCCAGCGATTTAATCTTATTATCTTACTCCACCTGAAGCTACTAATTATAATTTTGAGCTCTGTTTAAACCTAGATAGAGTTCTAACTATATTAGAAAATGTGTTTTCCAAATTAGCTTTTCCCTTGCAACTATTTTTGGGCATTACAAATAAAATAAACGGACGGATGAAGAGACTGTAGTTAGTTACTAACGGCCGTATTCACAAACGTTACTATGCGTAGCGGGAACGCACAGGTACCCAAAAACGTATAGGATTTTGGGCACTGTGCGTCCGCGCGTCGAATAGTAACGTTTGTGAATACGGCCGTAAGTCTTAGTTATTACATTGGCCATAGAATGTAGTTTGCAGACATTCGCACTAGTTCTTAATTGACAAAGCTTTTTCAGAGTATCTTGAGTAAAAATTAAAACTTTAACCGACAGTCGTACTCGTATTTAGGTACCCGAGTTTGTACCTCCTTTGTTTGTACACAGTTTGTACCTCCTTAAAAGGCATATTATTTTTACTTTTAATACGACATTAAATTGTCTCATCTCTTTATGCATTCGCATTTTATTCAAACTACTAATAAACATTAATACATTTCGATCGAAACATATCAAGTATTCTTATCAGTATTATTATTTTGGACAAAAAATCATACCACAGATGATTGTGGTTGCTTTTCATAATAGATTCATTGATCATAAAGTTTAAACAAGCGTAGGTATTAGGCTCATTAAACATGGATAGATGAGGAAATGAAGTGTACAGACAGCTGCAGCTTGTAATTTGTCCGTAGCGCGGGGGGGAGCGGCACATGCTGCCTTCCTCCACCATGCATGAGTTGCACGAGCCGGTAAGTGGCACCGACGCCCAGTCCAGATACCACCGCATGTCTCATCTTTACATTGTGAACCTTCATTTGTTCGCTTTCAGTGGTAGTGCTTTTGTTACTACAATGTGTTTAATTGCGTACCGCGCGAGGTGCGTCTGCTGATAGACTAAGAAAACACACTCTTGTTAGATATTGACTTTGTTTCGGGACCAAACACTATAATTAGATACTCAGCTTATTAATCTATGTTGGATTGAGTTGATAATTGTAAACTAAATATTTTACATCGTGGTATTTGGTCCCGAAATATTAAAATTTCATTCCAAAACCTATTGTAATAATGTTTAATTAGGAAGTCATGTACGCTTTTCGTATTTTTTTTACTTATATCACTCAATCGAACAAGCACCAAGAATGAGAAAGTTATTTAATGTTCCGTAATATACGTATTTATATTGCCGTATCTACAAACTTGGGAAGATGTTCCTCCACCCGACAACCCCGCTATAATAAATGTACGGCCTTATTTTACAAGTAAATTGGCCGCATCCACCTGAAAGTGATCCTAACAAACGACCCGCCTGAAATTTGGACTCACCCTTGCTTGATTTGTACCCGTATAAATTATTCAAGCTCTTAAGTCTATATTTGGCTAGGTATTTGATTGGATTTACTTCGATTAAAAATCTACTTCCAAGAAAAAGGTCTTCTAAAATGTTAGTTCCTAGTTGTTGTTTGACATATCATAATCAAATACTACAAAATCAGCAATAAGTGAAATATTGTTTGTGCTCTATCTGTCTTTGTCAAGGTATCTGTTAGGGACTTGCCATCAAATGTAGGGTGAGGTGAAGGGTTATTGTTGTAGGAGGGGCCGGCGGAGGCGCCCCTCGTAGCCGACCACCGCTCGCCCTCCGAGGACTCCGGCCTCGGCCTGCCGGCGCACGACCACGCCTTCAGGTGACCATCACCATTATGACTTCACTGGGATAGGCGCGAGCACTGTGTGTTAACTCTATTGATGAGCGATCAAAACCTTGAATAAGATCCGCAGGACTCAAGAACACAAAAGGTGAATGTGAAATAAACTTTTAAACATACATTCACATATTAACGTTTAATAACAGCAATACCGAGGCTCTTGGATAGATATTGGGTAAATTGTATTTTCATGCCATACGGCGCTCAAGCGATAAAGAGGCGATGGGGTATCGAGGAAATGAACACCGCTAACTGAAAGTCGAAATATTAAACGAGGGGATGTAAGAATCGATATGTCCAATTGCTTCTTAACAGACAAGTTGCTGATATTAAAAGTAAATGAAAAATTTCAATACAACTACGCATATTTGAGAGTACTTGATGCCTATAGATAGATATATTTCAGTATAATCGCGTCCCTGTACGAGTACCTAATACACAAGTTACAATAGAAATATTAGCGGGAAATGCCATAAAAAAGATAACTATAAAAAATGTAGCCTCTTAGCCCAGTAGATATAGAGAATTTCGTTATTGATCATCTTCGGGATAAAAACGAGCCAGCCCAAATTCCGCGTCACCACTGAGCAGCTTATAGCCCGCACCATTCTAATGAGCGGGGCGTAAATCCTCGCCGCTGCAGCGCTCTTATAAAGGCGCTTAAACGCTAAAGCACCCTTAAAATGCGAAAGCAAAGACCAAGTCCTCGTCAAGCCTTCGCTTTCGCCCGCTCTTTTGCATCTCACAGCGAAAATAACCCGCTGTTTTCTTCGAGCCCCTTGTCTCGACACTCGCTGGCAAACCAGGCATCTCATTGGCCACCGGCCAACACTTCCACTTTTACTCGATAAGTATGGAAATCAATTGCTTTATAGCGACATAAACGCTAGCATTTACTGTCACCGCCGTCTAATGCCATTGTCCTGCATTCACAAGGGCTGTTTTAAATTTACTGCCCATAAAGGCTTTTTGCCATCTACTCTTAAAATGTTACAGTCTAACCATTTTTATTATCAATAAATAAATAACGACTCCATTACTTGCAGACGAGTCCAATCATTCGAAGTTATTTGTTATTTTCATTCATGCATTATTATTACAGTCGTAATTGATATCAATGGAATGTGTATCGAATGTGTTTGATACGCCTTGGGCAGAAGTACTTTCCTATTTTCATAGTAGGAAGCTGTTGAGTACGATACGTAATGTTTGTAATATTAATAAAATATGTAAGGCATTGTACTGTGTTGTGTGAGTAGTGCGTAGTGACGTGTGGAGACTGTTGATAGTGACGGCGGTGTTGTGGGCAGGAGCGGGCGCGCGTGGCGGGCGGCCGACGCGCCGCCGACCGATGACGACCTGGACCCACCACACGAGGTGATTTTGCCAGAGTTACCTTCTACACTTATCAATTCTATCGACAACATTCACTTCTCTACGCCTTGTCTATAGCGGTGTCCTGGGTGTCACTCGCGAACCATCAGTATCATTCACTTTCCTTTTCAAAACTTGCAATAGCCTGTAGAAGTCTGGCCGAAGCTCGAGTGTCACCTGTAGTTCTCTGTCCGGTGTCTCCGGGACGAGCGCACGATGAACAGTGTCGCTTCCGTGTTGTTTGTGTCTTGAGAGTTTCATTCTTTCCCGGGAGCTGTGAGTAAACTAGCTTTTGGAGTGGCACCTCGGCACTACCACAGAGTATGTATCTCACTTTTGTTGCATGTACGACGACGGCTAGCGAGTAGATCTCACACCACTTTCGACTTTGGCCGTTATTTCCTGCAAATAGTACTCGAGGGGGTAAATCTGGCAAAATTCAACGTTCCGTTATAATCTCGCAAAGTGGTCCGCGGGGAACATTGGCATTTTAGCTTGTAATTTATGTAATACTTCGGTAATAGCGGCCAGCAGAAGTATTCTCTTCTGTCTATTAGATTAGATAGATACAAGTAGTGAGCTCTTTCTAAACACTTTTTATTATTTTCTGTAAGTTATGCTTTGAAATTAAGTCATCAGGTAATATTCATTGTGGCAAATTGAACGACCTTTTTTATGAAATATACCAGTTTCTAGGTTATTCATGGTATATTTAGAAAAAGATCGTTTTTCGATTTTCATATTTTAACTAATAAATATGTGGAACCTATAAATTATACAAATGTTTTTATTATGGTGATGATGATGTGAACGATAACGTTGGTAGAGTCGATTATTTAGGTTGCTATTTTAGTAAGCCCTAATAACGGCTCGTTGGTCTAGGGGTATGATTCTCGCTTCGGGTGCGAGAGGTCCCGGGTTCAAATCCCGGACGAGCCCTAGGACACTTTTTGTGTTAAGCTAATTATATTTATTTATTATGCCGTGTTGTCCAATATAATAGACGGTATTTGGATTCGGAAAATATTATTATTTCAAGTAGGTACCTATGTATAAATGTTTACTTAAATTATTAACATAAGGTTTGTAAATATTTTTTATGAAGCTAGTGTTCCATTCAAGTGTGTGGGACCTGAGTAACTGGTGGAGGTATCATATGGAATTATTTAACAAATCATGGAATTAACTCTACATCACGGTGGTTCATTTATGAATCTACTACGAGTACCTGTTAATTAAAAAAAACATGTTTGCTTTAAAAAATATTATTAACAACAATAAATACCTACCTAGTTTTAAAATTAGAAATAAATAAAGAAATATTTATTATATACAATATACTTAATTACATGGATGTTCTTACGGCTACTTAAGTTACAAAGATCGACCCTAAGACAGTAAATTTTAATATAATACCTACTTACAGAATTTTAGACGATATACAGAAAGTAAAAATAGTACTTAACATGTACTTATTCATATTTTTGTGAAATTGTGAGACAACATTGTGAATAAATGCTAAGATGTATAAAGATACCTTTAGGTATTTAGGTACAACCCCCAACAATTAGGTAGGTAACAACTTAATTTCTAGAACAAAATTCTGTTATCCATTGAGACATTGGACTGGTTTGGGTAAATACACCAAGACATAAATAAATTGTAAATCGCAAGTCCCACTTAAACTCAAAAAGGATTAGTCATAATGTTTTCCTTTGTTTCGTTAACTGTATTTCAGGGATGGTTTAGAAAAAAGTTAATAAAATAAAGACAATATGCAAAAACCGTAGACACTTAATATTTTTCCTAAGTCCACTAAAACATACTTAAATAGCGTTAAAGCATCCAAAGCGAACATGTCTAGAGGGTGACCCAATTGGATAATTACATATTATCCGTTTACTAAGTTCTTTAGTAATTAGGCTCAGTCACTTTTAAAGGTTGCTGTTTAGGAAATTCCACAAAGTGCTTGAAACCACTCACTATACGCCTTCGAATTTAACCAATAACCATATTAACCATAGATGGTTATAATGAAGAACTGTGAACACAGTAGCACTGAAGTATTTATATCACTGCCAGTTTTGCGTAAACTGTTTGCCTATCTCTCACCGTCACTCCTCTCGACCTCCCGGGCTTCACCCTCCTCTTTGCACCGTACATTCACATTTCCCAGTCAAATGTTCCTCTCAAAATGCATTTTAATTTTAAAACCTACAAAATCACACGGTCTCGCCTATTTAAGCGTATCACCGCCAATTAACGTTCAACCAGTAAAATAAAACATTTTGCAATTTTGAGGTAAAACTTGATTAAACGTTATAACAATTGGATTACTGCGTAATTGTAAAAATTAATAAATAAATAAATATCAGACATTATAAATAAATATCATGTACCATGCACCGGTCCCAAGGGACCTACCTACTCTAGGTAGCGTGCGCACTGGTGTTATGGCTATCTATATACGTAGGTATATACTTAAAATACAAACTCCCAGACTCGAAACAAACAAAAATTACTTAATGTTCAACACACGAATAAATAAATAAATAACCTAAGACATGCCACGCTGTGGGCCACACAGCGCCACCTAGCCCCAAGCTTGTACTATGGGTACTAGACAACTGATAAACTTACTTAGATATATTTTTTTTGGTAAATAAATACATATTATACATAGAAAACACCCAGACCAATACAAACAGACATTCATAAACACAAATGTTTGTACTGTGCGGGAATCGCCACCCACGACTCTTGGCTCAGATGGCAGAGGTCACTACCAAATGAGCCACCGAGCCTGAATGTTTGTCTAGTGTGGCGGTCTAACCCATGAACCCACTTGGTTCAGAAGGCACGAGTCATTACCAAATGAGCCAGTCTAATACAGCTAATCCATTTTTAATCTTTTGCTCGATATTTATTGTAATTTTTATCCTGACTGCTTGTTGACCCAAATTTTGTTAGAATAATATTTTTTATTGTTATTTATATCGTGACGTAAAAAGACACTGCCGCTGATCAGGCTCCCTGATCAGCGGCCTGGTTGATATGTAGTAAAGATAACGCGCCTTGGGTTAACGAACTCTACCCGAATTCGCCCTCTGGATTTATACAGGGAGAAGGGCTCTTAAGCCGCCAGTTTTCGTGGAGTCCATTGTTAATTATACACATTTAACCATATTTTATCTAAGAAAGAAGATTAATATTTTTAAAGATTTATAGGATTTTTTTATTTGAATCCTTTTTTTCATTATGTTAATATTTTTTGGTAGTCTTAAGCATAATACGTGATTAAAATACATCAGAAGTTCCTACAGTCGAAATGAAATATTCAATAGCCCTTATAATATTTTTGTATAAAAAACTGACGCATTAGTGTGAGATGGTGGCTATTGAAATATTTTTTTAAGAAACTAGTTATGACAGGTTATTATCAGTTTTATATTTTAATTGGACGGGATAACAATTTAATATTTTTGTTTATTATAATTATCAACTTGTATTCAATAACAAATCTAGTAGCGGATTAAGTACTCGTACCATTCAACTGTAAGTATTTGGTGCCCGCTAAAACGATATCTCTACATTTGCTGTACGTAATTAAATTGTATTGTATTAGTCTATATTTATGTTATAAATTACTTGACGTATTATTATTATTATTTAATCCCTAATTTAAGCTTTCACCATTAAGATATTATGCTACATTATTTTATTAATGTTAATACCTTTTACGATTGTCGATGGTAGATGTTATGTCTAACGGAGTCTATGTACGGTGATTTGAATGTACGGTATTAAGTTTAAAAACATAACTACTGAAATGTAGAGTGAATATTATGTTATCATTTATACAATATGGAACCCTTATCCAATCGCCGGTCGCCTCTTAATTCGTATGTCACCAACTCAATACCATTTAGGATTTTTATAAAACCCTATTTATATAGACAAAGAAAATACCTGTTTACTAATATTTTAAAATTATAATAACCCTTTTGCTTTAATAAAAAAAGCCAAAAATAGGCATACTATTGATATTTATACAATAAGCACCGGCAATGCTCCATGCTAAGATGTGAACTGTATAAAAACATTAAGTAAGTGTATAGGATATTATAATACGAGATAATATGCTCGGTAGCGGAAGCTATATAGTACTCCGTAAGACATAATATAATTCAGGCAAAGGCTTTTGACATGATTGGGGCAATATCGGCCGTAAGAGCCAATCTGATTGGATACATGTCGCTTCGCTTCGGAGGAAATGTGAATTTATGTTTATCGCACTGACAGTTATCTCATCTTATCGAAGCTGCGCTGATTTGATTTGACAGCCGCGAGAAATACGCTGATATTGGTATTTGTTACTTGTAACTAAAACATAGGGAATAATAAGTGAATAACAATGGTTATTCATGGATATCATGACATAAGAGTAATTTTTATACAAACATTCATTATTAACACTAATACCTACACTGAATACATCCGTATTTCAGATAGGTTTACTGGTAACTAGTATCCACAGATATCTGTGCTAGTATCTACCAACTCTATAACTAGTGATTTGTCTTCTAAGACTTACTAGCGACTAATTTAACTTAACGTTTCTATATCGTTTCCAATGTAATGGAAACACTTTAAAAAAATCTATTAATATGTATATCACACTCTGGAAATCTGATCAGTAAAATATTTATCAAAATTCCTATCACAAAAATATATTAATGATTTTAATAAGTACTTGCACCAAAGAAGATAATACTGTATAGGTATACGCAATAAACAAGGTAATCACGAAATATATCTCCCAGTGTAGAGGTACCTACTTGTGTACGTTAAATACTCGGCGGTATTGGGTACACAATTAACCCTTGGCATTTAGACGACGCAGCATCGCCCTCTCATTGTTACGTGTGTAGGTAATCGCATGGACGCTTCAGAGAACTCGACATCCCTTAAAATTATTATCCGCATTAAACAATGTGCCAATGTACTTTAACTAGTTAGATTATGTATTGTCAGATGCAGCACAGAAGAAGGTTAATACACCCCTTTAACGGAGAAGATTTTTCATTATCTTATTACAATCTAATATTACACATTAAAAACATTGATTTAAACATTGTTAAAGATCAGAAACAAATATTTTAATAACTTATGAAGGTTTCATAATTTTCCGACATAGTAAAAAAATATTTTTTTATTCTAGCGAATAAATCGAGCTATCAAAGACTTATAACGTGCTGATACCGGCTCTTAGTATGCGCTAGACAATGTACACGGACTTTCCTCTTATTTTACGGTTCTTTATTGTATACCAACATTAATAAAATGAACGTACATTTTATGTAAACTTACTCTAAATGGTAACTTTAGAGCTAAAATTTGCGACCGCCATAAATAATGAAAACGTTTTGATAAGCCTATTCATTAAATTATTCTGTGTTATGTTCGAAATTGCTTCCTTTTATCTTGCCATCAGTTTGTTTATGACATTTAATTAATGCGTTAAATTAACTTTTAAACAAGCACAAAATAATAATGATTCCCTGGCGTCCCCTATTTACTTAGGCGCGTAGACAAACACGCAGTCTCCAGCAGTCACCGTAGCGCTACGGTGGGCGGCTCGTAGCGTAGCGCGGCCGGACACAGCCTAAGCTACGTCTCGCAGTAGCTTAGCTACAAATCATGGAAGAAAAGAATATAAACGTATTTGTTCTAACTAAACCTAACTAATAATCGCATCTAGTATTTTTAATATAATAATTTCTCATCTATACTTATAATAAATCTGTAGAGAGGTCAATTCTGTACATAAAATATTTTTTCAAAATAACTATCAGGGGGTGATAAGTGATTGATACTGATACCAAAAATGCAATCAGTAAAATTTTTGTCTGTCTGTCTGTATGTTCGTTATAGAAAAAAAAACTACTGAACAGATTTTGACGAAACTTGGTACAATTATTCTTCATACTCCTGGGCAGGTTATAGGATACTTTTCATCACGCTACAATCAATAGGAGCGGAGCAGTGACGGGAAGTGTTGGGAAAACGCGAGAAATTTAAACCTGTATGTTTGAACGCGCATTACGCGAAAACTACTGCATAGAATTGAATGCGGTTTTCACCAATGTATTGCTAGAGGTCTAACTTAAAACTTAGGCACTAGGTATAGATGGGTATTATATGGAAGTCCGTTATTTTTGAAACCCGATATCCACGCGAGCGACGCCGCTGGCACAGCTAGTATTATAATAATTATTGAACACTTGAGATCTAAATCATCATCATAATTTTTATATTAAAATTTATGTCATATTCATGTAAAAATATCCTAGGTTTTTAATATAATAACATAATATACTGAAGTAGGAAGACAATTAGATTACCTAACAGTAGCAATAGCAATAATATATTTTTATTTGTCGTTAGTTCATCCACCAGTGATTTCAAAATTCTACTATAGACTTATAATAATTATCAGCGGCAATGAAGGTTGTTCATCGAACTGGTCAATCGGCACACATAATAGCTCAACATAATAACCCAAATATCTCTACGTCGCCTTATTGGTTCGATTAGTCTGTGGCGTCTGTGATTCTGACGCGCGGCAAAAGAACGCGTCCAAAGTTTTCGAGGTGCGGTAGTAGCGAAGCGGCGCGCGACGCCGCCGAGCGCCGCCATGTCCCGCCGCCGGCGCCGCGTGGCCTTCCGCGACTACCTGCCCATGGACGTGCGAGCTATGGCCAAGGTACCATATCAATTACATACATACTACTTACATACTTAACTTAGGCTTTGCTCTCACATCTGTGTCTGGACCACCTCAATTATACGTACGGGAAACCAGATAAGTACTTTTTTCCAATCATGAAATGAAAACAAACGCGCGTCGTTCATATGTTTGTTCAAAATTATATGTCATGTTTTGTTTGTTTATATGGTTCTCCTTACTTTGTACAACCAATTCAGAAAGCTTCAAACTAATGTTTTTTTAAAGAAATGAACGTAACCTCTTAATAGATACTTTTAATGTTTTGTTTGTTTATTTTTAACCTGACATGCTTGTTTAACATAAACAGTGACGATTAAGGCCAAAGAAGGATGAAGATTTCTTTGATTTTATTGCAAAAACTAATTAGATTCTCCTACTGTATTAGAGCTAATCTAATACATAAGTTACATCAACAACAAGACTTCGTACAAGTTTTCTTTTATATTCGTATACCTACTAACTAAAACACAGTAAGGAACTTGCTGATAAAGTTCGTGATTGTTATATTTATGACAAAAGCCTGCCCTTGCAGAAACACTCGTAAAATAAAACCTACTAGATATTCAGATACCCAATTCTTACCTAAAAAGGGAAGGCATTATACCTATGTGTTTTCACAAGGAAGTTAGGCGATTTAGGGCAGGCATTTTGATTGGAAACAACACAAACAGTGTAATTAAGACGCCTTTCAGAAAGTAGCAGCAATTTTCCTTAAGTCGGTAAAGTAGCAAGCGACGACGGGCTATGGCGCGTCGATCAAAATAAAATTATGCTCGTCTCTACTGTTCATTTGTTATTTATTAGCCTTTACACTAAGTCCTTTACTTTACTGCCTTCCCCTTTTCTTTAGCAATTGTCCTTTACCTGAAGGTTGTCTGGAAGAGATCGCTCCCAGCGATAAGACCGCCTACATTGTACCTACTATATGTTTGTCTACTCTTTCCTGTAAATGTTTATGTTTGTGCAATAAAGATTATCTATCTATCTATCTAAGGAAGGATTTTTAAATTTAATGAATAAAGTTTAACAGATTGATAAAAGGTAAGAAGACAGATTGCAATAGTGCCAAAAGTTAAGATGAATTCGCTAAGAGATAATAAGTACTAAATTATGTCCTGTCATACCTAACTATCTTACATTTTACCTATTAGACTTTATTTAGTCTATTAGGATTTATTTGGCAATTGATGATTCACACCTAGAGGATTCGGTCCCGGGATCCCGAAAACCGGGATCCCGGGATCCCGGTCATATTTTAGTCCCGAAATTTTCGGGATTAAATTAATTAAAGAGTCCCGGGATTTTCGGGATTGATATATTGTTAATATAAGATAGTAAAAATGTGCGTAAAACGACACGCACTTACTTTCATTTGACGTTTTGACGGCCATCTCATTTACACGGCTGATTTCATATGATTTTGCTATCGACCGGTACTGGATTATGTGTAAAAATTCCGGAATCAGCGCTGCACAAACCGGAGCCAGAGGGACTGTTGTTGCGGCAAGTGCCGGACCAGTGGAGTTCTAGCGGCGGTATTGTGTGGACAGAGTGGGTCAGCCCGCCGGCCAGGGAGACCCGTAGCAACGGTGATGAGGCTGGCCGCCCGCGGCATAGTACAGGGGCCCGACGGTGGCTGACCACCTCCGAAGGCTGACCCACCAGGCCGCGCATAATCCCGGGATGGCTCGTTGTGCCGGATGGTGCCCGGGTTGAGTGGGGCCCGGTGACAATTTCTGGTGGGGTACGGGGGCCCTTCCGTCTGGCGGACTGGCTCCCCCTGTACCACACCGTCCAATACCAATGCGGGACTCCGCGCCTTTTCTAGTTTTTGCCGAGACAACGGTCACTCCTTTCATACCCTCCCTCCCTTATCCACTTCAATGGCACGACGACGACATTGCACACGTCCTACAGCGGCTTCTCAATCCTTCCCACCAACTCGCTGTTTGAGGTGGAGTTCACCAACATCCGTGGACTCCATGCAAACCTCAACGCCGTCCACCAACACTTCGAGACGGCGAGGCTTGCGATGCCGTTTCTGACGAAAACTCAGATTGGGTGCCCTGTCGATTCGGCATACCTGCACTACCCCGGCTATGTGCTGGAAGAGTCCTTCCACGCCAAGGCCTTTGTTCAGTTTTTTGAAGATTTAACAAACGATTTAAAATAAAAATTTAATTTTGAGGTTTTACTGTCTTTTTGTTACCACTTTCTATTACCAATATAATCCCGGGACCGTCCCGGGATCCCGGGATGAACTGTAGAAAATCCCGAAATCCCGGGATCGGAAAAATCGACCGGGATCGAATCCTCTATTCACACCTCATTAGGTGAGATGGGTATATCATTATATACCCATTTGAGGTAACAACTCTACAACTCAAGACTAGAATAAATCGCGATCTGATATTATTTATTTATGATGTAAACTCGATTATAACCTAGCTAGACGCTATATTTATATATTTATTATATAACTACATACTTTTATGAATTTCAATGATATGTAATACAAAAGTAAGGCAGAGGTTTCTTATTACTGTTGTTTGCTTTAATGCCAGGTATAGAGCCAGCCGCTCTAGCCGAAGCACTGATGGATTGAGGGACAATTTCTGTTATTACAGATAGGAAGAATACAAACTTGTTTGTAGTATATTGCTTATTGTAACAATATTTCCTTTTATTTCTTTTATTATATTTATCCAAAATATTAAAATATTATGGGGATCAACTATAGGTTTCAACAAATTAGTTAATTATTGTGATAATAGTAATAAATCCTACTAATAATATAAATGCGAAAGTTTGTTTGGATGGATGTTTCTTCCTCTTGCACGCATTCATTAGTGAACGGATTTTAATGAAACTTTACAGTAATATAGCTTATACGTTGGATTAACACATAGGCTATGTTTTATACGAATATTCACGCGGGCAGTAGCTAGTAATTCCATAAATTGTACTTATATTCCCTCTAAGTGAAGTTAGAATAATTGTTCTTACTAACTGAAACAAAATGTACAAGTTGTTATATACCTATACATATATGTTATTATATTTTTTAACACTTTTTATTATTGTATCTGCATATATTATAAAAAAAAACTAAACGCATTCGCAAATAATTCTAACACGGTAAATAAAAATAGATACATAAAATACGAGAGCAACATACCCACATAGTTATAGTTTGGAAACACAACTATATACCTAGTAATCCATAAAGATATCAAAGTGTCAAGTAAAAATGAAATAGTGCTGTTATTGTAGCCAGATCTTTTCTAGAAGTGCCCTAATAGATATAGAAGTAAAGCTTGCAACATGTGCAGTATTTGCAATATGTTGATAAGAAGTAGGTACCTATAGACTTCAATGAATTTGTTCTAAAAATATCAAAGTGTTGGGTACCTATAAATCGTCTGATATCTTTTTGGAATCTGTAGTTTTTATGTATGCTAACAAAATGTGGTACGCCACAATATAAAAAATATGTCATGTAAAAAAGTAGATACGTTTCCTTTACATTTACCTTTTCTTGAAGGTTACATGTATGTAAGGTTACCTATAAAAATATCACTTGCGTGACTATTTATTACGGTTGGTATCAAATAATATTGCAAAATAAATAGAGATCAAGATTTAGGTAAAAACGATAACAATGTGGTTACTTAGGTAGAAGTGCTTGAAACTTTTATCACGCGAGCGAGAGCCGGCGCGGGAAGGTGCGCGAGCTTTTAACTTTTTATTTATTTAGCCGCCTTCGCCGTCGTGCTATCAAGTACGCGTCATTTCGTGGTAGGAACAATCTATCTGCCTTAAGCTAGGCGCGCACTGGTGACTTTTTGTCACCGTGACAGATATCTCTCTCCTTCTCATTTTTAAAGTGCATTCTTCACATGTCAATTTTTATTCGTCTCTCGGTCTCTTTACTTGGTCTCCTTTTTTCCATATTTTTGTTACCACCGTTATTAATTGAGTGTAAAATATAGGGAACTCTTCTTGCTTATTCTTTTCGTAAAAATATTTTTAATAGTATATATTATTCATCACTCCCGAAGTACCTAAATAAACGTGATATATAAAATATGTATAAATGTACTGTTAAATAAATACAAACCCGACATTGCTCCACTAAGTTCTTATTCTACATAGTACCTATTACTAAAGTTATGATACTTACCTAAGTTTAGGTAGGTACTTATGTGATAAACTTATGCACTCAACTTAGCACTTAGACTGACACCCGTATTCACAAACGATACTGTGAGGTCTCACAGTGCGCGCGGACGCACAGGTACCCTAAAACCTATTCATAAACGACACTTGAGGGGCGGTCGGCCCTGTGCGTCTCTTAAAATGAACGCATTGGTAAAATAGCTAGCGACCTATTTTACGCAACGCATAGGGTCAGTTTCTGCACAGATTAGGTACGTAAAAGTTTTGGTTTTGCTAAATTGAGGTTGTTTTTGTTCTAACGATGGATAATATAATGAAGAAGAGTTTGATAATTATATCAATGAGCAAGCAGAATAAACATAAGAAAAGTGATACGGGATTTTAAAGATCCTTTTGATTAGGTATTATTGCAAGTAGGTTTGAGTTTATGTAAACTTACAATAAATCTGTAGAGAATTAATTAATTAAATGTAATTCTGTACATGAAATATATTTTCAGTTAGTTTCAAATAGCCATACTAATATTACCTATAAATGGGAAAGTGTGTCTGTCTGTCGGTATGTTTGTCTTTCTTTCACGGCAAAACGGAGCGGAGCGACGAATTGACGTGATTGTGAATTGAAGTGGAGATAGTTGAAGGAATGGAGAGTAACATAGGCTACTTTTTGCCCCTTTCTAACCCCCTACTTCCCTAAATGAGGGGCAACGCGGGCGAAGCCGCGGGCACAGCTAGTATTCAATAAAACAAAAAATATTATTAGGTAAATGTTTTTATTTTCCAGTTTGTACCTATCTTTAACAATTCAATTTCAAGAACACTTTTTCAAATTGTAAATTATGTATCATATCTTCATATTCTAATAAATTATATTGTCTTGCAATCAAAACCTTCTCTCTTTGCATTCTCAACTGGTGCACCTCCTGGTCATGTTTCATATTTGTTGTGTTGCATTTTATTCTCACTCAAAACTACCTGAAAGCAAATATTTATAATCTTAAAAATCTCTCAATAATGTATTTTGTAGAAGGTACACACAGCCACAGTATGAACAAGATAGATAGATAGAAACTCTTTATTGCACTAAAACACAGACATTACATGAAAATACATTACGGACAAACCAAAGTACACTTTAGGTGGTCTTATCCGTATAGCAATCTCATCTAGACAAATACATAAATATACCAAGTACCTAATATCATAATTCTATAAACATATATAAAACAATAAATATTCACTTAAATAAATTATACATAACACCATTATACATACATGTACAATAATATTTCAATACATATTAAAGACAAGTTAAATTAAATGTAAGATTTTAAATATTACTTACTAGTGTATGATTTGAAATCATCATCTTCAGCCTATAGCAGTCCACTGCTGGACATAGGCCTGTCCAGTTGGTCGCGACTTAGGGGAAACATCTGGAGAATATACCCATAATGGTTTGAAATGTTTCTTAAATATTAGTTGTAAATGGACCTCATTCTCATTGATTTCTTTCATATCATCTACAAAATAAAACATAAGTATATATTTTATATATTAATTAGAAACATTATCTCCTATTTGTTTTTATTTTAGTAAATTTAAAGTGTAAAATGTAAAAAATAAAACTTTGGGCATACTCTTTCTCTAGTACCAATTGGAGTCAATTACATTTATGAATGGACAAATTGTATGTATACAACATTATCCACCGTGAAGCCTTCTGGGGGTCCTCAACCAGTACGTTTCATGCTGAGGGATTCTTGGGAAAGCTCTTTTTTCCTCAGGGTTTTAATATTCTCCCAGCATCTTTTTAACTGATAAGCGGGCCATTGTGACACATGATTGCGAGTTGTAGGCCACTGCGAGATCCTTCCAAGCCTTCTTCTTTAACTCATGGCAGCTTCATGGAACTGTAATATAAGTATACGCATTTTTAAAACTATTTACTACACAATGTTTTCATAATGAATGTTAATTAGTGAATTCATCTAACCTGATAGTTGAGTTTGGCGTAATTATATCCTTATTCATTATGACCACAAATCGACGCAACAATTACTGCAAAATCACCACAAAACACAAACTAAAACCAATTCTCACTTTTCCGACACTATTTTGTTGAGCCCGATTGAGGTTATAAAAAATGAAATGTCAAATGTCAGTCAAGGAAGTGAAGTGTGCAACAACAAATGAACCAATCACGGGGCTCTATTTTACGCTGTGCGTTTGCTTATTCAAGTGCCGCTTAAGTATTGTTTATGAATTGAAAGGCTCGCCATGTTCAACGCACTGATAAATGCCTCCCTTAACTTAGCGTTGCTGGTCTCCTTAGATAAGTATCGTTTGTGAATACGGGCCTAAGAGCCGCGTCCGTAGTCGAACGACGAATCTGTGCCAACATGCAAAAATAACGCGAAAAATCAATTGCATAGTCTAGTCTGCTGGTCATTCCAGCTGCAGTCTGATAGCGAATCTTCCAAGCTTCACACCCGCGCCGTCACTCGCTTCTCGTCGCGTGGTCTCTTATTTGCAAAGATAACCAGTGTGTGTTTAATGGTGTTACAATCTTTGATAGGTAGAGTTTATTGCTACCTACTTCATTCGTACAGTTACAGACTTCCGTTCGTAAATATTTTTCGAAAGCATCAACTGGTTTTTTGCATGCTGAGTCAACGTTATACCTATATGAAATATATTACGTCCCATACATTAACTAAATACTATCCTCTAAATCTTGACTGACTAGATATTTGCAACAAGGCCTATAGTGCTGAAACTGAAGGTCAATTGTGTAGTTTCCTGCAATGTTATACTTTGCGTATCTATCATTGGTTCTGCATGTTTTATTACGGTGCTTTTGATGTGTTTTCATTTATCTATCCCTCAACTATAGTATGTACATAGAGGACGTAATGCACACACCTTATAGCTATGAAGCCCAACAAACTACCTATTCGCCAATCAAAATAATGTAAATAGAGACAATATTTGTAATAAATATTACAATCATCATGAGTAATCACTAAATATGATCATAGAGGCCTATGAGTATTATAGTAAATACCAAAATGCCTACTTTAGACATTGAATTTTGCTTTTATTTCCATAGTAACTAGGTAGTCAGGTAATTTATTAATAAAATTCGTTTTACTGGAAACTTAATAAAAACAAACAGGCTGTTTTATAAAACAGTGATGGATGGGGTTAAGTAGTCGGTCAGCATTGGCAGAGTAACTATGGCAACGTAGCCATGCTTACCGGGGCCAGTCGACCGATTCGTGGCCCATTTGGCGCACGCGTGTCTCTAAGGAGTTGAACTTATGTGGTTTGTATATTGGTTGTTTACACATTTGGTATTTAATACAACTTCGCTTTGAATGCTTATTTTCACAACATATATATATCATGCATTCAAAGTTACTAATTTAAGGAAATAACTTCCTTGAGAGTTACTTGCCTTTTACTCCCAGCCCGTGAATTCCATTACAATCCGCGGTTGTGATGTGTTGGGAAGCTAGTAAAGTAATTAATTTGTAAACTTTGCGCTCGCAGGAGTACGAGGAAGAGGGTCGGCGGTCCCGAAGACACTCCTCGCCCTGCAACTCGCGGGAGGGCAGCACCACCGCACTACACACACAACATTACGACGATTCCGTGAGTAGCTACTACATACACACACTTTCCTATTTATAGATGTTTTTCTTAGCAAGAACAATTTAATGTTGCTTTACCCTGTCTGGTATTGATAAATCTTTTCTACTATAAGTAGAAAATACAAATTACTATGCTCTCGAAATGTGCGTATTCCAGAAACAATTGAAAAGTCATTGTTTCGTTAAGATTTATACACATTTATTATTCATTAATATAGGTATTTCCTATGCGTAGTTAGAACCCTACATATTGCCAAAAATGTTGCATAAATATTTAAAAACCAAAATAAAGGTCTTCGTTGATAAAGTAGTGTACCTACTTATACCATTACATTTTTATTAAGTAGAGCGCTGAGTGTAATGTTAAAGTAAATTATTATATATACTTGTAATCCTTGGTATCCCATATTGGATATGAATGAAAGATAAATAGTTACCTATCCGACTATAATGAATTAGCAGAGAAAACCTGTCATATTTCTGAACTTTTTTCTACATTGAAAACGTTAAGCTTGAGAATTATACTCGTAACTAAAACTAGACACACCAATTCGTTAAATCCCTTGCCTACGTTTTGTCAACAACACACGGACCCCTCGTTACTCTCTGCCATTGCTGCCGTTCTGCCGAATTGATAAAAATATATCACTTATTTTTGTTCGACGAAAAATTTTACAACAGTGCTAGGTACTTAGCTTGTTTTCTACAATCTAAATCGATAAAAGTACAAGCTGTAAATCCGTTATTTTAAAGAGACATTAAAATTATATCATTTATTTATTGATATGTAATGAACGCATTATTAGACTTTTTTTTTAACCATTATTACCAAATTTTGTGAGCTTCCGACCACACAAAAAGATGCATGACACTAGGCTTATTCGAGGCCAGATAAAGTTAGCCGCCCTCACATTCCGTCAAGTCCGGAGCACCCGCGAAGCGCGATATTCACTGTCTGCGGTGGCGCGATGGTGCGCGTTTCCCGCCGTTTCTACTCGCGGCCTTTGGCGGCCAGCCAACGCCTGCCACTGACATCTTATTGCCCCATCTCTATGTTATATGAAATACAGCATTTCCTTTGATAATAGATGTATATGAGAGCTACTCTCTATAGGACGTCCTTTGTCGTCTTCCTACGACCATTTTTAGATACGTTACGTTATTTCCTTTTAGTTCATTTACAGTGACTGGCATTGAAGATACATTATTGTAATTTCATTGTTGTTTTTATTACCTACTATTTTCGCTGCTGGGCAGTGACTCTACAATATTCTGTCGATGCAATAATAAATTTGATTAAGTAGGGTACCTATAACTAAGAATATTCCTATTAAGCACAAGACAATAATTATTTCCTAGTAAAATCATACAATTGGTAAGATATTTGGTATTAATCAAATTATTATCAAACCACTGAACTTCGGCAACACCATGACATTAGCATGTAAGAAAATGTCAATTACAACAGAAATTATTTTTATTAACTGCCTAAATCGCAAAACGCAATACATTATAGTTTTCTGGCCTGCCCAATTTATTAACTTGTAGAAAAAGCCATATGGCATTAAGTCCGCCATTTGTACTTTCTTGTAGTCTGTTAGTTTTTTCCTGGGTAAATATCTTATCTTATAGATCCTATATTTTTCGAGAAAGTAATGTTTGTCGTCAGATTGGATACTGTTTGAAATAAAGTTGATTTATGTGATAAGTAGGTAGTATATTTAATAGGTGGTTTTTAAATTGGCACTGCAACAGTTATGTGAACTGAAGTGACGTTTGTTATCAGATTTAATTATGCTCATTTCATTCTAAACTTTCCTATACAAAAAACATGTGCTACCCAACCCCTCGTCGTTGTGATATTTTGAACGGTCATTGCCACTCGTTTGTATTCCATTAGCTAATGGCGTGAACTTTATTTGGTAATTAGGTTCACACAACCTATGTCACGGGAATATCATGACATCTATAAACATTATTTTTAACATCAGCCCAGTAAAATAAAAACAATTCACCATTCACATTTCACTTCCTTGTGAAATAGGTACAATGAGTAGATGCTTCCTACCTTGATGATTTAATCTACCTACACTTATTATAGAAATGTCTATAGGTCATAATTATGAAATCCTCTGTAAATAAAGAGTGGTGGTAAATAATAATTACAAGTGTCTAGTTCTTTTATATAGAAAACAAAAACAGGTTCAAAAAGATATCAAGAAACAATTTAAAAATATTGATTTAGTACTTAGTAGGTACCTAACGAGATTTTAACATAAACTTAAGCTATACATCATTCAGTCTATAACTATACGCAACTTTACGTCTACTACTAAAGTTAAAAATGTGAATACTGAGGCAAACAAATGGATAGTATTTTACAGTAAAGGTAGAGTGATTCTTCATATTTTCTAAAAAATTGGACAAGTTCTAAATTTAATTTTCAATTTCTCTTTCAGATTCTTGTTCCTTTCACTAACTTTATTTGTTTACCCTACCATATTTAAATTCTGTCTTATAGTTTGTTGTTATGGCCAAATCATTGCAATACCTATACAAAAATAGCACTTGCATGTATGAAATGAGCTCTGTTTAATTGATTTTTAATAATAGCGCAATCATCGTACTGACTGGCAAGTGCTTCTTTATAATAATTAAAAACAGTGTTACAAAAATTATCCCAAAACTAGAAAATTTCTCTCAGACGGAAACAATTACGCGGACGATTAACGTGAACAGCATGCCGCTAACACGCTCGCACCTAATAGGCTTAGCAAATCACGGTCATTTGTCGCAAACAATATACACCAATCGCTTACGTAGTCGCCTAATCGAGCAGGCATGGGTCGTTAATCCACCAGCCAGGTTAAAACTACTTTAAGCCTAGAAATATCCGAAGAGGTCATAGTTTTTCCTGAAGCGTCCTACGAAGTTCCTCAGTCGCTTTGGCCAGGTCTTTGTTGTCATGGTGACGTTGCTTCCCGCCGAGATCCCCGCCGCACTCTTCCAGATAGTCCTTAGGCGGCTCTGCAGGATATTTGCCGCCGAATTTTGGTCTAGGAATTCGAACACGCTTTACATCACCTAACCAGCTCTCCATTTTGTGTGATGTAATAAATCTTACTTTAGTTGATCGATTAGTCAAAGCGGCCTCCTGTAAAATTAAAACGAAATCTGTTAATCTACCGATCGAATTAATTTCACTTATTTTGTGAAATATTGTTTGGTTGAAATCGTTTGAAAGTTGGTGATTGTTTTTGCATCTAGCAATAGAAGGGAAGTTATACGAGTACATACATGGCTTGAATTTATTCTTATTATAGTTCCACAGGAAAAACTGGTAACACGCATTGGCTTAGTTAACGTTGACCAACAGTTGTGCAAGCCGTGATGGTCAGTGGATGGTGAAACATGGTTGCGAATTGGTTTGGAAGTTGTCTCGCGTCTGCTAGCGCCGGCGCCGGCGTGGGTCGTCGATGCTAGGTGGGCCTTAGACTATTATGGAACTGTAATAACGCACGACAAGTTTGACATTTATTTCAATCTAGCTTTTACCAGCGGTTTCGTTTGTACCAAGTTTGGTAATATAAATAACGTCAACGTCAAAAATATTACCCTACCTACCTTACCTTATTACTTACCTTAATTGGTTAGGAATTTTGAAAATTCTTAATTATTACTAGTATCTTTTCAACCAGTAGTACACGAGTATATTTATAAGTCATACGCCGTTTCGTTTATAGAAGAATTGCTTATTTAAGAGGACAATGAAATATTTGGTTACCTTTAAAGTAGTGGTAGTGTAGTGCACGACATTAGCTATAAAAATCGAAAAAGTTACAGGCCAGCCCGGCGGTGGCAACAGATTGTTGGTTGATCTGCTAATAATATGGTTACTTGGCCGTTGCTGTAGCAACTTGTGCCTCTCATTCGCTTTCCATCAGGCGACGGAAGGCTAAGAAGTTTTACAAAATCATAATACAAAAGGTTTTCTTAAGGGAATAGTGGTCTTATGTAGTTGAAGGTGAATGTAGAGTTGAAAACCCGATGTTTAGTAATAATGATTCAATACAGTTAGCGTTAAGCTCGATACTTTTCCGTACCGTTTAAGCACGTTCTTTCTGACAATACATTATGCATGATAAATATTGTATGTGTGCTATTTTATAACTAATACATGTTTATAAATGACACATATCCACAGTACCTATTAAATAGGCGCCGCCGCGGGAAACGGGTTATGTCATTTGTGTGACTTAAACATAAACGATATTTATTATGTACAATTTAATGTATTGAACCTTATTTAATAAACAGGGATACACAAATCGTTACGGGAAACTGTTTCAGCATCTATATCTTAATGTAGTTATAAATCCTGGTCCAATTACAGTATACAACTGGGGAAACTTCCGACCACTATAGTATTGTATGCTAATTGATTCAAGTAAAGTAGCTCAGGGCACAATAATAAGTAATTAATAACCAGTCGTTGCGCCCGCGCATCTTCTGATCTAAGACAAAGATTTTAATGCACGAATGGCTTTCTCCAGTGAAAGTGTGTCTAAACGCAACGTCATTTATTCTATTTGACGCTTTCAAACACCACGTTTTTTCGTATTTCATAGTAAATTGAATTATGTTGGTTGGTACCTGTCGAAGATATTCAAAAATAAAAGACGGCTTTTAGTATAATTATTTTTAAATATCCTTCTTTATAATATTGACGATTTCAACCATAAAGACAGCATCGATATCGCAATGATTAGAGCGTTGTCTGGATGTTCAGTAGGCGGAAAAACTTAGTTTGAAATCAATTTTTAGACCTACCTATATCCAAATATGTAAAGCATAAGACTTATACTTTTCATATTTATTTTGGATATGTAACAACTAAATCGTAGGCTAACACTAGCAACTGTAATTTACTCAGTAAGTATATTGTGTTTACTGTGACATAAGGTTAATTGGTGACTCAAAACGTGGGTGCAATACAACTCTATATCGGACATCGAAAAGACGTTCCCAAGAACATAGTATGACTCAGCAGTGACTGTCCGCTTGATATAAAATTATTGCTGCCCGTGCGACCTTGGTATAACAAAAGGCTACGGTTTCTTTTATAGACATATCCAGATTATAATAAAAAAACAGCGCTGTCTGTTGATTACGCTTATTGTGAAAGCGTTACGATGTTTTAATAAAAAAAAACGCCTATTTGGAGTATGGGCAATGCTGTTCCTTATATACATAAATATTAATGATTTGTAATCAATGCATTTACACGGCCGGAACTGTGTTAAAAAAGCTATACCTACCTACATGTGGAGAAAACGCCTTTCTTTTAAAAATTTTGCTTATTTGATTACATAATTTATTACACACATACCGTGATAGGTATGTAAAGAGTTTCCATTAAACAGAAAATCTATAACATTGCGGCCGAATGCTTGTTCTTCTTGAGGTAAAGAGTTTGTGACAATAAAATCCTAAAAACACATTGAATTATAAATTAGCAGGAACTCTTAATGCATTATTAGGAAAGAGTATTTTGCTGCAAATCTTATGCAGTGACAAGATGAGCACAGGCCTGCAGTGCAGGAAGCAGCCAATCGCATGCGTTTTGTCGCATAAGTATTATGTTCGACAGAGCGTCGCGTGCGCAGCGCATCACCCACGTCTGTCACACATGTAAATAATGGAAAGTAAATACTCGTTTGCATACATACATTCCTTGCGATCAAATTGCTGCTGAATCCAGATAAACACACAAAGCCTAATGGACGCTATTACAATTTTTTATTCTCTTCTAGCTGTGCCGGCGACGTCGCACGCGTGGATATTGGGTTTCAAAAATAACGGACTTCCACAAAAAGATTCCTACATTTTAAGTTGAACCTCTAGCAATACATTGTTGAAAACCGCATTTAATTCCATGCAGTAGTTTTCGTGTGATGTGCGATCAAACATACAGATAAAAAATTCTTCCGTTTTCCCAACACTTCCCGTCACTGCTTTGCTCTTATTGATTGTAGCGTAGTTAAAAGTATACTATAACTAGCCCAGGAATATGAAGAATAATCGTACCAAGTTTCGTTAAAATCCGTCCAGAAGTTTTTTTTCTATAACGAACAGACAGACAGACAAAAACTTTCTGATTGCATTTTTGGCATCAGTGTCGATCACTAATCACCCTCTGATAGTTATTTTGCAAATATATTTCATGTACAGAATTGATCTCTCTACAGATTTATTATAGATGTTTTATTGTATAGATGAAGCGTTCAAAGTGTATTCTAATTATGCAATAGCAGTTCAATTAACCAATGGATCCGCCTATCAGGCAAGATTTCTCGGTATGTCAAATACATCCCTTGAATTGATAAAGATTTCAAACTTTTATTTATTTATTGTGTAGAGTGTGACACAGTCACGTAAACATTGAAATAAATTAATAAATACAGTCATGCATCTAACCTATCTAAATCTAATCTAAATTAATAAATCTAAAATTTTTAAGAGAGGTAGGGCATAGCGAATCTTCGCTCGTATTGAGCTGCCCGTCCGGGGAAGGACCTCCACCCTATAGAATACCGCAGCCAAATGACCTCCGGGTCGTGTTTCTGCTGGTGAGTAGGGTCTCCGGAGCTCGTGGGGGGTTAGGGTTGGGCCGGCATGGCAGTGGCAACTGACAGGTAACTAACCAGCTTCTTGCCAGTTGTCACAGCGACTTGGGCTTCTCTTTGGCTTTCCATCAGGCGTAGGGAAGCCATTATGTCGAGCTACTATAAAAAAAAAAAAAAAACCTACTTAAAGTTGTTTACAAAATTAGCAGAAATGTGTAACATTTCTGTCTTTAAAATAAATTTAAATCAATGCTCTATTAACTATTATTAAGATGCATTTTGTGGGTGATTACTGATTAGCCAAGCTACTGTAAGTAAAGTGACAAGCTAGTTTTCAATCGCGTATAGTCAAATGTACTCGTATACGCAAAATAATGAAATATTCTAGAATGATAACTTTTCATCAAATTCCTTCATAATTTTACTGATAATGCATGTTGTTACATTTTACAGAAGGTTGTTGTTTTATTCCTTATTAGAAGTTGGTAATGATGATTTTATTAATCTATCTTAATCTTAGTGAAATTCCTACTCCACGATCATTGTACGTAAAGTGACTAAATAGGAGGGTTTAACCTTAGTGCACGCACTCAGCCGTTATAGGGGTCGAGTGCATGGTAATGTTGCTAATGTCTCCGGCCCTACTGTAGGCGAGGCGGTGGGTACCTATCCCGAGGCCCCAATTGAGCGTAATGGTCTAACCATACTCTCGCATTACGACTGCGCACCAAATTGCTTTCCTACGTGACACCATAAATAACTCTCAATTGGTTTTCACAATTTACACCAAGTACTTTCTCTTTGCACGATTCCGAAGCTTCTTTCACGACGCAAGATTCTCGGATTATCCACTATTTAACGGCATTTTATTATCAAAGATGATAAGTTGCCTTACTTCACCTATATCTTGGAGTTTTTTGTTTTATTGTAAATAAAAATAGAAAATATCTTATTCGTATAGACCGAGTACCTAACTCTTATTATAAATGCAACTCTTACTGATTAGATTTTTGCCATTACACAAACGTATTATTCACAATGCCTTTTTGAAATTATAGAAATGATTTTTTTTAGGTAGCTATATAAATATGTACCTACAAATAATCTAATTGTATTGAACCGTGTAAAACGTTTCCACTTCGATACATTTCATCTGACGTACAGAACTACAGACGAAACAGATTCAGAAGGAATTCGCAACGATTATATAAGAAATCTCCCCGCTATCTTCCTGGACGGGCGAGGCATTTGCATGAATACCTGCCTTATCTACCATCTCGGGCAGTTGTTAAAGTTAAGGTGGACGTAAACCGTAAGTAGCACAGTGAAGCGGTACGAGGCACGACTGGTAATGTTCCCATGGTCCCGACAAACTGTTCCGGGGTCACCGTGTCGCACCTTAGACCCGTATCTTACAGCACTGACAATTACAACCGCTCTGCTAAACAAATGTTCACGATTGAAGAATAACCGTCCGACAAGAAATCTATATATTAACTAGAGCTGATTTATTTGTACAGGGAAGATTGAAACTTTTAAGTCAATACAAAATCTCTTATTTGATATACTTTTTTAAATATCGAACGTAGCACTTCAAAGGGTAGGTATTGCCGGCATAATTGAAAAATAATTCATTTCACAAACTGATCGAAGATTAAATAAGATGATCGAAGTAGTTCTTTTGTGCACTTTTACTTAAAATACTGACTTTATTTCTACATACAAGATACCTGCAGGTTCTTCTAAATACATAATGTACCTAGTAGTATGATTTTAAATAATGGCCAGTGTCTATAGTTTATGATTACAAAATAAAAATAATTTTACTTTCTTTAGTTAACTCGATTGTGAAGTGTGATAAATCGAAGTGAGCGTTAACCTACAACTATTAACAAGTTGAACAATTTCAAAACGATATCTACCTGTATTTATTGCATGCAACGTATATTTTCTTGATATTGAGACTGAATTGGGATGAACTTGTGCAATATCAATACCTATTTATTCTCAGAAAAATGTCTTGCAACAGGGTTAAATAGGTACTCTTACTTTTTAAGTGTTTCTATTTCGAATTCCACGGTTTTGGCTTTATTTTTATCATATGTAATGATTTGCACTTGATCGTAATACACCTGATGTCATGATTGTATGGTAAAGTCTCACAATATTGTATGATAGTCGATTTGGTGACCGGCCGTCACCGTTGGAAACCGTTACTCGTTTGATAACGACCATAGGTGTTCCAGTTACCGCCTCCTTTGTGGCGGCGCCCACTTATTTGCAACGATTTGCAATTCGCATATCCTCAAACAACTAAAGTGCGATGAATGACACGTACCTAAGTTGTATATTGATGTGATAAAATTTACTTTACGATCATCGGTGACCCACATGGCGCTAAACTTTTAAATTTACACGTGTACCTTAGCAATGTCTCAATTAGATATTAGTAAATCATTATATACTCAATTGAAAGTAAATAAATGTGGCACATTACAATATTTTCTTTTATTACTACTTACAACATACCTACATAGAAGATTACAACTCTTGTGCATTCTTAAGAAGTAAGTAAATTACGAAAACTTAAACAATATCATACAACTACTGATTGCAGGTACACGGTTATGAAACACATTTCTTTAGAGTTATGGGAATTCAATACAAACTCAATGTAACATTAATATCCACACACATTTACGCAAATGAACCCAATTAGAACGCGTGGCCCGTACACAGTACCTAATTACTTCCTTATTCGTACCAACATGTGTGTACATATTATGTTGCGTTGTCATTCTCGCTTCTTGTATTTTCCTTTGCAGGAAAAGGACAAAATAACATGTTTTCTATTCGGCTATACGATTCATCTACAGTCGGGTCAACTTACAAACTAGAAACATTATTACAATGATTACGGGATTACATTATACTCGTACATGACGTGTGTTATGTTGTATTCACACAATTTCGTGTTAGGATAATTTCGTAGCTCAGGTAAAATCCGATACTTTATTGTGCAATAAGCTTCCAATGTTATAAAATGTGTCCATTAATCCACGTCCATCAATGTGATAATTTTAAGCCTGAACTTAATAACCGGTGATTTAGGTAACTGAAAACCATTTATTATTATGAGCTGTTTTGAATGGAAGGGATTATTTTTCTCATTTTTTACAAACAAAATATACGATAACTTATTAATTGGTTGCTTACAGGATGTATTAGCGTTGAACATTACAGAACCCGTTTAGAGGTTGGTAATAATTAGTAAATTTTTCACAGGAAACAGAAAGATCGTTAGCAGGAAAGCAGTTGCCGCTCTGACCCAATATTTCCTGTAATTGCCCGCTTCCCGACCACGTAACACGCGCCACTTTCTACCTCTCATTTCTGGAAGGCTTTGCCGTAATACTTACATTTTTAAACTTTTTAATGACGTTTTCCATTGTTTAGTAGTTTTACTATATACTATATACGGTTGCATTTCTTTACCTTACTAGGCATTTATTTCAATAATAATCAGGTTTCATTTTCGTATTGAACTTGTCTTTTCAACTGATTATTAATCAAGCTTTTGTAGGTACATATGTACATGCGCTTACAGTACCAGGTTTAAATGATTTCTTTAATTTTGGTAACAATTTTATTATATTCATTCACATACGAGTACGTAAAATACGCAACTTTGCTTAGGTAGATATTATTAGGCATTTATCATTTAGAATAAAATACACAGTTTTACCTACCCTTGTCTGAAAATATCGACCACATCTGTCAATTCCCAAGTAGCTAGTAGCGCAGGAGATATTTAAGCGCACTTACGTGTACGCAAACTGTCGCAAACACTGGTGACTTTCCGTTCCTTCACTCTTATAATCCGATGGGACGACAGTTCGACACGACCGGAGAAATATAAGAAGCAGGGCCAACGGGTAGGTACCTATCACTGCCAACTTTCTGACTCCGGAGCAACTATCAAGTAATTTCTAAACCCAGTAATAATTTGTGGCTTGAACCAAGATTTCCACACTTTGAAGACAATGAGCTAGTCAACAGCTTATTTATTTACTTTTTCTTTACACTGAAAAACACTGTGTAGGCGAGATGCGAAATGTATAACAGTATTTTGTTAGACATTACTCGTCAGTATGTGTCGTACAACGAATCAGTTATCAGCGACACAGCCAAATGACCCCTGTGACTTCTCTCCCACGCGCCACGCTAATTGCCTCTAATTGAACCTGCCTGTCCGCCTTCGATGTCACTTACTTACAACACTGTTTACTCTAACCGCAGGATGTAGACCAGTGATGGTGAAAGGCTTGTGTGGTGACGGAGCCTCAACTCAAATTCATAATACATTTTAAGCGTGTACATAGAGTAAGTAGGTAGCAGCCCGGAGTTATAATGTTGAGTGTAATATTAAAACGTCTAAATATCGTCTCATTAGACCCCAAGGCATCTTTGTATCGAGCATAATCTACGATTTTGTCGTCCTAATTTATTTGTAAATCTTGTAATCTAACTAGGAAAAGTGTATATATTTAAAAATACAGATATGTTCACGAGTACTTTATATCATAATATATAGCAAGACAGACACGAATGTGAGATGAATGCACCGTGTTTGGGTAGCGGGACTGGGGCGTGCGCGCGCTCTCTCCCACGCGCGACGCCAACGTGCCTTTGATCGCTTTGTTTGCCGATATCTAAACAACGTGGTTAGACATGTCATCGTTAGTCTCGTTTCTTGATAGGGCCGCTGAATCACTAGTTATCCTGCTCGAATTTACAGTTAGACTCTTAGGTACGTTACCAGATCAATGATTCTTGTTACCTACCGCAATAACGGTTGACCTAAACTTGATAAAATATGTAAAATTGGTAATATGGTAAATGTGCTATTAGAAACTTATCTACAATGAATCTACAATTCTTTACAAAGACTATATTTTACCGAAACTACCTACCCTATTGATGATAGTTTTCTTGGTGCTCATATTGAGAAGTTTGGAGGTATAAACTTAATTGTATATTACCTCACCATATGAAGTCACTAGGTTCTCATTATAATCATAGGTATAATCTAGCTCTAAACTACCCATCGTTGAGTTACATAACAAAAGTATTAAGATTCATATTGCTTTTGCAGTACCTAAATGATTTAAATGGGAAGTTGGCAGAACAAGGCTACTAGACACTAGACACAATTTGACTAATAAATTATTCGTTATCGGCCCCTTTATTGTCTTTTACATCTATTTACACTTTGCAACAAAACACAACTATAGATTCTTTAAATTAGTCACACAGTTTCAAGTTAAAAGGTTTACACCTTCAGAGATTAAATAACTGTACAGTTATTTAAACTGTTAAGATAGTGGTAAAATATAATTGGGCAGGTATAATTTCTTGTATTACTCGTAATATATGAGGGAAATTTAAAATTGGGTTAGGTACGCCTATTATTTGCATGTAAGAAGTCTGTGTGATATCCACATTCTGAAAGATATATTCACTTAAATACAATATTAGTAGTATAATTATATTGTCCTTGAAAGTTATCGGACACTCTTTGTTTCATTATCTTCGTAAAGCCGAGATGGCTATTAAAACAAGTCTGAGAGGAAAAACGGTGCTTTTTCAAAGGGTCGCTCTCGGCGTCCTACTGTCTGTACAAGGCAGATGCTGATTGTGCCGTAACATTAACCCCGATGCGACCGCGCTACACCATTGTCGCCTCTATGTTATACGGAACGACATACAATATTATGAACAAATTACAACAAAACTAGGTAGGACCTATATTTTTATATAAATATTTTGGTAATACATACATATACAATTTATAACATACGTAGGTCCTAAGATGAGTTCGAAACGGTGCCACCATACCTAAATGATCTAACCTACATAATAATCACTCGTGTTTATATAAACCCGTGTTTAGGTCCGTTTATTGGCGTAACAGTTGACGAAGTTACTTTCCCCAATTGTTACATTAATGTATCTATATTATTTTATTATCTTGTGAATTCCGTACAATTGGACGTCACAATAGAACGCTACCAATTGACATATATGTAGGTATATATTAGACGATAGAAACTAATGAGTCGCATGGGTGAACACAGGGGTAATCAAACCGAAACAGATAGAATGATATATAGCATAGATATAAGATTTCCGACGAAGGAGATATTAGAGAGAGTTAGCTCATCATCAAAGTGAATAAGGTATATTGTTACACAAGTTGTAAGCTTTTTGGAGAATAAATGTCTATATAAACTTAAATTACTTACATAGTAAGCTGACATTTACCTACATACTCAGACTTTTCCCAGTGAAACTATCGACACCTAACATTTTAGGCAAGCTGTCCATAATATATACGTAATTGATAATAATTCATACTGTTTCATTAATCACAAATCCAATAATAAAAACATAGCAAACAACTACTATCGATCTTGCATCGAAAGGTTAGAATCGAGTGTTGGAATCATCTCTACCTGTAGAAAGCGTGTCACGGATACATGCAGGTGAGCAAAAAAAGTGCATAATTACAATAGCACAATAAGTAACCGACATCTCTCGAAGGCCACCCGGCGTCCTTGTTGCAGCCGAACGTGTCAGTGAAGCGTGCATCCATTATCCGATAGGATAACCGCTAATTGTTGTTGGTCAATGCGACTTGCACGAATTTCTGTGCAATGTCTACTATATCGACTTAGTATCGTCAATTATTTTAATCATTTCATTAAGATAATTCAAATTGCCTCACAGTGATAAAGCAAACCTTAATGTTCACAAAGTGCGGGTTGATTTTGAATTGATTAATTTGATACAAAGATATCAAAGGAGAAACTACGAGTTTCCTTCATCGTGTGAAAGTTGCACAATAAATAACCTGGAGCTGAAGATTTTCATACCTTCATCGCCTAAAATAGTGAAGATAGACACATGTGTCTATCCATTAACCTATCCTGGTCATGACCAGGATAGGTTAATGGATAAGTCATCGCAAAAGAAAAAACTTCAGCATGTTTAAAGACCAACGTTACATTAATATGTTGTGAAACTTTCTCAGTATCCTTTAAAATCAAACTGTCAAAACAGTCAGTGTAACAAGGATCATATTCTGTCCGTGGCCCAAAAAGAACCGGCCGACAGCAGCCGGACTTGCTTTGATATGTGATCTGAATTACTTACTAGAACTACTTTAACTTAATTATACTGCCCATGTAGGTAAGTTCGTACGTACTTATGTAAATGGTTCCACAAAAAACGAAGTCAAGTTTAGCCGTAATTCAATTTGTAAACCGACTAGAAAGTAAATAAAATATCACTAACCCAAATATTATCTATGCATTTAGACGGGGATTGGGGTTGCTGAGTAAATAAACCGTTAATTTTAAAAGGTACATTCATCTATGTAACTTTTAGGTGAATTATAAATAGCCAATGTTGTTTCAAAGATTATGTTGAAGTACAAAGAGCATCGATTCGAAAAGAAAAAACTAATAACTATAAGTAACTACATACTAACATCGCAACAGACGGAAAGGCTCAAAGAATCGCGAAACAAAATTACGCAAACCATGTTTCACCATAATAAGTTTTATGCACATTTGACCGAAAACAAAAGCTGACCACAATGGTATTGTTTACAGTATATCACGCACCGTCGTACAAATGTGGAGTTTTAACCGCAGTCGAAACACTGACCTCAATCCGAGATTTAACTTACCTGTCACGGTTATCCTGTTGTCTGCAAGAAATCACTGGCTTCTATTTGTAAACAAGTTTATCTAGATAAAAGGTATGATTGTGCGTGCACTTGCGTCGGCGCATGCGGCGAGACTGGCCGATCCGAGTCAGCTCCACACGAAGCGAGTGGTTCGCCTTACTACGCGAATTCACTCAGTACTCGACTGCACCTACCTAGAGTCTTTGGTAGCCGTTTTTAGACCACCCACATATCGATAGTCTCAGTAACATAGCATAGTTTCTCCTAAAGGGACCATAATAAACTTTGCTTTCATCGAACGATACTGCGTCATTAGCCTAGAGAGGCATTAATCACAGGACACGAGTACTTAATTATTTAAGTAGTGCATGCAGCATGGGCGGCGCGGAGTAAGCTCCGATTGTCGCTGAGCGTGAAAGCAAGTATTATGTAAACAACGTGAGCGGTCACAGAGGTCAGGATTAGTAACACATGACTGGTTACTCAATTGAAAGTTGGAACAAACAATACCTATATGTCGATTTATTATACTGATAAAGAAAGAAAAAAATGTTTGTAATTGGCCCCATTTGGAAATAGGTAGATATTGACTTTAAAAGTTAACATTAAACATTTACCTACTTTCTTTTGATGTCCAGGGTCTTTAGTCATCATCACTGGACTGTTCCGAAGCGAAGCGAAAGGCTCTAACATTGGTAGATTTTTGGATTAATGCCTATTGTTTGATTCACGCCACTATTTCTGACTTCTTTATGGATTGGCAGTTTAATTAAAATACTTTATTGACTATAGAATAAAATATATTGAAATAATTATAAAACTGACACCCTACGGGACGTTAATACCAAAAAGACCAAAAAATTCTTACTGCTTTTTTATGAAATTACTCAATAGAAGTATTGGATGACCATTTTATAGCGATATTGTTACATTTCGTATGTATGTATTCAGCAGTACTTTTAGTAGATATACAATAAAGAAGACCGCAAGTAGATCATGTTGTTAACAACACAGCATCAGCTAAGTAAATTATAATCAAAGAGTCGAGCATTTACTCCGGCGCTGCACCGTTAGTTCCCACGCGGCAGACATCTGTCCGAAACTTGATAAACCGGAAATCATAATACAAAAAGACACGAGAGCACCTGCTTTATTGCCTTTACATTTAATACTTAATTACGATTCCACAGTCTTCGTGCGAGGACATAAGACCATTGTACCTTTGTTATGTAGCTAATGTACACACAAAAAATATTTTGTCGTAAGTAGTCTTTTGAAATTGATTAATTGTTAAATACCTTTATTCAATTTTGGTACGTACATTCATGGCATAGGTTACATTTTATGAGAACTGCCATATTTTATTCATTGCAAATCGCTACATAATGATAAAATACTTTATATTTTTTCATTAGCACACATACGAAACTTAACATCATTGATTTTTTAAAATTTAGAATCGCTTTATTCTGAAACGTCACCTCATTGTGTTTATTTTATATGTGTGTGAGATTATTACATGAATTCATTTTAAAAGAATTACTTCACTTGCGACTCTTAAAATTGCACACGTGTCATTATTTACACCGATGCAATGTAGAGAATGGCTTTATGTCCCATTTTCGGTGGACAACAATAGTGTGAAATGTATATTTCTTAGATAAAAAATAAATTTTATCAAAGCAAAAGTTTAGAGTTTATGAGTTTTTTTTTCGCAGGTTGAATGATTTTCAAAATTCATACGTAGGTACTTAGGATTTTTGTTTAGCTTCACAACACTTTTAAAAAAATGTAAAATAATTTACAATACATCGCATAATAATTACAGATATCGCCCAGTCTGATCTAATACCTACCTCACGATAAATAACTTTCCCATAGTGAAAAGAGATAAAATTAAAATGAAACCGATACTGAAACAATTACAAATTAATTTTCTTAAACGTCAGTTGGCCGTGGTCCCCGATGTGTATCATATTCGCGGCAGAAAGCCGGTAATTTGATCATTGAGCTCTTACGACGATTAGTGAAGCGTGGTGTGGTGGTTTGTAAAAGTGAAAATGCCTTCTTTGTCTGCGACAATATTGGAACAGGTTTCACTGGCAAGGAGTGTCTCACTTTGTCTCCCAAAGCTTTTACGGCGGAATCAGATGTAACAAGCTAATTAAATGTAAAAGCTAATAGGCATTCACGAATTGCCATTCACCATGTCTTCAAAAGCAAACGGAAGCATGTTCGATCCGTATCAAAAGTGGATTTTATTAGAAGATGCAATTGAGTGCTATCGAACCATTTACACACGCATAGTTTGTTTTATACAAACTAGGCTACGCAAAACAAAGCACTTCATTGTTTAAGTAAAAACAATGTAATTCACTATAATGAATGAATTGCTCATTTTCATGTTTTGTGTTTGCTTATAGGCTTCGCCTGTTTATTATGCATGCACGTTTTCAGACTATTCACCTGGCGTACTTATTTTGATGCTGCTAACAGTGATATTCCGATACCTACCTATTATTTCTAATATTCCTTATTTCACGTCCATATAGTTTCGTCTTATCCGTCTGTCCATCTTCATCTTACCTTCCAAACAGTTAGTGCTAGAGAGATGAAATTTTGCATGGATGAAATAGAATAATCGTATCTTATACGAGTATAAGTACCTCCTCTACATCTGCAGTGATATGATTTTTTTTAGTCTACCCTATAATGTGTTGTATTTATTATAAGTATAGGGCTGCTTTCGAAGGTGCATTCTACAGGAGATTCTTACGGCATGGTCGATGGTCGAATTCGGCAACTAAACTATTAATTTAAAATTATGGCTGAAATACAAGTACTATTACATGAAGTTCAGAGTGGAACTTTATTTTATTTATTAACAGTGACAACGAGTAACTTTTCGAAAATCATAACGTACTTAATATCCACCTCCTAGGTAGAAGGTACTGTGTATGTATAGGTACCTACAATTCTTAACCATAATTTCTCAATAATTTATGATGAGTACATATTATTTCAAGACTATTTCTTTAATACGCAATATAACGGACGCCAAGATTTGGTACACAGATAAAATATAGAGGTATCGTTTATAATTGACTACGCATTGTACCTAACTGTGGTTTGCGTTATTCGACAGTTTTAGCCACCTCCGTCTCGAGATTATCTTTTGAATTTATAACTTAACGGTCCTACAACTCACCTGATAGAGCTCAATTGTTGTAGCCCGTTTTGTTACAGCTAGCTATTCTCAACATTTTATTGTTAATAGAATGCCCACAATACTTACTAAACGTTCGTTCAATAGCGCAAATACTGTAACGTATGTAAATATAGCAGGTGTCTACCAAAAGAGCCGTAAGCGTCACGTCCCAAAAATTTTTAAGTCAAGATCTCTATACTAACCTCTCTATAATAACGGGTTTCTATACCTACGTCTTTCAAGTTTTATTCGATAGTTTAAAACAACGTTTCTATCTCTATTATCTTCCTGAAAAGAAACAAAATGAATCCATTCCTCAGCCGATGGTAGGGTTTACTCCCTTGGCTGGCGACCACCGTGGCAAAACACCCATCAAGTGACTTCGGTTTATTTCAAGATTAGTGGGTGTACGTATATAGTCAGAGTTATCTAACAGACCAGCACGACACAGTGTGGTTACTAACAAATTGTTGTTTGGTTACTTGTCCGTTGCTGCAGCGACTTAGGTTCAAGCTTTGAAAAATGTAACTTATGTAGATAAGTATTCCATATACCATATTAAAGTTTTAAGTTAAATAACTAAACCAAAGTAATCTAATAACAAATACTTAGTATAGAAATAGTAGGAACAAATTATGGATAATTTCATTTTCTTACCTTAAAAATAAGTAGATGTCAGTTGGTCGTTTACCTTTCGTACCGTATACCGGCTGGATTACAACCAGCTAGCGTATAATCAGCTGTTTTTGTAATATAATACAGGAATACTAATAGATTTTACTATCAAGACAATGTTTTCCCTGCGGCTATTCTAAAAATTAAAATTAAAGATGTATAGAGATGGTACATGCAAGAACATTACGTACATGTGGGATCCAGTACAGGCGCGGCGGCGCAGGCTCGGCTAGCACAAAGTCGGAGGCAGGCGCGTGTCGGCTGCCGCGGCCGATGTTATCGCATTATTTATAGAAGTCTATAACGAGATGCACTGTGTCGCGCCCGCTTCCAGATACAGTTCCGAGATAATAAATCCACCCACGCCAAATAATATCATACCTACGAGCAAACCTCTCTTAATGCGCCGCACCAACGCAAATCATGACATACTATTCACAAAATCCGCACTTCCTACCAAGAAAAAACAAATGAAGGTTTTCTTACAAAATAAAGGAAGTAATCCTATGAAGAAACACTGAATTTGTTGACAGAGCCGAAACAGACAGCACAATTGGTGGAAAGTTGACGGCGGCGACAAGGCGAACAATACGAACACAATGACACTAAATTGTTGCATGACTCGAAAGTTTAGTTTCTATGTTAAACATTAGACCAGGAATACATGCGATTTGTAAATTATCCTATTTTTAGTGGCAAAGTGTGTGTACGATTCGTAACTACTGTAGATTTATTTACTTACACTTATTAAACCTATCTTCTTCTGTATTGTTTCATGCTCATGATTTTCTGGCGAATTCAGGACCAGGTATGTATATGTTAAAATGTTAAGCTATAAAATACTTTATTTATAAGCGTTATAATAATACAGTAAAACAATTACAGTCAAGATATTATAAGCAATTATTAAAGGGTTAGTAAATATTTTACCTTAATTATAAGGCTTCGCAAATAGGGTTCATTCAGATACTGTTTTGTAGCGCTAGATAAAATTGTAGCCAGATTACTATTCTATTTATGAATATCGTTCTGAAACTGCTATTTCTTTTATAATGCTAACGATTAAATACAACAGTTTGTCTACATGCCTACATATTCTGTAGTTAGAATCCTATTGACCTAAATACTAGTAAATACAAATGTTGATTCTCTTTGTAGGAGTTTACACATATCGTTAACGTTAAGCTAGCGCGATAATAGTTGCTTGAACAGTGAGTGCACTGTAACATGGAACATGACAATGAACACAAGCCCGGGCGCGCGGGCTCGCATGGCGCCCACGAGGTTCTGGTCCTGAGTGAGTGTGATGTTTCAGTGCGGCTATCTCGAGGGCCTGCGCTCATCACTCGGTGGCTGGACGCAGAAAGTTAAATCATGGTACTGGGGAAGACCTCTAGTAAGTGAACCGCCCTTTCACAGGCGGAATGATCGACAAAATGTCCTAGCACATTGACGATTCTTACATTTGCACGATGTTAAAAAACTCTTTAAAATCTTATTGGAAAATCTTGCTTATAAAACGAAAAGTCTGCTTGATGTTAGACAATTTTACATAATGTATGTTTTCACTTTTATATCGATGCACTCATTCGGTGTTAATTTAACGCATTGACTATTTAATTTGTTCCATTAGTTTTATTTTGATGTAGTGACGCACATTTCAGTAAATTGATTTGATCGTATCATTCCGGTAAATCATTAGCCTGTAGTAAATATATTATTGTTTTGAATGGATTGAGCTAACGTGCTGCATGAAAAATATATTTCGAATTTATCAGTATCTAATTCATCAGAAATTCCTAATTTAAAATTTAGTATTTATTTAGATGTTACAAGTTCATTTTTTTATTTCACATTATCGCGTTTTATTAAATATTCTGATTCAGTTTAAAATTAAGTGCATGGTGGCGTATGCACTATGGAATTTTCTTTTATTTTTGTTTATTTATTGCTATTTATAAATACGCATATCAAAATTTTATTGTATACTTTGCCATATTATTGTGAATTCTGAATCTGATTTATTATAATCGGGATAATGACTCTCCATGAATACATTTTACACTTGTAAAATATTACCCACTTTGAACCACGCCACCGAGTGATCGAAACGCATGATTCTGAGCCTCCAGCACACATCTCACTTACAGCTTCTCGATACATTCGACGTATTACAAGTTATCACTTTACATTGTTGTAACTGAGAGGCACACGGTCGTAAGTGGTCGTTGCGCCCGCGCCGCGGCCGCGCGCGCGCAGGGCGCCCGGGCGCGGACTCGTGTTACGGCCCTCTGCCACCCAGATACACCCTACAATATTTTTGAGCACAACTTACATTTAGAGGCTGAATAACTTGCTGTTATTAGCATAGTAGCGTAACAGTTACTTAGTGTGGATGTGGTATACCTAGAAATTAGGAAATTAGGTACTGTACATCATTAAGTATTTATAAGTAGGTAAGTAATTTAGAAGATCTCCTAACAGTTATGTTGATAAGATTTTGTTCGAGAGAGATTCCTAGATATATCAATGTTCGTTTACAGGAGTTGGCCCATAAGTTGTCGCGGAGTTTCGACATGAAAGAGGAAGGTGGGGCACTACTGGAGGAACGGGGTGGGATCCGAAGACACCAGTCGATGCAGCGGCTGCAGCACGGGGAGGCGCCGCTGGACGACGGGCGCGCCGCGCGCGTCGTGCCCGACCACCATGGCAACCTGCACATCACGGTCAAGAAGACCAAGCCCATACTCGGCATTGCGATAGAAGGCGGCGCTAATACGAAACATCCCTTGCCAAGAATTATTAATATTCACGTAAGTTTTGAATTTTTTCCACACAAAATATAATAAAAAGTTCGAACCAGGAACAAACGGGTAATATTGGATTCGATGACACTCCAAGTCTTAGTAATGATTTTTCATAACATTCCCCATAGCCCCAAGCCTATTTCTGCGATTTATGAGTTATATAGCGGTGTGGCTGAGTTCCACTGTTTGATGTTTCCAGGAGCACGGTGCTGCTTACGAGGCAGGCGGACTGGAGGTAGGGCAGCTGATCCTCGCTGTGGACGGGCAGCGCGTGGAGGGTATGCAGCACCAGGACGTGGCGCGGCTCATCGCCGAATCCTTCGCGCAGCGGGATAAGCCGGTTAGTGCATAGTGCTCTCATCGGACATTTGGCAAAGCCTTTACGAATAAGATGTATCTACCTCTTAAAACAGTCCTCGCGGGGCGTTCGCAGGTAGGACGTGAACAGGGAATTGATGAGGTGCAGACCCTCGTAGCAAAAAGAAAGTGAAAACCATGCTAAACATAAACCGTTTAATAACGTGTTCGTGCTTCGTTATTGTAAACACGTAGACGTGATTGTGTCCAATATGACGTCATAAAGAAATACGAATATATCAAAATACCATGGTTTTAATTTAAAATTACATATAACATATTATTTTCTGAGGAATTCACCTGGAAAAGTCATGTTAAGTCAGCATGACCCTCTACGTTTTGACGGAATTATTTATGATTTTACAGTACCTATTTACTTATACGTTAAGCTTATAAATATTGCGGATGGTAAATTTTATGTGACACCGAATTGAACGTAAGATTGCTAGGTATACACACATGTCGGAAGAACTTATAAAACATTATAGCAAACTTTTTGTTTGAGGAAGTGACGTTTAAATTCTAAACCAGGGTACGTTCAATCGCGAGTATTTTGCAGCACTATCCCAAACAGGAAAACAACCACCGGTGAAAGCGGAAGATTAGCTTATCTGTTAACATTTACGCAACGTGCCACCGTGTAATGAATAAGTATTATTAAATCTAGTAACACCAGTTTCCGTGTCTGACATCGGCGTTTCATTTCCAGGATATCGAGTTCCTAGTTGTCGAAGCGAAGAAATCCAACCTGGAACCAAAGCCGACGGCGCTGATTTTCCTGGAGGCCTAACATCTACTCTCCCTCCCCGCCAGCGACCCGCCGGCCGCGCTGGGCACGCGGCCGCGGGCCGACCTCACCGCGCACACCACGGAATAGCCAACTCCAACCTGCGCTGCCACATGCTCTTCTAGACGCGTGCGCCCGCGCCGCTCGCGCACCGCTCCCGAATGGCACACGTCCACTCGACACACTACACGTCTTCTAAACTAAATACACTTAGCCGGATTGTTACAATTTTAGTACCGCTGTTTGCAATTAATCTCTGGCTCCTAATCGTCACCTACTTACATTTTCAAAATTATGTACCTAATGGAAATAATATTTATTGTAAAAGAACATCATAACTTTTATGAAGCAAAAATCACGTTAAGTACAGTTATAACAAAACTGCTATATCCACGAGCGCACATTATTTATGCAATATTGAATGTCGCAAAATGTTCCCAATTGGGAAACGTCCGAGCGACTCCGTTATGTCGTTCTTGCTTTCATTACGTAAGTAGATATTTTGAACAGAATTTTGCAAATATGGTTATCGATCCATGTATCTGGTATTAGTAATTTAGAGAAGATCGATGTAAATCGTGTTAACTGAGACCACTACTACCTACAATTTATTGTAAGGAGGTCGATGGGTATGCCCTTCGGGAATGTACCAGGCGGTGCCGAAATGTCGGTGTAGGTATATGCGTTTGGCTCTACAAGGAATCACACAGATAAGGATGATGGTCATCGATGTGCGAACCTTGACATGACGTTGCAACGGGCTGATATGGGAACACGCTACAAAAGCGATTCGACGCAGGTAAATAAGTAGGCTATACAAAATTAATGGCACAAGGGAGGCAGAACTATTTTTTACATCTCGACGAATTGTCCAAAATATTAGAAACGATGCACACTGCCCGAGAGGTTTTTAACATTTCTTATAACTAAATTACGTCCCTCTTTTCTAACGGGATATTTCGGGTAGTCTGAAAGAAAATTTTGTAAATTATTTTCTAGGGGTAGAGTCCAAACCAATTTTACCAGTAGTCAGTGACTGAATTTTATAAAAAAGTAATTCTCCTACTTTTACCAATTTGTAATAAGTTCATCTCGAAATCACACATTTTAAAATTTAAAAGTAAATTCGCAGGTAGGTTCGGTCGATTCGATTCCGTAACTAATTTTACTAGAACTAGAGTAAAGAGATGACGATAACATAGATCTTACGAATTTTATTTTTGAGACGAATCGTGCTAATGTTAAATTGATTGGCAATGGTGCTATAAAAGAGATCATAATTGAGGAAATTTCGAATCGTCGGTTCATGTTCACATCAGTAGTTATCACTAGAGATCGATTAGCGCTTGTGGTCACTGCATCCCAAGGGTTCACTGGAGGTCATCCATGTGCCATCAGTTGCGTGGAGGGTTCGGGTAGGCCGGGGTCACCTCATCCCAGATCGTTGCGTGCTCGGCAGCGCCTCATCCTCGTCATCCGTAGAGCAGAGCTTGCAGCACGGCGCGCTCCTAAGCAAGCTGTTCACCCTTCTGTTCCGCACTTCAATGCATTTATTGCATTATGTATTTTAGTAAGACTATACTTCGCACTTTACCTGTTATGTTTTAACTAAATGATTATTTTGATTGACAGTGGTTTTCTTACTAGTTTTTACTTTATTGCCACATTTTTTTAAATTAGAACATCTTTTAACAATTAATTTCATGTGTAGATCAGTTTGCTTAGCGAGGCTACGTACAAATGCGTCAAACATGTCATTCCATCAGGTAGATATGCGGTGAGTTAACGAAATTATGGCGGAGAGGGATTATAGCCCACTCTTTTATTTATATACGTAGATAGTAATGAATGTGTGCAATATAATCAATTGTTTTGTTAGATGTTTAAAACAATTTAAACAATTTTTGTCATAAGTATTGTATGTAGGTCGTCACAATAAGTGGTATTTCCATCATGGATGTTGCACAGTTGTTAATTCAGAAATGGCTCTTAAGATCTTCAAAAAGTGTCTGCATAAATGTGACGCCTACGATGTTATAAACTAAAACATACTCTCCGATATATCAATGTGAGTGTTGCTAGTGCTTATAGTATTACTTACAACTGTAGATATTGTACACGTTCCAACCATTATATTTATATGTACCTGTATAAAATGTAACATGCTGTAACTGAACCTCATTATATCATATTATCTGAACAAATGACCGTTGTAAATATATATATCTACATTAATAAGCTGTAAATATCAAATTTGAATGTATTGTAATATAAAATTATATTAAAATATTTATTGAAGTTAGTGCCAAAAGCATTTTACAATCCCCTCAAGTATTGCGTGTACAGTATGAGCGGCGTGTTAACGATACACACTTTGTCTCCGTGAAAAGTAGGTGCATTTTGCTACTAAATAATCTTTCGGTGTGGATGATAGTATGACCCTATATCGGTGCCCTGTTTGCGACAGAACCTAATTGTCTAACCCAAACTCACGTAACGAAAAGTGTAAATGTAAACGATTTTACATTTACCTACACTTTTCGTTCGGCTAGAGGACCAAGACGCCAACAGAATTTGATTATTTACTGGTAATTAATATGCAAACATCCTCCACCGTGACAGTTTAGGTGAAGAAGGTCAACATCTCTATTCATAATATTTCTTGTACAGTCAACGTCACATCAAGTTAGATATTTGGACTATGTAAGTAGATATCGATCTTAAGATCGGATACGGATACGGATTGATCCGTATATTCAGATTTTATTCCATAATGATTGAAGCTTTGAATATTAAGCGCAGCGGATATGTATCAAACCTAACCTAAGGGTTGAAGTTTCACTTGAAATGTCTTGATACCTTGATCTGCCGATGACTGTAGATATGTACTACTTGTGTGCCCTACATGTAATTAGAGTTAACATAACCAGCCAAGTCTACATTTTTAACCAAAGCTATTTTCACTGAAAGTGCTTTTAATTATAGGATTTAAACATAAAGAGCTCCATTCCTAACAAGTTGATGGCAAAACATTGTTATTTAATACATTAGTATTACATGTGGATGACTGAATCTGATTTCACATCATCATTTATTTATATATTTTGAACCAAAAATGTCGACACTAATATATTTTCAAAAATAATAGGAAATTACATTATTATCTGCCTTACCTACATACAATTTTAACCTTTAATTCATATTTACTTACGTAACAATAATTTGTAATGCTAAATCTAAACAGAGTAGGTAACTACCTTTGCACTGAAATAAATATATATACTGTATATTTTGTACGAGTAACTAATTATAGTTAATTTTAACTTATATACCAATTACCTATGATAAGTTTGTATGATTGTAACATTTAAGTACCTATCGTATTTTAACCTGGCTTGGCGAGTATGCGCTGCCAGTATTCGAGTCAATTCATCATTTACGTATTGAACACGTCAAACCAAAAGCAATTTTAAAATTAGGCATTAGGAATTATTTTAAACTTAAACTGCAACAAATAATTCTCATTATTATGTACCTTTATGTACCTATAGGCCATAATAATTTTAATCATGAATTTTTTATTATCATCAGCTGTTCCATAAATCACCGTTTGGTCATTGCTTAAAGCAGATTGTGTGAGGTTGTCACTTAATGTAGGCACGACTATTTGTCAGAGAGAGATTAATATGACAATGACACTTGGGGTCCTACATTAACTATCTAAAATGATCGTTTGATGGATTGTTCATTTGTTTTTGTACCATAAATCCCTCCCAATTGATTGTCCCTCCCGTGTTCCTTTACCTACCTAGGTGTAATAAATTTCGTTTATGGTACGTACATAAATATGCGATCACTCCATCGAAAGGATGTTTTTTTTTGTTTGGTCGATTGTTTTTGAAAGGCCACTGGTTGTTGTAACATGATCATTGTGAGGCGACTTGTACACAACTGCTCTAAAGAGTAATTTTGCGTCTTCGCAAGAAGCTGTATGATCTTATCCTAATTATTCTGAGCCGTCCACTTATTTTCGCATTTTAGTTGGTCTTCATAAATGACGGTGTGGGATTATGTGAATTTTAAAATACTATATAATCGACCTTAGGTAGTGTTCGATGTGTTGGTAAACAATTCACAGGAATAATAACTATGTAACTTATCGCAAAGTTTAACTCGGCGCAGATGTTCCGTTAAGAAGATCTATGTTGTAGTCTGTTGTTAAGTTTGTCGTTGATGACAAAAATATATTGTTATCTAGATAATTTGTTGTTTTATTACCAGTCAACATTCTACCCTTATTTTATTAATGTGTAAAGATAGTTGCTGCTTACTCTTGGCTTTTACTTAGCAAACATGATAAAAAAATATACATTGCCTGGGTGAATGCGTTAGGCACCATACCGTTCATAGTTTGGATCTTAACATATTATGTTTCGTAGTGAACACTTGGAATTTGAGAAATAGATTCAAACTTAGTTTAAACTCACGTTTTTAATTAAATATATCGAGAGCTGTACAATACGTGTCTTATTCGTAGAATGGGTTTTGACAGAAGTGTTTAAAATGTATTGAAGGTGGCAGAATAATAAAATATTTTGATCAGTTTTGTTGCTTCATATTTCCAACAGGCGTTTTGTCCTGAACATATTGTATGTAGGTATTTTAATAAACATGAACCTATCTAGTTATATCACCAATTCAAAAATTGTCGTAATCCTTATTTTTAAAGGACAAGGATTTTATATTATTATTAATTTTAAGTTAATTAATGTGATTTGGTCACAAGGGAAACCTACACGTAAGCTCCCTAGGGTGTCGCCGAGGGCTTAAATTGGAAGTTCATAAAGTAAATAATCAATTCATTATTATTTACTTTACTAACGAAATATGTAAAGTAAAATTGCATAATATTTGAAAAACGCCTAACTTACATTTTCTAACAGAGCTTTTAAGTCGGTCATATCAAAAGTTTCGTCCTGTAGGTATGCGTCTTTCGCATAAAAAATATTTTTTGAAGAAACTTAGGCACAGATTAATAAATAGTTACTACGTAACAGATGCATCACTTCCATACAAAATTGAAAATACCTACGCTATCTTTGCCTACGAACTCTTAATAATAATGTCTGCATTTTGCAGCGAAAAGAAATCAACCTAAAGTACGCGAACAAATAATATAGCCTATGTCCACCGGTGATAGTGTACCTAGCTTCCAAACAGTGAAATAAGTTTTAAAGCCTTATCAAGTAGTTTCGGAGCCTGCAAATAGGCTCAACTTTACAGGCCTTCAATAGAATGCAAACAAACAAAAAACAATCAAATTTTACCTTTTTATAGTAAATAATATAAGTGTAGAAGAAAATTAATGTTTCTATATAACAAATATGTTTGAGTTTTAATGTGTTATTTCCTTGTCTAAATGTATACGAGTATGTAAATAGGTATTTTATTCTTCTCTGAATTTTCGTTTATTAAATGATAACCTTGAAAATGTCCAAAAACGCGTCAATAATCATTTTAGTAAATAATCATGAAATAAAAACAAAAGCAAATCCCATCCACAAAACTAATCCACTGCACAATAAAATTTACGTCTCGTTCCGGCTAAAAAGCGCGGGAAACGTACGGTGCGGCGGGCGTGCAGCGGCCCTCGTTAATGCGTATCGACGTCGGTACGCCGAGCGGTAGGTACTTATCGCGAGGCTTCGAGTGAGTGACGGAAGCCTGACTTAGGGATATTTGTAAAATAAACATGTTTTCTATATACCGACTTAGGTACAGCAGTAAATAAATAGATAAGTACTTGACACTTTGAAAGGATTTTTCCATTATCAACACACTTTTATAGTTTATTATTGCTATCTTACTTAGGTACACATATCTCCATACAAGTATAGTGTCATCATAACAAAAATATCATTTGAAAATATAAAATATTATTTGTTTTCAATATAAATGTTTAAGTTATTGTAACTTCATTGAACTCATTGCGTCACGGTTAATGAAAGTTGATAAACCGTTTGACCACCATTGTAAGAAAGTTGAATCTTTAAAAAGGTAGGTAAATGAGGATGACTATTTGTACATAACTATTGGTAAAAAAGGTACTGGTTTTGGTATAATCCTCAACAGAATGTGTGTGTATGTCATTATTAATTAAACTATAGGTACTTCCTTTTTCACACGATAACATAGAAAACAGAAACATACAGGTTGACAATAGGTCAATAAATCACAGTATATCGAAATTACGTTTTTTTTACGATATCTGTTATAAATAAATTTGAAATATCAATAGAGGGTACCAACACTGCGTACATTTTATTACATATTTACAAGGATTTAATTAACGTCAGCTTTCAGAGTTCAGATCATTTCAGTTCAAAACCTACCTTCCTTTCAGACATTAACGTTTTGAATAAATATATTGACTTGGCAATCGCATTGAACAATCAATTAAGAATATATGTATTACTTCTAAAATATAAAATACTGTGTTTTCATGCGATAGCCGAGTCAATATATTTATTTAAGAAGTTAAAGATTTTTAACATTAATATGGTCACTGTAAGATGTTGGGACACTACTAGGGACTGAATAAATTAATAACCGACTTAGTATTACATGGATCTCACAACTTTTTACGGTAAAACAACTGAGTTGCAAGACTTGGTTTTTTTGACAAGTATTGTCTAAATTACTAATTGCAAACATAGGTACGTAACATTTCCTTTCGATGGCACTTTAAAAAAAGCCTAAAAGTAATAATCCTCTTACTACCTCTGAGAGCATCGGAATCCTTGGTGTCGACATCTCGAGTGACGTTCAGTTTCGCAGGCACTTGGAGGGTAAGGCTAAGCTGGCGTCGAAAAAGCTCGGTGTGCTCAATAGAGCGAAGCGGTACTTCAGCCCTGTGCAAAGACTGCAGCTCTATAAAGCGCAAGTCAGACCGCACATGGAGTACTGCTCTCATCTGTGGGCTGGAGCACCTCGATACCAGCTGCAGCCTTTCGATGCTGTGCAGAGACGCGCCATGAGGATGGTCGACGATCCCGAGCTCGCAAACGGTATTAAGCCGCTAAGTCTGAGGAGAGATTTCTCCTCATTATGCGTGTTCTACCGTTTGTTTAATGGGGAGTGTTCCAAGGAGTTGTTTGAGATGATGCCTACGGCGACATTTTACCACCGCACCCCTCGCCGTCGACAGGGGATTCATCCTCATACCCTAGAGCCTGGGTGGTCGCGTACAGTACGTTTCAACAGGAACTTCTTGCCGCGCACACTCAGGCTTTGGAATGAGCTCCCCGCCGAGGCTCTCCCCCAGGACTACAGTATGGGGTCCTTCAAAAAGGTTGTGAAGAGGTTTTTGAAGGGTAGGCAACGCGCGTGTGATACCCCTGGTGTCGCAGGTGTCCATAGGCTGCGGTAACCGCTTAACATCAGGCGGGCCGTAGGCTTGTTTGCCACCGGGTATAAAAATAAATAAATAATAATCTCCGTTATACTGTTATAAAAATTACTCTACCATTAGTTTCGGAGCGTGTGGTGGCTTCTATCAAGAAAAATATAATACCTATATTGTTTATAATAATTACGTCGCCCATATTTGATTATTAAAATTATACCATAAAAAGTAAAAATCAATAGTGCAATATTTACAAATATGGACTAAATAAAAAGTGTTCATTTATTTAACCAATCTGGTAAATTAACGTTTATACAGTGATGCACATCGAATGAACCGATATTCAAAGGAAATCAAAGCTATATGCCATACCTATTATAGACCGATATACCTATTTTACTCGTATATATGTTACGGGTAATGTTAGAAGGTGGAATAAACCTAGGTTTACCCGGGTTAACTTAGTATTACCCAAGCTTCTTGGGTAAAGTCCGAATAATAAGTAAAATCAATTCTAATTCGGGGCTTACCCATGCCCACCTAGGTCTACCTAACTCTGGCTGGGTAAACTTAGGTGTTGTGTTTTTTTTTATGAAATAGGGTGCAGACGAGCTTACGGTTCACCTGATGGTAAGTAATAACCGCCGCCCATGTACATCTGCAGGATCAGGAATTTCGAGTCATGTCACAGCAGTTTATCCTGCTCAAATTAATAATTTAAATTTTAATATCATCGACCGCTATTAATTTTTGCTATTAAAGCTATTATTGAGATTGCTTTTTAAGCGATTACGTTCGCCTCTGTATGTTTTTTTAAACAATAAATGTTAAAAAAGCCCTTGGACTTTAATTTCACTAATTAATTAGACAAATTTTTAACATTACCCAGCCAGAGCTGGATAGACCTAGGTGAGTATGGGTAAACCCCGAATTAAAATTTATTTTGCTTGTTATTCGGACTTTACCCAAGAAGCTTGGGTAATACTAAGTCAACCCGGGTAAACCTAAGTTTACTCCTTCTTCTAGCATTACCCGTAACATATATAACAGAAAAAAAACTGGATTTGATAGTCCTGCTGGTAGAAGACACCAAAAACAAATTTAAATTAAAAAAAAAATTAAAACTAGTCTAGTACCAAGGTAGGTAGGTACTATGGTATTTTGCTATGTATTTTTTCTAGGTAACCTTCATGACATTGCAACCGAAGACGAGATGCTATGATGTCTCCAGACGTTCTTGAGAACAATTGGATACCTCCTGACGGCAAACGAAATATGTAGGACGCCCTCCGGTACGATGGACCGATCACTTGAAGAACTGGCATCGAATTAATGTAGATTACCCAGGACCGGGATGGTTGGTTTGGCCATCTCTGGGGCAGGCCAACATTCATAAACAAATGTAAGTATTATAAAAAATAAGGTGTACAGAAAATGGGTCAATTTATATAATATTGCGGTACCGGATTTAGCGGCAGCCTAGGTAGGCTACATGAAGAGTCTCTTCTCGCAGTTCATTGCATTTAGTGAATAATCTGAGAATAAAGAATTTCTTAGTTTTATTTGCAGACTAAGTACTTTTTTAAAAACTGTAATTTTTAAATAGTCGTACATATACGTATGTTTTGAGAACGTACCATTCTACATAATATAAACAACGCATCACTTTTCAAGTCAAAGTAAAAATTTGCATGTATTGACATTAATTAGAATTAAGCGAGGCAGACGGCTGATGCAACTTATAGCGGAGTAGACTCAGCGTGCCCACTGCGCCCGTAACCCAGCCGTAGATTGCGCACGCGCCGGTGTTCGCCGGCGCCCGCGCGGGTTCAGCATAGCACGTGACAACGTGCAACTTAGTTTAGGGCGATCTGTTTAAACATTGTATGGTTTCAGATTTTTTATGTTAGTTAGACATTACTATACTTAATATTATGTATTGATGATATATGCATTTATAATATGCACTTATTTTCGACAACACCTCTACAATGGTTCACCTAAAAAAATTTAATGTTACGAAGGGTAAGAAAGCCACAATAAAGATGAAGAATTAAATTTGAATTTAGAATATTAGCTAAAGTGTAAGTAAATTCCCTGAAAAAATAAACATTAATTAGGCTTATATTTTGTACACTTTCTCCTTAGCGTAAAATACTTATGTAGGTAACGTAATAACATATTTGTATTAAGCATTTTTCCCGGATGTCCTGTAATGTTTTTAAACATCATGGTACCACAAGTATTATTTCATACTTCAGCATAGCAAAGTTAGCGGACGAATGTTTGTGTATGTTATTAAACATTTTATACTTTAACCAGAGCGTTCGGACGGTAATGTAGAGCCCTAACCCTACATCAATAGCAATAACTTTTAGCCCTCATTTAAGGAGGCACATCGCTAAAACAGGCCGCCGAAAGAACACAAACATATGGCGAAGAATTTTAGTGATGAAGTCTAGGAGTGGCGTTTTTGTTGTCAACCTAACCGCGACACGCTACACCCCGCGTCTCCTGAAACTAGTCCTTAAGCACTCTCGTAGACATCCCGAATATATATGTCTGTGACATGACTCGAAATTCCTGATCCTGCAGATGTACATGGGCGGCGGTTATTACTTACCATCAGGTGAACCGTAAGCTCGTCTGCACCTATATCATTATCACATTTTATTCGCATGTTACCAATTTCCTTCATTCTAACATTTTAATATGTGACTTCATAATAGCATTAAGTAACATCATAGTAAAAAGTTTAATAAAAAAAAATAAAGAAACGAATGAAGTGTAATAAAAATAGCAAGAGTCCCCTCAGTCTGTGTCTCAGTGTCCCCTCACGTACCTGACGCAACATTGCTCTAGCTCGGGTCATACCGTCTGCGCGCGCGTCCCATACCCCACGGACGGCGCACGCGTCGCGATGACCTATTGCCATTTATTGTTATTAATCGACACTTACAAGAATAGTAGAAACGAAAAGATGACCACGTCTCAATTCATTCGCTCATTCATTCGCGGTACGAATTGAAGTTTTTCTATTTGCCTCATGTTCTTGAAATGGGAATTCTGTAAATTAATAAACCCATGACGTAAATCATGTTCGATCGATCCCGCCGATTAAAAAAAGTAGCTGGAAACGACAGCCGCTAACGGATTTCTTATTAGCCTATTAAGGCTAATATACTCATTAGCCTACTAAGGCTAATAAAGTACTTAGCCTTCAGTATCTAGCTTTAACCGACGAGCATGTATGAAGAGATTGATGATGTAGGTAGACGAAGCCAAAGTTGTGTGCCAGGATCGTAGCAAATGGAAGGACGTGGTCTCTGCCTACCCCTCTAGGAGAAAGGCATGACGTGATGTTTGTATGTACGCTCTAGCTTTAACTATGTCAGTGACTTTTTCAGTTGATTGATATGAAACTTCAATTCTTCAACTTCGTAATTTCAATTTCGTCATAATTTTATTTTATCTTTTTTAAGCTAAGTTTATGCCCATTTTCACTAAAAGCCAGAGGTTCCCTAAGCATTATGGTTTAATCTATGTCGTTTTAGGTTATCAGGAAGCAAACGTCACACCCCCTACGTCCGAGGCGCCTGACGCAACTTCGGTCTAGCAGCGCTCAGCACAAGCGGGCGCGCTACCGCTCGCCGAGACCCCCGCGGTGCGCACGCGCCTCGCCGCGGTACGCGCGACGCGACTCCACACGTTAGCGTTATCAGTTGCGAGTCGATTGGCACGTCCAGTAATTGATAAATATGTCGTTTAGTTAGGTTGGGTAAAGATTACAGTGACCGCTTTTTCACTATAATCTTATACGAGACTTTATCTATGCAGTCAACTTACGTTATAGATGGTTAAATTACTACGTTTGCTAGACGCGCCTCTACCTCATCGTTATGATTGATATGCCTGCTGATTTAATTATCTATAGCACATTAAAATAATAACTAATTTCTTGATATCGCATGATATTTAAAACTTAACGAATTCGAAACTCAATTCAACGTAGGTGAAAATAACAAAAAGTGGTTTTAATTAACATAGTAGACTAACTGGATCTCAGTGCCAGCCTCATCTATATTTGAATCCTTATTTTAACCAACACAATCTTATACCTACATTGCTGTGTTGGAATCCTGGTGATATTTTGCCTATGTATGAGTTACCTTTTTATTGTAGGTGCTTATTAATTTAATGGAAATTCAACAGATGATTCGACGCTGATGATGACGTTAAATGAATGATTGCATATTTCTATTAGTTATGTATGTCGAATACAAATCCCACAAAACAAGATACCTCTCCATCTGTACGTACTCGAGGTATCGACGGAACCGACACTATATAACCACCATGACTTTCTTTTACGTAGGTACTTATTTGTACAAGTCTACGTACGTAGATATAATTAATAATAAAACAAATAAATACATAATTGATATATATATGTCGTTTTCGTATATAATATATATATATATATATATATAATATATATATATCTATATATATCATTCTCCTTCCCTTATCCCGCTCTAAGTGGGGTCGGCACAACATGTTTTCTCCTTCCACTCTTCTCTATCAGCCGTCATCTCCACACTCACGCCTTTGACACGCATACCATTTCTCACACAGTCCACCCCAATTGATATATACATACATATTATTATTATTATATGTATGTATATTATTGTATGCAACAAAACCCAACGTCAGGAAATGCGCGTCTCACGTGTCGTTCGTGTCTTGCGTCAGCCGCGGCTCGGCGCATCTTTCAGCGCGTGCTATTTGCGCAGGCGCCTCGTCGCCGTCACGGACACGGCCAACTGAATTAGCATTAGCCAAGTACCATGTCCATTAGCGAAAATGTACATAAATATAGGCCATTTCATTCATCATACTCTGATCTATCTGACTCAAGGAGACTAGCTGAGTAGGTACGCAGGGGATTTTATGCGCTGCTCTGTTCCTTGACTCTCATAATTCGATGGGGCGATAGTTCGACACGAATGCAGAGATGCACGAGGGTGCATCGCCGTCTGTTACTGAGTAATTTCTTGACAGAAAAACAGAGTAACGACCTGAGATTCGAAACCCGGAAACCTCTTAGTCCTTAGGCGGTACATTTTACCATTAAACCAACGAGGCATTTAATTTTCTATTATTTTATTTACAGTAATGAATATAAATTTTGTTTCAAAATATTTATTTAATTTGATTTTTCAAAAAAACCGCAAACTAAGCCTAGTTTGCGGGTTTTTGAATCGGTCGGATGACCGTTAGAATTTGGCCTCACTTTTCTAGATAAGTGAGGCGAAACCAATCAAGCTAGAAAAGCAAGCGCGTCTCACGTTAGCCGCGCGTGGCTTGCGTCAGCCACGCGTCGGCGCCGGCACATCTTACGCGTGTTCTTTCACACATTTTTTTTTCTAAATTACTACGATAATAGCCACAGCGACTTCAGCACCGATATTGGGGGAGTGGAAGGCTCTAGCGCTGATTAGAGCTACTACAGTTTGTCGGTTAGCAGTAACCCGTATTTCGGGCAAACGCGACCACCGGATCTGAACGGAATGTTGTACCAAATTAACCTTTACAAAACAAACTTTATTTAAATTCTGGTACCTAAGTAGGTAACCAAGTGGTTACCCTATCTGGCTTGACATTGGTAAAATTAAGGTAATATAGGCAAGTTATAGCAATTGATTTTTGATATCCTGGTCGTTATTTTGAAAGAGGATTAAAATTGCGAGCAGAAAATGAGCTAAAAGTTTCAAGCCCCTTTAAGCGAATTAGGTTATTCTGCGCCACGCGCTCAAAGACCAACTTTAATGTGATAAATATGTGTAGGCCCCATAGACAATATTGCTTATAAGTAGATTAAGAATAGGAATTCAGAGTCAAATCAGAAATTATGTAGACTACACGCCCATAATAGGGAATACCTGTAGCGTCGACCTGTATGTAATAAGTAGTTGTCATTGGCGGCCTCATTAGTTTTGTTTGACGGCTATAATGCTTATACTCGTACTACTTTGATGATGTCTCGTATTTATTACCTTTTCTTTTTACATCTATATTTAAGAATTACGGCTTCGTGAACTATTTGCTATAATGTATTGAATTAATGAACGCCAAACATTCATTCTAGCTTAGGAACTAGCTGTTATGGAAACAGCTTGTCTCAGTTTTAGAATGATCTAAAACAGAATTAATACGGGAACTAAATTGTGTAAGCTAATAACATAAATATATTAAATAAATAGAAATAATGTTTAACATATCTATACTTATAATAAATCTGTAGAGAGGTCAATTCTGTACATGAAATATTTTTGCAAAATAACTATCAGGGGGTGATTAGTGACCGATACTGATGCCAAAAATGCAATCAATAAAATTTTTGTCTGCTGTCTGTCTGTATGTTCGTTATAGGAACAAAAACTACTGAACGGATTTGGTATAATTATTCGTCATACGCCTGGGCAGGTTATAGTAGGTATACTTTTCATCACGCTACAATCAATAGGAGCAAAGCAGTGAAGGGAATAGTGTTGGGAAAACGGGAGAAATTTTTACCTGGATGTTTGAACGCGCATCACACGAAAACTACTGCATGGAATTGAATGCGGTTTTCACCAATATATTGCTAGAGGTCTAACTTAAAATTTAGGAAGAACTATTTTATGGAAGTCCGTTATTTTTGAATTTCCGATTTCCCGATTTCCGGCGTGCGACGCCGCGACAGCTAGTATTAAATAAATAGAAAATATATTTTATCAACATAATATGGTATTTCTCAAAAAGAGAATGGTTTGAGTCTTCGGCATATTTAACTTTATTTCAGAGTTAAGTTACTTAAACAAATTTTAGGTAAGTATATTCAGGGGTTAAGAATTTCGTTTCATTCAACTTATAGCCCTATTATTATCTGATTACATTTTACTAATTTTTATAAAACAATTTAGATATCACACCCACACGAAGCATACCGAGTGAATATTAAGGTCAAGTTCAGGCGATAAACGATTAATTCATAAATTCAAGTAACTACGATACGCAAGTCAACAAATACTATATGCAAATGAAAATATAGGACTTACATTCATAAATAATATTATGTGTAATTTTTTTGAAATATTTTGACTACATATTTATATTGTCACAATCAATAAATGTTATGTAATGCAACAATTGTGATATTAATAATATAAAATATAAAACATTGATGTACCTAATAATTTCATTTACACCAGTTTTACTGTATCCTACCTACCTGTTTTATCAAAAACCAACAAAACAAGATAACGGGGAAGATACAAATTTAGGTATTATGCATACATTGTTTTTGACGTTAATTGTGAAGTTCAAATTTGTTCCGAAAATCTATCATCTATATGTACATCACATCTATAACTATCTCAAGCGTAGTAGGTACATAAAACAAATAAATAGTTATTATAACTATCACCGTGAGACAAAGCTCCTGGCCAAAGGTTACGCAAATAACTTTACCTTTTACTGTAAGCGCAAGTCATTCGATCTGAAAATATATGAGTATACATATGATGTTCATTATCAGTAAAAAATAACACGCACTTAAACTTGTCTAACTATTGTAATTTTTTTGTTAAGAATATCCCCAATTAATTAGTTAGAATTGAATTAATTGAGAAAACTGTTTACAATAGAGACAACCTTTACTCATTTCATGAAATTAAACTGACTAACATCTCTTTACCTAATACAAAACGTGTTTGTTTCTACTAGGTACTACAATAATTCAATAAAAACAAAGGGGAATGCCCATTTTAGGCCCAGAGTGCACAACAAATGTGAATTATTAAAAAAGTCTTAAAAATATGTATTTTATTTTTGACCATGCTCATTACCCCATGGAAGTTGGGGATAATTTAAGGAAGTATAAAAAACACTAAAATGATACAATAGAACCATGGAGGTAGAATATAAAAAACCATGAGTTCGATATTATCAGTGTTGCCCTTACTGATTAATTGATCAGATACAAGTTAATCGATTCTAAAACCAATCGATTCGATTTAACACTCTAAATGTGCAAACAAATCACAGTTCAATGCATAACCTACATTAATTATTATTATTGATCATTGGGATAATGTGTATTATTATTATTGATCATTGAAATACGTGACTCGTTAAACTCTTTAAAGTCTTTTGTATGCCACTTCAAAACTGCGTTCGGCACTATTTTATTTCTTTTTGACGATGCTGAAAATGTTACGCCCTTTTTTCCTATGTTGATTGGATGCACGATTAGTGCATCAGCCACAGACTTCAGTTTTCGATTGTTTATTAAATAAACCAATCGAACCTTAAAATGTTTTTCGAAATTAAACTTCTGTCAGATCAAGTTACCTACTTCTACCATGGAAGTAATATATAAGGAACGAGCTGTTGTCGGAAAATCGAAGCCGAACGAAGGCGCAGTGCATGTCCTTTTTGTCTCTCTCTGAATAGGGTGACTATATTAAAATATGATTTAAGGACAATGACAATACATACGTACAAAAAAAACAGCCAACATTGAAAGCCAAAATATTTTTTATTCGTAATCGTTTTTTAAATAACACCACTTTTTTTTTGCAAAGAAACCGACTTCAATATGGCGAAAATTTAAATATGAATTGGCTAATGCCTTTTAATTTACCAATTGAATATCACGTGGATCTTCAAATATAGATTGAGAAGGATGTGGTGGATCTAACAATGTACCTATGTTGTTTGCTATAAAATTCTTGGACAACATACATGGTAGTTTTATTTTTGTGTACCTACGTGTTTTAATGATTGATTTGATAATGTTATAAATAGTTTTTACGTGTATTTTAGAACTTCGAAGACGAATCGGGAAACATGCTTTAGTTTTCCTATACAAAAAAACAACGGACTTTATGATTGGATAGTCATGCATGGTCACCCTAATTCTTCACTAACAAATTATGTTTAAAAGTATTACTTGTGAAAAGACAAACTACAATCCGGATAATACTCGCTTTCACAAGCCTCCCGACACAAATTCTCCCCATTTTAATTACACATTAAGAAAAATATAACAAATTAAAAATCCCCGCCACCGACGTCAAAGTCGGCGATGTCATGACGTGAAGTTGTCAGGGCCCCTACCACCGGTTCGAGAGCGATCGTTCGTTGAACGGATCGTGTATTTTTGCAAAACCAATCCCTCCCATTATTCCTTTCCGTGTTTGAATATATGAATTAAATTAACGAAAATCAACTTTGACGAATTTTAGTTTGTATATTCGAACACGGGGGGGACAAATGAGAGGGATTCATGGCTCAAGGGTAGGTACGCCATCCGTTCAGCGAGCGATCGTTTTCGTTTTTGGTGGTAGGGACCCAGGTCCGGTGTTTCGTACTCTATCTAGCAATCTAGTCGCTGCTAGAAAGGGACGTTTTGTTCACTATTTTCCCTCTCATTGGTTACGTTCTTATTTTGCGCGCAACAAGACTCTTACGACCTTAACATAAGGTTTCATTTTCTTTATTTTAGCTGCAAGATGCATAGATAGAGCGCATTCCTTTTGTACGTAGTACTTGATACTTCCATGACTTCTACCAAATCAAACTATAAAAATATCGATTGTTCGATTGTTGCGCTAATAAATGGCAAAACTGTCATGTAATCATGTTAAAAACTTAAATGTCAAAAAAATATCATGTCATTACGTTGTCGTACGTTACATTCGTAGTGATTTAGGTATTTGGTTCTTCTGCGGTTTAAAAACAACTTTCATTGTGAATACTGCCTCTGACAAATTCTTCTTCACATGATGACCACGGCATGCAACCTGGACCAAGTTCTACACAGGCGTCATTAGCTACTATTACTAACACGATGTGTAAATTCCACCCCTTGCACCCTAAAGGATGTAGTGTGTAATGAATGTTGGACTGCAGCTTGGAACACTGATGTGAGGAGTGCATCCTCGTTGCAATCAGAGGATGTGGACACCCCGTCTGATTATACTGTCCTAGTATGTAGAATGTTTAATTTTCTTGTAAAATAAAAAAATTATTTTTTTACATAACCCCAGGTTTTTTATTGACTTCTATTTGCACAATAATTGGTTTAAGATATTACATATTATTGTTCGCTTATAAATTCACTTCTGTGCACCGAGGGCCTAATTTACTATGGCCACTGAGCATTCCCCTTTAGGTTTATAACTGGTTCTAAAGCTGCAACAATCAATAAACAATTCAAACAAATCTATGTTTTATTATTATTCATACTGAGTAATGTCTGTTCACGTTGTAGGCGTTAATTTATAATATTTTTATATATTCTATTAATTTTCTTATTAACCTATGTATCTCAAGCAACATTATTATTTTTAACCGACTTCGAAAAATTAGGAGGTTCTCAATTCGTCTGTATGTATAATATTAATATATATTTTTTTTTATGTATGTTCACCGATATTTCCGTCAATTATTATTATAGATGGATTTCAAAAATTTTTTTTTGTTCGACTGGGTACACTTCCGAGGTGGTCCCATTATCACCAAGTCCGGATCTGATGATGGGATCCGGGAGAAATTGAGGGCACAAACCAAAAATTGTATTGTAAATATTTAAATAATTATAGTTATACATGTAATATGTATTAAGTATTATTGTAATTCTTGCCTCCCCTTTAAGTCATATAATCAATCTCTCACTTAGAGATGGTGTATTCCCTGATAATCTCAAGCAAGCCGTCGTAAAACCTATATTTAAGAAGGGAAAAAGAACAGATATGGCAAATTATCGCCCTATTGCCATTCTCCCCATCTTTTCAAAAATATTCGAAGACATTCGAAAGGGTAAACATATGGTTGGAAATGAATAACCTATTTGTTAACTTGGACAAAACTAAGTTGATTCAGTTTGCCGCACCACAGGTGAAATGTAAATCAAACCTGAAACTAGTGTACAGCGGAAAAGAAATTGAAAACGCTAATACAGTAAAATTCCTAGGTATATACATAGATAATCACACAAATTGGCATGCTCACACGGAACACATTACAAACAAGCTTAGTAGGTTCACCTTTGCTCTGAAGCGTCTGTCGAATATCTCTACTAGACAAACTTCTTTATTGGCATTCCATGCCTATATCATGTCTAATCTACGATATGGTATCATCTTCTGGAGAAATTCGTCTGGGCAGGAGCAAGTGTTCAGAATGCAGAAAAAATGCTTAAGGGCTGCTTGTGGCATCTCTGATCAGACGGTATCGTGTAAACCCCTCTTTAGGGACTTAAAGATCTTGACTCTGCCGTGTTTATATATATTTGAAATGGCTCTGTTTGTTCAGCGAAATATAAAGTTATTCTCGCTTAATCAATCACGGAATGGCTTGCCTTTGCGTCATGGTCAAAATATAGTTTATCCTGCGGCGAAATCGGCTATGTTTACCCGCAATATAATGTTTATGTGTGCCAAGATATATAGATTTATACCAAAAGAATGTAAAGATAAAAATGTCAACACGTTTAAGAAACTTTTGTATAACTGGTTAGTTGACAAAGCCTACTATAAAGTGTCAGACTTTTTTCAGAAATATAAATGACAATGCCATGCTGTATGTAATGTTGACATAATTTTAATTTAATATTTTAACATAATTTAATTTAATTACTTACTAAAATTGACTGAATTTTGAATTTTGACAATTGCTTAGTTTTAATTGTAATAAATGTATAAGAGTTTATTCAATACCTATTGTACACCTTCATGAGGTATATCATGGCTGAGCTATCTATGATTGTAACAACTTTTAATGTACCTACCTACCTATGATAATGCAATAAATAATTTTGAATTTTGAATTTGAAAGAGGTAATTATTTACGTTATTTATCGCTTTTTAGTTATGCAGGTACAGTTTTTGTCAAATTAAAGTTTTGGTCGTTTGTGTTTTTTTTTTTTAATTTGGTTTAATTTTATTTTTGTCAATCGAATTTATGAAACAATATTTATTAGTAAGCCTTGGCATTAATTTTTAACTATCTGTTTCGGCTGTTTCCAATCGAATTATTATATTTGTAAAAATACGGTCTAAGTTTCATGAACTCATCGAATGGACGTGCTGACCTGCATCACCTCGGTGATATTGAATTCAGTTTTATCTAGTTTGAACTGGATTCTCGAGCGAAGGGCGTGTCTATACCTATCTATGTAATTGCTGTGATAGTCAACTTTCAAGCAATACCTACATGTATGTCATTTTGTCATCTAAATATATAAAACTCAAAGGTGACTGACTTGACTGACTGACATAGTGATCTATCAACGCACAGCCCAAACTACAGGACCGATCGGGCTGAAATTTGGCATGCAGGTAGATGTTATGACGGAGGCATTCGCTAAGTAAGGATTCTGATCAATTCTACCCCCAAGGGGATAAAATAGGGGATGAAAGTTTGTATAAAACTTTGTCAATTTTTAGCCGATTGGGCTAAGATTTTTGCATGTATAAAGCTACTATGACGTAGGTATCCTCTAAAAAAGGGTTTTGATCATTTCTACCCCCAAGGGGATAAAATAGGGGATGAACGTTTGTATGAAACTTTGTCAATTTTAAACCGTTCGGGCTGAGACTTTGCATTCACATATACTATGACGTAGGTATTGCTAAGAAAGGCTTTCGCTAAATTCCACTCCGAAAGGGATAAAATTTCAGATGTTTAAATCAACCCTTTAAGGGATAAAATAGAGAAAGAACTTGAAAGGCCGAGAAATAAACTCACAGCCCAAAACTACTGACTCCTCTCAATAAATAGCGTCACTGGTCAAATTAAATCTAAATACATAAAAGGAGAAACTCACTGACTGACATACCAACGCACAGCCTAAACGGCTAAATGTAGGCACTTGAAATTTAGAAGGGTCAAAAGGGACGTAGCTTTAGTACCGTAGGTGCACTAAGAAGGGAATTCCCGAAATTCTCATGGGAACGTGAATAGGAAATATGCATGATAAATAGTTTTATGTATTTACTAATTTATCGTAAAATAAATATAAAAATATTACTACGAACAGTGAAAACAAAATCTAAATTGGCTGAAAAATGGGCGAGATACAGTCGTTGAAAGTTAATAAGTATATCCGTCTCTCTGACAGAAATTTCTATGGAGTTTGTATGGCGCGCACGGTACGTGACGTCATCCGCCACGTCGGATCTCTCTGTCTAAGCAATAACTTTAACGCTTTATTACTCGCCTAATAGAAAAGATAGTTTAAAAATTATTCGATACTAGCTGTGCCGGCGGCGTCGCACGCGTGGATATCGGGTTTCAAAAATTACTGACTACCATAAAATGGTACCTAAATTTTAAGTTAGACCTCTAGCAATACATTGGTGAAAACCGCATTTGATTCCATGCAGTAGTTTTTGCGTGATACGCGATCAAACATGCAAATAAGTTTTCCTAACGCTTCCCGTCACTGCTCTGCTCCTATTGATTGTAGCGTGATGAAAAGTATACTATAACCTGCCCAGGAGTACAAAGAATAATCGTACCAAGTTTCGTTAAAATCCGTCCAGTAGTTTTTTTTTCTATAGCGAACATACAGACAGACAGACAAAAATTTAACTGATTGCATTTTTGGCATCAGTATCGATCACTAATCACCCCCTGATAGTTGTTTTAAAAAAATATTTAATGTACAGAATTGACCTCTCTACAGATTTATTATAAGTATATAGATTTATGTATGGGGCCGTTCAAGTATTACGTAAGCACTGTGGGGGGGCGGGGGGGTCTATGCTTTGCTTATTTTGGATGACATGGGGGGTGGGGGAGTCTAGATGATGATTACGTCATCTTTATTTATTTTCTTTTTAACACAAATGGCAATCCTCACATTCTGTTTGCTTGAAAACGAAACGTATTTTCGGGGAATTACCTACAAATAAATCCATACGTTAAGTAGGGTTGCCGAGCTGTGACAAAAAATCGATCTTAGGAATCGATTCGAACCGGTGCGGTGCTTTGAAGATCGATTCCAAAAAAAAAACGATGATATAAGATAGATCTATTAAAAATCGATCTCAATTCTCGTACGAAAAATTTTATTACACTGAGGAAGTGTTTTGGCTGATGGCTAAAGAAAACAAAACAAAACCCATATTTCTAAATCTTTGCATTTTACGAATTTCATGTACAGGACAAAAATTGTTGCAAATGATGTCACTAATACGATGACATTGAAAAAAAGAAATATTTATTTTCTTGAAAATAAAATTGAAAATTTTTCTTAGTCCCGATTTCTCTACCATTGTTTTTCGATGTCATCGTATTAGTGACAACATTTGCAACAATTTTTGTCCTGTACATGAAATTCGCCAAATGCATAGTTTTCGAGAAAAGTGCATATGAAGAAAAAAATCACCAATATCTCGGAAAATTTGCATTTTACGAATTTTATCTACAGGACAAAAAACATTTATTTTATCCATATTTATACATAGAACTAAAAAAAATTAGCTTACTTGAAATTCAATTTTTGGTCAAATATTTTTTAAGTCCTTAATCCCATAGTGCCCCTAAGGCTACTCCAACCAAAAAAATTCCAAAAATGTTTACGTAAGCATGGGGGGAGGGGGTAAGAGCTTTGCTTACTTTTGCTGACAAGGGGGGTGGGGGGGTAAAAAACTGTAATAAATCTGCTTACGTAATACTTGAACGTCCCCTATCTGGAAGATAAAAGATCTCAATAAATCCATAAAAAAAGTATTGCATAATTCCCTATTAGCGGGAAAATCCTTTTGTATGAAAAATCTAAACCGCATAAGTTAGACGCTTGAAGTTTGGCATGCAGGTACCTTAGTAAACCTAAAGCTTAGTTGCAATAGGATATTGCAAAATTCTCACGGGAACCGGAGTTAGCGGGAAAAAACTTTTGTACGAAAAAATCTAAATGGCGTAAGATAGATGATTAAAATAAAGCATGCAGGTACCTTAGTAAACTTAAAGCTTAGTTGCAACGCTATATTGCGAAATTCCCACGGGAACGGGAGTTATTGGGAAAAAGCTTTTGTATGTAAAAATCTAACACGCGGACGAAGCCGCGGGCAAAAGCTAGTTAGAAAATAAAATAATAACGATAAAACTGCAACGAATCTATTCGATATTGGAAATGATTTAGGACATTTATCTTGTACAACTTTTATGTAATAAGGAGGGCCACAACGAGATCGACATATTGGAATATCGCTTTATATTTGAACTTTATATAGCGCTTACTGTAGCTACCTACTACTAATACTTACTATACTTACTTAAATGAACTTAAAATTTTCATACATTACCAATGCCACTTGTAAGTAGGTATTATCTAATTTACTATTAGGTACCTGTAGATTTCTTAATTTATCGTTTTAGTTTAGGTAAGTAAGAGTTTTCCTTCAAACTGAAACGGTTTTTACGTTTTTACCTACGGTTACGGACCTTTTAAACATAACGAGATTTTATTGAGTTTAAATAATAAGTAAGTAAGTACCTACATAAAGAATGACATCTGATGTCATAATGAATGATTAGATTGAGTATACATACATTATAATAAATAACAAAAATGGTTTTACCAGGAACCACCCAGAGCTTCCATGTGAAATCGGTGCAACATATGCACTACGTAATTAAATGAAAATGATTATTGTGAAACATTGTGCTTCTTATAATGGAAGATATTGCGCTCTTTTAATATCTCGAGCGTGATCGATCCGGCACACGACCGCAAGTCTTTATCAGGCCAATTATGACCCTAATAAGACGAAACTGGATAAATCTCGTTTTAGTGTTAGGTTTTAATGGTATTGTACATTATACGACAGTATTCAAATACCACCTACAAATGTGCGGTTGCTATAGGTGTAATAATCTTATACTTCAGTATAATAAATCTGTAGAAAGGTCAATTCTGTACATGAAATATATTTTCAAAATAACTATCAGGGGGTGATTAGTGATCGATACTGATGCCAAAAATGCAATCAGTAAAATTTTTGTCTGTCTGTATGCTCTTTATAGAAACAAAAACTCCTCAACGGATTTTAACGAAACTTGGTACAATTATTCTTCATACTCCTGGGCAGGTTATAGTATACTTTTCATCACGCTACAATCAATAGGAGCAGAGCAGTGAAGGGAAGTGTTGAGAAAACGGGAGAAATTTTTAGCTGTATGGTTGAACGCGCATCACGCCTTAACTACTGCATGGAATTGAATGCGGTTTTCACCGATGTATTGCTATAGATCTAACTTAAAATTTAGGCACCATTTTATGGAAGTCCGTTATTTTTGAAACCCAATATATTATGCGTGCAACGCCGCTAGCACAGCTAGTCTCTACACTAATATTATTATAAAGAGGAAAGATTTGTACCTATTTTTGTATGTTTGTAATGAATAGGCTCAAAAAGTACTGGGCCGATTTAAAAAATTCTTTCACCAATAAAATGCTACATTCTTCCAATTTGACATAGGCTACATTTCATTTTGAAAAAAAATTAGGGATCCTTGGTAAAATTTGAACAATATAATTGTCTACCCCGTGCGAAGCCGGGACGGGCTGCTAGTATTATACGAGTATATTATACTAGCGACCCGCCCTCGCTTCGGGAAACTAAATATAAGTATAGCTTAAGTTACTCAGTGATAATGTAACTTTCTAATAAAAAAAGAATTATTAAAATCGGTCCAGTACTTTTTGAGTTTATTTGTTACATACAAAAATACAAATCTTTCCTCTTTTCTTTATAATAGGTATTACTCGTATTAGTGTAGAAGTGTAGATAGTGTAGATAAGTATGAGCAAATCTTCTACTCTCTCAGGTCTTAGATGTATCAAGTTTGGTAAACCATCCAATTATGTAGACCTTTAAGTGCATGGAAAGCTACATCAAATTCAGTACCTACTCTCTATTTATTGTTCAATGCAAATTCTTACTTATTTATATATTTTTGATAATAAAGTTCTAGGAAGAGCATTATCAGTAAGTTCACCGGTGGCTCACGAGACGATAATTAATTGTAATAGGTATTTATCGTACTAGTCTGTTGTATTTTCCAACGGAAACTACAGTTGAAGTCCGTACCTATCATTAGTACACAGATTAAGCAAGCTTTAGCGGCATTGGACATGACTTTCAGAGAACTGATAACCGATGAGACAGACGACTTGTCTGTCTCATCTTGAACGGATACCGATTCAAAGGCAAATGCAATTAAGGTGCCCTTGCTTGATAACCTTCGATCGGTGACTGCAAGGGATCGCGAGAAAAGGATCGGAGTATCTGGCGCAGCTTTAAAGGACCTTAACAAAAGATGTGTCTGGACTGTGATGTGATGTACCTACAGTGTTTGTACATTGACGTGTATCTTACTTATTGAGTTGAGGATTACCATTGTGTTGACAGGATTGACCAGCCTAGACCCTGCGATACCGGTCCAGCTTGTTCCAGGGCGTGCGCGGGCAGGCTCCTTTCTTGCACCCCTTTACTAAATTACTAACGGCCGTATTCACAAACGTTAGGTACTTTGCGCCGCGCGAACACACATGCACCCAAAAACCTATAGGATTTTGGGCACTGTGCGTCCGCGCGTCGCGTAATCATCATCAGCCTATTACAGTCCACTGTTGGACATAGGCCTCTCCAATTGTTCGCCACTTAGGACAAACGTCTGGAGGATATACCCATAATCGCCACGCTGGGCAGGCGGGTTGGCGATCGCAGGGCATAGCTTCTCGCTCCGGTGACGCTGCTGCCCGTCATCGGTCTGTGGTATTTAACTACGCCTTCAATTGTGATGGTTATACCGCCACCAGTCGGTTGCCAGTGCCTCGTTTGTTTTCGGCAGGATGCACCACGAGCAGGTGAGGTTGGCTTGGAGCGAAATGATAATAGGCCGCTCCCTTACATCCCCGTCGCATAATAACGTTTGTGAATACGGCCGTTAGTGTATTTCTGAGTAGATATATGAGATCTAATTTGAAATTGTCGTCACTTGTAATATAGTTATCCGTTACCAATGAGTCAATAGTTCATTGTTTGCCGTAACGCTAAACATCAGGTTCACAATGTCGCTAGTCCCGATACACATTAATAAACATATAAAATGTCTGGACCTAACCGCAGTACTAACTCACGTGACTGCAGATGTCCATCAACATCAATATACAACTATTCCTTAACCCTATTTATCTCTAAGGTTAGCCCTCATCACACTGCGCAAATTATTTTATCAACGATACTTTCTTTGAAGCGAATTCCTTATGTACGTCAAAGTATGAAAAATACTTAGTAATGCTTTACATAATAATATTTTTGATGCAAGTAAGTTACTACGTCAATATGTTACGCATTTATGCTATTTTCATTATGATAAGAAATAGCAATATATTATGATGGTATGTTTTGTACATACGCGAAGACTATTTATTTGTTTTTAAAGGATGTTTTGCAAACTGTTATAATTATACATAATTAGCGCATAGGCTTATTTATTATTATAAACAGACCAATATATTTCACGTAAATAGCAACTATCAAAGTGAAAATGTTATTATGACCAATGCTGATGGTATCAATGTTCACTTGTTTCTACGATTGCATTATATACAAATCTTAATTATGTTATGTAACGATTATTATTATTTACATGGCTATCTTTGTTTCCTTTCCTACTAAGTAATTTTCTGGAGTGGTTCTGAAAAACCGCTCACAGACGACCGTCCGAAAAAGACCCTTCACAAAATATTTTAAGTGATATGTCATAAACTCTATTAGTTACATATATTTTATATGTTATTTGAAACAATTTCCCTTTAAATTTTACTGCCACCGTATTCCATTAGCAGGAAGAACAAAAATATGGATACGCGGTATGGCAGAGGATTTTTTTAATCTGAAAAAGGTTTTTCCCCTACGAAAATATGGTGTTCCCTCCGTCTCTACATAGTCATAATGACGTATTTATTATATTGTCTGACATCCTTGTTATGATTTCAATTCAAATACCACGTAAAAAATGTAAATATTTATGGAAAGAAACTTTGAAGATCATTGCATCATATTGTGCGAACCAACGGCACCGGGTCAATCAAACGATCGATTTTGACGCGATAGCAATTTGCACAAAAAGCATGGTGGCAACTTCGTAAACATTTTTCGTCAGATATACCTACTAATACAGTTTTGCGAAATAGCATAGAAAAGGTTAAAATATTATATGTTTTGATCCAAATTTCCATATCACATTTTTGTGAAAAATATTTTTACAAACCAGAATCTATCTGGCTTGTAAATTTATTCTTGTAACCATCACGGAGCAGACCAAATATCTCTCACCCATATACTCGTAATAACCACAGTTTGTCAGTTAGCGATGAACCCAAATGCCGCTAAATATTTAATTATGTAGTATAAAACATGAAGTTTAAATTACACACAATAAAACGTCATTGCACGTTTTGCCAATATATTGGGTTTACCTGTCACCTAGGATGTGGGATAAGCCGGGTCAACACTACGATAGAGCCTCGAGCAGGCAAAATAAACCGCGATCAATTCGGCCCTTGACCAGCAGTGGGCTATTTGTAAATTGATTGACAGATTGATTGTACAAGGTATGTAATGGAAATATGGGAAGTTTCAAAACTACCTACGTATACGTAGGCAATATAAAATTCCAAATAAATAGGTATCGACCCAAAATTGAAGACACGACGATACATTTATAGAGTGTAATATTTCAGTCGACTGCTATGTTCATTTTCTCGGCTGTTTCTTTACAGGAAAATAGTCCTTTGAACAAAAAAACATAGAAGAATGGAAAAGTGCAAGAAATGAAATTCGTGATGTTCTGCGCGCCCTATCCGCAAAGGGGCATGTTTTCCAGTAACATGACACAGGTCTATTACTTTATGTACGCTGATAAATCTATCAAATTATGTTACGCTTGTGTTGCGTAGTTCATTCACCGCACACGTCATCAGCGTCAAAGAACTGACCATCGGCATCGGGCGATCGGCGCAATCAAATATTCAAGGAAAACAAACAAATCGTATCGGCGAAAATCGAACCAAAACAAAATAAGTTGCAGGTTGTAAACATACAACACTTGATAACTTCATAGTAGGCCTAGTACAAAAGTCTAATTAACTTAATGAAATATTCTTACGTAGGTTATTTTTGTGCTGGATGCGAGAAGCCCAGGATCGATCAAAGTGGCGAACATTGGGAGAGGCCTATATCCAGCAGTGGACATTGCCGTCACCACTCAAGCGGAGAGCTCTAATAGTTCTGTTCCGAATCAGATTTTTTCATTAAATTGTGAGAGACCTATCTAGGTATTGCATGCAATCTTAATCATGGCAAATGATTATTTATAGCAGTTGTATGTAACAAGTCGGCAATCTACGAAACTTCACCTACTTACAGCCAAAGTATGCTAACTTCCCGTCCTCGGTTAGTTAGTTAGTTGTGGGACTGCAAGGCACATCCTGATGAACAATCAGAACTTAAATCGGTGTAAAATAATAATATAGAATATAGAATATATTTATTGCACCATGTTCATAGATAGTGTACATACAGGGTATACTTACTAACTAATACAACATAGACCCTGTAAGGGTATAGCAACATTAATATGGTGTTGGAACATTAACACTTTTTAAGTGAAATAATAGTTAATATTAGTTAAACATAGAAATGAGATTAAATAATATTATAATCTAAATATAGAGGAGAACATAAATATTTATCGCAGACATGAAATTAAATCTTCTACTTATTTTAATTATAATAAACGTTTATCATAGAATGATGACCTGCTCACCTATCTTCAGTTATTCTTCTAATCATCTCCTCGCCCTGGCCTGTCTTGGACGCTGCAGGGCATGGGGTAACATGAACGTGTTCTTCTTTCTCTTCAATGAAACAATTAAAACATTTTATAACCAGCGGGGTGAAACGGCTAAATGCCGGGAATTCCCGTTTTAGCAGGTAGGTATAGGGTATTACTACCTACCTATTTAATTAATAATTTATAAATTACAAATTATAATTTATAAATTAATAATTTACAAATAGTAAGTAGATGGACCTATCCAGTACCTACAATTACTACCTACAAATAAATTCAAAGTAACAATTTACAAACGGTATAATTTATTTAGTCACTTGCTCCAAGGTTTAACGGCAATAAAGAAACATTTAAAAGAAATTTATCATATTAAGTTGCCCTGCTCTAACCTACAATGATAAAAAGAGTGTATTGTTTTAAATTAATGACGTAAATGGGTAATAATAACAAACGGACATAGGTATTTTAAAATAAGTATACCTTAACTTAATCTTATTATTAGTACATTAATAGTATCCTTAGTTTATGTTAGTGCCAAAACGATTTCTATAATACCTATTAGTATTATCGTGTGAAACTAAATATTTCATCAAAACAAGATTGTATTGACGTAATTGTAAACTGCAGATATTAAACGGAAAATACTTTTCAAAAAGACTAGAGGCCATGTCAGGTTCAAGTGTAAGGTCAAGTTAATTAACGGAGCGTTGATGTTGATAACTCTACAGAAAAATGGTACGATTTGCGCAGAATGATATTTACGAGTACATGGCATTTAAGGTAAATTTTCTATACCTACCTACCTAGATAATATGTTGGATTATGACAGTTAGAACTAACAATCTATGACAACATAAACAAATTTAAAAAAACAACGGTTAGAGAACTTCGCCCTTCGTTTTTTAAACAAGTGAGTTAGAGACACATCGTTAATAAATACTTAAAATGAAATTCACTCGTTACATAGCAAAATGTGTATGAAGAAAAATGCATATGAAATCATCTAATCAAAATTAGTGCATAGACAGTAAGGTAGCTGAATGCCTAGGCACCGCGTCGGCTGATGCGCTGAGTGGCGCGCGCCAAGGCAAGATAAGCGGTCTGTTACATCAGATTCGCCGGCGCGTGCGCGCTCCGTATAAAAGCTCCCGCGCGCCAAACCGGTACTCATTCACAAATCGCAACTGATACATGACAAATCATTAGTTCGTGGCAATGATCTACGCTCTCATGCATTACCTTCAAATTGTGAATTCTGAACTCAACAACATACAGTGGTGGCACAGTGACAACTGGTGTGACAGTCATTCTCCGCGTTTCGAGCATCAGCAAAGATAGCCCTAAACTTTCCCTGCAAGTGCATTGATTAAAAGGTAAATATTATATTGTTTTGTTTGTTGTTGGTTCCGATCTGTATAGATGACATTAATTAATTAGGAATACTCTCCCTTGGCCTTAACATTGTTCTAAGAATATTAATTCAAATTCCATTTAACACTAAAAATCATTTTATCAAAACTTTTTTTTTAAAGTGCTAAGTAAATAGATTGCACTACAATCAAAAAGGGTCACCAGTGTAGATTCTGTATTTTATTTGCGTCAGTCGTCGAAGATAATGCTCTCCCAATCATTGTTATTAGTATGTTTTTGGATAGAGGCTTCAGTTTATCTTATGTTTAAAATTAGGGGTCAATTGTTGATAGCGAAAGATCAGCGTCACTACGGGTATAGTATAGTGACTAAAGCTGAAAACGGTAGTTACCAGCTTTTATAGCGTGTGGTCGAGCCGAGCCCGGGAGGTGGAGACCAGTCTCGCCTCAGACTAGTAAGCCGATATGAGCTTACGGTATCGAGTTAACTATTCGCAATTCAGTTCAACTTCCTTCAAAGGGTTGGCATGCATTGAAATATGTGCAATATTTAATTAATTTACATATAAATTAGTATTTTTTTTTTGTAGAATCCTTAACGCTTTCTATATAGGTAGGTACCTAAGCCTCGCTCATATAAACATGAAGTGTGGCAATTGAAATTTCTTACTAGTAAAATAAATACAAAAAATCATTTATTTGGATTACTTACATTACAGAGATATATAACTAGTACTAGTAGCAAGTTAATACCTATATATTATGTATAAAAATAATTTTTAAATTTACAACATTTTCAATATTCTAAATTGCAATTACTACACACAACCCTAATCTGCAATGTGAAAATGAATACGGGTACTAATATGGTTTCGTAATTCCTTTCCAGAGATTCGAGCCTTCGTTCGACCAAACGCAATCACTCCGCGTGAAGAGATCGACGTTTGCAAGAGAAGAGAAGAGACGAGCATATTTTTGGAATATTAACAAAGTCGTAGTATTCTAAAATGGCTGCTGTACAAGTTCCGCCTAAATCGAGTCTGCCGACTCCGATCCCGAAACAGGACAGCAAAGAGCTGGACATCATGACGCTGACGCTGGCCGCGCTTCGGCTGGTGAACCCCTGGGCCGTGGAGCCGAAGGCCGCGAGCTGGGAGGACAGCGTCGAGCCCGGCTCGCCGGCCGCCAGGGAGCGCGTCATCACGCTCGACGAGGTGGCCCGGCACGACACGCCGCGGGACTGCTGGGTGGTCATATACGACCGGGTCTATGACATCACCCCTTTCCTTGATGAGGTGAGTTTCACGTCATAACTAAATATATATCCAATTACCAACCTTAGACGAGGGGAGGCCAATTTCTAGCAATCTTCCTATGCTGATGATGACGAGACGAGACTGATAGACGGCATTATTATGTAAAAAAAAATCAGTATTCTTCCATTCTATAGATATCCAATGACGAACCAACCTCATTAACAATTTGTGACTGTTCACTAACGAGTCGCCATCTTTGGTTACAGCATCCCGGTGGCGCCGACGTCATGCTGGAGTGCGCCGGCCAAGACGCCAGCACCGCCTTCCGGAGCTCGGGGCACAGCCGCCACACCGGCAAGACCCTCGACCGCTTCTTGGTGGGGGAGCTGCCCATGCACGAACGCATGTACCGACGACCCGGTGGCATGCGCCTCAGCGACATACCTGAATAATCTCTACCCTGAGATATGCGTGCAATAGAATAGTCAACACCCAGTCCTTAACGTAGAAATCACTCTTATAATATTCAATACTTACATGTATAATTTCTCATAAATAACTATCGCAATATATGTAGAACATAGTTGTTACTAACATAATTAAATCGCAATATAATTTAAGTTTATCAGTAACTTTTCAAGTAGCAAGACTTAAATGTTTGTTAACCTTACTGTCAGTTATATTGAGAGCTTTGATAAATGGATGCTTTGTTGGATATTATAATTAGGTATAATAAGTATATTGTCAAGTTTCAGATTATATTTTTTCATTTACATGAGAGGAGTGACTTAAGATTTTGGAGTATTGTATGAATGTATCCCTTTTGCATTTATTTTGATGTAGTTTGTTATGTTTCTACTAGTGTATAGTCAGTATTAATTTAATTTATATTTTCACTAAACTAGAACTATTGTAAATTATTTTGCAATACACTTTATTTAATTTTAATGAATTGCAATTTGCAATATACTTAAGGTTTTATATTCAGTGAAAAAAACTAAAGTTCCTATTATGCTTTTTGTTCCTTTATGAAATATATTTTTTTCTTATCGTCTATTGGCTTTCTTTTATCGGCGACCTCCTAAAACCGCTATGTGCACTATTGAACCTCACCCTCATCCGAGCTGGTTATCTGCGCGATACCGCCGAGCGAGTATGACGGGCAAATATGCGAATGACACTGATAGGTACCGAGCTCTCTAATTGAACAATAATAATTATCTCGACACTCGGGAACAAATTTTAATATATTTTACAGAACATATTTAATAATAATATATTTATACAGAATATAGCCAGTAAATTGCACTGATTTGCGTAGGCAGTAGGTACGTTGAAATTTCTGGTAAAAAGTTCCAGCCAATCAGAACCAAGTCGCTACATGTGCCCATTTTAACAAGATTGCGAATAAAAGAATAATATTTAATCACTACAAATATTATATTACTATCTGCAACTCGCGGCTTTTCCCGCGTGAATATTGGTGATAAATTGTGAAATGATAATATCCTTATAAATTAAAACCTACGTCAATCTGATGTATGAGCTATACTCGTAATAGGTACTGTAAAGTTTTATTCAAATTCATTTAGTAGTTTTTACGTGAAGGAGTAACAAACGTCCAAAGAATCTGTCACATTTACAGAGATTATATTCTGCTTTCAGTAAAGCTATTTTCTCTTAGGAAAATTAAAATAAGCTTCAGTTAGCACAGCAAACTTAAATATATTAGCGACATAATGTACTTATATCGAAAACTTGTATCGGTCGAAGATAATTGATCTCGTATGTTCCGGAATATTTTAATATAAAAATCCAAAGAAAATACCTACGACGTAAAGAAGTTTTGTATTCATATTTGGAAACATTATAAAATTTCATTATTATAAAACTATGTACTTAGTACGTAACTTGGGTACCTTTTTCCCGGAAAAGATGCAAAAGCGCTGCTAGATAAAAGATTTTTTATGGAATCAATATTATTTTTAACCGATTTCCAAAACGCCGCTTTGCCCGATCCTGAAACTTAGTGCAGGGCGCCCTCAGGCCAGGTGGTTTGCACAAGATGGTTGATTGGAGCTGGATGTGAGAAGATCAAGTTAGAAACAAAACAGTGAAATTGAATTCGACTAAGTATATTTCCGTAGTGTTCGAAATAAGGAAAGGGAGCACGACTGGATTATCCTAATGATTGTCGGTTCTGCGATTAATGACCACATCAATCGCCTACCTACTCACTTCTTGCGCATAGGAAGGTATATAATAATATGTTAATTTTGTAAACATGTATGAATAAATAAGTAATTTTTGTAGAGCGAGACTAGGCACCAGCCTGTTTTTTAATCCTAGAGAATAGATTGATTGACACAACGCAACTAATGTTGCCTGCTTTTTTCGTGCAGTTTACCTACGCTTGTACCTACGACATCGGTTTGTTGAATCGTAACTTTGAAAACTTACTTGTGAGTTTTTGTGGACATAACATTTTTTATAGCAAAGTGTACTCGTAGATAACACAAGGTACTTAATTTGTTATTAATGTGCATTATGCATGTTATTGCACGTATCGCGACGGGCGTCCCGTACATACCCGCCGATAGGGGCGGCCGTGACCACGCGTGCCACGGATAAATACGTAGCTCGCTTGCGGGCAAAACTGCTAATTACTGGTGCTCTATATGTAACATTAAGATGACTTTTAACTGAACTGAGAAATGCGTTGATACTAAATAGCGAGTTTCCTTAAATACCTAACATGAAATAGTAACTATCGCGCATAAAATAGGGTGTCCGCCCTCGTGAGACAGGAATAATGTGTTATGAATAATTAATTGTTTTTAAAGACATTTTTGTTAGTTTAGAGATTGGCTTGGCTTGTATTATTCCCCTTGTAACAGCGACCGATTTAGTGTCCGAGCCCAAAATCATCAGTGAAGTCAATCTGGCACATTCCGTTGGTTTGGGCACGTGGAGAGGATGGAGTTAAGTAAGCTTATATGGGAGGGCCAAGCGGACGACGACGCTTGGTTGAGCGACTCAGGGACCGCTGGAGTGCCGAAGTGGAAGCAATTCCAGTCAGGAAAAAATACTACTTAGTTTAGATATCCACAACGTGGGTAAATGTTTAAATATTTGATTGGTCCTATGAAGCATTGTATGATACCTATTTTAATAAAAACAGGTTCTACGAGTATTTTTATGGCCCATTGTTACAGTGATAATATTATGTAGAAAACTAAAAATTTTACTTATACTCGTACCAATACTAAAATCAACCATGACATGAAAACCATTTTTGCTTTCTATTATAAAAATACGATATATTTCAGTCAATCGCAAAATTACAGAGGGCAATAAACTAATTAAGAAGACGAGTTAGCAATTAGTATGAGTATTGATATAAATAATTAGTCACGCAACCCATCACACGACAGGCAAATGAACAAGTAGATCAGCACCATTCTAAACAAGAGTAGTGGGTAATAACTTAGGTACCTACATATGATATACTACATATGCATCGACCTATTTCAATAGGTAGGTACCTACTTGACTAGTATAATATGAGTATTGCTGCTGGGCCCGAAATACATTTATTATGTGTTATTTCTGCACAACCGAATTAAGATTTGTATTTAGTGACATTTACGTCTCGCAATTCCTAAAAAACTGTTACAAAGTGAGACCGACCACGTGAGAACGCGGGTAAAGCTTTTGAAAAAATAAATAAGAGTAGGCAATCAATTCATAAATCACCTCTTTCTTAAATGCAACATGTTTTAATACGAAATCAGTACAGGAGACAAAAACAATTGGTCTAAAAATAAATAGGTAATACCTCGAATCCATTTGCTGATATTGATCAAACTTTCTTGTCAGTTCTGAAAATAAAATAACAATAGAAATTATTACTATAATGTTACATTACAAATGCGTACCTTAAATCTAGAACTGAGCTATAGAATTTATATATTCAAATCTGAAACTGAAGTAGGTTTGAAAAGGAACTTGTGTAGACAGGTTTCTTGATAAACTTTTTTACGATAATGTTTTCACATTCAATATATGCATGTTGTTATATAACGTTGCGTGTGTATGTAATGAATAGGTTCGTGACACTTATCATCCTAGCGTTGTAGCTGTTAAGTTTTGGCTTCGGCGTCTGTGGTTCAATGTGACCGACAAATATAATATTCAGTGTAATCTTTGGAGAGACAATCCCAACGTTCCTCGAGCAAGTTGTTCGGTTCCGGCAACGGCGTGATCCGAGCACATGGCAGATTTGTAGCGGTGAGAGCCGCTCGCGCGCAGTCCTTTGATGATAACAAGGATGCTTTGGCTACCACCGTAGTTATATAGAAAAAATCGGCGGATTTGGTTATTACAACAGACTGATAAATTTCTCTATAACGTTACGGAGATTATTATGGCAAATCATCATTTGCCATAATAATGATGTCATCACATATACCCATATACCTATAGATTACCTACATATAGGTATGTTTATTTTTTTTCTGTTTGTGTTTCATTTATATTTTTATTGATGCGCTCTCGTCCGTGAAATTTATTCAGCAGGATTACTGAAAACGAGCGCCGTGGCTTGCGTACGGGTCATAGTTTATAGGCTGAGGTCCTTTTATTTTAGATGTCGCGTCGCAACAACGTTGCGTTTACTTTTTGTTTTTATATTAGGTAGGTACTTGTATACCAGTATTGTATGTGTTCATTGTCAATGTAGTGTTGTGAAATCCTTAATTAACTTTTTCGTTCTTTTTCTTAATTAACTTTTTTTTAACACAGAATGTGTAGAAGTAAATAAGGTTGCAAGTGGCAAATTTATTTGTCTCACTAAACCACCGCAGAAACAATAAGAGATAAACGTACTAACCTTTGTTTGTAGTCAAAGGCGTAATCAGTTCTGGTGTAATATCTCAGGTACACGATGAGGGCGAGGGTCATCAGGATCGCCGTCACCTCCATGGTCAGCTCCCGCGGCATGCCGCACTTAGACACTTTCACCTCCTCTGGTATTATTGTCAACTAAAAAAAGATAATATTTAGTGATGAAACCTTCGTTTCTAATAGCGATCTTTTAAAAAAGAAGAAAAAGTATGTCACACAACGTATTTGGGTGTTTTGAGACGACGTTAAGTTATAGTCATTTGCACTATCATCATCATCATCAGCCTATTGCAGTCCACTTCTGGACATAGACCTCTCCAGTTGTTCGCCACTTAGGGTAAAATCTGGAGGATAAGCCCACAATCGCCACGCTCTAGGCAGGCGCGTTGGCGATCGCAGGGCGTAGCTTCTCGCGCCGGTGACGCTGCTGCCCGTCATCGTTCTGTGGTACGTATTTTGCTGCGCCCTCAAATGTGATGGTCATACCGCCAACGGTCGATTGCCAGCGCCTCGTTTATTATTCGGCAGAATGCACCACAGGCATGCAGGCGAGGTTGGCTTAGAGCGAAAAGATGATAGGCTGCATCCTTACATCCCATAGTATAGGAAGCAATTACCCTACTGGCTGTTGCCTAGCTTTAAAACTAAGCAGAAAGCTTTAGTTTGATAACAGGTTATTATTATCTAGCATTAATGCACAGTATGACGGCGCGGCAGCGACGTCGTGTGCGAGCGCATAAACCATATGAAATCAGATATTATGTTACAACTACACTTACCAAATAATACTTAGGGTCCTGTCTATTCCTCCATGAGAATGATGGGACTGTGTACTCGACAAATTCTATTTTATGGTCAGGCGTAGGCACAAAGCTATGTCTGACCACGCAGCTGTGGTGGGTATGTGCACCGAAAGCTGCGCGCGGCCGCAAACTCTCCACCAAATATTCAGTGGACTCCTTGGAGAGACAATCCCAACGTTCCTCGAACAAGTTGTTCCGTTCCGGCAACGGTGCGGCATCCGGCTCGGTGCATATGCTATCCGATTCCCTGTATAAGGGATAGTGCTAAAAAAAAAAGACTTGCTAAAGAAATAATTATGGGTAATGCATCCAGATGTTTGACCAAAGTGGCGAACAACTGGAGAGGCCTATGACCAGCACTGCTGGACATATATAATGAAGAAAGAAAGGAAATATCAATGTAAGTTTAAGCTGACTGCCGAGGCTCTAACGCCACTAGCGGGCGCGCGTAGCAGTGTCGCTTAATTTTTCCTAGGGGAGAGGGCCTTCCGCGCTACCACAGTCCAGTGATGTGGACAAAGCCGCCTTGGCTATCATCGTAGTCTTAGATTAGTTTAAGTACAATACTATATTTCTACCTATGAAAATAAAAGAGTTCCCATACATACCTGCATCAGTATTGGCCTGCTATATCTGTCCAATCTGGTGCTCCCTTTACAAAGTGGTGACCCGCTGCTACATTTCATAACATCTGCAAAAGGCATAAGCAGATTTATTTTCACTGCTTTTCAACCTAATGGATAATTAGTTAGATTAGTGCAATACTTTGATTTTCAGATGAACAAACAATAATGATAAATGGTGGGTAGTGAGGGCGAGGCTGCCCGAAGGAAAAGATGGATCGACTGCGTAAATGATGATATAGCTGAGAAAGGAGGGAATGGGACCATGACTGCTGATAGGGATGAATGGAAGAAAAAAACAATTTGCACCGACCCCAGATAATGGGAACAGGGCAGGCAAATGATGATTAATGATAAATAGTGCCATACCTGATATTCTATCTATTTCACTGACGGCGCGGGCGCAGAGCGTGCATCCGTCTCCCTCCATAGCCATGGAGTTGATGAGCACAAAATGGTTCCCCTTGAGTGTGACGAGCCGGACGGGCGGAGACTCCATCGCGGTTTCGAACCGCTTCGCCAAGTGTGGTGTTATCCTTTTGAAACACTATTGTGATATTACAAGAAATTCCTCAATAACATAAAACTAAAAAGTAAAATTTGTGCCAAAACCATTAATTGAATAGATAGAATTAAGTAAAAGATAGTCAAGCCATTGCAGAACATTGACGAGATAAATTACTCAAATTACTCATTATATAAAATATAGCAAAATCATATTCAACCAATCTAATGTACCTACCTAAAGAACATATAAATAAAGGTGAGTACTAACAAATTTTACTGTCCTATTAACCACATTATTAAATACTTAGTACTACATTTTTAATTCCAACAATAACACTGAGCAATAAATACAAAAATCAATCACTCTATAAACAGTTATATCATTGAAATGCAGAATAATATGTCAAGGTAAATTGATATTACATGATTTGTTTTATACTCTGACCCTACGGATAACTAAATATGGTAAATAAACATTGTTAATGGATACAATACCCTTTAAACTAATGGAAATGTTATTATTACCTACGAAACACATCACTTCCTTTTGGACCTGCTATTCTCCTTTCTCTCAAAAGTTTTTTGCTTTTAACAGATTAAAAACTTTAATTAAGTAAGTATTGAAAAACTTTAATTAAGTAAGGATTGAAAAATAATCATAGAAATTTAAATATTTCTTAGAATCAAGAGGACCCTAGTTCAAATTTCAGGTCAAGCCAAACATGGGTTTTCTCTGAATAATTAACTAAGTAGTGCCAATAATAAACTATGATGTATCACAAAGAACATTAAGCAGTTGGTCCTGGTGTGATCTTTCTCTCCAGTTGTGTTAATTAAGACATGTGATTGTTATCTCACCATTGGACAAGACTTATGAGAGGTAAGGAACAAACAGTGCACTGGTGCACACTCTTGTTTACTTTATTATTTTACTTTATATTATCTTAACTTTATATCTTATGTGTATGTATGTATCGCCAATGTGGTCGAAATTTTGTCAGAGCATTATTATACTTGAAAATACCAACACTTTTCAAAAAAATCTTGGTTGTGGTTGTGTTTATTGCGAGATAATACAACCCTATGAAAGCAAGAAGTTCTTTCATATTAATCTTCTAATAATAAATAAGGATTTCAAGTTTTAACTAACAAAATTATATCTCATATTAAATGGCCATTAGCCTATTTTAGAAAATGAAAAAGCATTTCATCTAGTAATTCTAAATGTTATTTGGAATATTCCAATAGGATTAGAAACTGGAACTCTCACCTATAGTGGAAACCAATATCATGGTTCCCTGCAACATTATACATGCTAGTGCCTTCAGGTACTTGAAAGAACTTATTGAACCTCTTTACATAGTCCTTGAATTCTTTCTGAGGACACCATTTTCCCTCATCAAACAGGTCACCTAAAAAAATTAAAATGTGAAAAAACAAATAGATTTATTTTAAAATAATAAGAGATTTCAAAGATCATAAGCTTACTATTTTATAGCTCTAGCTCTTTCTTAGGCATATTATTAATTTTGGGTCAGAGTGTAGTAATAGCTCTATTTTTAACTTCACTAAGGTTCAAAGTAGCATTAATTTTAAATCTACCTAAAGTTGCAATAAAAAAGATCTAAATTAATACAATTTTAAACTCGATTAGAGTTGCGGGTGTCCATGGGCGGTGTCGACTGCTTACCATCAGGCATCATACTTGCTTATCTGCCACCTCTTGCATTAAAAAAAAAAACATTTTTTTTTTTTAAAGGATTCAAATTAGGCTATTTAAATTATGTCTGGAATACTTGAAGTGCAAAGCATTATTTCAACCCTACACTCTGACCAAAATTATATCTAATAAGAAGTATTAACCCAAAATAAACACAGCATCAGGTTGATGCAAAGTCATGGCTGTTTGGAAGCCTCTGTGCATTTGCCATTCCCGCCGCCACTTGTCCAGCCAGTGGCCATTTCGAGAGCCAAGCAAATGAGTGTCCGCTAATACCATGGCATATAAAGGCTCGACGCCTTCCGGAGGTGTTTTACTTAGAGCTGGCCAGCCACACTATTTAACAAATAACATCAAGTTAAGATAATGTAAATAGGTAAATTTCTTTGAATATATGAAATTCTAGAACTTATTTTGTATACCTGTATTTGGGTAACGTAGTAAATAAGATATTCACAATAAACGTAAATAAACACAAGTCCAAAAAATAGTCTGAGTACAACTTTAAAAAACAGTTTATTCCGCCATCTCCGGAAAATAGGAGGCATTTTGAATTGAACACAATGATTAGATACACTAAACACTAACGATTTAAGACAAAATTTGAAAAGATCTATACTTTTTATCAAATTTTATCAATAATTTCCCAAACGTTATCATTTTTCTCGAGCCTCCGCCGCGTATTTTTGACAATATTTTTTTTCCGCTGAACGGTTCTTCCAAAGTCCGAAATCAATCAGTAAAATCTAATAACAATAAGAGTGACAAATTACAATAGTTTTTTTTATTTAATCATTTACCCAGTTTGTTTTCTTAAAAAGCACACTGATATCTTATGATTTGTAGTAAAATATCTTTTAAATTATCTTAAAACTAAAACAAATATTTAAATTAAACAAATGAACAAATTACATTCAAATATATTCGGACTGTTATTTCTAAACAGCTGATTGTCAATTGTTTGTCACTGTCGGCCAATTATGCCAATTTGTAAAAACCCAAATAAAATAGTTCATGTTTTATTATATTCCTATTAAATAGTATTTATTTTTATACTATTTCATATCTATTTCTTTACGATTCATGGTCAGTTAAAACAGCAAAAATGTCTGTCCACTGGAGCTCGGAAATAATGAAGTGGGAGTATCGTGAGTTGCAAGCGACGGCTATGTCCGTCGATTACTCTGGCAACAACGTGCTGCTAGCGGGGCGGAGGTCCCTGGCGATAAAACAGATAAACCTGGAAGAGGATGCTGGAGATATTGTCAAAAAGTACCCTCGCCACAGCAAATACGATGCGGCGGGTGCCGAGTGGTGCCAAACGTACCACGGACAAAAGCTTTGCGCTATTGCGGTTTGTAAACAAACATTGTAAATACGCAATGCTTGATAATGATAAGATATAGTATGGTTCATTAAAAATACTACACTGACCCTAATTGTATGCTTGGACCAAATATTTTTTCTTTCCATACTAGTATTCTATTATCATTCAAATTATATTATCGCTTCTATTTTATTGTTTGTAATATTGAACTTCATTATTTCAGAGTAATCAAAGAGTAGATGTATATGAGTGGCGGAGTGGTAATGAATTAACATGCATAACATCTCTCCGCGGTCATACCAGGGTGGTCAGTGACACCCACTTTCATAGACAGGATCATAATCTGATTGCAACCTGCTCCATTGACACATTCACCCATTTATGGGATTTACGAGATTCAAGGAAACCAGTTGTTTCATTGTGTGCTGTTGGTTAGTCTTAATCTTTACCTTGTTTTTTAGTATTTAATTAATGAGTTATATTTAATAGATAATACATTATAAAGGAATGTCATTAACCTTCCTGTACAGACCAATCAAGCCTTAGTAGGCCTACACATCCTGCTCGCATGACTTCAAGCCCCAAATCATGCAGCTAGCAGAACATGTGATGTCTTAAAGTTCTTAGAAAAAATAATATTTACGAAAATCTGTTTTGTCAGTCTCACAGACATGTGTGCGGGTATAGGAAGGTTAATCAATATTGCTTTGTACAAATATTATGGTTAGAGTTTATGTGCAAACTAAAATGTGCAATGATGTACCTACAATACCTACCAACAATGAATGGTTGAGACAATCTTTGAAAATAATCTTAAGCTCTTTGTTTCACCAGCTGGAGCATCCCAAGTACAATGGAACAAAGTAGCCTCTCACATAGTGGCCACAGCCCACGATGGCGACATTAAGATTTGGGACTACAGGAAATGTGCTGCTCCTATACAGTATATCTCGGCACATCTGTGTAAGATACATGGAGTTGACTGGAGTCCACACCATGAATACCAGCTGGTCACATCAAGTCATGATGGCAGCATAAAGTATTTTGACATCAACAATGCCAGGAGGCCTGAGAATATTATTATGACAAATTTCCCTGTGTGGCGTGCTATCTACACACCATTTGGAAGTGGTTTGCTAACTATAGGAGTTGGCTGGGGTGGACTGCCTAGGGTGGAACAAGCTGGGGTTATTGGAATTTGGGTTGGGGGAGCTTTATCACACAGGCTGGTGGGACACACTGACACAGTTCAAACAATGGTTTGGAGGCCTAATACTTCTCCATCAAATTATCAGCTAATTACATGGGGCAGAGACCAAACACTAAGGGTATGGCCAATGCATCCATCTCTCCTGAAAATGTGCAACCATTATCTACCTGATGATACTGAATATGATGAAGATAACAATAGTGATGGTAAGAATGCTATTTAACCTTTTTAATAAAAAGGTCTTTCTAATATGTTCCTACTTATGTTTACTTACATCAACATTATGTTAAATCATAATTTCAATGTACTAATTTGCAGCTGTAAGTTATGCCTCAACTGTTGGCTCAATGAATGACTTATCTTTGAGTGATAGTAAAGAATTGGTAAGTTTCATATTTAAGTGTATACCTTTAATACATGCAATTTATTTTCAATTAATCATAAATAATTTCAGAGCAAACAAAAACCTACAACATCTATAGATGAAGAATTTGAATCTATCCGTAAAATGGCTAACATTGAAGTTACTGATATAAATACAGACACAAGAACATGCCAAATACATTCCGAAAGAAATGGGTACACAGCTAATTTGCAAGTGATGTTCCCTAGGAATGTCACAGAACAGACAATACCAAAATTTTCTTGGTTGTCGGGAACCAATGTAGATAGTCCAACCACTATAAAAATACTTCAGTCCATAAATAGAACAGCTTATCGCAAGAAAAGGGAAGGTCATGGATGTCTTCTGCACTGCTTGAAGACATTGGCGACATCTGTTGATGAGGTAGGTGTTCAATACAATATTTATACTTGCCTATTAGAGTACCATTTCTCTTCCAAACCTACTTACTGACTTTCGCTTGTACAATATTACAGGGTCTACCAGTGAAAGAAATGGGATTATGAATTCACATATTTTTTTTGTGTTGTTGTTCAGATACCAGTCAAATCAAGCGATGACTCGGATTCGATGAAGTCTAGTCAAAGAAGTCAATCGGAGAGCGAGAACGCAGGGGACTCGTGCATACCATTTCCGCGCACATGCGGCGCCAAATGGTGCGGCGTGGACACTCTGGTTGTGTTCAATAGGCCGGCGAACGCCCGTCGAATGTCGTTGAAGCACGAGCCGGGCACTCCGCGATCAATGTCGTCGTTGTCGCTCGCTCCAGCGTTATTCAGCGCGGGATACACGTCCGTGTCGCCGCACGCGACCACCACGCCGTCGCCGACCAACGCGCCGGGCTTCCCTCAGCTACATCACAGGCATCCGTCCAATTCTATTACTACGTTCTACTTTCAAGATCGATGGGTAAGCTCCATGGAAACTCAATTTTCACATTTATGGCGATGAGACGGATTTGGTGAAAATTTAAATGGCACTGATTGTTATCTTTTAAAACGAAATGAAATATATTTTATTCGTTATATTTTATTAGTTCGAATATGTACATAAATTTTTATTTAACAATAGGCTTGTAATGTAATCAGAGGGGGTACTGAAGTTTTGGGGGTCGTCGCACTTGTTTACATAGAGCTATGATCCGGTACAAGTCTAATGTATTAAACTTTATTAACTCTCGAATATTAAGTTGATACCAATCTACTGTTAAGAGGTCACTGTTGTATGAGACCATGCCAGGCTATCCCACCAAAAATGCGCATGCTTAAGCAGAAATATGTATAAGCTATTCCATTCCTCGCTTCATTGTTTCACTGGTGGAAATCCAGACTGTTTTTAAAGCATTTTTAACCAAACTTATTTTATTCTAGTTAATAGCTCGACTATTTATGTTGTAGAAAGCTCAAGGGCGTCGCGCGGGGAGCATGCGCAGCCGAGGCAGTATATCTGGCTGCGGATCACCACGGGTAGTTCTTTACTCTGCTACTAGCCTCTTTCCCCTGAATAGAACAATTGCAGAGAAATACATCATTAACGCTGAAAGGCCTGTGGGTAAGTCATCTGAGCAAATACCTACGTATTTAAATGTTGGAATTCTATTGAGATGGATGTCTGCTTGTGACTGTTCTATAGGCCTCTCTTTATCAATGCAAAAACTTTCCTGTCTACACTTCGTTTTTTAAATACACTTTAAAATACTCGTTGAAACGTAGCCAAAAATTATCCAGTCAGTAAATGTCCTTCTCGTTCAATATCATGTTAAAATGCGTTATAAGTTATAACTTATAACTAGCTAGTTCATCATCATCCTATTACAGTCCACTGCTGGACATAGGCCTCTCCAGTTGTTCGCCACTTAGAGCAAACATCTGGAGGATATACCCATAATCGCCACGCTGGGCAGGCGGGTTGGCGATCGCAGGGCGTAGCTTCTTGCTCCGGTGACGCTGCTGCCCGTCACCGGTCTTTAGTATTTACTAGCTAGTTAACTGAACTGAATATTTAATTTAGCTGAAACAGTTCAGTATCGTGCATGTAAGTGAGCGGCCTAACTCGGGGTCGCGTCGTATTTCTGCTGGTGAGTAGGGTTTCCAGAGCTCGTTAGGTTAGGTTAGGGTTGGGCTGGCATAGCGGCGGCCCGTTGTCACAGCGACTTAGGCTTCTCTTTCGCTTTCCATCAGGCGTATTGAAGCCATTATGTCGATTTTTTTTAAGATATGAAAATGCTACATGCATTTTCTGTAGTTAACTGGCTGTCTCGTTGTTCACTAGACATGTGCGAATGGAACGCCAAGGTAGCGTCGGAGGAGGGCGAGCCGTCGCTGGCGCACGCGTGGGCGCTGGCGGCGCTGACGGCGCGCTCGCTGCGCGCGCGCGTGCGCGACCACCTCGCCTCCAGCGAGGAGACCATGGGCTGGGAGGGACACCCGCTCTGCTGCAGCCTGCTGCAGTCACTGTGAGTGCTTTTTTATGAATAACTAGCGACCCGCCCCGTCTCCGCACAGGTGATTGCACCTGTGCGGAGACGGGGCGGGTCGTACGAGCGTATTGACGTTATACATGTTATTATACACATAAACCTTCCTCTTGAATTCCACTATCTCATTAAAATTGCGTTATGTAGCTTCAAAGATTTAAGCATGCATAGGGACAGACAGAAAAAAAGCGACTTTGTTTTATACTATGTAGTGAAGCATTCAGGATGACCTCACTTCACCTGATGGTAAGCGTTCGTGAGATACAAAAGTTAGGTCGACAGAATAGAACAAACCTACCGCTCCCTCACATCACCCTAAAATCCCACTGACTAGTAGCTTGGCTTATAAGTCTGCTCGTGTAGCTGCCGATATTCGGACGTGCACACAGTTATGTTCTCAATTATTTTATAAGCAACTAGCTGTGCCCGCGACTTCGTCCGCGTGCAATTGGGTTTCATCCCTTATTTTAACCCCTTGGAAGGATTTTGATCAATTCTACCCTAATTGATCAAAATCCTTTCTTAGCGGATGCCTACGTCATAACATCTACCTGCATGCCAAATTTCAGCCCGATCAACGCACAGCCAATCCACTGGACTGTCAGTCACCTTTGAGTTATACATATTATTTAGATTGTATTATAACGATTTTGAAACATCCGTTGCCTACATTTTAATATTCTTTATTAGATAAATCATCATCATCATCGTCCATGCCTTAATCAGACATAGGCCTGTCCTAATGTTCGCCACTTTGATCGATCCTCCTAGGCTTCTTACTCTTACTCTCTGATGTTGCAGCATATCGCACTACGCCAAAGCAGCCGATCTACAAATGGCTGCGATGTTGGCGTGCGCGTTTTCTGTATTCAACGACACCAACGTTTCTAGTTCACAATCCACCATCAGTACCTCTAGTTGCGTAAGTATTATAAATCTTAAATCAGTGTATAACATTGTTATTGTAAGTAAATGAATTGCGCCAAAATTGCATACCAACCACCTGATGTCTCTCACTCTTTGTACTGTGACTATAGAGAAATAGGGTCTCCCAAACATCCAGAACCAGACAACATCTGATCCAATTTAGAACAATTAATTTCCTAAACGCATTCCACCCAGAATCGGAACTGCACACTTTGTATATTCTTTGCTTCCAGCGAACATTTTACATAAAGTGACAGCAAAAAGTTGATTTACGAAATTTTGTTGGGAGTTTCGCAAGGCAGATTTTTGGACCGTTATTTTATACCATCCTTCTTTAACTGGGCATCTATGTATCTAGATAATATTCAATGCTCTTATTTTACAGGGCAACAACACTTCGCCATATAGTACAGTTAACCATTATAGTGAAGTGAGCGCAGACGGGTGGACTTTACCTATGGCACTCAGAAGCAATTCGTGTTCAGAAGCCGAAAATTTTTACACAGACTCCACAGTTTCCAAATCTGAAAAACCTTCGTCCTGTGTTCTGGACGAAGCGACAGTGCACTTGTACCATTGTTTCAAGCGCGCGTATGCAGATGTATTACATCGATGGCAGCTTTTGTACAAAAAAACTGAGGTCAGTAATTTCTTCTACTTAATTTTTTTATCAGCAAACAAAAAGATGTCTTACCAATCAAAACGAAAGGCGAAAGATCATCAGTCTGTAGGTATGTTTATTCACAACAACCGTCTATCTAATAAGCTTTGTCTTGCACCTTATGATCGAAGATACTGGGGATACCCCCAATAATTTTCTGGAGGTACCACCAGACCACCATTAAAACGTGCCAATTTTTGAAAAGCTCGTTTCTGGAATTGCGCTAACTGTTGAGTTTACATTATGCGTCACCCAACTGCTTATTTTAGGTGATGAAACTGGTGAACTGCAAGCACGACAAAGGCAACGTCCCAGCGGGTCCGACGCTGGAGGCGGAGTGCGGCTTCTGCGGGCAGCTGACGCCGGACGTGGCGTGCGCTCACTGCCGCCGCGTGGCGCTGCGCTGCGCCGTGTGCACGCTCGGCGTGCGCGGCCTCGCCTGCGCCTGCGCCTACTGCGGCCACGCCGGACACGCCCACCACATGCTCACGTGGTATGTGCGCACACATCACATACTATACGACGTCCCAGCTGATGCCGGACGTGGCGTGCGCTCACTGCCGCCGCGTGGCGCTGCGCACAATTTTACTGATTGCATTTTTGGCATCAGTATCGATCACTTATCACCCCCTGGTAGTTACTTTGAGAATATATTTCATGTACAGAATTGACTTCTCTACAGATTTATTATAAATATAGATATACATCCTCTCCTAGCATAATATGGAACCGCTATAGAGGAAGACGACGAAGGAAATGGAGATTGTCGTCATCAGTCAGTTCCGTCACCTATGTCAACTTTGGCATCGAAACTAAAACATTTTATAAATTAAACTATACATAAATTAAATAAGATGTATGTACCTAAATAACGACCCCTGAACTATAGACCAAGGTACTTACTTTGCACCACTTCCTCCATTGAAGTTCGTTTTCTTTCCAGGTTCTCCCAACGAGACACTTGCCCCACCGGCTGTGGCTGCAAGTGTCTGATCGAAGGCAACAACGTATGGAAAGGTGTTAAATACGTTTAGCCTGCTCAGGTAATGTATTGTAGATAGCTTTTTATAGATATTAATTGAAGAATATATAGGTTATTACATTTTTATTATATGTATAGAAAGACAAACATTTAATTATGTATTTTCTAATTTTATTACGTTTGGGTCCGCAGTTTTAATTGTAAAAATGAATATTTTATTTATTTACCTATTAAAGAATACCTCAAGTACATAGGTAGGTGCTTAATGTTAAGTATGTGTCCTTTAGGGACTTGCACCGGAGCGAAATTTTGACAACCGATTGAATTCACCGGTTTTTTGTAAAGCTCCGGTGATTCACCGGTGATCACCGGAGCTTTACAAAAATAATTAAGATATTTTTTTTTAATATTTGAGGACAAATCACACTGTTTGAGCTGGCCCCAAAGTAAGTTCGAAACTTGTGTTGTGTTTGTTATTGCTTAGACAGAGAGATCCGACGTGGCGGATGACGTCACGTACCGTGCCCGCCATACAAACTCCATAGAAAAATCTGTTTCGCGTGAGAGAGACATATATATTCACTTTCAACGACTGTATCTCGCCCAATTTTCAGCCAATTTTGATTTTGTTTTCACTGTTCGTAGTATATTTTTATATATTTTACGATAAATTAGTAAATACATGAAATTATTTTTCATGCATATTCCCTATTGTAAGGCCGGATGGCTACTTTATTAGATATTTTTGATGAAAAACTGGTAGTTTACGAATAGCTCTAATAGGCCGAATCCAGGTCCATCCAAGGAAAAAGATTTACGAAAAAAATGAGGTACAATAATTTTGTCATCAAATAAAAATGCACTTCTATAGTAGTTTCCACCAAATATTTCAAATAATCAAGATACCAGAAGAAATGAAACTGGAACTCAAACTGAAAATATAGATAATGCACGTTGCAACGAATTATGCGGAAGATTGATAGCTAGTGAAATGAATCATATAAAAGAACAAGAACGTTTTCAGTTAATGACTGAAATTATTAATCTTATAAGATTCAAGCAAATTTGTAAATAATTTAAATTAATGTGGTTAAATAATTAAAATACTTATTGATTAATGAATCTTTCTTTTATTTATCTAATGTTTTTAACATTAATTAAATCTTCATAAATACAATACAATCACCGGAGTTTAATCGATTAATCACCGATTAGTTTTAATCGATTACTTTTACCGATGAATCACCGGTGATTCTCCGGTTCTCACTGCTCCGGTGCAAGTCCCTAGTGTCCTTACCGTACTTATGTAGGAAAGAGTATGTTTTTTTTTCAATTATGTTTTTGTTATTTTCAACCCATCATGGATTGCAATATTATCAACTTTTAACGACGCGACGCCAATAGTTAATTACGCTGTCAATAATAACGGATAATGATTTTGAAGACTGCAATTTTGTACACTTTATAATAAATACGCTTATACACTTTATATCAGAATTTTATTTAACAAACATTTTAGTTACAATGTCAAACTTAAACAAACCAGATGGAAAGTGCTTGTGAATATCTTAGATACGTGAGAGTGAAAAAAATTATCAGTAGATCTAGGTACATCGTATTTCTAAATGCTTTACAGTCAGTCTCTTTGAAGCATTTACAATTAGATAGAGAAGTAAGCTGTCAATTATTACATAATTTACAAATAAGTCTAGTATACTTGTACATATACATTTTCAACAACATTCGAACAGGTACATTCAAAGTATTGACGCTAGTAGGTATTACACATGAAAATGTTACCTACATGTTACAAAATTTAAAATCGACTTACACTAGCATCAATCCTTGTCGAGCGCGCTATAATAAAGATGGCAACTAAAGTAGTAGCAGTAGTGAAAGTTTTGTATATTAATTGAGAATCGATCCGATTTTATTTTATCTTTTCGTCATTTAACTTTATCATTGGTTTCACAATGCTTACTTCTGCAATGCAAATAGCAGTAAGTAGTTACAGCGTTTAGCATTAGAAAATTCCTTTCTTTTTATGTTTACGTTATATTTGATTCATAATTATTTACCTGAAAAGGTAACTAAGAAACGTTTTATTATATTAAGTGATGCAAAATGTATTTACATTTAGAATATTACCCACTAAACTTTTCTTATTTATGCTTAGGTATTACAAAAGCTTTCCCACGCCGAATAAATCTAAAAAACAAAATCAATCAGCAACCGAAACATAAATGTTTTTTTTAACTAACTGGTACTGGACAACATCTTGCAATTAGGTAAGACATTTGAACTAAGTGTAACATTTTAATTAAAAAATTAGCCTAAATAATCATACATGTATAAGGCATCTTATTTACGCAAATGTTTAGCTAAGCTATTATTGCAATCAATTTAAAATAAAATCGAGGGAATTTGTAAGCACGAATATTTAAATTTTATTCCAGTTTCATACACGATGAGTATGTACTCTCATCATCAGCCCACATTAGTCCACTACTGGACATAGGCACTCTGTTCCTAGGTTTTATACTAGGTACTCAGTTATGAAAAGAAATTAGGGATCGGAACAGTTATCGCACCATTGTTAGGTATTAATGAATTTGAAAACTTTTAATAAATAATGGATAAAAAAGGTTCGTTTGCGACATTATTTTGCGACACAGGTATTTTACTTTCGTTGTTGAAAAAATCTCGTCCGGTCCATCAGGGAGGAAAACACACGTTTGCGCCGGCTACGGCTCGGGTCACAATAACAATTTTATTTTATCAATAACAAGCTTGTGACATATGTCTATGTGACTTCTACTAAAATTCGAAAAATATTCTTCCCTATATATAAAAATAAATTCCTGTTCGTTAGTCTCGCTAAAACACGAGAACGGCTTTACCGATTTGGCTGATTTTGGTCTTGAATTGTTTGTGAAAGTCCAGGGAAGGTTTAAAAGGTGAGTAACGGGTGGTACGAAGTCCGCCGTGCCAGCTAGTATGAAATAAAACACTAGGTATGGAAAAAAGGCAGTTAGTTTATTTAGAAAAAGACATCATTTTACCTCATTCCATCGATAAAAAAAACCTGTTAAAACATATTTTTTTCACAATGACTTTTCAAACACCTGCCCCATTTCGCTCGGAGAGGTGACCTGCTTAAACACTTCAAAGTGAATTAATTTGGGATCATAATTAGGTCCTACGCAAAAAGATGTTAACCTACCTATTGAAAAAAAACAATATATTCAGATAAAACTACCACAGCAAATACATGCAAATGCAATAAAAAAAATAAAAACAACATATTATATATAATTATAAACAATAAGCGCACTTCAATTTCATAAAGGTACGCTCAACGAGATACCGCATCGCCATTCCGATTATTATCATTCCGATTATAGCAGACGGAACGTATATCGTTTTGGTCGCAATGATTTTGCTCGTATTGTAAATTATTAACAGATACACCAATTTTCTGCATTAAGTAAGTTTAGTAAGTTTATTAGTAGATGAGTGATTTATGTGTGTTTAGTGAAAGATATCTAATAAAATAATGGGATATAAGAAACGATTAAAAGTTGGAATGTTCTAAACCAGTTCAAGGTTAGTCAAATCTCAGTGTTAACTCTTAATCTACTCCTTAATAAATGTTTATTACTTACCCATTCATGTATTTCATCACTTATAATCACACACCCAGCACCGTTAAAAAAATGAGACCCAAAATCAGAGCGCCAACACCGGCCGCAACGGCTGGCGCACTAGGCTAACGATTTATTTGTTTGTACCGTGATATAAGAACAGAATGCCTCTTGTCGCATTGTAATATTCCCTTGTCTATCCCATAAAGTTTTATTAACGTGTAAGTAAGTTTATCAGTTGTCTAGTACTCATAGTAGGTACAAGCTTCGGCTCAGTTTGGGGCTAGATGGCGCTGTGTGGCCCAGCGTGGCATGTCTTGAGTTATTTTTTAACCTTCTGTTTGGAACCTAACTTACTTTTCATAGGTACGGATACTTATGCGTTTTTTTTGTTCTAGCTAATGGATTCCATATCCTACTAGTAGACTGCCCTACTAATGAATATCACATTTTTTTTACAAATTATACAATCTTTGCTGGTCGATGTGATATTACAAAAAAAAATAAGTTTAAAAAATATCAATTTGAATTTGTTACTGCCCTATGTAGGTATGTATAGACAATGGCGCGTCTAAAATGTACAAAAGTGTCAAATATCACAACCGAATTCGACCTAAATTAACAAAATGAGATATGAGTATTTTCTAAATTAATTAGGTGGCCGATAAATACTATAATGAGTTCACTGGCAATGAGTATCAGTACCAGCGAACTTTTCTATACTTGTATTTATAGAACGGGGTGGTAAAGCTATCCGATTACAGTTACCGCACAGAATCGTTTGAATCACCTGTTCTGAAACATTCTGTATCATCCAACTAAAAATAATGGAACTCAAGAAGTGTAAATTAGTATGAACCTGTATCGCTACACAAAATTCTCTTACCTTATTCAAGCCTATAATATAATTCACGCAGTCATTATGTACAGAAATAGATCTCTTACAGAAATAGGATGTTCCTAAAGAAAAATACAATTTAAACTAGAAATTAAATTAGGCACCAGTTTTTAAGCAAACTACAACTAGGGGAATAACACCAATACCGTACTACTCGTAAATAAAAACAATATTATTGCAAAAATGAGATTCCATTGACTAGATTCATTTACTACATTGGATTATTCTATTATCTTGAAGAGCTGAAATTTCAATCTAAATTTTGTTCCGCTAAACACGTAATAAAATCGCTTAAGTAGATGAAGTTTAAGTAGTATAAAGTAGGTCCATTTTATGCATATAAAAATATTTGGAATAGAAATTTCAGCTTCAGAGAATTAATTGCCGTTATATTATGTCCTTTACAACGTCAAAAAATTAATGTTATTATTATTATAACAATAAAAAACTGTTTAAAATAATAAAGTCGTTAGATATAATGTAAGTGCGCACATATTAACTGTTTACCTGCTAAGAAAATTACTAAAAGATTACACCTACTGGTAATTTAGTGGGTATGTATCAAAATAGCTCGTAGCTATGTCGTAAAGGACACAATACACAATGTCGGCGTTGTTAATTTAATGCACTGTTAATTTAATTGTGATACTAGGTAGTCTACACGGAAACGCTACTCGTGGAGGTACGAAATACGCATGCGCGACGCAACACTGACGCGTCGGGTCTCAGAGACGGGTCGTTCTATTGTAGCAGCTAAAACAAACGACACTTATTAGAACATCAACAAATTAATCAACAGAAATGTATATAAAAAACAACACCCATTCTAGAAACCGTAATAACATTTTCAATTTTGTCTTGCTAAGAAAATTAGTCCAGTGAAAATTAAGGGTCATGTGTAACTGGGCGGTTGGCGTCAGACAGTTACTATTTTCTATACAGTGTACTAACCTAGACTAACTCCGTTTTTAGTATTTGAAATAGAATTTTACAACACTACTATAGTTCATTCGCGTTAAGAAAATAGTGACTGACAGGTCACTGACACGCCACTAGCCAATTAAAACGCTAGAAATTATAATTTCTAGCGTTGAACTATACGCGAATGAACTATAAGTAAAATCCACCAGCCACTAAAAATAATATTTCACCACTAAAGGGGGGTCAAACCAGTTTTATTTAGGGGAAAATACAGTAACTTGGAAACACTGTTTCTTTATCTCACCTGAGCTAGGTGTGTAATTTCACTTATACTTAGTCATGATGTCACCCCCCTATTCGCCATTTATTTGCCCTTTCCGTGAAATTATACACCAAATTACATGTACCCACATACTTACTCGGAAGAGGGATTCTGATTAAAAATGCTAAGTCTCGCATTGTGTAGGTAGGTAATATTAAATGGCTAATGATATAGCTATAAAATGTTGTATTGTATGTATATGACAGCCTACGGGTAGTGTGTAGTATTGCCTATCTACGGAACCCAAGGAAACTCTAAGAACATGGGAGGAAATATTATGTAGTTGATGACCGGTGACCAGTTAAGACGGAATATTATTGGAATACCTCTAATCTATACCGGCCTTAAATCTAACTATAAAAATATATATTCTATCTAAACATAAATATGTAACTACTATTGCGCTAATTATAGGATATCAAAAATATAAATAAAATAAACAAAGGAAATTTATTCATTCATGTCGGTTTCTCATCAATTCTATTTGAGAACTCCATTGATTTATAGAAAATTACAACAAAAATGAGATGGCTATAAGCTTTCAATATTGATTGGTCAAGTCCATTTCAAAAGTGTTAATTTAAGGAATTAACTCCCGATTTGCCTCGGAATCGCAATTTCACTTAAATGCTTCCATCGTTTTTAGTCACCCAGCAGTCGCAGGGGCAGTTTGGCTTATACCTAACAGATCGAGCGGTCCTGCCATCTAGTAAATGACGGTTCTTAGTACAGAAAGTACATATAGAAAGATGGATAAGGCATCACGGCTAGACTATGGGCGATCAGCGGCGCGAATTGCCAATTTTATTTCCATCGCTCATCGCGCCTACAAGAAATAATAACTTGTCTGCGCGCGGCGAATGGTGGAAAGAATAATAGCAATTTGCGCCGGTGCCGGTCGCGCGTCACCGTGGCCTAACCTTCAGACGGGAAGTCAGTCGACGCGCGTCTGCCTAATGAAGGGCGTGAGCAGTACGAAGGTGAGGGTGTTGCGGGCGTACCTCTCGAGCAGGCGCCGCTTCAGCTCGGGCGGGTAGGTGACGTAGATGTAGTGGTCGTCGTGGTCGGGGTCATCGAGCGCGTCGTCGCCGGCCCGCTCGCCGCGCGTCGGCGACGAGTGCGTCGTCATGGACACCGACGCGCTGCCCGCCACGCTGCCCTCCTCTGAACTGGAATACGGTCAACGGCGTTAGGGTCCCCTACATTTATCGATGCGGAATCGGCTTAAGCCGAGTGCGTATCACCAATCCACGTTTACTTACATAGGTACGTTTCGCCGTCCGGCTGGCGTCGCGTCGCGTCGTTTGAGCCCAGCCGATGCGAATGGTATTAGTAACACCCTTATATCATAGATATATATAAAGGCTTTTTTGATCGGCATTAGCCGATTCCGCGTCAATAAATGTAAGGAGACCCTTAGGGTAGATCGCGGTTGGGCGACCGCCCAAGTTGTCCTTATTTCCTTACTTGTAAGAAAGAAGACCTAGCAGCTAGATAGGTACTTTAACTTTAAAGCGAAGAGGGAAGCTGTTCTAAAACCTGAATACGGTATTTTACTATGATTGAAGAGCGTATGTTACTTAATGGTTACCAAAAATTCGACAATACCAATTTCGAAATTGTTGAGGGAGCGGAAGGATCTAAAATTAATACAATAACATTATGTACCATCATTTAAGTGTCATTATTTATAACATATTCTGTTAGGAAACCAATTACATAGACGCCGTATTTAACATAGTTATCAAAGAAACTTCTTAGACGAGACATATTAAAATAAGGCAAAGGGAAGGTGCGCACGGTCGAAATGAATCTTGTAAGCAAAAGCAATAGGACATCGCTAGAATAATGTACAAGATTGTAATAGATACTGACTCGAAGACAATCCAGATGATGTAATAGCACATGCAGAGCGCAAGAGCTAATCCAGTGGCGAGCGCCAGCAGCAACGGCCAGGGGAAGGCGCGCGCGCTCGGCGCCGTCTCCTCCCAGTACCGGTCGCAGCTCAGGTACCAGCACACGGCACGCTGCATCTCCTCTACAAACATGCATGAAATGGTACTCATCATCATCATCATCCTCTCACAGTCGACTGCTGGACATGGGACTTCTCGCATCCAGTACTTTCAGCCACAGCAGCCATTCTTTACTAGCCAAACGTGCGAATTACGGTGCCTTAATCTATCTATGTATATATAAAAGAACATGTCCTGACTGAACGAGCAACGCAGAGCCGAAACCGCTGAAGCGAATGCAACGAAATTTTGCATGAAGGTTACATTTATGACGTAGGCGCCCGCTAGAAGGGATTTTTCGAAATTCACCCGCTAAAGGGGTAAAATAGGGATTAAACTGATTAAACGGGCGAAGCCGCAGGGGCACAGCTAGTTTATGCATAAACAAATAATCGAATACTCTATTTCTTTCAATATTACAATCCTACGGTACGACGTTCGACATGGTCGAATAGAGCTTAGAGGGAAGAGTCACTTTCGCAGTCATCAAGCCGTAAAACATACACCACAGCTTTTGACCTATAATTAATATTACATAGACAGTAGCTGATTACTTATACAATTCTGTAAATCTGACTTAGACTACACTGTTCACCAAGGTGGAACAGCTGTATTTCGATGAGAACTTTTCATCCTTTCTTAACAGTCATCCATTATGCACCAATCGAACAATGAAATCTGTCCTGGTAGTGCCAATACTAGAACTTCAAATTTAATGACCTCAGATGTAGTAAGAGCGGCGAACAATAGACAACCCATTTCTCTGGCATCAAAACTCAAACCTTCTAGTTCAGTGAACTGGTGCTGCGTTAGATGCAGTAAAAGCGTCGCGATGCAGGAGTGCACCACCCTCTCGCAGCGTATCTTGAGGCCCTGCAGCCTTCTACTGCTGCCGCGTCAGATATAATAAGAGTGTCGAACATTATTATAGATAACCCATTCTAGCATCAAAACTCAAACCTTCTAGTTCAGTGAACTGGTGCTGCGTTAGATGCAGTAAAAGCGTCGCGATGCAGGAGTGCACCACCCTCTCGCAGCGTATCTTGAGGCCCTGCAGCCTTCTACTGCTGCCGCGTCAGATATAATAAGAGTGTCGAACATTATTATAGATAACCCATTCTAGCATCAAAACTCAAACCTTCTAGTTCAGTGAACTGGTGCTGCGTTAGATGCAGTAAAAGCGTCGCGATGCAGGAGTGCACCACCCTCTCGCAGCGTATCTTGAGGCCCTGCAGCCGCGCGGGGTCGCAGGCGGCGCGCTCGGCCTGCAGGTCTGCTAGACGTTTCTGCCTGCTGTCTGGCGGTAGTGAAGACTCCACAGTGTCCGCGTCGCACAGCTCTGCTGTTTGGTTCGCGTCACTCTCGCTGTCTTCTGTTCTTTTCTCTTCTACTTCTGTAAATGGAAAAAATAAACCATTAGTGTTTCTGTACCAATCTACTTTTGTCTGGCAATTTTTCATAGATCTGTCGCTTTTTCCTGAGGGATCTTTCTCAGGCTGTGATTAGAGCAAACTACGAGTATCTTGAGTATCTCAGACCAGGTGGAGATTATTGATAACCATCAAATGTGGTTCGCAATGCTTTCCTGTCTTTCTTCTTCAGCTCAACGTTTTGTTGATGCGGCTTCTGAACAATGTTGGCTAGATTATGATTTTCTTGTAGGTACAGTTAAGGTGGAAAAGCCTTTTTTTGTTCCACGCGACAAATCCGATACTGGGACCGTAATCAGCCTAATGTTTTTCACGTGACAGTCTCTCGGTGAAAGGGATAGGACGTCGGCACAGCAACGCGCGCACCAAGTTGCGTCCTGGGTGGGTGGCGCTAGGGCTTTGACGCTAACTCACCAGGCTCATCCGCATTAGGATCCGTTGTGGGACAGTCTCTTGGCGGATGAGGCGGATTCGAGGGCGGCCGCGCAGGCGGCGCGTCGGGGCACTCACGCGCGTCTCTCGGCGCGTAGCGGCCGGCCTAGGGCTTTGATGATAACTCACCAGGCACATCCGCATCAGGATCGGTTGTGGGACAGTCTCTTGGCGGATGGGGCGGGTGCGAGGGCGGCTGCGCTGGCGGCGCGTCGGGCCGCGAGCGGGGCCGCCGCCGCTGCGGCACGCGCGCCACACTGCGCGTCGCGGCCGGCGCTAGGGCTTTGCGCGCAGCTTCTAGATCTTGCCACACCTGAACATGTTTTCACTTGCTAAACGTTAAGAAACTCTGGTTCATCATTATGTGAGAATATAAAGAAAGAAAAATTATGTTAAGTTTTGGAAGCTAACAAATGCAAAGTGATCACTTGCTTCACTGCTTAAATGTAAGGCTTTGGCAACATTATCTCAGTAACCGTCAGTTTTCGTTAAATATTACACAATGTCCGTTTTATATCGATCGATTGGTATCTCGAAATTCATTTCAATCGACGTGTAGGTATGTTTCTTCTCCTGGGTTCTATAGGGTTATATATTAGGGTTCTATACCTAGTATTTCCACTGTTCAGGATACTATCTGAATTCATAATATAAAAGTTGGCGTCAGTATTTAGCCTACTAATTAGGCCCGTCTATCTTCTTTTTGCACTCAATTCTTTGGTATCGACTACAATTTTCGTATCATACGCGGGTTCTGTTTACCTCGATGTCCGTCCCCGGCCCGCCGCCTCCGCTGAGCAGCCCGTGCGCCACCAGCACCTGGCACCGCATTATGTCGCAGTAGTCCGCCAAACATACTGCGTCCTCAGCCTGCAATCATCAAATAGAGCTGATAGTCTACAATCTTGTAGCATATTTGAAATTAAACCCTAGACACACCATTCAGACCATATTACACCTCGGGACCTTGTTAATCTGGTTCTTGTTGTTATTGGAGTGACATGACGTTGTTGTGGCGCTCTAAGAAGAGCGCCATTATACATCGTTACACTCTGGCTTTTACTATCTATGGCGATATCAATAGCGTAGGTACTATGTAGTTTGTAGTTACAATCTCATGTATATCGAATGTGTCGCTCCTACTGCAGAAGGTGGAGTACCCCTTGCATGTGCCCTGTAGTTCATCAGAAAAGGTACAACGTTACAGCTCAATACCTTGTTAATGTGATTCTGGAGTTAGAGTTTGCGGCGTAATTATTTGTTCACTCTTCATAGAAGAGTATCTTCGCTCGAATTGAGCCGCCTGTACAGGGAATGACCTCCATTCTATAGAATACCGCAACCAAATGACAAATGACTTGCCCGTTGTCACAGCGACTTGGGCTTCTCTTTCACTTTCCATCGGGCATAGGGAAGCCATTATGTCGAGTTACTATAAAATAAAAAAAAAGCAGAAGGCAGAGTCCGGCGGCGGGGATCACTGCGGCTGTCTGATAGATATCAAAAGCCCATGTAGTTTGCAGTTACAATTCTATGTATGTCACTATATCGCTTCTACTGCTGAAGGTAGAGTACAACTGTATGTGTCGTAGTCCATCAGAGTACCTTGTTAATCTGGTTCTTGTGTCGCTGGTCGAAGTGCGTGTCAAGGTGGCGCTCCTCGTAGAAGGACTTGCCGCAAAAGGCGCAGGTCCACTGCGAAGGCCGGTGCTGCAGCTTGGCAGCGTGCTGCGGCGCGAATATGTCTCGTGCCGGGTGGAACGGACACTCTAGAGGAAGCTTCACCTGTAAACGGAGCGCGACTTTCAAACGCCGTTTTAGGAGAAAGAGCACGTAATAGCATAGCTAGGCTTGTAATTACTACTTGTGTCAGATTTATGAACTGTTGTAAACGTAGTTACGGTGTGGCATTTAGTGATTCGATACTCTTAACTTAATTATTGATTATCATTCCAGCTGTCAAAAACAACGGTTTACATCAGGTGTAGGTACGTTCTTGCTCGTCTCATGTACCTTCACATAATACCGAATAATGTTGTTGGTATCAGAAAGGGACGCATGGTCGATTTTTTATAAATAAATAAAATAAATAAATAACCCAAGACATGCCACGCTGGGCCACACAACGCCACCTAGCCCCAAACTAAGCCGAAGCTTGTACTATGGGTACTAGACAACTGATAAACTTACTTATATACTTTTTTTTTGTAAATAAATACATATTATACATAGAAAACACCCAAACCAATACAAACAGACATGTTCATGCACACAAATGTTTGTACTGTGCGGGGATCGAACCCACAACCCTTGGCTCAGAAGGCAGAGGGCACTACCAAATGAGCCACCGAGCCTGTTATGGTCATGGTCTATTTTATTCAAACTTAATTTTTCATATAGAGAAAAAGACTGTGTAGGTAGATAAGTAGGTAAAAGAAGGCAAGGAAAATAAAAAGAAATTATAAATGTATTTTCTCACCTGAAACCTTTCTAAAACAGGGAGCCATTTGTTTTGTATGACTTTTGTTACGATTTTGGAGTTGTCACGAGAGCAGGTGATCTTGAACACCGACGGCCCCGGCCAAGGGATCAGCGTCAGGAACATAAGGATCAAGACCTGGAATCATTTTGTATCAATCTTTAACCAATTAAGCACCTTGTGTATCGAATCGACTTATGCTTCTTAACTGAACCCGGGAACTGGGACTTAAACAATAATTTTGTGGACATTAATAATTACTAACATTAGCCTTATCTGACCTTTACACATACTAGTAAACTGCTTTATCCTAGGAATTAAGGTAGGATACGTAATTCCTTCAATATTGACACACGTAATGCAGAAATCAGAATACAAAAAAGGCTTGTTTAAAAAAGATACCAAATTCAAGTTCCATCTTTTTTCCCTTATTCTCTACAATGGTTTTTTATTTACAAATACCGTCCCTATAATCCCGTTTAATATTCTTAATACCATTAAAGAATAAGTCTAAATCGCTACCATGGTGATACACTTTCATGAAAAGCATTAGACATTTTCGTGCTTACGTTTTCGTTCCTACATGGTAGTTAAGTGCATGTATTACATTTATCGCCAAAATAGTTTCTGAGTATGGGATACTAAAACCTACAACATACTGAAAACTCTATTGCCAAGAGGTTATGTTATTTAATTATCGATTTTCCAGCATCTCCCACTTGGCGTCAAAGTTATTGAGAGTCCTTACCTCGATAGAGAACGAAGTGGTCCTCATTCATATCTTTTATACGGCAGACAGTCGATGAAACTCCCGGAATAAATACTTTTATGGTGCAGAAGTCTAGTGGTGTGAGTTTATCAGGAAAGAGGCACGACGCGACGTGCGGCACCGGCGGCGCAGTGCGCATGCTCAGTACGCCCCGGTCTCCCCTCGCAATTTTCAAAGTTGTAAATTTTAATATACTTGGCGTTACCCAATTTCAAACCCAAAGTGCCTTCCTTTGGGTCCCGATCCTTCTTTCCGTTTGATGTTATTCATAGTCATGTATCTAATATGGCATAAAAAAAATTTGCGTATGCCGCATAATTATGTGCGGAAGGAAAGGATCTCTTATTCTTTAAAACACATTATCTCTTATTCGTTACTTAGGAATGGTGTTGGCACGCTGTTTAAAATAAAATACTTAGTTTTACGCCCGCGCCCCGCCGCGCCTCTATTAGGTACCTACTTAGTTTGAAACCAGGTGGTTGGTTTGTCTACTGTATAGTCTGGTGCGTGTTATTTTTACCTTATACTAATTAATTTCTCAAATCCCTCTTTAGAAGTCAGCCCCTCCAATGTTCAGTGCCGATATTGAAGACCGTATCGAAAGCCCTACCTACTCAATACCCAATGTGCTTTTGTAGGTAGAGTCACTATACTATATCTAAACGATAACAACGTTATTCTGTTATCAAGAAAAAACAACCCTGAAGAAACCGCATAATTGCCTAGACTCAATCTAGAGAACATTTGATTAAAAGGTTTCTTGCGCTCAAAGGCTGCGGACCTATTAAAGTTTTATCAGTAAAATAAAAATAGCATCGACTAACTGCTTCCGTGGTGCAGCGATGGCGGCCTAACGACTGCAGTAGGTTTAGTTTTGAAAAACCCTCTAAACAACCAGTACGCTGGCTTGTTTGGTATAACAAGCCAATAAAAAAGTCAGTTAAAGTTCCAAACAGTCGATGTTTGATAACAACTTCTGAACAATTTCCATGTCGTCGTTCCCGCTGCCGCATCGCCCGACCAAGTTTCACAAACAAATTTGAGATTAGTCGCTAGGCAGTACCTACACGCAGGTTAGTCGTTTATTGTTACTGGATAATGAAACTACCATAAAAATTTATTTTATACTAATTATTCCTAAGCCGATGGTATGTACTCCAATGAAGAATATTGATTGACTTACATTGAAACTCTAATAAAAATTCAAGCAATAATGTATTTTATAATAAAGAATAAATATAGAGGATCTACCTATATGATCGCATTATTATTAATATTAACGAAAGTTAATAAATCGCTTTCTCAAAAGGCTAAGATCCTCTTCTTTAACGAGAGCTATACTGATTCTTTTGAAGACGTAACAGAAAACTTGAATTACACTATTAGAAACAAAGGCTGCACTATACCCTTAGTACACGACGTTTTGAAAAATGAGGTTTATAATTTTAGTAATCAACGCACTAAAAAGCAATTGTCATGTAGAAAATTTCAACATCCATTACTACAGAAGAACCAGACGCACATTTGGATTGTAAATGAAAACCTGCATTACTATCGTATCCACAATGACTCTAATTTGCTTTGTTGCTACAGACGTTTGCATTACTTGCCGTATAAAAGCGAACATGTTTTGAAAGTTCCAATTAAAATACAAAATATTCGTGGTTGTGTTTATTTTCAAGACTCCATTGAAGCAAAAAACGAATTCGTAAGAGTACAATGCAGTAATCGATTAAACTTATACTACGACCAGATTTTCGTATTTGTGCTAAAGAAACCGTTTACTCACCAAAGGTCACAACCTTTTGATATTCTACCAAACTCATCCTATAATGTTATTATACTAGGACTGAGTTCTATTTCAAAAATTAATTTTCATCGTACCATGATCCTTACTTCAAACTTTTTGAAAACAAAAAAAGCTGTCGAACTTTGGGGTTATAACAAGATAGCAAATAATGCTTTTCAAAATATGATTCCGGTTCTGGTAGGCATGAGTGCCGCAGAGCTGAACAACACGTGCTGGCCCAACCCTTCGGCGCCACTTGATCACTGTCCGTACGTTTGGGAAAGGTACAAGGACTCCGGCTTCTACACTGCTCTCGTAGAAGATACAGCGCAATTCGGTATATTCAAAAGTAACAAACTTGGTCTTAACCCGACTGATTATTATTTACAACCTTTTGCCAAAAAGTCGAAAGTTCGCCAACCACGAGCATCCCGGTGCATTGATAACGAATATTATAGAGTCGCTCTAAATTATATGGAACAATTAATATTTGTTTCAAGGCCATCTAAATTGTTTGCCTTGTTTTGGGAGTCAGCGATCTTATCCGGTGACATTTTAAAATATTCTATCTCTATTGATAAGGACTACGAAGCATTATTAAGAAAACTTGATAGCATTGGATATCTAAATGATTCAATATTTATTGTGCTAAGCGACCGTGGTAATAAATATAATCACGCAAAGTTACTACATCAAAGTCCTATATTAGAAGATAAGCTGCCTATAGCAAGCGTCCTGGTGCCACCATCATTTAGTGAGCGATATCCTTTAGCATATGAGAATCTGCAAGCAAACAGTCGTCGCCTCAGCACCCCTTACGACATGCACGAAACGCTTATTGATCTTATCGATTTGAATGCCTTAAGTAATAAAGAAATACAGAAGAGAACAAACTCCCACTACATGACACGTAGAGGTATAAGCTTGTTCCTGCCGATACCAGCCGACAGAACTTGCCAATCTGCTGGCATCGACAGTCGCCGGTGTGCTTGCATTGAAGCTCATTGAAAATCAATCTTCCATCAAACAACTGGTGCTTTGAATTACTATTTATCAATCCTAATTTAAAATTATTCTAATTTCATTCAATTTTAGCCGTTCCTCGAAATATACTCTATCAACACTTTTAATGCTATCACTTGCTGTTAGATACCTACACAATACTAGTATCTACGAATCATTTTAATACCTACCAATGTTTCGTACATAGGTAACCCTGTAAGCTGTCTGTGAAGATTAAAGTCATAACATTTAAGAAGATCAATTGCAACTTATTGATATTTCAGCTGCTTTGGAGTAGCCAGAAATAACGCCTACTCGTGTTCTGCTTGTTTTTAACCACATTAAATCTTGAAACAATTGCAAAAATGACAACAAAATAGGGAATGCGCCCCTTGAATCCCATTCATTGCGCATGCGTACAGCATCCGACCTAGCTGCCCTCTGGTACCTCTCTGCCTACTCAGTACTTTATCGTTAATTCATTCGCATCGACGGCTCGCCATGACACTCGTGTAATAGTGCTGATACAAATAGTAACTTATGGGGCAAATAATGTGAACAATGAATCCTTACATATTCATCGTCATATCCAATCATATCAAAAGTTTTATATACCGTTAATACACTATTTGGAAATGTTTATACGAGTAGATACATATGATTTCACAATAACTTTTTAATAGTAAGTTAAATGTTCAACCTATAAATAAACGTGTTGGATAAGGATAATTCAATGGAGATAAAAATACAACTAAATAATGACTGCTCAGTCTCCTGCCTGCCGTATTCTAGAATATTATATAACATCTTTAAAGAACTTTAAAACCATCTACTTCGTGTTATAGGTAAGTCTGAAATCAAAATAAACGCTGTATAGAACCTTTATGGTATTTTGTATTTAAAAATGTAAAACTTGACAGGAAAAAATCCTGCAATTGTTTCCTAACTAGAAAATTGTCGGTTCCACTATGTGGTTGTAAATATACGTATTAAACTCAAAATCATCGCCTGTTATTGAAGCTCCACCCGTAGACCCAAACCCTGTTCATGGTCCTTACGGAGTCGGATGCATGGTGATCTTGGTGGTGGAAGATTGCCACCCGCATGTTCGAGTGGAGCAGTGAATTCTACTAGCTACTCCAAGGAGCCCCACTAGTGGAGTCCCACTTGTGGAGGAGGACCTAGCTGCAGCAGCAGACCAGCTGTGCGGCGGTGCAGACGTGCGTGCGGGAGGAAGACAACGGCAGGTTTGGTGACGCGGATGGCCAGGGTGCCGTCAGGGCTCTATTAGGAGCACAATTTCTTCGGAGTGTGTATCGTGTATAGTGAGTGTTGTGCCGGGCAAAACTGTAAGTAACTAAATTTTCAATATCTTTCGGTCAGTGTGTCTTCGCGGTACGAAGATTCGGGTTGAAACCTCTCAGTGTTTAGAGACATTAAGTGTAATTATTATTATTTGAATATTTCGTAAATCTATTTCATTTTACATTCGCATAGAAAATTCTAGATATCAAAACTCGTATATAGGTCATTGACATTTCGACGTGTTCTAGAACAAATTTGAATTTCGAACTCGGAAGAAAATATTTTATTTGTAACTATTGTGTTGCATCTATTTTTGAATTGATTATTTTGTTTGAGTAGGTACAGTCGGTGACATATTTTACGGTCTGTTTAAATATTTTTTATTAAGTTGAAAAATAAGTAGGTACCTACCTAGTTCACTATGGAGTCATTAGCGAATATCCAAGAGGCCACTATGGCCACTATTGTGAAGGCTTTGAATAACTTTAAAAAAGCACCTAAGGACAGACTGACAGTTGCCTACATGGAATCGCGGCTTGAAAATCTGGAGCAACAGTGGCAATTATTTTTCAAGACACATGTTGAGATTCTCAGTAAGGTGGATAAATCTATTTTTATTGCGTCCAATTATCATACTCAAAATATTTATGATGAGGTCGAGGAATTATATTTGTCATTCAAATCGGAATTAAAAATAAAAATATCACAGTACTATCCATCTACTGAAGGTTCGGGCCCTGTTGTATCTAACCGCATTCCAATAAGTAACGTCAAGCTGCCCGAAATTAAAATCCCAATTTTTTCGGGTAAATACATTGAGTGGCAAACTTTCCGGGATTTGTTTTTAGGTCTGGTGCACAATAATAATGGGATTGATGATGCACAAAAATTATATTACCTCAAAAGTCACCTTTCAGGTGAAGCTGAGCAATTGCTACGAAATATAAATGTCACATCTGATAATTATCAGAGCTGTTGGGACAAATTAGATGCAATGTACAATAACAAAAGGTTTTTAGCTAACAATATTTTAAAAAGATTATTTAATCAAAGGACTTTGTCATTCGAATCTTCAAGCGAAATTAAAAAATTAGTAGGAACAACTTCGGATTGCTTGGAATCCATCAAAAACCTTGATATTGATGTCACCTCATGGGACATTTTAATAATTTATATTATTAGTGCCAAATTGGACAAAGAAACGCGAAAGGCTTGGGAGCTTAGTGTTTCGTCGGATAGCAGCGATGAGTTGCCATCCTTCAAACAATTTACCGATTTTTTAGTCGGTCGGTTCCGAGGTTTGGAGAATTTAGACAGTAGGAATAGTAACATGGATAAGGGTCCCAGGAATTCACAATCTTTTCATCTTCAAAAGGAAAAGAGGGGTCCTCATTGTAAATTTTGCTCGGGTAATCATAACATTCCACTTTGTACAAGGTTTACTAAGATACACAGTCAAGCTCGTCGGGAATTTGCTATGGCAAATGGCCTATGTTTTATTTGTCTATATGGTAACCATTCTGCCAAGGAATGTCGGAGTACTTTTAAATGTCAAATATGCAAGAAACGACACCACACATTATTACACCCAAGCGGTGTACAAGCGTCTATGGGTGAGAGCCCATCGACAGGCGAGGGATCTGCGATAAGGGCGGAAGGTTCAGGTGCTGCCACAAAGGCGCAAGGTGCATGTGCTGCCACAAGAGTGGAAGGTTTAGTTGCCGTCACAAAGACGGAGGGATCTACAGATCAGGTAGTGTCATGTGTGTCTACACAGAAATGTAGGCAAACGGTTTTGTTGACCACGGCACTAGTAAAAGCAAAGGCGAAGGATGGTTCCTATCGTCTGGTGCGCACTCTGCTAGATCAGGGTTCGCAGGGTTCTTTTATTACAGAATCAACGGTACAATATTTGAACTTAAAGAAAAGTTCTACAAAGCACACTGTAACAGGTGTAGGAGGAAATAATGCTTTGTTGTCACGATCTACCGTCACTTTACAGATACAGTCCAGGATCGATCCAACGTTCTGCATTAACGTCACAGCTTATGTCCTGAAGTCGATCACGTCACTTCTTCCAGCAGTAGAGGCTAGTCCTGTGGAGTGGATAAGTCTGACATCAGATAATCTAGCGGACCCGGACTACCATAAGCCTAACAAGGTTGACATTTTGTTAGGTGCTGAGATCTACAGCCAAGTGCTACGAGCAGGAATCAAACGTAGCGAGGATGGTCGTCTTTTGGCGCAGGATACAGCCTTAGGATGGATCATCTCAGGTATCGTAGACACTAATATTCCATCTAACGCAGAATCATTTTCAAGCATTGCGGTTATGCATGTCAGCGTCAACACTGAAGACCTGCTTCGGAAATTCTGGGAGCTTGAGGATGAACCTGTAAAGGAAAAGATTTTAACTGAGGAAGAAATGAATTGTGAACGGTATTTTGCAGACACTACACAACGTGATGACAGCGGTCGTTACGTGGTAAGGCTTCCATTCAAGGACAGTGAGCCCAGCTGTTTAGACGGTCAGTCCAGGGTAATAGCTGAAAAAAGATTCAGAGGTTTAGAATGTAAATTGTCTAAGAATCCAAAACTAAAGGAGGACTACTCTAAGGTAATACACGAGTATGCAGAGCTTGGACATATGGTTAAAGTAACACCAGAAGCTAGAAGGAGGGGTGTATACTTACCTCATCATGCGGTCGTCCGTGAAAGCAGGGAGACCACGAAGGTGCGCGTGGTGTACGATGCATCTTGCAAGGGAAGCAACGGAGTCTCGTTGAATGATGACTTGATGGTTGGTCCTTCCTTGCAGGCAGATCTTCGTCATATTGTGATGCGGTGGAGAAGACATCCCGTGTGCATAGGTGCGGATATAGTGAAAATGTATCGGAAGGTGCTGGTAAACAGAGAGGATACTCACTTTCAGCGTATTCTTTGGAGAGACAGCCCTGAAATGAAGCTAGAAGAACATGAGTTAATTACGGTTACATTCGGCACGGCTTCAGCACCATTTTTAGCGGTACGTGTCTTGCATCAGATAGCTTACGATGAAGCGCAAGAATCTCCACAAATTCAGCAAATCATCTTGAATGATTTTTATATGGACGATCTCATGACAGGAGCTGAAAATATAGAGGAAGGTTATAAAATATGTAAGGAAGTATCTTCTATATTAGCTAAAGGGGGGTATGTATTACAAAAATGGATTAGTAATTCTACGGAGGTACTAAATAAAATAAAAGATGAGCTTGGAACGGAGAGGACCGAAGATGTTAAGATAAAAACGGATGGTGTAACGAAAATTTTAGGACTTACCTGGAATTCACACGCCGACGTTTTCCAGTACTCTGTTGATCTTCCAGCCATCGAGGAACCTGTAACAAAAAGAAAAATGGTATCAGATATTAGTAGATTATTTGACCCGTTAGGTTGGCTAGCGCCATCTATAATCGTAGCCAAAGTAATGATTCAAAAGCTTTGGTTAACAGGTATTGATTGGGATGATGAAGTACCCAGCAATTTATTAAAGGTGTGGCTTACTTACCGCAATGAGTTAGCTGCGTTGGTGAACATCAAGATTCCACGTTGGATAAGTAGGAAGTCTGATGATAAATTAGTGCAATTGCATGGCTTTTCAGATGCATCTCAAATAGCATATGCCGCTGTGGTCTACATCAGAATTGAAGATTCTGAAGGAAATATTCACGTGACATTAGTTACGTCCAAAACAAAGGTGTCTCCAGTAAAGCAGGTATCGGTGCCCAGGTTGGAGCTCTGTGGAGCGGTGCTGCTGGCGAAACTGCTGAAAGAGGTTGCAGGGGTATTAAATGTGGCAAAGGAAAATGTATATGCGTGGACAGATTCTGAGATAGTATTGGCTTGGTTGAACTGCCATCCAAGTCGTTGGAAGACGTTTGTTGCCAACAGGGTTTCAGAAATCTTGTCCACAATAAACCCTCAACACTGGTTTCATGTACCAACCAAGCAGAATCCTGCGGACAGCGCCTCTCGCGGAGTATCGCCGTCGGAGTTGGCTAACACTTCAATTTGGTTTGATGGTCCGGAATTTCTGAAAGGAAAGGACATTCAATTCAAGAAACCTAGTCAGCTAGCTACTAAATTAGAAGAAACAAAGACACTTACCTGCGTCGTAGATACTTCTTTGTCGACGTGGAGAAAATATTCGTCGCTTTACAGATTGGTTCGTGTAGTAGCTTACTGTAGAAGATTTTTGAATCTCAGGAGCTCAGCTGTGAAACAAAACTACACAACTTACTTGTCAGCGGAAGAAATAGATGAAGCGATGAATGTTTGCATTAGGAGATCACAGGAGGAAGACTTCGCTGAAGTCATAGCAGATCTGAAAAGCAAGGGAAGCTTGAACAAAAAGGCAGACAAGTTCAAGAGTTTGAATTTATTCATAGATTCAAAAGGATTCGTGAGGGTCGGGGGGAGGCTGGAGCAGTCTCAACTAGACTACAATCGAAAGCACCCCATACTTATTTCCAAAACTTCTTTCCTCACTAACCTTTTGATTGCAGATGCACACAGCAAAACGATGCATGGCGGTCCACAAGCAATAATTTCATACCTAAGGACGAAGTACTGGATCATTGGTGTGAAATCTGCAGTCAAGGCTTACTATCGAAGATGTATAACCTGCATCAGATATTCCGGCAGAACTCGTTCTCAGTTGATGGGACAACTTCCATCTTCACGAGTGACTCCAACTAGACCTTTCTTATGCAGTGGTGTAGATTATGCCGGCCCCATAAACATACGAGTATCTAAAGGCCGAGGGAATAAGTCATATAAGGGGTACATCGCCTTATTTGTTTGCATGTCTACCCGTGCTATTCATTTGGAAGCAGTCAGCGATTTGACCTCCAAAGGATTTTTGGCTGCATTTAAGAGGTTTGTGTCCAGACGCGGTCATTGTGCTGAAATTCATAGCGACAATGGAACGAATTTTATTGGAGCTGCACGTGAACTAGCTGAACTGTTTGATAAGGAAAAATCTAGGTTTGTGCCAGAATTAGCCGAGTACCTGGCCAATAATGGTACTAAATGGAGTTTTATTCCCCCCCATGCACCAAATTTCGGAGGTCTTTGGGAGGCGGGAGTAAAATCTACAAAACATCACCTGCGGAGGGTGATTGGTAACTCAACTCTGACGTTTGAAGAGATATCGACGGTGCTAGCTCAAATCGAGGCTTGCCTCAATTCCAGACCACTCTCATATGTGGAAGATAGTGACGAGTTGCTAGTCATGTCACCAGGACACTTCCTGGTAGGAGAGCCTCTTGTGGTAGCACCTGATCTTAATTATGAACAAGCCAACGTAAACAACCTGAAACGGTGGCAACTATCACAAAGAATGTTGCAAGATTTCTGGCGACATTGGTCGCAGGACTATTTAAATCAGTTCTTGCAGCGACATAAGTGGATGTTACAATCTCCAGAACCTAATATTGGGGTTGTGGTTTTGATAAAGGAAAATGACATGCCCCCTGGTAGATGGTTACTAGGTAAAGTAGAATTAAAGCATCCAGGTCCTGATCAGATTACACGAGTAATTACTATTCGCACTAAATGTTCATTAATTAAGAGACCGGTGTCTAAGGTATGTGTACTACCTGTGACAAATTAAATGTAAATAGACAGTGCATGACTTTTCTATCAAGGATTTTATAGAGAATTTAATAGATTTTATTTTGGGTGGTATATTAATTCTATTTTGTTTTCTCTGTTCATAATATGTTTTTATCTTTTGTATGATAGACTTGTTAATGCACGATGTTGTTTTCGGTTCTTATACCCTATAGTACTTAGGTTGTTTAGTAGATTAGGTGTAAGAAGAGTGTTATTTTTAGTTTATGATTTATTGTTAAATTTTCACAATTAGCAAGTCATTTATCAAGGACATATGTTCGCAAAACATGTCCTTGGCGGGCGGTGTATAGAACCTTTATGGTATTTTGTATTTAAAAATGTAAAACTTGACAGGAAAAAATCCTGCAATTGTTTCCTAACTAGAAAATTGTCGGTTCCACTATGTGGTTGTAAATATACGTATTAAACTCAAAATCATCGCCTGTTATTGAAGCTCCACCCGTAGACCCAAACCCTGTTCAACGCTTTTTTTTAAAGTCAGGTATATTTCGCGCGACAAAATTAAAAGCCTTCCTACCTACTTGTAAAGGTATTGTTTTTATGAAATTGCAAATTTTATTCTTCTAGTTTACGTTTTGTTAAATTTCTTGTTTTACCATTTCTATATTATATTTAGGTATTGTAATTAGATGTAGGTGTGGATGTAGGTTAGGAAGGTAAATATTTATATTACGATACATTTTTTCATAGATGATAGAGATTGTTTTTTTATTCGCAGAGTAGGTACGTATTCTTTTTTGTTTAGCATAAATGAGAATTTATTTCAAGGTAATTATTGCAACATACCTTATCAATAATGTATTTCAATTCGTATGATTGGATTCCGAGATTTTTGTAGGTATTTCACGCGCATTAGGTACACTATATTATTGACCTACCTGTATTATTTATTTAATTTTCTGCATATTGGTTCTTGCGTAATGTTATTTATATATCGGTATCAGATATTAATTGGCTCTCTCGTAGAGTAAATTAGGTTGGTACGTATCAAACGTTGAACGTACAAATTTTTAATACAAATATGATTTTTTAAACTTCCGTGTTCTATTTTATTATGTTTATTATTACGAGTACGTTATGATGTTACTTATGTTTAATAGCGGCCTGACTACGTTTGCCTACGTAACCCTAAATCTAATCTTCTATATATATATATATATAAAAGGAGAAACTGACTGACTGACATATCAACGCACAGCCCAAACGGCTAAACGTAGGCACTTGAAATTTGGAAGGGACGTAGCTTAGGTACCGTAGGGGTGCACTAAGAAAGGAATTCCCGAAATTCCCACGGGAACGGGAATTAGCGGGAAAATCCTTTTGTATGAAAAATCTAAACCGCTTAAGTTAGACGCTTGAAATTTGGCATGCAGGTACCTTAGTAAATATAAAGTTTAGTTATGGCTGTATTTTGAGAAATTCCCACGGGAACGGGAGTTAGCGGGAAAAAACTTTTGTATGTATAAATTTAAACACGCGGACGAAGTCGCGGGCAAAAGCTAGTCAACTTATAAACGAATCAATTTAATATAGGTAATAGTAGATACAGTCAGCATACATTTACCTAGGTGAGGTCGTAAGCTACACAAATAGATGTAGGTACAGATTAGAAATAACCAAAAAGTCAACTGATAATGATTTTAAAATGATATGATACTCGTATGTCCATCCATATCATCAAAATCTGAGCATTAAATTCTCAACAGAAGTTATGAAATAGAATTAAACAGACGATCTTTAGTAATAAAATTCATCTCAACAACCAAGGTGCTCAAACGTATTTAAGGAACTCAACTGAATTGTTATGAAAGAAATGTGTACCTAATGCAATCAGGATAAGATTAATTTGCTTATATAAATTTGAACACTTTGGTTGCTGAGATATATTATTATTAAAAGTTGTGTGTTGTTGAGTTTTTGCCCAGAAAATTAATATCATTTTGAAACTGTCTTCAACTCTCAACTTCGGCTCCTTATCTTTTTTTTTGTATTGAGTTTAAAGCTCAATCAGCTGCCAAAACATCGGTTTTTGTTTGATGATCGTAAGATAGACATTTATAAAACACTTTCTACACCTGTATAGCTTACGTGCTCACCTAATATCTGACGCGGACTGTACCTACCTACTCGTATAAAATTGAGCATAGGTAGATACAGATTGTTAGCAACAAGTAAGCCGAAACTTTGTTTCAGCATGGGTCAGGTGAAAGATACTGGCAGAACACGCACGGTTCCCGTTCGCTTCAGGTATTTGTTCCTTCTGGCCGTCATATGTGGTGGAAGTTTTCTTATACTCACCATTAGCAACACCACTGTACAATACTTCCTAAAAGAAGAATCACCCACATGGGCAACCAGGCGACATCGCCGACCTAATTCGGTCGACGCTGAAGAATCTTACACCATTACGACATCGGGATGCACTATACCCGGCTTGAAACCTTTTGATAAAGCCATCAAGAAATTCATAAAACATCCGGAAATAGGTCCGTGTCGTAATTTAAATTCCTCCTTATTAGACAATAATGATACACACATTTGGATTGTAGAAAACAACGTGCAGTTTTACGACATCCCAAAAGATGCTAACATAACCTGTTGCTACCAGGCATTTTACAGACCTGCTGCGATTATTGATATCAGTTCAGCCAATGTGGATAACAGAGCTCAATATGAAACGTGTATCGAATTCAATTCATATATTGAAGTCGCAAGCGAATTTGTAAAAGTATCGTGTGAATATGAGCATAAAACTATTTACGAGCAATATTTTTTATTTGCTCTTATTAAGCCCATGATGTCGTATTCTGAAGATTCTTCTGAAACACGCGTAAACCAAACAAGTTATAATGTAATCGTGATGGGAATAGACGCTATTTCAAGACTAAACTTTTACAGAACTATGCCAAAAACCCTGACATTTTTAAAATCTAAAGGTGCTATAGAGTTATTAGGGTACAATAAAGTTGGTGACAATACATTCCCCAATCTAACGCCTATGTTAATGGGCATTAAAGACACTGAACTGAAAAAAGTTTGTTGGCCTCATTTACAATCGACATTCGACAATTGTCCTTTTGTTTGGGAGTGGTACAAAGACGCTGGGTATTACACTGCTTTGGGAGAAGATAGTGCCAAGTTAGGTACTTTCAATTTCGGTAAATATGGCTTCGTCGGCAATCCTACTGATTATTACATACACACATTTATGCATGAAGCCGAGAATCACGTTGGAAATAACAAAGACTACAATACTTATATATGCATGGGAAACAAGTATTTCTATCAAGTCCTTTTAGATTATGTAGAAGCTTTGACTAGAGTTTTAACAGCTGGCAGATTATTTGGATTCTTTTGGGAAGTTACACTGAGTCACGATTACTTGAATTATCCTATGGTCATGGATGACAGTTATGAAAAGTTTTTGAGAAGTCTAGATGAATCGAAATATTTAGAAAACACGGTTTTCGTATTATTAAGTGACCATGGTATGAGATGGGGTGATATCCGCTACACAAAACAAGGTCGCTTAGAAGAACGCCTACCGTTCGTGCATATATTGCTACCGCCTTCATTTCATGCAAACTACAACTTAGCTTACAATAACATGCTGCATAATAGTAAACGCCTTACGACTCCTTACGACATTCACGCCACTCTAACCGATTTAATTAATTTGGATAACCTAAATGACAAGAATATCGAAGCACGAAGCAAAACAAATTATGCTAATAACAAAAGTATTAGTTTATTTTTACCAATACCCAGTAACAGAACATGTAAAACGGCTAGTATCGACGATCACTGGTGCACTTGTCATAAAAGCATTAAGATATCAATTAAAGATAAGCAAGCTCAGGAAGCAGCTGAATATTTAGTAAAGCATTTGAACGTGCTGGTGCGCGACCAGGCTCGATGCGCTCACCTGTCGTTGGTGGAGGTGTTGGACGCTAGCGAGTTGGTGGTGGGGAGTCCGCGGGAGGACGAGAAAGGGTGGAGCGAGGTGATGGTGGTGGTGCGGACGGTGCCGGGCGGCGGCGTGTTCGAGGCCACGCTGCGGCTGGAGGGCGGGCGCTGGTCGCTGGCCGGCTCCGTCAGCCGGCTCAACGTGTACGGCGAGCAGAGCCGCTGCGTGCAGCACTACCAGCTCAAACTGTACTGTTACTGTCATTAAGCGTGTTTAAACTAATTGTGCTAGTTTGCGAGAATTTTTAAACACTTCCATGTAGCAATATATTCGTGATGTGTTTCAAAGAAAAAAATAATTTGTGAAAGTTTACGTCTTCTACGTCATAATTATTACTTAAAGAATGGATAAAAATTCGAGCGAAATATAGCACATTAGAACAAATCAAAGAACTGTGATATTACGATTGTTCGGCCAAGACTTATTCATAATTTCTTACCTACTGTCTAAATAAGTAGATAATAATTTTGCTCAACATAACTATGTAGTAGAACATTATTTTGGTATTGTTATCGTTGTTTTATACTACTTAATATTAGGTTAATTGATTATATTTAACATCTTTGATGAACATCGAGCATAGCGTATTGATGACGTCCATTTCTTTTTTATGATTAAGCAAATAACTTTGATTGAAACAATGTACCTATTAACAATGTAACAATGTACATTACAGCCAAAGTGATTAATCCAGGTATTATGTATAATAAATACCTAGGTACTCAATCGACTTATCAGGGGAACCAAAAAGCATGGAAGAACAAACAAGTCGGACCATATTTATTACTTTGACTAACTCTAACATGCTAGTAAAAATAGGTAATATGTTATATAATTACTTAATTTAACACATTGTCTAGACAATTTGGTCATTGTTTAAAACCAGTCATTATGCAGGTATAATATCATTTTAATTCCTTCGGCTGTAACATAAACATGTACCTAACATAGACAACTAAGTAGAATCAAAAGTAAATGGGTGAGCCAACAACTGAAAGGATTTATTCAAATTTATTTATAATTCGCTGATAAAACTCTATTTATATCAAAAAGTAATTTCAGAAATGATAAGTAAAAGTAGTTCAGTTAATGCAGTTAGATGGTTTATTTTAATAACATTTATTTATGTGACTGTGTACACAATGCTTAAATATATAGTAAATGGGCTATAAACTTCTATTTTCAATTAATATTAGGTATAATGTGAGTACAAGGCATTAGATTAGCCCCTATTATAGACTTCCTCCAAGTACTTATCACTCCTAATACTCGTATTATAATTATATAATGTTATATTTGTTAGAGCACTTCCTGCTGATCCGCCTGACCGGCGATAGTTTAAATCATAGAGATTTTACCTACTATGAGTGACTATAGAGATTCACTTAACTTCCTGTTCTGTGAACAGATTAATATTCAGAATAACATTTTAAATTCACGAATGTGCCAAATAAGTAGTAATAGGTATCTGTTGTTATCAAACTCTAATAAAGTAGAGTCTAAGTATTTATTTATACATGCATATTTTATATTAATAGGTATCATCTTTCTAATGCAAAATAACATATCACAACGAATATTTCTAGTTTATATAATGAAATATATTGCTAACCTAACTTATTGCTTGCTTGGTAATACTTATGTTTGATTTTATTGTTTATATTTATAAAGTAATATATGCACAATATATTAGTGGGTAGGTATACATACGAAAACAAAAACTAGCCATTGCTTAATGGCTATAAGTATTGCCTGTAGACTAATAAAGCTGGAAGAATATTGCATGTAGATATATGATATACCTACCTACCTAGGTACAAATGTCTAACTTTGCATAATAACATAACATAACATTTCGCAGGATATACCTATCTTGACAGTGACTGAAAATATATCAACAAGAAAATCATTTCAAATCAATCAATCAATGCCTACGACGAGGGTAACAAGTTATTTTTTCTACAGAATCATCATATCAAAGGTATTAAGCCTACCCGATCGTACGCAAGTTTGAATGTTTTGATATTTGCCTAATGAGCAACTAATGTGGTAATTTACAATAACATCTAAGTTATAAGATAGTGTTTCGATAGCAACTGACTGTACGTATACCTACATAACAATTTCGTTTCACTTAGGTACATAATCAGTAGGTAATGTTACTAGATTTATATGTAATGTATATTAATAGATACATATGTATAGTAGGTAAGAATATTAATAAAAAATATTATTGGTATAAGCCATCTTTTCCTATTAATAGCCTTGCCGACTTATGAGTATCTTCCTAATGATTTACATAATTTGAATCCTATACTTACCAACCCAGGTATGTACCTTGATAGAGTATTCAAATCTATGTAGATTTGAATGAAATTATACCATTCAAAAGTTCAATCCTAACGACACATGAAATAGAGTCAACGTCGAAATCTTGAATCCTGATACCTAACCTTTAAATGTAACTATGGGAAAAGGTACTTATCCAAAGTTGTCGGATACCTACAACTACCTACTGACTCATTTGGCGTAGGTACTTCACATCGTCACAGAATTCAGGTGTTCCTTGCAGTTCAAAAGTCTAACAGAAATCGGACTGATATTAGGCAGGCACTATTTCAAGCACAATTTTTTGAGACGAAAAGTAGGTAAGGTACCTATACCTAAGCTCGTTCGGTATTCGCTCAGTGAGGTCAGAGGTGAGTATGCTGGGCATAGGTTTTACGCCCAGCATAGGTACTTACTTACTCACTTCTGACCTCACTGTACTGAACGAAGCCTAAAACTCCGGAGTTATTAGAACACTGTTTTTTCTTTTTGGGAACCATTTAGCATTATTTGGGCACAATTTTTTGAAGAATGAATTATGGTTGAAGCATACACAAATTTCAGAAACCTTCGTCCAGCCTATATCTACGTACCTAGTCATCGAACTATGGCAATATTTCGTAAGTATAATCAAGAACACTAAGTCTTATTATTAGCTAGTAGGAAATGTATACAGTACAGGAATGACCAAAGTAAACGTTAGCAAAAGTAGTTAGTTTGATAGGTATTTTCTGCTGCCTGATAAAATCAAAGAAAACTGTAATTATAAAGTTTTGGCATAATTGAGTAACAAGCATCATTATAGTACATACAAGCTTCGGCTTAGTTTGGGGCTAGATGGCGATGTGTGGCCCAGCGAGGCATTTTTTTATTTTTTTATTATTATAACGACCATTAAAGCGAAATTGCTGGCCTATCCTACCTACTCATAGATTAAAATAATGTACATGAAATGTTTAAGTAGGCCATGAAACGAATTGGTTACTACTACTTACCTTATTAATTCTTCTTCTTTCTTTGCATTGCCATTTTAAGTAAAAATGGGTCTACAAAAATTATGGTAATTAATTAGGCCATTAGGATATCGTTTATTTTTTTTAGTACCTACCAATACCTACGGATAATAACGCCACTATGCAACGGCCCGTTTGCATAGTGGCGGTATTTTAGTTATATCTCAAATGAATTAGGAGCTCTTCCGTTGAAAGCTTCTGGAGAAAATGTGCCGAAAGGTTTCTTGGGATACGGTGATGTACCTAGTTAGTATTTTAATTCATTCGTGCAGTAGAGATTATCACAAACAGATAGATTGACGTGACGGAGGGCTTTATTTTATAACATGTAATGATAACTGATGAAAACATAATATGGTGGTTGTCTCAAACTAAGGTTTTCCCACTAGGGAAACTACTAAGTAGTACCAATTGAGTGGGGCTTCTTCCATAACATCCAGAGAAAGATAATTCACAAGAGTTCATTTCCTAAATTGACCCGACCGGCATTCGTACCCTCGGATCATCTATGCTTTGGGAGAGAAACCACCGCGACACCGAGGCTGTCCGTGACTGTTTGTCCTGCTGTATGGGGTTTTTGCTATGGCGTGTGGGTAGGTATGTACCTATATTATTATCAGCTGGTGAGCAACCGTACGTAGGCGGCCTGAGGCGTTCGTTGGGTGCACAGGTTAGGTGTTATCGCGCGTGTCCACCGGCATTTTTTTTTTTTTTTAAATGACTACGATGATGGCCAGGGCGGCCTTGTCATCATCACCGGACTGTTGGGGGAGCGGAAGGCTCTCACCCCTAAAAATTTAAGCAACGGTGCTGAGGGCGCCCCCTGTGGGGCTCGAGCCTCGGCTCAGGGCGTTGCTAGGAGATGCCCTACGGACGTATGTTTGGGGGGAAAAGCGACCAGGCGCGGGCCGGTATCGGGAAAAGGGCGCGAAAGCTGGGGGGCGACGCGACGGGAGTCCCCGCCGGCGGGGACGGAATGACGGTTGATTTGCAGTGTTGTTTGTCGCGAGTTGTTCGGCGGCGGTCATGGCTAGAGTGATGGGGTCGTCGGCCTCCAAGAGGACGTGGCGGGGGCGGCGGCGTGCGCCGCGGAGTTCCTCAAAAGCGTGGTAGTTGGAGGCGTGGACCACTAAGGGGTTGGGGTGGTGAAGGGCAGAGTCAAAGAAACGTTTTGAGCATTGTTTAAAATACTGCGCGATGGTAGGCAGTTTTAAATCAATGTGTAGGTTTTCGTTTCGGAGGAACCATGGAGCGCCGGTGGCCTTGCGCATGAATCGGTTTTGTATTACTTGTAGCCTATGGATATATCGAGGGGACGCGTGCGCGAATGCGACGCTAGCGTAGGACATTATTGTTCGAATGCATGTCGTGTAAAGTCTGACCTTATTTCTAAGGGACAGTTTACTACGCTTGTTGATGAGGTAGTGTAGGCGGCCTAGCGCGAAAGCGGCTCGGTCGCGTACGACTTTAATGTGTTCATGGAATTTGAGTCCATTATCAAGGTGTACACCCAAGTACCGGAAATTCCGTTCCCAGGGGATTGGACGCCCGTACATTGTTATGGGTGGCACTGAAGGGAGGGTTGCATTTCTACGGAAGAGAATGGTAGCGCTCTTTTCAGGGTTGACTTCGATCCTCCATTTCCTAAACCACTCGCCTAGGCGGTTTGCGGCGTTTTGGAGTGTGTTTCTGTAATTTGGGCCAGTTTGTGCGATGAACAGTAGATGGCTGTGTCATCTGCAAAAAGGGCCGTCTGTGCCGTGAGGGGAGCCGGTTCACACTTCGGAAAGTCGCTCGTATACAGGGTGAAAAGTATGGGGGAGAGCACGGATCCTTGGGGGACGCCAGCCCTTATCGGGTGGGGGGAGGATAGTGTTCCCTCTACCCGATAGCGGAAAAAGCGATTTGACAGAAAGTCTCGAATGATGAGTACGAGACGGTCTGGCACTTTAAGTTCGTATAGCTTATAAATTAAGCCTTGGTGCCAGACCTTGTCAAATGCTTTTGCCACATCGAAGAAGAGAGCCCCCGTTTGACGTGGACGAGAGAAACTGGAGTGGTGAAGGACGTGCTCTACAATGCGATGGACTTGTTGAACGCAAGAGTGTCTGGCTCTGAAGCCGAACTGCTCATTAGGTATGAGCTTGTTCGTCTCGGCGAAGGATCTGAGGCGATTGTAGATAATGCGCTCGTAGATCTTGCCTAATGTGCACAGAAGGCTTATAGGCCTGTAGCTGGTCGGCTCAGTTTTAGGTTTCCCAGGTTTGGGAATGCCTATGACCGTCGCCTCTTTCCACGCTTGGGGAAAGATGTTACTACTAATGGCTGCGTTGAAAATAGCGGTTAGTAGAAAGACGAGGTGAGCTGGGAAGCGCTTTAGCACTTTGTTTGTGATGCCGTCAGGCCCCGGGGCCTTACGGGGATGGAGGTCCTTGATAATGCATTGAACTTCCTCTACTGTGGCTGGCTCCAGTGCCGGATCTGAGGCTGGTAGAGCGGTTCTGCGTTCGACCTCCGCCTCGACGGTAGCGAGGTGGTCTGGGTCTACTGGCATCGTGCTGGGTGTGCATTGGGCCTCTAGGCTGTCGGCTAGGCATTCGGACTTTTCCTCATCGTCAAAGGCAGGTGGTTGGTTCGGCCTGTTGAGAGAAGGGGTGGACTCTGTGTTGTCGGTCTTGAGCTTCCGAGCTAGTTGCCAGAAGGCGAACTGGTTGGGGTCAAGATTGCTGAGCATCCCGTCCCACTGTGCCTCTCGCAGTTCTTTAATGCGCTGCTTTACAGATCTCTGTAATGCTCGCATGCGAGTTCTGTTGGTTTCAGTGGGGTAGGAGCGTGGGTAGGAGTCATAAGCTCTGATAGCAGCGTTCTTCTCGGTCAGCAGAGCTCGCACATCCGCAGGCAGGTTCCACCGGCGGTGGGCCGTCGCTGGGACCTGCCGCGAACAGTCGTTAACGACATTTTGTACGTGGCCTGTGAGCGAGTCGATTGCACTCGATATGTCTTGAGTCGACACGATCTCGTCTGGGATAGTATCTAATAGCGGGGATGAGATTGACTTTAGGCTTTCTCCTAATCGATCCCAGTCCACTTTGGTCCTAGTCAGCTCGGGTTGCGCCTCGTCGGGCGAGCCCAGTCTGGGTGCTAGGTCCAAGATGACTGGTCTGTGGTCTGATACTAGTTCATGGTGCACTTCTATAGAGCGCATCCGTAAGTTTACGTTCTGCAGAAGTGCAATGTCCAAGATGTCAGGGCGGTGGTCTGCGCACCCGGGAAAATGGGTGTGGGTCAAGGGGGTGATGATGTCGAATAGGAGGGCCTCTGATAGGGACTCTAAGAGTTTGCCGCGGGGGGATGTGTTGTTACATCCCCAGGCGGTGTTTTTGGCGTTAAGGTCGCCCGCTATTATAACTGAGCTGCCTAAGTTCAGTAGTGCCTCGAGGTCGCTGCGAGTCAGCGACTTCGGGTTTGAACCTGAGTTGGAGGGAGGCAGGTAGGCCGATACGATTGTGATGGGCTGATGTCCGGTCATGCCCAACCGACAGACAGAGGCCTCCATGTGCTGGAGGTTCGGTGTGTCTATAGGCATACAGTATAGAGATCTTTTATAGTAGATGAGGGTTCCTCCGAGGGCGGATGTGGTTCTATCGTTTCGGATGATGTTATAGTTAGCTACTACTTTGGGGTCCCGTATGCCGGGCTTGAGGAATGTTTCCTGCACAAGTAGTATATCTAACTGGTGGTCCGAGAGGAAAGTGGCTACTTCTGCCCTTTGGGACTGGAGCCTGTTGGCGTTGAAGCAGCCTACTTTTATTGCGGTCGGTTTGACTCTACTCTTCGTTTGGTGTACTTCCATTATCGGGTATTAAAATTCGCGAGAGTTTCGTTGAGTTCGCGAAACTCGATTGCTATCTGTAGCATTTGGGGCACGTTTCCCTCGGCGGCTCTAATTTTAGCTAGGTACCTACATTGCTGATAAAACTACCTAAGATTACTTTTGTACTTAGTGCTCTACCATACCAGCGGACAAAGTATGGTTTGTAAAACAGACGCTTGTATTCAAACAATGTGGTCATAACTAGGAAGTTTACCAAGTTTATTGTTTTTACCGGTCAAATTTGATTACCTACCTGTTTTCGTCCTACAGAATTCTCCAGTATTTGAACGAAATGTTTATAAATGTGTTACTAATGTTACTCGTTATATTTACGGCAATCGATGAAGTGTTACTGGATATATCTAGTCAGGCATTTGCAATACACACTGAAGGTTGTGTTATTCCTAATTTTCCCCTTATTGGTGAAGAAATTAAAAACCTAGTTGGTATTCCAAAAACTAAAGTGAACTGTTCAAAATCAGCCCCAATATTAAAATCAAATCAATCTCACATCTGGGTCGAAGAAGAAGCATTTTCATATTATAATATACGACGTTATACAGAGTTTTACTGTTGTTACACAAACTTTTCAGGTTACAATTTTGTAGAGAACGTAAAATATGGTGAATGTATTGAATTTTCAACGGTAATTAAAGTACAGCATGAATTTATTAAAGTTGAGTGTTACTACTTAGACGACAAAATTTATGATGAATTTTTCGTTTTTCCTAAAATTAAGAAAACGACAGGTCAAAAAGATTTCGCAAAATTTAATGTTATAATGTTTGGAATTGAAAGCATCTCACGCCTTAATTTCCTTAGAACAATGCCTGAGACTGCCAAGTTTTTACAAGAACGAGGCAGTATTCAGCTGCTTGGATACAATAAGCTGGGAGATAATTCTTTTCCCAATTTGTTTCCTTTATTAACGGGGCGGTCCTTTAAAACGGTCTTGAAGGAATGTATTCATGGAAATTCATCAGCATACCATAAGAATTGTATCTACATCTGGGATCAGTTTAAGTCCGAAGGCTTTGTGACGGCTTTGGGTGCGGACAGCCCCGCAGGCTTTTTAGGCTCGTATGAATATAGTTTTCGCAAATTTCCAACTGATTATTATTTGCAACCATTCATGTATGAAACTAAGGACCTTTTCAAAAATAAGCAATATTATTATCATATGTGCGTCAGCAACAAATTCTACTATAAAATCTTGTTAAGTTATATTAGTGATCTTAGAGAGAATTTAGAGAAAAATAATCTATTTGGTATCTTCTGGGAAGAATCCATTAGTCATGAACATCTAAACTATCCTCATTTATTGGATAATGATTACGTAGATCTGTTAAATAAGTTTGAAAGTAGTGGATATCTAAATGAAACTGTTTTAATATTCTTCAGCGACCATGGGATGCGGTGGGGTGACATAGTGCGAACTAACCAGGGGAGGATGGAAGAACGCCTACCATTGATGGAAATTCTATTTCCGCCTAAATTTAAAAAGTTATATAAACTTGCTTATCAAAATGTTAAGGATAATAGTGGCAGACTTACAACTCCGTACGATATTTATTTTACGCTCACCGATTTGTTGGACCCAACCATACTCAGTGATCAGAATATTTATCATCAAAATAATAACAAGGTCCTTCGAGATAAATCTTCTCTATTCTTGCCGATTTCTAAAAGTCGAACTTGTGCATTCGTGGGTGTGAGTGAACACTGGTGCGCATGTTATAAAGGAAGAATGGTAAAAGCTGGGCATAGAAGCAGGAAATTAGCTGCTAACTATTTAATTAGGTATATCAATAGTATGTTATTTAGATTCCCTCAGTGCCACGAACTCTCTATTAAAAACATATTAGATGTATCCGTTACAAAAGATTCTCGAGGGAGTACATTTCAAGTTGTTATCCAGGCATACCCAGGTGGTGGTATATTCGATGGTACTTTGCGAAAAGAACGGGACCTATGGGCGATTTCGGGAACAGTGAGTCGTTTAAATCTTTATCGCGGCCAAAGCAATTGCCTTAGACATAATCTTCTGGAAATGTATTGCTATTGCAAATAATCCGCCGAAACGACAAAGTGGATTTCTGTTTGTCATCATAACTGCCAGAAATAACATTTTGTGTGGTCCTAGCAATGTAGTCGCAATTGTCGGTCAAGTATGAAAACTTACAGGAACTTATCAAGTCACCTTTTGATTAATTAAGCGCTTCATTTCGTTTTTTCATATGTGCACAACTCGGGAATGTATCAAAAATAGAACAGGCTTATTTTCAACACCCAGTGAAGAATACGAGTCTCACAAAGATAAGCATAAGTGCCGTTCTACTTCAATTAGATTGTGCGTTCATCTTGAAACGAATTTATAATTATTACAGGAATACGAATATAGGTTAAATTTAAGTATGTTGTAAAAATTAAGTACGTTACATGCGGCCACTTATCAATCTATTAATATTTGTTTTTATTCTGTGTGCTGTAACTTCGTACCCACGTAATACCTATAAATAAAACTATAATAATGTTAATCCCTACATACATTATGTACCTCCCTATTTTACTTTATTTCATCTCCTACTACTTACCTTAAGTTCCCACTCAGTCCCAGCTCAGATAATTAGCAGGCTGAAGTGGTAGTGAGCGGGCTAACACCTGTATTCTTACTATGCGACGCGCAAACGCACAGTAGGTACCTACCCAAAAACCTATTCATAGACAACACTTGAGTGCCGGTCGCCATTGTAAATACCTTACTTCGCATAGTGTTGTTATAGATAGATAGATGTTTTCATAGATAAGTATTCTTTGTGAAAACGGGTGTAAGAGTCCCGTATCTAAGTGTTGCAAGAAGGCCAGATGGCCGTTAGGGCAGAAAAAGATGCTGACCTGGATGTACGCAGCTTGCGACCAGTCACAAGCGAACCCTAAATGAGCGGGAGGTCCGCTATTTTGTTTCTAAATTCACGAGACCGCAGTGACAATGCAGTGATATGATTATCACCCGTCTTTCAGCTTAGCGGGCGAATGATATTGGTTAGTATCAATCAATAGGTAAGTCAAGTACCTAATTAAGTATCACTTTTGGGTGCAGTCGCCCGCCAATCGATCGCAATCGCTGCATCCCCCGAAGCAGTGTCTGACCGCGGCTCATGTCATTTCACAAGGTGCAGCAGATGCGCCAAGCATTTTCATATACCTACACTTATAACGCGCTTAATTCGACTTCTCGCACATTAAGACATGTTCTCATATATTTCTTATATCTATCTAGTTATCTAAAAGAAAAAGTTAATTAATATCTATTGGGTTTATACATTGACAGCAAAAATATGTATATGAAGTAAAAGCATGAAATAAAGCATACAACATTATACTAAGTACAACGTTGTACGTAGTACATAATACTTCCATGCTTTTACCCGCCCGCCATGCATTCCATGGGTAAGGGTAAAAAAGTAAATAGTGATAAGCAGTTATTACACTACCCGGTATTCAGGGACCCTAACCTAACTCTGAATAAGGGTGGTCTAATAAGATTTAGGGTAAGTGTCCCGATTTAGGGCGATCGGGCTGCCTAGCTACCTAACCGCTCTGCCTTTCGCGTAATGTATTAACATTTAGGGTGATTATCGCGTATCAACTGATTAAGGGACCGAGTAGCAGGGCTTGGTAACGATACCAATTTAACATTATAACTAGCGGTAAGTAACGTTAATTCATAATGTTACTTTTTTACCGGTAAAATAATTACCGGTAAGTCGGTAGCGATACTAAATTTTAACGGTAAATTATAACGGTAATTTTTACCGGACCTCAAACTTAACGTTAATTTTCAGGTATCGATACTGTAATATAACGTTAAAAGTATCGATACCTGCTTTAGTTACCGGTAAAAGTAACGATACTTATTACGCTACTTTGCTGCGTTGCCGCTCCGCTCGGTTACCTACAGCAGAGCGGCAACTTCGCGACACGAGACGCATGAGACCATGTTGGGTGGGAGCGATAGAGAGAGAGAATGAATTTAATCCAAAATTAAGTAAGTAACGTTTAAACGTTTACCGATACCATCATGAAGGTAGCGGTAATTTATAACGTTATAAATTACCGCTACTTTAGGTATCGATACTTTTTAAGTAGCGATACCTCGGCCAGGCAGAAGTAACGTTACCATATTTTTACCGGTATTCCAAGCCCCGCCGAGTAGTGTAATAAGCGCCGCACTAACTAGGGTCCCCGCCCACCCGGTATTTAGTGCCCTGAATACTGGGTAGTGTAATATGGGTTTTAAACACATAAAGCTGTCGGACACATTCACTGTGGAAATCTTGTATTTTTTCTATGGTTGTCTATGGTTTGTGAATAATGTCAAATTTGATGTCTGCTGTCACGTACTGTCGTTCTGTCTACTCTGTCCTGTCAAAGTAAAGTCATCATCACATCACCAAGTCTTACAAATCATTACACAAAATTAATTTAACAAAAAAATGCGTAGATCATAAGGTTATCTTAAACAGTATTAACATTTACATAATGGCTTTAGCGTATAGAACATTTTATAGGAATTGTTATTATATTAACAACATAACCAAACCGGTTCAGTCAGGTGTTGTGAGAAATCATTCGCTAAGATTTTTAACAAATAATAGTTTTTGCCGGATTAATTCTTTAAACAAGCCTATAATTGATGTAAAGCAACTTAGCTTCCTGTCGGTATCTGTTAGACATTGTACAGGACAGAATGGGGCTGACAAGACTTCACTTGAGAATAGTCAAAAGAAACCAGGCCTCATCCAAAGATTCAAACAGATGTACCGAGACTACTGGTATGTCTTAGTGCCGGTGCATATGGCTACCTCTGCCATTTGGTTTGGTAGTTTTTACTATGCTGTAAGAAGGTAAATAACATTTTATTTCGCTCATAAGAATTTAATGTGTTTAGCAAAAATCATTATAGTCTCTTTCATTTTAGTGGTGTAGATGTTCTTGGACTACTGGAAACATTGGGTGTGAGTGAAACTTTGATGGCACCTTTGAGAGAATCCAGTGCAGGATATTTTGCTCTTGCTTTTGCTCTCTACAAATTAGTTACACCTTTGAGATATGCTGTCACTGTTGGTAAGACAAATCTTAAATTGAATATAATTTGCTGTAGTAAGACTTTTTAACTTATTTATTTCTGTTATTCTTCAAGGTGGGACTACATTTGCAATTAAGAAATTAACAGCAGTTGGTTGGATAAGACCTGTACCTTCTAGAGACAGACTGAAAGAAATGCTCCAAGAAAAGAAAGATAATATCCAAGATCGATTTAATGAGAGCAAGCAACATTACCAATCACAAATGAAGGAGAGAAAAAACCATGTTATGGATGAAATGCGGAGATACAAAACTGAAATAAGAAACATGAAGGATAAGGTGAAAAAAATGTGATCATTTGGTAACCTAGTTATTGATATTTCATCAGATTTGTTCTTGCTATCAAGATTATAATATGTAGTTGAACTATTCGTCTTTCATAAAGTTATAATAATAGCTTGGCTTTAAAAATATTCCCTCAAAAAAACTGTAAATATATAGATGGTCTTCTAGTATATAAATAAAAAGAGTATATATGGAATTTTTAAAGATTTATTGTTTAAAAAATATTTAAATATAAAAAGTATTACTTATAAAAATCATTTTATTTTATTACCTATAAAATAATAATCACATTTGCATCAAAATGTACAAATACCAACTTAACAACTGATTATAATTAAGTACAAAACAGGACAGCACATATCTGGAATGTTTTTTTTTACCTTATGTGCAATGTTCTAAAATTGCATAACAATTTAATTTGTGACTTCAGATTTTACTATTTTGTTCATAGTCTGCCAGGTGTGCTGCCATGTCATGTTGAGTCTAAAATTAGTAAATGCCATTTGTAAATATTACTGACAGTATCTCCTAAATATTTTGTACCTACAAAATTGTCTTTTCACATAAACTTTTGCATCATCATTAGAAATTTTAATGAAAATTTATTTTAGAAATTTCTAAAAGCCATTTATATGATAACTTCAATCAATCAATTATCAGCCCTTCACAGTCCACTGTTGGAGATGATAAGTTATCATAGTGAAAATAACTTTTATTTTAATTTCTAAAACATAGTAATTTATTTTTCTGGTAGAGTAAAAACCAAAAAATTCAAGACCTTATTCATTTCCATTACCTATATACAGTGATGATAACAATAACTTAGGGCAAAATTGTCATTATAGGATATATCATCACATAAAATTTATGTATTTTGCTTTTAAATTTCACACAACATTACTACTTATTTGGAAATTAATAATATTGATAGTCACCAATGAAGATTAAATAAAATTAACATTAAATATAGCTAGGTAGCCCTGAATAATAATTGATAACAACTGCTACACAGACATACATTACTTTTTAGTTCAATATACATAGTTTACTAAGATCCCTATCGTTTTTCCTTATTATTAAAATTAGTTACATAATTTATTTTGAGTAGAATAAAATTTTTGTGAAGTTGTAGATGTTGACTATTGTTAAGGCTGCCAGAGAAAGATGCAATTGGCATCTAAATATTATTATTCTTATTCATCCACAAAATATCAGATTTTATCAACCAGCAACTATAACTTATCAAGTATTCAAATCCAGTAAAAATCAATGAATAATGTATTTTTTCTAATCTACAAATAACATCAAAAGTGTCTTCGTTTGAGCACACGCTAATGAGCATAGCTGCCGAATCAGTTAATTATTCGTAATGTTTGTTTGAAGTGGCGACAGTGTTGAAGTTCACCCCATGTACTGGTAAGAAGCCGGGGAGAGGTGCGGCGCCGGCGGCTGCCCGGGGCCCGAGGCGGCGCCGATCGTGGCCAAGTGACAAGCGCGACACATCAATCGCCCTGAAAAACATTCAAATTTAAAGTAAAAAAATGTAAATTGTAACTTATTAAATAGAAATGCGAGTCTTCTCTCATTTTATAATAATTTTTAAATTGGGTTTGTGATATTTAGCTAGTTCCTTTTTATTCTCAATAGTTCCATTGAACTTGACCACTTCTTGTGGCTATGGCTCCTAGATTGATTTTAAATTCATCATCAGTCCACATCAGTCCACTGCTGGATTTTAAATTCAAATTCATTTAATCTGTGCTATCCTACATCCATCAGACAATGAGATAAATGTAGACAGAAAGTGAGGATGATCAGTATATGATAGGTCTCTGTGCCACCTATCATCTAAATAAGATTTGTTGGTGATTGTGAGAATAAGCAACATAACAGCTTTCTATGTTACTTTAGTCAATTGTGATTCATGATATTTACCAGCCAAAGGATAACAACGTTTATCTGGTTCATCAGTCAACTGCATGCCGCACACACAACACATGTAGCAGTCCACATGAAAATCTCTATCCATGGACACAACTCTTACTGTCTCATCTGTGCCTTCCACAGGAGTAATGCCTGGAACAAAGTCAATTGGTTTTAAAAATTATCAGTTATATAACTATATGGTAAATAACACTTATTTATTTATTTAATCTTTATTGCACGAGGAAAGTACAAATGGCGGACTTGCCATGTGGCATTCTCTACCAGTCAACCTTTGGGTGAGCCAGAAAACTATAATGCAGTCCGGTAATAGATATTCTAACAACTGCTATAATTAACATTAAACATAATATTTATATAATAATATGATATCATCATTATAGATGTCTAATTGGACTTTGGCTAATAACCCTTTATTAGCTTAGAAATACACTACAACACTTCAAAAGCGTCCCGACCTGAGTGTTTAACTTTTTTTTTAATCAACTCTTGGTACTTACAGTCCGGCACATCAAAAAATTACCAAAGGACACCTTCAAAAACTGATGCCAAGACTATATCAATAAACAATTATAATAGTGATGATAAAGTTCTTATGAATAACCTAATTATTGATTAATAATATTTTTTACCTTTTCCACAACTGGCACATTTAGGGGCAAACATGCGATGGTAGTCGTTAACACAGTATATTTTATTATCAACATCTACTGTGAAGGGCACCCCATCCAAGCATTCATTGCAGACACAGCATCGGAAACATCCAGGATGATATGATTTGCCCATCGCTTGAAGTATCTGTTGTAAAAAGATGTTGGCATTAAATTTTATGAATGCAAAATGGCTTTTTGTAACAAATTTTATGTTCCATAGCTGCAGTTCTGTGCCCTATTTATGTTACTGTATTTTGGTTATATTAGTAAACTAGCTAGCGGCACACATAGACATCGGGTTTCAAAAAGAACGGACTTCCGTAAAATGGTATCTAAATTTTAAGTTAGATCTCTAGCAATACATTGGTGAAACCCGCATCCAATTCCATGCAGTAGTTTTTACGTGATGCACGTTCAAACATACAGTTAAAAATTTCTCCCGTTTTCCCAACATTCCCCTTCAGTGCTATGCTCCTATTGATTGTTGTTATAAAGAATAATTGTACCAAGTTTCATCAAAATCCGTTGAGTAGTTTTGGTTTCTATAACGAACATACAGTCACGGACAGACAGACAAAAATTTTACTGATTGCATTTTTGGCATCAGTATCGATCACTAATCACCCCTGACCAATCAGTGTCAGAATTGACCTCTCTACAGATTTATTATGAGTATAGATTTATATAGCTTTCTTATAATGCACACTTACCATTTCCATAATTAAATGTCCACAAATAGCACATTTTTCAGCAGTTTGTTGAAATCCAGAGTACTGAAAATATAAATACACTTTGTTAATGTAAATACATAATTCATACCATATACACCTATTGTAAATGCATAACCCTAAAACTGTAAAATTAATTTAAACATGGCAATATCTGTTACTAATCTTTTTTTATCTTTATTGTCATTCTAGTAATCTAGTTGATAACAGAATTTATTAAGTACCTATCTACTTCAAAAAAAGATACACATAATGGCATAATGCAATTGTATTTTAATCTCACCAAGTAGTCTTCCTCACAATAGACTTTTCCATGAACATTGTAGAAGGCTTTGCCTCGTAGTGCTCTGCCACATGAACAACAGATGAAGCAGTTTGTGTGATACAAGTTCCCCATTGCTTGGCAAGCCTGCACTGCACCAGTTACTCCTGCTCCACAAATGTGACAAATTCCTAGAATTGATAAATATCAAACATAAGAATAAAATAATTTTTATTACCTACATTGCCTTCATACACAAAACAGAGAGTTTTCACTAAGTATGCGCCGAGGCATACTCACTAGTAACAAGACAAAAAATACATTGCTATTTTTTATTCTTAAAACATAAAAGGTACATAACACAAACATACCAAAATACTCTCCTTCCTCATCTTGCCTCTCCATTTCCTCTTCAAGCTGTCTAGTCATTTCCTCAATTTTCCGCTGTGCTTCACTGGGCCCAGATGGCCGTGGTGGAGTAATGCTGTAAGGCAACAGACTCTTGCCTCGCCCTCCTGAGCCTCGGGAGCCACCAGAAACTTGTGATACAGAACTGGGAGTAGGGCTGGGGGCAGGGGACTGTGCTGGTGAACAAAGTGATGTTAAACCAGAAACTAAATTCCTGGATCCTAAGGTTTCTGCAACCTGGGGCACATTGTCCTTGATAGCCGGTGCCACCACTGTTGGTGCTGTGCCACCAGTCATACATACATAGTCTGAGCTATTGGTATCCTCAACAATCTGCATCCTATTTCCCACAACAGGCTTCACATAGCCTCCATTACTCAATGGTGGCTTTTCCTTGACAAGATTATTGGCTATATTTGGTTTTGGGTGGAAAAATTTTGGGCTAGCTGTGGCAATTTGCACCTCAGTGGCAATGTTTGCTTTGGGTCTCTGAGCACTGGGTGCTATTGAAGCATAGATAGCTGTTGAAGGTATTTTCACTACTTTGTCATCAAAACTAACTACAGTATCACTTTTTAGGAGTGCACTCACATCTGTGTATTTTGGAGGGGCAGACTTCATGATTGTATAATCACTACTAGGGCTGTCCTGCATTGTACTGTATGGTGGTGGTGGAGGCGCCTTGTCTAGCCTCACTTTTTCACAAAACATTTGTGGAGCACTTCTATTAACACTAGAGTTGGGCACTTGAGGCCCTGGAACTGAACCCTGCTGTATAAAACGTTGATCATGAGCTATGGGGGGCTTGTATTCACTCTTTTTGTCATTATTATCATTGCACAACATGTTTTCGTACACTAATGGGGTTACTTTAGGTTTGGAATTAACTGGTACTTGAGGCTGAGCCTTGCTGTAACGTGTGTCGTAATATCCGTCGGAGGCGGGCGGCGCTGGGCCCTGCTGATACAGTTGGTGGTAGTAAGGTGGCTGTGGAGACCGCTGCTCGCCGTAGTAATCTATATTTTCATACACTGGAGGCGGATATTGCGTGTTAGGATTAGAAGGAATCTCGTAAAGATCTTCAGTTTGATAGCTGAGTGATCTCTGTGATAACGTGTCGATTGATCTTGTAGGACTCGCTGGTAGCGCAGCAGTGTTTATATCACGTTTATTTAACGATGCAATTGTTTCTACACGTTTGGGTGTAGCAAACTTTGAGGCAGCTATCACGTTGGACCTCTCGTAAAAGCTGTAATCTTGTCGATTGTTCTGAGTGTTGTCTAGTACGAAACTCTCTATAGCACCTACGGGCCGTGATTTACCAAGAGTGCTAGAATTCGATGCTGCGCCGCCGCGGTGCGCCTGCTCAGTTCCATCCTCATCTTTGTTTGAAAGTTTCAAATCTTGCAGTCCAAGAATACATCTCTGTTCTTCAGCGTTATTTCTTCTAGAAGAATCCATTATGTGAGAACGCTATTGCAGTCGAGTTGGTTATAAATTCACCACAAATACTTCAAAACACTATGAATGAATCATTATTTCTTTAAAAAATTTTCATCTCCAAATCTTGAACAAAACATCGCGTTCAAATAGTGATGCCCATAACTCGCCTCGCCTTTTTAAAATTACGACAGGACCCTGCCTACGGGTCTATAGAGATGTTATCGCTAGTGGATTCGCCGGCAGGGGCGCTAGTGTAGCCTGATTTCTTCAAAACGTCAAATAACATTGTTTATGAAGTTATCCATATCATTTTTTGCCATGAAAGTAATAACGTAGTACTTAATACTTCTATGTTTTTGGCAAAGCTGAAATTTGATGGCGCCCATTGGTGAGCATAAAACGGGGGCCCAGATTTTAAAAAATCGTATCGTATCGTAGCCATGATTATAATAATATCGTGTTAAAGTTTCGAAGTAAAAGTCCAAATTATCATTTTGAACTTTTGACTAATACTGCGATTTATCGCATCAAATATGACATGACACTAAAAATACAAGCCGGACCATAGCCGGTTCCCAAAAAAAGGAAGAAAAGCGAATTGAAAATGTCAATGTCAAAAACCCACAAGCCAGATGAGACGACGGCGTCAGCCATTTTGGTTGATGCGTCGGATTACTCGGATTACTACTGCGTTGTGCTGCACTTCAAACAGTTTTTAAAATATTGTGGAGTATTCTTAATTAAGGAGAGTAGTTCTCTCCTATCGTTTCATCATGTACGACACTGAAGATGATCAGTACGAAGAAGAGGATGTGGAAGAAATTTCATCAGAGCTTTGGCAGGAGGCTTGTTGGATCGTCATCAACGCATACTTTGATGAAAAAGGCTTAGTACGACAACAACTAGACAGTTTTGATGAATTTATCCAAATGTCTGTACAACGCATTGTAGAAGATTCTCCACCAATAGAACTTCAAGCCGAAGCTCAACATGCATCCGGAGAAATCGAATGTCCTCCGAGGTATCTCCTAAAATTCGATCAGATTTATTTGTCTAAACCTACTCATTGGGAGAAAGATGGTGCTCCTTCACCTATGATGCCTAATGAAGCGCGTTTACGAAATTTGACTTATTCGGCCCCTTTGTATGTCGATATAACAAAGACTATAATTAAGGAAAATGAAGATCCTATTGAAACCCAACATCAAAAAACGTTTATCGGGAAAATTCCTATTATGTTGAGATCCACATACTGCTTATTGAGCAATTTAACAGACAGAGATTTGACTGAGCTGAATGAGTGCCCATTGGATCCCGGTGGTTACTTCATTATTAACGGATCAGAAAAAGTACTCATTGCTCAAGAAAAAATGGCTACCAATACTGTGTATGTGTTTAGTATGAAGGATGGAAAGTTTGCTTACAAGACAGAAATAAGATCTTGCTTAGAGCATAGTTCAAGACCAACTTCAACTTTGTGGGTTAATATGATGGCAAGAGGTGGACAAAGCATTAAGAAATCTGCTATTGGACAAAGAATTATTGCTATTCTTCCATACATAAAACAAGAAATTCCTATTATGATTGTATTCAGAGCTCTTGGTTTTGTAGCAGACAGAGATATATTGGAACATATTATCTATGATTTTGATGACCCTGAAATGATGGAGATGGTAAAACCTTCGCTGGATGAAGCTTTTGTAATTCAAGAACAAAATGTTGCACTTAACTTTATAGGAGCCAGAGGAGCCCGACCAGGCGTAACAAAAGAGAAGCGAAGCAAATATGCAAGGGAAATTTTGCAAAAAGAAATGTTGCCACATGTAGGCGTTTCTGATTTCTGTGAGACTAAAAAGACCTACTTCTTGGGCTACATGGTGCATAGATTGCTTTTGGCTGCTTTGGGTCGCCGAGAATTAGATGATCGTGATCACTATGGAAATAAAAGGTTGGACCTAGCTGGTCCTCTATTGGCATTCCTGTTCAGAGGTTTATTTAAGAATTTATTGAAAGAAGTCAGAATGTATGCTCAGAAGTTCATTGATAGAGGAAAAGACTTCAATCTTGAATTGGCAATTAAAACAAAAATTATCACAGATGGGTTACGATACTCTCTCGCTACTGGCAACTGGGGTGATCAAAAGAAAGCTCATCAAGCCAGAGCAGGTGTATCTCAGGTATTGAACAGATTAACTTTTGCATCAACTTTATCACATTTGCGGCGTGTCAACTCACCGATTGGACGAGATGGAAAGCTGGCTAAGCCCCGTCAGTTGCACAACACCTTGTGGGGCATGATTTGTCCTGCTGAAACCCCAGAGGGTGCTGCTGTAGGTCTTGTAAAGAATTTAGCTTTGATGGCCTACATTTCTGTAGGTAGTCAGCCATCACCCATTTTGGAATTCTTGGAAGAGTGGTCTATGGAAAACTTGGAAGAAATTGCACCTTCTGCTATAGCAGATGCTACAAAGATATTTGTGAATGGTTGCTGGGTGGGCATCCATAGGGACCCTGAACAGCTAATGGCTACTTTGAGGAAGCTGAGACGTCAAATGGATATTATTGTGTCTGAAGTTAGTATGATTCGTGACATTCGAGACCGAGAAATTAGGATTTACACAGATGCAGGAAGAATTTGTAGACCACTACTAATTGTTGAAAATGGAGCTCTTCTGTTGAAGAAGAAACACATAGATAATCTCAAGGAAAGAGATTATAACAACTATGGTTGGCAAAACCTAGTAGCAAGTGGTGTAGTTGAATATATTGATACTCTTGAAGAAGAAACTGTTATGATTGCAATGAGTCCTGATGACTTGACTCAAGTAAAGGAATATGCCTACTGTACAACATACACACACTGTGAAATTCATCCTGCAATGATTCTGGGTGTATGTGCTTCTATTATTCCATTCCCTGATCACAACCAAAGTCCCAGGAACACTTACCAAAGTGCTATGGGTAAACAAGCTATGGGTGTTTATATTACAAACTTCCATGTCAGAATGGACACACTTGCCCATGTGCTGTATTATCCACACAAGCCATTGGTTACAACAAGGTCGATGGAGTATTTGCGTTTCAGAGAGTTGCCAGCAGGCATCAATTCCATTGTTGCCATCTTATGTTACACAGGATATAATCAAGAAGACAGTGTTATCCTGAATGCTTCAGCTGTCGAAAGAGGTTTCTTCAGATCGGTATTTTACCGGTCCTATAAAGACTCTGAATCTAAAAGAATTGGAGATCAAGAAGAACAATTTGAAAAACCTACAAGGCAAACTTGTCAAGGCATGAGAAACGCATTGTATGACAAATTGGATGATGATGGTATAATCGCTCCTGGAATTCGTGTTTCTGGTGACGATGTAGTAATTGGCAAAACAATAACTTTACCTGAGAATGATGATGAGCTTGAGGGCACCACTAAACGTTACAGTAAGAGAGATGCATCTACTTTCCTGCGAAACAGTGAGACAGGAATTGTAGATCAAGTTATGTTGACTCTAAACAGTGAAGGATACAAGTTTTGTAAAATAAGAGTTAGATCTGTTCGTATCCCACAAATTGGGGACAAATTTGCTTCTCGTCACGGCCAGAAGGGAACCTGTGGTATCCAATACAGGCAAGAGGATATGCCTTTTACATGTGAAGGTCTTACTCCAGATATTATCATCAACCCACACGCCATTCCTTCTCGTATGACAATTGGTCACTTGATTGAATGTATTCAAGGGAAAGTGTCTTCAAACAAGGGCGAAATTGGTGATGCCACTCCATTTAACGATGCTGTCAATGTACAAAAGATTTCATCTTTACTTCAAGAATATGGCTATCATTTGCGAGGCAACGAAGTTATGTACAATGGGCATACAGGTCGTAAAATAAATGCACAAGTATTCTTGGGCCCTACATACTATCAACGTTTGAAGCACATGGTAGATGATAAAATTCACTCCAGAGCTAGAGGACCAGTTCAAATTTTGGTCAGACAGCCCATGGAAGGTAGGGCCAGAGACGGCGGACTTCGTTTTGGCGAAATGGAGCGCGACTGTCAGATAGCGCACGGGGCTGCACAGTTTCTGCGAGAGCGCCTGTTTGAAGTATCTGATCCATACCGTATTCATGTTTGCAACTTCTGTGGCTTGATAGCCATTGCCAACTTAAGGAACAATACATTTGAATGCAAAGGATGTAAAAATAAAACACAAATATCGCAAATCAGGCTTCCATATGCAGCAAAGTTACTTTTCCAAGAATTGATGTCAATGAATATTGCCCCAAGATTGATGGTAGTTAGCTAAAATATTTTTGTAGCTATGTTATGACAAGATATAACTTGTGTATGGAATATTGTTTTAAGTAATACACATTGTAACATTTCATACGAGTTTTATTATCACAAACCGACAACATTAAATGCAGCTTAAAACATAACAATCATGATACAAAAGTATATAATTCTTTCATACTTTCTCATTTGTTTTATAAATATCTATCAAAATGCAATGATTAAGTTTCGAGGTAATAAAAGCAATATAGTACTACTTTAAGATTTCATAGTAATTAGTGCAACAAAGTGTAAATATAAGTAAATCTTTTTTTAATGGAAGGGTAAGAAACATTTTTTTTACATTGAATCAGCATTTGTATCGAGTTAAAACTTGATAACTCAGAGATTTTATATGGCATTACAGACAGGAGATGTGATGGCCAACTGCCCAGAAGATAGTGTTGAGAAGACAAAACCCAAAACAACGACAACTTTCTGAATCCTGAATTTCTTATAATGGCAACTGCACATCTTGTTAAAAGGGGAAAATGATGTTAATGACATAAATTTGTCGCTTTAGGTTGAATTTTCAACAGAAGCAGAGCTTCACGGAGTACCTAAGCTAGGCTAACAAATTATATAATTTTTGTTAGCCTCAGGTTCCGCGCGGCCCCGCCTCTGTGGAAACGCCTTCGGAATCAAGTCCTCTTGACACTCCTGATGTTTTGGTACAGATTTTCCATTGACTCAAATGGGAAAATTAATTTTATTTTTTAGTCTGATTTGAATGCACAGATAGCCAGTCGGGGGTTACTGTGGTTGAATGTAACGGGCGTCTTTAGAGTTTAGAGTAACTGCTATAAAACAAAAAAAAATATTAAGGCTAATAACATAATATACCTACATAATATAATTAATTTTATTTCTTTAAACACCGTCATTTCACAAATGCACTGTAACAATAAATAAATTGTGTTGTATTTTGAAAATAAATTCTAATACATATGCATAGGTAGATGATTTTATACAAACAAAGTAGAGATACCTACATTATAGAAAAATATAAAAGTAATATTATTATTTCATTATCAATAATATACCTATCTCAAAGAAATTTGATTTTTGTGTTGCAATAACATTTATTATATAACAACTATGTGTCCCATGCAATAATGTTTATGAGAATCTGTATAAAATTTAAAAAGGGCTTAACCATTATTTATATTATACACTAGTAAGGTATATGCCAGTAAATATCAACGGTCCCGCCTGTTACATAAATAACGACGACCCAAAACAAACCATAGTCAAGCTCGGAGATTTTCACGATAAAATTTGTAAGGGCCACACTGGCCCACCTAAATGCACATTTATTACAGTACAAACTGATAGATACTGGGATATTTTTTAGGATATACCCTTTAATATAAATTTTATTTCAAACTTAAAGTCCAAAGGGTACCTACACATTTTTTTTGTAAAAAATTGCACATCACCTACTAATGAAATTTTAAGTAATTCCTACTCCTTTCATACAATCTTAACAGGTACGGGCTAGTAAGGTAGCAGGTACAATAATCATTCATAATTAAAGTAGTATAAAATAAGTTAGTGGTAACTAGCTTCAAGTACTTAGTGACTTACAGATCAGCTTACATTAAACAATTATATCTATAGCCTTTCCTTACAAGAATCCTTACTTTCCTGTCAAGTGTAGGCGGTAATTAAGAATAAATAAAGGTCCGTGAATAAGAGAGCTTGTACATTTTTCAATAACAACAATTTTAGGCATATTAATAAATAAAAGTAGTTATACATGTACCCACCTAACATTTTCTTCAGTCTGTTTTTGTGCGTGTGAAAAAAATTAGGTACCTAGGTACTGAAAAATACTTACATGTTTGTAAATCCATATTATCATAAAAAAGTACATTCAAAAAGTAAAGTGTTTATTAACTTTTACCTATATAGCGTAGGTAGGTATGCTTGCATATTTTTTGTGATCGTTTTAAAATGGAATTTCGGAATGTTTAATTTTATATAGAAATAAGTTTGAAAAAGTGGACATTGATAACGAGAAATGGAAGCAGCATTGTAGTTATTCTTATATTATACAACTGTACAACTTACGTATCTAATAAACCTGCCACGTACTCGATGTGAAAGCAGTAGCTAGACACTCGCGGTAAAAGTCAAAATCAAACACATAGGTAGTCTAAGATTAAGGACGTCTAATGGCATTAACCAAATTAAGTTCGGTTACGTTTGTTCCTGCTTATAAGCCAGGTAGGTAGGTATTACTAGCGTAACTAGAATTGTGCTTTGAGGCCATAAAGGTGAACGGCGTCTGTAGGTAGTAAATAATCGACCAAACCAAACTTGCGGCTTAGATTGGGACCCATTAAAATAAGGCGAGTGAGGGACGGCCTAATTGACTAGAAAGTTTTTTGACCTTTACCTTTGGCCCCGAACAGCTAAATTCGAGTTACGCGTGTTTCGTCGTTTCCCCATCAGCGTGAAGGCGGTAGCGCTCTCTGTTCTTCGGGTTCTTCCCGCGGTCGACTCCATTTTATCATAGTCTCCGGCGACCGGTATAAGAATACTAATTTCGCGAACAGATCTTCTTCCAATGCCAACTCGAGTGCCTCGCGCACCTGTAAATAAATCGATTCATGCATCAAATGTCAGTCACTTGCGATATGTACCAATTAAAAAAAACATTTTGTTTCGGACAAAGTTCAACTTGTAGCTTAGTTAGCTACCCATAAGTAGGTACTAGTAGAAAATACGTAATGTGTAGTAGCATAATAGGATCATGAGTAAGTACCTACATAGATATCCATACTTATGCCTATAGATATACCTTTTAGTATATAGGAACCCTTGTAAAAATGAAATGGTAAGCGTCCCGTTATTTCACACCAATAGCCCAGTTTTCCTGTACAATAGGACCCTGTCAATAGCCCTATGGCTTAGTTTAGTTCCCATTATTATGCAATAGTGCTGCATTTGGCAAGTATTACTAGGTACTGAGTTAACTGAGTGCGTCATCTTGGGTCAATCAGAAACAAGTAATGTCTGGTTTCCTGTCTCACATACACATATTAAATTATCTTAAGGAGTGTTGGTCCTGTGCCCCCCCCCCTCCCCCCCGCAAGCCTTACAGAGGACCAGGAGGAGTAACGCTCCAAATGGAGACTGCGTTATAGTTACTGGATTGTTTTTATTACTCTGCCCAAAAGGTGATGAACAATATTTATAATGCCCGGTCAATTTGATTATTTGAATAATTATTATCAAATTGCTTTCTCATATTGGCCATTTATCACAATGCCCGGGTATTATGTATAATGCTACATTTATTACTTGGTCCATAACATATACAAAACCGCTTGTCTAAATCAGTAACAGAATCCATTGCACAAGTTTCATATACCTTGTGCAATCGATTCGAAATTCCGTATGTAGATACATCACAAGGGTGTATTACCAGGTAGATGTCGAGGCAGAGCTGCAGCACGCGGTCGACGTTGGGCAGGTCGTCGAACATGATCTTGGTGTAGATGCCCGAGAAGAAGCCGCGCAGCACGCGCGACGCCAGGAACACGAACGTCGTGTACAGCCCGATGATGCTGCGCAACGAACATTACCATTTATGCTACTTTTTATACGTAGTAAAAACGTGAGGTTAAAAAAATCTGATTCACTTCTCCTTTTACAGATCAGTTAAATAATGCTGGCACGTTCAGCAATTTTAAAACTGTAGCGTCAGCTGTGACCTACTGTGCAAAGTCTATGCTGGCGCTACAAAACTATAACTGTCCCCTTCACACTCATAAGATAGACCGCGCGCGATAGAGACAGGCAGACTTTTCATGATACGCATGCAGTAAATGTGTTGAACGTTACCTAAAGCTAGCGCTTAAGCTAACTGACCTGTACTGGTAAATCGAGGGAATCCTTTAAAGAGATAATAGAATTACCGACCTATAACCGGTTTCAAAAGGAAATGTATTTTTCTAGAGCATGTCCCACTCGTAAATACAAAGCGGACAGATACGGATTCGACTATCAAACAAAAGCAGTAAGTCCCTGTAATTAATGATGACACTGAAATGAAATGACGAACGTTTCTGTCAACGGCTAACACTGCGGTGGTACCTATTTTCCAAGATCAATGGGTAGATATGTATTTCCAATCGGCGATGAGGAAACCCCTTCTCATCATGAAAAAATCTTCACCTTCGGAAAAATGTAAGGATGTAGGTACTCACCCGCTCCCAGAAATGAAGTTGAGAGTTTCAGGGAACAGCTTGTCGTTAAAGGTGTACATGACCAACATGTCACAATTGTTCATCGGAATGACTTGCAATTGGTCCTGCAAAATAGAAAAATACGTAATACAAAATAATCGATATATTTGTTTCTTGCTCTAAAACTAAATAGTAAAGGCATCTAGAAAGTTTATCTCAGAGTTTCAGATATCTAGCGACTAATAAAGTGTAAGGTTCACAAAAATCGACATTTTGCATATTTTTTGCAAATATGTCGTTCCATAAGGGGTTTTCGCAATTTGTATTTATTATATTATCAATACCCACTTATTGTAGAGGATTATTATTACATAGCATAACTACTTTTGTTTATAGGATGTCAAGATACAAGTTTAAATACGAGTTAATAGTCACATTCCGAGATTCGTACCTAATTTTGAGTAAGATGAAAGGGCTAAATTGCGAATCGGTCTCGAGGCAACTAGTACCTATTCTGTAAGTACATTTTCTAGGTCAAGACAGGAAAATAACATATTCCGGACTTTTTCCTTTACCTACATGTGCTGTGAAGTCGTCCTTCATATAAAATTTTATGGTCAATGGAAAGTACCTACCTTCTAAGTTTTAATACCCCATAACCTACATTTGATTGACCTTGATTTTTTTACAACTTTTTTCCAAAGGTAACTTTTTTCCAAAAACATGTATAATGTACTTGTGTAAAGTACAAATACATGTTACATACCTGCTGTGGACAATGTTCTCTCACACGCCAATACATTGTTTTGTCATTACGTTCTAATCGTAGCTGGACGTCTCGATACAGCCGCGCATCTTCACCTAAAATTGTACATTGGTTTAAGTTTTAAAACAATTTCACAAAAAAACTACATTTAAGTATCGGTCTAAGTTAAACGAGTCAAATTCCCATTAAGAAACAAAACTGTAAGTAATGTGTGGGAGTATTTTTGTTTAAGGTTTTCTCAAACGGTATAATTTTACAAAATCATTTTGTATGTCGTATATTAGATAATCTTAATGTTTTATTAGAATATTAGTAGATATTCGAAGTTTGATAGATTTTCATAAGCTTCATATTGACTCCAAATAACATAAACATGCAAAATTGGTTCTCATACTTACTACTCTTATCGCTGACCATGGGCATTAGCTGATATGCCGGTTTAGCCGTGCCCTTGTTGAACACTTTCAGGAACTTAGGAAATAGTCGTTTTACGTTCAACCTGCGTTCAAGTAAAAAAATAAATAATTAAAAATAATAAATATCTTGAGCATAAACTTAGCCTTAGGTATTTTTTTATTTGATTAAATTCGTCGTTACATAAGGAATAATATCATATTATTTTATTTATTGTCATTATGGGTTTGCGCTTGGCCACTAGTTACTTGATGTTAAATTAATTGTTGTTGAATTAAGCATCTGTGTAGAGTTGGACTTTTTATGAGGTATCCCTGTCGAGTCGTGTAGTGTTTTGTCACTTGTCCGTGTCAAGTCATGTGTAGCTCTGTTAGAGGTATTCTTATCGAGCCGTGAGGCGCTCTACCAGTTGTGCATGTCGAGACGTGTGGCTCTTTGTGAGATGTCGTCCCTGTCGAGTCATGTAGCGCTTCTTCAGTAATCCACGTCAAGTCATGTGGCGCTATGTCAAAGGTGTCCGTGTCGAGTCGTGTGACACTCTGTCAGATGTCCGTGTTGAGCCGTAAGGCGTCCGTTTCGTATCGTGTGGCGCTCTGACAATAGTCTGCGTCGGGTCGTGTGACGCTCTGTCAGGTCCGTGTTAAGCCGTAAAGCTCTTTATCGAGCCGAGCGTCGGCATCGAGTCGTATAGCGCTTTGTCAGTAGTCTGTGTCAAGTCATGTGGCGCCTTGTCAGAGTTATGCTTGTCAAGTCGTAAGGCGCTCTTTCGGGTGTTCGTGTCGAGTCATTGGGCGTTTTGTGAAATGTCCTTATCAACCCGTGTCAAGTCGTGTGGAGCTTTGTGAGAAGTCCTCGTCAAATCATGTGGCGCTGTGTCAGGTGTCGGTGAGACGCTCAGTCAGATGTCCGTGTCGAGCCATAAGGCTTTTTACCAGGCGTGCGCGTCGTGTCACGTGGCGCTCTAACAGTAGTCGATACAGAGTCGTATAGCGCTTTGTCAGTAGTTCGTGTCAAGTCTTCGTCGAGCCGTAAGGTGCTCTATCAGAAGTGCGAGTCGAGTCGTGTGGCATTCTGTCTGTCACGAGACTTATCATTTAGTACAGTAAGTCGTCTCGGTACGCACCAGGTGTCGGGCGGCGCGGAGCCGTCGAGCAGGCGCAGCAGCGCGGCGCGCTCGGGGCTGGGCCGGCCGTCCACCAGCGCGGGCAGCTCCACTTATCATTTAGTACAGTAAGTCGTCTCGTACGCACCAGGTGTCGGGCGGCGCGGAGCCGTCGAGCAGGCGCAGCAGCGCGGCGCGCTCGGGGCTGGGCCGGCCGTCCACCAGCGCGGGCAGCTCCACTTATCATTTAGTACCAGGGACTGAAAGCGGTTACGGTATAGGGTTACGGTACCGGTATAAAATAAGTGTACCTTTATAAAATAAAGGTAAGGGTATACCGTTATTCAACCGGTATAAAATATCGGTACCGAAAAGCCGCGACGTTGCCAAACGGCTGCGGATTGTTGGCAACGTCGCGTGCGTTGCGCGGAGCGTATCGATCGACACCGGCAAAATATTCTTCCTGACATTTCTTATCTGTCCGTGCATAGCACGCGAAAGACTGCCTGTGCATGGCACACGCGAAAATTCTGGTCAGTGATAGAATGAATGTCGTCTCACTTTTCAATACAAATAATATTTTTTGTAGTTGTCTGATATTTAATTTTTTTTTTTAATAATTTTGTTTTTTATGTTTAGATACTATTTATATGTATACCCATCACAATTTTAAGTAGTTATTTTGTTTGTAACTTTATTATGTATCTAAAATATATACATAAGTAGGTAACAAGGTATGTGCATTACTTCTTAGTAGTTAGTTATTTAGTTTTTAAAATTAGTTGGTAAAATTATTGACTGGTACAGAATGCCACACGGCATCAAGTCCGTCATTTGTACTTTCATCATCATGATGATGATGATGATAGTATAGTTTTCTGACTCGCCCAATGGTTGACTGGTATAGAATGCCACACGGCATTAAGTCCGCCATTTGTACTTTAATCATCATCACGATGATGATGATGATGACGATGTTATAGTGTTCTGGCTCGCCCAATGGTTGACTGGTTGAGAGTGCCACACGGCATTAAGTCCGCCATTTGTACTTTAATCATCATGATGATGATGATGACGATGTTATAGTGTTCTGGCTCGCCCAATGGTTGACTGGTTGAGAGTGCCACACGTCATTAAGCCCGTCATTTGTACTTTCATCATCATGATGATGATGATGATTGTATAGTTTTCTGGCTCGCCCAATGGTTGACTGGTATAGAATGCCACACGGCATTAAGTCCGCCATTTGTACTTTCATCATCATGATGATGATGACTGATGATGATGACTGATGATGATGACGATGTTATAGTGTTCTGGCTTGCCCAATGGTTGACTGGTTGCGAATGTCACGTCATTAAGCCCGCCATTTGTACTTTCATCATCATCATGATGATGATAATGATAATGTTATCGTTTTCTAACTCACCCAATGGTTGAGTGGTATAGAATGCCACACGGCATTAAGTCCGTCATTTGTACTTTCATCATCATGATGATGATGATGTTGTAGTTTCCTGACTCGCCCAATGGTTGACTGGTATAGAATGCCACACGGCATTAAGTCCGCCATATGTACTTTCATCATCATCATGATGATGATGTTATAGTGTTCTGGCTCGCATAATGGTTGACTGGTATAGAATGCCACACGGCATTAAGTCTACCATTTGTACTTTCATCATCATGATGATGATGATGATGTTATAGTTTTCTGACTCGCCCAATGGTTGACTGGTATACTCGTAGAATGCCACACGGCATTAAGTCCGCCATTTGTACTTTAATCATCATCATGATGATGATGACGTTATAGTGTTCTGGTTTGCCCAATGGTTGACTGGTAAAGAATGCCACACGGCATTAAGTCCGCCATTTGTACTTTAATCAATGATGATCATCATGAGATGATGATGATGATTGTATAGTTTTCTGACTCGCCCAATGGTTGACTGGTATAGAATGCCACACGGCATTAAGTCCGCCATTTGTACTTTCATCAATGATGATCATCATGAGATGATGATGATGATGTTATAGTTTTCTGACTCGCCAAATGGTTGACTGGTATACTCGTAGAATGCCACACGGCATTAAGTCCGCCATTTGTACTTTAATCATCATCATGATGATGATGATGATGTTATAGTGTTCTGGCTTGCCCAATGGTTGACTGGTTGAGAGTGCCACACGGCATTAAGTCCGCCATTTGTACTTTAATCATCATGATGATGATGATGACGATGTTATAGTGTTCTGGCTCGCCCAATGGTTGACTGGTTGAGAGTGCCACACGGCATTAAGTCCGCCATTTGTACTTTAATCATCATCATGATGATGATGACGATGTTATGGTGTTCTGGCTCGCCCAATGGTTGACTGGTAGAGAATGCCAAATGGCATTAAGTCCGCCATTTGTACTTTCATCATGATGATGATGATGATGATTGTATAGTTTTCTGACTCGCCCAATGGTTGACTGGTATAGAATGCCACACGGCATTAAGTCCGACATTTGTACATGATGATGATGATGATGACGATGTTATAGTGTTCTGGCTCGCCCAATGGTTGACTGGTAGAGAATGCCACACGGCATTAAGCCCGCCATTTGTACTTTCTTTGAGCAATAAAGAATACCTACGACAACTGATAAAAAACGGACCCGAGACACTTGATAAGTGTGAACAGAGGCGCCGACATCCGATTAAAATCCGGACCCGACACCCGTCAAGTAGGAACGGGCTCTTATTGGTATCAGAACAACGAGGGTACCACAAATACATACTTAATTACAAATATAATTTGACACGGAAGAATCACAAATGTTCACATGAATGTTTGTCCCGGGTGGGGATCGAACCTACGACTCATGGTTCAGAAGGCAAGAGTCCACTACCACTTACAACACTACCAATTGCGCCACCGAGCCAGTCATTCTCAGAATAGTTTGTCTCCTCTCCCCGTCTCTTTCATACCGAAATTACCTTTATTTTACGGTACCTGAAAATTTCGGTACCGGTATAAATTTAGATATCGAAATATTCCGGTAACCGTTATATTTCGGTATGACGTCATACCGAAATATAAAGGTACCGTAATTTTTCGGTTATTCAGTCCCTGTTTAGTACAGTAAGTCGTCTCGTACGCACCAGGTGTCGGGCGGCGCGGAGCCGTCGAGCAGGCGCAGCAGCGCGGCGCGCTCGGGGCTGGGCCGGCCGTCCACCAGCGCGGGCAGCTCCACTTATCATTTAGTACAGTAAGTCGTCTCGTACGCACCAGGTGTCGGGCGGCGCGGAGCCGTCGAGCAGGCGCAGCAGCGCGGCGCGCTCGGGGCTGGGCCGGCCGTCCACCAGCGCGGGCAGCTCCACTTATCATTTAGTACAGTAAGTCGTCTCGTACGCACCAGGTGTCGGGCGGCGCGGAGCCGTCGAGCAGGCGCAGCAGCGCGGCGCGCTCGGGGCTGGGCCGGCCGTCCACCAGCGCGGGCAGCTCCACTTATCATTTAGTACAGTAAGTCGTCTCGTACGCACCAGGTGTCGGGCGGCGCGGAGCCGTCGAGCAGGCGCAGCAGCGCGGCGCGCTCGGGGCTGGGCCGGCCGTCCACCAGCGCGGGCAGCTCCACTTATCATTTAGTACAGTAAGTCGTCTCGTACGCACCAGGTGTCGGGCGGCGCGGAGCCGTCGAGCAGGCGCAGCAGCGCGGCGCGCTCGGGGCTGGGCCGGCCGTCCACCAGCGCGGGCAGCTCCACTTATCATTTAGTACAGTAAGTCGTCTCGTACGCACCAGGTGTCGGGCGGCGCGGAGCCGTCGAGCAGGCGCAGCAGCGCGGCGCGCTCGGGGCTGGGCCGGCCGTCCACCAGCGCGGGCAGCTCCACTTATCATTTAGTACAGTAAGTCGTCTCGTACGCACCAGGTGTCGGGCGGCGCGGAGCCGTCGAGCAGGCGCAGCAGCGCGGCGCGCTCGGGGCTGGGCCGGCCGTCCACCAGCGCGGGCAGCTCCACTTATCATTTAGTACAGTAAGTCGTCTCGTACGCACCAGGTGTCGGGCGGCGCGGAGCCGTCGAGCAGGCGCAGCAGCGCGGCGCGCTCGGGGCTGGGCCGGCCGTCCACCAGCGCGGGCAGCTCCACTTATCATTTAGTACAGTAAGTCGTCTCGTACGCACCAGGTGTCGGGCGGCGCGGAGCCGTCGAGCAGGCGCAGCAGCGCGGCGCGCTCGGGGCTGGGCCGGCCGTCCACCAGCGCGGGCAGCTCCACTTATCATTTAGTACAGTAAGTCGTCTCGTACGCACCAGGTGTCGGGCGGCGCGGAGCCGTCGAGCAGGCGCAGCAGCGCGGCGCGCTCGGGGCTGGGCCGGCCGTCCACCAGCGCGGGCAGCTCCACTTATCATTTAGTACAGTAAGTCGTCTCGTACGCACCAGGTGTCGGGCGGCGCGGAGCCGTCGAGCAGGCGCAGCAGCGCGGCGCGCTCGGGGCTGGGCCGGCCGTCCACCAGCGCGGGCAGCTCCACCTCGCGGTGGTCCTCGATGGTGGGCGGGTTCGGCACGGCGTTGGTCGGGTGCGTTATCACGTACGTGAACCGCACCAGCAGCGGCGCGCCTGCGAAATAACGTTGAAGTAACGATCCTATGGCGCTATTCATAATCGGGAAATAGACTCGACTTGAAACCTTACCGGGACGTTCGTACCATTCGACATTCATCATTATCATCATCAGTAGTCCACTGCAGTTGTTTGCCACTTAGGGCAAACATCTAGAGGATATACCCATAATCGCAACCCTGGGCAGGCGGGATGGCGTTCGCAGGGCTTAGCTTCTCGCTCCGGTGACGCTGCTGCTCGTCATCGGTCTGTGGTATTTAGCCACGCCTTCAACTGTGGTGGTTAAACCGCCCTAATAGGCTATTATACCTTAAAATTGTAATTAGTCCGTCTTTTAGCTTATTAAAAAATAAAAGACACGTATTTTTCCTTTTTTTAATCAAATAAATAATAGCAAAGATACAAGGCATCAAAAGTTAGAAGTGGGAGTCTTTGACGTCACTTGCTCCCGTAAAGATGCCTCACCGAGTGACGTCACGCGTAATTTCAACGGGCTATAACATCGTAATTTTTAGTCTAATTTACGTAAATTTTAATTTTGAATAAGCTAAAAGAGGGACTAATTACAATTTTTAGCCATAATAGCCTATTGTCCTATAAAAACTGTTACTGACAGTCATCCTAATCATGTTAGTTTTATCTTAACTCTTAACTAATATTATAAAGCTGAAGAGTTTGTTTGTTTGTTTGAACGCGCTAATCTCAGGAACTACTGGTCCGAATTGAAAAATTCTTTTTGTGTTGAATAGACCATTTATCGAGGAAGGCTTTAGGCTATATAACATCACGCTGCAACTATTAGGAGCAAAGAAATAATGGAAAATGTAAAAAAAATGGGGAAAAAATAACTATTCCACGCAGACGAAGTCGCGAGCACAGCTGCTAGTGGCCTATAAAGTTAAACATAAAGAGGGTAACTTACTGGAGGTCGCCTCCTTCTCGAGCCGGTCGAGCTCGGGCGGCGATATCTCCCAGTTCATGGTGGAGTTGGGGTTGATGGTGACCACGGCCACGTCGTTGTACATGTAGTTGGACAGGAACGTCTGCGCGGTGCGGTCGCGCGCGTACGTGTTGCTCAGCTGTGTGTAGTCTTGTTCCGTGAACCTGGACGTGAACAAACAGTAAACAAATACATTCAAAAATCAAAATCAAAAATACCTTTATTCACATAGACTTAAAATAAGCACTTATGAATCGTCAAGTAAAAAATAATGTAATTTTTTTTAAAAAAGTAATGTGAATAAAAGCAATGTAAAAGAAGCTACCGCCGTGTTCGGAAAGTAGATTTCTTTCTACCGAGAAGAAACGGCCAGAAACTCGGTAGTTACTCTTTTTTTTATAGTGGCTTCCCTACGCCTGATAGAAAACGAAAGAGAAGCCCAAGTCGCTGTGACAACGGGCAAGTAACTGGTCATTTACCTGTCAGTTGCCGCCGCCATGCCGGCCCAACCCTAACCCCCCACGAGCTCTGGAAACCCTACTCACCGGCAGAAACACGACCCAGAGGTCATTTGACTGCGGTATTCTATAGGGTGGAGGTCCTTCCCCGGACGAGCGGCTCAATTCGATTCATTCATTAAAAAAAGTATTAAAAAAAACGCTTTTTTGAAATACACTATCTTGAGACCCTGACTGTCATGTTGCACAAGAGTGCTTGTCAAGACTATTTAAATGAGTCCAAATTCGACGGTTTTATCTTGATTAGTTTAGGAGTTCCTATGGCCACCTTTACACTCCATCTTAAGATCAGCTTTATGGTTCCATATTATAGTATTGTCACCGAGGTTACTTATGTACCAAATTTGAATCTTATCTGACGACAGGAAGTGGTCCTAATTCAGTAGCTCGCAAGATTTGTAGAACAAGGCAAGTTAAACAAAAGCTTTTAAAAAAGAGAACATTTTAACATGGAACCTTTATATGAGGCTTGAGCATCTTGCGAGCCAGCATTGCGATGGTGATATTTCCTTTTTTTTGTTCTAAATAGGTTTGCTCTAGACTACAATTCGCCTGAGGCGTTATTGCAGTCCGTAGACCGCAATAGATCGTAATGGAGCATGCTCACCCAGAAAATACCGGTTCACTCTCACCTTCAATATTAAAGTTTCCATCTCTAGGGGAACTTCTCATTCGTTAGCCTCACGACTTAGGATACTTTTTTTTGAGATTGCCATTAGGCGAAAAGAAGGTATAGGTACCTATATGCTGTGAAATAATAAGTAAAATATGTTAGCAAAATTACATACACATCGATATTGTGCGACTGTGCTGACATCTGGTATACGGGGAGGAAAGGTCCAATTCGGATCTTCACTGTCACATCTGTAGGTGGATTTGGCTCGCCAACCTTTGAAACAGCAAAAAATAATGATCAAAATTATGTATAAATTAAACATAATATGTGATTAAGAAGTTATATGACATTATATGTGTTTCCGAAGAATAATCATTCTACAAAAGAACATGTCGGTTAAAACCTGGATGTATTTTTGATGCATAATTAAAAATTTAACTGAAAATATAGTCAAAACGTAAAACGTGTAGTGATTCCAACTGTTACTTACAGTGTTTCCAAACGCGAAGAATACGAGAGGGAACCAAATGATTGCAATGACAAAAGCAAGCACGCCACCACCGAGTAGGTATTTAGACGTGTTTGATTTCTTCGCGCCCCTCGGCTGAGGGAATTCGTCCTCTACATATCGCGAACACTGAAATAAACGTAGCACAAATTGGCAAGATAGCAGTAGCAGACGTAGAAGCCTACTAGTGTTTCATTATCATAATCACCATCTTTAGAAGCCTGCGGAAATCCCTTGCTGAACGTGGGCCTTTCATCTAGCCTTAATCATCCAGTTAATGCCAGCCGCCTTGCGCAGGTCGCCGCTCCATTTAGGCGAGGGTCCCATACTACGCTTATCTATGCGCGGTATCCACTACAGAACTTTCTTACTCCACTAATTTATCTTCTATTGCTACTACTGGTATTACTATTGTGTGTGTGATTACTAGTCTTTTGTCGGCTTCTATACCTAATACAAATACATAACACTGACCTACAGACATGATTGGAACAAATTTCGAAAAAAAAATACAGATATTTCATATGTCACCCCAGGATTTTAAATTTCTATGATGTCCAGCAAATATAGTGGTCAGAATAGAAACATAGAGGGACTGCTAAGCTAAATATACAGGAACAAGAATACCACTTACTTTTAGTAAAAATACGCTTGCAAAAATATCTTCCATTTTGAGCCAATCCATGAGAGTCATCGATGTGTCCGTCCAAATCCAGTCCATTAGCGTTCGCAGCTCGAATAGGAATGGTACCGCCATAAAGCTATAAAATATGTTCCAAATTAATAAGTACTAGACAGGAAGCAGCTATAAATCTTTAATCTGTATTGCCAACAAACTTCATTTCTTTCTTTAGAGATTGACAAATGTTTATACTATGCTATCAACATTAACTAGGGATATCCATTGCCGAACATAGACCTCAAACACCTACATAAAGACTGATTTTACGACGGGTCCACGCTCGATAAAATCATCTTTCCATTACAGTACAGTTGACGATCAAAAGAAACTTGTATTTGATTTCTTATAACCAGTGAAATAAACTGTAGTTGTTATAAGTTAACTGATAACTGAAGTAAAAAATGTATCATGACTAATGCACGTGTGGTTACCGGATTTAGAATAGGAGCATCCTATCTCATTGCGTGGGTGTTATAAAAGACGACTAAGGGATTATCAGGATATGGGCATCGTTTACGGGTTCAAAAGTGGGCCTTCTAAGCGTCGTTTGCTTGCAGGCTGATGATAAGTGACACAATCACAATGATGAAGATTTAGTTCATCAATATAATGCAGTACATTCGTAAAAGACGTACCCTCTGAAGAAGATCATGTTGAGGAAGTGGTAGGACTTGCAGAGGAAGTTGCCGATGATGCGGCGCGGGTACCCGCAGCGGATCTGGTACGCGGACAGCAGCAGGTAGATGCACTTCACCATGTACCACATCGGCGGCGGCGGGAGTGTGTTGAAAGTCCTGCGCGAAAAAATTGACCGGTTAATGCTTACGTTCCCTTAGGATTAGGGTGCCTTTCCACAGAAGCGGGACTTCAACTGAGGCTAACAAAAATTTACCTATGACATTGCTCAAATCTCACATAGTATATTGGCATGCAAATCTGTACATACTCATACAAGTAAAATTTATTTATAGGCACATATTGGTGGCATCGGGTGGATTTCTTTTTACAGAAAACCCTCTTTGGACTTCACTTTTGCGAGTTTTGAATGAGGCGGTGGTTAATCAAAATTAGATTGATGATTCACGTCTGTTATATATCAACCTACTTTCTTTGACAAATCTTTAGAAAATCAATGAAGAATATTTTTACACTATCACTTTTTGTACACCAACAATAATCATTTTATTTCTTCTTACGCTATAGCGTAAGACATTATATATAATGGCCTCATTTCGCCTAAATTGAATGTGCTGCAATTCAAGACACATTTGTAATGAATCAATAAGCCTCTATCCTAATCTTCCGATGTTCAAGGCGAGAGTAAACCGGTCTTTGCTGGGTGAGCGCGTTCCATCGTAGGCTACGATCACAAACTCATTTTGAATAAAAAAAACCGATGAATTGATCCCATGATACCTTTCCGTAATGAAGGGTAGCACAAAGAACATCCATATGTGCACGCCGATGATAAGGCCGTACTGGAACAGGATCTTGCCGAGCATGAACTTGCGCAGGTAGAGCGCGCGGTCGATGACGATCAGCGCGAACTGCAGGATCAGCATGATGAGGAACGGTATCGGGACTTTGTTCTCCTCCAGGTACGCTTGCACGCCGCCGTCACCTTGGTGCGTCTGTGAATATGGAAACGAATGTAGGCAGGCCTTTTTTCGGTTGGGCGCATTGTGCGTTTAGGGTTTGACCGTCCTAGCCTAAACATGGCCATGATAGGCATACTTATTATTAGGCTAGGATAATAATCATGGAATTTCAGACCTTAGTAAAATATGATAGGCTGTATAATCATCTTCTACCGCCCTAACTTAATAGGCATACGCCTATCATGGCCATCATATCATCAAAGGCAGAAACACATTTTTACTAAGTTCTGAAATTTCATGATTACCTATTATAATTTGTATTACAAAATATTATGTTTCTACTTCCCATTTAGTTCTATAACTATTAGTAAGTAAATATAGCACAGAAAAGAAAGCCTTATAATAACAATAAACTTATACTGCGCTTCAGCATCATTAGAAGCCCATTACTGTTTTTTAACCGACTTCAGACAAAAGAGGAGGTTTTCTCATTCGACTGACTTTTTTATTGTAGTTACCACATATCTCCGGGAATTGTGAACCGATATGACAATTTTTTTTTCTTCGAAAGGGTGTACTTCTTGTGGGTCTGTAACTTGGTTCTATTGTCACCATATTGAAGTTTATTGCAAAAAAAAAAGCTTCTTCTATCTTCTCTTGGAGGCAATGATAAAGGTACCGGGGAAAAATGGAAAATATAGTGGAAAGAAAATAAAAATGAAAAGCGGCTTACTCCAAACGCAGCGAATCCAAATATGACGACGAGGAAGTTGAAGAAATCGCAGAGGAACATGTACGCGTATACGTCGGCCGTGACGCGCGCGCCCGGCGCCAGCATGCGCTCGAAGAAGCGCTTCGTCGGCTGGAGGTACCGCTTTATACTGGAACCATATTGAGAGACTGATGACTTTGGCATGTATACAGGGTACAGTTAGGTGAACAATAGGGAACTGCATGTAGGCTTGACCATTGAATAGAAATAGCAACCTTAGAGTAAGTTAACCTGTTTTAAATTTAACACGGTTCACACAAGACATCAAAAAACTCTTTACCAAAGCGTCCCTGGCTGAAATGTTCTTTTGTTTGCTGCACAGAAATTTATAACGCATAGAACTGCCTAGTGTGCATTAAAATTGTGACTTAGTCTTAGTAAAAACGCCAGTTTGGACAGCACGTACGTCTTGAATACATAGGAGCTGACCAAAATTCAAATGGTTTATTATTGCAAACATGTGGTTAACAACAAGCTCTGGTGTAAATGTAGCACGCTCACAAAAACGCAAGCACCGTCACAAAACACATTCTAAATGTATTTCCTAGCGTTCCTTTCAAGGAAATCTAATTGAAGATGTAAAAGTGAATATTGTGTGAAATAAGTCATACTTGGTCTAATGTGGATGTATTTCTGTGGCCATCTGTGGTTTGCATATTGGTAATAAGTACTTACGATAACAATATCACTTCAGGGTAATGTCTGTATGTGTCTTCCAACGTGGTCGTGACAGCTATAATCGGCTCTTGATCATCGTTCACTCTGCGAAAGAAATACATTTTTCCGATAGTTCAATTTATTTCAGTAGGTAATAATAATGACATTATTGTATGTGAAGAGACATACTTGTAATGGTCATCTTCCGGTTTAGAGGGGCCGGCCTCCTGGTCGTACTCGTCTTCCCCTTGTTCCTTTATTTCTTCTGATAAGGGACTGGTGACTCCATCGTTTCTCATATCATCTTTCCTGTAAAGACATTAAGGTTGAAATATTAATTTCTCATTATGAGACAGATTTCATTTAGATACCGCAAGGATTTTTATATAGAGTTACAAGCTTTAACAGTATTACAAATAACTACATCAACAACTTATAATGATTGTCACTTTTTAATTAACTAACTCGACCAAAGATACAGAGATATTATTAAAAAATATCTAAAATATAAATTCAAATTTATGTACTTATGGCTTATTAGTTATTATGGATTAACTAATTCAAATACATTACACATTTATGAATGTTATACAGAAAGGTTCATTACATACTAAAATCGGAAAGAATGTTTTGTTAATCAACTAGACAAAGAAATCCAAAATAGTTAGTGACGAACAATGATAGTTTTGAAGTACTACGTATGTAGATAAGATAGTATAAGGTTACCCATGTCTTATTTTTTTACAAGGGGTTGTTCAAAACAGTAAAAATGTAGGTAAGAGAAAGTAATAAATGTATGGTACCTGCTTAGTATTACTATCATCAATGATCTTTTAATACAGGAAAAGAACCCTCAGGAGGTATGAAACGATAAATCGAAACTACCATAGCTACACAAACCCTCGCTACCACTATCTACGGTCTCTTGTACCGTATGTGCGCGCGCAGGCGCCGTGCGCGGAACACGCGCGGGCGGGGCCGCTCGCGCAGCTGCGCCCGGGCGCGGGCGGCGCGCGCGCGGCGCTGCTGCAGCCGCTGCCACACCAGCTGCGCCACGCGCGGGTCCGAGCGGCGCGCGCCCAGCTCGCGCATCGCCGACGCGATGGCCGCCTCCACGTGGTACAGCCGGTCCACCAGCCGGTGACGACTGTCTGAGACGCAGCGCCGCATGCTCATCTACAGGGTTACTGCCTACCTAGTAGGTGATGCGGCCTGTTCTGTTTCTTGCCTCCCGTACGCGATCGGCGAGTATTTTTAATTTCGAAATAGGGTAGGACTATTCGATTGGCGGTGTTGCAATCCTATCTACTTTATGATGCCTTCTATTTTTACAATCCAGGCGGCTCGCTCCTTCCTATTTCACGAGTCGGTGATAGTCTGTTTTCCGCTTCCCAAACGTGATTGGCGAATGTCTTTAGTTCCGAAATAAGGAATCATTCGATAGGCGGTCAGCCCTGGCGGTCGCTCCTACTTCAGATGTAGATGCGTCCTGCTGTTTTCTGCTTCCCAGGCGCGATTGGAGACCGTTATTAGTCCCTAATCAATGCCCTACGCGATAATTGAAGTTACAATCCTTAACTTTATAATGCCTCCTCTTCTTCATGGTATCCTGGCTGCACCTGGGTGCACAACTGACGCATGATACTAGTTTCAAATCCCGGGTACGATTCTATTACAATAAAATATGCCTAAGTATATAGGGATTAACATAGGGAGTCGGCGTCGTAAGCGTAGTTGAGATTGTATTATTGGTTAGTCAAGCGTCATTTTAATGTAAAATTCTTCAGAGATTACCTAAACATTTCAGTATTCGTCACAAAGCCTTCGTCTAATATCGTGTCTGGTCGAAACTTCGATCACAATTGACGTATGGGAGTCCTATCGCCCCCTACTATCTATCCTACCTATCCTATACGGGTCTTGAGAGGTTCCTCTTGGAGGGCCTCGCCTACGGGCCTCGATCAGCAGATCTTTGCCCGGGCTCCCTATCGCCCCCGATGCGTCCTCCGTACTAGCGATGCGCAGCGCGTGCGTTGCGATAACTAAGTGAGAGGGCACGTGCCTCTCGCTCGCCCTGAGGTTTTTGTAGTTAGTTTGATCGGGCCGTTTTCCGCAACTCGACGACTGAGCGCCTATTTTGCGTGGGATGGGTCGAATTTGTTAAAAACATACCAAAATGGTGTTCTTGTCGAAGATGCTCTGGAGAGTGTAGCCCTGAGGTTATAAATATACGGCGACCTCCGGCTGAGAGATCGCTAGTACGGAAGGCGCAAAGGGTGCACTAGGATTCCCATAGACGCTAGAGGTATACTCACGGGCCGGTGTTGTCGTGCAGCTGCACGTACTTGCGGCCGACGTCGGCGGCGCGGCCCTCCGACACCAGCTGCGTGTCCTCCGCGCTCAGCGGGTACTCCATGTCCTCGCGCAGCTCGATGTCCGGCGACGACTCCTTCCAAAGCCCGAGAGATTTCAACATGAATCTGGAATATTGAACGATTTGTTATGGATTGATAACGACTTCGGCACCATGGCTGTGGTGACATCATAATGCACTGCTCAGGTATTCTTCCGAGCATTTTAGAATAAGTTTATGTTTCCATGTCCACCCCAGGATTATAATACAAAACTGGTTCTGTTTACTACAGCATATAACGAGTTATCTACACTAATATTATAAAGAGGAAAACTTTGTTTGTTTGGTTGTAATGAATAGGCTCAAAAACTACTGGACCGTTTTTAAAAATTCTTTCACCATTCGAAAGCTACATTATCCACGAGTAACATAGGCACAATTTTATTTTGGAAAAAAAAACTTTACGCGGACGAAGTCGCGGGCGGAAAGCTAGTAGTAAATAAACAGAGTCGGTTGGAGGTTCGAGTTCGGTCGGAGATGGTTATACCGCCACCGTCGGTTGCAAGCGCCTCGTTTGTTATTCGTCAGCATGCACCACGGGCAGTTGAGGTTGGCTTGGAGCGAGGCCGCTCCCTTACATCCTAACCTACGAATTACTCGCTTGGAATTCTCACTAATTCTCGGTCAGACATAAATTTTAATACCTATGGAAGAATATGATGAGCAGCAACAGTAAGTCATAGAGCGCGTAGTTGTATTTGCGCTCGATGCCGATGATGCGCGGCGCAGTGAACGGCATGTTCGCCGGAATCGCCTTCTGGTTCCACGGCAAAATCTCGAATTGGAACATGCTTTTGATCAGCACTATTACCTATGGAATAAGGTACATAATAACATCAATTATTCATGAGTTTTGCGTAAATATTATAGACAAAACTTAAATAAAACAAATAAGACACAAACAAAACATACCTCTGTATAGGCTATAAGTGTGACCCAAAACGTTTTGGTAGGCCTTGGTATCGTCAATGTGCCCCACAAAAATACCATAAGTGGCAGTGGAATTGACAAAATGGTTGCCGATTGAATCTGAAAACAAATTATTGATTAAGTCCAGTTAGATGGATGATAATGTTTTATTACATATTAGATGGAAAGCGAAAAAACAGCCCAAGGTGCTGAGGCAAGGAACAAGTAACCAAATCAATTACTTGTCACTTGCCACCTGCCATGCTGACCTAAAAGATAACTGTGGCTATATAAAGACATATTCTGGCTAGATAAGTTTATTGTGCACCATTAAACTTGAAAATATTCACCTGATTGATGAACACCATAAGATAGCACACGATGTCCGTATGCGCCAGGACGGCGTACCACAAGGCATAGGCCAAGTGGACAATAGGGGACTTCTCTTGCTTGAACATGGAGTCGTCTTGTTCTTCGAGTATCGTGACATCCTTGCTGTAATTATTAGAAGGGTGTTAATCTTAGCGCTTATTAAGGTAATCTAAATACTTCCAACGGAATAATTCTTTGAATACGTGTGGTGTAAACACGTGAAGAATCTTCTATTGAATTGAGTAGCAAGGATCCCTTACTACACGAACCAATAGAGAGAATAGGACATTCTTCTACGTTTCTCATTTATATACGCCGAAGATCTTACTAACATTGGTGTATATGAAATATCTGTAACAAATTAGGAAGGCAATATTACAGCAAGCAAATACTATAAATATCCAATTAAAAATATGACCAAAATAGATTATGTGCACAATAAATATAAAATACGAGTACAAATACACTAAATAAGACATTAGACATCAGAAAATACCTACGATATTCCTTCACATATCTGGCTTCACACCGCAAAGATAACCTCGTAAGGTTACTTAGAACATTAGTGTGATTTGATGGTTGGAAGAAAACGACATCCTTCGTCAATCACATACGAACGACATACACACAGATATTGAAGCGGCAATAGCATGCGATAAGAAAGAATCGAAAAAGTAAATATCAAAAATGAGAAAAGAAGAAAGTCGACACAGCGAAGCCCATCGCGTACGACATTTTGCGATATACTTGCACTGTCTCCCCAATCAAAATATCTACACGTGTGTGAATGTTTTATACCTAAAAACCACTATTTGTCAATGATTCCATTAATTTTGATTCATAAAATGAGCAATGATTTTATAATCTTTGTTAGCATTAACAAAACAAAACCAGTTTAACGTGTTTTGTATGTAGGTACAGTACAGAGGCGTCAGAATTTCTTACCATTTTTGTCAAAAGATCAAATTCCGCGGTAGGTGTGTTGGCCACAACTTATCATAAGCAGTAGATAGGTATATAGTAGATCACAAGCACTTCGGTCGTCTAAACGGTAGGTACACAGTCACGCTGTTTACAGACCGCAAATTTTATTCATGTACCACACATTGTTTCCTAGGGTGGTACGCCTCGGCGTACTTTACGCAAAGCGTATTCTTGTACGCAAGCCCTGCGAAATTCCAAATTTTTAGGAGACAGTGCAAACTCGTCCTACGTGATCCGGCACTCCACCTTTCGCTGGACTGCAAGCTAAAGGCGCTCTCGTGCTCGGAGGTGTCGTCGTCGTCGCCGCGGCGCAGCGCCTGCAGCCACGAGGGCTCGCTGGGCGCGGCGCGGCGCGCGGCCGGCGGCGACGCGTCCAGCCCGCGCTCCATGCTCGGCGCCAGGATACGGATCTCGGGAACGCTTATTTCGCTTAACTTACGGCTGCAAACACTCCGCACGCTTACCGACATGTAGGTACTTTTCGCCCTTTGAGATCTTTGAAGAACTCGACATTGAACTATGTCATTTGATTTACTACTTTCTACTATGGCTACTGGCTTGCAATTGAAAACGTGAAACTATACGATTACAACTTTTTTAATTTAACTTTAATGAAAACTAGTAGGGTCAATTTTGTCCTGATAAATTTATTATTATTATTATCTAAGGCCAATGTAGTATTATGAATAGTGTTATTGGTAACTCAATAAACAGGCAGTTAAAGCTTCAAGAAGTTAGTTATACCTTCAGATAATATTAGTCATATTAATCTTAGGACACTTTTTACTTTTTAGGTAGTAAATTGGCCTCATTTTTAGATTCTACAAAAGTAAGGAAACTGCTAATAACAACGCAATAATTTATCTATTTCTATCTACTACTACAAGAACGATTTATTTACATTAGTAGGTATAAAAGAATACAAACCCCATTTCGACATCCGGCGCCAGGAAATTTTTATCATAACATTCCACGTCATCATCATCATCATCGTCATCGCTAGTACTAGGCAGCATGCAAAAACAAGACACTACTCACTAATCGGTACTAAAACTAAACTGAATCTAATCATTTTTACCACTAACAACTAAAATGAGTTAATTGTTTTCATACTTCTACATCAACTTACAACATGCACACAAGCATGGCGAGTACTGAAGCTAGAATTAAACTCTATGGGTATGAACTACGTTTAATGTTTACTTTCAAAACAACATGACAAAATACAGTGGATACAGTCGACCAAGAAAATGCTTTACCACTTTTAAACAAGTACTTGCACTAGATTCTCAGCAAGTTGGAATCAATCATTTGTTTGGTCGACGGTACCGTACCGTTTATTACCGACAGTACTCACCGGTGTACCAGCGTCTCAGGAAGCGGTTCCCAAATCATCTGCGAGCCTTCTCGCAGACCGATGCCGAAGCCTTCTTTTTCCTGTAAAAATTATTGTGTTTCAATGTATGTGTAATAAAGTTATCACTTTTCCATGCCGTCTCAAGGAAACTACATTTTATGTTGAATAAAGTAAACTGAATCCAACATTTAAATTGGACAACTCACATTTCTACGATTAAATAAAAGAAAGCAATGAATCGCGTTCTCAATCTTCCTTGAGGGTTGGTTCCGCTCAACCAATAATTACCTTGAGTATCTTTTTCTCAATGGAGAGGGTTCGTGAGACATATCGGTAGTCACGCGAGTACTTCATGACGTGCCGCGTCACGGAGACCAGGAAGCTGGAGATGAACGCCCACGCAATTTCCAGGTACCGTTTTATCTTCTCAAACAGCGTCTCTTGTTCTAAAATCGTAATGAACGATAAATGAGAAGCCAAATTGGCAATGTAGGTACAAGTCATTTATCTATGCGATCCGATGGCAATAACGTATATCAACATCAATTTATCGCTGGATTTCATAATCTATAGTACAGGCCATAGGCTATTTTCTATCTAAAGAAACGAGTTGAAAGGACTTAAGTGGTATAACGCTGCGTTTGCTTTGAATTATGAAATAAATTAGGTTTGTAGTTAAAAGTTGGACAGTTCACACAAAGGTAATCATCAGAATTACACGAGAATATAATTTTGGCTACTAAACTATTGCGACATATTGGGATAATCAAACCTTATTCCTAATAAGGAAAGCCACAGTTCCAACTCACCAGGCAACGGTGCAATGTCGTCGAGCTCCGACATAGGAACCTCGGGCTCTTTCTCGGACACAATCAAATTCACATCACCCGTCTGTGTCACGTCAGCCTGAGATCTGCGGCGCCCCTGAAGTTTTCGTGAAACGAAAATTAGTGTATGAAAGCTAAATATAAATGTAACAAGGCTTTTTTTTTCTTTATTCAAAATGAGTTTGCGCTTGACTGCGATTCGCCTGAGGGTAAGCGATATCGTAGTCTACGATGGAACGCGCTCACCCAGCAAAAACCGGTTCAATCTCGCCTTGAACATCGGAAGATTATATCTCTCGGGGAACAAGGAGCCCGGTAAGGAGTTCCATATCGTTCGCTCTATGAAGGTAGAAGCGAATTTACATAATTTTACAACTTAAGGGTCAAAAATGAATGTATCAAACAGATTCACATTATCTTCAATTTTCTTGTGTTACGAACTTTATGAACCCATAACATAACGGTTGCTATTAAAATGCCTCTATTTTGTGGGCATCATTTTAGCGGGCAACAAGAAGTATTAAATTATTGAAAACACTTGAATAAAACAGAACTCAAATATTTTAATATAACTAGGTAGTTAGGAATTGGACTGGAATTAGGCGTATATTTTAACTTCAGTTGTAATTGTAGAACTTTAATGTACATACATTATTACAATATCGATGAATACTTAGACAAATTGCTGAAAAGTCTAAAACAAAAAATGTGGAATCTACTTCTTATGTAAAACGATCAGTGCAAACAAACTAATAACCACCCAACGAAATAACAACAAAATAAAATGTGTTTTCCAATATACATGACATGCAAACAAATAACCGAAGCACAAAAAGCATTCCAATTAAGTAATACATAAAAACAACACATAAAGCAAATGACAACGGGTAAATGTAAGGATATTTTTTCAATTAAGTATTTTAATTTAATCTAAACACCTACAAGAAAACTTTAATATACGGTTAATTTATCTGTAAATTTTCCCATAATTTATAGAATAAGTATCCCAAAAACCTTAAGTAAACGAAGAAACTGTATCCGTTTTTCACACTGATTCTGAATTAAAAAAAAATAAAGAAAAGTGGAATGGACGTGACCGAATCGAATCAAAAACGCCAAATTATATTCATCAGTCTGTCAATTAACAGTCTCGACTGTTTAATAAACGGCGTAGTTCAATCAGCTGCTTGAATGATGTTCAGTCATTCATCAGGTAGTTTGATATAAATATATTTTGATAATTTACCTTTTATATTAAGTAGAGAGTTAATTTTCCTAAACTTCACATTTCATTTTCAGTTACCTGATCACCGACACGCCAAATACCAATAAGTTGCATACATGCTTAAATAAAAATAATACAGTAACTGTACAAAGATACATTCATGTCCGTCCATTAGCCAACAGCCTGGCCAGTCCTGTACCCCTATTCAGAACACTTCGCTAACGGAATCGAATTCAACGGCTAAGATTTGTGGGATGTCGAATAGTTTTGTTTAGAAGAATAATTTTATTAATAAATTAGATTTTATTTATGAAGTGTTCTGAAAAAGGGCACCGAGCAAATACATAGAGGAGATGTTGTAACCAATATTTCCTTACGAATCAATGCGTTTTATTTGGGGCAACAGTTATTCTGACAGACCTCTCTTTATGTCCATCTGCCAGATAAAAGCACAACTACTAGTCTTGTCTTTTTATGTAGTTTGGCTATTTCTGTATGTGCATGCTCTCTCTGGCATCTACAAGAGCAGACTAATAGGCCACGCCCACTAATGCTGTTGAAGTGATGGACGTCAGAACCCCGTTGAAAATTATAGAGCACAGTTGCTTGGGCAGTGTCCTCTTTGTATTTGCTCCGCGGAATAGGGAGTTACCTCGTGGGGATAGGAATGCGGGTAGCTGGCGAGCGAGTGTGGGCGGGAGGAGCGCACGGCGGGCGCGGACGCGCGGCGCAGCGACACCGCGCGGCGCAGGTCCGTCTTGATCACCGTCGACAGCAGCTGCCCCCACCAGACCATACCACGTGTACCGATCGCATCAGACGCTCAACCCATTATCTCTTTCGAGTCGTCATGTGCTCATTGGCACGTTTAATATTTAAGCACGAGACTAGTTAGCTACCACTTAATTTTAATATGTAACTAATAGTTGTAATTACTAGTGTAATCACGACTATTAGTTACATTGGTATTTAAAAAACGAGTGTATTTCGTCAAACTTTTTGTGTTCATAGATATATTATGCTAATATTTTTTGAACAATATTCTATCACATGGGACCAAAACATAAATAGTTCATTGTATTATGATTATGTTGATTCCTGACGACGTTTCACAGAGCAAAGAGTAATATTTTTTTTGATTTATCCAATCGGGAACCGTATCTTTTTCATATACGTTTAGGTTGGTATTCGTCGTATAGGTTTATGCTTATCCGCAATTCCCTGATGTTAGACTACAATGGAGCGGAGCGCGGTCACTCAAAAATAGACCGGAAGATTATATTCCCCGGCAAACAAGGAATTCTACAATACAATATTTTACACGAATGGTACTAATGATTTTTAAAACTGACACGTCGAGATATATGGGATGAGCGTCGTATACGTAGCGTAGTGCAACAATCATTACAGGACCAGGGGGTTAGTCACTTATGGGCTCTATATACGGCAAATACGGCACAGCACTTCAGGTTAGCTAGCTCAAGTCACGACCACGATAGTACACTACACCCACCACTATTTCAAAGAACCTCATGCGGGAATTACCCATCCATACTTTTACTCGAGGTACACAATACACGGTTCATGCTCTAACCACTTATAGATCCCACAGATCATACCTCAAATTACCATTCCACAGATAATTACCTCGACCCAATCTACAATATCATAAAAATACTTTGTAACTTTTAAAAGTAGGTACGATGTGCACGAATTAAACATAAATTAGTAAAAAATCTACATATTTTCGACAATGTAGTGTTTGAATTCATGCTTTCCGTCGTTGATGAAATTATGCGCGCGAAATTAAAACAATAATATCCTAAACTAAATTTAAAGAATCAAGTGTTGCAAATAAACCTCATATGTGAGGATGAAAAAATATATAAAAGAAAACTTACTTCAACATGATTGATAGAAATATTTTCTGTCAATAAGTGCACTGTACGCATAATTTTGGAGTCATAGTAGGCTAAGTCAAATCGAATCGGTGTAAATACTTATTATTTGCAGTCAGATTTACCTGATTCGATAAGACTTTGCAAGCTCTCTCCCTAACCTCTGTAGGTACCGTCGAATGGCCGACCAATTGTTAGTAAACAAATAGGTAGCCAAAACAAAAAGCATGCCCAAATTGCCCATCGTAGCTAATTAAGTGAAAGCACAATACCTTGCCGAAGCCCATTTCTTTAGGACCTTCTTCATCAGAACTGGACTCGTCATCTTTCAGATGGACCTCGGTGTCATCGAATTCATCGAACATGTAGTAGTCCCCGGATCGCACGGCTGTATAGAAATAATACGATATAAACAATGCTTTAAGATAGTTCCAAGTTATTGATGTAACTAGAATATTTTTTGAATACACTAACAAAATAGACAAAGGGTATATTTAAACTGGAAACATTTAATATTACCACTTGGAAAGAATAGTTCACAACAGGCAAATGAAGTAGACTAGAGCAAATCAAAGTATATATTTAATTAAGTCGGTAATAAATAAATCTACTATTATAACCTGTTCAAAACTTAATTTAGGTATTAGCATAAAAATAATGATGTTAATAAAACTAATTAAAACATTGGAACCAATGTTCATTCATCCTGTCATAGGAGTATGACATAATATGCTCATGGATATCACATTGGACGGGGATGGTGTGTAATGGATTACCAATGTTACCATACTAATTTACAACGATATAGTTGCTGTAGTGTCTACTTCATTTACCAGGAAAAGCAATTTCCGAATATCACATTAAATTTACTAAATTTATGTTTATGTATTCTAGTTACGTCAATATTAATAAAAAAAGCTTTGTTTGCCCATCGAGCGTTTACTATTGCGTGAGTATTTTGAACCGATTAAAGGTAAAGCATGCTATACATTTGTGTGTTTAAATTTCCCATAAATAAGTCCTCATCCTGATTATGACATGTCTCACTTTAAAAACGGACTAGCTATATCTGTGCAGATGAATTCACAACACAAAATAAATTAATTACAAACCCAATTACCAACATTTACCTATAGAATTAAAGTTAAAACAACTAAAAAGGTGATATTTATATAAAACGTTTCAAAATAATGTTGCTAATAATAAAAAATATTGGTTTATTATCGTAATGCAGCGTTATAACATGCTATCGGTTCAGTTGCTAAATAAAATTAATAAAATATATAATTTAAGGATATCATGTAAAGTGCCTACTGTATTACGTTTTATTAATATAAATGTATAATAAGATCCATTTGCCATCATTCTACGAGTAATACACATTAAAATAAAACATAATAATGCTTCCCTGAATAAAGGCATTGCATTGCACAAACTCACACACGCACACAAGTCAAGATGCTGGATCATGCAAACACTCGAACAAGCGTCATACAAACGGAACACAAGCAAGTGCAGTGAGGCGCATACTGTCTTACATTTTGTATATACCTACAAACACATATATTTTTTTAACAAATCGTATGTACAATTTACAAATACACAATTTAAGACAGTCCCCGCCAGAATGCCGAATGCTGTTACTCGCCTAAATACCATCACCAAAAAGCTCAAGAAATTAGTATTGCAATGACAAGATTACATCGGCGAAAGCTCGAGGCTTAACGTTACCCTTCTGATGGCTGGCAGGCTGCTTGTATACCGGCCTATCGGGCGCTACAAGAAAAATGAACAACTCAACACCACAGTACACACACCAGTTTAGCGTTTGGGGTCTTAGAGCATTGTACTGTTATACATAGAATGGATTGGTTAAGAGCGCGCATACAGAATTCGACGTATTTGCGGCGAAACTGGTATTTTCGGACGAGCTATTATCATATAAAACGATTTTTTCTAAATAAGAAACATAGTTTTTTATATAGATAAAGTCTTCAACCAGTGCGTAGGCTAGATAAAATACAACATTTACTAGTATATTTTTGTTTATCAAAGATCTCCCGTAAGCCGATTCGCAAAAATGCGAGTCAGAGTCAATTTCGAAAGTCTTAATATCAATTGCATTACATACATATGTTTTAAGTATATGTTTATACAATAGCTTATATGGTCTATTAGTGCACTAGATAAAAAAACTTTCAAAAATGTGTTATTAAATTGCCCAAAATAATTTTTCAAAATAAGCTCAATTCACACTTTTCAACAGTGTTTTTCTAGTAGAAAACACTGTTTCTTTTAGTTGAAATTTTGTATAAATGTAAAAGAAGTGTTTCTTAAGTGCACTAAATTATTATTTTATTAATATTCTATGCCTGTTATTTTATACGATTTTTTTAAAAGTGACTATAAAGCCACGCGCGCGACGCTTGCCGATTCAGTCCAAATCGGGTCATCCCAGAGGGAGGACGTGCCGCTCGCTGCTCCGCTCACGCACACATACGCACAACCACTTTTATGAGCGTATACCGCTCTGCGCGAGTGCAACTCCACGAGTTTGATACTTTGTAATATTATTTTTGTATGGAAAATTTATTAAGTTAAAATAATGTACTAAATTAATGAAATGATTTAATGTTTAGTCATGAGTATCAAATACAAACATGAGGATTATTATAATTATTATTATCTACAACCGCATTTGCTATAAATATTTCAAAAAATTAATATGATATTTGTTTATTAGTTCACTAATGAAGTTACAAAGTAAGGCTATTCCAATGATTATTATTATGCTCGTTAACATCAATGGTCAGAAACAACTTCCATAAAGAAACTGATAAGTAGCTTCATTTGAGTTGGGAGCATTTAAGGAATCTACGTCACATGTTCACGACTATAAATAAAGGCATACAATGAAGCTGAAAGTCCTAGAAATCCCATAGTCGAGTTATTATTAGTAAAATTATATGTGTAAAGATGGATGATAAAATGTTTGATAGTATGCACGAAATTGATCTGTTTAGATAAATCGATCTTAGAATCTAATTTTGGAATTGTCGCTTAGGTAATTGTTTAGTGTGGAATAAGTGAATCTTTGTGTCACAATAATAACAAGTATCTAAGATTAAAATTAAATCGATCAAAGTGGTCAACAATGGCAGAGGCCAATGTCCAGTAGTGGCCTGTGAGAGGCTGATAACGATATGAGATTACTACTTTCATTCAGATAGTATTAGAAAGAAGTAAAAATTATATTTTATAGTTTCAAAATGTAAAACCAAAATGCAATATGATAGTTGTGAAATGTATGGCCATTACGGTTACTAGGAGTGATTTTAGCGAAAAGGCTGGTAAGATACGGATATGTTAGGGTAACTTATTTACATACATTACGTTAAAATTACCGGCTACGTATGCTAAATGGTGGTATGGCGACGAGCAGGGCGAGCATGTAACTTGCAGTATGCAAGTCGCAAGGTGCAACGTTGCCAATGAGGGTTACCGTTTTTGTAATCACCAGAGGGCGCCACTGTATAGTGAGGTCTTCGGGCATAGCTGTTAAGGTTTGTTTTATGCATGTGATGACTGTTTGTTCGTTATAAGAAGGAGGACATAAGTTTCCAAAAGGCAAAACTGTTAGTTAACGGTTAATAAACAAACCAGTGAACTAGCTTTTCTTTCAGACCGCTAATTTTTACACCTCATTTTCTCGGCTCCGCTTTTAAAGCGCAGATAATCACTGAGCCGTGTCTCATATTTTATTCGAAAATTAATGCCAGCTATACCAAAATTGCACAAAATTATTTAATTTTCCGAAATAAACTCGTTTAACCCACAGAACCTATGTAATTTGACATTTCGGATACCTCACGCTACACTAGCACCTCTGGTGGCGAATTCACACGCGATATGGGCGCCCTCATTAGTGCAGCAGTTTGCCATAATAGGTATTGTTATTTCTTTTATTTGCTTCGTCGCCGTCATTGGAATTATGTTAAATTCGAAATATTAATTGGTAATTAATTAATTCAGTTTAATTTCCAAAATGTGGATTTTGGGGGAAAAGGTAGGAACCAAAATTGTTCGGAAATTGACTCTGTAGAACTTTGTTTCTTTTCATTCATGCCGTAAAAAGTACAACATAGGAGATAATGATACAGTTTTGAATATGTCGCGGTTTGCGAGTTTTATTTCCAAAATATCGATTATAGGGGAAAAGGAAGGAACCAAAATTGTTTAAAAATTGATTTCCTACAAGTTTAGTCTCATTAATTTAGAATGTAAAGTAGAAAATAAACGAGATAATGACAACATTTTTTACTTGCTGTTGTATTAAATTTTAATTTTCAAAATATCGATCCTAGACAATTTTTGAATATACACAAGAGGACTCACCATACCTACCTATTCAGATAGCTCGCCTTTGTAACCTGTCCATTGCATCATTTATAAAATTGCGTTAAAGCAGTATTCTACGCAAGATTTGTGCCTTATACAAAAAACAGCGTTGGTCAGTCGTGATATATTCTTTCAGAATCAGGTTCAGGGCACCTATTTTAGAGAATGCTGCAGTAGTCAATGACTCCTTCAATGTAACCCTTAGGATTCGGGTCACGACTAATATTCATCCCGAGAATAAGTGATGGATTGGTCAAGCTGGATAGGAACGAGATTTTAGTTGTTGTAGGCCATCTGGGGTTTCTGCTACGAAACACAAGCACAACTTTCAGCACAAGCATCAGTAGGTATACATGATCTCTATGATCAGTGCATAGGAGACTTAGGACCTTAATTCAAATTGACAAATTGTTTACAAACTAATCTTTTTTGAATGATGGCAACCAGCCTCTTTGTGAGATCCATTTCTGCCGAGTGAAAATAAACAAAGTAATTTTTACAAGTTAAAATATAAAACGGGTTAGAGTTATATCGTGGCAACCACTGAGACTGCTCTTTCCTTAAATAATAATACAAACACCTAAACACAGAACAAACACAATTGTTCAGCACACGAATGTTTGTCCTAGATGTGAATCAAACTCACGACCTTTGACTCATGATCAGAAGGCAAGGAAAACACAGTAGGGATTATTGATTTTTATAAAGCAACATTAATAATGTCAATCACTCACACAATACCTTTGGATAGGTAAGTACCTGGTCCTTATAAAGATAGAAATACAAAAATATTGTTATATTTTTCTTAAACCTTAATTAATAAGCACTTAAGAATAATGTACTCTAAAGTGTTTAAATATATTTAATAAGTACGCACCTATACTACACTAATAAAATATTGTGCAATAATAGAATGTTCAAATAATTTAGTTAAATAATAAATTGTTAAGTATCAAAATATGTTTGTCTCCGACAGTTAGTGTCCGACACGCTGCTCACCCACACAGACACAAATAATGTCTATGTGTGTTTCGGAATCGGCTCCCGCGTGCGTTTCGAGTTGCTTAAAATTGTATGCGCGCTCTTAACGATTCAAACTCCATCCAAACGTCGATCATGACAGTTATTTTGAAGCTTGAAGTGGTGTAGATAAGTACTACGAAAGGTTATGACAGGTGCTTTTTATGAAAAATAAATATTAGCACGTCAAATGTAACATAATAATGATGTGCTAATATTGATTTGTGCATCCGCACACCTTGTGATCTATTCTAGTGTCAAATAACCTCTTATCTCATGGCTGAAATATGAAACATTATTATAAGTAAAATGCTTGGGAGTCGTTCAGACAATACATGGGGAAAAGACGAATACGACAGGAGTAACAAACACCGCCAACACCAGTCCGGGCAAGAAATCATTCGATTGTACCTTGGTGTCGCTTCGTGTAGACTCGGCGCCTAACGCTCGGACCTCCTAAACGGGTAATAAAAATAAAAAAGTAAATAAAGAATGTTTTGGATAAAATGCTGTACATTATGTACACGATGCCACACCACACTTAGTGCTCAAAGTGACTCAGAAAATTGAGGTTCTAACTCGTGCGGGCACGGCACATTGAATAATATTAGATTCTTGGACATAATTACGAACTGTCCTACTATTTTTTTATAGTCACTAATGTTAGAGAAGACAATGGCCTATCTGACGTTAAATATAACTATTGTAGTTATAAGCAATGTCACAGGCACAGCCATGTCGTACATGATGTAGCGATCAGGCGATCATTCCAGAGCTTGCTCGTACTCAAATACTCTATTATAGTTAAATGGGACAGCTGATAATGCAACTTTTGCTCGGCAATTAAAAACGCGTGCCCGCACGGAACAGAGCCGTGAAAATAGAAACGCGGAGGATCCAATTACACGTATGGTGCGAGTGCGGCTCGGCGCGGCTCGACTGCGAGATGATGGAGGTGCGCTGCAGCAGGGACGGGCTGGCCAGCGTGTGGCGGCGGCGGATCGGCGGCGGCGAGAACACCGGGTACGACTCCTCCGGGCTCTGCGCGCGCGGCAGCAGCTCCGACTCCGGCGGCGACTCGAACGAGATCCGCCGCGGCTCCAGGTACGCGTCGAGCGAGACGGTCATCAGGGCGGACGAGGGGGAGGGGGGCCCGCCGTGGGACGGCGGGGCAGGCAGGGCCGGGAGGGGCGTGGCGGGCTGGACGGGCGGGGGCGTGCGCGCGGGGGAGGGCGGCGCGGAGGCCTCCGACAGCGGCGTGTGGAAGCCGCGCGGGGAGGCGGGGCTGTCGGGCGTGTGGTACCCGCGCGACGCGTCCGAGTCGCCGCGCACCAGCGGCACGTGCTCCGACCGCTGGGTCTCGTCCTCGTCCTCTGATGTACGCAGCGGTGCGGAATACTCTCACACATTATACATTCCTAACATTATTTATTTACGCAGCCAAAAATAAGGGCTGCAGCAAATGTTCATGTAAAAAGATTCCTTTAATAAATTCTTTCTATATCTAAATTTATTCAATCCACTGTTTAGATATTAGAAGTATTCGAGAAATCAAGTATTCTCGAGATTAAGAAAAATCGATATATGTACCTATTATGAACGTTGGTACATCATACCTAATGAAAAGTAAATACCTATATCAAACTATGAATTACTGAATCTGCTATTATGATGACAACTAATTTACCGGCATCGTGGTGGCGATCCTCCTTCTCCATAACTCCCTGAATCTTTTTCTGATTCGCCTTAATCCTCTCCATCTTCACTTTGATCTTCTCCAATATTTTAATTTCTTGCTCCTCCTGAATTTGCATCTGTTTTTGGCGTAGTTCCTCGATTAACTCTGCACCTCTATAAAAGCAATTAATGAAATAATTAAATCTAAATGCTTTGACATAAATTTTAATGTTTATCTAGTAATGTCAAGTTATTAACTTAATTATAAATAACCTATTTTAGTATGACAAAATTTCAGTTAACGATAAGATCTTACCTAGACGCAAGAACAGTAGTTGCTTTGCTCTCATCAATGACTCTATAGAAGTAATAGCTGTGGAAAAGCCTACGCTGCAGTATGAGGAAAGCAAAACAAACTCCATCCCATGCAAGCCCAATATCTTCTTGCGGTACTGAACACGCGGCCTCCTGAAAAAAAAATGGTGTGATATAATAATGTTGTTGCCAGCCGAGTGTTCTGATATACTAGTTATCTTCTGATAACCGATCAAGAATACGTAAATGGGAGATTGTTTGATTTATGAACGTTTCTCACGTACCTATGTGAACATAAAGGAACAAGTGTAGGTGCCCTAACTTGAGCTTGAACGCCAATGACGTTTATATACGTCGATAAGACTAGATGAAAATCTTATAGCAGCATTGGTCTCCTAGATAAATCTAGGAGACCAATGCTGCGATGACTCTACCAGGTCCGCGGACCACTAGCCAAGTAGAGATTGCCTAAACTGCGAGTAAGATGACGCACCTTTAACTTTATTTAAATGTGTGAGTACAAATATTAACACCGGCACTTCATCTGTGTGGGAGCGCCAAATATTTGGTGACTATGATTTGTTTGTGCACATGACAGTCGACTAGTCGGATGATGAATCCGACAACACTCGCTCAATGCTCATGGGAGCGCCGTCACATTGCATGAAACAAGACGACGCCTTTCCTCTCACGCGTTCTCTATCAACTAAACAAGTTGGACAACAAATCCAAATTGTTCCAACGTTTGAATTTAACCGTTAAATGAACGATCAATTATAACTGCAATTTATATGTATTGCGTTCATCTTTGAAATTAGCTTGTGCGCGGTGGTGAGGTGCGTCATTTTAGATTAGACGATCTCTACCATTGCTCCACACAGCTTGTCAGTGTCACCTTGACGTATCGCATCTTGAGGAAGCGGGCGATGTTCCCGCCGGCAAACTTGTCCACGCAGCCGATGCCAAGCAGCTGCACGATCCAGCAGGCGTGGTCCTGCATCACGCTGCTGAACAGGCAGCCGGGCACCTGCAGCAGCGCCTTCACGAACACCACGCTCACGTTGTACCGGACCAGCCACGACCACCTGTTGTATAACACACAATACTTGACAACATAACTCACACTCTAACGGGCGTATTCACAAACGTTACTACGCGACGCGCTGACGCACAGTCCCCAAAATCCTATGGGTTTTCCGGTATCTGTGCGTTTGCGCTTAGTAACCTTTGTGAATACGGCCGTAACACTTTTATTAACGGAACCCATACGTGAATTCATACGCGAATAATACTCTATGCCAAAGTAGACGACAAGGAAAGAATATTAGGAAACGTGTAGCAGCGTTTTCTTGTCTAAACTAAAATCACGCGCCCACTACTTAATTATTTTATTTAGTTGGACAACAAATCCAAGAATTACGCTATTTCAACGATTGAATCTAACGGTCAACTGAACGACCCATTATAACTGCATGTTTATTTACATTATACCTACGTATTGTGTTCACCTTTGAAATTTGTTTGTGTGCGTTAAAGCGGTGGTGGGGCGCGTCGTATAAATTAGACGATCTCTACTACATTATGTACTTACAGCCAGAGGCGGCGTAAGTGCAAAGGGCCTCAAGCCGTAGAAACTAAAATATAAAAAAAAAATATGGACAATCAAAAAGTAGACGCCACAAGCTTATTCTTTCCTTTGATGTTTCAAAGCAGTAAGACATACGTTTGGTTCTTATTATATTAATAAATAATATGATTGAAGCCCATTTCTTAAGTACTTTGGTTTTTACTAGTGGGTTGGTTAAATTCGCTTTATTGTGCTTAAAAAATCTAAGCGCAGATTTACCACTTGGTGGTGAAAGTAGGCTGCATTTCCCTTAAATGTATAAAGATAGAGCGTGTTTTCACTCCTCCACAAAAAGGCATAGTAACAGCACCAAGGATTAGCCTCTAGTTGTTTTTCATAAATTTAAAATGGGAGAAACCTATACAAAAACAAAGTTACATACCATTGTAGAATAGCCTCCTTCGGCCGCAGGTAGAAGTCGGTCCCTTGCCAGAGGAATATAAAAGAGCCGATCAGGTAGCCCATGGAGAACAGGTTGACGCGGTTGGTGCCCGTCATGAACATGATCGCGAGCGTCACCCACAGCATGCCCAGGAACACCATGCGCTTGATCACGTCCAGCCATGTGCTGAGGAGGTTAGATTATTGTAAATATACTGTGGCAGATAGAGATAGCTATATACGGTGAATAAATAAATAAATAATAATAAAAAAAAGGACATACAGCGTCATCTAGCCCCAAACTAAGCCGAAGCTTGTACTATGGGTACTAGACAACTGATAAACACTGATACATAGAAAACACCCAGACCATTAGAAACAGACATGTTCATGCACACAATGTTTGTAATGTATGGGGATCGAACCCACGACCCTTGGCTCAGAAGGCAGAGGTCACTACCAATTGAGCCACGGAGCCAAAGTTCACACAATGTTATAATGTATACCCTATACTTTTTAGTTACAAGCTAAGCTAGGACGCCTCCGCCTCCCACGTATCACACGCGTGTTGCCTCCGATGCCGATGCAGCAATCACCCAACGATCTCCGGAAACCCTATTCACTGGCAAAACACGACCCGAAGGTATTTTAGTTGCGGTATTCTATATGATGGAGGTACTTCCCCGGGCAGGCCACTCAATTCGAGCAAAGATTCGATATACCCTATCTCTCTTAATGCTCAAGTGTGGTGACTATGGAAAATCCCCACAAATGACGATTGTCAAGGCCTATCTCGAGCAGTACACGTCTGCAGGCAGATGATAATGATGAAACAAAACTAAATATAGGTACATCACGTTATAATATTTTCTTACCCCACATAACTCAAAAAGTCCGGCACCGGATTGACGAAGTTCGGCGTCTCCCACTCTTTCCCTATGTCCTCGCTGTTAGAGCCGCCGGCGTATTGGTCGCCGTGGGTCTTCTCGATGCGGAACACGCGCAACTGCCTCGTCGCGAACAGCAGGAGGAAGTAGTCGAAGACCAGCTTCAGTGCGTGCGGCGGCTCATCCGGATATGGCAAGAAGAGCCAAGTTCGTATGTGTTTCATTTGCTGTAAAAGAAAATATAATAATGTAAGGATTTATAATTTCGCTTGATGCGCGATTCTATAATTAAGTACACTGAAAACTTGACTAGCGTGTCGACGATTTCCCGGTCCGCAAGGACAGCCACCTGGCTTGGCTTGTTACAATTGTAACACACCGCATCTTCCTCGTTTGGCGAATTACGCCGCTGGTGTACAAGGTAGAATCTCGTTTATAATAGCATGTACCAGATCGCCCCAGTTCCTACTGGGCCATCTTAAGGGTTTGATGAGTGTGAGCCCCGCGCACCACAGCCTGCCTCCCTATGGCTGACACAGTTGCTTAGAAAGTCCTCATGTTAACAAAAGTAGGGATAAAAATTTATCAAACAATAAATATTAATGGACGGGCAATAATGTTAACCAGTGCTAGCAGCCAGCACGACCAGTAGCCGTTACATGTCATAGCAGTCCTAGTATAGGCGCTTGACGGAGGAACCGGGGCTTTAGTGGGTATTTCCTGCCCCATCGGCATTAAGTCAGGGGGGAATTCTACATACTTTTTCACTGTGGTCCCACTACCGAAGTGACGGGGACAAATAACCGCCTTTTCCCGGGTAAAAAAAATAGCGTTACCTGGTCGTCGCCGCTCCACGGGTACGACACGCACAGCTGCGGCAGGAAGCCGACGGCGAGCATGTACTGCACGGGCACGAGCACGGTGACGCTGGTGGTGAACGCCGGCCACGCGCGCGCCTGCCGCCGCCGGCCCATCGACACCAGCGCCAGCAGCCAGCACGAGTACACCACCGCGTACACGTCCATGCGCGACCCGATCACGCCGATCAGGCATATCAGCGTGATCTGGAACGAGGCGCCGACGTGAGACAATGCAAAGTAGGTGCATAGGTACCTACTTTGCATTGTCTGGCATTGTCATGAAATTGGTATTTACAGTTTCGAAAAATCGACCCGATCACGCCAATCAGGCATATCAGCGTGATCGGGAACGAGACGCCGATGTGAGACAAAGCAAAGTAGGTAGGTACCTATATGAAATTGGTATTTATAGTTTCGAAAAATCGACCCGATCACGCCAATCAGGCATATCAGCGTGATCTGGAACGAGACGCCGACGTGAGACAATACAAAGTAGGTACCTATATGAATTTGGTATTTACAGTTTCGAAAAATCGACCTGATCACGCAAATCGGGCATATCAGCGTGATCTGGAAAGAGGCGTTGACGTGAGACAATGCAACTATATGAAATTGTTATTTACAATTTCGCAAAACCCAAGAAAAAGAATATAGTCCAAGACGTGTCACGCTGGGCCGCACCGCGCTTTCTAGTCCCAAACTAACACCTGTATTCACAAACGTTACTATGCGACGCGCGGACACACAGGCACCCAAAAAAAAAACCTATTCATAGTCAACATTTGAGTGCCGGTCGGCATTTTAAAAGAGTTTTCATAGATAAGTAGGTATTGTCTGTGTATTAGTACTAGACAGATGATAAACTTATTTTAACTTACTTTGATGTTTTTTATTTGTAAATAAGACCACAGATAACACCCAGAGTTCTCTGTGCGGGGATCGAACTCGCGACTAATGTTTCATTGGTAGTAGGTAAATAATTTATACAACTACATTTACTAATTTGGATAACACGGCTTTTCATTATGCGCAATCCACCTAACATAGATTTGCCGTAAATATGAAAGAGCCAGCTGTACACCCAAAGAGGTGCACGTATCAAGCTCTTGCCTCTAGCACCTCAACCGCACCCTGATGTCGTCCTTGTTGGCGGTGTAGTATACTTATACGAGTATACTACACCGCCAACAAGCGTAAGTAAACTCACCTCCACTCCAAACTTGTAAAATCCATAATTCATAAAATATTTAAAGCAATGAATCAGATCCGTATCGGCGTCTTTCCTTGTAATTTCAGGGAACATAATTTTTTCTTTTTCTTTTCTTGAACTCAAGCCTTCTTGCTCTCTGTGAAATAAATGATAAATTTTTAGATCTATTAATTAGGTAAATATATCGAAAATAATTAATAATAACTATAGAAGGCGTGGCTAAAGACCACAGGCCGATGACGGGCACCAGCTTCACTGGAGCGAGAAGCCACGCCCTGCGATCCGCCAACTCGACTGCCTACGTGGCGATTATGGGCAAAGTCTCGAGATGATTAACCAAAGTGGCGAATGACTAGACAGGTTCAAGTCCAGCAGTGGACTACCATAGCCTGATGATGATCGAAAATAATAAAATGTTACAAAAAAGACACTAACCTAATCGTTTGCTGCCGATAAGTGACAAGCGAATAGAAGGTAAAAACAGCGATCAGTCCAATGTACCCTTTGAGGAGTACTACCAAGGGGGTGTCTCGGGTCGCTTTCAGGAAGCCGACCCATTTCGCGTTGTTATATGTCGTCGTATTCGTTGCGTTTATAGCCTGCAATATTCCAATGTATGAGTACTAAGCAGCAATAACATCAATTCTTAATTAATAACATCTTCGCATCTATTTGCAATACGGATACAATTTCAGAAACTGAAATTCTTTCTTTCTTTTTCTTAACAAAACGATATTACCTACCAGTCGTTCTAAAACAAAGAAATTCGAAATGGTATCAGATGTTTGCGAATGAGGAGAGGATAAGCTATTTATAAAATTCAATAGGACACTTATGAACTTATTTGCCTATAAGTGAAAACGTCAAGTTATGGTAAGATTTCCATTATAATAGCAATAATCCACCTCATCTTCTATAAGGCTCGTTGATTGAAGATTATGACACACTTTATTTTGAAGACAGTTCTACTTTAAACAATGAAAGAAAATAAATTAAATAATGAAAAGGATTGTTTTTTGGCAATGTATACTTACCGATGGACAATCGACATCGAAGAATGAATGTTTGATATACTCTATCTGGTAGACCATCTTCGCCATCAGGTAGATGCTGATGAGGATCGAGATGAGCAGAACGCAGATGCGCTGGCGCCGCGCGCTCAGCCACAGGGCGGGCGAGATCATCAGCATTATCGGTATGTGCATCGCGCACACCTGCGTTACAAAATAATACATGATCGAGGAGCAGGGGCGTAGCTATCGCTGTATTTGCCGTATCAATTATACGGGGCCCCCAGGTCATGGAGGCCCCCAAAGTGTGTAAACAAAAAGAAATAAAAACTTCCCTTCCTAAGGGCCTCCAAACAATTTTTTATATAGGCCCCCCCGCTAAGGCACGCTCCGTTTCTGGCGAGGTGCTATATACCCTGCGATAGCCAACCCGCCTGTCTAAAATGACGATTATGGGTATAAACTCCAGGTGTTTCTAAGCTAAATCTTTAAGTACGTGAAGATAGTATAGTCTTCAAGTATTTGCGCAAACACTTTATTGGTTCATAGGTCTATTATGCACAAGACGTTGAAAACTAATTCGGTTTCGAAAACTACGCTCGTGTTTTTCAAAGCTAAACGATTGGACCGTACCTAAGCACAGACTTCCCGTATCGGAAACTTTTCCGAAGTTTGTAAACAAACTGGCACGGTCGACTTACGTTGACAACGCAAAGCAGCATGAGCGCCAAGAAGATGATCTTGACGAGGTGTATGTCGAGGTAGATGAAGGCCTTGTCGATCCACTCCAGGAGCAGTCTGCGCGCCACCACCCATGAACGCGAAGCCCACGCTCGGAACCCGCTCTCTGGCCGCTCGGTGATCGTGGGCGCGTATGTCGGTGCGCGGGAAGGTTTCCTGTAGGCACATACATACGGTTAAAAAAAAATAACCCAATACATGCCACGCTGGGCCACACATCACCATCTAGCTACAAACTAAGCCAAAGCTTGTACTATGGGTACTAGACAACCGATAAATTACTTGGATACTTTTTTTTGTAAATAAATTAATATTATACCTAGAAAACAGTCGGTTAAGTAGTTAAATTTTGTTAATTTAAATAGTACCCGTTTATTTTGCGTACAATTGAGATAAGGTACATAATTGTCCGAACATAAATACAAACGTATGCTCCCAAAGAAACTGATATTATCTTCATGAGTATTTACCATACAATATACCAACGATTATTTTTATTTACTCAAAAGCAGCTACAGCCTATTACAGTCATAAGAGCCAATAGCTCTGCTTTTCTTTGGCCTAGTCTAGCAATAGCGGTAGAGTGGATTGGAATTAGATAGGGATTCATCATCATCATCAGCCTATTACAGTCCACTGCTGGACATAGGCCTCTCCAGTTGTTCGCCACTTAGAGCAAACATCTGGAGGATATACCCATAATCGCCACGCTGGGCAGGCGGGTTGGCGATCGCAGGGCGTAGCTTCTTGCTCCGGCGACGTACGTGAGATAGGGATTACGTTTTATAAACTTACTATTTATCGATTTGTGAATATTTAGAGGGAACATAAGCCCTCTTGGCTGTTTCAAAACACATTATTTTAAACATCTCTAACCTTTGCATAGCTCTGGCTGTAGTGTTTACTGAAGACATTTCTATGGAATGGTCTGCTTCCGTCATACTTTTATCCTCGCCCTCAGGTGAACCGGCTCGATCTCCTTCTAGCGGCAATTGAGGTATCTACAAAGAAAATGGATTATTTACGACTAATAGCATTTATTAAGTTAAAATGTACCTATATCTTTAATTAGTATCTTTTGTGAGGATATTTTGCTTGCTACTGATAACGCTGTCCGTGTGGCGAAGTTTTGGTCTCGGAAAGTGTGAATAATTTTTATTTTTTGCTATCAACACGACAAGAAGAAGAAGGAGAAGAAGATTGATATCTTACATCGTCTTTCATTGTAGAAGCCCCCGCTTGACTTGGTCTGCTTGATTCAACGTCTTTAGCAACGCTATTGGTTCTGTGAAATGATATGTTGCAATTAACATAATATTTAGGCTTATGTAGGTCTAGATATAGAGTTAGCTAGAGTTCTACTCGTATAAAAGTAATCTCAGATGGAGAAGGAAATTCTATAGCTTTTTTATACTTCTATAGCTTACCTAGTCTTTGGATCGGATAACGCCATAAAATCTTTGTGGAAATAATGCACTTGCATTATCGTAATGATCAAAAATAGCGTGGGTGTCAGCAACTTCACGAACAGATCTGCCGGATGGTAGGGTTCTAGGCCTAAGTCGTGTTGCCTGAAAAAAAAGCAATGCAATTAGCAATAATTTTTAATTAAAATTCGAAATCATATATGTAGATAAGAAGAACTTACAGTCTTTCGTTGATCAACAAATATTTCTCTATAACTTTCGAGAAGTTATCAAACTGATAGATGTAGATCAAAATTAAATTTATCATTGAATAAATGATGACTGTTATCCAAAATGTGTACATCAAACGTCGCCACCAATGCCAACTTATCTGAAAAATTAAAAGGTATTGATAGCCAATCATACGAAAACATATAAATCAAACGAGAAAGACAAGGTAAGTTATGTCTGTAAACTTTATGTTATAATAAAGAAATAAGTAATTAATAAGACAAGCCACACTGGGCTATACAGCAACATCTAGTCCCAAACTTAACTGATGCTTGTACTATAGATATTAGAACTGATAAAACGGACTAAGGACTTCTTTTGTAAATCAATACTATTATACATAGCAAACACCAAGACCAATACAAACAGACATGTACATGCATAGAAATGTTTGTACTGTGCGGGGATCGTAGATGGCAGTGGCATTGACTACCACTGAACTAAAAATAAGTAATAAATTAATTAGAATACCAACCTGGAACATAAGTATGAAGACTAGGAAGAGGAACATGTATATGATGCGGAAGATCGTCATCCGGTCGCCGGTGACGCCGATGACGAACAGCATTATGACGACCACGTAGATCCAGTAGCGGGCACACGCCGCTCGCAGCCAATCGCCCAATATGCGGAGCAGCCGGGATCGGCTCTCCTCCTCGCGTTGGGCTTCCACTACTGCAGATTTCATAAGAGACTTAACCCATTAGCAAAGCAGACACAATAAATAAACAATAATAACTGTGCACTACAAGTAGTGCACGGTCAATTGTCAACCTGCAAATACAAAAGATCGTATTTTTGAGCTAAGTTCGCGGTTATATTGCGCCCATGAACAGAAAAGCCACCGTCAAAAGTGATGGAAGCAAACGGTCGGAAACGGCGGAGCTATAAATTTTCATAAGGGCACAGTTTCAATTATAAAGTCCTGTTCCGAGCGCGACCGTAGCGAACCCATTAATAAATTCTACTGCTTACGTGCCTTTCCACTAAATAGTAAAATTACAGAGCGGCCAAAAATAGTAAAAATTAGCTCCCTATTTCATTCCTCTTTTGCAGTGAAAATTATTTAGCAAGTTACAAAATTCTTTCTTGTTGGAACGCAAACCTATTTCATGACAAAATAAATCACTACGCTGTTTATGTTCTATACTCTTCCGCCGTAGAAATCCCACTTACCTAAAGGCTCAAGGCGCGCGGTTTCCTTTTAAGCCAATTATGAAGTTGTGTGACACAAAGCTTAATTTAGATTTGTAATAGAACGCCCTTTAAGTGCGCCAATCGTTAATTTACTAACTGCACGCTCAATTTGCTTTTAATAGAATTCTCCCGAATGAAATCAAAGCAAAAATTCCGACTGCAATGAATGCGCTCGTGTCGAATAAATGAAAGGTAATAAAATTCAAAAGTGCTGAAAGTCTCGTATGTATTTATGTGCATGAATTCCCCGCTAACGATTGTCATAAATGCGGGCTGCAAATAGGTAATGCATAAAAATAACATAATTATATTAGGGTCTTTAAGATATAGTGAGTAGGTAGAAGATGTTATTCTGACAACTAGGAACTATTGCAAATTTTAATTGCGTGCAATGTGTAATTTATAATAAAGAATAGTAGAGTCGGTGCAATTGTTAGTGTTACAGCAATGATATTCTTGTAGGTATAGATCCGATTTCAAAAGTAGATTTTCAGTGTGAATTAGTAGATCTAATTACATTTTTCATAACAGTTTGTGTACAAGATAACAAGATAATAAATTCATTTTGATAATAGGATTGAAAACTCCTAAGCAAAAAATTACCATTCGCCAGACCTGTCATCGTGAAATATAAGGAAATAATAAAACATACATTCATTAGTACAATAGCGAACTAAATCATTTACAGCATAACTTTTCCTATTGCAGTACTTCGAGTCTTATTCTACCTATAGAGAAAAGTTCAGAATTTGGTTCTGGTCAGATGTAGGATACAAACTCTAAACTAGGCTTGGTTGAAAACCAACCCCAGCTGACACCGCACAAAGAATAACATTATTTTGAGAGCAGGATACCGATGTATTTGTTTAATTTATTTCCTAAGTTCATTATGGTGATACCAGACAATCATCCCGTCTGCAATGACAACGCCAGCTGATTAGTATTCGCCGTGATATCTCGCAAAGTCCTTGTCGTCACCAAAACATCAACAAACCGCCATATTGAATGATCGGTCTGGCTTACTTTAGCACTAAGCGATGGCACGGCAAGGCCACAGTACCTAGCCGCCGGCCGCAATCGAAAATGTAGTTTCGATGTCACACCCTGTCTGTAATTACGACTAATTGGTGTCATCGTCGTAATTCATTATGGTCTGCTTACGCCAACAAATTGCGACTTATTTACTTATCGATCCTGGCTAAGCTTTTTTTAAAAATATTAATATAGTGTTGCAGTATCCGATGGAATGCGCTCACCTAGCAAAAACCGGTTCACTTTCCATGTCCTCTTGACTTCTCGCATTGAATATCGAAAGATTGTTAGTCTCGGGGAACAAGGAGCCCGGCAAAGAGTTCCTTAGTTTGACCGTTCTAAAATTACTTGGAAAATTAACGCTGAAACTTACCACTCGCTGCAGTGGACACAGTTAGTTGCAGAGGCGCTGCCATGTCAGTGATGACAGCCGATTGCCTTCGTTGGCGGATTTCTTGGATGCGTTGGCGCAGCGTCACCCAGAACATGCACGTGAATAACGCTTTTATCAAAAGTGGTACGCAGGGCTCGCCTTCTGATCTCCCTACACCTATCTGATGCAGGTTGATTTCCTGAAATTAATAAATCAAAATTAGTAAAAATATGCCCCTAGCCTAGCCTAGCTAGTAGTTCTTCAAACAATCATAGGGAATTAATCTAAGCAAAGAAAAATAAATCCAACCAGTCACTTTTATAACGCGCATAAGTGTCCACCAAAAGTGGTCATCAAAAGAAAAATAACTTTATTAAAAGGAAACTAACGTTCAGTTTTTAAAATTTTCCTGTTGCTTCTAGCTAACTTCCTTAATTCTAAGTCGACGCGCAAAATTAGGTTTTTAATGATATGAAACTGATACCGAGACAGGTATAATATCAAATGATTGCATTTATTATTGCATAGCATTTGTTATATTTGATTGGTTTTGGAAACTGTGGTGCTCTTGTCCATTGACCCTATAAACGAGTAATCCTATTTTCTATTCGCAACCTCTGAAACATCAATCGTGTAATTTTTCGATAGCCAAGGATACCAACCGTTATATTCGATGGCAGTTCCGACTCGAGCAGGTTCATCCCATAGATGTACTGGGTCAACAACAGTAGCATAGCGTAGCAAACCAGGATGGGGCTCGTCTTGAGCATGAAGGAGCGCTGGTCCTGGCAAAGCCACACGATGTTGGCCCACATCAGGAACACGAACGTCAGCCACGAGTGGAACATTATGCTCCACGCCATCATGGTGATTGTCGTTGCAATGTACGACGATCTGTTAATAGAAAGATCTCAATAGATATCTATAATATAAAACCATTGTAAGTACTTATATCGTAATCCTTTAAATCGAAGAGAAAGCATCTCGTGGCATGTTTCAGGTTATGAACTTATTACCTGACTAGAACTTGGAAAAAATCCACAACAGCGGCTAAGATATCATCCACCAGTGTATTTTCTTCCGGTTCCATCTCGGACTCTGAAAACAGTGATAAAATATTAGCATTAAAATTAATGGTACTTATTATAATGACTTCAGCTTTATATCATCACCCGGTAATGAATTGATGTAAAAAATGAAGGTATGTTAAAAGGAAGCATCTGACAGTTGGTCCAACCAAGATATTCCTTGGCAGTTAGATACTTACGACGCAATGTAGGTATACCATAAAATATAATGACCATTTGTGCTAGAGTATTTTTGGAATTGATCAAAACATCAGTCAATCTGGTTTAAGTGGGCATCTAATAAATATTAGTGTCTCCACCTAAGTGCAATGTCGTTATTGCGTTCCCCAGAAAGTAAGTTAAAACAATATTATCCATATCGTAACCCATATCACCTTTGTGAATTTCAAGTAAATAATGATCAACATAAAATGCGTTAACTAATGATGTGCCAAAACTTTTTATCTGAATGAGGCCTAAACAAAACTTAATACTATCATGACAGCATCCTGGCCTTGATTGACAAGGTCAGAAGCGAACAAGCATCTCGTACGGACAAGACAATTCAGTTTTTTGGTCAGGTACGAGTACCTACTATCTGTAAGTTGGTAATTGTATGGCAGACTAGCACCTCCCGCCCTCGCTTCGCTTCGTGTATTTCAGAAAAACATTTCATTGGGTTATAGTTCTGCAAAGTTATAATTCAATAACAACAAAAGTAGTCATATTAGAGTTACTTACCTATTTACATGTCATAACAGTTTAGGTTGCTATCTTAACGTTGTCAAGACAAGTTTTTTGGTATTTTCTTCACGCCTTGGGTTACATTATTGGAGTTTTAGTATAGATTCCTAACGTTTATTAAATATAATATAGCCTACGTTCACCGGAGACAGTGTAGCTTTCCAACAGTAAAATAATTATTAAAATTGATCCAGTAGTTTCGGAGGATATTAAATGCAAACAAACAAACAATCAAATCTTTCCTCTTTATGATATTAGTGTAGATAAACAGATTAAAGTGTTACCTTCGTCTGGGACGACCACGGACCCGGTGGAGTCTTGGTGAAGAGGACGCGATACAGACGCAGACCGTATACTGGACCATCGTTTGGTAGGACTTATGTTCCTCATTAGCTACATAAATAAAGACAATCATTACTTTCATCCATGAAACTCAAATAGATGCGATTGGTAGAGTAACAAAATTATTATTAACTGTTTAAAGTTATGCTTTTATTAAATCGTTTAGATAGTGTATATTACAGTACGTTTGTCATAGATATAAATATATTATTAGGTATAAAATATCAGACAACATCATATGCATTGACCTAATCCCAAAATAGATAAGTAGCTTTAAACACATATGTTATGAAACCAACGAAGGTGCCATAATATGAACAACCAGATATTATGAACAACCAGATATAAAACAAATACCCAAATATGATCGAATCGAACCCACGATCCCTGGCTTATAACGCAGGATCGGTCATAATTGAATTAGGGCATATTATTTAGAATAAATTTCAATTTCATTATAGAATATTACCTACTGCAAATGCATATTTACTATACCTGCATTTGTTATTCTGTTCCAACATATCCTTATTATACATAACGTATGCACACACATTGCAGAATCGATTAAACATTGCTATGCACAATGAAACACATACAGACAGACACACACAAATATAAACACATTAATGGATAACATTGATTGTATGAATGATTTGTTTGAACTGTGATGAAACAAAGCATCCCAAGCATAATTTTGAAACTTGTTCATACATTCTGTATTCACAATATTTTCCGAGATGCTATAAAATCTCGTTAAGCCTCGTTCACACCAATCACAGTAGAATGAATTTGCAAATGTAGTAATTAGTATGCATTAAGAAAATACGTGTAGAAACAAAACAATGTCAGTGTTTTTGTCACACGTAATCTCTTTAAAAGCTTTACATAAGCGATAAGGTAAACGTGATTCTCCAGCGTATTACGTTTATGGAACTTTTTGATATAAGCCTATTAGCTAATAGTATGAAAAAGATTGGTGTGAACAACACTACAAAGAACATTCCCAGCTCCCAACATTGAAAAAGAAAAGGAAATACCTACAGGAGTAGTCTCACTGGCGTTCCCACGGAGTGCTTTGGAATTTATGTATGAATATGCAACCTATAAAAGAACGAAAGCGAGTTGCAAAAACATAAAATGTAAATTTTGATCTCTTCTTTGATGTTCGAAGAGAAGATATAAAAAAGATATGCCGAAACAATATGAAAAGTGTGCTGTTTAGTGGTTAGTCTATGCTTGTTATGCATAAGTGGGAGTCATCTGCTGCGGCTCTACACGTGCGTGTTGCTAGTCGTGTTAACGATTTTTCTATGTTATCTACCAAAACAAACTATTTAGGCAAGTACATGCAAGTGTAATATACAAATGTGTCATGATAAAACACTATTTTACGACTACTATACCCACTACAATGTGTCATCACAGGAGTTAAATTCGGGTCAAACGGATACGATAGGTAGTGGTGTGTTTGTATGTTTACAAGGGCTCTTGGACACGTACCAACGACGAATATTTGCGTGATTAATTCATTAATTACTAGGTATAAAAATGGGATCTACTATTCGTATCGATTTAACCAGAACTGGCTTTTTGACAATCTGCTTAATCAATGGATTATAGAAACGATTCTATAATCAAATAATAAAATAACATTATAAATAACAGTTTAAATCTATTAAAAAAAAAGTCATATAAGTAAGTGTACGTTACAAAAAGACCAAATACTAAAAGATGCTACAAACAGGATACTACAAAAGTGCACTGAGGAATATACACGTGAGCTAAGTACTGCGAATGGCGCAAGCCTTACTCGGACTTTCTTAGTGGCGGTCATCCACTTGTCCCTGGTGCGGCGGCTGCCCCGGTGGAAGGAGACGCCGCGGACCAGCGACCCGTTCAGCTTACCCGCCTCTATACCGGTTAGGGCGCTCTTTTTTTTCGCCTACGATCCCCAAGTTAGCATAGGAGAAAATTCACCAATCACAAATGAACCCTTGAGTCACTATTATTAGTGTCTTTACATCAATATAAATTGTATTAGAACGGAATCAGCGTTGATAATTCGATGTAAGTAAGGAAACATACACAGTTCAATTTAGGCTGACTGTACAGTGATGATAACATAAATTCGTATTTATAAATATGCCACAGATTTCATAATCTAATAGAGTTTAAATTAAATTTTGTCAGTACTTAGCAATCATTGAACCGTGACATAACAAATGGTGAATCAAGGGTACTAGTAGCTTGCAAAAATGTGAAATCCTAACCGAATGAAGATTGATATCAAACTACTCATATGGTTAAGTATAAAGGCATTTATAGCGTTAATAAAAATCAGCAAATACCCAATCGATAATTACTTAAAGAAGCGTAGATGCAAATTATTCAATTAGTCAAGTCCGAGTAACCGTTCAAAATCAGTATAACAAGACAATCTGTTTTATATGGGTGTATGATTACAAACCTTTGGCTTGAATAGTTCCCTTGTTTCAATGGCGAGGATGTAGTATGTAAAGAGAATGACCAGGGGGCTCGCTAGAGTAGCCCACATGTGATCGTCGGTCACTTCGTAGGAAAAGTTTGTTGGATCCGTCTCGTTCATTGAAACCAATTGTGTCAGACCAAAGTATCTGAAAATATAGGTAATACCTATAATTTTAAATAATAGAAGCTGCATTCTTTGTTTTACACATCGTAATGTAGATCTGTCATTAAACAGTAACTAAGTAATACACACAGTGGAATAGGTTAGTTTAAAATAGCGTCATATAATAATAACGCATCGCTTTCTGAGTTTTGATAGACATTCAACACTCAATTAACCAATACATCGGAATCTTCAAGGTCGCTCATTTGAATATGTAATACTTTCGGTTCGGAGGGCCCACTCAACTAAAAGATATAGCAAAAGAAATACCTGTTCGGTGTAAATTTATAAACTAGTCATAGTAATTTTTTTTATATTAAGCATTTAACATTTTTTATTACTAAACGTGGTAAATGAGCAAGCGGCAAATACCAAAGGCACGCTACCTAACAGCAGCCTACAGCGAAATTTTACCTACGATCAAATTAGTCTCACCTGGCAAAATCCATATCTGGTGGGTAGAGTTCAATAAGCCAAGAGCATTGGTAGACCAGCAGGACCATGATGTGGACAGCCATGATAGCCATGATGCAGCGGCTGACCACTGCGAAGCCTTTCTCCAGGGGCCGACCAAGGGCCCACGCGGTTGCCGCACCCATGAATACCAAGAAGTATATCCCGGAGGTAACACTCGGTCGCATTATGCCCGAAAACATTATAAGAAATAGACAGACATACTTCCCTGGAAAAGAGTAATATTATATGAGGGTTACGCATAGGTAGCACAGAAATAGGCGTAGTTAAAATATCAGTCTCTACTTAGAGAGGACTCTATGTAGGAAATGAAATGTGGCGCTAATGTAGACACATATTTAGTGGTTTTAAACTCGACCGCCCAGAAGAGATTCTCTTTACCTACCTCTCCTACAACATATTACTGTTTTTTCTGCCTAGTCTGCCCACAGCCCTACTAGCAGTCCAGAATCAGGCAGTAGGCATTGACAAATCCCGTTCATAGAAGTTCAAATTAAAAATTATACTTAGTTTAAAAAAGCATAAACAATAATAATATTACATACCTGCACTAGTCAATAAAGGATACCGCTGATGTTTTGTGTCCTTTTTGGATGAATCAGGATCCAATCCTGTTATTAACTTTTTTACCAACATATACACCAATATGGATAAACAAGTCATTACAAGCTGAAATAATAAACGTGGATAATAATATGGTACAGATTTAAAAAAATATTCACAAACAGTTCTTTTTAGGGTTCCGTAACCGAAGGGTAAAAACGGGACCCTATCACTAAGACTTCGCTGTCTGTCTGTCACCAGGCTGTATCTCAAGAACCGTGATAGCTAGAGAGTTGACATTTTCACAGATTATGTATTTGTAAAAACTAATACTTTAAACGAAAGTAGAATAATTATTTAAGGGGGCCATACAAAAAAAAAAGGTTTTTTTGCCTATTTTTGCCCCATACTGGTACGGAACCCTTCGTGCGCGAGTCCGACTCGTACTTAGTCGGTTTTTTTTAATTACCTCAGGTGCTAAATAATGGATGGCCATGGAAATGTCTATGTCGATGTATGCGACGAGACCTAAATTGTGTGCAATTTTTTGTATGAGCGGATAATCTGTGAGCAGTGAGCCGTAGGGTGCGAACCCCGCCAGCACGCTGTGCCATGCCGCGTGGACGACGAGCAGCAGGGAGGATACGACAATTGTTAAGAGAAGATACCGGCGACATCCACCTGCAAACGATAAATCGACTTCAAATTCCAGAACAAACAGTATTAGATAGACTAAAACGAAGAAATCACCGCGAATTTTCACATATTCCATGTATCGCAAAGATAACTTTTCTATTTAAATTGTATAGCTTTTAACAGCAGCTAGTCCTAAACGCAAAGTTTAGTGAGAATATTAATCGAAAAAGGTCGACTATACATTTTGCTTTAAGAGGATCAGTCAGAAGCAGAACCAAAAGCATCAACAACCTAACATCGGACGGATAAACAAGCTATAGTGTAAATGGTACACGAGGTCATTCACACGCCATATTCATTATCTAATTATCAAATGGTAGAATAAACAACGAGGATAATGCAATTATTGTAAATGCATCGTCACACGTCGCCAATTTACTCCTGAGCTTACTCAGTCCCAATTAAATGTTCAAAGGCATTAGGTGGGCACTAGGCGTAATTTATGTGAATGGCGTCGACGAACTCTGCGCGGCTAAAAATGAGCAGTTCTTCGTGTGAATACGTCGTAAAATTACGTCATCGTTTCCACAAAATCCGAATCGTGACTTATCTATGTAAAATTACTTGATTACGGCTAGTCAAACGCTTTTTTATGTTTACATTTATCTAGTTAACCTTACATACACGGAATAATAACCTTTTGCCGGGTTTATTATGAAACACAGTTAAGATAATATCATTGACAAAAATTGCATGTTATCAAGTGTCCTCAATATAAACTAGGTATATCATTCAATCATAAAATGAACTAAGTTGCAAAGGCGATAAAGCATCGATAAATGTATAGGGTTGTTGACCTTAATAGAAGCTAAGTTCTGCTAAATAGGGCGAGTATTTGTAACCTAAGAAGAAAATGATCTCTGCAGTACCTAATTTTATACGAGATACAACTACTCCGGTGTATGTAGCACAAAAAATCAACGAAGGCACCACAAATTAGATACGGAAATAAAAATGGTCACAGTAGAAATGTTTGCTCAAGGATTGTTTGACAAAGTTCAAAGCTCAAAAGGAACCAACAAGACCGTAAGTAAATAAAGTACGGCATACTTTCTGACCCAGATTATGCAGTCATCCAGAATAGCATCATCTTACCAGTGAACGCCTGCGTGTGTGGAACTTGCGGTAATGGTGCTAATAAGTAGAGGAGTAGGTATATCAAGGAGAGGCCGAACGGTCGGAGCGCTATACCTGCAACAAAATAATCCCACTTCAGTATTGTTTATTGCGAATGAGTCATGGCCATTAGACCTACTAATAAGCATTGCTAGACGTAGATATAGGAGGAGCAACGTGTACATCTCACAAGCTAAATTACTGGTTAAACATTGGTTGTCTTTTATTCGAAGTAGTGCTTGATCGATGCCGATGTAGAAAATTTTCATTAATTAAGATTATCATTCAGGGTCAGTGCCAGATGAGCCAGAATAGACAGCAACGCATTTATTAAGAAGCTGTTATTTTACCAATACAATTTCTTTTTCAAGTATTATTGTCAATGAAATAAGTAGACATATGGGCGCATCAAAAAAGTAAATATATTTTTATAAATATGTAGGTATTATTTTCAAATTAATAAAATAAATGGTTTTCCCGATGGCGAATAGTGCACTACTCAAAACTGAATTCGATGGATTCAATTCAAAAGGGCCATTAATTCTTTGAAAAAAAAACAAAGGAGCATTGCGTGTGGAAGTAGGAAATAAAAGGAAAAGCCCAGACACGATAAATCACAGACAGACCGGGCGGCGCGGTAGTTTGAATATACGTAGTACCCGTCTTTGCCCTCCACCTTGCCCCTTTCGATACGACGATCGACATGAGCGAAGCCGTCCTTGGCAGTAGTACTAAAGCGACTGCCTAAATTAAGTCATAATTTATGTAACTGTATTAGAAATATTTTTGTAACCTACTCTTTATACGGGGTACACGCTACAGAGTCTAAAAACAGAAAATCCATAAGTTAAGTAATAATTTTCTTAAAAGCAACGATTATGTATGACACATAAATAAGTCTAAACATACATAGTATAGGGTACAGCTGTTTAAACTTTTGTTGACGACATGGGTGGAGCATTGCGTGAGGAACGCCTTGGTAGATGGTAGAGTTCAGGATTCGTTAAACATTTTATTATATTACACAAAAGTTTCAAAATTCAATTAATGGGAGATATACTGTATGTAATACGCAACGTGGTCCCTGTGGTCATAAGTCATAACTGTCATCATCACTCATACTAGGGAAATTAGTGTGCTTGCTTAGTAAGTCTGACGCATTTGTTTAACAAAGTTGAATTTGAAAAGGATATTCGGGCTTACGGTTTTTAATACAACGAACGTTTATTAAAACGTGCTTCTAATTAAGATTAAGTCCAAATCAAATTATAAAGAGTGGAGAGGAATGTTGTAAAATGTTAAGAGTATATACATACTAGGTACATGCAAATAAATAGCGCAATGGGCGGTGTGGGCAACCCAAATGTCACAGTAACATTTAGAAGGTTCCAGTTCGTTTTATACTTCGCCCCATTTCTCCGCACAACACACCATAAAGACACGTTTATACCGCCGCGGGGGAAGGAGGAAAAACCAATATTTATAAGTACAAGGACGAAACTATCAAACTAGGCCTGTTATACCGTCTTAGTACCACAATGTGAACGAACGATTACAACATGATTCATACTCACGAGATTTAGAGGACACATTTCATTCATGTACACAAAGTGCGCAATGATACCAACTCGTACTATGAATGAAGCATCCGAAAAATATGTCGTTGTTGATCATTGTGATTAGTAAATTGAGCTATTGTCACTATTGTGTTACAGGTGTTATTTTAGAAGGCTAGATGTTACGATACGGCCACTCATCATAATTTAACGACCACCAAATTAAATATTTTCTATTTATTTTTCAATTTGAACCATGAGGTTTAATGTACAAGGTTTCTGACAAGCTAAGACGTAGGTATAGCATATTATGTAATTAAAATTAAAGTTTATGTAAATAAAAGACTACTGATGCCGGTTTCGTAAAATACTTCATTGTGAATCGGTGCACGGTGTACCTACCACTACACCGTGCACGAGGTTCGTGTCATGATGTATTTTTTTTTGGTAGAGCGGATCATATACACCAGGATATTCACAGATGCGTTGCACCTGCAACCTAACATATGTACCTACATATTTAAGAAATTTGACAGCTAGCTTCTTCAGAGTCCCAATTCGTATCTTTTCAGACATAATATTGATTTATAGGTGCTTTTCTGAAACTATAGGCACTTTAAAGAAGTTTTCATAACATAAGTTGCCATTCACTCCAGGATACAACAATTTATTTTTTTAATATTTGCTAATCGTAATTCAATTACATCGTTTACACGATATGATAATTTGAAAAACGTCGATTGGGATGCAATATGCATAAAAATATGAGTGGGTCACGTTATGGCAAACAAAGAAACCATTATTTTAATAACGAGAGATAACAACATGCACTTATGTTATTATAACAGAACAAAGTGTAACGTGTCCATATTCATTTCATTTACATTTAGTTCACGAATTGAATTACGTAAATAAAGGTTACCTGCACGTACGTAACTACCCTAGCGAATGATCAGTTAAATACAAAGAAAAAATTTAACTTTCTATATACCTACGTGTGCGAGTCTGGCCTAATACTGAATAATATAATTATAGGTATCAACCTTTAGTGGGACAGTATAGGTTGGTAGAGGAAGAAAAGAAAGAAGAAGACTGAACTTATATTACATAACATTTTTGGGTAAACGAAGACAACTTTCTTTAGTCAAGTTTCAACTACCTATACAAAACCATAATTCTGTACAGTTCATAAACCGTATAAACATGAATCTACTCAATGGCATGATTGGCATGGTATGACATTGAGTAAATTCGTCGCTTTGATTCAGGGTCTGTAGAATAATTTCTCTATAGACAAACATTATGCTTTACCTACATGGCCTAAGAGTATCTACCTCGAAATACATACGCAATTCAAATACAAACATAAACGCACTTATGATTCCTGTTTCTCGATACAAACTTTACGATGAGTAACCAACATTACCTGCTCACAGACGCCATCAAACGCAATGCCTTCATGTAAATAAATTACACAGTTTACGGCAGACGAGTTTATGAATCGATTAATGTATCCGTTCGTAAACAAAGAGAATAACAATTAATTTCATTGTTGGTACACATACGAGTATACACGTATGTACACAAAGACTAAGAATTAAGAGTGTTTTTTGTACTCTTCATTATTTTCCAAGTTAAAGATTCTAGAATTTCTCCATTCTGATCCAACATATTTTTTTATTTTTCTCTCAAATAAGACTACGTAGTCCAATAGCAGAAGTGTGTATTTTATAAGTTTATATGAAAATATTTTTACTTTAATTGACTTTCTGGTCAAGAATAACAAGATTAATTCTTGACCCAAATGTTTCCCATTAAAATCTGAAATAGGCAACAGTAGGAATTCCTAATATTTTGTTCGTTGCTGTTTGTGTAACTTTGTCAACATTATCATAAACACTCGGATAGGTACTTATGCAAGATTCAGCAATATGTTGTCGAAACACTGTACCATTAGCTGAGGAAATCCAAATGGTAAATTTAATTGCATAGAAATATTGAATCTTTGATCGTAGTCACGTAACGGGAGACGAATTATTGCGCTCTCACTCGTTACACTACTGCAAAAAGACTCAATTATGGTAAAAGCATTTTAGAGAACGTGGTTGCACATAATAAAATGTAGGGTAACAGATTTTTAAGATTACTTTCTATAATGATAATGAACAGAATACCGAGAAAAACATAATTTCGTTACCCAAATTAAAGAACCTACTCTACATTATGATGGTGTGGCGATCACGTTTCAAATACATTTCAGAGAGCTAAAATTTTAAATGCTTATTTAAAAAAATAGTATAGAGAGGTAGTAAAAGCTGCATGCTAAAAGGATTAGGTATATCAAATGGATTGAGGAAAAGCGACAGTTTAGCTGCCAAGCATGCTATAATTGTATATTTAAACCGCCACGATTCCGACCTGGGTTAAAAATATTAAGCTAAATTGATACACGTAAAAGATGCGGATGCATTCTAAATGTTTCAGTTTGTTCCTCGGCGTGTTTGTTAAAATATGAGTCACATAAATGGGTAAAGTATGCTTCATAATCTATTTTAAAACAACTTAATGAAAAAGTGTGTTTCTTTTCTACAGACAGTTTGTATGTATGGAGGTATCTCAAAGTATGTCTAACTGGGTTGGCACCGCTTTTACAAATTTAATTTCCAACGCAGTTTCATTGCAACAACCTGTAAACAAGTTTTGTCACAGGTTGTTGAAGAAAAAACTCAATTACTCTTAAACATAAATGATCCCGACAACTTTAAGAACTTCCTTAATTTTAGGGTTCCGTTCGCTAGTCCATCTACCCACGGCTTCCTTTTCAAACGGTTAGTAGATGATAATTTATATCTACCACAAATAATTTTTAGAGCACCTACCATGCCTCCCAGATACAACTATATAGGTAACTCGTAAAGTCGTTAAACCGTTTTATTAAATTAATTTATTCATAGAAATATAAATAGCTATCGAGCCCACGTGCCATTAAGGGTCACATGCTACGGGTTTCTCTATTCTATGCAGGTCTGACACGTGTCTACTTGGCCGATTTTTTAAATAATTTAGGCAGGAAATAGATTATTTAATTGCGAAGCTAATACATAAAATTTTGCGTTGTACTTATTAGGTTTGCAATTATACCTAATTGATAAAAAATAACATAAGTAAATGGTATTCCGTAAATAAAGAGGTAGAAATATCGTATTACATCGTACCCGTATACTTCAAAGTCTAAATCCGGACACCACACCAGACCATCGGCACGATGGATCCGGGCTTATTGGCCACTCCATGACAGGAATTTTGGGGAATTACTGGATTGTAGTTGTATCTGGTCGGATTTCTCAGACTCATAGACAATATAAATAGGTTTAATAGTTTAATTCTTTGAACATGGGAAGAATCCTACAACACCTATTAAAAGTCCCAGACTCCAAACACCATCTGTACACTCGTTTCACTACTGAACAACTTAGGAAGACCCCCCTAGCCGACTCAATCGGCAATCCTGCCACAACTTGAGCACACTCAGTGGGAGTAGTATTCGCTTACAGAGCTTCATTTTCAAAATCAATTAAATTTAAGCGCAATGATCACTTTATCAGTTCAAATAAATAATAGACAGCATAAACAATGCTTTAATTGTGTTTTATATGACAAAATAATGTCTCTAAATTACGTTATTGATCATGGGAAATGAGGGTATCCGATTAAATCTGTCAATATCATCAACAACATTGAAAGGTTCCGCTTATAAACTATCAGCAGGCAAGGTATCAAATAAAATTTAAACGTTTCGCGCTTTTAATTATATTTAATTGAAACAAAGTGCTGGATTACCTACACTTATGGATAAATAACGTGTGATTTAACGTCATTAATATTACCAAAAAGTATATATAATTGGCATTGAACATAAAGACACTTAAAAAAAGAATAAAAGATTTGACCAAAATACAATTAAGTATACTTAAAAAACACACAAGTTTATACAATGGGATTACGACGTGAGAATATCTGAATTAGGTAGGTATGTAAATTATACTCAATATTTTACACAGATTAAAAGTTTCCTACCAAAATCCATACTAATACATATTGTAAATGTCATAGGTTTTAACTGTTTGTCTGATACCTTTTCACAGGTATGACTGAAACCATCTTGTGTAGACATTTGAAACCTGGAGAAGTTTACTTTACTTTTTAGAGCAATATAACCACGACCACATGGATGGAGCCGGTTAAAAAAAGTTTATAATTTATTCCAGCTGTTTATAATTTCAAACTTTAGATTGAATGAGATTCTGTAGAGGTTAATAAGATAATTTCACCCTTTACTATAGTCGAATATCTTTGTAACAAAAAAGCACAGCTTTTTAGCTGTTCGCTTCCCAGTTATAATGTGTATTGTGAATAATAAGATTCGTTAATATTATCAACACATCCAGACGTGTCGATGAGGTCATTGTTAAGCGGGCCGCTACCGTCGAACTAACCAGTCCAGTTGAACTGTGTCATAATGCTCTGACCTTGTGAATCAGCGCCTGATAAGGCAATGCGAGTTTCGCGCCTCGTCTCTGCCTAATTTCAATACCACACCAGACAATTTAGGTCTTGACTATCACTTTACACACCAGGATAGCGCATTCTGTCATATTTTAGGGACACCTTACCCTTATTATCTTTCACGATGCCTAACAACATCCAATTTGAAGGCAAAATAAATTAGAATCATAGCAAACCGCGTACACGCACTAGCGCCACCTAGTTGTTTTCCCGCAAAGGAAGTCTCGCGGGCGCGTGCCTAGCCGTTACATTATTTAGCTAGGCTGCATAATTCTCAATGTGTTAGCGCGCGCGCCGCCATTTTAAAAATACGCCGCGCCAATGTCCGTATCCGGAACGCGTGGCTCGTTCAGTTCGCCACCCGCCGCCTCGTCTCTCGGCAGCGCGCGCGCGCTATACCTCGGTTTTCTTTTTGATTTCTTGTGTTCATGCATGACTGTGCCCAACACCCTTAACTATCTTATGATTGTGTAGTGTGTACTTGTGTGTATTGCGACGAATAAACGTCAAATACCAAACAACTCCCTGATCTTTTACTTCTGTAAACCCAAGCAAGAGAGTCTCAGAAGTGACGCCCAACGAAATAAATCATAAGCGCGTCTCAGAAGAGTCTCAGAAGTGGCGCCCAACTAAAAATCAGCAGTCATGCCGCTGACCAGAAGCAGAGCGACCAGCTTCGGCAACAGGGATGATGCAATAGACGCATTCCCCACTCCCCTGCTGCCCACGCCGCCGCCGCCGAGCAGCGAACAACAACGCCAAGATGGCGCCGGCGCCGACACGACTTTTACGGCGGAAAATATGGCGTCGGTGATAGCCTCCTTACAACGTTCACAAACAGAAGCATTCCGAGAGCTCCTCGAGGTGGTGACGAGAAACACATCTACACCAGTGCCGTCACCAAGCCAGGGTACTCTTGCGCGGTGTAAAGCTTCGTTTTCCGGCCGGCCCAACGAGTCGGTCGACGCATTCATCGAGGCGGTAGAGGCATACAGCGACTGCGCTCAAGTGGCCGAAGTAAATATATTACGCGGCCTATCATTTTTATTCGTCGAGGACGCTGCTACGTGGTGGCAAGGAATAAGGCAATCCGTCACATCCTGGAAGCAGGTGAAAGATAACCTAACCAGTGCCTACGGAGACCGCCGGCCGCCACATCGCGTATACACCGACATATTTAAAAATTATCAAGCGGAGGAGAACACCGACATTTTCATCGCGAGAATCCGCGCATTATTTGCCAAGCTCCCAAGAGGGGACTTAAGTGAAAAGGTACAATTAGATATGAGTTATGGATTATTAAACGCGAGGATTAGACAAAGGCTGCGAAGAGAAGAATTTGATACTTTTCATGAACTACTTCGACATGCACGTTACATCGAGGACTCCATCGGCGAGGGGGAGCGGCAAGAAAGTAGTGCGCGAAGTGATATTTCTGTGACACGAACAATCGCGTCGGTCAGAGCGCCGAGCCGCACGCTCCCGACAACGGCAATTGCGCCGCGCCCGCCCGGTTTCAACGCAACACGCGCCGCAACTCCGACTCGGCCTCCGCCGAACGCGCGCGCACACCCGACCGCGCCGCACACGCCCGCGCCCGCCGCGCCCGCGCTGCCGGCCGCGGTCGGCGCGCATCACCCGCCGCCGGCCCCAGCTCCGCCGTTTTCGAACGCGGCCGGCGCCGCCGCGAAGAGGCAGCGCCCCGTTTGTTCGTACTGCAAGCGATTCGGTCACGCCCGTGACCAGTGTCGTAAGTTGCTGAACCCAGGTGAGCCTCCTTCTCATACTAACTTTGCGGAACGCGAGTACAGTGATCAAAGTTTTTATAGTGTCGTATCTCAAAAAGTGCGTAATTCCAAAAAGTTAAAGTGCCCGTCAGTAAGTGTCAATTCGAACAATAACATTACTTCGTATAAAAGCCGTCCGCGTCCTAACCTGTCTGTACCTATTTCGAACGGTGATGCATGTAATAATAATAATAGTCACAAAAATTTTACATCGCGTAACAGTAAAAAGCGAACTCGTCAAAATGCCGATAATAATCGCAAACAAAAAAGTAAAGCTATTAGTGCATGCAACATCGAACGTTCATTTTTACAAGATAATTCTCGATGTGATAACAGAATATCTTATGATAATAATTTTTTAACGCATCCTTGTGATAGTTGTAATTTTAGACAGATGTCTTGTAACCGTAAACATTTCAATTTGCGTAATTTTACCATGAATAATAATAATTGTTTATGTGACGATGTTTTACGTGATAATATTTCGACATCACAAGCGCCTTACGTTAACCCGTGTAACGCCGCGGTGTCCCAGGTTAACCTGTGCAAAAACACGGTGTCCCGTTTTAACCATTATGATGACACGGTGTCCCAGGTTAACCGGTGCAATGACACGGCGCCTTACGTTAACCCGTGTACCGCCGCGGTGTCCCACGTTAACGTGTGCAATAACACGAGGTCCCAGTTTAACCTGTATAAGGTCACGGCGCCTAATGTTAACCCGTGTACCGCCACAGTGACCCACGTTGAACCGAACGTGGCTTCCCACATTATTGATAATACATGTGGTGCAAATGTAAAAACGTGTCTGAGTCCTAACTTTGTTCCAAATTTTGAAAATGATGTTCAGGCAAATGTTTGTTTTAAAAATAATGTTGTATCAAATTGTAACGAATTTGTTAATACTAATAATAATGCAGGGTTATTGTTAGATAAGGAGGATGATAAAAATGTATTAAGTGATTATTTTATTTGTAGTGGAGATGATGTTTCAACCGGTGACGACCTCGCGAGACCCCCTGGTGGGGGAAATTTGCGTCCCATATTTGACATAAATATTTTGGGTTTTAACGGCACCGCGCTTATTGACACAGCCGCCAAACATTGTATCGCTGGTCATACTCTATATGCTCTCCTTCTACGCCAGAATCATCCCCTCCATCCTTCTTCGCGAGAAGTAAAACTAGCTGACGGAATAATCCGAAAAATGGAGGTGCTTACCACCACTTTACAGGTGTGCTTGGCCAATATAATAATCACTGTTCCCTTCTTAATTTTCCCGAATGCTACTAATAATGAGACATTATTAGGCATCGATTTCATTACGGCCGCTCGAGTCGTCATAGACTTTCATAGGAAAGTATGGTACTTCAGTAATGATAGTACGGTAGTACATAACCTGTCTTTCGAGCCCGCCTCGCGTGACGTAGCCTGCGCTTCAACGGAGGTCCTTAGAGATGATGAAGGTACTCATCTCAAACCAGCTGAGCGTCAAGCGCTGGCTGATGTCCTCACCAGGCACGCACAGGTTTTCAGAGCAGGGGGAGGTCCAACACCTTATGCAGAGCATCGGATTGAAACAGGAGAGCACCCGCCAATCGCGACGCCTCCTTACCGCCTGAACCCTTCAAAAAAGCAGGTGATGAAAGCTGAAATAGGTAAGATGTTGCAGGATGACATAATTGAATGCTCCTGCTACGTTCCAGCGTCTTATTGATCGTCTCTGTTCCTGCTCTGCTTTACAGGATGTAAGTATCCTCGCATATTTGTACGCATATTTGGTGATAAGTGAAGGATTCCATCGCCATCTGCAAGACCTCGAGGCTGTTTTAGTCGCCTTTCAGAAGATAACCTGCACATCAACCGAGTGAAATGCGCTTTTGCAAGAGAGAGCGTTAGATACCTCGGGCGCGTTATCACTCAAGAAGGCGTTTCCACCGACCCAGAGAAGGTGAGTGCTGTCCTCGAGATGAAGGAACCAGGTACTCTCAAGCACCTGAGAACCTTTCTGCAGATTTGTTCGTGGTTTAGAAAATTCATACCTAGGATCTCACCCGCTATTAGGGTCATTCTAGCAACCCCCCAAAGCCTGTGATACCCAAACGCAACCGCGGATGTCCAGTTGATACTGAGAGAGTGCTAGTCCAGGAACGAGGGCGTTTTCCAGGACTAGAGGGGGAGCATAGCAAACCGCGTACACGCACTAGCGCCACCTAGTTGTTTTCCCGCAAAGGAAGTCTCGCGGGCGCGTGCCTAGCCGTTACATTATTTAGCTAGGCTGCATAATTCTCAATGTGTTAGCGCGCGCGCCGCCATTTTAAAAATACGCCGCGCCAATGTCCGTATCCGGAACGCGTGGCTCGTTCAGTTCGCCACCCGCCGCCTCGTCTCTCGGCAGCGCGCGCGCGCTATACCTCGGTTTTCTTTTTGATTTCTTGTGTTCATGCATGACTGTGCCCAACACCCTTAACTATCTTATGAATGTGTAGTGTGTACTTGTGTGTGTATTGCGACGAATAAACGTCAAATACCAAACAACTCCCTGATCTTTTACTTCTGTAAACCCAAGCAAGAGAGTCTCAGAAGTGACGCCCAACGAAATAAATCATAAGCGCGTCTCAGAAGAGTCTCAGAGAATAATTTTAGAAGCGGTGAGGCCCATACGAGCTGTAGGTATGTAAACCCAATATTCAGTGGTTTACCGAATTTTCGTAGAAATTATATTATATCTACGTTCACATTTGCTATTATAACACATAGGTACTATACCTACCTACTCACCGTTCCGCAATCGAGCTTACAGAGGTGGGAAAAGTTATGTCGTAGGACTTGTAGGTATTCTGAGCTGTCGGATTCTAGCCAAACATAACACTTTGTGAACGAATAATGCGAGTCACTAGGTACAGCGGTGAAATAGTTTTCCTGTAAACAGACAGATTCCCGGCCTTTATAATTTGGTGGTCATTTTTATTATAACCGAAGATGTCTATAGGGACTTCTGTACTGACTGCACTAACATGCTTCATCTTCATCCTCTTTGCCATTTAACACTAGATGAAGTTTAATAAAAACAAAAATGTAGAGCACACGAACTACATCATAAAAAATATATGATAGCGTGTCTGATTTGAGAATAGATCAACAAAATGCATTGAAAAACCTTTCAGCAAAGCTGAGTAATTATCCTAATCAAAGTAAAAACTTGCCCATTTTACAGTATGTTCACCGTAACAGTTAGGTAGGTAGGTTACACTGAGTGCTTGATGTTTTACAAATCAATCCACATTTGCATTCGAGCATAGTTAGCACGTTATCTACCTACTTACCTAATTAAAAGAAAGGGAACCACCGCCCATATCAATCAGCACAATGCTCATACTAGGTGTCTGTTTTTTTCGCGGAATAGATTTTGTTTTAATATAGCAAAGTGGCGTAAATATGTAATTAAGCAGCAGGACGAAGGTTGATATGACAGGGCGGACGAGAGCCGTTGGACGTGCGTGCCGCGGCGGCGATTACAACTGTAGGGAGTGTTCGCAATTACTGTATAAAACACACCATATGACGTAGGACTGCCAAATATTATTAGTAAACAGTGAACGGCTTAGAAATATCTGCGGTCAACGGGCTTTGCGCAATGGTGCACGTACAGAAATGGAATTGATACGGTTCATTGCAGCCATTATAGGCTACCAAGATACCGATGTGCAGTAGAATTCTGTAAGGAGCTCGTAGATATAGACTACTGCAGTAACTCCACACTACACACATCGAACAACAATGCACGAATCTTTAAATATTTGTCATTTCGAAGGAGAGTCATTTGTCATGCTCATGAGAGTGAAGACTTTGGACATGTAGGATAATACAATTTATATTATACTAGTGATCCGGGATCGCTTCACTTCGGGTATCAGATAAACATTTCAGTGGGTTACATTATTGGCGTTTTAGTATGGATCTCATATGTATCTTTTCTACCAATTACTTAGGGTGAATGTAGCTTTCCAATGGTGAAAGAAATTTTTAAATCGCCCCAGTAGTTTTTAAGTTTATTCATTGCAAACATACACGCACACACAAAAAAAACTCAATTCAGGAATGATGTTATCTCTCGACCTCTTTATAATATTAGTGTAGAGATCGTACATCAAAGTAAAGTGATTTTGAAAAGGTTGTTCAGAAACATTTAACTTGTACGCTTTCAAAACATCCGGAATAAGTTTATATTTTATTTAGTTTATATTAAGAGCAAATTGTAATAATAATATATCTGCTATCACAAGGAGATTGTATTGATGTATTTATACTCGTACATTTTGTACGCCACGTTTTTACGGAAATTAACTCCCATGCCTAATAACAATGTTTTGACATGTCGTTGCAGTGCAGCGTTGATAAGATTGCGGCGATAATAATGAGTGATAGGTACTCGTATAGTAGATTCATTTATTAGAAAGGCACTTGTTCCCGAGACATCATTTCTATACAATATTCAGAACTTATCAGAGTTTAAGCAATACGGATGATGACAAGGTATGAAAATGAAGAAAATAATTAGTCCGTCTCTTAGATAATAAAAAAATATAAGACCCGTATTTTTTGTTTTGTCGAAATAACAAGAAAATACTTAGATATAGCGCATTAAAGTTACGGAGTGGGGGCTAACTACGTCACGTTAGAGTATATTTTGTACTCTAACGTGACGTCATGTGACATTTAAAATCAATGTATCTTCGTAAGTTTTTGAACAAGAGGCAAAATAAAAAATACGTATCCAATATTTTTCATTAATCTATCTGATGGACATTAAATTATTTTTTAGTCATCATCCCAATTCAGTTTCCGATATGACTTCGCCACATTGGAATTTTTACAAATTGACATGTCGTGTAACACGTTTACCGGTTAAAGGTTACTTATTATTAGGATACTTATTCAGTAGGTAGATACGTACATAAATGAAATTAATATCCTGTTCGTTAGTGACCGGCATTTCATGAACTCGTTTTGAACAGAATGTAACAAAACAATTTCGATAAGTGTTTCCTAAAATGACCTGAGACCTTTTAGAGGAATTACTGAAGTATCTATTCCTAAAGTGTTGGTGATAATGGCTGGCCAAATCCTGGCCAAGCTAAGATAGTCCCCCGTATAGCATTGTTTAGAAAGACGTAGAGCAGATACAACCGACCTGTCGATCGCGACTATTAGCACAGTTGACCAAAACATTCAAGCAAACCAAATTGCAAAGTTTCATTAGGGTTCAGTAGCCAAATGGCAAACAACGGAACCCTTCTAGATTCGTTATGCCTGTCTGTCTACTGTCTATCCGTCCGCATGTCACAGCCACTTCTTTTCCGAAACTATAAGAACTATCCTGTTGAAACTTGGTAAGTAAATGTATTGTGTGAACCGCATTAAGATTTTCACTTCAAAAATAGAAAATAAACAATAAATTGCCGCTTTTTAAATTTCAAGAAGTACCTGGAAGGTTGTCTGGAAGAGATCGCTGAAAGCGATTAGGCCGCCTATATTGTACCTCGTTTTTTTCTTTGTATCTAGTTTTAAGTGAACTGTTTGGTGTGCAATAAAGAATATCAATCTAAGTAATTGATACAGAGCTTCGTCAGTAAACTATTAGATCTTTAGTCTGACTGATCAAGTTGGCCACCCTCGACGTAGGGTTTAATTAATGGTAACCGCCACGTCGGGTGTGGCCCATTAGCTGCTCAAACATCGTGCCATCACGCCAGCGTGCAATTTACTTGACCACTGGCTCACCTCTTGTGCTATCCGTCAGCAGAGATTTTTTGCTTTCAATCAGCCAAATCTTTTTATCGCAACACTGGGACACGTTTAAAGGTTTCAGTCGGTTGTGTAATAGTGAAAGTGGCGTGCAGAGCCTGTTAAGATATCTAGAAACTACGTAGGTAGCTATTCATTAATCATTATACTTAAAAATTAACAAGAATTATTCTAAAACACTGTTGGGCGTCAATATCGATGATACCTAGTTACGTTTTTGATGCAATATGCTACAATCGACATCCTAAAAGGTAGATAGATAGATATTCTTTATTGCACACCAAACAATTGACTTAAAACTATGTATAGTAGACATTTTGCTGTACAATTTAGGCGGCCTTATCGCTATAAGCGATCTCTTCCAGACAACCTTAGGGTAGAGGATAGTTACAGAGAAGAGGTCTATATCATATGGATATTTTGAAAGAAAGAAAATTGAGTAAAATATGTATATTTATATCGTTGAATTCAGAATTTCGCGCTCTATCGATTGGTTTATTTAAAATCTCGATACCTATGTAGGATATAGGTACCAATTTAGCTCTTACTCAAATTTCATGTAAGTATGTATGTTATGTAGGCTTTCATGACCTTTAAAAAAAATTAAACACATGTACCTATCCATTATCTCCCGCAATTTTTTAAATCGTTTACATACGAGTTAATTTCTCAGAAAGAAAAATGTTGAGATGGTTATGCAATTCGGTTCAAGTAAGTAGGTCAACAATCAACACGTTGGTTTTGTATTTATACCAACGAGCAACGACCTGCTTCGATTTCGCAAAAGTAGTTCGACAGATTTACAGAAAATAGTAGTAAATAATGTAACTATAAATCCCTAATGACCCAGTATCTATTAGGGAAAAAATATACACAAATGTTGTTACTAAGATTAGCCAGAACAAGCAGACGAACAGACGCGGGTGAACTGCCTATTTATAGTTTTTACATGTATAGATATTAATAGGGTTGATAAATTGATATGATCTATACCTATTTAACACTAATGTAACTAATGAGTACACTAATGAGTGCTATATTTGCAGTTGTCTCTGTGTATTTATAGTGATGAATTGTTATAGTACATATTTTAATAATAAGATACATTTTTGATCAAAATGCTCAATGTCCGTTAGTTATAATTATATTACGTAGAGTGACTCTACTTTCTCTAAATGACGCCCGACCCGGGTTTCTTACTTGGTGAGGTAAACATTTATGTTATTTTTGTTGATTCTACACAAACGCTTGCGTTACTGTATTAGTGATTAAATCGATTTAAGGGCCTTGTCTCGATATAACCACTATGCATGTCTGAAGAATGACAGTCTGGTTTTAAGAACCGGGAATGGACGGAGATTTCGAGTGCAGCACCCAGAAGCAGAAGTGCTAAGAACCACAATTTTTTTTTATCTGTGTTGTTTACCTATATAGTACGTAGTTTATAACTAGTAGGTACTAAAATCACTATATGACGTGTATATAATCTGCTATTAGAGTTGTAAACAGGGACGGGCAGGTAGTGTTCCAAATTGTCAGATTTATGGGCCATGAGGGAATGGGGTCAGGTCCTTTTCTAATGTGCACGCATCGCTTAACACATAGGTACATTTCTTTCACTAATGATGATCACCACACAAGATATTTGCAATTTGGCATGTAGAAATGTTTAATGTTACTGCGGGTGTCAACAGTCCCATCCCATTCTATTAATAAAATTGGTATTTGCAACAATACGACTACCGCCTCCTCAAATTCAATCACAAATCGTTTCGTGTACCTAGTTCTGTTGTTGTATTGCGAAGTTTTTAAACTTTATAAAATACCTATTCGTTGGGAAAGTAGGTATTCTATGTACCTACTGCTTGGATTATACTGAAGAGGAGAAGCAGAATCAAAGCAAATGTAGAACAAGATATACCGAATTAGCATTGATTTTAATAATAGAGGCATAAATATCTTTACTGGCTCGGACCGTCCACACTTAACTCATTGTTTAACTTTTTAAGTAACGAAAATTTGGCCACTGCATTACAAGCTTGGCTTAGTGCAGAGACCGTTAGAATTTAGTGTTTATTGTAAAATTTATTTGGAAATAAAGATAATTTATTATTATTATTAAATAAGAAGTAAGGAGCCAATAGTGTCACTTTTCGTTCTCTGTAGCTATTTATACCTAAATGTAATGAATTTGCGATATAAGACATATCGATGAGCGATTAATTTAATTTAAACTTCGCCCCACTAAGTACCTAACACATGGTTAAACAAATCATAGACATCACTGCCGCATTCATTACACTAAATTTACCAATAGGAAGACTTTGCGTGTGGCAAATAGCATGCAAATTCGGCGGCAAAAAGAGGGGTTCTCCCGGAAGGCCATGGCAATTCGGTCAACGGGTCATAGTACGATTCGCGTGGACGCGCCCAGAATCAACGGCGCGCCCAACGGGAGGATACATTACGCTTCTACCCCGCAATGCGACGTGTGCTATGAATGCTATGGTACATGCTATCTTCACGATATACACACAGATATAAACTTAAATCTTCCTGACCAAATCGATGTCCTTCAAGACTAAAAACGTGGTAATAGGTAGTTTTTAAGCTTTTCGCTTCTGAATCCGAGGACTAGAACTATCATGTTAGACAGCATGTCTTTTTAGACTGTTTACTTTCGGATGTTCACAGCTCGACGAGAGAGCTAGACCTATTAGGTACTAATTAATAGTAATAGACTATTCAAATAATTGCCGAATGCAGAACTTACAGATTTACATACTTACGATGTTTTCTCACCGCTAAACGAGTGAGGAGTTCGTTCCTCCTTACTATTAATAAAAAACGTGACTATAGAGCTTTTACTTTTTTAATAATAAAACTCTGTGCGACACGATCACTTGATAGTATAATCGGAATGAGACAGTATGATCAATATTCCCAAACAGGACGTCGTGTATTTAATATTCGAATCAAAATAGTCGTAAAAAAGTTGCCAACGAAGACGAACCGCATCTATGACGTAAGACTTATTTCGAACGCGTGGCCTGCCGAAAGCTTTGCATTAACAATTTCATGTTTTGACTGGAGCCCGAGCCGATCAGCCAGTCATATCGTCGCCTTCCGATGCAATAAGTGCGCCGAAAAGTACCTACCTACCTATTATTAGTTTCTATTTTAAATAGTGTGTTAGGTGCCTACCTATTATGTATTAGTTTCTATTTTAAATAGGAGCTTTGGTGGTATATAACGTATTAGAAACTGCGGTCTGATAACGCGTTGTTTAGTTATTTTATGTTTTTGTGAATTCAGCACCCTGTTATTATTTATACACATTTACAGTTCTTAGGTCTCCTGTAGGTATATATGTTGATTGCAGGTATTTGGAACAATTTAAAAACGTGACTAACCTAATAAATCCACAACTTTTTAAAGATAGCTCAAAAAGTTGTGGATTTATTAGGTTAGATACTGCCAAGTAAATGGAAAACAAAATCATATTATTTTATATTTAGAAACATTTCATTAACATATTAGGTATATTGTAATAAGGCTGTTCAGTAGTTATGCATATTATTAAGTTAATGATCTTTAATTCAAAAAATATATATTTCATGTGGTGATTATTTATATATTTTTTATCTTTATCTAACATGTTGGTATGTTAATCAAACTTTGGAAGATTATTTGAGGTAATATTTAAAAAAGGCAATACTAAACATCGATACAGCTCTTCCTATCAGTATTATATTCTCTCTGATACAGACAACAAGGGTCCATCTAATAATAAAGCTTTTTTTGAAATATCACCCATAATTATCAGTAAAGTATAACATAAATAATATGAGCCCTTGATGTCTACAATCCTATTTTTTTAAGAGACTATATTAAAGGGAATAAAATACAACTTACTCAGAAGAAGACCAGCTGGCAGCACCACACGCATCAACAACATTGCACAGTAGTACTTAGCCATGGTGCAAGCTGAAAATAAATAATATCATTATGAGATGATATACTATATACTCATATTAAATTTAATCTACATACCTACAATACTATTAGTTAGTTAGTAATTTGTAATGTGAATATCCTCACATGGCATGTAGAGAATATGTAGATAGATAGAAACAAATGTGTAAAAAAATCCTTGTTTCGATTAAAAATATATTTTTAATAATAAATTAGGTAGGTAATAGTTAATAGCTATTAACAAAAACACTTCAAGCACCCAATCTCAGGATAATGAGATTGAATGGTAATTCATCTTCTTCAAAAATATTATTTTCGTGATTACTTTGGCTTTAATATCATAATCTGGGAACTAAGAAGTAATATTAAGGTCAGAGTATAGTCTTTTATACTAATTTTAACTATTATTTTTAAGATTTGTTAAAATAATGGAAATATCGGATATGAGATTTGATTAACTTAACGAAGTTTTTCGTAGATATATTTGTGTGTGATTTATACCATTAAATTTTAATAATAGACCCAGACTATTAAGTAATCAGATCATATTTTTATAGGTATGTAAATAACCATTTTCATGAAGATATATATTTAAATCAAATAAAATGTAAGCAGTAGGTACTTTGTACAATAATATCAAATTTTGCGCTTTAAGTTCATTAATAGGAACATAATCTGCTGTAGCACATTTTATTTACCTCCACCAAAACGCACCCCACCAGCTGCTTGGTATTTTGGCTAAAGGATTTTAAGATTGAATAAAATCAAAATAAGATCATAATACCGATATATCTTGAAAAATATTACAATAATAATTAAAACATCATTATTATAAGTTTAGGCGTTCTTACCTTATTATAACTTGGTGTCTTAATAAATTCACGTCACTTCATATGCACACAACCACTTCAAACTTAAAGTCATACTAAGATTGTTTCCGATAAAATAAATTCGCATAGTTATCAAGCATTTTACGGCATAGTTTATTTTATTTCAAATAAAAGTAGGACACACGTCCAACAATGTCCATAGTCGAAACGTCAATGCAAAATTTGACAGAATCGAATTGGACTCGAATTGGACAGCTGACACAGGCTGACACTGCTGACAGCCATCAACAATTTTCAGAATTACGTCAATGTCAAAGTTTGCTGTATTTCCACCACAGGTAATAGCTACCGGTGTCAACAATAACAATCTGTGCCTAACCGGTAACTCCGGTCAAGCTATCAGATAATAATAATATGCTTGTTCCATGGATATCATAGATCAGTGATAAATCCTTAATTTTTTCAGAAACGAATGTTTAAAAACACAGCTAATTATTTTTCAAATAGCAAAACTGTAAAAGTGATGTGATTTAGTAGTACAATGAACCGGTTTTGCAGTAAAAATATATTTTGTAACTTTTAAAATTGTAAAGTGAATAATATTTTAAACATTATGTAATAAATATAATAAGTATTATTTACATCTTTAAGAATAAAGAAAAATCACTTTAAAATTTCATGCAGTTCTAAAAGAAGGTTCTCTAAATCGGTTGAGAACATCACTAGGCAAATTTTATTTTTATTGCGAATTAATGGCGTAGCCAGGTAAGTTTTCTTGTTTATTTCTTATTTCATTGTGTTCCAACGTTTTCAATTGTTTTGTCTAAATGTTTTTGATCGAGCAAAACACATACTAGTCTAAAAGTCAAAATTTTTCCATCTAACTCATTTTTATTACACGAAAAACCAATATTACGAGTAATGAACACGTATTGGATTTGTTCCGAATTTATTCGCTAGGATCATTGTCATCACTTTCACTTTTACACGATTTGCTATAATAGTGTTTTTAGTGTGCATACGCTGCATTGGGGCGCAATCGCCATGGATGAGTGAGTTTCCCGATATTTCTCTAGTGGTTCGGTTGTTTCGACGTTAATAATTATGACAAGGTTACTCATATCCTCTAAAAAAATGTGACTATCATTGTTCGCCGTAAATCTACGCGTTCCAACAGTTTGCTTTTGTATTGTTTTATTAATATAAATTTTTGTTTCTTCAGCACCATGTCGACCCTAACGAAAATGACCCGCACGGTTAAAAAATTGGAGGTGCCGAGACCCCTGAAATCTACCACCAGTTCCGCGCACAACCGTAACTCCGTGTTGGATGTCAAAATAAATTCTGGTAAGAATCTTATTAGAATAATAGGTAGGACTTCCTTAGAACTGTTTTTACAATAAAAACAGATTTGAAGCATGCCTACAAAAATTCTACCCACTTCATGTACCTATGTGTTTATTTTAAGTAATTTAGGAAATGTATTCAAAACATCAAGTGCATAGAATTAAAACTAATGCATTGTGCTTAATTATGTTTGAACGCTATTAAAATTCATAAATTTTCAATTTTCCTTAAAGATTTTCAGTTTTGTTATATTTCTATTGAATAAATTCTATATTTTTGGTTTTCATAAGTATTATGGCTCCCATTTCATGTTATTTTTATTTGCTTATATTATTTTCTGCTTTTGTTTTACAGTTGATGATCTGATAGTATTGACTGAAGCGGTAGCATATCAAATGATGCAGGGGAATTATGACCGTGCGCTTCAAAGCAATGTGGCCACTATGTACTCTAACTTGAAACTATATGGCGCTCAGCTCGAAGCACTCTATAAGGACTTTCTTGATAGGTTTGTATTTATCTCTTGTCCCATGTTTCTAATTACAGTGTTATTCAGTCACCTCATCAGGTGCAATGTACAAAATTGTAAATATTATGGAAAAATGAATTCACATTGATTTTGCTAGTCCTTAGAGAATGCATAAGTGTTCAAGGCATCCTTTACAATGTAAAGTTTACATGCTCTTCTTATACAAAAAATACAATAAGTTATCTTAGTTTGCACACATTGCTAATATATATTTTTTAATTTGATTTAGATCTTATCGATATTATTATTAAAATGTAAAATTTTACTGTATTCTGGATTTGCTGTATTCTTATGCAAGGGCTTAGAACAGTACTATTATGTATTTAATTGTTTCAGATACTTTGTTGTGTTCCGCAATGGTTCACAGGATGAGAGATTGGATAAGAAGACTCGACTTCACCTTCTTGAGCTGATAGAGCTGCGTGCCAAACTCTGGCAGGGCTCGGACTACATGAGCCAATACTATAGGCACCGCGGCACCCACGCTGAGGTAACATTTGCTAGGAGTAGTTCACGGTAAATATCTTTTTTAGCACTCTCGCTGGAGATGGTGGCTTCGATATTCATTATTCCATGCATGCACTGGGTAAAATATTTATACTTATGTAAATTATGTAAACAAAGTCATGGTTTGCCATTATGTACTATTTATAATTTATAAGTGTTTTATATTATGGATTCAGGAATATATGTATGTACTTTTTATCCTATAGAATGTTATTAAATGTTTATGGAAGTATAATAGAATGCTATTGTGACCATAAACTTATTTACTGGTACCTCGACCATAATTGCTAGAATCTATCATATTACTGAAACTGATTATGGAATATTGCCATAATATATTTGTAGAATAATCAGATTATAAAGGCAATGTCGATATATTGCAGCCTTTACTGGTGCCGACTATGGAGGGGTCGGGCACGGGCGGCTCGGTGTCCCCGACGCTGGCTGCGCCCGCTGAGCCGCCCACCCTGCTCGGCCCTGGCGAGGTGATCAAACCTTCCGGCAAGTTCCCCAAGCCTACCAAGATCCCCGGCAAGAACTACTCTAAGGACGAAGTTGTTATCCGGAACGCTGATTCTGGAAAAGGTAAGAAATTACACCCAATCATTACAACTTATGTTATTTTCTACATAGGTGCAGCTGAACTTGAATCAAGAATCTGCATGATATTTCAAGTATTACATATGGGGGGATGCATGATATGTCAATGTTATGCTTATCTAGTCTTATTGACATAGCATTACTTTGTAGTTACCTTTTTTGTTTTGCATGTTTTTAAGAGTACATCTATCTTATCTGAACTTTTGTTAAATCCGAATTTAAAATTATTATGCTTTAATTATGTTTGTAACTTTAGATGTTAAAATGATTTTTTTGCTATAAAAGGCTATGTTATCTTGCTATCAATGTAAACTGAAATAAACTTCGTCTTTCATTATGGATGTGTCAATATATTTGTTTACCAGTTGTATCTAGTGAGACCAAAATGAGAGTAACTGTAATGTTATCATGTGTCTCATTTAAGGAGACGCTGGTCGTTGCGCGTCGCGTCTCGCGATTCGTATGCGAAATCGCTCCTTGAACGCCTTCATACTCCTCCGTTTTTGCGGCTTGCTTCGTGCACCGCGACGCGTGATGCGCCGCATCTCTTCAAATGAGGCTTAATGATTTTTGCAACATCAAAGAAACCCTTGGCTTGATCAATTTGATCTATGTTTGTGGAGAGTTTCGTCACCCAGATGGCTAAAGTTTTTGCTATTGGCACATGAAAGTTTGGAAAATGATATGACGAAAAGTTTGCATTGAAATCGAGATGACTGTTGGTATTCGTCTGGAGTGTCTGAAGTTGTGTTGTGGTGTTACAGTGATGGGTATCAAGGGCAGGCGGGTGCACATGATCGAGGAGCTAAGTGACACGATCATATCGTTTCAGCGAGGTACGAACGCAGGGGGCGGGTGCGTGCCGCTTGCGCATGGTGTGCCGGTCTCTTACCATCCCTGTACTATCCAGACACCTTTCTCTTTTCTTTACTCACAAATCATAATATTAACTCGATCATTATACCACATTAAATTAGACAATAGTAAATATTAATACCAGGTTGTCTTTCATTTCATAACTAATACATAATAATAAATAACTAAGTTTGGATGTGGCCATCGATTTTGAAATGGAATAATGACAAATAATTAAACTTACCTCACCATCTATAGAAGTGCATTCGGCTTCAGCTTGCCATAAAGCATTAACAAATGTTTATTTGTACTAACAATGCCAACATAAACATTTCATGATTACTATAAATATATGTCGACATTTGCAGTGAGTCCCGGGGCTAAGGAGCGTCTGGTTCAAATAACTGGACCCAATGAAGAGAATGTCAAGTGAGTATTGTATCCTACACTGATCTAAACTGTAATAGTTTATATCATACAACATACTATTCTTACTAAATGAACGTCAAGATGACGGAACCCTGTCAGGATTTTCGAATACCGTTTGTTTAGAATAGTGATGTTTTGGGGGTCAAAATAATTACATTAGACACATATTTTTTTTTTCATTCAAATAAAAAATTGCAAAGATGTAAGGCATAATTGTTAGGAGTGGGAGTCTTTGACGTCACTCTGTCCCGTTAAAATGCCACACGCAGTGCCGTCACGCGTAATTTCAACGGGCTAAGAGTTGGGTGCATTAGCACCATTAGGCTGCGGCACAGTCTGTGACTACAGCTGCGGCCGTTAGTGCTTTATTCGTTTTTGTGTAACATTGTTATTGATACCAAATAAAGATTATTATTATTATAATGTGTGGTGATCGTGTACAGCCACGCGAAGCACCTGATCGGCGACACGATCCGGCGCAACGCGTCGCCGGTGCGGCTGGAGGGCGGCGCGGCCGGCGAGGCGCCGCTGTGCGCGTCGCGCGCCTCCGTCGACTCCAACGGCTCCGACGACGCGCCGCGCAACCGCGAGGTCAGTGCCGACTACTCCGACATGTCTTACTCGAGTTTGGAGCCCTCACAGAACTATTCAGATAACTCGAGTACATCTACTTTGCCCCACCAGTGGGTTTAAAAATTGTGTGTGTAATCTGCTCCACTGCTACCATACACAGATTTTTATTCATGTGTATTCTACTAAGGCCATCACCTTAGAGTATACATGGGTTTTTACTTAATATTGTAATATTCGTTGTTCTGATATCCATAACACAAGTACTTAAGCTACTTACTTTGGGATCGGAGTAATGTATGTGATGTTGTCTGATATTTATTTGTTGTATTTGTATCTCATACTATTTTTTGTACCTGCCTGATGTTGAGCGGTTACCGCAGCCTATGGACGACTGCAACACCAGGGGTTTCACACGCGCGTTGCCGACCTACCTACTACTTAATACTATGCGAGGTTTAATACTTATCAGGCGTTTCATACATATACAAATAAATATACTAATAGTTCACATCTAGTGATGTGTAGCATTAGTTATAAAACGTTTAACCTCAGAACTGTGACTTTACTATAGAACAGATAGTGAGAATAAAGATTCGCAAAAAAGCGGAAGGGAAGTATTTACCTGAACCACTAGTCCAAGTATGATGAAGATCAGATCAGTTGATAAATATAGCTAATGAATGGGCCTCTCCCGACATACCAGCGGCACCAACCGTAAATTATAAAAGTACTTATTTTAATTAGCCGACTGTATTTATTATCTTTTAAACATGCAAATAGCAAAAATTAGGGCAAATCTTAATTACATTAAAATTTTCTTGTTGATGAACTGATTACGATACTGATATGCTGCCACAGATTGTTAAGAACAAATAGAACCAATATTTGGTAGGTATATAAACATTACACATTGTAAAAATTACCAGTGTGGTTGTTTCAAATATCATCCATGTGTAAACAAACGTAAATAAATATTTTCTCTTATTATGTTACACATAACGCGTTCTTATACCCAATTACGCATTTCGTATTTGAATATGTTCAGTAAGTAATAAACAAAATATTGTATTGTTTTCCAGAAATCGCCTCACAATTCCCGGGCTCTGCTCCATAGTTTCTCTACGAACGATGCCGCACTAGGAGAATATAAGTACACTGTGACTTTTGGGCAACATTCCATTAAGATCACGGGAAATAACTTGGATCTTGTGAAGGTAAGGCTTGAATAGAATAGCATACAATTTGTAAATGAAAATGTGCTATTTTCCCAAGTTTTTAGGTAGCACAAAGCGCGTGAAATTCGAAAGATGTGGTTTCTTCCTATTTCGTTAAATGATATGATTTAGCATTTTTGCGAAGTTACCCTGCTACATTGCTTAACTGCGGTCTCGATGGCAGTTACGGGTCCATTTTCATAGATGTAACATATTCAGATCTAACTTTGATCTTAACAAGATAATATGCAATTATTGGACAAATTAAAATAAGATTTTTAACTCAATAATAAGTAACTCCATTCTAATCAAAAATCATGCTCTAGTCCAAATATGCCAATGAATTAAATTTGGTGAATTCCCCTTAGTTAAATTCGGGGTGAATGCTCCATACAAACTTCCACCCCCCATTTTAGGAAAGTGGGGGGTTTGAAGGGGGCAAAAAGTAGTACCTATGTTGCTCTCTATCCCTTCAACTATCTCCACTTAAAAAATCACGTCAATTCGTCGCTCCGTTTTGCCGTGAAAGAAAGACAAACATACAGACAGACAGACACACTTTCCCATTTGTAATATTAGTATGGATTCATTGCAATTAGAGCTAAAAATAGCAGAACAAGCATTGACTGATGTGAATGTATGTGTGCGCAGACTGCAAAGCTAGTGTTAGACGAGTACTTCGAGAGCGCGGGCGCGCTGGAGGCGATGGGCGCGGGCTCGGGCGACTTCTTCACGCTGTCGCAGCGGCCCGGCGCCGCGCTGCTGCTGCGCGACGACGACGCGCTCAACGGCGACGACGACGTGTTCGCCGCGCGCGACCTGCCCGGTGAGTGCGCGCCCGTGCCGACGCTCCGGCGGCCCAAGTGTCTGCAGTAGCGTAGCGTAGCGTTGGCGAAACAGGACCCCATCGATAGGACTTTGGCTCAGGACCGAACAATACTATCGCGTGCAGGAAATACTTTCAATACTACCGATAAATTATTATTTGTATACTATCGATAGTATTGTTTGGTTTTGAGCTATCGATAGGCTATCGTTACTATCGATATGACGTCAACTGTCGATAGTCTACTATCGATCGGCAAACTAGCTCTACAGTAGCAACGCGTTTGAGCTTGGCGGTACTAGGAGCTCATATGCACTATGCGGTTCAGTTTAAATACTCTTTATACGCATTGTCACATGCGGAAGCCGCACGACTGCTCCAATCGCTCGCTCGCTGCGACACGTCGACTTTTAGCCGCGCGGTCGCAATACACTTTAAACGGATGCCGTTTGCGGTTGATCACGAACACAACGACGTCGAAGCTCCCCCGCCTCGGGCGAGCTGTAAGAAATTTTGGCACCCTAGTTGTAAGACCCTTTGAGAATGGGTTGTGTTATATCCGTTCATATAGCTGCAAAACCGCATAGTTCGTATGTGCTCTTAAGACTCCTTTCAGAGTCACTGGGTGGTTAGAACAGGCCACGAGTTAGTTGGTGTCTTACCGTTTTAGTCACGGTAAGGCCACGGTTTTGCCACCCTGACTCTGGAACCACCCCAAGTAACGCGATTGCGCCCAGAGACCAGACTAGGGCGGTCCAGATGTAAGTAAATAGACGTACAAGGTTTCCCAGCGTTTATATAGACTTCTTATAAAACAGTATTATATAGGAATAGTAATTAAGAAATTGTCGTTTTGATATAAGCTAGTAATAGATAAATAGATTATAATGACTAAGAATAGTGAACGCAATTAAAAATGTATGTTCTTGCACATGCGGAAATAGAAAACCAATAGATTTCATTTATGAATCTTGATCTTGATCTATAGTTTTTCTTTCTGACTACTTACACAAAGTGCCAGTATTGGTGGATTACAAAAGATATTTATATGAGAAAACATTGATCTTATCAGTTACCTGCACAAGAGTGCCGGTAACTGGTAATTTCATGAGCCGAAAAGTCATGTTTCAATATTAATTCTCGAATCCAAATTACCAAATATTGTCTGCAAGATATTGTTGTGGTTCTTTTTTTTTGGAAGCTTTTCAAGAAGTAACATTTGTTGTAAGACCTATCGTAATAAAATTATATTCAAGACAGTGACTAAACATCTAGGTCTAAAAGTATTCAAATATATAGGTATGTCATTGGTACGTTTTACTAAAGATAAAGTTGCTTTTATAAAAATAAAATTGAAATTTATATGAAGAGTGATTTTTTTTATTTTTGCAAGCTCTTCATTGTACGAACCACTTCTAAAATTACTTTACCACAGTTCCCATTCCATTTAATACACCTTAGTACTTAATTTATCGAGAATCTGATATTAATTTCAGGTAAATTTATTTTTTATCTGCATGATGTTATTAAAATACTATGGTATAAATATTCAAATGGCTTTATTTCTGAAGTAACGAAATAAAATTTAAACTAGTAGAGTAGGTTAATGTTATACATTCAATATAGCGGCTGAGGTTTCTTTTATATCTAATAGCATGATTGATAACTTATTTTCGCTGTGCCCATATTAAGTAGCATGAGAGTTTTATAATAATTTAAACTGACTAAAAGTGTGGTAGTATTTATTTAGCGATTACCTATATTTGGCAGAGACTGACTGAAGCATGTCTTGTACCCAATTACATAATAGTCCTCCATTATGTTGTAATTCCATTAGGATTTCATAGTTGTTTTACAGTCATTATGTTAGGTAATCCATATGTTTATATATTTATATGTCATTCATTGTTGTATTTTACTATTCACTTGACCACCTCGATCCAAGGTTGTGGCGGCATTTTTCCAAATTTTGTTAACAAGAACATTTCATTACATATCATTCATTTAGTAATTCTTTATCTGCCGGAACGGCATTGGATATTTTTGTAACCTAACCTAAAATATAACTGTATACACAAGCAATTTCTTTCCGCATTTTGGTCGTGACTATTTGTAAGATTAACGACAAGCAAAGCGAAATCTTTGTAAATGCAAATAACTTTTACAAAGATGAAGAAGACTAAAGATTAGTAGGTAGTCAACAAGGTTATGGGGGATACTATAAAATGCATCATGAATTCCATAGATATTATGGAAAAATGTCTGACTAATAAATTTATTAGCCTGGTTGTGGCAAATATGTTATATGTTTAACATAGATAGTGATTTAGTGCATGGTAAACAAACCGGCCCTGTGCCATGATATAACCGGTGACCTTAAAATGTAATACTGTACTTAAAAGATGTAAAACTAGTTCCAATAAAAAAATACATAGAATTAAAGCATGGAATATTTAAGTACATGGAACTGCAGTCCCGAAATCCAGACTGTCTAGCTAGTTCAAGGTTGAGTATGTGGTATAATGTTTATTGACACAAAGATTACGGGTTAGATTGATATTGAACTAGTGGGATGTCGCATACGAACTTGTCGACGTGCAGTATACCAAGTAGTACACGATGCATCGTACACGTACTAAATCGTAGACGAACTAGTTGATGCGTCGTATACGAACTTGTTGATGCGTCTTATATGAACTAGTCGGTCTCATAACCAGTATACTATACGTCGTATACGAAATAATCGATGCGTCGATACAAACTTGTTGTGGCCTAAGCATGATAGTCGATGCGTTATTTCGAATGTAGTGGATGCTCCGTTAGTTGCTTGTGTATCGGTTGCGCGGGAGGGATCGGTGTGGTCGGGTGGCGTGGTAACTGGCGTTGTGTGCAGCGGCCGGCGACGGGGACGCGGTGCCGCGCCGCCCGCGCTTCTCGCGCGCCATGAGCACCGACAAGAACCAAGGTAAACCCATACCCATACTCACACTTTTCACAACACTTTAAGTTAGGCTAGTTCGGCACATGACCGGTTACACTTGTAATAAATGTTGAATTTTACCTTACATAGGAATCTGTTTAAAATTAGTTTTTGACAGTGGACACACCACTAACGATGCTATCTATATATGTACATAAAATTACTATATGTCAATATAGTTACGTGAGAAAGTATGAGAACTTTCAGGCAGTTATAAAGCCGCCTATATGTCATAGCAATGTTTGTATAGTTTTTTTAATTAATGATTGAATTATTTTGTTTCTTCAAACGTCGTGCCGTGCAATTTAACTGTTTTTTATCATACATACATTTACAGTAATGAAGCTATCGACAGGCTTTTGTATATTCTGACAAATTAATTATTTTAATCGAATTACCAAGGGAATACATTTAATACTTAATAAAATATTCTTTTGAATTATTTTCAGTATTTTACAGTCAGTCTAAGTAAGCGAAAATACATATGCAACGCAGGAATACCTACACAAACACAACCATCACCATAATTTATGTTTGATGTAAAATTGTTACATATTTTCGCTTGCTTATTTGATGTCGATCGTTATTCTATAATTTCAATGTTACATGTGCACTTATTTATTATACCTACTATGTATTTTATTATATTATCTTTACCATTTCGTGCCATATTAACTGTATTATTATTAATTATATCATAATTGTTGTCATTAATTACTCATCGACGTCCTATGCAGAAGTCAGTCAATAACAAAATCTCGACGCTTACGGCCGTTTACTCGCTTACGCACCGAATGCGCGATACTATCGCCAGTGTACAGTGTAAATGCAATGCGCCGCGACTAATCCTACTTTCTGAGTTTGAACTAAAGCGCATGCGCATGCGCACGTCGCGTCGCACCCGCCGCTCGCCGACGGCCCCGCGCTAACCGTGTGCGTGTGCGCAGGTGGCGGGTCCGGGTCGCGGCAGACGTACACGTACGAGACGCTGGTGCAGTACGCGGACTCGCCGCTGAGCAAGCTGCCGCCGGCCGGGCTGGCCGCGTTCCCGCCGGAGCTGGCGCGCAAGGTAACGCCGGGCCCGCGCCGCGCCGCGCCCGCGCGCCGCCCCGCCAAGCCCGCGCCGCGCTCGCCGCCGTCCGCGCTGCTGGCGCCCTTCCGCGTGTGGCCGCCGCTGCACCACCCCAACTACCTGGCGGCGCTGCTGTGCCGCAACTTCTACTGAGCGCCCGCGCGGCCGCTGGCGCCGGTCGATGGCGAGGCGGCGCGCGGGCAGCCCGAGGCGCCGCCCTGTCCCGAACCTTTCCTTCCGCAGCCCGCCGCCGCGCCGGAGGCCGCCGGCGACGCCTAGCCTCCCCGCCCGTCCGGATCCTCTCTCCTCCCCTCCCGACGCGCGAGCGGCGCGGGCCGTCGCTACGGTCCGGGGAAAGCTGACGCTTTCGTTTGGACGTAACTCGCGTGCTCCGCCTCTCGTTCGGTTTCGGAGGGCGAGACGCTCGAATGTGCTCGGTCTCGACGTGGACGTCCGGTGCGGGTGGTTCGACGTCGGGGCGAGTTCTCTCGTTCCTTTTGAGGCGACGCAGATTAACTTTCGCGGCAGCAGTGACCCCGGGCATATTCGAGTGTTTCGTCGCTTACACACGCTCCGACCTCGCTTGTTGCACTCGCTTGTACCTCATTAGCCAAATCTGTGGGTTTTGTATTACCATTATGTTATCGTCGCCATCCATTGATTGTAGTCATTTTCTTTAATTTTCGAAGGTTAGGAAGAGCGGTAGCTACATAAGAGTAACTTAAAATTGTTGTAGGTGTCCTTTTAAGAGTTCGTTAGATCTGATTAAGTTATAAGTTCAAATTGCCAAAGGTAACCTGTAGCTCCGCGCAGGGTCTTAGGGTTCTTATTAGCTATATATGTAACGTTCGCTGATTGGGTTTTATTAGGTAGCTAATATTTTAGTGCCAGTGACTGACTATTGATCTCAATAAATATTTGACCTGTTATTAGACTGAGTAAATTAGCAATAAGTATTTTTGAAAAAATATTTTTCGTTGAATACATAGAAGAATTTTTTACAAGTAGTATATAGTGTTGTATTGTTAACTGTTGAGTTATTGATGAATCTTTTATGCAAAGTTATTTACATAATAATTTTGAATATATGTTTATGAAGTATTTATTATAATAATACAAATTTGTGTTGTTTCTTTCATGCTGCTTGGATAGAATGGGTATTCGAGAGGGGTCCGCTACAGGTAGAAAACGATAAGGCATTCTTCTGTACTCGAAAGTTCAAAATTTAATGTTGACTATTATATTTTCATGTATTGTTATATCGTTGATTTTTTTAAATGTGTAGGTATGGAAATTATCAGTGTTATTTTCCTATGATTGTCAATTCATAATTTTTCCAAATATATTAATGAAAAAATATCCTGTCTTTGCTTGTTCTTCCGCTTCACACTACTATAACTAACCCACAACACATCGCTAACGCTAAAAGGTGTCCTAACAACCGTCCACCGCACCGCCGTATAACTGAACCAGTGTTGCATGTACTAACAGGAGGTAAATATCACACTAAGTATGTACATATAATATTGATTTATGGACAGCGACCGGCGGATCGAGAGTTGCATATCAACCGTCACTCCGGTTTCGAAGAGTGACTGTACCGAGTCGGTCTCGATCGACCGGCCGCTATCGTCACGATCGACACCTGAATGTTTCGTTTACTTTAAACAGAGTTGCCTGGAGTTCGACAGCGTCAGCTACCTGAAGAAGGTGCGTGCGGCCGCAGGGACCACCGTGGCGGCCATGGACGCGCCCGACTCGCCCGAGCCTGAGTAACGCCGCGCCCGCCGCCGCCCGTTCGCTCGCAGCTTCCACACGCCTTCCACACTCCAGTTAGGGTTTAGGAGCACGCACCTTCTGACGCACTCGCACGAGCGAACCTGTACCTCGGTACGCACCTTGAGCCACTCCGGGGGGTCCGTCCCATTTTACTCATACTAATTTAGTGGATTTATTTACAAGTATTAGTACACCAAAATATTTTTTTTTTGTAGTGGTGGTGTAGTTTAACTCGTTTTCGTTTTTATATTTTCTTTTAACTTTGGGGCCATTGGAAATTGTGACACGGTACCTTATCCGGCCGAGCGCGTCTCTCGTGGACGGTAGCCGTTTTCGATGCGTCCCCGGCGTAGTTTGATCTCCAATATTTTGCATCTTTCGGCGCCCCTCTGGCGGTCGCTGTAAGCTCGAACGTATTCAAAGAGCTGTCTTCCGATACATTATGCTGAAAATGACATTTTGAACAGAAATTAATTCGAAAATCCAGTATCATTTTTGTTGTATATATTGACTCTGTTAGCTTCGGATGTCATAGAGTGATTCCATTTATTTTAAGAAGGATGCATGCATTTCTTTGTGTGTTTGTATACTCATTTTCAGACTTTGTATCTAGTGTCTAGTCCTGACGAGTAGATGTGTCGATTCTCACTATATCGTAAGTGTTTTGTATATTTCGAAGAAGGCCTGACAAAAATAATATTTAAAGATATAAATTATAATTCTATATATTCTGAAGAGGTATATTAATGTTATATCATTAGAGCTTTTAATAAATTTGCTGTGCACTAAACCAAATAATTGTTGAAAAGTAAATACTAACATGTAGTTAATGAATAATAAATGAAGTACTAAAGACGCGGTCAGGCTTTCTTACATTGTAGGCTGTTTAGAAAGGCTTCTATTTTATTTAAAACTGCAGTGGTATTCAAGTATTACTACTTACCTTTTTTCACCACTGCACATTGAGTAATTCATTTTGGTCACCGTTTAAAGAATTTAGGTTTCATGTGGATGTTGGTATCATAAAAACATATATAATATAAAATAATTCACGTATGAGGTTGTGTGTATGTGTGTGCGTCCTGCCGAAGGTAGGTGCGGACCACGTAAATCTCGTCATAACTTGGCAGCGTTTTTTTATTCTATAAGTCATTTTATGTGAAATTGACAAATAAATTTTTGTACATTGATAAACAATCTTGTAACAACATACAAGCTAAAATCATATTATATCTTGGTGCTTATTACTTTTGAAAAGTATTTTATCGTTGATAATGAAGAAAGATTTATGTTTACATTTTGTTTTTTTTTTAATATCAAATAAGATACGGCTATATTGTGAAAATTGATGATATAACTAAATTTTCTAATAGAATTTGTTTAATTTCGATCATACCTACACTGAAACCCTTTTGTTCAAAGTAATCTGGGTGCAATAATAGGAAAATGTTTCCTTGTACTTCTACCAGTAGAATGGCGGGACCATAGAAACCTTGACATACTTCCTTTACCTTTAGAGGTACAAATTTGTGGTTTGGGGTACAAATACATAGTACAAATGTAGTATCCCGCGATTTTGACGCTCACGCCTTGAACCTGACGCGTGCTGCTACCACATCACCACAAAACTGCCATGTCAACTTGTCACGAACTGCACTTTTATGTAGGTAGTTGACTTGACAAAATACCGTCAAAATATCTTTAAAATAATTACAAGACATACGAACTAATAAAAAGCAAATAATTTATGTAGGTACTTAATTATATTTACAAAATAAATACATAATTTGACACTATACAACAGTTCTTAGTTTAGGCACCTATTTCACAATGTACTCGACTGATTAACATTAAATTACTGATTCTAAGTACATACCATGATATATTTATTAGTAATTCGTGTCCATACAATAATTATAGTCGAAAATGTTGACTTTTAGTTTATCCTTTCATTATAAATATTATTTAAAATGGAATGCTCAACATAATATAAAAGCTTGCTTTTAAATGCACGGAATAAAAATAGATTCATTAAAATGCGATAATTAAGCAAATGAAACTTTAACATAATCATAATACACAAATTCATAGATATTGAGCTAGATTCTCTTTTGTAGCGGATTAAATAATAACTACACATTTGGAAATGCCTACATAGCATTGCTTAAAGTTAATAAACAGCGGAAGCCTCAAACGATATCTCTCAAAACACTTGATCTTAAGAATAGGTAACAGTTAACGAAGGATTATACATTCCAAGGCAAAACGGGAGCTTATATTATTCAAATATCTAGGAATGTAAGTAGCATTCTCATTAATAAATAACGTCTAAGTTTATTGTAACCTTTTAGTCTTCTACAAAACAAATCTCACTTATTTGTGCAGTATTTTCGCTCTGAGTTAGACCATGCCATTTACGCTTACACTTTAATTTCTATCTGCCAACTTGTCGGTAATATTGGCGGCTCTCGATCTCGCATGTTGCATTATATCGACGGTCAAATCTTCTAAGGTCGTGTATCTACTTTTCTGGAAGCTAAACAAGTCTGTAATGAATCCTACTATCTCCGATTGGAACATCTCGCATACGTCGCGCAGCCTCTCGCGAGGCCCGAGGAAGCCCCACACGAGAACTGGGAGCAAATGCTCGGATATGGAATAGAAGTGCGCCATAAAGCCGTCGGGGTACTTGAGGTAGCGTCGTTTCGCTTTTATCACGGACCACACGGCTGTCGTTAATGCCTGAAACAGGTAAATACACAATTGAATCAAATGCAGTTGCCACTGATGGTATTCGGCAGTTATGGCCCTCACTTATATATGTCACCGGAAAATAGCAAGAATCGTAAGTTGATCAATTTCCTAGGTAGTTGATTAACTTTCGGAATATAACAAACGGTAGTTGAAATGTATTATTTAACGGAATGGATTTCAGTTAGTTGATCAATTTACGGTAGCCTGACAGTCATTTAATAATTTACGATTTTGACACAAGTAAAATCGTCCTCAAATGGGCCAATGGTTGCTCAATGTAGGCTATTTAACGGTGCACTGTTACCCGTAACTTAATACACTGTTCCCTGATTGGTTGCCGGGATAACACCACGTGAGCCGTTGAACCAATCAACGTTCACCTCACCTTCGTCGGATGATTTTACGGCAAGACCCCGTAAAATGATCAATTTACGAAAATACATACGTTAAATAATACATTTCAACTGCCGTTTATTATTTTCCGGAAGTTAATCAACTACCTAGGAAATTGATCAACTTACGATTCTTGCTATTTTACGGTGACATTTAAAAGAGTTTGTGGCAGACGGACTGCGGATGATGGCTGTCTCAGCCAATGCGTGGGGTGGGTTCATGGTGAACATAGACTACAGAGAAAAATGATGACAAATGTACCGTAGGACACTCACACTCTCCTTGAACCCGTCGGAGAGCCAGCGGTTGCGCACGACGGCCAGCACGGAGGAGGGCGGCGCCGCGAGGTCCTCGAACGCGTCCAGCAGGATGTAGTCCAGCACCACGTCGTAGAACGTCAGCACCTGCACATAGCCCATGGCATACCCATTCCTTCCGCTTGACACCACCAGTAGTGTCATATGGAATCTCTAGTCCATATGACACCACCGAGTATTAGTGATGTTACTGGTACATACAGAGAGATGGAATTTTAACTACTGGCTTTATCCCTAAATCTGTTTCTGTAATAGGAATCCAATAACGCCTACTTGTAGTAGACATGCCCGACCATAGTTTTTTTGTAACCGAGATCGCCCAATTTAGACCCTTTACTCTCTGTAAGTAGATCCAGTGATCAAGATCCAATTGGTTCCAGACCGTTGGTCTTAACCGAACCACGAACCAATAAAATTTAAAAAAATCAGTGGGCAGGCAAATTAAGTTCTTTGCAATCAAAAATACATATGACTGTATGACAAAGTCGTACGGAAAGAAAGTTGGGGGAGTTTTTAAGTAGGTACACACAGATAGCGATTTCAAGCTTATGGGGTTATAAAAAAAAATGTAGAACTACCTATGTAGATGATTATTAAAACATTATTAGGTAATTGTTGCATTACATACCTTAACGCCTTTACTATAAAGTTCATCTTCTATCATCGGCCAATTCGCTCCATCTGACGTCCACGATACCATTTCTTCATAGGCCACCAGAAACTCCTTTGGTTCCTGTAATAGCAATGTGGTAGATTTCACACTATAATGAAGACATTGCACCCGGGTTGCCTATTAAAATTATCTGCGTTATGTATTTTATTAATAGGAGGTAGGTAGGTACACACGATCACGTATCTACGTAACGGCGGTTTTTTTATGTGTGAACTGTCACATCAAGTTAGGAAATTTGTCAAAATATATCTAGTGCCCACGATTCCCAACACAGATCGGATCTTTACCAAATGGGTGTGTTTTTCCATCAGATGAGCTTGTTTCATTAAGGATGCCTTTGAGTTGAATCATATGTAGATGCTTGCTATGGATGCGGTAGCACATTTTACTCCTTACCTACGCGCCACAGCTCACAATCAGTGGAAACGATCACATAAATATCTTCGTGCTTACCTTAGCTTTCGCGTCCTTGCAGCTTAGCTGCGTGCACATCTCTCGTGGAAAAACACTTCCCTATTAAGCTGTTAATAAGATCTATACTTCTGTACAAACAATAGTGGCTGGAGTGCGTTCGCTCCGAAAAACATTTTTTTGTCGCCTTTGAAGAAGACGAATTTAATGATGCAGATATAAACTGCCTTATTATTAAATCGTATGGCGGGGCACACGTGTGGCTGAGTTCTTCACGTAATTCTGGACTCCTTACAAGCCATTTATGTCGTCGCAATAAGCGAAACAAACGAACCTTATCAGCGTACAACAGCAGGTCCGTGAGCACCTGCCGGCCCGCGTCCACGAACCACGCCCACACGGCCGCGTCCTTGAACACCGCCTGGAACGCCAGCCGCAGGCAGTACAGCTTGCACAGGAACTCCGAGTCGGAGGTGCAGTTCACGATATCTGTACGGAGGGTTCTGAAAACATAAATCAAATCAAATCGTTTATTGCCTTTCATGAATGTTTACAAGGTGTGAATTACAATTATTCCAGTACATCATGTTGCCCAATTGGGCATAGCCTATGAACGTGAAATTGATATTACATTTTATTGTAGGTACGTTATATACTTAGTCAATTACATTAATATTACTTTTGTTAATTCTTTAATTTAATCATTTATTTATCATTTACTTATCACATAAGAGTTAGGGGAGTTAATTATTTACAGTCGTACATCAATCGAGATAGGTACGCAAATTTATCAAAATAGTTTTAAGTGCTGGATCCGAGAAGCCCAGGATCGATCCAAGTGGCAAACATTGGGGGAGAGGCCTAAGCTATGTCCAGCTGTGGACTGATGATGATGAGCTTGTTTTCGATAGGTCGAAACATTTTCTGGAATGGATTTCATTATACCTGTGCATTATACGAATGAACACATCCCTATAGATATACATATAAAATGTTTTGGTTGTAAGAAGGTATAAAAGTATGTAGGGGTAAGTACCTGTATGGTATGCCAGACTCTAACTGCTTCAAACTCAGTTGGTATAATTCTAAATTCTCTAATTCTGGTAACGCTTCTGTTAGATCGTCAAAATCCCTTAGATCCGCAACCTGCAACATAATAAATACTTAGGTTACTTAGAAGTTTCAAGTCGCTCTGAACTGATGAAGTGATTGATTTTTAAAGGCTAGAGCTATAAGTCTGTGGTTGTAGGCATAACATTTTAAGAGAACTGGTCAATGATCAGAAAATGTGGCAATCAAGTTGAGAATATAGTGCCCACGACTCCCCGTTCACATTGGATAGGTAGGTAGGTACTAAACGTGTGATCTAGGTACCTAAGTGTTATAAGCTGTTGGTATAAAAATGGTTTAACTGTTTGTACTTAGGTACCTGGAATGGTACCTGGCTATACTAAACAAACGTCCGGTTACGTACTCTACAGACTGGGCGGCACAGCCTGGTCCTCGGCGGAGGCGAAGGACTCTGCGCTGGAGTGGTGGTCGCGGCGCGTGTGCTCGGAGCCGGTGTGCGTGGACAGCAGCCGCGAGCGCTACTGCTACAGACTGGGCGGCACAGACCTGGTCCTCGGCGGAGGCGAAGGACTCTGCGCTGGAGTGGTGGTCGCGGCGCGTGTGCTCGGAGCCGGTGTGCGTGGACAGCAGCCGCGAGCGCTACTGCTACAGACTGGGCGGCACAGACCTGGTCCTCGGCGGAGGCGAAGGACTCTGCGCTGGAGTGGTGGTCGCGGCGCGTGTGCTCGGAGCCGGTGTGCGTGGACAGCAGCCGCGAGCGCTACTGCTACAGACTGGGCGGCACAGACCTGGTCCTCGGCGGAGGCGAAGGACTCTGCGCTGGAGTGGTGGTCGCGGCGCGTGTGCTCGGAGCCGGTGTGCGTGGACAGCAGCCGCGAGCGCTACTGCTACAGACTGGGCGGCACAGACCTGGTCCTCGGCGGAGGCGAAGGACTCTGCGCTGGAGTGGTGGTCGCGGCGCGTGTGCTCGGAGCCGGTGTGCGTGGACAGCAGCCGCGAGCGCTACTGCTACAGACTGGGCGGCACAGACCTGGTCCTCGGCGGAGGCGAAGGACTCTGCGCTGGAGTGGTGGTCGCGGCGCGTGTGCTCGGAGCCGGTGTGCGTGGACAGCAGCCGCGAGCGCTACTGCTACAGACTGGGCGGCACAGACCTGGTCCTCGGCGGAGGCGAAGGACTCTGCGCTGGAGTGGTGGTCGCGGCGCGTGTGCTCGGAGCCGGTGTGCGTGGACAGCAGCCGCGAGCGCTACTGCTACAGACTGGGCGGCACAGACCTGGTCCTCGGCGGAGGCGAAGGACTCTGCGCTGGAGTGGTGGTCGCGGCGCGTGTGCTCGGAGCCGGTGTGCGTGGACAGCAGCCGCGAGCGCTACTGCTACAGACTGGGCGGCACAGACCTGGTCCTCGGCGGAGGCGAAGGACTCTGCGCTGGAGTGGTGGTCGCGGCGCGTGTGCTCGGAGCCGGTGTGCGTGGACAGCAGCCGCGAGCGCTACTGCTACAGACTGGGCGGCACAGACCTGGTCCTCGGCGGAGGCGAAGGACTCTGCGCTGGAGTGGTGGTCGCGGCGCGTGTGCTCGGAGCCGGTGTGCGTGGACAGCAGCCGCGAGCGCTACTGCTACAGACTGGGCGGCACAGACCTGGTCCTCGGCGGAGGCGAAGGACTCTGCGCTGGAGTGGTGGTCGCGGCGCGTGTGCTCGGAGCCGGTGTGCGTGGACAGCAGCCGCGAGCGCTACTGCTACAGACTGGGCGGCACAGACCTGGTCCTCGGCGGAGGCGAAGGACTCTGCGCTGGAGTGGTGGTCGCGGCGCGTGTGCTCGGAGCCGGTGTGCGTGGACAGCAGCCGCGAGCGCTACTGCTACAGACTGGGCGGCACAGACCTGGTCCTCGGCGGAGGCGAAGGACTCTGCGCTGGAGTGGTGGTCGCGGCGCGTGTGCTCGGAGCCGGTGTGCGTGGACAGCAGCCGCGAGCGCTACTGCTACAGACTGGGCGGCACAGACCTGGTCCTCGGCGGAGGCGAAGGACTCTGCGCTGGAGTGGTGGTCGCGGCGCGTGTGCTCGGAGCCGGTGTGCGTGGACAGCAGCCGCGAGCGCTACTGCTACAGACTGGGCGGCACAGACCTGGTCCTCGGCGGAGGCGAAGGACTCTGCGCTGGAGTGGTGGTCGCGGCGCGTGTGCTCGGAGCCGGTGTGCGTGGACAGCAGCCGCGAGCGCTACTGCTACAGACTGGGCGGCACAGACCTGGTCCTCGGCGGAGGCGAAGGACTCTGCGCTGGAGTGGTGGTCGCGGCGCGTGTGCTCGGAGCCGGTGTGCGTGGACAGCAGCCGCGAGCGCTACTGCTACAGACTGGGCGGCACAGACCTGGTCCTCGGCGGAGGCGAAGGACTCTGCGCTGGAGTGGTGGTCGCGGCGCGTGTGCTCGGAGCCGGTGTGCGTGGACAGCAGCCGCGAGCGCTACTGCTACAGACTGGGCGGCACAGACCTGGTCCTCGGCGGAGGCGAAGGACTCTGCGCTGGAGTGGTGGTCGCGGCGCGTGTGCTCGGAGCCGGTGTGCGTGGACAGCAGCCGCGAGCGCTACTGCTACAGACTGGGCGGCACAGACCTGGTCCTCGGCGGAGGCGAAGGACTCTGCGCTGGAGTGGTGGTCGCGGCGCGTGTGCTCGGAGCCGGTGTGCGTGGACAGCAGCCGCGAGCGCTACTGCTACAGACTGGGCGGCACAGACCTGGTCCTCGGCGGAGGCGAAGGACTCTGCGCTGGAGTGGTGGTCGCGGCGCGTGTGCTCGGAGCCGGTGTGCGTGGACAGCAGCCGCGAGCGCTACTGCTACAGACTGGGCGGCACAGACCTGGTCCTCGGCGGAGGCGAAGGACTCTGCGCTGGAGTGGTGGTCGCGGCGCGTGTGCTCGGAGCCGGTGTGCGTGGACAGCAGCCGCGAGCGCTACTGCTACAGACTGGGCGGCACAGACCTGGTCCTCGGCGGAGGCGAAGGACTCTGCGCTGGAGTGGTGGTCGCGGCGCGTGTGCTCGGAGCCGGTGTGCGTGGACAGCAGCCGCGAGCGCTACTGCTACAGACTGGGCGGCACAGACCTGGTCCTCGGCGGAGGCGAAGGACTCTGCGCTGGAGTGGTGGTCGCGGCGCGTGTGCTCGGAGCCGGTGTGCGTGGACAGCAGCCGCGAGCGCTACTGCTACAGACTGGGCGGCACAGACCTGGTCCTCGGCGGAGGCGAAGGACTCTGCGCTGGAGTGGTGGTCGCGGCGCGTGTGCTCGGAGCCGGTGTGCGTGGACAGCAGCCGCGAGCGCTACTGCTACAGACTGGGCGGCACAGACCTGGTCCTCGGCGGAGGCGAAGGACTCTGCGCTGGAGTGGTGGTCGCGGCGCGTGTGCTCGGAGCCGGTGTGCGTGGACAGCAGCCGCGAGCGCTACTGCTACAGACTAGGCGGCACAGACCTGGTCCTCGGCGGAGGCGAAGGACTCTGCGCTGGAGTGGTGGTCGCGGCGCGTGTGCTCGGAGCCGGTGTGCGTGGACAGCAGCCGCGAGCGCTACTGCTACAGACTGGGCGGCACAGACCTGGTCCTCGGCGGAGGCGAAGGACTCTGCGCTGGAGTGGTGGTCGCGGCGCGTGTGCTCGGAGCCGGTGTGCGTGGACAGCAGCCGCGAGCGCTACTGCTACAGACTGGGCGGCACAGACCTGGTCCTCGGCGGAGGCGAAGGACTCTGCGCTGGAGTGGTGGTCGCGGCGCGTGTGCTCGGAGCCGGTGTGCGTGGACAGCAGCCGCGAGCGCTACTGCTACAGACTGGGCGGCACAGACCTGGTCCTCGGCGGAGGCGAAGGACTCTGCGCTGGAGTGGTGGTCGCGGCGCGTGTGCTCGGAGCCGGTGTGCGTGGACAGCAGCCGCGAGCGCTACTGCTACAGACTGGGCGGCACAGACCTGGTCCTCGGCGGAGGCGAAGGACTCTGCGCTGGAGTGGTGGTCGCGGCGCGTGTGCTCGGAGCCGGTGTGCGTGGACAGCAGCCGCGAGCGGCGGCCGCCCGACGCGCCCGACGCCGCGCCGCCGCCGCCGCTCTCCGACCGGAACAGCACCGACCGCTGGTCCAGGAACAGCAACTCGCAGCGCTCCTGCAAATTCAAACAATTACAACATAAACTTCTCTTTAAAAGCCTTTCTACCTTTTCTTATACCACCAGGGTGACAAACGGCCTGCCTGATGATGCTATGGGGTTACCGCAACCAATTGACGCCTAGAGTTACCTACAACAGGGGTATGCGTAGGTACAACACCAGGGGCATTGCATGGTCAGTTGCTATGCTATGCTTATAATATTGCTATGCAGTTCAGTTGCTATGTAAAAGTCAGTGCCATGTCAAAATGAACCAATCACGTAATAGTTGGACTTGCCACGTATGTGGTGCCATCATGATTTCTTTTTTCCGAAAACTGTCCACTTTTTTTTTTGAAGTCGAGTCAAATATTTGTCCGAGGGAGGTAGGTAGGGTTGTTAGTACGTTACCTGTAACAAATAGGCGTTCTGCAGCAGGTCCTGTATCTCGCGGCAGAACTCGGCCTCCTCGGGCGAGGTGAGCGCCAGCGTGCCCGACACGCCGCCGCGCGCGCCCAGCGAGAACGCGGCCAGGGCGTCCTCCCAGTAGTTTATGCTCGTCTCCAGCGCCTCCATACCTGATCACCAAAAGATCTTCTTTAAGTACCTAGATCCGTTTACCATTTTGTCACTTCTGACTGGCTCGGCGGCTCAATTGGTAGTGACCTCTGCCTGCCAAGGGCCGTGGGTTCGATCCTCGCACATTACAATCATTTGTGTGCATGAACATGTCTGTTTGTATTAGTCTGGATGTTTATGTATAATATGTATTTATTTACAAAAAAAAATATCTAAGTAGGTAGGTAAGTTTATGAGTTGTCTCGATATATCGATCTTCATGGCGCGTCATGTCGCCGCCCAGCCTTGAAAATTATAAAATTATTCAGTAGTTTTAATATGGGTTATCAATAATAAAAAATATTTAATACGTTAAAATATTTTTATTATAAATTAGGATTACCAGAAAGAAATAAAAAACCATTTTAGTGTATTTCAACTGAAATGATTTATTACAAAAAGAACTAATTTTATTGCACCAGATTCCACATTACTTAAAATGTAGATTTACTAAGTACCTAATTGCAAAATTACTTATTGTTACAAACTTGCTTTTAAATACCTACTGTATAATTATTGTAGTGATTGTAGTTAAACTAAACTTACTGAATTGCTATTATTACCGGTTACACGAAAAGGATGAATCAAACACAGTATCACATACAATACCTACTATAATATCCCTTCGAGTTAAATACATATAGGGACCTACATTACCTATTTAAATAAGGCTACCCATTTGGAGAGTTCAATCTACAAAGCGAAGGGCGCAATTCATGGATTCACACACTAAATGACACCGTCAACTGTTCTGCGCTGCTCAAACCAAGATACAATTCTTTAGCAACTTAAACCTATCTAATATTGCGTTATACAGTCATCACAATATGTGTATCATTTACATAGTTACAGGAATACATCCTTCATCGGTCCCTTGTCGGTCAGGTCTTATAGAGCCCGCCGGGGCTCTGAGCGACTCCGCCTATGACACTAAACGACCTCACGTCGAACATGGCACGTGCTCGTCATCGACTACCCGTAGTTACAACGTGCTGTTTTCCGCAAATCAACGTCTGAGCACCTATTTTTCGAAGGACTATACTATCATTAGTTTTATTCTCGCCAGCCCAGCTCATCCAGAAACCCCAGCAGGCCATTCAGGCAAAAGCTTGCTGTGCTGATTTGACCAAGGTGTCTGGTCCGGTAACACTACCAGGGCCCCTACCACCAAAATCGAAAACGATCGTTCGTTGGACGGATCGCGTACTTTTGCACCATAAATCTCTCCCATTTTTTCCCGTGTTCCAGCACTTTCCATCAGAATGTGTGCTACTATAGGCCGTTACGGCTATCTTAACAGTGTGCCTAAAGTCACAGGAACATGTCTTTAATTGGTCCATTGTCGTGAGGACACAGCTCGCCGAGAAAGATGCCCTGTAATGTGCTGGGCTGACCAAGGTATTTCGTCCGGTAACACTGCCTCACCAGGTTCCACCACTTTCCGTGACAATGTGTGCGACTCTAGTGCTCTACGGCTATCTTAACAGCGTCCTTATAGTCACAGGAACACGTCCTTGATGGGTCCGTTGTCGTGCGGGCGCAGGCGGCGCAGCGTGTCGTGCAGGCCGCCGAGGTCCTGCGCGGCGCCGGCGATGACGGCGAGCGCGTCGGCCATCCGAGACTCCAGCATCGCTCGCCTCTCGTCGGCCGAACGCATGGTGCTCGCGATCGACTCCAGCGCGTCCGCCACGCGCTCCTCGGCCGCTATCCGCCGCTCCTCCAGCTCTAACGCCCATTTGGGAGGCGGCGTGACCGGTCGCAAGTCTTCGTCTGAAAGTTAGCATATACATTTTTGGTTTATTAATGATGTAACTTCATAAAATCGAGAATCCTAGACACAATAGTTTTAACAATAGGAAGTGGTTTTAAAGAAACATTCAGATTAAGACCTTAAACCAGCAATCATCTAATTGACTTATCTTAAAGAAAAAGGCTTCCTTTATTAATTTAACAGCAAGAAAGGTTTATGTTTATTAATTTTCTGAATTTGTAAATTGGAGACATTTTTTAAATCAATCACATTTTAAGGAATTTATTTTAACTAGAGTTTTTGGTAGTAGTAAAAAATATGGAATACGAGTATACTCGTATTGTCTGATTAACACACATTGTATAGTGTTAAAATATAATATTTACTTACCCTTAGCGGTGCTTGAGAATTTAAAAGATTTTTTTGATTTATTGCTCCCAGCAATAGTCCTAGACTTAACATTCTCTAACGGTTCTGAATCAGAATCATCTTCCAAGAAGTTATCAAGTTGCTTAGAGGTAGAGGCGGCAGAGACCACTGAGCCCTTCCCACTCAGCTCTAGTACTCTCACTTCTAAATCATTTAACGGTACAAATCTGCTGGGTCCACCGCTTGAGTTTGATTGGAATCTACGAGCATCTGCCCCTTTTCTTCTACATTTGTGACGCCATTCAAACCAATACTGAAAAAATAAACAAAAACACTTCTTTATTGGAGTTATGTTACATTCATTACTTTTTAAATAGTTTTTAATTTCTATTGTAACATGTAACTTTTTCTTTAGGTATTTTTTAAAATTCTTACCTTTTTCCATCCATCGGGGGTCTTCAAAGCTCCTCCTTGTACAGAATTTAGTTGTTTTGCTAGCATGGCCCACTTCTGTCTCGTGGCCTGGTGGGACACGGGCGCCCCAGGAGGGAGACCTTTACACATATCCTTATTTTCCTCTAAGAAATCCATTAAAATTTCAAGCTGTTGCCTCAATATACGCCGAGGGGGAGCCATCTAGTACAAAATTACAAACATTTTACAAAACTTTTCATTTGCTCTTGACCATTCTTAAATAATATTTAACTTTCACAAATTAATTAGGAAATTAATTATATTTGGATACGAAACTTTTAGAGAATTGTGAAAATCAATACTTTTACAAGGGAAAAGATAGCTAGCTTACCTTCAATCAATGAATAAATGAACAATTAAATAATAGTACTCCTTGAAGTCTTGTAAATTATAATCGCGCGCTATTTCTTTGATTGACACAAGCAATCTCCATCAATAAACACAAAGCAACCGGCCGATATGTAATGGCGACATGATCGTTTCGTTTTGTTGATAGCAACGTTCCGTTTCGTATAAATTACGCGAGTTTGTTTGACTCGTGGTTTGACCACCTACTGTACTTCATTCGAATAAAATTATTATAAGTTCATGTGCAATAACTGAAAAATTTATTACCCGTGTCTAATGGTTTTAAAAATGATTTACGTACAGCTACGTAGTAATTTGACAAAATTCAAAATTTCTTTTTTGGCTGTGTTAAATGCCTAGTGGAACAGTACCTGCCATCTATTAACGAGTAGCTGAACTAGATGGTTTAGGATGCTTGTTCATAAGTTTAATGCATGAGTTTGACAGATGGCAGTACTAGTACCTTAAATTTGAGCTGAAAATTCATTGACTGGTGAATGAAAATGGAAAAAAATAACTTTAATCACATAGACTTATGAACGACAAGCTTAAAAGTTTGGTCAAACAATCCAAACAGCATTTATTAAATTATTTAGTCAGCATACAAAGATTTTGTCTGCAATAATAAAAATCAGGCGGCAATCCTTGATTCGCAAATAATTTTGATAATGGTCAAAAATTAAATCAGTAATAGGCAGCATACCAATACCATGAGTTTGCTTAAACACTCGGTCTGCGTCTTTATGCATCATATTTGATTGGTATGCATATTTTGAACATGAGCTTAATAACTAATTGGATTGTATTTTTGTTGAAAAATCGATTTCATGTCAATCTGTGTCAGAATCGAATCAGCCAACCTGACTTCACGTGGTACTGGTCTGCCCTACCCCTAGAGTGTAATTCCAAAAAGGCGGAGGCGCGGAGGGATGCATCCCCTGCCCACTGTAACAAGGTCCAGGCGCCCGGGCTCTCCGTAGCGGCTGAGGATGGCCGCCGAAGGCGACCACCAAGCCGAAGCTCCGAAGGAGAGCGTGGGTGCCTGTACTTTGTTACGCTAGGGTTGAGGGGCTGCACTTCCCGTAGCGCCGAAGCACACGGACTTCTAAATGCACGCTTGACCCGAATCAGCCGATGGCAGCTAGGTAGGTAGGTATATAGTTATAAGCAGCACAAAATTAATTATTTTGCTTACTCTCTGAGTGCTTACCCAAATTTTATAAAACAGAAACAGCTTATTGCTGCATCGATAATTAAGATGCAGCATTGATTGATTTTGAATTATTTGCTGGCCATGAGTTGCTGACCAATTAGCTATTTCTGCTGACAGCCTAATATTCTTCTGCTTTCAAAAATACTAATACTTTGCTAACCCGTTAAATAACACCCAAAAGTTAATATAGATATATGGGTAGGTACCTACACCTACCTACTCGTAGGTGGCAAGCAAAGCGCCTCATCAAGCCCTACAGGTAAATAGGATTACATTACGTGACTCTCGAGGGATGATGGATTGGTAATTGGTAAAACACATAAAACCTAGGTAGGTAATTGCTGTGAAAATGAACGAGAACATAATAATGAATTTTACTTATTAGAAAGAATACACACAAACCAATCCTTTACATTGCTGTAACCTAGGTACAAAAGCGAGCCTATTCATAAGTTAGGTTTAAGTTTTTACATAATTCCTATGGTTTATCTATAGGCATGTAGGTATATTATACCTATCTACAGTTGCCGTTTAGTCGTAAAAGATTTTATTGTTTCGCCACTCAGCGGGCAGACGGATTGTTGTACAAAAGCCATGCTGTGCGATTTATTCGTCTTTGAAATTATCAATCTTCAATCTTATGTGAATGCTTCCGGGATACATAAAAACTCTTCGATACGACACGGGCCTACCTACTTTATCAATAGGTAGGTACCTATATTTATTCATTTTACCCATTTCTAAAATACTACTTTACACAAACAATTTCTAAAATCTATACTTATAATAAATCTGTAGAGAGGTCAATTCTGTACATGAAATATATTTTCAAAATAACTATCAGGGGGTGATTAGTGATCGATACTGATGCCAAAAATGCAATCAGTAAAATTTTTGTCTGTCTGTCTGTCTGTCTGTCTGTCTGTCTGTCTGTCTGTATGTTCCTTATAGAAACAAAAACTACTCGACGGATTTTAACGAAACTTGGTACAATTATTCTTCATACTTCTGGGCAGGTTATAGTATACTTTTCATTACGCTACGATCAATAGGAGCAGAGTAGTGAAGGGAAATGTTGGGAAAACGGGAGAAGTTACTCCATTTTTTAAGCTTCCGTCGCGTGTGCAGCCTTAATGGTTAAAGTTACATAGAAATTATGTATGACAGAAATATTTTACATAAAATTGACTAAAAAATATCCCACAACAGCATATGTCTATCTTTTATGGTTGACTCACAATAACACGTGTAACTCCTGATAGCTTAGCAGTTCGGAGCATTCTGATTATATTTGTTTACTCTTACGTTTATAATACTCTCATTCATCCCTAATTTAAAAAAGTTATCATTATTACCTATTCAATAAAAAAAGAATCATAGAAATCGGTATAGAAACACCAAACTTATAACATGAAATAAGCCATCGCGCCGTCGCACGTGAATACTGAATCATGCTATAATACCCCATTTACACTCTCGCTTCGCGATTCGCCTCGTGCCTCGCCTCGTGGTTCGCGCCACGCCCCCCGAAACGAGCTAGGTGTTTACACTCTCGTCACGAGTTCAGTTGTCTTTGAGCTCGCGACAATGGAGGACGTCGAAATGTTAGCGGCAACAAGTCATGGTTTATTGAACTACACACATTAAATACAAATAAAAAAGTAAAATGTCTTATGTTTTAATCAAATAAAGGTCTATTCATTTCATTTGTAATGACAACCTCTTCCACGCATCGTTTACTTTTTGGTTCATTTTATGGTATTTATTTTTGGGTTCCACAGAATAGGCTATTATGGCTAAAAATTGTAATTAGTCCGTCTTTTAGCTTATTCAAAAATAAAAGACACGTATTTTTTTATTTGTAAATTAGACTAAAACTTACAAAGTTATAGCCCGTTGAAATTACGCGTGACGTCACTCGGTGAGCCACTTTTACGGGAGCGAGTTACGTCAAAGACTCCCACTCCTAACTTTTGATGCCTTGTATCTTTGGTATTGTTTATTTAATTGAAAAAAGGAAAAATACGTGTCTTTTATTTATGAATAAGCTAAAAGACGGACTAATTACAATTTTTAGCCATAATAGCCTATTGGTTCCCTTTGAAATGCTCCAGTAAATCTAAATGTTTCCTCATAAGACGCATCCATTTTAACGACCTGCGCGGCACAACGCTGAATCGCGAATGAAGCGAGAGCGCGAGTGTAAACACCCCGCTCGCGTTCGTCGCGAGGCCCTTTGACTCGTGACCAAAAAACCGCTCGCGACGCGAGCGCTGCGAGTGACGAGGCGAGGCGCGAGGCGAGGCGCGAGCGAGTGTTCACACTCTCGCCTCGTCGCTCGCCTCGCGCCTCGCCTCGTCACTCGCACGCGAGTGTAAACGGGCTATAAGGATTATTTTTGTGTAACGGTTGCCGCGCTCGACACGGGTCGCGGCGGCGCTAGGGTATAAAAAGGCGGGAGGTCCGAGAGCTAGCTTCATTCAATATTTGGCTGTTGATGCGTTCAGAGCGATCGACCTTATTGACAGACAATAATTGATATTGAGAAACCGTGCTTATCAGCGCGACTTTTAGTGTTTAAATAGTTTATTTGAATTTTTAACCGACTTCGAAAAAAGGAGGAGGTTCTCAATTCGTCTGTATGTATAATTTTTTTTTTTTTTTTTTTTATGTATGTTCACCGATATTTCCGTCAATTATGGATCTTCACAATTCTGGAATAGTCAATTATGGACACTTCCGAGGTGGTCCCATTATCACCAAGTCAGGATCTGATGATGGGATCCTGGAGAAATTGAGGGCAACAACCGAAAATTGTATGCTCATATGGTGTTTTTGTTACGTAATCATATTTTACTCAGGTATATGCTTCCGGGCGTCAACATCTGGTGCTGATGATGAAGCCACAGAACTCCTTAACGGTTAGGAGTTAGGGGACAGTACTGACATTGGTCGATATTAAACTAGGTAGTAGTATGTACTTATGCAGGGCTAATAGGGCAGGTGATTTAGTAAGTGATATGCTTGATTCTAGATCGCAAAGTCTTCACTTGACTTAAAGCAAGATTTTTCATTCCTAAGTAAAACTCTTAAGGACATTAATTAGCCTTTATTCAAGGTCACAGCACATTAACGCAACTAAAAATAGTGAAATAAAATTATTTTTAAAAAAAAAATTAAACCGACTTTAAAAAAAACACAAACGACCAAAACTAAAAAGCGATAAATAACGTAAGTAATTCTATCCTTAATACATAATTATTTAAATATTACAATTATCACTTATTTTTGAAGTCGGTGCCAGCCAAACAAATAAATGTACCTATATTGTCGTGTGGATTTGCCGGCGCGCGCGTCATACAACAACAGTCTACGTTAGGTACCGAGAGGCTGGCACCGACTTCAAAAATAAGTGATAATTGTAATATTTAAATAATTATGTATTAAGGATAGAATTACTTACGTTATTTATCGCTTTTTAGTTTTGGTCGTTTTGTTGTTATATTATTGTAAAATATTCGTTCGAATTAAAAATTATTAAGCGTAGGTACTTTTCTTCTTCTTCTATACTTATAATAAATCTGTAGAGAGGTCAATTCTGTACATCGAATTTATTTTCAAAATACCTATCAGGGGATGATTAGTAACCGATACTGATGCCAAAAATGCAATCAGTAAAATTTTTGTCTGTCTGTCTGTCCGTCTGTCTGTCTGTATGTTCGTTATAGAAACAAAAACTATTTAACGGATTTTAACGAAACTTGGTACAATTATTCTTCATACTCCTGGGCAGGTTATAGTATACTTTTCATCATGCTACAATCAATAGGAGGGGAGCAGTAACGGGCAGTGTTGGGAAAACGGGAGAAATTTTTACCTGTATGTTTGAACGCGCATCACGCGAAAACTTCTGCATGGAATTTAATGCGGTTTTCACCAATGTATTGCTAGAGGTCTAACTTAAAACTTAGGCACTGGGTATAGATAGGTAATTTATGGAAGTCCCTGTTTTTGAAACCCGATATCCACGCGTGCGACGCCGCTGGCACAGCTAGTACTACATATAAGTAGGCATTCTGTTTACAAAGAACCGTAAAGCCATTTCGCGTAAGTTGAAATGCCTTTTAGGCATAGGATTTACAGTTTAGGTCATTACAATCACGCAAACAAAATTCATAAACGCTTCAAATTTCAATCAACACTGATTAGTTCGCTCACAGTAGCTAATAAAAGGCTTTTAGTATAAGTGTTAATTTGTATAAATTCTCGGCGAGCGCGTCGCGGGCGGCGCGGCGGACTAAATCGGTGAGCGCTCATATCGCATCACGTGAAGTGTCAGCTTACGGCCCTCCCGCGGTAATTAATTTACCTGGAATTTATTCAACTTTATTTCCAGTAAACACTATTACATGTCACGGAGGATGCCGTAGCTGCGGCCAGCTTGGCGTGTGCTGCCGCGATTAAAGATAACCCTCAAAGCGATAACAATAAAACCTGGTCCCCCAATTTTTTTTAATTGGTGATGTAAGTATGACGGTACGACCGCGTAATGTTAGTGAATTGATACTGTTAATAGTGACAGAGATAGGCTATGTTACGTGTAGGGGCATTAAATTTAATTAGGTAGGTTCTTCTACTTCCACCTTTTGCTTTCGCCCTTGACAGGTGTGCCTACGTGTTGGTGTTCAGTTCTTCTGATCTGACCTATTTAACCAACGCCTTCATATGGTCAGTTTGAATTAGTTACTAGGTATATATTTTATTTACGCTATCCAATGATCTTTGCAAAACTTAGCCTATCCTTCCTGTTAGGTATTGTAGCTTTTTGAACCTTTTTTATGACAGAGGGGGCAAATGGGCCTGACGATGACGGTCATCTGATAATAAGTGATCACTTTTAGACCATAGACACTAGAGGAGATACAGGACCGTTGCCGGCCCTTGAGAAATTAGAAGTCTCGCATTTTTAAGGGCCCTAAGTCGTAAAAACTAACTTAACGTAAACTAAGTTACTTACAAAGTTGTAAACGTAACTTTGTGTAATTACATCTGATTTCACTCTATCCATTCCATGTTTATCGCAAAGTAGGTACTAGGTAGGTATATCTATTTATGATAAACGTAACAGTAGCTCCCAAATAATCTGTAATTGAAATTTGCTAAAAGATTGGCTACAACCAAAAAAGCCTTATATTGTCTTCTTTCCTATAAAATACCTATTTATAAATAGTTTATTACCGCACGTCCCACAGCTGAACAACAGAAAGCTTTTTGTCATTTAAAACCTACTTATCTAAATAACTTTTTTTTGTGCTAAGGATGGACGTTCAGCATTTCAATTCAGAGCACGGCCGGTAGACACTGGCTTCTCCATATATAGCTCTAAAGTCCAAATTGCTTAGCAACAGTATATTTTTTGCACCAATCGGATTTTCCTCGGTCACGATACCCGCGAATTCAGAACCCACTAACCGGTCCTTGGCATTGTCACCCGCGTCCAAAGGCTGACCATTATTCAGTGCCGTTTACGTACCCACATCACTGTTTAATGTAAACACAAAACGTAATGGTTGTACGAGAACTTGGCACCTTCCAGCGTCTGCGAAATGGGTTTTGTACTACAAGGCAAAACACTAAGGCGGAATAATAAATACCGGCTTGCTTCAAGTAACGCAGAAGCGGTTATGTGTACTGCTACTTGATAAACGCTTCTACATATTTGATAGTTGCTTAAAATACAAGAATTTCCATTCAAAGTATTTCAAAGAAATGACGACAGACCCTTCCGTGGTCTGTCATCATGAGCGTTGTGAACTGTGTTTCCGTCCAATTCAGGCACGTTGTTTTGGAATACAATTGCTATTTTTTCATTAACCCTACAGTGCTTGATTTTTTATTTCGGTTTGAAAAAAATATATGTACTTGCAAATATAAAGCTATTTACCAGAAAAATATTTAAAAAAATCTCATCTCAATACAAACATGATTATTCGTATTTTTTGTGTATGTCCCACATATGGCACATAAAGCATTGTAATGTAAATCTGTACTATGTATGAGTAACTGGGAAAAATAAAATAATATAAAGTATAAACAAACTTTATTCATCAAAATTGCACGTTTTATAAAATCTAATCAAGTCTTTGTTTAATTAAGCCTAGAAACCTTACAAGTTATTTTTACTTTTCTCTTTTCGGAACAGCTTGGCATTTCTTTCTCAGTGTTTCTAATAGGGGTCTGATACGAAAAAGTCTGTCGTGTCCTGGGTCTCCTCTCGGTTTCAAATTTACGTTGTCGTTGAAATGTATGACACTTCGTAGTTTTTCAAAGTCAGCGAGTGTCATAGTTTCAATGATGAGTAGTATACCTAATTCAGAATTCCACAACATGCGTATGTTTGGTTGGGGCACCAGGCCTAACAAGAGACAGATGACTAAATACTTTCTTAGTTGAATCTTTGTAACGGAAACTGGCTTTGAAGAATCCTTTTGAATGCTGTATTTAGTTGACTATTCAGCAATGTGATCGAGCAAATCGTCGTCAAAAAATATAAAAGTACTGCAAATGTTTTTCAAAATCAGTATAAGGTTGTACCAGGGTGTCAACTCCTGTAAACGTGGTATCTGGTTGCTGAAACTCCATCTTTCTCCATATATAATCTCTCTTCTTTGGCTTTGGCCTGACAGGCTGTATGGTAGGTCGGACGAAGGCGGCAGTAGGTGGAGACTGAGCCCGTGGTATTACTCGTCTGGATCTAGAATTTACTTGCCTGGAAGTAGGCTAGGCTGTGGTGTCACGGCGGCTGAATTATTAGACGTAACTATCTCACTACTGTTTGACTGTGGACTAGGTATGCTCACGTTTTCATAGACGAAATCATCCTGTAGTAATTCAGGACACTCCTCCACTTTTTTCATCACCAAATCCTAAATTCTGATCAAGTCGTCATCACTATTTTCACCTGACAGTTCCTGCTCATCTTCACTGTCGGATGGAATTTCCAGAAACCTTTCAATATCTTCCGTATATAAACTTTTCTTACGACTCATCTGTAAACAATACGAGAATTTAGAGGGTACTGATTGCATGGTGTGCCATATCCGGCACATACAAAGTTGTTGCGATTTTATGTACATTTATCAATTTAATTACATTATAACAACTATTATAACAAATATGAACATTAACTTACCTCTGTTAATTTTTTAAACACGAAACTATTAAATCTTATTCACTTTTTTCAATATTTTGCACAACGCTCGTTAACCGAATTCAAAATACCTTCCGATCCGATGAAAATTAGTAACAGCTAATTGCAGTGACATCTAACCGCTATTTCCGATACTAAATTCAATATTCCAATGCATTATGGTTCAACTACTCAACATTTGATGGCGCCACTTGTATCAAATTATAAAATATGGACAGCTTTTTGGTATGTGCCATATGTGGTACACCATGCGCTGTAGGGTTAAGACCTTGGTTCCTCTAGTGACGCATACCCTAATTAACCGCACCTTTTACCTACATCACATAGTTGGGTATGAAAATGAATTACTAGTTAGAAGTGGGGGTGAAAAGTAATGCGAATTAATAAGATAGGTACATAATTTCTATGCATCAGCTGCCTGCAGCGCTCACCTTTTACAAACTACTAATTTAAAATGGAAAATAGATAAGGTTTTGTTGCACAAAATATTTATATTTAAAACTATTAAACAAAGAGCGGTAAATATTTCTAACCGATATCAAGATAATAAATAACAGACGTCCAAAACAACTTATAATTACAAAGACTAGCAACACCCACTGCGTGTTATCACAAAAATACGATCGCAGACAGACAACATGCGACGCAAGGTTGTGTTGTGTAGGAAACTGTTGAAATTAACGGCGTTCCCTTGGGCGACTCTGCGGAGCATGAGCGGTGGCGCGTCCGATGTATGGTCGAGGGCTGGCGCGGTGGCGCCGAGCGGAGCCGCGCGCTCGGCTCGGCACTCCACGGCGGTCGGCGGCGCGGCGCTCACGCCAGTCTCCCGCACACTCCGCACTGCGGCGGTACTCTCCTACTCTACTACCACCAGACACGGTCAAGCGACTGTCGTCTGTAAACGTGAATTGAATTCGGAAGCTGACAGTACAGTGGAACGCCGGAACTTGTTACAGTGTGTGTGCACGTTGGGGAAACCCGCGAATTTTGTGTTTTCATTTGGCAACGTGATCCGCGTGTTATCTACGCCGATTTGAATCTTTTTGAACAGGTAAGAAAGAACACTTGAGACGGATTCTGTAACATTGATTCGATTCGAGATGTACGTAGTATCCGAATTGAAGCACGTCTCGAGTTTGTTTATGAGATTCGATCACGAATTCACGTTTGTTATTTTTTCTTCACAGTAAAAAACAAAACTACCTAATTATTGCCTTCATAAACATAAGTTCATTAAAATTATATGTGCATACATAAAAATGTTATCGCAAATTGAACATTACATTTTATGATGATGTTTTAAGATAATTGCACCTTGCTTCCTTGAGTCACTTCGGGCCTTCAACTAATGATGACTTTCCACAACATGTTTGACGACGTATAACCACTAGCATTATCAAGTCAAATGTACCTATTCTATATAGCTGTTTATCAATGTCAGTCAAGCCCGAAGAACCCTGCCACATTAGAATACACGAGGACCTCCTAACACGTTTCTTATAAACCGGTTCATCTGATTCCCGCTGTTCCGCCGTGGAGCCTTATGCAACACATAAATACCTAGACTGATCTTTGGTATCATGACCGCACCTAGTACACGACTGAACGGAATATTAATAAATACCACACAGAATGGTGAAGTCATGGAAATAAACAAAGCGTTTTTATGCAACCATTTATCCGCGGAGTAACAGCATACCTGAGCGTCAATAATTATGAAACTTGTTACAATAGCAATAGAGTTAAAATTTTGTGTTAATGATATAACAGAATATGAAACGGATTTGATTAATATGCAGTGTGCAAGATTCCGTAAAACAGCTGCTAAAGTTAGCGGGGTCGGCGGTGGCCTGGAGGCGACAGCTGCAGTTCCACGTGTCGGCATCACAATGCCCGATAGATTATACCAATACTTGCGCACGCTACATTGTGTCGACGTTTCAAAAGATACGTGAAAGGAATTCGCCGAAATCAACAAACAAGAATGCCCGCAAAAAATTGGGTGATCCATTTGGGTGCTTGGATACTGAAACGTTTGTTACTGACAAAATGTTCGCAATAAAAATAAATGACAACATCTGTAGGTAAATAACTGTTTTATAAAAGCAAATAGAAACGCGCGTTTGATTTGTAATCAATAGTCATTACAGTCAGACAGTCAGTTTTAGTCGGCGCCAATAAAATTATGTCTTAGTTAATAACGTAATGGAGTTTGCTTATGAATAGAAATGTAAAAGGTTGAAGGTTATGAAACCGGCAACGAGCAACAGATTCGAGTGTTGAACCCTCGTTGGTGGGCCAGTCGAGCTCGACTGCGACCGTTTGGCGTCGTGCTATCGATCTGTAGGTACTTCACCGATTGCCGACGTCATCGAGACTGATTGTCCAACAAAATAAGATACTAATTTCGCCTCGGCTCATATGCTACGGTTCATCGCAACTGGACCGTTATGAACGCGCTTATTTATAGAATTGACAATAATTCTTTTCACATACATATCTGCTACTAACTGCCTTTGTTTTCAATTCCTCATTAGAATCCTATTCTGCATTTAATTATGTTTTACCGAAGCGCAAAGGCGACCAGCCGTAAAAGTATCTACAATTTATTTGCGATTAATCAATTATCATCAATCTTCCACCATGGTGTTTATGTTTATACGCAAGGTGATTAGCTTATAAGCTACAGTATACTGTAGGTTAATCAGAGGGCAGCGGTGCCTCCGTCCGGAGGAGGGCCGGGTGGACAGTTAGTTGCTCATTTCCGCCGGCCGATCGGCTAGTTACACCGATGCTGCACCAAGCTGTAATTTACACAATGGCTCGTCTTTCAGTTCATTCAACTGTTACGCAATCGCTAACTTGTATACCGCGGTTAACTTATTTTTATAACGAGCACGTCTGAAGCTCAATTGTAAGAAGTGCCATTAATAAATGTTATCAACGATACACTCATCTCGGGCACAAAATATGAATATTATTTCTAGTCAGAGCCGTAGATATTCCATGCGAATCATGTCTTAATTAAATTAACTAAAGCTGCAAATAATTCTAAACAAATAATCATAATTTCAAATCTTAATCTTAACGATTTTACGCTTAATAAAATTTATTTGGCAGAAAATGTTAATTCTGCTCTAACTGGTACAATGTTCCGCTGTTTCCACCCCCTGTTATGAAATTTACACGCGTATAAATCCATGTACACCCCAAGCTGGCCTACTTAGGCGGCGGAGACATTTCGCGAGCAATAAGTAGGCGTGATGTCGGCTGGAAAATTGCGCCTACTTCCAGGGCGGGGACCCCGAACAGGCATTATCAGTTAAATTGCTTCAACAGGGAAAATGCAGCGTCTGACGGAAAATCACAAAGAAAACTTACAGATGCCAGCGGGAATCATGACAAACATTGAAAAGAAAGGGAATAATCAATTGTTTTGTTTATTTTTTCGCGCGAGCCGAAATTATGTAACTTATTTATGAACTTTACGTGCATGTACCTACGTACGTAGGTAAATCTTACGAGTTATACCTACATTTAATCAGATTTTTAATATTGTAGTTATTAACCAAATTACACCCTAAATTAAATTCAACTTCTCTACTTGGCTTTGCTACTATTTACATAAATATCAACGAGGCACTAAAATTGCCATTATGTTCGGCTCATCAAATTTGACGAGACGATAACAAATACTGACTACTCAAATATTGGAATAACTACTCGAATAACAGAAATTCTGCCAATAGGAAGTAACATAAATTATGCTAATTCGGTAGGACCTGAATGTAAAAGAAAGACACAAGTATAATAAAAAGTACGTCTTTGCCCTCTTCAGTCTCGTGGTAAAAGCTTATTAAAGGTATCATCCCCGCAAAGCTCCGACACGTTCCCATTTTTATGACGGTATTCCGCAAACGTGATTTTACGGAGCCGTAATTTCATTGCCTATGTGATGCGGTAACCGTGACCTCATCGTTAGGTCTAGGCAAATATATACAACTGCCAATCTCCACTGAACGAGGCTGCGTCCCTCGAGCTACGAAAAACGAGGAAAGCTCTATGTAATACAGCCTTACTCCGGCCAGCGTGTCATAACATTGTGACACGATCGCGTCATCGTCCCCTTTTTACTTTTACGACGAACCTTGCTACACTTAAAAACCGATACAGTTGGTGTTTGTGCGTAAAATTCACGTTCCTTGTAAAAACAAAATCGAATATGGAAATTAAATTTAAATGTAGTAGAATGGCGATCGAATTGACGTAACAATCAACGAGGTCACGACACTAACGAAGGGCTTAGGGTCTAGTCTGGTGGAAGTAGTTGATAAGGGGCTGAACGGAGGGCGATTCTCGTATTCGTATGCAGGCCGCACGGTTGGCGCGGCGATCGATACGCGCCCGCGCGGCTACGACGCCACCCCCGCGAAGTCTGCTTCAACAAATACACTGAACTTTATTAAATTCTTCACCAGGACTTTCGAGTTGCACAGTTCACAGCGAACCGTACACTCTCATTGACTGCGTTCTGAACTTAACCGTGTATAGTATGCATGCACGCGATGTTTGCGGCGTAGCACGTCTGAGAAGTGCGGGAGAGTTGCAAGGGTGTTATTTTCCGATCATTAAGCCGTCTAGTTGATGTGGTCGCTGTTCAGACCTTAAGAGTAGCGGATACATTCTAACGGGTAATTATTTTAAGAAGGGTTATGCACGGGGTTACGCACAGTCGTGTTATTTGCTCACGCTAGGGCTTAAAATACCTATGTAGGTAGGTGGTACGATTACTAACTAAAAGGGTAAAACGGAAGCGTGAACCGCAAATAAAATGATACAATAATTAATTGACTAAGCCAGTGTTACAACTCATTAAGTGTAGGTACATTTCGGTAAGATGACATCATCGCGATGGCCAACGGTGAGGAAAAAAAACGTTGACAAGAGTAACCGGCAAGGAGACAAGTTACACGCTCGGTTGGTGACCGCATGGCCGTGATCTTGGCGAAATAAACTTTTGAACTTGATTAACCTTACTACATGCAAACTGAACAATACGATAATAACACCTCAGTACGTACTATGTAGTATTCTAAGTAAACAATAAAACTGACGTAACGTTTATAAGCATGCGACTAGGGAGCTTTTATAATTATATAATAGAAACAGTCGATATTATGATTACATTTATAGGCCAATATAATTTTATACGACTCCTCCATATAAGGACGGACAAGTTTATTAAATGAATCACGTTTACGTTCACTATGGGAGTAGTTCTGTCTTAGGCACTAAGAAAGTTTTGATCAATTCTGAGTAGAATCATGTAACCGCTTCGCGATAGCAATTCGTTAATTATTGCTATCGAGATTCTTGGCTTTTTGCTTTCTAGGAAAAGGAATCAATGCTGTAGTGAAAATGATACACCGTTAACTTTAGGTATAATAAGTAAATATGGACAGAACTTTTGTTTTAAGGAGTTTAATTTTGATTCAAATAATATTGTACCAAGTAGGTATGTAGCGAAGGGCCTAGCTTGCATGAAGGTAAGCTGAACTGATGATGAAGCTGAAATAGTGAAACTAATTGGTGTGTACTAGTAAACACCTCATTAGAGTGTTTTAGCATTTTATAACGCCATATGTGTCAATTTTAGCAGTGTGACATGTAATAGGTTCAAAAATTTCATAGATGAAGATATCCTAATACTTTGACATAGCACACGGATATACATACACATCGAACTTAATGTATAAGGTTAAGCTGTGGTCAGGCGGTGGCTTGTTGTCCCTCTCGAGGTGCGGAGTGCAGTAACTGTTTACTAATAGCTTAATGCACTTCCAACGGCTGTCCGGCGACACGAGGGGACCTCGCAGGGGGTACCGCGCAAACACAAGCTTTGTTTCAACAGATTTCACGACTGACTAAGAATTTACGAGAATTGCCATTTTCGGAACATCCATCTATTCAAAGGGAGATCTTAACGCATGTACTAAGCAGTAAGTATGGTAGACAAATGCATCTAAATGATCTGAATGCACTCATCTATCCACCATTACAATTTTTTGGGTTCAAGGCGACTATTCAGAAAAAGGAATTGAATAATCTTAATCCAATCTAAAATATTCCTACTCAAATGTTCCAATGGATAGGTTTAATACAACGAAACAAATAAAAACACATACTAATTTAAATATGTAAATACAATATCTCACGCAGAGACATTCTTCTCGCGCTCAAACACAATACGCTAGGCGACGCATGTGGAATGAGTTCTATTGTGCTCTATTTATGATGCATTGTGCAGGTTAAGAACATGTTCCTAGATGTGGTTTTAGATAAACACAGCTCAGGCTATTTCAATCGTTGTTTTCCTTCCTGTTTAAGTTTTCCAACCACTTACAAATCGAAACAGTTCTAAATTCTATTCCAGAATATTTATCGGTTTGGAAATTCAAGATGCTTCCTTGCTTACAATATTACTTTGTTGACTTATTATTATTGTATTTTGCGGTAAAATATCTCAAAGCTATTGTTACATTTTCAATTTAAAAACTAGTGTACCGAATAAGTTAGATTGAATTATTAGTAGTAGGATGATTAATTGATTAATGAAATTTCAATGTCTTTGATCATAACACCGGAAACATTTGGAATTTCAGCGGATCGTGAATTCGAATTCTGCAGATTGCTTTACCTCAGGGGCAGATTGGTATGAATGAATGAATTTCAATTAACGGTTCTGATGCAGGATTGCTACGTACTCGTAACTGTGCAACTTTATGTGCAAACATAGCCGCGGTGCCAGTTGTTAAATGGTCATTGTCTGCCCGCATGAACTCGATAGTGTACTGGTGTGCAATGAATTATTTATAGTGACAATTTGCCAACGCTGCAATTTGTTTGTGCTTATTGTTAATGGTGTTCGCAGGCTCTAAAAGGGACTGTCAATCCCCCGCGGCTCTATATTTATTTTGATGAGTAAAAAATCGCACTCTAATGGTATCCGCTATCCATTATGTGAGTAGGTATTCGGTAAAGAGTTATGTTAACTGTGAACAATAGGCAGCTACAGAGTGAAATATGTATTAACAAAATCACAGTTAAGTCAGAGTAGAGTGTTTCAGAAAATATGTATAAATGTTTATTTTATTCATTTAGGTATTTTTAAATGGACCTAGCTATTTATAAGCCCTGCCAAAGATTTTACGAATTTTTTATGATTCTAACGGATGGGAAATCCCGTCGGGTACACACACGGCTGCAATAAATAGACCTATAATTTTTCTAAACTCTAAAATCTTGCCCCATACTTTGCGACCGAAAACGATCATGTGATAATGGTATAATATTTGAACATAAAAGCCTTGCGTGGGTACCTGGATGTGTTCACATATTATAGTTTTTTTTTGTATCCCGGCCATTGCTCCCCGTCTCGGACGACCCTTTGGCCGAACAATGATTAGAGCGAGGGGAGCGAGATGCAGCTGCTCTTTTTCTTTTTGGACTAAATTCTTGTTATACTCACTAGAGGAAGTTACTGGGTCGCATCGCAAAACACGGCCGATTCAATTTCCTCGAGATAACCCTGCACGTTTTTATGTTCCTACGCATGTTATCAGTTGTAACCTTTGCGAAGTCTTGTGTAATACACAATATTTGAATAACATTGAATATATCGGCTTTACCAAATTACATTGATAAGAAGCCACATTTATTCATAAGTTCTGAATGCATTTGTACGCGTTTTCATACTAGCATCTTAACATGGGTGAGTGAAACTAGGAGAATAAACATTGGTTGAAAGCTGAACTAGAACATTTCTCATCAACATAAAAAGTAGTCGTGAATGTGATGCGATGCGACCGAGAGCAGCGTTTATGACGCAACGTGAAACGCAATCCAGACTGTGACCATTTTGCGAAACTACTACTCTTTCCAGGCGCCAGACGCGGTAACACGTTGTTGTCACTGCAATAGTAAGTTTCTACTTCATGAATAGTGGTAATGTAGGCGATCTCGGTAACCGCATACTCCGTCAATGTAACCGATGGATACTGTGTCGAAGAAATCGCGGCAAAAAATGTCTTCATCATAAAAGTAAGTGGTGGCGAGTTGAGTGGTTTTGCGCAGTATTCTTATTAGTGGTATACGAGTACAACGGGGCCATTTCGTTGAAGCTTGGCGTGGTGCGTGAGAGGTGGTTCAAGTTTGAGTTCATGGCCATGGAAACAATCGATCGGCGAGAATTCGCAAGGCGCGGGCGTGCAGCCTCCGGTGGCCGGGCCACGCGCAGCTTTGGCCTTGACCGAACTTAGGCGTCTCTGACGCCAGCAATCAAGCTATTTAATCCCTACTAAAGCTCTTATCACTATCTACTTATCAGATAAATCCTATCAGTTAGTCTAATGAAATTAAGAAAGCCATTCTTATAGGAATTTTTAGGGAAGTAGAACCATTTAAATGTTTAAACACACATTTCAGCATATAGGTAGAAATATTTCTATGCTTTTCTGGGAAAGTAGAAAACTAGAAACCACATGCTAAGCCTTGCAATGCGGTATGATCTCATATGGCACATATACTTCACATACCACGGAACAATCTAATTCCAGGGATATGCAGTTTTATTCCGCCGGGAATATTCTCGTTACTAAAGCTAATAGGTTCTGCGCGAGGAGAGGTGTTATTAAGCTGTCTCGACCGCATTAACGAAGCTCGGTAAAATTAATTACTTACATTGAACCAACAAGCGGTTATCGCGGTCACTGCGAGGAAATTAAATGAACACGCGCGTGCGCATCTTGGTGGACTTTTCTTATTAGAATACAGACTAGAATCGACGTTCTAATAAGAATTACCTACTGGTAAAGGCGCATAGTGGTTGCTAACAACCAATTTACGTTGTACGTCGTAACATTATAATCTCGATAATTCGATTCTAATTAAAACTGTACTTCTTGTTCGTTTCATACATGATTAGGTTCACAGTGAATTTCGGAAGTGTCTAATTGAAATTCTTCGCATGAATGAGCGTAGCAGGTGTACGGATCGGGTTAGAGACAATGTCGCGCAAGTATCGGCCGGCGGGCTTCCGGCGCGTGCTCAACTAACCACGTGGTTGCGCTCGCGCATACAAACATCGCGATACGATTATAACTCTTTTATTGACGTGTCATTACAATTACACGACTCAATCGGTGTTAACGACTAATAGACCGTCACTTATAGACCACGACACTCAGGACCTCAGTTAACAAATCACGTATGTTTCATATTATGTCGGAACCTTTAATCGTGATTGATAAATCGTATCGTAAAACTCGACAAAGGAGCCCGCACCGTAAAGTCCGGTACATAACACCGGCTATAATTTAATATCCGCCCGAAAATAATCCCATTTCCGCGGTAATTCTAGTGCCCTTGGCAATGACGACACGCATTCCTAATGCTTCAGTTTTGTTTACTAATGGCTGCTCAAAACGTGAAACAAAATATGATTTCCCTTCAAGGTAAGCATTTGCGTCTGTGTTTTTAAGATGTTAGTACCGTAGTAGGTAGTACGTATACGTATTTGTGTACCTTGTCATTTTCAGCTGATATAATACCTACTGATTGACAAGGTAACTTCTGGTAGACTTTATGAATAGACGCCATTCAATTCCTACACGTTTATTACATTAGCTTCGTCCACAGCCTTCGTCTATTTTCCTAGAACACCGTTAGGATTTGACGTGTATAGATGAGTGGTCGGACAGCCGACGACGGATGATCGATAACCAGATGAAAATGATGCATTGGCTTGACAACCTCGATGAAAATTAGTACTGAATTTAACAAAATTTCTTTAAGTAGGTACCTATATCCAGGTGTTAAGATATAATGGTCAGTACCTCATAACATTAGTTACTATGACATGGTATAGCAAAAACTCAGAAAGCCATGAAGTAACATGACTAACTAACTATTATGTGGTTTTTGAATGTAGCATTTTATAGCTAGCTGTAAATTGAATATTCATAAAGCTACCGTTAAATATTTTGCAATTTGCGAAATGGTTGTGTAGCCCAGTTGTTAAAACATGCTCATTTAATAGACCTGAACTAACAAATGAGTATTAAGTATTCATGAAGTTTTTGTTTCATTTCACAGTTCGGTTGAGTTATTTGACGTGAATTTTGTACAAAATTCACAAAACACAATATTTCTACAGTAGTAAGTACATACACATGTACGGTGGACTACTTGAGGTTACATATAAAAGTGGGTTATAGTAATTAAGACTTTCAAAACAGTTAGAAAACTTCCAATGGACAGAGCCGCCTAAACGCGCCTTATCCTCGCGCGATACAAACTTCCCTAATTTCTGAAGTAGTCGACCTATATCCATTATATGTACTAGTTGAAGTTATATACAAGTGGCTATATAAAGCCAGTTCCAGGGACACTGGGTCTGAGAAAATTCCAAGGACATGGGCGCCGTTTCCCGCGCTTGGCCTTCGCCCGGCCGAAGCGGTCGTCCTTGGCTTTTCCCTAACCTTTCCTTGCTTCATTCCAGTCCGGTCTATATTTAGATATAGAAAGTGTAACTTTCTATTCATTCGTGTCGCACGATCGGATTCCATGCCAGGTTTTCTGCTTTTCTTCGGGCTCAAAGTTGATATAGCAAATTTAGTTGACATTGAAAGGGTTATTTTAGGCATTATTTTAGGCAAGCACCTTGACTCCTAACCCATACAGAATTTCAAAGTTAATTCTGACTCGTAATGCTGGATAATTTTAAAGAATGTAAGAAATACAGGTGGTGAGGGAAACTACCGCGAGAAATTGCAAGATAAATAGTCTGAAACCGAAAGTACAATGGCAGTTGAAATAACAAAGATTAAAATTAAAAAGAAATTTGTCATCAATGTAAGAGACAAAATACGAAAACGCAACTGAACAATTACTCGGATGATTATGAAAATTGAAAAGGTAACTTAATAAAAAACCGGCCAAGTGCGAGTCGGACTCTCGCACGTAGGGTTCCGTGCCACACAGCTAAATAAGTGTTTTTCTTTACGTTTTATTATATTGGAGTTAATTAAATTAAAAAATTAGGTAATTTGATTTATGACGTTTAAAAAAAAACTACTGTCTAGATTTTATTCAAACCAAATTTCGTTAGTAGTTTTTATAGTCATACACATCATATATTTTTTTCAGTTTTATCATGCTCATATTTTAGAAGATACGGGGGGGGGGGGGGGACACACATTTTACCACTTTGGAAGAGTCTCTCGCGCAAACTATTCAGTTTAGAAAAAAATGATGTTAGTAACCTCAACATCATTTTTAAATACCTATTCATAGATATCCCACACGTATAGGTTCGATGAAAAAAAAAATTTTCAGTTTCAGTTCTATGTATGGGGAACCCCAAAAAATTTGGATTTTTTTCTGATTTTATTTTAAAATCTTAATGCGGTTCACAGAATACATCTACGTACCAAATTTTAATAATGCAGCTCTTATAGTTTCGGAATAAACTGGCTGTGACATACGGACGGACAGACAGACAGACAGACAGACAGACAGACAGACAGACAGACAGACAGACAGACATGACGAATCTATAAGGGTCCCGTTTTTGCCATTTTGGCTACGGAACCCTAAAAACATCATTTAGGAAGCCGTTGTAAACTTGCAAACCATTGTGATATACTTCCGCCGGCACGTGTCCCTTTCGAGGGCGCACCGTTCGCTAACGGTGAACTATTGTATTGAATTACGTCTTCTGATAAAAGCTGGATCGAGCCCTTATCAAGAAATTAACGACAGCTGGCGGGCCGGCTTGTAATTAGCGAAAATGGATTACGCGCGTTTCCGATGGCTATTATTTACAGATAAATTGCCAACAGGGTAACATAAATATTTATTTCACACGTTAACATTTTGGCGGTACCCAACCCGAGTCACATTCAAATGCAATTGTGCCAAGATACATATAATAGAATAGATCTAATCGGCACGTTTTGTATTTGTATTGTATTGACGTGACTTGCTGCGGTTGCAAGACGCTCAGATTTACATGCTGTATTATGCATTCGGTACGAAGTTTCAATTGTGCGCCTGTAAATTCCAATAACTCGTTCTCGATAAATAATGCCGCTATTTGGTAATAACTTTATTAGGTGAACAATGGGCAATTGGCTAGTGCAACACTAAAGAGAAAACAAACAACCTGAGAAGGTTTCATAAAGAATGTACAAAGGAGTATAAACGGGCGCAGTATTGAAGCGCACAATGCGCGGTAACGGGACAGGGCACTAATTGTGAACAGTGAACCGAGCTCTTCCGTTACCCGCTGCGTCGCTCTCCACTCCCGGGAACAGAATTCAAGCCGCCCAGACCAAAAAATGCTACCATCGGAATTACTTGGGAAACGTTTATAAACGTTCAGCGGTTATTTTCTTGTTGCTGGTCGAGTATCTCACAATGCATTAAATGATCTGAAGTACCCAACCGACAATTGAGGCTACAACGAACTCCACGGAACTTCTAGCATACTGAAAGAAAAACATTTTTACATTCAAGCCGTAGCCGCTATCCACTCACGAATTGAACGTAAAAACCCAACGTTTAATTCCACAAAAGTGTTTGGGGTTTTATTACTAAAATAGGCTTCTCTTTTCTCGCATTCTACATCAGATTCCGGATAGCGAGCACTAAACTATAACGGTGCGTGGTTCTGAATCTGCCCCGTCACGCGGTGAATCAATTATATACGGAGGTGGAATTGTTGGAATGTACCATCATTTTCTTTTTGTGAACGAAGTTAGTAGAAGTAAACAACTCGGGTAGCAGGGCGGGCGTCATAGGAACAAAGTTTCGACAGTTCCAAAAGGGAATTAATACAATAATACGAACGATCTGTAATTTGCGGTACGTGATGCGAATGACAAAGAATCAACGTACCTACATCATCGTTGCTGGTCACGAATTAGGTAAAATGCACGTATGTGAAGATTGCCAACGAAAACTGTAAGATAAAAATAATAAAATATTGTGAAGCAGTAAACAGAGTGTTAAAATAAATCAAAACAAAAAATTATAAGTCATAATAACTATAAGGAACTAAGAAATACGAAATGTTTACACCAGTACTTAAAATGCAGAAAGAGTATATTTACTTTATGTTTCTTGCCAAATTACTTAAATAACTTCCAGACGTTCATGGAATAGAAAATGAGGAGTGTGAGAGATGTCGGGGTCAGATAACGTAATACTTCTCAGTAAACTGCTACTGGATCTTGGAAACAGGTTCAATTTATATTATTACTTAAGTGATATTTTAAGTAAAAGTTTCTCATAAAATCTTCATATGATTTTAGAGTAAAATTACTTTCTCAGCTTAAAGACATCCAGACACAGTAGACAAAATTGGGCCTTACGAGTTACAAACATTAAATTAATATGTGTTTGCAGTAGTAGGCGGACAGGTATGTGGTAATAGTAATTAAAATAATGTATTTTCGAACATTATCAGTCGGCCAATAAATTAATTATTGTCGATGTAAAACTTATCTTTAGTACATCCATGCTTTGCTTCATTACAGAGATAAACAAAGACAATAAATTTATATTTAAACTTGCTTCGATACGAGCTCGCAGTAAATAAACCTTCGTCGATCGGTAGCATGTAAGCACGACCATTATTTGACTATTTAAAACCTTGTATGACAATCGTTGAACAACACTGTTGTTATTGCAAACAATTGGCCACTTTTGTCAATAAGATTTTTGCTTTTGCTAGCGACAATTAGTCTAATATGAAGAAAGTATTAATAATAACCCAAATAGAGACAAAACACGCTGAAAATGAAAAAGAAAACTAATGAAGCTAAATATTATTTCGGGATTGCACGCAGAACAGGACAAGACAAAACGAAAGGGAATGCAGGGATGCGACTTCTTCACATGAGACAGTTTGAACAAGCTCTCGACATGTGGCGAGGGCCACCGCACGTACGACAACTTAAGCAGAGAACACTCCACAAAGCAAGCCGCAAACATTCGGCTTCAGACAAAGGACGTTGTTAGGATGAGCCCGCCATTCGAAAAAAATCACTAACTGCAATTAGCCTGAAAGTACGTACGGGAATGTCTAAGCAACACTGTTTGTCTAAGTCTGCGGGATCCATTACTTAGACACGACCTTTCTTAAAGACGTCTGACATCTATGTATTTGAACTCATGTTTTTCTTACAATATCCTACACAATTGGGAAACAAAACAGCATGCAGACGCGTTTTAGCATAGAGGAAGGGTCAAAAGCATAGGAAATTATGGCGCGTAGGAAATAGGCTAGTATCGTTTCTTAGTAGGTCACTTGAAATGATTTATTGTAACGCATTAATGGTAAAATCGTTCCACTTGAGGTCGTAGGGACGAGTGCAGCTCGCCTATCGCAATAAACCCTACAGTTTTATTGTTATGGTCGGCAATAATAGCGCTCGTTAGAATTACGTCAAATTTTATTCCCCGTTCTCTTTAGGCATATCAATTTTGTGTGAAAGGTATTAGGAACTGCACGAGGATTTTATAAAGGGATTAGAGGTATTTTGTTACTTAATATCAGGTTACGAATACTATCGACTGTGACTCCCGTTAATGCATGGTCCACCGGTCACCCATCTCTTGTTACGCACTTGCAAGCGGACCTTAGCGGATCTTTGAATAGATACAAGTATCTTAAGAGTTTGGTAGGTTTGTATTGAATTACTTTATGGAACTGTTTGGTTAAGACATAACTTTTAGATTAAATTATTTATTATACCTACTTGCATGTTTAGTCATTCCAGGATTTACAAATACGTATTTTTCACATATATAATATACAATCGTTAAACCACACCGCGATTACTTAGGTATGAGCTAAATGAGCGATGGCATAACCAGAGTTATTGATATGTAAATCGAACGAATGTACTATTATGAAATTTTTGATTTCGTAAATAAACGAAACCATGTAGTAGTTTATGAAAACACGTTTAGGTGGTAGCAAAAACAATATTAATTAGCTATGCCCCATATTTGAGGTCCAATGAACATAAACCTGAATGTTATGTAATGTATAGAGAATTGCAAACATGAAACATTACTCGTAACTAGAGTTGTTGTTACGAATGCCTATCTTCGCACTAATTTCTTTTAGATTTTAAGAGGCATACATTACATAGTTGACATTTCATCTCCAAAGATCTTTAACTCAGTACTTATAATGAGTTTCGAGCGCATTTTTTCAAGGACTTTCTAAATTGTCGTACCCTTTCCCCATATATCCAAGCCCCGCCGGACCGAAAGCTTACAATGGCGTTAATAGCTCTTACCGCGAGGTTTGCAGGTCTCCCTATTGGACAATATAGCATTCGTTGATGAATATTCAATACGCGTACTTGGTCTTTTAATAACTTGGCCATTTAAAGCTTTCCTAAATCAATCGTAGCCTGCATTTACTTGCCGCTTCTAAAGTGCGCGTAAGTAGGTACTTATTTACGTAGGTACGTACTTACTTACGTACTTATTTAGGTAAATAAGACAAAAAATATCTTCTTTAATGCGATGATTGCGTGCGTATAGTACTCATACCTTCCTGCGACTACGATCCTTATCAACAATACGTGACTTCGAAGTGTTAGCGAATTCATTTACGTATCTTTCGAGACTACTCGCTAAACCCCATTTAATTTCAAGTTAGTTTGAATATGTTATATAAATCGATACGACACGAATTATCGGAACAGACGATTCCGTTGCATGTCTGTCGTTCGTCGACCTCCACCTTGAAATCTGATACGTCACTACACATAATATTACAGTAATTTACAAATGACATCATGACAATTTGACTAACGACATCACTAATACAATCTTCAGGAAGAAGAGGTCTCGTATCTAACTTCCATTAATAGAAAATGTTAATTTTAAATTAATTTGATCAGAATTCGCTAAAATAAATTACATGAATCAGTGCGACAGTGAAATGACTCAAATATCTCATTGAATCATTTGTAAGCAGATTAAAGTGACTCACAATCACAAACCCATTGCGAAGTGACGTCACTCGAGCACGTAGTGAGTAGCAGCAGTATTATAAGCTGCGGAGGTTTGTACCACAGTTTAACTGCGTTGAGGGATGACTCATTGTTCCCTTCAAAACATATGTACGGTTATAGCAAGCGTGTAGCTTGTGGATGCGGCTTAATCCCCATGCCGGACCACTAACAGCATTTCATATGCAAACGGGAAACTCTGCCCGTTGTCTGTTTGCGAAGCGTAAACTTTTTCACCGAGGGAGCGAAAAACTTGCTCCATTGCCTTTAATTTGAGGCTCAATAAAATTCCGACGTTGAATCCGAAATGTTCTTTTTGTGCCGACATCTTTGCTGGTGTTGCAAGTGAACCACAGTCCTCCCCGCATGATTCATGTTTCTGGTTAAAAATTCTTAGCATTCGCAAGTTTCGATTTGAGTTAATTTTGTGCATAACGATGCAACACAGTGGCCTAACTTCATAAGTTACTTAGGGCAAGAACTTAATTAGTGAGATATTGCTGAATGTTTATTGCTTGACAGTTTGTTCAGTGAGGAAGTTAGTCGGCGTGGAAGTAATTAATGCGAAGTTTGGGAGTATGGGGGCCCATATGACCGGGAACTTTTAGGCAGCCGTTATTGTATGCAAACTTTATGCTCAAATGTATTTAACTGGAATAATCAACGCCCCTAACACTTTCCTTGAATGGTTTATCTACGAGCCATGTAAAATTTAATATGATATTGAAAATTTTGTTTCTATTGCCATTCTTATGGATTAAAATCTGTTCAATTCTCTGGAGACCTTTGTGCAAAGCCAGCACTTTATATCATTGTAACATATAAATAAAACACCAATTGCATCACTTGACTGAAGACAATATTATAATGCAGACAGACCATTCATACTAAATTAACTAACAGTTTGAACGAAATGTAAAATGATCATTGTGGTCAAGGCCGATTCTAAATTACCATAATCTGATGATTGAAAGAAAACAAATAATAGTATAATTAATGCTTATTAAGTTAATATTGATGTATAAGAGACACTGAATTGATTAGATCTAGCACATATATATTTACTTTGGTAATGTCAAATTTTCAGGGGAAAATACTTCATTCATTTAAATCAAGGCTAAGCTAACTATCAATTAAGCGTAAGACATGATAGATTAAATTATATTCTAAAGGAAGCTGTCTCACACGTCTCGTTTGTTACACAAGAGATGTCTAAATGATATAATACAACGTAGCGGTAATAACATCAGAACGACACCGGGAACGGTACCGGAAAAGAACGGAGGCGTATTCCCATTCCTCGACGACATTCTCCATTCGGGACCCTGTCAGCAATAAATATGTAATGGAGGACCTACCATCGATTCCGCTAGGAAGAGGGGTGTTTTTATTGCAGCCTCTCGGGCAGGTATGATATCAGCATGTTGGCCTTTTTAACTCGTAACGTCGTTGCTTACATAATTTTATAAGCGTAGAACGCGTGGGAGTTTAGAGAAAATTAATTCAAACGCAGTCTTCATGACTGTTAATAGCACTATTACTAGCTTTGGTTTTATTATTCAAATCATCTTGTATCTACTCAAAATAAAATTTTGACGGCTATTGACCAAGAAACTAATACCTTTAAGGGATTATCCCAATTAACGCCACGACTTAATTTGATTATTGTCGAGAGTAAAAGACAAAGTGATGAGCAATGGGAGCAGTTCCCCTCGGACCGATCCGCACGTTGAGGGTGAGGCTGAGGGTACTAAGGTGCTGAATAAATAAAATGCAATTAGAATAGAACTCCGGCCCACCCCTACATATGAGACGAGAGCAGAATAAAAAACAGTTATGAAATCTCAACGCCAGTATAAAACTGGGGGACGTGTGATTATCAATTTAAATGTAATACACTTTGGTGTCCGTGTATTATGAAAAAGATAAACCTGTTAAAGGATTTGTGTGTCGTATTACGCGCGCGAATGCACTCGAAACGTCCGCAGGTAATCGACCGCTATAAAAGGACAACCTTTATATTGCGGCATGCTTCGGTCGTCTAATTCGAAGGACTGCAAAGCACCGGGCCACGTGCGGGGCGTCGCCATGGCAACCGAGGAAACTACGCCGTTTTGCAACCCCGGCCCGCTGGAAGCAGGCTATATTTCGGACGTTAACGACACAAGTGTCTGAGCCGTAAAGCGATTATGTTATGACTAGCCACAGAACATAGATATTTTTCAACATGAAATAGGTTCTATCAAAATAAAATCCGTTGCGAAAACTTACATCGACTATCTACTATCTGTGAAACCATAGCAAGATATATTACGTTTGATATTCTCATCAAATCAGTGGTCCATAATAATAACTCCATTGCACAAAGGGCTGCAGGGTTTTGTCAGGCAATTTTGGGACAGAGTGCGAGGGTTTGCACCGCTAACCATATCGCCAGGCAAGACATATTGTTTGGGCGGGTTTGACCCCAGATTAAGGGCTTTGCGGGGGAAATTGACTTCACATCAAGTTGAGAATCAGTTGATGCCGCCATCTCAAAATTACTCGAAAAGAACGACTACGCACAAAAACACCAAAAGCTAAAAATAACAATACAAAATAAAAGTCTAAACGAAATAGATGATTTAATAATATCATATTTGATTATTTTACATTACTAATGCACTTTATTATGCGAAAATAGCATAGGTACATCAAAGCTCCGTAAATAGATAACGTTTTAAGATACACTACGTACCTATGTGCCTAATTAGAAGTGCATTACATAAGGAGAAGTTAACTCTCGTCTAGCTTTATATGGCGTTGGTCCCGGCTCTCGAGACAATAGTGGTCCATTAGCTAATGAACCGAGTGATGTTCCCCGCATCCGGACTTCGGCAAACTCCAATGAAAAGAGTTGGCAGATCAATCAGCAACGTACGCGATACCGGCTGGAACGGCCGCGGTCTCGGATCATAACCATCGAATACGAATTGTTTCCTGTGCGTTGATAATTAAACTGGAGACGATGCGGACAGAAGACGTTGATATCTGGTTTCCAAGTATTCATTGTTGCAGTGACACAATGGGACCGTTGCCGTGGCGAAGGCCGACCCACCACCGCATAACGGCTGCATTATAATATTTGCATCAACGGCGCCGCGGACCACGATGACACATCTTGTGGATAGTCATTATTCAACGGCATTAAAAGCTTAAATTATTAAAACAAAACGATTATTTTCCAACCTTATCTTAGGTTTTCTCGTTGAGTAATAAATACCAATAGGGAAATTGCACCGCAAATATCATGTCAATTTATTATTGTGGGTTATGTAGAATACGACCATACGTCATCGAATTAAGCCTCATAGTAGATGACTTAATCTTGGGGCAGCTGCTTGAACTTGATACTGTGCATCTGTTGCTTATAGCTTATAATAAACCCTATCAAGTAGATTAGACAGCTGCGTGTCATAAACATGATTGACTTTTTGCTACAAAATTACACGAGTCTTTTGCTGTAGGAGAGTTTATGTACTTCAGATAATAGCCCTATTATTGGTTTTGCAGTTTGAGATTTTGCAATGGGAATTTCCACACGCATTTGAGTAATAAGCACAATTACGTCTCCTTTACAGTCGCCGTTGGATTGTTGACTAATTGAAACGATAAATTACAGAAAAATTAAGGCCAAGGTTTACGGGTTAGAAGCGACAAACACAATTTGGTGTAGAAACATTATTATACTTAGCTAAATATAACCAAGGATTTCCCAATGTTTACCCTTTCCGTAAATAGGTTTTATGCCTTAAAAAAGGTTTAACAATTTCTTCTTTGTTTCAGATTTCGCATCGAATTGTTAAAAACCTTGGACAAACTGGAAAATTTATAGCCGGACAATAAATAGGTAAATTGTCAATTCTGTTAATTGCTTCGTCAGACTTCTATTTTTACTTCTCTATATTTTGTACAATATTTATGTACCTACTAAAAGCGGGAAGTTGTTTCAAACTCTTAACTGAGACAACGCAAAAATGAAGCCAAAATTGCCGATGGAATGTTTGGCTGCCTACGTCAACATTCTAAAAATAGTCGTGTTTCGCAACAGGCACGACGGCTAAGAGCCCACTATCATCCTGTCAGATGTCAGAATGAATTAAACAATTGCCCCCTCAATATCAAATGGGCGTCATATTACTAATGCACTATATGCAGCTTTTGTCGGCAGAGATTTTGAAATAAGCAGAAGTAGATAAATTAGCGAAAACGTAGTAATTAATTTGGAAAATACCACAGGTGTATTTTCACGACATCGCGACTGCATAAAATCGCATAGGGTGAAAAATTGTATGACCACAATTATCATAACTTTACAAAATAGAAAATATAATCACAGACGCCAGTTTCTTTTCAAAATAGCAATAATTCTGCTATTTAAAAGCAAGTACCAAATCTTGTTCCTCCATCAAAGATTTGATTGACACCAAATAGTGACCAAAAATCTTCCAGATTGAACGGAAAAGTGCGCGTAAAATTCTAGAACGACAAAAGTGCATTTGAATTGGGGCAGTGTGCCGTTGCCTGTCGGTGTGGTCGGTGCGATAAGTGCCACTATTACCGACAATCATACGCGACCTTGCAGCTCGTTGTCGAGCAAATCGTGGGGTCCCGCTGATTGTCATCCTCCATTCCTTCATCCGCATTTTGCACTTCATTATGTAACACCACATTTAACGCTACAATATCATGTAATAACAATTGTAAAACAAGTCAACCGTGTTACTGGATTGCATGACTTGTTTGATACAAACATCGTTAAAGCTGATATTATAATAATTATTATTCTGTTCTGATCCGAATCTGTTGGAGTCAATCTCTCTAAAGATAATTCCAGATTGTTGGAGTATAGGTGCACATTTCACTCAATTATTAACTTGGGATGACTATTGGCTGCGATCGGGAATAGATCAGTCGCAAAACCAATAGTTTAACGTGCTATGACACCGCGGATGACTTATCAACAAGATATTATACAGCAACACCATCACACGGCAAGGCTGAGAATTATAAAGATTAGGGTTTTTGTTTAATACAATTTATTAAGAAAGATGACAGTCGTATATTTATGTAGTTGCCATTAAACATCAACAAAAACATGACTATTTACTCTGCAATTGTAAAACTGTTTGTTAACATCTTAAATTCTCCGTCTCTTAAATAATACCAGCAGACTCGTACATTATTGTATTTAAACGGCACTGTCTCACGAAACTGTACACTTCATGATGGCGTGCTGTAAAGCGATTGAAATTATACATTACTTAACATATTATAAAGTGGTGGCATGTGTAACATTTGAAACATACTTTCCTAAGTTTGCTTTACTTTCTGTAAAAACTGCGTGAAACCTCTCTGAAAGAAATACCGGAAATTAGTATTTGGCATTCATAGCTCTAATGAATTCCAAATTTTGTACATTGTATAAATGCAAAGCAAGTTTTACGTACGGTAAATGAGAGCTAAGACAATGCACATCTAAGAGTGGCTCGATATCAGTCTGCCCCGTCTCCACGGGCGCTAGACAAATAGCAACAATTAATATGACTTATTATCACTTGCTACACTGTCTATTTCGAGTCGGACCAAACCATTATTTTGTTATAGCAATCTATTAAACGTACTGGAACTTCCTAATATATCGCTTTAGGTTTGATGAAAGAGAAATAGTTTTAGTCAATATGATAAATCGTAGTTAAGCACCTGGTTGAAAAGATATAAAAGCACCGCCACTTTTGTCACTGTACAGAAATGTTCTTGCCTTAACGAGAGCCTTTGTTTCACTAATCTCTCAATACCTCTACGAGTTGGAAGTAATGACTAACAAAAAGTCGACGCACTCAAATTCTTTAATGATGATTAATGATGGACCAACAAATGAGGCGAAAGCTTTGAGCATAAGTAGGAATCTGGAGAAAATTATGGTGTTGGAACAAAATTGGATTGCATGCACGCAAATGTAGTGGGCATAGTACTGTGTAAATAATGCCACACAGTCATATTAAGAAATACATAAAATAGGTGTTATTTTATTCTTTATTACAACGAGTTTGAGCATTGTGTGTTTTCTTCCCAGTGCACGCGACGCAAAGCAAGAAACATCATGAAGGCGTCAAAATAACTTGTCACCAAATAAGTTTGTTTAGTCTGAGTTGGAAACGGCCGTTTTGTTTAACGTTCTCGAGTATGGTCATAAAGGTTCTTTGTTTGTCTACTTGTTAAGCAAAATCGATAGCGAACGATATGGATGTATAGGTAGATACACATCGTCCTGAGGGGACACGGATAAAGAACAAAAATCGGATTCGGGTCCAGTTTATTAATATGATTAACTGAAGCTGCAAATTCAACCCATATTCGACGTACGATACTGTATAAAGCCGGTAGATAAACATGAAAGTATGTTTTGAGTAACACAGCCCTTTAGGAATTGCTGAACGTGCTTTAGGCAATATTTTTCAACAGACATTTTGTATAAAAGAATGATCTGTAAGTAAAATAAACTCCAAGATTTGCAACAACGAAAATCTAGATATACATAATAAGCTATGTCGAATACTTTTCCTTGAAATAGAAAACAGTAAAGGGGTACTAATGGCTTACACCAAAGGCACGAATAAGTCTTTCAAAATCGGCAGGTGTTTGGGGATTCTTTGAAAAGCTCGTCGGTCATAGTACAAAGGAAACTTAGAACTTACTTTGTTGCATGCTTAGAGTGCATTGTCTGGTGCATTAATTAAATTATTCATTCATTGTGATTTTGGGGGCGATATTCGGAAATCTACACATCAGTAAAAAAATTTTTGTCTGTCTTTAAGCATAAATTCAGGCTGAGCATTTAAAAATACTAGAGTTTTTAATTCAAATGAATGAGTGATTCCTAATCTCAATCTTGCAAATTGCTACCTTGAATGTTAGACCAGCGGACAGTCTGCAGCAGGTGCGATGATACGGGCTATCCGTGCTGGTGTTAATTAGCCCCTCGCCGCTTGATTTATAGCCTAACTTTGTCTCGGGATAAACTGCACCTATTTATTATACGCCACTGAGATCAAAGACTCGCCGAGTCGATTCTAATATCTAATAACATCTATTAACAGATTGCAGATGTACATGCGCGGCGGTTATCACTTACCATCAGGTAAACCGCTTGCTCGTCTGCCCCCTATTCTAAAAAAAAGTCTGTTCTGCAATTCATGTATTTTTTTCACAATTATAAATCAAAACGGAAATGAACTCATGTACCCGAACAGCCGTATATCCCGCGACATCTCCCAACGCCGTCACGGTCCGCAACTGTGGCGCTATTTTGATGAATGTGATAAACATTGTTACGCCGCGCGGACCCATTATTCATTCGTAAATTAAAGTGTACGGAAGCTAACTGTTATTTTGTACCAGTTCTGTTGCAAGCGAAAACAAAATGCAGCCCATCGATACCTTCGGCTCCTATTACGTTAATGGAGCCACTAGCTTCAGTAAGTAGGGCATGAGCAAACATTGCGTGACGGCTGTGGGCAAGTCATTCGCTACGGCATCACTCCAGACCAGTTAGACAATTAATTTTACTCGCAAAGAGGAGTAATGACATACAAATACGATAAAATCATAAACGGAATAAGTCAAATGGATAAGCTCAACGGATTTGTAGCCCATTGAAACTTATTCCGGAACGATAAGCTTTTCCTTGGTCCTGCCGCCATAGATAAGGGAAATGAATTAAAGTTAGAAACAGATAGAGTGCGAGTAGCGACGCTTTTAATTTAATTATTGTTGCTTCCGTTAAATTTTCTTGCCGATTTTTTTAGTTTATCCGCTGCTTAAAACATTATTGAGTTACTTTTAAGTATTTGTACACAATTGTTACAAAGTGATGTCTATTGAGGATCTATTACTTAATTGTATTGTCAACCGAGTGAAGAGCGAGTCACCGGCGACGTAGAGAGTCTTTGAAGCCCGCATCCTATTGTTTTAATAACATTGTGTGGCACTGTAGCTTTGTAGGGTCGTAGTGGCAGCTTTGTTAACATTTTAATTACTTGTCTGAGACTTCTTCAAAAGCTATTTATAGTTCAGTCAGTTAGATGGTGCGAGTATTTGAAGATTAACGAAATATTATTATCTATTACCAGTTACCACTCTTTGTCCTTAATATTTGTTGCCCAATCATCATAATCATAATCATAATCTTACAAGAAAACTTACTTTAGTTTCCGATATTATTTTCTCTTAGAAGTAGAAAATAGTATCATGTCGTGACTTCCTTTGTGGGCTATCTAATCTTTTATGGGAAAGATAAATTTCCTGAACATTTGTTACATAGGACATTTAACGACCAGGCCACATATAGACAAGGCAAGAACACAGTTTTCTTTGAGGTACTTTTAACATAAAGGCAACACCTACCTACGTAGTTTTCATGGGAAGAATGTATTAGTTTCAGGGCAATTGTAGCAGGGTAATACCGGTTATATAGAAGTAGTATATTGATTATAATCAAAGCATTGAAACAATAGAAAGAGCTTGTGAGCAAAAAGTCAAAAACTAGTTCCTTTCCTAAACTAACTTGACTCTGAATCGACGTCTCAGGCGAAGGCCTTAAGCTATGAGCGAAAAATGCTCTAACTTGCTCGACGTAATACGGTTGGCATCAGCAGCTGGTGTTACGTTCATGCATGAGGTCATTCCCACGCTATCAGCTGTTCACGCGTCGACGCGCGCTCCGCACAGCTTGCAATCTATGCAGTCGTAGCACAACGTCACTGCCACCAGATAACGTTTTTCATGAATATGCAACAAAGTTCGCGAGGCTCTGGATTTACGACGGCTGGATAAGTGTATCCGAGGACGTAATAACACAGAAATTACGTAAAAGGAATTCGAAGGAGAATTTAAAACACGGAATAATACAAGGAAAGCAATCGCAACGTATTCCAAATGAGAAACCTTAATAAACGTTTCAAAAAGCTTATCACGTAAATTTCTAAATTTCTCGTCAAAATAAAAAAAATTATAGCAATAATTTTCTCCACAAACCGCAAATAGATAAAGGAAGTGGTAATAGTTCCATTGTCTACTTTAATTCACCTACAATACGCATGCGTATACAGATATAAACAATAATAGAGGGAATGATTTATTGACAGTTAGCAGCGGTACACGACAGACTATGGTACCCGGGAGAGCAATATACTATGTTGCAAAAACTAACACCGGCATCGACCTATACCGGACGCCTACACATTTTTATTGTTAACAACGTACCGCTAATTTTCAGTAAAATCAGATTGGCATCTTCATGGTGATGAACATACAAAACGGATGCCAATTATAAAATAGAGATTCAATTTAGGCGTAAAATATGATAATAATCACCCAGGAGTCAGGGCAATGCATCAATGTACTGAAACATAGAAAGCATGTCTCAAAGATAGACCATGACAAAGTGCCTATTGTAACCAAAGATACGACCTTGTAACTACAAACACTCGCATGGATAATGGGGCAACAAACCAAATTGTATCAGCTAGGAGAAAGCCAAACTAGTTTCATTAGCTATCGAGATGAGGCGGCGCCTGATAACGAAGCCATTACCAAGATAATTGCCTCCCAAAGACGACCGCCCAACTCACGCCCGACGGAACTATTACCCGCGCCTGAGGTAGACACATCACACGTTGACATGAAAAATGCTCATTTTATAACTACACTACGCAGTAAAATTGTAGTACAAAACGAATAAACTATGTCCAACAAAGAAAGTGTGCCGCTAACGGTTTAGCTGTCGTGTTATTGATATGGCAGATAAGAGATGATGGGACATGACAAACGTGATGGCTGTGCCTGGTCCTGCACGCTATTAAACTTCCAGGTAATGCTTAGAAAAACTATAACTACTCAAAGCCAGGTGTACAACTGTATGATTGGAGCAGCGGTATTTTTTGTATTCTTGTGCTTTTATATGTTAGTACCGCGTAAAGTCATGTTGATACCGGCATGGATTTAGTCAAAAGAAAACGTCCGTTGGTAGGTACACTTGAACGGTAATCTTTCATGGATTGTACTGGTTTATCGTTGTAGTCAGTTTAGTTCATGTTGATATGGGAATAGTACCTTACCTACTGACTGGATACCATAAAAGCGATTAAATTGGTGCAACGTCCGAGTGACGGCGCCGTGCCTCTTTCGCTGATGTTGGCGGAACGTTCGCGACATAACTGGGTTAAGAGCTTAGTGTTGTTTTGCAATTAGTCACACAAAAGCACAAATGAGTCAATGAGCCATGGTGAGTATATAAAACGTTCACTTTGTTTACTTTTTACTACTTTTTCAGTGCTGATTTGGTTTTATCTAGCCAAAAACTTTTAAAAAGGGAATTATATTATCACAGACATTTTTCAGTTCTCTCCATTACCTGAAGAATAATAAATAATAATAGAATAATATTTTACGTTTAAAAAGGAATAGAAAATATACATAACTTTAAGGACACCAATATTACATTCGTATGAAGACGAAATGGTGTCTTTAAGCTATAGGTCACATTCCACGGATTTCTTAAAAACATTACAGCCAAATTGACTCTTAATTTCGGGAATATACTCGTATTACACAACTAGGTAATTGAGTATTCTAAATTATCAAGTAAAAAAAAATTAAATGAAACTAATAATCATATAAATGAATCGTTTTACAAGAAGCCTTGCAAAAAGCTTAAAGTTTTTATTTTTATTGCCTTTAAACCGGCGGACAGTAATCCAGTATCCAGTCTGGTGCTATTGATTGCATCATACAGGTAATGCGATTAGTGCGCGAGCACTTGCCGACATGCCCGAGGGGATATTAAAAATAAAAGTTTTTATACTATAGTACAAAAGCCTCAACTCTATAAAGTAACTAGGAATTTGGAATTTTTGAATTTGCTTACGTAAATAATTATATACTCCGTGTTTGTCAAATGTACGCGCCATAACATTGTTTATAAACAAAGTTATAACAATTGCACCATCTCACGTGACAGAATGGCAATGCACATTGATTAAATATCACTATCGCCTGTTGTAATTTAAAGCTTGATACGTACTTAAACAAAACAAAACAGAGAATCAGTTGTACGAGTACTATTATGGTGAATAGAGGTGATAAATGTTCCTGTCAAGACGCAGAACGCTAAGGAACCGGTACCTTGGAAACTAAGATATCCAATGTCAAGTTAGCACCCGTTTCTGATAATGTAGCTAACATTACGAACGGTAAATTAATCACACGAATCATACACTGACATTGTAGTCGAACAGAGACTATTCACATACACGTAAAATAATAATCTCTTTCTTACTCAACAACTAGCGATCACAATAACATTTCTGTTTCTCACGGTGAACTTGGCAACGATGAATAGAATAAACGGCCCCATTAAGAGGATGATACTGATGATTAAAGAGAAAGCGCTTAAATTGTTCTTTTAGAAACGAGACGCATCACTTCGTATGACAATATCGTCTTGTTTTCTTACACTTCCATTCCAGTACATAAAAAAATCACGTTAAGTTGTTGCTCCTTCGCCTAATCTGTCTCAAAGTATATAAAAATCTAAAAGTCATGAAAAACGCATGCAAACTGTGTAAATATTTTCTAATACATCATGGTTATATAAAACAAATTGGAGCGATGATCATCAGAAATGAGGTTTGCTAATTGCGTTAGAATTGACTTTTAACAGAGATATATGAACGGCAATGTTGTTAATGAGGATTTATGAAATTAAGGCACTTGTATATTCATAAAACACGACCTCGGAAATGGTAACAGTCATGTTCGTTGCCGTAAAGTTTTACTGCCGCGACAACAATAATATTGTTGTAAACTAAACGCAATTGCCTTTGACCGGCGTGATGTCATGTCTGGTACATTGAATACGAATGTAGACACCAAATTCAAGGATAGTCGGCATTATGGGAATGACTAGGTGCGTAGTATTAAAACAGACATTTATAGAAATACACGAAATAAAAATACGACCCTGCAAACAGGAGCTTATTTAGTGGTTAGAGTAAGTGAGGGAATTTCCAAGAGGTTTCCGAGTTTTGTTTGTAGCCCTCCCCTCGTTGGAGCTAGACAAGTAGACTGCAGGAAGGCATTGTGTCGCGAATGTATGGGGTGTTTAGATCGAGTCATTAAAGCCTACCGCTGTGTTATTGTTTGGGTGTTGCTGTGCGTTATCGTCACTGTTAATTTCTGAGGGGAGACAGAGGGTATACAAATTACGTGGTTAATTAACTGTCTGAATGCCATCATCAACGTTAAACAACGGTATACAAAATTTGTACACTGATATATTTTTAGCTATAACTACACGTTAAATACGCGATGGGCTTAGTAGAAATTCATTTGGTTGGGTCATCACTGTGAATATTTTTTTCAGAAATTTGTCTTTTCGCCGATAATAATTCAGTAGCAAGAGGCGCATGACAAATATCAACCTGAACACTATACATCTGCTATCAAGCTATGAACTTGTTATCACATTGGATGGATTGTAGTCAAAATTTCCCACGGCGGTGATCCGTGCAGTAAAATCAGTTAATCGATTGTGTCAGGTGTCGTATCTATTGGTAAATACAAAACGCTCTGCGGTCTGAAACGGTGCGTGCCCAACCACAATAGGATTTTGTTCACAGTACATACCAGCATGACGAAATCAAACCGACAAAATTTCAATGACGGATTTGTAAACATAAACTGTATCTGGTAATTTGCATTAATTTTGGGATGTAAACGAGGACGAGTGAAATTTCCTAATTATATTTCTGTTACAAAACGTTGCTAGACACGATTATTAACGCGAACTGACTTGGGTAAAATTGTGCATCATGATTTGTATAACATAATAATATTATGTAGCATATTAGTATAGTCAAGAAAGTAACTGAAATCTATACATCTTCTTCTATCTATACATATAATAAAAATGTAACGAATCGCTGTCTGTACATGGAAGATATATGTAAAAAAATATTATGGGAGGCCTTTATTAATGCAATAGTACCCAAAACAATGATTTTTGGAATTTTTGTCTGTTTGTCTGTTTGTCTGTATGTTTGTGCACGCTAATCTCAGAAACCGCGTATCCGATTAAGATGCGGTTTTCACTAATATATTGCTGGAAGCTTCCCTTAACATTTAGTGTTTGTTTCATGTTAATCGGTCCATAAATAAAAAAGTTACGCCCATTTAACTAATCACGTCGAGCCTGCTGTACGTTTGCGCGGGTATATAAAACGCGCCGAGATCTGCGCCGCGCCGCTGCCAGCTGCCAGGCACTGGGGGTCATTAAAATCACTACCCAAGAAACTATTCCACGCGGACGAAGTCGCTGGCACAACTAGTTGAGAATAAAGCTAAAGATTTAGTTCATAGGATTACTATTTCATTATAGGTAAGTATCCCGTATATCACAGTTGATCCAATAATAACGAACAGAGGGTTCAGATTTGAGCTCAAGACTAAATGGAGCGTGTCAATTTCCAATTGAACTTATTAAATAAAATTTAGGGCGAACTTACATTTGCTTTGGCACTAATGATGAGTTATTGTATTGTTAATTTACCGTAGATAATAAAGGGCTTGTAAGTGTAGGATCACTTAGGTCAAAGAGTACACGTATCGAACAATTGTTATCTTACAATTTCATAGTGGTTATTCATTTACAAACAAAATAGATAAATCTTGTTTTATGGACAACGATCCATTTTATTAAATCTTACAACGGTGCCTATAACTAGTAGGAGAATTACATTTTTTATACAAAATATTTTTATATTTTTTCTTGTCGTGGGCAGAATAAAGGAAGATGCGTTGCTATTAAATGAACAACTATTTGTCAATATTATGCAGCATGCTGACTTACCTTAAAATTTTAGAAATTATACATTTCTACTTTTACAATTATACTTATTGTACCGTACTGTCCATTGCTTATTTGACAACTTACCTGTAACAAAAATAGGGGTATGTATACTATAAAATACGAGAAACTGATAAAAAGAAACTAAAATATCAAATAAGTAACAAGATTATTATTTATTCGAGACTATTAAAAATATAAAATTTGTGTTATTTTTATCATGCTTATCGGCAGGTAGAGAAAGAAGCAATAAAAAACTATTTATTTGGTGTTTTACATGTCTTTAATTTACTCGTATTGCACGTAACAGAATTAGGAGATCATACAAGGTAACGTTTTGCTGTTAGGTACTTTGATTACTAAGTTTATTATCTATTTCTGAAGATTTTGGATTGTATCTTTATGTATTTGATTTTTTTATTAAATTAGGCTCGTACAATCATCGGTATTCATTTCATAAATGGTTTAAAAAATTATACTTTATATAAGTATAATGAAGGCACATGTAATGACGCATCTGCCTTGAGGTAAGTTTCCGACCGTATTTTAATGTATTTATTTTCATTGTTACAGATTTTGAAATGACAAAAAACAGAAGTTGCCAAAGTGGGTGGTGGGTGGTGTTACTGACTGCCTCGTTGGCAGCTCCAGCCCTGGCGCAGGATGGTGCTGGATTATTCAATGCAAAGTTGAAACAAGTCATCACATCAAGCACTCTTAAATGGGCTAGTTTCAAAAAAGAACTTAATAACACCTACGTTATTGGATCACCAGAAGGTATTACATTTATAATTTTTTAGTAATAATAATAAAACTTTATTAAAGTCAGTTGTAGTACGAAACTGTAAACTAAATCAATACTGTAATATGTAAATAAATACATAATTGAACATTTTAAGTTCTGTTTTTTAAACTAGTACTAAATCTAGTATCTAATCAACAGCCATTCCTCATACAATGTTTGTTTATAAAACATGATAAGATTTTTCATTCAATAGATACATATAATAAACAAAATTAATATATATTTTGTTTCAGGACCCACATATTTGTGCAGAGCAAAACATGAAGGGGATATGCTTTTAGGGCAACTGAGGCCCGGATATACTTCTTGTGCTGTTTCTGGGAGCAAAAGTTACGATATATTCGATGTGCTTCAGAACCCTGAAAATGCATCTTTGATTACTTGGAATCCATGGTTAAAATTCACCAATAAGCCTAGTGGAGGCGTATTAGTGGATTCTTCAGTAGATTCAGTCTTCATAGGAAGAACTAAAGACGAGAGTGGATCATCATCATATAATCTTGGTAGAATTATTTATGAGACAGCTACTGGGAAATTACTTACATTTGATGACAAAAATAATGACATCACAGTAACTCAAGGTGAGATCTTAGTAGAAGTAGAACCTGTAAGTTACAAGTTGGAGGGCGTGGTTTTAAACATAACAACCGAGCATGTACGCTCTAAACTACCAGAAGTGATCAAAGAACAGTTGCTACGTAATGATGGGGATGAAGCTGGCAAAAGCGAAGCTTTTATTGATTATGACTTTGATTACGTGGTATCATGGGGTCATGGTCATGGAATCGCTATAGGCTTAAACACCAGTATAGAAATGGCCGATGGTTCTCCTTTTCCACAAATAGAATGGGCAAATCCATTGACGCAGAAGAAAAAAGAAATGTACACCATTGGAATATATTTAGAACCGGGAACTGCGTGTAATGTCACATTGAGAGGTAAACATACAGAGCGTGACGTTCAATACATTGGTAAATTGATAACATATTACAACGATCATGATCCTAGATCCCGAGAAATTCAAGGAACAAGAACTGAAAACACTCTAGAAGTTGATGCAGTGTATGGGGAAATATATTTTATAGGTAACAACAGCTTGGTTCCCACCACGACGACTACAACTACGACCACAACAACGACAACGACCACCACCGCAGCTCCCACAATACCGACAGAATCAGATAAAAACAATATTCCACTTGAGATAATCCAACCCAACACAGAAAATCTTGACAGCAATAACCTAGTCGATGAAAAAATAGAAAAGGCGCCGCCGGCAAAGGAACAAAATATGAACAACGTGATGGTCGGCCCTCTTGGTAGTAATCCTAACAGAGCTAACATGAGAATTATATCTCTTACTGTATTCATACCAGTGATTGCTCTTCTACTTTAAAATATAACGTTTTAGATACTCCTGTAAATAGAAAAGTCTTCGATAGTTGCTTCGTCGTAAATACACTATATTGGCAACTAAGCTTGACGCTGTTATTTGTTAACCGATGGAATATAAAGATTGAAGTCCTCGGATACATTGTAAATATAGTATTTGTGTTTTCTTGACATTCCCGTTATGTGATTCTATTCCAATGTGTAAATTGAGGAGCCAAAATTATCACATAACTGTACATAGATCTTGTAAATAGTTATGAACACGGAGGTCGCCGAGCGACATGAGACCTTGTTCAGAGTAAGGGAGGTTTAAACAGCGTAGATAGGAATAATAGCGAATGACACTGTTACCAACACCAGTTTGGCCACGAGATCATGACTGTGAATCTAAATCTAAAATTACCAAACTCTAAATTTGATGCCAACAAAATATTAAAAACCTAAATAAAAAAAATTGAAGAAACAAATGCCTATCAACTGCCGCTGAAATGCCAAAATTTTGGAAATATTTATCCTTGTTCTTCTAATGCATACCAGATCTTACATAGTAATGGCACCTGTTAGTTTTAATTAACATAATTCAGAAATTAGTTACCCATTCCATTATTATTAATAATAAAAGATATAATGCATGATAAATGTGAGATAACAAATGTTTCAAATGTTGTTGCCGTAAATGGTCTCTAAGTAAACCTGAAACTACATACTAAAAAGCGATGTCTATTTTTTTGTTATTTCGCATGGGGATGCTAGTAACTAAACATACTTTAATTTCTGTTGTGTACGCGCAAATGAAAGCGATCATATCTTATCAGTACCTCCTATTTTGTAGTATTTTGTAATATTATTTCTTTTTGATTGTTATTACTAGTTCTAAGTTAAAAGAGTTTAAAACCCATAATTAAGAGATATTATTATTTTTAAATCTTTTAGCGCTTATCAATATTTAATTTATTTTGTTTTTATTGTCTATAGTATTTAGTTAGAGACAATCATAAAACACTTAGGTACACTATAAATCACGGTGAATTATTGGAAGAATGGAAATAATGATAACTTTGTTATTAAATTGCCAAAGTTGTAGCTTACTATTTTAAGTCTACCGACACTCTTAGTTTAGGCCATTAACAAAATCATCCCTCCGTATTGAAAATTAAAACTAATATTTTCATAAGTCCCTAGTAAAGAAAATATTTCTGATACAAGCTAATATCAGTAGTATGCTTAGCGTTTTTGTCAATGTGTAAAGAAAATGGATGATATTTTTGTATGGTAGATATGTATGTATTGTAAGCGTTTGCCTTAATGTAATACAAGTATCTTCTTCATGTCAACATACCTTCGAATAAAACATTGTCCACTATAATGTAAGTTCATTAACGTTTTTTGTCTTGTCAGTAATCAGGAAACACAAGTTATTATTAGTAGTAAACCGTAAAATATTTCCAATAAAACAGTGATCTTTAGAACTTTGTTTAGTAATTTGTGTCAATGTCCCACCTAGATGTACCATTATCTTATAAGCCTTAAAAATAATTTAGTGTTTACAAAGATCACTTTTGCTTTAGTCAGGAATACATTTTGACTTAAAATTGTAAATTGATGTTAGTACTATCTTTTGGAAATTGAGGCCTCTATGTTCAACGTCTAATATTTTAGATTATTGCTTACCCTTCTTGTTAGGTAGTGAATCTGTTCCTTAATGTAAGGCATGTTCCACAATTTTATTGTTGTACCTCTATGAAGAACATCGAGCTCTAATCGATGGATGGATCAATGAATCTGTTTGACATCAACATTGTTTTGCAAAGCATAATTGTGATGTTCAATGTAAGTTTTATTTGTTTAAACTCATTAAAGTGTAATAAATCCACATGATGTGTTTTTTAATCAACATTTTAACCAGAAAATATTAATGTGTATCCCAGTACATGTTTTCATCTTTTGGTACATCATACCTACATAACACGTAACACATTCAGACAACAGACCTGTCAGAGAAAACCCGACACATTTACTTCCAGTTTTTAACCGACTTCGAAAAAGGAGGAGGTTCTCAATTCGTCTGTATGTATAATATTTTTTTTTTTTTTTTTTTTTTATGTTTGTTCACCGATATTTCCGTCAATTATGGATGGATTTCAAAAATTTTTCGACAGTTCGACAGAGGACACTTCCGAGGTGGTCCCATTTTCACCAAGTCAGGATCTGATGATGGGATCCTGGAGAAATTGAGGGCAACAACCGAAAATTGTATGCTCATATGGTGTTTTTGTTACGTAATTATATTTTACTCAGGTATATGCTTCCGGGCGTCAACATCTGGTGCTGATGATGAAGCCACAGAACTCTTTAACGGTTAGGAGTTAGGGGACAGTACTGACATTGGTCGATATTAAACTAGGTAGTAGTATGTACTTATGCAGGGCTAATAGGGCAGGTGATTTGGACAAGTGATTTGCTTGATTCTAGATCGCAAAGTCTTCACTTGACTTAAAGCAAAATTTTTCATTCCTAAGTAAAACTCTTAAGGACATTAATTAGCCTTTATTCAAGTTCACAGCAGATTAACGCAACTAAAAATAGAGAAATAAAATTATTTTTTAAAAAAAAATTAAACCGACTTCGAAAAAAACACAAACGACCAAAACTAAAAACCGATAAATAACGTAAGTAATTCCATCCTTAATACATAATTATTGAAATATTACAATTATCACTTATTTTTGAAGTCGGTGCCAAACAAATAAATATATTGTCGTGTTTGCCGGCCGCGCGCGTCATAGAACAACAGTCTACGTTAGGTAGGTACCCAGAGGCTGGCACCGACTTCAAAAATAAGTGATAATTGTAATATTTCAATAATTATGTATTAAGGATGGAATTACTTACGTTATTTATCGGTTTTTAGTTTTGGTCGTTTGTGTTTTTTTCGAAGTCGGTTTAATTTTTTTTTTTGGATTTCAGTACCTATGCCAATAAACTTATCTAAAGAAAGACAAACCCGAGTTTGAAAACAATTTCTTTGGATCACCACCATTATAAGCATAAAATGATGATGTATTTTCACGAGGAAAAAATATTCTGCAGGGGATATTACAGCGTGCTGAATAATGATATACACAAATATAAGTATGAATAGAAAATTATTGGCAAGCACTCCAGACGTCCCTCTATGCAGACGTCTCGGGGTTACCTAGGGGAGAGTGCATGGCGCCTGTAGGTCTCCCCACGGCTTTGGTGAAACGTTACGCGTGTTTGATTAAGAAACGAAGGAACTAATGGAAATGAAAATGGTAACCTAACAGAAACAATGCTTATCAAAAATTGGAATGAAACAAAATATAAAGCTTTCGAAGGACACGTGAGATCAATAAAATAGCTAGCGTTATCTTAAGTTATTTAAAATGGGATAATTGTTTAGATTTCACAACAACACGAAATATAGATAGATATTATGCACAAAATTATACAACATCTTGTGGTATAATTTAGGCGATATTTTCCAGACAGCTTTCAGATACGAGTAGAGGAAGTGTAATTTTCTGAAGAGTGGGAGAATATATATAGCTAAATATAGAATAATAAATGTATCTTACCTACCTATGTTAAACAAGTTGCAATAAAGTCTCCGTAGACCATGACATTCAATATAACATCAGATAGATTTATAGTAACCTTGAATTTGATAGAAATGTTAATAAGCCTTAAGTTGAATCCATTAAGATTGAGAGTCATTAATCAAATAAACGCGTTTATGGGTTTACAAGCAACATTAGCATTTATGGAGTAGTAGGCGTATGTAAATACAACCAGCTTCCGACATGTCATGGTGGTATGTTTTTGTTCGTCTTGTGTGCGTTAATAGTTTTAAACGGAGAGGTAAACAATTATTACGTCAGCAACTTTTTTTATAGTTAGGCTAAATATCGCCTGATTGAAAATGGAAGAAAGTCGCTACGGAAACATACAAGTAATCAAATCAATCAGTTGCCATCGCTATGCTGGCTTGAAAGATACTCGTAGCTCTGCCTATACAATGATCACTACCCCAACCGTTATTGAATTTACTTCACGGGTGTTTTTCCAGCCACCCGGGATTTTTTTAATAGTAGCTCGACATAATGGCTTCCCTACGCCTGATGGAAAGCGAAAGAGAAGCCCAAGCCGCTGTGACAACGAGCTAGTAACTGGTCAGTTACCTGTTGTTTGCCACCGCCATGCCGGCCCGACCCTTTCCCCCCACGAGCTCCGAAAACCCTACACACCAGCAGAAACACGATCCGGAGGTCATTTGGCTGCGGTATTCTATAGGGTAGGGTCACATCACAAGCTAAGAGGCTAAAATCTTAAGAAGTTCCTTAGTCGACATTATGAGACACACGGGAATAAATGGAACGGTGATTTGTATTATCTAGCGTAACCGAAAATGTATCTTAACTAATATTATAAAGCTGAAGAGTTTGTTTGTTCGTTTGTTTGAACGCGCTAATCTCAGGAACTACTGGTCCGAATTTTCTGTGTTCAAAAAATTATTTTTGTGTTGAATAGACCATTTATCGAGGAAGGCTTTAGGCTATATAACATCACGTTGCAACTATTAGGAGCGAAGAAATAATGGAAAATGTAAAAAAAAAAACGGGGATAAAATAACTATTCCACGCGGACGAAGTCGCGAGCACAGCTAGTTACGTAATAAAGAGATATAATTAGCTGTGTGATCTAATATCTTAACGCAACACGAACAAACATCGAATTAGTCAATTAAGTGAAAGGTCTTAATTGACTTGGTCGTAGGTACTAGACAGAGGGCAATTTATAGTAACTATTTAAATTCCTTTAAAAAATATATGAGTAGAACAATAAGTGTACCCTCTAGGTAACACAAATTATAATGATTACTTATTTATAATATAATATGTAAGAACACTTCTAAACTAGATACATTAATTACGAGATAATTAGTTCATCTTGTAATCTCTTGTAATATAATGTGCATTGGGATAATGTTAAGGTAATTAGCTCTTCTCGTAGCATTACTGTAAAAAGGTGAAGCCAGGAACATACATATAACTATTTATTACATATTAGTTTTGGTAAAACATTTCAGAGTTTAAAAAATTTAAAATTACAAAATAACATTACATTTACTTCGTATTAACTAATGAAACTGAAATAAGCTCGACATAAAGATGATTTACCAATAGCAGAACAGGACGTGTAGGTATGTCCTGTCCTCTATCACCTATTGTAGGTATTCATTACCTAGGTAATTACTTGTTTATGTTCACATATTGAACACAAGAGATATTTTTAGGCGAGGTACTTATTATGGACTCTAATGGGAATATTGTTAATATAACAATAGGGCGTGGGTAGACCACTGGCGCCGAAAGAACTTTTCATTCAACACCTGTTTGGAAACACGACTCGTCATCGGTCCCTAACGAATCCCTAAATACTCTCGCACCAGCTGAAATTGAGTAAGAATCTTATTTTCATGTACTATATTTGCTATAATAATTTTAACTAGGTATAATTATAATTAGAAATTAAATAATAATAATTAACCTAAATTGCGCGATAAGATTGCTTATATTGTACCGCAAGCCGCCTGTATTCCCTTTTATGTAAATGTTTGTATTTTGTTTGATATACAAGTATATCTATCTACTCAATGCAATGGCATATTTTATGATCAATAGTATAAGGTACAGGCACAACATCCGATGTGTTATTTTTTTTTACTTATTCAATCACAGTGACCAGCATATATCTTGGAATGCTCACATTCTTATTACATAGCTTATATTCCTATTTAAAAAGAGTGTCGTGGAGTGCTCTACGACGTATGGGAGGATGAACAGTGAAGACAGCCGAATACCTATGTCCTCGGCGGCCACTACACAGTATTGCCGCGTCACTCTTCAGATAGAGAGCTCAAACTGCCCTCATAAATTTCCCCCACATCGGTTACGTTACGTTAGCCTTCGGAAATTATTTTATATTATGTATATACAGTTTGTCTAACGATACAGTCTATTTATACGAGTATACGTCCAGGTCCTTCGAGCCGGATGCGCCCGCGATGGCCTCGGGGCCGCGACAAGAGATTTTTAGGGGAATATCCACTTTTATATATATAAATTTAAGTAGGTAACTATATTTTTTCATCATAATAATGATTTTAGAGCGTGTGTGAGTCCGTATAAATTGAATAAAGTGTGTAATTCACTATAAGGTAATTAATTACAAAATTAATATCATGTACATGAGCTACGATGTGACCGTGCTATACCTAATTAAATAGAGATAGCGAAGTGCCTAATTTTCTATAATGACGTGCAAATTCAGGTCGTCCATTACGCCGCGAGTATAAATGGCTGTTGACATTAAAACGACGGCTACGATAGATATAATGCGTTTATGTGAGAATTATAACATCAGCGTAAAAGATCAGGGTGGCTCTGTTGACATTTAAGAGCAAATGGGTGGAGTGAACAAACATACAGTAACCACGTTTTATGGCAGTAAATATGGATAAAGTCAAACTTTAGTCCCAGTATCGACATTGGTAAATATGCACCAAAGATTTTAAAAAGTTCATTAACTGTAAGTGCATCTTTTTGCCCTAAATTACCACTATGATTCTGTTAAGATTTGCATTTCTGTAATTATTGGTTTAACATATTATTGGTGAAATTTTACACTTTAGAAAGGTCTCTTCCGATCAACTTTTCAGGCCTTTTTCATTTTGTTACAATTATTTAAGTTGTGATTTCTAATAAGTCATATCAGTAATAAGAATCAATACATTATGCTTTTGGGTAACGATGAAATACCTTGCAATATCAAACATTGTCAAATACCTTATTATACAATAAATATAATCGGGCTTTGATATTTAAAAACAAATCAATGAAACAAATTCTTATAGATAAAGTTGTGAAAATTTCTAAAATGAAGCATACAATTATGATTACCAACATCAGCTTGATTATCACAATTGTTAGTAAAACTTGATATTAACTTTATGGTCACTCTATACTCCATGGTAACGTTGACAGTCCAAGCGAGGCGCTATAAAAAGCCCATTTAGTTGGCGTGAGACGTTAAAGACCCATTCCCAGTGTTCCGGCTAAGCCGATAAAGTCTAAACCGGCAAAGCTTGCAGGCATTTGGGGTCTAATTAACCCAATTGTTTTTTTAATTAAGTTTAACCAAACGCTATAAAGCTTTTACGTTAACGAACAAAAGTAAGGTATTACTTATTATACGTGCTTGAAATAATAATTAAATGATAGTCTGTGATGATGACTGATTGATATTATATTTATGGTAGTTTTGTTGTTCTGTGTGTCTTAGATAAGCACTTTGGTGCTCTATCTCATTGGATCTAATATTTGTGATGTCTATATTTTAGTAAACCAATAGTAATTACCAGCATTATTTAGCAAAAACCAACCGACTTTAATATGGTGACGGAAGTACACCCTTTCGAACAAAAAATCGTTTTTTTTTTCAAATCTTTTCACATATCTCATGTGGTAACAAACAGTACAACAACAAACAAAATTCCGTAGAATTGAGAACGTCCGACAGTCAAGATAAAAAATACGGTTAAAATTGAGTCTACAAGTAAGCACATCGAAATTTAAGTGTTAATAAATATCTAATAATACATATAATATGCGAGTGCAACTGCACTTGTCTACTGTATCGATAAATTATTTGTCATCAATTGAATATAACATAAAAGCACGTCTTTATGTATATTTGTATTGCAATTACAATGCAGAGAAGCATAACTCTGTGGCTTCGGCTTATTACTTTATTAAGTAATCTAATCAGTATACAAAGAATATAATATCTGCCTTTATTAGGTATTATCATAGGTCATAGTAATATGTAGGACCTGGTGCGGACGCGCATCACATTACTCAAATTTGGCAAAATATCTAATGAAGATAATGCACTCTATGCTTTAGACAATTAGGTGGAAATTGTTTAAGGAGATTCAATGGAGGTTATCATTTAAACAAAATTTCCGCGGCTGTAAACATACGAGTAATACCTACCTACCTATACATTTCTTGAAGATTAAGATCCACAGCATGTCCTCAATATGCATGCTAATTTAATAGAACTTAGTTGTTACATTAAACATATTTTGCCTACCAATATCTGCGTAATAAATAAACGTTACAAGACATTTGCGTCTATGCATGCTAATCGATATGCCCACATATAACAATAAAAACGTGCTTACAATAATTCTACTAACTGCAAACGGTTTGTAACCTCAAGGTATATCCATATTAAGAAAACGTTACAACAAAGGATTTTTCATATTAATATAATTTGCGCGTTCAAGTTAACAACAAAAATAAACAAGCCGATAACGATTGTGGACATTTTTCATAATAAACTTAAGAAAAACATTTACTATTCCTATTTCGCTTGATGTTTTCGCGGGGAAAATTCCACGTTTTCCTTTACTTGTTATTTATGACAGCCGGCAGATGGCGGGAACGAGTCGCAACGAACTGCTGTTATGTTGCATTTCAATTGATCAACCAGCGATTACACCAAACGGATACGATGTTAAATAATATTACTTAACAGTATGTAAATAATATTTTACAGTTACACCTCACCAATGACGATTTATGCAGGGCGGTTGGCAAGTGCTGGATGCGAGAAGCCCAGGATCGATCAAAGTGGCGAACATTGGGAGAGACCTATGTCCAGCATTGGACTGATATAGGCGGATGATGATGATACCTCACCCTCATGGAAGAGAAGGGAAGGAATTCCTGAGTCTAAGGTTTACCTTAAAAATTACCGTTTGGGAAGCCAAATTTCTAATAATAATAAATATGTATATAATATCGCACCCTCCACAGAATAAAGCCGCAAGTGCTCTTACTGTAATTTTTTTATGACGGTTAAAAAAGTCTTTACTTGATTTGAATTGCTCATTTCGAAGAATTTTGAGAAACCCTGACATGGGGGAATACTACGTACTAATAAAACGTTTCATAAAATAACCAAGTGTGCACTCCAACTGCAACATTAATATACGTTCAGTAACTCAACGGGGAACACACATAAGAGCGATGGAGTATAAATCTGACGAAAGGGTTAAACATTTCGACAGCCACATTTCAAAACAATAGCGATTTCGCCCCTAGCTGGTAAATACTCCTCAATAAATTATACAGAATTGATTTAAGTCAAATTTATGAACCAGAATTTGCAGGCCCTCGACGGAATAGACTATCGGATATTGCGGACTGTGTTTCATTATGTTACCAAATAAATAATTATAAACGTACGAAAATACGTTATAAACGTACATTGTGTAAGAATATCTATCTAACCATCGCTTTGTTTTTTGGAACGAAAGTTCCACACCAATCATTGTTTTAAGTGGTCGCTCGCAGGCTTCATAAATACAAATAAACACATCATCAATCTTACTGTCAACTTACATCATTGTAATGCTAATGAGGCCTACTAAACATGGCCTACTCTTATTATGGTAAGTAGACAACTTCTAATTTTACAATTGGAGACCCTTCAAAAAAGTAAGTCAACCTGATGTTCCTGTCAGAATTTATTTACACTACGATATTGTGTACTTAATGAGATAGAAAGAAAACGCTAAAAAGTATTTAAAATTCTTTTAAACTTTAGTTTAACCTAAAAAGGTAGCTTAGAGTAAAAAGTTATGCATCGATAGCAATAAAAATCTTTTTATAAGTGAAATATACACGCTAATTTTTAATTTGACATGGCCAAGAAAATTGAATATACTAAATGTTTTTATTGTAACGTCTGGTCTTAACAAGCCTATTATTACTGATTACATGTTTACTAAACACCTCATCATCAGCCTATCGCAGTCCACTGCTGGACATAGGCCTCTCTAGTTGTTCGCTACTTTCGTCAAACATCTGGAGGCTTTATCCGTAATCGCCACGCTGGGCGGGCGGTTGACGATCTAAACACGTATTCGTATTTTTAATTTTAACTAATATTATAAAGCTGAAGAGTTTGTTTGTTTGAACGCGCTAATCTCAGGAACTACTGGTCCGAATTGAAAAATTCTTTTTGTGTTGAATAGACCATTTATCGAGGAAGGCTTTAGGCTATATAACATCACGTTGCAACTATTAGGAGCGAAGAAATAATGGAAAATATAAAAAAAAAACGGGGAAGAAATAACTATTTCACGCGGACGAAGTCGCGAGCACAGCTAGTCAACTTATAAAAACAGGAGGAGGTTCTGAATTTTTTGTTGTATGTCTGTTACCACAATATCTCCGAGAAATGTGAACCGATTTGAAAAAATGTGTTTTTTTTTGTTCGAAAGGGTGTACTACCTTACCTAGTTGGTCCTATTGTCACCATATTATTGAATTCGGTTTTTTTTGCTGATTATAAGATTGAGAAGTGAAGTGCTATTTATTCATTATCAGTAAACCGACTCGGAATACAATTCCGAGTCCCTCACGTTCATTAAAATTCGACACTGACATTCGTTTCCGAAAAGGCAGTTTGCATCGGAACTTTACGAGAGTTGTAGAGCCTGGAAAATTGGCCAATTTTGATCGTAAACTTTTAAGTTTACGATCCCTATGGATGAAACCGTTTTGTTTCGCACAAAAAACTGTACCTACTGTTATATTCGTTGCTAGAAGTAAGCGTTGTCTATTACATAAGAATTTTCGCATTGAGGCACGCAACCTTCAGAGCCCTTTCCATAAACAGCGCTGTTCCTTTTCACCCGGGGCGCATTCAGCGCTTTGTGAAGACGTTCCGTGCCGCAGAGTCGCGCGCTCAAAGGTAGCCCATAGTCGCTTTAATTATTCCCAGTATTCCCTGTATGTGGGGAGGCGCGGGAGGGGCAAAGCTTTCTCTGGGGAAACCCATGGGGTCTATGTAAACGGACGCAATCGCCGGGAACAAGTGTAATGTGAACGCGTCGCTTTCATCCACATGAGGGTTTGTGTGCATCCATACTAATATGTATCGTAAATGCCGATCTAGTTTTATTTGTATATGCTGTCTTCGATGCAATGCGGCGGCATCCACATTCTCGACAAACGATAGTTCTATTCTGTCCGTCAGAGTATAACAAACTATTGTGATAAAAAAAATATTCACAAAAGTATAGTTCAAAATAATATGTGAATAACACAACCTAAAAACTTTATTAAGAAAAAAAAATAAAAACTTTTGGGCTCGTCCGGGATTTGAACCCGGGACCTCTCGCACCCTAAGCGAAAATCATACCCCTAGACCAACGAGCCACACACTGAGACGTTCGAAATTTGGTAACAGAGATTGTATGCCGACTTCTCACTATGGATGTAGTTACAGTCAGTTACACAAGTAGAAGTTTTATCAATGTTAATCGCTTATCTCATAAAATATTATGTGAAGTGGAATATAAGGAAGAATAAACGTAATGTATTACGAGTAGAATAATAAAAACTCGCCATACAAAACATCCATCAGTCAAGAAATTAGTATAAATTTAGAGTATTTAAATTATGATATTATTAATAATATGATATCTCAGCGCTAAATTAGTATAACATTTAGAGTTTTTGAATTACGATTTGCTGTCGACTCGACAAGAAGAAGAAGAGTGATATCTCACCGCTAAATTAGATTTAAAATCTAGTTGTATTATACCAACAACTAAGAACTTATTGTTTATGGAAACTTTCCGAAACATTGCTATTATTGCACGTCCAGGTGTAGCATAAAATGTGAATGTATCTAGGTTATATATGTGTTGTAGTGCGTATACGAAACGCAATCATGAACACTGTAAACATTGTACACAAAATCAATGGCCGATGTTTTCTGAGTCTAATGAGAAAGCAAAACTTCGTAATTAATAAAAATACAAAATAGTTCTAGGTAGGTTACTGTGTTTTTTCCCATTGCCAAACCAATAAGTTTTGATGTGAATTGAAGTTGGTACACTAAAAGACATTTTTCAGCCTTCTTTATGTACCTACCTACAATAAGACACGGGACGGTCATATAGGATTATAAGTTAGCCCTAGTTTAATTAATCTATACCGTAATTTTAATACAATAAAACTGGCTCGGTGGCTCAATTGGTAGTGACCCCTGCCTTCTGAACCAAGGGTCGTGGGTTCGATTCCCGCCCGAAACAAACATTCGTGTGATGAACACTTGTGTTTGTTCCGTGTCTGGGTATTTATATTTGTATTTAAGTATTTATTTGTGGTACCTTCATTGTTCTAATACCCATAACACAAGTGCTTAAGCTACTTACTTTGGGATCGGAGCAATGTATGTGATGTTGTCTGATAATAAAATCAATGTGAAACAACATAATAATATACGAGTAACATAACTATCAAAACCATTAACCTGTTGTCTTTCCTTGCTTTACCATGTACTCGTACACATTAAATCTAGTAAGTAATACCTACGAGGACTACCTACTCTTTGTATACCAGGAAACGTGTTAATTGGTACTGATATACAATTACATATCTTGCATTAAAGTAGTCTGGTAATTGCAATTACAAAAAAATTTAATTCTTCGATGTTAGAAACTCAAGGAAGACAGGCACGTGTAGTTTTTCGTGACGAGATGCAGTTCTAATTTGTTTCAATTCCATTAGTTAAATCTTTCCTGATTCCAATAGGCAGGCACCAATTGTTCACTCAACGCGCAATTATATAAAATGGGCCAACACGCACCGTATAAACCTAGGAGTGTTACAATGGACGGTGTTTCTTATCTTGGAGGTAATCGATTTGCTATATGCATGCATATAGACCATAACTGCAGCGAGAGTAGTAAAACGTGGGCTGTGCGAGCCTCATTAGCAAATATGTAATTAACATTAATGGGTGCATAAATAGTCATGTAAAACAGGACCTGATTATCATCTAAATAATGCGAAGAGAATTGGATACAGCGCAGATAAGTTATCAACCAGATCAAACCGATTAAATAGTATCTTGATTTCAATATCTACCTACTATTTTACGTGGTTTCGAGTAGGTTTAGAGTCAGGGTGGATAGCATGCTGATAACCAGAAACTATGATGTTCTAAACTATTAGTATGCAGTAACTAGACTGCACCTTACATTGCAGAGTATATGAGCTGTTTCCAAATTACTCCATGAGGTTTAAGACGAAACTTTCAGTGAAATGAGCATACTTTAGGACCAAAACTGTGATGTTTTCTGGCCCCTATCAGATATTATTAACAACGTTAAAATATAATAAGTTTTAACGCTAAACGTAAAATTGTTCAGGTTAAAAAAGACAACGCATAGTTTCAGAACAGTTCAGAATAGAGTGCAAAGTTAGGCTACGATTAGAATCCTACGTTGTATAATTTGCATCCTCAAGACTATGCCAGTAGGCCGATACGTGTCGGGAACGCAAAGGAGCCGCATCCCGAGGGACATCACGGTATTCCGTCCATTGTTTAAGCGTGGCGCAATATTAAAACGCTTCCCGTAGGGCTCTTGAATGCAATAACTGTCTTCGCAATGCCATCGTGCCATAACTGCATGCACTGGATTACGCAATAGTTTCTGGAATTATAAGAAACGAGTATAATGTTCTCCTCTTTCCTTCTTTCGTCAACTTCGATAACACAGTATAAAGTACTCATACAAAGCACATTTATGTTCACGAGTAGAACCCACAGCTTTTCCCATCTAAAGCATAGAGTAGTGTCAAAGTTGCTAAGTTTTGGACGAGCTCTTTAAGATTTGGATTGCCATTGATGCGAGAAGAAGTTAGAGTAATTTTTGTCCTTACAACAGGGTACCTACCCTTATAATGTGATTAATTAACATAATAGCCAAAACAACGGGCATAATGCATTAATCTTTCTGAAATATATTTCTCGGAAACTCAAGACAAATAATAGTTCGATGTTTTCGCCAACCTCAAGGCTCTAGTAACTAGTAACTTACCGATACGAACTGACATATTCCCGAAAACCAATGACAATTTCCAACATTCCTTCAGAGTCCATTTATAAAAATCGATCAATGACAGCGATCACTTTTAGAAGTTTTATACATCTACACAATTTGTAACACACTCTCTCGTCTTTCATAATCAAGAATAGTCTTCCAGTAATCATCTTCAATCAATACCAACCTTTGAGATCAGATTGTTATGATCACTCGTAGATGTGTGGCACATTTATTCTTATATTTAAGTATTCGATTTCGATATGCTAGAACTCAAACATGCTAGTTTTAAATTAATAATAAATTATACATGTTAGCCTTTGCAATTGCGATCAAGACTGATTGCAAAAGTCATGAATGGACGGGTAATTATCATCAATAAAATTTATCCTGCTGCATAGGTAGATAAGTGATATGTCGACGACGAATGTCGAAATGCCGACGATCGTATAAAGATAGCTAATATAGATTTCACTAGAATTTACTAAAGCCAACAAACAAAAGACAGGGCTCGTCCGGGATTTGAACCCGGGACCTCTCGCACCCAAAGCGAGAATCATACCCCTAGACCAACGAGCCGTGATTGTTACCGACGAATGTAGCGACCGCGATGCCGTCGCGCGCCAGCGTGCGAGTGCGTCACAGCACGATAACGAACAAACTTGGATTCACGGTGAAAGGTACCGTCATAAAACTGGACCTTTACATACTGCGACTTTAAGCTGCTATGTAAAAACTACTTTTTATGGGACTTGAGATTTCAGCTTGTCAACAACATTGTTTGCAAGCTGAAATCTCAAGCAAGCTCAAGGCGACCTTGAGCCACAGGACGCCGTATACAAAGGTCAAAAGGAAGGATGGACTGACTTCCAAGTTTTCTCCTTCTTCCATTCCAAATCAGTATAGTGCTTTTGACCCAAAAATACTAAGTCAAGTAGTAGATATAGAATTAGCTAAATAACTGCCAACGGTTCAGTCCTCTCTTGTGAATGATATAGAGCCCCCAAACTTAATAGGGGCTCCGATGTAATTAAGTAGGTTAGGGAGGGAATCTTTAAGGGAGATTAAAAGAGTATATTATACAATACATGGTCCATGTTGAAAGCAAGCTAAGACTGGTAAAGGTATCGGCGATAGAAAGGCATCATCCTTTTAGTTTTTAAGGGATTATATCAGCAATCTTAGCAGCTCAGCCTCACGCATAAAAAAAAAAAATCTTGCAATGTTAGAAAGACATTGAACCTTTTTTAGAGATGCATACGTACATGTGCTAATATATGTGTGTAGTAATGCACGGTTAATAACCGCAGCAATCGTCGCGTGTAAAGGACTTTTATATAAAGCGGATTCATCGGTATGTAGAATTTGCATGTCGGTTTTAGTTATGCAAAATAACCGAAACGTTCAAGGCAGACGGGTCATTTTGTTTAAAAAGTTGTTTTCGGCAATACCAGATCACGTTCACGTATAACAGGTCATCTGATGGTAAGCGATCTTCTTTGGCCATGGTGCATGTTTATTATACCTGTTTATAAATACAAATTTAGACATTTACTCGAATACTTTGCCTAGAAATTAATTGTAACGAACTTTTAGTCACACAACCACATAAATAATATTTATTAGATTCCCTTACCTATGCATTTACTTTGCATTGTTTATTGATTTGTAACAGAATCATATCGTAGGTGTCAAGTAGGGAGGGTAATGTCGCTGCAGTGTCTATGTTATGGACCAAGTGATAATTTTATTGTGTATATATGTATATATTTATTTATTTAATATTTATGGTACATTATAATATTTATGTAGTATATTTTTATTTTATTTTTTATGTATAATGTATTTATTTATTATATTAGTTTATTTTTATATCTTCCATTGTGTTTCTCTTTGAACACTCACCGCACATAAATCTGCTCTCTGCATGACCTAAAGGTTAACTGGTAGAGAATGCTCCTAGCATTAAGTTCGCCTTTTGTACCATTTTGTGCAATAAAGTTTAAATAAATAAATAAATAAATGTAGCATTATATATAATGCCCGGGCATTCTGATAAATGGCCAATATGAGGGCAATTTGATAATCATTATTCAAATAATGAAATTGATCGGGCATTATAAATATTGTTTATCACCCTTTGGGCAAAGTAATAAAAACATATTTTATAACTATTTCGCAGTCTCCTGGTCCTCTGTAAGGCTTGCGTGGGGGCATAAGCTCATCCACTCCTGAGATAATATAATATGTGTATGTGATACACAGGCCAGACATTACTTCTGACTGCTCCAAGATGACGCACTCATTAGTAATACTCGGCAAATGCAGCACTATTGCATAATGATGGGAACTAAAGTCCTTAAGAGTTTTACTTAGGAAAGAAAAAATTTGCTTTAAGTCAAGTGAAAACGTTGCGAAGAAACTTCTCTGACATTTAACATGCCTGAAAAACAAACCATTTCATTTGTGGCTTTCTGCACCACCTGGTGTACGAGTAGCTAACATTTATAGCAGCAATCGTGTACTATGGCATCGGTATCAACGGTAATTACTCATGTACAAGCGCCCATATACACGCAGATAGTATCTCTCCCTACAAATAAGTCAAGTTTTCTCTTTTCTAACACGTATGGGAACTTGTTTCATTCTCAGTAGCCAGTGTATTTTATCCAGTGGCAACATTTAATTTAACACATTATACATTAATTACCGAGCTAGTGCAATATGTCAGCATACCATTTACGCTTGATGAGACCATCAAGAGTCCATTCGTAATCTCAGAGCGCATCGAATAAGTTTAATAGGACTGCAATTGATTAAAATTCTTTGATTCTAATAGACACTACATAGTTTATTGGCATAGTATTCATAACAGGCAAATATGTATATAGTATGTTGAGTTAACGTCGAGCTGTTTGTGGAGTTTTATCGATTCTAAATACTGAGCGGAGACCATTTAAATTTTATAAATGTTTGCTAGCTTTATTCTTAACATTTTCTAATATGTCTTGCTTGAAAGATCGCTGGAATTTTAAAATACGGAGGTCTTCCAAATCCTAGTCCTCCTCTTTTAACAGAGATCTAACTATGCGTCAGTTTAGGCAGTTTAGCTAAATGGAAAATATTACTTCGAGTCCAGAGTCTTAAAAAAATGTATTTATTGTATGTATTCAAAAATGTGATAAAACAGTGAAGTGATGCTGAGTTAACTTTAGCACAATAGTAGCGCATATATAAATACTATTGTGTTTTCTTCGAAGCCGTAGTGCGTTGCAACAAATTGGACAAATCAAATGTTAATGAAATGATATGCGTCCGTTTTAGAGGACACTGAAAGGCAATTATCATCAATTTAAAACGGGTATTACCAAGCTTTGAATTCACGTTTTTCTATGTTGAAAAATATTAGCATACCTACGCGAGGTTATAACATTTATGAATTATCTACTGATTACTGATTATACATCTACTAATTCCTGAAGAATATCCAAAAATTATATAAACATAGATCGTGCTAGTTTTATGTGGCATTATTCAAGATAAACTGCAACTATGAGAACCTCAAACAAATCTTTGAAATCCTAAATATTCTTACTCTTCTTAGCCCTTGGATCACATGGCTACTAGTTCAGACTGGCCTGGCCTTTTTTGTGAAGCTTAAGGAGTCTAAACTTAGTAGTACTAAACTTGATTTGGATAAGTGATGTGGGAGCACTTATCGTGAAGATCATGTCTATTTTTGATTTCCAAATCCATTTAATGTATCAGTAGGTACTACAGCTGCTATTCCTTTATTTTAATAAACTTTCAAAAAGCTGACCTCATCTGGATAACTCTGATAGCTTGCCAACCCAATAAAATAAGCACTTTTTAGTAGGTCGAGGTGAGGCCAAGATGACGTCAGGAAACGTGGCTGCCGTGAGGATGCAGGATGCAATTAGATTAAAGTCAATGCTGTTCGCAACATTACTTTTAGAAATGGCATGCCATATTAAAGAACTGCGCATAAGCCACACGTAAGTATACGAGTACGTCGTAACGTAACGGAATGAGAATAAAGATATTGCACTGGTTTTTTTCAGCATATTCAACTTAGTTTGTAAGAGTTGATATTAAGATATCTTATATAGCTACATATACGAGTATACCCACTGACCGCTCTTGAAATTGACAGAAGCCGCGTAAAATGCGACGGAAACAAGTGTTGTACGTTTAGCGTTATGCCTCGTTCGCCAATGCAAAGCTCTGTAATAAAATGCACTTCGCGACCATTACGTCGTTGCATGTAAGGTAAGGGTATAATAGATAATACCTAGTAATATAGGGACGCAATATTTGCTATGCAAAGCAATAAGTATATAGATTAGTGCCAACTCATGGCCAGCAAATAATTCAAAATCAATCACCAATTTATGATATTCTGGATGGCTGTAATTATTTTTGTCCTGCATCTTAATTATCTATGCAATAAGCTGTTTATGTTTTATAAAATTTGGATAAGCACTCAGAGAGTAAGCAAAATAATTTTGTGCTGCTTATACTACCTATATATGTAGCTGCCGTCGCGTCGAGTGATTCGGATCAAGCGTGCACTTAGAAGTCCGTGTCCGTGTGCTACGGGAAGTGCAGCCCCTCAGCCCTAGCGTAAAAAAGTACAGGCACCCCCGCTCTGCCTTACGGCCAGGCGCCTGGGGCCCTACTATAGAAAACGAAAACGATCGTTCGTTGAACGGATCGCGTATTTTTGCCCCATAAATCCCTCTCGTTCGTATATTCGACAAATGATAACGAGCTTTTCGGGCAAAAATACGCGATTCGTTCAACGAACGATCGTTTTTGTTTTCTGTAGTAGGGCCCCTGGTTGTTACAGCGGGCAGGGACTGCCTCCCTCCGCGCCTCCGCCTTTTTGGAATTACACTTTAGGGGTAGGGCAGACCAGTACCACCTACCACGTGAAGTCGGGGTTGGCTGATTCGATTCTGACACAGATTGACATGAAATCTACGATTTTTCAACAAAAATACAATCCAATTAGTTACTATGCGTAGGTACCTATCATGTTTAAAATATGCATAGGCCAATCAAATATGATGCAAAGACATGTTATCTCTGCTGATCAGTCATAAAATCTTGCTGACCAAGTACATAGTTATTTTGCGGACCGAATGTTTAATAAGCAAACTCATGGTATTGGTATGCTGCATAATAATGATTTAATTTTTGACATTTTCAAAATTATTTGTGAATCATCTTTGATTGCTGAAATATTTTATTATTGCAGACAAAATGTTTGACCAAATTTTTATAAATTTTGCGTATGATTCGTATCATTTAATTTCTCTTTGATATTTATAAGCTGTCAAACATTTAATCAAACAACGCCATCAGTGATTTAGGACAAGAACTTTATATCTTTCCTAGCTATGCTCGTAGTATTGTACAATGCATTTTAGCTACTCATCAATAGATGGCGCTGCAAAATTTTTGTTATATCCTATCTTAATGAAAATAATTAGGATTTTGTAAATATGAATTACTAGGTACTGTAAAAATTAAAATTTTTCATGAGTCGTTAAATGCCACAAATAACCGCGAAAACCAAAAGCAAAGATACACAAATTAAATAATCGCTTACAATCATAAAAATAGGGTTTAGTACAGCTATGCGACAATAGATGGCGTTAATACACCACTATATGTAGGTACGTATTATTGAATAGTTAGGTGCAGAAAAACCTTGACATGAATATGAATGAGAAATAAATCTTCACTCACCCATGACGCCTAATTGCTGTGGCGAGAGCGGCGCAGCGTCTCCGCCGCCGGAACCAATCGAGCCCGATGCCAGGGAGAGGCGTTCACTGAACCCTAGCGGACTGCTTCTACCACCACTGCTTGCAATTGACCCCATGCCTAAAAGAGCAATAAAATAATGTTAAACTACATACAGGAATTATTTACTATTGTTATTGTAGGACACTTCAAATAGTATGAGAAATATTAGGAATAAACATGATTATATTTAATTATCACTTGACATGTTTTTAAAACAATTTTATTATTTTTGCAATGCGGAGATTAAGCTACTGTTGCTGCTGATTAGTTTGTTCTAAAGTTACGTTTTTTTCATTTATCTTCTTATTGTATTGACAAGCTGCTTTAAATATAATGAGCACTATTTCCAAAAGATCTAGAATCCAAAATGTATAATAAAATTACACTTAAAAACTTTATACCTCCATTTGGGCTTCTCATACGAGATATCCTTTTGTTGATAGCTCGTTGAATACGGGGATTCAGGATTGGCTTAGCACGCCGTCTTGCCAAATATCTGGACAACACTCCTACCACCACCGCACTTGTACCGACCACCCCGATGCTCCATAGTACCACCTTAGACAAACGTATTTGATAATTAATAATAAATAATAAAACGCAGAGTCTATTAAAAAATAAATAAATAATTAGGTATTTACCTTTTGAGAAGTTGTGAGCTGCACCTCACTAAAACCTACAGCGTGATGCCATTGTTTTAACTTATTTAGCAAAGGGCTAGCTTGTATCAATAGCTGCATTATTCCGACAGATTTAGCAAGATCTCTACACAAAATTTTATTTACAGTCTTGATGTAATTTAGGTCTTAGGTTATGTGTCAAAACAAACACGATTTTATGTGTATATTTCGATATAACTCTCACAAACTACCCTATTCATTAATGGAAGAATCAATTTAACATCACTTTCTGGTAACTTTTAATACAGAAATGTGTTTAATACAATAACTACACAGTGTAACTCAAAATTCCCGCAGCACTTCATAGACTTGACATATTGACAGTGACAATTCAGTCAGAATAGAATACCAGATGATCGAGTTCAGAAATTATATAGGTGGAATGGAAGTATACATTTTTTGTTTTATATCTTTGAATAGAGACACGTATAAAATTAAGTTAAATATTTAAAGTCTCATTTTATATGTATATCTTACAGGTCTACCTATTGTACTAAACATGGATTATTTATTGCGTTCCTCAGAAAGTATTGTGCCGTTGAGGCAGAAAGATAGATATCATGTACTTGAAAATGAATGGCCAAATAAAAAAAAAGATGACACTAGCGTGTCAATGTCAACTACCTATGTCAATTGCTTGCTACTCTATCATTTGTTGTCATTTGTACAAGATTCTCTGTTTTGTTGTTTCCAATTTTAGATGATTCGACATGCAAACAATGTTGTATTTTCATTTATGAAAATTATGAATTCTTGCCTTCATGGTAATATAATGAAATAATCTATAAAAACATGGAAGTAATTCACCAATCCTTACGACAACACACACTGCAGAGCACTGTAGAGGACCTTCCTGATGAAGTTCTCGAATTCATATTAGGATTTTTGCCCCCCTATAAAGATTTGGAAAACTGTATGACTGTCTGTAAAAGATGGTACAATTGCGGTCAAAGTAAGTATTTTATTCCCTTCCTAAACATGTCATAAGTGTGGTAAAGGTCAATTTGTACACGACTTTAATGCTTTTTTTTCAGATGTGCTACGTAAAACATCCATGAAGCTCGTGAAAGCTGTTGGAGAATTTAACATCTTATGGAAAAATATAACTTCAACAGACATGGTGCCTACTATAACCAAAAGATTCTCACATGCGGCATGTGTTCTTCAAAACAATATGTATATATTTGGTGGATGCACTACAAATGCAACTTCTTTCAATGATCTATGGCGTTTTGATTTATCGAGAAGACAATGGATCAGACCATTAGCGACTGGAACTTACCCAGTACCTAAAGCATATACATCTATGGTTCATTACAAAGATTGCTTGATAGTATTTGGTGGTTGGACATACCCATCGCTATCACAATATTATCAGAATGTTACCATGTATAATGAAATACATTTTTACTGTGTCAATACAAATAGGTGGATCTTAGTCAATTCTCACAACTCACCACCGCCTATGGCTGGGCATTCAGCATGTATAAGAGGTGATGAAATGGTGGTGTTTGGTGGACTGGTGATGTCAGCTGCTCAAAATTATCAAATACAATGCACTAATGATGTGTGGGTCCTTGATATTCCCTCATCTGTTTGGAGAAAACAACCAACAACTAAACCAAGACCATCACCAAGATATGCTCAATCTTTAATTCGTTTGGACTCTGATAGGTTGTTATTACTAGGTGGTGTGCAAACTTTGCATAATCGTTTTGTGTATAGTGATTGCTGGATGCTCACTATGAAAGGCCCTATATGGACCTGGAAAGAACTAGCCGTAAAAAATAAAGAATGGGCTGCAGCTAACATCTGGTGTAACCCAGCATGCAAAGTTGGGGATAAAGTTGTAAGCCTAAGCAGAAGTAGAAATGGTTGGAACACTGCTAAACCTTTAGTCACCTCTGCTGTGCGATTATCAGCTCATAGCAGACCAGAAGGAGCCCCTGTGTCTGTAAGAGTAGAACAAAGTTTACAAAGACCTTTAGATAGAGATCAAAACATAAATGGAAGGCGAGGTGTCTTGCCTAGGCAAAATTCTGCAAGACAAGCACAGATAACTGCTAACAATGAACCTATTGCAGGCCCTAGTCACGAAAATAGGCTTCAAAATGCATCAGGATCCAAAGAAAATTGTAACTCTGATAACAATGCTGGTCCTGGCTCCAGTTCTGAATCAAAGCAATCAGGGAGTGGATTAGATCTTGGGAAAAAGGATTCATCCTTGAGAAGAAACAAAACCAAGGTGAGCTACAATTATCATGTACCTATAAACCATACCTATATAAGAATGCATGATATAATGATGATGTTTACAGAAATTGGTGGATTTTAGGAGTTTTTTTTTATATTTACATCTGGTAGTCTTGGAATACTACACACTACATTTATGATTCTTTATATTACAAAGTTTGAGATTGGTGGTTTATTTGCAAGGCTTTGCACATAGACCACTATTATTTTTGTGTTTGGTTTAATTTTATTATTTATTATTGTTTAATTCACAGAATAAAGGTATGAAGATTGTTCGCCAGCTACAAGAAGCTAACAAATATAGAATGGCGGCATTTGCATGTGATTCATCTATAAATGAAACACCACCTGAAAATGATCTCATTAATCAAAGACAAATTGCGCATTTAGAAAATAGAAGAGAGCATGTGTCACCGCCTCCAAATCAGCAGCAAAGACAACCTGCAGTCAAAAAAATCAAAAGAAACACACTAACAATGCATGTTTTGGATATCTCAACTATTTTAGATGGAAATTCACTCAATTATGTCCAGTGGTTATGTCCACGGTTAGGAGAGATGAGTGGAGCACCTGAAGAATTAGTAATGTATTCATTAGTAAAGGGGAATGGGGAATTAATAATGTTTGGTGGTGTTCACAATGATATTAGTAATTACTCTGAACATCAGAATATGTATTCAAATTCTTTACATTTTATCACAACACCAAGGGATGTAATCTAATATTGTTATTATTTTTTTTATAAAAAACTGGTTGATTTTGATAATCAACATTTGTATTGAGTTTGTTCCCAGAAGAATCTTTGTGTTTGGTTCAAATTTTTTAAGCAATCTGTGTTTAGTTAAATATTATGTAGCATGCCACAATAAATACCATACTTCTTTAACACCACTTACACTTACTAGGTACTTGAATCAGCTAATAATGAGAATTATAATATTAATAATTAAAAACTGTGTACTGTGATTTCTGTTGTAAATAGTGAAGAGGCTTGTGTATAGGAATGTGTAACAATTAAGCTTATGTCAATAAAAGATGATTTATTTGTAATAATGAATATCATTGCATAATAAAGCCTTATTTAGTTTCGGGAATAAGACCTCCAAAAACAGCAGATGGTATGTCCTTCTTTTGAACGGGTGCCTCAACTTCTCCATCCTCATCACTGTTGTCAGAATCTTCATCAATATCAATTTCATCTGGATTAACAACTTTTTCTGTACTTTCCTTGAGACCTTGAGTTTCACCTCTGACAAACATAATGTTTCCTTTACTCTGTACCGCCATTTCGGCTGCTTTGGCCTCCAGCATACGCATGCCATCCTTCATGCCTGGAGCAAGATCGGAAACTGTACCTGCTGCTTGTGCAGCAGAACTCAGCATTTGAGCTGACATCATATTAACTTGTGTATTGTATGTTGCTTGTACACTTCTCTTTATTCTCAACATTTCTCGCATTGTATCCTCATTCCCATGTCTAACCTCGAACTCTTTCCATGTACTCCAGAATTCTGAAGTTATTCTTGGATCACACATCTGACTACAGTGTGCATAAATAGCTCTTGCTCTATCAATTTCTCCCAAACGGGTTTCCATTTCTGCAAACCTAACACACATTTCTCTTGCCTTTTCTTCTGGTAATGTCTCAATAGCCTTTTCGTAAATTTGACGCGTTTTTGGCACTCCATAGATTTCAGCAGCTTTCTTAATGTAAATATTAAACATTTCAAACATTTGTTCTGGTAAAACTGCTGTTGTTGCTCTTTCGTATACTGACATAGCATGTCTAGCTAATCCATGCTCTTCTTCTAATTTAGCATATAACAGGTAAATAGACTTTGCAAATTCTGGTGGACAGTGTTCTATACATTGTTCAAAAAGATCTCTTGCTCTCTCTAGTTTAGTTCCACCATACCTTTTTAAAAACTTTGTTAAATATGTGTTCCAAATATCATAAACATTAGGCCACTTAAAAAGTGCAATGCCTTTTTCATAAGCCCTAAAAGCTTCCTCAAAGTAGTTATGTTCCTCTAAGAAGAGGCCATAATTTATTATAATCTGAGGTGTAGCTATTTTTAAATCAATAATATGATCATACACAGCTTTGCAGGACTTGTAAGTTCCAAAACTTTCTTCTAAATCAGCATACATTGACCAAACTTTCAGTGATTTATACAATCGCATTTGAACTGTCTCAGTATCATCATGATAAGCTACTTTTCTACTGGGTAAAACTGTTGCTTTTTGCATTAGTTTCAGAGCTTCTTCATAATTTTCATGTCTTATTTCCATTTCTGCCCATTCACACCAAACTGATGCCAAATCATCAACTTTAGCATAACCAACTTGAGTTGCTTTTTCAAAGATAAGTCTGGCATCTTCTATTTGATCATTTTTTTCATAAAACTTGGCAAAACCAACCCACAAAGTATAGAGTTTTCCAACTGCTAGTTTTGGATCAACAGTTTGAACTGCCTCTGTATAGGTATCAATTATTTCATGTGGTTTGCCTTCATATAATTTAACTCTTTTGTGCCATTCAGCCACATTATGGGGATTTTGTCTTAGAAGCACAGAGTTTAATAGCAACAGCCTTCTTTCCATGAGATATTCAAATCTAGCCAATCTCAGTTCTAAATCAATATCATCATCTTCGGTTGGACTTGCCTTTTTTGCGACTTCTTCCATTTTCTTACTTAAACTCAGTTCTTCAAATTGGGCATAAGCATCAAACACTTGAGTAAAATCTCTAACTGTAGTCACAGTTTGTATGGCTTCTTCATATATATCACGGGCTCTTTCAAAAAGACCACTTCTCACATAATAGTCTGCAAGTGAGTTCCATAAATGTCCCAATTGATCTGTATAGCGTCTTAATCCACCTCTTATAATAGCATCTACATTGAGAGAATGAATTTTATCAGGATTTTTAGATATCAATTCACAAAGTTCATTCCAAAGCTGGTGATTAGACTTTCCATGTTTGGATTGAAAGTTTTCATTATTGACTATTTGAGCTAACTTAAGAGCAGCTTCATCTAGTTTATTAATTGATATTAAATAGTCAATATATTCTTCTGTATCTTCTGGACAAAGTTTCAAATATCTCCGGAATACTCTTATTGCAGTTTCTGGAATATTATGTTTTTTAAGGAAATTCAAGTAAAGGGGCCATATTCGATGATGTTGGGTGATGGGTAGTGCTCGTAAAGCACTATCAAATGCTTTTCTAGTAGTTGTTATTTTGCATTGGTCAGTGAGGAAAGTGCAATAATCCATCCAAATTCTGGGCATTTTATGCATGAATACTAAAGACCTCTCGAAACAGTTATTTACATCTTCATAAGCTGGATCAGTAATGCAGCGACCTCGAATCTGGCTTCTTCTCAATTTCAAATAGTTATACCACAATTTGAATGAACCGGGTAATTCCTTCAAAGCCCTTTCATAAATTATATTAATTTGTTGTTTTGGTGCTCCTTTTTTATGTTCAATATACCTAAGCCAATGTTTGACAGAGAAAGGGTTTCTCAATATTTCTTCTTCATAAGGTAAATCTTCTTCACTCTGAAAAGAATTATAATCAAGTTAATATTTTACTTTTGCAGGGATCTGAATCCACAGTCTATATCCAGTCTTATTTTCAATAACTGTCATCCACAAAAAAATACATTGTTCCTTTTTAAGAGCTTTTGGTGTATGACCAAAAAAACTTGAGTTTTATGTAAGTTTGCCTTACATAAAACTCAAGACTATTTACATGATCAGCTTATTGCAGTACACGGCTGGAGTACAGCGTGGACATAGGCCGCTCCAGTTGTTCGCCACTTCGGTCAAACATATTGAGGCTATGGCCACTACACTATTTACATTATGGTGGAAAAAAGACCAGTACAACTGTTATACATTTCTGGTTGTAATAAAGAAAATCATAATGCGAGAGAGTACAACTAATTGACGATTTGGGAGTAATGTTTTATTCAAAATGTAATGTAATTAATGCATAGAGGTTATGCAGTTTTAAACAGGAATTGTAACTTACGAAAAATATCCCAATTTCTTTTCCATCTAGTAAAGGCATTTTTCTTTCTCAATATCCACTATATAAACACCAAACCGTTTTTGTAAATAGAAGCAACACAGCAAGCCGAATTTGAGCGTTCACTCAACCAACCAACAATGTAAAAAATATGTCATTGAATGAGTGTCAAATCAACTCGCCGCTATTTGTACGTACATCATACAGAAACACGGTTTACTATTTTAGTCTTGGAATGAATAAATTTAGCTAGAGAACGGTAGCAAATGCTCTATATTGTTACCGATTCCTTGGCTCTATGGTTTCTGCATCTGTGATATATAGACTTGCAGTTCAGGCTATGGAACGATTTGGTTTGAAGAGAGTAGTTTGGCGGGTGGAAGAATAACTTTGCTGGAGCCTTGAAAAGATGGGAATATATATCGGATTGAAGACCAGGAATAGTCGTAGTTGTGATTCCTGGGTGGTTTGTGGTTGTCCTGGACGGATGATCTTTATTTTGTTGTTGAATTCTTGCCTAGTAATTTATCGTTAGCCATTGAAAACTAACCTCACTTCTGGTTTCTAAAATCAGAAGTGGGATAAACCTTGCCCTGTTTTACCGCTTTTGCCATACGATTTATAAGTTTTCGTGTTTGCTTTTAGTCGATTATAGAGATGTGTTTAGAGATCGTGATATCTCTGCTCGAATATCGACGTAAAAGTGATTTTATGGGCACCTACCTACCTAGTTTGAAATTGTAATTGTCTGATTGTGATAATTCACCACCTTTCCACCCAATACGTGTGTACGATGTACGTACGATGTGGAGAGTGTGCTGATATGGTCTGGAAATGATCTTTAGTTGTGCTTATTATTGTGATTGTAAGTGTATATTGAGATCATGGTCAGGTAAGGCCGAGTCGGATTTTAATGTACTTTGCTAATCATATTCGTGGCTGTGTCGACAGGCAAGCGTTGCACGTGCGGCTGCTTAGAGTCGCCGCGCCATATGCATGGCTGCGCCCGAGAGGCGGTCGCGCCGTATCCAGGGCTGCGGCAGAGCCGAGGGCGTGCCGTGCTCGTGGCTGTGCTGTGTGCGTTGCTGTGCCGTGTGCGTGGCTGCGTCTGGGAGGCGTCTGCGCAGTGCTCGCGGCCGCGCCGAGGGTGCGCAGTGCCCCAGGGCGCGCTGTGCTCGCGGAGGCGCCTGTGCTGAGTGCGCGCCATGCTCGTGGCTGCGCTGAGGTCGCGCTGTGCTCGCGGCGGCTGCGTCCCGCCGTGCTCACGGCTGCGCTGTAACGGCGGCTGCGTCCTGCCGTGCTCGCGGCTGCGCTATAACGGCGGCTGCGTCCTGCCGTGCTCGCGGCCGCGCCGTGTCGACGGCCGCGCCGTGTCGACGGCTGCTCTCAGGGCGCGCCATACGCGTGGTTGCGCCTGAGACGGCCGCGCCGTGTCGACGGCTGCTCTCAGGGCGCGCCATACGCGTGGTTGCGCCTGAGACGGCCGCGCCGTGTCGACGGCTGCTCTCAGGGCGCGCCATACGCGTGGTTGCGCCTGAGACGGCCGCGCCGTGTCGACGGCTGCTCTCAGGGCGCGCCATACGCGTGGTTGCGCCTGAGACGGCCGCGCCGTGTCGACGGCTGCTCTCAGGGCGCGCCATACGCGTGGTTGCGCCTGAGACGGCCGCGCCGTGTCGACGGCTGCTCTCAGGGCGCGCCATACGCGTGGTTGCGCCTGAGACGGCCGCACCGTGTCGTCGGCTGCGCTCATAGCGCGCCATATGCGTGGCTGCGCCTGGGCCGAGTGCGCGCCGTGCTCGCACCCTCAACATCGGTGACATATTTAATTTTGCCTCATGTATTGCGTGTTTTTTGGGCTTCGACAATTTGGCTCATGTATTACGTGTTCTTGGTGCCTCGACAATTTGGCCCATGTAATAAGTGTTCTTGGGCCTCGACAATTTGGCTCATGTATTATGTGTTCTTGGTGCCTCCACAATTTGGCCCATGTATTATGTGTTCTTGATGCCTCGACAATTTGGCTCAAGTATTGCGTGTTCTTGATGCCTCGACAATTTGGCTCAAGTATTGTGTGTTCTTTATGCCTCAACAATTTGGCTCATGTATTGCGTATTCTTTATGCCTCGACAATTTGGCTCATGTATTGTGTTCTTTATGCCTCGACAATTTGGCTCATGTATTACATATTCTTGTAGCCTCGACAATTTGGCTCATGTATTGTGTTCTTGTAGTCTCGACAATTTGGCTACTATGTACCTACTATGTGTTCTGTGTTCTTATAATGATAATAATGAATTCATTTATTCAGGTAATACCAACCCAGTGGTTAGTAACGAAAGTTTAACTTGATCTATGTTAGTACATAAGTAATTGCAAAAATCTAAACTTATATATGGCCCCACAATTTGGCCTATGTACTATGTGTTCTTATAATAATAATGATGAATTCATTTATACAGATCCATTGGTGAGTAACGAAATTTAGCTTAATCTATGTTGGTCCATGATTGCAAAAATCTAAACTTATATGTGGTCCCACAATTTGGCTTATGTACTATGTGTTCTTATCATAATAACAATGAATTCATTTATACAGGTCCATTGGTAAGTAACAAAAAGCTTAATCTATGTTAGTCCATGATTGCAAAAGTGTAAACATAAATTTGGCCCCATCATTTGGCTAATGTATTGTGTGTTCATGTAGCACTGACAATGTGGATTGTGTAATATGTGTTCTTGTACTTGGTGGACCGACAATGCGACTTGTGTATTATGATATGACCCTGACGTTATGGCTTTTCTAATAATTTATGACCGTGACACTATGACTTGTGTGGTTTTGTTCTAGCCTCGACATTTTGGCTATGTAAGTATTAAAATGATAATGTGATGTGTGACATTCTAATTTTGCTTTTTCATGATGATAAATGACGAAATGTAGGTTGTTCTCTAGATAGATCGAGGACTTGGCGCTGAGTCAATGTAGAGCTATTTGCTGAAGACGAAAGCGTTTTCATCTTGGTTGCCGAAGTCCAAGTTGAAGAAAAATAAGCTGACGAGGACGTGCAGCTGTCAGGAACGGCCGTGTTACCGATTCCTTGGCTCTATGGTTTCTGCATCTGTGATATATAGACTTGCAGTTCAGGCTATGGAACGATTTGGTTTGAAGAGAGTAGTTTGGCGGGTGGAAGAATAACTTTGCTGGAGCCTTGAAAAGATGGGAATATATATCGGATTGAAGACCAGGAATAGTCGTAGTTGTGATTCCTGGGTGGTTTGTGGTTGTCCTGGACGGATGATCTTTATTTTGTTGTTGAATTCTTGCCTAGTAATTTATCGTTAGCCATTGAAAACTAACCTCACTTCTGGTTTCTAAAAATATAGATTGACATAAGCCAAGTCGTGGAAAAAAGTTATGACATTCGAAATTGTCTATGGTTATTTTTAACAATGGCGGACCTTGTGCCGGTGAAAAGACATTTTTGTATTTGATTCAATTTTTATTTGTGTATACCAATGTTTTTCCTTTATAATGTCAAAACAAGGAAAAAGAAAAATTACCGTCGAATTACCGAAATCAAAAGATCTAGCAAATAGACCTAGTGTGTTTGAGCGTCTCGGTACTAAGAAAACTTCGAGTGTTAAAAAAACAACTGAACATTGTAGACAGTGGGCACAGCACGGCAGTTGCGCTTACGGTAAAAGTTGTAAATTCGCAGCTACTCATACGCTTATTAGCCCATCTAAGCAGCGAGCGGCGAATAAAGATAGTGAACAACAAAAGCGTTTGTTGAAAGACGATGGCAAGAATAGACTGCATTCTACGGTTGTAGTGCGTTCGGGTCGTAGTCCCGATGGTGAAATTGACAATTGGGACCAAAATGACTTAGAATACGCGGACACGGACGTCCTTGAAAAAAGGAGACAGCAGTTGCAACGAGAGTTAGAATTGCAATTGAAAATGGACTGTGGTAAAGACATGCGTAAAGACAAAAAGAAAGTTGTTTCGAGTGCCTCCTCCTCGAGGAGCTCCAGCTCATCTAGCGTGTCATCCTCGTCCACGGATGGCAGCTCCTCGTCCTCATCGTCTGGGAGGTATGAAACCTTTAACTACCTATCAACAATACCTAGGAACCAACTTCATTAGATATTGTGAAAGTAACATGTAGGTTGATGACAAGACAAGATTAAGATGCAGATAAGATAGAATAAAATTTCATTTATTTGTTAGATACATTCCTTACTGTATTAATTACTTACACACAACGGACCTATGAGACAAAAATGATAATGGTAAATCCAGACCAAGTAACTATTGTTTGATCTACTCATGATAACTGGGAATGAAATATGTGTATGTAACATCTACACTAATATAAATAATGTGCGCTATCAGTGCTTAAGACAAATCTAATTGAATAATTTTTGATCACTATGACTGATTTTTTAATCTAATAAATACTACCTATAATTCATTCAGTATATTTCCAGCATACAAGTCTATACTTGTACCAGTAGCAATCTACTCCTAGAAATTGGTAGTAACATCTTAACTAATATTATAAAGCTGAAGAGTTTGTTTGTTTGAACGCGCTAATCTCAGGAACTACTGGTCCGAATTGAAAAATTATTTTTGTGTTGAATAGACCATTTATCGAGGAAGGCTTTAGGCTATATAACATCACGCTGCAACTATTAGGAGCGAAGAAATAATGGAAAATGCAAAAAAAAAATGGGGGGAAATAATTATTCCACGCGGACGAAGTCGCGAGCACAGCTAGTATTGCTTATAATAAGATACTGTAGACATGGCAACTGTTGTTCAATTCTGGTTAAGACTACAGTTACTGTAATTGATAGTTAATTAGTGACCTATACTTTACAGTACAACTATGATAATATAATGATATAATTAAGTAGGTACCTGAATTATTGTAGACCAACACTGACCAGCAACAAAATTTGCTTTGATGCCCAAGCACAAAAGATGAAGCACATAATGTGTGCTGATCATGTCTCCTTTTTATTGGTGTAATATGTTATATTGTTTCTAGTACTACTTTTGTATTCAGGATTAATTTTAAACTTTGTTCTTGTTTTATGATGTTCCAGAATAGTTTAATATGAAGGTTAAATCTTGAAAGCCAAATGTAGCCACAAAAATTAAATAAAATGTCAACTTTGCTTAGTTATTGAGGCCTACTGCAATTATACACAAATAGCCAATCTGATACCTACAGATTTTAAAATATGTTTTTGATTAAATATATTTTTACTCATTGTAAGCAAATGCAGTTGGAACCTCCAGGAAAATTTGGCAAACTTATATCTAGTTTGTTACAGGTTGAAGTGGCAGCACACATGTGGTGGGGTCATCCTGTTCAGTGCTTATTTTCTTGGCACATTATTGTCCTAAGGGATGCATGAGACTGCATCAACTGCATTTATAATTATAATTATGTTTTTCACTTATATGAATTATGTATATGTCACCGGAAAATAGCAAGAATCGTAAGTTGATCAATTTCCTAGGTAGTTGATTAACTTCCGGAAAATAATAAACGGCAGTTGAAATGTATTATTTAACATATGTATTTTAGTAAATTGATCATTTTATGGGGTCTTGCCGTAAAATCATTCGATGAAGGTAAGGTGAATGTTGATTTGTTCAATGGCTCACGTGGCGTTATCCCGGCAACCAATCAGGGAACAGTGTATTAAGTTACGGGTAATAGTGCACCGTTAAATAGTACATTGAGCAACGATTGGCCCATTTGAGGACGATTTTACTTGTGTCAAAGTCGTAAATTATTAAATGACTGTCAGGCTACCGTAAATTGATCAACCAACTGAAATCCATTGCGTTAAATAATACATTTTAACTACCGTTTGTTATATTCCGAAAGTTAATCAACTACCTACGAAATTGATCAACTTACGATTCTTGCTATTTTCTAGTGACATATATAATATACTGAGACTTCTGGGCCCCTACCACAGAATCGAAAACCATCATTTGTAGAATGGATCACTTTTGCACCATAAATCCTTCCCATCTGCCCTTCCTGTGTTCGAATATATGAATAAAATTAGTGGAATTTCGAACATGGGAGGGGGAAATGTGAGGGATTTATGGTGGAAAAGTATGCAATCCGTTCAACTAACGAATGTTTTCGATTTTGGTGGTAGATAAAGAAAAAGAAAAAAGTTGTAAATTAGCTCAATGTAAGGTATTCTACAACTGTCTGATTGGAAAGGTTGTTTCAGAGCCACAACCTGTTTTTAACACACAGTTTTGGAGTAATTTTATATATTAAATTATACAGCAAGATTGTTATTTCTATATTTCAGAGAGGCCAGAAGGAAAGGTAAAAAAGGAAAACTAAAAAGAAATTCGAGTTCATCTTCTGAAGGTGATGTTCCATCTAAAAAGAAATTTGTAAAAAGTGACTCTTTGAAAAGGGACAAAAGTGATTCTAAAAAAGGTACTCCAAAAAAAGATGATAGATTGAAAAAACACGAAGTTAGTAAGAAGAAACCTGCTACAAAGGCAGTTATTGGTAAAAAATCTTTATCTCCAGGTAAGAAATCAGGTGGGACGCCACCAATAACTTCGAAGAGTTTGCCCAAAAATGCTCCGAAACATGGTAAGTCACCTCAAAGAAGAGACAGGAACCGCAGTATTTCCCCACATTCTGGGAGGGACCGAGACAAAGACCGTGATCGTAATAAAGACAGAGATAATAAAGAGAGGGACAAGGATCGGGATAAAGAAAGAGATCGCCCCAGGGGCCGCAGCAGATCCCCGAGAAAAGCGCGATCAAGGTCCCCTCGTCAACATCTCAAGGATCCTAGAAAAAAGGAAAGCTCAGAACGCAGTAGACCTGTTTCGCCAAAAAAACAAGTTAGGCGTGACGGAAGTCCAGAACGTCATCGAAAACGGTCAGCAACCAGAGATCGTGACAGAGGACGTGATCATAAAGATAGATCACTTGAGAGAAGAAAGGATAAACTTGATGACAAAGATCGGCATGACAGAAAAGATAGGGGTCGGGATAGAAATAAGGATATTAAAAGAGACGATAAACGAAGAGGTCGGGGCTTAGGCAGCAGAGGTGGTGGGTCAGACAAAGGATTAGAGAAACCTAACAAGCCAATGGAAAGGCTTTTGCCGCGACCGGAAGAACGCCTCGCAGCTCTTGCTGCCATCACAAATCGTGTTCTTGAGCCCGATAAGAGTTCGACAACGTCTAAAGATAGGCAAGACACTCATTCTGATAGAGGCGGTCGTAAACAGGATAGGATGGAAAGAGACCGTTCAACGAAAAGGGACAGGATCGGAAGCGTGGATAGAGAGCAGGGTGATTATGAAATGGGTATGGATCGACAATACGACAATGATCATAGCATGGAACATTATGATAGGGTAGATGACCGGTACGAAGATGCTAGAGAAGATGATAGATCACCTGGATATGGTATGCAAGGCAGAGACAGACACTATGATCCAGGCTACGACATTCCTGGTCCAGCAAGAGGGTATCCAGAAGATGATGATAGAATGTATGGCGATCATATGGGTGATCACCGTGGTGTAGATATGGGTATGCTAAATGATTGAAATTTCGAATGATAATAAATTATAAATCATGATCTTTTTTATGTTAAATAAATACTTTTTTGTTATTTTAAGGTTACGATGATCGACGGCCGCACCGTGATCGCTCCTGGGAAGGTCGTTCAGGATCAATGGAGCGTGATAGAGGTTATATGCATCCCCATAAAGAATGGGATAATGAGGATTATAGGTCAGCTGGAGATTGGGGTCGAGAACGTCACTGGCCCATGCATGAGCCTCAGGTGATAGAATATTATGTACATTAAAATATGCTTAAAATTTAATATATATCTGCATGCATTATCTCCTATTGTTTTGTCCTAGGTGAGTTTCTACTACCAAACTTTGTACAGAAATGAACCAATTGATTACCGTAAAAGAAATTATAAAAGTCCCTGTTTTATCCTATCCCACATATTCCTTGGCTGTCCTTATCCTCATTTTGGTATGTTTTAATCACTATATTTATTTACCTATTTTGAATTAAATAAATATTATAATGTGACAATAGACGCAAACCACCTGATTTAAAATAAGTTATCCCTTATTTTACAACTATTATATGATGACTATGACACATCCTAGAATATTCGGATCTCTGGACACACACTAGAATCGAATTCTAGATTAGAATCTTCCCTGTTTGAAACATAAAAAAGACATATTAAATTTATTTGCAAAGATTTTAGATTATACATGTCTATGTAGGTATAACTAAAATGTTCATATTTTATAGATGAGCGAGTGGGGTGATAAAGATGCAGAAATGGAAGGCTGGCACCATCGCGGTCACCCCCCTGGTCCTCATCGTGGCCGAGTGCATGGTTAGTATAAGGATAAGACTTGGTTTAAAATCTTTATTGCTATTAATGTTTTATGTAAGTTCTAACAAGACGAAATATACAAAATTGATAGCTACTATAAAAAAAAATGTTTCTTCAGATAACTATGGTCGCGGTATGAGGATGGACATGAACAGAGGGGATAAGCGTCGCATACCCAGGAATGACCCAGAACCACCTTCCAAGAATACACCGCCACCACAACCACCTGCCTCCACGTCAACGCGAACAGAAGCCGACATTGACGATAAACCGATACCTGATGACCTCAGTGAAATTAGCGACGACCCCGATGACATACTAAACAGAGAAGACGTAAGATTTCATCTAAAATTTGTTTGGGTTTAAATCACTAACTCGACTTGGCGGGGGCACTGCCGTGCCCCCAGATTGACGCTACTTTTGACACTTGTTTTTGATTTAGATGGCTGATCAAACCTTGGATGAGGATAGTCAAAGTGCAGCTCCTGCTGATGAAAGCACTTCGAAAGTGGAAGGCTCTGAAAAAGATTCGACACAGGTATGTAACTCTCTTATATTATTTGGTTTGCTTTTCCTCTTGGAAACTCGGTTTGACAATGAATGTCATATTACCGAACTCCACATTGGGTAAGCATTATTATGTCTTTAAAGAGTATATAAAATTTCGTATGTTTTTACATGAATTACCTACACTTGGATAACAAATAAATGTCAAAAAATATCTTGTGTAATAAAATATAAATGTGGTTAATAATAGTTCTAATAATGTAATAATTATAATCTTGCATGATATTTTAAGAAGCTTTTTGTTACACTAAAAGTCAAAAAGCTTTTCAAAATAACAACATACTCATGATATTGGTATATCAAGTATGTAACCTTATTTTGATAAAAGCTTTTTGAGTTTTGGTGTAATTATTTTACATTGTAGCTCAATGTTTTTAATTTCTCAAAGGATACAAGTGGTGCAGGCGAAGAAAAAGAATCTCAAGATGCCAAAGATGATGAAGATGTAACCAATTTGGACTTTGAGGAAATATCTGATGGAGAATTGGAGGAAGAAAGAACCAGAGGTATATTATCTTTGTTGGTTGATGTGATTGTTGTGAGGTTGCCTAGATCTTTATTTTCCTCATACATACAGCTACGACTTGGGAGCCTTCAAGAAACAAGCGTACTCCTATTTAAAAGGCCGGCAGAGACCCTAGTTTCTTTGATCGGGCCCTTTTCTGCAACTCGACGACTGAGCGCCTACATTGCGTGGGGTGGCAGCGATCCTAGAACTCGAAACGAGTTGCGGGTGTCCGTGGGCGGTGGCGACTGCTTACTAGGATTCACATTTATTTGCTCGTCTGCCGCCTCTTGCATAAAAAACAACATTTTTTTATTGTTAAATGTCTAACACATTTTTTTTTACTGATCCCTAATTTCAGCTGGTCTGGGTGACGCCTTGGGAGTCGATTGGGCGAGCCTAGTTGCTGACGTACGCCGTCGTGAACAAACTGCTCCCACTGGAGGGGCTCGCGATCGCTGGAGGCCAGAGAGAGTACTCACGCGCCTTGGGCTTTCCTTAGACATGGCAGGCAAAGAGACTGTGCAAACTATATTAAATAAGAATGCCGAAACACTAAATGTAGATAAGAAATCCCAAGTTCAAGAAAATTCCGAGCAAAGTAACATAGAACAAAATGGCAAACATGAGGAGAGGCGTGTCGAAGACTCACATACGCCGATGGACGTCAATTCATTGCATCCTGTTGCTGCTATTCAGGTTAGTAGTTTTATTCATTTCTTGTAAGCTAATCAGGTAGGCCAAAGTACCTACATTATGACAAAGAGGCTACAAGGCTAGGTACTTTGGATGGATCTCATGCCATGTTAATTGATATCATGAGTGCTTGAGGTGACACATAGTTTTACTAGCACAAATTGGAACTTTATTGCTTTTTCTAATGATAATATCCTTTCAGGTTGCCATTCAAAAAAGGAAACGTCAGCGTGCTGTATTATTTGGTTCTGGTTGTGAAATCACTCGTGGGCTAAGTGCAAGACGTGACTTGGCTTTAAGGCGGTATTTATGTCACTTGCCGGTTGCGGAGCGAACGGGACAGTCGCGAGTTGCGCCACAGCCTTCCTTGTTCCATGCTGCTCGTGCATTGCTGATGCAAGCACCAGTCACTGGCTGACGAAAACCTTAACTCCAGTAAACTGGAACTTTACTAAAACTCCATCAAGTGCAATATAAAACACTGTATAACAGGACAGCTGATATCCTCTGTGTAGAAACAGTGGTGTGAAATCCTCCCAACATTTTATCATTCACAGCAGTGAAAATTGTGATTGAAGTGTTTTGTGAACTGACAACAAAATATAATTGAATTGTGTTCAGTCTGATACAATTGTGCATCCTGGGAATTTACTAGGTATTTGATGGTTATAAAATAATAGAAAAATGTTTGTGTTTTTAAATATGCAAATATAATTTATTATTTCTGGTATCACTGATAAGATTGGTTGATGTGTGTGGGCTTTTATTGTCTTTAATTACTATCAATGAATATTTATGTATTTTTGATCAGCCTGTGTAATGAAATCTAAATGTCTTCTTTTCTTTTATGAATATAGTCAGTATGTTAGTTTACTATTTATCATTATAACTAGGGATAGCATTTTCCTTTACAAAACTTAACAATGATTACATTGTATAATTACAATTATGTAAGTGAATAACAGTTTTTATTTTAAAAATAAATGTTATTATACATTTTATTATTTGGTATGATTTTTAATATAATTTTCAGGCATCATTCATATTGAATAGAAAGGAGACATCTGTACCGGCAGGATACTCTGATTTCTTGTCACCCCTAAAAAGAATATAGAAGTAATATTAATAGAGCTTTCACCTTCTTTAAATGTAGGTATGTAAAATAATGTATTCCTAGACAACTACTATCTACTAGGCAGGACACTGACTGATAGGGTCATATTTACGGATTTGATATTTATTGATTTAGTTTAGTTCCTCAACAGCTTTTCACATTTAATGAATACCTTTAAGAATACATAGGTCCATAACATATTTTATTTTTGCATTTGTATGCATTAATGATAATAAGAGTTTTTAAATTTAAAAGTTAGACACTTACTTTTCAAAGAGAACTGCACCTGCAACACCTTTTATTACCAATGAGTTGCCATCAACCTTCAGCAAAGAACCTTCCCTCAATCCCAAAACTGGTGAAGCATGTGACATTTCTAGATACTCCTGAATCCTTTGGTCTCTAGTTTCTCCTTTGTGTGTTTCACCATCAGGTATTTCTATATAATGGGGATTAATGTTGAAAGGCACTATCTTAATGGCATTGAAGCTTGGGGGATAAGTAATTGGCATATCATTGGTGGTGTGAATACTTTTTGTGGCAACATTTGTCCCAGCGCTGCTTCCCATATACAGCAAGTTTCCTTCATTAACCTTATTTCTTATTAATTCTACAAGATTGTTTTCATACAGTCTTTTCAGTAGTAAAAATGTGTTACCACCTCCAATAAACACTGCTTTGTTGCTATTGACAGCATTTACAGCATTGTCATAAGTATGAATTCCGGTAACTTCAATGCCCCATGGATCGAGAACATCTTTTATTTTAGCAGTGTATTTGTTATAATCGTTCTGGGCGTATGGTATGAATAATAGTTTCTTTACATTATTCCTGGAATAATTATAACATGTAAAAGTTAAGCTTGGTGGTGCTACCACCCTATCCCATTAATTATCATAGAATGGTATTTAAGTTTGATCCAAGAAATTAAAATGTATGTTGGCATTTTGGCAAAGGAAACGTAAAGTAGGTACATAGTGTGACTAAAAATTGTAATAATTTGGTCTTTAAGTAGGTGTAGCATCCCACAGGTATACACTCGGTAAAGATTTACATTAAACAGGTATGTAAATAGCTTATAAAAGTTGGAAGAGTTTTACTTACCCTTCTAAAAACGAACATATCTCTTGTTTTGCGAATTCCAACATAGAATATCCATGGCAATTAGACGAAGAGAGCAACAACGCCTGGCGACTAGACTTCATCGTTTCCAAAGTATTATGAGGCCCTATGTCATGTAATTTATTGCTTTACAAATCTTGTCTAGTAATCGCAGCAACAACAAAAATATAAATTGTTGCTGAATGCTGATAAAAGATAAATACCTAGGTATGATAGGTATCAATGACATGTCAATGACCTTGAAAGTTGAAGAAACTTGTTCTGACAGTTGCTGTCAGTTATGATTAATGACGTTTGTTTTTTTTATTATTGCGAACGGGGATAAAGTCAATTGGGTATTTTTCAGTGAGTTACATTTTATTTCAGCTGTTTACTACGGTTAATTATCATTTTTGTTTATTGTCACTTTCGCCCAAGGCTTTCGCCAATAAGGCATAAAATAGAGGCTGACAAAGAAATGAAACACGACGAGGTTTTATAACAAAACATATAATTATTATTAAATTATTTATATAATTTGAATTACTAAATAAATTCCATTGTATTATTTCATTATGTACCTACATTGTCTACAAAATAATATTTCAGATCTATGCATCTATAATATTTTATCAGGTAAGTTACAAGCTTATCATATGGATGAATAGGGTAAGTTGACTGCAAACCAATTACATACATGCCAGCCAAACATGTCTAAATTCTTTCGTCCATGAAGTGCTTTTAACACAGATTACTTAACAATAAGTACCTATACCTATGAAAGAGAAGGCAGATAGGTAGGTATGGCACTGCAAGCAAGGTAATGGGCATTTAGAGACTCGAAGCAAAAACATAACGGGTGACGATGTAAAGTTGAGATCAAAAGTTTAGGATCTGAATAGGCAAAATGTCGATTTTATAAAGACATTTGGAGATTTCAGTTTAATGAGTCTATTCTTTATATTAAATTATATTGGGATGAATTATTATATACAGCCACTTCAGCCCTTTGAACCCTTGGTTAATGATTAAGCTTTGTTGATTATAATTAGTCCTGGGATTGCGTGTTAGTGATCATCTAGGAAGGGATATTTTGGTAGCACCGCAACTTTCGATTGCTAGTTCCGTCTGCATCAAGCGTCGAGAATGAAGAACCTCTCTTCGTGCGGTTTATCACAGCCTGGGCCGAGGTAGCGGTGGCGCAGTTCCAGGTCAGGGGGCGCAGAAATATCGCCTTGAAGGATGTTGAAGGCTTGCTCTATGGTACTTTCGATCTCTGCTTTCAGTTCCTGAAATTTTATTTAAAACTTTTTAATTGTTTGGCGTCGCAGGTTTAGAAATCGTTTGGTCGCTTTTAAGTTTCGATGACACCTAGAATGGAGCACGCTAACTAAAGCAAATTCTATTTATTCACTTTAGCCCTTAGGATTTTCAAGTTACCTAGGTATATCTTTTAGAAAAGAAATACTGCCAAAGAAATTCAGGTTGTAGCCGCTCGCTCGTGAAAAAAAATTGACTTGCTAACGTCTACACGTCTAGGTAAAAGGTATTCCGATGGTGGAAGGGAGCTGATGGAATTTCTTCAGGTACATATTCTTTTTGTACTGCTTTAGTTGTCTAGTACAAGCTTTGGCTTTGGGACTTCAAGTTTAGGACTAGATTGCGCTGCGTTACCCAGCGTGGCATGACTTGGGTTATTTATTTATTATTAATTTATTATTTACTGCTATTGTGCGCGCGTGACGTCACCGGTAGCTTCACGTCGGGGCCGTACCTCATTTTTTTTTTTAAATGATTACGACGATGGCCGCCCTGGCCTTGTCATCGTCACCTGACTGTTGGGGGAGCGGAAGGCCGTACCTCATACCGCTCGGGGCAGCGCCTGGCGCGCTCGGCCAGCGCGGCGTGCAGGTGGTACAGCAGCAGGCCGCGCAGGTGCGCGTCGCCCACGCCCAGCGCCGCCACCGTGCGCAGCGTGCCTCGGCATAGGCTCTCTTTCAGCGCCAGACGGGATTCCGTTAGTTCTGAAAAAAAAACGATCTTTTGAGTAAGGAAAGTTCTACCTAGCTAATAAAGTAAAATGTGAAGTACCTAGTACTGCGATAGTGAACGAAAGATTCACTGTCTTTTTCATAAGGGTTCGAAATTGAACATTCCTAAAAGTAGATATTAACTCCATGTTGTCAGTTTACTTCAAATATTAGTCTAAGTACCTACCTTATTGTCCTACTGTTAATTGCACCTAAATATTTTTCGGTATTTCTTAAAGATTATAATGCTTGATGAAAAAAATAGTTGTGATACTTTCTTGTAAATATAATCACCAGTGTCTGTCATGGTGTTTAACATAGGTAGTCGTAAAAAGATAAAGAAGAACAATAACACACAGTAAACGACATGTATACACTTTTATATATAATTATTACACTTAGTAATACGGAAGATCAAACGAATAAGTAGGTGTAGTGTGTATACTAATTGGCCACTTTATACAATTTTCTAGGAATGCTTAGTTGGTTGTTTACTTCCCATATAACAACATTAGTTAAAGGTTGATAATAAGTACATAGAGAACTGACGGTTTTACGTGCATCATTGTATTCAGTGTCATTGTGCCGACCAAATCTAAATTAGTCCCAATATTTTCTCACATCAGTCAAACTAGGAACCAATAGGTTTCCGCTTGATCAATTGTTGGCTCATTCTAAATAGAAATACTTGGCAATGCGTTATGCGTGGACCTTCGACGTATCGACCACGGCATATCGCCAAGTCGGCTACGCGCAGAGAATGCTGACTGGCAAATTCGAGGGCGTCCATGTTTACCATTACGTCACTTAGCGTTACTAATTAAGTTAACAGTACAGCATCCATCACTACATTGTAAAAGTTCACGTAAGCCAAATTGCTAACGAGCACCGCTGGCACTGACGCGGGGAATTCCTGTGGCGGAACTGTCAACTGTCACTGTTGTTTGGAAATACTGACTCTGTGTAGGGCTCGGGCAGGCAGATCCACCTGGTCACCACGTGGGGGCGCGCGTTCCTCGCGGCGGCGCCCATGTCAATCGGCGTTCTATCGACTAACTGAACTGCCCTCCGCGGTATTATCGTCCACGATTTTATTCACTTGTTGCGCACTCGTCGCATGCCGGTCGGGACACGCTATTCTGAACTCACGATGCAACTAACTGCACGATTTACTTGTATCGCTTTTATTATTCGACGTATAAACATATTTTATGGAGCGACGCAGTTACAACGACGCAGAATGCAGATGAGTGGCGGTCACATGAACATCGGAAAGGAAGTCGCCGCCGCTTATTTAATATGCAACTGACTTGTTCAATCGTAGACTGTGTGTCATATAGTATGTCTTTATGGTGTTGATATTACACTTCGTCGGCTGAAGTGCCAGACCTCTTAACTCCATTTTACCAGATTTTACAGGAGGCACAAAAAACTACACTGTGAAAAATTTTGTATGAAGGTTTCCTGTAATTTTAATCACATTGAATTTTGTAATTCATTTAGCCATTTTCTTTTTATTCTTTCTTTCTATTGGAGAGTGACCAGCTTGCTTTTATGCAGTCACAATTTGTAGGTATATAAGTGTTTTTGGTATAGGTGTGTACTACGGTGTGTAATACTATCTACGATTTAAAACTACTCCATTTATAGATCAGTAAAATTATGTCATGTAAAAGCAATATTTAAAATAATTAACTAATAAAGAAATGTTTTTGCCATGTGAACGTAGGTACGTTCACATGTCAAAAACATTAAAGTATATAGGTATGTACTTGATGCGGTTAGGAGCTATCATCCCAGCCCAGAATGTAGCCCTACCAAATAAGCTAACGGTCTTGTTAAATATTGTTAAACTCTCCCAAATACGCTTTGATTACTTTCTAAGGAACTAAGGCATTATAGAAGACTCGCAGGCTATGTTATTCAACGAGCGCGGATCTTGGCCGAGGTGGTCTATCTCGGCCCAAATGCGCGCGGGCCGTGGCGGGCACAATGCAACAAAGCAAGTGTTACATACTCGCAAACACGCGTTTCCATAGTACAAGTCTTGTTTAGTCGATTTTTTTTGATAAACTATCTTATCAAGTTGTATAACCTGCCTATTTAGAACGTCAAGTTCAGCCCGTAGGTAGACACCGCAACATTAAAGTCACAGGTGCCTTGCCGGCCTTAGAGAAATTTGTAGGCTCGCTTTTTGAAATGAAAGTACCTAAATCCAATTCGGTAATTAAATAAATATGCTTTTGTTTTATTCGAACGACACTGTCAAGTAGTGATAGAGCACAATTACCGAAATTGATTCCGATCGGAAGTGATCTGAATATAGAGTGGACATAATAGGCTATTATGGCTAAAAATTGTAATTAGCCCGTCTTTTAGCTTATTCAAAAATAAAAGACACGTATTTTTTTTATTTGTAAATTAGACTAAAAATTACAAAGTTATAGCCCGTTGAAAGTACGCGTGACGTCACTCGGTGAGGCATTTTTACGGGAGCGAGTGACGTCAAAGACTCCCTATATCTATAGATCCTAACTCAGATGACTCTGGTTAATGTCCGGCTATTCAATCAATTATTTCACTATTAGCACAACTCTGAGGTAATGAGTGAACGTATTCGCTGTGTGCCTACTAAGTATTCAAAGACGGAATAATAATAATCGTTTCGAACCATATAATGGAAACAGGCACTTTATACCTACTGCGTAACTCTCCCAGAACTCTTGCGCATTTGTTAAGCCTTAAATAAAAATACACTGTTCATTTAAGTATGTCAATTTGTCCTACATTTATTTGTCAAGCGCATAACAAAATTCATTGATAGGGAGCATTGTTACAATACAATTGTTTTTTTATTAAAAAAAAAAAGTTTACTAGTTTTTTTGCCGCTGAGCCACACAACGGTAACAACTAACAAGTCCCAAACTAAGCCGAAAATTGTACTATGAGTAAATAGACAACTACTGATAAACATTACTTAGATGCTTTTTTGTATAAATACTTTATAAATAGCAAACACACAGACCAATACAAAGCGACATGTTTTACAATTTTTTTTTAAACTTCATATGTAGTCTTTACCTTTAAAATAAACATTTCGACTCTACAAATTGTGTGTAATCAAATTTTCTTTACAATGATACATTTATCATGGTCAGTTCCGTAGGTTTAGTTGTAGGGAACGCTACCTCTGACACAGTGATCGGGGGTTCAATTTCCGCACAGTGTAAATATTTGTGTTTGTATTTTTCTGGGTATTTTCTATGTAAAATAATATGTGTAACGGGTGAGACGTTCGGGGGGGACTTCTTCGCTGACGTTGCCGCCAAGAAAACTCGTGCGTGTGCGTGAAGTTCGGAGGAAGACGTTTATTCGACGTTACGTGGTACAGAGATGGGTGACTCAGCAACGCGTCTTACTCAACGTAAAAGCGCGGGCTAAGTGCGGGTACAATGGTGGGGATAAGGGGAGTCGTTAGGTTTAGGATATCCAAGACCGGTCTTAAAAACACTTAAGAGCCGACTCAGAGTAATCCTGTATGTAGATATAATAATACTTATAGTAAGGGAATAGATATCTCTTGAAAGATCTGAAAGACTGAAGACTGAAGACAAATAATCACTTGTTCAGGTCCGAGTCTTATACAATCGGAGAAAAACAATGTCGGCGCGATCTAAGTAACATACGACACCATCTAGCGACGAGTATCTGAACTAATCTTGAAATTAGCAAAATTGTATCTGGGGTGGTCATCATTCGAAGAATCACAACGATTGCACGATGTAACATACACACAGAGCCATCTATCGGTGCGCGGCGACACTACATGAGTGCCACTCGGTCTTTGCTTTTATACTCATAATGCCATCTATGGAGTAGTAGCGGTATTAAATAATAAACAAAATTATGGTTTGTTACAATCTCCCCCTCTGTCACTGATAGGCGTCCCGACGAAGTGACAGGACAGAAAGGTGATTTACTGTGGCGGATTCTTCCTTCCTTGGCCGACCACGTCCTCGCTTCTACTGCGATTTGCTTAGGTCGCTCTCTTTTCTTAAAAGGTTGTACGAGCTGTGATAAGACACCAAGAGTCGTGTCAGGATCTTGCGGACTCGCAATCTCGTTGCTGCATAAGCAAGTTGCTGCATAACGGCGCTTACAACTTGTGTACCGTTATCACTAATTATGCGTCTAGGGAACCCGAATCGTAAGAAAACTTCATTTACGAGGGTCATCGCACAGCTTTCAGCTGTAGCTGTCTTCAGTGAAAATAGTTCCACTCTTCTAGCAATAGAAGTCTACTTATGTACTTCAGAGGTGGAGGTGTTCGTCTTCACCCTCCCTCTGCACTATAACTGCTCCAAGCGCATAGTTACTCGCATATTATATGGCTTAGATGCTTCTTGTTCTTCCCATAAGTTGTCTTTCTGCTGTGAATTCAGAGTCGCTTCGTTCTTCTTTGGCCGCCAGATAGTAGATGTCCGACCAAACGTTATCCCCGCAGAGGTAGGTTCCTTCACTCGACAGGGAAAAGTCAGGGTTGGACGTGAAATTCCCTGGAATGAAGCCTCGAGTTGGGCGCCAATTGTAAAAGGTGAGACGTTCGGGGGGATTTCTTCTCTGACGTTGCCGCCAAGAAAACTCGTGCGTGTGCGTGAAGTTCGGAGGAAGACGTTTATTCGACGTTACGTGGTACAGAGATGGGTGACTCAGCAACGCGTCTTACTCAACGTAAAAGCGCGGGCTAAGTGCGGGTACAATGGTGGGGATAAGGGGAGTCGTTAGGTTTAGGATATCCAAGACCGGTCTTAAAAACACTTAAGAGCCGACTCAGAGTAATCCTGTATGTAGATATAATAATACTTATAGTAAGGGAATAGATATCTCTTGAAAGATCTGAAAGACTGAAGACTGAAGACAAATAATCACTTGTTCAGGTCCGAGTCTTATACAATCGGAGAAAAACAATGTCGGCGCGATCTAAGTAACATACGACACCATCTAGCGACGAGTATCTGAACTAATCTTGAAATTAGCAAAATTGTATCTGGGGTGGTCATCATTCGAAGAATCACAACGATTGCACGATGTAACATACACACAGAGCCATCTATCGGTGCGCGGCGACACTACATGAGTGCCACTCGGTCTTTGCTTTTATACTCATAATGCCATCTATGGAGTAGTAGCGGTATTAAATAATAAACAAAATTATGGTTTGTTACATATGTAGATATTTATTTTTAAAATAATTAATTTCTATCTAGTATCTAAGTAAGTTTATCAGTTGTCTAGTACCCAATTACCCATAGTACAAGCTTTGGCTTAGTTTGGGGCTGGCGCTTAGGTAGGCGCTGTGTGGCCCAAAGTGGCATGTTTGGGGTTATTTATTATTATTATTTATTATAATAAACAGTAATAATTAAAGTTATAATAACAGTGTTCAGCCGCTCGACGTAGATCCGCCCTCCGCTCGATGCCGTTTGTGGATCGAACTTTTGCTCCACCAGAGCCTTCCGCGTGGCCGCAAACTTCCTTGGTCCACGTGGAGGTCCTTAAACAGACTCCGAACTCAGGTCGGCCGAAGTAAGGAAAACAGGTGCAGATGGGGAATTACGGACGAGTCTGACCTAGCTTGCGTTTGTGGTTTCACCCCCCAAACCATGGCTCACCTTACATCCTGCCCGGCATGCCCTTTCTCCGGCACACGCGACGAGCTTATGTTGGCCACAGGAGATGCGGTTCGAGTGGCTGAACACTGGTCAGACATTATTTAGATTGTCATCGACACGCTAAGAAGAAGATTTATTATATAGTAAGTACCTAGGTATTGATTTTATTCTCAAATAAAAGAAGACGATAATTGACCGCCGCCCCCCTCCTTGGACACCGAAACTACGACTGAGCCTAAAGTTAACGAGCTTAAAAAAGATCCACATTTTGTTCATTGCTTAGATAGGACAACCTATAAGAATTCTATCAATTGAAAATAAAGTAGTCATTCAATATAAGCGCGGCACCCTCTCGCCACCTACGCGAGTTCAACTCGTATACTTCAATACGTCCAATTTTTCATAATTTATGAAGTCTACGAAATTTCTTTTATTTAGCGATTTTTGATACACTTCCTACACTTATAACTGATAATAGACAATCAAGGCTACCTTTAGGTAGTAACGTAGATGGAATCCGACGGCTACTAGCTGAAATTAGCGACCAGCTGCTATGTATCATTATTTTCAATATTCACGCCATATGGAAGAACCGTGCTGCCAATTCAGTATCATATACAAATAATTATGACCTACTTTTTAGCCCCAAACTAAGACGAAGCTTGTACTATAGGTATGATAAACTTACTTAGATACATTTTTTTTGTAAATAAAGACATTATATACATAGTAAACACCCAGACCATTTTAGCCAGGTATGATTTTATTACGTAGTGGACCCCGAATAAACTCTTTTACGATATCAAGACCGCTTAAAAAGAGCTTAGCGACATTTTTTTGCGAAATCAACCTACCTATACATCTTTGATACTGAAAAAAGAGACTATGATATACCTAAATAAATAAGGCGAAAACTTCACATCGATTAGCTCTTTTTGCTGTTATGTATTTCTAGGAATGTAATAAACCTAGGCCTAATAGTAAGTAGGTATATTTCGTTAAATATTTCAATGTCAATTTACTTTCGGCTAAACGGACCGTTAAAATTGTATCGTCCGTTTGATATCAACCTTGACATAGTACCGAACGACCACAGCTTGTCCCAGAAACTCAACACCACATCGTTACAGCTGGTCTGGCGCTGGTACATTGAAGTGAATAATGTACTTATAGATATAATATATTCTTTTAAGTCACTCATTTATTTAGATATTTTTGCGAGCCAGCACATTCGGTAACACGAAGGATTGTTTTCATGCGGTTCACACACGAAGCAAATGGTTCATCGAAAAAAAAAAACAATAATGGTTGGTGGCCCCTTTTCTGTCAAATCCCCCCATACAATGTGTCCCATGTATACAGTCTGTTTAGGTACCCCACGATTTACTAGATATTTATAATTATTCGACCATACTTTTGACACATTGAGTACCTATCTGAATAACAATTCAAACAGGTTGACAGGTTGACGGGCTACTCCTGAAAAATGTATTTTATTTTTATGTGACATTGGGTGCTGAAATTGTAGTTTTATAACATTTTGCTATGTAACTGCAATATCTTGGGCTTTATTTAGAACTAGCTTTTGCCCGCGACTTCGTCCGCGTGTTTAGATTTTTACATACAAAAGTTTTTTCCCAATAACTCCCGTTCCCGTAAGAATTTTGCAATATCGCGTTGCAAGTAAGGTTTACGTTCATTAGGGTACCTGCATGCCAAATTTTAATCATCTATCTTACGCGGTTTAGATTTTTTCATACAAAAGTTTTTCCCGCTAACTACCGTTCCCGTGGGAATTTTGCAATATCCTGTTGCAACTAAGCTTTTAGTTTACTAAGGTACCTACATGCCAAATTTCAAGCTAGACGCTTGAAACGGTTTAGATTTTCATACAAAAGGATTTTCCAGCTAATTCCCGTTCCCGTGGGAATGCCTTTCTTAGTGCACCTCTACGGTATCTAAGCTACGTCTCTTCTACATTTCTAGTACCTACGTTTAGCCGTTTAGGCATATAAATGTCAGTCAGTAAGTCAGTCTATTTAGATTTAATTTTACCAGTAAGGCCATTTATTGAGAGAAATCAGTAGTTTTGGGCTGTGAGTTTATTTCTCGGCCTTTCAAGTTTTTTCCTATTGAATCCCGTAAAGGGTTGATTTAGGTAAATATTTGAAGTTTTATCTTTTTCGGAGTGGAATTTATCGAAACGCTTTCTTAGCAATAATATCTACGTCATAGTATAGCTTTATGAATGCAAAGTCTTAGCACGAACTGTTTAAAATTGACAAAATTTCATACATACTTTCATCCCCTATTTTATCCCCTTGGGGGTAGGAATGATCAAAACCCTTTTTTAGCGGATGCCTACCTCATAGTAGCTTTAAATATGCAAAGTCTCAGCCCGATCGGTTTAAACTTGATAAAAGTTCATGAATACAAACTTTCATCCCCTATTTTATCCCCTTGGGAGTAGAAATGGTCAGAACCCTTTTTATCCCCTTGGGAGTAGAAATGATCAGAACCCTTTTTTAGCGGATGCCTACGTAGTAGCTTTATACATGCAAAGTCATAGCCCAATCGGCTTAAAATCGACAAATTTTTATACAAACTTTCATCCCCTATTTTATCCCCTTGGGGGTAGAGTTGATCAAAATCCTTTCTTAGCGAGTGCCTACGCCATAACATCTACCTGTATGCCAAATTTCAACCCGATCGGTCCAGTAGTTTGGGCTGTGCGTTGATAGATCACTATGTCAGTCAGTCAGTCAGTCACCTTTGAGTTTTATATATTTAGATTTAAAACCAGCTTTTGCTTTGCTGGACCTGATCTCTGTAGGCATACTCCAAAGCACTACCTACTACGAAGTTTCGGGCCTACACGAAGCTATTTATATAAAATGCTATTCTACTTACCTAGGTACATGTAGGTATGTATTTTCATTCATCTGTAAGCCATGGTCATGAGGATATACCTACCTAGATAAACATTTATCCATTTCAACATATTATTTCTCGACCTTTGAGGTTCAATTCGATCTTTAAAGTTTTTAATATACCTAAGTATAGCATACTTAATGACTCGAATTTAACCTTTGCTTGTAATGTTAAAAAGTGGCTGTGACGGGCAGATGGACAGACATGATGAATTAAGGGTTCCGTTTTTCGCCATTTGGCTACGGAACCCTAAAAAGACAAGCGCCGCAAGTAAACAAGTGTTTAAATGCGGCGCGGTAAAATTATGTGCTGACGATTTTAAAGTACGAGTATACATGTATTGTTTTATGAGGACCGACATTTTAAATAATTATTCTATTCTGTTTCCTTGAAAGCGATAGGACTGGGTGCATTAATGTTATTTATTACCTACCTATATTTTTTATTTACGTCATTAATAATTTTATATATTTTTTTTTGGGATTTATTGTTTTAGATTTATTAATTGTGCTATTCGTATTTAGAGCGTCAATTCAGCATCTGTAGAATCAATACTTGTTATGTCTTTGTCAAGCTCAAATTCTACTTGGTATTAAAAAGTACGTGTTATTTGATAAGCTTATCCGTTACGTTTGTAAAATGCACGTTGATAGTACGTGTTAAGATAAGAAAGTATTTAGAATATATAAGAATACAATCACAAACACATAACTCACATTTATTAAAGTTAGTTCTAGAAAACAAATGATCACACAGTATCGTATATGTACCCTTTAACTTGAGTCTCTCCGTAAAACCGAGTTTCAGCGCCAATCTCAGCCTTAAGTCCACGAATATATGGTTCGAGTATGGTATGAAGTGCGATAGTCGTTCCAGCACCAAAGTTTCTAGTCGAAATTGGTCATCCAAATCCATAGAACCGACCAAGCTGCCGAGTACACTTTGCACTACGCTCACTTTCTCAGGCGGAACAGAAACACCGCAGTTGTCACATTTCCAATCAGTTGCTGGGTTTAATGGAGTCACCGGTAGAAGGACTCCGATACATTCCTTATTCAAACATTTGAGAGCAGACAGACGTGTGCCCATCTCGTTCGGATCCTCACATCTTTTGCACTTACACCAAAAGTTCTTCGTTTTTTGAAGTTGACATCGTCTCGCCGGAGTGCACCAGAGAAGGCCAGTGTAACAAGTAAGGATTTCTTCACCTACATCTATGTCTCTCGTCGCGTACACATCCATATTGTAATTTTCTTTGTAAATCTTTCTCGTGTTCGGCACGCAACTGTGGTTTAATAATGCAGATAAAAGGTATAACCCACGAAGAGGCACTTTGGAGTCACCCTCATTTTGGGTTATTCTGAATGCGTTTAACTTCATTATCGAATCTACTGACTTCATTAATTCAATTTGGTCTTCCGGTATCTCATAAATAGAACATAAAGCGTCTACCTCTTCTACATATCCTGTTGGGTTCTTTTGCATTAGAGATAACAAATACTTTTCTTCATCATCCAACAGGAGTGTCCTCAAATAAGCGAGCGATCTGGTCAAATCAGATGAATTCCTTTCACATCCCGACTTCAACTTCCAGTTGAGCACAAGGAATTCGCACTCCTTGTGATGTGGTTCGCTGGTTGCGCACTTTTCGGAGCAGACCAAAAGGCCGCATCTGTCACAGGGGTAACAGGTTTCGTTTGTCACATAGCAGGTTGAGCAGAAGGTTTCGCGAGAGTGGTCACCGCGTGGGCCCACGACGAGTGCCCTGTTGCTGAAGATAAGTTCTCCGCGTTTGATTGGTTTTGTGGCGAACAATCCTCGCCCGCTTATGTTCGATTTCTTGATGAGCCAGCTGGGTGAGGGTTCGTTGCTGGGGTGCAGGTGGGTGAGGTCTGGGGAGGGCATGAGGGCCATGGTGCTGCCGTTTGGGAGAGAGTGCGCGGAGTGACATGGCTTCAGGCGCGCCGCGGCTGACTGACGCCGCCCATCGATGTACATGACCCGTTATGAAAATAGCCTCTGGAACACTAAATCACTCCCAATTCATGAAGGCGGCTCACGTGTCGAAGGTGACGTAACGCGCGTCCGTTCCGAGATTTATGTTTAGTTTACTGCCCACTGAGCCTTGAATTCAAAACAGAATCCATTAATGTTGGTACTTTCTTTAATGAGATCTTGGAATTTAGGGAAGGACCAAAAATTAAAAATGTGTTGTTGAAATTACTAGTGTTGTAGATTGCAGACCCTACAAATTAATAAAAGGTTTGGCTTTAAACGAAATTCATCATTTTTATTAATAAAAGAAAAAAAATTACGTTAAATAATCTAACAAATAATGAAATACTTAGCTTAGGACAATCCCTAAAAGACTATTTCCTATTTTTTAAGATAACTTTGAACTTATACGAGTAAGACCCTCCTTTCTAAGTCACGTAAAAATAACTGCCCCACACTTTATTCAGTTTAAATATCCGCCTAAAATGTTCGCGCTACCATTATCTGTGGATCGAAAATACCTACTTACTGACGTCTGCTTTATTTAATGTTGGTTTGTTTTCATTAGATCGTTTTATTATACGTGTAGGTGAAATATAAGCCACATTTACCTACCACGACTCAGCGTCCGTGTAACCTAGTTAAAATAAATGATACTCAAAGTAAATGTATATCGACCCTTAGAGGTCACTGACCTACAAGTAAACATAAAAGGTGTTGAGGTCTGGGTTTAAGAGGAAATGTCTCGTAGCTGTTACCCGTAGTACTGCTACTTAATACAATTTTTTTTACAGACACAGCATAGTGGATTCCCCCATCTTGATGGCAAAGTCAAAGTCAAAATAATCTTTATTTGTATAGGTTTTTATGAAAAACACTTACAAATCGTCGAAGCTACCACGGCAAGCGAAAGAGACGCCCAAGTTGCTGAGGCAAAGGACACATAACCAAAACATTCGCTTGTCAGCAACGTTCTGGCCTATAGGATAACTCTATGGCTCCTGCTGATCCTGAAATGCAACCAAAATTTCTTCTCGGGTGTTTTTCCGATATTACTGAATAAGTTCCATAGTCGATTTATTACGACACCCTCCAGATAAATGGGGCGATGATTTGTATTCTTTTCTGTCACCGCATGGCCGCACTACTTAACTGTCAGTTACTAAGCTGCAGGACTCAATTCCCTTAAAACGCAATTCAAAATCCGAGCCCACTAGCTGTATAAATTTAATAGGTACGAGAGTCATACGCCCCCTCAATAGGCTTGTTGCCTTAAAAAATGTAATTAGTCCGAATTTTAGCTTATTCAAAAATAATAGACACATATTTATTAATTTGTAAATTAGACTAATAATTACAAAATTTACAAAGTTAGAGCCCGTTGAAATTACGCGTGACGTCACTCGGTGTGGCATTTTACGGGACGGAGTGACGTCAAAGACTCCTAACTTTTGATGCCTTGTATCTTTGCTATTTTTTATTTCAATGAAAAAAGGAAAAATACGTGGCCAATACATTTTTATGATCTAATACGGACTAAATATAATATACTTATTTTGGCCCCCAAAACATCCGTATTGTTGGTAAGCAGAAGTTTGAGGAACATAATGAAGTGAGTGTCCACAGTAACAACACTAACAGCATTTTCCGTATTGGTTGGTTTAATTTTAACTTTAAATTATTTTGTCGCGACGTGTCCTCGTTAATTGTGTACTGTCAATCAAAACGAAGATAATGAACTTGCAAAGATATAATTAGGTAACTAAGCGGGGTGCCTGGCGTAAACCCGAATTCCTGTCATGTGTAACACTTTAGTTATAATTCTTTTTTAAATAAATAAATATTAGACTTAAGCACTTGTATTATGGGTATCAGAACAACGAAGGTACCACAAATAAATATTTAAATACAAATATAAACTCCCAGAAATGGAACAAACACAAGTAGTTTATCACACGAATGATTGTCCCGGGTGGGAATCTAACCCACGACCCTTGGTTCAGAAGGGGTCACTACCAATTGAGCCACCGAACCAGTCAATTTTGGTCATATTGTTGTCGATTATACAATGAGCATTAAAAAAGTATGAAAGTTTTTTTTATTTATGCACCAAGCACCTGCAACTGGTGGTAGCAGTAGTGCGAGGTATTTTTTTTAGTTTAACTGGACAGACTTTGTTGATCTAAATGAAAAATTGTTTTCAATAGGAAAAGTGAATAATTAGTTGCATTCGAAAATAGATCTATTTTACAGACTTAGGAATCGTACCTACGTTAATATACTTTTGATGCTGACTCTATTCTAAAGTTTTAGAAAAGTTTATCATCTGTTTGGCAATGATGATGGCATGATATTGCAAGGAAATCAGAAAAATCAGATAATTAACTGAACGCCGAATAGATGACTAGGGTGACAAACATTTATCTACTTATACGTAGCTCTTCAGCTTCCAACTCTGAAGTAACTAGAAAATTTACGTTATACGCTCACTCTGCGTATGTGCATGCATTAAAATTTTATTAGTTGTGGAGAGTATAATAATATTATAGTTTAGCGTTCGTACTTAGTATTTATTTTCTTAAAGAAAAATAATAATGTTCCCGACTTGTAGACCAGGCAGAAAGCAAGACACGAGCGGAAGCAATAATTTATAAAATAGCAGAATATAAACTGTTTATTTATGAAGTTTGTGTGTAATTTAGTACCCAGTATATGTGGGATATCTCTAAAGAGTTATCGCCAATTTCGCTCAGAGTACCTTAATAAATAAATATCAGACAACATCACATACATTGCTCTAATCCCAAAGTTACTTGTGTTATGGGTATCAGAACAACGAAGGTACCACAAATAAATACTTAAACACAAATTATAAACACGGGTAGGAATCGAACCCACGAACCTTGGCTCAGAAGGCAGGGGTCACTACCAATTGAGCCACCGAGCCAGTCATGGTAAAGGTCAACCTATAAGTAGGTATAACATAAATTCTGTCTTCTGTGGTAAGAGTTTTAGTGAAACAATGTTAGCAATTAGGTAACTAGTAGATTACTACTACTATCCTGACCGAATTTTGACCACTAAAAGCAAAATCCAAAGAAACTAACCATGTAGGCAGGAGATTAAATTGTACACTTTAAGTGTGTGCGTAAACAAAGATGTGCTTTGTTCCTTCACTGTGATAAAATCCGATGAAACGATAATTCGCGCAGGCGCAGGACCAACGGCTTAACGTGCTTTTCGATGCACGGGAAGAGTATCACCGTCAACTTCGTAACTCCCGAGCCACAAATGTTACTGACAAATGTATTGACAGAAAAACCCAACAAAAATTTCTGGCTCGACACATGATTCGCAGAATCACGGTTTCTAAGAGGCACTCGCGACTAATAGACAAACAAGGCAGTCAACCTATTTATAAACGTTCATTTCCTCCCATGCATCTAAAAAGGAACTTAAACTATTTAAAATGTTTCATAAATAATATAAACTACAATTTCAAAGCTGTAAATTACAACAGCTTAACCGATTCTTTGCGGATGACGCCCGTGAGGCGTCATTAATTTCTTTTGTGTATGGCGTGTGACGCCTGAGAGGCGTCTTTTTCCAATTTGTTAAAACTCTATGTAAATGTCGTTTTTAAGGGTTAGTACTGCTAAACAAGATTACTATTATTATTTTCTGTAGTTTATCCCTGTAGTGTAGTCGTTTCAGGATATAGCGTGAATTTCAAAACATCAGAGGTTGACAACCTTCGATTGACAGATACGAATTAGTTTTCGAACTTCAAAAAATTTGTTTGCCGCCACGGGCAAAAGTTTCCAAAAAGTACCATCGCAATGAATCGGTTAAGAACGATAATTCGTTCATTACGTGCGTCGGCATGGGCTTCCACGTCATACCGACGGGGAAATAGGTAATTTTATCATTTGGCTCACTTTCGCACTCATGATTAATAACGCTGTGAAATTAACGAATTTCAACACAAAATGTATCTACCAACCTATTTGTTTTACAAATATTTTGAGTAACTATTTTATTCTTAGATAAAGATGATGTTAGTTATCGAATTCTCAAGGTTGTAGGATAGGCGAGAGTTACTAAATCATTGATAAGATTAATTTGTTTATAGAATCATATGTTGCAAGATTTGTCAATAAGTAGGTAAATATAGAGAAAATATCGAAATGTAGACCGTCACGCTAATTAAAGGTAAGAAGCAAAAGTAGGTCAGCAAACGTGTATTAATAGGTACTGACTTTTCACCTTTCAAATTAAACTCCTTCTGGCTAAATGCGGAGTGTCGGAAAAGTAATTTATAAATTAATATTTATGCATGTAAAAATAGGAACATAATATACACGATTGTCTTACCATGCCATCGAAGTCCGTCGTTGTCTCCCAGTTCCCAAATCAGGCGACATTGAAGATCTACAACAATTTGATTGGTCTTAGGAATGAATTTGGTCACACGGTTAACGAGGAAGTTTTCTAACTGATCCACATTTTCAAAGTCCAACGTGCCCATTAAACTTCCAAGGGCGCTTTGTAGAGTACAAATATTCTTTATAGGCACGCGTAAACTACACTCTAGACACCGCCATGCTGACGACGAGTTCAAGGGCTCAATTGGGAGAAGAGATCCAGGGCACTCCGGCGACAAACATTTGAGGGCTGCAAGCAGCGTTCCCCGCTCCGTCGGGTCTGCACATCGATCACATTTGCACAAGAAATGTTTCGTTTTGTACAAATGCGTCCTTCGCGCGGGTGTGCCCCACAACGCTCCTGTGTAACTAGTATAAATCTCTGTTCCAGCACGAATCAGCTTCACAGCCTTGACGGCCATCTGACCATCATCATTGTAACTGTATCGTGTATTTGGCACACAACAGTGATTCATTAGTCCTGAAACTGGGTACAACCCTCTCAAACTCATTTCCTTTTTCCCATACGGAGTAGCAATTTGGAATGCATTAGTGTCAAGGGCACAACATGCAAGAGTCATTAAATCTTCCTCATTCTCTGGAATGTCGAAATATTGCTTTAATTCTCTCACTTCCGCTCCGTGCCGAGGAAGATTATGAGCCTGAAGCGAAGCCATCAATTCCCTCTGGTCATCGTTTAGCAACAGTGCTCTTATAGGTGTCAATGCTCGAGACATAGTCACATGGTCGATTTCCTCAATGGGCACCTTATTGTTCCAGCGCGAAATGGTTGTGCAGTCGTCGTAATGGGCACCTGTACTTTGACATTCTTCTGAACATAGGAGTAGAGCACACTTGGAGCATTTGAAGAACGTGTCACTTTCGAGTTTCGAGCAAACGGTGCAGCCACGAAGAACGGTGGTACCAGCCCGAGGACCTCGGATTAGAGGGTGATCCACGAATAGCACTTCACCAGACGCTATATCCTGTGTAGCAAATAGACCACGGCCGCCCAAAGGAGAATCGTCAACGATCCACTTGCAGAAGTGTTGCACACCATCCGTATAGCTGTAGAGTCCGAGGTGTACCTTCACCATTTGCGACAATTGCTCCAACGACAACATCCTGCCGTGACTCGACCGATGACGGCACTGCACTGCGCTCCGATACGAATATACAAATCAGCGAGTTTGATAACATAAGCTAGTAGCGTTGGGATGAAATATTGGTACAATCAAAATCACACGCGATCTTTTCCCCAATTAGTTGAAGCCGATTGACGTGCGCCGGCCGTATGAGGTAAGAGTGGTGCGTACCTGGCGTATTCTTTGCGGGCGTTGCCAAGCCAGTGTTGTATTTATCAGGTGATTTACACTCGAAACGACTCATTGAACGTACTCATATCGGTTCGCGCAAATTCAGCAGTTACCTGAGCCACGGCCGCCGTGTAAATAGCGTGAAAGACGAACCAGTGACATCTGGGAAAAAATTTAAATCCACGTTATGTAAGCCAGTTGATAGTTATTTTTAAACATGAAGTGACTTTCTGCTCAGTGCTCAGGTCAATATTCATATAAAAATATCTGGCTCATTAATTGAAGAGTTTATAGCAAAGAATTCGACAGGGGAAACCATTTTCTAAGTAACGAATGTTTTTTTAAAGAGCTTTTTGCTACTATGACTTTAATAAATTACAACTGCATTACACTCGTTTGTTTCAATGTAACTCTTATTAGAAAAACAATCGATGACTAATTTTGTGTGAAGGAAGCACACCAGAGAAATAACAAAGGGTATTTTGACACTATCATTAAGTTAATTTATTTTTCATCATTATAATAAAATTGATAACTTAATCATGAATTTGAAGTCAAATAATGGATCATACCATTGCATACATTCAACATGGCATACCTATATTACCTATATATGCTCACTTTGTTATAAGTAACTGGTGTAGGTAATAGCTCTATGCCATTTTTATGAAAACAGCGCCATTAAATATTCGCTATTACTTTACGGAGAACATAGAATGTTTTAAATAATAGCGCGGCGTCCATTATATAATATGGGGTTTCTAAGAGAATACTTAGTAGAGCGTGGTTAAAAAATCTGATTATTATGAGATCAATAAATTATACAAGTTAGAATTATTAGACAAAAAGAAAGATACAACTAAATGGGTATTACTAATATTACTTTTAGGTAGATAATAATTGTGCTAGAACATCTCTAAAAGTGCGGATAGAATGCTGATGACATTATTGGGCGGCAGTCAAACTGTTTATATTAATCATTAGGAATTATCTAATAAAACTATCTGTACGTGATAAATCTATTTGGGGCATCGTTTGTAACTAAGTGCAGAATGTACATCATTGAATAGGTCAGGATGACATCTCTGTTTATTGGTAGTGTGTGAGTATTGTTGAGTTATATTGTTGTTCAATGCTAGGTGTTGATTCTTTCTTTCTATAAGATACGTGCTTTGAACATATTAACATGAATTGATTGACGATGTCGTTAGAAAACGAATTTCGTTACTTGTTACTGTAAGATGTGTATCTTGTATCTAGATAATATCTTTCATGCTTTGTTGTTACTGTCAAATCGTTTGGTATAGAAGAAGATTTATTAGACAAAGTAGTTTCCGAATTCGAATTCAGATGTTTTGTGAATAAGGAGTGAGTCGAAAATTAATGTTGGCCTTATCCCTACTATAAATATCAATAAATGACGCCGCCACCACACAGTAGATACAGAAAAGTTCAATTAGGTGTCCATACCACCAAGAATAATTTAAGGATCTTTAGAACAAAAAATGGTCTAAGAAGAATAAGAATAGATGAAGCGTCTATCAATATACACGCGACCGGTTGTTGGTCGGACGGCGGCGTTGCTTACCGTAGCACGACGATCACGCCCTCGATGCTGCGTACAAAGTGCTCCAGGGCTCGTAACGCGATCTCCCCTTTGTCATCCACGCTGGTTCGACAACCTGACCAGTCTCTGTGACCACTACGCCAAAGTGGACGTTCCTCTACACCCGGAGAAAAACGCAGCTAAATGCGCAATAAATATAGCGAATACCGGAGCGTTGCGTTCGGTGCCTGAGGATTTATCAAGCGTGATAGGATGCAAACGTTCGATTATCAAGAAGATGTGTGTCCTTGGTATTATTTTGACGGTTCCTACAAAACGTTGCTGGGCGCCTGCCTCATTCTGTTCGGTGAGTGACGCTCGGCTGAGCTCTTTCGTGACGTATTTACGCGTATCTATCTGATCACGGAAGCAGTCTGCTATTTATTACGCACTTTTGACGGAGATATTTTGACAGGTCTGTTCGGGGTGCTGCTAAACGGCTGGCTGTTTGCCACGTTCATCCACAGTCACCTTTTGATATTCAAGAGTCACATACTGGTACTTAATCTCTGCTCGGCATCACTTGGCAGGAATCTGCTTGGATTTCCATTTTCTGGGGCTTCGGCGATAGCTAAGAGGTAAATTTTATTCTTATCAAATTAATGTGAATTATAAAGTACTAGCTTTTGCCCGCGACTTCGTCCGCGTGTTTAGATTTTTACATTCAAAAGTTTTTTCCCAATAACTCCCGGTCCCGTTGGAATTTTGCAATATCGCGTTGCAAGTAAGCTTTACGTTCATTAAGGTACCTTGCATGCCAAATTTCAATCATCTATATCTTACGCGATTTAGATTTTTTCATACAAAAGGTTTTCCCGCTAGCTCCTGTTCCCGTGGGATGTTTGCATTGCAATATCCTATTGCAACTGAAGTTCACTAAGGTACCTAATTGCATGCCTAATTTCAAGCGTCTAACTTATGGGGTTCAGATTTTTCATACAAAAGGATTTTCCCGCTAATAGGATATGTGAATATGGATGACTTTTTTGTATGAATTAAAAAGATAAAACCGACTTCAAAAAAAAAACACAAACGACCAAAACTAAAAAGCGATAAATAACGTAAGTAATTATATTCTTAATACATAATTATTTAAATATTACAATTATCACTTATTTTTGAAGTCGGTGCCAGCCTCTAGGTACCTAACGTAGACTGCAGTTGTTGTATGACGCGCGCGGCCGGCAAATCCACACGACAAAATACATTTATTTGTTTGGCTGGCACCGACTTCAAAAATAAGTGATAATTGTAATATTTAAATAATTATGTATTAAGAATATAATTACTTACGTTATTTATCGCTTTTTAGTTTTGGTCGTTTGTGTTTTTTTTTGAAGTCGGTTTAATTTTTTTTTAAAAAATAATTTTATTTCTCTATTTTTAGTTGCGTTAATGTGCTGTGACCTTGAATAAAGGCTAATTAATGTCCTTAAGAATTTTACTTAGGAATGAAAATTTTTGCTTTAAGTCAAGTGAAGACTTTGCGATCTAGAATCAAGCATATCACTTACCAAATCACCTGCCTTATTAGCCCTGCATAAGTACATACTACTACCTAGTTTAATATCGACCAATGTCAGTACTGTCCCCTAACTCCTAACCGTTAAGGAGTTCTGTGGCTTCATCATCAGCACCAGGTGTTGACGCCCGGAAGCATATACCTGAGTAAAATATGATTACGTAACAAAAACACCATATGAGCATACAATTTTCGGTTGTTGCCCTCAATTTCTCCAGGATCCCATCATCAGATCCTGACTTGGTGATAATGGGACCACCTCGGAAGTGTCCTCTGTCGAATCGTCAAAAAATTTTTGAAATCCATCCATAATTGACGGAAATATCGGTGAACATACATAAAAAAAAAAAAATATTATACATACAGACGAATTGAGAACCTCCTCCTTTTTTCGAAGTCGGTTAAAAAGATCTCACCTTTTATCTTTTAGCTACATAAATATCGAAGAATTTTTAAACTATCTTTTCTATTAAGCGTGTTATAAAGCGTTAAAGTTATTGCTTATACCGAGAGATCCGACGTGGCGGATGACGTCACGTACCGTGCGCGCCATGCAAATTTCATAGAAAAATCTGTTTTTGTGAGAGAGACGGATATAATAACTTTCAACGACTGTATCTCGCCCATTATTCAGCCAATTTTGATTTTGTTTTCACTATTCATAGTATATTTTTATCTATTTTACGATAAATTAGTAAATACATAAAACTATTCTTCATGCATATTCCCTATTCTCGTTCCCGTGGGAATTTCGGGAATTCCTTTCTTAGACCACCTCTACGGTACCTAAGCTACGGCACTTCTAAATTTCAACTGCCTAAGTTTAGCCGTTTAGGCTGTGCGTTGATGTTAGTCAGTGAGTTTCTTTTCTGCTTTTATATATTAAGATTTAACTTGACCGGTAACGCCATTTATTGAGAGGAATTCTTTCCCTATTTTATCACGTAAAAGGTTGATTTTAAAATTTGAAATTTTATCCCTTTCGGAGTGGAATTTATCGAAACACTTTCTTGGCAATATCTTGGTAGATATATATCATGGTATAGCTTTGTGAATGCAAAGTCTTAGCCCGAACGGTTAAAAATTGACAATGTTTCATACAAATTTTCATCCCCTATTATATCCCCTTGGGGGTTGAAATGATCAAACCCCTTTTTTAGCGGATGCCTACGTCATAGTAGCTTTATACATGCCAAGTCCTAGCCCAATCGACTTAAAATTGACAAAATTTTATACAAACTTTCATCCCTTATTTTATCCCCTTGGGGGTAGAAATGATCAAAACCCTTTTTTAGCGGATGGCTACGTCGTAATAGCTTTACACATACAAAGTCTTAGCCCAATCGGCTCAAAATTGACAAAGTTTCATACTAACTTTCATCCCCTATTTTATCCCCTTGGGGGTGGAATTGATCAAAATCCTTTCTTAGCGGACGCCTACGTCATTACATCTACCTGTATGCCAAATTTCAGCCCGATCGGTCCAGTAGTTTGGGCTGTGCGTTGATAGATCACTATGTCAGTCAGTCAGTCAGTCAGTCAGTCACCTTTGAGTTTTATATATTTAGATAGATAGGTGCACCTATTCTGTACGAATATTATCAGATACATAATAATGTTAAAACTATAAAATTTTCCGTTAATACTATAGTTTACAAAGAGTCCTTAAAATCTGATATAAGATCGAAATGTGAACCTTCTGAGAGTTAACGTCCCTTTAAACTATTTTTAACTATTTACCTATTGTGCCTGGAAGTCTTAGTTTTAAAACTACAGCCGACTACTTTAGAGACTGATATGCAAACTCGGTATGCTACTAAGTACTGCAGTTAAAGTAAAGTTCTCGTTCTAAGTTTCTCGTCCAAATTAAGGCCGACTTTAAGGCGGTGTTTGAGTGTGTTTGATTTAAACCAACCAGTTTGATACAAGTGTTGTAAGCGTATTCTAGTTTACAATTTTTTTCAGATGGCTCTTTGGTTCATCGTGTTGTCAACTTTTCGCATTCTTGAATCAGTTCTTTGGTGTCTTCCAAATGGCAGCTTTGTTTTCGATAGTGGTGGAAAGATATTTACAAGCCAGATTTTACAGACGTGGTGAGTGCATTATTTGGTTTTAGTGTAATTTTTCTATTATTTACATTACGATGCTAAAACGTAGGATATGGAGAGACAAAATTTTATGTTTTAAATAGACTTAATCATCTAGTCCTAGAAATGAACTTTAAATTATGTAGGTACTGTAATGATACATTTTTAAAAGTCTTGTGTAAAACAAAATCTTTTCATAATCATTATCATCACCTATCGGAGACCACTGCTGGCAATGGGCCTCTCCAGCTGTTTGCCGCTTTGGGGCAACATCTGAAGGCTTTACCCATAATCACAACGGTATTACCCAAATTCGATCACAGGGCGAATAGTAGGAGATCCGACCTAAGAACGATCTTCACCGAGCTGATAATAGAATGAATCATATTTTATAACAAATTTAGTATGTTAGAAAATATGTTAAAATTGGGTTGCCTAAAAAAATCCTGGACAGACAATTTTTAATTATTTAAATAAAATTTTTTATTTTTTTATTTTTGCAACATCAAGATAATAAGCAAATTTTTACCCTGACTTAAAGTATGAAACGTATAGAATGTGTAGCCGTTGGGTTGCCTATTATTTACCTGGACAAACTACTCGGTTGTCAGGTATAAACAGGTGTATGTCGATGCCAGTTACCTTCACTCGATTGGATAATAGAAAAAAATTTATATCAATATAAGCGTTGTTTTATTGCGAACACGGTGATATAGGGTTGTCTGCAAAAAACCTGGTCCTAATAGGGGTTTGCGAATTTTGAAGATTTTAATTTTAACGCGATTGGAAATGTGTGACAGAGAGATCCGAGTTGAGTATAGCATGTAATAATAAAGGACACAACATGGCACAACTGACATTTGAGTTGTAAATAATAATAATTATAATAATACGTTTACGTCATTATATTTTGAGTTACAAAAACTTGTATAAATATATAATGATACTTATAAAACAATAAGTAAATTCATTTATATATATTTATTAATTTATTTAATTGAGGTTTTATTGTTTAATATTTTAGTATTATAATATTATTATAATTATTATTATTTACAACTCAAATGTCAGTTGTTCCATGTTGTGTCCTTTATTATTACACGCTATACTCAACTCGGATCTCTCTGTCACACATTTCCAATCGCGTTAAAATTAAAATCTTCAAAATTCGCAAACCCCTATTAGGACCAAGTTTTTTGCAGACAACCCTATATCACCGTGTTCGCAATAAAACAACGCTTATATTGATATAATTTTTTTTCTATTATCCAATCGAGTGAAGGTAACTGGCATCGACATACACCTGTTTATACCTGACAACCGAGTAGTTTGTCCAGGTAAATAATAGGCAACCCAACGGCTACACATTCTATACGTTTCATACTTTAAGTCAGGGTAAAAATTTTCTTATTATCTTGATGTTGCAAAAATAAAAAAATAAAAAATTTTATTTAAATAATTAAAAATTGTCTGTCCAGGATTTTTTTAGGCAACCCATTTTTAACATAATTTCTAACATACTAAATTTGTTATAAAATATGATTCATTCTATTATCAGCTCGGTGAAGATCGTTCTTAGGTCGGATCTTAGACTAGAAGCTTGCCGATCCGGTGACGCTCCTACTCGTCATCACCCTGTGGTATTTAGCTACGCCTTCAATTGAACGCAACTCTTGGCTATAAGTAGTTGCTTGGGTATAATGTAATAGTATAATAATTTAGATGGACTTATGAAATGCAACTATATGACATTAATTGTTGAAATAAATTATTCTATTCTATAGTTCTATGGGGAACGTTTTCTATACATATCTTCTTCACAACACGATAAAGTCCTGACTGACATCTCATCATCACATCCTCGACACTGACTTACTGACAATAGACAATTTTTTTTGTAGAAAAATAGCGCAAAGTGCGTATCTGGGCACAAATAAAACCTACTGCGATCATCAACACCAGCGTGGTGACTAAGGCAATTCCCTTTGTCAATGGGAAGGCCTAAGTCCAGCAGTGGACAGTTGCAGGCTTATAATGATAATACCTAATTTTCCCTCCCTGTTTCAGAAAAGTCCCTATACTTTCGATGGTACTGGACGCTCGTGGGTGTATGTTGGTTGAGCTCCGTGATTTTCGCAACCCCTCCCCTATTTGGGTACGGGATGTACTCTTGTGATAGTACCGGGACGTCCTGCACATTTTCCTGGCCACCACTCCACGCAGGCACCAGGCAGTTTGGCTATAGTGTGCCGTATGTGGTGTTCTGTGGTGTCATACCAGTTATAGCTATGTAAGTGTCATCATTAAAATGATAATTTCCGTGGAAATCCTTAAAAGTATTTACATTGCACTCGATAATTTACACAATTAAGTTAATAACAAACGAAAGTAGATAAAATTAACATAGAGTTTTTTTATCCTCCATTTTGATCCAGTGATCTATCAACCAGTGGTTCAGTTAAGTTAACTCTTGTTAATTCAGAGCTTATCATTTCACAGATTTTACTTTATGGGAAAAGCTATACGATTGGAGAAGATATACTATAGAAGTGAACAACAAAGAGAACAAAAGCGCTTAACTAAGGTAATAATAATAACCCTGAGGGATGTAAGGGAGCAGCCTATCTTCTTTTCGCTCCAATCCAACCTCACCTGCCTGTAGTGCATCTTGCCGAATAGCAAACGAGGCGCTGGCAACCGACCGGTGGCGCTATAACCATCACAATTGAAGGCATAGTTAAATACACAGACCGATGACGGGCAGCAGGGTTACCGGAGCAATAAGCTACGCCCTGCGATCGCCACCCGCCTGCCCAGCGTGTCGATTATGGGTGTATACCCCAGATGTTTGCCCTAAGTGGCGAACAACTGGAGAGGCTTATGTCCAGTAGTGGACTGAAATAGGCTGATGATAATGACCCCGAGTGGATGCCGCGGTGGCGCGATCCACTCACTGGGGCGTAACGGTGTGGTGGGTTGCACGAGGTCCGCCCGGGGAGCACTTTATTGCACCCCGGAGCCGGGGGTAGGGGTATTTGCCCTCCCCGGACCAGAAGTGCTGGCTGCTTGTCATCTGCGGCTGGCCAGGGCAGGCAGGTATGTGCTTCGGCGCTACCCGTGTCCCTGCAACTTGCTGCCAACTGGCGACACAGGGGTTTAGTGAGTTTGCCCTCCCGTTTTGGGAGATGTGATTCCTACACAGCATGCCGACTCCCCCCGATGGTGGCTTGAAGGTGCCTAATGCATTCCCATTTAGAAAAAAAAAATGTTTAAAAAAATGTTTATTAGACACAAAGTTGAAAATTGTTTGGGAAATTGGCGTTAGATTGAGGTGTGTTCGGCTGGTACCTACCTATATTAAATAATATGATTTGTTTATTTTCTTCTAACTTTATGTATGTTTAATTTCAGAGCGTGCACGCCCTCACAGTGGCTACCCTGGCGTTCTGGATTCCGGCAGCCATTTTGGTTGGCTATCAGTGGTTGCCGCTCCTCATGTACGGGTATCGGCCACACGTGCCAGCGGCTTTGGCTCTCATTGCACCAATAGCTGCTGAGGTTAGCTACTTTTATATTACCTAAAGCAACTCGCCCCGGCTTGGTACCAGTGCATAACTCTATCTATTTAAAAAAACCGCATCAAAATCCGTTTTGTAGTTTTAAAGGTATAAGCGTTCATAGGGACAGACAGAAATCAAAAGTGACTTGGTTTTATACTATGTAGTGATGTGTATCTATTTGGTGCAGTAGCATATTATTGTTTTTATAATTAATCGCTTTAAGGGGTAAGGCTTTCCGCTGAGTGAAGGCCGCTTTGGCTATAATAAATCGCAGTCAGTTAGATAAAAACAAGAAAAGAATATCAGCGACGTGTTTCCAATTTCATGTGCTGGTTTTACTACTTGTCGGCGGAATTGCAGCTGACCATAGCTTCTTTTTATAACTATGCTCTATTAACTAGTTCTTTGGTTTAGTGGTCCATTTTTAAACATTGGCCAAGCATACGAAAGTTGTGTGTCTGAGTTTTTGTATACCGTGCGTGGTCGAAGTTAGAATAATTATAGTGATTTTTAAGATAACTATTTTTCCGATAATAAGAGAGAAGAATTAGAATGTACAAGGTTGTTTATGAATTTGTGCACTACAGGTACAGTCTCCTGCGTACTTTGCGTATCTCTGAGCATCTTCTCAGGAGAGCAGGTTGACGAGCACTACAATACCCCATGTGTACCTACTTAGTTGGCTTGTCTTCATGGAGCACATTGGCCAGTAGCTTCTGGCATTCAGCAACTGGTAGTAGCATCTCATATGTGTATGGCTAACAGCTCACGCTTATACTCCTGATTTGAACCATCGGCAAAATTAACGTTAAGTGTAGTTTTGTACTTTCCTATCTGTTATGACAGGCAGCAACCAGCATACCAGTGCTCTGCTTCCTGGCTGCCGACGAGCGCCTCCGCGCTGCTCTGCTGGGCAGGATGAGGAAGAACTATGCTCTGCTCCAACCAGAACAAGCCAAGAGGTTCAACAGCGACTACCTGCTGAAACAATACAATACAGATTACTATTCGTATTAAAAGTTTGGAACTACTTACAAAGTGTATTAACAAATCGGGGAGGTTAAACAAAACGTCGTCGGAAAGATTTCTGATACGAAAAGTCTAGCCCAACTAAAATCCAATCTTTAGGCAAGGAAAAATACAGTCTACTTTCTGAATTTGAACCCATTACCTACGCTTTATTACTAAGTAAATGATTGAGTATTGAGGGTGTTGGTACACTGGACCTATACCAGAATACCTAAGTAAGGTTTGTATGTTATGCAAATAATGTAGAGGCATATGTCGTCATGATAAGCGCCGTGCGAAGAGTGATAATTCCATTTATTTCATTCATGGTTTGATTATGCTAATGTACCTACCTACCATAATATAATGTCCCTACTTTTGTATTCCTATTTTTTTCTAACAATGACGCTTTTTTTTGTCTGTCTGTTTAATTAGTTTGTACCTATCCTACTTGTTTTGAGAAGGCGCGCTCTACATGCGCGCTGTCATACTAGATGGGTTACGGACATAATGAGACTGAATAGGAGACTTCGAACCCTTTTGTGTAATACAAAATTATAAATAAAGTTGTTTAATGTAATTTAGGTACTTAAATTTTACTGCTTACTTTTATATCTTGTATAATTCAAGAGTAATTAATGTTAAAAGAGATTACATTATCTGTTAAGCATGTTACTGCATTATTATTTAATTATATTTAGTAACTAGCTGTGCCAGCGGCGCCGCACGCGTGGGTTTCATAAATAACGGACTTCCATAAAATGGTGCCTAAATTTTATGTTAGACCTCTAGCAATACATTGGTGAAAACCGCATTCAAATCCATGCAGTAAGTAGTTTTTGCGTGATGCGCGTTCAAACATACAGATGTAAATTTCTCCCGTTTTCCCAACATTTCCCTTCACTGCTCTGCTCCTATTGATCGTGACGCGATGAAAAGTATACTTTAACCTGCACAGGAGTATGAAGAATCATTGTACAAAGTTTCGTCAAAATCCGTTCAGTAGTTTTTTTTCTATTGCGAACATACAGACAGACAAAAATTTTTCTGATTGCATTTTTGGCATCAGTATCGATCACTAATCACCCCCTGATAGTTATTTTGAAAATATATTTCATGTACAGAATTGACTTCTCTACAGATTTATTATAAGTATAGCTTATGCAAATGATGTTACCATAGCATACATGTCGGTGTGATCACCGACATGGATTAAGTATGGTTAGTTACACAAGATTTAGTGCTAACAGTTTGATTTTGCTATTACCTAAGTCAATAGATAGCAAACTCGTAAGTGGAAATTGTAAAAGTTTCTAGTAGTCGGCAAATTAAAAAACCTGGTTGTTCAAAAAGTCAGAACGTCATTATACCTACCAAAGACTAAAACTCAGAAATGACTCAAAAATAGAAGCATGAATGAATGACTTACTTTCCGACGAGTGTGAGTTCGCATGCATTTCCGATACCTGGAAACCTGACCAGTTATTTATAAACTGGTGCCCGGTCTCCAGCTCCCCCTTTCATCCCACGCCATACTCCCCCAGCTTCCCCCCACTGCCTATTAGTGTTGTGAAAGTGATTCAGATAGTTGATACTCCTGGATATGTTTACGTATAATTTGTTATTTGAGTAATCTTTGGTTACAAACTTATTCTTATTATCTTGAAATGTCTTTGCTGTAAGTAATTGATAAGAAAGAGAGGTAAGGCATAGCGAATCTTCGCTCGAATTGAGCCGCCAGTCCGGGGAAGGACCTCCATCCTATAGAATACCGCAGCCAAATCTGGGTCGTGTTCCTGCCGGTGAGTAGGGTTTCCGGAGCTCGCGGGGTTAGGGATGGGCCGGCATGGCGGTGACAACTGACAGGTAACTGACCAGATACTTGCTTGTTGTTACAGCGACTTGGGCTTCTCTTTCGCTTTCCATCAGGCGTACAGAAGCCATTATGTCGAGCTACTATAAAAAAAGAAAAATAAATTAAAGAGGTTTTTGGATCTACGTTGTCGGTGATTTGGTGATAAATGATACACTCCACGTCCTTTTGTAGATTACGTAGGTTTATTACTCCAAAACACTTTACAAAAACATGATAAGAAAACTCAGCGAGTTACAACAAATTTCTCTCTCTTTGGCGCCCGTCGGTACTCGGTACTACCATGACAGTTCTAAATACTCCGTTCGGAAATCGAGCGTGATTATTTACGCTACACCACCCCCCTGGGAGAAAAGTAACCCATATCAAAAATTAAATAAATGATCTAAACATTGATAACAAAATTTTAAGCACAATGTTAACATCCATATACCTACTATATATAGATACTGAGGAATTACAGCTTACAAATTTAAGCGCGGCTTAAAGCGGACGGTTCGGCCCGAACGCGTTGAATAGGGTTTCGCAGTTTGTGAGGTGTCCTGCGAAGATGCAACAGGTTTGGGCGCAGCTGGGACTACAGGAACACTGGGAGAACCCGGTGGTGTAGTTGCTGGTCCAGAATAAGCTGGAGTAGGCACAACAGACGAGTAAGGGTCGTCGTCGATGCACCTATGGTGATATTTATAGTTTTATTAGTCCTTGAAACGACTTTATGTGGACCTGAATAGGGTGGTCTTAAAGACGGCCTAACGGTGTCATCCCGCAGAAAAACGTGAGTGCAGGTGTCCAATTGTTTAAAGACGAAGATGGGTCGCTGACCATGGCGTGATGTTGGAGTTGGTCTCACACGAGTCATGTGACGTCGGAGTTGTGCGACAAAATCTTCATTAATTTGATTTGAGGGAGTGGAGTCTTGGTCGATGAACTCGCCGGGCAAGCGTAAGGGTTCCCCATACACAAGCTCAGCGGAAGATGAGTGGATGTCTGCCTTCAGAGCAGCGCGCATGCCAAGTAGAACAAGAGGCAAGGTTCTGTGCCAGGATTCTCCGTGACACATCAAAGCTGCTTTGAGGTGTCTATGCATGCGCTCCACGAGACCATTAGCACATGGGTGATAGCTGGTTGTGCGTGTGCGTTGGGAACCACAAAGTTTCATGAGGTTCTGGAATAATGCAGATTCAAATTGACGTCCCTGATCAGTTATTATGGTCGAGGGAACGCCAAAACGAGCAATCCATTCACGCAACAAGGTTTCTGCGCACTCCTCTGCCGTCATGTTGACCATCGGCCAGGCCTCAGGCCAGCGGGTGAATCTGTCGACAGCTGTGAGACAGTATTGAAAACCGCGGCTATGTGGTAAGGGACCGATGATGTCGATATGAATGTGACGGAATCGCTTAGATGGATTGGAAAATGTTCCAAGTGGAGTCGTTACGTGTCTGGAGACCTTGCTGCGCTGACATGGTAGGCATGATTGAGCCCAACTGCGACAGTCCTTGTTCATGTTCGGCCATACAAATCTCTCAGCGACCAGACGAATGGAAGCCTTCGCTCCTGGATGACTGAGGTTATGAAGTTTGTCAAAATATGGTCGACGAAAAGACGGGGTTAAATAAGGTCGACTTTTGCCTGTGGATACATCACAGAAGATGGCAACGTCGGTACCAGGTATATCGATTTTCTTTAATTGCAGAGAGGAGCTGGTTTTCATAGCATGAAGTTCCTCATCGTTCGCCTGTTCAGCGGCGAGGGCAGCATAGTTGTCTTGCAGACGGACAGCATCCACGCGCGAAAGAGCATCCGCAACTACGTTATCCTTTCCTTGGACGTGAACAATGTCTGACGTAAATTGGGAAATAAACGAAAGTTGATTAAGTTGCACTGGTGGCAACTTTTCGCGGCGTTGAGAAAAAGCGTATATCAACGGCTTGTGATCCGTAAAAATCGTCACGTGGTGTGCCTCCAAGATGTGACGGAAGTGCTGAACTGCCTCGTAAACAGCAAGCAGCTCCCGATAGTAAGCTGGCCAAGCGGATTGTTTGCTTGACAGCTTTTTACTAAAGAAGGCAAGAGGCTGCCAGTCACTGTCGAGACGCTGTTGTAAGCAGGCTCCGATGTGAGTCGAGGAAGCATCCGTAAATAGTCCCAATTTAGCGTCAGGGACGGGATGAGCAAGAATTGTGGCTTTTGCAAGATGATCTTTGCATTTTTGAAAGGCAAGCTCTAATTGATCCGTCCAAGGGAAAGGTTTCTGACCTTTCAATTGGTTTCCGGATAAGGCGTCATTGAGCGGAGCTTGAAATTCAGCTGCTCCTGGCAAGATGCGCCGGTAAAAATTTATCATCCCGAGAAATCTGCGAACCCCTTCCACGGTCTTCGGCAGAGGAAATTCTCGGAGGGCCTCAATGCGGTCGGGCGGTGGGCAGGTACCCAATTTGGATAATTTATATCCGAGGAACGTGACTTCGTCCCGGCCCAACACACACTTACTAGGATTGGCAACAACTCCAAAATCGGAAAGACGACGAAATAAAATGCGCAAGTGGTCGGCGTGCTCTTCGGGAGTCCTAGAGAAAACGAGGAGGTCGTCGACGTAAGCGAAGCAAAATTCAAGTCCGGAAACAACTTCGTCTATAAACCTTTGGAAGGTTTGTCCTGCGTTTCGCAGCCCGAACGCCATATAAGGGAATTCGAACAGACCGAATGGTGTTGTTATTGCAGTTTTGCATATATCATTGGATGCTACCGGGATCTGCTGGTAGGCTTTTACGAGGTCTATAGTACTGAATATAGTACAACTTGCTAAGTTGTGACCGAAATCCCCTATATGGCGCACAGGGTAGCGATCGGGCACAGTGCGAGCGTTTAGGTGACGATAATCGCCACATGGACGCCAGTTGTTCTCGCCCTTCCGAGCTAGGTGTAAGGGGGAAGCCCAAGGACTTTTCGATGGGCGCGCCGTTCCACAACGCACCATTTCCTCGAATTCCCTTTTCGCGATTTGAAGCCTAGATGGCGCGAGACGACGAGGACGACAGGAAACAGGAGGGCCATCAGTCGTTAGTATGTGATGGACCGTAGAATGTTTCACGATCCTCGGAAGACCAGGTGGTCTAGTGATGTCAGGGAATTCCAGAAGAACCTTGGAGAATATAGAATCATCGGCAACAATGGTCTTAACGCTGCATTGTTTGATCGAAGCTATGGATGCGGGAATGGAAAGTTTAGTGCTACCGTCAATGACACGCCGATTATGACAATCGGGTAATAAATTGTAGTGGGCGAGGAAATCCGAACCAATGATAGCACTACCTACGTCAGCGACCACAAAACTCCAGTTGAAATCCCGTCTAAGTCCAAGATTAAGACGTAAGACGATGGTGCCGTATGTTTTGATAGAGCTACCGTTGGCTGCGCGCACATCAAAATCAGCGGCTGTGTGTCGCCCTTTGAGGAGATGGCGCGGGTAGCAGCAAATGTCCGAGCCGGTATCGACTAAAAATCGAATTCCGGACACAGAATCGCGAATAAACAAACGGCGGCCAGTAGGCTCACAATCGGAAACCGCCTCTACCGATTGCCGTTGGAGTTTTCCGAACCCTCACGAGACCAATTGCAGGGCTTGACGCACTTACTGGCTTTGTCGCTGAATTTTCTGTGATACCAGCATCTCTGTTGTTTGGAGCGAGAGGAAGATCTAGAAGTTGATTGCGATCTAGAAGTTGATTGCGATCTAGAATTAGAACGAGAACGACGGTCCCTGCAGAGCGCGTCAACTTGTCTCGTTAGCTCCTCCATCTTAGACATGAGCTTTTGTAAGTCCACTGTCTGAGCGCTAGCAGCACTAACACTAACAGCTTTATCTGAGGAAGTCTCAACTATGGCATCAGCCAGGTCAGCAACTTTTTCTAATGGCAAATCCATCTGGGCCATCAAAATGCGCTGAACTTCATTAGGAAGTCGACGCATCCACAACTCACGGACAATGCTGGCGTCACCTTTCCCAGATAATGACTGCAGATGTCGTAGGAAGGAGGACGGTTTACGGTCACCCATTTGTTCCTCCGCAAGTAATTGGCGTATGCGTTGTTCTCTGGATACAGAAAAACGTTTGATCAGCTCCTTTTTAAGGTTTTCGTATTTGTCATCCTGTGGGGGGTTGGCAATGACATCCTCCACCTCGTCAGCTATGCCCGCCTCCAGTTTGGATAAAATATGCCCATACTTGGTGGCATCTTTAGTAATTCCTGCAATCTCAAACTGCGCCTCAGCTTGTGCGAACCATATTGCAGGTTTATTAGGCCAAAATGTTGACAACTTAATAAAGACTGCACTAACTTTGGCATCACCACCACTACTACTACTACCACCAGTTTGCTGGGTTTGTAACAAGGCAAGTTGCCTTTGCAATTCTCTAACTTGGTGCTGTAATTTCTCAGTATCAGCCATATTTAAAAAAACAAAGATGCTGTATTACAAAGAAAAATAAAATTAAAAAATAATTAATTATGAGTTCCAGTAAGTTAAAAAGAGGTTAAAACAGGCACCAAAATGTTAGCTAGACACAAGGGAGTTACAAATGTATTATTTTTCAAAACTAAAAAAATTGTCACCCTGTATACATAAAAAAATGTTTTTAGTGAAAATTACCCTGTATAAAGTTTGCAAACACTCAATATAATATGCAATATTAGGAACAATCCTTGTATGACAATAGTTTTAACTGGAATCTAATAATAAAATAGTTAAATCTAATTATTTAACTATTAGTGCTAAAATAATGTTAGTAAGTTAGTACTTTCACACAAAAGTTGTTAGAATAAGTTGTTGTCACAGTAAGCAGTAGTAAAAAATATTATTTTAGAGACAAGATATATTTATAATTATTGCTGTAACACTTAAGTAAGTTACTATTGTTATTAGGTAGCACTGCACCAAAACACAGGGAACACACTGTAATGTTCGCAGGTTAGTCCGTTGTTCACTGTCCGTCGGAGAGACGATGAAATGCAACTTTGATGCAGATAGCAGATGTCAGTAGGATGAGTAGAACGTGCGTAAGGTGAGTAAGTAGATGTAGTTATACCGATGATGAGTCCAAATGAAGTTCCAGGGCAAGATATGAAGAATCCACTCACCAAGTAGCAGCTACTGCAGGTACCATACCGTGGGTGGTGGAGATATCCAGTTCTAGACAGCGACGAACCGTCGAATTGTGTAGCTCTTCTACACCTACGTCGAAAAAGGTGAGGAGTCGCTGGTGAGTGATGGGGGTGCGAGCTTGCGGATATTGAGCAACTCGCACGGAATCCAATTGGAGTTGCTGGAAACTTCTCGTAAAACGTAGAAAACCACCGATGTATTGTAGAATTGCGCACCTCAGAGCGCAAAAACTTGATTTTACAAGGTGCGTGCCACCGGCAAGATGGACTTGTCCAAACCGGTTTTTTTCGCTTGCAGCAAACGTCGTGTCACCAATAAAGAGGTTTTTGGATCTACGTTGTCGGTGATTTGGTGATAAATGATACACTCCACGTCCTTTTGTAGATTACGTAGGTTTATTACTCCAAAACACTTTACAAAAACATGATAAGAAAACTCAGCGAGTTACAACAAATTTCTCTCTCTTTGGCGCCCGTCGGTACTACCAACATGACAGTTCTAAATACTCCGTTCGGAAATCGAGCGTGATTATTTACGCTACAAAATCTTTAATATAAAAGGTAGGTCCCCCGGTAAAGTAGGCACCAGCTGCAAATAATGCTCCACGTGATGTCACGCGAGAATTTCAGTTAATCACCAATACATATTCTTCGTGATAATTGCAGTGATCAAAATATTTTCGTAGTGTAAGATAGCTGTGGAATTTCATTGAATCGCTTTATCGCTTTAAGGTTTATAAAAAGAAATATAAAATTATCGAATTAATCACTTGCTGCTACGCTTACCTATTATTCCTTTGATTTTTTTGCATATTTAAACTTTACTTAGGAAAATGCGGGATTTTTTTGGATGGTATTTGAATGGGATGCATTAATAGAGTTCTATTTCTCATATAATGGACATTTAGTGTACCATTAGGTATACTAAATTGGTATAGATAATATAACGATAATAATCAGCAAAAGAAAAACGTATCTCTCTAAATTTGGAGGAAAATATCTAAACAAACTAACCTAAAAGCAAAATCTTTACTAGTTAAGTAGGTACATGTGTTATAATAAATGGTACTTGGTCACTTTATACTTAATAGGTAAGATAGTGGTTTAGAACAAGTAGTGACAATGAGGTCAGCGAAGCGCTTCAGAACCGGACATTTGCCAGGATGCAACAAGTGCGTAACATCCCGCGGGTGCACACAGCCTGCCGCCCCCAATGCACGCAGGCGCATTCCAACTAGCCTGGGACCTCGCTCTGGCTCAGTATAGTCTGGGAGCTGACTGGGTTGAGTCCACCCAGCCCTTAACCATGGGCGAACAAGGGAACCTCACCATGGGCGAACAAGGGAACCTCACCATGGGAACGCCCGCAGATGACTGCATGACCTGTCCGTGGGGCGGCGGCTTCGACAGCCAGTATGACAAATACCAAGTATACGCCGATTTAGCGGGTAATTATATATTTTGTTTAATGATTTGCCTTCAGTGCGACGCAATATGTTATACCTATTTACTATAAGTATTGTGTCATGTACTTTCGACGAGTTAGTAGGTACCTTCATGCGGCCAGAGAAATCTGGTGGATTTTTTTCGTTTAAAACATGGTACCTACGTCACGTAAACTATTGATTTTAAATTTTATATACCGTACTATCATGAATTTATATACAGGTTTACCTATATTTCTAGTTGTACGTCTCCCTTTCGCATTAATAACAGAATTAATTAGTGAATCTATTGATTTCAGTTTGAATTTCACGGATATCCAAATCGGACATGCGCAGTAACCGCTTACCAAATAAAGCATTGGGTTTCTGCGCACCATTTCTTGTGCATAAGTACATTCCAGATTCTATAAATAGATTTTATAAATAGATTCTATAAATAGATTTTCCTACTTTACTAATCGGAAATGATCGTTCGTTGACCGGATCACGTAGATATTTATGCACCTTAAATCCAACCCATTTGTCCCTCCTGTGATTTATGAACAGGGAGACTGGTGAAATAAAACAAGATATACCTACTGTACCTACCTTTTATCTTCATTTGTAATTTTCAAACACAAAATTGAAAAATCATCATGATCATTTCTTAACTTCACCTTTCTATAATATCATGCGAAGTCTATGGAAGTTCTTTTTGTGTTGACTATTCATAATAAGTAGGTAGAGATTTTCTAAACTAAAAGGACGAGCCCCACTCCTTAATGCACATGACGGCCGACTAGTCGGGTGATGAATCCGACAACGCTCGCGCTATGGAGCAGCCCCATCACACTGTATGAAACAAGATGACTTTTCCTCTCATGAGTTCACGATCAACTAAACTATAGTTCATTCGCGTTAAGAAAATAGTGACTCATCACCGACTGCCGGCCACTAGCCAATTAAAACGCTAGAAATTATAATTTAAGAAATTTAAGAAATTATAATTTCTAGCGTTTTAATTGGCTAGTGGCCGGCAGTCGGTGATGAGTCACTATTTTCTTAACGCGAATGAACTATAGTTGGACGACAAATCCGAGAATGGTGCTGTTCCTACGAGTATATTTGAATTTAACCGTCAACTGAACGATCAATCATAATTGAATTGTTTATGTGTATTGCGTCCATATTTGAAATTTGCTTGTGCACGTAAAAGCGGAGGTGGGGCATTTCATTTTAGGTTGGACGATTTTTAACTATTTGTCTAATTCATCCTCTCGTAATCTATTCAAAACAGAAAATCGCAGCCTAACAACAACTCGCAATAGCTTAAATAGATAAGTGTAAGTTTATAACCTTACAAATGTATTTGGCAAATGGCATCGAATTCTACAAACTTCAACATTTTAATTCTAACTCCTCCTTCGCCCTAGCGTTTTACCGGCCTAGTGCCGGGGTCCGCTTTCCGACACAATCTTCTCCACTTTGCCCGATCTTCGGCATCCTCCGGTTTGACATTTTAATTCTAACATTTACCTAGTTTTTTTTATTAATTATGGGCCATAATTCTCCTGATGTTATTTGCCACCAGAAAAACAATTGACAAAGCAAAACAATCATCTCAACCAGTGGCGGCTGGTGGGTTATCGAACTGGTGGTGCACTTTACTAAAATATTAAAATTAGTAAAAAAACCTACCTTCTTACACTTTATACAATAGGGAATATGCATGAAAAATAGTTTCAGGTATTTACTAATTTATCGTAAAATAGATCAAAATCTACTACGAACAGTGAAAACAAAATCAAAATTGGTTGAAAAATGGGCGAGATACAGTCATTGAAAGTGAATATATCCGTCTCTCTCTCGCGAAACAGATTTTTCTATGGAGTTAGTACGGCGCTTACGGTACGTGACGTCAACTACCGCATCGGATCTCTCTGTCTAATCAATAACTTTAACGCTTTATAACTCGCTTAATAGAAAAGATAGTTTAAAAATTCTTCGATATTTATGTATCTGGAAGACAAAAGATCTCAATAAATCCATAAAAAAAAGTCATGCATATTCCCTATTGGCATAAAATATGTTTATTTATTTTTATACATTAAATCGATGCGACATATTTCTGAAGCGAAATGTTCAATCACCTATTTATAAAAATCGGGTATTGTTTGTATAATTTAAAAAAGTGCGATAATGTAAACAAACAATAATTAACGCGTCACACAATGAGATGTCAATCATGGCTGCCGGTTGACCGGCTGCGCGCGGTCAATTCGTCAAACATCGGGTGCTTTCGGTAATGGTCGGTTCGTCCGTGCGGCGCTCGAGAACAGACACATTTCTCGGTACATTTCTATGACTATCTTTTCTTTCACGCGCCAGGCGTATTGACTCGTTTCCCATACAAGTTGTATTAGCAGTCCTCGTGCACTCGCCGAAGCGCACGAGAATAATTGTCTTCACAGGAAAATGAGTCTTAATACTTTAGTAAAGCGTTCAAAACTGTTTCACCATAATCGGAAATATATTTTTATACGTTTATGTAGTTTACAAAAATTATATTAAAATGGTAATTTAAAAATAAAGATATTTTGTAATCTTTAACTTTTGAATTGGTGGTTCAGCGTACGAGTGCACTTAAGGTACAGCCGCCACTGATCTCAACCAATATGTACGACATATATTTGAAAGAGCTTCTACAATATAAGTTGACCGTTACGAGTAAGCTCTTTCTTTTGTTACATATACAACTTATCATAATCATCAGCCTATCCACTGCTGGACATAGGCCTCACCAGTTGTTTGTCACTTTGGACAAAGACTTGGAGGCTTTACCCATAATCGCCTCGCTGGGCAGGCGGTTTTGGCGATCGCAGGGCGTAGCTTTTCGCTCCGGTGTCCATGCTACCCGTAATCGGCCTGTGTATTTTGCTACGCCTTCCATCGTGATGGGTATGCCGCCACCAGGTATAACCATCACTATATAAGATACGCCACCACAAAGATAATTCGTCGCTCCATTGTTTCCTACATCCCAAAACTTACCTTAACTAATATTATAAAGCTGAAGAGTTTGTTTGTTTGTTTGTTTGAACGCGCTAATCTCAGGAACTACTGGTCCGAATTGAAAAATTATTTTTGTGTTGAATATGTCGCAGGCAAATTCTATAATTCGCTTGTATACAAACGGCCTCGGCAGTTTAGAAAGATAAATACGTGTTATAAAATGCCGAAGGCAAATTGTCATCGCATCAACGTCGACTTGGTTTGTGTATTAGGGTGACCATAATAATAGAAATGAAACAGGGTTTTTAATCATTTTATTTAGGTATTTAAGATTCATAATAGAATATTATTAAATTATTGACTACGAAAATAAATTCGTCGATTAAATAAGCATGAAATTGAAACCGTAACCAAACAAAACCTGCACTAAATGGTACCGTATGAGAACATATTCTCCCTAATCTTAGGTTCCTTACTTACCAAGTAATTAATAGGTAATACTATGTAAACTTACCAAGAATTACCTATTAATTAAACAAGACATTCAGTGGTAATAACAAAAATAAATTCAACAATGTTTCTTTGTTTCACTTATTCTGCTAAGCTTAAACAAGCATAAATCCATCAGCGAAACAATTGATTTACAGCGAATCAAAATACAATGCATTTTATTGCAATTTTTGTTCCACTTTACCAGTTTCCATGGACACCCTAGCGTTTTTACGTGCTGGATAACCTCGAATTTTTTTGTATTTTTTCCACGGTGTTTTCGGAGCCCCTTTGTGGTTAGTTTAATTTCAATAGTTTCCTATAATACTAGCCCTTAAAATCTATTTGAAACAGCCGATATTAGACATATTTTTAATATTTTTTTTCTTCCACACTTCCACTGTTGACCGCCATATTGGTTTTGGAGACTAGTAGCGCCAGGGCTCGGTTAAATTTGGTACTAATTGGAACGATATGCCGAGGCAATTTGTAATCGGCTGTAATATCGTAGCTCGGCATATTAGAAAATGAACGACATCTTACATACGGCGTACGGCATTTTATATAACGAATTTGTCTTTGTAAACTGCCGACGCCGTTTGTATACGGGCGAATTATAGAATTTGCCTGCGACAAATAGACCATTTATCGAGGAAGGCTTTAGGCTATATAACAGCACGCTGCAACAATTAGAAGCGAAGAAATAATGGAAAATGAAAAAAAAAACGCGGAAAAAATAACTATACCACGCGGACGAAGTCGCGAGCACAGCTAGTAATAACATAAAACTTATATTAACTTATATATTTTAGGAGCGGTTACCTTTACTATGTCATTGTGGATGTGTTCAGCGATTTTACTGAGTTTTTTTTGCTATGACGGATATTACGTGAGGATACTGTGTTTTATTCTTCTGGCATCATTTCGTCGCAGAGTGCTGAGCATCATAAGAAGGTAGGTAATTTATTTTTATGTGTATGTAGGTACTGTAATTTTATTCGGGCTGGAACTTTGGCTGACATGCTCCCGCGAGATTCCTGATATGAAATGGAAATCTCAGGATTGCAATATGTTCAACCGACGATGGCGGGAACACTAGGTTACTTTTACGAAACATAAGAAAGTCCTATACCAATAAATAATTTACATACTACCTAAACTGAAGAATACTAATCACTTTGGTTTTGCCAATTTCCTACTGATATGATTATTTGAACAGATTAACCACAAACTGTCAGTTTATCAGTCATAATATCTACTTTTTAGCAAATACCCCACAGTTACCGTATTACAGCATTTACAGCTGCATTAAATTTTCTTAAAATATTTACATGGAAATTTAACTGATCGTCTAAGGCGAGTCAAGCTAGGATAACTTGACTTTGGCGTGAGTGCCTCGAGAACGCCCCCCTGGGGACGCCGCACCACTCAGGCCATTGGCCCCATCTTGGAAGAGTGGATGCGGCGCCCTCACGGAGTGGTGACGTACCGGCTGACCCAGGTCCTCACGGGACATGGTTGTCGGCCGGTACTTGTGGAGGATCAGGCGTGAACCTGATCCTCTATGCCGTCACTGCGACAGTGGCTCGGAGGACACGGCAGAGCATACGCTTCGGCATTGCTCTGCCTGGGCCAATGAGCGCTCCGTCCTCGTCACTGTCGCACAGGACCTCGATCTGCCGCAACTCTTGCGTCAGATGACGGCGTCAAAGGAGACCTGGCGAGCGATGCTCGCATTCTGCGAGACAGTGATCTCGCAGAAGGAGGCGGCGGAAAGAGAACGTGAGGCCGCGGTAGACGCGCCCGCTCTACGCCGCCCCCGGCCCGGGCGTCGCCGGAGGGCATACAACGCATCGTATGCCCTCTGAGCCTCTCCTTCGTGCCCCGAGTGGTAAGTGCGGGGGCGCTATCCACTCATAGGGGCGTAACGGTGTGGTGGGTGCAACCACACCGTTGCACGAGGTCCGCCTGGGGAGCACCCTATTGCTCCCCGGAAGCCGGGGGTAGGGGTATTTGCCCTCCCCGGACCAGGAGTGCTGGCCGCTTGTCATCTGCGGCTGGCCAGGGCATGCAGGGATGCGGCGGTATGCTTCGGCGTTGCCCATGTCCCTGCAACTTGCTGCCCACTGGCGACACAGGGGGGTTTAGTGGGTATACCCTCCCATTTCGGGAGGTGTGAGTCCCACACACCATGTCACCTCCCCCCGGAGGTGGCATGACGGTGCCTAATGCATTCCCCTCTAAAAAAAAAGGATAACTTGACTTAGTTTAGTTATTTCTTCAAATATCTCAAAAAGTGGCTCATCTTTTCAAGAAAGCCAAGCTAAGCAAACTCAGTCCTAGGTGGTGGTGGACGATATTGGAATTTAAAAATAGTAATGTTAACTTTACAGATAGTAAGTGGATTTATATGTGCCTATATTAGTATGAATGTCTTAATTTCAGGTTCAGTTCATTATGCCAATTCCTGGGTAAATGGGATACTTTCCTTGGGATGTTTGAATACGAGTTGCTGACACATATATGTATTGAGCGCTTTATCAATGCGTGGTACAAATACAAAGGTACATTCACGATCACATTTTTTTCTTGTATTAATAGTCTTGTTATTAACATAGCTTACAACTAACACCAAAACCAAAGTCATCTACATAGCTCACCGGATTAGCAAGCTGAAGTGGCAGAACCAACCACGGTTGCTGTAAGCGAGTGTTGGAGAGGATACCGTATCTCGGTAAACGTAATGAAGGACGCGTTCAGGCCAAGAGGGGTGACGATTAGCGAAAGAACTTGATGCGAAAAGTCCAGGATTGAGCAAAGTGGCAAACAATGGAGAGGCCTAGGCTAGGCATGTCCACCAGTGCACTGCATGAGGATGATGTTGTTGACTACAAAAAAAGATATTAACTTTTTTTTTAAGAAAAGTAATCAGGACTTTACGTTAGTAAAGGTATAGCTGAATTTCCTTAAGGCCTAATTTAATTGTAATTGATTATTTGGTTTCAGATCGACGTATCCCTCAATGGCACCACGGACTGTACTACTACTTAAGCGCTGGTCTTGCTTTCTATTATACAATCCTACCGAACATCGGTGTTGGCAGCTACTGCAAAGATATCATCTGCAAATATTGTGTCATAGACGCAAAGATGCCGAAAGGACCGATTATGAAGATTTTTGTATTGATATTTCACTTCTTGAGGAATTACAAGCCTATGATTTTCATGTAAGTTTATTATACATTGTATTCAATTATGTTCAGAACGTATGTTTTGATCCTTAATGCACTGTAGTTAAAATTACAAGCCACGATTATTTGCATAACTAGCTGTGCCAGCGGCGTCGTACGCGTGGATATCGGGTTTCAAAAATAACGGACTTCCATATAATACCTATCTATGCCTAGTGCCTAAATTTTAAGTTAGACCTCTAGCAATACATTGGTGAAAACCGCATTCAATTCCATGCAACAGTTTTCGTGTTGCGCGTTCAAACATACAGGTTAAAATTTCTCTCGTTTCCCCAACACTTCCCGTCACTGTTCAGCTCCTATTGATTTTAGCGTGATGAAAAATATAATAAAATACCTGCCCAGGAGTATGAAGAATAACTGTACCAAGTTTCGTTAAAATCCGTTCAGTAGTTTTTGTTTCTATAACAAAAATTTTACTAATTGAATTTCTGGCATCAGTATCGATCACTAATCACTCCATGATAGTTATTTTGAAAAATATTTCATGTACAGAATTTACCTCTCTACAGATTTATTATAAGTATATAGATAGAAGATATAAGTTGTCGAACTTTGCTTTGAATATGCATTCAAAATATTCTATGTATCCCTGTAGTAACTTGTAATTAGTTGTAATGTGTTGATTTTAAGAATAGGAGTTGTTTACTTGTGCTGTTGGCTATATAATGTGTAAATGCACTCTAGTATCATAGTATTATTTTATTTATTTACTTAAACTAAATAGCTGTAAAAATATTACTATATTATTTTGTTGCTTTTGAACCAATATTATGTTACAGAATCTCATCAATTATCGTGACATGTTTTTTGCATCGGAATAAAATCAACTGTCCAGAAGGTTACGCGAAGGCAAAGGTATGAAACGATAATCGGTTCTATAGTTTAGTTATCTGGCAAATTTTTTAATTACTCTGACTGGGTGGATGGTGGTGGAAGTGTCCTTGCTTTCTGAACCAAGGGTTCGATCCCCACCCAGGATAAACATTAATGGGATGAACATCTACGGTTTTAATTCTTATCATACTTACTAGGTTTTGCCGATCTTAGAGGTAGGAGTATACTTGTATCTGCAATTTCTATTGAGCTAAAGATCGATGGTCGAAATGTTTTTAGTTAGTTAATGTGTTCCTTTATATTACAGTCCGTTTTCGTTATGGCTACAATATATTTGCTGCTGTGGCTACCGTTCACCTTGGCTAAATCAACGATATTGCTATCCCAGTACTACGAACTCGAGATCAACGTATCCGTGGCTGTGTTCTTTTATCATCTTGGGCGGTGGATTGATTCGGTAAGTTTTGTGGTATGGCACTTGTTTTATATTGTTTCTATACTTTTTGATACATTAAACACAATAATCGACTATTATTTACTGTTAAAAACACGTTGTGTAGGTTTATTTTGACGTTCATTTACACATTACAGATATTATTCTTGTTACAGATTGTACCTTGGTGTTGCATGTATGCGTTCTTTTTTATGGATCCAAAAATATTAAAGGTAATGTTCATTATACTGACGTGCCGCTTCGACAGGCTCGAGACAATTGTTCATCGGAAAAGATGCTGATGTGAGGAACGGCGGCGTAACACGCAAAGTATCAGAGGAGCTTCCTTGCGTGACACGCCCCAGTACCAGAATGCAAACCAAAATCCTGAAAGGACCCATACAGCGAATGAACCCGGAAATTATGCCTAGGTTACCCTGACACATCGGCGCCACACTGCGCAGGATACCACTCAACCAAAGCAATGGGATTATGTTGTAGTAACGTTACAGGTACATCCATGTGGAACGGACCCAGCCGTAGCTCGCAAGATAGCCACTCAGATTAACAAACGATTAAGGCAGCGACGTCCTACTCAGTCTAGCGCGTCCGGTCACCCCCCGATCAGGCAACGACCTTCTTCTACATCGAGTGACGTCACCTGGACCGAGCCAATAGATCGTCAAACGCCAACACAACAGATTGACGATCGTGAAGCAGAACGATGCAGAACCGTCTGAGGCCGGTACAGCGCAAATTGAAATGATCGAAATTGATTATGGCAAATCTGATTTGTGTACTTTAGAAGATATTGAGCAGAAATAATATCCCGATCTATATGGATACCGGATAAATGTAGTCTTCGTTTAATTACAAAACAAAAAAAAAAATTACCAACCTAGTTCTTTAGGAGTAATACTTTCATGATAAATGAATTGTTTACGTATTTGGGATCATTTGTTCATATTTTTTACACATCATAATTTTTAATGAACTGTTAAAACATTGTTCTTAAAAATGGTTTACTTATTTTTGCCATAGCACTAATAGGGTTGTTGGTGTTTGATTGTTCTTCTGTTTTTAATGTATCTCTGTACTTAGGTTAATATTTTGTTATAATTAATAATAAAATTCAATAGCTAGTTTGAGTTAATACGTAAATGTTTGATCGATGTTGTAGAGACTTCTAAGTAATTATAAAATCTAATTGTTATCCATTGTTATTATATTAAACTGGATTTGCAGAAGAATCACGTAGGTACCTACTAACTTTAGTATAAACTGACGATTTACTTTAACGATTGAGATCTCAAGCTTCAAAAAAGTATCTACCTAATCCTACAATTTCCGTTAGTATTTTTTTATTTATATATTAATTTATCCGTTTAATTTTAATTCCATAGTCTTAAATAGTATACGAGTAGAGCTTTAAAAATTCGATATCAGATATAAAAATAAAATCGACGAATTTATTGTGGTGTCTAAAATGAGTATATAGTCAAAGAATTTGTAATTATCAGATATTTTTCATATTATAATCGAATAAACTCATTCGGTTCAGGAGCTTAAAAGAAAAAAAGACTTAATTTTTGACAATTTTGATATATTTACTTGATGTAATATTAGGTATACTCATAACATCAATGTACAAGAAGCGCATTAGATGCGCAAGGTCAACAATAATATAATGTAGAGACAAAGATTTGTACGAAGAATATTGAATCGCGCAGTCCAGTGTATACACGTAATTACCTAATTCAGTCAAGTAGATTACAATTAAAAGGAAGAGATGGAACAAAACTTACCTTCAACGTATACTTCTGAACACAACGCTAAATATTTACTCGTAGAAACACCCTGTTTCTTGCTACGCATGCTGAAATTTAAAGGTACTCCTTGCGTTTTGACAGAATGCCTCCACTTCCTAATGATTGGCCAGTAATTTATAATCTTTTTAGAACAAATAATATAACAAAATAGCTATGATGCTTAAGAAATAATCGATGTACTAAATTTATTTTCCACTACGATCACATGTAACAGATTATGCATCTGATTGGTTCTTGGACCTCCGACTCTGCCCATTGGTCCACATTAAGGCCGACAATAATAAGGCAGGGCCACATTAGACAATTGTATTTGTCGCACATCACGTCAATTCACATTCACACGTCATGAACATTTTGTTTTACAATATTACTCGTACGAGTTATTGACATGACAGGTAGCAAGTGTCGTCTAATGTGAACCTAGCTTTAAATTCAAACTTCTCACATTACATAAATATTCTCTATTACTACTATATTTATAGAATATTTGTCTTAACTACTTATACAATTATTATATTCACATGTATACAGATGAGTGTTAAATTAAGATTATGTGGTGTAATAAACCCAAATGTGTTTTCGTGGAATCTCACGAATTTAGGCTTGAAGCCGACTTTGTAGTGACTTTGGGTAGTTATATATAAATGTTTAAAGCTTATTATACATACTCATTCACTTGTGTACTTAATGTTGTGTAAGCATTAAAAGAAATTAAAAAAAAACAAGTCGCTTATTAATATAAATACAATTCATTACGTGCAATTATCCTTACCTACTAGATACAACAAATAAAATGTACATAATATACATCGTTAGATAATAAAAATTATTATACAAATAGTGTTCTAAATGGCTTTTACATATCTTACTAAATTTAGCAATTGGTTGCAGTCCCTATTTATATAGCAACTATCGGCACTTAAAATGATTCTAATCGTACTGCACCCCGAACATTATCACTATGGCATTCACTCGCACACGCGATACTGGAATGAGTTTGGTGGTTGCCGTCGAATATGCATTCACACTCGTCTAGATCACAGTCGTCCATATAAAAAGTGTCGTCTAAAGTAGTGTTGTATACCCTGTGAGAGTGGGAGCAGTCGGGCGACGAGGGCGCGGAGGGGGTGGAGGGGGTGTGGAGCACGATGGCGGGGCACGGCCCCCGGAGCCCCCGAGCCCCGGGCCCGCGCGGCCCCCAGGGCCCCTGCGGCCCCCGGGGCGGGTGGTGCTATATCTGTTCGAGCACGGCCTCGTCGTAGCGGAGGCGGTTCGTGCGCCGCTCGATCACAGGTATGAGGAACAAAATAAGTCCGCTCAGTGAAATTGTGGCGCCCGCTACGTAGAATGCCGGTGCGTACGAATTGACCGCGTCGTATAGCAGACCTGGAAATAGCAATAGAACGAAATCAAATCCACGTAATGGTACTAACGGACTCAGGTTTTCCTTTGTATTTGATGTCCTGAGGGCATTTTCCAGATGACATAATCCGAGACAATTGTTAATTTCCTAAATTGCCTCGATCAGGATGTACCTACCTACGGACCCTGTCTTCTTCTGCATAAAATATAATGCATGAAACTTGTACTCCATTGAGGTTGGCGACAGATGGCGTTAGAAGAAAACACTTTATACTAGTTTCGTACAGTCCCGTTTCAGCGCCATCTTTGCACAAAGTCTGAAACTAACTCACAAAATGATAACTGAGCTCGTACTGTGGCACAACGATGGAGCGTTTACCGTTTCAACTGGTTGCGATCATGCAAGTTGGCGACATTCCTAATATTGATACAAGCCAGTTTCCCTATGTGATTACGGGTTTATGAGCCCCAAAATAAAAGTAACAAATAATAGTTTCCATGTCTTTTGAATAACCCAAAAAGTTGGTTTCCGAACTTGATCCGATCGGGGTCTCCACACCGCATTTTAGGCAAATGCCAAAGTGCTATGGAAAGTGCAAAAGTATTATATTATTTCCCTAGTTAAAACGGTTACCAAAAAGAGGCGTTAAATTACCTGCAAGTGGAGGTCCGATAAGCGAAGCGATACCCTGGAATAACAGCAGCAGGCCAAACGCGTTGGTCAGCTTCTCCAATCCTAGCAGGTCCACAAGCACTACTGAAGTCAGGCCCACGTAGGCTCCGATGGTGAAGCCGAAAGTGGTCGCGTACAAGGCCAGGCCCCAGAACTCCCAACACGCCATTGCAAATGCCGTGCCTGAAATTGACGAAGATTTAGATTAGAATTTGTTTATAGTAGCACGGCATAATGGCTTTTCTACGCCTAAAGAGAAGCTCAAGTCGCTGCGACAAAGGGCAAGTAACCGATTAGTCGCCTGTCAGGTGCCACCGCCATGCCGGGCCATAAGATGTTTCTTCACACCCCGTTTAAATTAATAGCCAAGGAAGGAGGAAACACATGGCAATGAGTTCCAAATTTTAACGACGCGGCAAAGATAAGAATTTTTGGTACGCGAAGGAATGTTTTCTTTTGTGAAACTGTGACAACAGAGGCCAGCAGAGAAGAGGGAAGGTAGGACAAGGGAGAACAACTCTTAGAATAATAGGTATGATGGTACAAGATAAAAGGTTAATCTGAAAATACTCAACTATTCTAGGCTCACTTATGCATTCAATTGTTAGTACTAGTCTGTTGCATTTATATAGTGCAAGGATCAATCTACAAGACTAGATTGAAATGATCACTGAATTGAACCTGATCATTTGATTGATTTGGTACGTCCAGATCTTGTAATATATTACGCTATAAATTACGCTGACTGATCTCTGATGGAATGGAGAGTCCATTAAACATTATCTGTTCTTTGATTTGTTAGTAAAATGCAACTGCCTACCTACTTGATTAAAATGACATAATGTAAATACTTACTTATGCCTGCAATAGTAAGGCACAGATTGTACGCCAGCAGCCTATTGACCCATGGCTTATCGCTGATGAACCCAAGTACTATCCTCCCAACAAGGTTCGAAGCACCAATTATAGAGATCAAGTAGGCCGAGTTCTCAACTCCTAGCTCCTCGCTCATAGGCACTGTGTAGACGTAAGGAATGTAAAACCCTATGCTAGTTAAGAAGTTAGACAGCGAGAAGAGTATAAAAATGGGATCAACTAGTAATGATAAGTCAAGCATTTCTGATAAGGCCGCTTTCGATTCTGCTGAGCACGGTAGCCATCCACATTGCACTTCTTTTTCCTCCCTTGGTATCTGATTTCTGTCTGGCGACGGTGCTCGGAATTTCGCTAAGCTCGTCATACTGCCTTGGTACAGGACGTCTGGTCTTTGCATTATGCCACTACCGTGACGGGAGTGAGGTTTCTGCGGTTGTTCCTGCGGTTTGTTCAGTGCTGGCTGTGAAAGCGTCAGCCTTGCGACGTCGTTGTCTTCTACTTTACCGTTGGCACTCATTACGTGTTCTGTACTCTGAGATCTTTTCAATGGAGTAGTGTTTGATTTAGGCAACATGGGTTCCGAAGCAGGGGTTCGCGGTGGCTCAGGTACCGGCCTGAACATGAGGCCTAGGGGTATACAGTTCAGGACGAAAGCACCGATAATGGCCATAGCTCCTCGCCAGCCATATTCCGCAACCAAGGTCTTTGTAATTGGTGCGAATAGGAACGTTCCAAGTCCCGATCCACATACTGCAATTCCTGTAAACAAAGATGGGGTGCTATTACAGTAAATGCATTATTTGTCATCTTTGAAATATTTTTGGATATTGTTATGATAATGGTGCTCGTTACATAAACAACAGAGGTTTGACTTTACGAAAACTTTGCAAAAGTGTTACAGTTGTTATTAAAAACAGAAGCACCGCAACGAAATTCGTACCTACCCGTGGCAAGGCTCCTGTACCGCTCGAACCAAACCGTGACGCTGACGATGGCAGGTAAGTAGATGAGGCCGAAACCGAACCCGGCCCCGATGCCGATGGTGAAGATAAGCGTAAGCACGTTGTTGGCGAAGGCGGATACTATCACGCAGCACGACGCGAGCAGTGCGCCCGCGACTGTCACCCGCTGGCACCCCCATCGGTTCACAAATGAACTTGATATTGGTCCTGGAATTAATAATTTATGGAACTTAATTACTGAGGAAATACGAATTAAGTTCTACTGTGCCGAATTGGCTTGGGCAATTTAATTGTAGTAAGAAAATAGCGTAGGAAAATCGATGTAAGCAGAAGGATAGATAGATCACCTACTAAGAATGAATAGCTAAGCGGCTTCAACCGAGATTGGTACATAATACTGCGGATTGGACGCTAATATTATATTAAGGTAATATTAGTATCAGAAGAATATCAGAAATCATTTACAATAGCTTGATTTGATCGTCTTTATTTGTTTTAAATAATAGAATTAAATTATTTGATGTAAAAGTTAATGCTGAATGGAATCTTATTCCGCCTTTGAATGGTAATTGCATTCTTTATTAATGGACAGCTTCTGTGTTTTTTTGTTTTAATGTAGGTAGAGTGGCCTTACAAAGCCGGTATGAAATATGAACAGCGGGACATAATGCGATTTGCATATAAAATTGATAGATAATATTACCTGCGCTAAGGGTGACCCCCACGAGGATGGAGACGATCAAAGCTGTCTTGCCTTTGCCCTCTTCGAAGTAGGTCAGGAACTCCGCATAGAATATGCCGAACGAGTAGGTCAGGCCATCGGCTGGAATAGGAAAACACGAACTTAAAAAATTGCTTACGATACAACCATAACACTAAACTACGAGTATAAGCGAAAATCATGAGAAATCCAATTTTGTTTTTTTCATATTTTTATTAAGGTGCAATATAGTTCGGAGAAGAGAATAATATACAATATAAAATGACAATCGTAAAAATATTTTACTTCCCATATATTTAAACTTTCATGCTCTGTGAACAAGTAGCTATCAATGAAAGACAGAACAAAGTCTGTCGGGTTAGCTAGTTTCATATAAACTTTGGTTGCGTTGCAATTTTGTTGTAATTTCCAAAAAGAACCACAAATTGCTTTGTTTTACTCGAACCGTAAGGGAATGGTAACGCATGTGACTTTGTAAAATCAAAAAATAAAGTGCGAATGTTCTGGCTTAAATAAAATTAGTTACTCATGCGTAATCTATACTTATAATAAATCTGTAGAGAGGTAAATTCTGTACATAAAATATTTTTTCAAAATAACTATCAGGGGGTGATAAGTGATCGATACTGATACCAAAAATGCAATCAGTAAAATTTTTGTCTGTCTGTCTGTCTGTCTGTCTGTCTGTCTGTCTGTCTGTATGTTCGTTATAGAAAAAAAACTACTGAACAGATTTTGACGAAACTTGGTACAATTATTCTTCATACTCCTGGGCAGGTTATAGGATACTTTTCATCACGCTACAATCAATAGGAGCGGAGCAGTGACGGGAAGTGTTGGGAAAACGCGAGAAATTTAAACCTGTATGTTTGAACGCGCATTACGCGAAAACTACTGCATAGAATTGAATGCGGTTTTCACCAATGTATTGCTAGAGGTCTAACTTAAAACTTAGGCACAAGGTATAGATAGGTATTATATGGAAGTCCGTTATATTTGAAACCCGATATCCACGCGAGCGACGCCGCTGGCACAGCTAGTTGTAAATATATCCGCCGTAACGGATCATGACATGACCTCAGCTATCGTGTATAACACTTATATAATGAAGTAGGTTAACTTGACTGGAGCTACATGCGACTACAGGTGTCCGCATCGATACGGTGTAGGAGAATAGGTACACACTCGAGAAACAAAGCCTGTCCCGTCTGCGGAACATGCGATGACATCAAAGACGTTTCTTTTGCTTTTCTATCACGTACTTGTGGAACAAAAACTGGGACTTGATTCCAACTATAGATTAGTTTGGTACGACGACTCCGAAGGTGTTGTGGATGAAAGTAAGATCAATACTGTAGCTTGGTAAGGTGATATGATTTTTAATGATTGTAGAAGTAATTTAAAATCATAAATATGCAATCGCTCCAGACAGAGAGCACAACATAAAAGACGGTTTACAATCTAAGGTATTCATTCGTGCTTTGAGTATCAGATGCTGACTTTATTTGGGTCAAGTTCTAAAACACAAGGACTTAGACTGTTGACTATCATTATGAGTACCAGTAGTGGACTGATAAGGGCTGATCATTTGTTTTAATGAAATCAATGAACTGATACAGAAATATTGGCATACAGAAACGATGCTAAATAAAACATCGCGCACCCTACGATATGATGTTATCGTTCTGTCAGCGGTGATTTTGATAAATGGCCCCAGATTCAGCTGTTTACTTATACCTTTTTCCTCTAAATATTTAGGTCAAGAGGTCACTGGCATTACCTACAGTAAACATGTTGCCGGTATCTCGTAATATCCCAATCATATCCATAAAATAATAAGAAATACAAAAAGAAGCATACCTACATCTTTTGGTAGTCATACATCAAAGAAACTCCAAAAAAATTAAATGGAGGAAACTCATAAACAAATTTGAAGTTATTGGAATTTCTTTTTTGGCAAGAATTAATTTTAAATTTTCCTGATATCAATTTTATTGATATTATTGAAAACGTGCGTGAAAAGTTGGTTAATATAGAAAAATGTCAATTTTTAACACCAACACGTGTTAAAAAACTCAAATGTTTATGTAAAGGTGTCCTTTAAAGAAACCACGTTAATGAAAGTTACGGTATACCGCTTCGGACAAAAGCGACAGGAGGGTCCATCACAATAGCACCGCCGTCAGCAGTTTCAGAACGTGACAGTCACGTGGCTTTATCGTGACTGTATAATTTTATCACGGCGAGGATCCGATCAAAATAGAAAGCTATGCCCACGCACCCTGTACGACAACAGCGGATCTGGGAAATGTAACATTTACAGTTTTTTTTACATTGTTTATAAACTGCTGTAGTACGTCCCACTTGGAAGAAAAAAGTAAACAAACTCAAATATTGGGATTTGTCCAAGATCATTATCCAAGATAATGCGTTATTAAAATTGTGTATTTTTAGTGCACGGTGGTTGTAATGGAGCATTAAATATTTAAAAATGTTCATTGGGTCAGTCACTGCGAATATCTACCTAATCGTTTAAAATGTCTTTGTTACGATTTTCTTTATCGGACATTAACATTTTAAGTGAAGTAGGTATTACTTTTCCGTACCCTTCAATGCATATTTCTATTATTTTTCCAATTATATAATTAGTTTATGTAAGAGCAAACAAAACACGACTGATGGTAAGCGACGAGCCTATTATTCATCGCGTCGCACGAGGAGACAGTTATTAAGTTTCATCATAGAAGTAATAGTACTTGATACTTCCATGAGTTTCATATACCCAGTAATTTAACTAGCTAAAGTGTCAGTTACCCGTAGCTCAGAAGTGTCATTTCAATTAACATATCGATAACTGATTTATTACTTTCACAATCGATTCTTTGAAGGATAGTTATATGCACGTGAAAAGTATAGCTATACCTACAACTCTAAACAACCTAGTTGAATTGTAACAGAGGACTTGGTATTTTTTTTTATTAATAAAAGAAAAATACAGTCTACAGAAATAACAGATCTGTTTTATGTATAATAATAATAATAATAATAAATTCTTTATTTCAGATAAGCATCCATAGTAAAGTTAGTAACAATAACTTATAGCCTAGTGTTAGTAAAATTTATTAAATTAAATTAGGGTTTTTATAAACTTTTTAAATATCGGGGAATAGAAATTCTCCGCTACAGTAATCAGAATGCTGTTGTAACTGCCTCTCACTCTTTTTAGCAACGAAGCTGTCTTCTTGCGTATAATCGCATGAAATCCGTCCGTGCGGGCTTGCGCAAACATTTCCGAAGCACTACAGTATCTAGGCAGTCCCAACAGAATTCTGAAAGCATTATTATATTGGACGCGCAGTGCATCCAGCGACCTTTTGGAGTACCTGACCCACAGATTACCAGTGTACAGACTCTGGCAGTACGCCTTAAATAGGGTAATTTTGACTTCGTCTGTACATCGTGAAAATAATACAGTCAACAATCTATGTAAAATAAATATTGTGTGGAGGCCATATTTGGAAAGAAAAGATGGATGGATTGTGTGAAGGATAATATGACTAAAAAGGGAGTGGATGGCTGATAGGGATGAATGGATAAAGGAAACATATTGCGCTGATCCGGGATGATCCAGAATGAGATACACTATTTATAGATATAGTTATTTTATTTGTTATTCTTCATCACTGCTATTTATTAAGTCACTGCTATATTATTACATTACACAAGTAGGTCCCCCATATGTGATGTGCTCGAGGTCTCGTGGTCTGTGAGATAGGTATATTATATTAACCGTTATTGGAAAAGTTATGGCTCATTATAATCCATTATCTGTCTATAAAAGTTCGGGAACGTCAATAATAAACAGCTTGAGAGTTATTGGATCGGGCAGCTGAATAATAAATTTCTGGGTATGGAAAATTGGTTTTGATGGCTTCTTGTAAAAACCAAGTTTTAATTGATTTTAAAGCACTTTCTGTCACAATTAGATTTAATTTCTGAAATAAAATGATTGCAATTTAATCTTCTAGTATTCTCTTCTTAGTTCTTTGAACACATTTCAGCAACTTAGTGACCTACTTGTTTTTCTTCAAAGGAGAATTTCATTAAAACAAGTATAAGACAAGTTTTTCTTTTCAGTAAAGAATAACAACCTAAATTTAATATGTATTATTAAAATAAGACGAATTTTAATAAAAACATTATGAACTGGTAGATTTCCCAAAATATTGAATAGGTACTAATATGTTAAATTAAAAGAAAAATGCACGTATTTGTGACATTATTACTCGTACCACTTAGTACAATCGTACCTACATATCTGCAAGAAACCATTCGGCCGTGGATATGAAAAGAAGTTACAAAACTAGACCGAGTATTTAATAATGAGAAGTTTACGAGAGTTCGTTCAAGTTCACCCCTTCATGTGCATTCTGTATTATTTAAATTTACAACCAAGAACTCGAACTTCGAACCAAGGTATGTCACAAGTATATGGTAGGTGTACCGAAATGTATGTATGTATGTATAAAACATACCTACAATATTTAAAAATTATAAAATAATAACATTAATTTCAGACCAAAAATATAAAACTATACCTCTTCCAAAGCTTCGGTCGGTCCTATTTGTCCGATATTACAAAGGGCAGAGATTTAAACAGATTTTTCTTTATACCTACGTAAGCCTAATTGCCTACAAATCTGTTTAAATTGATCTGATTATTTGAACATATGAATATATGATAAGTCTTATCCTACCCGAAGTTGAAGCTTGAAATCTATCGCGATGTAGGTACACTTTAAAATTATAAAGAATGTACCACGAAGTAAGGATAGTCATTTAAGAAAAGTGTCCCTTCCATGGAATATTCTGTTATTTCGACTAGGTATATCACACGTCATTGCCTACTTTATTGGGTTGTACATATGTACGCCTGTAGGTGCCTATATGGCGTGATGGAGGGTTGGAAAAGTTAATTATGAGAGCAACGTCGAGGGCAAGGAAATAGCCCGCAGGCGTAAATATCTAATAACGTCTGTACTTAATCCGCGCTTATTTATTGATGCCGAATGATTAACAAAGTTATATAATATAAATAATGTATATTATTTATTTAATCCATAATTAACATATTCTAATTATATAAATACCTAGGCATTAATATATTCTATCGTTTATTACATGATTGCTGTATTTTAAAATAAATAGTCAAAAATATTGCTATAAAATATCTGCTCTACTTTATTAGGTTAAGCTAACCTAATAAAGTAAATTAGTTAAGATATCAAAGTGGGTAGACAAAATAAATGAACAACATCTCATACGTTGCTCCGATGTAAAGTAAGTAGCATGAGCAGTCGTGGCATGGTTATCAGAACAACGAAAGAACCACAAATACATATATGCAAAAATTAAGATGAGGAACAAACACATATGTTGATTACACGGATTCGAACGAAAACGGGTGAGGATCGAACCCATGATTTATGGCTGAGAAGGCACTACGAACGCTACCGGGCTCTTCTTATAATAAAATTATATTAACACTAGCTGTGCCCGCGGCTTCGCCAGCGTTGCCCCCATTTTAGCGAAATGGGGTGTCAGAAAGGAGCAAAAAGTAGCCTATGTTACTCTACACTTTCTAGCTCTATAAATTCCTTCTAAATCTTCCTCATCTCTTTCTTCCTATTAAGTATAATGTACGTATTTGTAACAATTTCACACATATATTTTATGGTCTATTTTCTCCAGAGTTTCACTTACATTTCTCATAGTAGTGTTTATGTATGTAGATATTTTATAATTATATATTAAGTATGTATGTAAATATTATTAGTATGTAGGTTTGATTAAATTTATGTATGTATTATTATCTATTCTTCTCTATCATAAATTATGATTTAGTTGATGGCCCACCTCACCCTCTCTGCTTGACTATCCTCTACCCTAAGGTTGCCTGGAAGAGATCGCTTATAGCGATAAGGCCGCCTATATTGTACAACAAAATGTCTACTGTTATACTGTACCTAGTTCTATGTAAATTGTTTGGTGTGCAATAAAGAATATATCTATCTATCTATCTATCTCTCCATCCCTTCAACTATCTCCACTTAAAAAATCACGTCAATTTGTCGTTCCGTTTTGCTGAGAAAGAAAGACAAACATACAAGCAGACAGAAACACTTTCCCATTTATGATATTAGTATGGATTACTACATTACTAATAAGTTATTCATGGAAAATAGGTGCCAGACGTCAAGTTGCGAAAGGTCAGTACAAAGTATCTAACTAAAGTAGGTACTATAAACTGTATGACCAAACAATCATGGTAGATAAAGGCGACCGTTAGACAGACACGTGTCGGGATATGTAATAATAATATTATGTTGTAACGTACAAACTTATCAAGTTATGAACAATATGAACATGGATGCAACTCGTATGCTTAGAAACAAAAGAGTTAATTATTGCTCATGTCCTCATTAAAGTTATCTTTTTGATTTCATTCGTAATATGTCAATCATATTAAGAGATTGTGGTTTAATTAAAATGGAGGACTGAAACTAGACGCAGATTAATTATCTAATCTATTTAAAGCAATATCCTGGGGTGCCTTGGTGGCGGCTTTGATATTATGGACGACAAATTCGTTAGAAACGAGAAAGCAATATCGGACATCTATATGGATGGAGACTGCGCCTCATATAAAGACCTATGCAAACAAATAATATTCGAAATACATATGTAAAACGTCCTGCAAAATAAACAAATATCTAATACAATTGTAACATACATGTTATACAATGTAACTTATGTAACCCAATAAACACTTAATTATTTGTTGTACTATTACAAATCCGTTATCGAAAAATTAAGGTCAGTAGCTAACTAATACCTATATCTGGTATATTTAAATAATTTATTAAAGCAACAAACCCCTTTGAATTGGTTAATTATGTTAAGGATGCGTTCTTGACATTTCTCTCCTTCAATATTATTATTAAATTAGATAGGTATGTAACATATTTCGGCGTGCCCATATTTAACTATTTTATTGTAAATATCATGTACCTACTTCTTTCCTTTTCGAGTCTATTGCCAATTGTACTTACACTTCGATATCAATACATCCATGTACTTTATTTGGACTTCTTTGCGTATTGAGCTAGATTCATTTGTCTAAAGGATTTAAGTATTTACAGAAATTAACAATTTAGTTCAGTTTCGAGGTACAGTATGCTAAAATAAAAGTAGTATATATATATATATATATATATATATATATATATATATATTTTATTTAAAACAATTGACTTAGAACTAGATATACCTATTACAAGTTGATCTCCTTTCGATAACCTTTGATTTTCTATAGATATCAATAAACGATCGACAGATAGAATGAGTGAGGCGCTGTTGTAAAATCTGGTTAGAACTAGAAATAACTGCATATTTTATGTGACACAATTTTAAATAATTGATGTGTATTAAGCACGCAATTAATGAATAACAGCATAGTTATTGTTTCATGAGGTCGTCGGCCAATGTCTTCCCGATAAAGTCAGTGATAACGACCCTGTGTTGCACAGAGCGATGAGTTACAATGCACTTGTATTTATTTGTTGTGGTCGTAAAATGGGGATATCTTTTGTAAATAATGTAGGCAGTAAAATTTTATTATATGGAATTATTTCAGCGATTCCTACTGCCAGTGGTAAAATTCGGTTAACATAGGTAGGTACTTGAAAAAGAAATCCGGATCGCTAAATATGTGACTATGCTTACCAGTGAATATTTCGTAGACAACCACCAAAGTATATTAATTTTAACAAATTCTAATTAATTTATGAAAAACACATCGGTCGACTCACTTAATAAGCTCGACGAAATGTTATTTTCATTTACTTAACTACTTCATCTAAATATTTCACAACAAAAACGTTCAACAGAGACACAGTTCTAAACTCGGTTCAAAGACAATTCGCATTACATTGCGCTAAACCGAAAATAAACAGAGTAAAGTAGCTTATTTATTCAATTTGAGAAACAGAAAATGTTTTCAGTTTATGTCCAAGATATTCACGAGGATGGAAAACGTCAGAACTTGATTGAATTAAACGCCCAAAGGGTGAAGAATTTTTTTGTTGAATGAATGAGAATAGCAATATAATTTTATGCGAAAAAGAAACTTTATGGTGTGTATTTAGGATATATAAAATTAGGTAGGTATTATTGACTATACCCATTTTAAGTAGGATTAAGATTTAAAGTACAAATTAGGTAGGTATATATTAGGTAAATAATTTTTACTTTTAAATTTTACTCGATTTTATACTCTGACTGCCTAGAACATTAGTTCGCTCTACAAGTATTAAGTTTAAGTTCAACAAATGTTCACAATACCTGAGTGTACGATTTGATATACATATTTCATGTATGTCGTATGCATGCATCATAACACCTACCTACATAGGGTGAAATGTAGTAATAAGGAAATTTGAATAACGTTGGAACGTGAATTACTTAGGTAATCGCCTTTGATTTAAAAATATTAACCGTTCCGAACTTTTCCGAAACAAACACAGGATCTGTAGATCTGTCGCATTATTTTGAAATGTTACTAATATTGTTATCTGCGTAAACGTTAGCATTATCAACCTGCTAACATTCTCCTTATTCTAAATTCTTACAAAATACTGCAAGGTGCTTACGCTATGGTTTCTTGGTAGGTATATTGCAGGGTTGAAATGTATTGATTATTTCTACCTAAATCAAAATATATCTATATTTACCCCAAATTAAACGGGTTATGACAAAATTGTCGATTCGTGTTAAACGCTATTATCGCTGAATAATGCGTGACCGCTTCTCCACGACACATAATACAGGTCATTGTGATGTCACATCCCGCCTGCCGATGCTCATCGTGTCAAATGAGCCTATCTTATTAGATAATCAACACCAGTTCTATGCAGCATTTTCTGGGAAACATTTTACATTTCTAAGACACAATTGTTGTGAGACGGTATTTTTGCCACTACTTGCCAATAAATAGGTTCCTATCAATGGAAATAAGAATAGATACTGTGGTGATGATTGTTTAACAATTGGAATAGTGATGACATAAAATTGAATACAGGCTTACAAGATATAGTATCTTTTAAAATAATAAAAACGATCAATCAAGTATCGTTGTCTGATAAGAGCTACTGGGTCAACATTTTTGAAATATTTAAAATATATTTACCGATAAGTTTTCCAAGCTCTACCAATTGAAAATCATCAGGATTATATAAGTGCGACAATCATGTATGTATGTACTAGGTGGGTACAATTTTCTTCTAATTATAAATATATACAATATATAGGCAATCTAAATAAGTATCTAAAGCTCCTTATATGAGCTACCTAAGCTACTAAGTTTCATATTCATGTTATCAAATTATATGGCGATAAGTATTACTTAACGGTAGTTACAATACATTATTATCAGAGTGTCGTTATTAGAGTGCTATCTTAGGCTAAGACACAGACACTTTATCACAATAACTTTATCAAGGTTTAAACTAATGCATCGTATAAATTACACTTTATTTCATGTACCTATGTTTCCTTCCATATTTTGTAGATCATTAAGTAAGATTGCTTTAGAATACCTAAGTACATTGGTAATACTCAATGCTCGATACCTATGAATATTATTATTCAGAAAATGGTTTTTTTTTGTGTGTTTTTAGGAAAAAAAATCTTCAATGAACATTTCAAAATTTTAAAAACCCTGGTGTACTGTTTTTTTGATGATGATTATGATATTATATTGTTGACGTGGAATTATACGGAACTCAATAAAGGAACAACATAAAGGTTTCCACCCATACGCTACAGCCGATAGCAAAAGTAAGCTCTACTATTTTTCTTTACAAAAACAGGGATGTAGGTATAAACAAGCGAAATGTTTTGGATTAAATAAGACTATAAATTCTTCGGAGTACCTACGACTATTTTATAACAAACTAGCTGCCCGTCCCGGCTTCGCATGGGGTAGACAATTATATTGTTCAATTTACCAAGGATCCCTATTTTTTTTTCAAAATGAAATGTAGCCTATGACAAATTGGAAGAATGTAGCATGATATTGGCCCAGAACTTTTTGAGCCTATTCATTACAAACATACAAAAATAGGCACAAATCTTTCCTCTTTATAATATTAGTGTAGACAAAAGGCGTCGAACTGACACCACGAGGACAGGCAGGACAGAGAGCCAACCCTGCTATGAAATGAAACCCCAAGATAGTTAGTAAAGCATTTGGAAATGGTTTCATGTAGAATAATCATAATTATGGGTGATTCATATTGTCGACAGCGAAGCTACGGATACACTGCTTATATCTATCGTTGATGAGGCTACTAAGGAAGACTGGAAACAACCAGAGAAAGGAAAGTACATATCCCTAATAAGTAATAACACATTGCAACTAGAAACCATACCACAGAAATATTTCAGAAAGAGCGATTTATGATAACTCCTCAAGATAGACAAAATAACTAAAGGGTTTAATAAATGGGCCACATACGTTGTCTCTATTCTGACGTGTAAGGGAGCCGATAGCCGCGTTTGTGGAAGTAACAAATATTAAATATGTATATGTAGGTATGTTAGGTAACTCATTAGCAGAAAGGGATTTAAAGACACATCAATCCTCCGATATAACTAGGTACACATTTGTAGCAGATTCCGTATTAATATAGGTACGAGTATAACGCAGACCGAAAAACAATTGGTCAAACAATGGAATTGAAGTAATCAAATTACATTCGCAATAAATTAAGAATACGGGAATGTAAATTTATGTTCGATATCATACTATTAAAAGCTCTGGTCTAAAATAATATTCTATTCTACTAGGTAATCTTAAAGTAAGTTTATCAATGCTACTTTGTCAATACTATTTTTAAACTAAGATTTTGTTCTAAAGGTAGGTAGATGAAGGCAATCGCTAGAATGCTCAGATAGAAGCTAATTTAGTAAAGGACATTTTCTTAAATTGAGACATAGTCATGTAGTCAAATCCGAAACCTTCGAATCTTGTGACGAAATTCTCACAAAACTTGTTACCGATGTTATCATTACCTATAGATAACAATTCACGTGATTGACTCAATAGTAACAATCTATTTTGAGAGTATGTACCTACATTATACGAGTATATCATACATTTCTTAAAATAGATGCTCACTTTGCTGCAAATATTTAATTAATATCTTAATTTATGTTTGTCATGCAAATAATATTATATGTTCAAGGAACATGATGCAATCGTGTTTTGGTGAAATTGTAGAGACATTCATGTAATGTAATACGTTTAATTACAAAGTCTCAGCTGTGTGCAAATAAAACCGATAGTAGAATGAAAATAAAAATTAAGAAAATAGTGCCTACTTAATTTTCTCGGGAGCTCGTATTTGTCGGTGTAATATTTAATATTATACGCTAATTCTACTTGAGAGACGAAATTTTTGATAAGGTGTAGGTTTAATGCAAATAAAAGTAGAACACAAAGTTTTGATACTAGTGATCTAAAACTTTACTTTGAATTACTATGAATTTAATCTGAATGTTAAAAACTAAATAATAAAACTTCCATTCAAACTTAATCAGGACGTCAGATAAATGTGAAAAAATGTTAATGTTAGTTGAAGCTTGTATAAAAATTCATTTTGACTATCGCATATTCTGAGACGTAACATGCTTTTTTAAACAGTTATAATTATGTATGTATGTACTTGCAGCCGTTAATGTTTCGAAATCTACGTTTAATTTCCAACTAGGCAGGTGCGTCAAACATAACATTACTCAATACGGGATGCAGTAAGGCTTAAGGTTTTTTCTCTGAGGAACAAAGCTGTTCAATGACAATTAATTATTACACAAAAAAATATCAAAATTAACTTCTGTTGGAAAAATTTAAGTGTAGCACTTACCTGTACCTATTTAAGTAGGTATTATTTATATCTCATTAAATATTTGTTATATTTGTTAAAATATTTCGCTCTGTAAGCTTAACAATGTTTGACATTAACAAATACCCACGTAATACTACTGTAACTACTGTCGGAAAAATTTAAGTGCTCTGCACTAATATTAGTTTATAGACACAAGTCTCTTATCTAGACATTCGAGTATCAACGTTATTTGTTGTAGCTGTTTAAAGTACTATAATTAGCATGACACAATTTATGTTTTCATAAAAATCATAGGTTTAAGATAAACTAACATCGTGGCATGTGACGTTTGTAAGATGTGTATAAAATAACATAATTTTTTATGCATAAAAGTTAGACATTTGCAACGAAAAATCAACCAATCGGCTTGATGTACATTATCGAAAATGTTAATATGGATTTAAAGCAATTTATAGGGGAACTTATCATTTCTACGTATCATTTTTCTTTTTCGATCTTCGAAAAGTTGTTATTTTGCATTTGCCTTAGCACACTGATTAAAAAATCGAATGCATCATTATTTTATTTTTCTCTTGTCTTAATACTTTCCCTTTTAGAACTTCAAGTACTTCCTTATTCCAGATACAAGATTATAGAAAATGGATTCGTAGAGATTGACGGATTTGACAAAAAAAAGCGCTAAAAGCAAATACAAAAGTCTTACTAGTAGGTAAATAGAAAATACGTCAAGTGTGATGTCATAGTATTAAAAAACAATCAATTACACAAGACAATCACATGACAAGCTAGCCTTAGTAGCAAAGAATTCTTTAGTTGTATTAATTAAGATGTATTAATAACGAAGTGAATGCTTAAGAATAAAGTCTTATTACGAGTATTATCTACAAAATATCTTAATGTAACATGATAAAATTTTAATCGACATGACATTATTAATTAGTGATATTAAGATGGTGTATTAAATCGTATTAGAAAAATGCATTTCCGAACTTTATATTTTTTCTGTACCTACGAGTATTAGAGTGTAATGTCGTCTATGAAGATGTTAAAAATGTTGTGCGCAATGGAAGATACGAGATAACTTCGTCGTAGTTTTATCATCATCATCAGCCTATTGCAGTCCACTGCTGAGCATAGGCCTCTCCAGTTGTTCGCCACGCTGGGCAGGCGGGCTGGCGATCGCCGGACGTACCTTTCGCTCCGGTGACGCTGCTGCCCGTTATCGGTCTGTAGTATTTAGCTAAGCCTTCAATTGTGATGGTTATACCGCTACCAGTCGGTTGCCAGCGCCTCGTTTGTTATTCGGCAGGATGCACCACGGGCAGGTGAGGTTGGCTTGGATTTGAAAAGATGATAGACCGCTCCCTTACATCGTAGTTTTAATAAATTGTAAATTATTTTGGGTCAGGCCAAAAATTGTTACCTACTAGGTTCTTTCAATAAGAAATTACTCAGTAGCAGCTACATATTTTGAAGGTTGAGAGAGAGCGGTGATACACTGCTGTGCATCGGGAAACTCGTTAAACATTTGCGCCTCTCTCTCTTTCCAATCGTTCGAACTCTCGTTATATTGGGGTCAGCAGTCTCGAGGGAAGCCAGCCAGACTGAGCTGGTCTAGTCAGTCCCTGTTCGACGGGCCTCGGCCACCTATTCCCAAAAGGAGAGAGAAAATAATAAGAGTCAAACAGACAGTACCTATACTTCTGTTTGCGCACACACTTTTACAATTTACCATCTCTTGCGTGTCTGGCTTCTTGAAGATTGACTCTGTGACCGACGCTGAGTCATGACAATTAAAGTTATTACAATTATTACGTACGAAGTAATACGAACAAGTCACCACATACATCTAGGCCAGAGTAAGTCTTTTAAAATGTAAATTGTTAAGTGTTTTCCAATCCGCCTGCTTATAATCGAATTTTCCGAGATTAAGACGAAAGCCTTACCGACAATGCGTCTCATCGACATAGTAATTAACAATACATTCATGAGTATGAAATATTTTCCATTCAATTCCTGTTATATGTACCACGCGTGTGCATTGTTAACTTCATGGTAAGATTAATTACTAGAATATATGTGCCTCTATCATGTTATAGTGAAACAAGCGCCTAAGTTGAGCATCCATTGTTACCCGACGCTGTTTGACATCGGTAAACACGAACTACCCACAGAGCTAACCACATTATTTGCTTAAGTCTTAACAATTGTTCCCATTATTTACGCTAATAGCGGTTTTATTTGATCACGGTTATAGAAATTGTAATTAGAAACGTAGGTATTAACTACCCACATTATGTGAATATATGTAAACATAAAATGAATATATGTATTTCGAAAAGTAGGACACAAATATGTGATGTGATGAGTCTGAAGACAAGATTGCAGCATGCTTGCTTGGAACAAGCCAGCAAGTTTTGGACAAACATACATTATGATATTAGTGAAATAGAGCCACGTGAATACATAATGAACATATTGATGAACACTTAGGTTTGTTCCGAGTCTGAGTGTTTATATTTGTATTTAAGTATATATTTGTGGTACCTTCGTTGATCTGATACCCATAAAACAAGTGATTAAGCTACTTACTTTGGGATCGGAGCAATGTACTAGTAAGTATGTGACGTTGTGTGATTACTATTGGCACATTGTGCAAGACGCTAGCTTAGATAGTGAAAGAGGTTTTTGGACTCGACTTCTGGATGGATCAATTTGTAATCTTACTTATTAATCAATAACAATTGACTATTTATAAGCTCCATTGGAGACTTAACTATCTAGAGTTTGTAGTCTATTAGAGTTTGTATAGAAAATTATGACACAGGTCCTTTGGACATTTTTTATTATTTTTGGTTAGACAATATTGTCCTAGAGTTATGAAAATACATTAAAATCTGTAAAGTACATATTTTCCAGGAGACATAAAGTGTTTACACGGAAGCATTGAAATAAATCATGATACTCCGTCAGTTATGTTTACTAATACGAGTATATGCGAATGTCTGGTTAAGCAAGGCATGTTTACAAACTTATGATTGTTTTAACTTGTACATAAGCAATATTATGCGGGTAGGTATAACAAAAGCACGGAGATCAGGGATAAGAAGATTAAAATCTCTAAACAGAGAGATTTTGAGAAATAGGTTTCCATAAAAGAATGTATTTGCAACCAGCCGTCAGTTTTACCGCGGTTAGCATGCTTGCACTCATTCGCGACATAGACATTTATTGTGGGGTATATTTCGCCAAAAGTAAAGAGTACCTATATAGGTACTTGCATTTAGAAATTCAAGAATACCTACATCATTCTACAATACACTTTTGATAAAAAAGTAAAGAAATTTCACTCACTGACTATGTGGATCATGAAGGATGCGAAGACGACTATCCACCCCCACCCCCCATCGGGGGGCGGCGGCGGGCTGTCCGCGCCGTACCGCGGCGACTCCGCAGCCTGCGTCCCGTTGCCATTCTTAGCACTCTTCACCCCCCCGTGGGACATCCTGTATTTGGCACTATTTTCTACGTAACTTTGTCACTTGATAAGGCAGTTGCTTGATATGATCGAATTAGCGCTTTCTTCTTCTTCAAATATATTAAAAATACTCTTCTAATAAAATGTTTCTAGTACTTATATTGTCGTTAGGATATGACTGTTACTGCGCGTTTAAAGCTTCTGTTCAATAAATATTATGACGTTTCAAAAATATTGTACTCTGTCGTGATTGGAGGAACCGATTTCAAAATAGTGGAATTTTTAATGGAAGCACGACGAATGTACAAAATGATTAAAGGACTATTGTATTAAAAGTAATAATTCTACATATAGCTATTATTATCTATTGTTGTAAAACATTATTACGGGGCCTATCTGTGATTTAGTACTACTGTTCCCGAGAGTACTGTGTCCAGGCAAGAGCAGGACATTGTTTCTTCTCTTATTTCTTTCTTCCGTGTTAGCTGAAACCAAAATAAAAAGTTTTAGGATAACATGCGCTGATCTGATTCCAAAAGAACTAGCTCAGGCATTTGTCTTGTAGAAATCAGTAGGGATATTATTCTTAACAAGATTTTTATAAGATGGTAACTAAAACAATAGTAAAACAATTATTTTGCAGACCGCAAATTATGATCACATCAATTTTTTTTTGTGGCACAGGTAGGCCTCCCGTCTCATAATGACGGACAAGTAACCAAATCAATCACTTGACAGCTCTTTCTAGCCTGAAGGATTATTCTGGGTAGTACACCGTCTGATCCCGAAGGCCCGGAAAACCCTTCCACTGGCTGAGAAGCTGAATTCTCCAGAAATCCCTTAGTCGACTCTTACGACACCCACAAAAGAAATGGGGCGGTGATGTGTATTCTTTTCCGTCCCCGCACAGAATATTCGAATTCCACCCGGAACAAACAATCCGGATGGAATTCGAAGTCATTATTCTCGATTCAGTAAGCAAGACAGGGTAATTGAAAAAGTAATTTGGAAGTTATAATGTTAGGTAGGTACTATAATTCTATAATATACGTTTTAGTATAAAAAAACTATTGGAAACTGGTTTGATATCAAAATTATTACCATAAGAGATGAGTAGCAAACATGAAAAACAAGCAACGCTGTAGATAACGTGAAACGATAAAATATCGCTGTCACATTTCTGGATAAATATTATTCCTGTGTCCCAATGACATGCCTTATCGTCATAGCTAGATATTAGCATAACAACCACAATATGTTTTGTGTTTTAGACCTGTACAAATCGGAAAGCCTTTGTAAAGCAATCTCAAAAGCAAAACTCAGATTTTTCAACAACGTCTAAGAAATGACAAAGAAATTGAGATACACCTTGAGAGAAGTCCTTTCATGAATAAATAAACAAAAGATGCTTTATAATTTTTATATAGGTACCTTAAGGATGATGATATTTATATTTTCCAGACTTGACAAGAATATATTAACCAATTTTACATTATTCTCTTTATAGAGAATAATCTAAATTTCTAAATAATAATATTTTTATTTAGAAATTATTTAGCGATTTACATTTCCCGTTATGTGGTGGACTTATATTCATAGTATGAAGGAAAAACTTACTCAACCTTAGTTTGAGACCAGATGCTTGGAATTCATTGTCTGGTTCATTTATTTTCGAAAATTTGGATCTATGCGTTTTAAGATATAATTGTTTTGTTATAATAAATATCATATTTAATTAGTGCGTTGATCCGGTCCCTAAGTAAATAAATTCACTGTGTTATTGGCTATCGGAACTCCAATGTACCATAAATAACCACGAAACAAACTTAAATTTACATCATAGGCATGGGTGGGATTCGAACCCTTTTTCAGAAGGCACGACAAATTAGCCACCTGACTGAATCGTATATAGTCAATAAGGCAATAAATTCCTCATTTTATTCACACATAAATAATTTAGATGTGTTGCTATCGCCCGTTTTTTACATTGATAATGATAGGTTATAATAATAATATTATATTATCTGCCTACATTGATATAAGGTATGTTAAGTGTTATATAGATAAAACTTACACAGGTATACCAGACCAGTGATACCCTGATAACTTCCAATACAATTTTGGGTTATCTTTATCTGGACTGGATAAGGCTTTTATTGTGTATCAGGGATTTGTATGGCTTTTATCTTTGTGTGGTATACGTTTTAGCATTTGATCAATCTCGGTGCCTACTGTTTTCAATATTTATAACTCTGTGTTTGATTTATTTTATTAGGCTGAGTCATGTAAAATACGTTTTTTATCGCTGTCTATCTATTCAAGTAGTGTGTTGGGAGCGTGTTAGTAAGTACCTACGGTACCTACATTAGGAGTAGAAAAAGGAAAAACAAAATATCTTTATTTAATTCATGACAATAATTCATGAATCGTCAAGCGCCAATAAATATTACTCTACCGCTAATTTCGGAAGGTGGTTTGACTTGGTGGTGAAAAACTTTTAAATAGGTAATTACTCTTTTTCATTGCTAGTTATTAAAATCGATATTTATCGTTTTGACATATACTTAGGGTAGGTACTTTAAAAGCAAGTAAAGATGTAAAAATTTTGTCCTAGTAAGTAACAACTAACTTCCACATTCGGCTTAATTTAATAAACGTATGGTAAAGTGTGGAAGTGTTCAAGGAGAAGATATTACGCGTCGCCCGATGCAACGCGTGATAGGTGCCGGCATCGTCATATACAAAAAGTAAATAGGTATATGTGGAGACGCCCCCAGTTATTGTCATCGACTGGTATTCATGATACAAGAGATGAAATATAGTTAGAGACCAGGTAAATGTCATGCAATGTAGGTACATACAAATTCCACCAGTATTGGGCCGATAGGTTTGTACAAAAATAAGTATTAAATTACCGTAAATGCGCATTTAAGCGCAGCGCGGCAGCGTTTGTATGTAATTTGTAAGTCTAGTAGGCCTTCACCCAGTATTAGAATCGTTAATAAGTTACAATTTGCATAAATATTAGGTACACAAACTCTCGGGTGGCGAAAATCATGTTTGCCAAGTTGTCATGGTTCATAGAATGATCATCAGAAGTACTAAGTTAACTTCTTGTTAAACGTAACTATGAATGAAAATCGATTTGTTGACAAAGTACGAGTAAGAATGATTCGTGGGAGGATATTTGAACGATGGATGGTTTATCTATTTCAGTGATAAAGTTTGATATTATCATGGGGTTTGGAGTGGATGTCATTTTATGTTCCAAGAAGACTATATGATAAAGATATAAAATAAGCTACAATAAGTCGCCGCTAGGACTACATCAAGCGACTTGTCTCTATGCACATTGTACCTACTTGTAACTAGCACTATACTAGACAAAAACTCTCGGACGTTAATTGACTTAACTTATACCTAACAAACCTTCACATATTCAAGAGCCGCAGACTATCTCTATCGTCATCGAACACAAACAGTGAAATTCCAAACGTGTAATGTAATTTTTATCATTTACTTGACCTTTTGAGTAACACACGCAATAGAGAAATAATTTTATATTTTATCTTGTAGCTAGATAAAATATGAAATAAAATGTAATTATCTCTAGAAATAACTTTGTTTGATTTTAGATTTAATCTATTCTATTTTATTTATGTACTCTTGATTGCATTTATACGTAACATAGACGTTGGAATATTTTGGGACACTCCTCCATTAATCACCTTCGTAAGTGCCTACTTAGTACAAGGGACTTAAATATACTTAAAGTTTAATACCTAGTGATTAGTGCGCAATGTTTGTAGCATGTATTTAAAGACTTGCCGGGTAATTTTGATACCCTTGAGGACATGAAATGGTTTCGTTCGCATTTTATCCGAATCACTACTGGTAAACTGTTACAATTCCCCGAAAACGAACGTCAAATGAATGTGCTAAAAGATTAGAGGCGATTTCACTTTCCGAGACAAAACTAAATTAAATAACTCTGCTGGAGAGGATACTACCTTTAAAACTTAATTGACGAGACTCTAACGCGACACTAATTCCTAACCTACAGCTTGACCTTGAGTTTGGACCATTATTGCAATACAATCTAAACGACAAGCAATGTAAGTGCATAACGTGCATAAAGCCCGATTTCAGAGGAATTTCCTCCCGCGAGCGAAAACGTACGTGGATTGAGCTCCCTCTTAAGGTTTTGTCAGGGGAATACAGTTCAAGTCTAAAGAACATAGGTTTTCAATGGGTCGGCAAAGCGCATGCGATGCCTCGGTGTTGCAGACGTTCATGGATAGTAGTAACCGTTTATCATTTTGTCGAATATAGTAGTATATAAGAAGTCCAGAACCTATTTAAAGTTTTAATTGTAGAACGCGAAATTTTTTAATCTCATTTTATAGGAGACCTAGCTACGTATATCTAGACTCTCGTAATAATCACAGGGTTTATTATGAAAGCGCAGTATGATGATATGTACACTTTGCCTCTGCATTGACACGCTTGACCGCGCCCCTATCGGCATGTTATCTGCGCCGATAAGAGGTCGACGTCGAACAGCGCGGGCGCGACTTGAGATCGACTCCTGCGCACGATTGTTACATCACTTTAGTCTCATAACAAGCAAGCGCGTTATCATTGAAGTTAACTTGTTACTTTTATACGCAAAATGTCATGTAGCAATTCAACTCATATTAACATCTCTTAGTTTATTAGTTACAGCTATAAATGTTAAGTAAATGTAAACACTAAAATTTGTTTACAACTTTGTACATGTTTTTTTGGTATGTTTATAATTTAAATTCAGATAAACGAATTGGTAGAATAGCCAATTCATGATTAGAATTATCAAGCCTTCTATAAATATTTAAAATATTATAAATGTAAAAGTAGTGTATGTTTCAATGAAATATGGCAATCAGAAAGTTGTTTCTAATTCAAATCACCTAAAACGCAGATTAAGACTATTCAGATATTTTATAATCTTATCTTCTGCACCTCAATCAAAGTACTTACCTATATCATAATTTAGATTTTATTATGATTGAATCAGAGTATATCTAACTTCCTAGCTTAGGATTTAGGTCCGGAATTACTGAAAGTACCTTCTTTATTATGCTCAAAGCTTAAAAGTGGGTCCTTGCTCCGCAGGGCCACGGGATCAATAAGGTAACATACCTTATTATATTCAATGGCCCTTCAAAATTTTTACTTTAGATAGGTACGAGTATATTAGTGAACTAGCTGTGCCCGCGACTTCGTCCGCGTAGAATATAGAGTTGCATCCCCTATTTCATCCCCTTGGGGGTACAATTGTTCGAAATCCTTTCTTAGCGGATGCCTACGTCATAACATCTACCTGCATGCCAAATTTCAGCCCGATCCGTCCAGTGGTTTGGGCTGTGCAATTGTGCATTGATAGAACACTATGTCAGTCACCTTTGTATTTTATAATATTTAGAAGATACTCGTTAAGATTTATTCTTTTTTAGAATGGTATCCTCCTGCAGCCTGAACGGAACGGACATGTAATCTAAAATAAACAAACCCTCTCTTTGAAAAATTACATAGCTCCTCTACCGAAAGGTTGTATGGAAAAGATCGCAGACCGCCTAAATTGTACCATAAGATTATGAACTAACTTTTCCTGCAAAAGTTGGTGTTTTGTGCAATAAATAATATCTATTCAAGAGAGGTAGGGCATAGCGAATCTTCGCTCGAATTGAGCCGCCCGTCCGGGGAAGGATCTCCACCCTATAGAATACCGCAGTCAAATGACCTCTGGGTCGTGTTTCTGCCGGTGAGTAGGGTTTCCGGAGCTCGTGGGGGGTTAGGGTTAGGCCGGCATGGCGGTGGCAACTGACAAGTGACTGACCAGTTACTTGCCCGTTGTCACAGCGACTTGGGCTTCTTTTTCGCTTTTCATCAGGCGTAGGGAAGCCATTATGTCGAGCCACTATAAAAAAAAATTCTATATCTCTTAAGAGAGACTGGTTTCCTCTACCTGAACGTTGTCTGGAAAAGATCGCCATTCTATTCTAACTATATGTCCAACACACTCGTAGATAAAAGCTTGTGAAATACAAGCCGTTTCGCCGATTGTTTCAGGAGCTATTTCTTTCATTCATATCGTGAACGACTGCTATTATCCCGGTCTACACTTCCGGATTGCTGAGGCGTGCATTTTTCATTCAACTGCCATTTCCATTGAAACCAACTCAAACTCTTTATTCTCTGCCCACATTTGTATTTCCCAGCTCATTGATTTAAGATAATATTGAATGTGCTGTATACTGTTAAACGAGTGTTAAATTGAATAAAATGGTTCGTCATACTGTATATCTTTACCGCCTCTATTTTTTTAACACATGCCACACTGAGCCACACTTTTCCATCAGCCGCAAACTAAGCCGAAGCTTGTACTATGGGTACAAGACAACTGATAAACTTACTTAGATACTTTTTTTTTGTAAATAAATATTACTTATTAACATATTATACATAGTAAACACCCAGACCAATACAAACAGACATGTTCATACACACAAATGTTAGAACTATGGATCGAACTCACTACCCTTGGCTCAGAAGGCAGAGGTCACTACCAAATGAACCATCGGGTCAGTCAATATTGATTTTCCGAAAAAGACAAGTTTTTTCATAGCAGCAGGGCTATGAACTACGGGCTACGGGTCTACGGGCTTAAAATATTGTTTTTCCGAAATAGAAAGACGATTTTTTATAGTCGCAGCCTACGTCTGATAGAAAGCCAAAAAGATGCCCAAGTTTCCGTTGCAACTGTAATAATAATAATATTACGCATATTATTAGATTACGCCTTTGAAATAATAGCATTCGGAATACTACCTAAACATATTAAATGTACCTAAATGTTGCAGTTGCATGCATACGAGTATTATTAAAAGCAATGGCACATCACATAATGTGTATTGTTTATTATAAAAATGGCTTCTTCTGTCCCGGTGGCTCATTTTGTAGTAGATAACCCTACCTCTTGAACCAAGAGTCGTGAGGTCATATGCTGAACATTTATTTTGTATTTGTGCGAGTCTTGATATTAATATAGGTATAAGTTCTCGTATAGGTAGGTACGTACCTACTTTCGATTTTTTTCTATAATAAATAAAATAAATAAATAAATAACCCAAGACATGCCACGCTGGGCCACACAACGCCACCTAGCCCCAAACTAAGCCGAAGCTTGTACTATGGGTACTAGACAACTGATAAACTTACTTAGATACATTTTTTTTTTGTAAATAAATACATATATATAATAATACAAACGTACTTGAACATGAGATAGAATTGGTTTTAAAAATGCATGTGGAAGCTTTGGGAAATAATTGTGCATTTAGGTAATGAACATTGTCTCGGGCCTGGGTGCTCTAGCAGACGCCTTCAGTCATCATCTTGTAGTTAAAGTACAAAGGAATACCTTAGTTTGAGACAAGCTAGTTGATGTTAATTGTATGGCGCATTTATTTATTTAGAGAATTGTCTTAATAGAACAGTTAAGTAGGTACGTATAATATTGTATTATAAATATTTTCCCAAGAAGTCATCGCATGCATTGCGTGCCATAAGGTGTACCTATTAACCTTGTATAGAATAACATAGAAATTCACACACATTATTGTTACGTAATAATTAATTAGCTGAAGGTCTACTGTTATATCTAAAATAGATAGGAGGTTAAGAGTCAGTTTCACCATTTGTTATAAAGTTAAAAAATGTTGGGTTTATTTTATGGATAAGTACAGAACTATCAGGAAATTTATTTACCAAAAGATACACACAGTACACAGCACAGTATAAAACGCGACGGGTTTTAGAATACTTCGCAGATAATTGTAATTAACTATCGTTTGAATGCTATATTATAGGTACCTTTCATGTAACAAGCTTTTATTAAGCTTCTATTCTCCATTAGTTTGTTAATTTTGCAAGTTAAATGCAACTTAGGTCGTGTTGTTTGATATGAATTGAAAATTTGAATATTAACGTTAGTTTGGTAACAATGTTATAATAGAATTATAACATTTCATTGTTATTATCGAGCTGCTCGTACTCTTAATTGGGTTGCGTTGTTTACGATGATGCTAGATAAAGGTACCATTGACCACATATACCTAATTACTCCTAATCTGCTTTATATCACTTCGTTTGAGTAATCTTGACCGGAACCTTTTGTCAGCTGTTTATGTCTACCTTCGTATAATATGGGATCTTCACTACATAGTGTAAAACAAAGTCGCTCTTTTTTCTGTCTGTCCCAATATATGCTTATATCTATAGAACTACGCAAACGGATTTTGATGCGATTTTTTTAATAGATAAAGGAATTCAAGAGGAAGGTTCATGTGTATAATATATGCATATTGCACCCGCGCGAAGCCGGGGCGGGTCGCTAGTTTAAAGTAAACGTAATTAAGCAGTCTGGCGGGCCACAAAGGCTGACTAACTAGTAACTGGGATTTCAATCCCGCTGAAAGAATGGCTCCTTTCCATCAGGTGAAAGGTAACCACTATGCTGAACCAATATGCAAAAAAATTAACAGTTGACAAAGTAACTGAATAAATACGCTTTCATGGTTCATACATAATATTTTTCAAATTTTATACGTATTTTTCTTTCGGACTGAATGGAAAACTTATTGCTAAGTTTTGTAAGGATACTTGACATCTTATCATCATCATCAGCCTATTGGCAGTCTACTGCAGGATACTCAGGACCTCTCCAGTTGTTCGCCACTTATGACAAACATCTGGAGGATACACCCGTAATAGCCACGCTGGGAAGGCGGATTGGCGATCACGCCAACGCCTCCTTTGTTATTTCGGCAGGATGCACCATTATTATCTTACAGAAAATGACATCTTATAGCCAATGTTTTTAAGACCTACTGTCAATTCGCTGAATCATATTTAACCTTAGAACCGTTGCTATTTTGTTCTGCACTGATTAATCTAAACAAAGTCAATACCGAATCAAACGTCAGGAACTCGCATATACACGATTATTAAGCAAAACAACGTTGTTAATATGGTCTTAAATGACTCAGCAGGACCCAAACAGTTTCACAAACCATTCAGGCCTTTTGTGCGTACCACAGAATGAACTGAACCAAAATTATGAATATAATATGTCATTTAACATCACATACATTAACCCAGTTCTAAAGTATGTAGCTTGAGCTTTTTGTTTTATAAATGACTACGATAATAACCAAGGCCTTGTTATTATCACTGGGCTATTGTGGGAGCGGAAGGGTCTCTCTCCTAGAGTAGCCTGAGCAATCCTACGTTAAGGAAATGAGATCAATCAAGGTAGGTAGCGCATATACTCGTAATATATAATCACATTTATAACATGTACTTAAAAAACCGTCCGTGCACCGATCGAACGCAAATTTTCATCACATTCTTGTTCTTCTCTTGTAGAGAAGCAACTCACGACCCTCAGTTCAGAAAGCAGATTTATGCAAACTTATTTTGCATTTTGAATGAATGTGTTACCGGAAGTTCAGTAACTTCTTTACATTTGAAGCGAACTTCCATTACTTCGCCGCAGTATATCAAAATGTGTCATGAATGGCTAATACTGTTTACTCAACACGATTATGTATGCGGGTATGTACTACTCGTACTATTCAATTACTTGTTGTGTCATGTCTCATCTGTTATAAACAGTTGAACTGTTGCGCAGGACTGTAATTGGCTGTCATTGTCTGTTCCTCAATCTTTAATTGACTTACTATTGTTTCATTGGAGTCAATGTTTGTAAATATTACTTAAATATGCATACTACGATCTGCTGATATGAATAAATTAGGTACCTAACTATTTTGCTATCTTACTTAACATTACAGTGTATCATTTTGGCATATTTTAATGAATATATGTCATCAGAAATATTCTTATTTATCTTGGACAAAAGTACAAGTTAAGGTCATCTTTCGTTCTTAATTTTACCGATAATTTTGTGTTGAAAGACCTAGCTCTCACCTTTGTTCAAAAGTAACAACAAAATATAGTAACTACGTAAACATTATTTTATTCATGAATGTTTTCATCGATACAACAGACACAGAATAATAATTAGCTTATTTTACCCACTTGATAATGTGTATTGTGCTATTGTTTATTATTATGGACAATGTCAAAATAATTCTCAAGTGCAAGCAAGGATGTCGAGCGATGATAGTAGACTTCTCTTTGTTTTAAAAATGCATGTCAAAGAACTCGCGCCAAAAATAACAGTGCTCACACGCGATTTTCTACACTGTTTCTCAGCAGTTATGTAAACACAATACAAATAAATAATAAAATAAACAAGAGCTTATTTACCTATAGGTTTCTTATTCACAAAATATTTCGAAATAAAAAACTATTGTCTTCAATAACGTTCGCGTTTAATCGGCACTGTATACGATTGTCGCGAATAATACGCGCGATGACTCAGAGCGTCCTACCGCGCACAGTGTCGCTCTCCGACTGACAACTAAAATAGCAGATAACTACGGAAATTGCAGCGTCAAAGCGATATTAGCCGATTTTATACATTTCCCGCTGTTTGAATAAAGATCATTGTTTAAGACAAATCACGAGGTCGCATGTTTCGCTAATACCTCTACCGACCGCAGCGTCACTGGTCTGTCCATGTTGCGGGGTTAACTTTGAGATAACTTTCAGCACAAGCGTACTAATTAGAGGCTGACAATGTCTCAACACTTTTAATTGAATTAATTGGAACAAACTGCTCTGTCACTCCTAATCGGTGAAGTTCAAAGTGGCCGATTAAATAGGTCACAATTATGTCCTCATTTTTATTATAATTAAGTTGTAATACTTAATGTTGTATAACATCTATGTAGAAGTAGATGCCAGTTGAAGAATAGGTAATTTATTATTTACTTTCAGACTTAGCTAGTTAGTTAATGCAATTGGACTTATAACAAAGAATTATAAATTAATATAATGGATTCTTGAATTCTATGACTAGTTGTCCTTAGTTGTCATATCGTTTACGGTAGACTTCCGTGCGCAGCGGCGTCAACTGCGTCTTGTCGTGCGACTAGTGTGCGTTAGTCGCATTTCGGAAACGTTATTTATTTTCATACACTAACTATTGTCGCACGACAACGCGTGTGTGGTGCTGTGATTGACCGTATCGCAGTCGCAACGCAAAAGTATACCTTTGAGCCAATTGTCTACCTCCAGCTAAACTAAGGTAGACAATTTAGCTTAGGTCAAGTGTGTCCCTCGTGTATTAGGCAAAAGAATACAACTGAGATATCTTTGCCTGTTTTACAACAGGCAGAGGTAAGACTAAAGGGGCTTTTGTAGTCGTGGTCCGCTGCGCTCCGATCAGCGATCCCGGAGAAGACGACGTCGTGTGTCTTAGGACAGACGTGGTGAAGTACATCCTTAGATAAACGCTCGTAGCGGACTGCACTCAGGTTTAATGGGTATTCTCTATATTAGTGTAGGAGTGAGTTCCACACAACCCAGATACCCCGTACTCCGTAATGTAACGCTCCTGAGTCTGGGCGGTGTTACAAGCCCGGAAAGCAAGCTAGCGTTGTTACTGCGCCTGATCTCTCTCCGGACGTATCGGACTATGTATCGTTACATCTTCTAAATATATATAATTCAAAGGTGACTGACGGACTGACATAGTGATCTATCAACGAACAGCCCAAACCACTGGACGGATCGGGCTGAAATTTGGCATGCAGGTAGATGTTACGACGTAGCCATCCGCTAAGAAAGGATTTTGATCAATTCTACCTCCAAGGAGATAAAATAGGGGATGATACCCTATTACACGCGAAGTCGCGGGCACAGCTAGTCTGATTATATACAGAAGTGGAGTCTTATTACTACGAGTAACAACAAGGTCTCGCACAATTCATAAAGTTGTGGGATGCAGAGTGCACATAATTTGTGCAGTTAAATAATATATTCTAGGTATTTGGGTACAATTGTTGGAGAACTGGAGATTGGCCCCTGTTGTCCAAATTAGTTGAGAAGAGTAGGTATTTGTTTATAAGTATTATACTTGAAGATGTATATTGACCCATAAGATCGAATATTACTATTATTTTTATTGCTCACTAAAAGATGTTTCCATTTTTTTTATCTGATGAATACTGATACAATGACAGGTGACACAATTTCTCATATCTTTAATCAATTTCAGCTTATTCATACGTTTAGCCCGCCAAAAGGACTCCGTATAGATTGGAGATAAGTTTTAGAACAGACTCGTTTATTAATACATATTTTATTTCAGAAAAAAGGGTAATCTGAATAGTAGCTGAATGTAATTTACACTACTTTACACAAAACAACGAAGTTTACGCCATCTCTAGATATAATACCTCAAAGTAAAAGTTTACTTCAAACTGTCCTATCTTTGGCCGACACCTCTAAAGTCTGTCACATCTGAGGGTCTTGAAATATTAGCCTCGTTTATCTCTTTGCACACTTGACGGAATTTAGCACATTACGGTCCAACGATATACATTTCACTTGTGCAAATAGCCGTACCTTTTGCCTTTGAAAAATCTACCTACCTAAAGAAGGGTTAAATGTTTTATATGTAGGTACAAGTAACTGATTCGAGAAAAAAAGCGAATGTGTATAATGGTCGCTTTGGGGTTACCTATCTTAAAAGTGTTAAGAATGAAAAAATATGTTTTGGGAATGAAGCCACATTTGTATATTTCTTTCGTCAGTCGTTGATAGTTCACACAATGTTATAATGTATACCTATACTTTTTAGTAAAGATATTTGAATCCTTACTTTCAGAAGTCGATTACGTAAGCTGACACGCATCACTTTGGATTCAAGACGTGACGTACCTACAAGGGTCTTTGAATACATAATTGCCTCAAAGGGTCTAACGGAATAAGCGGCAAATAACATGTGATTCTGTTCTTATTCAAACGATCAATTGACACATAAATCGATGTTCATGAAGATAATATAAGTAGATACTTCACATAGTTCGATAGCATAGATAGTTTACTTTATTTGTTTATTTACATGTTTTTTTAATTGTGCAGACAAATGCGGACTCGAATGCAGATTTTGGGAAAGTGAAGATTAAGGCACAAAAATCCAGCACGGTATTTATTTGAGGTTACTTACTTATGTGTTAGATATAATAAGCGTAACATGAAACTAACAATCGTACCTAATAATTATTATATTTTAAGTTTTCTTTTATAAGGTAGACGGTAAAAGCCCCGGTAATAATAATATACTTAGTTAGATATTTATATGTTACTCGTACATCGCTGATGTTTAGAGGATTACAAAGCTTCTTTACGACCTTTGTAGACCGTATGGTTTGAAGATTGTAGACCCTAAATGTAAGTGGGCTCACTACAAATACAATCCAAAGTACATTTCTCTATTTGAACGCTGGTGTCTTCAAATCCCTGTGGCCAGATGCACACTAACAAAACTTTATGGACAGTTGTACCTATATCTACGTCTAGACAAAGTTGTCCCCCGCTCTGATGCGGAAAAATACACAAGAACAACGTTTGGACTTTGATATAAAATTATTAATGTTGATATCTCAATGTGTGATTAAAAATTATGTATGTTTGCCTACCGAATACGTATTTTGTGAAAGATCAGATAACATCACATATGTACAGACTGTTGATCAGAAAGAACGTAACAGAAAATCAGAGTAAATATGCTATGTTACACTAAGCTTCACATCAAGGTATAACTATGTCGCAGCCAACTGGTGGAAATAGACGTCCAATAGCTTTTTAGTAAAACAACGCCAATCAACCACACGTCTAGTTTTTTTCATAGGTAGGTACTCTGGACCTCAGTAAGAAACATCGTGATTTCGCATTGGTTTGGTGATGTTAAGTGTACGAACTGTTTTCGTTGCGAATACATTTCGTTGTTAATATGGAGTATTTGGGCATTTAGTTATATTTATAGACTTGTTAAATCCTGCAATTAGGAATGATCTTAGTACAAAAGTTAGACGAGTATTTTCTGCTGAGTCATCAAAATTCAAAGACAGGTACATTTAATGTATAGTGCAGTCAATGAAGCGAAAAATACGGGCTAACCTCCGAATTTTTTTACTGTGATCCGATTTGCATGAAATTTTGGAATTAGGCTCATCTTACCATTAACTTCAAAAGTGAAAATGATTTGAACTCCGCCACCACCATGGGGGTGGTTGCCACCCCTTCTCGGGGGTCAATGGTTGTTTTTTCAAAATAACCTCGGATATCGATTGAAGATCTAATTTTAAGCAAAAAAGTTTCTATAAAGTTTCTCGAAAAATCTAATACTTTTCAAGTTATTGGCAATTGAAAATTCGCAAATTTTTCACGATTTTCATCAGTTTTTTTCAAATATCTCCAAAAATATACGTTTTATCGAAAATTTTATAAGGAACGAAACTGTAGCAGGTAAAAAAAATGAACAATTTGGTTTTTTATAAAGTATTCTAAGTGCAATATTAAGCTAGATATTAAAGATCAAAGCCGTTTTTTATTTTATCTGAAATTTCATCGATGTAGTCAATGCCATCTAGCAGCGAGCAAATGCATTTTATGCTTTCTAATCGAAAAGGGTTTTGTAGTGCTTGAAATAAGCTTTAAAATGAGCTTTATCAAAAGTCTTTTGCACGTAAAATAAGTGAGCTATATTGCAAATAAGCGGAGCATCGAATGTTTTTTCTTTACAATCAATGGGTTTAAATAAGTGCCATTTCCACCAAAACTAAAATTAATCATATTCCGCCTAGAATTAACTTTATTATGAAGAGTTTTATAGATTGTATTAGTTTGGCTGCTTTAGGACACATAGTTTTCAAAAAAGCCACGATTAAGGGAGGCTGTGATTGCGCTGCCACGCGCTCTTTAAACAATCATATCTCCGTCAATTTTTATTTGATAGAAAAAACAAAAAAACCAAATTGTTTGTCAAAAAAATACCTAAATTTTTTATCCCTACACTTTTATACGTATCTGTCGTCATTTTTGAGATATTATGAAAAAGGGGTAGGATTTTTAAAAATTTGAAATTCTCGATTTTTTTTCAATCGTGACTTTTTTGAAAACTATGTGTCCTAAAGCAGCCAAACTAATACAATCTATAAAACTCTTCATAATTAAGTTAATTCTAGGCGGAATATGATTAATTTTAGTTTTGGTGGAAATGGCACTTATTTAAACCCACTGATTGAAAAGAAAAAACAGTCGATGCTCCTCTTATTTGCAATACAGCTACACTTATTTTACATGTAAAAGACTTTTAATAGTGCTCATTTTAAAGCTTATTTTAAGCACTACAAAACCCTTTTTGATTAGAAAGCATAAAATGCATTTGCTCGCTGATAGATGCTATTGACTACATCGATGAAATTCCAGATAAAATAAAAAACGGCTTTGATCTTTAATATCTAGCTTAATATTGCACTTAGAATACTTTATAAAAAACCAAATTGTTAATTTTTTTACCTGCTTCAATTTTGTTCCTTATGAAATTTTCGATAAAACTTATATTTTTGGAGATATTTGAAAAAAATCGATGAAAAAAGTGAAAAATTTTCAAGTTTTCAATTGCCAATAACATGAAAAGTATTAGATTTTTCGAAAAACTTTATAGATGATTTTTTGCTTAAATTTGGACCTTCAATCGATATCCGAGGTTATTTTGAAAAAAAAACCATTGACTTCCGAGAAGGGGTGGCAACCACCCCCAGGGTGGTGGCGGAGTTCAAATCATTTTCACTTTTGAAGTTAATGGTAAGATGAACCTAATTCCAAAATTTCATGCAAATCGGATCACAGTAAAAAAATTCGGACCTATAATGCTTCATTGACTGCACTAGTAGAAATTGTAAAAAAGGTCGTTATTAGTAACAATCATAATTATCATAAAATTATCATAGAATTTTCCTGAAAAAGTCCTGCGACCTGCTGCATCAATTATATCTATACTTATAATAAATCTGTAGAGAGGTCAATTCTGTACATAAAATATTTTTTCAAAATAACTATCAGGGGGTGATAAGTGATCGATACTGATACCAAAAATGCAATCAGTAAAATTTTTGTCTGTCTGTCTGTCTGTCTGTATGTTCGTTATAGAAAAAAAACTACTGAACAGATTTTGACGAAACTTGGTACAATTATTCTTCATACTCCTGGGCAGGTTATAGGCTACTTTTCATCACGCTACAATCAATAGGAGCGGAGCAGTGACGGGAAGTGTTGGGAAAACGCGAGAAATTTAAACCTGTATGTTTGAACGCGCATTACGCGAAAACTACTGCATAGAATTGAATGCGGTTTTCACCAATGTATTGCTAGAGGTCTAACTTAAAACTTAGGCACAAGGTATAGATGGGTATTATATGGAAGTCCGTTATTTTTGAAACCCGATATCCACGCGAGCGACGCCGCTGGCACAGCTAGTAATCTATTTATCTATATATATAAAAGGAGAAACTGACTGACTGACTGACTGACTGACTGACTGACTGACATATCAACGCACAGCCCAAACGGCTAAACGTAGGCACTTGAAATTTGGAAGGGACGTAGCTAAGGTACCGTAGGGGTGCACTAAGAAAGGAATTCCCGAAATTCCCACGGGAACGGGAATTAGCGGGAAAATCCTTTTGTATGAAAAATCTAAACCGCTTAAGTTAGACGCTTGAAATTTGGCATGCAGGTACCTTAGTAAATATAAAGTTTAGTTATGGCTGTATTTTGAGAAATTCCCACGGGAACGGGAGTTAGCGGGAAAAAACTTTTGTATGTATAAATTTAAACACGCGGACGAAGTCGCGGGCAAAAGCTAGTATATATATAAAAGGAGAAACTGACTGACTGACTGACTGACTGACATATCAACGCACAGCCCAAACGGCTAAACGTAGGCACTTGAAATTTGGAAGGGACGTAGCTTAGGTACCGTAGGGGTGCACTAAGAAAGGAATTCCCGAAATTCCCACGGGAACGGGAATTAGCGGGAAAATCATTTTGTATGAAAAATCTAAACCGCTTAAGTTAGACGCTTGAAATTTGGCATGCAGGTACCTTAGTAAATATAAAGTTTAGTTATGGCTGTATTTTGAGAAATTCCCACGGGAACGGGAGTTAGCGGGAAAAAACTTTTGTATGTATAAATTTAAACACGCGGACGAAGTCGCGGGCAAAAGCTAGTATAATATAAAAGTACAAGTTTGTCATCCAATCAGATGAACGTACGCAAAAGTAGGTAGGAGTACCTATACGTAACAGCAAATCAGACGTACGCAATAGGTGGTCGAGTGGATAAATAGCTTATTTAACCGGCTGACTGCGACATAAGACAGATATTTTTAAGTCCAGAGCAAATATTTTGTGATGTACATTCAAGTTTGTTCGGCGTCTGGATGTTTTGATAATACACTATTTACCTCATTTAATTATGTTTGTGCTACCATTTTTCGTTCTTTATTGCTTGTTATCATTGAAGCTTATGTTCTAACTATATATTTTTTAATATCTTAAAAGAAAGTTAACTTAAAATAACTCATGTAGAACTTACCTAACTCCCAAAAAACAGGGCGGATGATCGTTGCCAGTCCTGTGTTTCTTATTTTAACAAAGTTTCTTTTGACGTTTCTTCTACAAAGAAAAGAGTGTCATACAATTTAAACATACAGATACGAGTATGTAGATGTAGGTATTAATATGTAAACAGATACAGTAGTTTATCGACAACTTACAAAACCCTTTAATCGGATTGATCTGTTTATTGGCGTTGCTCCGAGATAATAGTATTACAAATACCTATTTAAAGAAGACAAGCCTCTAAAATGTAATTCTTTAGCGACTTAAGAGCGCGCATACAATTTTAAGCAACTCGAAACGCACGTGGGAGCCGATTCCGAAACACACATAGACATAATTTGTGTCTGTGTGGGTGAGCGGCGTGTCGGACACTAACTGTCAGAGACGAACATATTTTGATACTTAACAATTTATTATTCAACTAAATTATTTGAACATTCTATTATTGCTCAATATTTTATTAGTGTAGTATAGGTGCGTACTTATTAAATATATTTAAACACTTTAGAGTACATTATTCTTAAGTGTTAAAATATAACAATATTTTTGTCTTTCTATCTTTATATGTACCAGGTACTTACCTATCCAAATTATATTTTGAAAGGTATTGTGTGTGTGATTGACATTATTAATGTTGCTTTATAAAAATCAATAATCCCTACTGCTTTTTCCTTGCCTTCTGATCATGAGTCAAAGGTCGTGAGTTTGATTCCCATCCAGGACAAACATTCGTGTGCTGAACATTTGTGTTTGTTCTTTAGGTGTTTGTATTATTATTTAAAGAAAGAGCAGTCTCCATGGTTGCCACGATATAACTCTAACCCGTTTTATATTTTAACTTGTCAAAATTACTTTGTTCGTTTTCACGCGGCAGAAATGGATCTCACAAAGAGGCTGGTTGCCATCATTAAAAAAAGATTAGTTTGTAAATTTCAATTTGTCAATTTGAATTAAGGTCCTAAGTCTCCTAAGCACTGATCACAGAGATCATGTATACCTACTGATGCTTGTGCTGAAAGTTGTGCTTGTGTTTAGTAGCAGAAACCCCAGATGGCCTACAACAACTTAAATCTGGTTCCTATCCAGCTTGACCAAACCATCACTTATTCTCGGGATGAATATTCGTCGTGACCCGAATCCTAAGGGTTACATTGAAGGAGTCATTGACTACTGCGGCATTCTCTCAAATAGGCGTCCTGAACCTGATTCTGAAGGAATATATCACGACTGTTTAAGACACAAATCTTGCGTAGAATACTGCTTTTACGCACTTTTATAAATAATGCGATGGTCAGGCGAGCTATCTGAATAGGTAGGTATGGTGAGTCTTCTTGTGTATATTCAAAAATTGTTTTTTATTTCTTTCCAATCATCATCATCAGCCCACTGCTGGACATGGGCCTCTTCTAAAGTTCGCCAGTTCTTTCCAATAATAAATGGACGGTTTTTGTTAAATAACTCGCCTCTTTTTTGATTTTGCAGTAAAACCGTGAGAACAAAAATTGTAGGAAATTTGATTTTCTACAAGTTTGATTCCAACTATTTTTCTTCTAGGATCGGTATTTTGGAAATTAAAATTGAAAACAACAGCATGTAAAAAATGTTGTCATTATCTCGTTTATTTTCTTCTTTACGGTCTAAATTAAAAAGACTAAACTTGTAGGAAATTTTGGTTCCTTCCTTTTCCCCCAAAATCAATATTTTGGAAATAAAACCCGCAAACCGCGAAATGTTCAAAACTGTATCATTTTCTCCTATGTTGTACTTTTTACGGCATGAATGAAAAGGAAGAAAGTTCTAGAGAGTCAAATTCCGAACAATTTTGGTTTCTACCTTTTCCCCCAATCGATTTTGGAATTAAACTGAATTAATTAATTACCTATTAATATTTCGAAATTAACATAATTCCAATGACGGCGACGAAGCAAATAAAAGAAATAACTACTATGGCAAACTGCTGCACTAATGAGGGCGTAATGAAGGCGCCCATATCGCATGTGAAGTCGCCACTAGAGGTGCTAGTGTAGCGTGAGGTATCCAAAATGTCAAATTACATAGGTTCTGTGGGTTATACGAGTTTATTTCGGAAAATTAAATGATTTTGTGCAATTTTGGCATAGCTGGCAATAATTTTGGAAAATATGAGACACGGCTCAGTGATTGTCTGCGCTTTAAAAGCGGAGCCGAGAAAATGAGGTGTAAAAATGAGCGGTCTGAAAGAAAAGCTAGTTCACTGGTTTGTTTATTAACCGTTAACAAACAGTTTTGCCTTTTGGAAACTTATGTCCTCCTTCTTATAACGAACAAACAGTCATCACATGCATAAAACAAACCTTAACAGCTATGCCCGAAGACCTCACTATACAGTGGCGCCCTCTCGTGATTACAAAAACGGTAGCTCTCATTGGCAACGTTGCACCTTGCGACTTGCATACTACAAGTTACATGCTCGCCCTGCTCGTCGCCATACCACCATTCAGCATACGTAGCCGGTAATTTTAACGTAATGTATGTAAATAAGTTACCGTAACATACCCGTATCTTACCAGCCTTTTCGCTAAAATCACCCCTAGTAACCGTAATGGCCATAAATTTTACAACTATCATATTGCATTTTGGTTTTACATTTTGAAACTATAAAATATAATTTTTACTTCTTTCTAATACTATCTGAATGAAAGTAGTAATCTCATATCGTTATCAGCCTCTCACAGGCCACTGCTGGACATTGGCCTCTCCCATTGTTGACCACTTTGATCGATTTAATTTTAATATTATATACTTGTTATTTATGTGACACAAAGATTCACTTATTCCACACTAAATAATTAAGCGACAATTCCAAACTTGGATTTTTAATATTTTCTAAATTTAAATAGATCGATTATTTAAATCTAAATAGATCAATTTCGTGCATACTATCAAACATTTTATCATCCATCTTTACACATATAAATTTACTAATAATAACTCGACTATAGAATTTCTAGGACTTTCAGCTTCATTGTATGCCTTTATTTATCGTCTTTATTAATCGTGAACATGTGACGTAGATTCCTAAATGCTCCCAACTCAAATGAATCTCCTTATCAGTTTCTTCATGGAAGTTGTTTCTGACCATTGATGATAACGAGCATAATAATTATCATTGGAATAGCCTTACTTTGGACTTGTAACTTCATTATTGAACTAATAAACAAATATCATATAAATTTTTTGAAATATTTAGCAAATGTGGTTGTAGATAATCATAAGTATAATAACCCTGATGTTTGTATTTGATACTCATGACTAAACATTAAATCATTTCATTAATTTAGTACATTATTATAACTTAATAAATTTTCCATACAAAAATAATATTTAAAGTATCAAACTCGTGGAGTTGCACCCGCGCAGAGCGGTATACGCTCATAAAAGTGGTTGTGCGTATGTGTGCGTGAGCGGAGCAGCGAGCGGCACGTCCTCCCTCTGGGATGACCCGATTTGGACTAAATCGGCAAGCGTCGCGCGCGTGGCTTTATAGTCACTTTTAAAAAATTCGTATAAAATAACAAGCATAGAATATTAATAAAATAATAATTAAGTGCACCTAAGAAACACTTCTTTTACATTTACACAAAATTTCAACTAGAAGAAACAGTGTTTTCTACTAGAAAAACACTGTTGAAAAGTGTGAATTGAGCTTATTTTGAAAATTTATTTTAGGCAATTTAATAACACATTTTCGAAAGTTTTTTTGTCTAGTGCACTAATAGACCATATAATCTATTGTGTAAACATATATTTAAAACATATGTATGTAATGCAATTGATATTAAGACTTTCGAAATTGACTCTGACTAGCATTTTTGCGAATCGGCTTACGGGAGATCTTTGATAAACAAAAATATACTAGTAAATGTTGTACTTTATCTAGCCTACGCACTGCTTAAAGACTTTGTCTATATAGAAAACTATGTTTCTTATTTTAAAAAAATCGTTTTATATGATAATAGCTCGTCCGAAAATACCAGTTTCGCCGCAAATACGTCGAATTCTGTATGCGCGCTCTTAAAGGATTTACAATTGAACAAAGAATATAATAATATTACGTCATGTATTATTTGATGTGTTGTAAATCTTGTAATACTTGGATATGATAATTTATGCTCTATTAAATATAGGTGCGAAAATGCATTTTAATCCGCCATTTATGCCCCGCAGAACTGAAAGCCGTTGCGGAAAATGAGTTTTAGAGAGGATGACAATTCTGAGCAGGACGCCGTCAGGCCAGATGGAGTGACGATTTGTGCAACATGATTGATGCGAGAGGCTCATATTGGAACAAAATGGCGAACAATGAGGGCTATCGTTTTTGTAATCACCAGAGGGCGCCACTGTATAGTAAGGTCTTCGGGAATAGCTGTTAAGGTTTGTTTTATGCATGTGATGAATGTTTGTTCGTTAAAGGATATAAGTTTCCGAAAAGCAAAACTGTTTGTTAACAGTTAATAAACAAACCAGTGAATTAGCTTTTCTTTCAGACCGCTAAACATTACACCTCATTTTCTCGGCTCCGCTTTTAAAACGCAGACAATCAATGAGCCGTGTCTCATATTTTCCAAAATTAATGCCAGCTATGTCAAAATTGCACAAAATTATTTAATTTTCCGAAATAAACTCGTTTAAGCACAGAACCAATGTAATTTGACATTTCGGATACCTCATACTACACTAGCACCTCTGGTAGCGAATTCACACGCAATAGCCCTCATTGGAGGCTTGTGTCCAGCGACTGTCTTTTTTTTATGCAAGACGCGGCAGACGAGCATATGTGATGCCTGATGGTAACCAGTCAACACCGCCCATGGACGCCCATGGACAAGGCTATTCATATCGAGTTGTGGGGTCGCTGCTGGCCTTTTAAATAAGAGTACGTTCGTTTCTTGAAGGCTCTCAAGTCGTAGCTGTTTGAAAGACTGTCGCAGAAAGTTGGTTACACAAAACTGATGCGCGAGGCAAGAAGTTCCTCATAAAGCGTACAGTGGAGGATCGCCAACCATCGAGATGATGTCTGTTTCTGATTTGCTGTTACGGATTTTGGGTTGGCAGTAGGCAGTTATCGTAGAATCGGTTAAAATGTTTCTATTAGCCGGATAAAACAAATTCTAAGCAGGTATGAAAACCGGTCGATCAAAAAATATATAGCGGTTCCGGATTCAATACAATACAAGTTACGATGTTGTTTTGTTCACCATCAGCGGTTGCCCAAGTTACAAGAGTTACTCTTTAGTAAAGTGATCCAATAGTTTTCTTTAAGAGATCTGTACAGTGCTTGGTTCCCGTTGGAAGTTTGTTTAAACTGCAATTTTCTCTGGAAAACTTTAACCGATCTGCTAACATTTTATTGGAAAGAAAAAGCAATGCAGACTATTTGCTACAGTCCCCGGGAAGTTAGGAGTAAAGAAAGATATATGGTAAATGACTGCTCTTTCTGAGTTTCTATTTTTTGAAATAAGTAGGTTTAAAATAAAATAATTTGTTAGAGGTATATTCCGTAACCGCGGGTGATACGAGAAATCCGGGTTTGATTTCTGGTCGGGTAAATTTAGGTAACAAACATTTCGTGATTGGTTCGGATGCAGGTGTATTGGCTTACGTACTACTTACTACAAATTTTGCGAACTTTATAGGCCATGAAGGTTCGTGTGCATCTTTTGGTATGGTTATTGTGATATCTTTCCAAACACGGAACTCCTCAAGGCAAGTAAGTATATGTTTAGCATGATAAAATTGACAGCGAATGTGATAATTTTTCCCTGTCTGAAATAAACAAAAATATTGGTAAAAGTCCCTAGACAGGAAATGTCATATCAAGTTAAGTATTTTGGACTTACCTACTATCTATGTGCCGCTTTTAAATCGTTCGCCATAAGTGTAGATATTGTTGTCTAGCAACAACTTCTAGATTATATGTCAAGATGAATCCTTGATAATGATGGATGTTTTGTGTTCGCCGCCGAGATTCTGTGAGATGCCACTCACTGTCTAATATTATGTGCCTATAATGTTTATCTACCAGCTGAAATGTTAGCTCGCTATTGAATGTACTCGTAGTAGAGTTTATTTTTTTTGTAGGTACTTATTCGCTTTTGTCCATATAGAACATAAGTATTACATGGAACAATATCCATCAAGAACATAAATACAATGGGGGAAAAATTGGATAATATCTTGTTAGTGTACTTTCCTAACATACATCTTGTTATTTTGCCCTCAGTTTTTGTTGTAGGGATTGTTTACCAAGAAAGAGATCGGAGACAACTACTCGTATTATTTTATGTAGTAATATAGCTTGTTATAGTAAATGTTTGTCTGGATACAAAAATAATCATTGATTTATTAGGACTTTATGGTCGCACAATTTTATATCTTTTCATTATATTATAATTTTTCCGTTCCTTCCAGACGCGAATGCACACCCAATTTAATAAGAGTCAACTTTTAAGTCAAAATAACCTTCATTAATCAATTCCATTTCCAATTGCAGAAGATCCAGACTTATGTCTGGAAGTCTAAATTATCAAATCAAAAGTTTATTTCTACAAGTTCCCCTCAGCCCCGTCAATCTCATGACCAACAAAACGGACAGCACCACGTGTATTTACATGGTTTTCATATCACATACAGCTACTGATAATAAGACAACGTCAGGTATTGTAGAGTCGCCGGTACTCCACGTCACTCCACGTCCACTCCACTATCGCCCAATATGGTAGATGCCCTCATTCGTAGCTCGCGGTATCTCGAGTGCGGAGGTCGACAACGGCCTGTTAGCACGCCGATACAAGGTTACTTTATTGCACTAGTAATTGCTATTTGAATGTTTGAACACATGTAGTACACACATGTGTGTTACGAATGTTAAGTACAAACAAATGGGGTTTACGAGTATTACTGGAGGTGCGAGATTGCGATGCTTTTTAGTAGCCGTCAGAAGGATTAGATGACTGCTATGATTGTCACAAATCTATAGTGTACTTTAATACTTCAAAAAAAATTTTACTTACTTTTAATTTTCAAAAAGGTTATACTAATTTTATTGTATCATGTACGAGTATAATTTGTTCTATCTTTTTCCAAAGCTTCCTGAAGTTTCTTTTAAGTTTCAATTAGTTAAGTTGTAGTTCATTTATTTGGTCTCTACATTGATTGTTTTCAAACGTTGTGTCAATTCTTAATGTCTGTAGTTTCCTATAAAATTTGTATGGTATAAACGTTAATACCTCATTCATTCATCATTAATTCATACTGTATCTTCTATGTAACCAAATATGAAATAAACTAATGAAATTGACTTGGAAACTTAATCAATCTCTTAACTCTTGTCTTTAGTAGTAAGTAGGGCGTAAAATGTAGGCTTCTTTCCAGCTGGTCCAAGATCCATTTTCAGCATCCAGCCCGCTCCAGCGCCCGACTTAAGGTCCCCCAGTGCACTGGGCCAAAGCCTCAAACTCCGCGTTTGCTGTTTCAGCTCAGTTGTTTAGTTGATAGACTAGTTTGCTTCAGCATCCATCGGTTCCCTAACAATGATTTCCCATTCACTGCCGCTTTAGCTTGCTAATTCTCTTGGGATTCACGTTGATACGTTACTAGACAAATTTCGTTGCGAATTGTAACGTTACAACTTTAGATATTCGCGACGACGAAGCAAACAGACACTTACAATATTCAAAAATTCTATAATCATGGTTGGCTCTACAGCACGAGCCAATTGAAATAATTTATGTGGAAGAGTTTATTTTTTAAAAGTTTCGTACACATTTTTATACATAATGAGCAATACCTAAAAATTACCTATCTCCAAAAGATATCTTAAATTTAAGAAATACCTACTCAAACTTTTTTAATTTGACCCTGAAAACCTCCTTACGTATACCTTCCCCAGGGGAGCGAGACATCTGCTTTTAGTATAATTTATTAACATCTTTCTCCCCTGTCGCGTATTAAATTACGATGTACGATGAAATAAATCAGTTTATATATTTAAGAAATTTATTTACAAATGAAAAAAAGATATCCCTCCTTCTAACTTAGTTCATGATTTGGTGCTACTTTTATTATTCATTGTCCAATCGTTGTTTCAAGTCAATACTCGTACTTAGAGCCTTGCATATTTAGTGTTAAGTTTACACTTTGGGGTTTATTTCCTACTATTTTTATTTTGCTATTTTACCAGGTATCAACTAATAGACGTATAACTTTATGTCATTTATGTAATATTAGGCCTCAGAGGTATCATATCAACATCCATATTCATGTTAGTTAAAACGTTAATAGCAATTGATGTTCTTATAAACATAATAAAACCAACGGAAATTTATACCGATTTACTAAGCAGAACAGATTAAATCTTTTCCGCCTTGTAAAGGAAAACAGAATGAAACAAGTTTGAAACTCGGAGGTAATGTTAAGAGCCATCGGAAAGTAGAATAGGCAAGTAGGCACGTCAAAAAGTTTTGTAGTAGATGTGTGCGTTTATCTCATCTAACCGCGTTACCCGAAAAAAAGGTTACTTACTTTACTATGTTTATTTTATTTGCTTATTGTGTGTACATTCAGAAATCAAAAAGTATTACCTTCAATTGGATTGTTTTCTTTAGGTCGATTACTTATGTGACGAGACAGCAGTTGGTTCAACTTGCGATCTAATTAAGTACGTTTTAACTATGTAGTGTGTTCGGTAGAATATATTCATCATCATCATCATCAGCCTCGATCAAAGTGGCGAATATTGGAAGAAGCCTATGTTCAGCTGTGGCTTGATAGAGAATATTATTAGATATTAATTTATGTATGAAAATTTTGTACGTCAATTTTCTCTAAGACCTGTCCTACGACTTGTTCAACCGTACTCTACGTGATTTTACTTCTGCGTTTATTGAAGCTTAAACACATTTACGAGTGTCTCACGAGGTGAATTGGATACGACGTGTAACAAACATACCATAAAGTTAGGATAGCTGGAGGAACCGGTGTATAATTCAGTATCTACTTAAATGAGAGTAGTTTATTACCGCAGCAATTTTGTATATTTCTGGTTTCCCATTAAAATAGTACAAAATAGACTTAGTACCCCTCATTCATATAATTCATACCGTATCTTATGTTGGTAACATGAAATAAACTAATGAAATTGACTGAGAAATTTATGATCGGTTTATCAATAAACTCTGCCTGTGGGTAGTATATGCACTACCTTCATTCCATGGAATGTAGGCTTCTTTCAGGCTGGACTCAGATCCAATTTCCGCAGTCTGCTTCCAGCGTTCGACTTGGCCAGTCCACTGGGCCAAAGAGCCTCACACGCTGTGTTTGTATTTTCAAGCCCTCCAGTTGTTTAGTTGATGGACTAGTTTTCTCCATTGGGACCCTAACAATTATTCCCCGCACACTTACCATCGGTGAGGGCAATTGGGTACATGTACCAAACATAAAGTTGGGATAGCGGGAGGAACCGGTGTATAATTCAGTAGTTAAATGAGAGTAGTTTATTACCGCAATATACGAGTATGTGTATCGCATTGTTTGCGTGTAAAGTTCAGTCTTATAGCCCAGTGTTCTTTGTTCTCACAAGTTACGTGAACAAAAATTTCAAACTTCTCGTCTCAACGTAGCAACTCTTTGCTTTCACGAAAACGAAACATTCAAAAGCTTTTCGTGAAGAAAACACAAAGAGGTATCTGCTTTCTTTGTTTAATATACATTTTGTATTTGACGAGTAATTTTTTCCGCATGAGCATTTCGACTGGCTTGGTGGCTCAATTGGTTTGGTGCCTCTGCCTTCTGAGCCAAGGGTCGTGGGTTCGATCCCCACACATTACAAACATTGGTGTGCATGAACATGTCTGTTTGTATTGGTCTGGGTGTTTTCTATGTATAATATAGATAGATAGATAGATATTCTTTATTGCACAAACATGAACATTTACAGGAAAGATTATACAAACATATCGTAGGTACAATGTAGGCGGTCTTATCGCTGGGAGCGATCTCTTCCAGACAACCTTCAGGTAGAGGACAATTGCTAAAGAAAAGGGAAGGCAGTGCAAACGGTGAAAAGTAATAATATGTATTTATTTACAAAAAAAATGTATCTAAGTAAGTTTATCAGTTGTCGAGTACCCATCATAGTACAAGCTTCGGCTTAGTTTGGGGCTAGATGGCACTGTGTGGCCCAGCGTGGCATGGCTTGGGTTACTTATTTATTATTTACCAATGCCTAAGCTTCTTGATTTTTAATAAGGCATGTCCAATTGTCCATTATGATAATTTATTTGATACCAACCTTTAGGTATGTATATACGGTTTTTCCCACGAAAAGTTTAGTTTTTTACTGTGATTCAGAAATTTGTAATTCAGTTGTTCTTATCAAAATAAAGTAGCTTTTGCCCGCGGCTTCGTTGTGTAGCTTGCTTTTAAAGATAGGATATGTACTAAACAGCAATGTTTTTCTATATACACGTAGTATTACCTTTATGACTGATCATTTTCCAGCGTTCGAGTCCAATGCCACGGCCGTAGCCATTTTTCATCTGAAGCATAGCGAAGAAATTCTGAAAACCCCGTAGTTTCAGAGCCAATTTAATACAAACTAGTGTACCTGAGCATCATCATCATCAGTCTATTACAGTCCACTGCTGGACATAGGCCTCTCCAGTTGTTCGCCACTTAGAGCAAACATCTAGAGGATATACCCATAATCGCCACGCTGGGCAGGCGGGTTGGCGATCGCAGGGCGTAGCTTCTTGCTCCGGTGACGCTGCTGCCCGTCACCGGTCTTTAGTATTTAGCTACGCCTTCAATTGTGATGGTTATACCGCCACCAGTCGGTTGCCAGCGCCTCGTTTGTTATTCGGCAGGATGCACCACGGGCAGGTGAGGTTGGCTTTGAGCGAAAAGATGATAGGCCGCTCCCTTACGTACCTGAGCAATTTCACAGAATTATTGTGAGTTACGGCAGTGACTTGAGCGTCTTTTTCGCTTTCAATCAGGGGACGGGAAACCACAATGCGGTGAATCTATAAAAAATAGAACATAAAATAACAAAGGAAACTTTGAAATATTATCAAACATGAGGTTTTATATTGCATAATCACAAAAACGAATGACTCACGAATTAATGAATAAAAATATTTATTTCGAGGTGGCCTTGACTTTTTGCTCCCAAAAAGCCGGGACAGCCTCGGGGTGTCAAGCTTCAATTAAAAATCAATTATACTTCATTATCCTTTTCCGTGTACATGTTTTTTTCTCCCCTGGGAAATTCTCGTTAGATTACTAACTGAGCGAATTTGGCCTTCCGTCACTGTCGCAAAGTTTTGTCAGAAAGTGGTCGGTAACCCAGCCTTTTTCAACTTAAATATTCCTTTTTTAATACCAACCTTTGTAAAACCTGGTCAACGCAATAGATTTTATCTTTTGCAATGAAATGTAAATGGTATTCACCTCTCTCTAACATTAAAGATTGGTGTAGGTTTCTTAACAACATTATGGAACCAACACGTTTTATGTTAATAATGATTTCATAATAGGTTGGATTAAAAAAAATATATTTTGGTGGTGCTCTCTTAAATTATATAAAGATATTTTGTACGAATTATTAAGTTCAAAATTTACACTTTCGTACAAGCCCATTCAGACATACGAAGATGTAAGAACAAGAAATTGATTTAGAGAATTGTATTTTGTACAGCTTTTGCCTAATCGATTATTACGAGAGATTTAAAGAAAAATGGAAAAGAAACATGATTTTTGACCGGTAATCTTGACCTTGTCCTTTTTTTGCAAAAGTCGGGTCGAGGCTATTTGGACGTTTCATTTGTAATGCTTTATCTAGCGCCTATACCAATTATCACCGCTGTGCGAATTTTGGGTAAGTTACAACTTTTTTGTTCTACATTTTATTGTCTGGACTATGAATAGATGATAGGCAGTGGTTTTCTTTTCATTGTGTAAATAATTAAATAGGCAATGCTATTAAATATTCCTTTTCGGACCTGCAATGCGGTAAACAATAACATTATTTCTGGTTCAATACGAATTGTAATTACCGATAGCAACTATAATAATAATCCTCTCTTTATCCCAATAAGCTTGCTACATTTGATTTGGGATGAATGTCGTCATTAATTTGCTTTTGAACCGGGCATTGAATCATTATGTCCCATAAAGCCGTGAAACGCCGATGTTCATCGGCCAATATTCGACCAATTGAATCGCTGTACCTCAACACACTACAGCCTACACCTACTGCGACAAAGACTTTATTTCGTAGGGTTGGCTTTCTATGCTTAACATAAAACATTGACTGTATTTGAAGTTCATAAACTAGGTAGGTATATTGACGTGATTGTTATTTGTTTGTTCGGTTTTAATATTTTAGTGGCGCATCTGTCATGTTTTTCGATACCAATAAACTCTTGCCATAACACGTATGAAGAGATCCTACGCAGTAAAACGCTGTTAAAGAAAAATAAGCAACATTACACTTATAATCACCGAACCATAATTATGGTTGTTATTGTGTAAACCCTTGTTTGTTCGCTGTGTTGGTTTTGTATTAATTTGTACAATAATTATAATGGAATGTTAACTACTAGCAAATGTATGTTTTATTCCATAACATGCTTTTATATGCCTAACAGAATGAATTACCCATGGTGTTTTTAGATTCTCATTAATGAACAATAGTTTTAATTTGTATTAGATTTTGATTATACTTTTTGATGTTGCACTTTTGAACATTTGTTTTTTTAAAACTAAAAATAAAACGTAAGTATTCATTTCCTCACCTGCGGCATGCGCTGATTTGCATGGTGTAAATTTTTATGTTAAATATGTATTTGATATGGTTGATATTTCAGGAGTTCAGTGATATTGTATGTATGATATTGTATTCATTGCGTGCAAGTTCTGGGCTTGAGATTTCAGCCGAGGTTCCTGATCGCTATCCTCCCTCAAACGTGATCTAAAGAGATTTCTTTCCTCGCAGAGGCTTGGCTGTGCCGCCGGCATTGCAGGGACCTTATCAATAAAAAAAAGATATATTTCAAGTAAATAATTATGTTTTTTCTTTCTAGATACTAACACATTCACCCCTAGAGCCATGAGCAAGGCGCAGAGTGGCGACTAATGCTATTATAGGCGTGTGATTGCGCGCCGGTTTACCGCCTTAGCGACGAAGCCGGCTTGTTCAAAGGGTTCATGTCTCATTGGGCAGATATCTTACTTTATTGCCGATGGATGGCGGTTCAGTGGAGACAGTTTAATCATTCATTTGGATATTAGACAGCGGCCGTGACTTTTGCACTTGAATTCGTTATGCACTGACAATTTTAAGATTTGTTTAAATGAGGTAGATATTTTACATAAGTATATTATGTTGATGTATGAGCATAGTTTAAATAAGTTATGAAGTATTTTATAATCATTTGAGAAGTTTCAGTCGTTGCGATCTGGATGTGCGAATTTGTGTTATGTATAACAATATTATGATGTATTTTATATCGGGCATTAATAAACTATATATATATAATAATTTTGTATATTCAACTCCTTGTAAAATGGCTGCGGGTCAAAAATATTTACACAATTAACAAAATATTGAATTGTATAAAGAGAATGAAAGCTGATAACCACCTACAACTAATTGGCTCCTGTCAAAATATTTACCGACTTCATCATTTACATTTGATTACTTGGGAAATTGGTTGTTTTCCAGCCCGGGGTCGTGATCAAAGGGGCAAATAATTCGATTATAGAAGAGTTTATAGTCCATGCCTGCTGAATATTATCGATGAGCTCAATTAGATCTTTACATGTACAACTAAGATTTTCCATTTTACTAGTTTTAAGTCGATTGTATGGTGTGCAATAAAGTATATCTATTCTATTTATTCTATTCTAAGATTAGAATGCCTACATTCTAATCTTAGAATAGAATAAAATAGCTATAGAATAAAATAATATATTGGCTATTACGAGTATCTAGGTACCTATACCTAGATACTCGTAATAGCCAATATTCATATTTAACCAGCGTGTTGGAATAAAAATATAAACTTATACCTACACCTGTATCAATTTTTAAGAGCACGTAATAGATAGTCATTTTGAATGTTTTAGTGAAATATTAATTTTAATACAATTTAGGCAATGAACTCACTACAGAAATCTTCCAGACAACATTCACATAAAGGTGATAAATTTACCTATTTTTTTTAAAACGGGTCGTGAAAATTGGTTTCGTAGGCTGCAACCTCATTTGATATTTCCTATACATAATCTTAGGAGTAAATCTGCACATCATTAATTGTAAATATACCTACGATGTAGTAGATAATAAAACATTTTAATTTTTTCATAGCAACATGAAACTTAGTTTACTAAGCGTACAGTTTTCTTCGTAATTTCCATTTCAGTAACCTGGATAGATCACAAAAGACGACTGTTCTTAGAAATGACTCAAGATAATAAAGATGGTTCTAGAAATGTTAGTTTTCATTGTATTTATTATTTGACTCACGTGTAAAGGATTTAATAGACTGAGCAATGATTCGACTCTCTGTTTGCGCAACAGTATTAAAGGAAGCTTTGTTCGGCGACTGTAGTGGGTGTACCTTTGTACAAGGCGATTATCCGCCACTATATAATATATATATATACCTACCGTATAACAATATATCGTCATAGATTTCAAATAAGTGACGTCATTACAATTACTTTACGAGCGAACGTAAATCAAGGATGAGATAATGCATAGATAAGAAAATCGATTAAAAAGATACTGGTAATCTGCTACTAGCCGTACTGAAGATTTGTCAGAAACTTTATATATGTTGCAGTCAGAACCCTTAACCAGTCAAAAGTACTATTGACTAGCAAAATCAGTCAAAACTACTTTTGACCATATGCTTTGGTCAATAATACTTTTAACTGAAATAACAGTTAAAAGTACTTTTGCCCAATGGAGCTGGTTAAAAGTACTTTTGACTGGTTGTATCAGTCAAAACTCTTAAAATTGGTGGTCGATAAAAATAACGACAAACGCACATAAATAAACTTTAATATTACTCATACCTATTATCTTCTTCTCGAGACCAAAACTCTGAGATCACTCTATGTCTGGCGGTCAGCAAGTTTTCGTGCAGACGGGTATTCGCGAGACTCTGAAGCAGGTGTGCCATAGCTTTTGGAGCGACACCACATCCGCACCGATTGGCAAAATGCGTCTAAAAAGCCTCACCTTGACAGATTGTACTTACAGCGGCCAACCTAAGTGCGCAGCCTGTCCAGAGTCTTCCACATTATCCAGGTTAAGGTAATGTGGAAGAAGTGGTACCCCAGCAAGCTCTTTGAGGGTACAGTGAATGTGGCTGCACCCAACACACCGTTACGCCCCATTATGTAGATCACGCCCCTATACAATGCGTCACAAAAATATTCGTACCAAGTTTCGTTAAAATCCGTCCAGTAGTTTTTGTTTCTATAACGCACATACAGACAGACAAAAAATTTACTAATTGCATTTTTGGCATCAGTATCGATCACTAATCACCCCCTGATAGTTATTTTGAAAAAATATTTCATGTACAGAATTCACCTCTCTACAGATTTATTATAAGTATAGATAAAAGATAGAATAGAAGAAGATAGATAGTATAAAACGATTTCAAATTTATTAAAAAATCACTTTTGTATTTACATCTAACGAGTTAATATTACTTTTGACTGATGCTTTTTTGCAGTTAAAAATACTATTGACCAAGAGCGTCAGTTAAAAGTACTTTTGACCGCAAATTTGCAGTCAAAAGTATTAATAACCAATATTTTTCAGTCAAAACCACTTTTGACCAACCTGTTCAGTCAAAAGTACTTTTGACTGATTTTGCTAGTCAATAGTACTTTTGACTGGTTAAGAGTTTTGACTGCAACATATATACTGTAATACAAATAACGCCCTACTCAGAAATTAAGTACCTAAACACAAACATTTGGTCACATAATTCAAATGGAATCCCCTTGTTCATCCATCAGCTGACTTATAAGACTATCCGAGGATATTAACTCTACTAGTAAGTATATAAATAGCGCCGTACAAAGTAATTGCACTAAAAGTCGAGATACGCTTTCGTAATAAATCGTAGTCCGTTTGTCGGGGTAGTATTCCAGTATATCTGTGAATGTACCTAGCTATCACTCGTATACATAATCTGCGAACACAAAGAATCACAAGTGCAGGGATTCTCTACTCCGTAAGTGTGTGAAGATAAAGCTTTTTATACACAACCTACCTATGTACATATCTGACTGAGACACGTTTAAAGCTATGGGCTTGTTCAAAACATACAAATTTGACTTCGGGACATTTTTTAGGACATTAATAAATAAATGCTTCAGACGATCCACAGAGAACACGTCGTCTCGAACTAAGGTCTTGGCTAAAAGTACTGGTTGATTAATTTCATTTACGGATATCTGGTGGCGTTTCCCAGAATATCCAGACCCAAGACATATACCTCACGCAAACTCTACAAACTCCTAACGAATGTAGCTAAGTATATAATTGCATTTTAAAAGTTATGCTTCTTTAATTAAACAGGTGACTATTTTATTTTTAGTAATGAACTTTATTTAATACACACTTCGCAGCTCTCTAATATACGGGCGCGTTATTTTCAAGATCAATGCTTTGAATCTAATTACCATCTTAATTTTAATTAAACACTTTTCACTGAAACAGCTCAGGTACCATTGCACAGGTGGATTTTGTACACAGTTTTAACGACTTAATACCGAGCACCCAATTACCGTGGGCTATTATTCCCAACTCTCCGTTTATAGTCACATACCCGGGAATCACAGGCTTACGAAGAAGGAAAATTACACGGAAAAACTCTCGTTACCTACCTCGGTTGTCCCATTTGATATGTTTTCCTTCCCTCCCAACGATGGGCTCAAGCCTTGCGGTTTTAACATGTATCTATAATTTTAACATTATTATTAACTATTCGATCATATTACGAGTATTATGTAATGGCACAATTCCGTTCGGAAGCCCAATCAAAGATTTAAGACTTTTAATTAAAAAAGAAATTGTGAAATACAACTCAGCGCTGTTAGTTTATAACGCAAGTATATTGCTGCATTCCTTGGTGCTTCTTTAGCGCAACAGAATCATCCAAAAGCTTACAAAAAATCCTTTTACACGACATTTGTAAAAGCAGGATATCGAGTAATTTAAATCTCCTTCTATTATTATTTCTGCAGAAACGTAAGAGCGATATTTATAACAATTAATAATTGAGATAATGACTAATAAAATTAAGCGGATCCATATTGCAATTGTAATGTCTGCTATTAAGGTGTTTTCCAGTACTAAAATTGAAACCGTTGTCTTTTTAGTACCACATAAAGTCTTTGGTTTTATTAAACGCCGACGGAGATAGACTTAGCATGTGCTGACGCTACGTGTGCCAAGAACGTGTACCTAATTTATTTAACAAAAATATCATAATATGTGCTCGTATATATGTTGCAGTCAAAACTCTTAACCAGTCAAAAGTACTATTGACTAGCAAAATCAGTCAAAAGTACTTTTGACTGAACAGGTTGGTCAAAAGTGGTTTTGACTGAAAAATATTGGTTATTAATACTTTTGACTGCAAATTTGCGGTCAAAAGTACTTTTAACTGACGCTCTTGGTCAATAGTATTTTTAACTGCAAAAAAGCATCAGTCAAAAGTAATATTAACTCGTTAGATGTAAATACAAAAGTGATTTTTTAATAAATTTGAAATCGTTTTATACTATCTATCTTCTTCTATTCTATCTTTTATCTATACTTATAATAAATCTGTAGAGAGGTGAATTCTGTACATGAAATATTTTTTCAAAATAACTATCAGGGGGTGATTAGTGATCGATACTGATGCCAAAAATGCAATTAGTAAATTTTTTGTCTGTCTGTATGTGCGTTATAGAAACAAAAACTACTGGACGGATTTTAACGAAACTTGGTACGAATATTTTTGTGACGCATTGTATAGGGGCGTGATCTACATAATGGGGCGTAACGGTGTGTTGGGTGCAGCCACATTCACTGTACCCTCAAAGAGCTTGCTGGGGTACCACTTCTTCCACATTACCTTAACCTGGATAATGTGGAAGACTCTGGACAGGCTGCGCACTTAGGTTGGCCGCTGTAAGTACAATCTGTCAAGGTGAGGCTTTTTAGACGCATTTTGCCAATCGGTGCGGATGTGGTGTCGCTCCAAAAGCTATGGCACACCTGCTTCAGAGTCTCGCGAATACCCGTCTGCACGAAAACTTGCTGACCGCCAGACATAGAGTGATCTCAGAGTTTTGGTCTCGAGAAGAAGATAATAGGTATGAGTAATATTAAAGTTTATTTATGTGCGTTTGTCGTTATTTTTATCGACCACCAATTTTAAGAGTTTTGACTGATACAACCAGTCAAAAGTACTTTTAACCAGCTCCATTGGGCAAAAGTACTTTTAACTGTTATTTCAGTTAAAAGTATTATTGACCAAAGCATATGGTCAAAAGTAGTTTTGACTGATTTTGCTAGTCAATAGTACTTTTGACTGGTTAAGGGTTCTGACTGCAACATATATAACAACAATTTGTTATCTTAAGGAGCATATAGGTACATTTGGTTAATACTGAATAGATCAAATATAATACGACTGCTCTTTTTAAAATTTATATATTAATTAAAAAATTAAATACAGCTAGAGGACGAATTATGAAAGTAAGCGGAACGTCGCTTTTCTATTTTTCTAACAAAAATATCCCTCAGTTCTCGATTTTTTTATCCTGATAATTTAAAAGCAAAAAAAGATAATTAATGCCAATTTTCTGAGGTTAAGCGCTTACCTTGCGCTTCATCATCATCATCATCATCATCTCTATCATTAATAATGATTTATTTTATTTACAGAAATCTGGCTCACAACATACCTAAGAAAAGTCTCTTTATAGAGACGGAATTGAGCTCGTGATAACTAGATTTTTGCTAGAAAAGAGATTTTCTGGACACTAAATCTTGATAAATGGATTTGTTCGCCTCATGTTGAATCCTGACAAGTCATAGCCCTCTACGAAAATGCTTGTAAAATGATTTAATCCTCTATTGTCTGGTACAAATATTCGAAATAATAAGTACATTTCGAATACATGCAGATTTGTTGATAGCAGATTTCTAGATCCATAAAATCATATGTTTGCATTCATATGCCATTATGTCGAGCTACTTAGTCTAAATATAAAATTATTGTCTAAATGTACTAAATTCAAATAGTGATGAACTTATTGTGTTATTGTTCGTTGTATTCAATATAAATAGTAAACAGATATTAGGATCATACCTATATCTGAAATGATCAAAGTATGGTATAAATAAATCTAATCTACGATACGAGTACATATCTATTTGACTGAACATCAGTCCGGGTTAAGGGTTTGTGCGTAATACTATAGCTGCATACACACGTAATATAAACACTACTTCGATCTCATTATAATGTATTGCTTCGTTACACTTGTTTGAACATTTTAGAATAAATTAACAATTGTGATTATCTCGTGATACGATGGAGGTAAGCCGCTTAAATATATTGACATACACGCACATCCAAACCTGAAATCAGTGGATTTCCGACTGATTAATATTCAGAAGCGTAATCTTACACGTGGTTTGATGTAATTCGTCATTAATTTAAGATCATATTCCGTTTTCTAATGTAATTATATAGTGGTATATTTCATTTTGCATGGTTGCCAGAAAGAATGAAACCCAAACAAACTTTGTTGCTAAATGAGACTGCGATAGGCCTTCGAAGTAATTGGGAAAGTAGTTTTAAATTATTCAAAAGGTTTATTTCGTTCTTTAAGCTGCAATATTTAAAACCCTTAGAATTAGAATTATAATTTCTAGCGTTTTAATTGGCTAGGCGGCCGGCAGTCGGTGATGAGTCACTATTTTCTTAACGCGAATGAACTATAGGAGTTAGGTACACCAACATTACACGAGTTACGGCACCCCTTTCTACCTAGAGAGGGGTCTCTACCGTCACCACCTGGTCAACACCACCTGGTGTTGTTAGTCACTGCGATGGTGTACTTACTACCTAGATGTTCTTCGATAAAGAAATCATATTACTTTGTAAGTAAGTACTAAAACTGTCGTATTTGTATCGGTACTGAGGCTTTGATTTAATCCGTAAATGCGCTATCGAGTACACACTCACATCGCGTTAGCACATGCTAATAACATACGATGTTGTTTGAATACGAAACGATCGGAACATATTGCGTGCTTTTACATATTACCTTAGCAATACTTGAATAGGTAATTCGCGAATGTGAAATAAACATACAGGCAACTATAATTCGGTTGTCGTTGTTTTTAGATAGGTTATATTGATTCTAGTTAAGTTTAATTAATCGATAACATTAGGTGGCCAATGAAAAGGTGGCTCGCACAGGTTTTCATAACATCTCGTACATCTCTCGACGGCTATGTTGCATTGCATTGCACCTATATAATTGAAAAATCAAAATATTCATAATTTTTTTCGATACTTTAAATAGATTGAAAGTTCTTTCGATCATTATTTCTAAACGAATCGGTAGCGTGTGAAGGCTACTAATATCAAACTGTCATAAAGAAACATTTATTATCTTGGACAAACTATAGGTTTTTCTTGCATGCTAAATTGGGTGCGTGTGTGGAGTTAACAAGCATTAGGTACCTACAGGAAAACAAAGGGAACAACACTGCATAATGCAGAGGGTTGAACTTAATAACATAGTAGTTGTAGGTGCTTGTAATGAAGAACTGTTAGATAAAATATCGTGAGTTGGTTTTTTTATTACTAAAGGCTATTGAATGTGTATTTACCACAAACGCAGAATTCCTACCTAAAGGTGCAAAAAAAAACAAAACAAAATGTTTTTTCATCAACATTTATGTGTTTAGCAATGATCTGATTTTTTGATACGTAGCGTGGTTTAGAGGTTTGAATTTCATCAAGGAATAACATAAAAAAGTCTATAATAATTAATGTTGTATTTAAGAAATAATTATCTTCGCTATCTTCATTGATTTTGATTTCCATAATTGAAATGTTTGACCTACTTACTTTGTGATCAGGTCAATGTCCTATTAGACGTTGGCTGATATTCATTTATTTATGTGGGCAAATGTCGGGAACACGTGCTAACGCAAAGGCGTTGCACGTGTGTCATTTGAGGGCCACGGTGCAGCGCTGTGCGATATAATGGCTTCTCTCTCCACACGAGAAAATAATGAGCCGCACTTTACACGCACTTGTGTACAACGAACGTGCTTGAAATAATCCCTTGCAACCCATTAGGCTTTCGCATTCATTATATCATCACCTTGACATAACGAGGCTAGCAAACGTCACGTCATGTAAGGGTGAGTACCTCCCGGGGTAATACTCTACTATAGTTGACCATTCAGCAGGTCTGCTACAGTGTAAACACGGCTTCAAATGGATCTACCCTTATCTGTAAAATAGTAGGAAAGATTATGGACTTTATGCCTTGGACGTTTAGTTGAAAATTGATTGGGAAATTTGACAGAAAGAGTACATTTGTGTGTTTTATAACGTAGTCCTTATCATGTAACTGGAGATACCAAGTAAATACTAAATAGGTATATGGGAGGAAAGAAAGGGAAGTGAAAATTACTATTGTCTCTATTCAATCTTAACTATTTCTGGGATGGGAATATAGATGGGTAGGGTATGGTAACGGTGACTCAATATCGGTAATAACCGATATTGAGTCACCGTTACCATACTCGTATTGTTAGCGTTTATTACACACATCAATACATTTTATACCTTTAAGTTGGTAATACATTGCATAGCTTATTATTTCTCTGATAAAATAGTCTCTCAGTTGAAATCCGGCGTGCGAGTAGGAAATTAAATTAAATAGTCACTCAATTGACATCTGACGTCCAAGCGTATAAAAGGCAGACAAGTTGTCAGTTATCGACATTCTGTTACGAGACGCCGGACCGAACGGACGTATAGAGTGATTTATGTGGATTATGTGCATTATTATGTGGATTACCTGTAAAACAGTAAGTGTTAATAGATTTATATTTTATTGGTAGGATGGTAGGATTGGTAGGATATTGTTAGGATATTGGTAGGATTGGTAGGATTATTGATTGAATTGGTAGGAATTGATAGGAATGTTAATTATGAGGGATTAGGTTAGGATAGGATTAAGGATATTAGGATTTGTATACCAGTGAAGTATTGTATTTGAATGAAAAATAGTGAATAAAGTGATTTAATCTTGAGTATTTTGGTTCTTATTTTCATAAACCCACTCCTTCTGAACTGATGGCCAACAGTTCAGAAGTGGGATCGTAAGAAAATTCTCTTAATTTTCTTTTCACGTCCACAATAACCGAGAATGGGCGAACTTTTTTTTTCAGCAATAATGTACGGCTTTAAAGTGAATAGCTGTTCAGTTACCACTGGCAAATGGAAGTAAAATCAGTAGTGAATAATAGAATAACTAAAGCGGTACATGTTTGAATATTTTTTTTCTTTGACCACGCCCAGTTATTTTATTTTCGTAATAGTCATTTTCTTAGCACAAATAGAACTAAATACTCAATACTTCGTTGCTTGCTGTGTAATATCCTTAATTCCTTAAATAAATAACAGATTAAATTATATTGTTTCACGTATTATGGGAGTCGGGGTAGATTCCTAATTGAAACGGACCTCAATATTATAGACTTGTTGAGTTGTGCGTGCATAGGTTTATTTTTCTATCGCCCAACGTGTATACGATGTACTCTTAACGCAATAACGAATACATGTCGTTGGAGTCTGGGATTAGGGCGTAGCTCTTAAATACCGTTGTTACAGATTTTAAGGTAAAATGTCACATGAATGAATGCCTAACAAGCTAATCTAGAATTATAAAATAAGAATTGAATAGGAGACAACAAAAATTAGTGATAGGTACGTACGTGTGCAAATATTCATTGAGGAATCACATAAGTAAAAGAGCTTGGACAAATTTAACGGTTATCAGTAGTATTCAAATATATTACAGGATTTGGTAAAGTAATAATAAATGATATATAGGGATATCAATGATCATATATTTGCTAAATATGTATTCACTGGAAAGCTATTTTTAGGTATGGTCATGCAAGAAAAATAAAATGGTTTACTCGTGTTTCTTTAAGTGGATTCGCAATGTATATCATAACTTTTTATGACCGCGTTTCGACGTGTAGTCTGCTAGGCCTTCTTTAATGATCTAGTGATTTGGTGATCTAGGTAATCTTGCACTTTGTGGTAGCCATTGGTAATTGTACATGACTCTGTGCGAGATTTAAATCGATATAATACTTAGATCAACAATATGTTGCGGTCAAACGTGTATTGGGCACCGCGGTTAGGATTTTTATTTCTTTGGATAATTCTTTAAGTGATTTACGGGATTGGGGTCTGTAATGTAGACCGGAGCACCCTTCTGTGATACAGGGTTAGTTTGTGAGGCTGATTCCCATAAGGGCAAACTGTGGGATATGATGCTGTGGAAGTGACTGGATTGAATTAGCCTTGAGGTATCGATGTCAGTTCCCTAGTTTTTCTTAATTAGGTAACGTTATGACAACTGAGTCCGCCCGTTGTAACTTGAGAGTTCGCAGTTATCCCTGGAAGGGTCGTGCATTCAGCGGGTTCCGTGTGTTTACTGTTCATGGTTATGTGAGTATTTATTCGACTCACATTCATATTTACATCGTCCCACGGAAGTGAAGTAGGTAGTAGTATAAACTGACCGAAGCCTCGGTTCACAGAAAAATAAAAAAATTAAAAAATTGAATTAAAATGAGTCTGAAATTAAATTTGTGTGTGTCCTATATGGACGGATATCCATTGGAATTTACAAGAAAATAATTGTGGTAAACTAATGTAAGACTGTGAGAGAGTATTGTTCGCTTAGTCATATTTTTGCTTGTTTGTTGATGGGATAAGATTAAAACTTAACGCTGGTAAAATGGAAATAGACCTGGGAATCGATGAAATAAAGGAATAATCTTACTTGTTTCATTGGATTTGGATATGACTGTCTATACACTTGTTAAATATTATTGCAAAATTCTGTGAAACAATAATTATACCACTGCTGAAATTTCCTTACAAATATTTTTGATAAATGAAGTTCATTGAGGGTTTGTAGAATCGCTATTACACAATAAATATGATTTGGAATGGCTAAGAAGACATTCCTTCACATTTGCTTTTGGAGGAGATTGGGCTTAGGGTTTTCGGCTAAGGATTTATCTTGCTCGTTATTCAGGGTAGGTATGTTAGAAAAGTGGGTTTTGGATTGAGTGGCTGCTTCAGCATCGGAATTGGGACGATTGTCACTTTCTTTAGAGATCTTGTGGTAATGAACCGGGGTTCTATATCCTTTATTACTTTTAGATAAGTACTCGTTATTTGTCTTCGCCACTATACAAGCCTTTTTAAAAGGGGTTTCGTATACTTTTAAACATTATATTCTCATCCTTTGATCTGGCTTGGGTTGCACAAGGTTCGAATAATTTCCTTCTGTTAATAATGTGAATGCCTGGAGTGGCCCAGTCACAGAGATTTGTCTTTCGTCTGCCTTGGCCTATTTCTTAGTAAATACATACATGCAGTATTTGTAAAAGGATTAATTAATTTTAATGGTGTCAGATGGAAAACATTGTCTGTGTGGGATACTTGAGGGATTTTATAATCAATTTTTTCTATATCTCAGTCCGATTTTCGAGGCTAGATCGATGTGTGAGGTTTGCGCCCGTGAAGGCGCCCAGGTGCTGCCATTTGGTCGCTCTGGTTCGGGTTTATAATGTCTATTATATATGTTGTATTCTATCTGTTGACTTACTGATAGGTTTGAGGTAACAGAAAAATTTATATTTTCGGGCCAGTGCGTGATATTCAAGTGGGTTCATCAAAAGGGTCAGGGGATATGGATAACATTGGAAATTGGTCGGAGTCTGAGAGAATAGTGGATTCGGATGAATTTTCATTATCGGAGGTCGGGGTCTATATATAGGCAATCATGGTCTACATCATCATTGTGCTGCTCAAGCTCTGAGCATAGCCCGGTGCACTCAACGAAGAGCGATGATATATCACATTATCACGATCTTTTGACTTTGAACCATTTTCAACTGATATCAGTAGCCCGTCTCTGTCTGCGGTGCCCCTAGGGAATGATCTAACCTAATGATTTTGTGATTAGAATAGATATTCATTACTGTATCCTATACGGGTGATTTGGTGGACACTGCTGATGTTGATGATGGTGAACTTGTTGTGCAGTTTAGGGGGTCTTGCATCTGTGAGCGGTCTCTTCCAGACAATCTTGGGGTAGAGGATAGTTAAAAGATGAGGATGAGGTGATCTATCAACTGAGTGAATTACAATTGATGATTGATGAATGTGAACAGCAAGCGACCTTCCCTCCCTTCGAGTATTTAAGGTTGTCTGTTACAGCCACGCTGTAACAGATGAACAGATAGCAGTATTCGGTCCGGACATGCTTTTTGTAGAGTCATAGTACACTTTTTTTTTGGTTCTATAATCAATGGGTTTCGCCGCGCACGCGATGAGAGAAGGGTTTTGACGATTTTTGTTCATATCTTGAATTGAAATGAAAATAGAAGCTTTAATTACATAGATTTTAATAGAGGTACTCATTAATCTCCAAGTAAAATATGGAAAGGTTATGCTAACGCCATATTCGGAGAGTGGATTCTGCCCGGGGGAACCGGCAGGAAACAAGATGTTACTCTTTTTCTATCGGCAATTTTTGTATTACAATGTTTTATTGTTATTATGCACTGCAAAGTTGCGTTTATATAATGCAAAATTCAAACTTGGGTAACTTTAGTGAAATTCTATTATGAATCCCATATTAAAAAAATTATGACCTGTGTATACCAAAGATAGTGTAGCTTCCTAAAGGCTTATAACTGATTAGGTTTTGACAAAAGATTTAACATTTTGTCTGAACGGTATTCTGTCGAATAGGTGAGTTGTGTTCTGTCGAAATATGGCTTGTCGAAATAGAATATTGTCGGAGTACCTAGTGTTTTGTCTGACTAGAAATCTGTCGAATATGTGATTTGTTGAAACAGTGTTCTGTGGAATCATCGTACGTCCGAAGAGACTTCTAGTTGAAATAGTGTTTTCGAAATTCAGGATAAGATTCATGAAGGAGATATCAAATCGGATCAGTGTTTTTAGGGTCTGTTAGGTGCGTGGGCAAATTTACTCTCTGGCATTAGTGTTGTTAAATATGTAAATGCGATACGTAAAGAAATAAAATAACATACTCTTATAGTAGGGACAGGGTTCATAACTTAAGGGTTTTCTTCCCAGGGTATATAGGTGAAATGAGATTATTATTGGGCGTCTGAAATTTTTAGGAGTATATACAGGAACTTTTTGACTCTTTCAAATGTTTTGTTTAAAATGGAATTTTATCCTAACAATACTAGTTTCTTGACCTAGTGTCTTAAAACAACATCTAGTGCTTAGTTTCCAACTACGTCAGATATGAATCGGCAAAAAAAAAAAAAAAAAAAAAAAATGTTTGAGAAAATTGAACAACGATTGTACACTGAGTAGTGATTCAACGATTCAATTTTGTACTATCTACGTCGTACTATGTCGACAAGAAATGTGTCAATGATGCCTTAAGGAAACAAAATTATTTTTTAGGAGAAAACTATATAATTAAGGCGATTTTAGGGATTTTTGAGAAAAGTTTAGGAATAATAAAAATTTTTTGGGAGTTGGTACACTAAGTAGTGATTCCATGCATTAGAACTTGGACACTGTTAGTTGATTTTGACACTACAACGACTAGGCAAAACTAAGTACTTGATATGAATTTCAACTTGATAGCTCTACGCGTTCATGAGGAAAAAAAGAAAAAGTTTATATTTATTAAAAAAATATATATTTTGTAATGTAACTAAAAATTTAAGGTTTTCGGAATATTTCATTCATGTGTGCTATAAAACGTTGCTTCATGCCAAATTTCAAGATTCTGGGTCGACTGGAAGTACCCTTTAGGTTTTGATTCCCTTGCAAGTGTCAAAAATTTTCGGCATAAACGGCTGTATCTTTTGATTGCGTTGGCTTAGAAGTTTGATTTTTTCACAGCTTCAAGGGACAGTAGACCTGAGTAATTGATATAAATTTCAGCTTCATACCTCCACGCGTTCCTGAGAAAAAGGGTCTTGACAGATGGACGGACAGACGGACAACGAAGTGATCCTATAAGGGTTCAGTTTTTTTTACTTCTGAGGTACGGAACCCTAAAAATGGAATACTTTTGCATTCTCAATGTGATTTTTCTGCTTAGTAAGAGCGGGTTAAGTGGCCAGATTCTTAGCTGAACACATACAATGTGATAGCGATATTACTACTTATTTGTCCTATTGAAATCGGATGAATAGAATATTATGTCTTTTGTCAAATAGACTCTCGATACATTAAGTGTCAGTGAGTTGCAGTCATTCTTATGAAATTACCTATTATTTCAATTTTTCATTTCTGTCCGTGTTAGACACTCACTGTGGGTCAGTCCGAGCATTGTAATATTTTAAATGGTTAATGGATTTTGAACATTGAAGGCACTTCATAAGCCTTTTTTTTTCCCTATAAGTTATGATCGCACGCAGGCGGGAACAGTTCTGGTTGCATTCACTATGGTGGTCGTTGCAATATGTCGATGAGATGGTTGAGGTGAGAGGCTCTTCAGGGCCAGGGTGTGTTCCTTTTTCTTCGTTTTGGAACTCGTCACAACACCAACAATGTATGAAATGTTTAGCTGACTTAATTGATTTATCCGAAGCGAAGCGAGAAGCGGGCTGCTAGTATTTTATATTCTGTTTTGTATTGATTTTGTAGGACGCGATGTTTTTGATGAATCTTATTCAACACCTGATCTGTCTTTCCTTTACATACTTAAGTTGAAATGCCTATTAGACCAGATGACTGTATACGAAGTGGAGGAAGTTTGAATTACTTTTTACAGCTTTCATGTGTTATAGGTAACCACGGTACAGGTAAAATTGAAACTATAAAAACAAACATTCATTATAAGTAGATATTCAAAGGAGTGGACTGATACAGGCTGATGATGATGAACCTGATGAAGATGCTGATGAAGATGCTGATGATGATGCTGATGATGATGATGATTCAAACGAGTACGGTGCTAAATATAGTATCTATATACGTACATGTAGCCCATGTTTGCAACAATGAATGTGTATTTTACGATAACAATACTAAGCTTTTAAAAGTTTTTCAGATACCCACTACTACGGAAGAAGATGGATATGGATGGACAGTCGAGGGCAAGGAGTGAGGAAGGAATGGAGCCCAGGTAGGGCAGGAATAGAGCCCAGGCAGGGCAGGAGTGGAGTCCAGGTAAAGCAGGACTGGAGCCCAGGTTAGAGGGCATAACTAGAGCCCAGGTGAGAGGGCCAAACTAGACTTTACTTGACTGGACTGGAGCGGACTGGACCGGACCGGACAGATGGGACAAGAGGACATCTCAAGAAACTGCTAAGAAGACACCAAGCTGAAACTAAGGCGAAGACTAAGGCAAAGAAGACACCAAGCTGAAACTAAGGCGAAGACTATGGCGAAGAAGACACCAAGCTGAAACTTCTAGTAGCAAGCGTGAGGACCCGCTTCGAACAGGATGGCCGAGCTGTTAGCGTTTATTACACACATCAATACATTTTATACCTTTAAGTTGGTAATACATTGCATAGCTTATTATTTCTCTGATAAAATAGTCTCTCAGTTGAAATCCGGCGTGCGAGTAGGAAATTAAATTAAATAGTCACTCAATTGACATCTGACGTCCAAGCGTATAAAAGGCAGACAAGTTGTCAGTTATCGACATTCTGTTACGAGACGCCGGACCGAACGGACGTATAGAGTGATTTATGTGGATTATGTGCATTATTATGTGGATTACCTGTAAAACAGTAAGTGTTAATAGATTTATATTTTATTGGTAGGATGGTAGGATTGGTAGGATATTGTTAGGATATTGGTAGGATTGGTAGGATTATTGATTGAATTGGTAGGAATTGATAGGAATGTTAATTATGAGGGATTAGGTTAGGATAGGATTAAGGATATTAGGATTTGTATACCAGTGAAGTATTGTATTTGAATGAAAAATAGTGAATAAAGTGATTTAATCTTGAGTATTTTGGTTCTTATTTTCATAAACCCACTCCTTCTGAACTGATGGCCAACAGTATCAATACAGTATCATCACCAGTCGGTATACCTATTCCTATGTGAGATAGATCGTTTACACCTACATCTACAAATGATCTGAAAAATATTTCAAAATCACCTTCATTTCATGCAACACCAGTTTAACTCACTATTTAAAATTTCCGCACCGGAATCTGGCTGTGTTCAACAAAACATCATATAATAAGTTAAATAATCAATTAAAGGATATTAGCTATGGTATGTTAATTCGTAAGTCCAAACATGTGTATAATAATCTAATGTAGTTCAATGTAACATACCCAAATAATAATATGTCGATCAACGGCAATATAGCGTGATACACTCCAATAAGCTACATAATATCTAATGATTTGAATAGAGCCAAACGTAAGGAAAGCCTTTGTAGGGACATAGAAATTAATAACATGAAGGTTCGACTTTGTATAGGCACACGATAGCTTGAAAAAAGAATGTTTCAATAACATCGACTATAAAAGTGTTCATAAGTAAGCTTATGGTGAAACTTTTCTCGAGTAAAACAGTAATAAAACTTTTCTAATCCAATTTTGGTCAGATCTTCTTCACGGAGTCAAGCACGCAGGATTTCCTACCTAGTCGATTTTTTATCTACAAATGTGTGTGTGCAAATAAAGTCGCACCTTTTGCTTCTTGATTTCCTTTCTTTCCCTTTGAAGGCGAATTAAGTTAGGACAACCAGTTCATCACAATTGTGAAGAGGCAGATGACACACGTATAGTACCTAGTAGTACGTTATGCTCCTCGATGATGATATGAACATAACTATATGTACTCGTAGTTAATTAGTTTGTAGTAGACATTTACATTTACTAGACTAACAGAGCAAAACAAAAACACAATATTGTTATGCAAGTTTAGATTTCAAACGCCATTTTAATTACTACGGAAAATGTTAATCCGCATTGTATGCTTGGAAACGTACAGTAAACAAAGTTTCATGAGGGATTTCCATAGTTAGTGTACTCTGAGTGAAACTTAAGCATGATTAACTGCATCATTAACTGTAATTTTGTTAGTTGGCGTCGTAGACTACGAAATACCTACATAGTTTATGCGCTTGAATAAACTACCTAATGTGTACATCCCATTTTTAAAATAATTTGGATTATTTTGAACAGCCACCTACGGCGTCATATGCATAAGGTTTCCTAAATTTTGCTACAGATTAAATTGAACGTAGGTAATAATAATTTGTAATAGTTTTTTGAAAAAGAATCCTATTCGTATTGCTCGATAGTTCTCTATATAAAGTTAGTACGAATATAAAGTTATAAAAGAAATTATATTTTTTTAAGGTGACAAAGGGAAAACGAGACGGTAATCGAACAGAAATGTTTGTTTCATACTCAACGGCGTTCATAATTTAGTGTCTACCATTAGGCCAAGGAGACGCTACCGCTAAAATTAGAAACTCTTAAAATATCAACTATTTACAATAGCGCACTACAGAAAACTTTTCTTCATATTATGTTCACTGGAAAATGGCAATCTTATAGTAATATAGACAAAGGGTGTTAATGCTATATACTATTAATAAATTGAAGTTATATTTACGTTTTTCTCGATATCAATAATTTAAAGTGTGCACCAATTCAAACAGGTGTTAAAAATTATACTTACTTTATAAACTGATTAAATTATTATTAGCTTACCTTTGTAGGTTCACATAGTTAGGCCGGTCATTTTAATATAATTATCATATAACAAATTTCCTAAAATCCAAGTCAACCACTGAATCGATAGACACTTCTCTTTTGATTATCAACTTTCGTTGGTTTACCAAATTTTCAGCTGATCGTAATCATGTTAGAAAATTATCATAACATCACTTGACCGCAGTTGGGAGCTGGCTTGTTTGTTTATAAGTGAAGACATTATATTTTATGAGTTGTATGTTGATAATGTAATGTTTTCAAGCGATGTTAGGTTATGTTTAGTGTGAGGGGAAGCCGCGCGCGGCGCTTCCAGCGGCCGGCTGTAAGCGACTGAATGCGCAAAGGCGGGCGGCTTCACCAACTCTATTCCTGCAGCATTGACATGCTCCGTCTCACTCCTCACCCGAACAAAATGTTTTGCAGCGAAAGAGACAGCAGATATATCTTTCGTTTACAGATGTTTTAATTCGAAACAGTTTCCACTGAAATAGCAAGTCACAAGTGACTTGTGAACGGTCGTTACTTTAATGCCTTTTGTTTGATGTTTTGAGATTTGGCGATTAGGTAGGTACCTCTCCCTTTGAGGGCCTGAATTTCAAATCATGGATTAAGTTGGGCGTGAGTGATTTGTTGACAAATTCCGAAAGTATAATTGTCCAAGCGGAAAACCTTTGTCCTTTCGGTGTAATTTTTTTTCGTATTGGTTTAAGTGACAAATATTTGATTCGAAAAGAATGGGTAGAAAATACTCGCCGCCTAACGATATTGCGGGATCAAAGAATGAGTCAGATATGATATCAACAGTAAATACGTGTCGGTCCTGTAATGTTATGGGGGCAACCTTTATACAGAGTGTTCCAAAGGTTAAATAATAAGGATTGTTTGGAAGGAATGTTTCCAACCAGACGCTGTATTTACATCTTATCGAAACGAGATTCGCGAAGTTAATAAAACGGGCAGTAAAAATCTTTCATTAGTAGTTCCAACAATGCACAATATCGGCGGTACGTGCTACGAGCAAACGTTGATATTTCTGATCTCATTTTTAATATTTTCTATAAAAATTCAGTATTGTTTGTGTCATTTAAAAGATATGGGAGAGCATAATCCCAATATGACTGACTTGATGGATCAATTTGAGAACCGTATTTTGGGTGGAGAGACAGCGACTTTGGAAGAATACCCATTTAATGTGCAGTTTTTTAATTTTGGTGGTTTGTGCGGAGGATCTATATTGACTAGAAAGACAGTTTTGACAGCAGCGCATTGTTTTGATCACAACTCTAACATAGCCGAAATGAAAATTATTTCTAGTATGTACTTTAATAACATGTACTTGATACCAATAACTTTACGAATACAACCAATACCATGGGCGGTGTCGATTGCTTACCATCAGGCATCACACTCGCTCGTCTGTCGCCTCTCGCATATAAAAAATACATTAAGAAGAAACAGAACATTCAAAATATTGCCTGTAGTGCCAGTCAATAAGTTGGTTATGAGTGATCAATCTGGGCTTGTTGCGCGATAGTTGTTAGGTCCAAGTGATAAATTATTTGATTCCAAAAGAACGGTAACTGTTCTAATACGGATGATGACAAGGTATGAAAATGAAGAAAATAATTAGTCCGTCTCTTAGATAATAAAAAAATATAAGACCCGTATTTTTTGTTTTGTCGAAATAACAAGAAAATACTTAGATATAGCGCATTAAAGTTACGGAGTGGGGGCTAACTACGTCACGTTAGAGTATATTTTGTACTCTAACGTGACGTCATGTGACATTTAAAATCAATGTATCTTCGTAAGTTTTTGAACAAGAGGCAAAATAAAAAATACGTATCCAATATTTTTCATTAATCTATCTGATGGACATTAAATTATTTTTTAGTCATCATCCCAATTAACTGTTCTTTAACTTAGTTCATACCCAATATGTATATGGTCTTAATCCACATTTCTTTGCTATATTTTGTTTCGAAATTGAAACGAAAAGCAAATCCTTTTGTGTGGTTTGATTGTTATTTTTAATAAATATCGGCAACTAGTGCCGACCGCGTGTTTGCCCGCGTAAATACATACAGATCAAGTTAAAAAAATACAATTTTCAGATTCATTACAAATGTACAATCGCAAATCACGAATCCACGAAGTCTGGGACTACACAAGCCATGAGCTATACAATAATCCAGTAAAGTTTTCTAATGACATCGCCGTGATAATTATACATGACGACTTCAAGTTCGGATCAACGGTGCAAAAGGCATTTCTCGCCAAAAGTGATAAGTGGATGTCGGAGAAGGAAACTGGGTTTGTTGCGACTGGCTGGGGCATTACAGAGGTTAGTTAGAGCATTAATTACTTAATCCACCACCGGTCTACGTCGAAAATAGACGGTTCGAAAATAGGGGCGTCGCTCGTGACAAACCGGAAACTGGGACCCTAGTGTCATGCTTCTTCACTTAATGTGAACTATTTTAATTTTATTAGCGGGTAGAAAGTCTTCCTAGGGCGCTGGTAGTCCTACAACCAGCTCTGTACCTAGAGATTTACGCATACAGCATTTGTAAGGATATAATGTATGTCTTCTTCTTTTTTTTTTTTTATTTTTTTTTTATTTTTATTTTTTTTTTATTAAGGAAACACACAGCACATAATATTACATTTACATTAAACATAATAAACTACACATTGGCAATTAAAGTTTCCACTGCTAGTTTTCACATTAGACAATGTTTTCGAGTTGATTTGGCTTAGATTAGAGTTTTTCATTGTAATGAAAGAATTGGACAGCCTAGTGTGTTACCGGGTCAAGCTGTTACCATGATGCGCGTGGAAGCTTCTTTCATGAACCCTAAATTGAATTAGGTATTTGACGCAATACAATCAGGGGAGTAGGGAATTTAATCCAGGGTAAGGCTGATCGTATTGTCGATGACTTAACCCTATCTGGTCGACTCGACTCACTGGAATTGTGAAGAGACGTTGCATCCATGTGCCTGTTCTACCGCATCTATCATTCTGAAGAATTGTTTGGTTTACTGCCGGCAGCTGAGTTTCTTTACCGCACCACACGGAACGGATTGCAATTCCATCCTCATCATCTTGATGGTTGGCGATCCTCGACTGTGCGCTTTATGAGGAACTTCTTGCCTCACGCCTCGGTTTTGTGGAACCAACTTCCTGCGACAGTATTTCCGAACAGCTACGACTTGGGAGCCTTTAAGAAACGAGCGTATTCATATTTAAAAGGCCGGCAGCGACCCCAAAACTTGTTTTGAGTGGCTCTATTACAAAATATTCTCATCACTGTCAGTTATGTTCTGGTTGTTTGTAAATAAATAAAATTATTAATATTCACCTTGAAGATTTGTCTTTATCATAGCATTTCACGACTCATGTGCTACTTGTCTTAATAGCTTCAGCCAGTAAGGTAAGTGACTGGTTCAAGGCCGTGTCGCACTGTCGCCCCATGACACCATTCAATCAATGCAGGTGCATTGCGGGTTTATGTGGGCTTAGCCTTTTCGTGGATTTTTTTTTATAGTAGCTCGACATAATGGCTTCCCTACGCCTGATGAAAAGCGAAAGCGAAATTCTTATTAGCGGCGGATTAACTTACAACACAGGTCTTTAAAAGTCAGGTCTTTAAGAACCACCTTGGAGTGTTAATTAGTGTCCATGGTTTTCAATTTACAAATAATCAAATGTACAACTACATCTCGGTCTCTATCTTGTTCATTGAAATCCTTTAAAGTTAATTATGTATATTAAGATAATTAGTATTTTTCACTAAGTCATGTATAAAGTAAGTTCTAGTTTTCCATAATTTTAACATATTTAACATATTCATTTATTTATTTTAACATATTTAGGTTATATTCATATATTTTTAATCTAATTTTAATTTCACCTACTAGCTATTTACATTACATATTTATTATCTTTCCTTGTGATCCAAAGGTTGACTTTTTTTTTTTTTTTTTCTAAATGACTACGATGATGGCCAGGACGGCCTTGTCATCATCACCGAACTGTTGGGGGAGCGGAAGGCTCTCACCACTGCTTTCAGTAATGAGTTCGTATTTTGTACCTTTTTGTCCAATAAAGTTTTAAATACATAAATAATAAGTAATGATACGGGCTTAAACTGTAGTTTAAAACATAAGATCTAGCAAGTATAGCGTGAAAGAAATAAACACAGGGTACCTATTATAAGAGTACCATTAAATGTTGAAATGATAGCTTAATGGAATGTGAAACCTCAAGTTTTAATGGTACACTGTAAATTAGCCGTCGTTTATGTCCGTAAACGAAACTGGAAACTTTTCCAATTGAACCAAGTAAACAAAATGCGTGTTGGTAATATTCTATGTAATGGTGTATACTTCTTAGAAAGCTCATTTATTGTAATGTAAGAGTCTACTTCCTGTCAGCTTTACCCGCATGAAAATTCAGTTTGTCTCCGAAAGACTTTACCGTGATACTCCCGTGAAAGGTACTTTTTTTTTGTAAAGTACCTACCAATTTTTTTTTCAAGACGTTATGAATGATATTGTGTTGCTAAATAAACAATTTTGATGGTATGTATAATTCAACTTTCACATAAACATTTTTATTGTATTTTATATTAAAGTAGGTTTAAAAATAGCATTGCATGCAGAATATGCATAATTTTCTCGTTTAAAACGATTCATAAATCCTACTTAGATTCTTGCTATCTTTAGTCCAAGATTTACTCTACATATGTAATTCAATGTACTATACTCCTTTCTTATAAGAATGAAGAAACGAAACAGTGTTGTGTTTGCAACCATAAAGATAGATATAAATTACTATTATATTTCAAATCCTATCCTTTAAGCGGCAACTAGCAGGTTTTTAGGTAACTAAGTCGCTCTGTAGTGGATCAGAAGAGCGTTTTTATCCTAAAGTACAGGCAAATATTGTCGCGGGCGCTTAGAGAACATACCGTTTTTTTAAGCCTTCCAGTATTTGGTGGATCCGGTTTTACGACCTAATCCTCGGAATGCCTCCACTTCCCCGACCCATGAAATGGAAACAAGCAATTGTTTCAGCAGGTGGAACGAATTTAAAGAACCATGCGTGTTTTACTTTTGTCCGTTTCTTATTGAATCTATGTACAAATTGGGGAAAATTGGTTGGAATTGAATTACCTTTTTTACACGAACTTCACCTAATATCATTTTCATCTCTTAATATATTTTCTGAAAGTATTTTATACACCTATAAGCTTTATAAATATAATGCATAAAACATTTATCATGAATTCGGTAAGACCAAGTTATTATTCTATCATTTGTCGCTATTAACAGTAAAAAAGTCAAAACTAAGGTTTACTAACCATAGGGTATATTACTACCGGCTACCTTTCTATTTCTTCACATCGTCAATCTCAATTTAACCTATAAAAATTAGCGTCTCGCTCTTTAAGTAATGTCAAATGCAAAGGGTCACAAAGTGATTTAGGGGTAGAAATTACCATTGTGCACAGCTCAGTCTAGACTTGCGTAACCTAGTCTAGACAGTTAGAAAAGTTAAGGGTCCATGCTTCCTTTGTTGCACTCCTGGCGTCTGACAGCATAATGTATTAAAGGTAATATTTAAAAGTTAGATTCCTTTGACCATTACTTTGTCGACCGTCTCGATTTAAATTAACTTCCTGCTCATTTCGTAACCGATTTCGTTACCGGACGAGCAAACGCGGGAGGGTCTGAAGATACTTTCACCCTTATGTTGTCATTATCCCACCTAACCGCACAAAGCGTTTCGTTTCAAGCTTGGTAATGCGAAGAAATTAAACGAAATTTGAGTATCTTTTAAGGGAAAGCTAAAAGTAATTTTGTTAAAACAAAAATGTATTTCAATCGCCATTGGCAGAAATAGACCTTGCAGAGAAGTCTGGCTGTCATTAGAAAAAAAAACGTATACATCTACCTGAATTAATCGATGTGAAACGAGTGACTGACTTGGTAAATTGCGTTAGGGCAAAAAAGGCTTAGACGAGAAAGTATTATTTTTATACAGTAGCGCCGCATAGTATGTTACCAAGTCTGATAGATATCGAAAGACAAGCCCAAGTCGCTGCAGCAAGGGACAAGTAACCAAACCAATCACTTGTCAGTTGCCACTATCATGCTTATTTGTAAGATAAGTTTGGTTATAGATACGCTGACTTATTCCGAATTCCAAAAATGCCATTATTCGGTCACTTTCAGGTTATTTCGTCGATTGTAGTGTTGCCGGCGGGTAAACTGGTAATGTTTGAGAGGTTGAGAAGATGAATCTTTTCGCTCCAAGCCAACCTCACCTGCCCGTGAAGTATTCTGCCGAATAACAAACGAGGCGCTGGCAGCCGACTGGTGGCGGTATAACCATCTCAATTGAAGGCGTAGCTAAATATCACGGACCGATGGCGGGCAGCAGCATCACCGGAGCGAGAAGCTACACCCTGAGATCGCCAACCCGCTCACCAGCGCGGCGATTATGGGTATATCCTCCAGATATTTGCCCTATGTGGTGAACAACTGGAGAGGTCTATGTCCAGCAGCAGACCATAATGTATTAAATTATTAATTAATTTATTGACTGAGATTTCACCCATTTTCATCGATCTGACATTCTTTTGTGATAAAAATTGACACCATTGTAATCCAATACTCTGACCTTCTAATGTTGACATAATTTATATATTTTAATTTAATGTAATAACATAAATTTTAATAATATAATATTGTATTGTAATCCTAAACTTTCGTATGCCGAAATGGCAGATCGCAGTGGTACCTCAACGTTGTTAATATAATTAGATCTATGACATACCTGTGAATCACGAATAAATGTTTTGATTTGATTTGATTTGATTTGACTACAATAGGCTGATGATGATGAGAAGATGAAATTCCAACAAGTTAGTCGACTCTTACGACTGCCAATCCATCACTGCACGAATTGTTTAAGTTATAAGACAGCGCTTTGATTTTTTAACTTGTAAAAATGGTTATTGTTTTTTTTTTAAGACGAGAAGGCGTATTTTAAAGAAGGCTCGCCTGCGGTACGTCTCTTCAAAAAAATGCTCCCAACTGACTGCTTTGCCAGTCACCAAAGACATGTTCTGCTTATATGGAGACCAGAAGGCCGATACATGTAACGGAGATTCCGGCGGAGGAGTGTTGTGGAATAAGTAAGATTTTATTCCCAAATGTTTATATTTTCCTTGGTGGCGATTATGGCAAAGGAGATCTTGTCATCATCACCGGACTGAATACTTGTGCTTTTTCACATAATCTAAGCTAAAGCTTACCTGAGGTTATCGAAAACTGATCGATGATATTGATCAACTCATCTCATCTCCACTACGGAACTAAATTTGGAGGGTACTTAAGTAGGTACTTCTCGTTAATTCAGACAATCAGTGACATTGACGGTTTCGGGGGCGCCATGGTGCTTAAAGCCTAAAATGCGGACGATCCGAAGATTCCCGGTTCGATTTTCAGTCAGCTCAATATAAGAAGTAAACTTTACCTTTGTCTCGGGCCTGGGTGTTCTTTAAAAAGCCCCTAGCCATTATTAGGTACTTATATACGAGGAAAAACTTTAGTTTAAGACCAGGTGGTTTGGTTATAGTGAATTGTCTGGCGCATTATTTATTTATACTTACTTTGAAATACGTAATGCGAAAAGCTCGATGAATGGGGTCGATGAAAGTGTTAATGATATCTGTGTTCTAGCCGTAACTTTGCCGTTCTAACACGACCGAAATGTCAGGCTAAAAAGTTATGTGTGCTCGTTAAATCACGAACATTTCATATAGGTCATAGTGAATCTTCGCTCTAATTGAGTCGCCCGCTCAGGCAAGTAACTCCACCCCATACAATATCGCAGCTAAATGAACTCCAGGTCGTGTTTCTGTGGTGTGTAGGTTTTCCGGAGCTCGTGGGGTGAGTACTGCCTCTGTGGTGGAGACCCTGTTGTTTCAGGCGTCCATAAGTTGCGGTAACCGCTTAACATCAGGCGGGCTTATTGCAACTTTGGCGGTATTGACTCCCCTGGTGTTGCGGTGTCTATGGGCTGAAGTGATCACTTACCATCAGGTGACTTTTAGGCCCGTTTGGCCCCTCTTCCATAAAAAAAAAATAAAAATATAAGACATAGCATGGTACTCTCATGATGTCAAGTTTAAAGTTACTAATTTTGTTCATTTTCCAGTGTGCTGGTGGGCATCGTGTCCCACGGCGGCAACTGCCTCCAGTCTCCCGGCGCATACGCAAACGTATACTATTTCAGCTCTTGGATCAATAACACTGTCAACCACCTGTATTCTCGCTATTGTAAATTTCACGATTTGCATCATGAAAAATAAATTGTTTTATAATACGACATTGATACTTTTATTATCATTATTAGAATAAGACATAAAAAACCGGCCAAGTACGAGTCGGACTCGCGCACGTAGGGTTCCGTACCACTGATTGAATGAAAAAAATTAGGTAATTTGATTTATGATGTTTAAAAAAAAACTACTGCTAAAATCTTAATGCGGTTAACATAATACATCTACGTACCAAATTTTAATAATGTAGCTCTTATAGTTTCGGAATAAACTGGCTGTGACATACGGACGGACAGACAAACAGACAGACATGACGAATCTATAAGGGTCCCGTTTTTGCCATTTTGGCTAAGGAACCCTAAAAATCATCATCACCAGCCTGAATACGTCCACTGCTGGACATAGGAGTTCTTCAATGATAATTGTCATTTGCGGAATTTGCTTGCTTCGCTTTGCAGGCGCTTTGGTGACCGCAGTAGGCTTTATTTGTAGCCAGGTAAACGCCGCTGCCCGTTTCCTAATATTCGCTTAGTCATTTTCTACGACACCCACAAGTTGAGATTGCATGAGATGAAGTGGGCCTATTCTAAATCCGAAAACTACACAGACAACATAACAAATATTTATAAGTATACACGTAGGTAGGTAGTATATTTCAACAAATAAAAAATCTTGTAATACGCGTCACTAAGTTAAAGATTCAGAACCAGAGAATCATAGAAGAAATGGAATGCTTGCATAAAATCAATACAGAACAGTACGAGCAATTGGCTGATAGTGAAAACAGCGATCAGTCATTGACTTTCATTAAGGATAAAACACTTACGGACGATACAGTACGTGCACACTGCGACGCCACCATCCCTTCTCCCCTAATTGAAGAGCAACGACGCACAAACGAAAGCTTACCAAACACCACTCATAGCACCAAACATACAGCTAACGGAGGGAGTAGGGTTTTAATTTTGGCTGACCAGCAAGGAAGAGGTCTCCAAAACATACTGCAACGATTGCTTGGAGATAAGTACGGTGTCTTCTGCTTTTGGAAGCCCGGCGGACAACTGCGCGATCTCCTTAACTCCTGTGTCACTGAACTATCTACTTTTACCCAGAATGACTATGTGGTTCTATGCGGTTTCGTAAACGATGACAGCTTATCTAGTGTACGAGAGCAACTTTTGGCGTGGCTTGGGCATACCATAAACAATACTAATGTAATCATATGCGAGAACTCGACTAACAAATATCTTAAGGAAACACAGTTAAACTACATATTGAGTGAAATAGCCAGTCAGTTCAAAAACACCACATTTGTTGATATGGAATTTTCTAAATATAAGCCTAATTTTAAAAGATTTTCTTTATATGTATGCCGTTTCATATTAAGAGAGATATTACGTTTATATTATATGACCCAATACTCGCACTATAAGTCTAATGTAGTATATAAGCTCAATTGTACGAAAGTTTCAAGTGATATAAGTGACAACAATGTTGTTCAGACCTTTAATAGTGATCTATGTATTTCTTTAGCCGATAAGGGAACTCAAACACATTTTGGCACAGACATGAAGATAGATGGTAGTCATTGTTCGGATCTTTTTCGTGTATAAACATGTTAATATATTACACCAAAATGTATCTGGATTAGTAACCAAGTCAGATTTATTAACAGTATGCCTAAACGATTTGGCCGGCATAGGGAAAAAAATTGATGTAATGTGCTTGACTGAGCATAACATGACGAATGAGGATGTTGAGGTACTTAATATTCCTTCTTATATATTAGCTTCTCACTTCTCTCGAAATAAACGTAGAGGCGGCGCCTGTATACTGGTAAATGAAAAAATCAAATTCAATGTCTTAAAAGAAGTACAAAGGTTTAGCATCTCCAATATCGTAGAGTGTTGTGCGATAGAACTAGTAGACCATAATCTAATTATAATTTGCATCTATAGAGTACCAAAGAATAAAGACGTTAATAAATCATTTGACATTTTTTTAAATATTTTCGACGACATTTTGAGAATTCTTTCTCCTAACTGTAATAAAAAAATTGCAGTCTGTGGCGACTTTAATATAGATTTATTAAAAAAGACTAAGTACTCCTTAGAATTCGAAGAACTTGCTATACATTTCAATTTAAAGCCTGCTATAAAGGAACCTACTCGTCCAAGTAGTGGGACCTGTATTGATAACATCTTACATAATATAAGAGGTGCTAAATGTGAACAATTTGAACTTGGCTTGTCCGATCATAAGGCACAAATTATAAATTGCCCTGTGAGAAAGACTTGTCTATTGGATTACTGGTTTACATTCAGACGAGATTACTCTCAAGAAAATTTGGAAAAGTTCAGAAATTGCATTGGCGCGCTTACTTTTAGTGAGGTTTTTCAGACGGATAGCGCAGAAAATGCATTTGTAGAGTTCTACAGTCTGTTCAAATTGTTTTACGACTTATGTTTCCCTATCATTAAGGTAAAAAACAAAACAAAAAGCAAACCAAAATGGTTATCGTCAGGTATTAAAAAGTGTAGCCACAAAAAACGTTTTCTCCTCTGGAAGTACAGAATGACAAAAAAACAAAAGGACAAAAACATATTTAAATCGTACTCTGATAAATTTAATAAGATAATTAGGCTAACACAAAAGGCACAAAATAATTATTATATTTTAAAGTCGAGGAATAAAAGTAAAGCTACTTGGAACATTATTAATGATAAAAAGTTGAAGTTTCCGAATGAAAACATTTCTAAAGTACTAGACGGTAATAATTCTATAATAACAGACCCTCTTGAAATTGCAGAATCTTTTAATAATTATTATGTAGATCAAGTGAAACCTGGAAACTGTAAAAGTAAACCAAATCAGGTGTTTACTTACAGCTCTTCTAGATCTTTCTTCATGAACCCAACTGACCCTTTTGAAATATGCACTGTTATCAAAAACCTAAAAAATACTAAAAGTACTGGATATGATGATATTTGTGTATTAGTACTGAAACATGTTTGTGATTTGATTGCTCCAGTGCTTTCTTATATAGTGAACATATGTTTTGAGCAAGGTGTCTTTCCTTCCTCTCTCAAAACAACAATAATCAAACCACTTCATAAAAAAGATGATAAACTTAACATGAAAAATTACAGACCTATAGCGTTAATTCCTATTTTTTCCAAAATATTTGAAAAAGTTATTTACAATAATCTGTATAACTATTTTGAGAACAACAATATGTTCACAAATGAACAGAAAGGATTTCGGAAAAGTATGTCAATTAATCTAGCAATTTATGAATTTCTTAACCTAATCTATCCTAAAGTAGACTCAAGGAGCCCTGTATTTGCATTGTATATGGATATGTCAAAGGCTTTTGACTTGGTGGATCACCAGTTGCTGCTAAATAAACTCGAAATGTATGGAATCAGAGGCAATACCTTAAATTTACTCCGATCTTATCTAAGTAACAGGACTCAAATTACAACTATATGTAGACTTTGCCCTAAAACCGGAGATGAAACTAACTTTAAATCCAGTCCTAGAACAGTTACTTGTGGAGTGCCTCAAGGAAGCGTCTTGGGGCCCCTCCTCTTTTTGATATTCATTAACGATATCACAAAATCTATTAATGATAGGATGATTTTATTTGCTGATGACTGTACAGTTGTTTATAGCAATGATAATGTTATTAATGATAGCTTAAAAACAATAATTGAGTGGTTGGACAATAATAATCTAGTAATTAATATAGAAAAAACAAAAATTATGGAATTTACACAAAGATGTAACAAAAAATTAACTGACCAAATAGTACACAATGGCAGAGTTATTGAAACGACCTCAACCACAAAGTTCCTCGGCTTGCATATTGATGATAATTTAAAATGGCAGAGCCACATAGAGCTTTTATGTAAAAAACTTTCACAGTCATCATATTGCCTTTACCTCTTATCGAAAAAAGTTGGTCTTGCGACGTTGCTCACATCTTATCATGGATTTGTGGTATCTAGGTTAAGATATGCTATTATATTTTGGGGCAATGCAACTAATTGGCAAAAAGTGTTTAAATGTCAAAAGAGATGCATTCGGGCAATGTGCAAACTTAAAAAAACAGAATCCTGCAGAATGTACTTCCGAGAATTAAATGTACTAACTATGCCTTCCCTATACATATTTGAATTAGCAGTTTTTGTTAGGCAACAGTCGGCTTTGTTTAGAATGATTCTAAGAAAACGAAATCGTACATTGTTGTGCTCTGTTAACCACATTCCATATAAAACGGCATTGTATGCCAAAAGTGTGTTTGTAATGGCGCCAAAGGTTTATAACAAGCTTCCCGATACTATCAAAGAATGCGATCACTTCATCAGTTTCAAGCAAAAGCTATACCGATATTTGGTTACAAATGCGTTTTACTCAGTCAATGAATTTCTTGAATCTAAATAAAGGCTCCTTTAACTTTGACACAAGAATTTAACTATAATGTATTAAATTATTATTATTAATTATAATATAATGTATTAAATTATTAATTTATTTATTGACTGAGATTTCACCCATTTTCATCGATCTGACATTCTTTTGTGATAAAAATTGACATCATTGTACCTAATCTAATATTCTGACCTTCTAATGTTGACATAATTTATATATTTTATTTTAATGTAATAACATAAATTTTAATAATATAATATTGTATTGTAATCGTAAACTTTCGTATGCCGAAATGGCAGATCGCAGTGGTACCTCAACGTTGTTAATATAATTAGATCTATGACATACCTGTGAATCACGAATAAATGATTTGATTTGATTTGATTTGATTTGAAACTTGAACGAAAAAATTAGCAAAATAAAACACATTTTATTTCATATCTAAAACAGTTAGAGCGGGCGTGGAGTTATGACGTCCAATTATTAAAAGGCCTCACTCCGTATTGAACCTTGGCCTCGGCTCGTAGTAGCCTGCCACATGAAGCCTACGACCGTAATTATCTGTTCATAAAACACATGTGTGTGTATGTATCGATATGAATATATGTTCAGTCATTCTGCGTATCATACTCGTACAGTACCTAGGTATCGTCAATTTTACGATCTATAATCCGCAATCATAAAGCACATTAAAATTCAATTCGTATGATATTACCGATTAATTGCAACTGTTGGAAATATTCAAATCACTTCTAATCGCTAATTGAAATGGTGTTTTCACATTTAATTTATTATTTTATTTTTGTTTTATACTTGTCAATATCGAACGGAATTGATATAAAAATCAATGAAGGTCCAAAGGGTAAAATAGTAGGAGGGAAACCGGTAAATTTGAGGCGTTTCCCCAGCGCTGTGTTGTTTTATAACGCGGGTGCACAGTGCGCGGGTACCGTACTGAACGGCTGGACTGTTCTTACAGCAGCACATTGCTTTGACATGAGTAAGGATACAGATAATATGGTGGTGGAAGCAGGTGAGATATTTGGTTAATCTTAGGCCTTGTTTAAGGAGACGCGGCGAGGCGGATAGCGCGAAGCGGGCGAAGGTATGAAGGCGTTTAATATTTTGACTGCCGAGAAACTTGACTCAGCCAATAAGTCATCAATGTACGAGTATAAGGTTGTCAGCAGCTGCGTTTTTGCCGACGAACCGAAACCCGCGACTCCTGATGCGTCTCATTAAACATTAGTTTTAAAAAAATCTTATACTGACAGGCAAATAGGCTGATTAACATACATATAAAGCGCTAAAGATTTCGTCTGATAGCACTAGAGTGAGAAGATACGTTATAGGTACAATTCTATTTATTAAACGGATATGTAGGTATAATATAAATAATGTTCTTATTTTTAAGGAGCGAGATATTTATATGACTTTAATTCTCAGCCGCATGAAGTAAATTCATTCGTTCTGCACCAAGACTACAATAAGACAACTTTATTTGCTTGTGATATAGCGTTAATTTACGTCAAAACCCCAATGAAGTTCGGTGACACAATTAAAAAAGCAATTATTGTCAATAACGATAACTGGATGAAAAGCAGCGAAAAGCGTTTCAATGCCATTGGGTGGGGGTGGACTGCGGTGAGTATCAGGTATTCGATCAATGAACCTACCTGTTGGTTAATTTGTAAGTAATCCTGTCTAATGCTCGCAATTGAAGGACTGAACTCAATTATTCTATTGTTGTTAAAATTTTTCATGCAATCTTATTAGTTTGTCTTGACTAGTTGAGTCTTTGACGCTTAAACTTAAACAGTCTTTGACGCTTAAACTTAAACAGTCTTTGACGCTTAAACTTAAACAACGTGTTTTGATCGTCTCATAGAAAAAGTCAGTGCAATAATAGTTATCGTGAACGGTTCTTATCTGAGCAGCTGTAACAGTGCTAATAGTGACTTTGTGCACGAGTTTTTAATATCTGCTTATCGTAAATTAAGTGATTGAACTCAATAGAAGCAAAAACATTTGCAAGTGAATAAAAGCTCGCCGCCATTACTATCGGAACTCGCCGCGTTAAGCGGGATCAGGTGCAAGTAATATTATACGTTCGAGTGCAGTGCGATCGGGTCATAGTCGCGTACACAGTAAGCGCGGTGTGACTCAGTGTGTCCCGTCATTGAAGTGCCATAGATCACAAGCACAGAAGGTGCGAATACCTTGTCGTCGTTAGCGGGCATAGAAAGATAGTGAGATGAATTGCGCCGGGTGCAAGGGAACCTTAAACGAAGGCGACTCTTTGAAATGTAATGCATGTGAGTCCTACTACTGTTTGGAATGTTTGAATTTTGGAGCGGGAAAAAAAGCGAACGATCTTAGCCCGGAACAGTTATCTGCCTTAAGATGTCCCTCCTGCACAAATGTTTCGCGAAGGAGACGTGGGAACGAATCGCCTACCATACTTTCACCATCCGTCGCTAAACAATCTCTGAATACGGGAGCCCTAACGATTGAGGGTATCAGTAAATTACTTGATCAAAAATTGGCACCGACTTCGGACTTGATGGTGAATTCGCGGAAAATGTTAATCAAGGAGGTCAAAGGTCACATTACTGCGGAAATGGGCAAGATGATTAAGGAACTGAAGGACGAATTCACTAAAACTACAGATTTTATAATGGAGGAGGTGAAAACTTTAAAATCCGCTATGGCACAAAAGGATTCAGTCATAAAATCATTACAGAGTGAGCAGACTGTCTTCAAAGAGGAACTTAAAATAATCCAGAGCCGTGTTTCTGTAATGGAGAAGCTGTCACGTGATCGCAACGTGGAAATCCAGGCTGTACCCGAGGATAGAAACGAAGATGTCGTGTCTATGGTCAAGAACTTGTGCGAGACCATTCAACTTCCGATCTCAACTTCCGACATACATGCGTGTCGCCGAGTCGCTAAGATGGATACAACTTCCAAACGCCCACGAAATATCGTGGTAACATTAGCGTCTCCGCGCCTGCGCGATAGTCTGATCTCGGCTGCGCATCGCTACAACAAGGAACACAAGGATAAGAAACTTAATACTAATCATATTGGTATAAGGGATACATGTCAACAGATATATATCTCTGAGCACCTTTCCCCGGAGTGTAAGCAGTTGTATGCTGCGGCTAGGCGATCAGCCAAAGACAAAAGTTATACCTACTGCTGGGTGAAGTATGGAAGGATTTATTTACGTAAAAACGACAAAACCGACGCTATAATTGTGAAGTCAATGGATTTTTTAAACTCACTAAAATAATTTACTTTACTCTTGCCCCGTACATTTGCATTTATCTTTATCTTTGTTTCTGCTTATATGTATGTATTTTTTTTAGTCATCAAACCATTCATCCATCACGGAATAACTGCACCGTAAAATATGAGTTTCTGATGTTTTGTTATCTACATGTATACGTATATGTAGCTGTCTCTGTCATATTTTTCTTTGCTGCCGTTTACTTATGTGCCTACTCATTGTTATATATTAATGTGCCCTACTGTATTGTAACCTCACAAGACAGTGGTAACATACTGGATACAAATAAATATACGATTTATTTATGTACGTTTCTTTACCAACCTATGGGCGGTGTATTGAAGCTATTTTATATTCACGCGATTGTACCAATTGTACATTGGGGAGCCATACTTTTATGTATAGCGATTTGTAGTCTGCATAATTGCTTAGTGTGCTTGATTATATGCAATGGACTGGATATCATTTACGAACTTTTAACACAAACAGTAGATAGCCCTAAAGTGGTTATATGTTTAAGTTTAATATCGCTCGGGCTTTTGGTACATACCATGGAGCACTGCTTCGTGGTACTCACCTGCAAAACTTCGCTAAACTATCATCTAAGCGCCACAGCACACACACAGTACAGTATGTTGAGGGGTGGCCACATTTGTAATCAGAATCAGACTTTTAGTTCAGTAAATCTGGTAACTTGTTTATGTGTGAAATGGCTTCTTTAGGTAATAATAATGGCTCATCATTTGAACTGTCCATTTACTATCAGAACGTCAGAGGGCTGCGGACAAAATGTTTGGAGCTTTATAATAGCGTGCTGTCTATGAACTACGATGTGATATTGATCACTGAAACCTGGCTACAAAGTGACATTCTGGATGGTGAACTATGTGATGCACGGTACGATATCTTCCGATGTGACAGAAATTTGAACCTATGTAATAAATCGAGCGGGGGCGGGGTTATGATTTGTAGTCGTAGAGCTCTGGGGGTTGCTATAGTAAATGACTGGACTAGCGATACCGCTGAATCTCTTTGTGTGCGAGTCCCAGCTTCTGCACTAACATCTAAGGAAGATCTTTACATAATGTTAGTATATACACCGCCCGACCAATTGGGGTTCTCTGCACGTATAGATAATATATATAACAACATCTCTAAATTTACTGAAAATAATCTAAACTGTAATTATTTGTTGTTGGGGGACTTTAATCTACCGTGTGTGGATTGGGGACGTGGGGGATATACTATCTTGAGGCAGGGCAGTTGCGACTTGCAAAACTGCGCCACAAATTTTATAGATCAACTATATTTTCTAGGGTACAAACAGTACAATTATGTGTTAAACTCAAAGGGTAGAACACTGGACCTTTGCTTTAGTAGTTTACCTACGGAAGTCACACGCTCAATACAACCTCTTTTGAAAGAGGATAGCTATCATCCATCCCTGATCATCAACATGCTAGACTTAAATTGTAAGCAGTTCACAGAAAAACCAATTACACGTTTTAATTTTTATAAAGGTGACTATGATTCTGCGAATAATTACCTCGCCGGCATTAATTGGACTGATGAGCTATTTTGTAATTCGGTGGACGAGGCTGTGGAGAGATTTTATGATATATTGAAGGAATGTTGTACTCTTTTTATACCCCTCTCTAAATGCACAACTAGTAGGTCGCGCTATACTGTCTGGTATAGTAGATCACTAATACAAGTTAATAAACAAAAAAATAAAATGCACAAGAAATGGAAACGCTTTGGAAATCCCCGTGACTTTGACGAGTTTTCTACTCTCAGAAGTCGATTTAAGCGGTTGCAGGAACAGTGTTTTAGCGAATTCACTAAGCGAGCAGAAAACACTATTAAGCATTCGCCTAAGTATTTTTGGACATACGTAAAAGCCAAAAGGGGAGGATCCAGTTACCCGAAACAATTTACGCTAAACAATAATGTATACTCTGAGGGCCTAGATATCTGTAACGCTTTTAATTCATTCTTTGAGAGTGTCTTTATTAATAACTCGTCACAACCTAGTTCTTTTGCCTCTTCTGATCCGCCACCCAATAACCAGATCGTATCCAGTATAGATGTTTCTCCAACTTTGATAAAGAAATACCTGAGACAACTAGATCGGACCAAGGGTGCTGGTTGCGATGGAATACCCCCTATATTCTTGTCTCAGTGTGCTGAAAGCCTGGCTCATCCTATAGCTATCCTATTCTCTTTTTCTCTAAAGACATGTAACTTTCCTACGATCTGGAAAAAAGCTCACATTATTCCAGTCTATAAAAAAGGCTCTAAATCTGTTATTTCTAATTATCGACCTATATCGATTCTTAATACCATTGCTAAAGTTTTCGAAAAAATTATATACAGAAATATCTACGATATCATAGCTCGAGGGGTACCGTCATCGCAGCATGGATTCTTGAGAGGTCGGTCAACAGTATCCAATTTATCTGTATTCACCAACTATGTTCTTGAACATATGGAAGGTGGAGGGCAGGTTGACGTGATCTATACTGATTTCGAAAAGGCCTTTGATCGTGTCGATCACGTCATCCTGCTACAAAAACTAGAATCACTGGGTATACACGGGGACTTATTACGATGGATTGCGTCATATTTGACTAATCGTTCCCAGGCAGTGGTGGTTGGTGGATACAGGTCAGACTATATATCGGTGCCCTCCGGTGTTCCGCAGGGCTCGCATTTAGGCCCTCTATTTTATAATGCATATCTTTATGATATAAATTCATGTTTCAATAGTGCTAAACACCTTTTATATGCAGACGATAAAAAGATTTTTATGAATATTAACTCGATGACAGATTGTGTTTCGATCCAGCAGGATCTCAACAATCTCGTATCTTTTTATTCCAAAAATAATATAACAGTCAGTATTCCCAAGTGTCAATGTATCAGCTTTACTCGTAAAAAGACACCGATACTATTCGATTACAGTTTTAACAACATTTCCATACAAAGGGTCGAGCTGGTTAGAGACTTGGGAGTCT